>CM070771.1:82532871-87332871 GCA_036346955.1 Dipus sagitta | reverse complement strand
AATGGATCATCTGTAGTAGAAACAGTAGTCTAAGAATTAAGTGACCAGGGGCTGGAGAGATGACAGTTAAAGGCACTTGCTTACAATGTCTGAACAGCCCAGAATCAATTCCCCAGTACCCTTGTAAAACCAGATATGCAAAGTGGCACATGTGTCTTTAGTTAATTTGCAGTGGCAAGAGGCCCTGGCACTCACTCTCTTTCTTTTTCTCTCTCCCTTCTTCCCTTCCAGCCTCCTTGCATATAAACAATAAAAGGTATTTTTTAAAAATCAAATTAAGTGACCAGACTGTTGAAATAATCATTTCTAAAGGATTCATAAGATTCCCATGATATTGTGGTAAAATCAACTTAGAAAAGAGATTTTAGACATCTATGAAACAAGAGAATTAATGAGGAACAGTGACGTTTATGCTAGGCTTTAATTTTTTTAAAGCAAATATTAGTCTTTGCCATGTACCTTGCTTTAGCTAATGTAAGGCATAGATATGTGAAAGTGAGTTATCTCTGAACTGAGATTTTAAGAGACACTAAAAATTTAGACTAGTTTCCTGGGTGCCTCCTGAAATCTCTTGGAAGAAATTTATGTAAAGATGGTGGCTTCTTATTTCAGCTTGCATCCTTGAAACAGACATGAATGAAATTTTCAACCTGGACCTAAGCACAGGTGAGTCCCACTCATCACCACCATGTTGATACCAATCTAAAGACATGTGCCTGGAAAACAAATGATTAGTTCTTCAATCACTGAGTTACAGGCTGATAATTACATCATGGAACGCACAGTAAAGTAAATAGCAGGAACTCTGGTGGAGTATTTGTGAAGATGAGACATTTCAGACTTGCTTTTTTTTGTTGTTTTTTTGTTTTTGTTTGTTTTCCTCTAGGAAGAGGGAGGGAAAATAATCAGAAATACATTATGAGAAACTAAGACTCTACTCCTACACATTAAGGTCCAGAAGACCAGAAGCTATGAATTTCTATTTTAAATAAGGTTTCAAGAAAAGTAATTTTCACAGAAGGCATCTGCATGTTCATTAGAGCAGGAAGGTGATAAGACAGTTTGGAGGAGAGGCAAGGATAAGGAGAGTTAGCTAATTATTGTCCATAAGTTCCATAACACAGTGGAAGGATTTCCATTTTGTTCTTATTTTTAGGTTTTATTTTCTATTATTGCATGGACATTGCAGTATGAAGAATCCTTGTATCTCAAGATTAAAATAATGAAAATTGAATTCATTATTCCCCATCAATATACTTCTCCCATAAAACCTCCTTCTAACTGAAGTTCAGACATCATTATAACTTTCCTTTACTACTTAACACGATGAATTTCTAGGTCCCCCCTATCATATTTTCAAGGTATTTTCCAAATATATTGCCAGGGTTTCCTTTCTAGTGACTTTGACCTTGTACACAACTTCTTCCTTGCATGAAATGTTATAGTAATTTTCTAAATGCTTTCATATTTTGAGTACTATCTCTAATTAATCTACTTTTCTAATAAAAAGAACATGGATTATGGAGTCAGTTATTTCTCAGTCTTCATATCAGCTTTGCAACTTACTATAAACCAAAAGAAATGATCTTCAAAGCTTTATGTGCTTAAAATTCCTTACCTGCCAAAATGGGACACAGTAAAAGTACCTAATGTACAAGGTTGTTTCTAGTGTTAAAACAGCACCTAGCTAGTTTATGGTACTAAATTATGTCCAATTAATTTTACTTTCTATTTCGCTGTCATATTTCTAAAATATCCATTCTATAATGCATTTTTGATTATGGGAAAATAAATTTCAGACTCTCTCTGACTATAAATTGGAAAGCAAGCCCCTACCCTAGTATAGGACAAAGCTAGTAGATCTATAGTTTGTTAACTCTATTGGGGCTAAATCCCCATGCTTGATGTCTAAGAAATAATACACTTTTAAACTTATGTGACAGAAACTCATCTGCTGAGACTATTATATATGATATCCTTGTACCCTTTATTCTGTATGTTGTAATTCTTCCATGATAGTGGGACCATATTTCTGAAGAAGGGAAGAAGAATGGATATGGAAGGATGTACCCCATCTCCAGGCCTGGAACTTGAGGCCTGACTTATGTATGCTCTTGTTCTCTTCTTTTATTTCAGTCCAATGTGGACAGTATAATAGAGGACTCTGATACTCCAAGGATGATAAAGTTGTAAGAAGATATGAGTTCAGATCCTGATGATGTGATTACATGAAGCTCCATCCCAACTCTGCCATCTTACATAGGACTGTGTTGTAAACAAAAACGAAATCTTTTTTTTTTTTTTAAATTAGGATAACCCACTTAGCTTGGTTGTTGATCTAATAATGGTCAGCTTGCATATTAGCAAAGAAACAAAAGGAGTTTGCTGCTATAATAAGGATGTGTTCAGTGGTTGGACAATGAGCCATAAAGGGATGCTGCTGACAGTTAAGAGTCATCCTTTACTATGGCAAAATATTTGGTAAGCATGTAATTTGTATTTTTCTTCAAAATAAGACCACAAACCTACTAATAACATAACAAAAATTAAAAAAGAGAATGTTATTTATGACTATTGGTTATTATTGGATAAATTTGAAAAAGTTTTATGAGAAAGGAAAACAGCTCAGAAATCAGTTGGCTTATTTATTAGGGGGATAAAAAGAAGCAGAAAAAAATTCAGGCCATTTTAAGGTAGGAAAGTCAATTGATTCTGATCTCTAAAGGATAGAGGACATAAAAAATGAAATTGGAAAAAGAAAAAACTTTGAGCACAGAGGACCCAGTGCGACTTTTCACTTGAATTGAGTTTCTCAGCCACCTATAAAAAAAATCAAATTAAAACTCCTTTGCCTGTAGATCTATTGTTCCAACTGGCTAAGGTACCATAGTACTAGGTGAAGACACATTTGAAGACGAGCAATTTCAGAAATAAAAGCAGGGCTAGCAAAGATTAACAAAGCAACTGAGTATGACTAGTATAGGAAGATAACTGGAAATAAATAAATGAGAAGCTTGCTAAGTTCAGGGATATATGTTGCTAATGAAACAGTATCCAAAAATACCCTTTGAGTATTCAAGCAATGAAACAAATTTGAACCACCGAACCTTACTATGAGATGTGACTTCTGGGCTCTTCCAAACATGGCATATTGCCAAGTAGAGAATGATGGAAAATGACCTACCCATTTTGCTAAGTCAGAGACCATGGAGAACAGTGATGAATGAAGAATTCTTCCCAGATAGCTGACTCAAGGTCTAATTTGAAACCTCTACTAACTGCCAGAAAAGAAGCTTCATTCACCATATTGGGCTAACAATATTGTGCAATCAATGGAACATAATGTAGACTTGTAGTCTTCTCATCTCTGAATGGCCATAGGGTTTGTGGTACTCTTCTATTCCATGCACATATGATCTTTTCATGAGGGGTTATCCAGTGGCTTCTCTCCCTAGTTGAAATGGTGTTATCGGAAACATGCTCAAGGAGGACTTCCAGATAGAGGCAGGGGGTGGATGGTAGTCTTTGGGGAATCAGTGAAGGATATGGCCAATGTGAATCACTCAGTGTGGGAAATAAAAGGGATACACAAAGCAGACATTTGACCGAGACTGGCTACTTGCTTACAAACATCTATTTCATATGGTTAACAGCTGGACTTAACTTTTCAACATTTCCTTAGGTGGAGCCATAGGACTAATTTTTGTAACAGAATTTTCCCCTACTCTCAGGCTGGGGTGTTATCTCTAATTCTCTATACCTTAGTCATCTAGCCATTGAAAAGTGTCATCAGAAGCCTCAAGGTCCTCAGATATTGTTGAAGCACTGTAAGAAAAGAGACTGATCATATACCAATTTCCCAGCAAGGCCTTGGCAGCTCTTGGTGGTAATGGCATGTTTATGGTGGACCATTGAGGTGTGTGTGTGTGTGTGTGTGTGTGTTGTACATCTTAAGATAGATTTCCATTCCTAGTCTCTTTACAGTTAATCAAAATCACATAGCTGCAATTGAAAACATAGAACACCCACAGGTATGAAGTGTACCATGTCTGGACTAGCAGATATCTTGTGCCCTTGTAGGAAATACAAAGCAGCCATATTCTAAGATCAGAAACTCTTGGAGGAAAAAGGTGAACTCTGAATCACTGCCTGGAGAAAAACCACCTTTCAAACAAGAGCATCCATCTTATATGAGCAAGAAATAACCTTATTTTTACCTGTGTGCATTTCTAAGTCTGCCGCAATAGCACTTATAATTAACCTTACATTATAAATGGACTATATTTTTATGTTCCCATTGTTTTATATTTTTCAATCAGATTGGGATGCTTTACCAGACTTCCACGCATGAAAAGGCCTTTTCCTTCTCCATTGCTCATCTCCAACTAGTTTCTAACATTTTCTTAATTTCCTAGAAATACTCATTTTCTTTACCATGATGACCAAGAATTTTGTTGTTTCTATATTTTTATCTTAAACTTAAACCATTATAACTCTTGATTTGTGCATCAATCATAGACAGAAAAAGTTTACTTTGTATTTATTTCTACTATCTTTGCAGAGTAGAGCACACAGTTTCCAAATGAACAAAATCATGGTACCAAGATATAATTCACTAGTCAAAATTGCTGACATATTTTATGAGTATACTAAATACCTAGTAAATAAGCATTAAACTGAAGACTATATCTTAAAATGTAAGCATCATTAAAACAAATGGAGATGATCACTCAGGTCACCAGGCTTATGAATCACTATAAGCCTGGTGATCTGAGTGATCATCTCCACTGTACCAAAGGAAAGGTTCAGGTCTTCCCTTGCTTTTACTACATGGGGGAAGAGAAAATAATGTTACTTTTAGATTATCTTTAAGTAACAATCTTCCAAATTTTATGTGCTTTTGAAGAACAACTTTATAGATTTCTGGCAATATTTATAACACTTTTCTTTATGAGCAAAGTGAACATTTTATCAAGTTGCCTTTATCTTTTATACCTGTAATGAACTTCTAATAAGGTGTGACTATTAAATTTTAAGTGATATTTTGAAATGTGACCATTTAAAGCAAAAATAAACTTAAATCTGAGACTTAAGCTGAGCTGAGTCATAACTACAAAAGACCATAAAACTTCTTGTAGAATAAATGTTTTCCAGCATATATTGTTGTCTATTATGAGTAATGAAACACAGAGGGACTTTCAGAAACACTGGAGTAGAAAAGAGTATAACCCTTGGTGTTAATGTTATTTGATGTTAATGAATTAGAAGTGTTTGCTTTGCTTCTCCTCCCCCTTCTTTCAGGTTATAAAACAATTAAAAAGAATGAGTCACTCTCCTTTGATGTACCTGTGGTCCAGACTATATCTTGATGTACAGGGCTTCACTGTACTTCAGGCATACAGATGTGGGAGACAAGATAACCATGGCATAACCATAGGTTATTATTATTATTAAAATTATTATTTGAAATATGAGAGTGACTTTTAAAATTGAACAGGATAGAAGTCACAGTTCTATTTAGCCCTCATCATAAATATGCTAGCTCAAAGAGTAATGAATCAACTCCTGGGTGTAACATCTTGTATACTTTTTCCCATTCAAAACAGAAAAGAGATACATTACTTTTCATTACTGTAAGGGGGATCAAAAAATAGGTACAGAGCTTCAGACACAAAATAGGAATTCAGACAGGATAAGGCTGATATGATTTTATAGCTTGACTTTCATGTTCCAGTTACACCTGAATTACTTCTACTCACCTTTTTCAAAATATTTTCTTTCAGGGTCTTTTTATTTTCTTAAAGCAATTGTTGGGCTCCCTTCTACACTCTTTCCCTTATTGAAATGGTATGTTCTTCTTTCTGTTCCTGTCTCTCCACCAGATGAATTGGATGAGCAGACAGTAAAAGCTGAGCAAATGAGGATTTGTGTAACAACTCAAGTAAAACTGGAACCTTGGTGACTATGGGTTTACCAACCATGAGGGCAAATTGGTTACAGCTCTGACTCTTGGTTGCAATGGGTTGATGACCAAGAAGACATGAAAGTTTCATAGCTCTGAATCCTTGATAGGCTTCAGGATAGCAATCAGTACATTGAGGCAGGAACTGGGACTGCCAGAGCTTAGCATATCCCATGGGATCAGGGGTCAGAGGCAGCAATAGCAGCAGCAGGTATCCTCTGAAGCAGCAGCCAGAGACTGCCAAGGTAGCAGGTCCAACTGTGTCTCTCTGAGACAAGAGAAAGTTCAAGCATCAAGAGCACAGGTACCAGGTAGAAGCAGAAAGGAACTGTGAGCATCTCTCGCCCTGTAGAGATCAGAACAAGTTTAGTGCCTGGAGCATAAGTGGCTCTGGAGGGTCTCAAGCCCATCATCATGAGCTCAAGCAGCTCTGGGAATTTTTGAGGCAGAAGCAGGTACATCTATCTGACCCAAGTCCAAGCTGCCCTTGGTGGTCAGACCCACCTGGCTATGTCTCCTCTCACACAAACACTCAGGTGGGGTCGGTCATGTCTGCTCTTTGAGGAAGTCTTCTCTCTTATATGTTCACTGAGGAGCTGAGTGTAGTAGTTTATATAGACAGAGCTGGGCTGTGATTGGTTATGAAAATTAAGTGAACATCACAAGGGACTAATCCTGAAGACTTGTGAACTTGGCAAAAATTCAAAAGTTCATTCTCAGCATGCCCTTTCCTATTACCATGGTAACTGGCATCTCTTTATCATTATACATGGAAAATAGAAACCATAAACCTAACAAGAATTTTAATATCTCAAAATCTATGTCCATGTGTATGCCAGATGTGACTAGACCTCATATACATTCCCATACTCAACACTTGTTCAGCAGGCCAAAGTACACCTCACCACCCACTGTTACTCCATTCTTGCTCACCTTCTTTTACTTTGTCCACCTATTCCTCAAGCCTTCTCCCTCTCTTTCATCCTAAAGCTAATAAGAGGATGATGGACTGGAGCTGTGCCTTCATTATTATTGCTGCTGACAAGGGAACAGACCTTAAATCCATAATACATCCTCTTTGGTTATCTTATATTCTACCTATAATGGATCATGACTATTCCAAGAGTTCACCAGATTTACTCTTACACTTAACGAACTTCCTCAGTGAGAGACTAAATAGGCAGTGGAGTACAGTGTTTACTACACATGTTTGTAAATGAGTTCAAATAGGCCTTCAATTCCTGCTTTGCAATGCAATAACAGTGGAAACTGATCAAGTTACTTTAAGTGATGATGCTCAAAACCCCATTCTCATCTATAAAATGAGGATAGGTTCATGCTCTTTAGGGTTCATTTGAAGACTATGTATGTATGTATGTATGTATGTATATATATATATATATATATGTATGTATGTATCTCCACCCACCCAGTGACACAGAAATGGCAATTGCACGATAAATAGTGCTACTATTCTCCTGTTACTATGATAGTTACTCCTATTACTATTTTTTCTAATACTATTATATTTGTTTTTACTTTTATTAAACACAATTTTATAAATTTCCCATTATTGACAGATATTTGTTTTCCTGTTAAGTATTCTTAACAATTAGAAACATCTGAAAAAAATTTTGGTCAAACTATTTTAAAACTGTTGACCATGTATTATAATAGTATTTTGATCTTAAAAGAAATTTGAATTGTGAAATAATATTCTAATATTCCAGGTTATATGGTTAATTTTGAAAGCAAATTTATCAGATGAGTCAAAATGTATTTAGAGAAAAAAACAATTTTGAAGTAGTTGTATGATTAGAATAGTAGTTATGTAAACACTTTAGAATAAAAGAACAAATATTAAAAATCATGCTAACACTATAGAAATGAAGTATGGCAATACCAAGAACAGTACTGTCCAAAGTTAAGTCACCAGACTTTATTCTGAGTGAGATGTACACTGAAAGGGCAAGCCTTACACACCCATACCAGTCACTATCTTTCAGATGAAGCAAAATTGAGCTTCCCTGGATTTTATGTTATGTGTGCCTTGTAAACATTCAAACAATTATCAGATATTTATAAATTAAGAATATAATCTGATGATATAGAAGATCAGTTTGGAAAATTTATTTAGAGGTGGTTAGAACAAACTGGCCCACGTGTAACTTACAATTCAGCTAGTTGCTAATGAGTCTTTGAAGATTTTGAGACAATTTTAAAAAATTTTAAGATGATCATTACTATTTATATTAAGATAAGACACATACCAAATTATAGGTGACACTGGGTGTTTTTGAAAGAAATGAAGCAATTAATATGAAAATACTAAATAGGTATAGTGTTGAAAGGTTGTCATATCCACTGGGAAGAACACAAAAAACAATACTTTTTTCTCCTTGACAACTAGTTACTCCTGCAGTTCACAACTTTTCTGAGGGAAGTGATACAAAGATTATTTCCTCTATTTACTTAATTGGCAATGAGAAATTTGCACTTCTGAGGGAGAGGTATGCAAGGAGCATGGTTTTTCTGCTAGGAGCAGACCAAAAATGAACCCAAAATGACTCAGGGAAATTTTGCAGAAGAGGGGGTGGAAAGAATATCAGAGCCACGCGTTGGGTAATGATATGCAGAGACACTTCTCCTACCCATAACTGTGGGCTAACTCCACAATGTATAACCCATATACCTCAACAAGGAGGGGTCAAGGGGAGGGGGTAGGACACAGATGAGCCTAACAATGGTACCAACTTAACTGTATTCACTGAGTACAAAACTAATTAATAAAAATAAATAAATAAAGAATCACATTCTTTATTGTATTTTCCTACTGAGAATTTTACATGTATTTTAGTAAGTTGGTGCATAAATCTAAAGTTTTTATTTCAATATCACCAGCTTTATTGCATAGCCATCAGGTACATACTATTTGTAGAAAACTAAACATTTGGACAACAAAAGTTGACAAAGTGGAGTTTCTTCATAGGAGCGTTAGAAGGTGGTAATACTCACTTTGAGGTGCGCCCAACCACTAAGAACACCTTCACGGAAGAAAAATCTAGTCTATATTGCTAAATTAGTAGTCTCTATAAAACTTCCCCAGTGTTTGTTCATGTTCTTCTTTCTTATAAGTTTTGCCAGTTTTATAAAGTGAATTCCTGAATCATTTACATCTAGGTGACAATTCAGTACCATTAGTTAAGACACTTTATCCTGACATCCTTAACGAGGTGAACTGACTGCAGCTTTAAGATAAAGCTTTTGGTGTTCAGATGCCACATATGTCCCCTACTTTCCATATAAATCCTACCTCAGAAGTGTGGAGGCATTTCTAGAAATGTAATATCACAGACATAAAGCAGCACTTTTGCAGAAAGTATTTACAAATAAACATACAACTTGGATAATAATATTTATGTTGCTTATTCATTTGCAAATATTTGCTACCAGTCATGAGCCCATCTGAGAAAATTTGTTCAGAAAGATGAGATAGACTAAATCACAGTGCTGTTTAAAGATCTAGTGATATGAGTGCTAACAAGTGATGGTGAGGTGTGGGGACATGGCAATCATGGGACCATGACAAAGGCAGTTCTGTTGAGGGGCTTGGGCAGAGGGCCTGAGAGGGATGAGTAGGGCTCTGAAGGAGGGGACGGAATGATTTTAAACAGACAGTGAAAAGGCTAGCTGTTACTTATTAAATACTTCGGCTATCAGGACATGGCTCGAAAGTAATGATGTGCACCAACTTTCTATGAATAAGTAGTGAGAATTAGCTACAATTTACAAAGAAGAAAATTTAGTTAACATAAATCCAAGTAACTTGTCTAATAACATTGTAAGAGGTCAGATAAAACTTGGAATAAGACTAGTCTGGAGTCTCTGCTGCTAATCCATTATGCAGAAGAATTTCTACAATAAGCTCTGTAACTTCTTAATACTGACAGTATAAACAATTCAATGCACCTTTCCATGGGAACAACATAGAGAACGATGTTTTTACTATTTTTAACAAAGAATTAATATATGCCCCTTCATTTTATTTATTTATTTGTGTGTGTGTGTGTGTCATATGTGCACATGCACATATGTAGGCCAAAGGACAACCATAGGTGTATCATCAGGAACGCCATTATGCCTCCATACCTTGCATTTTCAGGTGGGCACTGGGGAGTGTACCCAGGTCCTCATGATTAAGAGGCAAGCACATTACCTAATGAGACACATCTCCAGACTCTCTAGCAAATTTTCTGTAATCAATTTTTCTTCCAGCTAAACATTTTCCAATGGCTGTTATAGAAGGAAATACTATTTCTTTGTTCCTTCCTTCATTTTCATATCTGAAAAAAATATTAGGCAAGGAGAGTATTCTAGTTTTAAAGTGTCTTCCACAAAATTCATTAAGAGGTAACTTAAAGGGTATTAGACTATGAAGAGAAGTCCTTCACAAATGAAGTTTATGGTTCTGATAGTTTCACATAGCCCTAGTCTTTCTTAGTTTTGAGCCTTCTGCCATATGAAGCCACAGTGACTGTCCCCACTGAGGACTCAGCAACCAGGCACCCTTTGAGAAACAGAGCAGCCCTCACAAAATACTGGCTTGCAGCATTGTAATCTCACCCATTCAAGCAATCAGAACTATAGAAAAACAAATTTTTGTTACTTATAAATTACCTAGTTGTGAATATTTTTGCTACAGCAGTACAAATGTACTAAGGTAGTGTGGTGGTTTGATTCAGGTGTCCCCCATAACCTTACTTATTGGAGAGAAAACTTCAATAGGGAGCAGTGAAATCCCACATGAAGTTTTCATCAGAGGCAAATGAAATTTGACCTGTGAAACCAGCAACAGCCATTTGCCATTCTTCTGATGTCTGTAAAAGAAATTTGAAATTATCTTGAGATAAGAAGGGAAAGAGAATTTCAGGGTCTTGTCTAGTGAGTTGAAAGATCCAAGTTCTGCCCTGTTGAATAAGATGATTTTTTTTTTGTTGGTTCCAAGTGTACATTTTTTTTTTGTTGTTGTTGTTTAGGAAGAAACAACCATTCTATAATGCACACTCAGGAGTTAACTGTCTAATAGCTGCTGTAAGGTAATGAGAAGTATTAAAAATGAATAAACAGGGCTGGAGAAATGGCTCCATGGTTAACATGCTTGTTTGCAAAGCCTAACAATCTGGTTCAATTCCCCAGTGCTCACATAAAGCCAGATGCAGAGTGGTACATGCATCTGGAGTTCATTTGCAGTACCTGGGGGCCCTGGTATGCCCATTCTTTTTCCCTCTCTCTCTTTCTGTCTCCCTTCTCTCTCTCTCTCTTTGCATGCAAATAAATACATAAATAAAAATATTTACAATAATGAATAAACAGAGAAGTAAGTCCAGACATATGTGAGAGTGTTGTTTTTGTTCTATAGCCATAACTAGCTTGTGTGGTTTGATTCAGGTGTCCTCCATAAAGTTAGGTGTTCTGAATGCTAGGTCCTTAGCTGGTGGTAATTTGGGAATTGTAGCCTCCCAAAGGTAGTATATTGCTTGGAGGCAGTGTTTTGTTGGGGGCGGGCTTATGGGTGTTATAGCCAGCTTCCTCTTGCCAGTGTTTGGCACACTCTCCTGTTGCTATTGTGCATTAGATTTTAGCCAGGAGGTGGTGTCCACCATTTGCTCATCTCTTTATTTTCCCCTGCCATCATGGAGCTTCCCCTCAAGTCTGTAAGCCAAAATACACACCCCCCCATTTTTTTCCACAAGCTGCTTTGTTTAGGATTTTTCTGCCAGCAGTGTGAACTTGACTGCAACAGGTAGCCTAAAAGAGGTGGTAATATACCACAGATAACAATTATGAATTTTAGTTGAAAACACTAACAAATATTTAATAATTTTATGCTTTTTTTCTCCATCTTAGATTAACTAGGAATAAGATTGGAAAAGACAATTAAAATACTGTATAGAATGACTTTATGCCAGCCATCTTAGCTCTTAATTATTAGTACTAGAAAAGACTTTGTTTTCTGAAAAGTTCTATTTTCTAAAAAAAATAGATCATATTTAACAAAAAACAGGTTAAAGAGTATGAGGTAGGGCATATTGCAATATTGCAGGTACAGACAGCTATGATGCAACTACTAAAATGGGGCCACATTTGATCTAGATTCAGGGTAGAGATCATGAACAAACATTATTTTAGTTATGAAGCAAAAAAAAAAATTATGGAATAAATACAATTCTCTATAGTACCAAAGTGGTATGCATCTATCAGGGTCAGTAAACCATGACCATTAGAAAAAATATGATTCTCAATTATCTTTGTAAATAATGCTTTATTTTAATTCAGCCATAGTCACTTATTTGTATACAGCTTCTTTCCCACTATACTGGTGGAGTTTAGAGGTTATGTGCCCTGAAAACTAGAAAATATTTACCATTTGACCCCTTATTTAAAAGAAATGCCAATCTCTAATATAGGTTATAGACATGTTTTCACACATTAATTATAAGAAATGTTCTTGAGGTTCACTCTAAAAGGTCTATCATTTTATTGTCATAATGTTTAGAATATTTGTTAGTTTCTCAAATTAAATATACTCTAAAATATTCAAACACTGTGACCTTTGGCTGAGCTTTCCCAGAGCAATTGTTAACAAATTCTGTATAGCTACAAGCCACTTGTGATAGGATAAACTCTACAATATCAATCTCTGTCACTCCTTGCTACTGTTACTCCTGACTCCTCGCCATTTTTGTTAATTTTTGGGACATCTTAAGACTCTGAATTTTCAGCTTATGGAAATAAGTGTAGAATGGGTACAGTTTTCTAAGAAAAGGGCAAAACAGATCACCAATGAGAGCTCAAATGTTAAATACTCATGCTGGTAGATGTCTTTGAACATACAAATGTTACTTTAGATATCATTTAACAAAGCTACATTTCATCATTTTAATTATCTGTATGACAGAATTATAGGGACCAAAATGGCAGCTTCTCTTTTAAAAGCAAAGGAAACTCAGAAGCTTCCCAGGAAAGAAAGGGAGATGAAAATCTTATTGGACCTTTCTATTTCATGGAAAAAGAATCACATCATATCAGTGAAATAATTATATAGTAGTTAAGAATATGTTGATATAGTTTCCCTTGAATGGAGATTCTAGGTCTCATGTCCAGTACTGTGTTTGTGCTTTCACTATTGCTTGTTCCATTCCTATGAGGGGGAGAAGGTAAAGGAGGAGACAAGAAAATAGCATTTCTTACTTACTCACTTACATAGAGAGAAAGAGTGATGTTAAAATTCAATGTGGGGTGACCAACCTTCCCCAGGTTGCAATCATGTCTGGAGATGGAATAGCATTCTATCTATATGATCCACTGAAAGAGTACTGTATGCAGAAGTTGGAGGATCACCGTGAATTCTAGGCCACCCTGAGACTACATAGTGAATTCCAGGTCAGCCTGGTCTAGAGTGAGACCTTACTTCGAACAATCAAAACAAAACAAAACAAAACAAAAAAGAATAGTATTATATGTGGATTCAGGTGTGAGCTGGGATCTTGGTAAGGGCTTTCTGTGGAGGTGAAGAGGATCCACAGTGTGGGCTGAGAACTATTGGTCCAAGCTGTGAAGATCAGAAAGGCGCAAGTCATTGTACTTGTATTCTGTGATGGCATATGGTCGACATTTCAGCTGTACCATTGAAAGGTTAAGAGGAAAGGGATTCTCCATTGATTAAGTATAATTAAGTGAACATTCTCTGACATGCCTAAATTGTAACTTTAATGGATTACACTTATAACTAGCCTGAACTTATGTGGAGCAGAGAAACATCAAGTAAGTTTTAGAAGATATAAATAGTTTTTGAACGTTTAAGAAAATCAGTTCATGAAATGTGTATGCCCCAGAAGTTGATAAAACTTCTAAGCAAAGAACAGACCATCTGTCTTGGAGCATTAGTTCATCTCTCCACCTGAAGACAGGGAATATGTTCAAGTGCATGGACTCCTCTGGCTCAGAATCATTTCTCATTCCACAGAAGTTTCATTCTCAATGAAGAACTTTGAAGACTATAGTTGTTCTATGTGAAAGAATAGCAATAATTTGTAAAATTTTAAGGAAAAGACTAGAAGTACCTCATGGGGCTTAAGCTTTCCAAACAATGTGCCATAAGTAAAATTAGAGAATTACATCTCAGAGTGAGGGTAGATAAATATCTTTAGGGAATGTATAAGGCTATAACTATATATATGTAATTATTATTTTAAACTTATATATCTTGAATGTATATCTCTTAAGGATATACATATAAAACAATTTTAAGACATGTATATATGCAATTATGGATATATATGCAGGTATATAGATACATACACATGCATTACATAAATGTTCATTTATTTTTGTTTACCTGAACTAATTTGAGGTCAGATTGAAATATTTAAAGTTAGTTCAAAATCAATTTTCTATGTACTAAAATAAGAAAATATTAGTTAATTGTGGATATAAAGAAATAAATGAGGACTGGAGAGATGCCTTAATGGTTAAGGTGTTTGCCTGTGAAGCCTAAGAACTCATGTTTGAATCTCTAGGTCCCACTTACCCAGTGACACAAGCGTGTAATGTCACACATATGCCACCAGGGGGCATATGAGTCTGTAGTTTGTTGGCAGCAACTGAAGGCCCTGGCGCAGCCATTCTCTCTTGCTCTCTCTCTCTCTCTCTCTCTCTCTCTCTCTTCTCCCTCTCTCAAAATTAAAAAATAAATAAATAAAAGATATGAGTCAAGTAATGGTTTGTTCAACCATTTTTCCTCAAATTTCATTGTTAACTGTAAATAGGTCTCTGTGCAAAGTATAAATTTATTCAGAACCTATAACCTACATAGAATGTTTACATGGATTTACTTGTTTTTTTAAGAATGTATATTTGAATTTTCTTTGACAAAGAATTTTAAAAGGATCATGATACTTCTTTATTTTCTATCCTGTTTTCCAATTTTCTATTTCTTTTGTTTATTCCTTTCACTCTTTTGCTAAAGAAAACAAGGTATTATGGGGTAATTTGGAAAAGTAATGATACATGAAATATGCTATAATATGTAATATCAAATGCTTCTGCTTCAATTACACATTAAGTTTCACAACTTCTTATGATTAGGGGTTATGTCTAAAACATTTTATTATCTCTCTCCATATATTCGAATATCTTACCGCATAGTCACATCATGTTGACTTTTTTGTAGATATCTTGTTGTTTTTGTTGTAGTTGTTTGAAGCAGTTGATTAATCAAAATTTAGAGGACCCTTCCTCAAATAAATGTTCTGTGGGTTTAAAAAGTTTGGAAACTGAATTATTATGCTTCTCATGCTGACTTATGTCTTTTTATATGTGTGAAGGTTATTTAAGTTTCTTATCGTTTGAATCTGGATTCTAAAGTTCATATTGAGTTGTTTTCATTCAGTGATATAAATTCAAAAAAACAGTGGTCAAAAGTATGAGAAGAAATTTTCTGATTATGGAAGCAACTTAGCCTAGTAGCTAAAGAATCTTTTTGCCGGGCATGGTGGCACACGTCTTTAATCCCAGCACTTGGGAGGCAGAGGTAGGAGGGTCGCCGTGAGTTCAAGGTCACTCTGAGACTAAATAGTGAATTTCAGGTCAGCCTGAGCTAGAGTGAGACCCTACCTTGAAATAAGAAAAAAAGGGGGGGGGGGATCTTTTCACATAGAATATGTAAACTGTCTAAAGAAGAACACCTGAAATAAACACAGAGGCGAGGGAAAAGAGGCTATGTGGAAAAGTTACTTTTAGGCAACTCACTGAAAGAGTTTTCTGTATGTGACAGTGTGACCTGCACAGAGGGTATAGGGACTGCCATGTGGCAGGTTGGGGCTGCAGCAGAGCTGGCAGAGCCCAGGGTGTGACTGGCAGGGGTTTTGTCTTGAAGCAGCTGGGAGCCCCAGGAGGCAGCTGTGGTGAGCCTTGGCTGGCAGGAGGATGTTCACGCTGCTGGCGGGGGGTGGGGGGGCGTCTGTGAAGCAGTAACCCTGCCACAGCTCTTGTCAGCAACCCAATTAGGCAATGACCCTGCTTAGCGCTCTCTGACAAATCAAAGGTTTATACCACTTGATTCTAAAACTAGTTGGGCAGGCCACATTAACTGGCAAAATTGAATGCTGCCTGTGTGCTGAATGATCTTCTCCAGGAATACCCCTTACTGTTTTTATTTTTAATTTTTTTGTTTATTTATTTGAAAGTGACAGACAGACCTAGAGAGAAAGAGGCAGATAGATAGATAGAGAATGGGCATGCCAGGGCCTCCAGCCACTGAAAACAAACTCCAGACACATGTGCCACCTTGTGCATCTGGCTTATGTGGGTCCTGGAGAGTTGAGCCTCGAACCAGGGTCCTTAGGCTTCACAGGCAAGTACTTAACCTCTAAGCCATCTCTCCAGCACCCTAACTAGTTGTTTTACTGGAGCCCTGCTTTCTTCTGTGGAAACTACCACCAGAAACTACAGTAGATGCTTAAATCCAGCCCTGCAAGTAGCTAATTAAATGTTAAGTCTTGGGCCAGTAATAAGCTGGGAAAGCATCTAATTCTGGTAATGATGACTGAGGACAGCAATGCTCAAAGATAACTTTCCTTTTATAGAAAGAAGGTTGTAATCTAATACTGAAGAAAGGTCACCTGTGCTGAGAATTCATATTTTCGCCTTCCAATTCTCTTCATGCAAAATAGAGCCCAACAGAAGAACATGAGGACAGCCAATGAGAACACTGGGTTACATTGGGAAAAAAATATGCCTCTCTCCCCACAACACACACATACCCCTCCCAAATGTAGCCATTTAATTTGCAAAACGTCATTTGAGGAAAAATGATTAGAACTAGCAGCACCATATAAAATCCTAACATAGAATTGAGTGAAAACATCATACTTGGAGTATCTTTTGCCTCTACTGTGTTTGGTACTACATCTATAAGAAATTCATTTTCAGTATTGACTTTTATATTGTGACATGTTTATATCCCTCATATTGAAGATTAGTGAAACTTCAGGCTAGGCCAAGGGCTTTGAGGAAAGGGAAACTGTTGCTCTGAAGAATAGCAGTGGTACTATTTCATCTTTAAATATTTTCTATACTTGTGATAGATGATAGATAGATACATGGATAGAGAGATAGATAGAAAGATAGATAGATGGATAGATAGATAGAGTGAATAAGAGTGAACCAGGGGCTCCAGCCATTGCAAAAGAACTCCAGATTCATTTTGCATCTGGCCTACATGGGTAATGGGGAATTGAACCTGGATCCTTAGGCTTCACAAACAAGTACCTTAATCACTAAGCCATATTTCAAGCTCCCAGAGGCACTATTTCCAAAAGAATAACCTCATCTCAATTTTTCCTTTTTCAATCATTTTCCCTAGATTTTTCCCATATATTTGATGTCACTGCAACACTGTCATTAAACATTTTAGCTAGCTTTATTATTTGCTTTTCTTGTAGTTCTGACCAAATACTTAACCAAAAACACCTTAAGAAAGAAGGACTTATTTTGGCTCACAGTTGAGAGGAATAAAGCCCATCATGGCAAGAAGACAGACAGTGGGAGCAGCTTGTTAGGAGTCAGCATTCAAGAAACATGAAAGATAATGTCCAAGTTCAGCTTCCTCTCTCACTTTCCCTTTTGACTCCGTCAGAACCCCAGCCCATGAGGAGGTGTCACCCACATTCAGGGTGGGTTTTCCTTCCTTAACTAAGCCTCTGTGGGAATGTTCTCATAGATATGCCCAAAGGTGTGTCTCCAATGTGATTCTAAATCCAGCCAAGTTGATAATGAAGATGAACCATCACACTAACCTCTTGTTTTATAATGCCACATTTTCAACAGCAAGGAACTCATGAACTAATGTGTTGACAAGAATAATGTTTTGGGGCTGGAGAGATTTCTTAGTGGTTAAGGCACTTGCCTGTGAAGCTTAAGGACACAGGTTCAATTCCCTGATATCCACATAAACCAGATGCACATGATGGCACATGCATCTGGAGTTCAATTGCATGTGGCTAGAGGCCTGGCAACCCATTCTCTCTTTCAAATTAATAAATAAAAGAATGGGTGGAGTATTGTCTAGAGGCTTCTTATTTCACATTTTATGCACAAAAGCTTCTTTCTCACTTCCATCTCTGATTGCAAATAAACACATTTTAAATGTCACCTGCCTGTATTTTTATTTGTTCTCCAAAATAATGGAGGGACTCCTATGCAATAGCCCTCTACTGTGTTCTTAAAACTGAGAAGCTCTAAAATCATAATTTAAAAATTAGTGTGTGCTCCTTAAAACTAGAGACTTTATAGAATCAAGTAGCCCATGTTCCTTAGAACTTTTTAAACAACCTAGTAAATAATATATAGCTAGAAGCTTATACTGCCTTAAACTTAATCTAGCATTTTTATTAGTGTGTCCGTTACAGCATTGGGCATATAAATTTACTTATTTTACTTTATATATACCAATTCTTCAGCTGTATACATGCTAAAAAGATATTGAAAAAATATAGGAACATTTCTCAGAGGTTTACTGCTAGTAGTCATTTCTGTTGATGCTATTTTATTTTATTAACTTCATAGAAAGTCCTAAGTGATGCTCATTATTTAACACCTTATATCCCAATATTTTTATTCCCTTCTAACCATAAGGATGGTAGCATGCAAATATTCCTTCACTGAAAAAAGAAATTGCTTCCTGAAACCAGATGGTAATCATGAAACAGTTATTTTTAATATTTTATATTTATATATTTATTAGAGAGAGAAAGAAGGAGAGAGAGAGAGAGAGAGAGACAGAGAGAGAGAGAAAGAATGGGTGTACCAGGGTCTCTAGCTGCTGCAAATGAACTCCAGACACATGTGCCACCTTGTGCATCTGGCTTACATGGTTCCTGAGAAATCAAACCTAGGTCCTTGGCTTTGCAGGAAAGTGGCTTAACTGCTAAGCCATCCCTGCAGCCCAAGTTCTTTTTGATGTCTTCTTTGGTAAATGAACTTGAACCAATATCATCAATTATTTGTATTTTGATCATTTCATGGATTTACGTTTTGGATGTAATAGGATGATGATCACAAAGGCTGTTGAGAACAGTGAACAGCAATCAAATCCTGATGACTTGGAGTTAAGAGGTACTGAACTGGAAACCTTATGCCTTCTCACAGCTGTGTCCCCTCAATGGTCTGAACTTAACC
This sequence comes from Dipus sagitta, assembly GCA_036346955.1. Lineage (NCBI taxonomy): Eukaryota > Metazoa > Chordata > Mammalia > Rodentia > Dipodidae > Dipus > Dipus sagitta. The sequence continues at coordinate 87,313,670 of CM070771.1, read as the reverse complement.
TAATGACCTTCTTCATCGATAAAAGTAGTGATAATAAAAGAAGCCCTTTCATAGTGGAATTGTCAGGGTTCAGTGATGAGATTCATGGGAGGACTGTGCCCAGAAATTCACATACAGTACTACAGGGAAGGACTGGGCAGCAATGTGGGGCTGCATGCATCCTTCTCTTCCAGGTTTACTCCAAGCCCTGTCATCACAGTACCTCACTTTTATCTTTATGAATGTCAGTTTCATTTGTCTCAGTTGCTGTGGACTGAGTTGTGGTATTCTTGGAAATGGTGTTTTCTATGGAGACAATTTCCTGAGAGACAAAACAAAAGAAAACAAACAAATAAATAAAAGTCACAATAGATGGAACAAATTTATTGAGAAAAAATAGGAATTAGTAACAGAATGATCATTTCTTTCCTAAATAAATTTTCCTAAATGTAGTTTTTATCTCTTTTCTTAATTCCTATAGACACCTAAAGATGACTTAGGCTGTGCTATAAAATATGGATAGCCCTTCATGAGTCAAATTATAATTTTCTTGCTGATTGCATTGCGATGGAGTTTGTTGCCTTTTCATCCCAGGTTCTGAGCTATGTTCTAAGGACTGTGGTGTACTCATGACTTGGTTTCTCCTGCTGTCATGTGGCTTGTAAATTAGGGTTGTAGTCAGATGGAAATCATATAATTCTGAATATGGTAAGTATGAAAAGGGCAGGTTTGTTAGTATGTGCATATAGCAAGAAAATGTTCCCTAATTGGGTTGGTTATAAATTTGTGCTACAGTACAAACTATTTACGATTTTAACCATACTAAAGAGAACAGCTGCATGAGGGTTGGTATCTCTCTTTTGGTAATGTGTTTGGGCTTCAGTGTTTTCATTATTGAGAATGGCCTTTAAAATTCACTTCACTGAAAGTAATTGGTAGAAAATATTGGGAACCTTTTTATTTCAGTACTTTACACAACTTAAAATGACAATTTTGATTTGATGCAACCTGTTTTTAGACTATTAATGTGGTAGTTGCTTTACATGCGTTTAATATAAATCTGTGAAGCATAAATTCCCAGTATTATTTTGCAGATCCAATAACTATAAGGAGTAGAGAACTTGCATCCCATTTGCAGTGTCACACAGATAGGAAGGTGGGAGCTGAGATGTACCCATGTTTGTAATCTTCATCTATATCAAATATTATGTGAAGTGGGCAACACAGACAGTGACAGCAATTGTAGTCCTTAGCTGGAAATCAACATTTGTATTTATATGTTATTTGAAATATGTCTGCCCACCTTTAATAATGTGCCTAATAAAGATTAGATGCATTCAGAAATTTCAGGTACTTAAATGGAAACAATGGTTAAACTGGTCACTAAATTAAAAAAATAAAGCTATGTGCTCCACAATGGGAGGGGTTTTGTTTGTTTGTTTGTTTGTTTATTTATTTTTACTGATTAACCCAAGTGCTGAGAATAGCCTCTGCATAAAATTATTTGTGAATTAATGTGATGAAAGTAGAGAACAATTAACCCAAAATAAAATAATCTTACTTGTCAGTGAGGAGGAGTAATGTGGCACTTACATGTATTTAGAGATAGTACTGTTTCTCAAATCCAAGTGGAATATTATCATACTAATTTAATAAGTACAATTACAAATTGGAAATTTTTAAGATGCAGATTAAGGATTCTGATTTGACAATATCATTATGAAGAATAATATGACTATCTATAATTTACTGGATACATAATGAAAAATGTTTATTTTTTAAAGTAAAATCTTCATAAAATTTTATGAAGATGGGATTGGAAGTTGTGTTTGCATGTAAAAAAATGACATAAGAAATAAGAATTCAAGAGATTATTTAATAGTAACACTTTCTTCATAGAAGTGGCATATATTGCTGTATTTTGAACATCTGACCCTGTAAGAAAAAAAAACAAAAAAACAAAAAAAAAAACTCTAAGGCCTGGTGATATTAACAGGAATATTGAAACACTCAAAATAATACACATTTCCTGGAAATTTAATTAGAAATATAAATAGTTCTACCCAAGCACCATGTTTTCCTATGTTATAAGATGTTATTAATTATCATTAGATGGAATGATCTATAAGATTGTATCTATAATCTTAGGTAATGACTCATTCAATAATGAATAATTTGTGATACTTACTATATTCTACATATTAATTCAGGCCCTTGAAGTAGACCAATAAACATAGTAAACATAATGGATAAAGATCTCTAACCTAATAAATATGTCACAAATAAGAATATATATATATATATATAATATATTAGAAAAAAAGAAAAAGGAATAGGCCAAAGAAAATTGAGAAGGGGGTAATGTGGTCAGAAAAGATTTTTACTGAGGTGGCATTTAAGAAGCATAAAGAAAGTGAAGTGATTATCCAAGCAAACATCTGGAAAAAAGTGTTCCAGATAATGGGCACAAACAGTGCAAGAATCTTAAGGCAGGAGCATGAAATGATTGTGATGGAGAACGAAGCTAATGGGAGATGAAGCAGTAGGAAAGAAAGTTTGGGAAGGGAGGGGTCTAGATCCTGAAGGGCTGGCCTGTGTCTTGTAAGGCCCTGAGCTCCTGCTGGATATGAAATGGAAAGACGTGTGCAGAGAGGGGTGGCATTTGGTAGTATACAAGAGTGAATAAAGAAGATTACTTAGGAAACTTGAAATTTTGAGATAAGAGTAGACTGTGGCTTGGACAAGTGTGGATTTGGTAGGAATAGGGAGAAGTGATCAAGTTCTGGGCATAGTTTATTTTTGGTGATGAGCAGCTAGTGAGAATTAACAGAAATAAAAAATTATGAGAACTTATTTTTAATCTTCTCTCACTAACCTAGACTTTGGTAAGCAAGAAATGTCATATCAATATGACTGCCTTACCATGGTGAAGGATTTTACAAGAAGGAAGTATTTTATGTGGCTGATGCACCCCATTTCACTGACTTTACCAACAATTTAAAATGGTTTAGTTATAGGAAATTAACTAGAATGCACCTTGAATATCAAGCCTGGTTATACCCAAGTATAAACTTTGGAGAATTTTTAAATTTATTATGTTTTATTCCAGAAGAAGTGCCTGAGCCTTCAAAGTTGGGTCTGAGTCATGACAGTTTTAGTTTTATAGTTGACACTCAGAAACTGCTTTGTTAAGGGCCATTGACTCTTCAAGTGGGCCCACATGGTCATTAAAAGCAGGAGAAAAATCTAGCAACTCTCCCTTCATTTTACATCTGTCTCCTTTAGTTTCAGTCACCTGTACATGTAGGCCTGCTAATTATTCAGAGTGTCATTCTGAAGCCAGTGGTACCTAACCTATCTTATTTTTCTTCAAAGTTGAAGGTATGAAAATAGGAGTAACTGAGGCATCCTCTTGTCAGCTTTTTATAATGTCCTGTTTCATAATGCAAAAAGGACCCATTCATTGCCGGCACATTGGATTTCAATAACAGAGATGAATCACCCCTTCCCAGATGAGGGACCTTTTCACAATGGCAAGGTTGCCACCAGGAGAATGAGTAATATCCTTCCTGGGAACAAGCTTGTACCCTTAAGCAATGAGGCCTTCTTAGGATCACTTTGCAAAACCAAAACTGAAGACAGTGATCAACCAGACCATATTGTAACCAGGGTTTCTTTAATTTGCAGACCTTTTGACCCTCAACACCCCAAAAGATGAACGTGGGGTCACTGGATCCCTTGATATGTTCCTCTTTCCAGCTCACAATGATTAAATTGTTGTTCTCTGTTTACCACTATTACTGTCTCTTTAAATAGCTAATTGAAGCATGTGGCTAATTCCTGCCATTTGGGCTGTGACAGCAGGTGACTTAGTTTTGAAATCCCAGTTATAGTTCTCTAGTTGATTCTAATAGGCAACAAGGTTCTCAATTTTTCTCCCTTGTTTGTATATGTATATATGTGTGTGTGTGTGTGTGTGTGTGTGTGTGTGTGTATGTGCAGGTTGATGTTGGGTGTCTTTCTTAATTGCTCTCTACATTATTTTTCTGAGACAAGATTTCTCACTGAACCTGGAGCTCAGTGATTCAGCTAGACTGGCTAGCCATCAAGCCCAGGGATGATCTTAGTTGCACATCCACAGCTCTGGGATTAAAGGCTTTTAGTTTGATGTAAGTTCTCAGGTTTGTGTGACAAGTACTTTGCCCACTGAGAAATCTCCACAGTCTTGAAGTTCCCATCTTTCAAGTTTATCTGATTGAGAAAACCAGGGGGAATATTGACTCCCAAAGAGGAAATCCATCACTTAATATTAATAACAATAACAACTTTAATAATTTTTGAATAATTTAACCACAAAATCAACCACTCACATACACCAAATAAGTTTGTCTAGTAAGGTTGGCCATTTACAATAGAGTCTTAAGTAGAACTCCCAGAAATTCATAGTTGATCTCAGGAGAAGCACATATTGTTTCTGAAGTGATATTGATGCCAAGCTTAGCAAGAGGAAGGAATTCATGTTCATCACATGGATTTCAGGTCCATTAGAAACAAGGGAGCAGGAGAGAAATTCCTTTTTGGCAAATGGAAAATGTCAAAAAATCAGCAGAGTAAAAATGAATTGGATTTTTATGTGTCTAAGACAGTGAAAAATAGAAGCACTAAAATCATACCAGCTGATTTTCCTAAATAAGTTAATTTGGTACATGTTCATAATTAATTCAAACACATTAGACTTTTTAGTTATTCATTTCTTTAAACACATAACTCTTTCTTTTCCTTTTAAGTCATGGCTCATTTTTCTCTGCTATTCCAAAATACAGGTCTAGCCTTGGTAAACCCTGACACTCTTATCTGCAGCTTTAAATCTTTGAATTCAGAAGTTTCATGGTGCTTTTATGTGTTTTTGCATCTGCCTGCTGGTTGGCCAAGTCAAAGGATAGTATTAAAACAACAATATACAGTAGCATCATTTTGCAATCTTTTTAAGAACATGATACATTTTCTACATTAAAGTCTATATTTCAAAAACATGCCTGTCATACAAATGAGCCAAATCTTTAGCATAAGCAATGTACCCCTGTAGTTTCTGGTTCCAGTGACTGGCACTGAATCTTGCTTTCATTACTTATGTACCTTTCTTGTGACTCTACTTAATCACTTGTAATATTGGGATAACAATGGTGCCTACTTGTGAGACTGATATGAAAGTTTAGTCAATGTGTATGAAACAGTTCAAAAACAACTGGACATAGCAGGTACTATGTAGCTAAACAATGTGATGGGACTTCCAAAAGATAAATTCTTATAACAGTAAAAGAAAAAAAAATGTGTGTATTTAAGTTTCTAAGTGCTTTACATAGATAATAGTGATTACTACTCTTAATGTTTAAAGTTTAAAAAATAATCATGGGACAGTGAAAGTAAAATGGAATGAGCATATTGAAAAAATTCTCGGTGGGCTAAAAACACGTTCTTGCCAGGAGTGGTGGCACACGCCTTTAATCGCAGCACTTGGGAGGCACAGTGAGTTCGAAGCCACCCTGAGACTACATAGTGAGTTTCAGATCAGCCTGGGCTAGACCCTACCTTGAAAAAACAAAACAAAAAACAATTCCCTCTCACTGTATTCTTAGAAAGTATTTATCAAAATCATTCTGAGAGTCTTTCTAACCATGCTGTACCTCCTGGGGAAGGAAAGGCAAGATGTTTAAGGCTCATTGGGCCTTCTGGGGTTGAGCAAACTCTAATAGACCTCCAGTGGGTGGGCATGGAGGAGCAAAGTAGGGAACTGGCTGATTCCCTTGCTCTTGGATAACCTACCAATCCCTCAATCCCCACAAGGACCCGTCCTAGCCATAGTCCCTGCTGCAGGTTCTTCCTGCACTAACTGTAGGCAATGGGACACAGGACATCAGGCTAGTATAGCTACATTTGTGCCTCCAAGCTCTCAAATGCCATCCCACTTGCTGCCACATCTGACCACCATGCATGGGCCCAGGCCAGCAGGCTAGCATTTCCCCCAGGGGAGCTCCACACATGAACGCCATCCCACTTGCCATTGCCCCCCCCCCCCACCCCTGTGCATGGATCCACACCTGCAGGCTAGAGTTCCCCCAGACGACCTCCACATGCAAACACCATCCAACTCACCACCGTACTCCACCCTGTATAATGACCCAGGCCAGCAGGTTGGGGTCCCCCAGGGAACCTCCACATACAAATGCCATTGCACTCACCACCACACCCCACCTCCTTGCACAGATGCAGGTCAACAGGCTAGTGCTTCCCCTGCCACCAACAGGGACCTCCACATGCCACTGCCCTCATACATGGACTCAGGCTAGCAGGCTAGAGTATCCCCTTCCTAGGCTCTCTCACCAAAGGGGTCCTCCACACCACCTACCCCATCTGACACCTGAACCACAGCAGTACCATATTCCCACCCAGTCCTGTCACAAGCCCTGGAAGTCTCATAGAGCCACTGCTAAAGGGTCAAACAAGCCCCTTCATCAGACTCCTGGGTACCCACCAGAGCCTCACAGGCTCCTGCCCTGTGAGCAGGCAGGCCACATTGCCATCAGAAGCCTAGTGGAAGCAAAAATAGACAGGAATAATTACTGAAGACACTTCACGGGTAGGTTACAGCTTCCTCCTAAGTTAAATAAGACTCTTACACTGTGATGGACTGACCACAGTGCAAAATGAATAACATGAAAAATCAAATGAAAGTAAGTCCAACAATAGTGTGAGGTCCTACAATGGGTGTCTCTAATCAAAACATACAAGAGACAATATGGTCAGAACCCCAAAATGAAGATACAAGCTAAGCATCCCTGACCAAGCAAATAGCATAACTTGCAGAAAAGCAACAAAGGGCCAATAATTATATGACTACTGTTGTCATTAGACTAGACCTAATAGATAAAAACCAGGAAGGGTTCCAAAGACAGTTAAATGATCTGAAGGAGTGAAAAAAAAGAGCACCTCAATAACCAGCTGGCTAAGCTCAATGAAGACATAAAGAAATACAAGGATGAATTCCAAGAGGCAGTAAGGAAATCAGAAACTGGCATGAAAAGGCAAATCACAAAGGGATGGAAACTATATATAAAAAGGTAGCAGAAAATACAAACTAACAAATTAAACAAGCCCAAAACTCTATAGAAGCTCTCAAGAATAGAGTCAGACATGTGGAGGATAGAAAATCAGAACTGGAATACCAAACCTAAGAAGCAGTACATGAGTCTAATAGTTTCAATTAGTTCAATTTTTTTTTCTGAAGAAAACATGGGGAAATTGTAGGATATCCTTAAAGGTTATTTGGATCATGGGAATACCAGAAGGGGAAGAAATTCAAACCAAAGGCATGGAGAACTTACTCAACAAAATTACTGAAGAAAACTTTCCCACTCTCTCAAAACGAAGTCCCATAAAGTTAAAAGAAACTAACAGAACTCCAATCAGACTGGACTAAAGGAGAATTTTCCAAGACATAGTATCATTAAGACTAAACTTCGACACCAAAGAGAAAGTCCTAAAAGTAACTAGGGAGAAACAACACATTACATATAAAGGTAAACCCATAAGAATTACTTCAGACTTCTCAATGGAATCTGTGAATGCCAGAAGGACCTTTAGTAGAACACTGCACAGTCTAAGAACCTATGGCTTCCAACCAAAACTACTCTACCCAGCAAAAGTACCCCTCATAATAGATGGTGAAAGAAAAACTTTCCACAATAAAACTCAGCTTTACAACTATATGAACACAAAGCCAAAACTGCAGAGAGTACTTCAGGGAATTCTCTTCATAGAAGAATCAAATAACCAGCCTCAAGTGCCTAAAAGAACCAGATCACAATAACCAAACTCAGAAAAGGCTCCAGAAAACAACAAAGTCCAAGAAAACACCAAACCACATAAACCACCACAATATGGCAGGAATTAAATCAGACCTCAGAATTATTACACTAAATATTTTTTATTTTATTTTATTTTATTTTATTTTTTTATTAGTCAGTTCTGTATTCAGCAAATACAGTCTGTTTGGTACCATTATTAGGCTCATCCGTGACCTACCCCCTCCCCTTGGCCCCTCCTTGTTGAGGTATATGGGTCTTGCATTGTGGAGTTAGCCCACAGTTATGGGTAAGCAAAATGTCTCTGCATATCATGACCCAACATGTGACTCTGACATTCTTTCTGCCCCCTCTTCTGCAAAATTTCCCTGAGCCATGTTGGGTTCATTTTTGGTCTGCTTCAGTGATGAGGTGTTGGGGACCTCTGAGGCTCTGGTTCTCTGATTTGGTGGGAGTTGATTTTTCTCTGTGCTGATCTCCTTCCCCCTTGTGCTGGTGTCCGGTTCATCAGGAAAACAGCCCCCTTGCTTGTTTCTCCAATTTTTCTTAGTTTCAGCCAGGGCCCTTTTGAGGTATGATGGGGTGGCTCTCTCCTTAGGATCTACATCTATCTGAAAAAGAGAAGCAGATTCTCCAACGGAGAGTAAGTTAGCATCAGGACAAATGAGATAACCCTTACTTTTTTTTTTATAGAGAATTTAATAGGTGTAGGCCCTCTTGTAGCCCATAATTGATGGTAGCTTGATATTGGAGAGTGGGCTTATGTTTGGATATGGTTCTGACTTGTTTCCCAGCTCCAGCTATGGGTCCCATACCAGTGAGGGGATCAGTTAGCCAAATTGAGAGCAGTTGGTTCCCCACCATGGCTGTGTGCCACCACTGCACTGGTGTGGGCATCACAACAAGTTATTTGCTGCTAAGTAGGTTAGACTATGCATTGCTTCGACAGATATTGGTCAATTTCCCCCAGTCGCCTATGTAGCACCTTCTGGCACTAGACGCGCTGACTGTCTGGGGACTGACTCTCATCCAACTTCTAGCCATGCCATTCTAATTTGCATGTCAATCACATAAATATTAATGGCCTTAATTCACACTTCAAGAGACATAAGCTAACAGGGTGTTTCAGAAATTAGACCCCTCAATATGCTGTCTTCAAGAAACCCACATCAGCACTAAAGACAGACACCTCCTCAGGGTGAAAGGGTGGAAAATGATATTGCAAGGAAATAGACATAAAAAATAAGCAAGCATAGCTATACTAATATCAGATAAAATAGACTTCAAACCAAAAATAATCAAAAAAGACAAAGAAGGCCACTTTTTACTTATCAAGGGAATGATCCAACAAGAGGATATTATAATCATCAATCTTTATGCACTAAATGCAGGTGTATCACAATTCATAAAACAAAACCTACTTGACAACAAAATAGCAATAACTGCCAACACAATCATAGTTGGGGACTTCAATACTCCACTATCAGCAATACATACAACATCCAAATACAAAATTAACAGAGAAGTGACAGAGCTCAACAAAACCATAGATCAATTAGAGCTAATGGACATCTACAGAACACCCAAATCCCCAAATCCACAGACTACACATTCTCCTCATCAGCCCATGAAACCTTCTCTAAAATAGATTATATACTGGGTCATAAAGGTTGCCTCCATATATTTAAAAAGATCAATATAATTTCCTGAATGATATCAGATCACAATGCTGTATTGCTAGAAATTAATAAAATGAGATTCACCAGGAATCCTATCAGCTCCTGGAAACTGAACACACTTTAAATAAAAATGGGTAGTGGACTAAATAAAAAATGAAATTGTGAAATTTCTAGTAATGAATAACAATGAGAACACATTGAACCAAAACTTATGGGACACAATGATGGCGGTCCTCAGGGGAAAATTCATAGCTCTAAATGCCTTCATAACAAAGACAGAGAGATCCAAAATCAATAACCTAACCATCCACCTAAAGGCAGTGGAAAAGCAAGAAGAATACAACCAAAAAGCTCCAGATGAAAAGAAATAGTTAAGATCAAAGCAGAAATTAATGAACTGGAAACTATGAAAACGATTAAGAAAATTGATGAAAAAGAGCTTGTTCTTTGAAAAAAATTAAGAATATTGATAAACCCCTGGCCAACTTGATCAAGTGAAAAAATATGAGAGATGCTTTAAATTAACAGAATTAGAAATGAAAAAGGAGAGATCACAACAGACATAAGGCAATTTGAGAGAGTCATCAGGACTTATTTCAAAAACCTCTACTCCACAGAACTGGAAAATATGGAGGAAATGGATGAATTCCTGGACACATGCCACCTACCTAATCTCCTAAATAAACCTGTCACATGCATCGAGATTGAAAAGGTAATCAAAAACCTCCCCCAAAAGAAGAGTCCATGACCAGATGGCTTCTCAGCTGAATTCTATCAAACCTTCATGGAAGAAATGAAATTTTTCTCAAGCTGTGCCACACAATTGGAGAACAGGGAAGGCTCCCCAACTCTTTCTTTGAAGTGATTATCACCCTAATAGCAAAGCCAGGCAGAGATGCCACAAGAAAAGAAAACTATTGACCTATTTCCCTGAAGAACTTAGATTCAAAGATCTTGAACAAAATCCTCACAAACCAAATTCAACCTTGATCAAATAGGCTTCATCTCAGGAACACAGGGGTGTTTCAATATTTGGAAGTCTGTCAATGTAATACACCACATAAACAAGGGAAAACATAAAAACCACATGATCATTTCGATAGATGCAGAAAAGGCCTTTGACAAAATACATCAATTCATGGTCAAAATATTGGATTGAATAGGCATGGACAGTTTATATCTCAACATAATAAAGGCTATATATAAAGCTCATAAAGTTGAAATTATACTTAATGGGGAGAGACTGAAGGAGTTACCATTAAGATCAGGAACAAGACAGGGGTGTACACTCTCACCTCTGCTCTTCAACATAGCACTGGAAGTCTTAGCTCAAGCAATAAGACAGGAGAAAGAAATAAAAGAGATTCAAATTGGAAAGTGATTTTTGTGAATGGTGAGACATGGCAAGAGAATGGTGAGAAATCAAATTAGCTCTATTCACAGATGACATGATTCTATATATAAGAAACCTTAGAACTTCCATCTCAAAACTCTTAAAGGAGACTAACTCTTTCAGCAAGGTATCAGGATATAAAATCAATTAACAAAAATTGGTAGCTTTGTTTGAAAAAGACAAAGATACAGAGAAAGAAATTAGTGACATTGTCCCATTTTCAATAGTAATAATAACAACAAAAATACCTTGGAATAACATTAACCAAGGATGTGAAAGACTTATACAATGAAAACATAAAAACACTCAAGAAAGAAATTGAGGCAGACTTAAGAAAATGGAAAGACCTCCCACTTCCTGGACAGGCAGAATTAACATTGTAAAAATGGCAATATTATCAAAGGGAAAATACAGAGTTAATGCAATACCAATAAAAATACCAACATTTTTCTTCACAGAGATAGAAAAAATGATCTCAAGATTTATATGTAATGGCATAAGGCATATCCTCAGAAAATGAAACACCTCTGCAGGCATCACCATACCTGATCTAAAGCTATATTCCAAACCATAGTAATAAAAACATCATGGTACTGCCATAAAAACATTGTAGATTATAGACCAATGGAACAGAATTGAGGACCCAGACTTTGGATCAAGTAACTACAGTTACTTGATATTTGACATAGGCCCTAACAATGTAGGCTAGAACAAAGACAGCATATTCAACCAATGGTGCTGGACAAACTAGATAACCATATGCAGGAAAACAAACTTCAATCCACATATCTCACCATTCACAAAAATCACATCCAGATGGACCAAAGACCTCAATATAAGAGCAGAAAATTGGCTACTACTGGAAGAAAAAATAGGAGAAACATTCCATGATATAGGAATGGGAAAAGACTTCCTGAACAAAACCCCAGTAGCTAAGGAACTTACAATCACTCAACCATTGGGACATAATGAAGCTGAAAAGTATCTTCACAGACAAAGATACAATAAGCAGAGCCAGTAGATTACCCACCGAGCGGGAGAAAAATTTTGCTGGCTATACAACTGACAGAGGCCTAATTTCTAGAATCTACAAAGAATTAAAGCAACTAAACAATAAAAAGTCAAACAACCCATTCACAAAATGAGGCAAAGGTCTGGACAGGGAGTTCTCAGATGAAGAAATACAAATTGCCAACACACATTTAAGAAAATGTTCATCATCCCTAATCATCAGGGAAATGCAACTTAAAACAACTATGAAATTCCACCTTACCTCAGTAAGGATAGCAAACACTAAAACATCAAGTGAAATCAAATACTGGCATGGAAGTGGAGAAATAAGAACCCTCATTCACTATTGGTGGCAATGTAAGATGGTGCAACCACTATGGAAGGCAATATGGAGGCTCCTAAAAATGTTGACTATAGAGTTACCAACAGACCCAGTTATTCCCTTACTGGGCATTTACCCTAAAAGCTCCATGCCTCAGTTCAGAGAGATTTCCTCAGCCATGTTTATAGCTGCTCAATTCATAATAGCTAAGAGCTGGAATCAACCCAGATGTCTATCATTAGATGAATGGATAACCAAGATGTGATATATCTACACAATGGAATTCTACACAGCAGTACATGAAATTTGAAGAAAAGTGGTCAAACCTGAACAGATCATTTTCAGTGAACTCACCCAATCACAAAAAGATAATCATTGCATGGTTGCACTCATCTGTGGCTCCTAACCTGAATCTGCCCAAGATGCTGGCATACCTAATAAGCATCTTGAGGACTGGACAATAGGGAGGATGGGGAATGAGAGGGGGATGGTGGGGCTGGGGGACACAAAGCTGGACCCAAATGGCAATGGTACCATAAAATTCTATATCCTGAAAGACAGACTAAGTGGTTGAACCTTCATCAGGTCCTTAGAGGGAACACCTGAATCACAGGGCCCTGGAGAGGGTATGATGAAGACTAACCTTAATCTCCTGTTTCTCTCTCTCTCTCTCTCTCTCTCTCTCTCCTCTGTCTTCTATCACTTTTATATTACCTATATTTTTCTTCTTTCTTTTCCTTGGCACTGCCTTGTAACTCACAGTACCAGCATGTTGTTAGCATCCACAATGAGCTGTTGATCAGAGAGACCTACAAAGTTTCCCAAAAGAATACAAATTTCTGTCAGAGTACTTGATGACTCACCAAAGGTTAGTGGTAAGACCTTTCTGCTAAAGATACCATATGCCATTGGTACGGAACATGAAGTGACCTGGGTGGAATCAGGAAGAGAGTCAGCCCCCAGATAGTTAGCTCATATAGTGCCAGAAGGTGCTACATGAGTGACTGCAGGAAAATGACCGGCATCTGTCCAAGCAACTTGTGGTCTAAGCTACTCAGCAGCAAACAGCATGATGTGATGTTCACACAAGTGCAGTAGTGGCAAAAAGCCATGGTAGTAACCATCTGCTCTTCATTTGGCTAACTGATCCACTCAGTAGAACAGAACTCATAGCTGGAGCTGGGAAATAAGTCAGAATCCTATCCAAAAAACTTACTCCCCAACATTAAGCTCCCACCAATAGTGGGATACAAGAGGGCCTACACCTATTAAATTCTATCTAAAATAATAATCTTTATCTCATTTATCTGGTGCTGACACCACTCTGTGTTGGAGAATTTGCTTCTCTTTTCCAGATGTATGCAGATCCTGAGGAGAAAATTAGCCTATCATACCTCACCAGGGCCCCAACGTAAACTAAGAATAATTGGGGAAATGAGCAAGAGTGCTGCTTTCTTGGTGAACCTGGTACCAGCACAAGGGTGAAGGAGAGAGACACAGAGGACACTCAATGCATACAAAACCAAATATCCAGGAACAGAGGCTCCCAAGACCTCATTACTGAAGTAGACCTAAAACAAGCCCATCATGGCTCAGGGAAATTTGTGGAAGAGGTGGCAGAAAGATTGTTAGAATCACATGATGGGACATTATGCACAGAGACATTGCCTCTTACCCATAACTGATGGCTAACCCCATAATGCACAACCCACATTCTCCAATGAGGAGAGTCCCTGCAGAAGGGGAGGACAGGGAGGAGGCTAATGATGGTACCAACATAGCTGTATACATACTGTGTACATAACTAATAAAAAGTCATTCTGAGAGTTTGCCCTTGGAATTTGCTATAAATATATCTTCAATAAATAGTGGGTGGCATTGCACTGTTAAACATGTATGGAGCTGGTTTTAAATGCATTGCCAGAAATGTTCACAGCATAAAATTCATAAATGAAAATGATTAGTATTGTCAGAGTTCTTACTTTACTCTGTGTAGGAGATTTGGATTTTATGACATATCTGATAGTTTACATAAAATCTCAGGTTCTTATTGAAATTCAAAATACCTTTTATACTTTTAATTAAAATTCAAAGGAGTCTAGTGAATTATACTATTAACCTTTCACTGCTAGAATTCAAGGGATCACTTTTTAGGTCAATGTGAATAATGAGTTTGCTGGTCTCTTCCACATGTGCATTTGTATAGCTCCCTAAGCCAGCAAAGAAATGATTAAATCATCATCCTTTAGAAAGTTGTTGCCAGAAGAGAGTGCCAAGGGGGGACTTCAGGTCAGGGCTGTCTTCAGTTGACAATACTGAATGGCAAACTTAGAAAAATGGGTTCTTGATTTAATTTATTCCGATCTGAAACTGGCTGATTGAAAAAGTTCTACATATCTTTTAAAGCATTGTGAGTGGAGAAAGAAGCAGATAAAAAGATTGAGAAAACAGAATTCACTCAAAAAATTTATCACTACTATTGATTACATGTGTTTACATTTTGTGATTGAAAAATAGGACAGTATTGTGTACATGTCAGTGGAGGAAAAGACTGCTGGGGTGGAATGGTCTAGGAAGGGTCAGGGGAAGAGATTGAGTAAAGGAATGGTAAGAGGAGGGTTAATCAAAATTTAAGATGCTATGAATAAGCCATATGGAAACCAATTTCTCTGGAAAATAGGATAGCCAGAAGCCTTAGATTGTTAATAGACAAATTTTAATGCCAGTGGTCAGATACCTTTCAGTGAGTTGTTGGCCATGGAGGTCCCTGATACCTGCAAAACAATACAGGCTATTGCCAAGGCTCTTGGTTGACTACCAAAGCTACATAGTAAGACCCTATTGCTGAAGATTCCACATGCTTCGGCTGCAATGTCACTGAAAATTCAAGCTGGAAC
Source organism: Dipus sagitta (assembly GCA_036346955.1). Taxonomy (NCBI): domain Eukaryota; kingdom Metazoa; phylum Chordata; class Mammalia; order Rodentia; family Dipodidae; genus Dipus; species Dipus sagitta. The sequence goes on along the minus strand of CM070771.1, from coordinate 87,298,527 downwards.
TGAGCTGAAAATTTCCTCCCTGTAAGCCAGGTGGCAGAAAACTGGAAAAAGTTATGCTGTATGCAGTACTTTGGGATAGAGAAGTCATCAATGATGTTAAATAGCAGTGGATCCTGCAAGCCCTAAGATTGGCCACAAGAGCCAATAGTGGCATGTCTGAATGGGGAAACCAACCTCCAATTGGACTGGAGATCCACTCCATGGGAGGGAATACATGCTCAGTACTGAACCCTAGTCACAAGTCTATGGCTTGGGAAGTCATGAGCCCTAGGGAAATAGTGCCTACTGTTGTCTGGATAAATGCATATATATTTCCTATCCCACTGCCCTGTAAGTACTTTTAAAATGTTTATACCCATACATTAGTGCTACTCTCACTCTTGGTTAGGGAAGCTTCTCTTTTCAGATGGTGCTGACCCCTGCGGGTGACTCAAAAGTCACCATGAAGCTGAGAAAACTGACAGTGGAGTGTTCAGCACTGAGACATCTCTATCATACCTTCCAAGGCTCAGGGTTCATTGTGGAAGAGGTGGTAGAAAGATGTAAGAGCCAATGGAATGGTAGTACTGCTTACCATGCAATCTTCCAGACCTTGCAGTACTTGAAACTACCAACAAAAGACTTTCATAATAGGATGAAAAGATGTTGACATCAAGATAAAAGAGAGACTGATTAGAAGGATGAGAGGATTTGATGGAGGGTAGATTTGAGAGTGGAGGAAGGAAATGATCATGGTTTTATTATCTATAGTTATGGAAGCTGTCAAAAAAGTTTTAAAAAAGAAAAATAGGGTATTCATGATACAACAAATTCTTATAAAATTTTGATTTTTAAACTAAAATGTGAAATAAATTGAAAACAAATGTGTTTGAGGGATAATTTTTTTATTGGAATTCTCTGCTGAAGAAAAACAAGAGGTGAAGCAAAAATATGAGCAACTTAATGATGACCCAAACCAGTAAAACTATGCTGGAAACTGGTAAAGCTGATTTAGAAATGGATGGAGGGAAAAGGCTTTGAGGATTGGTGAGATTTGACAAGTCAATTTATGTTTATGTCAATGAAACTGACAGATTTAAGAGGAAATGTATCTGTGAGGAGGAAATGAGGTTTATAGTCATTAACAGATCTGGGGACACAAAAGCATGTAGATGCTTTTATGGACAGGCCATGGTGGAGGGTAAAGATACTGTCTTCCCATGTTAATTACTATTTATGTAATAGACTGTTAAAATTGCTATTTCCTGTTGTTTCACATTGGGATAAATACCATTGCGAGAGCACACTGGGAAGACATCTCTAGAGGATTATGAGTGTCCCTGCGAAAATTATAAAGCTTTATGACATAGCTGAAGTTTCCTTTCTTCTAATTAAGAATTACACATTTATAAAGATGGAAAATTAGAAGGAAACAAATGACTGCTGTGTAGTACAACAGGCTTATTTTACTTGACATGACATATGTATGAGGATGTGTTTTTTATTTAGATTGAATTATCTGGAAAGAAAATAGAAAACATGCTAGTCAATCTGAGCAGTAGTGTTTTAACTTTTAGAAAGAGAGGAGAGAGAGAGAATCTTTAATTTAATTAAAAACAAGGATGTCATAGGCAAGCTTCATTAGAGCTAGGGGGATTAATGGAATTCTATACAGAAGTAAGAAAAAATGACACAATGAAATTTGAGGAAAAATGGTTGAACCTGGAGCAGATCATTCTCAGTGAACTTACCCAATCACAGAAAAAAAATCGCCACATAGTCTCACTCATCTACAGCACCTAACCTGAATCTACCGAAGATACCTTACATACCCAGCAAGCATCTCCTAGACTAGACACTAGGATGGAAGGGGAGGGAGGGGAGGGCATCAAAGGGGTGGGAAACACAAATCTAGACCCAAACGGCAATGGTACCATAATCTTCTACTTACTAAAAGACAGACCAAATGGCTGATCCTTCACCAGGCCCTTACAGGGAACACCTGAACCACAAGACACTGGAGAGGGTAAGATTAAGATTAACCTTAATCTCCTACATCTTCCCTCCCTCACTTCCCCTCTCCCTGTCTCTCTCTCTCTTATCTCTAACTCTTGTATATTAGTTATCTTTTTCCTCATTTTCTTAGTGGGCACTGACCTGTAACTCCCAGATCCAGCATGGGGCTACCATCCACAATGAGCTTTTGATCAGAGAGACCTACAAGGTTTCCTAAAAGACAGACAGATTTCTGTCAAAGTACTTGATGACCCACCAAAGGCTAGTGGTAAGACCCTACTGCTGAAGATACCTTATGCGATTGACATGCAAATTAGAATGGCATGGCTGGAAGTTGGAAGAGAGTCAGTCCCCAGACAGTCAGTGCGTCTAGTGCCAGAAGGTGCTTCATGGGCGACTGGGGGAAATTGACCAATATCTGTCGAAGCAACGCATGGTCTAACCTACTTAGCAGCAAATAACTTGTCGTGATGTCCACACAAGTGCAGTGGTGGCACACAGCCATGGTGGGGAACCAACTGCTCTCAATTTGGCTAACTGATCCCCTCACTGGTAGGGGACCCATAGCTGGAGCTGGGAAACAAGTCAGAACCAGATCCAAACATAAGCCCACTCTCCAATATCAAGCTACCATCAATTATGGGCTACAAGAGGGCCTACACGTATTAAATTCTCTATTAAAAAAAAAAAGTGTTAACTCATTTGTCCTGATGCTAACTTACTCTCCATTGGAGAATCTGCGTTTCTTTTTCAGATAGATGTAGATCCTAAGGAGAGAGCCACCCCATCATACCTCAAAAGGGCCCCGGCTGAAACTAAGAAAAATTGGCAAAACAAGCAAGGGGGCTGTTTTCCTGATGAACCGGATAACCAGCACAAGGGGGAAGAAGATCAGCACAGAGAAAAATCAACTCCTACCAAATCAGAGAGCCAGAGCCTCAGAGGCCCCCAACACCTCATCACTGAAGCAGACCAAAAATGAACCCAACATGGCTCAGGGAAATTTTGCGGAAGAGGGGGCGGAAAGAATGTCAGAGTCACATGCTGGGTCATAATATGCAGAGACATTTTGCTTACCCTTAACTGTGGGCTAACTCCACAATGCATGACCCGTATACCTCAACAAGGAGGGGCCAAGGGGAGGGGTAGGTCACGGATGAACCTAATAATGGTACCAAACTGACTGTATTTGCTGAATACAGAACTGACTAATAAAGAAAAAAGAAAAATAAATAAATAAATAATTACAAATTTAAAAAAAAGAATATTATGTAATACAGGCATCCAATTTCAATGGATAGTTCATACAAATTTCTAGCAATAAAATTTTGAGATAATACCCTTAAAAAAAAAAAAAAGGTCTGGACTGTGGAAATTCAACCATAGGCTGAAAACATGGTGCGTTTTATTTCATGGTATTGCCCATTTTATTACCATTATTATTATTAACCATTTTGTGCTTCAACTTGCAGTAGGTTTTAACTTCTATGTTATCAGCAAGGCTTTATGACTCTCATTTCTTTAAGTGTAGCTATGATTATTTTATATCTCAAGTTTTTCTACCATTTTCCATTACTTATAACCCATGTACTTTCCTTACTTGTCAATTATACTACCCTTCCCTATCAGCCATATATATATGTTTTCCTATCAGCTATATTTTACCCAACCAAAATCCCAGTGTACTGTCTCTGAGCCATATTAGAGACACAAGTGATTTATTTATTTATTTATTTCTTCATTTTTATTAGATATGGACATATTTTGTATGTAAACTTTACAGGTTGGTGCCATCCTTTCCCTCCTTCGCCCCTTTTCTGAAGAGGCCTTCCTCATTGGGAATGCAGGTCAACCCCATGGGGATTGTGGGTCATGCATTTTAAGTTTGCTTCAGTGATGGGCACATAGGAGGATCTGGATCTCTGGTTTGGTAGGTGTTGAGTGTCCTTAGTATCTTTCTCCATCACCCTTGTTCTGATGATGTCAGCTTAACTAAGAAAGCAGCATTCTTGAACATTTCCCCAATTCCTCTGTGGTTTCAGCTGGGGCTGGGATGGAGTGCGCTGGGTCATTTTATCTTCTCAGGTCCAGTTCCTATCTGAAAGATATCAGCAGATTCTCCAACAGTCAGTGAAGTCACACTAGTTAAATGGGTAACCATTATTAGAGATAATTAAAAGGGTTTAGATACTCTTATAGTCCAAGGTTAGTGGAAGCTTGACAAGGGGAAGTAGAATCATTATCTGGATATGATTCTGACTTGTTTCCCAGTTCGAGATATGGGTTCCTTTTCACTGAGTGGCTCTGTTAGCCAATCCAAGAGCAGTTGGCTACCCACCATGGCTGTGTGCCACTATTGCCCTTGTATGAGCATCATGTTAAGTTGTTTGCTTCTGAGTCATTTAGACTTTGATTTGCTTGGACAGATGTTGGCCACTTTCCCCTGGTAGCTCATGTAGCGCCTTCCAGCACTAGATGGACTAATTGTTTGGGGACTGGCTCTCTTCTGGATTCCAACCATGTCTCTCCATGGCCCATGCCTACAGCATTTTGTGTCTTCAGCAGTAGGGTCTTACCATCAACTTCTGGTGGGTAATCAAGTGCTCTGAAAGAACTCTGTCTTGTTTGTTTTGGGAGAACTAGTAGGTCTCTCTGATGAACAGCTCATTGTGGATATAGACCACATCCTGGTACAGGAAATTACAGAGAGCATTTTAAGTCTACTTAAATGATAGGCACTTAGGAGTACCTGGATGTCTGGTTTGGTAGGTATTGAATGTCTTCAATATCTTTCTTCATCACCCTTGTGCTGATATCAGCTTAACTAAGAGAGCAACATTCTTACTCATTTCCCCAGTTCCTCTGTGGTTTCAGCTGGGGCCAGGGTGGAGTATGCTGGGTTGTTTATCTCCTCAAGTACAGTTCCCATCTGAAAAAGAGAAGCAGATTCTCCAACAGAGAGTGAAGTCAGTACCAGTTAAATGGGATAACCATTATTAATTTAGAGATAATTAAAAGGGTTTAGACATTCTTATAGTCTAAGGTTAGTGGTAGCTTGACAATGGAAAGCAGTATCATTATCTGGATATGATTCTGATTTGTTTCCCAGTTCAAGATATGGTTTCCTTTCCACTGAGTGGATCTGTTAGCCAATTCAAGAGCAGTTGGTTAACCAACATGGCTGTGTGCCACTATTGCAGGTGTGTGAGCATCACATCCGGTTGTTTGCTTCTGAGTCACTTAGACTTTGAGTTGCTTGGACAGATGTTGGCCACTTTCCCCTGGTAGCTCATGTAGTACATTCCAGCACTAGATGGGCTAATTATCTGAGGACTGGCTCTCATCTGGATTCCAACCAGGTCTCTCCATGGTCTGTGCCAACAGTGACTGGTGTCTTCAGCAGTAGGGTCTTACCATTAACCTCTGGTGAGTAATCAAGTACTCTGACAGAAGTCTGTCTTGTTTGTTTTGGGAAATCTACTATGTCTCTCTGATTAATAGCTCATTGTGGATGTAGACCACATTCTTGTACAGCACCAAGGGAAAAGAAAAAAAAAAAAGCCAGAGAAGAAAGAGAAACATGAGAAATTTAAGGTTAGGTTTCATTTCACTCTCTCCAGGGCCCTTCCATTCTAAGGTCCCCTTGAGGGTTCCACCTTTAGTCTGACTGCCAGGACATAGGATTCTATGTTACCAGTTCAATTTGGGTTCAGTTTGACACAAGTGTCTTCTATTGCAAGCCACCAACTGGGTTGATGGTAGGTCATCATATCTGGTGCTGCGGACACCTTTCCTCCTAAATAGCACCAGTGAACATAGATCCATGTGAGGCACCCAGCCGAGAAGGACTCACACAAACTATTACAAATGAACAATAAAGTGAGTGGGAAAACAAAATATATATATATATATATGTATATGAAGAGACATTCGCCATAATGGTTGTGCAAAACACAGTTGAACTCACCCACCATGGCTCAGGGAATTTTGCAAAAAAGGTGTTGGAAAGAGTGTAAGAGCCACAAGTTGAGACATAATGCCCAGAGGCATTCCCTCCCCACCCAAAAAATAACTGCTCCCCCCACAATGCCTAAATCACAACCCCATAGGGAATACCTGCAATCCCATTGAGGATCATCCCCAGTGGAATGGGGGCAGGAATGAGGGAAAATAGGGTAACAACATATGATGTATCCATACAAAAATTGTTGCTAATAATAATAATAAAAACATAAAAAGAATAAATATGATGAGAATGCTTATAATTTCTTGAACTTTTAGGAAATTTAATTTGCAAAATGATTTTTATTAAATTAAAATTAATCCACTTAAAAATGAAATAACAATATGACAATGATGGGCCAGAGAGATGGTTCAGCAGTTAAAGATGCATGCTTATAAATCATAGTAGTCCTGGTTCAATTCCCCAGTACCCAAATAAACCCAGATGCACAAAGTTGCCCATGTGTCTGGAGTTTGTCTGCAGTGGCAACAGGCCCTTGCACAATATTCTCTCCTTCTTTGTCTCATAAATAAATAAATAAATAAATAAAATAAATTTTAAAATATGACAATGACCCATTGTGATACCACTATTGGTTCACAACTACTCAGTACTGGAACCATAGGTATGAATTAGGTGAGATACCAGAAAAAGATTTAAAGTACTACTTTAAACAAGCACCAGTGACCACATAGAAAACTCAAATTAGTAGATGAATAACCTGATTATCACCTGGAAATCAATTTAGAACCTAGAGGAAAAAGAATGGAAGAGGGGGCAGAAAGAATGTCAGAGCCACATGTTGGGTCATGATATGCAGAGACATTTAGCTTACCCATAACTGTGGGCTAACTCCACAATGCATGACCCGTATACCTCAACAAGGAGGGGCCAAGGGGAGGAGGTAGGTCATGGATGAGCCTAATAATGGTAACAAACTGACTGTATTTGATGAATACAACACTAACTAATAAAGAAAACACACACACACACACACACACACACACAGACACACAAAAATAGTAACTTGGAAAGAAATTCAAAAGAATGGAAGAAAAATGGGGCAAGGAAATTGAGCCCCTTAAAAAGGTCCAAATGAAATGGTTGGAGAGAAAAGAATCAATCAACAAATTAAAATATACAGCAAAAAGAATCATTAAGAGATAAGAGCAAGCAGAAGAATGGATTTTAGGAACAAAGGACTTCATCAAACAATGACATATATGAAGAAAACAACTTAACTAAAATGACCAAACTAGCCGGGCGTGGTGGCGCACGCCTTTAATCCCAGCACTTGGGAGGCAGAGGTAGGAGGATTGCTGTGAGTTCGAGGCCACCCTGAGACTCCATAGTGAATTCCAGGTCAGCCTGGGCTAGAGTGAGACCCTACCTCGGAAAAAAATAAATAAATAAAAAGAAATAAAATGACCAAACTTTCCAAGAACACCTGAATAGTTTGAGAAACCAAACCCTAGGATCCACTGGGTAAAGCTGAGATGAAGCCTAAAAACAGATTAGTAATAAACCTAGAGAAAAATGCATATATCCAAACACAAACTCCCTTTACAGTCCCAAATAGATATGGCCAGAGAAAAGACCTCTCTCCAACCTGTCATAATTGTGAGAACAAATGATACATGCTTATGCCCTAACCTCTGGTGGTTTACTTACAATCTTGTGCACTCTGTGTACACATAACTTGCTCCCTGTATGGTGGTCACCCTTTTTGTATCTGTGTACAAGTTTCCCCCTATTATAAAGACACCATTCATGATGAAAGAGGTGCCTACTCCACCTCTACATAAGTTTATCTTTACCTCTGCAATGGAGCTGTTTCTAAAAGTATCCCCTCCTGAGGTAATTGAGATTGACTATAGCACATGAGAGATTTTACAGTCATAAAATTCAATCCACAACAGTGATATTGAATAATTACTTAATTTCACTGAGCATAGAACAAACAATAAAGGAAAATAGTACTACACTTGATTATAACCATCAAATCATAGTGATTGGCTACGTAGGAAGGCTGGATACAGAAGGCTATAGGTAAAGGAGGGAAGGCCAAGCTAGCAATAGCACATGGGTAGTGGAGACCTTGAGAAGACAGATGTTAATGTATGAGAGCAAGAAGATTTGTGGATCTTTTGCCCTGAGACTTTCAAAAGAGTCTCAACAGATATTAATAATAAAAATTTCACTATCACAGGGTCAGGAAGACCATACTGAAGAATTCAAATTTAATATGGGGTCTTAACTGACATCTCGGGCCTGATAATTTGAAATGAAAATTATGATGACCAAAACATGTGAACAAATGACAGGACAAAGAGCTGATATCTAAAGTTGGTAAATTTGAATCAATTAAATCATCAAACCTACAACTTTTAATAAATGTGACTCGAGAAAAGTATCAAGGTACTACAAAGCTCTTCTGGTGTGTCAAGACCAAGAAGACAGAAGTAGGCATGAGCCTGCTCCTTAGGACAGATGGCCTCATTTTAACAGACAATTGGACTTCTGCTGATTTGTTAGAGAAAATAATCCTCCAGCTAGAGAATGTAAAACACTCATTGCCAAGTTTGAATTAATCATCAAGAAAGGTGAGGTCATTTAAAGGAGGGCTGGCACTCAAAATTAGCCAGACAAATTAATAATTTCATAGGTTCAAGGAACCAGAGTGAAATATGTTTGCATATCTTTAGCTAAAACATTTTGTGGCCTTTTGGGATGCAAAGATAATGCTACCATATTGAGGGCATAAAGGAACACTCTATTTTCCAATAGAGGACATAGAATAGTTATATTGCATAAAGTTGAACTTGAAGCAATTTGAGTAAAGGGTATAATAAGACTACTTTTGTACAGGAAAGATGGTATAGCAGTTATGACACTTGCCTACAAAGCCTAAGGACCCAGATTTGATTCCCAAGTACCCATGTTAGCCAGTACACAAGGTGGCATATGTGTCTGAAGTTCATTTGCAGTGACTGGAGGCCCTGGCATACCCATTCTCTCTCCCTCCATCTGCAGCTCTCTCTCCTCTCTCTCCATTACTTAAATACATAAATAAATAATATAAAAGAATTTAAAAAGTACTTTCACAAGCTTTGGTTGACCATGCCCTGTGGGTATCTCTGGGTGTCTTAGAAGTCATGGGAACTGCAGTGCCAGGGGAGACAGCTGCTGGTGAGGAAGGAGTACAGGCAGGAGGGGCTGAGCACCTGCATGAAGACCATGATACTGTATCAATGCTCTGCTGGTTATAAGACTTTGATTAGGAAAAAAGGACTATGATTTGTGATTTTTTTTAAAAAAACTATAGGGTCAAAAGCCTATATATTATAGAATGAGTTAATAAACAATCTGTGAACTGTTGGAAGATGGACAGTTTGATGATGGTCCTCTCTCTCACTTGGGAGTTCTTATTTGGTTCCTTTGCCTTTTCCTTCCACTTCTTTCCTTCTCTTTGTGGTTTCTTCTTTTTCTTTCGTTTTCATGCTTGTTAGCGTTACTAGAGATTTTATAGACATGCATAACTTGATTTCCTATAAAACATTAACAATACAGTTTATAAGGTTAAGAGGAGAAAGTAGATTCCTGGTTGGGGAGGGTAGTTAAATGGGTGAATGGTGATATAGCTCGCCAAAATTACAGAGCTTTGACTAATTTGTTGCAAAGGTTAACAATTTAATGAATTGTTAATATATCTTATGTGTAAAGCTCTGAAGTAAAGTCTTACAGATCTACTTTCTTCATAGTAATAACATTTTCAATTAATAACTATTTCAATTAAAAAAGCATGCTGATCAAATTGGTGCATTACATGAAGCTGTGAAGAAAAACACATCTATTTTTAGATTCTCTTAAAAGTGGCTCAGCAGGCTCAATGGGGGTATGAACTAGTGTATCAGGCCCAGCATGCTGAGGACACGGAAGCAGTCGCCCACTGGGAGAGAAAATGACAGGCTTCAGACATGCTTCTGGACAATTATCGAAGTCCGTAAGCCACAAGGAAGCCCATATGGGTGCCTGAAGGTCACTCTCATGGCCACACTTTCAAAGCCAACCTCAGTAACTGTCTATGCCAAAAGAGGCTGTAAGGTACCTGCACCAGCTGGAGGAGCAGATGAAAGCGAGGAATGCCACACTGCTTACAATTATGCCAATGTGTATTCAACCATGAGTGATGCTTCCACTATGTCCTTGCTACTCCAAGCTCCTGGCACAGAAGACAGAGGGAAATTGCAAAATGGAATGGGAGAAGATTGTTGAGGGACTTATAGGCATTGACTCGGCTATTAGTACATTAATGGCATTAACTAGTCACTTAAATAGAAGTATGACTGTTGTTTTCTTTGTTTTGAGAACAAATCATTTCATGTAGCCCTGGTTGGCCTCAAACTTGTTATTCTTCTGCCTTTTAGCCTCACGATTGGTGGAATTAAAAGCAAAAAGCATACATCACTGTACTTTTGTCTTTGATCTACAAATAGTCATAACCATATGAGTAATCACTGCCAAATAGGACCAGGACATTACAAAGAACTTAAATTTTCTCAAATGTAATCTCTTCTCTTCTCTTCTCTTCTCTTCTCTTCTCTTCTCTTCTCTTCTCTTCTCTTCTCTTCTCTTCTCTTCTCTTCTCTTCTCCTCTCCTCTCCTCTCCTCTCCTCTCCTCTCCTCTCCTCTCCTCTCCTCTCCTCTCCTTTCCTCCTCTCCTCTTCTCTCTTCTCTCATCTCTTCTCCTATCTGTTCTTCCTCTCTTTCTCTCATTTGATTCTATTCCATTCCATACACCTACATTTAATAACAAGGCATTTGAACTTTGTAATCATTTCAATAAATCATTGCAATATGATACTTCATATAACAAAAACCATGGCTTGACAATATGTGTGTTACTACATGTGGAAAATTATATTCAATTTAACAAAAATTAACTTAAGTTACCAGGAAAAAATGGTTAAGAACTATAAGTTCAAGTCTTTTAAAAATATTTATTTATGGGCTGGAGAGGTGGTTTAGCGGTTCAGCCCTTGCCTGTAAAGCCTAAGGACCCTGGTTGGTGCTCGATTCCCCAGGACCCACGTCAGCTGGATGCACAAGGGGGTGCATGCATCTGGAGTTTGTTTGCAGTGGCTGGAAGCCCTGGTGCGCCCCCCTCTCTTTCTCTCTCTCTGTCTGTAGCTCTGAAGTAAATAAAAAATTTTAAAAAAATCTTTAAAAATATTTATTTATTTACCAACATACTCCAGGGTCTCTTGCCCCTGCAAACAAACTTCAGATACACACACCACTTTGGGTCTTGCTATATGTGAGTGCTGAAAAATTGAATCCAAGGGGTAAGGTTTTTGAAGCATACTCCTTTAACTGCTGAGCTTTATCCCCAGCCCATAGTAGTGTAATTCTTGCCCTAAGAATGAGAATGGCAGCACTTCTGTACAGATACTCTGAAATCAAGTCAAATTGGAAGAAGGTTAGTATGTGGAAATCCATGGTTTAGAGGGATCAGCAATTACCTAAGCCATAAGCCTAAGCGTCTAAGTTTGCTGAGAAAAATGACAGAGGAGTAACTTTTTAAAGAAGGAGATTATGGTCACACTAAACAGTGTGTAAAAGAAATAAATTATAAGAGAACCAAATCCATGCAAATTTAGTACTTGGTTATGCTAATGAGTTTTAGAGTGACATAGGATAAAGTGTGAAAAACAGACGTGTGGGTTGAATTGAATTTTTGTTGAACATGTTATGTTGTGTGTTGGCTCTATGCTCTACAATGGGATTAACTGGTAAATACATTGGTACAAAGATAAAAGTTGTTCTCTCAATAAATTGTAACTTAGTACTTATAGGCAATATATAAATTTCTTTCACCAAGAAAGAAATATATGCCTGTGTCTTATTTTGGCACAGAAGAGAGAGAGGGAAATCAAGAAATAATCTCAAGAAAAGAAATACCATAAGCCATTTGAAGTGTATTTCCTCCAAATGGAATAGGGAAGAGCCTTTTCAGATAGAATTAGCTCTTAATAGTTAGCACCATAAGGACATAATAACTTATTATGAAAGTTAAAAACTCCAGATCAGTAGCATTGGGTAATGAGGAGAATATTATTAAGAGTAGAAGGGATACAGATAAATAGGTTCTGGTTTAGGTAAAGCCTTAAAGTGTACTAGCATTTTCTCCCACATAGACTATAGCGAGCCAGTGAAAAAAAATAATCTAGAAAATGTAATCAAATTGTTAAAATTAATGATTAATTTGAAGAAAGAAAATATAATGCTGAGGCTGGGTAGGGGGCTCAGTGTGTAAGGACATTTATTGTATAAGTATGAAGACCAAGTTCAGTTTCCAGCAACCACATGACAAATTGACCATGTCTGTACATGCCTGTAACCTCAGTGCTGGGTGGTGGGAACACAGAGGCAGTAAGATCAATGGAGCTCTCTGGAAAGCCCAGCCAACACAGAAGGTGCTGAAAGTTCAACGAAGACTCTGTATGAAGGAAACAAGGCAGAGAGCAAGACACGGGAACAACTGACATCCTCCTCTGGCTTCTGCATGAGTGTGAACAGGCATGTATAATGGGCACACACATGTATATACTATACAAATACACCAAATTAAAAAAATAACCATGAAATATATAACCAGTTTGAGGCTGATTGCATGATTACATTTAGGCTTAGTAGTAATGACTGTAAAGGCGTAGGAGAGATAAAAATAAGAGATTTTCATTCCCTTCTGCTTCTTAGATTGGAAAAAGAAGTCAGGCAGATGGTTCAGTGGTTAAAGGCACTTAATTACAAAGATTAAAGGAGCATGGTTGCTCATTGGGTCTCAGACCTTTGCCAAGAACATTTATTGAGAAGAGTAATAGAGGCATGAGACTCATTTCAGAAATGTAAAATGAGCCCAGTTATGTACATGTTGACTGAAAGTGCTTTGATCACACAAGTTGAGTTCCCTGTAGGCAGCTGGCTATGTGGTTCTGAGGCTCCCAAAATAGTGACTGATTGAGATGTCATGCAGAGAAGTAGCAATGGAATCTTTGTATAAATTCAAGTGTATGATAAATGCTATAGAATAATGAGAGAAAGGAATGCATAATGTTATACCAGCTTTTTGAAGACAGAGAGCCAGAAAACTCAGGTAGAAGGAAGGTTTGAAGAATTAAAAAGAAAATACACACTACACATGTAACATATGTAAGAGTTTCTAGAAGAAGGAAACATAATAGGATCAATTGTATTAGAGAAAGCAAAACAAGTTGAAGACTTGAACATTGTAGATTATATTGACTGATTGCAAGTTGTAGAAGTAGAAATTATGTTACAATAAGTAGATAAAAAATCAGTGACAAAAACTACATGAAGAAGACAGCCTACTATGGTCAGGATAGGTATTTTTCTTAAGTAATGTCCTTGCTATGAATGCAATGGAGGTAATGATAAGGACAGGTATAGTGTAATGTGTATGTGGGAACAGGGAACACATTTTTTTTTCTCAAAAAAGGAGAGGCAGTGGGGGAGGGGCTTGGCAATGGTGCAGATACTACAGGAACATAGTAGCAACCTGGCATCTGCACTGAATATGTTGAAAGCATTGCACATGCAATTTATAGGCAATCTCACTCATAATCTCCTGCCAGTCCTGATGACTGTTTTCAGCTCAACATTCATAGACTCAAGTAAGTGCTTTCTTCTGTCTGATCTCAAGAAACATTCTAAATGTTAGAATTCTTCCTTTACAAATTTTACATAGTTCAAAATCCAGTGCCTGGCTTGTCTGTTCTGCCATGTAATTATCACCACATCTGCTCATTGTGCTGTCTCTGTTGACAATGGAGAGCCATTAGAAATGAAAGTGCAAGCCAAGACATTGTCTTGTTAACTATACTGTTCTCTCTGTCTGGCAAATGGAGTGGATTTCTTCAGCTACATACTGCTAAAATGAGTATAGAAATAAAATAACAGTATCTTTGTTTTGTTTGTTTTTTGAAGAGGAAGTTATCAAATCAAGCTTTACTATTTTTAACCCCGAGTTAGTGGAATTGTCATTGCCATGTCATGTGGGGAGTTGTAAGGAAGGTAGACTCTGAGGCCCTATCTCAGACATGCTAGACAGAATCTGCATTTTTAATAAGCACAGTAGGTCACCCTTGGAACTTAAGGACACTATTCTAGAAAGAGTTCAGACAGGTTTTCAAAATGCAAATATGATCATGCTGCTATCTATACTCTTAAACAAAATGCATTTTAGTGTCTTCATTGCTCTTAGGATGAAGACCAATACTTTTCCCTCAGTCTAGTCTTACCTCTTTATTCCTCTCTGACCTCCTTTTCTACCTCACTCCTCTTCAAGTTCTATTGGAGTTATTCTGGACTTCTCTCACCTACTTTAGCAAGCTTTGATGCCCTCCTTCCCCACTCCATCCCCACAATACACACCATAAGAACTTTGATATCATTTTTTTCTTTACTCACTTTTATTCTTATCCATACATTACTTTTCACCTAGTTAACTGTTGGTCAATTTTCAAATCTCATTCCAATTTCAATTTTAATTCAAGACATCTTTTTTTCTGACCAGCAGACAACATCAAATGTTTCCTCTATATAGTCTTTAAACATCATAATACTGGTCATAGTCTAATTTTTATCATATATAGTATAGTGATATTATTCAATTAATGAGTAGCTCAGGAGATAAAGGTCTATAAAGGTAGAAAACATCTGTGTTTCTCACCCTGATGTCTCAATTGCCTCACACAATATTTATCATAATGTTGTTGGCTTATGGAAAAATGAAAGCACTGAATATATAATGAATTTGCTTTTGAATATTTTATTTACTTATTTGAGAGAGAGAGATAGAGACACAGAGAAAGAGGAAGACACAGACAGAGTGAGGATGGGCATGCCAAGGCATTCTGTCACTGTAAACAGATTCTATATGTATGTGTCACTTTGTACATCTGGCTTTATATGGGTACTGGGGGGTCAAACTTGGGTCACCAGGCTTTGCAAGCTAGCATATTCAACAGCTGAGCTATCTATCCATCCCAGCATACATTTCTTTATAAGCACAGTGGAAAGTGAATTTCAAGGAAACCAACTTACCATAGCAGATGTGAACTCGAGTTTACTTAAGTAAAGAGTGAAATAAATTTTACTACTTTGTGTTTGATTACTGTAAACTTCTCTAAATAACAAAATATGGCTAGTATAGTACTGTTTTATTTTCTAATTGATTTTTAATTCTTTAGCACTAAGAGGGCAGACACTTAAAAATAAATGTAAAAAGTCTATAAAAACATTCCATTACCAATTTTAAAAATTCAAATGCATAGTCTCCTACAAATTCATATTTCATGTGATATTGGTAAGACATGTATCAACAAAAAGCATGTTAAATAACAACACAACCCAGTGGTTACTTCATAAACGTTGATAGTTTTATATATTAAGGCTACAATGGTGAAACACTAAAATTTGTTGAAAAACCGTGGGCAAAATTTGAAATATCAAGAAATTCACATATATTTGGATATATTTCATTTTCATTAGGCAAAAGAGAGTAAATGTACATAAAACAAGTAAAGAAAAACATTTATTGTTTAAAGTCCAGTTTACAAATAACATAAGGAGGGTGTAAATAATAAGATATCAATATCTATCCAGAAGTATCTTTGTTCTCATATGAGTAGTAACATACACTCATATTCATGATGGCTGCCTTGGAATCTAATTTTCCAGTACCTTTCAATACATATTCCATGTTTATGTCAGCCTGAGCTCTTCATGGCAGAAAGAACAGAATAATAGAACAGATTCCCAAGGCAGTGCTGAAGTTAATAAAGAAAAAAGTCATAAATACAGAACACAAGATAAAAATGAGGCTGGTAGAATCTAGCACAGAAATGGAACCTATTTCTTTTTCATTAAAAGGGGAATGTGTTTTATTTTTTAGAATAAAAATTCTAATCAGGAATGTATTTTTCATTACCAAATAAGGCCTGCTAATGCAATCTTACAAGTGGAACTGGAAGGCTGCATAAAGTCTCTATGAGAGAAGCTATTGCAATGATTTCTTTTCTCCTCTGCAGAATCCTGGTGCTGGAAGTGCAGTATTCTTGTTCTCTCTCAGTGCTGGAGGTGTTTTCTGAGCTGATGGAATTAATGGTAGAGAATGTGAAAGATGTCACACTAATAATTCGAGGACCCCAAAATAAGTAAATTAAATAAATAAATAAAAGAATCATAGTGTCCTTTTCAACTGAGCCCCATTTCTGTGTACCTTGTCTTAAGTTACATTCATGCACTGACTTATAGGCATCTCCCTTTCATCCTAAGAGCCATATGGATCACAACAGCAATACAGCTTTATTGACAAATGTCACAAAGCTGACTTTTTTTTTTTCTCAGGGACCATCTTGGATTTCTGCTTAGTTGCAGGCAGATCACAAGAGAGCATGAGGAAAACCTTAGGATGATCTGTGATAGTTCACTGCCCATCCTGGCCATGCTGGATTATACAGGGTATTGTCCACTGCTTCTCAGCACATTAGAAGACTATCACTTTTGCCAGTGCTCCTGTAAGGGACATCTTGAATCTAGAAGCATTTGGACCCACATACTAACTCAAATCAAAAAATGTTTTCTGGATTTGTATATTGGGCAGATATTAAAAATCTGGCAGAAAATGGATTGCTTCAGGACAGTTATGAACAATAAAATTCTGTTGCTCATCTTGCACCTGTGGTGTGTGTGAGAGAGGGTGGGTAAGTGGAGGAAGGAAGAGAGAATCTCTTGAAGAACCAGGGGCTTGTAACAGCATTCCCTCCATCTAAGATCAAGGGGATAAGAAAATTCAAGGAGCTATTTCTCCCAAGTGGAACTATTGTTCCCAATTAATAGACACAGGGATGTTAAAGGTTCATGTGGTGCATGGTATGAAGATTTGCTGAAATAATTACTCAGCTTGAAAGGTTCTTCAGCTCCTTAGATTCTCCTTCATGTGCACTTTCACAGTGCACTGCAAGAGACTACTGTGTAAACTTCACAGGCCAAACATCTACCCATCAATCCATGATTAAATTCTCAAACATATATAAAAAGTGCTCTGTTGGCTATTGTCTCAACTGGCCAACATTTTTGACTTTACGATATAATTTTTACATAATGGCTTGTATTATGACTGTATGTGTAATTGCAGAACTAACCAGTGGTGGTTGAGCAAAGCAAATGTTGAAAATGGCATATATTTGTGGACCTACTAAAGGCTTACAGAATTCCATAATATTTATTGTGAATTCACCTGCTTTTCAAATTACTTACCCCAATAGAAATTATATGTTAAATTAGAGCTCTAATGTTTATATTGTTGAGTATTATTACTATTTTTATTAAATAGAAACCTTGCATGGAGAAATCAGGTGTTGGTACTATTCCCATCATAC
The DNA here is from genome assembly GCA_036346955.1 of Dipus sagitta. NCBI lineage: Eukaryota > Metazoa > Chordata > Mammalia > Rodentia > Dipodidae > Dipus > Dipus sagitta. Next base: position 87,281,064 of record CM070771.1, on the reverse strand, counting down.
CTGCCCCCATTCCACTGAGGGCAGTCCTGAGTGGGTTTACTTGTATTCACCGTGGGGTTATGGGCTATGACTTGTGAGAGCAATGGTCAGTCATTGTCATTGCTAAGTTCTGGTAGTGTAGGTAGTGATGTCATAGCACTGACTCTCTTGGCCTGTACTATGGGGATTAATCACATGGCATTGGAATCAGGTTCTCTGGGTTCAAATCTCAACCATTTAGTTTTTTTCCAGTTAATTGAGCTTGAATAAGGCAGTTTACATCTCCAAATATAAGTCTATAGAAAATGATAATAGTAATACTTTTCTAATTTAGTATATCATTGTCTTTGATTATTTTATTATTATCTCCTTTTTCTTTGAGTATTGTTGCAGTCAGGATCACATTGCTGGAATAGCTTGTGGGAAAAAACCAAAAGGTTTATTTTGGCTTACAGACTTGAGGGGAAACTCCATGATAACAGGGAAAAACAATGACATGAGCAAAGGGTGGACATCACACCCTGGCCAACATAAAGTGGACAATAGCAACAGAAGAGTGTACCAAACACTGGCATGGGGAAACTGGCTATAATACCCATAAGTCCACCCACAACAATACACCACCTCCCTGAGGCTTTAATTTCCAATTGCCATCAGCTGGGGAACCTAGCAACCAGACCACCTATGTTTATGTGGGACACCTGAATCAAATCACCACAAGTATGGATATAATATACACATATAAGTATGCATATCTATTTATGTATTCTACTGAGTGGGATTGTATCACAAAGTGATTGTGAAGAACATTTTTAATTATAATTCTGAAAACAATCAGAGCTTTGAGTAAATTTTCTGTGCCCATTCTCTTTCTGCTTGCAAGTAAATAAAAAGATTATTTTAAAACAAAATATTATGAATTATTTTTACAAAATATCTTAATGAGATTGAAGGTGAGAAAACATGTGAAGTCATTAAATAGTTATATGACAGTATAAGAAAAGTACTTTCATAATTGAGAAAAATCTTGTAAAAGTACTTAGATAAAATTAATAAGCACATGTTTCTATTTATTTATTTGTTTAGTGCATATGCGTGTGTTTATATGAAACTTAGGAGATTCCTATATTTTGTTTTGGTCTCTGGAAATAAGTAGCTTTTCTGATTCATAGAATATTTGGGGATGATATAAATACATCAAAAGTGTATACTACTGGAATATATTTACACACACACACACACACACATATGAATTATTCAACTCATATAGATTTCTATATGAACGCAACAAATTTTGGATAAAATTGATTTAAAATTTGAATAAGAGAACAAGAATGTCAGTGGTTTCTGAACCTGTATTAAAAATTGTGGGAGGGAGCCGGGCATGGTGGCGCACACCTTTAATCCCAGCAGAGGTAGGAGAATCACTGTGAGTTTGAGGCCTCCCTGAGACTACATAGTTAATACATAGTTAATTCCAGGAGAGCCTGAGCTAGAGTGAGACCCTACCTAGAAAAACCAAAAAGAAAAAAACAAATTGTGGGAGGGGACTGGGGAAATGGTTCAATTCCCCAGGCCCACATAAGCCAGATGCCCAAAGGGGCACATGTGTCTGGATTTCGTATGCAGTGGCTAGAGGCCCTAGTGTGCCTATTCTTTCTTTCTCTCTGTCTCTTTCTCTCTTATAATTAAATAAAATATTTTAAAAGATTGTGGGAAACAGTTTTATTTTCCTCTTGGAGAAAAAAGTGGGAATGGAAAAAACTTACAATCTCTAAAAAATAGAACAGATTAAATTGAGTTACTTAAGCCTAGATCTTACCTGGAACTGTCTGGCTTGAAATTGAAATTATGATTAAGAAAAAACAGTAAACACCATTCATTTACCTTTCAGTTTTTCCCTTTGTTTAACTGTGCTCAGGTCTTGATGCTTTTTTTTTTTTTTTTTTTTAGGACAAAGAAACTTACATGGACCTAGGACATTGCTATCGGCATCACATAGAAAGCCCACCTGAGTCTGGGGTTGAGCAGTGCATGATTACCTGCCTGAACCTCTGGATTTACTCAATGCATGGATACTGCTCAGTCTTTTGAGTTTCTAAGAAGAATTTCCTGCCAAGATATAGACAACAAACTGTTTTCATTAAGGTGTATTGTATTCTTACAGTTCATGAAAGGAGCTGTATTTTTCTTTAGCAATCAGAAAAACTATAAAAAGTATAAATGGAACCAAAAAATAAAACCTTGCACAATAGAATACATTGGTTTTCTTATCTAAAATAGCTGTGGTTTTAAATGAAAATATATGGTTGAGAGAGTGTAATGAATTGTAAATAAATTGGCAAGTACTTTAAAGAGAATCAGTGTTTTAAATTCTGTCAGATAATAGTCCATATGAGTATCAATTGTCAGCAATGATGTATAGCTTTACTGCCTTTACAGGGTTACTAGTCTGACCTTTGTCACATTAAGTGTAAGTGTGACCTTGATTCATGAAGTCCATTTCCTTCTCTCCTGTCCGTTTTTATTTGCCTATATTTTATATTATTATCAATTGAGAAAAACAATTTTCATGCTATTTTTTTCTTCTCTGAATTTTCTCTTTTAAGCACTGTACTAAGCAAGCTTAACTTTATCTTCCAGATAATGGTATCATTAGAGGTTATTACACAAGTAAGTGTTCTGCCTGTGACCTATTAGATGGACTGGTGAAATTATACTTTGGAAGGCAGGAGGACCATTGGAATAGGTTACATGAAAATACTGGTTTACACTGGCACCAGTGGAAATGTAAGGAAAAGAGAGTTTTGAAAAGTAGGAATCAGAGGACTTACTAATGGAGCTGGAAAAGTGAGAGTTACAGTTATAAGTAAGAATTCAAGAATCCTAGGACTGTGGAGATGCCTCAGTTGGTAAAGTATTTACCTTTTAAGCATGGGGGCCTAGGTAGGTTCAGACCCGCAACACCAGGTAGACAGCTGGGCATGATGGAGGAGACAGGATGATCTCAGGGACTTGTGGGCCAGCTAGTCCAGAAAAGTCAGTGAGCTCCAGGCTCAGTGAGAGACCCTGCCTCAAGTGGCTCAGCCTTTAATCCCAGCACTTGGGATCCAGAGGCAGGAGGATTGCCATGAGTTTGAGAGCAGGCTGAGACTACAAAATGAATTCCAGGTCAGCCTGGGCTAGAATGAGACCCTACCTCAAAAAAAATAATAAAATAAAATAAAATAAAATCAGTTGGAAAGCAACTGAGAAAGATGCCCGATAGCAGTCTCTGGTGTCCACATCCACATACAGACATGTATGTTCATTCACCCCACACACATGAATGTGCCCACACACATACAAACATGCATGCATGCTTACCATACATATTTAAATGCAAAAAAATAGAATGAAAATTCAAGTGTTCCCATCATATGAAATGGATAAAGGAAAAACATATGTATTAGAAAGAGGGAGTAAAATTATTAAAGAGATAATGTGGTGGTAGTTGATGTAATCTGAGCGAGAAAAAAAGAGTATAGTTTTAGAAGAGATATGCTACTTAGATAATAGGTCATGTTATATGTGGAAGCACACTGCCCTAGATTATTTTGGCATGTTTCAACTGAAATTCATAAGATGAAATAAAGGATAGGAGAGGTTAGGGCAAAGATTGATATGAGAAGTCATCCCTGTCCTGTGCACATTTTTTTTTAAAGATAACATAAAGGTCTTTTCTTCTCCTGCTTAGGTGGCATGTGTGTGTTTGACTATTCCTTAGGCTTTGATTGTAGAAACTAAAATACCTAAACCAGTGGCTGCTTGCTCATTACCAGGAACTGTGCAAATCATTAATAATCATTATATTCTTCTGAGAAAACCTTAAATATAGTAGCATTTTTATTCCCATTTATAGATGATTAGAAAGATTAAGGAGTTTGCTCAATTTTCCAAAATTAACAGATACCAGAGCCTGGAAATTAAATCTCAGCAGTATGGATCCAGAGTCTTAATTCCTAGAAAATTCTCTTTTGTAAAAGTATATATAATCTCCTGTAAAAATGTCATGACATGATTTATTTACTTCCTGTCATTTGGATAGTAGGATTTGCAGAATGCAAGGTAGCAGCATGCTACAACCTTTTCAATCAGCATATACAGGCACTGGGTGTCTGAAAGCAAATAAGAGAAAATTTCTCCTTGGCTGAGTTTTTGATGTGGAGACATGAAAGATACCAAGTATTCATCTAGCAGTCTTCTCTTGAGGTAGATCGTTCATTCATATGTAAAATGTTCCTTGTTGAATGATTTAGCACAAAAAAGTAAGAGATTTTCTTCCATAATTTTCTTCTCATAGTTGATTTTGTGTGCATGGATTACATTTTACTTTACTATTTTGCAAATCTCTATTCACTTGACAAGATTTACGACAACTGGATTTCCTAATAATTCCAGAGTTAGTTGCTCTTTCTACATTTCTAGTGCTCTGTATAACCCCTTCATATTACATCACCTTCCAGCAATCATATATTGAGGCATGGGGTTCTACCCTCTTGTATACACTATTACCTGATGCTGTAAGAATGTATTAAAGAGCTGATAACTAAATGACAAGTCAATACATTTCACGATATTGTTGTGATCATTTGAAGTCTGAGTTAATGGTCCTTTGTTCTAAGGAGTGCAAATGACTTTAGGAAGTCCTGAGGTACTATAAAGATTTAGGGAATGAGAGATTTCATTTATGAGCCAAATGAAACTGTTAAAGTAATTTTACTTGAAAGTCACAATGTGTACTGCCTAGGTACATTTTTAAAAAATATGTCTGTTGACAGAGCTTTCTTCAATTTTTTTCATTCCAGCTCTGAATTTCTTGTGATTTCCCTGAGTATCATAATACTACTCAGAGTGAGTGTCAATTACATTTAATTGCATCACTTTTCACAGTTAAAATTTCTAACATGAACAATTTTTATGTGTTCCTAGATAGCCTTCTGAGTATTCTATTATTTTTACTTCTAATTTGAAATAATGGAATGCTCAATTTGCTTCTTATGCTTCTGTAAATATATATGCATATGCCTATGAACTTGCTTTGATCCACTCAAGCAAAATTGTTCAATTCACTTTAATTATAAATTTGCTGTTTTTGCTTATATCAAGCACACAATAAGATTGAACAGTTTTCTTTGCAATAACAATTATATTTCTCAGATGACAAGTTATTATGTCAGAACCATCAAATGACCTGATCTAGCTAGCTGAAAGGAATAACTCATGCAAATAAAAGGTTTATTTGGCACAAAATATGATGTTACTGTCTCTTTTTGGCATATTGCAAAGATTAGATTTTATGTACTATCAGACAGAAAAGCTGAAGAGAACCATTTCCTTTACTTTTGTATTTTAAATAACATATTCACTGTTACTGCACCTTTAGTAAGATCCATCTCTTGTAGTAAATTTGTGCTTTGTCTCCACAGAGCTCTGGACCCTCTCATTATGTATTATATATTTGAGCTAGCTGCAAAAGTCCACCAAGTTAATGCAGCTTCAGAATTCAGTGTCTCTCATTGGAGCCTGAACTAGTAGAACTACAATTCAAGCAGCTTGCTTAAGAGTGTGACCAGTAAACATATTTCTTTCTTTTACTTAAGTACATCAGTCTCATAGTAAGAAAATAATTTATCACCAATTTTATCAGCAAATATTTCCTGAACCCCAGTAAGTGTTCAGCACTATAGCTGTGTGTGGAAACATGAGGAATGAATAAGATAGTTACACAGGGCCTTTGGGCAACTTACTAACAGAGGAATCAAAGTCATCAGGCAAATTAATACAGGTGTGATAGATGCTACAAATAAGACATTCAGAGAACAATCAAAAGCCAGTTAAAGTGACTTACTCATGGTCCTACCTGAACAGGGTCAAGTCAGGTTTTAACAACCTCACCCGTGAGCAGGGTATGATGGCACATGCCTTTCATCTCAGCACTTTGGAGGCAGAGGTAAGAGGATCATCATGAGTTGGAGGCCAGCCTGAGTGAATTCCAGGTCAGCCTAGGTTAGAGTGAGACCCTACCTAATAATCTTCATCTTCATCATCATCATCATCTCACCCAAATATAGCAAAGTGAGTACAAGTACATAAAATCCTAATCATATGTGTACTATATGCACCCAAAGGCAACTGTTTCAATGCTCCTATATAGTGAACAGAGACTGAATGTTAATTGCTTAATTTCATTGCTTATATTAAATAGCACTTCCTGAACCTCAATTTTCACATCTAAAAACCAAGGAAATCTAGCTTCTAATGTAATAAAATTAAATTAATATGCTGAATGTAGGACACTATGGGTTCTTGGGTCCTTGGGGCAGCCGCAGTCCCTCAAGACGTCCCAGGCAACCGTGGTGAGCACACGAAAGTAAAGACTTTTGGGAGATTTATAAGCGGTTGAAAGCGGGAAGAGGACCCTAAGGGGATTGGTGGGTATAAAGGTTGCTAGGCTATGCCTAATATGGGGACATTCATACCAGCACGTAGGCAATGGCAAAGGGAAGGTATGCAAAGGTGCTGGCTGATACCAGATAAGGAGTTTCCTCAGCAACTGGTGCCATAGGGTTACAGGCAAAGCCTAAATCTTATCTGAATGTCTAGGTACCCTGTTCTTGGAGAGGGAGTGGCCTTACTTCCTGCTGATCTTGAGGTCAGAGATTTTGTCAGGGGGCCCAGGCACACTGAGACCCCCAAGAATGGGTGGAGCATCCTGGCTCACTGCAACCCCTGAAAATGGGGAGAGGAGCTCTCCTGCCAGTCCATCCCTGAGATACGAGGTGGTTCAGGCTGCTGCGACCACTCCCTAGCCTATGGCCTTCATGTCAGACAACTTAGGTTTGCTTTAACCCAGGGCCCTGCCTATGTTGGATAGGACATTGCACTAAATAAATGATGGTCATTGACTTTAACAAGACCCTGTTTATGTGCTTTCCAACAATACAAGACTTAAGGAACAAACAATAAAAAGCTTTTTAAGTTGGCTTTAGTCTAGATCTTTTCTTCTTGAGTTTAGTTTAGATGTTTCTAAATTTAGAACCTGTGTTTGAACAAACCTATAATATGATGCATAGAAAGCCAAGGAACTACCTGAAGAGGAATGTTAGTCATGGTGGCTTGTCCTCTTTCTCCCTCTATTTCCTTCTCTTCTTTCCTTCTCTTTCTGTATTTTCTGTGGACTATATTTGTACCTGTTAGGAATATTGTCCCTATTCACTCTTTCATAGGAGAAGGGGAATAGAAAGTAAGCAGGAAAGGAGTTTCTAATTAAAAACAAACTAGTTTGCCCTTATTTATCATGGAATCAAAGAAAAATTAGCTCTAAGTGTTCCAATAACAACTCTCCTAGTATATAGAACATTTAGGGAACAATAGATAAGCATAAGAATGCTCTGAGACGAAATGAAGCAGGATAAATTAGAACTAAAGAAAATGAGACAAAATCCCAGTACATATTCTTTAAATATTTGGTAATATAACCAAACTACCCATCACAGCTGAGTAAGCTGGTCTGTTAGTGCAAATCAAAGCTTTATCCTCAAATCTATAAGTGACATGTTCTCTTCCTTCAGTCTTCCATGAATATGTTTACTTAAGGTATTAATATGTTACTATTGAAGAAACAACTCTTTAATGTGAACAATTCTGTTAAAATGTTTTCTATGCATTCAGAAAAGATGATTTTCAGGTTATAGAATATAATAATGTCTTAGTTATTCTGTTCTCACATTTCTCAGTTTAATAGAATCTTTAGATAGATATACAGTAGCATACACAATGGACCTTACAAATGTTTCCATCTGTAATTCTTTCTCTATTTTATGTGTCTGTGTGGAAGAGATTTAGAGTTTTTGATCAGAGAAGAGGGATTATTAAATGACATTTTCATTTGTCACATGTCTGTGTGAGTTAGAGAAGTTGAATTTAGTGGGCTCAATTTTAATCTTAATTGTCATTTTGTATCATGTGAAAAAATATGCTTGGACTAGTACCCAAAATATGAAAGCACTACTTTAAAACTCTCAATATATCTTCTAGTATATAAATAAGACGTTGCCTTCACTTTTTATATCATCCATACTCTTTTTTTCACCATAATATGAACCTTAGATTCCATATTACAATATTTAGTTAAACTATTTTCCTCTCTTATGTATAAACCTTTGCTTGTCTATAGAGAAAATTTCTTCAAGTTTATTCTATGTGCACAAAGCTTTAAGTAAGCAATCCATTTTGAATAAAATTATTTTATTCACATTTCTTACAGCTTACTCTTTATCAGTCTAAAGTCGCAATGAAACTTTGCTTTTTAATCAAACTATTGGAAATCAGAGTCATTGTTTAAGAGAACACATTTTTCTGCTTCTTTATTATCATCACCTTCATTTATGAAAGTTTTGAATCAATAATCTGTGAATATCTGGATAAATTCTAAGGCAAATTTGAAGCTATGCCTAAAAATTCTACTTGTATCCTATAAAAAACATTTAGAAGAAAATTTGAGGGCATATGGTGTATTTCTCTGAGTTCCTAACTTCAGAGTATGGTGCAGTGAGCTCTTCTCCTCTGGGGCTCTTTTGTCCAAGGCTGGCTTCTTCTAGTCTCCCTGAAGGTAGGATTTCAGCCTCCTTAGGACCCGTTGTAGGGACTGCAATGCAATGTGCAGAATGACAAAGCACATACATATGTTGAGAGGACGGGAGAACCAATGTTTACTCATATCCAATGCCCTTTTGGTCAATCTTAATGCATTTTTTTCATCACCAACTGCTATTAGAGGAATAAAAGGATTTTTTAAGGAGGAAATATCACAGTGGCATGCAGAGATTACATAGTTCTCCCTAATGCAGATTTAATTCTTTGGCAAAATAGTGAGCCAGATATTTTCTCTCTAGTGTTACCTCCAGGGTCTGTAGATGATTCATAATTTTGACAGAATGTAAGCTCTCTCAGCTAACATTTTCATAATCTGTACTCTGATATGTAACCTCCACAATAATGGATTAGTTCATTTATGTTGGCTGTAGATAAAAATCATTAGCCATATGATCATTAACAAGGATCTGAAAATTAGTAGATGGTTTCTTTGCAGGCAAGTTTTGCTTTAATCTATTGTTTCAATTTAGTAAGGGATGCTTACTTGCTTATGCAGATGCTATTTTTCTACCTTAGAAAAGTGGTATTGGATTGAGTGCATATCACAATCACACAGGGAAGGCTTTAAAAGTGTCAGAGCAGGGCCCCAATCCAGATGAAATAAATACTCATATGATGTAAAATTACTAAAATGTGCCTAAAATTAAAACAAAATCTGTCCTAAAGGTCTGTTTTCAGTCGTTATGCACTACACAAGGTTTCTGATTGTGATGATCAAAAATTTGTTCTTATTAGCTTAGATAAAGGACTTTGAGTGTGACAGGAGTTTAGTATCACTTTTGCCATTTGTAGGGAAAGTGGGCTACATTCAGTGAATTTACCTTGTGTTTCTGAATGATGTTCCTTGAGTAGGGAGTATTTATTTTTTGTGTGGCAGAAGAAATGAAGGAAAGGGTGATTTGGCAACCAGAAGGAATGAAGGGGGGAGGGGGTGGCTGGCTAGTTGGCAGCTGTTTCAGTCTCACTCTTGTCAAACAGCCAGATGAAATGAGTGATCACAGTGCTTACCTGTGTATGGTGATGTCAGGGATTTGAAGTTTTTCAAGTCTGAACTATAAAACTGTTTCCATGGCCATCTCTTGCTTAACGGAGACCACTCTGAGAAGCCTGAGGAGAGTTATAGTTGTAAGGAGCCTAATGTGCATTGTATACTATTTATTGTCACAGGGAAGCTACCTCCGTGGAGTGTCCTCACCAAAAAGACTCACAAACTACAAAAATTTAAAGGGATCTAATTTAACAATTCACCTATCTTCACTAATGCAGGAGTAAAAATCACCATGTCTCAGGTAGACAAGGAGCCAGGCTAGATGTGAGAATTATAATCAACTCTTACACTGTTCTTGCACTGAGCTCCATTGACCACCAGCTCCAGGTAACTGCCTCATCAACTTCTCTTCATTAAAAGAAAAAAATATGAATGTCTAAATGCCAATCCACTGTCTAGCCCTACATGAATTCATTGCTGTGGACATTGGGCAGGAGTTCACCTTAGGAATATGGATAAAGTTCCTTTGAGAACATATCTATGTGAGCAATCAGAACTCTTCCTCCCCACACTAAGCAAGTTTTTCCTCTTGTGTAACAATTACTATTGCTAATTTCTTTCAGTGTTATTTTTACTTATGAGAGACAGACAGACAGACAGACAGACACACACACACACACACACACACACAGAGAGAGAGAGAGAGAGAGAGAGAGAGAAAGAGATAGACACCAGGACCTCTAGACACTGCAAACAAACTCCAGATGCATGCACTACCATGTGCATCTGGCTTATGTGGGTTCTTGGGAATCAAACTGGGTCCTTAAAGCTTTGCAGGCAAATGCCTTAAATGCTAGGCCATCTATCCAGCCACCTGATGCTAACTTCTACATTTACTTTTACATTTTGTAAATTTCTTCAAAATTATATAAAAATTATATGAAAATTATATGAAATTAGTACAGCAAAATAAATAAATGCATAAATAATAAATTGATCAAGGAGTCTATTTCTTTACTGTTTTAAATTCAGCAGTGACATTTATTTCTCCATAGGCCTTGGGCTTCATCCACTGCTACAAGCTCTTCAAAGGTTTCTAATAGCAGTTCACTGATCTCATTTACACATTTTCCTTATATACTGAGATATAATTATCATCCCACCAAGAGAATGTAATTCATTTCCAACATCCTAGGTGTTCTTGTACAATCCCCTCTTTCATATTAGCTTTTATTTCTTTCCTACCATGTGGAAGGTCATTCTTTTTGAAATGGAAAATAGAAATATGATAACTGAGAAACTAGGCTTTGTATTGTCCATCCATAGGCCATGTCAGAAATGCTGCTGAAAGTGACTTGTAGTTCATCATCTTTCTGCATTTGAATTTAACAACTTGGGGCATTGTTGTTCAGGGAAATGTGTGTGTATGTGTTCATGTGTGTGCAGGTGCCAATGTATGCAACTATGCATGAAAGTACATGTATATGTGAGTGGAAGCCAGAGGAAAATTTCAAGTGTTGTTCTTTAGGGGTATGTATGTGTGTTGTTTACATGCACATATGTGCATGTGTATATACACAGAATTCAGTGTATATTACTTCTTCTCCACTTCACTTTTATGAGACAAGGTCTTTCATTGAGCTTGCAGTTCACTGATTTCAGTGACATTAATAGGCTTGCAAGTCCCAGGGATCCACCTTCTCTGCCTCCCCAGTGCTTGGTTAAAAGTCTGTGCCATCACATCTGACAGTTTTCAAGGGTACTGGGGGGGGAGGGGTTCAGGTCTATATGTTTGTGTAACAAAGGCATTACTGACTTGACCTCTGCAGCCTCCCTACCCCTCCAAACATTTTCTTTTGTAATAAGGTTTCTGATTGAGTTGGAGTTCAGAAAGTAGGCAAATTTGGCTAGTGGGTGAAACCTAGGAATGTGCATGATATTGCCTCCCTATCACTGAGATTACCAATGCACTTCACCACATTCTGTTTTTTTTTATCTGATCATAAAATTTAGGGGTCTGATAGATTGTTGTTAGAAAATTCTCAGTGCCAGGGATGGGATGCCTCCAGTGAGTTGTTGGCCAGGGAGGTTCCTGATGCCCCCCAAACATTATAGGCTGTTGCCGAGGCCCTTGGTTTCCCACCAGGAATAGATGGTAAGACCCTATTGCTGAAGACTTCACATACTTGGGTGGCAAGGCCACTGAGAAATTGTGCTGGAACTGAGCTGGTAACCTCCTCCATGTAGACCAGCTGAGAGAAAGCTGGAAGAAGCCATTCTACATTTAGTTCAATGGGAGAGAGATACCACCAGTGAAGATACTCAACAGTGGACACTGCAAGCCTTATAATTGGCCAGCCAGGCCAAATGAGCCAATGGGTGCAATAGTGGCATATCTGTCATGGTGGAAACCAACTGCCCTCCAATTGGACTGGAGGCCTACTCCATAGGCCGGAATACATCCCTGATGATACTGAAAACTTAAAACAGGGGTAGTCATGAGCCCTAGGGGTGTAACATCTGCTGATGTCTGGAAAAATGTTTATACTATACTTATCAAACTGCCCAGTAAGCACTTTTCTTAATATTTATGCCCTTATATTAATGCTACTCTCACTTTGTGTAGAGAATCTTCTCTTTTCAGATGGCAGTGACCTTGGGATGACTCAGAAGGTATCATAGTGCTGGAAAGAAGTGACTGGAGTACTGAGTAACATCTCGATCACACATTCCAAGGCTCAGGGTCTAATGCAGAAGAGGTGGCAGAGAGAATGTAAGAGCCAAAGGAAGGGTAGGACTTCTTACAACGTGCTCCCTCCAGACATAAAATGGCCTGGATATCCATGACCTCATAGTGCCTGACTCTACCTACACAAGAACATCATAAGAGGAGGAAAAGATCATGACATCAAAATGAAAGAGAGACTGATTGAGATGGGGAGAGGATATGATGGAGAATGGAATTTCAAAGGGGAAAGTGGGGGTAGGGAGGGTAGCACCATGGGATATTTTTTATAATCATAGAAGATGTTAATAAAAATTAAGGAAAAAAATTTAGGGGCCTGAAGAGATGGTTAAGTGGTTAAAGGCATTTACTTGCAAAGCCTGATGTCCTGGGTTTGATTCCCCAGTGCCCACAAAAAGCCAGACACATAAAGTGGCAGATGTGCCTGCGGTTTGTTTGCAGTGGCAGGAGGCCATCGCATGCCCTCTTCTTCTCTCTTTCTCAACAATAAATAAGAAAATAATAAATCAATAAATAATATTTTAACAAAAATGATTAAACTTAGGTCCTCATATATGCATGGGAAGCACATTATCTACCAAGTCTGTTCCCCCCTCCATGGAACAGCAATTCAAAGCTTAACTTATTATTAACACTGATGAGTAATATTAAATTTATTTCTAATGATGTTCCTTCTTATTGACCTTAAAGCATTTCTATCACCATTTGCACTGGAATTTTTAAAGTGTAAGCCCATCAGAGCACAATACATGTGCTTCTGCAGGCATTATTCAGGTAGTTTTTTTATCTTTCTCAAAGGGATAATTCATGATTGAAAAAGGAAGATTATATTTCTGAGACTCCCTGAGCCATCTTCTGTGGAAGAATCTCATATCATGAAATCAATACCACATCTTTCCTAAATGTTTGGATTCCTGCCTTCAAGGATACATGTCTTCATCTTCTCAGTTATTATAAACTCTACAGTGAAATTTTTTCTTTCTTCTTGCTTGTTTTTGCAATAAGAAGGAATAGTGCTACTTGAGGAAGGCTAACTCACTCCAAAAAGAGTGACTAAAGATCGCATCTTAAGATTTGTCTCTAGATTTTCTGCCTTGTAAATATAATTGTCAAGATATGCAGACTTAGTAGCCTATCTGCAGAGCTAGTCAAGAGCATAGCAAAGAAAAACATAAAACCAACGCTGGAGAGATGGTTTAGTAGTTAGTATTTTCTGGAAAAGCCAAAGGATCAAGGTTCACTTCCTCAGGACCCACATAAGCCAGATGTACAAGGTGGCACATGCATCTGGAATTTTTTTGCAGCGTCTAGTGGTCCTGGAATGCCCAATCTCTCTCTCTCTCTCCCTTTCTCTCACTCTCTCAAATAAATAAACAAATAAAATTTTTAAAAAAGAAAATCAAAATCAAAATAACAACATGAGACTTCATTACTCAGAAAATATCCACTGAGATATTTGGATAAAAGAATTAAATAATGACAATATTCATTCTCTGTAGCCCAGTGTCGATGAATAGTGCAGTTGTAATCTGAAATCATGAAATTGGGCAAAAGAAATGAGTTAAATTTTAATCATTAGGATCATCACTCTATCAAAAATTCATGCATCAGCCTTATCAAGAGAATAATTATGAAATCTTCCCATACTAATATTCAGGAGCACTTAAGTCCTTGTTTCCATTCTTGGATTTATTAGTTTTATGATCATATTTCACTCCTATATTTTTCACTTATTAACTATACAAATCAGTTTAAAAGACTAAATTGTGTTTATGATTATTTATAATTGAAAATATTTTTAGATATTAGCCAAATATTTGAAAGTGGCAAAACAGATATTAGTTTTGAAGAGACTTGAGGACAAAACTTCCAAGAGTCTTGGATAATATTTCATTTTATAAAAAAAGCCGGGCGTGGTGGCGCACGCCTTTAATCCCAGCACTCGGGAGGCAGAGGTAGAAGGATTGCCGTGAGTTCGAAGCCACCCTGAGACTCCATAGTGAATTCCAGGTCAGCCTGGGCTAGAGTGAGACCCTACCTTGAAAAACCAAATATATATATATATATATATATTTCATCTTATAATAATCTCTGTGGCTTACTCATATTTGGGAACTCCTTGCCCAAGATAATACCAAAGATAGTCCTAACTCTGACAAATATGAGTATATGTTTCCATTTATAATAGTGTATATTAGATTTTCAATAAATATCTTAGTCTATTCCATCAGATTACAATCTTGTCTGTAAGTAACTTACTTTACTACTAAAAAACTCACTTTCTTACAAATTCTTCCACTAGATAAATTGCTATGGTTACCTGCACTATTTAATTTTTAATACAAATTCCAAGTTTCACTAAGATTTGTTCACATCTCCTTACTATAAAAAATTTTAAAAACTTGTGTGATTCCACATTTCCTAAAACAAGCTCAATTCTCTTTGTTTTAGTGTTAATATAATTGCTTACTCTCAGAATATAATGCAAGGTTTTCCTGTATTCACACTTTTTGTGGCTCCATCTGATTTGATTCCTGTAAATTTCACTTTGGTATATGTTGATACTCATAGGCTTAGTGTAGCCTTATAGTATTACTCCAAGCTGTATGTTTCAGCAAAACTTGTAAAAAGTTTGTCAAAGACTAAGCATCATTAGAAAAGTAAACTTTCAGGATTTCTTAATGACTGCTCAACTTTATGTCAAGAGATAATATGGCTGTGATTCTTGCACAATAATATTTCCATTTTGCCTTTCAATTATCCTCATATGTATGTTTGTAAATTAACTTGACCAAATGATCCACAACTTTTTATGCAGGTAAATATCGCATTGAGATATTATTTTCCTACTCTAAGTTTGTCTGCTTTGAAATGTAGAATGAACATTTATTGCTCTTGTTCAGTAGTTTTCTCTGCTCCAAGCCTCAGTAAAAGTTAATAGATCTTGCACTGGAGAGATGGCTTAGAGGTTAAGGCGCTTGCCTGCGAAGACTAAGGACCCATGTTCAATTGTCCAGATCCCTAGTAAGCCAGACACACAAAGGTGAGGTAAGCACAAGGTTGCACATGTCCACTAGGTAGCACAAGCATCTGGAGATCAGTTGCAATGGCTGAGGCCCTGGCATGTCAATTCTCTATCTCTCTCTCTCTCTCTCTCTGTCTATATCTCACTCTCTTTCTTATTCTTTCTCTTTTGCTCTTTCTACAAATAAAAATTTTTAAAAAATTAGAAAGTTAAGTGTTCTTATTTACTACTCTAAATCTAGCAGTCCAACTTCACCTAGTCTTTTGACAGCATTTGACAAAATTTTCATGCATTTATGTGAGATTTCTGTTCAAGTCTCTGTCATACCTTGTTAAACATATTTTGTTTCTCAAAACTCACTTATTTTCCTTCATATTCATAGGAAATCAGACATGTAGTAGATAATTAGTCTTGGGGAAGAAAGAACAATATTCTCTGTGCTTATAACAATTCCACTATTATCCTCCCATCTCTCCCTTTTAACAATGTGTAGTAATTGCTGAATATTAAGAATCAAGAAACTAAATCCTGTAGTAGTAGCAACCTACTAGCCAGAAAAGAATTTAAATACAGCAGTGAGTCCCAAAATGTGTGATAAATGCTTACTATAAAGGGATAATTGAGTTTTAGATACTCTTAGATTAGAGTGCTTATCAAACATGTGAGTCAGAAATCTCCTACAAGCTGAATATAAGTAAAATCATAAAGAATGAATAAAGGGAAGCATGGACAGTGAAATGGTCACTTCTAATAAGATGACACAGCATTTTATTTAAGCATGAAAAGGCACAAAGAGACACAATTTTTTTCTGCATTTTTTCCCTGTTAAGAACTAGCAGCCTTAGGGTTAGAAAGTGCAATGCAGCCTACTGTGGGGGAAAACTCATCAGTAATCTTAGCCAAAAGTGAACCCTATAAGTTTCACCACTGGCCACCCAGGCAAAATAAGCCAACCAGTGTAATGGTGGCATGTCCATTTTTTGAGACACCAACTACTGTCTCACTGGATTTGAGGCTGGCTCTATGCCTAGTACTAAAATCCTAGTTACAAGCTTGGGTGGAGGAGGTCAAAAGCCCTAGGCTGGGAAGATACAACTTTTGTTTAGCTAAATGGCTATATTATGCACATCAAATTTCCCTCTAAATATTTATGTTTAGGTGTATATATTAATTGTATTCTCATTTTGGTAGGAAAGTTTCTCTTTTCAGATGATGATGACTATTGAGGAGACTCAATGCTCATCAAAGCTCTGAGAAAAAGTGGCAGTGAAGTGTTCAGCACTGAGTCATCTCTTACACCTTCCAAGGCTCAGGTATCATGCAGAGGATGTGGCATAAAGTAAGAGCCAAAGGGTGAGGAAGAATGTTTTGGAATGCTGTCTTCCAGATACAAAGTGGCTATTGTAGTCATAACTTCACAGTGGCTAACACTACTTACATAATACCTGCATAATTTGAACACAAAAAGGACATCATCTTAGATCTCAGATGTTGGAAATTAAGCTGCAGGATTTAATGCTTGACTTGCTGGTATTTTATCTTTCATTGGTCCATTCTTTCCTTGCTGTGCCTTCTTTTTGCAATGGAAATGTTTATATTCTTGTCATTATGTTTTGGTAGTATGTAACTTGTGTTTGATTTTACAGTGATCACAGTTAACAGACTGCCTTGAGTCTCAGATGAGACTTTGTACTTTTAAAGAATGTTGGGATTGGTTGAGACTAGGTGGAATTTTAAAGTTAGGCTGTATACATTTTGCATCATGAGATGGTAATGAGTCTATGGGGACCAGGAGAAAAATGTAGTGGTTGTAATATAAAGCATCACCCACACCTCACATATTTGTGATTATGCCTCATACTCAATACTCAGCTGGTGGAGCCTTTGAGAGGTAGAATCTTGCTGGAGGAGCTGTGACACTGGAGTTAGAGGGGCAGGTCTTGAACTTTATTAGTCCATTTCACTGGTTATCTTACTCAGGCAATTGTCTCCCATCTTCTGTAATAATATGTGATGACCTGGCTGCCTGTTTTACCATGCTTTCCCAGCCATCATGAAAACTCTCTATTAAACTATAAGTGGAAATTAACACTTTCCTTCCATATGCTGTGTGGTAGTTTGATTCAGGTGTCCCCCATAGATTTAGGTGTTCTGAACGCTAGGCCCCTGGCTGATGACAATTTGTGAATTAAAGCCTCCTGGAGGTGGTGTATTGTTGGGGGTGGGCTTATGGGTATAAGAGCAAGCTTCCTCTTGCTAGTATTTGGCACACTCTCTTGTTGGTGTTGTCTGTGTGATGTTGGCCAGGAGGTGCTAACCACTCACTGCTCATGCTATCATTGAGCTTTCCCTTGTGTATGTAAGTCAAGATACCCCCCCCTTTTTTTTTCTCAGAAGTTGCTCTTAGGCGTTTTCTGCCAGCAATGTGAAACTGACTGCAACAGAAAAATTGGTACCGAGAAGTGGTGTCATTAAGGTTAGACATTTGACAATGTGGCTTTTGACCTTTTGGAACTGCTTTGCAGGAGGAGTGTGGAAAACTTGAAATCTTGACCTAAGAGAGGTCTTTCAGTGCTATAAGTACAGCTTGATGGACCATTCTGGTCAGAGTTGAAAGACCTGAATGCAATAAGAAGTATGGACTATGAGGTTTATGAGGGTGAGAAAGAGCTTTGCCTGGACTGGGCTAGAAGCAGTTTGTGTGAGAGGTTTGCTGTCACGCCCATGTCATGAGAACTTCTACAGGGTTGCATTGTGTAGAAATGGACTGGTGTGAGAGGAGGGATATGGCACAGAAATAAAGTCTTTGAGCTGAAGTTTTACATATTCAGCTGTAATTGTAAGAGAGATCACAACCTTTGAGATTGGGCCAGCTGACCTGCACTGGGGTAAAAGGAAGAATGTAGACACTTTTGAAGGGTCCTAAATGCTAAAGGAGTGTCCTCTCCTTCAGTGTCTGCTTTATTCACCCCTGGATTAACAAGTTGGTAGTCTACCTGGTACTCTGGAGTATAACAAATGAAAGAAAGAGAGAGTCATTGAATTTACAACACAGTCTCATATTTTGGAAATGGCCATGGGTGATGTGAGGCAGGTTTGTTGAATGACTTGTGTGGAGCCCAATGAAACTATTAGGATGAACCTTGGATTGCAGTGAAGACCCAATGGAGATGCCAGGACTATGAGAAAGCTGCCAAGGATTGCTGACAGAAATGGATGAAGTATTCCAGGCTACTGAGAGCCTAGTTAGAGGGAATGGAATTGGAACTCCAGAGACTTGTCATCGGTTAGAATTATTGAACTGGAGACTTGTCACTGACTAGAGTTATTGGACTTGGAGCTATAAAGTTTGATGTTTACCCTGCTTAACTCTTGTATTGGTTATATATTTCTTTGCTATGCCCAATGCCATCTTTTGCAGTGTGAATGTGTATTCTGTGCCATCATGGGTATTTTTTGGTATTATGGCTCAGATAAATCACCTTGGACTATGGGGATGTTCGAACATCATCAGGGTTGATAAAAAATATGGGGACATTTAAAGTTGGGCTGGATGCATTGCATTTTACATCATGGATATCAGTTTATGGGGACCAGCAGTGAAATGTGGTAGTGTGATTGAGGTGACCCCCATAAACTTAGGTGTTCTGAATGCTAAGTCCCCAGCTGATAACAATTTGGGAATTAACCCCTCCTGGAAGCAGTTTATTTGTTGTAGGTGGGCTTATGGGTGTTATAGGCAGCTTCCCCTTGCCAGTGCTTGGCACACTCTCCTGTTGCCATTGTCTACCTGATGTTGGTGAGGAGGTGATGTCCACCCTTTGCTCATGCCATTGATTTCCCCTGCCATCATAGAGTTTCTTCTAGAGTCTGTAAGCCAAAATAAACCTTTTTTTTTTCCTCCCACAAACTGCTTTTGCTTAGGTGTTTTTCTGCCAGCAATGTGAACCTGACTTCAACATGCTGCTATTTTTTCAGGTGTTTTGTCCCAGCAATGGTAAAATAACTGCATCTATATATGTACAGAGACCGGAGAGAGAGAGCACAGTATATGGTATATAAAAGTAGCTTCTTGCTTTTCTAACTTTGTAAACTGAATTCCTATCATTCCAATCATTCTTACCAATGTATTTTTTTTCTTTACTCACAGTGGCCTACATACTATTTGTGAAAAATGCCAAAAGTAAACTTACCAGATATTTTTCTTTCTTTGGAAAATGTACTTATTCCGGATTTTTTTTTTTTTATTAGTCAGTTCTGTATTCAGCAAATACAGTCAGTTTGGTACCATTATTAGGCTCATCCGTGACCTACCCCCTCCCCTTGGCCCCTCCTTGTTGAGGTATACGGGTCATGCATTGTGGAGTTAGCCCACAGTTATGGCTAAGCTAAATGTCTCTGCATATCATGACCCAACATGTGACTCTGACATTCTTTCCGCCCCCTCTTCCGCAAAATTTCCCTGAGCCATGTTAGGTTCATTTTTGGTCTGCTTCAGTGGTGAGGTGTTGAGGGCCTCTGAGGCTCTGGCTCTCTGATTTGGTAGGAGTTGATTTTTCTCTATGCTGATCTCCTTCCGCCTTGTGCTGGTGTCTGGTTCATCAGGAAAACAGCCCCCTTGCTTGTTTCTCCAAGTTTTCTTAGTTTCAGCCAGGGCCCTTTTGAGGTATGATGGGGAGGCTCTCTCCTTAGGGTCTACATCTATCTGAAAAAGAGAAGCATATTCTCCAACGGAGAGTAAGTTAGCACCAGGACAAATGAGATAACCCTTACTTTTCTTTTTTTTTATAGAGAATTTAATAGGTGTAGGCCCTCTTGTAGCCCACAATTGATAGTAGCTTGATACTGGAGAGTGGGCTTATGTTTGGATATGGTTCTGACTTGTTTCCCAGCTCCAGCTATGGGTCCCATACCAGTGAGGGGATCAGTTAGCCAAATTGAGAGCAGTTGGTTCCCCACCATGGCTGTGTGCCACCACTGCACTTGTGTGGGCATCACAATAAGTTATTTGCTGCTAAGTAGGTTAGACCATGTGTTGCTTCGATAGATATTGGTCAATTTCCCCCAGTCGCCCATGTAGCACCTTCTGGCACTAGACGCGCTGACTGTCTGGGGACTGACTCTCATCCAACTTCCAGCCATGCCATTCTAATTTGCATGTCAATCACATAAGGTATCTTCAGCAGTAGGGTCTTACCACTAACCTTTGGTGGGTCATCAAGTACTCTGACAGAAATCTGTCTGTCTTTTAGGAAACCTTGTAGGTCTCACTGATCAAAAGCTCATTGTGGATGATAGCCCCATGCTGGTTCTGGGAGTTACAGGTCAGTGCCCACTAAGAAAATGAGGAAAAAGATAACTAATATACAAGAGTTAGAGATAAGAGAGAGAGAGACAGGGAGAGGGGAAGTGAGGGAGGGAAGATGTAGGAGATTAAGGTTAGTCTTAATCTTACCCTCTCCAGTGTCTTGTGGTTCAGGTGTTCCCTGTAAGGGCCTGGTGAAGGATCAGCCATTTGGTCTATCTTTTAGTAAGTAGAAGATTATGGTACCATTGCCGTTTGGGTCTAGATTTGTGTTTCCCACCCCTTTGATGCCCTCCCCTCCCTCCCCTTCCATCCTAGTGTCTAATCTAGGAGATGCTTGCTAGGTATGTAAGGTATCTTCGGTAGATTCAGGTTAGGTGCTGTAGATGAGTGAGACTATGTGGCGATTTTTTTTCTGTGATTGGGTAAGTTCACTGAGAATGATCTGTTCCAGGTTCAACCATTTTTCCTCAAATTTCATTGTGTCATTTTTTCTTACTGCTGTATAGAATTCCATTGTGTAGATATACCACATCTTAGTTATCCATTCTTCTAGTGATGGACATCTGGGTTGATTCCAGCTCTTAGCTATTACAAATTGAGCCGCTATAAACATGGTTGAGCAAATCTCTTTAGTCTGTGGTTTGAAGGTTTTAGGGTAGATGCCCAGTAAGGGAATAACTGGGTCTGTTGGTATCTCTATACTCAGCTTTTTCAGAAGTCTCCATATTGCTTTCCAAAGTGGTTGTACCATCCTACAATCCCACCAACAGTGGATGAGTGTTCCTACTTCTCCACATCCTCGCCAGCATTTGTTTTTATTTGATTTTTTGATGCTTGCTATCCTTATTGGGGTAAGGTGGAATCTCATAGTTGTTTTAATTTGCATTTCTCTGATGATTAGGGATGATGAACATTTTCTTAAGTGTATGTTTGCCATTTCTATTTCTTCCTCTGTGAACTGCCTGTTCAGCTCTTTGCCCCATCTTGTGAGTGGGGTGTTTGACTTCTTACTGTTTAGATTTTTGAGTTCTTTGTAGATTCTAGAGATTAGTCCTCTATCAGTTGGATAACCCACAAATATTTTCTCCCATTCTGTGGGTAATCTATTGGCTTTGCTAATTGTATGCTTGTCTGTAAAGAAACTCCTCAGCTTCATGTGGTCCCATTGGTTGAGTGATGGTTTAAGTTCATGAGCCACTGGGGTTTTGTTCAGGAAGTCTTTTTCCATTCCTATATCATGGAATGTACTTCCTAAATTTTCTTCCAGTAGTATTCGAGTTTCTCGTCTTATATTGAGATCTTTGATCCATTTGGACTTGAGTGTAGTGCATGGTGAAATGTGTGGGTCAAGTTTTAGTTTCCTGCATATGGTTATCCAGTTTGTCCAGCACCATTTGTTGAAGATGCTGTCTTTTTTCCAGCGTATATTGTTTGGGCCTTTATCAAATATCAAGTAGCTATAGTTGCTTGACCCAAAGTCCGGGTCCTCAAGTCTATTCCATTGATCTATAGTCCTGTTTTTATGCCAGTACCATGCTGTTTTTATTACTATGGCTTTGTAATATAGCTTTAGATCAGGTATGGTGATGCCTCCAGAGGTATTTCTTTTGCAGAGGATATGTTTGGAAATGCGAGGCCTTCTGCCGTTCCATATGAAATTTGAGATCATTTTTTCTATCTCTGTGAAGAACACTGTGGGGATTTTAATTGGTATTGCATTAAATCTGTAAATTGCCTTTGGTAGGATTGTCATCTTCACAATGTTAATTCTGCCTATCCAGGAACATGGGAGGTCTTTCCATTTTCTCAAGTCCGCCTCAATTTCTTTTTTGAGTGTTTTTATGTTTTCATTGTATAGATCTTTCACTTCCTTGGTTAACGTTATTCCAAGGTATTTTATTTTTTTTGTCGCAATTGAAAATGGGACTATGTCCCTTATTTCTTTTTCTGTATCTTTGTCCTTTGCATAAAGGAAGGCTACTGATTTTTGTGCATTGATTTTGTATCCTGCTACTTTGCTATAGGAGTTAATCACCTTCAGGAGTTTTGGGATGGAGTCTCTTGGGTCTCTTACATATATAATCATGTCATCAGCGAATAAAGCTAACTTAACTTCCTCCTTTCCAAATTGTATCCCTTTTATTTCCTTCTCCTGTCTTATTGCTTGAGCTAGGACTTCCAGAACTATATTGAAAAGCAGAGGTGAGAGTGGACAACCCTGTCTTGTTCCTGATCTTAATGGGAATTCCTCCAGTCTCTCTCCATTAAGTATTATTTGGGCCTTCGGAGCTTTGTATATTGCCTTTATTAGGTTAAGATATGAACCAACCATGCCAACTCTCTCCAATGTTTTGAACATGAAGTGGTGTTGAATCTTGTCAAAGGCCTTTTCTGCATCTATCGAAATGATCATGTGGTTTTTATGTTTAACCTTGTTTATGTGGTGTATTACATTGACAGATTTCCGTATGTTGAACCACCCCTGTGTTCCTGGAATGAATCCCACTTGGTCAAGATGGATAATGCTTTTGATGTGTTGTTGGATTCGGTTTGCAAGGATTTTGTTTAGGATCTTTGCATCTAAATTCATCAGGGAAATAGGCCGGTAGTTTTCTTTTCTTGTGGCATCTCTGCCTGGTTTTGGAATTAGGGTGATGCTTGCTTCATAAAAGGAGTTGGGTAGCTTTCCCTGTTCATCAATTGTGTGGCACAGTTTGAGGAAGATTGGTTTGAGTTCTTCCATGAAGGTTTGATAGAATTCAGCTGAGAAGCCATCTGGTCCTGGGCTCTTCTTTTTTGGGAGGTTTTTTATTACTTTTTCAATCTCCATGAGTGTGATGGGTTGATTGAGGTGATTAATCTGCTCTGTGTTTAGCTTTGGTAGATGGTTTGCGTCCAAGAATTTATCCATCTCCTCCACATTATCCAGTTTTGTGGAGTAGAGGTTTTTGAAACAAGCCCTGATGATTCTCCCAATTTCACTTATTTCTGTTGTGATCTCTCCTCTTTCATTTTGAATTTTGTTAATTTGAAGCTTCTCCTTTTTTTGCTTGATCAGATTGGCCAGGGGTTTGTCAATCTTGTTTATTTTTTCAAAGAACCAGCTCTTTGTTTTGTCAATTTTCTTAATTGTTTCCTTGGTTTCCAATTCATTGATTTCTGCTCTGATTTTAATTATTTCTTTCCTTCTGGAGCTCTTTGGGTTGGATTTTTCTTGTTTTTCCAGTGCCTTTAGGTGGATGGTTAGGTTATTGATTTGGGACCTTTCTGTCTTTTTTATGAAGGCATTGAGTGATATGAATTGTCCCCTGAGGACCGCCTTCATTGTGTCCCATAAGTTTTGATACGATGTGTTCTCATTGTCGTTCAATTCCAGAAATTTTGCAATTTCATTTTTTATTTCATCCACTATCCATTTATTGTTTAAAAGTGTGCTGTTCAGTTTCCAGATGCCTTTGGGATTCTTGGTGGGTCTTTTATTGTTGATTTCTAGCAATATAGCATTGTGATCTGATATCATGCAGGGAATTATGTCAATCTTCCTAAATATGTGTAGGCAGTCTTTGTGACCCAATATATGGTCTATTTTAGAGAATGTTCCATGGACTGTTGAGAAGAATGTGTAATCTGTGGATTTGGGATGGAATGTTCTGTAGATGTCCGTTAGGTCTAAGTGATCTATGGTTTTGTTGAGCTCTCTTACTTCCCTGTTGAGTTTCTGTTTGGATGATCTGTCTATTACTGATAATGGTGTATTGAAGTCCCCAGCTATGATGGTGTTTGTGGTTATTTCTGTTTTATTGTCAAGTAGGTTTTGTTTTATGAACTGTGGTGCCCCTGTGTTTGGTGCATACAGATTTATGATTGTGATATCCTCTTGATGGATCGTTCCCTTGATAAGTAGGAAGTGGCCTTCTTTGTCTTTTTTGATTATATTTGGTTTGAAGTCTATTTTATCCGATATTAATATAGCTACACCTGTTGCTTCTTATTCCCGTTTGCTTGGAATACTGTTTTCCACCCTTTCACCCTGAGGAGATGTCTGTCTTTAATGGTGAGGTGGGTTTCTTGAAGGCAACAGATTGAGGGGTCTAATTTTTTGATCCATCCTGTTAGCTTGTGTCTCTTGATGGGTGAATTAAGGCCATTAATATTTAGAGTAATGACTGTGAGATTTGATTTGATCCCTGCCATATTGTGATGGTTAATGTGGGTTGGAGTTTTCATGGACATTGAAGTTTTTTGTGCCTACTCTGAGTTTGGTTGTTGTGATCTGCTTCTTGCAGGCAATTGTGTTTGATTATTTTTTTCTTCTCTGTGTAGGATTTCCTGAAATACTCTCTGTAGGTTTGGCTTTGTGTTCATATAATTGTAAAGCTGAGTTTTGTCATGGAAAGTTTTTCGTTCACCATCTATTATGAGGGATACTTTTGCTGGGTAGAGTAGTTTGGGTTGGAAGCCATAGGTTCTTAGACTTTGGAGTGTTTCATTCCAGGCTCTTCTAGCTTTCAGGGTTTCCATTGAGAAGTCTGAAGTAATTCTGATGGGATTACCTCTGAAGGTGGTGTGCTGTTTTTCCCTAGCTGCTTTTAGGATTTTCTCTTTGGTGTCAATGTTTAGAGTCTTAATAATAATATGTCTTGGAGAGTTTCTCCTTTGGTCCAGTCTGTTTGGAGTTCTATTGGCTTCTTGTATCTTGATGGGCCTTTCTTTTAAGAGATTGGGGAAGTTTTCTTCAATTATTTTGTTAAATAAGTTCTCCATGCCTTTGGTCTGGATTTCTTCTCCTTCTGGTATTCCAATGATCCTGATATTGGGACGTTTAACTGTATCCCACAATTCCCTCATGTTCTGTTCACAGGAGCTTTTAAACTTACTGAAATTTTTGAACTCTCTAACTGTTTCTTCCATCTTGTCTTCCAGATCAGAGTTTCTATCCTCCACTTGGCTGACTCTATTCTTGAGAGCTTCTAGTGAGTTTTGGGCTTGTTCAATTAAGTTTGCATTTTCTATTATTTTTCTATGTATAATTTCCATCCCTCTGTCAAGCTCCCTTTTCATATCATTTTCTGATTTTCTTGATGATTCTTGGAGTTCATCCTTGCATTTCTTTATGTCTTCATTTAGCATGGCCAGCTGATTTTTAAGGTCTTCTTTTTTTTCACTCTCCCTCAAATCTCTTAACTCTCTTTGAATTCCTTCCATTTTCTTATCTAATCCTTCCAATTTCTTATCTATTAGTTCTAGTTTAGTGATGGCAGCATCCACACGATTGTCTGCCCTTTGTTGCTTTCCTGCAAGTTCTACCAATAGGTTGGTTAGAGTTGCATTGCTCATAGCTTCAATGTGGTGTTCTGGTCCTATTTGTTCTTCTATGTTTTGGTTGGAAGTATTCATTGTGGGACTGGGCGATCTAATTGGATTTTCTTGCATTTGATTATTCATGTTATTTCTTTTGCGCTGTGTTCTGCCCATGACAGTGTATGGGCAGATAAGTGGGTGTATCAGCCTGGGCTCAAGAACAATGGGAATCTTATGCAGCCTGGGGGCGTTGCCAAGAAGCCTGGGCTTTGGCTGTCACTTGCCAAAGCCGCCTATCTACTGCCTGGCAGGGGCGACGAAGTTGCCTGAGTTCTCAAGCGGTAATGTGCCAAGGCTGCCTGCGTTCGAACTAGGAGTGGCACTGAGGCACCAAGCACTGATGCCGCCTGAACTCTGGCTGGGTACGCTGGGAACCGGAAGCAGTCTGCGCTCCCCCGCCACAGGACAATTTTGGACAGCTGCGCGGCAGACAGAGGGCGAGTGGACGAGAATGAGGAGCAGTCTAAGCTTCTGCACGCAGGGAATAATCTCACTTGCCAAAGCCGCCTATCTACTACCTGGTAGGGGCGTCAAGGTTGCTTGAGTTCTCAAGCGGTATTGTGCCCCAGCTGCCTGCGTTCGAGCTAGGAGTGGCACTGAGGCACCAAGCACTGAAGCCGCCCAGACTTTGGCTGGGAACGCTGGGAACCGGAAGCAGTCTGCGCTCCCCCGCCACAGGACAATTGTGGACAGCCGCGCAGCAGACAGAGGGCGAGTGGCGAGAGTGCAGAGCAGTCTAAGCTTCCGCACGCAGGGAATAATCTCACTTGCCAAAGCCGCCTATCTACTACCTGGCAGGGGCACCAAAATTGCTTGAGTTGTCAAGCGGTAATGTGCCACATTTGCCTGCGTTCGAGCTGGGAGTGGCACTGAGGCACCAAGCACTGAAGCCGCCCAGACTTTGGCTGGGAACGCTGGGAACCGGAAGCAGTCTGCGCTCCCCTGCCACCGGACAATGGCGGCCCGCCGGTGCGGCAGGCAGGTAGGGGGTGGTACCTGAGCTGACGCAAGGGAGAGATACAGTCTGAGCTTGTGGGACTGGGCACACTCAGTAGGTGGGCGAGTGGACAAGGGTGCGGAGCAGTCTAAGCTTCCGCGCGGAGGGAACGATCGGCGCGCGGTGGCAGCCGTGCGGGCTCCGGAGCAGCAGCAGCGGCAGGGGTGGAGCTTTGAACAGGGCGGTTATTTGGGGCGAGGGGCGAGGCGTGCCTACCTGCCCGAAAGGGGACCAGTGATTCCCTGTTCCCCCACCTCTGTGCCCTCCCAGATTTCTCTCCCCTAAAAGCCACTATATACCCTTAATATCTTGCCTTTCTTTCCCCGGGATTTGCAGCGCAGCTAGGCGGTCGCCATCTTGGCCGGAAGTCCCCTTATTCCGGATTTTAAATGCAAGTCTTCTTTTTCTTTTTTAATTTTTTTTTCTTTTTTATTTATTTTATTTATTTTTTCACAGTCAGTTTGGTACCATTATTAGGCTCATCCGTGACCTACCCCCTCCCCTTGGCCCCTCCTTGTTGAGGTATACGGGTCATGCATTGTGGAGTTAGCCCACAGTTATGGGTAAGCTAAATGTCTCTGCATATCATGACCCAACATGTGGCTCTGACATTCTTTCCGCCCCCTCTTCCGCAAAATTTCCCTGAGCCATGTTGGGTTCATTTTTGGTCTGCTTCAGTGATGAGGTGTTGGGGGCCTCTGAGGCTCTGGCTCTCTGATTTGATAGGAGTTGATTTTTCTCTGTGCTGGTCTCCTTCCCCCTTGTGCTGGTATCCGGTTCATCAGGAAAACAGCCCCCTTGCTTGTTTCTCCAATTTTTCTTAGTTTCAGTTTGGGCCCTTTTGAGGTATGATGGGGTGGCACTCTCCTTAGAAACTACATCTATCTGAAAAAGAGAAGCAGATTCTCCAATGGAGAGTAAGTTAGCACCAGGACAAATGAGATAACCCTTACTTTTTTTTTTTTAATAGAGAATTTAATACGTGTAGGCCCTCTTGTAGCCCATAATTGATGGTAGCTTGATATTGGAGAGTGGGCTTACATTTGGATCTGGTTCTGACTTGTTTCCCAGCTCCAGCTATGGGTCCCATGCCAGTGAGGGGATCAGTTAGCCGAATTGAGAGCAGTTCTTCCCCACCATGGCTGTGTTCCACCAATGCACTTGTGTGGGCATCACAACAAGTTATTTGCTGCTAAGTAGGTTAGACCATGCGTTGCTTCGACAGATATTGGTCAATTTCCCCCAGTCGCCCATGTAGCACCTTCTGGCACTAGACGCGCTGACTGTCTGGGGACTGGCTCTCTTCCAACTTCCAGCCATGCCATTCTAATTTGTAAATGCAAGTCTTCTTAATGTGCTTCCTATAAATTGATTCTTGCTTTTGTTTCTATTTAAGACTGTCAGATAAACTATTTTTCATCATAAAGAAGGCAAAAACTGAATCTAACTTGTCCCCATAGTCTCCTATATCCTTTTTACCCCCAGATGGATACTTCCAATTTGTAAAGAATGCAAGTCTTGCTGGAAGTGGTGGTGCACTCCTTTAATTCCAGCACTTGGGAGGCAGAGGTAGGAGGACTGCTGCGAGTTTGAGGCCACCCTGAGACTACATAGTGAATTCTAGTCAGCTTGGGCTAGAGTGAAACTCTACCTGAAAAAAACCAAAATAAATAAATAAATATAAATAAACAAATAAATGAAAGTCTTGGGGACCCTTGGGTTATGGAATGTCCTCAAAGTTTTAAACTGATCATTAATTTTTAAATGTGGAGATTCAATTGGCCTGGTCATCTACTCTTTCTGTCAGGAACAATCTTTTGTTCTAAAATGTTCCACAGTTGATTTAAAGGCCCATTTCATCTATGTAGCAACATTCTGGGCTGATATGTTTACTTACATCTGGAATTCATTTATATATATATATATATATATATATATATATATATATATATATATATATACTGTTTTTATTAGAAGCATGCCTTTTGTTGAATTTCTTCAGTGATACCCCTTGGTGTAGCAGTTCACTAAGGTTGTAGGCCTTGTCATCTTTATCTTTTGTGCTGGCCTTCTTCTCCAGGCTGCTTTCCCTCAGCTATTGTATTGCATTCCCTTGGTATTTCCCTCATACCAACCTGTCTACAGGCCTCTCACTCAGGTCTTTATACTTCCATGGAGGTATTTTGCAGTCACCATTCATTCAAAAGCTCACATCTAAAAGTGAAATCCATCCCTATCTATAACTATCTTCTTTACCAAATCTTTTTTTTTTTTTTTTTTGGTTTTTCGAGGTAGGGTTTCACTCTAGCTCAGGCTGACCTGGAATTCACTATTTAATCTCAGGCTGGCCTCGAACTCATGGCAATCCTCCTACCTCTGCCTCCTGAGTGCTAAGATTAAAAGCATGTACCACCACACCCGGCTTTCTTTACCGAATCTTGAATTTTATCCTTATCTTTCTTTAGAACTAGTTTTTTCTGGCTCATCATATTACTATTTGGATCATGTCATTTCTATCTCACCATTTGTGTCCGGGTAGACATGGGAGTTGATGACTATCTCCAGTGACCACTGACTCCTGGTTGTTGTCTCTTTAGAGACATGCATGTTCTTTGTCCACTCTGACTCATTTTCTTCACTGATATGCTCCTCCTGACCCCTGCCCCAGGAAACTAGTCATTTCATCTTTCTCTAGGCAACACTTCTTGTCCCTTAGTTGCAGTGATCCCATTTTCTCATCTGCTTAAGAAAGGTGCATGGTGGGCTCACTGCAGATAATCATTTCACGAATAGCTAGACTCATGAATTATTATTATCACAATGCCTTTTGCCAGCAGAGCATTAAATTCTTATTCCTGTTTTGCCTTTTAAAATTCTGTGTATTTATTTCTATATTATACATTATCCTTAGGAAGTGCTTTCATTGACCCCAAAATATAGTAAATTACTGACATTATATATATATTTGTTTTCCTTTGTGCGGCTATTCCTTATACATATGGGTCAAGATATATCATGACTTTTTTTGATATTTATTTCTTCAAGAATATTTTCATGTAGCAGTACTCTCATGCCTCTTTTCTCAAACTATAAATTTGATCATGTTGCAATACATATTTTAACAGTGAGCTACTCTTTTGTTGTTATTCTACTTTTCATGTTAGTGACTATCATGCTATAATAAGTATGATGAGTGTTCAGTAATAGTTTTGATTGACTGATAAGGCAGCAAACATATAATAAGCATGAATACTTTCTAACAGCCTACTCCTATGTTTTGGAAGGGATTAATACAAAGATCAGTAATTTTAGCAACATAAACAAAATATCCCATTAATGGCTCCAGTGGCTAAATGTTTAAAAAGGTTTCAAACTTTATGTTTAAATGAATGACAAGAACAAGTCAGCCTAAGGAATAAAGTGTAGGCTGGCAGTGCTAGTGCTGCTTGCAATGAATTCTATCAACATAAATTGATAGCATGGGCAGATTCCTTATTAATAGTGTCTCACCAGGGCACTGGGTTAAATGCTTAAAGAAGAGGATGGTGAAAGTCTTGCTGGTGATTTAATTTAATTCCTGCCTGCTTTCTAGGCTCTGGAAGAAAGAATGTCTGTCTCCCCCTGGAGGAGAAGTCCATCAAAATGAGATGTCATTATTCTGTGTGTGTAACAGTGTCACATCTCAGTTTCTGTCCAGGTAAAGATGCTGCCAGCACTTGGTGACAGACTTACACTGTCTGGTCCTCATGGCCTCATTCCTTTCCTCCCTCAATTTAGAGAGGCTGCTTTTAATCACTTTGCTGGATATTTCCTTTACCTTATCCATTATGCAAGGAGGTCAGCTACTAACACTCACTATGACTAATTAATAAGAGAACTCCAAGGTAAAGCACACAGAGGCACTTTGGTAATTGCAGTGATACCCACAAAAATAATGACAATTAATGAGACCTATAATAGCTTTGTAAATAGCCATTTGTCCTCTTGTAGGAAGAGAATAACAATTCACCCTGAGTGAGGAGAGTCAATACTCAGGATTTCCTTGAGCATTCTTCTGTCTTGTGCAGCCAACTCTGGATCTGTTCCAGGAATTTCAAAATTTTCTGGAAGTAGGTTGATTTGGAACCGTGTTCCAAATAGTACCACATGTTTACACAAATCTTCATTCCATTACATTAGTAATCCACAGTACATAAAGTTTCTCTGTAGATTTCACACAAGACTTGATATGATGTATCTTGGCAAGACTTGATCTAACCATGTTCTAATACATAGAATGAATAACACCTTGTTTACATGGGTTCTTTTATACTAGAAAGTTCATTTAGGTTAAGTTGAGGCACCTTAGGTAATTAGGGGAAAGAGTAGTCAGATACAAAGGTACAGGACATGAGGAAAGGTGTTGGACATAGAATCTGCTAGTGTTTTAGCTAGTAGAAATGTTATAGGGAAGCTTAAAAGGAAACAGGAGAAGTCTAGGTAAAAAATGTACAGAGATGGGGGGACTTTCAGTTAAGATGGCAGCGTAGGTACCATGCCAAAGGAGCCTAGGGTGGGGGGGGGGAAGCAAAAAAATAAAACAGCAAAATACACACTTTCACTAAAAAGTGAGGTATATAGCAAGTTGAAACAGCAATGGAGAAGTAGGAGAGATCCAAAGCATCCAGAGCCCACACAGGCCAGCAGAAGCAGCTCCAGGTCTGAGGACCATGGCAGTGACATGCCAGCCAGCTGCCAGGCTTGGCTTGAGCCACAAGAAAAGCTAGGTGAGGGGAGTTTCCACTCACATTGCAGCTCTCTGAAAACTCAAGAAGCGTGAAGGGAGAACGGCAGTGAGTAATGGAGGAGCAGATCACAAGGTCGAAGAACACGGGGAACAGCAAGAGAACTAGAGCAGCATCAGCAGCCTCCCCTCCCCCACTGCCAGAGCCTGGCTCCAGCAAACAGGGCAGCGGTCCAGGGACTCAGCCACACCTACTTGATCTGACAGCAGGACCCAAGCAGGAGTAGAGGTAGCTGGGATTACACCAGGGAAGGGTCTCACCTGGTTACAAGCTGACTTGGAACCCTCAACAAAACAGAAATTTTAACCTCCCTGTTGTCAGGATTAAGGGATTGTGAGAGGCACCACACAGCCCAAGGGACAGACAGAGGACCTGGTTGTCATAATACCTACTCTTGGATAAATACTCTGAGCTGTTTTTCATTGAAAGTGTACATTGTTTAGCTAAATTATAGAAACAATCTGTATTTGGTTCCACTCAGCCTATTTGAATACTCTCATAGCAGGAAAACCCAACACCTAGGCTCACTTTTGTAGATACTCTGAGAGTCTTGAGAACCACAGCTAGTGCCTTAAGCTCCTACCCTGAAGTTATATACGATCAGATAAATTGATACATCGAATTATACCCAGCTAACTAGAAAATCCAATCACTAAATATTCCAGGATGCAAAAATATATACATTATAACACAAGGAACACCAAAAATCAAGACAATATAAATCCACCAAGAAGTATTAATGCATCAGAAATGTCCTCCAGTGAGAATGAGTTAGAGGAAATGCCTGAGAAACATTTCAAAAGAATGATTATAAATATGTTCAAAGAAGTCAAAGAAGAAGTCAAAGGAATGAAAGAGGAAATCAAAGGAATCAAAGAAAACACTGGACACCAATTTAATGAAATAAAGAGGTCAATACTAGACATAAATAAGGAAATAGAAATAATAAAGAAAAGCCAGTCACAATTACTAGCAATGAAGAACACAGTTAATGAAATAAAAAAGTCTGTAGAAATCTCACCAGTAGAATGGATGAAAGAGAGGACAGAATATCTAAGCTACAAGACCAGGTGGCAGGTGTAATACAGTCCAACAAAGTGTAAAACAAACTAGTAGAAAAGCATGAGTGGGAATTTCAAGATATTCGGGACACTATAAAAAGATCAAACATAAGAATTCAGGGCATAGTAGAAGGAGAAGAATTCCACTCAAAAGGCATAGTAGGCATCTTCAACAAAATCATAGAAGAAAACTTCCCCCAAATTGGGAAAAAGGTGCCAATGCAGATTCAGGAATCCTTTAGAACACCAGCCAGACAAAACCTGGAAAGAACCTCTCCTCTCCATATTATAATGAAACTACCAAACACACAAACCAAAGAAAAAATATTGAAAGCAGTCAGAGAGAAAAATCAAGCTACCTACAAAGGCAAGCCTATCAGGATTATAGCAGATTATGCAACACAAACTTTAAAAGCCAGAAGGGCATGGAGTGATGTATTCCAAGTCCTGACAGATAACAACTGTCAACCAAGGTTACTTTATCTTGCAAAACTATCCATTCAAATAGACGGAGAAATAAGGACATTCCATGACAAAAGCAAGCTAAAGGAATATTTGAAGACAAAACCAGCTCTACAGAAAATACTTGAAAGAATCCTCCATGCTGAAGAAAAGGAAAAGCACACATATAAGGAACTGGGAAAAAACAAACAATACTTAAATACTAGTTAACACAAGAGAGCAAAGGTAAAACCAGAAGAACTACAAAAAAAAAATAGCAAAAATGAATACATACCTTTCAATATTAACCCTTAATATCAACGGCCTCAATACCCCAACCAAAAGGTGTAGGTTTACAGACTGGGTTAAAAAGCAAGATCCTTCAATTTGTTGCCTCCAAGAAACCCACCTTTCTACAAAGGATGGACACAATCTTAGGGTGAAAGGTTGGAAAATGGTGATTCAAGCAAATGGACCTAGAAAACAAGCTGGGGTTGCTATCCTAATATCTGACAAGGTAGAATTCAGTCCAACATTAGTTAAGAAAGATAAGAAAGGGCACTTTATATTGATTAAAGGCACCCTCCAACAGGAGGACTTTACAATCATAAACATATATGTACCTAACATGCGGACCCCCGAAATTTATCAAACGAACACTATTAGAACTAAGATCACAGATAACACCAAACACAGTGGTAGTGGGGTACTTCAACAACCCACTCTCATCAATTGACAGGTCATCCCAGGAAAAAATAAACAGAGAGGCATCTGGACTAAATGAGGTCATAGAAGGAATGGACCTAACAGATATCTACAGGACATTTCATCCAAATGATGCAGAATATACATTCTTTTCAGCAATACATGGAACATTCTCAAAAATAGACCATATTTTAGGACACAAAGCAAATCTTAACAAATACAGGAAAATTGAAATAATTCCTTGCATTCTATCTGACCACAATGGAATCAAAGTACAAATCAATAACAAGAAAGGCTATAGAGCATACAGAAAATCATGGCAATTAAACAACACACTACTGAATCATGAATGGGTCAATGAAGAAATCAGGAAGGAAATCAAAAAATTTATAGAGTCAAATGATAATGAAAATATATCATAACAAAATCTGTGGAACACAATGAAGGCAGTCCTAAGAGGTAAATTTATAGCTTTTAGTGCCTATATTAAGAAATTAGAAAGGTTGCAAGTAAATGACCTAATGCTTCACCTTAAAGCCTTGGAAAAAGAAGAACAAGACAAACCAAAAATCAGAAGATGGGAAGAAATAATGAAGGTTAGGGCAGAAATTAATGAAATAGAAACCAAAAAAAAAAAAAAAAAAAAAATCCAAAGAATCAATGAAACAAGGAGTTAGTTCTTTGAAAGGATAAACAAGACTGATACACCCTTAGCAAATCTGACCAAAAGAAAGAGAGAAGACACACAAATTAATAAAATTAGAGATAACAAAGGTAACATAACAACAGATGCCAGAGAAATTAAAAAAATCATAGGGACATACTATAAAAGCATATACTCCACAAAGTATGAAAATCTGAAAGAAATGGATGATTTACTTGATTTATATGACCTACCTAAATTAAATCAAGATGAGATTAATCACTTAAATAGACCTATAACAGGCATGGAGATCCAAGCAGTTATCAAAAATCTCCCAACTAAAAAAAGCCCAGGCCTAGATGGATTCACTGCTGAATTTTACCAGACCTTCAGGGAAGAACTTACACCATTGCTTCTTAAGCTTTTCCATAAAATAGAAAAAGAAGGAATCCTAGCAAACTCCTTCTACGAAGCCAGCATCACCCTGATACAAAAACCAGGCAAAGATAGAACAAAAAAAGAAAATCACAGACCAATCTCCCTGATGAACATAGATGCAAAAATTCTCAACAAAATATTGGCAAACAGAATACAAGAATATATCAGAAAGATCATTCACCCTAACCAAATAGGCTTTATCCCAGAGATGCAGGGATGGTTCAACATATGCAAATCGATAAATGTAATACATTATATAGATGGACTGAAGGACAAAAATCACATGATCATTTCATTAGACACAGAGAAAGCATTTGACAAAATCCAACATCCCTTCATGATAAAAGTCCTTCAGAGACCGGGAATAGAAGGAACATATCTCAGTTTAATAAAGGCTATTTATGACAAGCCTACAGCCAACATATTACTAAGTGGGGAAAAACTGGAAGTGTTTCCACTAAAATCAGGAACAAGACAACAGTGTCCTCTGTCCCCACTTTTATTTAATATAGTACTTGTAGTCTTAGCTGTAGCAATAATGCAAGAGACGCACATAAAAAAGGTACAAATTGGAAAGGAAGAGATGAAGTTATCATTATTTGCAGATGACATGATTCTATATATAAAGGACCCTAACGACTCTACAGCAAACTGTTAGAGCTGATAAACACCTACAGCCATGTAGCAGGATACAAAATAAATACACCGAAATCAGTAGGCATCCTATATGCTAACAACAAACACAGAGAGGATGAAATCAGAGACTCACTCCCATTCACAATTGTGTCAAGGAAAATAAAGTACCTTGGAATAAACCTAACCAAGGAAGTAAAGGATCTCTACAATGAAAACTATAAAACACTCAAGTGAGAAATTGCAGAAGACATTAGGAAATGGAAAAACATCCCTTGTTCCTAGATTGGAAGAATCAATATTGTGAAAATGGCAATCTTACTAAAAGCAATCTACACATTTAATGCATTCCCCATCAAAATTCCAATGGCATTCTTCACAGAAATAGAGAAAAACAATCCAAAAATTCATTTGGAATCACAAAAAACCTCGATTACCTAAATTAATACTGAGCAACAAAAATAAGGCGGGTGGTATCACCATACCTGATTTTAACTTATACTACAGAGCCACAGTAACAAAAACAGCATGGTACTGGCACAAAATAAGACATGTAGATCAATGGAACAGAATAGAGGACCCAGATATAAGTCCAGGGTAGCTATACCCACCTGATGTTCGAAAAAAAAAAAAAAAAAGGCCAAAAATACTCATTGGAGAAAACGCCGCCTCTTCAGCAAATGGTGTTCAGAAAACTGGATATATATCTGTTGAAGAATGAAAATAGACTGCTCTCTCTGTGTGCACAAGAATCAAGTCCAAATGGGCAAAAGACCTTAACATCAGACCTGAAACTCTGAAATTGCCAGAGGAAAAAGTAGGGGAAACCCTTCAACATATTGGTCTTGGCAAAGACTTTCTGAATATAACCCCAATTGCTCAGGCAATAAAACCACAGCTTAATCACTGGGACATCATGAAAGTACAAAGATTTTGTACTGCAAAGGATGCTGTGAATAAAGCAAAGAGGCAACCTACAGAATGGGAAAAAATCTTTGCCAGCTATATATCTGATAGGGGATTAATATCTAGGATATACAAAGAACGCAAAAAATTAAATAATAAGAAATCAAATAAGCCAATTAAAAAATGGGCTATGGAGCTAAATAGAGAGTTCTCAAAAGAAGAAATGGATGGCTTATAAGCATCTAAAAAAATGTTCTATATCCCTAATCATCAGGGAAATGCAGATTAAAACTACATTGAGATTCCATCTCACTCCTGTCAGATTGGATACCATCATGAAAACAAATGATCATAAATGCTGGTGGGGATGTGGAAAAAGAGGATCCCGTCTACACTGTTGGTGGCAATGCAATCTGGTCCAGCCATTGTGGAAATCAGTGTGGAGGTTCCTAAGACAGCTAAAAATTGATCTACCATATGACCCAGCTATAGCACTCCTAGGCATATATCCTAAGGACTCATCTCATTACCTTAGAAGTACGTGCTCAACAATGTTTATTGCCACTCAAGTCATAGTAGCTGGGAAATAGAACCAGCCTAGATGTCCCTCAACTGATAAGTGGATAATGAAGATATGGCACAGTTACACAATGGAGTTCTACTCAGCAGTAAAGAAAAATGAAGTTATGAAATTTGCAGGAAAATGGATGGATCTGGAAAGGATTATACTAAGTGAAGTAACCCAGGCCCAGAATGCCATGCGCCACATGTTCTGTCTCATATGTGGATCCTATCTACAGATGATTGGGCTTCTGTGTGAGAAGGAAAAACTCAGTAGCAGAGACCAGTAAATTAAAAAGGAGATATAAAGGAAAGAGAAAGGAAGGGAGGAGGTTACCTAATAGGTTGGTATTGTATATATGTAAGTAGAAGAATAGATTAACGGGGGTGAAAAGGCCCAAAGTGAGGTCAGGGGAAGAGATTGAGAAAAGGAAAGGTGGAGGAAGGGCTAATGAAAATCTAAGAGGACACAAATAAATCATATGGAATCCTCCGGTTTTGGACAATGGAACACTCAGGAGACACAGATCTTTGTTAGAAAACTTTCAGTGCCAAGAATGGGATACCTCCAGTGAGTTGTTGGCCAGGAAGGTCCCTGATGTCCCCAAAACATTATTTGCCATTGCCAAGGCCCTTGGTTTCCCACCAGTAATACATGGTAAGACCCTATTGCTGAAGACTCCACATACTTGGGTTGCTAGGCCACTGAGAAATCCTGCTGGAACTGAGCTGATAACCTCTTCCATGTACACCAGCTGACAGAAAGCTGGCACAAGCCATTCTCCATGAAGTTCAGTGGGAGAAAGAGATACCACCAGTGAAGATACTCAACAGTGGGCATTGCAAACCTTATAATTGGCCAGCCAGGTCAAATGAGCCAACGGGTGTAATAGTGGCACGTCTGTTATGGTGGAAACTAACTGCCCTCCAATCGGACTGGAGGCCTGCTCCATGGGAGGGAATACATCCCTGATACTGAAAACGTAAAACAGGGGTAGTCATGAGCCCTAGGGGTGTAACATCTGCTGATGTCTGGATAAATGTATATACTATGATTATCAAACTGCCCAGTAAGCACTTCTCTTAATATTCATACACTTATATTAACACTACTCTCACTTTGGGTAGAGAATCTTCTCTTTTCAGATGGCAGTGACCTTGGGATGACTCGGAAAGTATCATAGTGCTGGAAAGAAGTGACTGGAGTACTGAGTAACATCTCGATCACACCTTCCAAGGCTCAGGGTCTAATGTGGATGAGGTGGCAGAGAGAATGTAAGAGAATGTAAGGAAGGGTAGGACTCCTTACAACGTGCTCCCTTCAGGCATAAAATGGCCTGGATATCCATGACCTCATAGTGCCTGACACTACCTACACAAGACCATCATAAGAGGAGGAAAAGATCATGACATCAAAATAAAAGAGAGAGTGATTGAGATGGGGAGGAGGTATGATGGAGAATGGAATTCCAGAGGGGAAAGTGGGAGGAGGGAGGGTATTACCATGGGATATTTTTATAATCATGGAAAACGTTAATAAAAATTGAGGGAAAAAAGTACAGAGTTGGGAATAGGACACAACCCCTAGCACCATGTCAGAGATCTCACAGTGTAGACCTCTCCTAACACCTCCTTATGAAGTACTCTTTAATTAATTAATTAATTAATTTAGGATTTTTATTTTTACAATTATTATTATTATTATTATTATTATTATTATTAGCAAAATGTTTTGTATGGATACATCATGTGTTGGTACCATCTTTTCCTTTGTCTCTGCTCCCATGCTCCCATCCTGGAGACCCTCCTCAGATTGGTTTCAGGTATCACCCATGGAGTTGTGGGTTATGCATTGTGGGAGCAGTAGGGTTTTTTTTTTTTTTTTTTTTTTTTTTTTTTTT
Source organism: Dipus sagitta (assembly GCA_036346955.1). Classification (NCBI taxonomy): domain Eukaryota; kingdom Metazoa; phylum Chordata; class Mammalia; order Rodentia; family Dipodidae; genus Dipus; species Dipus sagitta. The sequence goes on along the minus strand of CM070771.1, from coordinate 87,241,890 downwards.
TTTGAGGGAGGGAATGCCTCTGCACTTGATGTCTCAACCTGTGGCTCTTACAATCTTTCTGCCACCTTTTGTGCAAAATTCTCTGAGCCATGATGGGTGAGTTTTATGTCTACTTCAGTGATGAGCTCTTAGGACCCTCTGGATACCTACTTTGGGAAGTATTGAGTATCCTCAGGGTTTTTGGTGTTGCTTATTCATTTTGGATTTACTTTTGTGTTTGTTTTTCCCTACGCTCCCTTTCCCTTTCCCATAGCCCCTTCCATCCCTATGGTCTGGGCCTTGAGTTGCCTATCAGGTATGACAACAACTCAAGCTAGTCCAGGTTAGAAACCTCAGATAAGTGAGACAATATAGTGTTTGTCTTTCTGTGATTGTGTGAGTTCACTGAGTATGATCTGTCCATTTTTTGTACAAATTACTTTGTACCCTTTTTTCTTACTGTTGAGTAGAATTCCATTGTGTAAATGTACCACAACTTTGTTATCCATTCATCCAATGATGAGCACCTGTGTTGTTTCAAGTTCTTAGCTATAATGAATTGAGCACCTATAAACACGTTGGAGCAAATATCTCTGAAGGAGTGTCCTGTTCTTCACAGTGTGCTTTATCCACCCCCCAACCCGATTAACGAATTGGCATCCCACCTGGTATTATGGAGTATAAAAAATGCAGGAAAGAGAGAGTCATTGAATGTACAACAGTACTTTTGGAAGTGGTCATGGGTAATATGAAGCAAGTTTGCTGGATTGCCTGCATGGAGACCTGATTGAGCTGTGAGGATGGACTGTGGGTTTCATTGTCTACAATAGAGATGGTGGGACCAGAGACAGCTCCTAACGGGAGCTGCCAGCCCCAGATGAAGTTTTCTAGGACTGTGAGTATCCTAGCTGGATGCTCTAGCTCGATAGCTTGGAAGAATTGTAACTCCAGGGTCTTGTTGCTGGTTAGAATTATCTGACTTGGAGATTTGTCACTATCCAGAAATGTTTGACTTGGAGCTACAGAGTTTGATTTTACCCTGTCTAAATCTTGTTTTGGTTAAATTTTCCTTTGCTATGCCCAATGCCATCTTTTGCAATATGAATGTTCATTCTGTGGCATTGTTTTTTCTTTGTTTGTTTTTTGTATTATGGCTCAGTTAAAAGATCTTGGGCTATGGGAATGTAAGAATATCATTGTGATGGATTAAAATCTGTGGAGATTTTTTTATTAATTAGCGAATACAGTCAATTTTGTACCATTATTAGGCTCATCCGTGACCTACCCCCTCCCCTTGGTCCCTCCTTGTTGAGGTATATAGGTCATATATTCTGGAGTTAGCCCACAGTTGTGGGTAGGATAAATGTCTCTGCATATCATGACCCAGCATGAGGCTCTGACATTCTTTCCACTCCCTCTTCCACAAAATTTCCCTGAGCCATGTTGGGTTCATTTTTGGTCAGCTTCTGTGATGAGGTGTTGGGGGCCTCTGGGTCTCTGGACCTCTGATTTGGTAGGAGTTGATTTTTCTCTGTGTTGATCTCCTTCACCCTTGTGCTGGTACCATCTGTGGAGACTTTTAAAGTTGGAACAATGCATTGAATTTTACATCATGGATGGTTATCAGTTTATGTGGGCCATGGACAATATGTAGGGATTTTATTCAGGTGTCACCATAAACTTAGGTGTTCTGAATACTAGGTCCCCAGTTGACGGCAATTTTGAATTAAAGCCTCCTGGTGATAGTATATTGTTGGGGGTGGGTTTATGGGTATTATGACCAGTATGGCACACTTTCCTGTTGCTGTTGTCCATCTAATGTTGGCCAGGAGGTGATGTTCACCCTCTGTTCATGCCATTGAAAATTTTCCCCTGCCATCATGGAGCTTCCCCTTGAGTCTATAAGCCAAAATAAACCTTTTCCTTTGTTTCCCACAAGCTGCTCTTGGTTGGGTGTTTTCTGCCAGCAATGCAAACCTGACTGCAACAGAAGTGATAGAATTTTAGACTTTGAAGTGTTCCATTCCAGGCCCTTCTGGCTTTCTGGGTTTCCTTTGAAAAATGTAATGTAGTTCTGATGGAATTGCCTTTGTATGTAGTGAGTTGTTTCTCTTTCTGCTTTTAGCACTCTCTCTTTGTTTTCATTGTTAAGAATTTTAACTATGATGTGCCCTGGAGAGTTTCTTCTTTGGTTCTGTCTGTTTGGTGCTCTGTGGGTTTGCTGTATATGGATGGGCCTCTCTTTTGAGAGATTGGAAAATTTTTCTTCAATAATTTTGTTGAACATATTCTCTATGCCTCTGACCTGGATTTTATCTCCTTCTGTTTTACCCAAGATCCAGATGTTTGGATGTTTTAGGGTATCCCACAGTTCCTTCATATTGTTTGCATGATTTTTTGAACTTAGTAAAGTTTTTGGCCTCCTGATAAATTTCTTCTGTCTTATTTTCCAGCTCAGAGTTTCTGTCTTCCACATGAGTAATTCTGTTAGTATGGGTTCTAGAGAGGTAAGAGCTCTATTTGATTTTCGTTTGCTGTTGTGTTATTTTGCATTAGGTCCATTTCTTTTTTGAGATATGATTTCAGCTCAAGGTCTGATTTTCTTGATGCTTCCTGGAATTCATTCTTGCATTTGATCAAGACTCCATTAAGCTTAAGCAACTGGTTATTGTGATCTCCCATTTGTTGACTCACCTTCAATTCATCTAAATCTCTTTGAAGCTTTTAAAGTTTTCTTCAACTAAGTTAAGCCTAGTGTCAAAATCTGTGTGCTGTAAGAGATGATTCTGCTCAATTTCATTTATGTGATTGTTGGTTTTTTGATGGCTTGCTTCCAGCTCAGCAGTTCTTTTGATAAGGATCACATGGCTTGTTGTATTTTAATTTGGGGGGTTCAACTTCATTTGATTTATCTCTGATTTCATTGCAGGCTTCCATTGTAGGACGATGGGTCTTTGGTGGAGATCTCTCAGTTTTTTGACTTTTTTTGTTCTTGTTTGTGTTGTGATCTACCCATCTTGGGGAAACATTTTATTCTGTTGAGCAGGAAGCAAATATTTATCCTTGTAGGATCTTTAGTGTCCTGTTTTAGTGTGAACTAGATTGGTGTACAGTGAGTTTATAACAATAGATGCACAGACTGTGAAGATTTCAGGTACATCAAATATACCTGGGGAACTGGAAACTCTGGACGGCTTACTCCACTTGCACTCTTCAACACCCACTGATAAGGAGTTGGGGAACCTGGAGAGCCAGGGACATTAGGTCAGCTTCTACAGTGTCCTGTCCTCTCTGGCTCAGGAGAATATGGATTTGGGTACCCAGGGGACAGTCAATCAGGAAACAAGATCAAAAAAGGCCTGTTTATGCAGCCCACACACAGAGACCAGGCTGCCCCAAGGCAGCAGTAGGGGTACCAGGACCAGGGAACTGGGATGTGGGGAATGAATTGGGAGCTCTCTAGGTTACTCATTTCATGGAAGAACCTTCCAGAGCAGGGTATCTAGAAATTGAGGACCCAGAGGCTATTCAATCAAAAAGATGGAACAGGGGTCCTGCTTTGATAGCAAGCTTGTATATTCCAGGCAGTCCCAAGTCAGCAGCAGGGGAAACTACTGGGACCAGGGAACTTGGAGGTGGGATGGAGCAGGGAGACCTTCCTACTCACTCTGCCCAGCATACCCTCTAGATCAGGGTATCTGGGAGTTGGGGACCTAGGGACCATTCAATCTGAAAGGTAGAGCCTATTTAGGAGTTTTGAGACAAGGTCTCCCTATGATGATACAGTCCATCCTGGCCCAGACTTCCTATGTGGCCTTATCTGGCCTCAAACATATTCTCCTGCTTTGCCCAACTGAGTGCCAGTATCAAAGAAATTTACCACTCTCTAAAACCAGTCAAAATTAGTGAATTCTTTAATACAAAATTAATGTTCAAAAATATTTACATTCTGTATAGCATAAAGCAACATTTTTCATCTTTTTAATACCTCTGCTTATGTGTATTAAGGATTTGATTATCTTAATCCCAGAAAAAATGAAAATTTATTTTTTTGATCAACTTACTCCATAGCACCATAGAAATGATTAACATCTTAGTCTGCCATGATAAACTCCTTGACTACTTTGCTTTCATGTCTTGCCATTGGACAAAGCCATAAAATTTCCACTTAAACTGTGTAAATGCTCCCACTCTTTTCTGTGTCATAGAAACCTTTAAAGAAATTATTTACTTCATGAAATTCCACATGAAACACTGGTAAAATGTTGGTAGAAGATTTACAAATCTCCTTCAGCTATTCTTTTAAGTATTTACCCTTGAAGGATGGATGCATTTCCATTACACATTTGTGTCATGTCTCAGGTGTGTCTCTGTCTTGTGTTTTCCCTTATGTTTTTCTGTCCTAGGAGTCCATTTCAGACTGGGAAAATGTGCTATTTTCTATCATTGTGCATATAGCTTTCATGAGTCTCCTTTCTCAGCACTTATGTGGTCATTGCCTGCTGTACTCATTCTGTCCTTTCACATCTGTTATTTTCTCTGGAACTGAAGGCCCCACACTTAACTCTCCCAGCTCAGTTTGTTCTGAACCCTAAACCCTGAACTCTACATTCACAGAGTTTGTGTATCTGACTTTAAAGACTTGAGGCTAATCGGACATAATGCATTGTTAGAATCACATTAGGAATGCCTCTTTCTAGAGAAGGGAGGAGGGATATAATTTACATTCCTTGCAATCTTCCCCTAAAGAGCACATTCCTATTCCTAGATTGACCTCCCTGAGCATACATCCATATTTTAAGATACATATTTATACTTTGAGTATAAGCATTAAACTACCTTGGAGAAAACCCATTTTAAATTTAGTGAGATTTTCGGGGCATGGTGGCCACACACCTTTGGTCCCAGCACTTGGGAGGCAGAGGTAGGAGGATCACTGTGTGCTCAGGGCTACCCTGAGACTATAGAGTGAATTCCAGGTAAGCCTGAACTAGAATGAGACCCTACCTGGAAAACAAAAACAAAAACAAAAACAACCCCCCCAAAAATGGTGAGATTTTTCTCCCTTTCTAATTAGGCCTACAACCACTGTTCTTCAATCTTCTGAAAAAAATTCCAGATTAAAAAAAAATTGATTCTTCCAGCCAAGATGGCGACCACTTAGCTGCACTGCAAATCCCAGGGAAAGAAAGGCAAGAGATTAAGGGTTCACTGGGTCTTTAGGGGAGAGAAATCTCCAATAGATTGCCAGTGGGAGGACACAGAGGGGGATAAAACAGGGATTCGCTGATTCCCTCGCGTGAGGGTAACACAACCCTCCCCCAAAGCAGCCGCCTTACTCACAGGCCGAGCTTCAGGAAACTCCTGCACTTACTGTAGGAAAATGGTCCCAGGCCAACATAGTTCCACTTCCACTTGCCTCACTGCACAGGGGCGAACGCCCTGCTACCCCTGCCCACAAGTGACCTTGGCCAGGCTATGCCTGCTGGCCCATTGGACCACAGGCTCCTTTGACCAACTTGCCCACCAAATGTGTGCCACTGCCAATCCCTGCTGGGGCAAGATTAGCCTGCTCTGCCCATATGCTCACTTACTGCTCTGGCTGCCGCACATTCACCTGTGAGCCCAGGCCCATTGTAACTCCCCACATGAGCTCAGACTGTCTCTGTCTGTCACTTCAGCTAGGCCAGGTGCCAGCCCCTCCCTGTCTGCCATGCCAGCTGACCACCATTGTCCTGTTGCAGGTGAGCTCAGACTGCTTCCAGGACCCAGTGTTCTGCCACACCAGAGTTTGGGCTGCTTCAGTGCTTGGTGCCTCAGTGTCTCTCCTAACGCAAGTGCAGGCAGCTTTGGTGCATTACTGCATGAGAACTCAGGCAACTTTGGTGCCCCTGCCAGGCAGGAGCTCAGGCAGCATTGCAAGTGAGAGCCAAAGCAAAGGCGGCTTGGAAACTGCCTCAGGCAGCTACACCTTCCCATTGTGCTTGAGCTCAGGCTGATCCACCCACCTATGTGAGCCATTGTCCTGTGGTGGGGGAGCGCAGACTGCTTCCGGGTCCCAGTGTTCCCACGACGGAGTTTGGGCTGCTTCAGTGCTTGGTGCCTCAGTGTCCCTCCTAGCTCAAATGCAGGCAGCTTTGGTGCATTACCGCTTGAGAGATCAGGTAAATTTGGCAAGTGAGAGCCAAAGCTCAGTCTGCTTGGCAACTGCCCCAGGCTGCCTCAGATTCCCATTGTGCTTGAGCCCAGGCTGATCCACCCACCTACGTGCCCATACACTGTCATGGGCAGACCACAGCACAAAAGAAATAACATGAAAAATCAAATTCAAGAAAATCCAGTTAGATCACACAGTCCTAAAATGAGTATCTCTAATCAAAACATAGAAGAGTCATTAGGATCAGAACAACAAAATGAAGCTATGAGCAATGCAACCCTGACCAAGCTACTGGTAGAACTTGCAGAAATGCAACAAGGGACTGATAATTGTGTGGATGCTGCCATCACTAAACTAGACCTAATAGATAAGAAAATGGAAGGAGTTCAAAAATAGTTAAGTGATATTAGGGACAGTGAAAAAAAAGAGGACCTCAAAAATCAGCTGGCAATGCTAAATGAAGACATAAATAAATGCAAGGATGAATTCCAAGAATCATCAAGAAAATCAGAAAATGATATGAAAAGGGAGCTTGAGAGAGGGATAGAAATTATACATAGAAAAGTAATAGAAAATGCACACTTAATTGAACAAGTCCAAAACTCTCTAGAAGCCCTCAAGAATAGAGTCAGCCACATGGGGGATAGAAACTCGGATCTGGAAGACAAGATGGAAGAAACAGTTTGAGAGTTCAAAAATTTCAGTAAGTTCAAAAGTTCCTGTGAACAGAATATGAGGGAATTGTGGGATACACTTAAATGTCCTAATATCAGGACCATTGGAATACCAGAAAGAGAAGAAATTCAGACCAAAGGCATGGAGAACTTATTTAACAAAATAATTGAAGAAAACTTCCCCAGTCTCTCAAAAGAAAGGCCCATCAAGATACAAGAAGCCAATAGAACTCCAAACAGACTGGACCAAAGGAGAAACTCTCTAAGACATATTATCATTAAGACTCTAAACATTGACACCAAAGAGAAAATCCTAAAAGCAGCCAGGAAAAAAAAGCACACCACCTTCAAAGGTAACCCCATCAGAATTACTTCAGACTTCTCAATGGAAACCCTGAAAGCTAGAAGGGCCTGGAATGAAACACTGCAAAGTCTAAGAACCTATGGCTTCCAACCCAAACTACTCTACCCAGCAAAAGTATCCCTCATAATAGATGGTGAAAGAAAAACATTTCATGACAAAACTCAGCTTTACAATCATATGAACACAAAACCAAACCTATGGAGAGTATTTCAGGAAATACTCCACAGAGAAGAAAAATATAATCAAACACAATTGCCTACAAGAAGCAGATCACAACAACCAAACACAGAGTAGGCACAAAACACTTCAACGTCCATGAAAACACCAACCCACATTTACCATCACAATATGGCAGGGATCAAATCAAATCTCACAGTCATTACCCTAAATATTAATGGCCTTAATTCACCCATAAAGAGACACAAGCTAACAGGATGGATCAAAAAATTAGACCCCTCAATCTGTTGCCTTCAAGAAACCCACCTCACCACTAAAGACAGACACCTCCTCAGGGTAAAAGGGTGGAAAACAATATTCCAAGCAAATGGGAATAAGAAACAAGCAGGTGTAGCTATATTAATATTGGATAAAATAGACTTCAAACCAAAAATAATCAAAAAAGACAAAGAAGGCCACTTCCTACTTATCAAGGGAATGATCCATCAAGAGGATATTACAATCATAAATCTGTATGCACCAAACACAGGAGCAACACAGTTCATAAAACAATACCTACTTGACAGTGAAATAGAAATAACCACCAACACCATCATAGCTGGGGACTTCAATATACCATTATCAGTAATAGACAGATCATCCAAACAGAAACTCAACAGGGAAGTAAGAAGCTCAACTAAACCATGGTTCACTTAGACCTAATGGACATCTACAGAACTTTCCATCCCAAATCCAAAGACTACACATTCTTCTCAGCAGCCCATGGAACATTCTCTAAAATAGACCATATACTGGGTCACAAATACTGACTCTTCATATTGAGGAAGATTGACATAATTCCCTGCATGATATCAGATCACAATGCTATATTGCTAGAAGTCAACAACAAAAGACCCACCAAGAATCCCAACAGCACCTGGAAACTGAACAACACAATTTTAAACAATAAATGGATAGTGGATGAAATAAAAAATGAAATTGCAAAATTTCTAGAATTGAATGACAATGAGAACACATCGTACCAAAACTTAAGGGACACAATGAAGGCGGTCTTCAGGGGAAAATTCATAGCACTCAATGCCTTCATAAAAAAGACAGAAAGATCCAAAGCAATAACCTAACCATCCACCTAAAGTCACTGGAAAAGCAAGAAAAATCCAACCCAAAGAGCCCCAGAAGGAAAGAAATAATTAAAATCAGAGCAGAAATCAATGAACTGGAAACCAAGGAAACAATTAAGACAATTGGCAAAACAAAGAGCTGGTTCTTTCAAAAAATAAACAAGATTGACAAACCCCTGGCCAATTTGATCAAGCAAAAAAAAAAAAAAGAGAAGCTTCAAATTAACAAAATTCAAAATGAAAAAGGAGAGATCACAACAGACATAAGTGAAATTGGGAGAATCATCAGGACTTGTTTCCAAAACCTCTACTCTACAAAACTGGATAATGTGGAGCAGATGGATAAATTCCTGGATGCATACCATCTATCAAAGCTAAACTCAGAGCAGATTAATCACCTCAGTGAAGCCATCACTCTCATGGAGATTGAAAAAGTAATAAAAAACCTCCCTAAAAAGAAGAGTCCAGGACCAGATGGCTTCTCAGCTGAATTCCATCAAACCTTCATGGAAGAACTCAAACCAATCTTCCTCAAACTGTGCCACACAATAGGTGAACACGGAAAGCTACCAAACTCCTTTTATGAAGCTAGCATCACCCTAATTCCAAAACCAGGCAGAGATGAAACAAGAAAAGGAAACTACTGGCCTATTTCCCTGATGAACTTAGATGCAAAGATCCTGAACAAAATCCTTGCAAACCGAATCCAACAACACATCAAAAGCATTATTGACCTTGACCAAGTGGGATTCATCCCAGGAACATGGGTGGTTCAACATACAGAAACCTGTCAATGTAATACACCACATAAACAAGGTTAAACATAAAACCACATGATCATTTTGATAGATGCAGAAAAGGCCTTTGACAAGATACAACATCACTTCATGATCAAAACATTGGAGAAAATTGGCATGGTTGGTTCATATCTTAACATAATAAAGGCAATATACAAAGCTCCGAAGGCTCAAATAATACTTAATGGAGAGAGACTGGAGGAATTCACTTTAAGATCAAGAACAAGGCAGGATTGTCCACTCTCACCTCTGCTTTTCAATATAGTACTGGAAGTCCTAGCTCAAGCAATAAGACAGGAGAAGGAAATAAAAGGGATACTATTTGGAAAGGAAGAAGTTAAGTTAGCTCTATTCACTGATGACATGATTGTATATGTGAGAGATCCAACAGACTACATCCCAAAATCCTGAAGGTGATTAACTCCTATAGCAAAGTAGCAGGATACAAAATTAATGCACAAAAATCAGTAGCCTTTCTGTATGCAAATGATGAAGATAAAGAGAAAGAAATAAGGGGCATAGTCCCATTTTCAATAGCAACAAAAAAATAAGAAAGCTTGGAATGATGTTAACTAAGGAATTGAAAGATCTATACAATGAAAACAAAAAGACACTCAAAAAAGAAATTGAGGAGGACTTGAGAAAATGGAAAGACCTCCCATGCTCCTGGATAGGCAGAATTAACTTTGTGAAGATGGCAATCCTATCAAAGGAAATATACAGATTTAATGCAATTCCAATTAGAATCCCTACAGTGTTCTTCACAGAGACAGAAAAAATGATCTCAAGTTTCATATGGAAAGGCAGAAGGCCTCGCATATCCAAACATAACCTCAGCAAAATAAATACCTCTGGATGCATGACCATTCCTGATCTAAAGCTCTATTACAAAGCCATAGTAATAAAAACAGCATGGTACTGGCACAAAAACAGGAGTATAAACCAATGGAATAGACTTGAGGACCCAGACTTTGGGTCAAGCAACTATAGATACTTGATATTTAACAAAGGCCCTAACAATATAGGCTGGAAAAAAGACAGTATCTTCAACAAATGGTGGTGGACAAATTGGATAACCATATTCAGGAAACTGAAACTTGATCCACACATTTTGCCATGCACTACACTCCAGTCCAAATGGATCAAAGACCTCAATATAAGACCAGAAACTCAACTACTACTGCAAGAAAATTTAGGAAGTACTTTCCATGAAATAGGAATGGAAAAAGACTTCCTGAACAAAACCCCAGTAGCTTATCATCTTAAACATTCACTCAACCAATGGGATCACATGAAGCTAAAGAGTTTCTTTACAGACAAGCATACGCTAAGCAAAGCCAATAGATTACCCACAGAATGGGAGAAAATATTTGTGGGTTATCCAACTGACAGAGGCCTAATCTCTGGAATCTACAAAGAACTCAAAAATCTAAACAGTAAAAAGTCAAACACCCTACTCACAAAATGGGGCAAAGTGCTGAACAGGCAGTTCAAAGAGGAAGAATTACAAATGGCAAACACACACTTAAGAAAATGCTCATCATCCCTAATCATCAGGGAAATGCAAATTAAAACCACTATGAGATTCCACCTTACCGCAGTAAGGATAGCAAACATCAAAAAATCAAATGAAGGTAAATGCTGACAAGGATGTGGAGAAGTAGGAACCCTCATCCACTGTTGGTGGGAATGTAAGATGGTACAACCACTTTGGAAAGCAATATGGAGACTCCTCGAAAAGCTGATTATACAGATACCAACAGACCCAGTTATTGCCTTATTGGGCATCTACCCTAAAACCTTCAAATTACAGGCCAGAGAGATTTGCTCAACCATGTTTGTAGTGGCTCAATTCATAATAGCTAAGAGCTGGAATCAACCCAGATGTCCATCACTAGAAGAACGGAAAACTATGATTTGGTATGTCTACACAATGGAATTGTGTACAGCAGTATGAAAAAATGACACAATGAAACTTGAGGAAAAATGGTTGAACCTTTAACAGATCATTTTCAGTGAACTTACCCAATCACAGAAGAAAAAATCACCACATAGTCTCACTGATCTACAGCACCTAACCTGAATCTACCCAAGATACCTTACATACCCAGCAAGCATCTCGTGGACTAGACAATAGGATGGGTGGGGAGGGAGGGGAGAGCAACGGAGGGGTAGGAAACACAAATCTAGACCCAAATGGCAATGGTACCACAAAATTCTACTTCCTAAAAGGCAGACCAAATGGCTAAACCTTCACCAGGCCCTTAGAGGGAACAACTGAACCACAAGACACTGGAGAGGGTAGGATCAAGAGTAACCTTAATCTTCTACAGCTTCCCTTCCTCCCTCTCTCTCTCTCTCTCTCTCTCTCTCTCTCTCTCTCTTCTAACACTTGTATATTAGTTATCTTTTTCCTCATTTTCTTAGTGGGCACTGACTTGTAACTCCCAGTACCAGCATGGGGCTACCATCCACAATGAGCTTATGACCAGAGAGACCTACAAGGTTTCCTAAAGTACAGACAGATTTCTGTCTGAGTACTTGATGACCCACCAAAGGTTAGTGGTAAGACCCTACTGCTGAAGACACCTTATGTGGTTGACATGTAAAATGGAATGGCATGGCTGGAAGCTGGAGGAGAGTCAGTCCCCAGACAGATTGCGCGTCTAGTGCCAGAAGGTGCTACATGGGCGACTGGGGGAAAATGACCAATATCTGTCCAAGCAACTCATGTTCTAACCTACTTAGTAGCAAATAACCTGTTGTGATGCCCACACAAGTGCAATAGTAGCACACAGCCATGGTGGGGAACCAACTGCTCTTGATTTGGCTAACTGATCCCCTCACTGGTATGGGACCCATAGCTGGAGCTGGGAAACAGGTCAGAACCATATCCAAACATAAGCCCACTCTCCATTATCACCTACCATCAATCATGGGCTACAAGAGGGCCTACACCTATTAAATTCTCTATAAAAAAGTAAGGTTATCTCATTTGTCCTGGTGCTAACTTACTCTCCATTGGAGAATCTGCTTCTCTTTTTCAGATAGATTTAGATCCTAAGGAGAGAGCCACCCCATCATACCTCAAAAGGGCCCTGGGTGAAACTAAGAAAAATTGGCAAAACAAGCAACTGTGCTGTTTTCCTGGTGAACCGGGTACCAAGGGTGAAGGAGATCAAGCACAGAGAAAATCAACTCCTATCAAATCAGAGAGCCAGAGCCTCAGAGGCCCCCAACACCTCATCACTGAAGCAGACCAAAAATGAACCCAACATGGCTCAGGGAAATTTTGCTGGAAGAGGGGGCGGAAAGAATGTCAGAGCCACATGTTGGGTCATGATATGCAGAGACATTTATCTTACCCATTACTGTGGGCTAAGCCCAGCATGCATGACCTATATACCTCAACAAGGAGGGGCCAAGGGGGGGGGGCTAGGTCATGGATGAGCCTAATAATGGTACCAAACTGACTGTATTTGCTGAATACAAAAGTAATTAATAAAAAAATAAAAATTTAAAAAAATCCATAATATTCTGGCTATAACATCATGATCTTGAGTAGCAAAGCAAAAAAAAAAAAAAAAAAAAAAAAAAAAAAAAAAAAAAGAAAAAACAAAAACAAAAACCTAATCATTGCAAGCCTTCTTTTAATTCCTTTTGGCTTTACTCTAAGATTCTTGTCTTTTGTTAAATCATGGAAAGTAAAGACACCCAAAGAAATATAAATACTAATCACATAAAAGATAGTCCAAGAGACTAAGTGTATGCCATAGTATGCCTTTGCAGAAAGATACCTTTTTCAAAGGGCTCCATAACAAGTCTATTTCCCTTAGCCTACAGTACATATAGCAGTCATAGACTTATTCACGAACTTTGATCCTACAGTTCTTTTATATTCCTAACCTGAATAAAACAAATTAAGATATTACTACTTGTTACAGTAATTTAAATATTCTTATAACATTAAATATTACAAATACATTTAAAAACTAGGGTTAAATCTTTATGTGTATTTCTCTTACATGTGTCTTTATCTTACTGTTTGTGTGTACAAAATATATTTTGATCCAGTCCCAGCACTTCTTGGAGCTTGCAACTGAGTCTTTCCAAATAACATTGACCCATAGACAATGTTCCCATAGGTAATTGCACAGAGAATAAAGAGATATGAAGAATGGCTAACTAAATTTTTATGACCTCTTTGTTCAGATGTCTTATCTATTTTCTGGATTGATTATGACATTCAATATATAAATGAAGAAACTGAGGCCATAAGTGTTAAACTAGGCCTAGCCATCAGTAGAAAGGAGCCAATATTTGAAATTCATCTGATCTTCCTGCTGAGCTCTGAAAGCAGTCTCTCCACAGTAGTTTCTTCTTTAAACTATAAAGCTGTTAATGTTAATATTAATACTATTAAATGAAGTCTAACTTTATAGTGACATAGGAATATAATTTTAATACCAAAATCATATTTTAAATATTGTTTATCACTGAACGTTCCATTTCTAAAATGTGCTCAACTCAGGGTGCTATTTCTAAAATGAATATGGTAATGGTGAATCTGTGGCACACTGAATAAACACATATTATTAAGATATCTACCATAAAAGTTAGAAAAACACTTTTTAAGTAAATAATTATAAGATAGATTGAATATTGCTTACATAACTTCTTTAGTAGACTTCTAAAATGTTTGCTTGAATTTAATATAAAAATGATTTAAATTACTAATATTTTAGAATCTTCTAAAGTCTAACATCTATACTGACAATTTGTTTATTATCATATGCTTATCATTACTTTAGAAGCCAGTTTGCAACTTTATTTTGTTGATTATACTTTTAATAAGTCTTCAAAACAATGAACTGTTAATGTTCTGATGTTTTGATGATCTTAACTACAATGATCTAATATCTGATACACAGAAATATTGAAATATTGCTTCTAAAAACTAATGAGGAACAGTATTACCTGCATTCTTGATTTTTCTGCAGACAGCTGGAACTTCTTCACAATAGTGTGCCTAATAAAATGTGGTATCTGCTTTCTAAATAGAAACATGAAGCAATGCTACTAAGCATTATTATAAACTGGGTCAGTCATAGCCACATAATATCCTATCTGGAAAAAACTGGAATAGTATTATAATTAATGAATAACGAGCTGCTAACTTGGTTGAGGTTTTTTTTTTTTTTTAACTAACCCACTTTTCATAAGACTAAATGCAACACTTTGAAAAAAGGAAAAAAGTCTCATAGTACTATGAGCATATGAACAGAATAGAAATCAAGTAACAAATAGTGAAGGGAAAGGATGTGGAAGGAAATAATGTTTATGGAATGCCCGTTTTATTTTTTTGAGTGTGTATATGTATGGTATGCAAATATGTGTGTATATGTGTTCATATATGTGTGGGTATAAATGTACATATGTGCATGTGTGTGTGTAGAGGACAGAGGTCAAAAACAAGTGTCTTCACCTAATTATTGACACAGGGTCTCCCACTGACCATGGAGCTCACTGATTTTGTTGGACTAGATAGTCAGTGAGCACCAAGCATACCCTGTCTCCAACATCCCTGTCTCAGAATTACAGGCATGCATCAACAGACCAGGCAAGCTATTTATCCACTAAATACTCTCTCAAGCCCACAGACATTGTTTTGAATTTATTTTCATTAGATACAGACACGCTTAGTATGTAAACAACACATGTTGGTATGATTATTTTCCTTTTCTGAAGAGGCCTTCCTCATTGGGGATGCAGGTCAACCCCATGAAGATTGGGGGTCATGCACTGTGGGGCAAGTTATGTGGGAGAGGCAATGTCTCTGTGCATAATGTCCCAACTTGTGGCCCTAATAATCTTTCCATCCCCTCTTCCACAAAATTCTCTGAGCCATGTTGAGTGCATTTTAAGTATGCTTCAGAGATGGGATCTTAGGAGCCTCTGGATCTCTGGTTTGGAAGATGTTGAGTGTCCTCAGTATCTGTACCCTTCACCCTGTGCTGATATCAGGTTCACCAGGAAAGTAGCACTCTTGTTCATTTTCCCAGTACCTCTGTAGTTTCAGCTGGGGCCGGGATGAAGTGCAATGGGTCATTTATCTCCTCAGGTCCAGCTCCCAACTGAAAAAGAGAAGCAGAATCTCCAAAGGAGAGTGAAGTCAACACAAGTTGAATGGGATAACCAGTATTAATTTACAAATAATTTAAAGATTATAGACCCTCTGATAGCCAAAAAGTAGTGGGAGCCTGACTTTGGAAAGCAAAATCATTATCTGGATATGATTCTGACTGGTTTCTCAGTTTTAGCTATGCTTTCCTTTCAACTGAACAGATCCCTTAGCCAATCCAAGAGCAGTTGGTAACCCATCATGGCTGTGTGCCACTATCACACTTGTGTGAGTATCATGCCAGGTTGTTTCCTACTGAGTACCTGATACTGAGTTGCTCAGACAGATGTGGGTCACTTTCCCCAAGTAACTCATGTACTACCTTCTAGCACTAGATGGGCTGTCTGGAGTCTGGCTCTCTTCCAAATTCCTACAAGTTCTCTACATGGTCTGTATTGAAAAATATGGTGTCTTCAGCAGTAGAGTCTTACCATTAACCTCTGGTGGTTAATCAAGTACTGTGACAGAAGTTGGTCTTGTTCATTTTGGGAGACCTTGTAGGTCTCTGCATTCAACAGCACTTTGTGGATGTTAACATCCTGGTACAGGGAATTACAGGTCAGCACCAAGGGAAAAGAAAAAGAAAAAGACAGGAAAAAATAAAAGAAACAGGAGAAATTTAAGATTAGGCTCCATTTTACCCTCTCCAGGGCCCTTCAATTCAGGTGCTCCCCCTAGGTCCTGTTGAGGGTTCAACCTATTAGTCTAACATCCAGGATATAGGTTTCTATGGTACCAGTTCAATTTGGGTTTAGTTTTGTGTCCCTTCCCACCCTTCCCCTTCCCAAGCCCTACCTCACTATTGTCCAAGCCTTGAGATGCTGTTCAGGTATGTCAGCAACTAGGTTTGATCGAGGTTAGGAACCCCAGATGAGTGAGACCATGCTAAGCTTCTTTCTCTGTGTCTGAGATCACTTAGGATGATCTGTTCCAAGTCTGACCTTTTTTCTCCAAATTTTATTGTGTCATTTTTTTCTTACTGCTGAGTAGAATTCCATTGTGTAGGTACACCACATCTTGGTTATTCATTTGCCCAATCATGGGCACCTGGGTTGGTTCCATTTCTTAGCTATTATGAATTGAGCAGCCATAAACATGGTTGAGCAAATATCTCTGAACTGAGATGTGGAGCTTTTAGGGTAAATGCCCAGTAAGGGAATAACAGGGTCTGCTGATCTAGGTGTATAATGCTTTTGATGTGTTCTTGAATTGTTTGCAAATATTTTGTTCAAGATCTTTGCATCTAAGTTCATCAGGGATACAGGCCTATAGTTAGTTTTCTTTACTTGTTGCATCTCTGACTTGTACTAGGGTGATGCTAGCTTCATAAAAGGAGGTGGAGATGAGCCCCTAGTCTTCAATTGTGCAGAACAGTTTGAGAAATATTGGTTTCAGTTTTTCAAGGTTGGTTTGATAGAGTTTGTATGAGAAGCCATCTGGTTTTGAACTTTTCTTTTTGGGGAGGCTTTTGATTAACTTTTCCATCTCCATGGATGTGGTAGGTTTGTTTCGTAGATTAACCCACTCTGGATTTAATTTTGATAGGTGATATGTGTCTAGGAATTCATTCATTTCTTTTAGACTATTCAATATTGTAGAGTAAAGGTTTTGGAAGTATGCCCTGATGATTCTTCCAATTTCATTGATGTCTTTTGTGATCTCCCCCCTTTTCATCCTGATTTTGTTAATTTGAGATGACTCCCCCCCCCTTTTCTTTTGTCTTGTGCTTGGTAAAATTGGCCGGGGATTTGTCAAACTTGTTTATATTTTCAAAGAACCAGCTCTTTGTTTCATAGATTTTAAAAATTGTTTTCTTTGTTTCTAATTCATTAATTTCAACTCTAATTTTGATTATTTCTTTCTGTCTGGAGTTTTTGGGTTGGATTTTTCTTGTTTTTCCAGTGCCTTTAGGTTGACAGTTAGGTTATTAATTTGGGATCTCTCTGTCTTAATGATAAAGGCATTTAGGACTATGAATTTTCCCCTTATGCCTGCCTTCATTGTGTCCCATAACTTTGGTAAGTTGTGTTTTCATTATCATTCAATTCTAGGAATTTTACAATTTCATTTTTGATTTCTTCCATGACCCACTCATTCTTTAAAAGTATGTTATTTAGTCCCCAGGAGCTGGTGGAGTTCTTGATGCATCTCATTGTTAATTACTAGCTTTAAAGTATTGTGATCTGACATGATGCAAGAAGTTACTTCAATTTTCCTGACATTATGGAGGCACACTTTATGGTCTATGATGTTGTTGAGTTCTATTATTTTCCTTGTGATTTTCTGATTAGATGATCTGTCCATAGTGGTACATTGAAGTCTCTGACTATGAAGGTGTTCATATTTATTTCTGTTTTGTTGTCAAGTATATTTTGTTTTATACCCTGTGGTGCAACTGTGTTTAGCACATATATATTTATAATTGTGATGTGCTCATTTTCTTAATGAGTAAGCAGTGGCCTTTTTTGTCCTTTTTAATTATTTTTAGTTTGAAGTCTATTAGATCAGATACTAATATAGAAACACCCGATTTTTTTATCTCTTTTCTTGGAATAACATTTCTATGCTTTCACCCTGAGGAGGTGTCTATCTTTAGTGGTGAGGTAAGTTTTTTGAAGATAGCAGATAGAAGGGTCCATGTTTTTGATCCACCCTAATTACTTGTGTCTTTTTTAAAAATTTTTTTTGGTTCTATTTTATTTATTTATTTGAGAGTGACAGAGAGAGAGAGAGAGAAAGAGGCAGAGAGAGAGAGAGAGAGAGAGAGAATGGGCATGCCAGGGCTTCCAGCCACTGCAATCGAATTTCAGATGTGTGCGCCCCCTTGTGCATCTGGCTAACCTGGGTCCTGGGGAGTCAAGCCTTGAACTGGGGTCCTTAGACTTCACAGGCAAGCACTTAACTGCTAAGCCATTTCTCCAGCCCAACTTGTGTCTTTTGATGGGTGAGTTAAGACCATTAATATTTGATGTTATTTCTGTGGGGTTTGAATTAATTCCTGCCATTATGAGGTATTTTTAATGGGGTTTGGTGTTTTCTTGTGTTTTGAGCTATGTTCAGCTTGGTCTATTTTTGGTTATTGTGATCTTCTCCTTGGCTCTTGAGATTGGTTGTTTGACTGTTTTGTGTGGAGTATTCCCTGAAGTATTCTGTGTAGGATTGGCTTTGTGTTCATATAATCATAAAGTTGACTTTTTTCATGGAAATCTTTCCTTTCACCATCTATCATGAAGGATACTTTTGTTGGGTGGAGTAGCTTGGGTTAGAAGCCATAGCTTTTTAGATTGAAGGGTTTCATTCCAGGCCCTTCTGGCTTTCAGGGTTTCCACTGAGAAATCTGAGGTAATTCTGATGAAATCGCCTTTGTGTGTTGTAAGTTGTTTCTGTCTTGCTGCTTTTAGTGCTCTCTCCTTGTTTTCATTGTTAACAGTTTTAACTATGGTGTGTCTTGGAGAGTTTCTTCTGTGGTCCTGTCTTTTTTGTGTTCTGTGGGCTTGTTGTATCTGGATGGGCCTCTCATTTGAGAGATTCAGAAAGTTTTCTGTAATACTTTTGTTGAATATGTTCTCTATGCCTCTGGCCTGCATTTCCTCTCCTTCTAGTATACCCATGACCTGGGTGTTTGGTTGTTTTAGGGTATCCCACAGTTCCCTGGTATTCTGTTGAATTGATTTTTTGAACTTCATGAAGGCTTTGGCCACCCAATCAATTCCTTCTGTCTGGTCTTCCAGGTCAGAGGGTCTGTCTTCCACAGGAGTAACTCTGTTGGTGAGGGATTCTAGTGAGGATATTATAGGTTCTATTTCATTGTTATTTTCTGTTGTGTAGTTTTGCATTGTGTCCACTTCTTTTTTGAGGTACAATTTCAGTTTGAGTTCTGCTTTTCTTGATGCTTCCTGGAATTCATTCTTGCATTTGATCAAGTCTTCATTAAGCTTAATCAACTGGTTGTTGAGATCTTCCATTTCTTCACTCACCTTCAATTAATTCATATCTCTTTTGAGGGTCTAATGTTTTCTTCAAGAAAGTTAAGCCTACTTTAAAAAGCGGAATGCTCTAAGAGATGATTCTGTTCAATTTCATTGATAAGATTATTGTTTCTTTGATGGTTTGTTTCCACTTCAGTTCTTTTGATTAGTGTGTCATTGGTTGTGTTTTCATTTTGGGACTGAATTTCTGTTGATTTCTCTATGATGTCATTGGAGGTTTCCATTGTAGAACTAGGCATCCTTGGTGTAGATCTCTCAGTTTCCTCTCTCTCTCTCTCTCTCTCTCTCTCTCTCTCTCTCTCTCGCATTGTAGTCTACTCATTTTAGGGAGACTCTTCATTTCATTGAGGAGGAAGGGAATTTTTGTCCTTGTGTCCATGCACATTCTGACTCAGGCTAACAGGGATATTGGTACCCAGTGGCCAGTCAGGATACTAGAGCAAAATGCCTGATTCCACAGCCAACACAGGAGCCAGGCCTCCCCATGCAAGATGCAATGAGACCTACTGGTACCAGGGAACTGGGAGGAGACAGGGACTAGAGACCTGGCCTACTAACTCTACACTGCCTCTATTGTCTGCATACCCTCTGGAGCAGGGAACTCAGACCAGGGAACTGGGAAGAGGCAGGAAGCATGGATCTGGTGTACTCACTCCAAGCTGCTGTGTCTTGCCTGCATACCATCCAACTCAGAGAACCCTCCACAAACAATTAAATTATTTTAATTGACAACTTCCATAATTATAGACCATAACCCATGGTACTTCCCTCCCTCCCCCTACTTTCCCCTTTGTAACTCCACTTTCCATAATAACACTTACCCCTATCAATCAGTCCCTATTTTATTTTGATGTCATCATCTTTTCTTCCAGTTATGATGGTCTTGTGCAGGTAGTGTTAAGCACTGTGAGGTCATGGATATCCAGGCCATTTTGTGTCAGCAGGAGCACATTGTAAGGAGTCCTACCCTTCCTTTGGCTCTTACATTCTTTCTGCCACCTCTTCTGCAATGGACCTTGAGCTTTACAAGGTGTTATAGAGTCATATGATGAGATTAGGGTGAAGAAGTCACCCACTACAACTGTGTTTGGTGTTATCTGTGACATTAGTTGTAGTAGTGTTTGTTTGATGAAGTTGGGAGACCCCATGTTCGGTGCATATATGTTTAGGATTGTAATGTCCTCCTGTTGGAGTATTCCTTTAATCATTATAAAGTAACTTTCTTTATGTTTCCTCACTAATGTTGTTCTGAAGTCTACCCTGACAGATATTGGGATAATGACACCTGCTTGTTTTTTAGACCCATTTGCTTTAAATACTGTTTTCCAACCTTTCACCCTAAGATAGTGTCCATTTTTGTGGAATGGTGAGTATCATGAGGAAAACAAATTGAATGATCTTGCTTTTTAACTCAGTCAGCAAACCTGTGTCTTTTAGTTGGAGCATTGAAGTTATTGATATTAAGAGTTATTATTGAAAGGTGTGTATTTATTTTTTTCCATTTTTCTTGTTTTGTAGTTCTTCAGTATTACCTTTGCTCTCTTGTATTAACTAGTACTTCAATATGGTTTGTTTTTTCCAAGTTTGTTATGTGTGTGCTTTTTCTTTCTCTTCACATGGAGGATCCTTTCAAGTATTTTCTGTAGAGCTGGTTTGGTCTTCATATATTCCTTTAGCCTCCCTTTATTGTGAAATGTCCTTATTTCTCAGTCTATTTGAATGGATAGCTTTACAGGATAAAGTAATCTTGGTTGAAAGTTGTAAAGATTCCAAGCCCTTCTGCCTTTTAAAGTTTATGTTTAGTAATCTGCCATTATCCTAATGGGCCTGCCTTTGTATATCACTTGATTATTCTCTCTAACTGCTGTCAATATATTTAATTTTGTTTGTGTGTTTTATATATAATTTATATTATATTTATTTTTTAATTATAATATGTTTAATTATAATACAACAGTGAAAGGTTTAATTATAATATGACAGTGAAAGGTTCTTCCCTGATTTTGTCTGTTTGGCATTCTATGGCTTCTTCTATCTTTATTGGCATGACTTTCTCTACATGGGGAAAGTTTTCTTCTACAGTTCTGTTGAAAATACCTGTTATGCCTTTGAGTGAATTTCTTCTCCTTCTACTGTGCCCTGAATTATTATGTGTTATCTCTTCATAGTATCCCAAAAGTCCTGAAATTCCTATTCATGCCTTCCTATTAGTTTGATGTCTCTTTGTTGGACTGAATTAGATTTGCCTCCTGGTCTTCTAGTTTAGATATTGTTTCATCACCTTGATCCATTCTACTGGTGAGACTTTCTATATGTTTCTATATGTTACTCTGTTTTTCATTTCTAGTATTTTTGATTGGTATTTTTTCATTATTTCTATTTCTTACTCATGTTTTGTAATTACCTCCTTATTTCATTAAGTTGTTTTGCTGTGTTCTTCAGGAGTTGGTTTTCTTCTTTGATTTCTTTGAACATAAATAAAATCATTTTTTCTTTCTGAAAGGCAGTTAAACTAAAGCAGTCTCACTAGAGGTCATTTCTGATGGATCTATAATTTTGAGTGGAATTGTATTGTCTTGATTTTTTTGTGTTTCATATATTATAATGCAAAGATTTTTACATCTTGTAAAATGCTTGCATGTTTTAAATTATCTGCAGTGTTCTTAGCTGTGTAAATCCAACTTTATATATCTTCAATGTAGGAGCTTAGGGTGCCAGGTGTTGTTCTTATACTCCACAAGAAACAGCAGAAGTGACTCTAGTTGTTGTGTTTGCCTGCTATTCAAGTATTATAGCAGACTGGGTGAAGCAAATTACTGGCAAATTCTAAAATTCGACTAAGCAATATAGACATTGAATCAAAACCTGCACAGAGTATTTGTTCAAGTGTGGGGATTAAAATAAACAGATAATCTATCAAAGCCAAAGTCCCTAAGGGTGTATGTTGCTCCACACCCTTAGTTCTGTCCACTAGGTGGTTGAGATTTCTAGTCTTAAATGGTTTTCAAGTCAACCTGGGGCCAGTCAGCCTTGCCCCAATGACAGAAGAAAAAGACACAGGACCTAAAAATCAGGAAACATCAAAGGCAAAAATAGTCAACACCAAAATACAGCTTATTTGAGAATTTTAAAGCCCTTTTCTGACATGGGAAGAGAGATTAGCGCTTCCATTGCATGCCTATGTGTCTGGCTTTATATAAGTAAACCCTATTGCCTTTGGGGATGGCTTCTAATCTCACCAATGCTGAGTGCTCACCTTGATCCCTCTGGGTGCCAGGCAGCAAGAGGCAAATGACTTCTCCAGACATTCATAGCCCTGATGGCTAGGAGATGGAAGACTTCACAGGGTGCCTGGAGTTGTACATGAGCTGCAAGTCTAGTCTCATTTGTATTCTCCTTCAGCAGCTGCTCATCTCATCTCTGGTGTCTTCCCTTTAAGGTTTCTTGACATTCTGAGGAGGCTAATGTTAATGGAAAATTCCCTCACCTTGTTGCTGCTCCTGCCCCTCTCTGCTCCTGAGCAGGCAGGCTTGTGGATCAAGGCTGCTGGCACCTTGGCGGGAATGTGGCCAGTTTCTTCCTTTCTGGAAGATCTTCTTCTCTCCTGCTTCTTTGCTGTGGATGATAATAACTTATACACCTTCACTATTCAGAAGAAGAGTGTATTTTTATGAGGTTCTTTTTATTTCTCTCCACTGGCTGCTTGATGTGGTTAGTATGCCACCATCTTATCTGGAAGTCCCACATTTTTTTTGTTAGTCAGATTCACATGTTTAATATTCTGCTCTTTAGTTGACTGTGTTCTCTACATTCATTTAACTTGTTTCAAGCCATGCTGCCTTGAAGTTGGCATCTTTTCCTATTTCTATATCCTTTTATTCATTTCCTATTTTTGCTGACTTTATATATCTTTTATTTAGAGAAGAGGGGAGTACCATGAAGATATAAAAAAAATACAAGAGGTTGAACATATTATCCAGAGAATTACTGCCCAGACAAAAATAATTGATATTTGGAAAAGAAAAGTAAGAAGTAGAGTAAAATTATTTTATTGCATGCTTATTAACTGCCAGGGACAGTCACCTCAAAAGGAAGGTAAGCCCCTGCTGGGAATAATGTTCATGCTAGTCACTCACTCTTTAGAAATTAAGTAGATCCTAAATGAAAATCTTTTAAAGGGCAAAAGAATTCAACATAAAAATGTATTGGATATTGAGTGTAGAAACTTGGCTGATTCTATGGTATGGTAAGAATGAAACAAGGGTGACATTATATTAGTAGATTATGTTTCTGCTAATGTACATGGGGTAGAATACATCCAACTACTACTTGTAACAGTATATATCTATTTATACAGGTAACAATCTTTAAGGAATTCAGGAAAAGTCCTTTAACCCTGAACTCTGAGTTTGTGTGTGCTATTAATCAAGAAATTGGATAAACCAGACTGAGAAGGATAGCTAATAAACTATCATATTTTATTCAAGAATATACAAGGGAGAGAGAGGGTCTGGGATCTGAAGAAAGGAAAATATATAGACCCACATGTACTGAGAGTCCATGTGGGAAGAAGCATGGGCCTGAAACATGAAAAGGGATTTAGAGAGAAAAGAGAAAAAAGTATAGAAAGCTGCTGCCATGTGGTAGGCAGGATGGGTAGCAAGCCCATGTGGTAGTAGGGGTCACTCCTTATTCCAGCATGGTTGAGATGTATACACATATGTTATATTGTTATCTTGATTTCAAGAGAAAGGAGAGACTCTAGGTTCCTTAGTAATATAATAGAAGATTTAATACTAAACAAAAGTTGAAGAAAGGCCTAAAGGAAGGATTGCCTTCTAAAAGTGTCACTTTATTTAGCTTGAAATTATATGCATCTAATCATATTATGTATAATTTTACTTTTATAGTTTCCATTTGAATGTGAAATGTAATGAATACTCTTGAAGTCATGTTAATTTTCTAAAAGGAAGAAATTAATGCAATGTAAAATGAATCTGAAAGACACAATCCTGTTTTCAATTGTCTTTTCAATCAAAGCAATTACAGAATATGCTAGGCTTAATTTAATGACTGTCTTACATTCATTGTTATAACAAAAAGGCACTATAGAGTAACATATCTATCATTCATTTTCCTTGATGTTTACATTTTGTCATTTGCTACAGTTTGAAAATGGAGGAAGATGTTTTACTTCTACAGTTAATGCATTTTAAGGTGTTTAGGACAGCTACCCAAAAATAAAAATTTAACATTTATTACTTTGTATAGTCACGACACTGTTTTAATTCTATAGTAGATTATTATTTTTTTTAATACATGGCCAGAAGAGAGGGTATAATGAATGTAAGAATCACAGGGTGGGAAGGATTATCCAGAGACATAGCCCTCCTCACAATGAGAGACTGCTGCTCTCACAACTCATAACCTACAATTGCATTGTGAATACTGCCAGTTCCACAAAAGGGCCCTCAGTGGAGTGGGGGCAGAGAGAAGGGAAATGATGGCATCAATATATGATGTGCCCATACAAAAGTTTCTACTTAATAAAAAAAGACCTCATTAAAATCTAAATAGGAAAAAATAACATGAGAGATCAAAATAATAAATTTGTGTTATTTTAAGCAGTAAATTTTTAAACCCTTGTCAAATATTATAGACACTTATGCTCTTTTTTTCAGAAAATATTTTCATTTTTTGCATTCAGATTTCATATTTTTAAAATTAGCTCCATGAAGGGTTCCCTAACCATTGCATGTCACCCAGCTCTTCAGAGACAGTAGAAGTCTTCTATATAATGAATGGTGATCTCTAGGTAATCATGGTCTTGATGTAGATTGCTTTTAGGTATATTTAGAAATCATTTTCTGGAAATGACAAATGTTTTGTGTAGGCTTTTAAAATATCCCAACAAGTCTACTGAGAAGATGGCTTAGGAGGTAAAAGGATTTGCTGCACAAATTTGAGAACCTGAAATTTGATTCCCAGCACTCCCAATCAGGCAAAAAAAAAAAAAAAAAAAAAAAAAAAAAAAAAAAACACCAAAAAAAAAAACCTCTCAAGGAAAGAGAGGAGGACACCTTTATGTGTTAGGAGGATGGGGGGAGGGATAGGTGTATACACCACAACATACTTCAAAGAAAAAAAAAAGCTTGACCAAGATTTTTTTTTCCAATCTGGTAAAGTATAAATATTAGGTCTATCAATGTCTCAGAATTTGTGTTCACAAGTTTAAATTTAAAGGGAAAAATGTTTAAAGACCACATGGAGCTTTTTTGAAAAGGTCTTTAGCAATCTACCTTGGGAAATCAATTCAAAAATAGAAGTTGATGTTTTAAAACAGATGTTTCAGTACCGTTCCTGAAATCCTTATAAGTACAAGGATCTAAAACAACGAGTTTGAGCACAAGTACTATTGCTTGCACATTCCTTGTAGGTGTGCGTGATTGCTCTCAGTGCTAGCTGTAAGCACGTTTCCTCTGAGTAGTCATCATAACCGCTTGGAGCAGGTAGGTTCTAAGTGGTGGGACAAAATATTCCACCAGCAGCTTACAGGAAGAAAGGGTTTATTTCAGGTGTACAGTTTCAAGGGGAAGCTTCATCGTGGCTGAAGAAGCTGGGTCACTTCTTCCCACATCCATAGCTCAAAGAGAATGAAATAAACACTGCCATCAAGCACAAGCTGGCTCTGCCTTCCAACGACTCCACCTGCTGGGGACTAAGTAGAAAGCTTAACCAAATATACTTGAGGCTATGGGGAACATTTACATTCAAATTGTTACACTTACGTGGCTTCTGCATCTATGGGCTGTGGTGTCCATGTCTATATGTATCCTGCAGGTTGATTATCATACCTGCTCTTCTACAGTCCTATCTAGCACCTTTACAGTAGCTATGACCTCAAGGAGACCCCATCTATTTTGTCCTAAACTGACTTGCTTGTGTGGTCCACATGATCCAGGGATTCTCTTTTTAGGACTCCCTGGGCAGATAAGGCATACTCTGTCTGAGTTGGTGAGGGGGATGAACCCAAACTCTCTGAACACTGAGTTTTGGTGCTTGACAACAGCCAGCTCACTGCTGCTGAAAAGGGCTTCAAGCACCTGCTTCTCCATATTGAAGTTGAGCTCATCCAGAAAGAGTGAAATTCCTGGAAATTAAAAAGTAAAATGGCAGGAAGAGATGCTAAACTCCAAGCAGCAGGGAGAAGGGTGGTATGTAGTCTTCTACAACACATGAAAAAGACAATAGCCAATTTATTTTGGAATTTTTTCAAATGCTCAGTAGCATTTTGGATTTTCAAAGTGCAAAGTTTAGCATTTTAAATCATAGTTTTTGTTTTATCATCAAATTAGCTGAATGGGGAACATATTGCCAACACTAATTAACTCAGGTAAATGTTTAGTTTCAGTAATTGAATTATTCTCAATAAATTTGTAGGTGCATAAAATATACTGATAATGACTGAGACATTTAAAATGATGTATGCTTAGTTTATGAATATCCTGCAATATGTACTAAAGTGTTTTTGCAATTCTTCATCTTGAGGCTTAAAATTTTTGTATATCTCTTTAAAGAATAAACCTGTAACCAAGTAAACATAAGTGCATTTTAATCTCCCCTTTGGATACATGTTTCTTCTTTAGATGCCACAATAAAGTATTAAAAATATAATATTATTCCTGAGCACATCACATCTGGAAGACAACTAGTTTATAAAATTGTAGTATCTTTCTTGTTGTCAAGATGTATTGCAAATTTATCAATTTAAAATGCAATCAATGTTATCTAAGTAAAAAAAATTATGAAACTTAATTTTAAAGTGCCCTTATCTCAGGGCAAGACCACATGTAACAAGTTGTCAATGACCATTAGGGAGGACATTTTTTCAAGTACTGTTTTGACATTGTGCTCATACTCCTGGCTGTCTCTTCATGGAAACATATTTGCTTATTGTGACAGTGTTTTAAAAAGTTGATTTCTGGACTGGAGAGATGGCTTAGCAGTTAACACTTGCCTGTGAAGCCTAAGGACCCAAGTTTGAGACGTGATTCCCAGGACCCACATAAGCCAGATGCACAAAGTGGTGCATGCATCTGGAGTTCGTTTGCAGTGGCTGGAGGTCCTGGCATGCCCATTCTCTCTCCCTCTCTTTCTGCCTTTGCAGCTCTCAAATAAATAAATAAAAATAAACAAAAAAATTGATTTCTTTCAAATACTCAGATTTCATTCAAATGATCTATGTATTCCATTATATAGACATGCAGCCTCTTCATGTAGGGTTTCACCATTACTCTGATGCCTGTGGAGTCTGTGACTCTATGTTCACAGTAATTTAACCCTATTTCTGCAGTTACTAATGTACACTTAATTAAAATACTATTGCTCCTGCTATACTGATAGAAAAACCTGAAGTTGACTTGGAAATATGAACAAAGAACTTTTTGCAAATAAAAAGTGCTTTTTGAGAAAACATAAACTTTCCCTTCTAAAAATTCAAGATTATTTAAAAACAAGTTAAGTGATACCATCTTCCTTCTTGTAAGTAAATGTCATATGACATGATTATACTATTGTATTATTAAACTATGCTCTATATGCTAAAATTTGATGGTTTAAAATATTAGACACTGGTTTCAAAGTCTATTTTATAAATATATAGCTATGAAGTATATAGAATATTCAAATGTATAATTGCTTAAGATGATAGCTGTACTTTTTATTTGGATTATATTTCTGTATGGTAGACAGTGCAATTAGGGCTAGAGGTGAGAATTCTGTAAGACTGTGTCTATCATTACAAAAAATCAGTGGAACATTTTAGAGGAACTATAATACTAAAACTTGTTTTGTTGTATCATTCCAGTTTGAATAGTTTTAACTATCATTGCTTTACCAGATCATTTTGTACCTAAAATGATAATAATTGAACAACAGATCATTGCTTTACCAGATCATTTTGTACCTAAAATGATAATAATTGAACAACAGATCTCCTCTGAATGTCATATATAAAGACATACCAGATACAACTACATAAAAATCCAACTGAATTTAAAAACAAGCATTATATTAAATGGAATATGTGCTTTACTTCTGGTCTTTCTAATTCCTGCCACCCTTTCTTTTCTACTGTTTGGGTCATTTTCTTGTTTTACCGGTGGAAACTTGTATGTAGTTTTAATAGAATATTAACATTGACATTGACTGGGTTTCTTCCTATTCACTTGGCTTTAAACAATTTAAAAGCAGAAACTGTATCTATTTTTACATATCCAGCAATTCTTAAATATTTTAAGTGTTCTATAAATATGTGTTTTAGGAATGAGTGAAATTGGCATATGTAAATTTACAAGTGACAAGTGAGCAGTCTGAAAAACATTTATAAATGTATCACTTTAGCATTTGTAGTGAAATAATTTCAAAAGTCTTCAAGATCTGTAGTGATACTCTGTAATGATTTCAGTCCTATGAAATTATCACCCTGAACTTAGCAAGTAAATGATAAAAGTTAAACTTATAAACTCCTCCAGAAGTGAACTTAATGAATTCATTGAGACTCTAACACTTTACAAGTTATTGTCTACATTTGCATACATGTTTTAAATTCTAGATTTTCTAACTAGTACCTAAATTTGATAGCATTTACCACATATAACAGTGAGATAAATAATACATCTAATCTACATTTATGTTAAATTTTTAATGATTAAATAACACTAGAAGTATATGACAAGACAATGTCTTCTCAAAGGCATATGAACAAATTAACCTATAAATTAAACACAATATGCTTTGTTCAAAGCATTATATTGAGCTTTTTAAATCCTTAATACAAAAGAAAAAAATTACTCCCTAAGTAAAGAGCTAGAATCATGTTTTAATTTCCATATTTTCCACTCAAGAAACTCAAGGAAGTCTAAGAACTAAGAATAACTATTTTAGCAAAATTCAATAACATCAAGAAAATAGAATAGTTTGATAAAATCAGAAAATCAGAAAAATATATGGTCAAAATCAGAAAGTTAATTAGTCTTCTCCTGTTTCCCTCTCTCTCTGCATTTCCTTTATATTACCTATCTTTTCCCTCCCTCTTTTCTCTTGGCACTGGTTTGTAACTCCCAGCACCAGCATGTAGTTAACATCCACAATGAGCTCTTGATCAGAGAGACCTACAAGGTTTCCCAAAAGAAGCCATATTTCTGACAGAGTACTTGATGACCCACAAAAGGTTAATGGTAAGACCCTACTGCAGTAGACATCATATGCTATTGCTATGGAACATGGAATGACCTGGCTGGAATCTGGAAGAGAGTCAGTCCCCAGACAGTTAACTCATCTAGTGCCAGAAAGTGCTACATGAGCAACTGGGGGAAATGACCAACATTTGTCCAAGCAACTCATGATCTAAGCTACTCAGTAGCAAGCAACCTGACATGATTTTCACACTAGTGCAATAGTGGCACACTGCCATGGTGGGTAACCAACTGCTTTTGATTTGACTAACAGATCTGCTCAGTGGAACAGAACCTGTAGCTGGAACTGGGAAACAAGTCAGAATCATATCCAAAAAATGAGTTCACTCTCCTATATCAAGCTCCCACCAATCGTGGGCTATAAGAGGGGCTGTACCTATTAAATTCTCTCTAAAATAATAATGGTTATCCTACTGATCTTGTGCTGACTTTACTCTCCATTGGAGAATTTGCTTCTTTTTTTAAGATGGATACAGAATGTGAGGAGATAATTAGCACACTGCACCTCACCAGGTCCCCAGCTGAAACCACAGAGTAATTGGGGAAATGAACAAGTATGCCACTTTCTTGGTGAACCTGGTACCAGCACAAGGGTGAAGGAGATAGATGTAGAGAACACTCAACTCCTACCAAACCAGATATCCAGAGACACAGAGGCTTCCAAGACCTCATCACTGAAGTAGACCTAAAATGAACCCAACATGGCTCAGGGAAATTCATGGAAGAGGAGGCGGAAAGACTGTTAGAGCCACAAGTTGGAACATTATTCACAGACACATTGCCTCTTCCCCATAGCTGATGGCTAACTCCACAATGCACCACCCAAAATCCTCATCAAGGAGGGTCCTTTCAGAGGGTGGAGGACAGGGAGCAGGCTAATGATGGTACCAACATGGCTGTTATCACACTGTGTATATAACTAATTTTAAAAAAAGACCAAAAAATGAAAGTAAGTAATAAGTTTGAAAAAGATATAAATTATAACATCAAGAACATAAAATGTCAATGGTAAAATAGAAGAATAGCACTTTTTATGCGATCAGAGTTAACTTGCTATCAGTTCATAGCTACAAAAAATGAACATGATAGCAATAGTCATTCTTTACATATCAAAAATCTTATTTAATGTCAATAAATTACATTTCCTAATCAAAAAAGTGGCTGACTGAATAAAATAAAAGTTCTAACTATATGCTGCCTACAAGAGACACATGTCACCTCTAAAGATATATTTAGATTTAGATTGAAAGTCAACTAATGGGAAGAGATTTTATGAAAATAGAAACCAGAAGAACGATAGTTGGATAAAATAGATCTTCAGTGAAAACTCTAAAACAAGAAAAAGAAAACCATCTTATAATGAATGGCAAGGAAGTGTTGGGTAGCAAATTCCTCTGATTTACAATAATCTTTCCTGAAGAGAGGAAGTAGGCTCTGATTCAGTAATTCAAGTCTGGGAGACCTGAAACTAAAAGGTCACATTAACCACTCTTCAAGGTTATGCTAATCAGAAACAAACATTCCTTCCTGGATGCAAGGATGGAAGTTCTAGAAACTGAGGAAGTCAACAAGGCTGGAAAGGAGTTTCAAGACTCCACTCTAGGGATATATAAAGGGAGAACCATTGCTTGTAGATGAGGCTGTCTGATTTAGCTGCCAACAAGTCATATAGCGTACTGAACATTCTCCTTCCAGCACCAGCAAAACTGTCTTTCTGTGCAATGAGCTCCAGAGATGCAGTTTTCAGTGATGCCACTTCTGAGTCATCTCTTGCTCCTGTAAGCACCCCCTCATCCTGCTCTGTAAGTAACCCCAATAAATACATTGGTTCATTAAAACTGGTTTTAATGTAATTGTCCTTTGATCTGTCATCTGTGCCCTATCTGGGGAGAAAACATGTGTTTGCATCACCCCAGGGGAAAAGGTTTACCTAGACAGGAAGCAGTGTAAATATATTTTCATCCAATATTGGAACATCTAAATATTTAAAAGAAACTAATTTTAACATATTGAAAGGGGTAGAGAAGCTGAAGTAAAAAACTGTAGTATAATATATAATTGCACAAAAAGACAGTTTCGCTGGTGCTGGTAGGAGAGTCTTGAGTACGCTATATGGCTTGTTGGCAGCTAAATCAGACAGTCTTACCTCCAATTATATGTCCTTAGGGTAGAGTCTTGAAACTCCTTTCCAGCCTTGTTGACTTCCTCAGTTTCTATTTCATATAATATTCTAGCTATAGCCTGATCACGTAGACAACAAATCAATAAGGAAAAATGAGATTTGCAGTATATTTTAGACCAAATGTGGACAGAACTCATACATATATACAGAATATTTCATCAAAATGTAGCAAAATACATAATCTTATCATGTACACATGTAGCATTTTCCAAAATAATTATATATTAGATCCCTAAGCAAATAATTACAAATTTAATAAGAGTAAAACTGTATGAAGCATCTTTTCTGACCGCAATGATGAGCCCCTAACTGGAGTAATTTTGGAAAATTAACAACATATTATCTAACAACGAATCTACTAATGAAGACATTATAAAAGAAAATTAACAATAATGTGGTAGTTATGTATGTTCAAATACGAGAACTTCTTTTGCACAACAAAAGCAGTTCTGGTCATAAATATCTACAATAAATAGAGGATCCGAAGTCAACAACATAATGACACATTTGTAAGACTTAGAAAAAGAACAATATAAACTCAAGACTAGTACAAGTAAAAAAAAAAAAAAAATAGCAGAGAATAGAGAAGAGCCAAGGGAAAGAATGATTAAACATCAATAGAAGGCATCAAGAAAATAAATTGGAGCTTTGAAAAGACAAACATAATTCACAAAAATTCACCTAGGAAAGGAAAAAAAAAAGAGAATGGGCTTAAACAAGTAAAAATAACAATGAGATAGGAGATAACACATTTAATCCTATAGGACTATAGAGAACCATAAAAGCTTTCAATAAACAATCATAGCTCAACAAATTCATTAGTACAAAGGAGATAGATATGTTCTTGAATAAATATGACATACTACAATCAAACCAGGGAAAACTCCCAGAAGTTTTAGGAGACAAAATTAGGAGACAAAATATGAGTAAGACCATTGAATCAGTAATCTAAGTCTTTTAATTACGACTTTATGTTGTGTTGCCCAGAAAATAAGACAAACAGTAAAACTATTGTTCAGCCATGGACACCTTCAGTTGAGCCAATAGACAACTTACAGAGTGGAAGAAAATCTTTGCCTGATGTACAAGTGACAGGATAAATAGCTAGAATATGCAAAGAACTTAAAAAAACTAAACAATAAAAATGCAAACAAGTCAATAAGAAAATGGGCTATGGCTAGGCATAA
Organism: Dipus sagitta; assembly: GCA_036346955.1. Lineage (NCBI taxonomy): Eukaryota > Metazoa > Chordata > Mammalia > Rodentia > Dipodidae > Dipus > Dipus sagitta. Next base: position 87,208,826 of record CM070771.1, on the reverse strand, counting down.
GGATACAAGCATTTAATCCCCACATCAGGGAAGCAAAGGTTTGAGACCAGCCTGGGGCTATAGAGTGAGTTTCAGGTCAGAATGGGCTAGAGTGAGACTTTATCTCAAACAAGAAGACAAACAAACAATAACAACAAAAAAGAAAATGGGCTATCAACTTCTGTCTTTATTGATGACTTTAACAAGAGCTTAAGAAAGCAATGACACCAACCCTTCCTAAACTTCCAAAACAGTTGAAAAAGAGGGGACATTTTTCACTATCCCAAAGGCAGGCAAAGATACTACAAATATTTACTGGTTAATAACACCAATAAATAAATAAAGAAATATATATATATATATATATATATATATATATATGTATATATATACATTTTATGTATCTTTATGAAAAATAGATAGAAATACTAGAATGCATAACAAGGGACATTAATCATAATCAAGTAATATTTATCAAAGGGATACAAGGATGCTTCAAAAATTTCAAGACATATGATAAGGATTGCCTTCTTATGTGCTAGTGCTCAATCCCTAGTCAGGTAATGGGAGGTGATGGAGTGTCAGTAGAATAGTGTCAGTAGAAGGGAATAGCAAATAACAGAGCCAAAACATAAAATAGAAATTTGAGAAATAGTAGAAACAATCAACAAAGTAAGTTGTCTTTTTGATAAGATAAGCAAAGTTCAGAAGCTTTATCTAGAGGAAGAAAAATAAGTTTCTATTAAAATTCAGATGACATTTTTTCACAGACATAGGAAAAAAAAAAAAAAAAAAAAACATCCTAACAAAGAGCCGGAACAGCAAGCCTCCAGCAATGGGAGGAAGTGCCAAGAGAATCTGCAATCTCAAAGCAGTGGGAAGAGAGTCCTTTCTCAAAAGAAGATAGAAGAAGATGATAAACACCTAGAGATTCCCTGTCCTCTGACCTCCACACCTGTACCATGTGTCCACACATACATATCATACATACACACAAATAAATAATCAAATAAAAAATTAACAAAATATATGTAAACCTCATTTTATACATATTTATAAAAGAAGACACAAATATTTGTGATGAAAATCCTGAGTAATTTACTGATACTATGTTTGATGTATAACACAACTCTGCATAAAACCTTAGGACTAGTATGTTTACATACTGGACATAATGATGTGAAATTTTGGAGATTAACAAACAAGAAGAGAAATAACACTTTGAAAATAAGAATAGCTTTAATGACATAAATTCAAAACTAAATTGGTCAGCTAAATTAAGTTGGCATCTAAGATATTTGATTAGATTTGTAAATGGGCTAGTTCATATAATTTAATATTTGATAAAACAGCAGTATAAATCTTTTGGGGAAATGAAGGAAAAAGTTTTAGACAGTACTACTGGCATGTGGGCAGTGGTCTGTTGTGTAATAATCCTGCAAAAATGGGTAGGGAAAGCCACAGAAACACTTTGTACAAGCCTTTCAAAAGCAAAGTAACTGTATCCATGAATTGGAAGAATCAAGCAATTGAGACAATTTATGACTGATTGATATTCCTTGCAATCATTTAGTTGCAGAATAATGTCAGAATACACAGAGATTTTAAGCCAAAATGTCTCTCCAACCACCTATAGATCTGTCAGTAATATTATTGAATGAATTAAAACATTTTCAGTTATGTATTTCAGCTTTTTAGTACTAGGAAACAAAAGACTTACCAGAATATTAACTGAATAATTTACTAAATTTAATTTAAAATTTACTGTCTTCCAACATCTTGAGCATTTGTAGAATAAACATACAACATTCATTTTTGACAAAAAAAAAAAGATAGTACCAGGGGACTGGCGTGATGACCAGTCAGTAAAGTGCTTGCAGCACAAGCTTTAGTATTAGAGTTCCTATCTCCAGCACTGAAGCCTGGTGTGGGATGGTGCACCTGTCATCCTTTCTGTAGGAGACAGGAGGTCCCTGGGGCACTGCAGAGCTCATGGAAGTGAAAGACCCTGTCTCAGTAAGGTAAAATCAATTGAGGAACACACCCAACATTAGTCTCTGGCTTCCACATGTATTCCCATGCACTCACATAATGTGCTCACACACATACAAATATGCATACACACATGCATGCATCACATGTGCATGCACACACACACACACACCACACAGTAAAAACTGCCAAAATCAATTGTATTTTTCTAGCTTCCTAAAAAGTGATCTATGTGGATTATTACAGCGAACAGGTAAATTTTTAAGCAGGTTTTCACCTGTGTCTTTCCTTTGCATCATATACACTCAAAATCCTTTTAAATTACATTGTCAATTACAAAATCTATTACTTGATAAATTATGTGGAGGAAAAACCTACATCAACTAAATATGTCATTTGGTTAATCTTTTAAATGCTAAGATTACATATTTACTTGTTTTCTATTTGCCTCACTGTTTAATGCAAAGATATGATTTATTTTCCTTTAAATCTAAAATAAGAACTGTGGGACTAAAGCTTTTTTGGAAATTAATGACTGTCAGTTTGACCAAGAGTACCAGGCCACTAACCCAATCCCTTTTTGGTTTCTGCCCAAGAGAGATAAATAAATAAAAATTAAAAAAAAATCAATAACCCCTTCTGGAATTTAATGACAGAAAAAAATACAGTATCTTATTTTATAGCCCAATTTGTTTTCTTTCCTTGGTTTCTCTGAGATCTGAGAAATCACTTCTGCTTTCCTGAGTGCTGTTGTCCTTCAAGGTCCCTTAACAACCGTGGATTTTGATGGTCCTACCCTAGGGACAGTTCTCACCAGGAAAAACTTGGATGATGCCCATGTCTTTCCTTGTTTTCCTCAGCTTAATTATAGTACAGACTTTCTAAAACCAGAGTCTAAAGCAGCCTGTTAACTTGCCCTGCACGATGACAATTTTCCCATGGTACTCATGTTATTGAGTGTAGCATACCTTTTGTTTGGTTTCTCTATGAAAACCTGACTGTCTGTGATTCTGGGGGAATAGATCTTAGCAGTTTCTGCCTCTAGAAACGTTATAAAGGAAGCTTGGAAACATTGCAATGGATACCCTTGGTGGAGCAGTGAAGAGGGCTGCTGTAAATCCAAAGAATGTATTGCTGCTACACTGAAGCTCTGAAACAGCCCAATTTAATTTCTTTTCTGGAGGTCTAATTCATTAGACTCTGGCTATAAAGCTTTTATTGGAGAAGATGGATCATAAAGTCAACAAGAAAGAAAGAATTAAGTAATAAGTGTTATAAGTGTCATAATGTGCAGAATAAAATGCTACAGATAAAAATACGTATTCACTGCTTTTAGAAGTGAAAATAACTTGGAAAAGACAACAGGCTGTATTCCCAGCAAAGATAGATCTCTTTTGCAAACTTTCAGTGGTTAGAAACAGCAGCATGTTTGGTGCACAGGAGACAAGATTGCTATAATTGTTAAACATGTACTAGCAATCTTATTTCTACATGCACTAATTTATATGTATGCATCTATTTCGTACACATGATATATACATGTTAACATTATACATACATACATACATACATTCATACATACATACAATGCTAGTTTCACTATATGGCCCCATAGACTCAGGTGTCTTATTAAAATTGAGCTTGCAACTTAAGTCCCTAGTAGGCAGATCCCTGCTATAGGGGGCCTCTCACTAGCCAGTAGATCTTGGAGTCCAGTCCCAAGGTGTGTCTGGGGGCAGATCTTCAGTCCAGACCTAGTAGGTGTGTTCAGATCCATTTTGAGTTTTGGTGGTTGTGTTGTACTGACTGGTTGATAGTATCTTTGTGCATGGATCTGTGGAAATAAGCCAGCTTCTTCTGCCATTGATTGTGTTCTCCTGAAATGTGTAAGACTGAAATAAACTGTTTACTCCTATAAGATGCTTTTTGTGGGGCACGCAATGCAAAGTGACTGCAACACATACACACAGAGATACATATGTGTGTGTGCTCCCCTGACTGGAGAATAAGATCATTTGGATATAAGGAAATTGCTTTAATTTATTTATTTTGCAATACTAGGATTGAACCTAGATCACTGTACATACTAGTCAAATGTTTCACAGCTGAATTACATCCCCATCTTGCTCTCTTCCTTTTGAAAGTTTTACTTATTTATGAGAGAGAGAGATTGAGAGAGAGAGAGAGAGAGAGAGAGAGAGGGAGGGAGAGAGAGAGAGAGAGGATGTGTTCTCCAAGCTCTCCGGCTACTGCAAACAAACTCCAGTCCCATTTTCCACCTTGTGCATCTGGTTTACATGAGTCCTGGGGAACTAAACCTGGTTTTTGAAGACAAGCAACTTAAGAGCTACACCATCTCTCCAGGCTTCTCTCTTTCCTTTTACTACTAAACATCATATTTTCAGAATTGGAAATGAAAAAGAACATATGATTTACAATTTTCTTTAAGAAATTCTGGTAAACTTCCAATTCACACTAGGTTTTTGAACATTTCAAAACATGTGAAGACTATTCTCATTCCAAGTATTAGATTACATTTCTTCAATTTACTAGTAAATTTTTATTCTGTGGGGAGAAAGAAAATAATTTCTATTCTTTTGTGATAGGTACTTGAGAAGCATAAATTCTTACAACATATTCATCCTCTTGCCTTCTTCATTTATCCCTTCTGTACCTATTCTTCTGTGTATTTAATTACTGTACTTGTGTTGTGACCAAATACGTGGTCAGAACCAATGTAAAGAATGAAGGGTTTATTTGGGCTTAGTTTTGAGGGGGGTTAGCATCTACCATGATGGGAAATCATGATGATGGAAGTGGAAAGCTACTGTTCACACTGAATCTAGTAAGGAAGGCAGAATGAACAGAGAGTGGGATGTGACCATCAAACTCCAAGACCAACCATCCAGTGACTCACTTGCTCTAGCAAGGCTCCATTTCCTAAATGTTCCATAACCTTCACAAACAGTTCCACCAGCTGGGGACCAGGTGTTCAAACAGACCAATCTATGGGGAGCATTTTACACCCAAACCACAATCTGTTAAAATATATTCTGGTTGTTTTCTTTTAAATAATAACTTATCTTGAATTTCATTTTAGTGCATATATATGCAGCAGATTTCATTATGACATTTTTATACAGACTTTGTTTTGGTTGATCCTCCTACTTCAGTACTGTCCCCAGGACCTCTTATAATCTTTCCTCCCCAGTAGTTCCCTTTCCAATTTCACATTTTATGTATTCTATATTCTTCCAGTGTCTTTTCTTAAAAACTCCTTTCCCCTTCTTAGTCTCCTTTACAGTGTCGTGACCTAGGCCAACATTTAGTGTTCATATGAACAGTAGGTTCATATATGACATTTTCATTATTTAATCATTTGTTGATGGTTATATAGACTGGTTTCATTTACTTACCATTATGAAGACCATGATGTGCAAGCATCTCTCTGGCAAGGTATAGAGTCCTTTGGGTATAGGCCCTGGGGTACTGAGTCATTTAGTTATTCTCTTTTAGTCTTTTGGGAAACTTCTACACTGATTTCAATAGTTGCTGTACTTCCTCACATCCTACCAGCACTGAATTAAAGGTTTCCTCTTTTCTTTACATCCCACTTGCATTTGTTATAATGTCAAAGTAGTTTTAATTTTCATTTTCCAGGTAGTTAAGAATCTTGAAAACTTCAAAAAATATTTATTGGACATTTGTATTCATTTCTATAAAGGCTATCTATTAAGTTAATTAACCTACTTATTGATTGGCAGTGTTTTTATTTTTTGTAATATTTTATTTATTTATTTATGTGTGAAAGATAAAGAGAGAAAGGCAGAAATATATATATATATATATATATATATATATATATATATATATATATATATATATATATATATAGAGAGAGAGAGAGAGAGAGAGAGAGAGAGAGAATGGTTGTGCCAAGGCTTCTAGCCACTGCAGATGAACTGCAGATGCATGAACCACCCTACACATCTGGCTTTTCATGAATACTAAGTAATTGAATCTGGTTTCTAAGGCTTTGCAGGAAAGCATCTTAACTGCTGAGCCATCACTCCAGACCCAAATTTTTGGTTTTTATTTGTTTTCCAGTTCTTTATTTCTTCTAAATATTAGGTCCCTATCTGAAGTATAGCTAGCAAAATCTTTTCTCCCAGCCTGTAGGCTGACTGCTATGTAGAAGGTTTGTAATTTTATATCATTGCATTGATTAATTCTTGAGTCTACTGCCTACCATGAAATATTTTCCCTATGGTTCCAAGTAGTTTCAATGTTTCAGGTTTTGAATTTTGATGTGATCCATTTTGAATGAGGGCAAGAGATATGAATCTAAATTCATTGTTTTCCAGGAGGATATCCAATATTTTCACTGTTCAATAGCCTTATTTTTCAGTATATGTTTTTATTAGCTTATGTCTTGGTTCTCTGTTATGTTTTCATTGGCCTGCACATTTGTTTTGAGCTAATACCAAGCTTTCTTTACCTTTATGGCTTTGTAGCATATATTGAGGTCAGGTGTTGTGATACCTGTAGCACTACTCCTTTTGTTTGCAATTTTGGGGGGATTCTCCATGATCTTTTGTAAAGTATGTGATTGGAAATTTTTCCAAATTATTTTTATTTATTTTACATTCTTTTTTATTTATTAATTACAGACATACTAAGTATGTATACATAATGTGTTGGTACCATCCTTTCCCTTGTCCCTGCCCCCATTCTGGTGGGGGGCCTCCTCAGTGGGGTTACTGCTATTCCCCATTGGGTTGTGAGTTGTGTTGTGGGAGCAGCAGTCAGCTGCTGGAGGAGACAATGCCTCTGGTCATGATGTTCCAACCTGTGGCTCTTACAATCTTTCCTCCCCTTCTTCCACAAAATTTCCTGAGCCAAGCTGTGTTGAGTGTATTTTAAGTCTACTTTGGTGATGAGCTCTTAGGCGCCTATGGATCTTTGCTTTGGAAGGTGTTGAGTGTTCTCAGCATCTGTCTCCTTCACCTTGGTGCTGATTGTCAGGCTCACCATGGAAACTGCATTCTTGCTCATCTTCCCAATTCCTCTGTGGTTTTAGCTGGGGCTTGGCTGAAGTACAAGGGGTAAAAGAAACATTGATTTTTTTTTTTTTTCCCCTAGGTAGGATTTCACTCTAGGTCAGGCTGACCTGGAATTCACTATGTAGTCTCATGGTGGCCTTGAACTCATTGCAATCGCCCTACCTCGGCCTACCAAGTGCTAGAATTAAGGACATGTACCACCATGCCTAGCTGGAATTTTGATAAGAATTGCATTGAAATTATAGATAAATTTGAAAATATAGAAAAATTTCAAAATATTAATTCTGTCAATCCAGGAGCATGAAAGGATTTTTTTGGCAATACGTGTGCTCTTCATTTTCTTCTCTTAGTGTTTTAAAATTTCACTGGACAGGTTATTTACTTCTTTGGTTAGGTTTATTCTTGGTATTTTTTCTCTGTGAATTTATTGTGAACAACATATTTATCTATTTTTCTCAGAACATTCATTATCAGCATACATAAAAGCTACTGACTTTGAATTCTAATTTTGTGTTCTGAAGTTTTCTAAAAGTATTTATCAGATATAAATATTTTGCTGGATTCTCTAGAGTCTTTATAAAACCATGGAATTTGCAGACAGAGATAATTTAAATTCTTCCTTTCCTATTTACATGCTTTCATGTCTTATCACTCTAGCTAAGATTAAGGTACCATGCTTACTAACTATACAGTGAGCAGGCAGCCCTGTTTCACTCCATAGTTTATTTTATTTCTTTATTAATGTTTTATTTATTTATTTAGGAGAGAGAGCGAGAGAGAGAATGAGAATGAGAACACCAGGGCCCGTAGCCACTGCAAAGGAGGTCCAGACATATGTGCCACCATGTGCATCTAGTTTATATGGATACAGGTGAGTTGAACCTGGGTCCTTAGGCTTTGCAGGCAAGAGCCATAACTGCTAAGCCATCTTTCTAGCACATCATTCCATATCTTAGAGAAAATGCTCAAAGATTTTCCTTTCATTAAAATGTTGGCCATAGGTCTTTGTAAATAACCTTTACTATTTTGAGATATGACTATTCTAAATTTCTCCAGGACATTTATCATGAAGCCATTTTAAACTTTGTCAAATGCCCTTTCTAGAAAATCTGTTGAGCTAGTCATGTAATTTCTGTCCTTTAGACCTATTTCTGCAATATGTTCGATTTATTGATTTGCTTATGTTGTATTCCTGGGATCTTTTCTACTTGGTCATGGTTTATGTTGCTAACATATTCATGAATTTAGTTTGCAAATATCTTATTGAGAATTTTGCAACTATGTTCATTAGGGAGTCTATAGTTTTCCTTTTTTATTGTTTATCAGGTTGTGGTATCAGGGCAAACTTACCTTTTAGAGTAATTTTGACAATAGTCCTTTCTTTTCTGTTTTGTGGAATAGTTAGATAAGCATTTGCTGGTTCTAGGCTTTACTTTGTGGGAATAATTTTCATTATTGCTTCAATACAATTGCTTGTTATAGTTTGCTCAAATTGTTTATGTTTTCTGCATTTCACCTTGGTAGATCATTTGGTTTAAGGAATTTATCCATTTTTTCTAAGTTTTGTAGGCTTTTGGAATATATTATTTCCCTTTCCTTGTCCAGTATTTTATTGGAACCTGTTGCTAAAACTCTCCATCTCTAATTTTACTAATGTTGGTCTTTTCTCTCTTTTGGTTATTTTCTTTAAAAAAAAGTTTATATATTTTATGAGAGATAGACATAGAGGGAAAGAGAGAGAGAGCACTAGTGCCAGTGGCTTTGCAGGCAAGCATCTTAACTGCAGAGCCAACTCTCCAGCCCATCTTTTGGTTATTTTGGCAAATGGTTTCTGAATTTGGTTTATCTTTTCAAGTAACCAAATCTGTGATTGATTTTATGTATTCCTTTAGCCTCTATTTTGGCATTTGCTGCTGTAATCTTTATTATTTTTTGCGGTCCATTGCATTTGACTTTGGCTTTTTTTTTTTTTTCAAGCCTTGAAGCATGTCATCTTAAAAAAAAAAAAACAAACTTATTTGAGGTTTCTCTCAGAAATGTTGAACATTTGATTTAGAGACTATCAGGTCATATATAAAAGCATTTTTCAAGATACACAAGTTACAATAGACCAACTGGAATATTAAAGGAAAAAGTAAAAATGCAAATAAAAAACTTAATTATTTCCTTTGCTTTTTAAATATTTTATTTCTTTATTTGAGACAGACAGACAGATAGAGATAGAGAGAGAGAGAGAGAGAGAGAATGAGAATGGGTGTGCATGCGAGAGTCACTACCCACTGAAAATGAACTTCAGGCACACGCACCACCTTGTGCATCAGGTTTTATGTGAGTATTGGGGAATTGAACCTAGGTTCTTTGGCTTTGCAAGCAAGTGCCTTAACTATTAAGCCATATCTATAGCTCCTTTGCTTTTTGAGTCTGAGTTTATTCATTTACAACTGACAGTGCTTGGCTGATAGTCTGACTCTGAGTTCTAACATGTTGACTTTCTGTATCAATTATGTTCTCATTGCTATGACAAATTCATGACCAGAAGTAATTTAGGGATTAATTTTGACTTGACTTACATTTTAACTTACATTTCCATCATGGTGGAGAGGTGGAGGCAAGGAGAAGATGAAATAATGTCTTGTTTCATTGGCAGTCAATAAGCAGAGGATAAACAGAATATGGGGCCAGACTATAACACAAGCAAGACCTACACAAACTAAATGGGAACCATTAATACAAACACATGAGCCAGTAGGGGATATTTTACATTAAAACCACACTCTACAAATATTATTTGGTGCCAGTATTAAAACTATTTTAAGCTCTGTAGAAAATATAGCCCAAGATAGCACCGAGTGATCAATATGTGGATGCAAAAAAATGGAGGCTCTCTGTTGCAGTCGTTGGATGGGCAAGGACCATGAGAATTTGAATATATTCACTAACAGTATAATACAAGTCATGGTCTATAGGCTGGTTCTATTGTGATCCTATTCTGTAGAATTATTCTAGGACCCTTATTGTGGGATCCTTGGTCTTTGTTCTGACTGGTATAAAATACAAATTTAAGATCAAACACTAAAAATAAAACTGAGCAATAAAATAAAATATTATTTCCCAGTTAGAAAGATATGGGTCCTGCTAAACATTTTATTGGTTTTATTCTCCTTAAGGCTCCACAAATACATGTTGTGAGTGCTTCTAATATTGGTGATTTAAACAAGGCAAGTTAGTGTGTATTTATAGACAGAATGATTATTGTGATCAAAAAATCACTTTCTGCCAGACTCTCCCTGCTTTATTTCCCAGGACTAAAAATTGGTTTCTGGTGCTATGGAGGTCATTTGGTTTGTGCAGGATTTAAAAAAAATAAAAATAATAAATTTTAAATTTAATTTTTTATTAGTTATGTAAGCAGTATGTATGTAGTCACCCTGGTACCATCGTTAGCCTCCTCCCTGTCCTCCCCCCTCTGCAGGGACCCTACTTGTTGGGGAATATGGGTTGTGCATTGTGGGGTTAGCCAACAGTTATGTGTAAGAGGCAGTGTTTCTATGCCTAATGACCAAACATATGGTTCTAACAATCTTTCTGCCCCCTCTTCTGCAAACTTCGCCGAGCCATGTTGGGTTCGTTTTAGGTCTACTTCAGTGATGAGGTCTTGGGAGCCTCTGTGTCTCTGGACATCTGGTTTGGTAGAAGTTGGGTGTTCTATGTGTCTATCTCCTTCATCCTGGTGCTTGTACCAGGTTCACCAAGAAAGAGGCATTCTTGTTCATTTCCCCAATTATTCTTGGTTTTGGCTGGAGCCCAGTTGAGGTGCAATGGGCTGATTGTCTTGTCAGGATCTGCATCCATCTGAAAAAGTGAAGCAAATTCTCCAACACAGAGTGAAGTCAGCACCAGATAGATGGGATAGCCATTATTATTTTAGAGAAATTTTAATAGGTGTAGGCCCTCTTGTAGCTCACGATTGGTGGGAGCTTGATATTGAAGAGCAGGCTCATTTTTTGGATATGGTTCTGGCTTGTTTCCCAGCTCCAGCTACGGGTTCTGTTCCACCTAGCAGATCAGTTAGCAAAAACAAGTGCAGATGGTTAGCCACCATGGCTGTGTGGCACTACTGCACTTGTGTGAACATCACATCAGGTTGTTTGCTGCTGGATAGATTAGACCACGAGTTGCTTGGACAAATGTTTGTCAATTTCTTCCAATTGTTCAGGTAGCACCTTCTGGCACTAGAGGAGCTAACTGTCTCAGACTGATTCTCTTCCAGATTCCAGCCAGGTCACTCCATATTCTGTACCAATGGCATATGATATTACACTGGTGGATCATCAAATACTCTGACAGAATTCAGTCTACTTTTGGAAAACCTTATAGGTCTCTCTGATCAACAGCTCATTGTGGATATTAACCACATGCTGGTACTGGGAGTTGCAGGCCAGCACCAAGGAAAAGAAGGAAGAAAAAGGTAGGTAATATAAAGGAAATAGAAGAGAGAGAAGAGGGATAGAGAGATAAAGAGAGAGAGAGAGAGACAGAGAGACAGAGAAAACAGAGAAGATTAAGGTTAGTCTTCATATTACCCTCTCCAGGGCCCTATGATCCAGGTGTTCCCTCTAAGGACCTGATGAAAGTTCAACCATATAGTCTGTCTTTTAGGATGTAGAATTTTATGGTACCATTGCCATTTGGGTCCAGTTTTATGTCTCCCACCCCCACTCTCACCTTTCCCTCCTACCTCAACCTCCCTACTGTCTGGTCCTTGAGATGCTTATTAGGTATGTCAGCATCTTGGGCAGATTCAGGTTAGGAGCCATAGATGAGTGAGACCATGTGATGATTCTCTTTCTGTGATTGGGTAAGTTCACTGAGAATGACCTATTCCAGGTTCAACCATTTTTCTTCATATTTCATAGTCTACTTTTTCTGTACTACTGTGTAGAATTCCATTGTGTAGATATACCGCATCTTGGTTATCCATGTGTCTCATGTGGGACATCTGGGTTGATTCCAGCTCTTAGCCATTATGAATTGAGCAGCTATAAGCAATGACGAGCAAATATGTCTGACCTGAGGAATGGAGCTTTTAGGGTAAATGGCCAGTAAGGAATAACTGAGTTTGCTGGTAACTCTATATTCAACCTTTTTAGGAGTATCCATATTGCTTTCCATTGTGGTTGTACCATCTTAGATTCCCACCAACAGTGAATGAGGGTTCCTATTTTTCCACAACCTTGCCAGCATTTGTTTTGATTTGATTTTTTTTAATGTTTGCTATCCTTACTGTGGTAAGGTGGAATCTCATAGTTGTTTTAATTCACATTTCCGTGGTAATTAGGGATGATGAACATTTTCTTAATTGTGTGTTTGCCATTTGTATTTCTTTATCTGAGAACTGCCTGTCCAGTCCCTTGCCCCATTTTGTGAATGGGTTGTTTTTATTTTTATTGTTTAGGTTTTTGAGTTCTTTATAGATTCTAGAAATTTGGCCTCTGTCAGTAGTATAGCCCACAAAAATTATCTCCCATTCTGTGGGTAATCTATTGGCTCTGCTTATTGTATGTATGTCTGTGAAGAAACTTTTCAGCTTCATGAGATCCCACTGGTTGAGTGACTGTTTAAGTTCCTGGGCAACGGGGGTTTTGTGCAGGAAGTCTTTTCCCATTCCTATATCATGGAAAGTTCCTCCTATTTCAGTAGTAGCCAAGTTTCTAATCTTATAATGAGGTCTTTGATCCATGTGGACTTGATTTTTGTGCATGGTGAGATGTGTGGATTGAGTTTCATTTTCCTGAATATGGTAATCCAGTTTTTGTAGCACCATTGGTTGAAGATGCTGTTTTTTCAAGCCTACATTGTTAGGACCTTTGTAAAATATCAAGCAGTTATTTGACCCAAATTCTGGGTCCTTGATTCTGTTCCATTGTTGTATAATCCTGTTTTTATGCCAGTACCATGCTGGTTTTATTACTATGGCTTTGTAATATAGCTTTAGATCAGGTATTGTGATGCCTCCAGAGGTGTTCTTTTGCTGATGATATGATGATATGATATCTGAGGCCTTTGGCCATTCCATATGAATTTTGATATTATTTTTTCTATTTCTGTGAAGAAAAATGTTGGGATTTTTATTGATATTATATGAAATCTGTATATTGCCTTTGGTAAGATTGCCATTTTTACAATGTTAATTCTGCCTATCCATGAGCATCAGAGGTCTTTCATTTTCTCAAGTTCTCCTCAATTTCTTTTTTGAGTGCTTTTATGTTTTCATTGTATATAGGTCTTTCACATCCTTGGTTAATGTTATTCCAAGGTATTTTTTCTTTCTATTGAATATAGGTCAATGCCATTTATTTCTCTCTCTGTGTAGCTTTATCTTTTGCATGAAAGGCTACTGATTTTTTTTTTTTTTTGCATTGATTTTCTATCCTGCTACTTTGCTACAGGGATTAATCACTTTAGTTTTGTGATGGAGGTTCTTGGGTCTCTTATGTATAGAGTCATGTCATCTGCAAATAGGACTAACTTGATTTCTTCCTTTCCAATTTGTATCCCTTTTATTTCTTTCTCCTGTCTTATTGCTTGAGCTAGGACTTCCAGTACTATGATGAAGAGTGGCGGGGGGGAGGAGTAGACACCCTTCTCTTTTTCCTGATCTCAAGTGGAATTCCTTCAGTCTCTCCTGATTACATATTATTTGGGCTTTAGGAGCTTTATATATAGCCTTTATTATGCTGAGATATAAACTGTCCACGCATATTCTCTCCAATGTTGTTATCATGAAGTGATGTTGTATTTTGTCAAAGGCCTTTTCTGCATCTATCAAAATGATCATGTTGTCTTTGTGTCTAAGCTTATTTAGGTAGCATATTACATTGACAGATTTCCACATGTTGAACCACCCCTGTGTGAGAGCTCCTTTTTCATTCCTAATTTTGTTAATTTGAAATCTCTCTCTCTCTCTCTCTCTTTTTTGCTTTATCAAATTGGCCAGGGGTTTATCAATCTTGTTTATTTTTTCAAAGTACCAGCTCTTTGTTTCATCAATTTACTGGTTTTCTTAGTTGCCAATTCATTAATTTCTTTTTTAATTAATTAATTTGTTTGAGAGTGTGAGAGAGGGAAGGAGGGAGAGAGAGAGAGAAAGAGAGAGAGAGAGAGAGAGAGAGAGAGAGAGATAATGAGAGAATGGGCCTCCAGACACTGCAAATGAACTCCAGATGCATGCACCACCTTGTGTATCTGGCTTACTTGGATCCTGTGTAATTGAACCTGGGTCCTTTGGCTTTGCGGGAAAAAGCTTTAACTGTTAAGCCATCCCTCAAGCCTGCTTGTTTCTTATTCCCATTTGCTTGGAATATCATTTTCCACCCTTTCATCCTGAGGAGCTGTCTGTCTTTAGTGGTGAGTTGGGTTTCTTGAAGACAACAGATGGGTGAACTAAGGCCATTGATATTTATGGTAATGACTGTGAGATTTGATTTGGTCTCTGCCATATTATGTTGGTTTATGTGGTTTGGTGTTTTCATGGACTTTGAAGATTTTGTGCCTTCTCTGAGTTAGGTTATTGTGATCTGCTTCTTGTAGGCACTTGAGGTCTAGTCTAGTGATGGCAGCATCCACATGATTATCAGTCCTTTGTTGCTTTTGTGAAAGTTCTACCAATAGCTTGGTCAGGGTTGCATTGTTCATAACTTCATTTTGGGTTTCTGATCCTATTGTCTCTTTTATGTTTTGATTAGAGATTTCCATGGTAGGACTGGGAGATCTTATTGGATTTACTTGCACTTGAATTTTTATGTTATTTCTTTTGTGTTGTGGTCTGCCCATCACAGTGTGGGGGCAGGGAGAATGGCACTGTGGTCAAAATGGGGAGGGGAGATGGTACAGCTTTGCAGGGGGCAGAGACTGGCACATGGGAGGGGATGGAGCTTGGGGACAGGTCACCTGGGGTCTGGACAGAGGGTTGAGGGTCAAGACACACTTGGGAGTGGAGTGTGGTGGAGCAGAGGAGGTCTGAATTTCCAGGGGGTGGGTGTGGGGGCCGAGTAGAGCAGAGGGGAGCAGAGCATGTCTGAAGTCCAGCAGGTCAGTGGTGGAGCAGAGCAGAGGGGGTCAGAATTTGAGTGGGGGTGGGGCCAAGCAGTGGTGTCTGATGTCATGTGACTGTGCAGAGGGGATGTGTGGATCCTGGCAATCGCCTGTGCCTGGGGGCAACAGGTGGAACTACTGGCCTGGGTCTCCTTGCCTGCAGTTACTGCGAGAATACAATGAGGCTGAGACTCTGGTTAGGATGGCTTCTTGGGGTGATTGGAGGACTATTGGGTTACCCAAGAGTGTGGGAATCATCCTATCCCCCTTTTTTTGGCCCTTCACACCCTCCTACTGGTGATCTATTACAGATTGTTCTCCCCTAAAAGTCCCAGTGACCCCTTGATTCTTTGCCTCTCCTTCCTGGGAGTTGTGGCGCATCTTGACTGGAAGCCTCTGTCGTGCTTTTTGATTGACTCATTGAGTTTTGCCTTTCCTACTTTTATAAGTTTTTTTTTTTTTTAAGGACCAGTTTCTGTGCTGGGATTTTTCCCCATGTTGCTGACCTTTTCATTCATGTTGTTTTTTCATTAATTGCCTTTTGTCTCTTGGGCCTAGATTAAATTTACCTGCTTCTCTGTATTCTCTCAGAGGTCACTGGCCATTGTTATTGGTAAAATTTTGAAGTCTTTATGTCGCATCTTTGAATTCAATAGTTAAGGAATTTCAATGTGTTGGAGGAATGCTATGACTTTGTGGGTCTTTTGTGTGTGTGTGTGTGTGTGTGTGTGTGTGTGTGTGTGTGTGTGTTTCTGTGTTGCTTCTTGTGTATCAATTGGTTTGGATATCTCTCGAGGTTGTAGGAGAACTTTCACTAAACAGCCTTGAGCAGTATGTCATCAACATCAGAGAGGAGAAAGCAAACTTCTATACAAGCAAAACTGTCATAAATATAGAAATATACTTAAAATCAACAATGATTAAACAATAGAAAATGGTCAAATCAATATAGAATGTGTTATATAATTAAAAATCATTTATGGAGATTGTGCATATCATCAATAAGAGGTAGAAGGAGACAAAGAATAGGGAAAGAGAAGCAATGTTAAATAAAATAAAGCAAAATGATAAGAGGAATGGGGAACATTATTATGGAGGGGAATAGGATGAGATTAGGAAAAAAGTAAATAGTATAAAATAAAAAGAAAATATGAAAGAGATTTTTCAGTAAGGAAAAACTTTGAAAGCAAAATTAGATAATATAAGAAAGAAAATTAAAAGACAAAGAAATATATAAAAGATCTTTTAGGGTTGGAGAGGTGGCTTAGCAGTAAAGCGCTTGCATGTGAAGCCTAAGGACCCTGGTTCACTTGTATTCCCCAGGACCCATATACGACAGATGCACAAGGTTGCACATGCATCTGGAGTTCATTTTCAGTGGCTGGAGGCCCTGGTGCACCCATTCTCTCTCTATTTGCCTTTTTCTCTCTCTGTCATTCTCAAAAAAAAAAAGATCTTCTAAAAATTAAACAAAATTTAAAAATCTGATGGCCCTAAGCCTGAGGTTAATGAGTGATCAACTTGTCATTCACTGCTGTAGAGTTTGACATCTCTCTGCAACTCCAGAGGAATATGTGACATCCATGGCTTCACCCATCCTGCAGGGTGACCAGTACTTACAGATGTTGGAGAGTACAAAGACAGGCCCTCTGGGCATATAGACTATAGGTAGCAGTGACAAATATGCCATCTGACCTTGCCCTTATGCTTTCTCATTGAAATAAGGCAATATTGAGTTCAATTCTATGTAACACACACTTATTCCCTCTGATACCTAGAATATAATTATATCCTATTTGCATTATGACACTACCAAGAAGTTCATATTAATCTATTAGAATAGCTCACAGTATCATAGCCAATTAGAAAATTTGTAGATTAAGAAAGGAAAGGATATTATTGTAAACAAATAAAATAATCACCTGTCACATTCCTTGAGTATGGATTACTTAAGGGTGGATGCTCACGAGAAAGCCAATATAACATAAGATTTTGTATAAGTAATAAAACATAGTAAGCTGTTGTACATGATAACTTAAAAGATAACTTTTGATTCATAACAGAGTATATGACATAGAACAGATAGTTCAGTTAAAAATAGCTGGTTTGGGGGCTGGAGAGATGGTTTAGCATTTAAGGCACTTGCCTGCAAAGCCAAAGGACTTAAGTTTTATTGCCCAGCACCCATATTACCCAGAGGCACAAGATGGTGCATGCATCTGCAGTTTGCATTGTTTGCAGTGGCTGAAAGCCCTGGTGTGCCAGTTCTCTCTCTTTCTATCTGCCTCTATTTCTCTCTCTTTCTGTACCAACAAAATAGAATAAAACTCTTTAAAAGCTGGTTTGTAGTGAAATATAAAATGAAGTGAGGGGGCTGGAGAGATGGCTTAGCAGTTAAGCATTTGCCTGTGAAGCCTAAGGACACTGGTACGAGGCTCAACTCCCCAGGACCCACGTTAGCCAGATGCACAAGGGGGCGCACGCATCTGGAGTTCGTTTGCAGTGGCTGGAAGCCCTGGCACGCCCATTCTCTCTCTCTCTCTCTCTCTCTCTCTCTGTGTCTCTTTTTGTCTGTGTGTCGCTCTCAAATAAATAAATAAAAATAAACAAAAAAATTAAAAAAAATGAAGTGAGGAATCTAAGCAATTTAGGACTTAAAGATTCAGAGAATCTTAACTCTGATCAACCTCAATGATATAAGATTGAGAGAAGCCTTCAATCACAAAGATCTAAAATTTTCAGCTGACAAAAGGAATTATGAAAATTATCTTTCTATTTAACCCATGTTTGACTCTCCAGATCCCATAAAAACAAGACATACAAGGTGATGCATACATACAAGGTCACACATGGACACAAAGTGGCACATATGTCTGGAGTTTGAACTCAGTGACTGGAGGCCCTGGCACACCAATTTTCTGTCTCTCTCTCTCTCTCTCTCTCATGAAAATAAAATAAAAATAAATAAACCTTATGCTTCTATTATAGCTGCCATTAAATTAAATGAGGGAGAAAGAAAGATGTGAAGAATAAGAAGGGAAGGAGAAAAGGAGGAAGAGGGGGAAGAGGGAGAATGAGAAAGGGAGAGAGAAAGAGAGACAGAGAGAAAAGAGAGAGAGATATAGATTTGATTGGTTAAAGAAAATGTTGGGATGCAGCACAGGAGAAGACTAGCATTTGGGGAACAGTTTGGATCATTGTATTTGGATCAATACATATTAAGTTGTTGAGTTAAATTTACTGACAAGGTCATAACTTCAGACTTTATGAAATAAATCAAAATAAAATAAACTAGATAAAAAGGTCTTAGAGGGTAGAGAGATAAAATGGTTCCAAGGAGTTACTTTCAGAAGATAAAATTAAATTTGAATTAATATTAAAAGAACTTCATAATGCCAGATATCCTTCTTTTTTCTTTAAAGAAATGCATAATCCTTCTCATCTATTAACAAACATGTTGTCTCTAGCTTCCCACATTCCAGTGAGCATGTTTACTGTGGCTACCATTCTGTGGATCTACCACTGTCTATCTGTCTAGATGAGAGATGAATTGTATTTGGGTGGCCAGACCAGAGAGCTCTGTCTGGTCCTGATGGAGAGGAAGCCAGAGGACTCAGAGATTTTCTACAGTGAGCTGAGTGAAATGATCAGATAGGGAAAAGTGGAACTGTGTTTTGTGTGCTGGAAGAACATACTAGTGACTAAAGGAAACAATTGTGACAGGCAATTTCTTGCAATTTATCAAACTGATATCCTTTTCATCGTAGCATCTATATTCATAACCTCTACTCAGAATAATATGCCTTTGTGACCTTATTCTGACCAAAGTGAGATGTTCATTGGCCTAAAGACTGTATGATGCTTCTCAGTGAATCTGGGCCTCACTCCTCTCTAGGCTCTTGGTTTAAGGTCTGAAGCTCAGTGAAATAATGGACTCCATGTTTGAGTTTGGAGACATCCGAATCTAGAGCAGCCTGCATTCTCAGAGCAAAATGTCCCTCCCTGCCTTTTCTTCCTGCAAGTGACTGGATCTCACATGAATGTACAATAAATTTTGATTATCAAATTTAGTTATCAAAGTTATTAAACTCAAAATTGATATCACATATTAGCTTAAAATTATTTTGAATTATATTTGTATAGTAAGGCTTATGGATCTGAGAAAAGAAGATTTTGTTTAATTAATTTATTCATGTTGAATCCACAGCACATTTTTGCCTGAGTATTAGATCACTTTCAGGGCTCTATATACAATGATCCTATTGATAAATTCTAGATCAAGGTCCATTAAAGCTAATTTCTTCAGCATCTAAACAAATGGTTATAGGAGAACAGTAAGTAGGATTTTCCAGTGTAGAATAAAACAATGAAATTAGTTAGAAAACCAAAGCAAACCAAACCAAACCTGCTTCTTAGCTGACCCCAAATAATCCAATATTTGCTGACTTACTAAACTTAAAAATCCTTACTTTGAAGTTCATATTTTTCATACAGTTTCATTGAGATATCAAGAAAAATGCTCCTATTTATTGCCAAAAATCTGGATGGGTGATATATATTTTTACAAATATGGGTGGCCTCAAAAGTTTCAGGAATCTAAAACTGTTAAACATCCACAACGGGTTCTGAAAACCACCACATCAGAATTACATGAGCAAAAAGGACATCCTTTCATCTTTGTTTATTGACTATGATTTCTGAGGTGGGCATTGGATCTATATTTTTGTCTAAGTACATAAAAAATTCTTATAAATTATCTTCCCATGTTAATTCTATTCTCTGATTTGAGATGATATGAAAAGGTAAATGGTATTTATTCTAAAGCAACTGTTTCAGATAAAAAGCTTACAAATTTTTTTTGTAGAGAATTATCTCGTAAATTTGGGTTTTGTAAGTCACATAGAATTTTGGACTCATATACATCTTTGGCTACTTTTTGTTGTTTTGTTTTAATTAGTTAAATAATTTATTAAAGACACAATCTATGTAGCTCAGGCTGGCCTTTAACTCATAACATGGTCTTGTCTTTGTATCTTCAGTGCTAAGTTTGCATCTGGCTTACATTGTTATTATTTAATAATGGTTTCAAAATGCAGAATCCTTATTAGATTGTTAATGATATGTAAAACAAAAGAAGAGAAAGAAATGCTGGCCCTCAGCCCCTATCTGCTGACATAGCCATCCTCTTCAGGATAACTGTGTGGCTTCCCTTCAATAATGTGGTGTTCAGTTGTAACTCATGCAATTTTACTTTAAAGGGTGGTATGTTACCCAAAAAATTGTGTAAATGATGTGTCAAATGATTTTGGGACCATTATATCCTCTGTAATCCCCATGGACAGTAACAAAGTGTTAATATAGTAGGTTGTACTATCTCCAGATTAAAGATATCTGCTCAGTTAGTTCAAATTTCAGTAATACTTCGTGAAAATGAAATATTTTTTTAATCAAGGTTCCTCTTTATGTCTTGAAAAATCAATTTTCTGTGGAATACTTTTGGAATATTTCAAAAACTCCTTTCCAGAATCATATAATCTTGCCCAAGAGTACTGATAGCTCAGTGGTTTAGAGTTTACACGTACACTTTCTTTTTAATTAATTTCAAAAACTTAGTTGATGTTTTTAATTTCAGTTTTTCTGAAGTTTGTTCCTTTTCATTACTCCTCAATAATAATTATTAGCATAATTTGAGAGTTTTATAATAATTGTCTGTAGATCTGATATCTACTGACCACATTCTGGGACTTGACTTTTATGAGAGCAGTTCAGTGTCCTGTTATGTCTTCATTCATTCAGCTTAGATTTTGTTTTATCTGTCAGTGCTTTAATTTTAGGTTCAGATAATTCCTTTTTTTTTTTTTTTTGAGGTAGTGTCTTGCTCTAGTCCAGACTAACTTAGAATTCACTATGTAGCCTCAGGATGGCCTTGAACTCATGGTGATCCTCTTACCTTTGCCACCCTAATGCTGGAATTAAAGGTGTGCTCCACCCACACCTGGCTAAAATTCCTGAATATTAGCCAACACATACAAACACTTTAAAAAACTGGAAATTAAAACTATGTAGCAATTGTAAGTGATCATCTTACATCTAAAATATTTTTTTGTGGTTATTGGGTCATATTTCTTTAAATGCACTTAATTTTATGATAAGACAACATTTTAAGAATATATTTTTTAAGATATGTATACACACACACACACACACACATATATAAAGGAAAATGTAAATCACTGTTGGTTGGTTTGCTATTAGCAGCCACTGTTGTACCCACAATAGTCTTTATGTGTTTCACTCATACAACCCTCATTGTAGTTTAAGCAGCAGCTACTACTAGTATTTTCAGTGTAAAGACAGTGAAGTTCGAGGTCAGTGATGGTGAACAAAATATCTGCAGAGAACTAGTAAGTAACTACCTAGATGTGAGCTGTCACTCTTGACTGCAGAGGCCCATGCTCCATGTTATGTTACCCTGCACTTTTGGACTGAAAGAATTTTCAACACCTTGTTAGTCCTCAGGGTAGCAATCACAAGGGTTCACATTGAACAATAACAGAAAAGATACTAAATGCCAGATGTTTATTTGTATTCACATAGGGTGGCTAAGGGAAGAAGTGATTGGAGTTTGCCACTATGGTATGTGTGATCCATGTGGCAAAGGTATAATTTCTTATTACCTAGATCTGGATTTCTTATTAATTTTGATGGCAGCTGGGATAAGATCCAAGTGTCCTTAGGTCTCATCTGCAGAAAAAAAATATTTTTACACTTAAGCACATAGATTTACATGAGCTTAATTATTTTTCAGTAGGATAAATGCCTTGTGATAAAACAACTGTGAATTTTATGTTACAACCTGGTAACATGCAAGAAAATTATATTAACTACACAAATATTGACACTGAGATTTTAGTACACAGACTTCTACTTCAAGGTACAAAAGGGAACCATGTGCATACCTTCAGTCTGATGAATATAGACTGAGGAGGAGGGCTTAGTTTAGGTAACTTAGATAAATCAACCTTGGTTTTGAACCTCAAAGCAAGTGGGTTAGTATTAAATATGTCCATCACTCACTACTGCATGTGTGATTTTTGTGGTCTATCTCTACCAGCAAACAAAGTAAAGGAAAACATCTCAATTCCCTTCCCTGACACAAATGCATCTGTGTATCTTGTTGTCCTGGTTTGTGTGTGCCACTTCTTGCTCCCTCTGAAAAGCAGTTGTTTCTTTCTGCCTTTAGGAAAACATTCTGAATAGATATATAAAATATACACATTTGGGAGGGACTATGGAAATGGCTCAGTGGTTAAAAGTGTTTGCTTGTAAATCCGGCCATTCCAGGTTTGGTTCCCCAGTACCCATCTAAAGCCAGATGCACAAAGTGGTACATGCATCTAGAGTATATTTGCATCAATAATTAGCACTGATGTGCCCATACACATACATACACATTTGTCTCTGAAACAAATAAAATTTTTAAAAATATATAACTCTATATTAACTCTGTCTATCAGAAATGAACTTTGGTAACCAGAGAACCTTGTCATGATTCTCTTGCAGTTTTGACAACTCTTTTCGGCTCTGTATTTTCACTGCAGTGGTAGTATCATATTCCTGGTAGATAACTTAGGTATCTGAAGATATTTGTAAAAGTTAAGGAAATGAGAATGGAATTTTTAAAGAATAATATCCAAGAAAAAAATGTGTTAACATGAATATAACTGATTACACCTAATTCCCCTTGAAATCAAATGTAAAAGGATTCTTTAAGGTAACTCTTCTACCTATTGTTTTCCTTGGAAGTATTTACCCAAACAGATGATTAGTGTGCTGTTACCAGCATTATTGTCTATATCAGTGAAAAAGAAATCTAAAATTCAATGGATTCCACAGGCAAATACTGAGTCAATGATCTCTATTCCCTTTAATAGAGAGAGTATTTTAATTCTAAGTTATGCCCTATCACAACAATCAGTGCATTGCAAACAGGAAACTTCTGACCTTGCTCTGATGATTAGATCTTCAATTCATAATGAAAGAGCAATTGTTGAAGTAGTTCAATTATTATGTCTTGGGAAACTTAAATTTGCCTGCATGGCTGAGGGGGGAACCAGGTTCTTACAAAGCCAGGAGAGATAATGGAGATGTGCAAATATGGAACCTCTTGTAGAGAACAGGCCACACTCTTAAACCAAACATCCTTGAAAATTATAAGCCTTTGTATTATGAATGAGAGAATTTTCTACAAGAATAAAGGTACAATAAGATCATGTATGTAGGGCTGGAGAGATGGCTTAGCAGATAATATGCATGCCTACAAAGCCAAAGAGCTCAGGTTTGAATACCCAGAACCCAGGTAAACCAGATGCACAAGGTCGTACATGCATCTGGAGTTTGTTTGCAGTGCCTGGAGACCCTGGCATACCCATTCTCTTCCTTTCTGCCTCTATCTCTCTCTTTCATAGAATAAAATAAATAAAAATAAAATATTACAAAAATTCATGCATGTATTCACATAATGATTACTTATATTGGGCCATAGTCTGTGTTATGCACAACTGATACAGAAATGAAAGCCAATGCTACTTATTTTTATATGTTAGAATGAAGGTACACATGTAGAAAATTATAGAACAATGTAGATGCGTTAATAAGGCAAATGAAAATATGAAACTACCTGCAGTAATACTTAGGTACTAATGGCCCAATGCCTTGGGATGTGAGACAGTGAAACAGCCTCAGGGCAGAGAAAGTCAAGGCTTGCGGAATTAAGATTGTAGCTATGAAGGAATTAAAGAAACAACAGATGTGGCTAGGTTGTTTATGGCCCCAATTATCAAAATGTTTGTGCATCAACAATGCCAATTCATACATACTTGAGGAAGGGAAAAAATAGAAGTATTTTATGCAATACCATTCACAAAGCCTGGTGATGCAAACATTGTAGGGTAGTTGGAACATTACAAACAAATTGTTATTTGAATTTTGAGTTTTTTTTTTTTTAATTTGTGGAACAAGGAAAAAAGAACGGTGGGCAAAGCCTCACAGAACATATGGATTTTGCAAATGTTAGTGCATAGAAATATTTGAAGGTTTCTAAGATGGATGGTCTGGGCCTATTCACAAACTATAATGCCTATTTCATCAGTAACATGGTGTGTAATATAATAGAAATGGATGATCCAGTTTAGAGACTGTGACATAGGCATGCTGGTGAAAGTCTGTCTTAAAACAATTTTAGGATGATATTGTAAATTAAGGTTCAGTTCTATAGCTGCATTGATGTGTGATAAAATTAGTAGGCTATCCAAGCACTGAACCACAAGTTCCTTTCATCCAGCTTATGTTTACAGGCTCTCCTTGCTCAAACCTATCCAGATAAATGTTCTACACAGTGTCCACTTACACCTAGGTATTGGGTTTTATTTTCCTACAAGCTGCATTCTTATTCAGACCAGCTTCCCATATGTTCATATGATGTGAGCTCACTTGTCTCATCACCAAACTTGTGCCTGCTACAGCTCTTGGTGTTCACTGCTCTAAAGTGTAACTGCATCTTGGATCTGCATGACATATAATGTCCTCTTCCATGGGTTATAAGTAATTGTTGAGCTACTGTTGATCTCATCTCTCCCATGTGGATTTTACAAATTTGGTCATCTGTTAAAATCATACGTAAAGGGGCTTGGTAGATAGCTCTGTAGTTAAGAGCTTGCTTACAAAGCCTGATTGCCTGGTTTCATATCCCCAATGCCCACATAAGGCCAGATATACAAAATGGCACAAACATCTGGATTTTGTTTGAGTGGGAAGAAGTTCTGGTATACCTATTCTCTCTCCTCATTCTTAAAAAGATAAATAAAAACTATTTTTAAAAATAGGTAGAAATTCCCCTGTTGCCAACAGAATGAATGGAAGGATAGCAAACCAGTGCCACTGAGCTTGCTGTCAAATATGGAAGGCTTTTCCACACTGACTCTAAAACACTAGATACACACCAAGTCTAAATTTTAAGTGCTTTGTGGGATAAATCTCAACTAGATTGACTATAGACATCAGTAAAAATTTCAAATGTTTGTCTATCAATAGACAAATAATATTTTGGACATACTGCATGTTTGTCATGAGAAATATAGAAAATAATGTTTTATATTTATATGTAGAATGCATATTTACATATAGCAAAATGTTTTCATCTATGTTAACATGATTTTATTATAAAGTAAAATTTGGGACTTACAGAGAATTCAGAGAAATTTTATTTATTTTAAGAAGCCAGTGATTGACACATGCTGCCACATAATACTTAACTCCACATTTTTATGTTTGTCTCTATTAAACTTTTCACTTGTTTGAGAAAATTAGAACTCTATACCTGAGATTCTTGGTAAAATATTCACTGGGCTACAAAGGAATTAAAGAGAGAGAGAAAGAGTAGATAAAAGGGAACTCATCTAGTAAGTAAATCACAAAGATGGAGATGGGGTGGGAGAGAGAGCAGGATGGACCAAGATGGTACTACCTACTGTGAGTGCTGAACATCAGGACAGCAGAGAGCAGTGCAATATCTGTTCTTGGAAAGTGATTAGGAAGACAGCTTTTCATTTTGATCAAATAAAACATTATGCTTTATTATATATATTTCATTATTAACAGGAGTAAAAAAGTATTCCTGTTGATGAAAGAAGAGTTATTTGATAGTTATACATTATTTCTATAACTAAACACATTTCAGCACAATTATATCAGGCATTGTGCTGTTATTCAACTATATTCTCATTTATCTCCTAAGGTAACCTAATAATAATTATGTTATTATCTCTATTTTCCAGAAAATGAACTGTAGCTCAGGGAAGTTCCACAAATTGTCTAAGGCCACACAGCTAGCGAGAGGTAGAACTGGGACGAGAACTAGATTCCTAAAGCCCATTCTCAAACCTGACAGGTAAGTGTTTCATGTTTGGCATTCAGGGAACCTGTGTACATTGAACAAAGATAAGGAAAGGAGAAGTAATCAATGGGTGATTAAATCCTTTGGCTTCGGGGGAGGAACAGCATTATGCTAGTACCTATACCAGCAGTAATATTTTTTCTGAAGTGAGAACCCATAATTGGTTATACATGTCTGACACCAGTTACTGTAACAAGTTTATTTCAGCAAATACAGACCTTTCTCTTTGTTTTGCCTGTGTCTCTCATGGGCTGACAAAGAAATTTTATTTGTATGATCAGAAACTTTAACATATTTGCAATATTTGTATATACACACATACATTTTTAAAATATGTATGTATTTTTGGTGAACTCCTCTTATAGTTGAAAACATTTCTGTTTTTGAGGCTATTAGATTTCTTTCTTTTTTAAATCATTGGCAAACATTATTACTGAGGCTCATCTATCAAGCAAATGATGCTTTCTAGCCACCACCAGAAACATATTTTAAGGTATTATTACATTGTAAGTACTTTGTGTTTTATGTAATTAAAAATAAATGATTATCCATAGCATATAGGTCACTTTATAGTACAATGAAGCCATGAGATTAGTTAAACAAACAAAACAAACAAACAAACAAAAAACCCTAAACTCTCATAAGATGCATTTGTCAAAATCTACTCAAAAAAATATCTTTGACTAAAACTTTTTTTAACAAAATCTACAACGATAGAATAAAAATATTTTTTTAACTAGCGTTTATCCTCATTGCTTAGTTAATTCTCTTTGGGTCGCAGTTAACTAGAAACAAAATTTGCTTCTGATGAATTTTCATAATATAATCATCAGAAATAAGTATTTGACAAGAAGGCCTGCAATATTAAATACAGACACAATCAAATAATGTTCTTGCTTTTAACAAAATGTAGTCAATAATTTTATGTTTGTGAGTCAGGAAACACATGAAAACCAGAAGAAACTGTCACCAAAGGCTTAAAGGCTTCAAGAAGTATTTAAAAACCTAAAAATGTATGTCACTTAAAGCTGTGAAAAATTTAAACATTTGGACACATTTAATTTTAAATTAGTAATCCTGATGTATATAAGAGCTCAAAAAGACACAAGATATTCTTAAAAGCAAGGCTTGTCTTGATTTATACACTTTAAGATGATGAGTTACGTAAATAAATATTTTCATCAGATTCAATAAGAAAACTATATACAATGATGTAAGTAAGCAAGAAAGAAAAGACTACTCAAATTTGTGAGAAATTTCACACTCAGATATTTGCAGTTGGATAACTGAAACATTACTTATATTAAAAAAGATAAAATGCAAAAATTAAGTTTAATTGCTAAATTTGGTGATGTTAGATAATTTTGAATTATATCAATGTTACTTGACATGAGATCATGTTCCCTCCATTCTATGAATGTTCCTTTTATCCTACTTGGGCAAAAGAAATTAATGTGTATGCTAAGAAAGAAAGAATTATGGCTGGTATGGTGATGCTCACCTGTAATCCCAGGCCTAGGGAGGCAAAGGCAGGTTGAGTGCAAATTTAAAGTCAGATTGGGCTCTCAAATACAAAACAAACCAAGCAACAGCAGTCAGAAAAGAAGAAGAAGGAGATGAAGAAGGAGGAGGAGGAGGAGGAGGAAGAGGAAGAAGAAGAAGAGGAGAAGAAGAAGAAAACAGAATATAAAAGGGAGGAAACTAGGGAACAAATCAATCATTCATTAGAGGTCTAAATCAGTGTGTTAATTTTAGTATTTCAAACGGAATGTTGTGATTACATCAATAAGTAACAGGGTTGAGAATTTGAGTCCCACATTTTTCAGAGGCATCTGGAAAGTAATTATGTTTTATGTCAACTCATGACCAAAACAAAATCTTGTATTTCATGAAAGATGAGCAAGAGCCTTTACGTAGCAAAAAAACAACAGGGAACTAAAACAAAAACAAAACAAAAAAAAACCAAAACTCTCAATGAAGGATAAATACAAAGTTGAATTCTGAAAAAAAATAGGTAAAATAATCTTTGAGCACTCAAATTTTATTTGTTTACTTAGAAAAATAAATAAATGAAACCCACCAGTTTGTTACTTACTATTGCAAACATACTTCCTCAAATTATTGGAAAAAGGTATTATTTACAACCTTAAAAAATTACTTTGCAAGAGGACGAGTTGATGGGCCTGTTACTTAGTCAGTTTGATTTACTGTTCTGTTGAAATTTTACCTTCATGTATCACTGAAAAGATTAACAAAGCTTTACTATATCATCACTGACAAACAGGATAAAAATCCCACTGGCTTGACAATGACCTCTAAATAAGATAGGAAGTCATAACTCTAGTAGAAAAAAAAACACTTCTTGTCTCAAAATTAATTTTGGGGTGTCATAGTTGAGAAACTGGGTTCAAGTTACAGAATGAGTACATATAAAGAGGAAAGTTTTACATATAATCTAAGTTTTAGGTATATGTTAAAATCACCATAACATGAACATTACTTTCTCCTATGGTACATTCATTGGTGTATATAAAAACATCCATACTGTAAAGAGATGGACATAATCATATTGAAGGTACAAGACTTTATGACATCTGCAAACATATCTTGGTGTTTTCATTTCATCTCTTTATCAGTAAAGGTGTTTTTTTATTAATTTGGATAGTAATATATCACTGTCATTGTGGGAATACTTCAACTAATAGGTAGTAAGATTGTTTACCCATTTCAAGATGGCCTTACATATCATAGTAACACAGTACAGAATCACACTCTCCTGTCCTACCAAAACTTGAGATTTTGTTGGAGTCACAGTAAAGGATTCACTATGGATGGCATGTCCTGCCTGATGTCAAAGAACTATCAGTGAACATGGGCCCTTGTAACTAGTCCCCTTTAACAAGAGGAAAATGGGCAAAAGGAATGGAATACATTAATAAATGGAAAACTTTAGCCCTTAATTCAGATACTGGGTTACTGTTATTTTCATTGACAGACACTTTAGTCCTTAACTTTTTCTCAAAAATTATAATTGGTTATTTGCATATTATCTGCATTATTAGTCATGTAGAGAGTTCTCAAACTTTCTGATTAACAGAAACTGAGCTGCATGATGTTCTCCGTAGTACAAACTGGGTACTGCTACAGAACTCCATATATTTTTTTCAAAAATTTTACATAGGGATTAATACTAATAATTGCCAATGCGTGCATATATGTTTTAATTTTATGTAAAAGTTTGAAGATTTATTCACACATTTCTCTCTTGAGAATCACAAGTGTGTTATAGGAATAAATGTAAGATTTGTTTTTCTACTCAGTAGTGAAGTGGAATCTTAGCAGGCATGTTCGTGTTTTCGCTGCTATCTCACTTTCTGCAGCTCCTGTCTCAACCACGACGGCAGCGGCTGCCCCAGCCTGTGCAGCAGTTTGGACAGTTCCACGTTGTGGTCTCGGTAGTAATTAGAGAGGAAGGTTCTGGACTGGAGACAGGAAGACAATGAAGACTTGAAAGATGTTATCAGGTCATTGATCAAGACTATGCAACCTAGAAATATGTAATTCTACTACAATGTATGTCTATAAAATATTGAGTTCAGTTTTTTTTCTTGAGTATTACTCATTACTACATTTTGAAATTTTTTGACTACAGCATGGGTATAAAATAAAAACAGGTGCAAGTTTGTCTCTTAAGAAAGTGTTCTATTATTACAACCTAGATTTTTTTGTGAGAATCATAATATACACAGAGAGAAAATTAACAAGAAAATAGTTAATGACAATAGAGAATAAGAATGACAGAAGTATATTATGCAGATACTTCTCAAACCTACAGAAACAAAGCAAAAAAAAGCATACATTTCCTTTAAAATTGCCCTTTGGAACAAAAGTCAAAAGTGAACATAAATAATAAGGAAATTAATGATTATAAAGAGTAACTTGCTATAGCACGTAATTTTTCCCTTTATATTCACATTACTAAAATACATGTGTTCAATAATTGAATTTTCTCCTCCCAAAATAATATAAGATCTCTGAAGCTTGGGGTCTTT
This sequence comes from Dipus sagitta, assembly GCA_036346955.1. NCBI lineage: Eukaryota > Metazoa > Chordata > Mammalia > Rodentia > Dipodidae > Dipus > Dipus sagitta. The sequence goes on along the minus strand of CM070771.1, from coordinate 87,178,692 downwards.
TGGTAATTGTTAGATTCCTCATCAAATTGTCCATCTTTAGACAAATGGTTTTATATATACTTATAGATGAATATGTTAATATTCATAATAAATTAATTTATATAAATTTCTATAATCTACTTAAAATTATTCATACATATATGCATACATACATGCCTCACCATATCTGAAAACACACACAAATACACACACACACACACACACACACACACACAGAAAGTTTACTTTCATGCTTAACTTTACACAGATTTATGGGAAAACATAGTTTTGAGTTTCTAGTAAAAGAGTGGAGATGAATAATTTGAAGTATGCATATACTTAGCAACTGGCTATGGTAAGTATATGTATTTATCATTTCTGCCATCACTCTTAAAACTCCCTCCTAAGAAATGAATTCTTTTCATAAAATATCCTAAGAAACTTCTGTATATACTGTGGATATAGATTTAATATAACTACTTTTTATGTTGGACCATTTTCCAAACATTTCATTGTCTCTACCCTTAAACCAGGTTGTAATACTTCAAATAGGGGATAAGATATTGATGGCATTATTATGGATATTATGTTGATTTTTGGCAGATTAAAGTGATTTCTGAAATCCTCTTGAAATTATTGAGTACAAAAGTATAGTTTTAAGGATTTACATCTCCATAGCAACACATGAATTCCTTACATCCTTCCTTTGCCCGCCATGCCTTAGGAAAAGTACATGAGATCTGTCTAGCTTGCCATCCCTCGATTATCACATGAGGCATCTTTCCACATATTCTCACTTCTAATGAGGTAATTTTTTTTTCCTTTTTGGAGTTTAGTTTGTTAGTATTTTATGTATTCTTTAATAAATCTATGGCCATATCTAATTTATCCATGCCATAATAAATATGGGTTCATTACAGTTTTATTCTTGTATTTACTCTATTGCTGAGCTAACATACATGGTGATGGCATTGCATGTGTGTAGTGAATATCTATTAGCTATACATGAATATTTTTATCTCAAATGAATTGCTTGCTAAGCAATTTATTTTAATGCCTTCTATATTTGGAAAGGAGTTACTCTTCATTAAACATTTACACCTGAATTGAATTCCAACAAAAACCACTTTCTAAGGGCATGTATAGGTCCTTTGTCTATTTCTAATTTCTTCTAAACATACAAATCCATTAGGTAAAATATCTTCTAAACATATAAAACTATGCAAAGAAAAAACAGAAAAAAAAGCAAATTCATGTTACAAGTTTTAAAATATCTGTGTGCACATATTTATGCCAGATTAGTTAAAACTAGGAAAATATTACCTCTGGATCCATGGGTGGATATTTTCGGCCTTTGCTTTTCCCAAGACATTTGGTCTTTCCTCCTTCTAACAGTTGACACCAAAAGCCCTTTTGGGGATCAAATCTGCAGTGGATAATACATATGATTATTATTATTATGAATTGCATGTCGTATTTTCCATGAGAACACTACTAGTTGGTTAAAGGCAATGCACTTTCAATGCCCATTGCTTTTAGTTAAATGATTCATTTACGTAGGTATTCATTCAGCTTATTTGAGAGATGCTCATGGAGATTAAAGAACCTATATTTTATTTCATATATATATATATATATATATATATTATTTTCTTATGACTGATTTCCACGTCAAAATAAGTTGGCAGAGTTCTCTGAAAGTATTTAATGGTTTACCTTAAGGAGGCTGAATTTAATGTGGATACACTACTCTGAATACATATATAATTAAATCTTCCAACTTTGAAATAAGTGTATTCCTTTTGACAGTTAAACATTTTTATACTTTCAAAAAGTAAATTAATAGCATAAATTACATACTCTTTGGAGACAACACATGATATAGGAAATATTGAATAAAGAGTGTATAACTTCCTGTTTTTTATTGAAGGAAGATAATTCTGTTGGATGATTCAAGTACAAGCACCTGCATTTCTGTTATTAAAGGTGCCCTGCTTTTGATTTTTCACAAAATATGTAGAACCACAATACTAGTTCACTTTTCACCACAATAAGACAAACCTAAAATGACAAAATAATGGGGATTTGTACTTCGTTTAATGAACTCAACATAATCAACTCTGAATTCCTGGACTTCATATTCTTTCCAGTGGGAACTCCTATAAAGCCCAGTATTATTAAAGGAGAAACAGGAGAAAGATGAAAGATAGTTTTATTTATTTTTATTTTGTTTCTTTAATAGGCAATCATTCAGAGTCAACGTCCAATGAGAACAAGGAGATGCCAGCTGGCCTGCCCTGACAGGAAGGAAACCTGCATCTCATCCAGTTTCATGCAAGATGGCTGTAAGCAATGCCCCTACCCCCTAGACCCAGTAACTCCCTGTCTCTTCTTCCAATCAGCACATCAGGGTGGGCCGCTCCCTCTTGAGTCAAACTCTTAAGTCCATGAACCAACCTTCCCTACATATAGTCATATAATTCTTTAGTACAATTTATGCTAAAATGATTATGTTCAATATATCATTGATGAAACTATAAATTCAAGAAACAAACATCAAGATTACAACCTATTTATAAAGGACCTTAAGATATTTTATTTTCTTATGACTGATTTCCACGTCAAAATAAGTTGGCAGAGTTCTCTGAAAGTATTTAATGGTTTACCTTAAGGAGGCTGAATTTAATGTGGATACACTACTCTGAATACATATATAATTAAATCTTCCAACTTTGAAATAAGTGTATTCCTTTTGACAGTTAAACATTTTTATACTTTCAAAAGAATTAATAGCATAAATTACATACTCTTTGGAGACAACACATGATATAGGAAATATTGAATAAAGAGTGTATAACTTCCTGTTTTTTATTGAAGGAAGATAATTCTGTTGGATGATTCAAGTACAAGCACCTGCATTTCTGTTATTAAAGGTGCCCTGCTTTTGATTTTTCACAAAATATGTAGAACCACAATACTAGTTCACTTTTCACCACAATAAGACAAACCTAAAATGACAAAATAATGGGGATTTGTACTTCGTTTAATGAACTCAACATAATCAACTCTGAATTCCTGGACTTCATATTCTTTCCAGTGGGAACTCCTATAAAGCCCAGTATTATTAAAGGAGAAACAGGAGAAAGATGAAAGATAGTTTTATTTATTTTTATTTTGTTTCTTTAATAGGCAATCATTCAGAGTCAACGTCCAATGAGAACAAGGAGATGCCAGCTGGCCTGCCCTGACAGGAAGGAAACCTGCATCTCATCCAGTTTCATGCAAGATGGCTGTAAGCAATGCCCCTACCCCCTAGACCCAGTAACTCCCTGTCTCTTCTTCCAATCAGCACATCAGGGTGGGCCGCTCCCTCTTGAGTCAAACTCTTAAGTCCATGAACCAACCTCCCTTACACACTGGAGTCTGATGGCAAGTCTCATTCTAATTAGATGTCTAGCTCATATAAATGGGCTTGCCATGTATCCAATATCTTGTCTTGGGTGCTCATTTTCCAGATGCCTGAATCTCCAGGCCTCTGCTTTGGTAAGCTCATCCCCATTCTTGACTTGGCTGGAAAGGGGGAGGGGTATTTCTTAGCTTTGGGGCACTTTCTTGTCCTATTCCAGATACCCTCTTGCTTTGTTACATGTAAGATTTTCTCTAATCTCTGTCACATACTATTGAATCTCTTAGCTTTATTCTTCTATCTGAAGGTGAGGGGCTTGCATTTTCATGCTTTGCTTCCGACATGTGTGTACATGCACTTCTAAATCTTTTGGCCTAGGATCTTATTTTTTGCCTCCCATGTGTATGTGTATATGTACCCTTTCCATAGGCTGCTGTCCTAGAAATTTCCCTGCCTCCCCATTTTCCCCTTTCCCTTTCCAGCCAGTTAGGAGGAGAATTCCCTTCTCGCTTGAGTCTTTCTAGTCTTATCCTGGATACTAATTCTCCCTGTAATAAAACTCATAATTTACCCTCTCAGCATCCATTTTCTCAACTCTAACAATCAGATAAGGACCTAAAAGTTCTCAGACCTTGGGCTCCCCTTGAGCACCCAAACCATGCATCACTGTGTGCAGTTTTTCCAGTGAGATGTGCATTTAGCTTATGAGTAAGATCACCTCAGTTCTACCACACCCAGTTTTTTTTTTTTTTTCCTGAAGATATATTAAGGAATGCTACAGTGAACAGTACAGTCACTGAGTGTAAAAGATGACACTTATCTCCAAGGTACATAGAATGCCACAAGTTTCAAAAGTTTTTCCAGCAACAGAAACAGAAATAAAAACAGAGAAAATTGAGTCAGAATATAAAATCACACTGTTGAGCACAGGATCTTGGGGGTGGAGGAAGCAAGGAGAGCATGGGAGGTGTATATACAAAACTGATGACAGTGTGAATCAGTGCCATTGAAATGTTCCTTCTGGATAGCAAGCTAAAAGATAAAACCCTAAAACTATGGGCTGTGTCTTGTAATTCCTAGCTCTAGAACTGGGTTGCACCCACAGTAAGGTATCGGTCAAGAAGACCTATGAGGTCCCCAAAATAATGCAGAATATTGTTCAAGTACTTGGTTACCTGTCTGAGCTAAATGGTGAGACATTACTGTGGAAGACACCACAGGCTAGAACACAGGACATGGAAAGATAATGCTAAATTCAGAGGAATGCCAGCTCCCTGCTGACCAGCTCTCACAGTGCTTAAAAGTGTTTTGCAGAGCTGGAGAAATGGCTTAGCAGTTAAGCACTTGCCTGTGAAGCCTAAGGACCCCTGTTCGAGGCTTGATTCTCCAGGACCCATGTTAGCCAGATGCACAAGGGGGCACACGCATCTGGAGTTCCTTTGCAGTGGCTGGAGGCCCTGGCGTGCCCATTCTATCTCTCTCTCTGTCTCTCTCTCTGTCACTCTCAAATAAATAAAAAATGAACAAAAAAAGTTTTAAAAAGTGTTATGCATGCTGCTGGGGATAATGGCCACCAACTGTGTGCACAAGCTGGGAATCCTGCAAACTACAGTTAGCCAGCCGAACAAGATACACATACCTGCACTGCTGACAGGGTAATTTTTTCAGGCACTGTTTCCATTCTTAAATACTTAAATATGAGAATTACCTTAAATTTGGAGAACATAGGCAAGATTATAATGTGGGCATTTCCTTCTTATCACAACAGAGGAACAGACTGGAGGTACAAGACGATCTTCCTGCATTCTGAATTTCTATTTATTATCATTATTATTATTATTTTATTTTAGGGAGAGAGAGACAGAGAATTGGCTTCATCCACTGCAGTTGGACTCCAGACGCTTGTGCCACCTAATGGGCATGTACAACCTTGCACTTGCCTCACGTTTGTGCATCTGGCTTATGTGGGATCTGGAGAGTTTTGTTTCTGTGTCAGCCAAACACTCAAGGTTGCTTTACAGTTAAAGAAGAGCCACTGCCACCAGCAAGCCTGAAAGCCTCAGAGGTACATTGCCTGATTAGTATTAGTAAAGTGCACTGCCAGCTGGTGTCCCATTAAAAAAAATGTGTCTGTGTGTGTATGTTCATGTGTGCGGGTGTACATACATGTGTATAAGTGTGTGTACCTGGAGGCCTCAGGACTAACTGCAGGTATAGTTGTTCAGGCGCCATCTACCTTGTAAGACATGAGTTTGTCATTGGCCTGGAGCTTGCCAAGTAGGCTAGACTGGCTGATGATCTCCAGGTATCCCTCTGTCTCCCTCTCCAGCACTGGAATGACAAGAATGCATTCCATTTCTGGCATTTTTTTAATCAACCTATTCTCAGAGAATTGAAGTCAGTTCCTCATGCTTGCACAGCAAGCACTTTACTAACTGGACAATCTTCCCAGTTTCCGGAACCCACTTTTAACACAGCCTGACAGGTGTCTTTAGAAACCCAACTTTGAAACCCACAGAACTCTAAATTTCTCTGGGCATCATTTTGAGCACTTGTTATGTTGATGGAACCAAACAACCATCAGAGACTGACCAACCCTGCTGTTCTTGATTCAAGGCTAAACCAGAATAAGGTACAGAAAACTGAACAAGTAATATCAGTCGGAAGAGATCACACAAATAGCAACACCTGGTGTGTTTTATGCTCCAGCCAGTTTCACTAATTCACTGAGGAACCACAAGATGCCCGCTGCAGTGACACTCGAATCTGATCAGACAGAAGTGGAAGTAAGAGCATCAGTTCTAATTTGCTACAAATGAATCAACTGGAGAGCAAGAGCGGGTGAAGAGCCCAGGCAATGTTTGGACCCTTGTCACCTCCCAAACCACCGTAGCCCACAGGTGGTTGGCTGCCATTGGACTTCAAAGGAACCTTGTAGGCAGCTGCTTTGCTTTTACCTTTGGGGCCTGGCTGGACTGGGCGTATGCTGGGCAGCAGCACAAAGTAGGCAAGAGGCCTACAGCCACTGCTTCCTGCCCAGGTCTCTAGACTCACAGAAAAAGCCATTCCTATTTTGCTTGCATAGCTGTAACTAAGTGAAAAAGAAAGGAAAGATGTATGTCCTAATTATTTTGTTTAAAATCAAATGTATGAGAATTTTTGTTTAGGACTAACAAGATAAAAAAAATAAAAGAATGAAGCAAATAAGAAGGGAAATTTAAGTGCATTGCTCTGGGACTTGCTGCATGCATAAAACATGGAAAAGGTTTGCAGTTTTGTTGCTCAGCAGATGTTTTAGAAAGATGAGGCATAATTGACTGAGATGTAAAGTTAATTAGTTGCAGAATATTTTGTTGCCCTGGGCCCATTCCTATAACACCACTGCACCTGAATTTGCCTCTGCACATATGTGAGGAAAATTTTCTTCACTTTCTTGTCCAACCTATTATTAGAGACCTGAGCCTTACAGTCCAAGTGGCCCTAGTACATGTTACCAATTAAAATTAAATACATCACAAGTTAAGTGGATAAAAGGAAGACAGAGTCATTTCCAACCTGAACATTTCAATATGTTTGGGTATCACAGTCCTTTCTTTAGTCTCCATTAATTTCCCAAGAGGCAAAACAATTCGGCATACTGTGCAAAATGAGATGGGGAAGTCAGCATCACATTGCCCCAAACAGCATTTTCTGCCTCAGGATGAGGCTGTTTAGCGACATTGAGGTGAAACACAGCACTGGTAACGAAGCTGAGATATTTATACACGTGCCTGGAGCATCTTCTTTGCTCTGGGGAAGTGCAAGGGTCTGAGGGTAGGCTGCAGTTTCTCCTACTCCAAAGCAGGAGTTGTGAGCCAAAACTGCACAAACTGAGGAAGGAGCCATCCAGAATACTGAATACCATGTTCACAGAGTCTTCATTACCTTGAGTCCACATATTTTGCTGTCTTGTTTCATTTATTGTATTTGTAACTTTTTATCTTATTTTTTGTTTATTTTCATTTATTTATTTGAGAATGACAGACACAGAGAGAAAAAGACAGAGAGAGAGAGAGACAGAGAGAGAGAGAGAGAGAATGGGCACACCAGGGCCTCCAGCCACTGCAAACGAACTCCAGACACCTGTGCCCCCTTGTGCATCTGGCTAACGTGGGTCCTGGGGTATCAAGCCTTGAACCAGGGTCCTCAGGCTTCACAGGCAAGCTCTTAACTGCTAAGCTATCTCTCCAGCCCTTATATCTTAATTTTAACAATTGTTATTTATCTTTTCTAAGTTATATCAATTCATTGTTTTATGTTTTTATTTTAGTGGTCATTAAATTGTGAAACTATGGTTAAAATCCTTTCTTGAGTCATTGTTAAATAATTTTAGGACACAGGTTGGGTTGTATTTGACTTATACCAAACATCACTATAGTTATGAAATTTTTCCATATATTTTGAATGTGTATATAATCTGTCTATCTATATGATTTTACAGGCTTACTGAGCCATGAGCAACTACTTGCAGCAAGCAGCATAGAGCCATTACATAAGCTACTGCTGTGAAGAAGGGCATGATAAGCCAACATGAATAACTATTAACGCAAGGCATATGATGGGAAGATTTGTCTACTTAATCCTCAGACACATGCCTCGTGTTCCTGTAATTCAAGGAGTAGGTGAAAACTTCGTTAGGATTATTTGAGTGGATAAGGAACTATCAAATCTTATTACTGCTTTTCCTGTCCCTCCATTACCATCTCTAATTGTCTAATTGCTGAGTCTAATCTGCTGTGAACTGGGAAATTATATTCAGGCTTGTTGGAATTTCGTCTAAAATTTAATAGGCTTTATACCAGAGCTTGTGAGGAAGTCTTTTAAAGTGGGGTGTTACTGACTGGAAGTTTTCATTCTATTACTCTGTTTCCTTACATTACCCCCATTGTAAATTACCTGAATCAGTACTTTTGTTTTCCCAAGATGACTGTAGCCATGTGCCCCATGCCACATGTTCTCTGCAGCATGACCTCACTCCTCCTCCTGAGAACATGGGCTCTCATTTCCTGTCCTCGGATATGGACTGGCAACCAATAGAATGCAGCATAAAAGAAGCAATGTGGCTGGTAAAACTCCCCAGAGAAGGCATGGCTCTCTTGGACCAGATCTCTCAGTTGACCATTCCCTCTTGGAACATAGCCAGTATGTTGGGAGAAAACTCAGTACAGGGAGAAGCCATTTGGAGAGTGTTCATCCTATTGAACTCAGCCTTTGAGTCAGGAGTCTAAGATGTGAGTGAAGAATTTGAGTCACACTCAGAAACGTAAGTCTTCCTAGTGGTGGCCTGACACTACAGGGAGCAAAGCAAAAAAATCTCAAATGTATTCCTATCTAATCCACAGCCCACAGCATCCATTACCATAATGGAATGGTCACCATTATATGGAGGTATGGTTAATGATTTGTGATGCAACAATACATTTCTGGTTCTTTGTCACAGTCAGCTTCAGTTGCAGGGATGAACTTCCAAACCAGGCACAGTTTATGGGAAGAAGGGATTTATTGAAGGTTACAAATAGAGGGAAGTTCCATAATGGTAGAAGAAGCTGAGCTGGCCCACTTTCATAGGTCTGCACTCAGAGAGAGAGAGAGCGAGAGAGCGAGAGAGCAAGAGAGAGAGAGAGAGAGAGAGAGCGCCACCACAAGCAGCACAGAGAAGCACACTTAGGAACCTAGGCCAAGCCCAAGCACTTGTCATATCTTTAGGCTGGAATTCCAAATCTACCCCCAGTAACCAGCACCTTTAGATTCCAAGATCCACCCAGTGACACCTGCTCTAGCCAGGTAGCTAGAGATCTAAATTAAAAGCTTTAATATAATCCAGAATGTACTGGGGGAGATCCATTCAAACTACCACATTCTCTGCAGATGATTGCATTGGTTTTAAATAGATTAATAAGCACAGAATAAAACATGAATGCACTCTTCTCCACAACTATCCTAGATACTGATCATTTTCAAGTAGAGAATGATGGCCATCGGTATTTTATTTCTAAGTTATAATGCACTCAGAGAACAAACATCTATATTTTTTATCTTTGTAGCTTCAATTTTAGGACACTTTCTGCACAGATCAGACATATTAAAAGTTTAGTTGAATAAACTGATATTGGGAAAAAAGCTCACAAATAAGATAATTTATCATAATATAAAATACCTATAATATTTTATAAGATAAAGTACTCCTGTTATTCTGAGGAGAGTCACTATATGAGTAATGAGGATATTTCTTTGACTGTTTTGAGTAGTAAAATGATGTATAAATGCATAGATAGTATTAATGATGCTATATACACACCTACTAGTGATAATTTATGATGTCAAATAGTGGATATGAAATCAAGCATGAGAATAGACTCACGTTAGTGCTTCAGAGTAATTATAATGCGGTGTAACTCCCAGAAAGTTCTGGATTTCATCCATCACAGTAGCTGGGTCAGTTCTCAGCTGCTGTCCATCAATAATTAGAAACTGCAAAGTCAAAAATAGTTATTTTATGAAGAACAAAACTAAGTCAAAAAGACTGAGCTGCCCCTCGAACTGGTATAGCTTTCGCAAACCAGGCCACTGAAAATAGGAAGAAAACATGTGCTACTTAGAATGCATTCAGCTATTGTTATCCTTGTATCTTTCCTAATTAATAATAAAGTTTTCCACAACATTTATTTTTATGTGACTTACTAGGTTATGGGCCTTAACTTACTTTATTCTAAACCAGAAGTAAACAGACAGTCTCTTGTTTTAGCATGCAAATAGGGACATAATTTTTCCATCTTCAGTGCATGTATCAAGGTAACCTTCCAGTCTACCAAATGGCATCACCCTTGGGCCAAAGGCATATAAAGAGAATCCCTTCACATGAAAAGCACCCATCTATTTTCACAAATTATGATTTGTATTAGAAAGAACATGCTTGTTTCTCACTTTTTCACCTTGGTTCACAATCCTAGAATATCAGATTTACCCAAGTTAAGTATCTGCTTGGGTCTTCAGCTGTACTCTGAGCTGGAATGAACACCTTGAAGATTTGGATGTTTTCCTCAAATCCTTTCTTTTGGTTCTAATTGGAACTATTAGAGAACTTCCCCATGATGGCTGTCTCATATGAGAGACCTAGTAAGGGCAAAAACCCTATAGGACAAAGAACAAGCAGGAATCTGCCCACAATGTTCCATTAGTCACCAAGTGTTCTCCTAGTAGTTAAGAGATTCTGCCTGCTATAGTTACTGTCTCATTGCTGGGACAAAGCACCTGACCTTACTCTCTCATTGCTGGGACAAAGCACTTGACAGAGGAAGCTTATTGGAGGAAAATATTTACTTTGGCTTATAGTCTTGAGGTAAAACTTCATGATGGCAGAGGAAAGCATGGCATGAGCAGAGGCTGGGTATCACCTCTGCTATAGCAGGAGGAAAACAGTAGCAGGAGGGTAAGCCAAGACAACACTGACAAGGTAGGAGCTAATAAAACTCGAATTTTATCCCCAGCAGCACACCTCCTCCAGCAAGGCTCCATCTCCCAAGTTGCCATCAGCCAGGGACCAAGTATTCAGTACACAAGTTATGGGGGAGTATCTGATTCAAATCACCACATTGAATCTGAATGCTTGGAACAATTTGTACCTTTGAGACTGAATAATAGCAAAAAGAAGATTTTAATAATGTGTTTCAGAGCCCTTTAACAATATTTAATATTATTAATGCAACAAAAATATTTTTAAAATCATTTATCACATTGTCTCTAATTATTAATCTTTATGCGTGGTGAAGTGCATTAACATTTTGTTTGTCACTGCATTACTACCATGATGTAATAAATAGAAGCTAATTTTAGGACATTACCTGGGAAGTAGCAAAGTAGGACAGCCATCTCTCTATGTGTACCGCATACCAGCCTGGTACCAGACATCTCCTCTGTAGTGTTTTTAAGTCAGGGGGCGCCCAATGTCCTGTTGTAATAACTTCATAGAAATTAAACCTCATGGCAGCTGGGTCTTCATGAGATCGTTGATGCTTTGAAGGAAAAGCGACATTTAAACTAGGCATTTTTTTAAATGTCTGCATAGTGTGCATGCATATTTATGAATTCAAAGAATGAGGATCTCTTTCATTTAACAGAATAATTAAAATACATTTTGTTAATTCTATGTATGATTAAATAGAAGTTGATACATTGCTTATTTTAAAATTCAGGCCTTCGCTACATATCAAGTGATTATTTTTGTGCTTAAAGGGTTTAGGTTTAATGCAGAGACAGAGTGCAAGACTTTCTTTTTTTTTTCATAAGTCAGATTAGAAATGGAAGGATATTAGGGATAGTCAAGTCAAGCCTGATGGACAGAGACTTAGATGGGCAAGAGTGGGCTTATGTGTTATTTGTCCCACTTTGTCTTTACAGCTGCTCCTGAAGGCTTGACTTTGCCCACATTCTCTGTGTGTTAGATGAGGTAGCAGATGTCACTTGATATTGTATGCACAGGTATGGTACTCTTGTGGGTGTTGTCTGGAGTCCTTTTGGTCTCCTATGGTCACCACTAATCCCCAAATACTGCTTTACTACTACTTTCAGCACTCAGTCCTAGAAAAATTTCACACAGAACTGCCACTTGTCAAGAAGGGTAGAGCCCAACTCACATGAGAGGTGAATTTAATACTCAATTTATTAGTCTCCTTTCTAGAACAAAGAATAGTGATAGATACTAGAGATTTCAAAAAGATGTGACACATAATATTTGTTTTTAAAGAAATCAAATCTAGTGCGAGAAGCAGTTTAGTAATAGATTTTAATAAAGTCACATATTTGACTGGAAATATAATAAGTTATTGTTACAGCTGAGTCAATAAAGGACTAATTTTGAGATGAAGGAAACTTGGATAATGGCTGAAGGATTTGAGCTAAGATAAGAAAAGTATTGGTAATCAGTGAAAAGCTAACAAATCTGGAAACTATGAGAACTTGATTATTTAAGTCTAGGTCTGAGCAAAGGTAAGTAAAATATAGAGGTATAAAGCAGTGTTGTAAAATATCTAAAAATAAATATGGAGAAAATCTATTCCAAGCTAAGCATGGAAGTATATTGTGCCCAATATATTTGATAATAGCTGGCCTTATAGATGAGTGGTCAGTCTTACAGGTAGATTTAGAAATTGATGAATGGCTAGAATTGCTATTGGCAGATTGGTGATATTAATATTATTATTTAAGTATTATACTGAGTATATGCAGACTACACAAGCAATTTAGTTAAAAAATATATAGAAATTCCATCTTTGGATAAAGGATTATAAATAGGCTATGGGCATAATTATATAGTATAGTAGGGTAATAACTTCTTGTATCAGAGTTGATGGTATGGAACTGTATTTAATGTAGTCTACATTAACTTACAGTAGTTGAGCACCAACTTTTCTTTATAGTCCTGCAACTAAAAAGATTAACATAAAAATATGACCAGAAAAATCACAATGGGACATATTTTATGGAAAAAAAATAGTACTTTAGTTCCTCTGTGAGGACCATTATAAAATCGTGGGGTAGAAATCATAGTGACAGGTGACATTTGTAGGAGTTTCTGAATTACACCTGCTGAGCTTGGGATTTATGGTATTTACTGAATAGACAGGACTAGCTAAGTAATAGACTGCATTATTTTGAAATGTGGAGCACTTTGGGGCTCTACTCTCAGCAATATGGTAGTAAAAAGTATTATGAGAAAAAATAATTCCTTTAAAACCTGTATAGTAACAAAATTTATTTGGAAAAGCAGTCTCAAAGAAACACCCACATTGTATAGCTTATTTTTTATCTAAAATATATGAAAAATCAGTATAATGTACTCTAAGTAAATTAAATATTCTACATTCCCTTAAATATTTGAATTGTAAGCTTTTAAATTAAGGTTTAACATCTCAATGTTTTGGCAGGATTTAAAGTAAGTTAGTTTTTTGCTTTGCATTATGAATTTTAATAGAGACATATTTTATATCTTGTGAGAAATACTGATTCATAGATTTTCATTGAAATTTATGAATCTTGTTTCAAGCCCAGTTCCACATGGATCCTCAACTGTATTTATTCCCATTTTGTAATTCCACCTTTCCTTGTCCATCATATTTGGTCTCAACAATACATATTTACTGAAGAAATTTTGAAAAGTCAAGATAAAGAAGGAAGAAAAAAATTATTTGTCTTGTATTCTCAAAAGTTTTCTGGGCTCAGTGGTTAAGGTGTTTGCATGGAAAACCTAATGACCTAGTACCCATGTTAAGCCAGATACACAAAGTATCACTTGCATCTGGTGTTTTTTTGCAGTGGATAGAGGCTCTGGTATACCCATTCTCTCTGTGTCATATCTTTCTGCTTGTAAATAAATAAATGAAGTTTTTCTTTACTCTTCTTTATTCTGTGTTGATTACTATAGTCTCAAATGTGTACATTCATAGATCTTCCCTTGGGTATATTAGCACAATAGATTAAGGATTCTAAATTCAGTCAGGCCATTAAAACTTTGGGCAATTTTACCATTGTATACTTTTTCTTTCACTCATGCTGTCTCTTTAAAATGTTACTTCCTCCAAAGAATTGTCTTTTTTCCATTAGAACAAGTCATTCTTGACTTCTCCAAGACCAGACCTTCACAGTTACCTCTGTTTTCCTATTTCCTGCCAGGGGCTTTTCCTGCATGTACACTCATCTTCCACTCGGCCTCCAGGTTTCAATCAGGACTTCTCAGACAGACACCCATGGACTGAATCCAATGGGGTCTATGGATTTGAATCAGGAAATAAAACCTAATTTCTATGTAGTATGTAATTATGAATTCATATAATGGCTACAGCAAATATTGCAACAAAAATTTTACCACCAATAAAAAATCAATCATTTTTATATCACATTACAGATATTTCAGGTATATCAAAAAGTTTATGCTCCAGGCTGGAGAGATGGCTTAGCGGTTAAGGCGTTTGCCTGCAAAGCCAAAGGAACTCGGTTTGATTCCCCAGGACCCACGTAAGCCAGATGCACAAGGTGGTCCATGCATCTGGAGTTTGTTTGCAGTGGATGAAGGCCCTGGCGTGCCTGGTCTCTCTCTCTCTCTCTCTCTCTCTCTCTCTCTCTCCCCCCTGTGTCTTTCTCTCTCTCAAATAAATAAATAATAAAATATTTTTTAAGAAGTTTATACTCATCAGCAGTTCAAAATTCTATTAATTGTCATTGAAAACTATTACTTAACTGTTTGTGAAGTTAAACTATTATGAGTTAAGAAAGTAATTAGTATTTATATCTCAAGATGGTTATTTTTTATAATTCTATGCATAATTTAAAATATATTGATTCTTTTAAAACTATTTAGTATAGACTTGTGGCATCTATACAACATTGGTTACCTTTTTGTTTTCTATTTGGCCTTTAGCATTTTATATTTTGGGAAAATCTTTCTACCTTAATTCAGATCACCACTACTGTAGAGAACATATTTACTTTGACCACACTTCCACTCCAGTGAAATTAGTTTAGTTTTTGCTTTTGTCTCTTCAGCATCATATTTTCTGAGTCCTTCACTGCCAATAACTCCTCAAGGGCCCCTCCACCACCCATGACAGATTTTTGACAGGTCCAATTTGATATGACTAAATATTTGGTTTGGGATAAATAGATAGATAAGAAAATAGATACACAGATATATAGATGTTGTGTTCTGGTATTAGATTTTTTTTATTTGACCACTCATGGTGTCAGGGCTCTCTTTAGTGATTAATTCAAGTTACAACTGAATGCATTTAGCAGTTAAATTGCTCATACCTGGTACCAAGAATATGCCCTGTCTGAGGGGTCAATGAGGATGGTGATGATCTTGGCTTTGGGGACAAGAGATGCAGCTCTCTTGGGAGCATCTTCTGAATGGAAGTAGTTAGCACTCTTTTCAAATAGAAAATCACTGGTAATATTGGGAGGAGTAGGAAAAAAGTCCATATACCTAAATGCAGAGAGAGAGATAGAATATTAAAAAAAAACAAAACTAAACACTCAAAAAGGAAATTGAGGAGGACTTAAGAAAAATGGAAAGAACTCCCATGTTCCTGGATAGGCAGAATTAACATTGTAAAAATGACAATCCTTCCAAAGGCAATCTACAGATTTAATGCAATTCCCATCAAAAATCCCAACATCGTACTTCACAGAGATAGAAAAATTGATCTCAAAATTCATATGGAAAAGAAACAGGCCTCAGATATCCAAGCATATCCTCAGCAAAAGGAACACCTTTGGAGGCATCACCCTGCCTAATCTAAAACTATATTACAAAGCCACAGTAATAAAAAACAGCATGGTGCTGGCATAAAAACAGGAGTATACACCAAGGGAACATAATTGAGGACCCAGACTATGGATCAAGTATCTACTGCTACATGATAGTGGACAAAGGCCCTAACAACATAGGCTGCAAAATGACAGCATCTTCAACAAATGGTGCTGGACAAACTGGATAACCATATGGAAGAAATTGAAACTTGATCCATACATCTTGTGATGCACAACAATCAAGTCCAAATGGATCAAAGACCTCAACATAACACCAGAAACTCAGCTACTACTGGAATAAAAGGTAGGAGGAACATTCCATGACCTAGAAATGGGAAAAGACTTCCTGAACAAATCCCCAGTAGCACAGGATCTTACACAATCACTCAACCAATGGGATCTTATGAAGCTGAAAAGTTTCTTCACAAACAAACATACAATAAGCAGAGCCAATAGATTACCCACAGAATGGGAGAAAACATTTGCTGAATATTCAATTGACAGAGGCCTAATTTCTAGAATCCACAAAAAAAACTCAAAAACCTAAACAATAAAAAGTAAAACAACCCACTCACAAAAAGGGGCAAGCAACTGGACAGGAAGTTCACAGAGGAAGAAATGCAAATGGCCAACACACACCTAAGGAAATGTTCATCATCCCTAATCATCAGGGAAATGCAAATTAAAACTACTATGAGATTCCGCCTTACCCCAGTAAGGATAGCAAACATCAAAAAATCCAGTGAAAATAAATGTTGGCGATGATGTGGAGAAATAGGAACCCTTGTCCACTGCTGGTGGAAATGTAAGATAGTACAACCACTTTGGAAAGCAATATGGAGGCTCCTTAAAAAAAACTGACTACAGTGTTACCAACAGACCCAGTTATTCCCTTACTGGGCATATACCCTAAAATCTCCATGCCTCAGCTCAAAGCGATTTGCTCAACCATGTTTATAGCTGCTCAATTTATAATAGCCAAAAGCTGGAATCAACCCAGATGTCCATCACTAGACGAATGGATAACTAAGATGTGGCACATCTACGCAATGGAGTTCTAAAAAGCAGTAAGGAAAAATGACACAATGAAATTTAAAGAAAAATGGTCGAGCCTGGAAAAGCTTATTCAGTGACCTCACTCAATCACAGAAAAATAATTGCCACATAGTTTCACTGAACTATAGATTCTAACCTGAATCTACCCAAGTCGCAGACATACCTACCAAGCATCTGAGGACCAGACAATAGGGAGGGTGAGGAGGTAGGGGATGGTAAGGAAGGGAGAGGGGTATACAAAACTGGACCCAAAAGTCAATGGTACCATAAAACTCTACTTCCTAAAAGACAGACCAAATGGATGAACCTCAACCAGGCCCTTAAAGGGAACACCAGATTCGCAAGGCTGTGGAGAGGGTACAAAAATGCTATTCATTACCTCCTCCTACTTTTGCTTCTCTCTCTCTCTCTCCCTCCCTCTTCTCTCACATCTCTCTATCTCTTTTATATCACTTATCTAGTTCTTCCTTCTCTTCTTGGCCGCTGACCTGTAACTCCTGGTACCAGCAGGTGGTAATCATCCACAATGAGCTTTTGATCACAGAGACCTACAAGGTTTCCCAAAAGAAGATAGATTTATGTCAGAGTGCTTGAGGACCCACCATAGGTTAGTGGTAAGACCCTACTGCTAAAGACACCATACACTGTTGGTATGTATCATGGAGCAACATGGCTGGGGGATAAAGACCAATATCTGCCCAAGCAATGCATAGTCTAACCTACTGTAGCAGTCAGCTTCAGGTTCGCTGAGATGAACTTCCACTACAAACAAACAACTGAATATATTGGGGGCCATCTATTCTATTCAAACCACCACACCTACTTAGCAGCAAACAACCTGACGTGATGCTCATACAAATGCAATAGTGATGCATAGCCATGTTGGGAAACCAACTGCTCTCAATTTGGCTAAGTGATCTGCTCAGTGGAATGGAACCCATAGCTGTAGCTGGGAAACAAGTCAGAACCACATCCAAAAATGAACCCGCTCTCCAGTAAACTATCTCTAAAAAACAACAGTTAACACATCTACTTGGTGCTAACTTTATTCTCTGTTGGAGAGTCTGCTTCTCTTTTTCAGATAGATGCAGATCCTAAGGAGAGAACCACCCCATCATACCTCAAAAGGGCCCCAGCTGCAACCAAGAATAATTGGGGAAACATGCAAGAATGCTGTTTTCTTGGCAAACCAGGAACCAGCATAACGGTGAAGGAGATAGACACAGAGAACAATCAACCCCTACCAAGCCAGATATCCAGAGACACAGCGTCACCCAAGATCTCAACACGGAAACAGACCTAATATGAACCCAACATGGCTCAGGGAAATTTGTGGAAGGGGGATTGGAAAGAATGTCAGAGCCACACGTTGGTTCATGACACACAGAGGCATTTCCTCCTACCTGAAACTAAAGGCTAACCCCACAATGCACAACCCGTACACCCCAACGAGGAGGGTCCTGGTGGAGGGGGGAGGACAGGGAGAAGCCTAACAATGGTACCAACTTGAATGTATTCACTGACTACAAAATAAAAAAAAAATTAAATAAATTATAAATTTTTACTTTGTAGATAAAAAAGAATATTAATTAACTTGAGAGACTTTTTCTCGCCATATTCTGGATAGAAAGAATTTAACAATATTTTAGATTTATTTATACCAATTTATAGTTATTTTGTTCTATAATAGTCCAAATAGTGGTTATGCTTGCACTTGTCATGAGAAGAACCACACCAAATATTATTGCTCTCTCAAATCATTTGGCACAGAGGATGTACTGAGATAGAATAAGTGGGTTAAAAAGGAATGGTGAGAAATCACTGCTGACTTGAGCTTATGCTCTGTGCTATGAAAGGCCAAATCCAGAAATAAAATGCACTTGTGGCAAGTAGAAGATGGTATTGATATTTTAAAATTGTAAATGTATGTTTGCAAATTAGAATGCTGAGATTCTTAAGGTGCAACTAAAGTTCACAAGACAGAAAGATGTACAAATCAAAATTGCTATGAAATACTAAACACATTAAGGCATAGCTTCTCTCCTTTTTTAACTTCTGTAGAATTTGTAGTTTCTGTAGCAATGTGAGTGCATTAGAGTCTATCTAGAGTCATTATTTCCTGCCAGTTGATCCTGCAGTGCCTCGGTAGGTACACTTTTCCATATGCTGGTGGAACGAATGTGTGCAGATTATGCAATCAATATGTTCTGAGGTTAATTCAGTACAATACTTTAATTATGTAATTATATAACCTTATTACAGTTCACCTCTTCTCTACCCCTCAAATGTAGAAATTAATAATGAGAGCAATTAAGAATTCATGTAAGAAACTTCTTTGCCTCTTTGACATTTGTTATTATGTTTCCCAAGTGTAGAGTACTGAAAAGTCTCATCTATATTTTTGTTTAAAACTTTGTGTTCCATTTGAGGTCACAGATTTTAAAAATGTTGTTATTCTGCCTTTAATAACTTGCATGAAATTCCAAAAATTATTCAGACTTTTAAGATTAAAATCAGGTAGTAATATACTAGATGAAGAATGAGCATAGTTATATTGATAATGAGACATGAGATGCGTCATTGGTATTACCCTTGCCTGCTTTAATTCTAGCTACAACTTAAGGAGTTTTCACTGAGAATAGGTTCATGTATGATGATAACATACAAAGGTACATGTTATGAATTGTGTATTGGGAAGATTTTCCTCATGCCTTACACACTGAGAATTAGAAATGAAACTCAGGACCACATTTTTTTTTTCTTTTTGTAAAGCTGAGACACAGCTGGAAAAAGTCATGAGTGTAAACCATCTCTAGTATCAAGTTTATAGAAAATGTTATTATTTTAATTTTAAATAATTTTTCAAGTGCTATTTAAGATTTATTTTGTGTGTGTGATTAGAACTGATATGGGTCTGGAAATGTTATGTTATTATTTACATGAAAAATGTTGCCAGTATCACAATATACCATATACTGCTTATGTGGTTAATGAAGATACATGTACCAGAGTACAAAATAAAGCAAGCTACTGATTTATTTGTTTCCTCAAGCATCAACATGAAGATAAATTATGTGTTTAATAAAATAAATGGAGATACTGTAAAATAATAATATATTTAAAGAGAACTTTAAATTTATTTATGAATAATTCTGCTAAAAATATCCTATAATGTTCTTTTTTTTCAATCACATTAACTTAAAGAAAAATATTATCATTATTGCAGTGTCCAAATCAAATTATAGGCAACACTGATTAAACATATCATCATTATAAATTAATTTATAATTCACTGTGGTAGAATTGAGCATAACAAATTTATTCTGTAATTATGCAGATGCCATGCATACATCTGTAATTGCTCTGTAGTGATAGAGCATGTGTTAATAATGGAGGCTATTTTCTGTTATTTTTCTTACCAGTCAATTCCCTTGTGATAGTTGTTGCCATTAAAAAACTGAACTTCTTCAAATGTTTTTGGGCTAGGGAGATTGCTGATGATGGAAGGGTGCATAAGAAGAAATAAATAAAGTGCAGTTGTTCCTATTAAAGGAAAAAGAAAGTAAAGGTTATGTTGCAGCAAAAGAAGATATTACAATACAAGTTTATTATATTTTCCCCAAAATTAATATTCAGAAAATATCTCTTTCCAAAAAAAAATAATAGTTACTTTAATACCAGTGAGGTGCAGTTCAATGTACTAACAATTCAAGTGTCTTTGTAATTCTGTTTCCTCAAATCTCCTATTTAATCTGGCCACATGGCCAAAGTCAAATGGATGGTGGATCCAGCTATAGTAGAATTTCAGAAATTCTGTGATCCAATTTCACTGTCAGGGGATTAACTAAGCAACAAGGGTCCTCTGTCTTTATTTCTCACATCACATGCTACAGCTGAATCTGCAATGTTTCCTTTACTGTTTAATTGCAGTTCAACTAGATCAATATATTCTACAGAAGTTGTTATGTTACTCTGTGGTTTAGTCCAGAAATGATGACTAGTGCTAGACTTTACAAAGAAAAATGCATGTGTGGCCTCCAATCATGTTAAATCAGTATAAGCTTAAGAAACTAAAGCAGAGAAATGAATAACATTATTTAGGGGACAAATTACTTTGGAAAGACGGGACATGAAGACACTTGGAATGGATAGCTGTTTGATAGGATTGACGCACATCAGAAGACACAACCCTCCTTCTAGACACATGGATGAGTAAACAAGGCTAATACAGTTGAAATGGCAATTTCTTAGGTCTTCATTGTAAGAACCCTTGAATGTCTGTTTGTGTTGGTTTACTTATTTATCTGTCTTTTACTTTTCCTGTGAACAAGCAAAGCCATAAGTAGTAAACATCTGACCCTTGAATGGTAGCTAAAAGACACTTTCCTTATATCTTATTTCTTTGTGTGGGGAGAGGTTAGCTAATAAACATCTTCTTTCGCAAATGTTCTGTGGTGGTTTGATTCAGGTGTCCCCCATAAACTTACGTGTTCTGAATGCTATGTTCCCAGCTGGTGGAGATTCAGGAATTAACACCTCCAGGAGGCAGTGTATTGTTGGGGGTGGGCTTATAGTTGTTATAGCCAGTTTCCCCATGCCAGTGTTTGGCACACTCTCCTGTTGCTCTAGTCTACCTTATGTTGGCCATGGTGTGATGTCCACCCTCTGCACATGCCATTGTTTTCCCTGCCATCATGGAGCTTCCCCATTGAGCCTGTAAGCCAAAATAAACCTCTTTGTCCCATAAGCTGCTCTTGGTTGGGTGATCTCTATCAGCCATATGAATCTGATTGCTACAGTAAAGTGGCGCAAGGAGTGGGGTTGGTGCTAGACACCTGACTGTGTGGCTGTGGCCTTTTGGAGCTGATTTTCAAGAGGAATGTGGAACGACTTGAAACGTTAGCCAAAGAGATGCCTTGAAGTGCTGTAAGTGCAGCTTGATGGACTATTCTGGTCAGAGTTGAAAGACCTGAATGCAATAAGAACTATGGACTGTAAGGTTTGGCTTATGAGGGTGAGAAAGAGCTTTGCTTGCACTGGGCTAGCAGTTTGTGTGGGAAGCTTGCTGTTATGCCTGGGTCCTGAGAAGTTGTGGAGGGTTGCTTTGTGTAGAAATGAACTGGTGTGAGCAGAGGGATATGGCATAGAAAAAATGAAATCTTTGAGGAACTGGTGCCTGTTCAGCTACAATTGAGAGATTACAACCTTTGAGATTGGGCCAGTTGACCTGCACTGGGTCAATAGGAAGAATGTAGACTCTTTTGAAGGGCCTGTGTGGTCAAGAAGTGTCCTGTTCTCCAAAGTCTCCTTTATTCCCCCCTGGACTAACAAATTGGCACCCTACCTGGTATTGTGGAGTATAAGAAATGCAAGAAAGAGAGGGTCATTGAGTTTGCAACACAGTCTTGTGTTTTGGAAATGGCCGTGGGCACTGTGAAGCAGGTTTTCCGGTTGCCTGCATGGAGACCCCATGGGGCCATGGGGATAAACCATGGATTTCAGTGGAGATCCAGTGGAGACGCCAGACCACGAGATGGCTGCGAAGGAAAGCTGCTTACCCTTATGAAGTTTTCCAGGACTGGACTGTGAGTAGCCTAGCTGGAGGGGTGGAATTGGAATGCCAGAGACTTGTTGGTGGTTAGAATTATTGGACCTGGAGATTTGTCACTAGCTAGAGTTGTTGGACTTGAAGCTACAGAGTTTGATGTTTGCCCTGGTTGTTTTAAATCTTGATTGGTTGAATATTTCTTTGCTATGCCCAATGCTATCTTTTGCAGTGTATTGATTCTGTGCCATTATGGGTTTTTGGGGATTTTTTGGTATTATGCCTCAGTTAACAGACCTTGGATTATGGGGATGTTTGAACATCACTGGGATTGATAAAAAACTATGGGGATGTTTAAAGTTGGGCTGAATGCATTGCATTTTATATCATGTATGGTTATCAGTTTATGGGGGCCAGGGGCAGAACATGGTGGTTTGATTCAGGTGTCCACCATAAACTTAGGTGTTCTGAATGCTAGGTTCCCAGCTGGTGGAGATTTGGGAGTTAACATCTCCAGGAGGCAGTGTATTGTTGGGGGTGAGCTTATGGGTGTTATAGCCAGTTTCCCCATGCCAGTGTTTGACACACTCTCCTGTTGTTCTGGTCCACCTTATGTTGGCCATGGTGTGATGTCCACCCTCTGCGCATGCCATTGTTTTTCCTGCCATTATGGAGCTTCCCCATTGAGCCTGTAAGCCAAAATAAACCTCTTTTTCCCACAAGCTGCTCTTGGTTGGGTGATTTCTATCAGCAATGTGAACCTGACTGCAACATGTTCCAAGGCAAACTTCTTTCTTTCTTTCTTCCTTTCTTTCTCTCTCTGTTTCTCTGTTTCTCTCTTTCTTTCTTTCTTTTTTTTTTTTTTTTTGCAAAGGAGAGAGAGAGAGAAAAGGAGGGAGGGAGAGAGAAAGAATGAACCAAGAAAGAAAGAACCAAGAAAAAAGAAAGAGACAGAGAGAGAGAATGGGTCACTCTACAGGTGGATGAGCTACTTTGTGCATCTGGCCTATGTGGGTACTGGGGAATTGAACTCAGGTCATCAGGATTTGCAAGGAAGTACCTTAACTTCTGAGCCATCTGTCCAGTCTCAAACAATTTTCATATTTGGGATGGGTGGGGGAGACTTCCCCAGTGATTCAGGTTAAAAGCTGTGATTGGTATGATGCAACATTTGGGATTGGCATGTGCCTAAGGTTTTAACTGGTGGAATTGGAAGCCATGTACATACAAGGTTATATTAGTGGAATTAAAATCTGACAGGTGTGCCACATTCCTTTTGCCATTACATAAGCAGGCTAACTTCTCAGTCTTTTTGTGTTAGTTGGGAAAGCTTCTTCTGTGAATTCTTTAATGATGTCTCTCTCCAATGGTTGTTCATTGTGTAGTTTCCATTGACTGCTTATTATCTAATCACCTTTCCTGTGGGTAGTGCAGCTAAGCTGGTGACACTCAAGGCAAATGAAATCCTGGGTTTCTAGCTAGAATAGGTTTAGGGAGTGACTCTGGAGGATACAGGCTGAGGTTTTTGATATTCAAAGCTGGGGGGGGGGGGCTGCAACAATGGCTTTCAATTACAGGACCACTGCCTCTGAAGGCCCTGAGTTTGCTCACTCAGTAGCTAGAATGTAGCCTCAGTTCCAAAGCGGGGCTGGCAACAGGGACTTTGGAGACTGTAAAGGACAACAGAAGGAATTAGAAAGTATGAGGTGGAAGAGAATCAAGGCTATATAAAGCAAAGATTACAAAGATCCAGATCGCAGAGACAATAAGTTCCTGCTGCTGAAATGGTTCTAGAGAGCTTCAAAGAAATCAGAGCAGAGGGTCCTGATAAATGGAGTTCAACACCAGCTACTGAGCACAGTGTCACTGGCTTTGAAGTCTCATGGTGTGTTCTGACCTGACCTAAGAAATAAGTCTCCCACTGTGAAATTATGGAACTATGTCTCCAGTCCTCAAGGCTCAGAGCTATCATGGTGTGGAATTGAAGGTCACGCCTGTAAGAATCTCTCACTAAGGATCTCAGGGCTGCCAACACGGAGGAAGAAGTTGACCTATGTCTATTACTGATTTCCAAATAAACAGAGGGAAAGGACTCCCCCTCAATACACACAGCTATTTGTGAAAGAATAGCAAAGAATAATAAATACCCTTATGCAAATATAACATCAACTTAAAAGTTAAAGAAACAACTGCTGGATCAACTCATACAAATTTCATTTTAAGAAAAAAAAAACATAAACCAAAAGAAAAATAAATCATGTGAAGTGGAGAGATAGTGCTAGGTAAGACCTGAAAGAGTTCTGAACAGCAGCGCCAGAAGAACATAACAAGCACATAGAGAGATAGAGATTTAAAAGATAGGGAGAATGAGAGAATCAATCTGTATTGCTCCCGATAATAGTGGTTCACTGAGTAAAAGATTCAGAATAAAAATCTTCCAGAGAATTCAAGACAGACTAGTAAGTAGAAGGGAACATAGAATTCAAGGATGCCTTTGTAATACTTTAAAGACCTACATAAAAATATTGAAATGATAAGAACAGATGAAGAATTGCATGTGTTAATTTGTAGATGTTTGTGTGTGTGTGTGAGAGAGAGAGAGAGAAAGACAGAGATTTTTAAGACTGACAAGAGAGTTGAGAAAATTGATTGCTTATATTTGTATACTGTTGAATGTGAATGGGTCCAACGCACAGATAAATGAATAGTTTTTAATTATTTGGTGTATATTAAATAAAATATATTTATAAACTCAGTGAATAGGATAAAGAAATGTTGAATAACCCTGGATTTTGGAATTGTGCCCCGGTCTCCACTGGGACACAGAAAGTCAGAGCCTTTGCCTTATGAGCCTCAAACCTTCATGACACCAGAAACTGGAAGAATTGAGGAGACTTCTGGCAGGGAGAGTAAAAGTACTCTCTGCAAGGACCAGAGATGTGTAGCTTGATGTTCTTATAATTAGTCATAAAATCTGTGTCTATTACCTCAAAATATACATATCTTTGTTACCACTCCTGTTTTCATGATTGCTGTCATTCATTTTTATCAAATCCCTTTGTTATATTTTGTGAAGGAGGAAAGAACATGTGTTTTTAATACTCAAGAGTACATGTATTCTGCTTTATATACAATCAACTCCTTACCTTCAATATACCAGACAGACCAGACAAATCATGAGAAATTAATATGGATAATAGGAGTACAGATCTTCTGGAAGATTTAAGACAAATGGATTGTGCACTTAGAATTATTTGCTAAATTTATCCTTATTACAAAATCCCCCTTTACACTGGAAATCCAGAGGGTTGACCATGAATAATGAAGGTGCTTAGGTTTCTGAAGGAGCAGAGAAGAGCTATGATTTAAATTTTGAGGACCTTAAATCTGTAGCTGCTGCCATGTCTCCTTTCTGTTTTGTAATCCATCCTCATTCCCTGACCTTTTATCAGAATATCAGAATCCCTTCTAGGATTCATCAAGCAAAGTGAAATCTAATGCCCTTCTAGTCTTATCTCATGACAACTGAGAAAATATGAGATTGAGGCCCATTTTTATAGCTCATGTTTATTGTAAGAGGAACAGGTACCACATTTAATTTACCAAAAGGCTCTTATACTCAGCCAGAGAGTTAGCATTTATCTGTGACTCCCCTACTAGGGATTTACTATATTTGACAGTAACAGAAGTTTTGCCAACTAAAGCAATACAGAGGACAAAATATACTTTCAGACCTCTATGATTGGATCTTAAGAATTATTAGTACCATTTTCATATTACAGTAATTTACCAATAACATATAAATTTTAGCATGCAATTTCTTTGTTTTAACTTCTTGCTTGTTTGATTTGAGAAAATGAGAACCAGCTAAAGCTTTATCTTTGCCACAGTTGTAAGTCAAATATTAAAATCTAAAGGTATAATATTATTTTTATAAATATAAAAAATAAAGAAGAAAAGAAGATTTAAAGTTACTAACATAGATTTCTAGGACAAGGAACTAACAATATTCAATGCAAATGATGAAGAATATGTCTTTAAATTAAATTTTTAACAAAATTTTATAACTCAGGAATGTTTTATTTCTCTTATGTTTATTTCAGAGTTTGCTCTGCTTTAGGGAGTTGGGAGAAAATTAATGCACATATTAAACAACAAATGCATGATGTATTTGAAAATATGTGCTGCTTTTTCCTTCCTCCCTGTACATGTATTAACTTGCTGCTATAATGCCATTTATATTCCTAGAGGAAGAAAAGATTTCAACAACCCAAATCTAATAGTCTGGAAATTTTGCCCACAACCTTTAAAATGATCTACTTACTTGTACTACAAATATCTTCATTGGGGCTGGATTTATTTACTGTGACTCTTTGTTCTGTGTTATGGTTTGTGCACTCACTGATGAGAATGCTTCTCTAGTCAAAGTAGTGAATTCAAAATACAGCAGCTCAATAAAAACTTTAATTAATCAGAACATAAGCAAAGTCTATAAAACTGTCACATACAGGAGAAAGTATAAAATATTCTAATTGAAAGTGTCATCTCATTGGTGAAATACTTTCACTACATTCTCATGCAGTTGTCCTTCAGTGTGTGAGAAAATATTGAGAAAAAAATGCCTGGGGAAATTTGGATGTAACAAAAATGAGTCCAAAATCATGTAAATATTCAATAGTTATTTTTAACATAGACACACATATGAAAAATTTTATCAGTAACAATGAACATAGCTCTGAACAAAAATCAATGTAAGGCTGATACTATGTTAAAATACGTTAAGTGAGTCTAAAACACTGTTTTATAGCTCAATTCAAGGACTAATTAGGCAAAATCCAAAAAGTAAGAATTTTAAAAAGTTTTAGCAAAACTTTAACACACAAATTTTAAAAATTCCAAATTTTTGTTTAAACTTTTATGTTTGAAAATTTAAGATTTTACATTTGTTTAGCATATATTTATAGATATGCATATTTATGTGCAATAGCATTTTGTGCTTAATTGATGCAATACCAGGGTCCTCTGGAGGCTTGTGGCATAAAGAATGCATAGTTTATAGGAAAAGCTGTTTAGCAATGTACTTACATAGATATCACAGTATCCCATACAATGATGCTACACAAGTGCATTTTGTAATAACAAAAAATTAAGTAACATAGTTGCCTATCCTCACCTGTTTTTTGTGGCCCAATTACAAGGAATTTTGGTAAATGGTCACAAGTTTTCTCCCTGGACCAGATGTCTTTATGCCGTTTGTCATCACATGGATTCTGCAAGAAGGAAGAATGACAAGTCTTACTGGAGATTGAATGTTTCTATCTATTTCCTAACAAGTGTTCAAAAAATCTGGATCACCTTCTGGCCTGATCCCCAAGATCAGGGAATTAGAGCTTCCTCTGGTTTTCTGATTTCTAAATCCATTCTATAAGCAGTGAATAGCACCATCACCTACCCAAAGCTGGGACCAGCACAGACTCAAATCAGTGTTGTTGCCTCTGAAGTTTGACAAAGTGCTAACACTAGATCCTGCGGCATCTGGGACTTATGTTTTATGTCTGTGCACCAGAGACCTTACCGTGACTCACTGAACCTAGCTTGATAGCCTCACAATTTGTTTGAAGTTCTTGTTTTATTCCATCTCTAAAATTATAAATATTAGAAGTAAAATACTTTGTTATTTTCCTTTCAAGGTGACTTTCTTTGATATATATTTCTTAAGGTAATACTTATTAAATGAGTTGTTTTTAATTATGATTCTTTCTACCACCTTGCCAAAAGTTAATGAAACCAAAGACTTTTCACTGTCACACTCAAGCACAGAACAGAGATCTATGCAATTAAAAATGCTAGATAAGTGCTGGAAGTATGGCTTAGCAGTTTTTAAGGCATTTGTCTGCAAAGCCAAAGGACCTTGGTTCGATTCTCAAGGACCTCTATTAGCCACATGCACAAGGGGGCACAAGAGTCTGGAATTTGATTACAGTGGCTGGAGGCCCTGGCATGCCCATTCTCTCTCCCCTCTTTCTCTGTCAAATAAAGAAATAAACAAATAGCATTTTTAAAAATGCTTTATAATTCAAGAAGAATTTATGCAAATGCACTTTTAATTATCAAATAAATCAGGCCAAAATAAAACTTTTTATTTCTTTTAAGCCCTTATTACTTAATTCTTAACCTTCTCCTTTATTACTTTTAAATATTGTTTTTAAAGCCAGGCGTGGTGGCGCATGCCTTTAATCCCAGCACTCGGGAGGCAGAGGTAGGAGGATCACCGTGAGTTCGAGGCCACCCTGAAACTCCATAGTGAATTCCAGGTAAGCCTGGGATAGAGTGAGACCCTACCTTGAAAAACCAAAAAAAATATATATATATATATATATATATATATATATATATATTGTTTTTAAAATAAAATATAAATGGCAATGAAAATGTTATTTAAAAATACTTTCTTTCTCAAAAAGTATATTCAGGTGGGATCTGTGTTGCCCAGGCTGGCCTCCAACTCTTTGGCTCAAATGATCTTCCTGCCTTGACCTCCAAAATAGTTGGCCTTTCAGGCATATAACATCATATCCTGCTTGCATTATGTTAACCTTTTAAAAATATGGTTGGTAAAAATTATTTTATCCAAATAACATTTTGACATACATAAATAATTTATTTATTTTCAAGGAGGGAGGTGTGAAGGAGGTAGAAAAAGAGGAAGAGGAAGAGAGAGAGAGAGAGAACACTAGGGCCTCTAGTCATTATAAATGAACTCACGATGCATGTGCTACTCTGTGCATCTTGCTTTGCATGGGTGCTTGGGAATCAAACTGCGGTTGTTAGGCAAGCAGCTTAACTGCTGAGTCATTTCTCCAGCATGTGACATAATTTTTAAAAACACATTTTAAATTAATTCTCTCCCTTCCTATCATATAGACCAAAGGGAAATGGATTATCCTGACATCATGCAGGACCTCACACTGGCCCACTGTACTGATGACATGATGTTAATGGCACCTGAAAAGTAACAAGTGGTAAGCATTTTGAATGATTGGGTTGCAACCATGCACTTCAGAGCCTGGGAAGATTGTTGAGGGGATAAAGTGATCGCTGTGTAAGCATGAGGACCTGAGTTTGGATCTCCAGCACCTATATAAAATGTTGAGCATGGCAAGGTGCACCTGTAACCTCAGTGCTCGGGTGGGTGGAACCAGGAGTATCCTAAGGGCTTGCTGACTAGTTAGTCTAGGTGACTCCTTGTCTAAGTTCAGTGAGAAACTCTATCAAAAATAGGTGGAAGGGCTGGTGTGGCATCGTGGACTAAGTAGGCCAGATCCCCGTTTCTCTGCTCTTCCCAACACCTGGTTCAGGCACCCTATTCCAGATGGTGTTTGAGCCAGTTTGATGGCTTGGAGTGAGTAGGCCAGACTCCAGTTTCCCTGGTCCTCCCAGCTCCTTGGTTCCCTCTTCAGGAGGGCAGGCATGGAGTGAGTAGGTCAGACTCCTGTTCCCTGGCTCTTCCCAGTTCCCTGGTCCTATTAGGTCCCATTGTGCCTTGCTTGGGGAGGCCTGGTCCCTGTGTCAGCTGTGGAATCATATCGTTTTCTCTGGAATCCTGACTGGCCACCAAGTATCATCATCCCTGTTTATATGAGTCAGAGGGTACATGGGCCAAAGGACAAAAACTTGCTTCCTCCTCAATAAAATAAAGAGTCTCCTTAAAATGGGTAGACAACAATGCAAAAAAGCCAACAAAAGTAAGAAAACTGAGTGATTTCCACCAAGAATGCTTAGTTTTACAATAGAATCCTCCAAAGAAATAGAGAAATCAACAGAAACTCATTCCCAAAATGATAACACAACAACCAATGAGACCCTGATCAAAAGAATCACTGAATTGGATGTAAAACATCAAAGAAACAACAATCGTGTCAATGAAATTGAACAGAATCGTCTCTTAGAGTGTTCAGCTTCTGACAGTAGGCTTAACTTGATTGAAGAAAACATTAGTACCCTCAAAAAGAGATATGAATGAATTGAAGTCAGCCCTATTTGCAGATGACATGATCCTGTACATAAATGACCCTAAAGTGTCCATCTCAAAATTCTAAAGGTGATTAATTCCTTCAGTAAAATGGCAGGTTAAAAAAATCAATGAACAAAAATCAGTAGCTTTTCTACATGCAAAGGACAAATATACAGAGAAGGAAATCAGTGAGGCTGTCCCATTTTTAAAAAATTTTTTGGTTTATTTTTATTTATTTATTTGAGAGCAACAGACAGAGAGAGAAACAGGCAGAGAGAGAGAAAGAGAGAGAGAGGAGAGTGGGCGCGCCAGGGCTTCTAGCCACTGCAAACGAACTCCAGACGCATGCGCCCCCGTGTGCATCTGGCTAACGTGGCTCCTGGGAAATCAAGCCTTGAACCAGGGTCCTTAGGCTTCACAGGCAAGTGCTTAACCGCTAAGCCATCTCTCCAGCCCGAGGCTGTCCCATTTTTAATAGCAATGAAAAATTAATATCTTGGAATAACACTAAGGATGTGGAAGACCTATATAATGAAAACATTAAAAAAAAACTTAAGACAGAAATTGAGGATGACTTGAGAAGATGGAAATACCTCCCACACTCCTGGATAGGCAGAATTAATATTTTGAAAGTGGTAATTTTACAAAAAGCAATATAGAGATTTAACACAATGAAAAAAAATGATCTCAAAATCCATAAGGAATGGCAGCAGGTCTTGAATAACCAAAAATATCCTCAGCAAAAGAAACTCCTCTGGAGGTATCATCATAGCTGATCTAAAGCTATATTACAATGACATAGTAGCAAAAACAGCATGGTACTGGAATAAAAACAGAAAGATAGACCAATGGAAAATAATTGGAGACCCCAGACCTTAGGTTAAGTAACTACAGCTACTTGATCTTTGACAAAGGTGCCAATAATGTAGACTGGAGAAAAGACAGCCTCTTCAACAAATGGTGTTGGACAAATTGGATGACCATATGTAGAAATATGAAATTACACCCACTCATTTATCCATACACATAAATCAAATCCCAATGGATTAAAGACATCAATATAAGACCTGAAGCTCTTCAACTGCTGGAAGAAATACAGGAGGCATTCACCTTGATATAAGGCTGGGAAAAGACTTCCTGAACAAAACCCCAGTAGCCCAAGAAATTAAGCACCCAACCAATGGGATTTCATGAAATTAAAAAGCTTTTGCACATAGAAACATACCATAAGCAGAGCCAATAGATTATCCACTGAATGAAAGAAAATCTTCACTAGCTGTTCCAATGACAGAAGCCTAATATCTAGACTCTACAAAGAACTCAAAATCTAAACAATAAAAAATATCAAACAACCCACTCCAAAAGTGGTGCAGACAACTATATAGGGAGTTCTTAGAGGAAAAATTACAAATGGCTAACACACACTTAAGAAAATGTTCAACATCCCTAACTGTTGCAGTCAGGTTCACATTGCTGGTAGAAATCACCTGACCAAGAGCAGCTTTTGGGAAAAAAGGGTTTATTTTGGCTTACAGACTCAAGGAGAAGCTCCATGATCACAGGGGAAAACAATGGCATGAGAAGAGGGTGGACACCACACCCTGGCCAACATAAGGTGGTCAGTAGCAACAGGAGAGTGTGATAAACACTGGCACAGGGAAAGCAGCTGTAGCAGACAGCTTCAGGTCACTGAGATGAAGTTTCAGACCAGACACAGTAATGAAGGAAGGGATATTTATTGAAGATTACAGATCCAGGGGAAGTTCTATAATGGAAGAAGAAACTGGCCTGCCTTCACAGGTCCAAGCAGAGAGGGAGAGAAGCACAAGCCAAAAGCCACACAGCACAGCACACTTCAGGAACTCCTGCTAGGCACACTTTGCATATCTTTAGATTGAAATCTGAAACCCACCACCACACTTTAAGATCCACCCAGTGACATTGCCTCCAGCCAGGTGGCTGCAGAATCAAACTACAAATAAATTTTAAAAAACTGAATATATTGGGGGCCATCTATTCAAACCACCATATTCTGCCCCTGGCCCCCAACAAATTTATAACCATCACACATTATAAATTGTACTCAGTCCAATTTCAAAGGTCCCCACAGTCTTGACCAACTTAAGATACTAAGACCTATAAAATCAAAAAAGTTAAACACTTCTAACATATAAAGGCACAGAGTAAACACTTTCAACTGGTATAATGCATAGCAAGGAGAGACTAAAACAATGCAAACTCAACCACCATCAAACAAACATCAAACTTCTGCAATTTAAGTTCAACATAACCAGAGACTGACAGTCTCCAGATTTTCCAATTCTGCCCCTCCAGCAGGGTAGAGTAGCCAGGGAAGACTTCTTTCTCAGTCCAACAGTGTGCTCTATGGTAGCACTTGCATAGTCCTGGTATATGCAAAACATCTTGAGGTCTTCATCCAAACCATGGTCCATCTTCCAAAGGCTCTTTTAGCCTACCAGGGCATCATGCCCTGCCTCATGCTGCATCTCAGCAGCAGCTCCTGGAACCATGTGCAATTCATGACCACTCCTCACATCTTCCATGCTTTTGAATCCGATACCAGGAGTACAGGACACAGCCATATTCTTAATTCAGGGACAAAACAAATCATAGCCTTTAAAAGCAGTTTCCTTCTCCAGTCAATTCTTTCCAAAAGTGTTTGTATTTCTACGATAGTCTTTCCTCAGACATCCTTTCCATGGCAAAGCAATTGAACCATATTCCTTAAGGTTTGACAATAGCAGACTCAGTAACCTAAAACCAGTCTCAGTGCCTATAATTTTAACTTGCTTGAGGTTTTCCAGCTTAAAATCTTAAATCTCTCAGTCTAATATATCTAGCCAAGCACATCAGTCCATTACAAATTTAACCTTGATCTAACTTTCTGGGTCTGGGCAGCCAGACACAGCCAGCCCTTATGCCAGTAGCCCAGTTCCAACAAAGTCCTCTGCAGTCTTTCCTTCCCCTTAGAAAGCTCATAAATCAAGCCTCGAAGTTCAATACTGTCTGCACTTAGCATTCTCAAACTCTGATCAGAATAGTCCATAAAACTTGGCTTACCATTCCAGAAGGCATCTTCAGTTGCAAGCACCAAATCCATGCCTGTTCCTCCAAAGCAAAGGTTCCAAAAGATAAACAACCATATGATCAGGTTCATCCCACCCCATTCCTGGAACCAAGTTCTGTAGCTTCAGGTTCACTGAGATGAACTTTCAGACCAGACACAGTTATGGAGGAAGGGATATTTATTGAAGCTTACAGATCCAGGGGAAGTTCTATAATGGCAGAAGAAACTGGCCTGCCTTCACAGGTCCAAGCAGAGAGAGAGAGAGAGTGAAGTACAAGCCAAAATCCACACAGCACGGCACACTTCAGGAACTCCTGCTAGACACACTTTGCATATCTTTAGATTGAAACCTGAAACCCACCACCACACCTTAAGATCCACCCAGTGACATTGCCTCCAGCCAGTTGGCTGCAGAATCAAACTACAAACAAATTTAAAAAACTGAATATATTAGGGGCCATCTATTCAAACCACCACACCAGCTAACACCTATAAGCCCGCCCCCAACAATACACTGCCTCCAAGAGGGTTTAATTTCCAATTGCCATCAGCTGGGGAGACTAGCATTCAGAATGTGTAAGTTTATGGGCGACACATGAATCAAACCACCACACTAACCATTAGGGAATTGCAAATTAAAACAACTATGAGATTACACCTTACCCAGTATGGATAGCAAACCTTAAAAAAATCAAATGAAAACAAATGTTGGTGAGGATGTGGAGAAACAGGAACACTCATTTACTGTTGGTGATAATGTAAACTGGTACAACCACTATGGAAATCAGTGTGGAGATTCCTGAAAAGGATGAATATATAGTTACCAACAGACCCTGTTATTATCCTTACTGGACATTTACCCTAAAATCAGCACACCTCAATTCAGATATTTGTTCAACCTTGTTTATAGCTGTTCAATTGATAATAGCTAAGAACTGGAATCAACCCAGGTGTCCATCACTGGATTAATGGATATTCAAGATGCGGCACATCTACACAAAGGAATTCTATTCAGCAGTAAGAGAAAAAATGACACAATGAAATTTGTAGAAAAATGGTTGAACTTGGAACAGATTATAATAACTGAATTCACACAATCACAGAAAGACAATTGTCACATGGTCTCACTCATCTGCACTTCCTAACCTGGATTACCCTGAGTTGCTGACATACCTGAAGGGCATCTTAAGGTTTGGACAATAGGGAGGGAAGGGCTTGGGGGCAAGGGAAGGAAGGTGGGGGGGGATACAAAACTAAACTGAACTCAAGTTGAAATGGTACCATAGAATCCTATATCCTGGAAGTTAGACTAAAATGTTGAACCCTCAACAGGACCTTAGGGGGAGTTTCTGAATTGACTGGCCCTGGAGAGGGTGAGATGAAGCCTAACCTTAAATTTCTCTTTGTTTTTCTGTCTTTTTCTTTTCTCTTTGCCCCTAGTTTTGGCCTTAATTCCCTGTACCAGGATGTGGTTAACATCCAAAAGGAGCTGTTAATTGTATGGACCTACAAGTTCTCTCAAAACAAACAAGACAGATTTCTGTCAGAGTACTTGATTACCCGCCAGATATTAATGGTAAGACCCTACTGCTGAAGATACCATAAGCTGTTGGCATGGATCATGGAAAGACCTGGCTGGATACAAAAGAGAGCCAGTTCCCAAACAGTTAGCCCATCTAGTGGTGAAAGGTGCTATGTGAACTATTGGGCAAAAGTGACCAACATCTGTCCAAGCAACTCAAAGTCTAAGCTACTCAGAAGCAAACAACCTGACATAATGCTCAAACATGTGCAATAGTGACACACAGCCATGATGGGTAATCAATTGCTCTTAGATTGGCTAACTGATCTGCTCAGTGGATAGGAAACCACATCTGGAACTGGGAAACAAATCAGAATCTTATCCAGAGAATGATTTTGCTTTCCAATGTTAAGCTCCCACTAATCTTGGGCTTAAAGAGGGTCTACACCCTTTAAATTCTCTCTGAATTAATAATCGTTATTCCATTTAACTGGTTCTGAATTCACTGCCTGTTGGAGATTCTGCTTCTCTTTTGCACATGGGAGCAGGACCAGAGGAGAAAAACCATCCAGCACACCTTGCCCTGCCCCCCAGCTGAAATCACAGAGGAATGAGGGAAATGAGCAAGAGTTCTGCTTTCTTGATGAACCTGATATAAGCACAAGGATAAAGGAGATAGACACTGAGAACATTCAGTACCTACCAAACCAGAGATCCAGAGGCTCCTAAGAGCTAACCACTGAAATGGACTTAAAATGCCCCCAACATGGCTCAGGGAATTTTGCAGAAGGTGGGGGGAGATTTTGAGAGCCACAGCTTTGGACATTATGCACAGAGACATTGCCTCTCCCCCATAACTGACTGCTGCCCACACAATTCATGACCCACAATCCCCATGTGGTTGACTTGCATTCCCAATGAGGAGGGCCTCTTCAGAAAAGGGGCATGGAAGAGGGAAACAATGGTACCAACATGTGTTGCTTACATGCTAAGTATGTCCATATCTAATAAAAAAAAAAACAGAAATCCACTGAGGAGTACACTAGACATAGAAATCTGGCCTCTAAATGCACCCACACATACATGTACTCATACACATAGAAACATGCATGCATCCAAGCACTTCAGAGGACAGACACTACTATGTTGATGCACACCTGCCACCCCAGGTTCTTTAGAGTTGCTGGTGGAGGCAGAAGTGTTGTGAATAAAGGTAACTTAGGGAAACATTAAAGTTACAGTCTCAAAACAAGTCTAAGCAAACACATGACAGAGAATGGAACATAAACATGCTACTCTTGAAGTTTTTAGAGGGGTAGACATCTTCAGGATGTGGGGACATCCTGTCCTTAGTTAAAGGTGAAAGTTTACACCTTGAAGCCTCTATTGCTAAAAAGGAAGCATAGAGCATCATAGGTCTCTGTGGTTTGAAACAGCATATTATTTTGATACATTTGAGTGATGCAGAAAGCTCTTAATGAGGCCCAGAGAAAGAAGGGGTCTGAAGGAGTTGAGGCGGAAGTACACATCACACGCACAACTGGGCCATGAATGCTAGAGTACTTATAACGTTACAGCATCTTTGGCCCAGTGGTGTTCCTGGCAAGTCATTGAAGAGTATACACCACACACCCATAAGTCCTTGTTGCCGAGAATGTCACTGGAAGCCTATAATTCAAACAACAGCATCTGCTTCATAGATGGGTTCTAAAAGAAAGTGATTGCCACTGGTAATTAATGTGATTATGTAACCATCCTCACATATGAACTGGTACTTACGTCCCACCAAGATCATAACTCTATGTTTCTAGCAATATTTCCTTATAAGATAGAAGTGATGAATCTGGGTCTGGCCTCAAGCAGATGCAATGGCCATTTATGGCCTTCTATCACCTGCAATTTCTCACCTATGTCCCTCAATCAGTTCATTTACTTATTTTCATGATAGGTTTTCTGTAATCTGCTGACGAAGAGGGAAATATCCAAGCTGGGTTTGTGGATGTGTAAGCATATGTACGGAGCAGCCTAAAATGGATTCTTATTATAGAATTTGTGGGCCTTCCTAAGGCAGTGGCTAAAGGAAATGTTCCACCTGGCAGTCTGAAGCAGTAGAACTTGCAATCCACTGTAGGAAAAGGTGAAATGCAACAGACTAATGGGTGGTGATAAATGGCACAGGATGATTTGACAGTAGCATTTGAAAAAAAAAAAAAAAAAGAGGAGCCTAGGAAGAAGTGTATGAATGGAGCTGTTATATTGACCCAATGTGTGGTGATTTTGTGTTCTACATTAATGTACACCCAAGAACATCTAGTACAGAAGGATTGGTGAGCAAGCAGAGGGTATGATTTCACCAGTTCTGAGCATTACCAGATGTCTCTTACTCTCATTAGCCGAGTTCATGTACATAGGATCATGAATAAAGACATGGCAGCACCAAAATCTGAAGCCCTACAGGCTTCCTTTCCCCCTTGTCTACTTACTGCTGTTACTGAATATTTGTCCAGATTGTAAGAGCAATTTCTATGTCCTAGAAATAGCATTAGTCTGTCCCATAGTATAAAGTGGATCATATTGAATAATTCCATCCTGAAAAGGGCAGTGATTCATCCAGATCAAGTTTGAAACTTCTTGAAAGTATTTATTTGTCTTCCATGTCTACTACCCATGGCCTAAACAGAGTTCAGTATATGACTCATTGGTATGCTATCTGACATAATCTTTTGTTCAGATGAAGAAAACTACTTTTTGCTAAAGGACATGTGGCTTTGGCCATATGCTCATCTATGTCATCTCAGCTTAGAGACAGAGTGTACTCCTTAAAAGAAAAGCTATTAGTTAGAACTGTCTCTCTGTTGGGAAGTATATGGTTGAGTATAAAAATTAAAGAACAGAGGTAGGAGTGGTCCTATTCACCAACATTTTCTTTGATCTATTTAGAATTTTCTTTCATTTTTCACCCTCATGGTTTTAAGTTTTGTGTGTATAGGAGTCCTAATTCCCTGGGAATAATGTTTTTGTGGCACATATCCACAGGAGAATAGCAACCTAGTACACTAGTTACTTTGGTAGAAAATACACCTCTTTCCTAAAAATGCATGTAGCAACCTGTTGGCAACCTAGGATTCTTACCTGGTCTGAGTTATGTGTAAAATTCTTTAAGCAACAGCTTGATAATGCCCAGTTTCTATTCTGAAATGTTCTAGGATACATCCAAGATTAGGAAATAGGAGTCAGATCTTTCCTGACCATGTTTTGGGTACTCATTCAAAAGAAAACTTGTGTCCTCCAAGTGAAGTTTTAGGACAAATTCCCTATTTACTATCTTGGGTCTATGCATTATTGGTCATATATCTAATTAAATCAGATATATTGTGGGTAAGGACATGGGCATTAGAGGTAAGCTTATATAACCCAGGTTTATATTACACCCAAGCTTTCCAATCAAAATAGAAAACCAACCACTGTATGCCACCTAGTAACCAGATCCTGCTGTTCCTAGTTCTCATAAAAAGTTCTCATTTAAAAAAGCCTTGAGGTCTGGAGAGATGTCTTAGCAGTTAAGGCGCTTGCCTATGAAGCCTAAGAACTCGTGTTTGAATCTCAAGGTCCCACATGGCCAGACACAGTGACACAAGCACACAATGTCATACATATACCACGAGGGTGTCTGGAGTTTGTTTGCAGTGGCTGAAAGCCCTAGTATGCCCATTCTCTCTCTCTCTCTCTCTCTCTCTCTCTCTCTCTCCCTCTCTTTCTGCCTGTTGCTCTCTGTCTCTCTCAAAATAATAATAACAGAGTCTAAAAAGTAAAGCCTTGGGCATTAGCCTATGTCCATGGAGTAGTTTCTCACTGAGGTGTCCCACTGCTTCTCTTGCTAGTGCATCCATCTTATGCTTTTACTTCACATACTAGGAAAACTTCTTTCTGCTTTACTCTTTTTCATGTGCCTTTCCCCAGTTCTTTGGGTATTATGCAATGAACCTAGAAACATCAAGACAAAGACCACTGGTTAGACTTACACCAGAAATCTTAGTAAAATGGCCAACACACTGGTATGGTCATTTCAGATTCATATGACTATAGACCAGAAGAACTGGAAAAGAGCTATCATGTTTGTCAGACTATTTGAACTGGATCATCGTAAGGAGTGAGAATGAGGAGAATTTTGATTGGCAGTCGGTCCACTAGAACCCTGGGTACTCCAAACCCAGCTTCCCTTTAAATTGAAGAGGACAACAACCATCTTCTGACAAGTTCTGAGTTGGAACCAGAACAAAATCTACCACAGGGTTCTTCAAAAATTTTGCTTTCTTTATTCTTGCACTGATTTTTTTTTCTGCCATAATTAGAAAAAGAAATGTGTAAGAAGAAAAATAGTTGGAACAAAGTCCAGGTACTTCTATAAAGTATGGTTCTAAGACAATTTCTGCTCACCAGGTATGCCATTACATGCAGAAAAATGGGCCAAGCTTATGTTAGACCAGAGTACAGGACAAGGTGGAAGGAAACTGTTGGCTTCAACATTAGGAACATATTTAGCAATTAGGCTACAATTTTTATAGTAACCATCTTCCTGTAAGCATCTTTAGGATATGTGAGAAAACTACTGTGTGAAGTGGATCATAACAAGACACAAGTGGACCCAAAGAAGTATGTGGCTACACTGTGAAGGATGTTCTTATCTCTGCTGTAAAGGTCCTCTTTTCTTTGAGTGCAACTTCTCTATCCCAGCAGCACCCTGCCAGCAAATCAACTGCTAATGGAATTTGATGGAGCAAGTTGAGGATTGCCCTTGGCTTGTTACAGGCACCACCTGATTGGCAGGTTACATTCTGAATCTTTCTCCCATGCTTGTCTGACAGAAGGGTATAAGACACACAGTTGGTTTTCCTGGGTGTCACAGTTGTCTACCAATGGCTCTCCTTGCAGATAAAATCAAGGTTAGTTTTTACTAAGTTCACATCCTTAGTATTTCTCTTCCACCTTCTGATGCTACACTTTCCTTTTGGATTTTTTCTGAAAGTATTTCCTTCATAAATCACTTGCAATGAAGTTGTTGGATCAGATCTTGCTTTTCAAGACTATTACCTATAGTATGGTCCATTCACACTTCACATAATTTAAGGATGTATTTCATCCAAATGCACTTTATACTACTAGCTATCACTGGAACATGTATGAAATACAATCATGAAAAGACTAGCAATGTACAAGGACAATCAAAATTAAGCCAGCTGTGGTGGGACACGCCTTTAATCCTAGCAATTGGGAGGCAGAGGTAGGATTATTATTGTGAGTTCTAGGCCACCCTGAGACTACATAGTTAATTCCAGGTCAACCTGAGCTAGGGTGAAACCCTACCTTGAAAAACCAATATATATATATATATATATATATATATATATATATATATATATATATAATTTTCTATGTCAAATATTAGGTTTTATATGTTGGATTTCAGTGAATTCATCTACAGAAACTGCAAAAAGAAGATAAATTAATCTAGTAAGCTCAATATTGTGGTTTGAATCAAATGTCATCCATAAACTCATGTGCATTGCATGCCTGGAGGTGGAGACTTGCTGGAAGGAGAGTGTTATTGGAGGAAGACTTAGGGGTGCTATAGCCAACTTCCTTTTTTCCAGAGTTTGGCTCACTCTCCTGCTGCTGTTTACTACTTATGGTAGCAGAGGTTATATCCAGCTTCTGCTTATGCCATGCTTTCCTCTGCCATTATGAAGCTCCCTTTTGAGATTGTAAGTCAAGATTCAAAAAAATTCTAAAATCACTTTTTCTCCCAAAAGCCGATTTTGGTTGGGGCCTTTGTCCCAGCAAGAAGAAGTAGCTACAAAACGTAGTATTTCTGTTTTATTTTAAAATAACAGCTATTTCATTTCATTATTAGCTATTATTTATTTGCTGTAATATTTTTATTCATTATTAAATATTAATTTTTCATAAACTAGCCTTACCTTAATTCTCTAGCCAAGTTTTCAGTGGTCTAATAATGAGGAAATACCCACTATTTTGCTTAGTACCCATATTTCCAAAATAGGGATTGTATTTCATAATCTTTCTTTTTTTATTGACAACTTCCATGACTGTAAAAAATACCCCATGGTAATTCCCTCCCTCCCCCCACTTTCCCCTTTGAAACTCCACTCTCCATCATGTCTCCTCCCCCTGTCAATCAGTCGCTTTTTTATTTTGATGTCGTGATCTTTTCTTCCTATTATGATGGTCTTATGTAGGTAGTGTCAGGCACTGTGAGGTCATGGATATCCAGGCCATTTTGTGTCTGGGGGGAGCACATTGTAAGGAGTCCTACCCTTCCTTTGGCTCTTACATTCCTTCTGCCACCTCTTCTGCAATGGACCCTAAGCCATGGAAGGTGTGATTGAGATATTTCAGTACTGAGCCCTCCTCTGTCACTTCTTCTCAGTACCATGGTGCCTTCTGAGTCATCCCAAGGTCACAATCTTACTTGAATCTACATTTCTTCCTATGAAAAGTTTTCATCCAACAGAAAGTGAGCTGAATGGAAAAAGCCAGTCTCCCTCAGTGTCCACTGTCCCACACTCTGTTTGCTATGATATGCTGCAACTGAGGAATATTCCTTGCACTAAGGGTGAACTATAGAATGAAGAACATACTGCCCTGGACACTGGATGACTATGTGCAATACAGCTGTTGACCTCTCCTACCATATCTGCCCAGGGTGGGGCAGTTGCATGAGCAAGAATTGCATGTTTTTGTTACAATGTTACCTATAATATAATGTAGTATATTTAAGGTTATTTATTTTCTGTGAGAACGTAAGGAGCTTGTTCTGGAATGTGGATCAATGTATTTCTTGCTTCAATGAGAACATCCTGCCATAGTATGCTTTGAAGTACAACTAAAACACAACCAGTGTGCTTTAGACATGTGTTTAATTTACAACTTGACACGAGCTTCTTATCTCAGGGTGTATCACCAGCACATAGTTCAGACCTGTTCATGGACCATACTTTGAGTAACACTATTTATTGATAGGAGACTGAAATAGTCTAGGTAGTCAGGGTAACAGCACCCCATAAGCAAATTTTTTTCTTTACTAAAACCAGGCAATGGCACTAAATTTATAGTTACCTGGAGTTACACCTTCCAGGAAAGATTTCTAGATTAAGCTTGCACCCTTCATAGATGACAGAAACTCTGATCCTTACTCAAGATTATAGGCAAAGCTGTAAAATATGGTCTCTGTTGGCATCTGTTCTTCCTCATGAAGCCAGTTCTCATAAAAAACCTAGATCTGAATGCCAAAGTGGGCTTCTCAACTCCCTCTTGCCTCTCTGGGCAAGAGCTCCACTTTGCTACCTTCTTTTATGCTCTAGGTCTAAGCTAAACTTTTCTCCTTCCTACTAGAGTTTTAAGCTACCATAATATCCTTAAAAACCTTATTCTCTGGTCTGTGGATTTCATTCTTCAAATTCATAGGACAAGGACCTATGATTACCTCAAATTATTGATGCACTGGCATATAAAGAACTCAAATTCCAAATTTCTGAGTTAACAGTTGCTAACACTACCCAAAGCTTCACACTATATTCCATATCTTAGACACATTCAGGTGTTCCTTTGAGTTCTCAAATGATTATGTTTTATGGGTAATGCTCACACTTTCACTCAATTCATAGTTAAAATCTTGCTAGAGTTTGTGTGTGTGTGTGTGTGTATTCTTAGGCTTACACTCACTGTAACCCTCCTCTACTTAAGGTGGAGTGGCCATGAAACTCAATCAGCAAGAACACTGGCCTAACAGAAGACTTTTTGTGCCTTATTTAGTATTCTTAGACTCCCTGGGCCTCAGATTCCTTCTCTATAAATACTGATTGATAGTTTCCATGTTGTGTGCTTGTTGAGAGCATAAAATATTTAATATGTTTAAAATAATACACTTTTGATGAATATAAGTGAATGTTTATTACGTAAGTACAAATTGGCTTTTCCTTTCCTATATTATAAGACAAATTGAACAAGAAGAGTTTAATTTTATTCATGGGCTTGGTTATTAAATGTCCATTACCCTCTATAACCAAAGCCAAAGCTGCCTGTCACTTTTGTCTAGTATATGTGCTGCCGAAGCGAGCACTCACTTTTGTCTATATGATACTTTCCTGTCATATTTTTCTTATAGGTCAATACCTAAAATTATTTTTTACACATTTTTATGTCTCATAATAATTTTTTAAGTTTATTTTTATTAATATGGACATAGTTAGTATGTAAAAAACACATATTGGTACCATCTTTTCCCTCATCCCTGCCCCTTTTCCAAAGAGGCCTTCCTCATTCAGGATGCAGAACAACCCTGTGGGGATTGTGGGTCATGCATTATGGTGGGAGAAGCAGTGTCTATGTCATAATGTCCCCACTTGGGGCTCTAAAAATCTTTCTGCCCCGTCTTCTGCAAAATTTCCTAAGCCACGTTGGGTGCATTTTAATTTTACTTCAGTGATGTGCTCTTAGGAGCCTCTGGATCTCTGCCTTGGTAGGTGTTGAGTGTCCTCAGTGTCTATCTCCTTCACCATTGAGCTAATATCAGGTTCACCGAGAAAGCAGCACTCTTGCCCATTTCCCCAGTTCCTCTGTGGTTTCAGCTGGCGCAGAGGTGAAGTCCACTGAGTCATTTATCTCCCCAGGTCCCACTCCCATCTGAGAAAAAGAAGCAGACAGAAGAAGATTCTCCAACAGGGAATGAAGTCAGCACTGGTAAAATGGGATAACTATTATTAATTTGGAGAAAATTTAAAGGGCATAGACCACCTTACAGCCCAAGATTAGTGGGCGCTTGACAGTGGAAAGCAAAATCATTATCTGGATATGATTCTGACTTGTTTCCCACTTCCAGATAAGGTTTCCTTTCCACTGAGTGGATCAGTTAGCCAATCCAAGAGCAGTTGGTTACCCACTATGGGTGTGTGCCACTATCGCACTGTGTGAACATCACATCAGGTTATTCCCTTCTGAGTAGCTTAAACTATGAGTTGCTTAGACAGATGTTA
The DNA here is from genome assembly GCA_036346955.1 of Dipus sagitta. Lineage (NCBI taxonomy): Eukaryota > Metazoa > Chordata > Mammalia > Rodentia > Dipodidae > Dipus > Dipus sagitta. Next base: position 87,134,687 of record CM070771.1, on the reverse strand, counting down.
TCCACATTCCCCCCGTAGCTCATCTACCATCTTCCAGCACTAGATGGGCTAACTGTCTGGAGACTGGCTCTATTCTGGATTCCAACCAGGTCTTTCCATGTTCTGTATGGACAGTGTATGGTTTCTTCAGCAGTAGGGTCTTACTATTAACCTCTGGTGAGTAATCAAGTGTTCTGACATAAGTCTGTCTTGTTTGTTTTAGGAGACCTTGCTATGATTAACACCTTATTGTGGATGTTAACAACATCCTGGTACAGGGAATTATAGCCCAGCACCAAAGGAAAATAAAAAAGAAAAAAATAACATAAAAATAAAAGAGAAAGACACAGGAGAAATTTAAGGTTAGGCTTCATCTCAACCTCTCCAGGGCCCTTCGAGTCAGGTGATCCCCCTAAGATCCTGTTGAATGTTCAACCTTTTAATCTAGCATCCAGGACATAAGTTTCTATGGTACCAGTTCAATTTGGGTTCAGTTTTGTGTCCTCTCCCACCCATCCCCTTCACCCAAGCCCTACCATCCCTATTGTCCAAGCCTCAGGATGATATTCAGTTATATCAGCAGCTTGGACTGATCCAAATTAGGAACTGCAGATGAGTGACATAATGTGGAGATTGTCTTTCTGTGATTGTGTGAGTTCGCTTAGTATGATCTGTTCCAAGTTCAACCATTTTTCTACACATTTCATTGTGTTATTTTTCTTACTGCTCAGAAGAATTCCATTGTGTAGATATACTACATCTTGGTTATCTATTTGGCCAATGATGGACATCTGGGTTGATTCCAGTTCTTAGATGTTATGAACTAAACAGCTATAAACATGGTTGAGCAAATACTTCTGAAGTGAAGTGTGGAGCTTTTAGAGTAAATGCCCACTTAGGGAATAATAGGGTCTGTTGGTAAGTCTATATTCATCCTTTTCAGGAGTCTCATATTGATTTCCATAGTTGGTTGTACCAGCTTACATTCCCATCAATAGTGAATGAGTGTTCTTATTTCTCCACATCCTCACCAGCATTTGTTTTCCTTTGATTTTTTAATGTTTTCTATCCTTACTGGGATAAGGTGGAATCTCGTAGCTGTTTTAATTTGCATTTCCCTAATGGTTAGGGATGTTGAACATTTTCTTAAGCATGTGTTAGCCATTTGTAATTCTTACTCTGAGAACTCCCTCCTCCGTTCTCTGCCCCATTTTTGGAGTGGGTTGTTTTATTTTTTTATTGTTTAGTTTTCTGAGTTGTTTTTAGATTCTAGATATTGGGCTTCTGTCAGTGGTATAACTGACAAAGACTTACTCTGATTCAATGGGTAATCTATGGGCTCTGCTTATGGTATGTTTGTCTGTGCAAAACTTTTTAGCTAAATGAGATCACATTGCTTGAGTGCATGTTTAATTTCCTGGGATACTGGTGTTTTGTTCAGGAATTTTTTCCCAGTCCTGTATTGTGGATCATGCCTTCTATTTTTTTGTTCCAGAAGTTGAAAATTTTCAGGTCTTGTATTGAGGTCTTGACTCTATTTGGATTTGACTTTTGTGTATGGAGAAATGAGTGGGTCTAATTTCATGTTTCTGCATATGGTCATTCTATTTGTCCAACACCATTTGTTGAAGATGCTGTCTTTTCTCCTATCTACATTATTGGCATCTTTATCAAAGATCAAGTAGTTGTAGTTACTTGACCTAAGATCTGTGTCTATTATTCTCTTCCATTGGTCTATGTTTCAATTTTTATTCCAGTACCATGCTGTTTTTGTTACTATGGCTTTGTAATATAGCTTTAGATCAGGTATGGTGATACCTCCACAGTTGTTCTCTTTTTCTGAGGATATGTTTGGATATCAGAGTCCTGCTGCCATTCCATATGAATCTGGGATCATTTTTTCATTTTCTATGAAGAATGATGCTGATATGTTTATTGGTAGTTCATTAAATTGCTATATTACTTTAGATGGAATTTCCAGTTTCACAATATTAATGTTACCTATTCAGGATCATGGGAAATCTTTCCATCATCTCAAATCCTCTTCAATTTCTTTTTTGAATTTTTGTTTTCAAGGTAGGGTCTCACTCTGGTCCAGGTTGACCTAGAATACACTATGTAGTCTCAGGGTGGCCTTGAACTTTCAGTGATCCTCCTATCTCTGTCTCCCAAGAGCTGGGATTAAAGGTGTGCACCACATTGCCCAGCTTTTTTTGAGTTTTTTTTATGTTTTCTGTTTATAGGTCTTTCACATCCTTAGTGTTATTCCAAGATATTTAATTATTTTTGTTGATGTAGAAAATGGGACAGCCTCACTTATTTCTTTCAGTGTATATTTTTCCTTTCCATATAGAAAAACAACTGATTTTTTCTGCATTGATTTTGTATCCTGACACTTTAGTGAAGGAATTAATCACCTCTAGAAAATTTGAGATGGAGATTTTTGGGTCACTTATCTACATGATCATCTGCGAATAGGGCTAACTTGACTTATTCCCTTCCAATTTGAATCCCTTTTAATTCTTTCCCCTGTCTTATTGCTTGGGCTAGTATTTCTAGTACTATGTTGAAGACTAGTGGTGAGAGTGGACACCCCTTTCTTGTTCTAGATCTCAATGGAAACTGCTTGAGTCTTTCCCCACTAAGTGTTATTTGGGCTTTAGTTGCTTTATATTTTGCCTTTATTGTGTTGAGATATAAACCCTCCATGCCTATTCTTTCCAGTGTTTTGATCATAAAGTGGTGTTGTATTTTGTCAAAGGCCTTCTCTTCATCAAGTGAGATTATCAAATGATTCTTATGGTTATGTTCATTTATGTTGTGTATTACAGTAACTGATTTCCATATGTTGAACCATCCCTGCATCCCTGGGATGAAGCCTACTTGGTTAAGATGGATAATGCTTTTGATTTATTCTTGAATTTGGTTTGCAAGGATTTTGTTCAGGATCTTTGCATCTAATTTCATCAGGGATATAGGTCTCTAGTTTTATTTTCTTTTGGCATCTCTGCTTTTTGTATTAGAGTGATGCTAGCTTCATAAAAGGAGTTGGGGATGATTCCCTGTTCTCCGATTATGCAAAACAGTTTGAGGAAAAGTTGGTTTCAGTTTTTAATGAAGGTTTGATGGAATTCAGCTGAGATGCCATCCAGTCCTGGACTTTTCTTTTGGGTCAGGTTTTTGACTTTTTCAACCTCCATGGATGTGATACGTTTGTTTAGAAGATTAATATGCTCTGAGTTTAGTTTTGGTAGGTGTTATTTGTCTAGGAAGTCATCTGTTTGTTCTAGATTATTTAATTTTGTAGAGTAGAGGTTCTGGAAGTATGCCCTAATGATATTTCCAACTTCATTGGTGTCTGCTGTGATCTGTCCTTTTTTACTTCTGATTTTGCTAATTTGAGATGTGATTTTTTTTTTTTTTTTGCTTCATAAAATTGGATGGGGGGTTGTCAATCTTGTTTATTTTTTCAAAGAAACCACCTCTTTGTCTCATTGATATTTTAAAATTTTTTGTCTTGGTTTTCACTTTATTAATTTCTGCTTTAATCTTGATTTCTTCTTTCCATCTGGAGCTCTTTGAGTTGGATTCTTCTTGGCTTTCAAGTACCTTTAGGTGGACAGTTAAGTTACAACTTTGGGATCTCTCTGACTTTGTAATTAGGGCATTTATTGCTATGAATTTTTGCCTTATGACTGCCTTCATTGTGTCCCATAACTTTTGATAGGTTGTGTGTTCATTATCATTCAATCCTAGGAATTTTACAATTTATTTTTGATTTCTTTCAGGATCCATTCATTGTTTAGAAGTGTGTTGTTTAGTCTCCACAAGATGGTGGCATTCTTGATATATCTCTTGTTGTTAATTTCTAGCTTTAAAGCATTGTAATTTGACATGATGCAGAAAGTTACTTCAATTTTCCTGACTTTATGAAGCTACACTTTATGGCCAATATATGATCAATTTTGGAGAAGTTTCTGGGGGCTGTTGAGAAGAATGTGTATTCTGTAGAGCTGGGGTGAAAAGTTCTGTAGATGTCTGTTAGGTCTAATTGATCTATGATATTGTTGAGCTTTATTATTTCCCTGTTGATTTTCTGCTTGGATGATGTGTCTGTTGATGATAGTGAAGTATTGAAGTCTCTGACTGTGATAGGGTTGGTGTTTACTTCTGCTTTTTTTGTCAAGTAGATTTTGTTTTATAAACTATGGTGCACCTGTGTTTGGCACATATATATTTATGATTATGATGTGTTCATTTTGGATCATCCCCTTGATGAGTAAGCAGTGGCCTTCTTTGTCCTTTATGATTCATTTTGGTTTGAAGTTTTATCAGATATTAATATAGGAACACCTGCTTGTTTTTAATTTCCATGTGCTTGGAATGTTATTTCCATCTTTTCACCCTGAAGAGGTGTCTATCTTTAGTTTGAGGTGGGTTTCTTGAAAACAGCAGATAGAAGGGTCCATGTTTTTGATCCACCCTGATAAGTTGTGTCTTTTGATGGGTGAGTTAAGACCATTAATATTTAAGGTTATCCTATGAGGTTTGAATTGATTCCTGCCATGATGACGTGTTTTATGGGGTTTGGTGCTTTCTCATGTTTTGTACTATGTTGATCCTGACATATTTTTTGTTATTGTGATCTTCTTCTTTTTGGCTCTTGAAATTGGTTGTTTCACTGTTTTGGGTGGAGTATTCCTGAAATATTCTCTGTAGGTTTGGCTTTGTGTTCATATAATCATAGAGTTGGTTTTTGTCACCATCTACTATGAGGGTTACTTTGCTGGGTAGAGTAGCCTGGGTTGGAAGCCATAGATTTTAGACTTTGAAGTGTTCCATTTCAGGTTCTTCTAGCCTTTATGGTTTTCACTGAGAAATCTGATGTAATTCTCATGGGATTTCCTTTGTATGTTATAAGTTGTTTTTCTTGTACTGCTTTTAACACTCTTTCTTTGTTTTCATTGTTAAGGGTTTTAACTATGATGTAGATTGCAGAGTTTCTTCTTTGGTCATATCTCTTTGGTGTTCTGAGGGCTTCTTGTATATGGGTTGGCCTCCCTTTTGAGATATTCAAAAATTTTTCTTTAATAATTGTGTTGCATATATTCTCTATGCCTCTGGAATGGACTTCATCTCCTTCTGGTATACTCATGACCTGAATGTTTAGTCATTTTAGGGTATCTCACAGTTCTCTCATATGCTTTTCACTTGATTTTTTGAACTTAGTGAAGTTTTGGTCCTCTTGATCTTTTTTTTCTGTCTTGTCTTCCAGATTAGAGGTTTTGTCTTTCACATGAGTAACTCTGTTAGTGAGGGTTTGTAGAGGGGTGTTTATAAGTTTTATTTGATTTTTGTTTTCTCTTGTATTAGTTTGCATTATGTCCATCTTTTTTTGAGATATTATGTCAGTTTGCGTTCTGATTTTCTTGATGCTTTCTGAAATTACTTCTTATATTTAATCAAGTCTTCATTAAGCTTAATCAATAGGTTGTTCAGATCTTCCATTTCTTATCTCACCTTCAATTTATTCATATCTTTTTTGAGGGGTCTAATGTTTTCTTCAATCAAGTTAAGCCCACTGTCAAAAGCTGAATGCTGTAAGAGATGATTTTGTTCAATTTCATTGATACAATTGTTGGTTCTTTGATGGTTTGCTTCCAGTTCAGTGATTCTTTTGATCAGGGTGTCATTGGTTGCTGTGTTTTCATTTTGGGATTGTATCTCTGTTGATTTCTGTCTGATTTCACTGGAGGCTTCCATTGTGGGACTAGGCATCTTTTGTTGAGATCTCTCCGTTTTCTGAGTTTTGTTGGTTCTTTTGCATTGTGGCCTTCACATTTTGGGGGAGACTAGTTTTTGAGGGGGAAGCAAGCTTTTGTCCTTTGGCCTGTGTACCCTCTGACTCAGGTGAGCCAGGATGCTGATAACCCAGTGGCAGTCAGGATACCAGCGCAAAAGGCCTGATTTCACAGCCAACACAGGGACCAAGCTTCCCCAAACAAGACACATTGGGGCCTCCTGGGCCCAGGGAACTGGAAGGAGTCAGGGAATAAGGATCTGGCCTACTCACTCCACACTGTGCCTGACTGCACGCAGTTCTGCATAGGGAGCCTGGACTAGGGAACTGGGTGGAGCCACTAGGAAACAGATCTGGCCTACTCACTCAACATCTGCTCACACACCATCCAGCGCAGGGTGTTGGGATCAGGGAAACAGCTTATAATAATTTTACGTATTTTAGGATAGTTAGATTTCATAGTAAGTCCCTCTGAAATGACTGTTATTCAAGTTCAGACATCTGTGTGTCTTTTCCACAGCTACAGTCTAATCAATAAATGTTTAATAAAGACTTATAGCCTTAGTCAATGATTATAATACACAGTAAACATTTTGTACTGTTTGTGACATATTTTAATATATGCAAACTGTGTTGATATTTTGCTTCAAAAACTTCCACAAAAACTTAGTCTTTCTTTAATGATGTCTTTAATATCACCCAACCTCGTTCTTACCATGTACTCACATTATCACTTTAGAACTTAAACATTATTTTCCTCATAGTATCATGTGACTGCTTTACTGACAAGATTTGTTCCTCAGCTATATTATCAACAAAAGGAAATGTTTTAATAGCCCAAGCTTACTGAATATCTCCACACATAGCTCAGGAAAGGGCCACAGTGAGGGCAAGTGTTCATTTCATCTGCTCAAGTGAAGGTTCCTTATGCTTAGAAGGCAGAAGAACAATGTAGTGGGGATCTTCCATGCCTCTAGAGAATGCTGATGTCTGACCTGTGAAACCTTTCCATGCTCAGTGAGGACACTTATCGTTACTGTTCACAGTATATGTCTTTCTCACTCTATTTTATGTTTTAAGCTGGTCATGGTACACTGAGAAATGATGCTGTAACTGAGCTGGAAACCTCCTTCTGGCTGTCTAGCTGCCATGGTGCTTCAAAGTGCTATGCAGGCTGCTGTGAGAGGAAAGCCATTAAGTCTTAACCAGCAGAGACTCTGTAAGCTGCACAACAGACCAGCCATAGGTTAGGTTTGTTCTCACTTCGTTTTGCAGATTGTGATGACTACCAGGGAAACTCAAGACTCATCACAGTGATGAGAAGAAGAGACAGTCAAGTACTGAGTACTGGGTAAAACATCTCTGTTACACCCACCCCAGCTCAGAGAACCCTGCAAAGGATGGGTGGAAGAAAGAATATTAGTGCTACTCTTAATGGTAGCCAGAGAAGCTTCTCTACAGAGGAGATAGTAATAGATTCTGAAGAGACTGAAAACTCATGAGAACATTATGAAAGAGGGTGCAGAAAGAATGTAAAAGCTGCACAGTGGGACAGAGTACTTTTGGGTACTGTCGTCTGCACAGGAACTGACTGGTATATTCATGTCATTACCTCCACAAGATGTGCACAATAATGTGCCCTTCAAAATTTGACACAGAGAATGGAAGAGGGCAAAAAAATGAAAGAGCAGAATAAGGTCATCTTGGAGAGAGGAGGGTGCTCACTGGAATATGGGTGTGGGAGAAAAGACACAAGAGGGTAATGGGAAGGAACTATGATCAAGTTACAGTGCATTCATATATTAAAATTCTCAAAAATTAAAAAAAAACTTCAAGCAATCAAATAAAATCATATTTTTTTGTTTTTGTAAACTATCCAAATACACTTGAATGAGTTTAAGAAATGCTAACTGAATTCTGATCTCCTTTTATAAAATGGTAAAAATCATGATGTAGAAGATCATATATGATAAAATATCTTTGCAAAATTTTCTGTGTTGGTAATAATTTATATAATTTAAGACATTACAAAGATATACACACCATGTAAACTTCCTGGTTTGTTTCTAAATCTGAATATTGTTTGGATAGTATTATTGTAATCAAAGTTATGATTGCCCCGAACAAAATAATAAAATAATCACCTGATGAAGTAAAGAACTTCCTTTGTTTCTGACATCTGCCTGTGTGGTAAACAATGAAACTGATATCATTTAGTTATACTTTCTTACATGTTATGCTGATAAAAGTAAACTATAACATAACAGTATCTTGATGCTGAGATGTTACAATGATTACTCTTCTAAATACTTTCATCATGAAAACCCAGATGTGTGGCTGTCCCTTCCTGGCACTCATACTTCCAGTCTTGGAAGCTGACTTTGTTTATACCTGTGTACCACCTTCCCAGCTGCCTGCATTTCTGCCTTCACTTTTTCTTGGCATATTTCCTTCTTTGCCTGTTAATCACAACATTATTAACCAAATTCTTCCTTTTCTATTTCATCTTCTGGTAATGTTTGTTTAGCCTTTTCCTATGCCAACTTTACTGATATTGTCTGAATATTTGGGTGCCAGTAAATACAATATCCAACTTTTATTGACCATTTTCTACATTCCAGGCATTTGCTTGACATAGATTATTTCTAATCTTCAAAGTAACTTGGCAAGACAGATATTATCATCACTTCTTTATAGCTGAGGAAGCTGAGATGAAAGATGTTTTGTTTAGGTCTTCCTGAAGGTCACACAGCAAGTTAGTTTCGTATTTGGAATCCAAAGGCAGGATTGCCATTGTAGTTAGTGTGTGTGTGTGTGTGTGTGTGTGTGTGTCAGAGAGAGAGAGAGACAGAGAGAGCGAGAGATTGGAAGTGATAAGTCAGGAGGCTTCTCCACTTTTGTTTTGTTTTATTGCTGTTTTAATTTTAAGTCAGAAAGTTACAAAGTAATTATATACAACCCTTTTCATTTTCTAATCGGATTGACCCTGCATAACTGAAATGGCTAAAAAATAACCCTCAGCAATTTACTGTCAGAAATATCTATAAGTGTAAGCATATTTAAACTGTAAAGAAGAATTCAGTTAAAATTGCTTTGGGCAGCCTTTGGTTGCAGTACCAGGCAGGTGAAATTGTGCAAAACTTTCTCTCACAGACAGGAAGGTAAGGCAGCTAGGTTTGTACATGAAATAAATGAAGAAAATTGACTTTTAAGTAAACAAGAATGTCAGGCAGAAGATTCTCTGTAGCAATGCAAGACATAGAAAGAGCTATAAAATTATAATTATTTAGCTAGCTGGGAGTAACACCCAATAATTTTTTCTCCTCCAATAAAATCAAATTTTCAGGTTCACAATCAAAGTACAACATGGATTTTAAAAACATTATACCTCCCACCTTATTTTGAAATCCATGTTTTTTAGATTTGTGAAAATGACTTTTATGCACATTAGAATGAGGTATTCCATGCCTACATTTTATTTTTGTTCCCTCTAAAATTCTGCTTTGCTCATCACTTCTCCACACCTCTTATTACCGAGGCCACTGTGGAATTTTCCTACTAGGACTGATTGCCCCATCAGCTCTGTCTGTTCAGATAATGAGGTCATATCTAGAACACAAGAGTTGAAACTGGCCAGTACAGTGTAGAAGGGGAAGTTCCATAATGGCAGAAAAAACTGGCCTGCCTTCACAGGCCCAAGCAGACAGAGAGAGAAGTACAAGCCTACAGCCAAAAGCCACAGCACACTTCAAGAACTCCAGCTAGGCACACTTTGCATATCTTTAGATTGAAATCTGAAAGCCACCACCACACCTTAAGATCCACCCAATGACATTGCCTCCATCCAGGAGGCTGCGGAATGCAAACTACAAACAATAAAGAACTGAATATATTGGGGGCCATCTATTCTATTCAAACCACCACACATATATATTAATATTAATGAATACTTTTGTTATATTCCATGAAATATGAAATATTCTCATAGTAAAACTCAGAGAGTTCTTATTTGCTTTGTAAACAAATGACTACAGCCTACCACTAAGCATGCATTATGTTGTTATTTGTGTTTTTATGAATAGTCTCATGGGAACTAGATAACTACCTCAAAAACAAATCAACCAAACATCAACAACAGAAAAAATAAAAGTGGATCCTTACACTCCTATGAGTGTTTTGGTCTATTAACATATTATTCATTCTACATATAATATTAAAGTTACTATAAATTTATATAAGGTAAACAAAACCACAGTTTCTTTTTGCTGTTCAATGAGGTATTCAAGTGTTTTTATAAGGATTTTAGTACAGAAAGTCTAGAAGTATTGTAACTTTTATTTTATTATTATTACTATTATTATTTTGCTTTTTTGAGGCAGGGTCTCACTCTAGCTCTGGCTGACCTAGAAATCACTTTGTAGTCTTAGGGTGGCCTCAAACTCATGGCAATCTTCCTACCTCTGCCTCCCGAGTGCTGGGATTAAAGGCGTGTGCCACCATGCCTGGCTTGTAACTTTAACTTTTTAGGGAGTTCTCTGCAAGTAGGTTTTCTATGACTATACTTTAATAAATGGTTTATTTGGGAAGTTTGACATTTCACAAGATTCCATTTGAAACTGATTGACAAGTAATGGAAACCCCAAGACTTATGTCCTCATTTTTAGTTGTCACAGTGTCTGATAGCCTTGTTGAATCCAAACACTGAAGGGCTTCACTCTAAATGGAAATATTAAAATCAGCAAGAATTATTCCCATATTTGATAGGCATTATAGAAAGTAAGAAATGGTGCTTTTGAGTGAGAAAGAGACATGTACAATGGTATTATAAAGACTTACCTTTTGATTAGAAAAACTATTTAAGATGATAATGAAATATATACTATTTTGTAACTACAGAAATGGCTCAGTGGAAAGAGTACTTTCCCCATGCATGGAGGTCTGCGAAGAACTGAGACTGCTGAGTTCAATTCCCCAGGACCCACATGAGCAGCTGGATGTGACCATGTCCATCTATAAGCCCAGTCCTATGGGAAGCAAATTTTGCAGAGATGCTGAGGTTCACAATGAATGTAGCTCTGTATTCAGAGAGAGCCTCCTACTTAAAAAAAATAAGCAAATGAGGGATAGAAGAAGAACTCATTTTCACATACATGTTTATATACCCTTCCACACACACACATACACATACCACCACTATCATCACACATACTACACACACGAGTCTCCATACCAAACAAAACAAAACACAAGAAAATAAAACAGAACTGGAGAGATGGCTTAGCTGTTAAGGCATTTGCCTGTGAAGCCTAAGGACTAGGGTCCTTAGGTCCCACGTAAGCCAGATGTGCTTGGTTAGCATGTGTCTGGCATTCATGCACAGTATCTAGACACTGGCACAGCCATCCTTACTCTCTGTCTCAAATAAATAAATAAATAAATAAATAAATAAATAAATAAAAATCTAATAAAACAGAGCAAAGCAAACAGACAAAGGAAAATTGTTAGGTAGACAGATCAAACATTTTAAAAATGTGTACTTTATAGTCTTTTTGATTTTCCAAATATGGGGAAATTATTCACTGATAACTATTTCATATTCTGTCTAATTCACAAATAAGTTTGCAGATTTTATTTTGAAGGCATTGCTCTTCACAACTATGAACCCATTCATGGCTTCTTTCTCTCTGAGGCAGAATATTTTTCTAGCTTTAGCAGTTCTATATTCTTTATTGCCCCATGAAAAGACTTTTTGTCTTATGTAAATTGAACTATATGTTTATTCTCTCTGTGTGTCTTTCTTTCTCTTCCTTTATCCCTTCTCCCCTCTCATTCCCTCTCTTCTCTTCTTCTTCTTCTTCTTCTTCTTCTTCTTCTTCTTCTTCTTCTTCTTCTTCTTCTTCTTCCTCTCTCTCTCTTATTTTAAGATTGGTTCTCATTATGCATCCCAGGCTGGCCTTGTCAAATCATTAACTGCCTGAAGAAGACTCATCCTGAAAGCTTGAGATAGCATCCTCATGGCCTGGGGGTCCAGATGGAATAAAAAGAGAAAGGAGAAACCTAGCTTCCCTTTCTCTGCTTCCTCTTCACCATAATATGAGCCTCTCTGTCTGACATGCCCTCATTGTCTTGATGGACAGCATCCTTTAAACACTATGAACAAAATAAACCCTTCCTCACCTAAGTAATTGATGTCAGACATTTTGTCACAATGATATTGTTAGGTAGGACAAGAGAGTCCCAAGAAGGAGTCAAAATGAAGGAACAACAATAGCCTGATTGTACAACTTTAGATGTTTATATTGCCTAAACCCAAATCTCCTGATGTAACAATGCTCTGGCCCATAGTTTCCTGCCAACCTTACCTAGGAGACAAACGGGCTCCTCTCCTGATGGCACCTCCTCCTCCCCCATTTGATCCTGTCCCTCTGACTAATTAGCTTCTTTGTTTGGTCCCTGCTTTCCCTTGCATTCCCCAGTCCTATCTCTTCTGTACCCCCTCCCAAAAGTAAAAATTCTATAAAACCCCAAACTATCCAGGGTCATGCTGGCTGATCTTTCTCTCTCCTCTCCTGAGACAGCCTGGTAGCTCGGGCCCCAATAAACACCTTTTTCCCTGTCTGAGAGTGGTCCTGCATTGATTTGGTCATTCTTGAACCTTACAGATATAAAAAGTCATTAACAGAGACCTCCACTGACCATGTAGCCCAGGATGGTTTTGAACTCATGATCTTCTTGTCTTTGTCAACTCAGTCCTGGGATCCTAGATATGCACCACAATAACCAGTTCTAACAGTTTTTTTTTTTCTTTTCCTTCTAATGCTCAGAATTTCTTGCATTCTTTATTGTCAATTATATCTAATTATATTGACCACTTTCAAAGCTATTCCCACTGATTTCCTTCTGCTCTTGAAGATGATTTTCTATTTCAGCCCTCAGAATTATCTAAGAAGCAAATTGTCACCTTGATTCTTCTTTGTACACCTCTGCTTTTACTTATTCTCTCATGATACTTTAATGACTGATGCTCTTGCATTGAGTTAAGCTCTAGGTTACAAATATGAATAGACATTATGTCAACCCCTAAGATTTGCATGAAGTGGTATATGACAGGCACAGGTATCTGCAGTAATGGTTTCTAAGTGTAGTAATGGATTTATAAAATGTTACAGAGTGGTAAAGAGAGGAATAAGCATGAAAATAAATTTAGAATGTTGTGTGTGTGTGTGTGTGTGTGTGTGTGTGTGTGTGTGTGATTCTGGAGCTTGTCCTTTGTTTTCATGAGCCCTGGTGGTTAGGCTGACGTATGTGTGTGGCCACATCCAGCTGTTTCCATGGATGCTAGGGAAATGATCCTCAGGCCCCCTCAGGCCCTCTTGCTTGTGTGGGAAATGTTCTTAATCACTGAACCATCTCTCTGGTCCTATGGCATTCTATTTATTATCAAAGTGTAGGTTAAACAAATTTCCACTCTATACATCATTAGATTCCTCTTATGTTCAACAGAGAAAGTTGATAATAGATGTAGATTTGTCTTTCTAACTTCAAAATCAAAATACTGCAACCCAGCAGGAATAATAAAGCCTGGATTTAATATGTTGTCAGCAAGGAGCATGGAGAGACCTGGCTGAAATCTGGAAGAGAGCCAGTCCACAGACAGTTAGCCAGTGCTAGAAGGCACTATATGAGCTACTGGGGAAAAGCGGCTGACATCTGACTGAGCAACTTAAGGTCTAAGCTACTCAGAAGCAAACAACCTGACATGATGCTCACACAAGTGCAATAGTGGCACACAGCCATGGTGAGTAACCAACTGCTCTTGGATTGGCTAATGGATCCACTCATTGGAAAGGAAACCATATCTGGAACTGGGAAGCAAGTCAGAATTATATCTAGATAATGAGTTTGCTTTCCAAAATCAAGCTCCCACTATTCTTGGGCTATAAGAGGGTCTGCATCCTTTAAATGTTCTCTAAATTATTAATTATGTCCGCTTTAACCTCTGCTGATGCTGACTTCACTCTCCACTGAGGAAACTGCTTCTCTTTTTCAGATGAAAGTAGAATCTGAGGAGATAAACTACCCATCACACTTCAGCCCAGCCACAGCTGAAACCACAGAGGAATTGGGGAAATAAGTAGGAGTGCTGCTTTCTAGGTGAACCTGACTATCAGCACAAGGGTGAAAGAGATAGACACTGAGGATACTCAACACCTACCAAACCAGAGATCCAGAGGCTCCTATGTACCCATCACTGAAGTAGACTTAAAATGCACCCAACATGGCTCAGTGAATTTTGTGGTAAAGGGGGCAGAGAAATTGTTAGAGCCACAAGCTGGGACATTATGCACAGAGGCATTGCCTCTTCCTCATAACTGATGGCTGCCTCCACAATATATGACATACAATCCCCATGGGGATGACTGAATCCCCAATGAGGAGGGTCACTTTGGAGGGAGGGCAGGGATGATAGAAAGGATGGTACCAACATGTGCTGTTTACATCCTAAGTATGTCTGTAGCTAATAAAAATAACTTTAAAAGGGAAACAGAAAGCCTCAGTGACTTGTCACTAATAAGCCAAGTGATTTACTTCATTTCCCTGGGTGTCACCCATTTCTTTCTAAAATGAATAGGTTGAGTTTGATGTTCCTAACTTCTGCTTTTAAAATCTATAACTGTCTGTGTCAGCATTCATTAATTACCTCAACAGACTCATACTGATAGAAACTCTAGTGTTTATTCCACCACATTTTGTGATTTGTTCATGTTACAGACATTCAAATCTTATCATGTTTAACTAGAGATGGACATTTTGACATCTAGTATCAACCAAAGTGTCAACCACAGGTTAGGCATTGTGATTTACTTTCTCACTTCTTTAACCCCAGAGACACTGGCACAGATGGGGAGAAAGTGCATCTCTTTGAGCATTCCCCTGGACACACCAGCAAGCAGAATCCACATCACGCTTGGATGTTTGCTAATCGTGAGACTCCAGAGTGACGGAGTGAAGATTGAGACTGAGCCAAGTTGACAGCTTGAGAGCTTAAAAGCATCGATTATTTCATGTGCAAGAACTTGACCATCCCACTGCCTCTGTGTTTGTGGTTTTGGTTCTTATAATGGGGGATACAAAACAAAGAGGGGGAGGAAACTAATCATTCGCCACTTATAGTGAGTGTTCTATCAAAACAATAAGTGACAAGAATTGATAAGTACCTGTGGGCATAATTTTAAGACACAGAGTAGGGACTAAGCTGATCACAATCCATCTGGGGATTTCACTCCATGTGTGTCCACAGCACACACTCCTGTGCTAATCAGCATTATAAGAATCGATTTCCTGTGAGATAGGCGTACTAATGCATTCCATGGCTGCTGTCCATGCTGCCCACCAGAAGATATTCATTCATATTACACTTTTTAATTAGGTGACAATGTAGCTTTATATATATGGTTGTTGGTGTTAATGAAAATTACAGAAGCAACCAAGGGAAATTAAATAGATGCAAATATTACCATTTTACACTTTTCTTTCTATTTGTAATAAAAGTGTGAATTGAAAATCTAAATAAAAATAGCATTTTATTTACATTTAAAGTGAAATGTATGAAATAAAAAATTATGTCAGCAAATACAAAGAGGTACTTGAATATTTTATTTGGCCAGTATATAACAGCAACAATGATATAACATTTGTTTCATCCTAATTCTAGGTAATGATGAATGAGCTGTAAAATGTTTACCAACTAATGCTGGATTTATCTATATGCTCTTTTAAAGAATTGTATTTTGGCTAGAGAAATGGTTTAGCATTTAAGGTGCTTGCCTGAAAAGCCAAAGGACCCAGGTTTGATTCCATAGGACCCACATAAGACAGATGCAAAAGGTAGCACATATGTCTGGAGTTCCTTTGCAGTGGCTGAAGTCCCTAGAGTGTCCATTCTCTCTCTCTCTCTCTCTCTTTCTCTCTGTCCCAAACAAAAAAAATAAAATATGTTTTAAAAGAATTACATTTTTACTACATAAAGGAAATGATGAGGATGGCTATGTCCTTTCAGCTTGCTATTATAGATATAAATATAAAAGTACATATAACCACCAGGGAAGAAAATTCAGTGTTATGTACTTCATCACTTAAAGATTTTTGGACATCTCTTAGGATTGGCCAAACATAACCAGTTTGTTCTAGCATGTCAACTGCTTTCAGAATCTCATGCACTTGAAGCCACTGTTGATGCTCAGTCTTAAATGGGACATGTAGATTACTTCCCTTCAAAGTTCAAAGAAAACAGTGGAAGGTGAAGTAGACAAAAATGAGACCAAGGAAAGGGGGTGGGGAACACTGTGGACACTGACTTCCAGGCATGAATGTCTGTCACACGCTTGAACTCATAGGAGCTGTGATTACACAAGATTGGGTCTGTCAATACTCCATCATGGTTGGAAGAGGGCTCAAGAGGCTCCACTCCTCCCCAAGCAGCTACTTAGCAATTAATGCTTGCAATGGGAAAAAGAGGCATTTTTTTCAGTAGTTCAGCCACTGGTAAGTTGCCCATGTTACAGTCAAGAACCCCAATCCATATTCATAAAAACAACCCTTATTAAACTCAGTAAAATAGACAAAAAATATCAAACTAGAAATGAATTAATTGAGAAGAAGGGATTCAGTGGGAGTGGAAGAACAAGAGAAATTTATGGGGTAAATAAGATGAAAATATAGTTTATGCAGGTATAATATCCTCAACAATAAAAATTCATACTAGGCATGGTAGTGAGAAAAATTCCTGTAATTCTAGCACTTGAGAGTCTCAGGCAGGAAGATTGCCTTGAGTTTGAGGCCATCCAGGGTTACATGATGAATTCCCTGCCAGCTTGGGCTACATTGTGAGATTCTATCTTAAATCAGGCATACAAACAAATTAACAAAAAGCAAACTAAAACAAAACGATACAAATTGAACCATACCAAACAAAAAGAAAGAAAATCAAGTATCCGTGGTGGCTTCTGTTACTTTACAATTAAAACTCAGGAATTCTGTGATTCTACCTAAAACTGTGTATATTTGTCTATTTCAGAGGGAAATGTACTGATTGAACTCTTCTACTGGCTGACATGTGCAAACAAAAATATTATGAAAGGCTGAGTGGATAGAGCCATGGTAAAGTTATTTTCCTCAGTTGTGTAGCCACTGGTAAGGTGCCTATGTTCCTGTGAACAAACCTCACCTATACTACTATAAAGAAAATTAAAAAATAAAAATAAAATAAAACTACTTCTCTCACACACAATCTCTCTCTCTCTCTCTCTCTCTCTCTCTCTCTCTCTATATATATATATATATATATATATATATATGATAGTAGGTAGAAGGGGGATTATTTGGAAATATGTAGGGCATGATTGTGAGTGGAGCAAGAGAGAGTACTTGGTGAATGACACCAAAGTACATTATGTATAAAAATCTCATAATGAAACTCATTATGTGTATACTACAAAAACAATATAAAATTTTATGCACGTGAATAATTTCCTCTTGAACTAACTATTCCTCTGATGTATGTTCTTATTTTACATATTTTTTTCTTTTTCATCTTATCTACTTTTTCACGTCTTACATTTTTAAACATGTATACAGTATCTTGTAATCTGATCCACCCCCATTATCCTGTTAGCCCCCTGCTGCTCCAATTAACACCCTCTTCTTTCCCATTATTCCCTATCTTACTTTCATGCCTTTTTAACCATTGAGTTAAATTTGGGTTGCTGCCATCATTGTGGGTACATAGTTATTTACTGTGAAATAGGTTACTTGTCAGTGGCTATGCCACTGATGAACCTGATTCCCTGTTCTTCAAACAACCATTAGTGGTCATTTGTTATTCTGAGAGGTCTGAGGTCTCATGTATCCTTCCCCCATTGATGGTAAAGTACTGACAAGCTCAGTCTTGAGTAGGAAACCACAACTTCTGTGAGCTCATGACAGTAACAGCCATGTTCAGTCCAGAAGACAGTATTTCATAGAAGGAGCCTTCTCCCCATCTTCCTGCTGTTATGTTCTCCACCCTGCTCCTTCCCCCATCCACTTCCATGAGGTTTCGGAGCCTTGGAGGAGGTGGATTTGATGTCTTGTTTTAGGCTTAGCACACAGTTGTCACTTATTCTCAGCAATTCTGCTAACTATGCATCTCTGCATTAACCACTGCCCATACTAGTAAGAAACTTCTGTGATCAATGATTCATGCTGTACTAATATTTCTTCTTTCAGTGGAGACGTTTACTATACTTAGCAGGGACTGGCTTGTAGCAGGTTGGGGGTGGTGTTATTCTGCCAGCTTTGTGTTCAGGGCACCAGGATTTCTCCCCAGTCCTCTGTTTTAAGTAGAGTACTACTTATAACAGCAGACACTAACTACCTTGGTATGAGCCCACTACAAAAAATGGCCACAGTCTATTTTTATGTCTACTTTTATGGAGTAACGAAACATTGACAGTATTGCAAGTACTAATATATTAGTTCTGGTGGGGTTATAATGAGAGAAAGAAGTTAAAGATGGAAAAACTACCTTATATCTACTTAGAATTGGGTTGGTATAGAGACAGTGGAGAAGTGGGGCATGGGGAAAAGGTGGTGTTCTAGGAGCAAAAGATAAAAGCACTGGGTAAAGATGGAAGAGTTTTGGCTAAAGATAGACTGAAGAAATAGAGGTGAAGGCATTCTAACAGCTAATATAGAACAGTTCCCTCTCTTGGGAGGATGAAGCTCAGAGTTCCTGCAAACCAGAATAGAAAATGTTCCTCAGGAGAGGACGATATAGGACAAAGATTAGGAAGAAAAAGAAAAAAGAAAACTGAACAATGCACAGAATCAAAGTACAAACACCCCTTTCAAGAACACACTCATATCTCTTTTCCTTTATAAATAAATGAGAATATATTGACACTTTAATTAGTGGAAAATGTTTGTGACCAAAAAACAAAATTTTTGTGACTTCTTTTAAGTTTCAGTCAAAAATAGTCTCATATAAAAAAATTAACACACTCACACATAACAAGAGTCTGTAAAAATATAAGTATTTTTTTGTTATTTTTATTTATTTATTTGAGAGTGACAGACAGAGAGAGAAAGAGGCAGATAGAGAGAGGGAGAGAGAATGAGCGAGAGAATGAGCGCGCCAGGGCCTCCAGACACTGCAAACGAACTCCAGACGCGTGTGCCCCCTTGTGCATCTGGCTAACGTGGGTCCTGGGGAGTAGAGCCTTGAACCAGGGTCCTTAGGCTTCACAGGCAAGCGCTTCACCGCTAAGCCATCTCTCCAGCCCAAAATATAAGTATTTTTAAATGCAAGTTGGATACTCTTACTGTAGGGTACATTTTAATAACATATATGAAAATGCCTAAATGTATGTAAACAATAACATTAATAACAAAACTTTGTGAATTCTATGGAATAATTCCTTACTTGTTATTTTAGTGATCTTTAATTATTCAATATTTTAATTTTATTAGTTACCTATTATATTCTTATGGTATAGTAATTACAAGAATTTATCCCATCATGTCATTAAAAATTAAAACTCTGTCAGTTGTTTTATTTGAGCAAATACACATTCCTTAAATCTTCAAAATGATGGTTTTATATGGAATAAGCAATAATCTTATTTTTATTTCTCAATTTAATTTATCTAACTATAATTTTGATTTATACCAATCATGCAGCATGTTATTTTATAATGCTGTTTTTGACAAAAACACAATAAATATTTAGAATTATCATGTTGACTACATCATATCATAGTGGTATCTGTTTAATTTTATTTACACTTAAAAAACCTACAATGTCAATGATATTCCAATGCTACCAAAAGATTATTTTTTTCAATTTTCAAACTTCAAAAAGATAAAAGAAAATACAACCCAATGTTTTGCTTAACTATTTTTTCTCTAAAAAATGATTAGGCTTGTGTCTTTTGACTTATCTGTCATAATTTAACAATCTGTTGTTTTAATACTGGTTAAATCTGATTATTTCATATTTAATCTATCTTAATCAATATATCCCATATGTAAATGTGTGCTAGCAAAAGCTAGATTTCTTATCAAAGATTTATCAGTTGCTCAAATATGTGCAATCATTGATCAATAACCACTAGCCAAAGCAATGGTTTTCTTTTAAAGTTCAAATCTGTTTGACATGACTCTGCACTCTAATTATGTTTCTATGTTCTTATCTGTCTAGTGTGTATGCTGAATGGAAGATGATTAAGCCATTTTTAGAAGAGTAAAATTAATAGAATGGGCAGTCCATGGGAAGCACATCTTGCCAAGGGCCGCTGAGAAGTCACAGAAGAAGGCATGGGTGGTTCAATGATGCAGCTTGTGGTGTGACTGTGAAAACATGGAGACTTCTCTTCATTGCATGTCCTGCAATGAGCCTTGCCTTACACATGGATGTTCACTACAAACATGCTGGCTCAATCTCCTGCCATGTAGACAGAGCTCCGTATAACTTGATTTATGGAGTAAAGAGAAATAAATGGTCTTGAAGAAAGGAATCAAGGGCAGTTCTCTAAAAAAGCCTGTTTCACAGTAATTTCTCATTAATGATGATGCTATACTTCTCTACTGACTGCATGGTCGGGGGCATCTGATCCGCTCTCTGCAGCCAGCATATTGATTGTGTGGGTCGATGCGATGTGATGCACAAAGAACCAAGTAAGTGCGAGGCTGAGTTTCCTGGATAACTGCTCAGAAGCAGATAGCTTACATTTGATGCTTCCAAGCTGAGTGGCCCCACATGAAGTCAAATTATTAGTAAAAAGCCATCTTAAAGCAGACCAGTCTCTCTTTTGTCAGTAGGCCTAATATTATTGAAATTAGTTACATGAAAAGAAAAGGCAGGCTAAGCAAGATTACATCCCATGGCCACATGGTTATATTTGCTTTTTTCTTTTTCTATGTACACTGCAGTGCACACATAAACAATAGGGTCTAGTTACATGGTCTTAGGTTACAAGTGGATCTTTTCTCTCTCCGTAGGTAACTCTAGCATTTTCCTGCAAGATAGTGCTTGCACTGCACATAAGTCAAAATAATTTGCTTGGAGAATCCTCCAACACACAATAAAACATCATACTTACTATGGAGTTTCCAAACCAATTGGACAAATCAGCAATAATTCAGAAGAACAAACCAGAAATTCAAACAACTAATTCTTTAAAAAATAGCTATTCTTGACGCGAATAAAACTATTGGATAAAGGGCTAATTTGCTTTAGAAGTAAGTTTTAATATGTCTAGCAGAGTCAGTAACACAAGTTTGGGATGCATACGTTTTTCCTCACCAGTAGAAGAGAAGGTTTAAGAGTTACCTGCCACAGGGGGTCTTTCTGCTCAGGAAACAGCTCGAAGTACTTGTGGGCTAGTTGTACTGGAGGCAGAGTTTGCAGTTTCAGGTTGGTCCAGCTGTGCACAAAGTTGGCCAAGTTCAAAAAGGTATACAAGCCTAGGCGGTCATTCCCATAGTTAGACAAATGGGTCATGAAAATGCTGATCTGAAAGGCAAATAAAAGTGACCACTCAATAAATGCCATCAGCTTAAGCAGTAGCACCCCTAAGTTTGGAATTTCGTTGTAAGTACAGCAATTCTTATGAGTGAGAAACCACACACTTAATTTCCTCATAACACAACATTTAAAGTTACTTTACAATAAAACCACATTTAAGATCGGCATTAGCTCAGTGCTCGTCACGAGTACAGTGTCACCTTCAGTATCACTTTCTCCGTATTGCAGAGACACTATCATGACACCACTAAATCAAAAGAAGTAGACCAGTTCTAACAGGAAGCAATTGCTCCAGATCTTTCTTGATGTAGATACACTGTCTTGGAATCAGACTTGAGTAAATAGGTTCTTTGTGGCATAATGTAGTATATATTTTTTAATTTCAGTAAAGGTTAAAGAAATGATGTTTGAGGTGATAGACATGTTTAATATGATTGGAACATGGCACAGTGCATGCTAAAACAACCACGGAGTAGCCCACTAACATATAGTATTTTTTTTCTTTTTTTCCTTTTCTTATTTTTGAACTCAGTGAATACAGTAAAGTTGGTACCATTGTTAGCCTTCTTCCTGTCCTCTGCCCTCCACGGGGACCTTCCTTGTTAGGGTATGTGGGTTGTGCATTGTGGGATTAGCCAACAGTTTTGGATAGGAGGAAATGTCTCTGCATATCATGACCCAAGGTGTGGCTCTGACATTCCTTCCGCTCCCTCTTCCGCAAATTTCCCTGAGCCAGGTTGGTTTCATTTTAGGTCTGCTTCAGTGTTGAGGTCTTGGGAGCCTCTGTGTCTCTGGATATCTGGTTTGGTAGGGCTTGATTATTCTCTGTGTCTATCTCCTTCACCCTTGTGCTGGTACCCAGTTTGCCAAGAAAACAGCACTCTTGCATGTTTCCCCAATTATTCTTAGTTTCAGCTGTGGCCTTTTTGAGGTATGATGAGGTGGTTCTTTCCCTAGGATCTGCATCTATCTGAAAAAGAGAAGCAGATTCTCCAATGGAGAGTAAAGTTAGCACCAGATAAATGTGATAACCATTATTTTTTAGAGAGAGTTTAATAGGTGTAGGCTCACTTGTAGCCCACAATTGGTGGGACCTTGATAATGGAGAGCAGGCTTAATTTTGGATATGGTTCTGACTTATGGCCCAGCTCCAGCTACGGGTTCTGTTCCACTGAGTGGATCAGTTAGCCAAGTCAAGAGCAGTTGGTTTCCCACCATGGCACTTGTGTGATCATCACGTCAGGTTGTTTGCTGCTAAGTAGGTTAGACCGTGAGTTGCTTGGACAGATATTGATCATTTTCCACCAGTCGCTCATGTAGCACCTTCTCGCACTAGATGCCCTGTCTGGGGACTGACTTTCTTCCAGCTTCCAGCCATGTCACTCCATAACATGTATAGTTTTTATACTTTGATTGGTCCTTTTAAAAGTTAATGTGTCCCAATACTTATTGCATTAACCAAAAACCTTACCATATTCTTTTGCAACTTTTCAGACCATAAATTAACTGTAACAGCTATGGTATTTCAGTGATCTTTAATGCATCACAGAGTAAGTAGAAGTGAAAACACTCTTAGAAGACTGCACAGACATTTGCATGTTAAAGATACAACCTAACATATACTTCCTTAAGCATCAAAATCACTGAGCAATCTCTCCAGCCCTTATTGTTTTTATATGGATGCTATTTTACCTTTTAAGAGACTATATGATTATATACATATTCATTTTAAGAGATTATACTTAATATGATTTAGGATATTTGAAAATAAAAATGAGTATGCAGTATTCATTGCAATGCCATTTTTATTTTAATGTGGCTAGGCTAGTAGCCACTGAATAATTAGAAATTTTAGATAGAAAGTCTTTTATCTTACAAAATTAATACCTACAAATTTGCTTCTACAGTAATCCCTGAAGTTATATAGCCTTATTATATAGCAGGACTGATACTAAACCACATATAAAATCATTAATTCCATGTATAAAATCATTCACATGTATAAAACTTATCAATTTCACATCATCCTTCTACAAGACAGGTAGTTTCCTTGTGTTCTTTACAGATAATGAAACACAGTCCAGAGTGGTTGAGGAAAATGTCTAAGTCCCACATGCAGTAAGTTGTAGAACGAAATTCCCAAATCCAGCACACAGTATGCCTGGTGCCTACACTCAGGCATTTTATATATTGAATTTGACATCTATCAGTTTTTCCTTACCCTTAAAAGATTAAGAGCATATTTCTAAAGAAGTGTGTGGGGGGGAGGAGAGCCATGTATTATTTTGGCAATTTCCAAGGTATTTTTTTTCCTTTTTTGAAATAGAATTACAAGAGAAATTACTTTTTTTTTGTTGTTGTTGTTTTTAGTACTGGAACTTTAACTAAGGCCGTAAGTTCTACCATTGAGGTATATCCCTAGTTTTCGTTTTATGTTTTTTTTTTTGATCCTCACCTTGAATTCATTATGTAGTCTAGTCTATTCTTGAATCTGTGATTCTCCTGCCTCAGTTTCTTGAATACGTATATTATGAGCCTACTTGTTTTGGGGCTAATAAATGAACACTTTTAAGACAATTAATTCCAGTGTTTTAATATTTTATTTATTCATTTGAGAGAGAGAAAGAAAAAGAGAGAGAACAGACCAGTGCAAACAAACTCCAGATGCATGTGTCACCTTGCACATCTGGCTTTATGTGCGTACTGAGGAATCAAACCCAGATCCTTAGGCTTCGCAGGTAAGCACCTGAACCACTGAGGCATCAATCCAGCCTGAATTAGAGTGCTTTAAAAGAATACTAATGATGCATTTCTTTCTGAAAACATCATAATCCCTGTCACATTTCTTATCCACTTATTCTTCCTTGGAAAATCAAAGATTTATAGTCTAAAGATCAAACAAGAAGAGAGATATTTAAGACAACATTCTTTGTAGAGTGAGTTTATATAGAAATTTAAATCAGATCACTGAAATGTGAGTTGATGAGTGATCTTGGCTCATTTAAACAAGCAGCGGTATCCACACCACTGGTGTGTACATTTGCCAATCCTTCACACTTAAGCTCCTTTATCTAAATTAGGAAGTGTCCTCTGTGCAGGAATTAATTACAGTTTCTCAAACACAAGAGAGTACCTAGAATTGATCCACATGCAGCTGGAATTTTGTCATCCAAACTTCTTTATAATCATTATATAATATGTATTTGATCCAAATAAGTATGTACTTATCTCATGTCACTACTGTAATTAAGAAATAAGAAAATATAAGTAGTGTGCTTCAGGATAATTATAGTTTCCTGGGACTGAAGTTATTATCAAATTACAAAGCAGAGGCTGAGTGCATAAAGAAATGCAGTACTGTCCTGAAAACATACCTCTTGCCTTTTAGCATTGTTATTTTAAAGTAGAATTTTAAGGGACCTGTAAACATCCAAATTCTGGAAAAAATATTTAAAAAATCTATTAGTACTGTAAAGATAATTTTGTATCATAGATTAAGTTATATTATCATTATGTTAACATAATCATGGTAAAAATATTTTTGCAGTGGAATAAGAATCCTAAGCATTTTTTTTCCAGAATTTTTGTTGGAGAAAAGGCTTTGCTTCATGAAGAAAGTATGCAACTTAATGTAGGAAGTGTCATGCCAGCCTTGTGGAAAAATGGAATCTGGAAAGTTGATGTGAGGTTCTTATAAGTCTAGATTCATTCTGGCATTTAAATTTCCCTTAGTTGAGCATGAAAACAAATGGCCAGCCATGACACTGCAGTGACTATCATGTACGGCAGCATGTGCGCATGCGTTACCGGTTAAGAGCAAATTAGTGCTGGTGTACGGTCAATTGACTGCACTTTAAGAAAAACAATTCTGCAAGCACAGCTTAACTGTGCATGTCTGGCTCACTAAAAGCACCTTTTGTACAGACAGAGCACTTTAGTTTTAGTATTTCTGGACAAATGGCTTGTTTAAAAACAAGCTGGTACAGACAGTATATGAAGAATATGACAAATTAAGAAGGTGGCTTGAGGCCAAAGAAGGGAAGTCCAAGGATATGAGGATAAGATAAAAACACATTAATTTTCCACAGATTTACACATATTGCTACTTTCATGCATGAGGGTGTCTGCTTTCCTGCCTATGCTGCCCCCTTGATGTGCTTACTTTCATTTACTTTCTTAGTGCACACTAAGCATGCTCTTGCTTAGTATTCGCCAATGTGTCATCCAGAGACAGCATGACAGTGTCACGTGGGCGCACATTGTTGATCCATAAGACACACTACTTGTTGGGCTATTGCGTCCAAGAGATACCCATTGATCAGAGCAGCAGACTTAACTTTCATGTGGCAAAGGCAGACAAGGACTCAAGGCAATCAGGAGATCATTTTAGGAACGAGATGTTAAGTGCTGACGTCAAGCACACTGCGTCTTCCAAAGGGGTACGGAACCAGGTTGGCATTGCTTCTGTTATGAGGCATGCCCCTCTACAATCTTCATCTTATCTTTGGCAGTTCTGTGTTTTTTTTCTTTTTTCGTCTTTCTGTACTCAAGATTCTCAACTCTATTCAAACAAAACATAGGAGACTTCTAAATTATTCTTTTTATTTATTGTAAACACCATAAAAGCAAGTTCATAGGAACTCTCACAGACTCATTATTTATTAGAAAATTTTCATTACCCTGATTGCCAGAAATAGAATACATAGATTAGATTTGGAAAACTATCATCAATGGAATAATTCTATTTAATTATGAATCTTAGTCCAAAAATATGATGAATGCAAACTTGTAATCCCAGTGCTCTGTACACGGATAAAGATTGCAAATTCAAGGTAGTCTAGGGCTACATAAGGAAACTTCTGTTTAAGAAAATAGAAGGAAGAAAACAGGAGCATTAAATATGCGTAAATTAAATATACGCATTGTGATAATCAGGAATGGGGTCAGTATAATTGAACTCTGGTGACAATATTTAATTGGGTGTAAAAGTACTGTCAGGGTAACTAATGAGATATTAGTGAATTAGTGATAGCACCTCCACCCCAGTCTTTAGTCACAGTAGGAAATTAGTTGCTAATTTGCTTTCTCTTGAGCCAGGGTCTCAGTATGTAACCTTAAGGCTGGCATTGAACTCACTACCCTCCAGCCTGCCTTAATCTCAGCTTTACAAATGCTGGGTTGCAGGAACACACCACTGCACCCTGTTCCTTTTAGTTGCTGTTCATAAAATTTATTTTTCACTGCTTTGAAGTTACAAATATTTGAAATATGAAAAAGAGAAGGAAAAGGGTGAAAGTAAAATAAAAAGACCTTATTATATCTATAAAATGAAACATCAGCATTATCTGGATTGACTTTAAATATTTTCTGAACTGACTCTAGAATAGTTTCCTTGCTTTTTCCCTGCTTTTTATGACAAATGCAATGTTATTGATAATTGTTTAGTTTTGACTACTAATAACATAGTATCTTAACTTGGAACTTCGGTCATTTCATCTAAAATGTAGTTTTAGTTAAAATATAGTTTAAATATTTCAATATTTAGTTCTGAGTATTTAACTGAGTTTAATAATAAATCATTTTAAAAGTACACACTTCATAGGAACCCCCTACCCACACACACACACAAATAAAGAAATAAGTTTGGCAGACCAGGAAAAGATAAAACTCATTTTGGGCATCTTGCTCTGCATTTATAAGCTAACATAGGATTTTTCAAGAAAGCATTAAATATTAGCAATCAGTTTCCAGTTTTGTCCCTTTGGCCCTGACAGCTTGCCTCTTTTCAAAATAAATCCATTGTGTTTAAAAATATGTCCATTAGCTGGTTAAATTATTGATCAGGCTTTTAGTTCTCCGAAGATGTGAAGATGGATGGAGTACGGGGGATGAGTCTCTGGTGGCTTACCTCATGGGCTTTGGCATTGGACTTGTACTTGTCATTTATGAAAAAGGTAATTTAGTTCTTTTTTAAGCTGAATGTAGTCTGGAAACACACAGGAGATTCTAAGAATAAGACTGTATGTAACAATACCAATCTGAAGACATCATTTAAATGTACATGACACAGTTGTTGGCCATACTACAAGCACACATACCTCTTCAGTTAGGGGGAATTCATATCTTGGTGACTATAACTATATTACTACCAAAAGAAAGTTTTTCAAATCCAAGTAAAATTATCTTCTTCTTCTATTCAGTCTAGTGACAGCCATTACCTTAAAACCCTCTTTTAGTCTTGCTATAGTGTTCAATAAAAATGAAACATACATTGGGATGGTTGGTTAATGCCTGTCTTTTTTGTTTTGTTTGTTTGTTTTTGTTTTTTTTCAAGGTAGGGTCTCTCTCTAGCCGAGGCTGACCTAGAATTCACTCTGTATTCTCAGGATGATCTTGAAGTCATGGTGATCCTCCTACCTCTGCCTCCCAAGTGCTGGGATTAAAGGTGTTTACCACCACGCCCGGCTTAAGGCCTGACTTTTCTTAACACCTTATACTTGGGACTAATAATGTTAATTCACAAAAGTGTTTAGCTCCATTTTATATGCTTGTTATACTTTTTTGAATACAAAATCATCTCTTAAGGAAAGGGAAGCAAACATTAATAGAATCAATGACCAGCCTGAAGTCATCAGGGAACTCCAGAACATTCAGTGTTCAAATTCACCACCCTATCCATTGTTCACCTAAAATCTTACTAAAAAGGGTAGACTTCCTATTAGATATTTATTCCACACTTAAATAAAAGTTAACAAGCCAACCAAAATCACAAAGCTAGAGAATATGAGTCTAGAATCAAATTCACTTTTATTTGTGATATCTCTGTCAGAATTTTGGATGTAAATTTTCCAAATTTCCTTCCCCTACTGACTGCTTCTGGCATTTTAATAAGCCTATAGATTTTATCTGGAGTTATCTCACACTGCTACTAACAAAGAAACAACTATGAATTTTTCTAAAAGTTATCCTATGTGAAAATGTCATCTATACATTTTTTAGAAATAGGGGGCATATAAAATATTTTTAATAAATGTATCTACATATAAACAGGTATTTCAGCTTAGCATTGATTGTAGACATTTCAAGATAAAAAACATTGAAGAAAAAAGTGATTACTACTTGTAATGTTTTTCCTTCTCTTGCAATACTTAAAAACAGACATCAAGGTTTTCTATGATGGGACACAGTAACATCTGTGTTACAGAAATTGAAAGTAATTCCAGTCTTCTTGTTTGAAATAAAAACATTTCAATAAGTTAAAGGATGCCTTTCTCTAATAATCATTTTTAGAAGAAACATGAGGCAGAGAAAAAAAGTAGGAAAGGAAGTAAGGGAGGGATAGTGTCAAAGAAGGAGAGAGGGAAGGGAAAAAGAAGCAAATGAAATTTCTAAAAATAAATGTGTTTGTACATTAGATACAACTATACAGGGAAAAAAAAACACAGTAGGCTGCTGAAAGGGGTTTAGTGCATGCTTTTAAATCTTAGTCAGAATAGACCCCAGCTATTGATCTTCCTACCCAGACTGTTTCTCTTAGCAAAGGGGCTATTTTGCTCCATGTGACTTGTAGCGTGGTTTCATATGAGATGTGCAGCACCACACACATTTATAATTCATCATGATTCCTAGCTGATGTTTTAACATTCCATACCCTTGGCTGACTATTAAAGAAAGTCTTTTCTTGTACCTGTTAAGAACTAAATGGTTTTAATTTGGAACACATCTAGTAAAGATGTGGCCTACTATAATAATTCATACAGCTCTCTCTGTAGCAATGGGGCAGTACAAATCTAAGCTAGAATCAGAATGCCTGGGTGTGAGGACTGAGTCTCTAAATAGCAGACTTCTTCAGAGATAAATGGAAAGAATGAGTTTGCTTTCAGGTTGACTGTAACATTTAAATGAGTGTGGTAATTCAAATATTGTTAAAATGAAAAATATTGCACTGCAACTACCATTATGCACATTCAATTAACGTAAATTTGGAAAACAATAGTACCTTGTATAAATGGTTTGTTTTCAGAGGTTGCAATTACCAGCAATCAGCTAACTACACAGTAGGAAAATATTAAATGGAAAGTTACAGGAATAAATAATTCATAAACTTTAAATAACATCTATTAAATATGTTATTGAGTTTTGAATTTATTATTAATATCTTATTTTGCTCAATTTATGTTTTGAATTTATCATAGATATATGAAGTATCATAGAATATATAGGCATCCACTGGGGTCTTGAAATGTGGGTATAAACGGTAAAAATATGTATTAAGCCCATTTTGATTTATTGAAATTGCATTATAGATAATAATTTTTGTAAGCAAAGTCAGGTTTCTTTCTCTTTTTTTGAAAATTTCCTGTTATTATACAATGCTTCTGATAATATAACTTCTAGTTAGAAGAGAAATTAGGTTACCTGTAACCAGAGTGAAAAATGACTAAGTTTGATAACTAATACATAAAACTCTTGTAGTGTTGATGCTATTTCAGAATAGATTGAAGTTCTGTCCATCAGAATCACCACTGATGAATGCAGGTAAAAATCAATGCTAAACAGAATCTTTTGCCGGCGTGGTGCCACATGCCTTTAATCCCAGCACTTGAGAGGCAGAGGTAGGAGTATCACCATGAGTTTGAGACCACCCTGAGACTATACAGTGAATTGCAGGTCAGCCTGGCCTAGACTGAGACCCTACTTTGGAAAAAAAAAAAAAAAGGAAAATAGAAAAAAATAAAAAGAATAAACCAAATAGAAATCTTTTGTTTCACTTTCATAAGTACTATGCATACATTTTAGAAGCACACTACTCTAGGGCAACATAACAATGTAAAGTAATGCCTTGACCCCTCAGTATAACCTTGGGGCCCTGACCCTCAGACATGTATGTATACGCTTGGTTACTTATACTCTTCTTCCTTCCACATTAGAAGAGAAGTTCATTGATGCTGGCCACTACTGTGTCTTTGGCACTTTGCAAAATGTCTGGCACATAATAGGTGTGTAGCAAATGTTTACTAAATGAAAAAGTGTATCCTTGGTAACATACACTTCTCTGCCAGTAGCAAATGTGGAGTAACTTAATTGCTTTCCAATTATTCTCCAAACTCAGGAGACATGAGGGAAAAAACAAAACCATCTATCCCACATCCCCGCAAACAGCTGGCATTTAATAGGATATGATGAATTGCTAAATTACATTTTCATTTGTGTTTTCCATTTCTACGATCAGACTAAATGCAGCAGAAGTTCTATTCTGCATCTGATTATTTACCAGCATCCCAGATTTCCAGTCATAATATTTGGTTAGTGAATTATTAACAAATAAGAACTGTTTTGATTCAAGACTGACTGGAGTGTAAACACTGATATTCCTGAATAGAGAAGTTGGGCAGTGCCCTCGTCAAAGCAGCAGTAAGTAGGGCAGCTGCTCTAATAGAGAACAGAAGGCTCCTGATATATTTCACTGAGCAGGAGCTTGACTTTTCATTTTTCTTTTACTTTAATAGAGCCTTAAGTCACAGAAAAGCAACACATTTGCAACCATATCACTAGGGCTTGCATTGGTGTTTTGTTTTTCATTGGTAGGCAAGTCACAATGGAGACTTTAGACATCATGATAATTGCCTTTTATAACACCTTGATTTTGAACAAAGATTGCCCCCAAATTGCCCAGTTTTACAAAATGGGGAACTGCCAAATGTACTTCCCATCTGTGCTACTTAGCATTACTCTTCTTTTTCAAAAGTTCAAATTTCCTTTTCACCCATGCTACAGTGATGATGCTACATAAGCCACTGAATTGCAGATATAGAGCACTAGGAATAATCATGGGTAGTTTAGCCATTGGATGAAGAAAATATGCCCATTAGTAACACTGTAAGTTTCTCTAACGGCTACAACTTGATATCAAGTGTTACTGGTAAAAAGAAAAGTCAACTTAATTATTCAATTCAACAATCAAATAATTAAAAAAATGTTTATTAAATGGTTATTATATGCCTAGACATCTATAAGAAACTAGAAATATAATAGTAAGTTAGTTATGTATGTTTTTTGCTTAGAGGAAATTGAGGTCAAATAGGGACACAAAATAAAATAGCACTTATAACACAATAGGAAAGGGACATCCTATCACTCTGTGATACCACACAGGCCCTGAAGAGAGCCTTCTTAGAAATGGGAGCACTGTGTTGATATCTGAAAGGTGATCTGGGACATGTCAGGTGACAAAATGAGGTAGATTCAGGGTGGGTGGCATGACACTGAGATTATGAGATAAAGAGAGAGAAAAGGCATGTGTGAAAGCCAATTGGTAACAATGTCTTCTAGAAATGGAAGGTCATAAAAGGTGTTCCATGAAAAGGAATGGAACAGCATGAAAAAGAAAGAGATCGATTGATACAGATCCTTAACATTCTGAGTGGTTTGTAGCTTAACCCCAAGAACAAGAAGGGACCACAAAAGCTCTATAAGTATTTCATATATATATATATATATATATATATATATATATATATATGAAATCTAGCTATCAGAAGAGGAAGAAGTAGAGGTTGGACTCACTTAGGAAGTCTGTGTAGGGACAGCACTGAAATATAGTGATTATCTGCATAGTAGCACTCAAAGTGGTGAGAAATTAAAGACTCAAAAGATATTAAAATACTGAATCTCTAGTATTCTATGTTTGAATAAAATTTCTGATGATTTGTATTTGATTAGCTCTCAGAGGTGAAAAAAGGAAGGATCAAAGTTGGTATTTGATATTTTAGCTGAGGCAGCTGAACTGAAATTGGAGAAATTTTATAACTACTCTAACAAGAAGATATTGAAGGAAAAATACTTGTGCCCTTCCTTTTGGATATCAGAATATTAAAATAATGTAGCCCCAAAATTTAATATTTTCCTCTGAATTTCAAGATCAGTGAAGGGAAAGACTGATGCCAACCATAGGAGTAATTTGCTTCTCAGAGAGAGACTTCACACAGTTTTGACAATTTAAATTAACATATACACATTTCCTGGCATTGTGTCATGTTTTCTATAAAATTATAACACTGTTAGAGAAAAGATAAAGATTAGGAGTCTCTCTCTCTCTATGGTTTGGCCCAACTAAATAAATGTATTTTCCTTTATCAATTTGCCTCCTACATTTTTAAGGAAGTGGCAGGATTATGAACCTATACTCCTCTTGTACCAACTTCACCTCAACTGGGAACAATGGTCAGCATTGATCATAACAAATAATTCGCAGGTATAAAGAATCACACAAGGGCTGGAGGGATGGCTTAGTGGCTAAGGTGCTTGCCTGTAAAGTCTAAGGACCTAGGTTTAATTCCCCAGTACCCACACAAACCAGATGCACAAGGGGGCACAAGCATTTGGAGTTCATTTACAGTGGCTAGGGGCCCTGATGCGCCCATTCTCTCTTTCTCTATCTTCCCCTTTCTCTCTCTCTGTCCCTCTCTCTCTCTCTCTCTCTGTGTGTGTGTGTGTGTCTCACTCTCTCTGTCAAATAAATAATAAAATAAAATATTATTTTAAAAAGACTCATACAAAAGCTGACATGAGAAGCCCAGAAGTGAACTTGAGTACTCTGAGACTCAATATGTGTGCTATGTTTCAGCACTGCATCCATTCAAAGTCAACTGTAGGTCTACAGGAAACAGACAGTCAATTCCTTAAGAATTGAGGATTTGCAGAAGAGAGCCAGGCCCCAGATAGTTAACCCCTCTAGTGCTAGAAAGCACTACATGAGTTACTGGGGGAAAGTGGCCAACAATGGTGCAAGCAGGCAGGAGTCTAAGCTACCTAGAAGCAACCAGCCTGACAAGAAGTACACACCAGAGCAATGGTGGCACACAGCTTTGGTGGGTAACCAATAGCCTTCTGATTGGCTAGGAGATCTGCTCAGTGGAAAGGATGAGTTTATCTGGAACTGGGAACCAGGTCTGAATCCTATGGAGACAAAGATTGTGCTCTCCATTGCCAAGCTCCCACTAGTCTTTGGCTAATATAGGGACTATATTCATCAAATTCTCCCCAAATTAATAACGCTTATCCAATTTAACCTATGGTGACTTTCCTCTCTGTTGAAAAATCTGCTTTTTCTTTTCCAGAATGTAGGAAGACCAGAGGAGATAAATGACCCCTTGCATCTCAGTCAAAGCCCAGGTGAAATCACAGAGGAATTGGGGAGGTGAGAAGGAGTGCTGCTTACATGGTGAGCCTGACAGGTAGCACCAGGGTGAAGTTGACAGACTCTGAGCATAGTCAACACTTACCAAAGCAGTGATCCAGAGGCTCCTAAGAGCTCATCACTGAAGTAGACTTAAAATACACCTACCAAGGCTCAGGAAATTTTGTGGAAGATAGAGCAAAAACACTGCAAGAGCCACAGGTTGGGACATCATGCCCAGAGGCATTGGCACTGGCTCCCCCCAGTAACTGACTGCTGCTCCCACAATGCATAACCCACAAACTTATGGGGAATAGCAGCAATCTTACCAAGGAAGACCCTTAGTGGAATGGCAGAGATGAGAGAAAAGATGGTACCAACACATGATGTATTGATACAAAGTATGTTCTTAATTTAAAAAAAAAAAAGAATTGATGATTTGCCAAGTGAAAAGAATGGAAGAAAGGGGCACAAGGAACATCTTAGTAATGATAGGAAGACATAGTTTGAAATGATCTCCCAATATGCTTTCTGTAAATAAATAACATGTTGATCTTCTAAAATATATTTTCTATCTTAATCAGCTGACTTTATGACTAAATGTTGGCTACTGTGGTGGTTTGATTCAGGTGTCCCTCATCAACTTAGGTATTCTGAATTCTAGGTTTCCCCAGCTGATGGCAATTGCAAATTAAAGCCTCCTGGAGGCAGTGTATTATTGAGGGCAGGCTTATGGGTATTGTAGCCAATTTCCCCTTGCCAGTGTTTGGCACACTCTCCTGTTGCTATTTTCCACCTGATGTTGGCCAAGGGGTGATGTCCACCTTCTGCTCATGCCATCATTTTTCCCTGCCATCATGGAACTTCCCCTCCAGTCTGTAAGCCAATATAAACCTTTTTCCCCCAAAAGCTGCTGTTGGTGGGGTGACTTCTGCCAGCAATGCAAACCTGACTGCAAGAGCTACATTAAAGAAATGTTTACCTATGAAAGGGAACCTGAAAAACATACTGCTAATATTCCTGCACTTATTTAGAGCCAATAGGCTAAGTCCAGTCACCGGTTCTGATATAGCCATCTGTCCCAATTAGAGATGGTGGTGAAAGCACAGAGTTGAAATTTATTTAGTGTGTCCACACCGGAAAACAGAACAGGCAAGAGTTCTACTCATGGAAAATCTATCTTCAAGGTACTGAAACAAGCTTTAGGCTTAAATGAAAGAATTAAGCCAAGAGGTAGGCATCATTAAGCAGTCCTAGTCAAGGTGTCCTCTGGTTGGCCATTATCTTAGTTCTGGTTCTGCCAGTTGGTCTGAAGAAATCCATATTGCTGTCATTGGCTTGGAGGGATCCATCTGGCTCCTACAATGAGATCACTTCTGCTTCGAGGTATAGCCTCACCCTCATGTGCAATTACCCACATATGTGGGCAGGGGGAAGGAATGGGGGGTTGGTCTGTGCTATGAGAAGTTTTTTATTCTTTAGGTCTAAAGTGACTACAGGTTTAGGACAATGACTTATCTCTGACCCTTTAGCCTTAAAAGAAGGAGATACAGGCAAGACAAACAAACCTTGACTGATTAACAGGCTGACATGCAGAGATAAGCTGGTGACCCAAAGCAAAGAACACAGACAGAATGAATGCAGAGATGCCAGGCTTTCACTCTCCTTAGTTACATTGTGGGCTCAAATGAAGAGCCAATGGACTTAACTAAAAGAAACTGTTAAGTGTCTGTTTCACTAAGCATTATGAAGTACTAGAAATTACTTGGTCATTTTTAAATTTACATATATTCAAACTACTCAAATGTTAGCAGAGTTGTCTGATAAAGAGAGGAATCATACAGTATGTTCTTGAGAAAAGAATAAAAAAGGCAATAACAATCATCTCATACTTATGCTAAAATACTTTCCTCTTCTGCTTTGAGATAATGTGATGAAAAGAATAAGCAGGACCTCTGGGAAGGGAGGAAAAAAACTCTTAAAAAAGAATTCCACCGGGGGTGGTGGCACATGCCTTTAATCCCAGCACTCAGGAGGCAGGGGTAGGAGGATCACCATGAGTTCGAGGCCACCCTGAGACTACATAGTGAGTTCCAGGTCAGCCTGGGCTAGAGTGAGACCCTACCTTGAAACCCCCCCCCAAAAAAAATCCCATTGAAATTACATAGGATGAAAAGTTTTAACATTTTTATTTTTATTTTTATTTTTTAGCTTTCCGTGGACAAACATGGTGATTGTCCAGATGACACTAGGGAAAAAATCTCCTGGGTTGAATTGCATGAGATTGCAGATAGGAGGACTTCCCACAAAGTAAAAGGTTCCAAAGAACAAAAGACTTTAAGATGTTTGGACTTCAGTAAGGGCTAATGTCAGTGGTTAAAAAAAAAAGAAAAAAAAATCTGAGTATAGGTATGTGAAAAAAAAATCTGAGTATGGGATGATGGTACCAAATATCACTGCAGTGACACATGAAACACCAGCTAGGCTTCCATGAGATGTCTATTATTTGGGATGTCTGCCACACTGGAAGAATTATTGTAAACTGATGATAACCAGTAAGAAAGCTATTTATAAATGGAATTGTCATGTCCAAGGAAAGAATCTTACAAAGAAATAATGCCAAGTTTCCCAAATTAAAGTATAATCAAGATAAATGAAAACAGGATGAACACTCTAACACTGTGGGACAACACTATCAAACAGTAATACAGTAAACGCATAAGCATTGCAGCAGAACATATGGAGTAGACTTTTAAGTAATAGTATCTGATAAATTTCTGTAATTAATGCTACAACTTGTATGACAGATCCTATAAATTCAGAGAGTATCAAACAGGATAAGTACCAAGCTAATGCACAAATACTGGCAACAATCATATAGGAAAGCCAGAGAGAAAGCACCTTGCCCTACATATGAAAAGAGTTACAATAGAGTTTTCCTCAGAAGCTGTGAAGACAAAATTTATTTATTCTTTCTTTCTTTATTCTACCTTGAATAAAATATTTACCAAGTTATAAAAACAAGAAACACTAATCCAGAATTCTATATTCAACAAAATTAACCTCCAAACATAAAAGAGAGCTTACTTTTCTTTAGAGTTAGTAAAATTTCACTGTATTGACATACCATATTTTCTTCAGTAATTCATTTGTTGATGTAAATTTAGAATGGTTTCATTTCCTACAGATTGTGAAGAGTGTAGCAATAAACATATTTGTGAAAGTATCTCTGTGGTATAAGAGTCTTCTGAATATGTACCCGCCAGAATATGTTAATTGTTTTCTTAATTTAGTCATTCCAACTGCACTAGGATGGAATTTCAAAGTAGTTTTAATTTGCATTTTCCTAATGGCTGAGGATGCTTAATACTAAAAATATTTACTGGTCATTTGTGTTCTTTGTTTTTGGAACTGTTTGTTCAATTCATTAGTCTACTTATTTATGAGAAGATTTTAGGTTTCAGGATGTTTGACTTTCTCTAGTTCCTTATGTATTATAGATATTAACCCCCCTTCTGAGGTATAGCTGGTGGAAGATTTCCATCTGCTTTGCAAACTCTCTATTCACTCTAATGATAGTTTCCTTTGGTGTGC
This sequence comes from Dipus sagitta, assembly GCA_036346955.1. NCBI lineage: Eukaryota > Metazoa > Chordata > Mammalia > Rodentia > Dipodidae > Dipus > Dipus sagitta. The sequence continues at coordinate 87,097,571 of CM070771.1, read as the reverse complement.
AGAAATTCTTTCATTTCATGTAATCCCACTTGTCAGTTCTTGGGGCTTTTCACTGTCCGTTTCAAAAAACTTTTGCCTAGGCCCATATCTCCAAGTATTCTCTCTACACTTTTCTCCAGCAGTTTCAATGTTTTAGATTTTATGTTTCAAGTCTTTTATCCAATTTGAATTGATTTTTGTGTAGAATGAGAAGTATGGATTTAATTTCATTCTTCTACATGTGGATATCCAGATTTCTCAGAACTACTTGCTGAAGAGACAGTCTTTTCTTTTTTCTTTTTTCTTTTTTTTGATGCAGCTTTTTGACATTTTGTCAATTGCTAGTTGGCTATCATGGGGTGCATTTATTTCTGGGTTCACTATTTTATTCCACTGGTCTACATTCCATTGCTGTTTTTGTGCCACTATGATGTTGTCTTTTTCTCTATGAGTATGGTATAATTTGATTTCAAACTCTATGATTATTCTTTTTGCTTAAGACTGCTTTGTTTATTTGGAGGCCTGCACATTTCCATAAGAATATTGTTTATCTCTATTTCTATAAGTAATGTCATTGGAATTTTCATTTACGAAAATGCATGGAACTGGAAACTAATATATTAAGTGAGGTAACCAAGACTCAGAAAGTCAAATCTAACATGTTTTCTCACATATGTGGATCCTTGAAGAACACACACACACACACACACACACAAATGCATATATGGAAAAATATTATGTATAGTGTGTGAGTGTGAGTATTGGGGACCATGAGAAGGAAAAAAGAAATCTTAAGGGAGCTGGGAATGGGATATATAATAATAGATTGCATATGGCATTGTGACATCGAAGTAGAATGTGCTAATGAAAGGAGGAAGGGGAAAGTAGAATGGGAGAAAAATAAGGGTTAGGGGACTAGGAGATTAAGATCATCAGAAATAAAGCATTTATGAAAATGTAATGATTATTTTCATCATTGTGTGTGCTAATTTTAAATGACTAACAAAATATAGAAAGAAAGAAATCTAAAGAGAGAGCTGGGGTTTAGCTCAGTGCTAGAGTACTTACCCAGAAAGAATGAGGCCATGGATTCAATAGTCAAAATCAGAAATGCATGCATGCACACACATGCAAACACACATGCACACACACACACACACACACACACACCACCCCCACCACCACACACCCATCACCACCCCCACCACCAATACAGCAGCAATAAAATATAGAAGAGAAGTAATGATTTTCTCAAATGATGAAAACCAAGGGAAAATGCTGTCAGAAGACCTATGTTGAAAAAAAAATTAAAGAATATATTTTATTTTTCTTGTCATTAATTGACCTAAAATACAATGATATAGAGCAACAATAATGACAGTGAACTGCTCTCTATAGAACATGAATAAGCAAAGTAAAATCATAATAATAAGAAGAAGAAAGAGGAGGAAGAGAAGGAGAAGAAGAATTTCACAAGAGATGCCAGGGAAGAATTGGAAATAAAAATAAGGACAATTTTAAAACATGTTTTCAAGTATACTATATTATTTCCTTTCTTATGGCTGTGAACAAAACCTGATCAGAATCAACTTAGGACAACCAAAGCTTTATTCTGTCTTACTATTTTAAGGGATAGTTTAATTATGGTGGGAATGCAGGCAGAAACTAGAATCTAGCATCTCACATTGCCTCAACAATGCAAAGCACAGGGTGCAGGACTGGACTAAAACACTGGAACCTGCCCCCAGTGGACCGATTCTCTTCAGCAAGGGTCCAGCAAAAGATTCCACAAATTTCCCTAATAGTACCATCAGCCAGGGGGCTAGTGTTTAAACCTTTGCATTGCAACCATGACATATTACTAAAAGAAAAAATAAAATGGCATCATATCAAATACTCAGCTAAAAGTGGAGTTTGCAAGCCAGGTGTGGTGGCACAGGCCTTTAATCCAGCATGGGGAGGCAGAGGTAGGAGGGTCTCTGTGAGTGCCAGGCCACTTTGAGACTACATGGTATGTTTGTAAAAAGTGGTTAAGGCAAAGAGCAAATATGACCAATAAAAACAAATTATGGCATTGTGGCTACCGAGAACAATAATCAAATGTATTTTAAGTGCTATAAGTGCCCAAATATATGACAGAGATTGTCACAGTACAATAAAACAAAAATCACAAGAGCTGCTCAGTAGTACTATCTAGAAATACGTGTGATTAGTGTAAGAACTCAGATTAAGAGAAAAAGATACCCTATAATCATATTCAAAGTGAGCACTAGAGTACCTGTATTAATTTTGAAAAAGGGTATTTTTAAATGGGAGTAATAAATAATGACTGCGCATAATGATAAGAGCTGAGTGCATTCATACACATATACACAAATACATTAATTCACCCTTAAATTTAGTTATATGTTCACTTGCACACTTATTTACACACGTGTTCATACATACCAACTCTATGCTGCTGGCCAGATAGGCAGAGATAGTCTGCATTAGAAGGAGCAAAGCAACATTTTTTTGTATCCTAAAAATCACAGTTTGGGGCAGGAGAGATTGCTTAGTAATTAAGGCATTTGCTTGTGAAGCCTAAAGGCCCATGTTTGATTTTTCAGTACCATGTAAGCCAGATACACAAGGTGGCACATGTGTCTGCAGTGCATTTGCAGTGGTTGGAGGCCTTGGCATGCCAATTTTATTCTCTCTGTCTGACTCTCTTCTCTCTATCTCTCTCTACTTACCAATAAATAAATATAAAAACACACTTTTTTTCTCTCTTAATTTCTGTTATGTTCCTATAATTAAAAATGTTTAGAGAAACACGCATGGTGGTGCCCGCCTTTAATCCCAGCACTTGGGAGGCAGAGGTAGGAGGATCGCCATGAGTTCGAGGCCATCCTGAGACTCCATAGTGAATTCCAGGTCAGCCTGGGCTAGAGTGAGACCCTACCTCAAAAAAACAACCACAACAAAATAAATCTTCAGAGAGTTACAATTCCTGGCCAAAATATTCCTTATGGGTTTTTTTTTTTTCTCTTAAGTACAGCATAGGTGGGAATTTTCAACAAACTAGTATAATTATAGCCAGGAATTTTTTTGATTTGATTTTTCAGGAATGGTTAACTAGTTGTGTACAGTGATGTGTCACTTTTAAAAATGTTTTATGTAAACACCTTGACATAGGGAGTGCTTATATTTATCTTAAATCTTGTTGAAACGTGAACTAGGTGGGGAATATTTAATTTGTAATATTCTGACTTCTACATCTTTGTATAGTAATATAAATATGGGCTTTGCTGCCTTTAGTCTTTTTACTGCACTAGCAAAATATTCTATAATTTCCAATCTGTCAAAGTTAGAACATATGCCAACAATCTATATTTTAATACTGATTAAACATTGTGTGTAAAACACTTCTGCCATGTGTCCAATTCTTAATGCCCAAAAACTACATTCTTGCTCCATGTCATAGCAATTCTTTGAGAATCAAGTGTCTCACATGTGTCATATCCTGACAGCCTTCTATTCTAGATTATAGTCTGCTATAATAGATTAAGAAGCAGAGTCCATTCACTGTTGTTGGAACTCTGAGAAAATTTGGACCTGGTGACTCATTCTGCCATAACACAAAAAGACTGCTGAGACATAGATTTTGTGTTGACAGACCACTAATTTTAATAATGACAAATTGTCTCAGAGTTTGGTGCATTTCATATGCATGACCCTTCTGCTCCCCAAAAGTAATTTTTGTACCTGAAAATTACTCCTGTGTTTAAATTTGTTATCCTTATAGGTGCTTTGAATTTTTATTTCACCATGTTGGAAAGAGTTGTTAATTTTTTTCTTATTAATACTTTTAATAAATGATCATAAACCCAAAGATTTTCTTTTACTTCTGAATTTCTATAACATTTCAAACATTTGTTGTACTATAACTTACTGTATTGTTAAATATCTCCTGCAGTGGACTGGGCATATCTGTACCAAGAACAAATTTTATGCATTTATTTAACCTTGGGCACTGCACAGTTCCTGGCATAAGAAAATACAGACATTAAAAACCTCAGGAGCATGAAGGGGTTAAAAATCAAGTCTTCTCAAAACAGCTCAAGTTTATAAATGCAAGATAAATAATACAAACATGACATTCATGGACAGAGATTACATTCACACTGAATAGAGTAGGAAGGAGGTGGAGTCCAGCACTGACTAGAAAGCGCAAGCTTAAGTCTGCTCCCTATAGATGCCCATGCTTTATTTTTGAAAGGATTGATGTAAATGTTTTCAACACATTAATTAAACATGTTCTCTTTATCTAATAAATAAAATTAATAAAAAATAAAATTAAATATTTTATTTTTTTAAAAAAAGGATGGAAAGATGGCTTAATGGTTAAGGCACTTACCTGGGAAGCCTTAAGCCCCAGGTTTATTTCTGTAGAACCCACATAATCCATATGTGAAATGTGGCACATGCATATGGAGTTTGTTTGCATAGGTGAGAGGCCCAGGCACATTCACTCTGTCTCTGTCTTTCTCTCTCTCTCTCTCTCCTGCTCTCTCTCTCTCTCATAAATAAAAAAATAAAAAATAAATAAATAAATAAATATTTTTTTAAAATAATGACAAATAGACCTGGCAAACAGAATATGTCTGTGAGAAGCATTCAGGTCATTTGTAGACAATTTTCCACACTTTGATGAAAGTATTTGACATGTCTGATTTGCTAAGAGTGGGACATCACTGTCTTCTATGCTCAGAAAGAGAAATGCTGATGCTTGTAGCCATCCTGCTTTTTCATTCTGGGGATGGAAAGGAATTGCATACATAACAAAGTATTCTAAGTACAGAGCAAAGCTGAACACATTTTCTGTTGGCTATAGAAAGATTTTCTGAGAGTTATGTGTCATTTATCTGCAAGTTATATTTACTTTGTGTAGAGGTTGCAAGTTGCCAATTGATGGTGAAATAAACAAGCATTTGTGATCTAATCAAGGTATTAAAAACAACAACAACAAAAACATTGTTCACCCTTGAGTATTCTTCAATTTGTAAAGTAACAGGAACTTTTAAAGTGTTTATGTATTTATCTCATCATCTCATCATATAGTACTTGGTAAAAATTAACATTGTGTTTTTTTTTTTAATTTATGAAAGAGACAGAGACAGAGAGAGAGAGAGAGAGAGAGAGAGAAGGGAAACTCCAGATGCACATGGCGGTACGTGTATCTGGCTTATGTGGGTTCTGGGGAATTGAACCTGAGTCCTTAGGCTTTTCACATCAGTGCCTTAACAACTAAGAAGAGAGAACATTGTGTTCTTTCAAAATTGTGGTTTGAAAAATTCATTTCACATATTTCTAGATGCTATATGTTCTTCATTTGGCAAGAAAATAGAAGCACGTGATGAGGGGCTGGCGGAGACAAACTCCACAGCTCCATGACACTGGGTCTTGGAAGTCACCTTCTTTCCTAGGCTGCTTGTTAGCAAATAAAAAGATAGAGTTTGGAGTTTGGGGTGGTAAATACACAGGGTTTCACTTTACTAAGCCCCCAAACGAAAGGAACTCACAGGAGGATGGAGACACCTAGATAACCTTAGGCACAGTAATAATCTTAGTGCCCCTGTGAAATTCACTGTTAGATAGGAGTATGGGACATCCTATCAGGAGATACACATAGCAACCACTTCACTGTGGGTGGAACCTTGGTTTTCTGTGATAACAAGGGAGCAACAAAATAAGCCAATGTAAGGCCACATATTCATCAATAAACTCAAGTGATCTCAAAGTATCTGAATTTTAAATCAAGGTTTCTGTGGGAAATTAGATGATTTATGAAGAACATTGAGAAATATTGTGAGTTATGCAAGACTCGTGTATTTACTTTGGACTTTTTTCAAAAAAGTATTTATGAGTATGTGTGTGTGTGTGTGTATGCATGTGTGCACACATATGCACACGGGCATGCCACAGTCTCTTGCTGCCATATGTAGAATGTCAGATGCTTGTGCCACTTTTTGCATCCAACTTTTTTTTTTAAGTCAGGGAATTGGACCTTGAATGGTGGGTTTTGCAAACCAGTGCCTTTAATGAATGATTGAGCCATCTCCCTAACCCCAAAACATGATGGCTTTGATGTTAAGAAAGAAATCAAATGAATAGCAATCAAAGAGGCAACAACTGAGCCTGCATTGTACTACATCATGCAGGAGAAGGCTATAATGCTTAGCAAGAATCCAGGCCTGAAGTGTCAAAACTGCTTAAGGAGATGTGTACCAAGTAATACATATATAAGGTATTCTGAAGAGTTGCAGATTAGCAACATAAATTGGCATTAAACTGATGCTACAAAGAAGTGGATATGTAATAAAAACGATCAGCATGCCTGTCTTTTTATTGGAACAAAACCAAACAGGCATCTGTGCTTAGACCACTTAATACTCTGAGAAGTTCCAAACTATCTAATTTAAATTAATTTGGCATTTAAAGTCCTTTAAATATTAGTAAGTGCATTTGCATTCTTGGAGCACAATCAATTTACATATTCAAATAATGAATTTTTTCCCTTATGCAACTTAAACCTTAACCTTTCGACACATAATGTACAGTAGTACATGAGTCTCTCAGCCCATGGATTTTCTGCTTTGCTGTCACTAGGTGTCCTCAGGTTATTCATTACTTCCTTAAGATGGTGAAAAAGAATATTGATTCTCTTTATCTAATCTGTGGTCTGATTCCTGGAAAACTTCAAATGTTGAGGCTAACATTTGATAACCTTGTCCTCTACTTTGTGTTTTTTATTTTATTATTTTTTTAGTAGTCAGCATAGAAGGTTACTAGACTTTACTCAAGGCCTAAGAAGATGGCTCAGTGATTATAGGTACTTGCTTATAAAGTTTGCAGACCCAGGTTCAAATTGCCCAGCCACTCACATAAAGTTAGACAGGCATCCCATTGCAGCAACAAGATACCCTGGCACATCCTAAAACACACACACACACACACACACACACACACACACACAATTAAATAATATAAATAATAAATAAATAAATAAATAAACTGCTATGTCACTCTGGAATGTAAGTAAACTTTACTAATGATTAAAAAGTGCAGGCAGAGGGCCTGCAGAAATAGTTCAAGAGTTTTGTAGCTTGCCTGAAAAACCTAAAGGCCAGGGTTTGATTCCCCAGTACCCACATGAAGACAGATAAATAAAGTAGTGCATGCACCTGGAGTTTGTTTGTAGGGGCAGGAGGTCCTTGCTCTTTCTCTCTCTCTCTCTTTTTCTCTCTGTCTTGTTCTCTCTCCTTGCAAATAAAATGTCCAGGAAGAAATAACACAGCTTTCAGGTAAAATAATTTCAATTTCCTGTCATTCAGTCAGTATGGATCAAGTTAAAAACGTTTATTTTCCTAAGCAGTGGATGAAGTGGACAGTTGAAGGTTAAGATGTCAAAACACTAAAGCTTATATGGTAGCTTCCATATATCAGGTTTTGCAAATGATCCTGTAATACTTAACTGATGACCTGCTAAATATCTTAAAATTCAGAAAGACAGCAGAAGAGCTGAAACAGCTGGCCTTAAAGAGCAAGAATTTGTCACTTCAATGTCTAGGATCTTAAATATAGATATATGTATCACTTTTTCCCCCTTCTGGTTAATTCACAAATTATTTTTTACAGTTATACAAGCATCCTATCTTAACCTGTTAAATTTTATTGGCTTTGTTTCTGCTTCCCTGGTCAGCTACTGAGTAGAACTTGGCTCTGGGCTGAAGAAAGCCACTGCCAGTATTTCTTCTGCAGAGCACATGGGGCTTCCCTTGCAATCTGGATCTGACAGATCATATGAAGTTTGAATTTTTCTCTAATTTAATATTTTTGTTACTTTGGAGAATAAGCATCACTAATAAATTTCTATCTGAGCTTTGCCTTTACGTTTTCATTTCTCTTTACTTACTGGTATTTTTTCCTCTAGGTATTCCTCCATATATTTCAGTTAACTTTGGTTGCCACACCTACATTCGAACATACAGAATATTCTCATTCTTTCTTAATAACTTCCTTGATGCTATAAAATATGCATATCTACATTTTCAAAGCACATTGCCTAGAGTTTATACCTTTGTAAAGCACACGTGTTTTGACAAAAAAAAAATTACTTACTTTGCTACTCCATTGGATACTTCATAATCCTTTCTTAGGGAAATCGGAATAATATTTCAGACTGCTTTCACAAGAAGCTCATGAATGCCTCATTTTAGAACATCTTTTAAAAATGGATTTTGGTCCCACTTACTACAGACAGGAGGATAAAATAGAAATTACATAACACAATGCTTATCGAATATTAAGGGGAAGTCAAACAGAGCTGTGAGGAGCAGACCAAAGTTGACCTTGAAGAATGTACTAAGTCAAGCAATAAGATGCCCATGATCATAAAGTGAATGCTGAACTTGAAGACTCTGGCAGAGATAATAAAACTTGTGTTCATATTAGGTAATAAAATACTTGAGGTTAAGCTGTACTTGGAACAAAGCGCAAAACTCAAGAGAGGAACAGAAAAATTGATAATCCTCACAGAGGTTTACAAAGACCTTTAGAAAATGTCAAAGCACAAATCAGTCATAAGCTTCTTTTCAAAAGCTTGTATGTTGTGTCCAAATGGAACAGGTGCATGAAGGTTGCCTTGGACAGGAGAAAAAGAAAAGCACAGAACTAGACACTAGATATAATCATGTCTAACTTTGACTTCATCACATTCTAGCTATTGATCTTCTAGACTTTATGCCCTGAGCGTTTCACTGGATCCATGTACATACGAAGTAGGGGAATAATACTGATGTTACCATGGTCTGTTATATTAAAGAAAGAATTTGGCTTTACTGAAGACAAAAACCTGGTTTTGAATGTGCAATATATTCACATGGGGATTGGAGCTAGGCCCAGGGCAATTTTGGTATATTTTGTAAACATTCATTTGGAAGTTTTAATGGTTTATATCATCCAAAACTGTTTACTATTTTATGCATAAATAGATATTTCTTTCATTTTATGTTAACATGAAATATATGCTTTGAACACAACAATTGGAAACTTTTTAAGACATCTCAATATCTATATTTGTAAATTCTCCATTGTTTATATTCTAATCTGCATTTATAAATCCAGAGTAGTTAAAGTTAATGAGATAAAAATACATAAAATGTTAGGCCCATTTTAATTAAACAATAGGTGGAGGTTGGTATGAACACATAAAATATTGCAAAGAAAATGGCCCTAAGTAATTAGAATAGGCTTTCTGTATAGGAAGTTCTCCAGGACACACTCTCCAACATTTTTTAAAGAGGATTTCTTTGTATTTGTTTATTTTTATTTATTTATTTGACAGAGAAAGAGTGAGAGAGAGAGAGAGTGGGAGAGAGAGAAAAAGAGAGAGAGAGAGAATGGGCGTGCCAGGGCCTCCAGCCACTGCAAATGAACTCCAGATGTGTGCGCCCCCTTGTGCATCTGGCTAACATGGGTCCTGGGGAATTGAACCTGGGTCCTTTGGCTTTTGCAGGCAAATGCCTTAACCGCTAAGCCATCTCTCCAGCCCATCCAACATTTTTTTTCTCAGGAAACAAGATTGTCAATAGCTGCATGAACTATATGGTGTGAAGTACTGAAGAAAATTTCCATCAATTAAAATAATAGTTATTATCTCAATCTGAGTATAAGAAACAATTGCTTAGTGATTTCTATAACATCTGTTCTTATTTTGCCATACAATTCTTTTTGCTATCTCTGTTTTTTTTTTTTTGTTTCTTTAGTGATAAAGAGATTGTCCTGGTCCACTGAGGTTAAGCCTCTGTTTTTTATGGCCAACTCCTTTGTCCTTGGGAGTCTTTTCCTGTTAATTACTTGAGATAAACACTTAAAAATTTGTCCTTCGACTCCTATCACTTTTCACAGTGTCTACAGTCATCTATTCCTTTTTTGTTTTCTAAATTACTCTACAATTCACTTATGCCCTGAAGCAGTTATGCAAACTTTCTACTACTATCTCCTCATGGAGTTTTGTAAATTACACCCCCCTTTTTATTCAGGTATTAACTCATGGCAATCTTTGTATTTACCATAGAGTTTGACTTCTGTACTGGAGTTCTCATTTTGACAAGTCACTGATGACTTCTCTGATTCTTCTTATGGTAACTCTTTCTTTTCCATATGTATTTTTATACTCCAATTTAGAATATTTTTTAGTTCTCTTTTTAGTACTATTTATAGATCAACAGGCTAGTGTTGACTTCCATCTTTGCTGCCACAACTTACACAACAACAACCATATTTTTTTACCCCAAAGCATATCTCTTCCTTTTCCCCACAGAACCTTTCATTTGCTGTTCAATAGGTTGATTACAGCTAACTTGTTTCAACACTGTTTGAGCCTTTCATGTTCTAACACTCTTGATACCGCCTCATGCCATTGCTGTTCCTGAAGTCTCCCTCTCCTTTTCCTTTGTGTATCTTCCCAATTTTAACTTTGGAGAGTCTGTGATTCCTTCAAGCCTAATTTGTGAATATTTACAAATTTTCATACTTGAGTTTACTTGCAACACACATACTGTTTGGGGATTTTTTATTATAAACTTGCCACATTGAAGGATAAAATCTACTGAGAACAGGCCATTTTTACCTGGTATAACAATATTTTCCTTGTTACATTTGAAGGTCCTTAGAGGTAGACATTGAGTTATATTTATTTATTAAATTTTTTTTAGTACAGTGAAATTCAGATCAATGCTCAACATTTAATGAATGTAAGATTTGATTATAACTGCCTTGGATAGCATTTACTCTGAGGTAAGTTGTAAACAATATGTAATCTTAGCTTGCTGATTCCATGTTGCTTACAATATTTTCTATGTTGAAATATGACACATATATAGAAAAGTGAATAAAACTTGTTTATATTAAGCTTTGGTATCAAGTTGTTCAGTTCTTGAGTTTCAAAATGCTATTCTTTGTGCAAAAATTAAATAAAGTACAGCAGCATGTACTTTTGTCCATAAAGCAATTCTTGCTTCACATTTCCAATATGTTGTTACTGTTCTCATCACTGTGAAAGTATATCTGGCCAAAGCAACTGACGGGTGGAACAGTTTATTTGAGCTTATGGTGTAAAGGGATGTAGTCTATTATGGTGGAGAACGCATGCCAACTGGCCTGGTGATGGGAGCTGGTGGTGTTAGGTAGCTAGTTTGATATTAGCAGGATTATGGGACATCAAGGCTGGACACCTCCTTCAGAATCAACATCTTATAAAGCAAAGAAATGAAACTGTAGGAATCTTTTTATTGGTCACAAAAATTGGACTTGAGTCATGTTTCCAGTTTTGAAAGGAGATGGGACAACCTAGACTGTTTTGAAGGTAAGTATTTGATATGTATCTAAACCTTTAATGGGCTCTGAAGGTTTATATTGATTGTCAATGGACAACACCTAGAATCACCTAGGAAACCAGGCTTTGAACATTTCTGTGAGAGAAAATGTTGATTAGGTTAAAAGAGGTGGGATGACCAACCTTAATTGTGGGTGATGATCCTGGACTGTATAAGATGGAGAGCCAGCTGAGCCTCAGAATTTATTATTTTTTTGCTTCTTCATTGAAGACTAAGTGTGACCATCTGCTTCATGTTCCCACTGTTATGCCTTTCCAACCACAATGGTCTCTATTCCCTTGAACTGGAAACCTGAATAATCCCTTCATTGAATAAATTGCTTTTGTTAGGTGTTTGTTGCTGCAATAACAAAAGTAACTAATACAACCCCGGAATTTGCAAGATTACTGTATAGCAGGATGCTTTCTGATAAAGAACAAGATAAAAATCACCCCCTCTGGTAAGTGTCAAACCAAATAGGTCTGTCAAGCAGAGAGGAAACACCCCTCAGGAAAAGCAATTTGTTTTAGAGACTTTAGAAGTGGCATAAAGCCTGCCTGAAAGATATATTGATACAGTGTTCTCTGGCTATTATCTGTGATCCTTAAGGGTTCTGCTCTGCAATGGTCCCTGAGGCTGCTGTCCACTCTCTCTCATTGACAAGTGTGCTTTCTCTCCACACAATAAACTCTGCTTATCTTTTGCATGCCACTCTGTATCTCATGTGAATTTTTTTGACAGAGATCTGCAGGACTAGAGAGCAAAGGGAAGTCATAGATAGATGATGATGATAGCTAGCTAGCTAGATAGACAGACAGATAGACAGATAGACAGATAGATATACTGGCAACATTTTGTGGTGTTTCTGCCCACTGTGATTGGGTTGCCTTCATCTTCCTTAGAGTAAGGCATAGACTCCCTTACCTTCCCTTGGATTGATACTATGGAATTCCCTGTTCTTTCCACTTACACCTTCCTCTGTGTATGGACTTCTATGCCTGGCTTTGAGGTATCTCTCACTTTCCTATGTTCATGTTTAGATGTCTCTAGGTACTGTTTTGCTCCATTTATACTTCTGCTCCTTTCTATAGCCATGTTAACCTAACTGGTGCATTTTTCAAAAGAGGAGTGGCTATACTCACGTCACATTTTTCCGTGTTCCTATTGGTATATAATAAGGTCAATGCAATTCCTATATGGGATTCAAAAGGAAATGACAGACCTCAGATGATGGGATGCTAGCTATATTTTTTAGGTAATTATTTTGCAAAACACTGAATGCTGAAGGATATTTAAAGACCTCCCAGTGGTCATTAGCCTTTGAGACACGTGGCCCAGATATATGGCTTTCTCTTGAGGTTCTTTCTGATCTGTCCAGATACTTGCAAGATTTCTTTTATAACTAAGAGACACGATTGTACACTTCACACACACACACACACACACACACAGAGAGAGAGAGAGAAAGAGAGAGAGAGATTCTTGGTGCCCACCAGGCACACAAATTAGTCCTTGCTGCTCAAGGCAACTCCAGAATCAGGCAAGGTATGCTATTTCTGATTCCCAGGTTCTGTTTGCTTAAGGTAATTCTTGTCAGCCAGAAGCTTGGCTCCAAGCAGTAGAGGCAATTCTGGAAGGAGGCAAGACATGTCATACCTGACTCCCAGTCTCCTGAGAAAAAGGGGATTATTCACTGTTATTTTGCCAGGAGGCACATATAAAGGCTACTCCTTGCATGTCTTCTTTTTTTTTTTTTTTTTTTTTTTTGGTTTTGCGAGGTAGGGTCTCACTCTAGTTCAGGCTGACCTGGAATTCACTATGTCATCTCAGGGTGGCCTCGAACTCACGGCAATCCTCCTACCTCTGCCTCCCAAGTGCTGGGATTAAAGGCGTGCGCCACCACACCCGGCTTGCATGTCTTCTTTCTATATGTTCAATACCCCTTCTGTTCCTGAGTCACCTCTTGGTTTTATGCTTCATAATTAGGAGAAAGTCAATCTCCAAAATGTAAACTAAAAGAAGTCTTAAAGGTTAACTTTTTTTTTCCTTAAAAGCTATTTTGTCTGGGAAAGTGGTCTGAAGTAAAAGACAAAGCTTTTTACAAACAATGTCCCAAGACAATTTAAGTTAGTATTTAGAAAAGTATAACTAACAATCAGCAATTAAGCTTTGATGCCATTTCTCGGCTAGAATGATTTTGTAAGAAGATACAAAATGACTAAATTTGTGCTACATCTAGTTTTTATGGCTGTAAGATAAATACTTAAATTACATCAAGAATTTTGTAAATGAAAGTAAGACAGAAAGAAACAAACCAGTAAGTGGGGTGGGAGCATAAAGGTTTATAGGTATGTGGATAGATTTATGAATATATATATATATATATATATATGAAATAATTTTAGATAAAAGAGGATTTTACATGGTAAGATATAGTTTTCTTCTGCAAGGAAAAGATTAATCCAAATGGCAGTGCAGAAAGATAAACACAAACAAGAAGGTGATAATATTTACTGCAAAAAGTCTGTAGAAATGAAAACTTAATAAAAGAAAAATTATATGGTTATGACTATTATATGGATATGGCTATCTATGGCTATAAATGAAAATTATTTAAAATGTCTTAGGTCAAAATTCAACAACAATATAAAACAAAATCCTAATTCTCTATTCAAAATAGTAAGTTGTTACTTTAAAAAGTCAATCTGCTCTTAATAATAATTATAAAATAATCTGGCTTAGAGAAAAAGGATTTTATATTTTATCAAGATAATTGGTTTTATTTTATGTTGACATCATCAGGATTTGCACAGGCTTAGGAAACAGTCTCAACAAAGTCACGATTACTTTAAAATGTTGGGTTTGGTCAACACTTATCCAAGTGTCACACCACAGCTACATGTTAAACTAACATTCACTCTTCAATACTGCTGTAACTGACTTTCTGGGTGCTTAACAGAAATACCTTCAGGCCAAATGAAGACAATGAAGGGCTGAAAGGACAGTCAATATTTTGTCCCCTGTTCAAGGTTTGTTGAGTCTGAGGAGACAATCAAACACTTCTAACATTGCCATGCCACACCAGTAAATTCACTCATTTTGTTGATCAGAGGGATCATGGAGACCCCAGTGTTTGGACTCTAAGCAGTGTTTATTCTTTCATGAGGTGGGTTATTATGAATAGAATGTCCTCAGTGTTTCGAAGCAAAGCCCCAAGATCAGGAATGCCCTGAACTATGTCAGCAGATGACAGAGCCACTGGAGTGCTGAAACATTTAGGGACGAAGGGTCTCCTCCCAAGTCTGCAGAAGGAATCCCCAATAAGCCTAAACTGACTTGAACAGTAAACAGAAGAAAAGGTTAACTTTTGGCTATAAGCAGATTAAAGTACTCTTATACTTCCTCTGACTTACAACAAATGAGACTTTAACATAGAATCAGCAAATTCCTCTTTATGGACTTGTAACTCCCTGCTAGTCACCCTGTAATACCCTAATACTGACCAGTAAAATTATTCTTATTTGACCTTCTGAAATCATTAAAAAACAAAACAAAACAAAACATAATAGCCCTTCCTTTGTTTCACAGGCCATTCAGCCTGTAGCTAAATCTTTGGAATTAGATATTCTCTTCACTCCCCATGGAGACCTCTGGAAAGGTGGAGCATGCCAATCAAGCACTATAGTTATCCACTGAAAATCCTTACCAGGAGATTCATCTTACCTGGGAGATAACATTAGCAACAGCTCTCCTTGGAGTCCATATAGGCCCCATTCAGTCCCTGTCCTGAGTCCTTGTGAGATGCTTTGCGGGTGTCCTTTTTTATATTCAGGTCTGATCCTGGATGATGAAGCCTGATCTTTAAGCCAATTTGCCTCAAGACTCCATTAATTCCTACAATCTTTGAAAGAATATGGGTTTCAGAGGCTTCCTAATCCATTTGGAAAACAAGTAAACTTCTTTTTGAGCCAGGAGAACAGGTGTTTCTTAACAGTTAGGGAGGGCCCTCAGGGCCAACAATTAACTCCTTTTCAGAAAGGTTCTTCTCTCCTTATTTTAGGACTTCCTGAAGTCATCAACGTCCTGGAAATTCCAGGTGAAATTATCAATGCTAATTTAAGTCTAGAAAGAAGACCTTCCAGAGGACACACCTCACAGGAGTCCTTGAGAAATTCGACACATTGCCTTGCATATCTGTTCTCAGGTGACAGGAGAAGTAGAGGCTTTACTGCTTGTCCTTCTTGTCTATCTTTGGTCCAGTCAGGCTTTTGTTTCTGCCATCTAATACTCAAGATAAAATCTCCAGACCATACTGACTTTTTACTTATGTAATAATTTCATTGTATTTATATGTCTTCTATTCACATGATCATATAGCTTCTAATTTTATCTGATCTGTAGGACTAGAGGACATCATTTAGCAGATCAAAACTCATAGTAAATATGCTGAAAAGATTTTAAATGACACACCTAAGGGAATTTCTCTTCTTAACTAAGTTCTGTAAAGAGAGCAAAATGTTATATTTCTCTACATTTCTTTATACCTAGCCTAGAGAAATATAGAAGTCAGGAGGCGCTGTTGATGGTAGACAAACAGGAGGCTCTGCTAATAGCAGGTAAACAAGAGGCTCTGCTGGGATGAATAGCATTTCTTGGAGCCTGCATTGCTGAGCAAATTAAAATAAGCAGGACTCCTGGTCACAGGCCTACCTCCCACCCCCCAGATGGCACTTCCTGTAACTGACCAACAGATCTGTTTTACAATTTCCTTTTTTTACTTTTATGGCTATAACTGTCACATGTAAATTGTGATTTAGGGTTTAACTCCCATCCTGTTTTTTTTTTTTTTTGTTGTTGTTGTTGTTGTTTTTTCCTAACATCATGTGGTTATTTCCAATAAAAGCCGACACTCTGAGCAGTTCAGGACTTCACTCAGAATCTGGAGTGGAGACCTAGTATACCAAACATTTTTTTCTTTTCTTTTTTCTTTACCCAATAAAACTTTGCCTCACATTCTGTGAATTGATTTTCTTACTTGTGCAACACTGGACCCCATAACAGTCCAAATGATAAAAAGTATGCAAATCGTGTGGTTAGCCTATACAACCACTCAGGGGCCACTTGTGCTATTATTGAGGTTGAATGCAGTGTGTATATTTCTAGTAATCCCACTAATGTGTCATATATTTTACAAGATGTAAAAATTAGATTCAAGGGTTGGAAAGATGGCTTAGCAGTTAAGTGCTTGCCTGTGAAGCCTAAGGACCTCGGTTCGAGGTTCGATTCCCCAGGACCCATGTAAACCAGATGCACAAGGTGGCACATGTATCTGGAGTTTGTTTGCAGTGGCTGGAGGCCCTGGCGTGCCCATTTTCTCTCCCTCCCTGTCTGTCTATCTCTCTCAAATAAATAAAAATAAAAAAGGACATTTAAAAAATTAGATTCAAAAACAAAAGTCAGACATTGTCATCCCTTTAGGAGAATAGCTTTCAAATTAGATTTCTGGGGTTTTATTGTGGAAGTTGGCTTTACCTATTATAACCTTACTAGTAATTGTATTAGTTTTAGACCATGTGGCCTTAACTGCTATCATTTTTTTTTCTTTTAATTTATAGTCAATCTACCTTAGATAACCTTGGGACAATATAGCTTCATATCTCAGCCCAGCTTAGAGGATCATTCCTCTGAAACTGAAAGCAACTATGGAGATTCTTAGCCTTCTGAGCCCTATTTCAGCTCATAAGAGGCAGATCTATCAGTGCCCATCTGGTAGATGACTTTAGTGTCAACTTTGGAAGAGGGATTATTAGGTAGCTAGTTCTCTGGATTAGCAGACATCAGGTTTTATGCTTCCCTCATGATCCAAGCGCTAAACTGGTCAGAGGAATGGGACCTGATTAACATCTTTAGCCCTGGGAAATTTGACATCCTTCGCTGCCTAGAACAGTGGCTTGGCTTCCTACATGTCACTAATTTGGAAGATACCTATGGCTGGAGGCAGAGCTAGGTTTAATCTTCAAAATCCATTCAGTCAGCAAACAATTTCCTCCACCAAGAACCCACCTCCTAAGTGCTCCACAATCTCCTAAACAGCACTATATTCTGAGTTTACAATATGATTTTTTGCCCAAGAATGTGGCTTGCTCAGTGAGTATTTTATCTAAGATGGAGAAGAATGTATAGTCTGCCATTGTGGAAAAAATTGCTTTATAAATAGCAATTTTATACCCAGGGGAACATGCTGTTGTTAATTCTCACCACATCTTTACTGGTTTTTTGCCTGATGGAATCTATCCATTTCTAATAGATAATAAAGTTCTTAGCTAAATGCTAATTAGTACATTTCCCTGAGCAGTTATATAATTTTCTTCCTTCAGTATTTTGACAGTATATTGTTAGACACATACACATGAAGAAATATTTTGTCTTCTCATAAAATTGACCTCTTAATCATTAATCATCATGCAATGATTTTTTTTTTTTTTTTTTGGCATTTTCAAGGTAGGGTTTCATTCTAGTCCAGGCTGACCTGCAAAAAATCATTATGTAGTCTCAGGGTGGTCTCAACTCACAGTGATTCTCCTACCTCTTCATAGTGTTGGGATTAAAGGCACACACCATGGGCTGGAGAGATCGCTTAGTGGTTAAGGCACTTGCCTATGAAGCCAAAGGACTGAGGTTCAACTCCCCAGGACCCACGTATGCCAGATGCACGAGGTGGCATATGCATCTGGAGTTTGTTTGCAGTAGCAGGAGGCCCTGACACACCCATTCTCTCTCTCTGTCTCTTTCTTTCTCTCCCTCCCTATTTTTCAAATAAATAAATAAATAAAAATAAAATATTAAAGGCATGAACCACCACGCCCAGCCATGCAATGACTCTTAAATGACTCTTAATCCCTGACACCTTCCCTTGCTCTTAAATCAACTGCCTTAATTAATAAAGCTACTTCTGGCTTTTTTTTATATATATACTTGATCTTAGCCAAAAACTTGAGAAGTAATCTTACTTTCCTCTGATTAGCATTGGGATGATAATTATTCATAAATTTATGTTTTATTACTTATTTATTGAGAGGATTTCACTATTTTACCCAGTCTGTCTTCAAAATCTATATCTTCCTATGTCTGCCCCCTGAATGTCGGGATTATAAGCATGTACCCAGCTTCCTTTTGTGGCTTTAACTAAGAATTTGCTAGTAATTTATGTCTATATATAAAAAATAGCTTTTTTCTAGTTATTGTCATACAACTTAGAGCTGAGAATATATATTCATCTATCTATTATCTATCTGTAATAGTATGTGTGTATAAAGCATGAACATCATCATTCTGTAAAAATTATTGGTTTAATTAAATATATGAAAATAAAATTTTATTTATTCAGTTTCAGATGCTTTTACTTGATATAGATTTGCATTTCTTTAAAATATTTTATTTTTATTAATTAATCAATTTATTTATTTATTTGACAGAGAAAGAGGGAGAAGAAGAGAGAGAGAAAGAGGTGGAGAGAGAGAGAGAAAGAGAATGAATGGGCATGCCAAGACCTCCAGCTATTGCAAACAAACTCCAGACACGTGAGCCCCCTTGTGCATCTGGCTTACATGGGTCCTGGGGAATTGAACCTGGGTCCTTTGGCTTTGCAGGCAAATGCCTTAACCACTAAACCATCCCTCCAGCCCTATATTTGAGTTTTTTATCTACATACTTACTAATCTGTTTTTTTTTCAATATTTCTTACAAGATGAGTTTTCTGGCCACAATTTTCCTTCCTTTTTTTTTTCTGTGAGGAAGCATCTATTCTTCGTGTATTAATTGGTATTTGTGATAGTAGTACTAATAGTAGTAGTGGAAGGAGGAGGAGAAAAACAAGTAGTAATAATATTATACTTGGCTTCTTTGAGGACAGGTCTCACTCTAGCTTGGGCTGACCTGGTACTTTGTAGCCCCAGTATGGCTTTGATCTCACAGCTATACTCCTACCTCAAGCTCTGGAGTACTAGTGCTAAAGGTGTGTGCCACTAAAATTGGCTAGTCTTTACTTTTAAAGGATAATTTCTTGAGATGCAAAGTGCTAGATTGGTATGTTTCTCTCTTAACTTTTTAAATTCTTTTTTTTTCTTTTTCCTTTTTTCTTTATTAGTCAGTTCTGTATTCAGCAAATACAGTCAGTTTGGTACCATTATTAGGCTCATCCATGACCTACCCCCTCCCCTTGGCCCCTCCTTGTTGAGGTATACGGGTCATGCATTGTGGAATTAGCCCACAGTTATGGGTAAGCTAAATGTCTCTGCATATCATGACCCAACATGTGACTCTGACATTCTTTCTGCCCCCTCTTCCGCAAAATTTCCCTCAGCCATGTTGGGTTCATTTTTGGTCTGCTTCAGTGATGAGGTTTAAATTCTTTAGTTTGCTTCTTTCAGTTTATAAGATTTCTGAGGCATAGTCGTCAGTCATAATTATCATGTATGCTCTTCTGCTGTTTGCAATATGTTCTCCTCATCCATTGTCTTTTAGGTTTTTTTTTTTTTTTTTTCCCCATGTAGGGCCCCACTGTAGCCAAAGCTGACCAGGAGTTCATTATGTAGTCTCGGGCCAGCCTCAAACTCACAGTGATAATCCTATCTCAGCCGCCTGAGTGCTGGGATTAAAGGTATGCATCACCATATCCAACTCTTTCCAGAGTTTTTAATATTTGATTATCTATGGTTTGAATATGATAGGACTAGGTGGTTTACTTTTTGTTTTTATTACTACATATTAATTAATTATTACTACATATTAATTATTGAATTATCACATTTTCATAATATTCAGCTTCCACTGTCCCTGCCACTTCATTTTCCCTAACAGTCATTCTATTTTCATTTTTAAATATATTTCATGACCTAATGAGTTTAATAAGGGTTTTATAGAAGAATGGGTTACAGGTTACTTATGGGAACATGGGCAACTTACCAATTATTTGCTACTTGACTTTGGAGTTCCTTGACCTTTCCAGATCTATGTTTTGGTGCTGGAAATAATTTGGGAAAAATCTCATTTAAAACTATTTCAAACATTTCTTTCATTCTCCTCTTTCTTGCTGATATTTATGTTATATATGTAGTTGTTCCAAAATTTGGGAATACTCTTTTTGTCTTTGTCTTTGTAGGTTTTGTAGTATCTGTTGGGTTAACTTCAAGCTCAGATTCATTTCCTCAGCTGTGTCCAGTTCATTGAGAAGCCTGGCAAATCAGTCTTTGTTTCTCTTCCCATATTCTTGGTGTCTAATATTTCTGTTTCCTTCTTAGAATTTCCACTCTTTACATTACACTGTATTTGCTTACATTGTCCATATGTTCATACAAATAGTTGAGTCAACCCAGTATTCCTTGTCATAGTAGTCATGACTTTTAAATGTCTTTCTCATATTCCCAACTCTATTTCCAGATATGAATCTGGTTATGATGTTTGCTGTCTCTGTAAAATGTGTCTTGTCTTGGGTACATCTTTTATTATTTCCTTTAATAGTACGGTAGTTTGAATAGATGGCCCCCAATATATTCAATGTTTTAGTACTTTTTAGTTTGCATTTACAGCCACCTGGCTGGAGGCAGTTTCACTGGGTGGATCTTAAGGTGTGGTAATGTGTTTCAGATTTCAATCTAAAGATATACAAAGTGTGCCTAGCTAGAATTCATGAAGTGTGCTGTGCTGTGTGGCTTTTGGCTTTTGGCTGGTGATTCTCTCTTTCTGTTTGGTTCTGTGAAAGAATGCCAACTTATTCTGCCATTATGGAACTGTAAGCTTCAATAAATCCCTTCCTCCATAACTGTACCTGATCTAGAAGTTCATCTCAGCCAACCTGAAGCTGTCTGCTACTGAAGTTGGTACCAAGAGTGGGGTGAGATGAACCTGACCATGTGGATGTTGATCTTTTGGAAACTTTGTTTTAGAGGAATAGACATGAACTTGGTGCTTGCAACTGAAGATGCCTTCTGGAATGATAAGCCAAGTTTTATGAACTATTCTGATGAGAGTTTAAGAATGCTAAGTGCAGACAGTATTGAAAATTGAGGCTTGACTTATGAGCTTTCTAAGGAGAAGAAAAGACTACCAAGGACTTTATTGGAACTGGGCTTCTGCCATAAGGGCTGGCTGCATTCTTCTGCCCAGGCCCAGAGAGTTTGATCAAGGTTAAGTTTGTAATAGACTGATGTGCTTGGCTACAGATAATTAGACTGAGATATTTAATACTTTTAAGTTGGAAAACCTCAAACAAGTTAAAATTACAGGCACTGTGACTGGTCTTAAGTTACTGAACCTGCTATTGTCAAACATATTAACAATCTTAAAGAAGATGCCTTGTCTCCTTTACATTAAAACAATGGAAAGGATGCCTGAGGAAAGACTATCATAAAAATACAAACTCTTTTGAAAGAGTTGACTGGAAAAGAAACCTGCTTTTCAATGTTAGGATTTATTGCATCCCTGAATTAAGAATATGGCTGTGTCCTGCACACCTGGTATTAGTGTCAGAAACATGAAAAATGTGAGAAGTCACAAATTGCACATGGTTCCAGGAGCCACTGCTGAGATGCAGCACGAGGCAGGGCCTGATGCCCTGATATCTGAAAGAGCCTTTGAAAGATGGACTGTGGTTTGCATGAATACCTGAAGACGTTTTGGATATACCAGGACTATGCAAGGGCTACCATAGAGTGCACTGTTGGCCTAGAATGGAAGTGTTCCCTGGCTACCCTCTCTGCCCAGCTGGAGGGACAAAATTGAAAAATCTGGAGACTGTCAGTCTCTGGTTGTATTGGACTTGAACTGAAGAAGGTGATGTTTGTTAGATGGTGGTTGAGTTTGCATTGTTTTAGTCTCTTTGCTCTGCCTTATACCAGTTGAAAATACTTACTCTGTGCCTTTATATGTTGGAACTATTTAACTTGTTTGATTTTATAGGATTTATTATCTTAAATTAGTCAAGACTGTGGGGACCTTTGAAATTAAACTGAGTATAATTTACAATGTATGATGGTTATGAATCTATTGGGGCCAAGGGCTGAATTTGGTAGTTTGAATAGATGGCCCCCAATATATTCAGTATTTTAGTACTTTTTAGTTTGCATCTACAGCCACCTGGCTGGAGGCAGTTTCACTGGGTGGATCTTAAGGTGTGGTAGTGGGTCTCAGATTTCAATCTAAATATACACAGTGTGCCTAGCTAGAATTCATGATGTGTGCTGTGCTGTGTGGCTTTTGGCTTTTGGCTGGTGCTTCTCTCTCTCTCTTGTCCTGTGAAAGCAGGCCAACTTCTTCTAACATTATGGAACTGTAAGCTTCATTAAATCCCTTCCTCCATAACTGCTTGATCTAGAAGTTCATCTCAGCCAACCTGAAGCTGTCTGCTCAAATAGCTAGGCATGATTACCATGTAAAAAGTACTCTAAATGGCACTCTATTTAGTGACAGACAGTAAAGTATGAGGGTAAGGGTAGCATTCTCTAATCATATCCTTAGGCCTCACTTATTTAGTAAGTCTGGGTCTCTGAGGACCTCTCCAATGCTCTTCAGTATAACATTAGATGTGACAGAAAGACTATGCAGGGCTGAAGTTTGGTGCACTCTGTCTTCACAGTCGAGATTATATGGATCTGAGGTTGATATTTCCCTTTTCAGGTGTAAGGATAGAGCTACCATGAATTATCTATTCCCTTGATGTCTACTAGGCTTAGATAAAAACCCTTATTCTAGACTTGCTCTGCTTATATATATTCTTTCAGTTAATAATATAACTCTGTGGCATATTTCAGAATTTTGCATTTTCCCACACACCATGGATAGCATGAGAGAATTTTTCTCCAGTATTAGCTATGAAAGCAGCTGTAGGTAAAACATACAGGAGTACAGGGCCGCCATGTCTGGGTCTCTCAGGAGTTATTAACTCTCAGCCTTATCTCTCCAGAGCCTTTAGCAGTTTATGAATTATAGCATGTCTTACCCTTTTCAAGGATTCATTTACTTGCAGTGATCTGTGCTCTGAAATGTTAAATGGAAAATTCCAGAAATAACCAATTCATAAGTTTTAAATATTGTGTCATTCTACTTCATGTGGTGAAATCTTGCACTGCCCTGCTCATTTCTGCCTGTGACATGAATCTTTCTAATTTTAGAGTTTTATATATATATATATAGAGAGAGAGTTTTGTGAGCTTCTCCCTCTTCTGATCTCTTCTCATCCAAGGATTTTCACATAACTTTAATAATAGATGTATATCAAGTAGGTATACAGGTAAAATATTTGTAGGTATACAGGTAAAATATTTGCTGATGACAAATCATAAATAAATTTATTTTAAAGTAATTATGTGATATGTATATAATTTATTGAAAGTAAAAGAAAATTTACATGCTAATGAAATATGCTTGTTTGTTTTTACACAAAGTATTAACTCAGATGAGTATTTGGCACTAGATGCCATGGAATATCTTCAGTGATTTTGTAATTAATTGATATTTTGATTTTGTAATTTCAAGTGCTAAGAATACAGCTTCTTATAAACACATAGTGCAAAATAGCAGAAAGATATTTAGGATCATGTCATAAACTACTGAAAATTATGGCCTAATCTTAAGCCAAAACTCATGTAACAATTTAAAATTTTTTAATTTATTTTTTGGAGAGAGAGAGGCAGATACGACAGAATGGGAACACCATGGCCTCCAGCCACTGCAAACGTATGCCAGACATATGTAGCACCTTGTGCATCTGGCTTATGTGGGTCCTGGAGAATTGAACCTGAGTTCTTAGACTTTATAGGCAAATGACTTAATTGATAAGCCATCCTCCAGTCCTAATTTGACATTTTTAATGAAAACAATTCAGTGACGCAAACAGAAAAATTTAAAATCAAACATCCTAACAGATAGCCCCCCAAAATATCAATTTGATGCTTACATGGTAAGGAATAATGGTAGAAAAATACTGTCTTAAAAGTGTTTTCCATAATGAAATATTGTGTTTCTATAAGACTGGAAAACTTCTTATGTAATCCATAACATGTATTGGTCTCAATCTGAGTGAGATGTTTTAGGCAGTAGTATTCTCTAATAGGCAGTGTGAATTGACGTATTCAGAACCAAGACTAAGGTTTAGAGAAATTTCATCAGTTAAGAGTGAAAGAGTAAAACTAGGAGAACCAGAATTTGATCCCAGCAACTATATGGCAAACCTGGCATGACCATGCATGCCTGTAAATCTAGTGCTGAAGGGTGGCAGAGACAGGAGAGTCATGGGGGATTATTGCTCAGCCAATCTGACCAGCTCATAGAAGTTCCATGTTCATTGAGAAAGAGTCTCTCTCTCTCTCTCTCTCTCTCTCTCTCTCATTGAGATACTCTTTCTCAATGAGATAAACAATCAAAGAGTTTCTTCTCTGGTTCTTACATCTAATGCATGCATTTGAATACACATTATGCATGCATCATACAGACACGTGATGACTCAAACAAAATCAAGGTTGAGCTGGGGAGATGGCTTAGAAGTTAAGGTGCTTGCTTGCAAAGCCAAACAACCCAGATTCAATTCCCCAGGACCCACATAAGCCAGATGCACAAGGTGGTGCATGCATCTGGAGTTTATTTACAACAGCTAGAGGCCCTGGCATGCCCATTCTCTCTCCCTCTCTTTCTCTGTCTCTCACTTTCTCTCTCCTTCTCTTTCTCCCTCTTTCTTTCTCTCAAATAAATAAAAATATAAAACTTAAAAGAAAATCAAAGCTACAATGAAATCACATATTCCAACTTGGGTGAATATGATCCTAAGCACCTTGGGTTCAGAAATCCTTACTAAATCACACATGGGATTTGGACCCACGGTTTAAGAGACTGTAATCTATTCTGCTCTTCCATTAGTCACTTAGTAGCTATCTCAGCTATCATTTGTGTCATCTTAGTATCAAAGTGTTTATGTTCAAGTAACCTTATGTAAGCTTTATATCATCTCATATAATCACAAGAAAATGTTGGAAATAATAAGATAATTTTGATTCATTTAACATTTTTTAGCACATTTTTATAGTTGCTTAATTGTATTCAGTTGCTGTTGTTAATGTCTCACTGGACTTATTTATACATAAAACTATTTTTGGTATATATTTTTAGGAGAAATATCATATATAGGGCACAGGGTTATATTTTTTTTCATGTACCTATTGAGGGTTTTACCTCACACCCTAGTGAAACAAGGGGGATTTCTCTGCGATTGATGTTTTCTACTCCAGCGCAGATTCCTAGAGAATTTTCTTCTTTGCTCCTTTCTTCTCCAGCAAGCTGCATCTGTGTGGATTTCCATCTTTCTCTTCAACCTTAGGGGAAGAGTTTTACCCAGTACCCTCACTCTTCATAGAAATCTAGGACCAAGAGTTTTCAGTTTCTTCATTTTTATACTAGCTGGAATAGAACTATTACTTCTAAGCTCACTAAATGTAATACTGAGTGGTGGAAATCTACACATTGTTCTATAATGAAGAGATACCAAGGCAAAAGAAAGAAAAATTGATGCATAAATGTACTAGCCTTTGGTTTGAAGCACTCATGATGTGAACTTTCACATTATCTTTCTACTCCACATTATCTAGAAATCTCTACAATAATGCCATATATAGGATTTTTTTAATTTTTTTGTTTATTTTTATTTATTTATTTCAGAGCAACAGAGAAAGAGAGAGAGAGAGAGAGAATGGGCACGCCAGGGCCTCCAGCCACTGCAAATGAACTCCAGATGTGTGCGCCCCTTTGTGCGTCCGGCTAATGTGGGTCCTGGGGAATTGAGCCTCAAACCAGGGTCCTTAGGCTTCACAGGCAAGCGCTTAACTGCTAAGCCATCTCTGCAGCCCCATATATAGGAATTTTAATTTGTTTTACAACTATCAAAGGTAAAAACTAATGGAATAAAGTAATTTTTTTTTCTTCAGGGAAACATTTAAGAATTCCTTAGGTGTTGCCATTATGCTTTCCTTTACACTCATGATTTTAGAAATGGTTGGTCTTGATGTCACATGTTTTTCATATTAGTAGCAATTTAAAAAAAAACTGTCATTTCATGAATGCATATTTTTAAGGAAAATGTTAGGTAAAGTAATAGAAAAGATATTCCAATCCACAAAATGTCATTCTTTCCCTTACAGAATATAGCTGTATAAAAATACTCATGGACCACAATCAATCCCCATTTCTCACCTAAGCAACATAAAATTTACTGCTGCACATACAACATATTTCTCACTTATTTTGCCACTCATAATATAAGCAATAATAAAAATTGTCATGAACATTGAAATCCATAGATGGAAACATAAAACAACAGATAATGCTCTTGTTTACAGTTATACATAGTTATAAGTAGTACTTATTACTATTATTCTCATTAATAACAATGTGAGGAAAATGTTATAGTGTCAGAGATATATGTTCACTTCATATTGTTTATGGACATGCATTGATAAATTGCATACAAAGAAAACAGAATATAAGAAAAAACAGAAATGTGTATCTGTGTCTAAAAGTCACTGTGGTAGTGCTTATCCAGTAGTATTTTAATATTTTATTTTTATATATTTATTTGGAAGAGAGAGGGAGAGAGGGTGAGGGAAAGACAGAGGTAGAGTAAAAGAGAGAGAATAGGTACACCAGGGCTTCCAGCCATTGTAAATGAACTCCAGAAGCATGTACCACTGTGTACATCTGGTTTACATGAGTCCTGTGGAATTGAACTTAGGTCCTTTGACTTTGCAAGCAAGTGTCTTAAGTGCTAAGCCATCTCTCCAGCCCTCCATTAGAATTTTGGGCATAGCTGTTAGAAACAGCTGAATGGCTGGGTGTTACAATGGTTATGCTGATAATTTTGAGATGTTTGATATAAATAATATTATGTTCCATTTTGATAATTATCGATACTTTAACAAGTAAAGTGGATTGTAAAATCTTACTAATAGCATTATCAAATATAACCAAGTCCAAGTCAATTGTTAAGTGTATTATACTTATATAATCTTTATTAATTACTGCTATATATGCTATAGCAAAGTTTCAGATACTTAAACAATTCTGAAGATTTGATTTTCTTATCCAGTCATGCAATGTGCAGCTAACTAAAGACTGGAACAGACTCAAAATGGAAATTTCTTCCTTTTTAAACAAATTATTTAGCTAACATTTTATATAACGTTTAAATATTTTTTGCAATGTTTGTGTTCACTTGTGTTAGTGTATGTGCACATGTCATAGCCCGTGGGTAGAGGTCAGAGGACTCCTCATTTTCGCCTTATTTGAGTCAGGGTATCTTCTTCTTATTCACTGTACTGCGTATGTCAGGCTAACTGGACTGTGAGATTGGGAAACTCTCCTGCCTCCATCTTTTATCTTGCATTTGGCTACTGGAGTTGCAGAAGACTGCCCAGGTTTTGACTTTTACATGAGTGCTGGATTTTGCAATTCAAGTACTGTTGCTTGTGCATCAAGTGCTTAATCCACTGTGTCACTCTCCCAGACCTCTTCAATTTTTATATAATTTAGAAGCTACTTTACACATACCATCAATGTGTTTGTCAAAGGACAGCAGGTGAACATGGAAAAGTTATTTGAATTTGGTTTCTTTCAACACCTTCTCTGTTCAAAATATAATAATAGGATAAAATTTATTTTACCCCCTCCTGTAAATCTATAGTCTCCAAGTAATTAATATGTCAACACTATAAAATTCCTAAAATTCCTACATTTTGTATCCTTGGAATGCTGTGTTGACTACTGTAATGAATAAAGCTTGTTAAGTGGGCTCTTCCTTTGGAGCAGAAATTCATAAATCATATTTAGCTTCTTAAAGTCATCATGCAGCACCTATAAATCAGACCCCTGTTTACTGTGAGAATTTCTTATCAGCCTATCAGCAAGACACAAAGAAAGCTTATTCTAACTGTTGAAAATCAGAATGTCTTGACAGATAAAAGGGTTTTACATGTTCGGTGTGAGACCAAAGGTACTGTAAATTTTTTAAAAAGTTAAGTTATAATAACCTGAAAAGAGGGCTGGAAAGATGGCTCAATAGTTAAAGGCTCTTACTTGTAAAGTCTGCCACCCACTGTAAGTCAGACACAAAAAGTGGTGCAAGCAGCTAAGGAATGTTTGCAGTGGCAAGAGGCCCTGGCAGCCTCCCACCACGCACAAATGTGCAGATAAATTAAAAAAAAAAATCCTGAAAAGTCAGTGACATAATGATGTAACAATGTATGTTACCTGCTGTCATAACTTTTTTCTTTTTGAAGCTGATTTTAAATTTTTAACAAATGGCATCTTTTTAAGATTTAAAGTGCTTCGAAGTAATAATCAATTAAAAACTATTTTGAAAGCTGGGTGTGGTGGCGCATGCCTTTAATCCCAGGACTCAGGAGGCAGAGGTAGGAGAATTGCCATGAGTTCAAGGCCACCCTGAGAATACAGAGTGAATTCTAGGTCAGCCTGTGCTAGAGTGAGACCCTACCTCGAAAAACCAAAAAAAAAAAAAAAAAAAAAAAAAAAAAAAAAAACTATTTTGAGTCCTACTATGTATAAGCAAACCTTAGAATTAACTTTATTCAGTGAGTGCATTACAGATTATTATATTTGCAAATTCACCATTTTCCTATTAATTTTATGTAGTGAATGGCACTAGTGCAATTCTGTTCCTTTCCATTTTCTCTTATTAAAGATTCATTTGGGGTAATCAGAGAATTTTGTATCAGCTGTTTTTTACCTTAAAGGTTTTCCTCTGACACTTTAATAAATTATTCTCTGGTTCATGCTGGAAGGTAACTGAATTTCTTTCCTCAACAGTCCTCTCTGTGACACATGTTCATTTATTACTGTTTCTCCCATCAGTTGACTCACTTGAGGCTAATTCTGATGAAGGGCTTTCAAACAAGGACCATTATTGGTTTGCATTAATGAGGAAAGGGTGGAAAGGCAGCTTTGGAATGTGAGAAATAAGAAAAAGAAAAATTATGAACCTTGGGATCAATTTTTCTATGAGTCATAATATAATTAACTATAAAATATGAAGCTCAAAAGCATTATTCTCAGTAGACGCTTCCTTCATTTAGGGAGTATGTATTAAGACAAAAAAGAAGTGAGATGAACTAAAAAGAAAGATAGACTTACAGTCATATTTAGGAAGAAAAATTGAGCTGAAAGCTCGAGTTAGGTTGAAACAGATTTAATTGTGTGTGTGGAATTGTATGATAAAACTCCCTTTGTTTGTTATGTTTGTACTGCAATTTTTCTATCATGTTATCACCTCTAGCAGTATTACTTGTTATGAAAAGAGATATCTGGGGAAGATTATTCTACAGATAAATGTTCTGTACAAGCATACCTTTCATAATAAATGTACTATTTGAACTCTGATGCTGTAAAATAATAGCATGATGGATCCATTTTCTCTCTAACTTAGTTGATTTACCCTGCATAAAACAGACAAAATATGTAAAATAAGTGTTAAAATTCATGTATATATATTTTTAAAGGAAAAAATAATTTTAAAATCTTATTTGAAGACATTTGGTATTAAATGTGGGTGTACATTAATCTGACCCTTATCTTTGCTAGAGGCAAGTCAATGATCAACTTGCATCAGAGCATGTCTAGGATTCCAGCTCTGCTAAAAAGACCATATAACACTTATTTATTTTACAATTAAGACTGTTTGGTAAGACTGGACTCTTTTGCATATTTTGCTCTCAATAAATAAAAGCTGTAACTCTTTATGTTTCTTTAGTGATTCATGATTCTATTTTCTTGGAGACCGCATCTTAATTTTACAGAAAATAAATGCTAAATCAGCTTAATGTATTGGGAAAGTGCATCAGAGTGGGAGAGATAGAGAGAGAGTGTGTGTGAGAGAGAGAAACTAACTGCTATCTGCTATAGCCTACCTGCCTACAAAGTATTTATAATCATTTACCTATTCTTATCCTTAAGTTTTCTCAAAATGGAAGAAAAAATCAGAGGCTTTCTCTCTCTGTCACATACATATGTGTATGCATATTGCCACATGTATGATCACATGCATGAGTGTGGGAGCACATGTCCAAGTATGTGTGTGGAAGCCATAAGTTGAAGTCTGGTGCCTTTTTCCATTGCTTTCTACATTATTTATTGAGCCAGGGCCTTACAATTCAACCCAGAGCTCAACAATTCACCTAGACTAGCTAGCCAGCTTGCCCCAGGGAACCCTATCCCTGTTTCCTAAACATTAGGGTCACAGACAGGCTGGCACATGCACCCAACATTTATGTGGATCTGAACTCAACTATATCCTTATGCTTGCTCATTTAATTGCTGCTTTGCTTTGTAGCTACATGTCATATACATTCTTATAGACTGAGAAAACTCATCTGGCTAGATAGAGTAAGAACTTCAAGGGTTGCCCTCATAATCTGCTCCCAACAGGCATTAAATGTATAACCCTATTTATATCACACATCCTTCCTACATCTTGGTTTCTTGATCTGGTAAAATTGGTAAATAACAGTACACTCCTTATAGGGTTTTTTTTGTGAAGTTTTAAATAAGTCTTTTGTGAGGTTTTAAATATGTAAAACACTTAGAGAACAACTTCTATTAACCTAAGAAAATTCTCAATTAAAAGGACATATATAACCAGTCCATTTATAAATACTACAGCACATGGGAATGACAAAAATGTGTTTGATGTACAAATTCAGTCTAAAGTTACTCACACTCTAAACAGCAGAGGCATATTAACAGACATTTTTGATATAGTACACTCTTATTTAGATGAGATAAGAGGAATCTCAGGACCGAGGAACTAACTCAGCCAGGGTTGGCTACTTGGGAAGTTTTCATGGAGGAGTCTGAACTGATAATGACTGTTGAATAGGAAACAATGGATAAGAGAGGGTAAAGAGAAGGAAGAGCATAAATTCTAAGAGAAGCCAACCTCAATGCTTCTGGACGGTCTAGTCACTACAATGGTATGAGACCAAAGGTGCCTCGAGCCAAGCAGAGTCTCCCAAGCTATGCAAAGAGGCCTGGACTTTTGCTTGAAGGTGAATCTTTAAGTTATTTTCAGGTGAGTAACTTTGCAATATATCTGCTTAACCAAAGATATCTCTGCAATGATGTTTAAGGTGACGAGGAAATAATTCTGGCAACAAATACTCAACATGGTCAATTGATTGATGTCTGTCTTACTTTAGAGTATAATTCAATAATTTAGATGATACATAATTCTGATGCTTGCAGAAAATCATCATGGTGTAATACTAAGCAAAAGGCAGAATATAAGCAATGAATTTTATCACATATTTTGAAAGACTTTCTAGTATTTTAAAATGCCACTTGTGGCAAGGTATAGGAGAGTTTATAATCTTTATTTTTCCTATATTTTCATACTTTTCAATAATAAATTATCTTTATTATCAGAAAAATGTGGTTTGTGCATCTAGTATCATCCAGTTAAAAAATTTTGGAGCCGGGTGTGGTGGCACACACCTTTAATCCCAGCACTCAGGAGGCACAGGTAGGAAGACCACTGAGAGTTTGAGGCCACCCTGAGACTACATAGTGAATTTCAGGTCAGCATGGACCAGAGTGAGACCCTACCTCAGAAAAAAAAAGAAAAAAAAACTTTTAAATTATGCAGTTTGTTAAACATATATGGGTGACCTCATTTTGTATGATATTTAAAGAATTTTATTGGATAATAGCTTTAAGATACTCATTTTGTATATTATAATCTAAGGAATTTGATTAGATAATAGCTTTAAGATGTATGGATATTTTGACTTGTACGAGATTATATACACTTATTTTTCATGTATATGATTAGATTTGACCCCCTCCCCTCCATTTTCTCAGTATTGAGAATCAAAAACACCAAAGGAAAAGCAAGAGACACAGTAACATGCATGCATCCAAGCAGGACAATACAGAAATAACTTTTACAAGTATTTTACAAGTATTTTTCTAGATTTGTAAGTTTACTTTTAAGCCTGTGTTTTTGTTAGCTGGACATATTTTGATTCAATATCATTTTTATTTTCATATTTATAGCAAGGAAAATAAACAATATGATTTTATAATATATTTTAGAAGTTGTTTCATTAAGTAACATGAATGCACTGACATTATTTTTTGAATTTATTTATTTGTTTGAGAGAGAGGGGCCAATAGAGAGAGAGAGTATGGATGCATCAGGGCCTCCTGCCACTACGAATGAACTCCAGGTGCATGTACTATACTTTGTGTATTGGGCTTTATGGGAGTACTGGACAATCAAACCAAGGTCATCGGGCTTTGCAAGCAAGTGCCTTTAACTGCTGAGTTATTTCTCCAGCCCCAGATATTATTAATTTTAAAGGTAAAGTAAACTTTCACAAATATGTTACAAATACAACTCCTGGATCAGAGCAGTTCTTTTTATCTTTTACCACACATGTATGACTTCCACTTATGTCTTAATCAATATTGTTCAGAGATTTGGATGCCATTCTAAAATTGGAGTATATTCACATATTTCTTTATCAAAAAGTTACTCTATCCTGTTCATGGACATCCTTTAAAGAAATATAGGGTAAAGAGTTACCACAAAAGTAGAATAAACCAACTTGACTGTATTTACTGAGTACAAAACTAATTAATAAAAAAATAAATTATTTTTTTTAAAGTAGAATAAGGCTGGGCATGGTGGAACATGCTTCTATTCCAGCACTAGCGAGGCAGAGGTAGGAAGATCACTGTGAGTTGGAGGCCCGCCTGGAACTACAGTGAGATCTAGTTTAGCCTGGGCTAGAGTGCAATCCTACCTCAAAAACAAAAGAAAGCAAAAGTAGAATTAACAATGAATTATTAAATGTTTCCTCAATTGTTAATGCTGATAACGAATAAAGCTTATTAAGAATAAGGCAATTTTACAACAATTAATTGCCTATAGACTGCATCAAAATCAAAAGCTGAAAATTTTTTTTTTATGTTTTGTTTTGTTTTTAATTTTTATTTATTTATTTGATAGTGACAGACAGAGAGAGAAAGAGGCAGATAGGGAGAGAAGAGAGAGAATGGGCGCGCCAGGGCCTCCAGCCACTGCAAACGAACTCCAGATGCATGCGCCCCCTTGTGCATCTGGCTAACGTGGGTCCTGGGGAATGGAGCCTCGAACCGGGGTCCTTAGGCTTCACAGGCAAGCGCTTAACCGCTAAGCCATCTCTCCAGCCCCAAAAGCTGAAAATTTTAACTTCCGAGACATAGTATAAAGCTAAATTATTAATTTAAAAAAATGACCATTCAAAGATTTATTAATAATGATGTCACTAACCTCCTCTGCAAATCCTGACTCACTAGTGTAGACACTTACATGGGTTAGTATGAAATTAAAACTTTGTTGACATGAGGTACAAGATATCATTTAAATGCCAGACAAGTTGCTAACGCCTCATTTGAAATGTGGATTTTATTTTTAATTTCGACATATAGAAAGCACATCTTAGTTAACATACGGAATGATTCCAGGACTGACAATTCTTTGACAACTGCAAGCAGATGAATATCTGGAGCTGTATTTATTTATTTATTGTTTGTTTGTTTGATTTCGAGGTAGGGTCTCCCTCTAGCCAAGACTGACCTGGACTTCACTAAGTAGTCTCAGGGTGGCCTCAAACTTATGGCAATTCTCCTACCTCTGCCTCCCAAGTGCTGGGATTAAAGGTATGTGCCACTACGCCCAGCCTTAGAGCTGTATTTATTAACTAATTTTCTATGTTCAACATTTATGAGTGGCTTCTTTATCATATAAACTGTCAAGGGAGCCAGAAAGAAGAGATAGATGAAAGATTCTGTGAAACCTTCCCTTATGGACGATGAGGAGATGTCACTTGTACTGCAGATTCTGTCTCAGGATGCCTTACAGCTGCCAGAGCATGCTCTTGTCAGATCCACTCGTGAGCTTGGTGAAGGAATAGAGGAAAAATTAAAGCTTTCCAGTGAAGCATAAATGTAGTATGTGAACAAAAATGAAAAGCTTGTCTCATTCATCCATGTCCTTATTTTTGCAGAATTGTCATTTTGGGAAATGGACATCTCTATTATAAGAAAAAGGAGGTAGTAAACATCATCATATTTCAAATATTATGACAATCAGTCAAGGGTGTTCTGTGTGTATCGTGGCTTGCTTTTGTCCTAGAAAAAATGAGAACATTTCCTTGCAATTACTAACAAGAAATAGCAATGTCTGAATAATGTCTCTAACTAAGAAGAAGACATTTGTTATTGAAATGGGTTCCTTTGCTGTGCAGGTGTGTCACTCAGTTCCAAGACATCCACATGTGAGTGCTTTCCACTGCTATTCAGCTGCAGGACTGCAGACTCACCTCACCAAAGGACTTGTGTATTGGGTGCTTACAATTTATTTCAAAATCCATATATCAACAAATGTGTCCTTTATGACCATTTCTCGCAAAGTGACTTTTATTCGGTTACCCATTTTAGTAAATGGGCTTCCATTCATCTATGTTATGCTACAATATATGGGCCATCATTGTTTCCATTCTTCTAAGCACCATACTTTTTCCTAACCATGAAATATATTCTATAATCAACCATATCTCATCAGCTACATGATTAGCACATCATACAAGCATTCATTCTGCTTTACGGAAGTCTACTGCTGATACATTCTCTTGTTTACTGCAGCCTATTTCCATTCAGCAGGTAGATTCTTTCAGAAACCTCTTTCACACCTTCCAGTGCCTCACATCAGACATACAGAAACAGAAACTCCTTAGAAAACTACACATAGAGAGTGGGAGAGATGGCTCTGCAGTTGAGGCACTTGCTGCAAAGCCTAAGGACCCATGTAAGCAAGATATACAAGGAAGCACATGCGTCTGGAGTTCATTTGCAGTGGCTAGATGTCCTGGTGTGCCCATTCTCTCTCTATTTCTTTCTCTCCCTCTCTCCTTGCATATAAATGAATGAAATATTTTTTTTAAATAAGAAAAAGTTAGGATTTGAAGATTTATAAATCTTTGAATGGCCATTTATTTAATGTAGATCAATAATGTAACTTAATCTAGATCAATAATTTAGTAACAATATATATCACAACAGTATCCTCATTGACTATCATTTTAGTCTCTCAAATAGCATCTATGAAAAAATCAAATATCAATAATATTTTAATGAAATTTTATCTATTTTTTCTATTAAAATTCACAAATATTTCAAAGCAATGAAGTATTTAATCACCCTGCTTTTTCTGCAAAAGTCTATGCTAATTCCACAAATAATAAACATTTATTGTCTTCCACTTAGTATTTTTGAAACTGAGTATAAAGAAAGAGGGATTTATGAGATTTTATTCTAGTGGAAAGAGAAAATACATAACCAAGTAAATAAATATGCAAAAAAGGTGCTGGGAACCACCTTAACCACTGAGAAATCTCTTCAGACTATTTAAAAAAATATTTTATAGATTACAGTGGAGTATTGAAGTCTCTGAGTATGATGGTTTTGGAATTTATTTTGGTTTTGTTACCAAGTGGGTTCACCTGTGTTTGGCACATATAGATAGATCTATGATTGTGATGTCCATATGTTGGATCATTCCCTTGATGAGTAAGATGTGGCCTTCTTTGTCCTTTTTGATTACTTTTGATGTGAAATTTATTTTTTATCAGATTTTAATGTAGCAAGACTTGTTTGTTTCTTATTTCCATTTGCTTAGATATTTTCTTTGTCTATAGCCTGTAACTGCCAGTAACAGAATTGATTGCTACTCACGTTAAACTGTTGATTGGAGAGACCTACAAGGTTCCTACAACAAGACAGATTTCTGTCAAAGCACTTGATTACCCACCTGAGGCAAAAGGTAAAAACCTTATTACTGAAGACACCATATGCTGCCAACAAGAACATGGAGAAACCTGGTGGAAATCCAGAAGAGAGTCAGTCCCCAGACTGTTAGCCTATCTAGTGCTGGAAAGTGCTACATCAGCTACTGGGGTAAAGTGGCCAAGAATGTGCTGGACAACCAGAGGTCTAAGATACTCAGAAGCAAACACCCTGACAGGATGTATACACCAGTGCAATAGTGGACCATAGCCTAGGTGGGTAACCAATAGCTTTCTGATTGGCCTAGAGATCTACTCAGTGTAAAGGAACCCATATCTAGAATTGGAAACCAGATCAGAATCCTTTGGACACAAAGATTGTACTCTCCAGTGTCAAGCTTTCATTAATCTTTGGCTAAAAGAGGAGTTACATACATCAAATTCTCCCTAAATTAATAATGCTTATTCCAATTAAACTATGCACTTCATCTAAGCCACAAATGAAATCACAGAGGAACTGGGGAGACAAACAAGAGTGCTGCTTCCATGCTGAACCTGATTATCAGTGCCAAGGTGTAGGAGACATACCCCAAGGACACTCAACACTTTCCAAAGCAGAAATCCAGAGGCTCCTAAGAGCACATCACTGAAGTAGACTTAAAACTCACCCATCACTCCTCAGGGAATTTTGCAGAAGAAGGGTTGGAAAGATTTTAAGAGCCACAGGTTGAGACATCATGCCCCGAGGTATTCCCTAACCGCCCCCCAAATAACTGCTGCTCCCACAATGCATAACCCACAACCCTATAGAGAATGCCTGCAACATGACTGAGGAGTCCCCAGCGGATTAGGGGCAGAGGGTACCAACACATGATGTATACACATAAAACATGTTGTTAATGCTACTAGTAATAATAACAAAAAAGAAGTTTGATTTTAAAAAATGTTCTTGCAGGGGAGATGGCTCAGTGGTTAAAAGTACTTCCTACTTAAGTGTGAGAGCCTCTAGGGCCAGAGACTTCCCAGTTTCCCTCTCCAAAACCCCTGTTAGAAGACAGGAGAGACACACATGTCTGTAATCCCAGTCCACAGTAGTCGGGGACTAGAGAAAGATTGAGAAAGAGAGCCTATCTCAAGGGAAAAATACACAGATCAATGATAAGACACTGGCACCTGATGCTTTTCTCTGGCCTCTTCATACTCAAACATGGAGCATATACACACATATATACATACAACATACACCACACACATCATAGACACTGTGGTAGTTTGAATTTATGTCCTCCAATAGACTCAGGAGTTTATTAAAGCTTATTACTTGGATTTCTAGCTGCCTAGCTGGAGGAAGTGTCACTGTGGGAAAATCCAGTGGTTCATCCCTAATGTGTTACTGGGGGAAGATGATATAAATTCCCTCAACCCAAAAACAATTGACTGCTGCTCCCACAACACATAACCCACAACTCCATAGGGAATACCCACAACTCCACTGGGTAACTGGTTGGTTGTGTAAATTCTAACTTTGTAATTAAAAAAAAAAAGAAGCCAGTGGTTCAGTTAAGCATAAATATTTCTCATATATGTGTTCTTGATTATATACATGCATGTAATTTAGTAAAAACAATTATTCATGGGGTTATGGTGACAGTGAGGAGAACCATTATTGGAGAGCTTAATATTTGGGGAATCTATCTTTTTAATCTACCTAAACCCACAGGTAGAGTATCTGGAGAAGTAGTAGAGATAACAAATATTTGTCCCAAATATAAATATTTAGTAGACACTGGGTCATGACGGCATAGAAACAGTGCTATTATATGTTGGCAATTCAGTGATGAGTAGTTATCAAGTGTGAAAGGTAGAAAGCCTGAGCAGGAACACCCACCTCATATTATCTCAAAGAGGACAATGGTTTGATATTCTTTCACAAGGGGCTCATGATCCTTTAAAGAAATCACTTTATTTTCCCATTAATGTATAGCAAAACACAGTATCTAAACCTGAAGTTTAGGACAAGAATCATGTGTGCTGTACTACTGAGGTTGTTTGTAAAAGAAGGTACATGAGACGGAAAAAAGATCATTTGGTATTAGATGTGATAAAATAACTAA
This sequence comes from Dipus sagitta, assembly GCA_036346955.1. Taxonomy (NCBI): domain Eukaryota; kingdom Metazoa; phylum Chordata; class Mammalia; order Rodentia; family Dipodidae; genus Dipus; species Dipus sagitta. Next base: position 87,059,183 of record CM070771.1, on the reverse strand, counting down.
TTTTCAGATAAAATAATTTGTTATTATTCCATTTTTATTAACATTTTTATTTATTTAGATGGATAAATAATAACTATAATTATAAAATATTTCATCTCATACAAACTAAGCAAAAAAGTGGCTTCCATATGCTGAGAAGAGGAGAGATGGGAAAGCTAAGATATGCATTGTTTTTAAAGACTTAAATAAAGACACCATGTTTCAGTCAGACTGGAGGGTAAGGTTTAGTGACTTACTGAACTTCATGGTGATATTGTTAAAAATAATATATCATACACTTCAAAATTACAAAATACATTCCTTCCACAAAATGTGTCATATGATAACTAGATTGGCTTTATCTTTCTATAATGCACCTAGATTTAAACATCACGATGAATGGCAGAACATTTTTACTTAAAATTAACGTGTCCAATTTAGCAATTACTAGAGAAAAATACTATATAGATTCGTCCCATTGAAAGTAATGTAGTTTTATGTATCAAGGTCAAAAGAGGTCAGGTAAATAGTATAAGCATCCAGACCTTATTCAAATAGACATCTTCAACATAAATAATGATTGTATGCTTGCTAATTATGAGCATTATTCACTTAAATTTTGTAGGACTGGGGATTAAATCTAGTGTCAAATACATTCTAGATTAGAACTAGATTTCTAAGCTATATTCTCAAGCCTCTCTTATTATTATTATTGTTATTGTTATTGTTATTGTTATTGAGTCACTCTTTAGGTTGACCCAGGAATCACTCTGTAGCCAAAGAAGTCCTGGACTTCTGGTCATCCTGCCTCACCTTCCCAAGTGTGGTGGTTTGATTCAGGTGTCCCCCATAAACTTAAGTGTTCTGAATGCTAGGTTCCCAGCTCATGGAGATTTTGGAATTAAAGCCTACTGTAGGTGTTATATTGTTGGGGGTTGGCATATGGATGTTATAGCCAGATTCCCTATGCCAGTGTTTCGCACTCTCTCCTGCTCATGTTGTCTACCTGATGGCCACAGGGTGATGTCCATCCTCTGCTCATCCCATCATTTTCCCTGCCATTACAGAGCTTCCCCATAGAGCCTATAAGCCAAAATAAACCTCTTTTATTCCCACAAGCTTCTCTTGGTTGGGTGATTTCTACCAGCAATGAAAGCCTGACTGCTATGGTTAAGGTTTTGTCAACTTGATCTGTTTCGTAATCCACAGAAATCCCGTTTGGGTGGGTCTCTGAGGTTGCTTCCAGGAAGGATTAACTGAAGGAGGAAGTCCTTCCCCCAGAGTGAGCCCTTCCCCCAGAGTGAGTGGCCCCTCTCAGAGGGGGACTTTATATAAGGAAGGTATGGGTGAAAAGAGCCTCTTCCTTCCTTCTACTTGGCTGCCAGAGCTGCTTGCTGACTTCCAGCATGGATTGAAGGCAAGCACAGACAGAAGACCAGTGTCAATTGAAGACCTGTGTGGGTTAAAACCCAGTGACTCCTCAGGAATCCTCCAGGCCTTCAGTGCCAGATTGGGACTGCTGAGGTATCTAGCCACATGGACTGAGCAGCTACCAGGTTCTTTGATTCTCAGGCTTGAAACTGCTATTGGACTACCGTCAGCTAATCCAGTAAATTCCCTTTTTAATATAATTCATTCTAGCAGTTCTGTTCCTCTAGAGAACCCTGGCTAATACAGATTTTGGTACCATAAGTAGTTCTAGAGAAAGAGAATTGTAAGGATGGATTTCTCTAGTGGGATTGGTGCTATCTGGGGTTGGCTTTCCAACTTCAGTGCTACTAAAGGCCCTACTGGTAATAAGGATAGTGCTTTTACTGGAAATAAGGAGGGCACTAATAATCCATGGTGTGAACTATTTAATGAACTCCATGAGATTGATGTATTTGGTGATCCTGAGTCATATTTTGTGAAGAGCAAAGAATTGAGTGGCTTTGTATTTAAAACATTTGAATATTTATGGAAAAGTAAGACAAATGATGAGGCTGGTTGGTTGCTTCTAGCATCTCTGGACAAACTATTGAGGGAATAGCAGAAGCTCAGAAAGGAAATTTCCAAGCTTAAGACCATATACATGATCTGAAAGTTTCTAAGGGTGCCCTGGAGGAGAGTCTCCTCTCTAGCCAGAACAGGGCTCAAATTGCAGAAAACCAAACACAGGCTTTCACTGTAAGATTGACTGACTTGCATAGTAGACTCAAATCCTAGCCTCACTGGCTATCAGAAGTTAAAGTGAAGGCATTAATTGGAAAAGAGTGGGATCCTGTGACTTCAGATGGTGATATGTGGGAATATGCTGAAGAATCTGGGGACATTGAACTCTCAGATTCTGAAGAAGTTGTTTTGCATGAAAATATGACCTCCCCTCCCTTAGCAGTAGTGGTATCCCCACCCCTACACCCTGAAGTATTACCCTCTTCACCATTGCCTGAGGGGATTAATCCTTCTTTGTCTGAGGCATCAGCAGAAGGTGCTGATGTTTCTCAGTTGCCACCCACCCTCACCTCTAGGCATATAACCAGACATAAGTCTAGGCAGGAAAGTGTGACACAAGAAGAGGTGAGGTATACCCCTAAAGAACTTCAGGAGTTTTCTAACTTGTACAGGCAGAAGCATGGGGAATATGTGTGGGAATGGATTTTAAGGGTGTGGGATGGTGTAGGAAGAAACATAAGATTAGATCAGGATGAATTTACTGAAATGGGCTCATTGAGCAGAGATTTCAGATTTAACAGTACAGCTCCTGCAGTTGTAAGAGGTGTCAAGAGTTTATTTGATTGGTTGGCTGTTATTTGATTGGATGGATCCAAAGATGGACTAATGTGAATGAGCTAGAGCTGCTTGATATCCCTTGGCTTAATGTTGATGAATGGATTAAAAGGATCACAGAAAGCCAGGCGTGGTGGCCCATGCCTTTAATCCTAGCACTTGGGATGCAGAGGTAGGAGGATCACCATGACTTCAAGGCCACCCTGAGACTACATAGTAAATTGCACATCAGCCTTGGCTAGAGTGAGACCCTGCCTCAAAAGACCAAAAAAAAAAAAAAAAAAAAAAAAAAAAAAAAAAAAAAAAAAAAAGGGAAAAAAGCTGGAGTAAACTCATCTTTGCCCCCACAATGGGAGTGTTCAGAAGATGTGCACTTCACCAGGACTGTAAGAAACAGATTTGTGAGGGGAGCACCAGTACACTTACTGTCACTGGTCTTTTATGTAAAGAAGACATCACAATGGGAGGTGCAGTTGCTGCATTAGGTGATTTAGATGCAATGGGTCTAACTGTATCTCAGAGTAACAAGGACCAAGTGGTAGTGCTGAATCACCAAAGGCAAGGTGAGTGTATTTTTCATAATAGACAGCGTAGACAAAATTATGCACATAAAGGTATGACTCATATGGACCTTTGGCATTGGCTGATTAATCATGGTGTTCTCAGAAATCAAATAGATAAGATGCCTACTGAGTTCCTGCTTGACCTGAATAAGCAGAAAAAGTTCTAGAGCAAAGGAACATAAAGTCATTATGAATTATAGCAACAGAGAATTAAGGTCTCTTAATCAGTTTCCAGACTTGAGCCAGTTTACAGATGCTGAGCCCCTTGATTGAAGGGGTGGTGGGTCCCCTTGAGGAAGGACTGTCCTTCAACCCCACAGTGTTTGAATATTAAGCTTACTTCTAATCTTCCTGAGAGGGACTTGCAGCATTTTGTTAGGGTAACTGTACACTGGGGAAAAGGAAATAATCAGACAGGGCCTACTGGGCATTGGCTCTGAATTGACATTAACTCCAGGAGACCCCAAAAAGCATCGTGGCCCTCCAGTCAAAGTAGGTGCTTATGGAGGTCAGGTGATCAATGGATTTTTGGGAAATGTTAGACTGACAGTGGGTCCAGTGGGTCCCTGAACTCACTGTGTGGTTATTTCCCCAGTCTCAGAATGCATGATTGAGATAGATATACTTAGGAGTGACAGAACCCCCACATTGGTTTCCTGACTTGTGAAGTGAGAGCTATTATGGCTGGAAAGGTCAAATGGAACTCACTGAGGCTCCCACCACTGGGGAAAATAGTGAATCAAAAACAGTATTGCATCCCTGGAGGGATTGCAGAAAATAATGACACTATAAAGGACTTGCAGGATGCAGGGGTTGTTTGTTCCCACCACATCTCCCTTTACCTCTTCTATTTGGCCTGCTCAGAAGACAGATGTATCCTGGAGAATGATAGTGGATTATCAGAAATTTAATCTGGTGGTGACTCCAGTTGCAGCTGCCATACAAGATTTGGTTTCTCTACTTGAGCAGATTAACACATTTCCTGGTATTTGGAATGCAGCTATTGACCTTTCAAATGCTTTCTTCTCCATACCTGTCCATAAGGACCACCAGAAGCAATTTGTCTTCAGTTGTGAAGGTCAGAAGTACACCTTTACTGTTTTACTCCAAGGTTATATTAACTCTCCAGCCCTTTGTCATAGCTTAGTTTTCAGGGATCTTGATTGCTTGTGCCTTCCACAAGGTGTCACGTTGGTCCATTATGTTGATGACATTATGCTAATTGGATTGAATGAGCAGGAGGTGGCTGCCACTCTGAAGTTGCTGGTACAGCATATGCACAACAGGGGATGGGAAATAAATCCATATAAAATTCAAGGACCGTCCACCTCAGTGAAATTTCTAGTTCAGTGGTGTGGGACATGCAGGGATATTCCTTTTAAGGTGAAGGATAAGTTGTTGCATCTGGCCCCTCCTACCACTGAGAAAGAAACACAACATCTAGTGGGCCTATTTGGACTCTGGAGACAGTACATTCCTCACTTGGGTGTCTTACTCCATTCCATATATCAAATGACTCAGAAAACTACTAGTTTTCAGTGAGGAAAATAAGAGAAGGCTCTTCAACAGGTCTAGATAGCTGTGCAGGCTGCTCTTCCCCTTGGGCCATGTGATCCAGAAGATCCAATGGTACTTGAGGTGTTGGTGGAAGATAGGGATACTGTTTGGAGCCTTTGGCAGGCCCCCATAGGTGAATCATAGCAGAGGCCATTGGGATTTTGGAGCAAGGCCCTGTCATCTTCTGCAGACAATTATTCTCCCTTTGAGAGACAGCTTTTGGCCTTCTATTGGGCCTTAGTGGAAAATGAACATTTGACAATGGGCCATCAAGTTACTATGTGACTTGAGATGCCCATCATGAGCTGGGTGTTATCTGACCAACCAGGCCATAAAGTTAGACGTGCACAGTAGCAGTCCATCATCAAGTGGAAGTGATATATATATGTGATCGGACTAGAGCAGGCCTTGAAAGCACAAGTAGGTTACATGAGGAAGTTGTCCAAATGCCTATGGTTTCTACTCCTATAAACTATGCCTTCTGTCCCCAAGCATGCACGTATAGCATCATGTAGTGTGCTCTATGATCAATTGACTGAGGAGGAGATGACAAGGGCATGGTTTACAGATGTTTCAGCACGTTGTGCAGGCACCTCCTAGAAGTGGACAGCTGTAGCTTTACAGCCCCTTTCTGGGACAATTCTGAAGGACTGTGGTGAATGGAAGTCTTCACAATGGGCAGAACTTTGGGCAGTGCACATGGTTGTGCATTTTGCTTGCAAAGAAAAATGATCAGGTGTGCAGTTATACACCAATTCATGTGTTGTGGCCAATGGTTTGACTGGATGGTCTGGGACATGGAAGGAGCATAGTTGGGAAATTGATGAGAAGGATATTTGGGGAAGGTGTATGTGGATAAAACTCTCCAAATGTACAAAGGATATAAAGATACTTGTGTCCCATGTTAATGCTCATCAGTTGGTGACCTCATCAGAGGATGACTTTAATAATCAAGTAGATAAGCTGACCTGTTCTGTGGATAGTGGTCAACTTCTTTCCTCAGTCAGCCCTGTCATTGCCCAATGGGCCCATGAACAAAGTGGCCATGGTGGCAGGAATGAAGGCTATGCATGGGCCCAACAACATGGATTTCCACTAACTAAGGGTGACTTGGCTACAAGTGTTGCTGAGTGATAAATTTTCCAGCAGCAGATACCAACTCTGAGCCCTTGTTATGGTAGTATTCTTCAGTGTGACCAGCCAGCAACTTGATTGCAGGTTGACTACATGGACCTGTTCCATCATGGAAAGGGTAGCATTTTGTCCTTAATGAAATAGACACTTATTCTGGGTATGGATTTGCCTTTCCTGCACATAGTGCTTCTGCCCAAACTACCATCTGTGGGCTTAAAGAATGCCTTATCCACCACCATGGTATTCCACAGAGCATTGCTTCTGACCAAGGAACTCACTTCACAGCAAAGGAAGTATGGCAGTGGGCTATTGATCATGAAATTCACTGGTCTTACCATGTGCCCCACCACCCTGAAGCAGCTTGCTTGATATAACAGTGGACTAGCCTTTTAAAGAAACAGCTACAGTGCCATCTAGGTGGAAATAGCTTGAAGGGCTGGGGGAGTGTCCCCCAGTGGGCTATATATGCTCTGAATCAGCATCCTATATATGGTACTGTTTCTCCTATAGGCTGGATTCACCGGTCGAGGGGTGGAAATGGGATTGGTCCCACTTACTATCACCTTAATTGACCTAATAGCTAAATTTTTGCTTCCTGTCCCTACAACTTTATGCTCTGCTGGCCTAGACATCTTGATGCCAGAGAGGGGAGTGCTTTTTCCAGGAGGCACAAAGCACATTCCATTGAATTGGAAGCTATGACTTCCTCCTGGCCACTTTGGGCTTCTGATGCCCTCCAGTCAATGGACCAAGAAAGGAGTTACAGTGTAAGTAGGTGTGATTGATGCAGACTACCAGGGGGAAATTGGACTGATCCTCCACAATGAATGTAAGGAAGAGTATGTCTGGAGTGTAGTAGATCCTTTAGGGTATCTCAGTGTTACCATGCCCTGTTATTAAAGTAAATGGACAATTGCAACAACCCAATCGAGGTAGTGTGATAAATGGTCCAGATCTTTCAGGAATATAGGTATGGGTCACCTCTCTAGAAAAGAACCAAGACAGGCTGGGGTGCTTGCTGAAGCTGGAGAAAATACAGAATGGGTAGTAGAAGGTAGCTACAAATAACAGCTAAGGCTACATAACTAGTTACAAAAGCGAGGACTATAATTGCAATGTTTCTGAACTACCTTGATATGTAGTGTTTGTACATATCTACACCAATATTAAGATCATCACAGGTTGGAGAGATGACTTAGCAGTTAAGGTGCTTGCCTGCAAAGCTAAAGGACCTCAGTTTGATTCCCCAGGACCCACGTTAGCCAGGTGCATAGGGAACACATGCATCTGGAGTTAGTTTACAACAGCTGGAGGCCCTGGCATGCCCACTCATTCTCTCTGTCTCTCTGTCTTTCTCTCTCTCTCCCTCTTTCTCGGTCAAATAAATAAATAAATAAAATATTTTTTAAAAATATTATTTCACTAGCTAATTGTTGAATTTATATTAGACCTATTATATTAGAGACTAAGCATTCCTCAAGGGACTTTGCTTTGTGTTGGGGGAAGATTTTGCATTTGTACCTGGTATACCTATACCATGTTAGGTGGAGTTAAGAGCTTGTTTTCATTTAGAAATTAAGTATGATGTAAGGAGAAATGGTTTGGTGTCAAGTTGAGAAGGGGTAGACTTGTGATGGTTAAGGTGTTGTCAACTTGATCTGTTTAGTAATCTACAGAAATCCCTTTGGGTGAGTCTCTAAGGTTGCTTTCAGGAAAGACTAACTGAAGGAGGAAGTCCTTCCCCCAAGTGATCTCTTCCCCCAGAGTGGGTGGCCCTTCTCAGAGGGGGACTTTATATAAGGAAGCTCTAGGTGAAAAGAGCCCCTTCCTACCACTTGGCTGCCAGAGCAGCTTGCTGCCTTCCAGTGTGGATTGAAGACCAGCATCAACTGAAGACCTGTGTGGATTGAAAACAAGTGACTCCTCAGGAAGCCCCTAGGCTTTCAGTGCTGGATTGGAACTGCTGAGGCATCTGGCCACATGGACTGAGCAGCTACCAGCTTCCTTGATTCTTGGGCCTGCAATTGCTATTGGACTACTGTAAGATAATCTAATAAATTCCCTTTTTAATATAATTCATTCTTACAGAACCCTGACTAATACATGAAGTAACTGGGATTACAGGAATACTCACCAAATTTTAAACAAAATTGCAAATTTTAACAAACCTTTGATTCTAAATTGCCTGTATTAGAAAGTTAACTTTGTGAACTTTTCAACAGATGTCTAATTTTGTCTACTCCAATCTGATTATCATTATTTTCTGCCTATAGTAACAGTCCTCAAACTTGAGTATGGAAAATATAAACTATTGAAATGTCAATTTATGATACAGATTGCAAGACTAAAGATTGTTATTTAGTTGATTCTAAATGAAACTATCTGCTATATGTGAAAAGACACTGACTTATAGACAAAAAAATGTGATGGAATAAGATTACTGCTATGATCCATGCATTTTTCTGTTGAAAATAAATTTCAATAAAATGAGAAGTTTTTAGTGCCTAATTAAGATTTTCTTTTATTTATTCACCAGATTGTCAATCTTTTATGGTGCTATTCACCAGAGTTATATGTAAGAAGTACAGGGGTGTTGACAATTACATCTCTAAAAAGAAGCTTTCATTTATATGAAGTTTACATTCCAGTATAATACCCATGCCATAGTATGCATTGCTACCACATAACTTGATTTAATTTATGAATAAAGATTTATGAACATTTTAAAGATACTTGCTTATAGTCATTCACTATGTAGTCTCAGGATGGCCTAAAACTCACAGCAATCTTCCTACCTCTGCCTCCCGAGTGCTGGGATTAAAGGTGTGCATCACCACTCCTGGCTGCTTCACTGGCCTCTTTATCAGGGTAAGCACATCCTGCCTCATGGTGTATCTCAGCAGTGGCTCCTGGAACCATGTGCACTTCATGATGCACTCCATGCATTCTTCATGTTTCCTAAACCAATACCAGGTATGCAGGACACAGACACATTTGTAATTCTGGGACAAAATAAGTCATGACCTTAAGCAGAAGGTTTTTCCTTTCTAAAGAGTTTGCAATGGGTCATCTTCTTTAAGATTGCTAATGAGTTTGAAAATAGCAGTTTTTAGAGACCTAAAACCAGTCTCTGTGTGAGTGAATTTAAAACTTGTTTTCATTTCTCCAATATTAAATCTTATATCTCTCAGTTCCATATCTTTAGCAAAGCACATCAACCCATCACAAATCTAACCTTGATGAAATTCTCTGAGCATGGGCAGGAGAATACAGCTAGCCATTATGCCAGTAGCCCAGTTCCAACAAAGTTCTCTACAGTTTTTCCTTCCCCTTAGAAAGTTCGTAAGAAAAGCTGCAATACAGTTCTCTCTGCACTTAATATTTTGAAGTTGTCACCAGAATAGTCCATAAGACTTGGCTTACCACTGTGGAAAGTATCTTCAGTTGCAAGTACCAAATCCAGCCCATTCCTCCAAAACCAAAGTTCCAAAAGATCAAACTCCACATGGTCAGATTTATGCGCAGCAACACCCCACTCTCCATGGCTGCTGTTCCACAATCCTGGGACATTCCAAACTTCTTCATGTCTACACTGGAAATCATGGCTTACCTTCATAGCTCCATATAGCAGCCTTACTTGTCTCCACACAGGGATTTCAACTCTGTTTCCCATTGCCACATCTCAGCAGCTCCTGGAACTGTTTCATCTTCATACAATGGCCTTACTGGATATTAATAAACCTGCTTCACTTTTCCCAGGGGTCATTTCCTAAAACCAAAACCATGTTGCACATCCAATGACTCATACTTTCCATCATTTGTTATACTTCACAGGACAACATGGCTTAAAGAATTCACTAATTCAGAAGGGAATAGAGCTTATATTGAAGAGTAGGACACTCTTAGAATTTTTCCTTCCAGTTTCCTCTTTACAAAAGAATTTGAATTCCTACTCATTTGAACTTTGTATGGGTGGGTTTTACCTTTAGACATATTTTATACTGAACCCTTCCTGGTGGTAATCATCTTACCAATTACTGCTTGAGTAACTTAAACTAGTCTCTGTGCCTATAGCCATATACCTTTCATATTTCTATGTTCTATCTGCCACCAAACCTACCATACCAGCTCATTATTTTTAAATTCAACCTTGATTAAGTGCTCAGGGCATAGGCTAAAGAATGCAGCCAGCTTTAATACCAGTAGTCAATTTCCAACAAAGTTCATTTTTCCCTTTAAAATTTCATGAGCCATGCCTTCACAGTGGACAATTCTATCTACGTTTAAAATTTTCCATCTCTCACCAGAAGAACCTGTAATGTTCTGCTTAAAGCACTGCAAGCCTTCTCTAGCCCAAAGTACCAAATTTTTCTAAACAGTCCTCCCACAAACACATTATAAAAGACCAAAATTCATATTGTCACATTGATCAGATAAACAGGCCCACTTCTCAGTATCAATTTTTTGTTGCAGCTACTTTTGCATTGCTGGCACAAAGCACCTAAGCAGAAGTAGCTTGTGGGAGGAAAGGATTATTTCAGGCTTACAGATTCTAAGGGAAGTTCCACAAGGGCAGAAGAAGTTGGCTCACTTTCATAGATCCATAGCAGAGAGTGACCATCAACAGTCTGCAAACATGAACACTCAGAGCTCAAACTGGTTCTTTATATAACATATCTTAGGGCTGGACTAATATGCCTGCTCTCAGTGACATGTCTTCCAGCTGGCTGCTAGAGATTTAAGTGACAAGCTTAATCAAAAATAACTCAAGCTATGGGGTATTTACATTCACATTCAAATCACAGCAGGGATATACATTCAAACCACCACATCATGCCTCTGACCCCATAGACTTATAATCATCTCACAATATAAATTTTACTCAGTCTAGCTTCAAAGATACCCATAGTATTTATCAACTTTAGCATTCAAAAGTTCAGTCTCACTAGAGATTGAAGACTATCTCTTAAATATGAGTACTGTAAAATCACAAAACAAGTAATATACTTCTGAAACATAATGATACCTTTCCATCACAAAAGGCATAACAGGGCTGGAGTGATGGTGTAGTGGTTAAGGCATTTGGTTTGCCTGCAAAGCCAAAGGACCCAGGTTCGATTTCCCTGGACCCCTATTAGCCAGATGCACAAGGGGGTGCACACCTCTGGAGTTCATTTGCAGTGGCTGGAGCCCTGGCATGCCCATTCTCTCTCTCTCTCTCTCTCTCTCTCTCTCTCTCTCTCCTCTCTTTGTCAAATAAATAAATAAAACTAAAATATTTTAAAAAGGCATAACAAGGAGGGACTGGAGCCATGCAAAATCAATAACCAGCAGATAAACACCAAATATTTGCAGTTCCATGTCCAACATCCATAAACAGTGATGAAGAAATCCTTGGTTTCCAATTCTATCCTTTCAGCTGGCTGCCCACAGCCCCAAGCTATCAGCTTTCCATGTCTGTAATTCTATAGATTTGGTATATCCAAAGCATCCTTGGGTCTGTACTGAAAATATGGTCATGTTCATTGTCATAGCTCCATACAACTTCCTTAATTAGCTTCCACACAGGGATTTCAACCCTGTTTCACATGCTTCATTTCAGCAGTGGCTCCTGGAACCATGTGCTCTTTATGATACAATTCCTTCAATTAAAAAAAATAATTTTACTTATTTATTTGAGAAAGAGAGAAAGAGAATAGGCAGGCCAAGGCCTCCAGTTACTACAAATAAACACCAGATGCTTGTACCACCTTATACATCTGGGTTATGCAGGCCTAAGGAATCAAACCTGGATCTGTTGGCTTTGCAGGCAAGTGCCTTAACTGCTAAGCCACCTCTCCATCCCTCCTTGTATTTTTCATGCTTCTACAACTAGTACCAGGTATGCAGCATAGCCATCAAATTTGTAAATATGGGGGGTGGGTCGTGGATTACACTTGACCTTGAACAGGATCCTCCTTCACCAGTATTCCTTCAAGTGGCCTCATTTCAAAAGAATTTGTATTCTTACTAGCTTGAGGCTTCCATAGGGTAGGTTACACCCTTAGGCAACGTTTCCATTGTTTCAGTACAAAACAGTTAACCCACCCTGGTAATCTTCTTAACAATTGTAGTTTAACCAAAAACCAGTGGTTTTAGTGACCTAAAACCAATCTCTGTGCCAGTAACTCCAGACATTCTTGGATTTTTCCTGTGATAAACTGTATATCACTCATGTCTTTCTGGACTATACCTTCCCTCAAACACACAGTCCATTACTTTTAAACTCATTTTGCTGAAATTCTTAGGTAATAGTTTGAAAAATTCAACTAGCCTTTTGCCAGTATCCCACTTCCAACAAAGATCTCTCCTTCCCCTTTGATTATTCATAAACCAGGTTTTCATAGTCCATAATTCTCTTTGCATCTAGCATTTTCGGACTATCTCCAGGGGAGCCCATCAAGCTCTGCCTATAACACTGCAAGGCTTCTCCAGTCAAAACTGCCAAATCCTTACACATTCCTTTTAGGTCAAGAGGGGCTTCCCCAAAATGGAGTCACCAAAGACATACCAGGGAGTGTATCGTTCACATTCTTCAAGGAACCAACCAGCCATTATCCCTTCCTTGCCTAACAATGCCTCCAGGTCTAGGTTGCCTCCCCCCTTATCTCTCAGGTCACCTGGTTACTAGTCTGGTGTCACCCTGGCTAGCTTAGATTTCCCATAAAGAAATCGTTTTTTTTTTTTTTTTTAACTTCCCCATTACTCATCTTCCCCCAACTGATATAACTATCTGTAACCCCAAATTGACTGTTTCACTCTTGAGAGTCAGTCCTGAAAGCTCATGTTTTTCTCCCAAATAAAAACTTCCATCTTTGCCTCAGAGTGGTCTCCATGGTCTTTGGTCACTCCTGAACCTTACATCTGGTGCTTGTGACTCAAAGGAGGCTCCCAGTTGCCCTCTCTGGTGGCCAGACCTCCTTTTTCCCTGACCTGACCACCAAGCTGTCATTCGACCCTCTGAAGGTTTTGGACCATTTCTGTCTGATACAGGCTCTCACACCCACCACTATTCGGCCTTGCTGTTCTTTTCCCGGTCTCCTCCCTTCTCAGTAAATATGGCTTTCTCTTGCGTTGGCCTGTGTCGGGTTTCACCCCCCTTGTGGAAGTGAAGGAACTAAATTGACGCCATGATAGGCTTCAGCAAAACACCTCCCAGGCTAGGCCTAAAATTAGAAGAAAGGGCCATTAATCAGTGACTGTCCTGGCTGCAGAAAAGCTGAGTCACTTCCTGGAAATTCAAGGTCTGGCGACCCCAACCAATCAAGGATGTAAAGATATAATTGTAGTCTAATCAAATGAAACCCTTGTTCAAATTAGCCAGTCAAACTGTAGAACTAATCGCCTATCAGAACCTTCCTTACTTATGCTTAAAGGAGCCTGTGAGTTCCTCTTGGGGGCACCATTTTTATATGAATGGTTGACCCCCATATGCTGGCTGACTGCAGAATAAAAGCTCTTTGCTTTTACATACTATTTGAGTCTGGATTCTTTCTTCAGCAATTCTCCGGACCTTACAGAAGCCATGCAGGCACAGCAGGCTATACCCCTTGGCTGCTAAGCCCCAACACCAAGTATCGAAAAAGACACACTCTGGACACCCTGGGTCTCGCTCTCTGGTCTACTGTATCCTATGAGGCTCCTTTTGGTTTGGTTGCACCATCTCAGGACACCCCTTCTTCCCTCTCCCTCCTGAGTTCTCATCTTCCACTGCCAGCTGCTTTAATCGTCCACAGCCAGCAGCTTTTGCCATCGGGAGCACAGTTGCCCTCTTTGCCCACTAACAGGCTAAAAAGCTGACAGTTGTGACCTGTATGGCATCTGCCCATGTGGGAGATGCAGGTCCCGTTCACCCTAACTGGCCAGCGGGTCATACTGGTGCTCTATGTAAACCCACCTTAAGCTCTGGTTTATTTTTCTCTCACCCTTATTTTGTTCTTTCCCTGTCTCCTTAAGAACTTAAAGCCCTATGACTCTTGGATGACATCTTATCTTTCTCTGCAACTACACTTGGCCATATCCATAAGTTGGACAATGGGTCCAAATGGCCTGAAAATGATACTTTTGATTTCCAAATTCTCAATGATTTTAAAAACTTCTGCCAATATACAGGCAAATAGTTTGAAACACACTATTTTTCACTCTGTATGCAAGGCCTTCTCTGTGCTCTAGCTGCCATTTTCATGAGGCCCTTCTAGCCAAGGTCTCAGGAATATGCTCTCACTCAACACCTCCCCCATATTCATCCTCACCCTCACCCGGAGGCCATAGAAGGCCTCATCCCAACAGATCCTCTGGCTCCTCCAGCTCCCTCAGCCTCTTCTCACACTCTGCCTGGTAACAAGGTTTGATTTTAATCTCTGGAGTTGTAAATAAAATAGCAATTTAAAATGGAATGCATAACTTCTGAATAAATGAATGAATGAATGAATATATGAAGGGACATGGTTGTCTAGAGTCTATATGAAAAGTGTACTTGAAATGAATGTGTGTGTGTGTGTGTGTGTGTGTGTGTGTAAGTACGTGGCTCACAGCCCCAAGGTAGCAGAATGATTTCTGTTCTGAGCAGTGCCATTTCATTGTGGGGATGTTTTCCACCAAGCCCACTGTAAGAGACAGCATAACTAATTTTTACTGTTGAATGTCCCCCAGAAGGAACACTAAAAGTAATTAAGATCATAGAAAAAAATGCAAGAGACTCCTCACTTAAAGAGTTGTAATATGCCAGGATCAGAAAGGAGCCTATAGCCCTGAGGGAACTCTCCCTGAAATTTAGGGGAAAAAAATGGCTCTTTCTTCACTTCCCTGCCTTGCAGAGCCAGGGAACTGCAAGCACAGGGAATCTCAGGATCCTGGCCCCAGTATGATGAGGAATGAATGCCAAGTCACTATGAGGACTTCTTATAAGAAATTTGTAACTGTTTTATGTTTACTTTAACTTTCTATGCTTATATGGAACTACTAACAGACAACAGCCTCAAGATTTATTTTTAAATTTAAAGTACTTGATACTAAATTTGTAAACAAATTTCTAAAATTTCTAATGCTTAAATCTGTTTCCATAGTTTTAAAAATGTGTTTTAGGAAAATTCTAAGAAACAAAGTTCCAAAATCTATATTAATTTTTGGTAAATAACATAAGTCAAATCTGATCTACTCTTTAAAAAAGTTATTTCAAAAGGCCTTTTGAGGGAAAAATGGTTATATTAAGAGTGTTATGGTAAGAACAATTTAAAAGTTTTTGTTGGTAGTTATGAGATGAACTGACTAAAAAAGATAAACTGGAGAGAAAACTTTAAAATTCACTCATTAATATTCTCTCCTAAGGTTATTATATCTAAAACCCTGAAAAAAAAACTATTTATTTCATGGTGAACAGTAAGAAAAGTTCTAAACAAAGTTATGTTGTGATTTAAGATGTAATTCCTCAATTCCTCCAATAGTCATAATACTTTAGATTTAACTTATGTCATTACTGAACAAGTTTTTATTTCATGTTGAATAGTAAGAAAAATTCTACACACAGTTATGTTGTGATTTAAAATATAATTCCTCCAACAATCAGTCTTAATACTTTAAATTTAACTTATGTCATTACTGAACAAGATTATCAAAGTACTAGAAAGAATTATAGAGTTGGTGCTTATTTACAAAGCCAGATGCACGTAGTGGAGCATACATTTGGAAACTGTTTGCAGTGACAAGTGGCTTTGGCATGCCCATGCCCTCTTTTTCCATGAGACTTGTCTCCTTTTTTATTAGATCATGGCAGTTTAATCCAGTTCCTCTATTCTTTGGGTGTGTTAAATATAACTAAGTAATTTCAAAAAGTAACATAGATTAATGGGTGTCTTATTTAACTTTTAAAAGTGCTATATCTTCTCAAAAGTGTATGTATATAAAGATATCCCAATTCAGATAAGCTTAAAAATTATCTATCCTTTCATGTCTTCATATTTAAGCCCCAAATTACTACATAATGTAGATTTCTTATTTATTTTAAATTCGGTCAGCAGATCTTTTGTTCATAGTTTACTTTCTATTGCCTCATATGCCTTAAATATGTCAACTCTACTTTTTGTTAGTATCAGACTTTTCCAGATATCAGAATCTTGTAATTTGGTTTATACAAAGTCCTTCATGTTTAGCTATCAGTAAGCATGCACCATCATGCCTGGCTAAAATCTCTGTAATTTTAAGATGGTTCTTGTCTCGTTCATGCTGGTTTTGGTAGATAATTATCACTGAGTTTATATTCTAAGTCTTATAAAAAGCGACTTATTGTGATTTTGTTCTTAGAAAAGCTGAACCCCCCACCCCATGTCTTAAAAAATCCACTGTATACAAACAATGTTAATATAGTTTGTCTAAGCTTCATGTAACAGCCTTAAATATTTCTTTAGTTATTATAATCAAGTCTCAGTCAAGGTTTCACTTAATTAATTGTCTCATTTCTGGTATCTTAAGTTCATTGCTTATAGAAATATTGATACTTAAAACATGTATCCTGCCCTAGAAAATTAATCTTAAATTGCTGCTCTGCTTCCAGTTTGGGGGACAATTGGTACTTACATTGGTATACAGACTAACCAAAGTTGTTTTCAAACACAGATGCTAAGTTTATATACTGTCTTGTCTTCTTCCTAGCGTACAATTTCTAAATTAAATCAGTTGCCTTAAAGTTATTGATAAAATAATAGATAAAAATATTGTTGTCAGGGCTACTTAAATGTTCTGCTTATACTTATAACTGACAGATACTTAAAAGACAGAATGTGTATGCTTTCTATGTCCCAGATATAGCTTACAGTCACCTGACAACTAAACTTAAATATTTTTTTTTCCCCAAAAATTTTATTGGGGGAAAAAAACCTACAAAACATTTACAGTACAATGTTTACAGTCACAATTTGTAGTGAGCTGATTCTAAACTTAAATATTAATCAGAATGCTTTTAAACTATTGTGTCATTCTCTAACCAGATCTGCTTTGTTAACCAGATATGTTCAGCACCCTTTTTAACTAATCTGTTTTGCTAATCAGATATGTATGTACAGTCTCTCTGAGCGAGTAATAACCATATGTAGAAGCCAAATCAATTGAGAACATTGGAGTTAAATGGATAACCAATATTTTGGTTCCTGCTCCAGCGTCAAAAGGCCACAGGAGATGATGGGACACTTGAACTTCTAGCCTCTGGTAAGTTACCTGTCTTCTTGGTAGGAGAGGATGTGGAGACCCAGAAATGAGTTCCAAGTCAGTGTGTCTGCAATAGGAGAGTCTCTTTGGAGGAAAATCTGTCCTCCAGGCTTCCCAAAAGAGGGAAGGCCACTTAGTCAGTACAGCCTTCACTTATCCTAGCAGATGACAATGCTGAGAGTCACAGGACTCCTCACAGGTGTTGAAAGTCTGTCCTACATAGCCATTATCGACCTCCAAAGTAAACAGTAAATTCTGGCAGCCTACATGGTCTTAATCACCCAATGAGAAAAATATAACTACAATATAAACAATAATTCAGACTAATAGATTCCCCTGTCTGATGCTGACTTACAATATTTGACTCAAACATTAACTCATGCCTTCTGCCTCTGCCTGTCCCTGATTGATTTCACCTACCCTGACCCCAGCTCCTCCCACTTGCTATTCCTCAGGCCCCCTCTTTCCTTAGCCCCTACCCTATCTCATCCAGGGATAAGTACACTGCAACCCCAATGGGCACTCTCAAACTTAAACTCTCTTGTGTTCCTATTCTTCCCCTGATCCCAAAATGCCCCTCTGCTTCCTCTGTCTTGCCCCAAACCCTCTATCTCCTGCCTCTGAATGCTCATCCTCCCTTTACACCTGATGCTTTGACAAGAGTAACAAGCTTCTTTATTCTCCCTTCTGTCTTCTCACGGGGTGCATAGAGCCCATCTTCCTCACCTTCTATATACCAGGTATCTGCCAGCAACTGCCCAAAATGCCCCTATCCAGACAGTTACAAATATCAAACAGGCTCATGGCAAGCTCCAGGAAGATCTGCATGACCTAACCTTCTCCACCACCCCCTGGATGTCCATCCTTAATTCTTCTCTCTCCCTTCTCAAGCAATTCAGATTTAACAATCACACTGCCTGCTTCCTGTGCACTTCCCTTGAGCACACCCTCATTACTTCAGTTCCCCTGTTTAATGTAACCTCTGCTTCAGGCATCCTCTCCAAGTTCCATATTCTACTCTCTGTTCTGAACCACCTTGATTGCTGGCATAAGGACATCTCTCAGTGCTGGTTGGGAACTTTCAGGAATAACTCTATTGTTAAAAAACACACCTTACCTAAGAAAATTTATTTTTGGTGTCACTCCATGCTATATACTGGCATCTCTCTGAGAACGCACTCAGGCCCTTGAACCACAGTCACTTTGGTACCTAGCCACACCATGTATACCGAGGGAGAAATGGCAGTCCTTCTACCTAAGTGGGCTCATCATTTTAAAAGAGCTGTCCACTTGCCTGTGATGGTAGGGGTAAGCCTGGCAGCCTCTATAGCTGCCACAGGACTGGCTGCAGGAGGCCTGAGCCATAGCCTAATCTCATATGAAAAGCTTTTTATAGAACTGATCATTGCTGTCCAGGGATCCACTGAGGCCCTAGACTGCGACAAGAGCAACTTACTTCTCTAGCCTCAGTCATGCTACAGAACCGCCTAGCCCTACACCTCTTGACAGCGGACAAAAGAAGGACCTTCCTTTTTCTGAATGAGGAATGCTGTATCTAGACTATTCTTGTTACTTCCTCTGGCACCCTACCTTCTGAGATGCATCCAAAATCAGGTGGACCAATTCACCCACTGAAAATTCAACCAACATATACTGACCTGTCCCTCCTCTATATTCCACCACCCTTTAGCCATGGAGAAACTGTCTGCTCATCACCTGCCTTGAAGGGACAACCATTGACCACATTATCCAGCCACCCACATAAGAGCTTGTCACCCCCTATGGTCACCATGAAGACACTACAGAAGAAAAAAACATGGTCCCTTGTCATTAACAAAAGGCTGGAATGTTAGGTCAAGATGAGCTTCCCCAAAATGGAGTCACCAAAGACATACCAGGGAGTGTATCATTCACATTCTTCAGGGAACCAACCAGCCATTATCCTTTCCTTGCCTAACCATGCCTCCAGGTCGAGGTTGCCTCCCCCTTATCTCTCAGATCACCTGGTTACTGGTCTAGTGTCACACCCTGGCTATTTTAGATCTCCCCTAAAGAAACCTTTTTCATTATTTTTTTTTACTTCCCCCTTCCTTATCTTCCCCCAATTGATATAACCAACTGTCTGTAATCCTAAATTGACTGCTCTGCTCTTGAGAGTCAGTCCTGGCAACTCATGTGTCCCCCCCCACCCCGAATAAAAACTTCTATCTTTTCCTCAGAGTGGTCTCCATGGTCCTTAGTCACTCCTGAACATTACGATTCCTCCTACAAACATATTTCTCTTGTGACCATATTTTTCCTGCAAACACATTCCAAAAGACCAAAACCCACATGTCAGATTTGTCTCAATAATGACCTTACATTTTGGTATCAATTTTGTTTCCTTTCTTCTTCTTTTTTAAATGGAGAATGACTTTATTATCTTGTCACTCATTCCCACTGCACATGGTGCTTTGTACCTAGAGCATGCCAAGTCAAGTCTATTGAAAAAAGAGATGATAGTCCTTGATTGCTGCTAAAGTTAATGGCTGCTCCACTGAAGCCCTGTTTCGGGAGAGATCCATTGCAACTCCTCTCCCAGGGCCTGCAAGCCAAATGCTCCTTGGCCCTCCACAGCATGAAGCAAAGGCTCCCAGGGATCTCTACAGTGACAGCAGACAGCAAGAGACCTAAAGGCTGAGGTTCTGAAGATGTGATGGCAGTTCCAGCCACTGGAGAGAGCTAACCTCATTGCTGGGACGAACACCTCACCAGAAGCAGCTTATGAGAAGAAAGGGTTTATTTTAGTCTTACAGAATTCAGGGAAAGTACCATCATGGTGGAAGAAGCTGGTTCACCCCAGCATACATCCACAGCAGAGAAAGAGACAGAAACCAATAGCCAATAAGCATGAAAATCCAGAGTTCAAAACTGGCTCTCTACACAGCTTAGGGCTGGACTAAAGATTCACCTTCAGAACACACCTTCTCTAGCAGCATTCTGCCCACTAGAGCTTTAGTAGGAAGCTTAACCTTTATTAAAAATCCTTGAGGCTATTGGCACATTTATTCAAACCACTGCAATGATATATCTCAAAGTGTTGCATACAATAGAATTAGAAAAGAATTATTCTCATTACCTACAGGACAGTAAATTGTAAATATACTTTAAACACTGGGTACTGAGGAATCCAAACTGGGGCCTTAAGATTTGCAGGTAAGTGCCTTAACTGCTAAGCCATCTCTCTAGCCCACACATGCCCTTCTTAAGTCTTTATTTTTTAATTCCTGGCATCACCAGGGAGAAAACAGAAGGCTTACATGTCAGACACTGTTAGGCACAAGTTGGGGTATTTTTACGTCTATTTCTAAATTATCCCTTTATTATACTACATCTGATCTTTATTTTTCCTTAAATATTAAATCTTTCCCGTTTTATTGAAACAAAAAAATTAGCAAAAGGTTGAATACAGCCTACTATTTAGTGAAGGTGCTAAATATGAACATCTGAAAACAAGCTCCATCAAAAAGTGTATAAAGGGCTGAGGAGATTGCTCAGTGATTAAGGCACTAACTTGCAATGGCTGAATGCCTGAGTTCAATTCCCTTGCATGCATGTAAAGCCAGATGCACAGAGTAGCACATGTATCTGGATTTCTTTTGCAGTGGTTAGAGACCCTGGTGCACCCATCCTCTCTCTTGGTGTCTCCCCATCTCTGTGTTTGCAAATAAATAAATGAATGAATATTTAACAAAAGAAAGTATGCAAAAAGGTCCCCAAAGGCAAATGTTCTCACTATTCTTACAGAGTTCTCAGTGATCACAAAAAGACAGTTTGACCTCTCTGCTAAGAACAAAACAAGAAGGCTGTCAAAAACGCAGCAGGGAACTGAAAAGGCTGGGCTTTTCTAAAATAGGGTCACTGAGACAGCTGTATTTGAATTTTGTTTTATTTATTTATTTTATTTTATTCCCCCAGTGACTGAGGTAGAATACAATAGGTTAATAACAAATGTGAAATTCATTCTTCCTTTATGATCCACTCATCTTTAACTGTTAAAATATGCAAAGGGTCACTTGTTCTCCTTTTATGAATTAAATTTATAAAGATATTTTTCTATGGCAGTGACAAAATCTTAATAGACTCTGATTTGCTTTAATGCAGAAAACAACCTATTCAAGATATTAACTCCTGATGGTGTGTTTTTCTAAGTATGTATTTATTTTAACATCTACTCCTATTGTAGTTAATTGAATTCTACAATTATATCATTTTATATGACACTGAAAGTATAATATTACTACATGTTTTTATCATCCAGTGTCATAGTATAATGATTCTAGAAGAAATGTGATAAAGTTACTTATTGAAAAGAAAATAATAAAAATGAAAAATGAGTCAGAAGAAAAGGATAGAGTAAGGAAAGAATTTAAAGAAAAGAACAACAGCAAATCAAAATCTACTGATTCAAAACAATAATGTTCCCATTTGCTAGGAATTCTCTTAAAAATTGATATACATATTTTAGAAATTCTAATATACTTAACTTTGCAAAGGCAACCTATAACAATACTACAAATTGTGCTTTATGTTCCCATGTCATCCATGGACATTATACCAACATTTTTCCTATGCTAATTATGAGATGCTAAAAGACTAAAATGTTTTTCATAGTTTGGCAAAAGAAAAAACATATTTTTTAAGAAAGGGTCACATTTTAGTGTGGTAGCTTGACTATTAAGAAATAAGAATATTATTTTTTTCCCAAATTTGCGCATCACATCTTTTACTTTATGAAGTGCCCTATACATGAGCTATAAATATCTGTACATGTCCCAAGTCTTTATCCTCCTCCTCTTCTCTCATCATGTGTTCTTTCCATTTGTTTTTCTACCCATGGTTAAAAGTCATCATTGGCTCATTACTATAAAATATCCCTCTCCTTCAACCATATACACTATTGAGGATACTTTGTCCAGTTCAAATATGGTATTGATATGGTATATTTTTCTATTTGTTTCAACTAGTGAAAAAATTCCCCCTTCCTATTTTCTCATGCCTTTTTTCTTGACAGCTGCCAGCAAGGGTTATTCATATTTTCTATATATAGTATGATTAATTTTCCTCCAGTTTGTAAGGACTATACCTTACATTTTAAAATTAATTTTTCTGTCCAACTACAAATGTACAATGTACACTTGTATGAAAGTGTTCTTGTACAACACAGTTGTTATTTAAAGAGATTGCTGGGGTGAGGTGTAGACTTTTCTAGTGGTGTAGCCTCTTAGAAATTCATAGTGCAATAAATAATTCCCCAGCATCGCTGATGCAGGCCACCCTAATCCAACTCAGAGGGTCCCAAAGGGGGAAAATGGCATGAGAGTAGAAGAGGAAAAAAGGAGTTTAGTAGGAATAGGGAAGGAAAAAGAGAGGTAATGGGTGTTGAGTATAATAAAAACATCTTAAATACATGTAAAAATATATGTATGAAAATGCCAAAATATAAATAAAGGAAAAATATAAATCTGCGTACTAATAGATTATGATAAAGGAGAATTTCCACAAAAATATTAAATAGCTATTTATAGAATGCACATGGGGCCTATAGATTTGAAGTGAGCGTGAAGTTTATATATATATATATATATATATATATATATATATATGTGTGTGTGTGTGTAAGTACATATACACATGCATAATTTCATACATTTTGACAATAGTTAAAATTGATGGACTTTAGTTATTAACCTTAAAACACATTCTTGTTCAAAAAGATAATTTTTCTCAAGTTCTATTACTATTTGGAGAGTAGTCTGCCTTTGAGATGTAGCATAATGTACTAATAAATGTGGAGATATTGGAATTAAAATTTGTGAGATTAAATTGCTTCTCAGCTACTCTCCAGTTATAGATAATAGTGCCTACTTCATAAAGTTGTTGAGAACCATAAATGAGTTAATAAATGTGAAGCACCTAAGTGGTTCAATGTAGTAAACCCTTAATAATATGAACAAAGAACAATTTATTAAATTAGACAATGTCACCTATACCGTAATGAGGCTGGGATACCACAGAATTTTCAGGTATTTAACCTTCATATTTCAGATTTAGATATGTTTCTTAGGAAATACATTTCTCATCATTTCCCCTATTTTTTAAAATTTCTGTTGCTTAGTAAGGTACAATGGAATATAGTTTAGTTAAAACTTACGTAAACTTCATTAGACAATTCTTGTAAGTGCTCTTTCCCAAGAAGACTGTAAGGTTATCTCCATGTGCCACAACAAATAATGATCAATGCAGAATTTATCTCATTTGCAAATTAAAATATTAAATTCTTCGGTTGATACCATCTCAAGTTCACAGAAGTGTCATGCAGCAATATATAATGGCCCCAAGTCAGATAGTTTAACGATTTCCATTTTATTACTGTCTGAATTCCTGTCCTTAGAAAGAATGGTGCTGGGCCCCTAAGAGATGATGACCAGTGGACAGTTGGCAGTATAAAGTTAGGGTATGGGATTGAGGAGGTAATATGGACGGTGAACACAGAATGTTTCAGAGTGCAAAGTGCCATGGAAAAATGAGTGGATAAGTGATTGTGTTGTGGTGTGAGGTGACTTTTGAGATCCCAGAGGCACAAAGCACTAGGGTTATCAATTCTTCACATAAGTGCAGTCTAACAAATTAATAGTAGCACAGACTCCCAAGGGGAAAACAGCTTAGGCATGTTTGAAGTACAGTAGAAAAGACAGATGTCATGGTTACTTGGGGATGCTTGGACTCTGCAAGCTTGCTGAGGAAGCAGGGAAGTAAGTCCCTTCCTTTGCCTTCTTGCTTGAAGTGCCCATGAGCCCCAAATTCCTGGATTTCCAGATCTGGAGGGTGTCCATGGAGTGAGTAGGCCAGGTCTCCCTGTTCTCCATCCTTTCTCCCAGTACCCCGGTCCTGGTAGGTTCCCCTTTGGCTGACTAGGGGCTGCTTGGACCCTGCAAGCTTGCTGCAGAAACAGGCCCCTTGCTCCTCCATCCTGATTCAAGGGCTCCTGGCTCCCAAATTCCTGGATATCCTGCACCAGAGGGTGTGCAGAGTAACTATGCTGGAGCTCCTAGTTGGTTCCACAAATTCCAGTTCCCTGGTCATGGTACTCTTGCTGCTGCCTGGGGAGGCATGGTCACTGTGTGTGGGCTATGGATATAGTCGTTTTGCTCTGGTATCCTGATTGGACCCTGGGTACCCAAATCTCTATTTCTCTGTGTCAGACAGTGCCCAGTGTTGGGCCTTGAGAGGCCTGTACACAAGGCCTAATGGAACTTCCTGAGCCTAGCTAAAGTTTGGCAACCTGTCTCTGGCCAGCTAGGACTCAACAAGATGCCTAATGGCTTCTTGCCTGCTACTTCCGTGTAGGAGTTGGAATTATCATTTCAATAGTCACAGTTTACTATTGGCCCTTACCTCTCCCCCCATCCTAGAATCCCCACCTTCATTCTCAACATTATATAGGCAACTGCCTATAACAATAAAGTGAGTTCCTGCTTCGACAAGACTCCCGACTCAGTGTAGTTTTTCTCCGGTGACTAGGAGAGGTTCTGAGTCGCCCGACGTTCACACTCTTCCTCAACCCCTTGGGAGGAAACCAGAGGGCCTGGTCCTTCCTCAGCACTACCTTCCGGGGGAGCCCGGCAGCCCAGGCCACTGTAAGAGCTGGCCTCTTGCCCTTTACTCTCCAGCTTCCTGGATCCTGGTTCCCCAACCCATGATCCCATGTGCTGAAGAGTATGTGCAAGTGGATTGAGTAGGCCAGAACTCCTAGTTTCCCAAGTAACTTTGATGTATCTGAAATCTCTACAATCTGTGTATCTGTGGCTACAACCCTACCCACCAGTGCATAAATCCAGTTCACATTTGAAGAATAACACAGTCTGAAGACCCTACAAGGACAAATACTTGCTTCCTCTTTAATAGAAGAAAGTGTTTCCCTAAGAATGGTAGATCACAATGCAAAAAATCCAGCAAAAGCAAGAAAACTGGGAGATCTCCACCAAGGATGCCTAATCCCACAGTGGAATCATCCAGTGAAGCCCTAAAGAAATCAACAGAGGGCTGGAGAGATGGCTTAGAGGTTAAGTGCTTGCCTGTGAAGCCTAAGGACCCCAGTTTGAGGCTCAATTCCCCAGGACCCACGTTAGCCAGATGCACAAGGGGGCGCACACATCTGGAGTTCATTTGCAGTGGCTGGAAGCCCTGGCGCACCCATTCTCTCTCTCTCTGCCTCTTTCTCTCTCTGTCTGTTGCTCTCAAATAAATAAATAAAAATAAACCAAAAAAATTTTTTAAAAAAAGAAATCAACAGAAATTTAATCCCAAAATGAAAACACAACAACCAATGAGAGTCCCTGAAGGAAAGAATTAATAAACTGGAAGCAAACCATCAAAAAACCAATAATCATATAAATGAAATTGAACAGAATTGTCTCTTTGAGGATTCAGCTTTTGACAGTAAGCTTAACTCGATTGAAGAAAATGCTAGACCACTCAAAAGATATATAAATTAATTGAAGATGCGTCAACAAATGCAAGATCTCTATAAGAAATTGATTAAGCTTAATGAAGACTTGATCAAATGCAAGAATGGATTCCAGGATTTTCAAGAAAATCAGAACTTGAACTGAAATCATACCTCAAAAAAGAGATGCACAGTCGCCAGTCGCCCAGTCACCCAGTCACCTGGGGGAAAATGACCAATATCTGTCTAACCTACTTAGCAGCAAATAACTTGTTGTGATGCCCACACAAGTGCAGTGATGACACACAGCCATGGTGGGGAACCAACTGCTCTCAATTCAGCTAACTGATCCCCTCATTGGTATGGGACCCATAGCTGGAGCTGGGAAACAAGTCAGAACCATATCCAAACATAAGCCCACTCTCCGATATCATGCTATCATCAATTGTGGGCTACAAGAGGGCCTACACCTATTAAATTCTCTATTAAAAAAAAAAAGTAAGGGTTATCTCATTTGTCCTGATGCTAACTTACTCTCCGTTGGAGAACATGCTTCTCTTTTTCAGATAGATGTAGATCCTAAGGAGAGAGCCACCCTATCATACCTCAAAAGGGCCCCGGCTGAAACTAAGAAAAATTGGAGAAACAACCAAGGCGGCTGTTTTCCTGATGAACCAGATACCAGCACAAGGGGCAAGGAGATCAGCACAGAGAAAAATCAACTCCTACCAAATCAGAGAGCCAGAGCCTCAGAGGCCCCCAACACCTCATCACTGAAGCGGACCAAAAATGAACCCAACATGGCTCAGGGAAATTTTGCAGAAGAGGGGGCAGAAAGAATGTCAGAGCCACATGTTGGGTCATGATATGCAGAGACATTTAGCTTACCCATAACTGTGGGCTAACTCCACAATGCATGACCCATATACCTCAACAAGGAGGGGCCAAGGGGAGGGGTAGGTCACGGATGAGCCTAATAATGGTACCAAACTGACTGTATTTGCTGAATACAAAACTAACTAATAAAGAAAAAAAAAAAGAAAAAAAAAAAAGAGAGAGGTGCACAGGAGGCCAAACCCCTGTTTCCCAGCTCCTCCCAGCTCCCTGGTCTGGGTTTCCTGCACCACAGTGTATGGGAAGGAAGGCCAGCACTCAGCTAGTAGGCCAGACCCGGTTCCCAATTCCTCCAAGCTCCCTTATCTGAGGTCCCAGTGCTGGTCTGTGTGCTGGTGGGCACGGTGGTCTGGAGTGAGTAGGCGAGACCACTGTTTCCGGGCTCCTCCTAGTTCCCTGGTACAGGTTCCTTTCACCTGTTGGTGGGTCAGTGTGTGGGTGGGCCCCTGTTTCCTGAATCCTCCCACTTCCATGGTCCTGGTTCCCTAGGCCTGCTTGTGTGCAGGCAGGCAGGGTGTAGAGTAAGCAGGCCAGATCCTTATTCCTTGCCTCTTCCCAGTTCCCTGGTCCTGATAGGTCCCATTATGTCTTACTAGGGGAGGACTGGTCCCTGTGTGAGCTGTGGAATCATGCCTTTTCCTCTGGTATCCTGACTGCCCACTTGGTACCAACATACCAGTTCCCCTGAGTCATAGGGTGCATGGGCCAAAGGACAAAAATTGCTTCCTACTCAATAAAATAGTCTCCCTAAAATGGGTGGACAACAATGCAAAAAAAAAAAAAAAAAAAAAAAAAAAAAAAAAACCAACAATGAAAGTCAGAAAACTGAGAGATCTCCACCAAGGATATCTAGTCCTACAATGGAAGCCTCCAAAGAAATCATACAGAAATTCATTCCAAAAATGTAAACACAACAACCAATGACCCTGACCAAAAGAATCACTGAACTGTAAGAAAACCATCAAAAAATCAATAATCATATCAATGAAGTTGAACAGAATCTTTTCTTACAACATTCAGCTTTGGAGAGTAGGCTTAACATGATTGAAGGAAATGTTAGAACTGTCAAAAGAGATATGAATGAATTGAAGATGTGTCAAGAAATGGAAGATCTCAACATCTGGCTGATTAATCTTAATGAAGACTTGATCAAATGCAAGAATGAATTCCAGACGCATCAAAAAAATCAGAACACGAACTGAAATTGTACCTCAAAAAAGAGATAGACACAATGAGAAATGAGACACAACAGAAAACAAAAATCAAATAGAAATTATAAAAACCTCTATAGATCCCCTCAGCAACAGAGTTACTCATGTGGAAGACAGAACTTCTGACCTGGAAGACAAGACAGAAAAAATTGATCAGGAGGCCAAAAACTCCACTAAGTTCAAAAAATCAAGTAAACAGAATATGAGGGAACTGTGGAAAATCCTAAAACAACCAAACATCCAGATCATGGATATACCAGAAGGAGAGGAAATCTAGGCCAGAGGCATAGAGAACATATTTCAAAAACATTATTGAAGAAAATCTTTGGAATCTCTCAAAAGAGAGGCCCACCCAGATACAAGAAGTCCACAGAACACCAAACAGACAGGACCAAAGAAGAAACTCTCCAAGGCACATTATAGTTAAAACTCTTAACAATGAAAACAAACAGAGAGTGTTAAAAACAGCAAGAGAGAAAGAACACACAACATATAAAGGTAATCCCATCAAAATTACATCAGATTTCTCAATGGAAACCCTGAAAGCTAGAAGGACCTGGAATGGAACAATTCAAAGTCTGAAAAACTGTGGCTTCCAACCCAAGCTACTCTTTTTTTTTTGTTTTTGATTTTTATTTATTTATTTTCATGTGTGTGTGAGTGTGTGTATGCACCAGGGTCTCTTACGACTGCCAGTGAATGCTCCTCTGACTTTACATGGTCAGCTGGGGAATTAAACCCTGGTAGGCAAGCTTTGCAAGTGCCTTTAACCTCTGAGCTATCTCCCCAGCCCCTATTTTTTTCTCAATTTTTATTAACATTTTCCATGATTATAAACAATATCCCAAGGTAACACCCCCCCCCATTTTCCCCTTTGAAATTCCATTCTCCATCATAGCCCCTCCCCATCTCAATCAGTCTCTCTTTTATTTTGATGTCATGGATACCCAGGCCATTTTATGTCTGGAGCCAACCCAAGCTACTCTATCCAGCAGAAGTATCCCTCATAATAGATGGTGAAAGGAAAACTTTCCAAGAAGAAAGTCAACTCTGTGATTATATGAACACAAAGCCAAACCTACAGAGAATACTTGAGGGAATATTCCACATAGAACAGTCAAAAACCAATCTCAAGAGTGAACTAGAAGATCACAATAACAAAAAATAGACCAGGATCAACATAGTACAAAACACAAGAAAGCACTATAACCCCTAAAACACCTCATCATGGCAAGGATTAATTCAAACCTTACAGTAATAATCTTAAATATTAATGGTCTTAACTCACCCATCAAAAGACACTGTGTATCATGGTGGATCAAAAACCAGACCCTTCTATCTTCTGTCTTCAGGAAACTTATCTCACCACTGAAGATAGACACCTCTACAGTGTGAAAGGGTATAAAATGATATTCCAAGAAAATGGAAATAAGAAACAAATGAGTGTCACTATTTTAATATCTGATAAACTAGACTTCCACCCAAAAGTATTCAAAAAGGACAATGAAAGCCACTTCTTACTCATCAAGGGAATGATCCAACATGAGAACAACACAATCATAAATTTATATGTACCAAACACAGGTGCACAACAGTTTATAAAACAAAACCTACTTGATGACAAACAGAAATAAATACCATCATAGTCAGAGACTTTAATACTCCACCATCATGAATAGATAGAACATTCAAGCATAAAATCAACAAGTAAATAATAGAACTCAATGACATCATAGATCAACTAGAACTAAAAAACCTCTACAGAACTTTCCACCCCAACTCTATAGAACTCAGATTCTTCTAAGCAGCCCACAGAACCTTCTCCAAAACATACAATATATTGGGCCATAAAGCATGCCTCCATAAATTCAGGAAAATTGAAGGAACTTTATGCATCATATCAGATTATAATGCTTTAAAGCAAGAAATTAACAACAAGAGACACATCAAGAACTACACTAGCTCCTGGAGATGAAAGAGCACACTTTTGAACAATGAATGGGTTGTGGAAGAAATAATAAAAAAGAAATTACAAAATTCCTAGAATTAAATGATAATGAAAACACTTCTTACCAAAATGTATTGGATACAACGAAGGCAGTCCTAACAGGAAAATTCAAAGCACTAAATGCATTCATAACAAAGACAGAGAGATCCCAAATTAATATTCTAACTGTCCACCTAAAGGCATTGGAAAAACAAGTAGAATCAAACCTTAATATCTCTAGATGGAAAGAAATAATCAAGATCAGAGCAGAAATTAATGAACTGGAAACTAAGAAAACAACTTTAAAAATCTATGAAATGAAGAGCTAATTTTTGAAAAAAACTAACAAGATTAATAAACCCCACAAACTAACAAAATCAGAAATGAAAAAGGAGAGATCACATCAGTCATCAATGTGATTCAAAGAATCATCAGGGCCTACTTCCAAACCTTCTATTCCATAAAAGTGGGTAATCTCAAGGAAATAGATGAATTCCTGGACAAAAACACCCACCAAAACTAATCTCAGAGTAGGTTAATCTCCTAAGCAAACCTAAAACATCCATGGAGATTAAAAGCCTCCACAAAAGGAAAAGTCCTGGACTGAATGGTTTCTCAGCTGAATTCTATGAAATCTTCATTGAAGAACTGAATTTTACACAAACTGTTTCACATAATAAGACATGAGGGAATCCTTTTCAACTACTTTTATGAAGCAAGCATCACCCTGATACCAAAACTAGACAGAGATGCAACAACAAAAGAAAACTATAGGCCTATATAGCTGATGAATTTAGATACAATGATTCTGAAAAAAATACTCACAAACAAATTCAACAACACATCAAAAGCATTATCCACCTTGATCAGGTAGGCTTCATCCCAGAGATGTAGGAATGGTTCAACATATGGAAATTGGTCAAAGCAATACACCACATAAATAAAGTTAATCATAGAACCATGTGATCATCTCAGTTGATGCTGAGAAGACCTTTGAGAAAATACTATACCACCTTATCATCAATATGCTTCAAAGAACTGGCATGGAGGGTTTATATCTCAAGAAAATAAAGGCTATATGTAAGCACCCAAACCCAAATAATATTTAATGGGGAAGACTCAAGGAGTTCCTATTGAGATTGGGAACAAAGCAGAGGTGGCCACTGTCACCACTGCTCTTCATCTTAGTACTAGAAATACTAGCACAGGCAACAAGACAGGAGAAAGAAATAAAAGGAATACAAGTCCTAAAGGAAGAAGTCAAGTTAACCGTATTTGCATGACTTGATCTTATACATAAGTGACCTAAAAGTCTCTATTTCAAAACTTCTAAAGGTGAATAATTCCTTCAGTAAAGTATCAAGATACAAAATTAATGCATAAAAGTCAGTTACCTTTCAATATTCAAAGGACAAATATACAGATAAAGAAATCAGTGAGGCTGGCCTATTTTCAATAGCGACATAAAAATTAAATACCTTGGAATAACACTAACCAAGGTTGTGAAAGACCCATATAAAGAAAACATTAAAAAAAACTCAAGAAACAAATTGAGGAGAACTTGAGAAGGTAGAAAGACCTCACATGCACCTGGAGAGGTACAATTAATACTGTGAAAATAGGAATTCTAATTATAGCAATATGCAGATTTAACAGAATATCAGTAAAAATACCAGAATCATTCTTCACAGAGATTGAAAAAAATGGTCTCAAAATTTATATGGAATGGGAGCAGGCCTTGGATATCCAAACATATCCTCAGCAAAAATAAATAGAAAAAATAAAATAAAAATCTCTGCAGATATCACTATACATGATCTATATTCCAAAGTTATAGTAACAAAAACAGCATGGCACTGGCATAAGAACAGAAACATAGACCAAGGAAACAGAGCTGAAGACTTAAAGACTCGAAACTTAGGTCAAGTAACTATAGCTACTTGCTCTTTGACACAGGTGTTAATAATGTAGACTGTAGAAAAGATAACATCTTCAACAAATGGTATTGGACAAATTGGATGACCATATGCAGAAAAATGGAACTAGACACACTCATCTCTACATACACAAACGTCATGTCCAAATGGATTAAAGACCTCATTATAAGATCCAAAACTCTTCTCCTACTGGAAGGAAAAATAAGATGCACTCTCCCCAATATAGGAAGTGGGGGAAGGCTTCCTGAACAAAATCCCAATAGCCCCTGATATTAAACAATCACCCAACCAATGGGATCCCACGAAGCTAAAATGCTTTTGCACAGACAAACATGCCATAGGTAGATCAAATAGGTTACCCACTGAGTAGTAGAAAATATTTGTCAGCTACACCACTGACAGAAGCCTAATGTCCAGAATCTACAAAGAACTCAAAAGTCTAAACAGTTAAAAATCAAACAACACATTCTAAAAGTGGGGCAGAGAATTGACCAGGGTGTTCTCAAAGGAAGAATTAAAAATGGCTAACACATACTTAGGAAAATGTTCAACATCCCTAACCATTAGAGAAATGCAAATTAATACAACCATAAGATCACACCTTGCTCCATAAGGATGACAGTCATTAAAAAAATCTAACAACAACAAATGTTGGCAAGGGTATGGGAAAAGAGGAGGCCTTTTCTACTGTTGGTGGGAATTTAAACTTGTACAACCACTGTGGAACTCAATTTGGAGATTCTTGAAAAGGATGAACATAGAGCTACTGAGAGATCCAATTATTCCCTTACTGGCATTTATCCTAAATGCTCCATGAATCAATACAGAAATATATGCTCACCCATGTTTATAGCTGCTTAATTCACTACAGCTAAGAACTGGAATCAACCCAGATGCCCATCATTGGCTGAATGGATAATGAAGTTGTGGTACATTTACCCAGTAGAATTCTACTCAGCAGTAAGAAGACAAACGATACAGTGAAATTTGTAGATAAATGGACAGACTTGGAACAGATCCTACTCAGGGAGCTCACACAATCACAGAAAGACAAATTCCACATGGTGTCACTTATCTGTACTCCTAACCTGGACCTGCAGGAGTTGCTGGCATAATTGATAGGCACCTCAAGGCCTAGAAAATAGGGATGGAAGTATTTGGGGGGAGGGAGAGATGTGAGGGTGAGGGAAAGAACACAAAACTAAATCGATAATCAGCTTGATACCATAGATACCTTTATCTTTGGAGATAGCTAGAAAGACATATCCCTTAAAAGGAGTAAGGGGCAGCACCTGAAATGTAGAGCTCTGGTCAGGGTGGGATGAAGCCTAAGCTTAAAAGAATTTTTTTTTCTGTCTATGGCCTGTAATTCCCAGTACTAGATATTGGTTGCTGCCCACATTGAGCTGTTGATCGAAAAAACCTATGAGGTCCCCAAATAAAGACAGCTTTCTGACAAAGAACCTGATTTCCTGCCTGACGCAAAAGCTAAGACCTTATTGCTGAAGATACCATATGCTGCTGACAGAGAGCACAGAGAAACCTGGCTGGAATTCAGAAGATATCCAATTCCCAGACAGCCTGTCTAGTGTGGGAAAGTGCTACTTGAGCTACTGGGGGGAAAATGGCCAACAATGGTCTGAGCAACCAGAGGTCTAAGCTACTCAAAGCAAACATCCTGAGAGGAGGTACAATAGTGGCTCACAGCCTCAGTAGATAACCAATAGCTTTCTGATTGGTTAGCAGATCTGCTCAGTTTAAAGGAAACCATATCTGGAATTGGGAACCAGATCAGAATTCTCTGGAGACAAAGATTATGTTCTCCAGTGCTAAGCTTTCACTAGTCTTTGGCTTAAAGAGGGGTTGCATACATCAAACCCTCCCAAAATTAATAATGCTTATCCCATTCATCTATGCTGACTTCACTCTCTGTTGGAGTATCTGTTTTTCTTCTTTTTCAGAAGTCATTGAGACCAAAGGAGATAAATTACCACTCTCCCTTCAGCCAAGCCACAGCTAAAACCACAGTGGAATTGGGGAGATGAGCATAAGTGCTGCTTCCATGCTGTTCCTGATAATCAGAGCCAGGGTGTAGGAGACAGACCTTGAGGATCCTCAACACCTACCAAAGCAGATATCCAGAGATTCCTGAGAGCTCATCACTGAAGTCGACTTAAAACTCACCCATCAAGGGCTCAGGGAATTTTGTGGAAGGGAGGCAGAAAGACTGTAAGAGCCACAGATCGAGACATTATGTCCAGAGGCATTCCCCTCTGCCCCAAAATAACTTACTGCCACTCCTACAAAACATAACCACATGGAGAATACCTGCAACCCTACTGAGGAGCATCCCCAATGTAATGAAGGCAGGAATGATGGAAAAGAGGTACCAGCACATGATGTATCCATATGAAATGTGTTGTTAATAATAATAATAAACACAAGCTAAAACAATGAAACAAAGGACCCTTGGCTCAGAATTTGAATTAATGAGGCTTTAATATAGTCATGGTAGGCTTTATTATAGATTTTTCAGTGCCATTTTGACTGTTCTGGGGACAATGGAGTTCATATACTTAGATAAATAGCAGTTTTCTGTGCCAGTGACAATGTAGGGATTGCCTAGTAGGGTTGCAGCAAGGTGGAGAAGAAATCAACAATTGGATAATGTTTTGAAAGTAGAGTTGAGTACTTAGTATTAGATTTCTTCATTCAACAATTATATACCTGTTCTACTGTGGGCACAGGAAATGCCCACAATAAGAAATGTCATGTCCTCTGATGTAAGTGGATATTTTCATGTTCTGTAGAAAGTACACTGAAATCCACCATAAATGAGCTAGTAATGTCAAAAGGGCCCCATGATGGTTGGGGAAACAAGCAATAGTTCTGTTTTCTTGGTGAAACTGGTACCAGCACAAGGGTTAAGGAGTTCAACACAGAGAACAATCAACTCCTACCAAACCAGATATCCAGAGACACAGGGGCTCCCAAGACCTCATCACTGAAGCAGACCTAAAATGAACCCAGCATGGCTCAGGGAAATTTGTAGAAGAGGGGGCAGAAAGAATGTCAGAGCCACACTTTGAGTCATGATACACAGAGACATTGCCTCCTACTCATAACTGATGGCTAACCCCACAATGCAAGATCCATATTCCACAACAAGGAGGGTCCCTGCAGAGTGGGGCGGTCAGGGAAGAGGCTAACAATGGTACCAACTTGACTGTATTTACTGAGTACAAAACTAATAAAAAAAATAAAATAAATGAGCTAGTAACATACCCTCATAAATGTAATGAAATGCAGCCCTCAATTTTCTATCTGGTTTATGGGTTGAATTAGATTCATGGTGCTTATTTTAGATGGGTTATTTTTCTTTCAAAAGTAAGTCACTTAAGATTCAAGAACCTTTATAGACGGAAACAAATATATTTCTTGAGAAACATTCTCCAAAAGATAGGATAGAAGCTGTCTCAAAGTGAAGGCAATGTACTTAAACTTAGTTGTTTTTTAAATTTTTCTAAATAACCCATAATTCCTAAACTCTGTGTATGAGTCAGCATGTCAGCTCATGTAGGAAGCTCTACCTATAGAGATTTGATTTGGTGGCAAACTGTTTAAGTGAACTACAGAATGTGCTTGTAAAAAGAAATTGAAGGGAATGGAAATTTCAGAGGCACATCTTTTATTCACATTTGATTTGGCTGTGTACCTGTGTGTGAAAGAGAATTTAAGTGGATATAATAACAGCTTTAAGAAGGAGCAAGATTCTGTTACTTACATTTTTATATTTTGAATGGCATTATTGAATGCTTTACATTGTGTTAAAAATGACAACTATAAATCAAGGAAATACTTCATGCTTGGAGTCCTATCTTTTGCATTGCTTAAGATAGTAATTTTCATAGAGTGCTAGAGGAGACTGGAAGTCATCATGAACTTCCTATTTACAAGAACATGACCTTTTCTTTACTTCTAAATCTCTTGGCTGTTTCTCTGGTTTTAGTTAATGTTCTCACAGAGAGGTAATTGAACACTGACTGTTCTGTTAGGTGTGAAGTTCAATGGAGACAGATCTATAAGATCAATTATTGTGAACATGAAGAGCATACTATCTACTTATAAAGACAATGAAATTCAGCCCAGAATTTTCTCTTTGGTTTATGGGGTTGAATTTATTTATTTCTATCAAATTCAACTCAATCATTCAAATCATCTTCAAATACGTAGCAAGTGCTTCAGATGTGAAGCAAGTCCTCAAATTTTCATATCATAATTTAAACATGGTACATATGTAGGTTGCTATAATTCCATTCACTTTTCATTTGAACAAACTCCCATTATAAGAATTAATGATGAATATAAAATATTAACAAAGAACAATGTCTTCAGAAAACGTTTTTATTATATTTTATATTTATTTATTTGAGAGAGTGAAAGAAAGAGAAGAGAAACACACACACACAGAGCAAGAGAGAAAGAGAGAGAGAGATTGAAAGAGAGAATGAGGATGGGCTTGCCAGGGCCTCTAGCTACTGTGAATGAACACCAGATGCATGCTCCACCTTGTGCATCTGGCTTTGTGTGGGTACTGGGGAATTGAAGTGGAGTCCTTAGTCCTTACAGACAAGCACCTTAACTGCTGAGCCATCTCTCCAGCCCCAGGAAACATTTAATATAAAATTTAAAGACCTTTTAGCTGGTAATATTAACAACCAAATTAAAATTTTTAGCAGAGACATCTTAGGTACTTTGTTTGACAGCAAATCAAATAAAAACAAAAGTATTGGCCAACACAGTGAGCACTATATCTGATGACTCAATTTGTTCACTGGGACAAAAAATGATTATAGAAATTTTATAATTTAAAAATAGTTCAGAAAGTGCAAAACACTGACACATCATGGAGAACATTTTCAGAAGCAGTACATGTAATGAACTTAAAACATTCATAATGTTTATAAGCTGATATATGTGTTAGGGTGTGGACAGTCACATAAAATTCAAATGATATAAACCCAGAGTAACTGACTTTTCAAATGTCTTAAATAACATTTAGCAATAAGAGTGATGTATGTTTGTACACTCTCAAATGACATTTGTATTCAAATTATTAACCTTTTTCTGAATTCAAAAATACTGCTTTGTCTTTGCAAAAGAGTAAAAGAACCAATACTATTTTCTTCATGTTATACACAATTATTTTGAGAAACATGAAAATGAGGTAATTTTTTATTTAGTATGAAATAATCCAATAAAAATAAAATAAAACAAGATTTTTCTGAGTTGTGTTATTGGTATGTGCAATAACATGCCTTTGTTTTATATAAGAGAAGGAAGAACTCCAGATTCCTTCTCCCTTTGTTTCATCTGTCCTGTTCTTCCTCCCTTCTCTTGGCTTTGCTCCTCCCTTCCTCTGCATTATCTCTCCCTTCTGCTTCCATTCCTTGCATTTTCTTTTTCTGTCCCTTTTCCTGAGATACAGTGGAACAACTCATGGGAGACAGCAGGTGGTACAGACAGTATTTGATGACCTTATCTTTGTTGTCAGCTCAACTCAAGTATCAGTTCCTTTGGAGAGTATTCTCTTGTATTCTTTGAGTTAAACCCACATGAACATGAATTGAACTTATCAAGAAGTATACCAATAAGCCACCAGGTTTATGATTATCATAATAAATCATTAAAAATAAATAGTGACTAAAATTAAATTTAGTAATAGTGCCGATTGGCTTTTTGCTAGTAAGAGTATTTTATAAGATTTTAACTTCTTAATAGATTGCAGTAAATGCAAATTTTTTCTATATATTCCATTCTCCATCTCACTTTCAATATATGTTATTAGTGGAAATCAGGAAATAAGGTATTTATTTTATAAAGTATAAAAGCAAAAATATGTTTTAGAAAACATTTTTGTAGAAAAGATTGTATTTTAGTTTTCAGTCTAAGGAGTAACCAAATGGAAAAAAATAACTATGCAAAGTAAGATGAAAATGACTATTTATTTACATTGTATATTAAATTTTTAAAGAAATGGATATTAAGGAACAGAAACAAGAACTTGCCATATGTGTGGGTGTGTGTGTGTGTTGTGTGTGTGTTTGTGTACGCTTAAAATTCAAATGATATAAACCCAGAGTAACTGACTTTTCAAATGTCTTAAATAACATTTAGCAATAAGAGTGATGTATGTTTGTACACTCTCAAATGACATTTGTATTCAAATTATTAACCTTTTTCTGAATTCAAAAATACTGCTTTGTCTTTGCAAAAGAGTAAAAGAACCAATACTATTTTCTTCATGTTATACACAATTATTTTGAGAAACATGAAAATGAGGTAATTTTTTATTTAGTATGAAATAATCCAATAAAAATAAAATAAAACAAGATTTTTCTGAGTTGTGTTATTGGTATGTGCAATAACATGCCTTTGTTTTATATAAGAGAAGGAAGAACTCCAGATTCCTTCTCCCTTTGTTTCATCTGTCCTGTTCTTCCTCCCTTCTCTTGGCTTTGCTCCTCCCTTCCTCTGCATTATCTCTCCCTTCTGCTTCCATTCCTTGCATTTTCTTTTTCTGTCCCTTTTCCTGAGATACAGTGGAACAACTCATGGGAGACAGCAGGTGGTACAGACAGTATTTGATGACCTTATCTTTGTTGTCAGCTCAACTCAAGTATCAGTTCCTTTGGAGAGTATTCTCTTGTATTCTTTGAGTTAAACCCACATGAACATGAATTGAACTTATCAAGAAGTATACCAATAAGCCACCAGGTTTATGATTATCATAATAAATCATTAAAAATAAATAGTGACTAAAATTAAATTTAGTAATAGTGCCGATTGGCTTTTTGCTAGTAAGAGTATTTTATAAGATTTTAACTTCTTAATAGATTGCAGTAAATGCAAATTTTTTCTATATATTCCATTCTCCATCTCACTTTCAATATATGTTATTAGTGGAAATCAGGAAATAAGGTATTTATTTTATAAAGTATAAAAGCAAAAATATGTTTTAGAAAACATTTTTGTAGAAAAGATTGTATTTTAGTTTTCAGTCTAAGGAGTAACCAAATGGAAAAAATAACTATGCAAAGTAAGATGAAATGACTATTTATTTACATTGTATATTAAATTTTTTAAAGAAATGGATATTAAGGAACAGAAACAAGAACTTGCCATATGTGTGTGTGTGTGTGTGTGTGTGTGTGTGTGTGTGTGTGTTTGTGTACGCTATATAATTTTGAGGAGAGATGATACTTTCAAGAATATCAAATAAAACAAAGAAACAAAAAGTCCACATTTTCAATTTTTGTTTATGATTTCCACTAACCTGCTAGGTCATATATACTCTGTTGGGGGTTCTCATTTCCAAACTTTCCTGAATGTCAGGAGTACAGTGCAACTAATACTGATGTGTTAAAAGTTCTGAAATGGGGAGAAAGAGAAAATGTGGTCTTATCTATTAACTAATGCTACATAAATAGGAAGTTGTACATTTTACTCTTGAAAATTCATTTATGCTAATGAGTTATTCTGCTACTTTCATTTTGTGCTTTGGGAAAATAAAATTATCTAGTTACACTGGATGAAATAGGCTTTCTCAGTAAAATATCGCTGTTTTCATTTAGTTTTCTCTAGAAACAAAATTGAAAACAAACAATGCAATCTATGGATTTGTTCATGGTCTGGAAATATATAGGAATGTAAATTGTATTCCATCAGGACCTGCAGCAATTTTTGTACTGCAAAGATGCATGTCTACACTAAAATAACAGCCTTACTCTGACTTGAGGAGAAGGAAGGGTTCAGGTTAAGGAAA
The DNA here is from genome assembly GCA_036346955.1 of Dipus sagitta. NCBI lineage: Eukaryota > Metazoa > Chordata > Mammalia > Rodentia > Dipodidae > Dipus > Dipus sagitta. The sequence continues at coordinate 87,019,604 of CM070771.1, read as the reverse complement.
TAGAAATATTTTGTCTCTTGGGTTAGCTCACTTTGCATTCTGAATTATTAATTAATAAGTAAATTCCATTGTGGAAAATTGAACATACCTACTTTACTAAGATTTTGGGAGAATAAAAGCTAAATTTTCTCACTTTTTCTACACCATTATGCTAATTCTAGTCTTGACTTTTGGAGTGAACAGAAGGATAATATCATTCATAGTGAGGCCAGGGACTTCAGCTGACTCCAGATTGTAGGAAGGCCCTGCTGTGAGTGTGAATCACTGTGGAAATGGTGATTCATGTCCCTTTGTAAAGGTTAGTCCAGCAAATCTTTAAAGAAAGAAAAAAAAATCAGATAAAGTGTATGGAGGGGTGTAGGTGCTGTAGGTCTTTCTGTGAGTGGAAATAGAATTTTCCACAATCTATATACTCTGCAGGGGTCCATTCTTCTCACAGTAGGTGCCTCTTTTTCTCTTAGACTCTGAGTCTCAGAGCCTCAAAGCTCCCAATAACTCTAATTGCTTTAAAGTCTCCTTCTGGGGAATAGACAGACTTCACTGGTAGAAGTTCAATTCTGTTAAAATAAATAGTTCTAGAACACTTAAAAAATATCCTGTGACGCCCAGTTAGCAATGCCAATGACATTTTAAAATGAAGGATATTTTAAACTGTATGTGATTCTTAGTTTTTGTATGAAGGACCTGATTATTATGCTTCCTTGAAAAGTACACTTTGTGGAAACTAAAGTAAAAATCATCAACTTGCATGAATGTCTTGTCAAGAATCATTAACTGTGTCATCTGGCATGGACTTAGAATACTGCTTCATTTTACATCATTGCACTCATCATAGTATTAGATTGGATTTCTCCAAATGACCTTGCGTATCTGATTCTATATTGTTTCAACACACACACACACACACACACACACACACACACACACACACACACGAGAGAGATGTTCAAAATTTAGCCCAGGTTATTTCTTGTTTTCTGGTGTCTCACTTCTGCCTGTTGTCTAATCTGTGTGAAGAGTCAGCTCTAATCCATAATACATGGTATCTCCTGTTAGATTCCACAAACTCAGACTGATACACACAAACAAGGAAAGCTGATTAACCAGCCTAAGTGTATGAACAGTTCAGAAACAGTTCATGAAAAAGTTTATCATTGTAGTTCCATTATACTTGAGTGTCAATTTCAAGTCTACCACTCATTCAGAAACATAATTTTTGGTTCACCTGACTTGCAAGTGGCCCAAAAGTCTAGCAAGGGTTAGTGATTCTAGGCATTGTTTTCAGCTTTGGAAGGCATATAAATATTCTGGCTCCAGTCCTATCATTTTAAAGCATCCTGGCTTTCTAAACCTATCCATCAAGAAACTATCAAGAATTTGATTTTCATATTGCTCTTTTCACAGCACAAAATTGAAATGAGTAGAAAAAATTAGGTCTTGCAGAACATACTCATTTCTAGCTTTTTAGTTACTGATGACACCACCTGAATATGATTCTAGACCTTCATGTTTTTTGATTTTTTTAAAAACTGCTCTCAGTTGCTGCATATTTTATAGGGCAGTGTCTCAACTTGAATGATGACAAGCTACCTGGTAAAGCTGTTTCACCTCAGACATGATTAAATTGTATTTCTTCCTGTCTGAACAAAGATTATATTGAAAATACAGGAAGGATTTGGCACTAGGGAAATACGTGTTAGTATTTGACAAGTGGGAAACAGTGCAGGAAAATATCAATATGTGATGAGGTCATGATAAGAATCTAAGACAAATAATAGGAAGGTATCTGAATGTTAAGTGGACAGATGCAGCTACTATTTTAAACTGTCATTCAAATGCCCCCCAGATCATACATTTTCAATTATTATATTCATTTGAGCAAAGCAAGTTGATATATAAGGAAATCAGGAACTCTTATTCCTTGCAGTTTGCTGATTCAAAAGATTTCATTACACAATAATAAGATTTTAACATGTAAAAAAAAATCCAAATCACATTTTATGTTTCAGAATAGATTAGAAATCAGTGTTCTAGTTTGAAATGTGTAAAATTATCCAAACATGATACATTTCTTTATGCCAGCCGATATTATTTAAAATGCATTAAAATGGCATGAACTTTTGAGCACAGAAAGGAGACAACAGGCCTATTCTGATAAGAAACAATCAAAGCATGTGAATCTTTACATTAGAAACGGGACAAACACAAAGTCTTCATGGACCTTTTGGACTGCACACCAGAGTTGTAAATGTAATAAACCTGAGCATGGTGGGGTTATTCAAGGCTGCTTAATCTGGTCCCCTTTCTTCAGGCAGATGAATTCCCAAGGTGGTCAAAAGAACTATGGAGTTGTTGCTTCTATTTTAAATCACATTGGAGAGGGAGAAGCTGGACCTTCCTTCATGTAATGTTTCCAGCTATTTGCCTCATAGGATGCTTCCAGACAAATGAATTAAGTTGCTGTCAATCAAAATTCATAGTGGTTTGGTTAAATGTGGAGATACTTTGTTTAGCATGCCAGTTATGGAAATATGTTTTCTTTTCCAATTCCCTACATATCTAATAAATGTCACCCTACTTTGTCTTTTCTTTAGTTTTTTTGATTTTTTTAAAAACTGCTCTCAGTTGCTGCATATTTTATAGGGCAGTGTCTCAACTTGAATGATGACAAGCTACCTGGTAAAGCTGTTTCACCTCAGACATGATTAAATTGTATTTCTTCCTGTCTGAACAAAGATTATATTGAAAATACAGGAAGGATTCGGCACTAGGGAAATACGTGTTAGTATTTGACAAGTGGGAAACAGTGCAGGAAAATATCAATATGTGATGAGGTCATGATAAGAATCTAAGACAAATAATAGGAAGGTATCTGAATGTTAAGTGGACAGATGCAGCTACTATTTTAAACTGTCATTCAAATGCCCCCCAGATCATACATTTTCAATTATTATATTCATTTGAGCAAAGCAAGTTGATATATAAGGAAATCAGGAACTCTTATTCCTTGCAGTTTGCTGATTCAAAAGATTTCATTACACAATAATAAGATTTTAACATGTAAAAAAAAATCCAAATCACATTTTATGTTTCAGAATAGATTAGAAATCAGTGTTCTAGTTTGAAATGTGTAAAATTATCCAAACATGATACATTTCTTTATGCCAGCCGATATTATTTAAAATGCATTAAAATGGCATGAACTTTTGAGCACAGAAAGGAGACAACAGGCCTATTCTGATAAGAAACAATCAAAGCATGTGAATCTTTACATTAGAAACGGGACAAACACAAAGTCTTCATGGACCTTTTGGACTGCACACCAGAGTTGTAAATGTAATAAACCTGAGCATGGTGGGGTTATTCAAGGCTGCTTAATCTGGTCCCCTTTCTTCAGGCAGATGAATTCCCAAGGTGGTCAAAAGAACTATGGAGTTGTTGCTTCTATTTTAAATCACATTGGAGAGGGAGAAGCTGGACCTTCCTTCATGTAATGTTTCCAGCTATTTGCCTCATAGGATGCTTCCAGACAAATGAATTAAGTTGCTGTCAATCAAAATTCATAGTGGTTTGGTTAAATGTGGAGATACTTTGTTTAGCATGCCAGTTATGGAAAATATGTTTTCTTTTCCAATTCCCTACATATCTAATAAATGTCACCCGTACTTTGTCTTTTCTTTAGTTTTTTTTATTTTTTTATTTTTTGAGGTAGTGTCTCACTATAGCTCAGGCTCACCTGGAATATACTATGTAGTCTCAGGGTGGCCACAAACTCATGGAGATCCTCCTACCTCTGCCTCCCAAGTGCTGGGATTAAAGGTGTGCGCCACCACACCTGGCAACTTTGTCCTTTCATTCTTACATATGTTGTTGGCAAGTTATCATTTTTCTTCTGAACTTAAAATCATAATAATCCCAATCTATGATTCTGGTTCATGTTTAAAATGAAAGCATATGCTGTGGGTCTAATTGTATAAGACAGAAATCACAAATTTTTAGTACAAGATGAGGGAATAGATGTAATTGATTCCAAATTCTTATAAAACTATTTGGATAACTTAATATGACCCACAACAGCTGTAGTCTCTTTCTTCTGTACATTTAGTGATCCCTTTCAGGTAGCTTCAGCCCTTTCTGTTTTATAGCACACATTATGTAGTGATTGTTATTATCCTTTGTCAAATTTTATCTTGCTGGGGATAGTCCATCACTGTAATGTTAAGAAAACTTGGATATTGGTATTAGCAACAGTATACATACTTTCACTGTCAGTAGCATACTATGCACACAAAATCAACATAGTATAAACTTATCGACCCATTGATAATCATACTGAAAATTCAGTACTGAGGCCTGAAGACTACTGATCATCACTTACAAATTTGCAGTCAAAAAAATTACCCATGGGAAATGTCATGAATGCAATGACTACTGAATCTCCTGTGAAAGCATATATTGCTATGTTAAATTAATCTCTATTCCTTAGAGCCCATGCTAGCATTAGTGGATCTTGCTCTACTTGCAAGTTCTCATAAACACTGGTTTTCCACATTCAGCATTAGTTTTCACAGCTAGAGGGAATGCTCATTTTTGGATTATTTCCATGGCTGTTGAATGGTTTCTATATAATAAGAGAAATACCTGAGGATTTTTAGCTAATATATAATAAAACAAACAAATAAATAAAACATTTACTGGAGAAAAGTAATGTTTCAGAAAAGTCTGGGTGTCAGTTTCACTCTTTTTTCTTTCTGATTTCTTCTTTCTCCACTCCAGTCTTGCAGGCTGTCCTCTTGTTAGACTTGTTGAAGTCATCAAACTTGAAGTAGTACTTAGTCAATCATCCTTGATTCAATATGAGTTTAGTTATTGATCATAAGTTATCATTCATTCTCATTCTCTCTCTCAGCAAGATCTCACTCTTGCCAAGGATTACTGGCCTGGAACTTATCTCAACCTCCACAATGTTGGGTATAAAGGCATGTGTCATGTCTTCCTGGCTTACATCCTTCTCTATTCATAAGAGGACACCTACATAAAACAATCTCAGATTTATTTTTTCTCTATTCATCATGTTATCCTTATTTTTATTTTATTCATTGTATATACCAAGTGAGAGTTTGCCTCCAAAATAAGTTCCTCATCTTACATGATGATGAATCTTTTGTGTCAATTTAGCTGTGAAAATGCTAGCGATTTGATCAAACATTCTTTTGCCTATGTCCATGAGGGTGTTTTTAGGTAAGAATGACATTTGAATTAGACTAGTATGCATTACATGCATGCAATAAAGCTTTTTCCATTCACAGTGTGATTGGGAACAGCTTTGTTCAGCAAGATGCCACTTCCTAAAACTTACACAACCTTCCCCAACAGTGCCACTAGCTAGGAACCAAGTGTTCAAATAGCTGACCAAGTAGGGGGATATTTTATGTTCAAATCATCACAGATTTGAACTGAATTCTTAGCTTTTCCTTGATCTTAGACGTGCTGGCTTTTAGATAGTGTACTATTTCAGTTCTTTTGGTCCTTGGGCATTGGGTCTTAGATTGGAATAGCTCCATTGGCTTTTGTGGTTCCTTGATTTACTGATTAGATGAATTCATCAGCTCTAGGAACATGTCTTCATAATTTCACAAGCCAGTTTCTTATAATAATCTGTCCATCTTTCTCTGTCTCCTATTAGTTCTTGTTCTCTGGAGAATCCTGACTCATATTCCTGATACCTTCTCTTTATGCAGTCTTGGAACTCAGGGTCATTTGACCTTCACTCCATCATATTCTGCCTATAGCCTATCTCATTGCAAAGAAGTGTAAAATCTACTTAGACTGATACTTCTGTATATGTTTATATTCTGAGCAACATTTCATTTTAATACTTTATCTCTGTGGACCAAAATTTGCCCAGTCCAAAAGTGGATATGTATCTTATCTACATTTCTGACCTTCTTTAAAGTTGCACTTTCTGCTTTGTCTTTTCTTGTCTTTCACCATATCAAAGTACCTATTTTGGGCTCACCATCAATTCCCAATGCTAACAGCAAGTAAAGTTGCAATTGAATACCAGAAAACTTCTGAAACTCTTCTTGTTTCTTGTTCATTCACGATTAAATTTAAACACAATTGTGTGGCAAAGATAAGACTTAAGTGAGATTTAGAATGCTTAGTACAGCTTTTTGTTGCTCATAGTGCATATTGATGGAATAGTAGTAAACAAAGGGTCTTCTGCCATAAGTCTCAGAATGGTACTTTATGAAAGTTATAGGAGTCCAAATAATTTAAAAAGAAGAGTTATAAAGGAACATTTAGTGAGAAATTGTTAGACAGGCATTCATTAGTAATGACCAATGTTAATGAAGCATGGAACAGGAGGTTTAGAGGAAACAGCCAATGCGCTGATAATCCCTCATCAAACATTCTAGATATGAGGTCAAGAATGGATTGCAGAATAAAAATGACCATGAAGAGACCTATGCCTACGGTGAATAAATTCTTAGCAAGGAAGGGGTAAAGGAAAGGTTTCGGTGTTTCACATGCACATTTTAATTTTCAAAATTTTAAATTAATTCCTTGGAACCTTCTTAAATGCATTCAAAACTGTCAGATTTGCAAAATCTCCCTCATAATGGGATACCTTGAACTTAGGTTTAGTAGAATGACCTCTGAGTTGTGTTGCAGATTGTGCATTGTCAAGTTCCTTATTTTATAGGAAAACAAGCAAGTCTGAGGAATCAAGTTTCTATGTAAAGTACATAAAGCTTCCAAGCTTATATCATGTTTAGTGCTCACCCAACACTACAATACAGCACACATTTAATAACTATGCACTTTGAAGGGAAGGATTTTAAATTGCTTATACTCTGATAAAGTGTTTCTACCTCAGTTCCTTACCCCTTCAACTTAATTTACAAGTTACTTTTTTATTTTTATACAACACAGATTTCCATTTAACTTCTGTATGGATTCAAAACCTTACATATACATTATATAAAAAAATTCAAATATGTCCAATTCTTCCTCACAGACATTTCGGCTGTAGTTTTATTTAAAGCATGCATCTTTTGCTCTGTTCATGAAAATATCTTACATTAAGCAAGGTGGGCATAGCATAAATCCCATTATCTCCTACATTCCGTGTGCAATGAGATGTAAATGAGGACATGCTTCTCCAGGACCTCAGAAATGAAATCATTATGGGAGAAAAATCAGAACCTGGAATAATCCTTGTATTATCTAATGATAATATATTCCTTCATTGCTGTGCCTAAACATGTATTTGTAATGGGAAATAAAATTGCACATTTTTAATAGACACAATTTAAGAAAATAGGCTAAATTTTCTATTTTGATGCTGAATAAAGTAAGTATATATATATTAGAAATTAGTAAAATATATTTGCAATCTTTTTTTTGTTGCTGTGAATTAATACTTGACCAGAAGAAACTTAGGTAAGGAAAGGATTTTTGGGTTACACTTCAAGGTCCATCATGATGAGGAAGGCATAGCAGTAGGTGCAAGAAGGAGATGGTCACATTATTTCTTTAGTGAGGGAGCAGGGAAAGATGAATGTCCAGGCTCAGCCAGCTCTCCTTTTTATACAGCCCAGGACCAGGGCCCAAGGAATAGTGCACTTATAGTTAAAAGTGGGGCTTTCCACCTCTGTTAACCTAATCAAGCTACTTCCTCATAGGCATGCCTAGAAGCTAACCTACTCTGGATCAGGCCTCACAGCCATGCCTGGAGGCTAGTTTCCCAGATAGGAAACTAGATAGGTCCCATCAAGTTGACAAGCCATACAAACCAGCACACAGTGAAAATTTAATATATATATTTTAGGTTACCAGAGTGTAAATAGAGATTGCATAACTAACTATATATATATTGAATTTAGTTTTACACTATAAACATGTTTAGAAACACAGAACATAGGAGATGGAAACATTTTTAGAAAGTATCTACTGGTATGTGAAGATGGAAGAAAAAATATTAAATTACTAATGTTAAATTTTGGTTATAGTGATGAGGTCTTGGGCACCACTGTGTCTCTGTCCAGAGGGGTCCAAGACCTCATCAGTGAAGTAGACTTAAAACGAACTCATCATGGCTCAGGGAAATTTGTGGAGGAGGAGTGGAAAGATTATTAGAGTGACATGTTTGGACATTATGCACAGAGACATTGCCTCTTATCCATACCCAATGGCTAACTCCACAATGTATGACCAACATTCTCCAATGAAGAGGGACCCTGCAGAAGGGGAGGACAGGGAGGATGCTAATGATGGTACCAACATGGCTGTATACATACTGCGTACATAACTAATAAAAATAATATTAGTAAAACATAAAAATGGCTACAGATTTATATATCAATAACTTTTTACAATAATTTAAGGATGGAAACCACACTGAGATGTTAAATGGCAGTTTTTACATTCCACACATGCTTAACAAATTATGTTTTTCTTAGCTGAGCATCATAAAGCAATGATATTATTTAAAGATGCAGTCTAATTTTTCATTATGCCTAAAATTTACCAACTAGTCTTTGAGTGGATGAACAGGAATTCTTAGAGGGAAGTTGATGACATCAAATGTTTTTATTATGGAAAAAAGAAAACTTGAAATAAACAACTAGCTTCATAACTCAAGGAACTAGAAAAGAAGAAATAAACTAAGTCTAAAATCAGTGCTAAGAAGAAGTGAATATTAAAACATAACTAAATGAAATAGAGACTAGCAAAACGGCAGAAACAAAATGAATGAATGAATGAATAAGAGATGCATAGTTTTTTATTTTATTTTATTTTTTTTTTCAAGGTAGGATCTCAGTCTATTCCAGGCTGACTTGGGATGTACTACATAATCCCAGGCTGGCTTTGAATTCATGTTGGTCCTCCTACCTCTACCTCCCAAGTACTGGGTTAAAGGCATGTGCCACTATGACTGGGTGAAATAGAATTTTAAAAGATAAACTTGACAAAATTTTAGCTTGATTAAGAATAAAACATAGGACATTTTAAATACATTAAATAAGAAATGAAAACAGACATTTCCACTGATACTAAAGAAGAACAAAGGACCACAATGCTGCCGTGATCATCACATGCCCACACATCAGACAACCTCAAAGAAAGTGGGCTTCTTGGAAAATAAGCCTAACAAGAGTCACTAAGAAAAAGAAAATCTGAACAGACCAATAACATGGCAAACACAACTGACAAAATATTTTTAACACTGAGAAAACCAGGACCTGAGGATTTCACTGATAAAGTCTGCTAAATAAAAAGTTAACAGCAATTTTCAAATTCTTCCAAAACTTTGAAGAGGAGCTGAACTTCCAAACACATGTTATGTGGTTAGCATTACTTTACTACTAAATATAGAAAAATTATATAACAAAAAAGAGAAAATTACAGACTAATATCCCTTACTAATATGGATGCAAAACTCTTTAGCAAAATCAATCCTAGCCAATCAGATTCAATACTTCAAGGATACTTCACCATGTGCTGTAGTTACCTTCTCATTGATGGCACAAAACACCTGGCCAAAAGAAGCTGATGGGAGGAAAGATTTTTACTTTGACTTACAGTCTTGAGAGGAAGGTGCATGATGGCAGGGAATAGATGGCATGAGCCGAAGCTGGGCATCACCACCTTGCCATAGAAGGTGGCAAGCAGCAGTAAGAGATAGAGTCAGCTGACAATGGCAAGCTAGGGGATAATAACCTCAAGGTTCAGCCCCAGAAATGCACATCCTCCAGCCAGTCTCCACCTCTCAAATTGCCACCAGTGGAGAAGCAAGCATTTAGAACACATGTTCATGTTGGACACTTAATTCAAATAACCAAATCATGGTTGCCAGGATTTACCCCAGGGATGGATAGTTAATTCATGAAAATAATTAAATGTTATATATCATGAAAACAGAATGAAGGAAGGATAAAAATCACCCAGTCATGTGGACAGATGCAGAAAAGACCTTTGACAAACCCAAAACCTTTGCCTGATAAAGTCTCTCAAAAGATTAGGGATAGGCAAAACATTTTTCAGTACAGTAAAGGCAATATATGATGAGCCCACAACTAGTAATCATATTAATTGGTCAAAAGTTCTTAAGAAGTCAACTTTTATCAAGGAAAATATTTGAAGTGTTGGTTTAGATTCACTATCAGTAAAGATGTTCAATTCATTAAAAATATAAACAAAATTCACTGTAAAACATGAAACACATTTGAAAACAACAAATTGTTATTGAATAATATATAAATAGAACACATACTGGGTTTAGAAGGATTGTGAGGAAAAGTTCTCCTCCTTTGATACTTTTATCCAGTTCCTGGGGTCCTCCTGGATACTCTTTGTAGAAAATAGTGTGAGTGAATAATCCACAGGTCTGTCGAGGGAGAACCTGAGGAAACATGGGTACAAAGAGCACCCTGATATAATTTAATTAAGAACCACACCATTACAATGTAACTTCATAATCCACAACAGTTCTTGTAATCCTGGGTTAGCTACTTCAAATCCTAATGCAATCCAGATTTGATGTCAGTGCAACTTTGTAAAAATTAGTGGAGTAAACAAATCAAAGCTATATGATGCATAGTTTATATATAATTTAATAGTTTTATAAATATAAATAACCACTTGACTTATGTTAAGGGAGTAGTAAAAACCAAATTCATGCCAGGCATGTGCGCACCTTTAATCCCAGCATTTATGAGACAGAAGTGGGAGGATCACTGTGAATTCAAGGCCAGCCTAGGCATACAGAATAAGTTCCAGGTCATCCTGAGCTACAATGAGACCCTACCTCAGAAAAGAATATAAATAAATAAAATAAAAAATCCATTTCAATGTTCATTTAATTCAAAAACAGCTTCCAAGGTCATACTTTTTCTGTCATTAGGCCATTTCCATCCTTTCTTCAGACATTCAGTTTTACATTGTACTGAGGTTCGGGGATCACTTTTCATTAGATCCTTAATACTGTTTTTTTTCTTTTGTACTATATTCTGAATTTAAATTTTATCACCATCAATCAGACCATTCAATGACTGTTTCTAGCATACTTTGAGGTTAATTATCTTATAAATCTTGATGTTAAACAGACAAAAGAAACAAGTAATTTTATTCTAAAATTACTTTGAATAATAAACTACATACCATGGAAAACACAACATCCAATTACACAAAATAGCTATGATTCTGCTTAGTCTTTATTTAATTTTCATAATAATTTGGATTAAAATCAAGGTGAATGACTGCATGTAACAGTGATTAAAAGAAATGCTTTTACTTTAGGACATTAAATAGCCATGCAACCCAGCAAAGGAAAGCGATGAGCACTTTCATTCTAACTTTCAGTCATAAGAATAAGTCTTTTTATACATCCTGGACCTCTATGGACATCAATAACACTATACTTCCTTTGTCCTTTGTTGTCAACCTGCAATAGAACAATTACAGTATCACCATAAAGAATATTGAATGATGCTTTCATTAAGCATGTGTGCCTTATCTGGGTTACAGATGGGATTATATAGATAAATAGGTAGATTGATGATAGGTAGAAAATTTGGATAGCAATATGAGTAATGGATTGAGTCAGTATAAGTAGTTAAAGGAAGAGGATGATTTTTAAACCCTTGTTCCACTGGGATTGGGTATAGGTATCTTAAAATGGGCCATTTTAGATCAAGGTGAATATTGTACTGAATAATGTCAAATTGTTACCAAAAATCTTGTTTGGTCTTATTCTCACTTTTTTTTAAAAAAATGCGTACATCATTTTAATATCAGATTATTTTTTTCAGTTAACACAAATGAAAAATATGTAGGTACTACTTTCTTTTGCAGTCACTATGCCAATAAAAGTGTATAGAAAAGAGCAGTGTTCTAAGATACTCAAAAATCCTGAAAGGTAAAATAAACTGAGTGGATCCATACAGCTCTCAGATGGTCTTTGTTTGGTTGATGATTGGTCATGCGGTGATGTTTGAGAGGCTTTTCTTATTTTATTTTATTGTACATTTTATTTTATTTTTTAATCCATGGGACTATGTTTGAGCTTTAACTCTCAGTAAAGCCATACAAACAAATAGTACCAAGGAATTGCTTAAGAGAAGCTTAGGAGCACTAGACAAAATTTCAAGCCCCAATCTTCAATGAATAACCTATAGGAAATTAGTTCCTAGTATTTGCTGCTTGTCTTAGATTTGCAAAACTACTAGAGCTTGGCAATTGATCATGTAGCCAAGCAGTATGTCATTGTGTGGTCAGTTTTCACCTTGACATGCTGGTAATTTCTGTGAGTCCTATAAGAGAAGTTTGAGGGGACATTCTTCAGGTAATGCTAATCTGTCATTTTACACATTTACACATTTATCACATAGATAAGAAGAGCCTTCAAAGCATACAGCAGCATGTGCTTACCATGATGCTGTTGTGAATGAAGCCCTTCCTGTAGCGTGCAGGTTTCAGATGTGGGTATTCTTCAGTGCTGGTGACCTGAATGCCCCAAACCTTCTTCCAAGCTGTGTACAGCTGTATATGAACTGGATAGACCCCAGAGTGATGTGGGGCCACAGCATAACCCATGTTGACGGGTATTCCGTGTTCCTAAAAGTAGTCAGAGAACACATAATAGACTATTGTCATTAATTGTATTAAGTAATTTCTATGGATATCTATGTAATTAATATACAATGAATTTTATGTTAAAATAAATTTAAAAAATAGGAAACAGGTAGAATCTCTTTTGGTGTGTTTGCGTGTGTTTTGTGTGTGTTGAAGTAAAACAGAAAGGTTAAGTATGAAACATAAAGTGATAGCATTTATAGGTAAACAATGAAGATTGAAAATGAGGTTAAGATCTGCTGTATAACTTAAGAAGGCTCTAGAAGCATGTTATGATATACTCTGAGCGAGGGAATGAACCACAGGTGTGTGTTTTGTTAGAGACCAGGTGAAGAGGGATAGCAAAATTAGACATTGTATGGTCAGAATGGCAGGCAGGCATTGGGACTGGAGAGGATCAAGGGCTGTTTTGCATTAAGAGAGTAAAGGGGGGTGGTTAATATCCCACCTTTGATTTTAAATTTTAGAAACTAATTTTATTTTATTACACATACACTTTAATATGAGATACTTACCTTGCATAGTCAACTCTCAAGGATAACAGGTATAAATCAAGGAAGAGTATGAAATCATTGTCAGAGAATGGTATTATATTGCTAGATACATGAAATTGATCTGCAGTTTTCTAATTTCTCCTTTATATCTTTCCCTTCAAATGCTTATCTGCTTTATAAAGACTCCTTGTAGGACTGCATCACATCAATTGAAGTTATAAATGCTGATGTACAGTCATGCATGAAAGCTGATTGAATCAATAAACCGAACTCAAGGGTGTTAACTTGACAATTGCCATTTATGTTCTTTATTACTCTGGACACAGCATAGGAAAGGAATTCAGTCTGGTCTAAGAAGAGAGCAGTGAATCAGTCACATGTCCACAATACTCAAGCCATAAGCCCTGCTTAGTTCAAAAGATGGTCCTAAATATTTCACATGTCTTCATCATTCTTTTTCTTAATGCTCCCGTTTTATAGCCAGATTCACTTCTCTTTCATCAACACAATGTATTTTCTAACATTTATTATAATAAGTGACTGTAGAAATACTGAATTATGAAATCGATGCTGTAAAATGAGCTACAGCCTTTAGCTGGGCAGTAGGGAAAACTAGTTTCATGGCATGAACAGAAGAAAAACATTTGTTCCAAGAGCTTGTCTTGTCATCTCTTCTCTCCCCTCCCCTCTCCTCTCCTCCTTTCCTCTCCTCTCGTTATTCTCCTCCTCCTCCCTCCTCCTCCTTCTTCTTCTCTCTCTCTCTCTCTCTCTCTCTCTCTCTCTCTCATTCCAAGAGTTTGGAATTGGGTCATTATGTATTCCAAGCAAATGTTTTACCATTGAACTCTGCCCACAGCCCTAGAAATTGTATTTTCTGTTCAAGGCAAAGTTGGAAAAAAATCCAGTAACAAAACTTCATGGGAACTGCCTGAAGAGACAGGGACAGGTGTAATATTGACCTATCACTGGGTCCTGTGCTGGAGTAGGAAAAGTTTTAGTTCTCTCTGATTTGTTCCTACTACCCTGTAAGTGGTTGCAATTCAATAAAAAAGAGTGGTCACTTAGTAAAGAGAGGTCCCCAATCTGTAGCTACATTGCCAATGAAGATAGATAGATGATCTTCTTCAAGGGAAAAGTCTAGAAGGCAGGGGTTTAAACTCTGTCACATAGATACAATTGTTGTCTGAGAAGGTACCTATGGCTTATGGTAAAGGGTAAAATTACTCTTAACCTATTATTCTCTCAAGTGATTCATACAAGGTTTCTATAAACCTCCTCATATTAAATTATATTACCAAATTGTGAATGACAAAGCAAAAATGCATCAGTTCTAATTATCCTTGATAATGAATTTGTTGGGCTGAGGAAATGGCTTAGTTGTCAAAAGCCTGTGCTTGCAAAACCTACTGGTTGGGATTTAATTCCCCAGTTCCCACATAAAGCCAGATGTACCAAGTGGCACATGTGTCTGTTTTTTTGCAGTGGCAAGAGGACCTGGCCATATTCTCTCTCTCATCTCTGCTTACAGATACATAAACAATAATATTTAAACATGATTATAATAATGAATTGGTTATTCCTCATTTCTATCACTGTGTATGCTTATTTCCAAGTTTGAGCCTATGATGCTAGATAAATATGCTAGTGTCCTAGAAACAAAGAAATGAGAAATAAAATCTGTGAAGAAAACTGAAATATCAAAAACTATATCTTCTCGCACAAAAAGGCATTTCAGCCTTGACAAGTAGTAAAATGAATTGTAGAACTTTTCATGAAAAAAAACAGAAAGTAAAAAGGCAATTGATTCAGTGAGTAGGAAGGGTCAGTAAAAAGATTTCATTATACTTATTGATTTCTGGGGGCTCAATGTTATACTGTTCATAAGGTCATCCTATCACAGTGGCAAGTAGAGCTCAATCAAAATAGTAAATCATACCAGGTAATTATGAGTTTATACCTTTTCAATCTAGATGATAGCACAAGTGAAAAGTAATTCCCTACTAGCTCTTTTCCTACAATCAAGGGGCTTACTGACCTAGAAAGCTTCATTCTTTACTGCCCAAAGAATCCGCAGCTTGAAACCACTTCAATGACCAACTAAAAAATAAACTAAACATACTTAAACAATATCACAAATATTACATAATTTGCAAAGCTTTTCAGTGTAAATATAGGTAACACTGAAACCTAAGCCTAACTGGTAGAGCAAAAACTAAATTCAAACATAGTCTTTGCTATGTATTTGAACCTGTCTCATATGATCTAGGGATTCTATGATATTATAGTACCACATAAATATAAACAATTTTGAAATCAGGCACGAAGCAATCACCAGGACATATGATCAGTAAGAATAATTTTAAAAAGGAATGCTATTTCAGATGCACGTTTTTATTTATTTTTTAATTGCCTAGTAACTCTATTAATGACTTTAAATAATACTGCTTCATTTTTACCTGTTCCCAACCCTTTTCTTTTCTTTATTGTTTATTTTGTGTATGTGTTTTCTGTGTATGAGGGCATGCAAATACCACAGCAATCATGTAGACCTCAGAGGACAAACTCTTGTGTAGGTCCTGGCATTGCACCTCACCTGAGGCAGTATCTGTTTGCCACTGGGGATAGCTGGCTAACTGGCCTGCAAGCTTCCCTGGATTCACCTGTCTCTGACTCCCATCTTGACAAACTTACATGACAGCTACAGACATGGCTACAATGTCAGGTTTATGTGGGTTGTGGGGACCTGAACTCAAGGTATCACATTTGCACAGCAAGTGATTTTAGGCTCTGAGTCATTGCCTCAGCCATCCATTGCTTGCTGCATCATAGGGAAATTTGACTTTTATCTCATTTCTCTGGTTATATTAAAATCTTTATTTGTTGAGCAATGAAATATTGTGATAAATTATAAATATATACAAAAATGGTTACCATTTTTTAAAACGAGTATAAAATAAAATGCATTTATGTCTGCAGCTTTAACCAGTAAAAAGACTTCGCTTTAAAATCCGTTCCCACAAATCATGTGTCTTGGCAATTGTTTAGTGCCTGCTAGCTCCTGTGTTTACATTTATGACTATGTGACCCTTATAATGATCTTGTAAGAAGATTGGACAAAAGCACAAAATGTGGAAAATGAAGTAAACAAAAAATCTATGACTTTTCTTAACAAGTGTTAGAGGTAAAATTATACCCAAGCTTCCTCTATTAATGAATTAAGTTTAATATATAATTCTGAATTAGGACGTCTCTCAACCCTGTTTACTTGCAAAGCAAAAATGTACATTTTAAAACTTCTTTGCTGGTAGCATTTTTAATGCAAATGAGTTTCAGCAATTAAAATTAGCTGGGATTTGAATGACAGTGAGGAGCAAAGTTTAAAAGCTGGTTGCTTCTGACTGTGTCCACTGGAGAGTAAGATCTTGCAAAGGAGAGGCTCTCTGAGCAGTATGTGAAGACTTCCACATGCCACGCACACGCACACTTACACACACGGGAAGCGAAGCATGTCAGCTCCAGTCCTTCACCTTCACACTCAGGTGCGGGTCAGGAAAGACGAAAACATAAGGTGCTTAAGGATTTGGCTTACAGAAGATTGGACTTATAAGCAGAGTGAGAAAACACCCAGAACTAAGTCAAGCATTGTTTTTTCCCTCTACCCAGCCAGGCTAGGAAAGGGAAGGAACTTTAAAAGCAGGAATCGGGCTGGAGAGATGGCTTAGCGGTTAAGCGCTTGCCTGTGAAGCCTAAGGACCCCGGTTCAAGGCTGGATTCCCCAGGACCCACGTTAGCCAGATGCACAAGGGGGCGCACGCATCTGGAGTTTGTTTGCAGTGGCTGGAGGCCCTGGCGCGCCCATTCTCTCTCTTTCTCTGCCTCTTTCTCTCTCTCTCTGTCACTCTCAAATAAATAAATAAAAATGAACAAAAAAATTAAAAAATAAAAATAAAAAAAATAAAAGCAGGAATCAAGTGTCCAGTGACCTGAGAATACTGCCAAGAGAAAAAAAAAAAAAAAGACAGTGAAGAGCTCAGATTATGAAAGGAAATTATACATGAACAAAGTGAAAAAGCATCTGGAAACAAAATACATGTAAGAAGCAAGCAGAAGGTATCCAGGCAAGTAAGAAGTGCCTTCCCACCTCTTTCCCAGCCTAGGAAAGGGGAGAGGGACTTTACACTGATATTCAGGAGAAAAGTCATAAGACAGAGCAGGCTAAATTGTGGGGGGGGGGGGGAGAGGGAGGGAAGGAGAGGTCATACACATGTGACAAGCTTTTATGGCTCAGACATGTAATTAGAATGGACTTTGTCACCAGACTCAGGTGTATGAGAAACAGATCTGATTGATTTGTGGGCTCAAAGTGTTGATTCAGTATGGTAACAGCTATAGAAGAAGCAGAAACTGCTGTCAAGGAGTGTTGCTTTGCAGCCATTTTGGGTGAGACTGGACCAGATGTGGGCTTTAGTCCAGCCACAGCAGGCCAAGTGGCATCTGTTGCAGCTTCTGTCCCTGTCTGACTATCTATTTGGACTGTATATAACAGCTTTCTTGCTTCTGTTTCTCATTCGGTATTGTTAAATCTCATATACTCCCTGAAGGAATCAGCACAGACCCTGGACAGACACCAGGGGATTTGCCCTGAGATTGCAAATTTACAAACACTGTCCTGAGATTACCAGCCAGCCCCTCACCACTCAACATAGGCCACAAGAAGCCACTTTCTGTCTTGCCACCCTCCAGGAAACTAAAATAATTTTTCAGAGTTTGCATCCATAATGTCCCTACCACACCCCCTGCATTTCAAGGATAATAAAACCTCCTAACTACACACCACCCAGTACACACACTTGTTTCCAGGGTCATAGTGCCTTTCAGAATCTGAGACATCAACGTCTCAGGGCCTGCACTTTGAAATAAAGCCTGTTCATTGCTATTGAGATTCCTAGCAATTTCTTTCTTCCAAACTCACTTCAAAACATTTTCCTTACACTTTCCATAAAATGTATATACAATTTTGATATGCAATAATAATATAAAATCCTAAAACAGAACAAATGGTGTTTAATCATAAATATTTATATAGTTATTTTTAGTCCAATCTATGTCTATTTTTGTTATGTGTCCTTTTACACATAATATGTGGAATGAGGGTGTAGTTCAATTTAAAATATTTGAACGTAAAATATGTGGCCTTGAGTTTGCACCCCAGCATCACAAAGTAATGTTAAATACTAATATTGACATAATAATGCTATAGTCACACAATTCATCAGGATAGTCTTACAGATATCAGTAATTATGTCATTGGGCATATTGTAGTCATTATTGCTTCTTCACACTAGACTGAGTTTTTGTTGAGATGAATTTGGGACTCATGGTCTTCCATTTATGTAGTCTACATCATCCTTTCATTATGTCTTCTAGGAGAACTACTTCTTTATGTATTTAGA
This sequence comes from Dipus sagitta, assembly GCA_036346955.1. Lineage (NCBI taxonomy): Eukaryota > Metazoa > Chordata > Mammalia > Rodentia > Dipodidae > Dipus > Dipus sagitta. Next base: position 87,001,015 of record CM070771.1, on the reverse strand, counting down.
TGTTTTCCTTCTCAAATATTCACTAATGGAGTCATTCACACTGCAAAGTTTATTGTAGGTACATAATAAAATATTTATTGTTCAAATTCTCTCCTAGAGCTTGGGCTCCAGAGACAAGATGGTTAGGTTTAAATTGTGGTTTTGCTACCTATCATTGTCTGATCCACATAAAGCCAGAAGCAGAAAATGGCACATGCATCTAGAGTTCATTTACAGGGTGGAAAGAATCCCTGACATGCACATGCCCATACTCCATCTCTAAATCTCCTTTCCTTTCCTTTCACTTTCTCTCCCTTCTTCTTCTTCTTCTTCTTCTTCTTTTTCTTCTTCTTCTTCTTCTCTTCCTCCTCCTCCTCCTTCTCTCTCTCTCTCTCTGACACACACACACAAAATAATATAATGATATACCATAAAAATATTTAAAAAACAAAGTTTATCTCTCAATTAAATCAAAGGTGAAAAACCTGAAAATAACCTATTCATGCATCATTACTTCTCTATACTTCAAAATCCTCATCTATAAAATGAACTTGATAATATTAGTGGTTAAAATATAATTAGGGATGATCTGGAGAGATGCCTCAGTTGTTAAATGTGCTTGCTTGCAAAGCCTGATGGCCAATGTTTGATTCCCTAGTACCCATGCAAAGCCAAATGAACAAATCATCTGTCTCTCTGTGTCTGCCTCTTTCTCTTTCACAAATAAATAAAGAAAATATTAAAGATCTTATAAGTTGATATTTACAATGCTTAAAAGAGTGCCTTTGAAGTTTTAAGCTCTATTTAAGCATTTTTTAAAAATATTTTATTTATTTACTTGAGAGAAAGAGTGAGAGAGAGAGAGAGAGAGAGATAGAGATAGAGAGAGAGAGGCAGATAGAGAGAGAGACAGAATGGGCACACCAGGTCCTCTAGCCACTGCAAACAAACTTGAAACACATGTGCCACCATGTGCATATGGATTAGGTGTGTACTGGGAAATCAAAACTGTATCCTTCAGCTTTTCAGGCAAGCACCTTAACCACTAAGCCATCTCTCTAGCCCTATCTAAGTATTTTTGTTCAGGAAAGATACACAGCTCATTTTATGGAAATTTTAGCTCTTGAAAATACAAACTTAAGGATCATGATCTTTAGCCACAGATGGTGACTAAGGATCAAACACTGAGGGGACTTACATTAAAAGAAAAATACACATCAGTTTCTTTCTCATTCCCGCAGTATAAAATCAGAAATAATACTGCTCTGTTTTTACCACTGCTGCCTCTTTCTAACACAGGATATGAACTAACTCAATGGATTCTCTTGCCTTTCTGCTTCAAATGAATTTTTAAGTTGGAGAAATCTGGTAACAGATCAGAGGAAAAGTGACAAGGAAGGTGGGATATATTATTTTCTCCCTACAATGTCATCCTGTGCTATGTGACTCCTTCAATCACAGGTTAAGAAAACTGTAAAAGTGTACCCCCACACACCAATCTGTATTTATTTGACTCCTCTATCTTTTTTGTCTTGGAATTAAGCAAAAGACTACTGCATGGTGAATAAGCATGAGATGTTAATTAGTAGTTTCCTTATTCATTGGGTAAACCATTTTAAATTGTTCTTTCAGTAAATCATTTGAAATTGTTATTTTAATTTAGAGTCTTCTGGCATCTAAGATAGAATAAGTTGCTATTAAACATATTAAGTCTTTTTCAGTGGGTTCCTTTTGTGCTGTGCCAGTATGAAGACTTGAGTTTGGATCCCTAGAAACTTTGTAAAATTCTAAGCATGCTTGTGCATGCCTGTAATCCCAGCATTGGGATGATAGACACAGGCAGATCCGTGGAGTTTTCTGGCTAGCTAATTTAGTTAAATTGGTGAGATTTATACTCTGCAACAGATCCTGTCTAAAACATAAGGTAGTGAGCTGCTGAGGAAAATACCTGACATTTATCTTTAACCACCATACACATGTACATATGTGTATGTGTGCTCATACACATACAAACACACATATGCCTATAAATTTACACCACACACACAGCTTTTCAAAATACTTGGTACATCAGAGAGGCTTAGAGAAAGGAGAAAGAAAATAAGAAAAATGGAGTAGGAAGGTCTGGGCTCTTAAACATTGAGGAGTAAACCCTAGGGTTCACAAAAGTAGTTGGGCAGAGACTTGAAAAATGATTTGAGTTTCTGTGCATTGAGAGTGAAGAGCCATGTGAATGGCTTGTCTCCATCACTATAATACTTTGTTTATACTTCTGACAGCAGTTTGCAATAAGATCTGGGCACCTTTATAGCAATGGTGTTTACTACAGTGCTCTCTATAAGTGTTAGCAGTCAGTATTTTTTTAGTGAATAATAAATCTAATGTTATTAAATAAATAAATGACATTTTAAAAAAATCAATACAAAGAGGACAATAAATGAAATGGTGCTAATAAATGAAAGCACTTGTCATGGGAAGACTGTGCATTAAACAGTACCCTGTTGAACTTACAAGTACTAATTTGCTTTTCTAAATATGTAGCTTCTCTGTAGTGACACTGGTGTACAAGAGAATAGAGCTCATTATCTAGTTTTCCCTTTAATAAGGACTTGGGATCATATTGTCATCTTTGAAAATGATCCTAGAATCATTGACTTTCCACTGTGTTTTGGGGACTGAAATCGTCTTTTGTTTTTATAAGTGATAAAAGCAATGGCTATGTGACCCTGGAAATTGGCTGGGTCAGTCTTGACACTCTTTGGATTGAAGCTCAGTAAATGGTGACAAATCTCTAGAGGTCTCTATGATACAAATGGATTTTTCTTGGGGAAAAAAAAAAGAAATAGTACAGCAATAGCCTTGCTTCTATAGTGGTGAACTTACTGATCCTAAGTAGAGCTATTTTGGACAATTGAAACACATCCTTTAATATTCTTGATCCTGCTGATAGTCTACTTTGCTCCTTAAAGGGAACCAACGTTTAAAAAAAAAAAAACAAGCAAACAACAGCAACAAAAAAACTAGGGTTTCATTCAGACTCTATAAAATGTGTCACTACTATTAGTTTTCCACTTTAATTGCTTAGCTTTTATGATCCACAGTGCTGTCTTATTAGCAAACTAAATATAATTTAATTAAATAATTCCTTTATTCAACATATTCACTATATACCTAGACTGGACCAAGAACAATGTTACATGTTGGGGATTCAAATGAAGAAAACAGATAAAATTCCCTGTAATCATTGGATTTGCATTTTAGTGGTATGAGATTGAGATTACACAAATAAGTATGCAAATAATATATTAGGAAATAATTACTCTGGAGGAAAATCAAGCAGGAGAAGGAAAAGTAATGAAGACCAAGGACTGAAGTATTAAATAGCATATCCTGCAAGCATCTCACAGAGAAAGCAATAATGTGAGTCAAGATCTGAAATTGTAAGGCATTGAACTCTACAGATAATTTAGGAACAAGGGGCAAGTCACAGACTGTTACTAGTTAAAATCCATCAGTCACTACTGAGGAAGAGCAAGAATTCTATTGTCTTTGGAGCATAGCTAGAAGAGGGACTGAGTAGCAAGAAATCATGTCAAGAGGTAGGGCTACTGCCAAAAACATTTCGAGTTCTTTACTGAACAACTTTAGAGGTCCCACTCACATTTGCTTTCCAGAAGCAAAGCATACAGTGTCACTAAGTGGAAAGCAAAGATGCAGACCTTTTATGTTCACAAAGATTGTTCATCTTTACCTCAAGTGGGATAAGGACCCACTAGAAAGTTTGGAGTAACTTGATGGTATTATTGAAACTACCATAAAAACTTAAAAGAAGCTGAGTGTGGTGGCACATGCCTTTAATCCCAGAACTGGGGAGGCAGAGGTAGGAGGGTTGCCATGAGTTTGAGGCCACCCTGAGACTACATAGTGAATTCCAGGTTAGCCTAAGGTAGAGTGAGAACTTCAAAAAACCAAAAAAAAAAAAAAAAACCAGAAAAAAAATTAAAAGTAAAAAGAAACTTATTATGGCTTCTATGCTGAGAGCTTTCTGAAACATGCTAAGGGGACCTGAGGCAGATAGGATATGAAGACCACCTAGAAGAGAGAAAATGACAGGGAGGACATATGGTGATGATGTAGATGGTGGGCAGTGATTTTACTCTAGGTATTTTGTAAATGCACAACCAATAGGATTTGCTGGTAGACTGAATATGATACATGAAGAAAGCATGCTTTGGGGAGGATTGTGTTCCATCAAGTGAGATGAACCAGGTATGTGATAGAAAGGTAACAGGGCATTCTGTGTCGAGAACAGACATCTAATTGTACATAGAGTTAGAAATAGCAATAAAAATAAAAGATTTAGCATTCACATTGGAGAGCTCAGGGGAAGATCTAAGTTTTATGAGTTTTCAAGGTTTAGGTTTTATTTAAACCATTTGATTCATTGAGATTGCAAAAATTGTAGAAATAGAGAAAAGAATAAGTATAAAGATATATGGTTAGGATAGATTGATATTACAGTTTTGGGAAAAGAAACAAGAAAATGAACTGAGAAATAATATTACAGACGAGGAGGTGATATTGCCAGGAATCTATAGTGAAATATTATGCAATTAAATAAACTTTTCAAAAAGGAGACCCAGTATTATTTTCATCATTTGGGTTTTGTGGTTGGGGAACTTTTGGTGGTTATTTTTTGTTTCTGTTTTGTTTTTGGTTTTATCTAAAAATATCTGTATCTTTTTTCGATTTAATTAGTCTTACCTTGAAAATAGATGCTGAAATGCTTGCTATATACTGAGGATTGCTGTGAAAATTCCTCTTAACACCTTCTAGGTCAAACACCTTCCTTTGTGAAGAGCTAATTAACTGTGATATTTTAAAAGAAAAATAATGTTTCTGATGGTAAATGAAGTTATGATGCTAGTGTTGTTAAATAAGAAGGTAGAATTTCTGGGCTTTTGCACTGAATACCAATCAGCAAACTGTTCAACAACAATTCTGATAGGGTGGCCTAAAACAAATCTTATCAGAGTGCATTTAAGAGATGACCAGAACAGCTAACAATAAAATGTATGACACCTATTTCAAAAAGCTTTGCTTTGGAGTCTAGAAATGTCTCACTATGGGAGGTAATAAAAGAAGAGAATTATTTAGTGATACAAACATTAGCATATTTGAGGGGAGGGGAAAATAATTTGGGAGAGAGGGATGGATCCCTGGGCTGATGGTTTTAAATAATTTGGAAGGGGAGGTGTCAGTACACATGTATCTTGTATATGGATAATCAAATTTAATTTTCCATAACCAACCTTTTTGAAATAATTTTTCATATTCTTATGCATAAATGACTACAGAGAGCTCCAGTTTCGCCTGTACGAAGGTGAAATGATGAAAATATTTAGGAATTACAGTTAAAGTCTAGAAGACACTACCAAGAGAGAAAATAAAGGAAGAAGCCAGAAAGGAAAGAGAAAGAAACAGACAGACGCATAGAGTGAATAAAGGGATATGGAATAATCTAATTTCAATGGAATACCAGCGCAAGAGGGAAGTGATCTTAATGCTGATGATAATAATCTGACCTAGGCTTTTGATCTGTGATTATCCCCACAAGCTAAAGAATTAAAAACAAATTTAACCATTGAAAAATTGAAATTAAAGTCTGATAATGATAGCTAATTTTGCATTATTGACAATTCAAAGAATCTCTTCACAAAACTGCTGTCTAATAATTGATTGAGAAATATACATATAATCATACTATCAACATTTCTTAAAAGGTATTTAGCCATTATATTCCAAGTTTTTCTTTGAAGTGTCTAAGCAACAGGGACAACCTAAATTGGGCCTGTCTCAAATAGTGCAAATGAAGATATGCAATGGAGAGAATGAGAGTGAAAAAACAACAACAAAGTGGAAACTATCATGGATGAAAAAGAAAGAAGCTTTCCCCATCCTTTCAACGTAATCACAAGCTTAGAGAGCAATAATTGCTACAGCTGTTGCAGTACATCAAGAATGCCAAAGGAGAGGTCTGATCCCCTTGACCTTTTCTTCATGCTGAGAAGATGAGTACCTTACATCTAGCTAACAAAACCATTGGCCAGACATGGGAAAGGCCAAGGCCAAGGGATGAAGGGCCAATGTGAGCTGTGTCCACTGCCTTATTGAGGCTTTACTACATGAAAGAAAAACTGGGAGACTCAGTCATTTAGGTGGCTTCCATGTCCCCACAAAGTAACTTCGCTTGCTTTCAGCAAAACAAAGTGGAAAAATCGACACTGAGTATACAATTAGAATTAATGTCTATGGTTTAAAATCCGTCTGAACTCTAAAATGAGAATACAGGGATTGGGTTTTTGTGCCTTGTTACTAGACAGTATACTTTCTAATTTCATGTATAAGATACAATAAGAACAATTTTAAAGGTTGTTTGGAAGAAGTAACTTTTAATGCATTAACTACAAGCATATTTGTATCTAGTAAAAATTACAGATAAATGATGCATCCAATAGCAGAGTTCTTATCAAAGGTGATTAATGTAGCTGGATTTAGGGACCCTTGGTTCCATCAAGAGTAAAAGCTGTTCTAGACTCAGAAACTCCCTGTTCATATCACTTAATTCCCAAGGCATGCCTTTTTAAATCCATTTCTTCTTCCAGATCTCAATATTTTATGTTCCTTTGGAGATACTTATGCTCTTCAAATTCATATTTCTAAGGACACAATACATAGTCACTGCTGCTAGATGGATGGGAAGTGGGGATTCATGAGCAAAAGTAATTGTGATTCCAAGTTTATATATTTTCTTTGGGATTTTATATATCTCCTTATGTGTATGCCTTAAGATTTTACCAGCTTTTGGTGCCTCAGCCATAAATCTACCATTTGTTTGACATTTGCAACTCATCAAAACAAGCAAACAAACAAAAAGCATGCTTAGGACACTAACTCAGCAACCAGAAATACAGACCAAATCCTTAAGGAGTAGTTTCCTAATATATGGATAGTTGTCACTACACTTCATTGGAAGGCTGGGCATGTCACTTAGTGCCTCATTCTATGTTTCTCTCTCTCTGTTCTAGTGTTCCCTCCCTGATTTCTGTGTCATGTAACCTATCCTTTATCATAGGTCATCTCAATTCCTTATGGTGTTTTGTTTTCTTTTGGTTTGGTTTGTTTTTGCTGTCATACTCTTGAAATTAATTAGGGATACTCTTATCATTTTAATGTGTTCTGAATGCTAGTTATGTAGACATAGATATACTATTTGTTTCTAATTTTCAATTTTTATTACTTCAGTTAGTTAATTAATTTGATGGTTGAATTTGACAGGGTCTTTCTTTGCCTGGCAAATCATCAAATTTGCTATCCTCTAGCCTTAGTTTCTAGAGTACTATGGTTATAGTTGTGCATTGTTATAAGTGGCTCTCTTATTATATATTTCAAAGTATAATTTTCATCATGCATACTTCTTTTTTTGTAATATTCAGGAAGACACTAGTCTCTTATCATAATGAAAAATGTGAACACCTTTAATTGAATTGTGGGAAATGAAGGACTGTAAAGCAAATTGGAGTTCTTATTTGCATTCCCACTTGAATAGTACATAATCTTGAAAAAGTCAGTGGCTGTATTATGCATTAATGACTTATTATTTCAAAAATAATTATTATATTATTCTGAAGGTAATATGGCAAAAATTCTGATAGTGATGAGGAGGAGGAGGAGGAGAGTGGGAAGTCCTTTTGGACATGCATGCAGAGATTCTAAATACACACACACACACATACACACACACACACACACATGCACAATATCTAAGCCTTTGAAGTAGGAGCTACTGTAATACTGGTATTACAAAACTATAAATTAAAATTAAACTCAATTAATGATTTGCCAAAATCGTTAACACAGTAATAAGTAAAGATCGGATCTGAATTTAGATAGGTCTGAAGTCAGGATGTGTTCAACTCATAAGCATAGCAATCAAAACTCTAGTCACATAGAAAGGATTTTAGGTTTTAAAATAGCTGAGGTTGGGCTGGAGAGATGGGTTAGCAGTTAAAGCACTTGCCTGTGAAGCCCAAGGACTCATGTTCAACTCCCCAGATCCCATGTAAGCCAACTACACAAGGTGAAACCTGCTCAAGGTTGCACATACATACAAAGTAGCACATGTGTCTGGAGATCAATTACAGTGGCTGGAGGCCCTGGCATGCCAATTATCTCTCTCTCTTCCCTCCTTCTCTCTCTCTCTCTCTCTGTCTCTCTCTCTCATGTGTGCATACACACATGTATGTATTCTCTCATAAAAAGGCCAGTCTAGGGCTGGAGGGATGGCTTAGCCGTTAAGGCATTTGCCTGCAAAGCCAAAGGACCCAGGTTCTGTTCCCCAGGACTCACATTAGCCAAATGCACAAGGTGGCACATGCATCTGGAGTTCGTTTGCAGTGCCTGGAGGACATTCTCTCTCTCCCTCTTTTTCTCCATCAAATAAATAAATGAAAATAAAAATAAATATTTTAAAAGGCCAGTCTATTGGTATTACCTCAAAAAATATGTGAGTTTTTGTCAGAGTAAGTTTTTTTTTTCTTTCGTACTTTGTGCATAGTGTATTACTCTGAACTATTCAAACAAAAATTAAGAATGAAAATATTAACTTGCCTTACATCAAGTAAATATCACCAATGCTTTCAATGAGTTATCATAGCTTTTAGGAGTAAACATTCTGTAGCAAGTGTTCCGTGTGTCAGTAAACAAAGGAATATAAAGGCCTTAAATAAACCTTAAACTTTTATTTAAAAGCATAAACTATAAAGAAATCAAACAAAATAAATTATTTCAAAGATGTTTTTACTTACCCTAAATTTAATTGCAATTTATTGTAAATACATTGATATAAGCCTGAATATATTCATGTTACACTATCTTGGCTGATATAAATTGTTCATTTTCTTCAATTATGGCTGTCCAATATGCAAGTATAATTTGTAGGTGATTTTTTTGAGTTTAAAATGTTCAGAAATGAAATTGTTTGATATAAAAAGATGCTTCAGTTAAAATAGAATTTTGGGGGATGGTCTTGAGTCCATTATTGCTTTCTACTAGGAAAAAAATAGATAAATATGCATTTTAGTGACAGCCTGTCTAAGAGAAAGTTTTGCACCTAGTTTCCAATACCTAATGAACATGTCAAGGGCTTTCCATGATATAACACATGGCAAGAAAAATCATTTTTCTCTAAATCCATTGCTAAGCTGTATGAATATTAATAGCTAATGAAATACCAATTCTAAATTTCAGGCAATTTTTTTTGCTATCCTTCTTTTTATGGTTTAGTGGCAATGGGCATTTATATGAACCTTGGAGCTTTATTGAATAATCTAGCTGAAAACATTATTAAATAATACCATCCTATTTGTAAATGGATTTAAATACTTATCTATTATGAATGAGCACAAAAAGAAAAATATATACATATTTGCTCTTGTTCAATATATAAATCATTGTGCTATGCATAAATAGTTTTCCATGTTAATATTTTAAGTTCATACAATAACATCATTTTTTTCTCAAAAACTAATCACTAACTTCTTTAGCAATGGCAACCTTTAGTCTTTGGGAAAATGTAATGTGATGCTTTTTACATAGTTAGCAATATAAAAGCAGTTAGTTACATATTTTAAGGCAGTGTCTATTCAAACAGTTAACATAATATCACATCCAAAGGTAGAAGCTTTTCAGTTATAAATATGCAAACAATTAATTTTAATACAATATTTCATGTTGAATACAAAGTCACTCTTACCTGTCAGCTAAGATACAGAAATATTAACATGAACATATTGAAAAGAAGAAAGTGCAAAATCTTTTGATATTTGACATTATACATTTAGATCATAATCACAAATAATTATATCTGTGAACATTTTGGACAATATTGAACAAGAAAATTCATGGATATTTAACAAGTAGAGAAAAAAATAACAAACATGATAACGAGACGCTAGCTCTACTGATCTCATAGATATATGACAATACATCTTACAGAAATTACATTTATAAATAAATACTCTCTAGTCAATAGTAAAATCATCTCACTCTTCATATAAATCAGCTTCAAGTTTACTGGCTGCTTTTCTGCAACCGTCCCACTGTGATTTTATTATTTTCTTACCTTAAAAGGCTGCTTTGAAAGTAGCCAGCATTCTGTAGAGACTGTACCTTAAATCCTGGATTTTGATCTTTTCCCCAGGTGGGGGGATCACTCTCTAGTGATGTGATCAGCTGTGATGTTTAGATATAGTACTGGGTAGGCTCTGACTCATGGTATCTTCAAGTTACAGTAGGTTCTTAACATGTAACATTTTTCTAACTTGAAGTACATCTTTACATATACGTTGTGAAGTATAAAGTTTGTTACTAAAAAAAAGGCTATTTTACTTATCATAGATTTCCAATAAATAGAATTAACTATATTCCATATCAAGATCACACACATATTCTATTTTCTAAACCCTTAGCATATTTCACTGCTTTCTCTTGCAGGGAAAAACCATTAGCATTCTGATTTCATTATTTTATGCTGTGGTAGTTTGAATCAATGTAGCCCATAAACTCATGTGTTCTGAATGCTTGATCCCAGGTGATCACAATCTGGGAGATGAAGGCTTGTTGGAGGAGGTGTTTTGTTGGAGGTGGATTTAGGGATATATTCCAGTACAACAGAACTAGAGTACTAGGTCTCTACATTATCCTTCACCCATCTCAATTGTACAGTTATAGTTCCACACAGAGAAGCAAGCTGAGAAGAACAGAGATGACTACTGCAATCCAGGACCCATCCTATGAATCAGGTGTTATTCTGAGAGGAGCTTGCGGTAGTAACTGTCTCCAATTTCTCTGGCACAGATATTTTGCCCCAGGTAGAAGCAGGCCATAAAGAGTGAGTACAGACTTTCTCTAAGAAAACAGATTTGGGAAAAAATGTGTAGAGAATTACAAGCTCAAGGCCACTCTCAGAAACAATGAAGATTTTGATGGTGGGCATTTAAGTAGAGCTATGTTATTATCTTAATAAAGATAAAGAACATGTTAACCACACACTGAATAGGAGCTTACCACACAAAAGGGAAGGGAGCAGCTGAGAGGAGTATTCCTGGAATCAGGTGCTTTATAAAGTGAGCTAAAAAAAAGTGCATAAATATTCAACCCAAGGCAATGTCAGAAATGATAAATGCATTAGTTGCTCAAAAGAAGTGGCTAAAGGGAACCTTATCTCCACAGCATTGTCTCCCCAGAGTAGCTGTGTCCTCTGAGGACAGGTACTGAAGCTGCACACTTCAGAAGAGACTTTGCATAAACTCTTCAGTCATCCCAGGAAGCAAGCAAGTAAATGAGGCACAATACAGTTTGGAAATTAGGGAAGCTAGTCAGTATCAAGAGTTCTGGCTGGTGATGGCTTAGTGGTTAAGGTTCTTGCCTGTGAAGCTTAAGGACCCAGGTTCAGTTCTCCAGGTCCCACATAAGCCAGATGCACAAAGAGGCACATGAGTCTGGAGTTCATTTGCAGTGGCTAGAGGTCCTGGCGTGCCCCCCCCTCTCTTTCTCTCTACCTTTCTGCCTTGAATAAAAATAAGTTTAAAAAAATTTAAAAAGAGTCCTCATAAATATTATATTCAATGTTTATTTCTTAGAAAATTCACAAGGGGGCTGGAGAGATGGCTTAGCGGTTAAGCACTTGTCTGTGAAGCCTAATGACCCCGGTTCGAGGCTTGACTCCCCAGGACCCACGTTAGCCAGATGCACAAGGGGGCGCACGCGTCTGGAGTTCGTTTGCAGTGGCTGGAAGCCCTGGCACACCCATTCTCTCTCTCTCTCTCTCTCTCTCTCTGCCTCTTTCTCTCTGTGTCTGTCTGTCACTCTCAAATAAATAAATAAATAAATATTAAAAAAAATTAAAAAAAAAGAAAATTCACAAGGTATACAAATAAACAAGAATGTTGAGTCAGTAGAAAATAAAAGAAGCAATAAAAATTGCTCTTAAAGACTCCATGTGCTTAAAAATGTCTATTTCTAATGTATATAAAATAATGCAAACTATTTTTTTTTTTTTGGTTTTCAAGGTAGGGTCTCACTCTGGTCCAGGCTGACCTGGAATTAACTATGTAGTCTCGGGGTGGTCTCAAACTCATGGCAATCCTCCTACCTCTGCCTCCCAAGTGCTAGGATTAAAGGCGTGCGTCACCATGCCCAGCTGCAAACTATTCTTAAAGATAGAACCTATAATGACAATTTATCATGAAATAGAGAACATTCAGTAAGTATCAGAAATTGTAATAAAGAATCCAATTTATTTTTTGACATTGGAAATCATAATTTTATATTAAAATAAAAGTTTATTAGAGAAAACCAATGAAAATTTAAAATGGCAGAAGATTCAATGAATTTAAAGACAGATTACTACAGATTAAAATAAAAGAATGAAGAAATATGTCCAGAACTTTAGAGAAATGTGAGACACTATTAAGTTTGCCAACATAATGGCATAGATTATTAGTGAGACTGGAGGGAGAATAAGGAACACAATATTATTTAAGGGAATAACGTATGTACACTTCTGAAATTTGATGAAAATTTCAGTATATATATATATTTAAGAAGCCCAATAAACACTAAAAACAACAAAGAAAGACACATTGTAGTGAAAATGTTTCAAGCTAAACACATCCAGAAAATCTTGAACATATGAAGTGAAAAGCAACCAACAGGAAAGGGAACCCAAGTGAGATTGGCAATTAACTGGCTATCAGAAAACAAGGAAAAGAGGAGACATATTCCAAGAGATGAGAGAAAAAAAAATGGTTCTTGATAACACTGTTTCTGAAAAAAAAAATCTAACCTTTTAAAATGAAGACAAATGAATATATTTTAAAATGTAGTAGAACCTTTACATTACCAATAGCCTTATCTTACTAGAAAAAAAAAGAGGAAGTTCTCAGGCTGACAGCAAACAAACCCCACCACCATGGATGGACGCATAAGTTGTGCTAAAGATGCTATCCTTATGGAATTATAGAAGAAAGCATAAGTATTTATTCCTGCATTCATATCAATTGATTAAAAAATACTTGTACAAAACCATATGTATAGAATTATAATGATGGGTTTGTAACATATAGAAATCTTATAATTCTGATAGCACAGAAAAGAGGCACATAAGAGAAAAGGTGTATGAAGCTACAAAATTGAAACATCTACAGCAACAATGATGAGAGTAGAGGAAATAACATATGAAGGGGCTAATATAGAACATATATATATATATATATATATATATATATATATATATATATATAATTTCTTTTTTTTTAGGGAGAGTGAGCAAGAAAGAGAGAGTCAAAAAGAAAGTTGATGGTGCTCCAGGGCTTCAGCCACTGCAAATGACTCCAGACACTTGCACCACCTAGTGGCATGCATGTGCAACCTTGCACTTGCCTCACCTTTGTGCGTCTGGCTTATGTGGGATCTGGAGAGTCAAACATGGGTAGATCCTTGGGCATCACAGGCAAGTGCCTTAACCATTAATCCATCTCCCTAGCCAATTTCCATGATTTTTAAATATAAAAAATGAGACATAAAATTAAACCTAACCATGCAATGCCAGATTTGTAACAGGTACAGATGACATATGTATAGGAGAAGGGAGAAAGAGATACTGAAAAGTGAAGTTTTCATATCTCATTGGATCAGACTGGTATACAGTTGAAGCTGAGAAGTCAAGATGCTTACATTAATTTCTGAGAAATTATTAGAAATAAATCATAAGAGAAAATAGAAAATGCTTTTGACATAAATGTCAATGAAAACATATGCATTGACCACAGATAGAGCCAAACCAATGATTAGATGAAAGTTAGTAGCTGTAAGGCTAGCATTCAAAACTGAATAGTTCAAATCTACACCTCAAGCATACAACAATCAAGAGGAAATTAGTGATGTAGACAACAGAAAGTATCAAAAATGATTCTTTACTTTGTAAGAAAGAATCAACAAAATTGGCAAACCTTATATAGATTAAACAAATAACAAAAGTCCCCCAAATACAAAAACAAACAAATGCCAACAACAAATTTCCAAATACTTGACTTAGACCTAAATTTAAAATAATCAGGAGGGAAACAAGAGGCAATACTACTATCCACATTAAAAGTTCTCAATAGAAAATAATTTGTATATTTATAGCAACACATTTTGATAATTTAGAAGAAATCCATGAACTAATGGAAACAAACTGCTGAAGTTGTCAATTGAAAATAGAAAACCCGAATAGATTTGTAACACATTGTGGTAGTTTGAATGGATGTCCCTCAATAGGTTCAGGAGTTTTATTCAAGCTGCCACTTCATTATAGAACTCTTGGCTGGAGGAGGTATTACTAGTGTGGATCTGGAATCAGTCTAGAGTTACGCAAAGTGCCTGAGTTCTCTGTGTGGGTCCTGGAGTGTGCTTGCTTGTGCTGCTAGTGGTATTTCTCTCTACCTGGACCTGTGGAAGTAGGCCAGTTTCTTCTGCCATTATGGAACTTTCCCTCAATCTGTAAGCTTCTATAAATCCCTTCCTCACATAACTTGTGCCTGGTTTGGAAGTTCAAACCAGCACCTTGAGCCGACTATGATACACATATATTTATTGACTTAATTACTTAAAATCTCTCAAAAAATGTCAGAGATGGGTAACTTCTCTGATGAGTTCCACTAATCATGTAAACAAGTAGAAATTCACCTTTTTTCAAAAAAGAAGGAGAAATTTAACACTAATTCTGAGGACTTTCTTATTCTGACAATACATTGAAAGACACCATAAATACTATTGTGTCAGCACATGCATAAATATATAGCCATGTACTGTTTAGTGATGAATATATACTTTATTGCTGTGAAACACATGAATGTGGAAGCAATATACTCAGCAATGTAATAGTGATAAAATTTAACAAATTAATCAAGTACCAGGGAAATGGTGACACACTGGGTAACTGAAACCTCACCAAAACAGAAATAGAGAGGCTACAGAGTAAGCAGCATTAAATCAGATCCCTACCTTGCCAGTCAAGGCTCAGGGAATATTTTGGAAGAGGGGACAGAAAGAATGTAAGAACCTCAGGGTAGGTGGGAATAGCCTGATGTATTGTGTTTCCCCCACCCCTGGAGAGACTAGATTGTTGCCTCTTGATCCCCACAATGAATACCAATAAACCCACTGAAGAAGACTCTAAGCACAATTGTTATTTAGTTTAATAAAATAACTATTTTATTAAAAGAGCAATAAATAATAGTAAAAATAAGAATAAAATTATAAATTATAACTGTGATTTGTTCCAGGAATGAAAAGTTGGATTAGCAGTTTAAAATCAAGTAGTATAATTTCATATGTGAAAAGAAGAAGAATCACAACCAACTAAAAAGACACCAAAAACATGAAGCAAATATAATAGTCTGTCATGATAGTAAACACAACTGAGTAGAAATGGGCATGACTTCATCACCTTGATGATCAGTATGTATTGAAACCAAATACTAGCATTGTATTTAACAATAAAGGACTGAATTCTTCCTCTTAAGGTGTACAGTAAGGGTATTTTCAGTAGCCATTTCCATTCTGCATTATATAGGAAAATTGGGAAAACAAATGAGATAAAAGGTAACTAGGTAGAAGACTTGCACCTATCTCTACTTGCATGAGACATGTCCTTGTGCTTAGCCCACCTTAATAAATTATAAAATTTCTTAAATAATGTGGGGTTCAGCAAACTTAAAAATTACAAAATATATACACAAAATGTAATTGTACTTCTTTACACAACAGTAAGTAATATAAAATGAAGGAGCAATTCATACCCACGAAGATGATTATACTAAAAAGGCAAATCTTGCAGGTTGGTGATGATATGTGGGAAGTGAGACTGCTGCACTGCTGGAAGGAATGAAAACTGGCACGGAAACCAAGGGGACTGCAGGGCAGCTCCCCGGAATGTTAAATGGAGACTAACTGCATGAGCTAGCAATAGTGATCTTGGTCTCATATGAAAGAAAAATTGTAATTTATGTCTATACAACCACTTGCACATGAATGTGCATGGCAGCATTGTAATATTAACCAAAGAGTAGAAATTAACCAGCATCCATCAACTAAATAAAAGAGATAAATAAAATATAAACCAACAACAGAGTATATATTAGCAATGAATTGGAATGCTACATATTTAGATTTTGAAAATAGTCTGCTAAGTGCAAAGAATTTAAAACAAACTTTCACAAAATGCCATATGTTATATGATTTTCTTTATCCCAAATGTCCAGAATGAGCAGTTTATAGGGAGAAAAGATATTTTCTTAATTCTCTTGGGTTGAAGGAGTTGGGAGAAATGAAAAGAGATTGCTGATGGGTATGTGTTATTATGTTTTTACTATGATCAAATTATTCTAAAATCATGGTGAATACAGTAAAGTTTTCTAAGGTTTACTTATATATGCTGACTTACAAAATTTCTAAAAGTGGTGCAGTGGAAACTTGGATTAAGTGATAATGCTATAGAAGTTGAGAATCATGAACTCTAATTTACAGCAATAATTGCAGGAGAGACAAGGAAGAGTTAGGTAAGTCTAATATTTTGACTTCAAAGAATGCACTTCGGATTAAAATAGAGGATTGTGATTAGATTTTTGCCCACATTAAACTATTTTTAAAATAATGATTGAATTGACGTGTTATACCTGAATGCCTATTTTTCATGTTTCTGGTTAATTTGACAGGCAGCTACTTTTATAGCTTACAATGGTATTTTTCTTTTGATATTGAATTTATTATTTAGGTTCCCTTGTGTTGAGTGTGTACTGGACCTATTAGGTGGCTCCTTATAACTCAAGTATAGCACCTAGGTAGGACATCACTCTGACATTGCATCACTTTGACATTGCACTGCACCTCTCCCATTCACTGTGAAAAATGCCCCCGCCTGGTGAGGTAAATGACTATACTGTGAACTACACTTTGGCATGATTTTTGTGGCCAGGAATTCAAGGCAGATCGAGAAAATAGCTGGTGGGGGAGTGTTACTCTCACTCCACCTCCAAACTTGAGAGGAACTGAAATTGTTCACAGCCACAAGCTTAGTGACAGGTCTACCATTCACAAAAGCATCAAGATGACTTTCCCTCAGCTGACACCATGAATGACATCTCATGAGATATAGCACCAGTTATATCACAGATTGCTGAGCTGCACATTCTACTGCATAAATAATGTGTATTTTAAATCCTTTTTTTGTGAGTAATTTGTCATAGGTTTCTAATGCACTCACATTCAAAAGGAATGTACTTAGGTATGTGTACAAAAATAGTTGTGTATTTCACAGGATCTCTTAGGATCATATGTCAGTGCCTAAAATGTTTATGTCAATATTTTCTTGTGGTAAAACCTCTAAACATAAAATATTCTTTATTGACAAAAGTTTAAGTGTATAATATATTAAGCATTGCCGACTATAAGCACACCATCATACAGCAAACCTTAGGAGTTTACTACTCCTGGTAGACTAGGATTTTATGCCTCTGTATCAGTAGTTTCACATTGTACCTGAGATCTGCAGAGATGCTCAAGGCTGCATGTCACACAGTTCATTAAAAGAGTGCCTTGCATTCAGTGACAGGCAGAACTGCTTTGTCACTCTGTTGCTAATTCAATTGCCATATTCCTTTTGACTTTGTAATATGAAATTTGCAAAACTTATTATCAACTTTGAAACTTTTGGTTTTCCTATCATTGTTTTTTGAGAAATTTTTGTTTGTAATGAGAATACTGCAAGCATTCTTACTTCAGAATAATGTGTTTACTAACAAAAGTGTAGTTTTCAAAAGTATATATAACTTTTTAAAAGCAGGACTTAAAAGCCTTTAATTCTATTTCAAGAATCTTTATTTACTTAGTGAAGAATAAGCTACTTTGTGATTTAGCAAAATATGAACAAAGTTTACATCATCATTAAAAATATTATCAGCAAAGGCAAAACATTGCTCCTTTTCCCTTCAGGATATTTTCTCATCTGTAATGATCAGTGGACTGAAAAAAAACAAAAACAGAAAAAAAAACAACCAACCAAACAAACAAACAAAAAAACACTGGCTTGGAAGTTTAATGAGTGTGGATGTAAAAGTTAATTTTTTTTTCATAAATGTATTCTGGAATAAAAATAAATAATTCATATTTATGCTACAGGCATTTTTTAAATCTTTGATTGAAATGGAGATGGAGGCTAAAATGGGAATGATCTTTGGTAACTTTTTCATTAGCTGCTTTTATGGTGGCCAGTGTTTTTAGTTTTCTTCAGTCTTTGTTGTCATCTTTGAAATTTTGCTTCTGTTTATTGACATGCCCCAGAAACTGAGTGGCAGCAAAGGTCTATGATTTATTACTGGAAAGATTACTGGAAAGTTCAAAAATGCTTTTCTACACTCTACTATTATGCCAAGTATTGTAATTACCCTATCCTTTTTGGCCTGTGTTTATTAGCTGACTAACATATATACAAACATAATCAAATACACACACTGCATTGCACTACAGATGAAGTATACATACATGTATACACATGCATACATACATACAAATGTGGCGTGCATTTGTGCTTTTGGATTAAACGTATGAATGCACACACTCCATGTTCTCTTTCCTCATCCCTGCCCTCTCTAAGTGATTATAGAGCTTTGCAACAGTTAAACACGTTTTCCAAGATTATGAATAGGTAAAAAAAATCTTTTAATGTATTCCTTTCATAATTTTTAACATATATAAGAGAAAATGAACTTTTCTGAGCAGAATTAAAAGAAATGCCACAAATATGGCCATACTGATTGATTGAGGGTTAAAAACTGTAAGAAATATCAATGGCAAACTCTTCTTGTATCATTTGAGTACTTTTTGGAAATGCTAGAACATCTGTGCTTCTGAAACTGATGATCACTTGGTCACCCATAGTCCTAGCAAGAAATAATTAGGAGTTTCAGTATAGAAAAATAATTGAAGCTTCTAAGCAATTCAGATTTTTATGCATATAAATATATATTTAGTCTGAAAAATCCCTTTCCGTAATTACTATCATTGTGGTCAGATGAATATTTTAAGACGTCCATTCCAAATTTTTGGACTGATGCTTTTAGAGATCACATAATTTTAAAGTGGGAATTGATCAGTGACATTATCTAGTCCAGTGCTTTTCTATGACAGTTGAGTTGATATAACTTATCTAAAGAAAATTTGTAGCATAGAAAATGAAAAAGGGAGTTGCTACATTTCAGGGGAAGGATGTGAGGCATAAAGACATTATACAAGATGCCAACGTTATTAGAATTGGTAACCAGCAGTTGAGACCAATAATTTAGCCTGCCAATATCTCATTTAGCATCACACTATCCTCATCTACTGATACTGTTGATAATTTTAAAGTTTCATCTGGTTGTGGATGAAATTTGATAAGAAAGGAATCTATTTCTGGGCTCTGTACACAACACATGTGTTGTATTATGCTCACAGGATGTGTGGTGTTCTCAGTGTCACAGTTTAAGGAGATCTGATTTTTATTGAGCTAAACTCCCGAAGGAAAAGGGCAATATTATTTGAGTATGTATGCTTAACTAGCTTCATTTTTTTAGTTAGTTTTAAATTTTATTTGTTTATTTAAACATGTGTACACACATGCACAATGGTCTTTTGCCACGACAAATGAATGCCAGACACTTGTACCACTTTTTACATCCAGCTTTACATGAGTGGTTTTGGGAATTGAACCTGGGCTGACTGACAATGCATGCAAGTGTCATACAACTGAGCCATCTTCATGGCCCCTACAAATTTCATTTTAGTTGTAGTATTATTTATTTATTTATTTATTTATGCAAGCAGAGAGAGAGAGAGAGAGAGAGAGAGAGAGAGAAGAGAGACAGACAGACAGAGAGAGAATGGGCATACCAGGGCCCCCAGCCACTGCAAATGAACTCCAGATGCATGTGCTCTTGTGCATATGGCTTACACGGGTCCTGGGGAATCGAATCTCGGTGGGTCCTTTGGCTTCGCAGGCAAACTCCTTAACTGCTAAGCCCAGTAGTAGTATTTTGAATATACAACACATATTAGGATCTTCTTTTACAAAATATATTTATAGATTTAAGTTTAGCTTCTAGCCACAGTGACTAAACAAATGTAATTTCTCTGAATGGACTCTAAACAGCTTTTAACATTTCATTACAAAGCAATTAGATCTGAGTCTTTTTCCAGAGCTCTCAGCATGGCTTTAAAAAATTACATAAACAGGTGAACTCAGCCATTATGAAGTAGAACCTACAAGCCTAGAAAGCGAGGCTGCAGAGTAGTAGTAGAGTGGGAGAGGTTTAAGCCAAGTGGTAAACATGTTTGATTTTTCCAAAGTAACTGCACTAGAACATTTAACATTGTAAAGGTGAGTTTATTTTTGAGAAAGGAAAATTTACTTAATTTTACAATACTGTTTAGACATGCAGCATTCATTAGCTATTTACAATAGGATAAATGAAGTCTAGCCTCTTATAAGTACTTAATATATATTTCGTTAATTAAAGTAAGATATAATTGCATACATGTCTGTATTTTAAAAAGTCACAATTGGCTAAGTAACATCTACTGAAGGCTTACAGGATATCAGATATTTTTTGAGTCAAATTGTGTACATTTGTACAGCAACATACTCTTCTTCTCTACTATCCTTATTGTTACACATGGGAAACTAAGACACAGAATATGTACCTGATATGTATGACATCAAACAACCACTGACAGAAGGTCAAGGTTCAATTAAGTTACTTTGAGGCTTGAGGATCTTAATTGATTTTTCATTTCCAGAAATTAGCAACATTTTATGATTATGAACTTTACAGTGTGAATATATCACATATAGCTCATATTCACATTGGGTTATGCTCTTAACCCATCCCCATTTCACTCAAGGGCCCTCCGCAGTCAGGTTTCTTTTACTGCCAAAAGTACTATATGCATGACTGGCCCTGCCCAGCAAATTTAGACATGGAAATAGAAATGTCACATTAAAATAAAAACCAAGTGCAATTTTATAAAATACTACAATGTTCATTTGAGTTTTATGCTTTCATATATGATTCTTCAGAAATGAAGACATTTGCAAGTGCACAGTACAGATATGTTGTAGGTATTCATGTCAAAGCTTCTAACTGAAGTTCATGTTGTGATAATATGCTATACTGTGCAAAAGATATGAGGATGTTCATTTGAGTCTTTTTTTTATTATACTTGAGACAGAGAAATAGAGAGAATGGGTGTGTCAGGGCCTCTAGCTACTGCAAATGAACTCCAGATGCATGTATCACCTTGTACATCTGGCTTATGTGGGACCTGGAGAATCAAACCTGGATCCTTAGGCATCGCAGGTGACTGCCTTAACCGCTAAACCAGCTCTCCAGCCCCATTTGAGTTTGAAGAGGAAACAAATTTATTTTCATTGTATTGTTAAAAGGATATATAGATTCACTAATGTCTACAACAGGGGAGGAAGAACATTCTCAGTGAAGTATTTTAGAAATGTCTTGGAGAAGTTAGGTCTGTTGTGTATGATCCCACTGGGAAAGTACATGCAGATGACACATGAAGGGATGATTGAGGCAGTATTCCAACAATGCTTTACTAATGGACTTTGGAATTTAAACATTTTATGATCCAAAATAGATTTGTTTCTTTAAAAGTTTTTCAATTATTTAAAAATGTAAAAAAATAGCTCAGGTATCATAAAAATCAGGAAATAGTCTGATTTGTTAAATGGGTCATACTTTTCTACTCCCTAGATATGAGGAATGATCCCTTCCAGCATTATTGGCATCCTTTAGGAAATTTTTGACACAAATTCTCATCTACTGCAAGTCTACAGAATCAAAAATAGGGAAAAAGGCCCTTCAGCCTGTGCTTTGAATGTTTTTTTTTTTTTTTTTTTTTTACAGAAACACAAAAGTTTGGAAGCTATTAATCTAGGCACTCACTGAAGATTCAATTAATCCAGCCAGTGATTCATTTTTCCAAGTGAGCTTACATAAGTTAGTTATATTGTACCTGGTATAAAATGGAGAATGAAGTATTTTGCCTAATCACAGATGCTAGAATAATCCTCCAGTAAGATGACAACTTCCTGAAAATGAATAATTTTACACATTGCTACGTATTACTATGTGCAAATCCTAGGAGGATTTACACACACACATACGTGTGTGTGTGTGTGTGTGTGTGTGTATGTGTGTAAGTAAATATATTTCACATACTGGTAATAAGCATGCACATACATCTCTGAAGTAAAATTTCACAAAGCAAAATATATCCTTAAGACATGTTTGGAACTTTGATATTTTATTCCATTCTATTTATGTAGGATTCAACCCAATGAATTAGTTTTAACACTCACATAATTAAACCACAGTGAACAGAGCAGTTAGAGAAACATTACAACAATGTGTGCTCACCAAGGCAAATTCCTTGTTGAGAATCATCTGTTCAACTAAAGAAGATTCATTGTGGAAGAGGTGGGGCTGCATGTGGCTCCACATGTGAGGGAACCACCAGAACTCATCCACGGACCGAAGCAAAAGGTCATCTCCTTCATCTTCCTCTTCAGTCCCTATAAAGCACAAAGTTTATATGGCTTCAGTAAAGATCTTACACTAACTTAAAAGGTATTTTTGTAAGACTTATTTAATTATTCATGCATTTCTCTTAACCAGAAGAATGAATATAGTCTAAATTATATCAGAGGCATAGGATTTTGGACACTGGGTAGTGGTAGGTTTTTTTGGTATAAGGTACAGTTTATGAGTTTTTTTTAAAGGATGGTGATGATATATTTACAATTGTTTGCCATAGGGGTATAAACAGTAGACCTACTTTTATTTTTTTTTTAATTTTTATTTATTTACTTGCAAGCAGAGAGAAGACGATAAAAGAGAGACTATGCATGCCAGGGCCTCCAGCTGCTGCAAGTAACTCCAGACACATGTGCCACTCTGCATCTGGCTTTACTTGGGTACTGAGGAATTAAACACAGGTTGTTAGGTTTTGCAGGCAAGTGCCTTAATCACTGAACCATCTCTCCAGTCCCATAATTTTTTTTTAATGTTTAACAACAAAACAGTTGTTACATTATTTCTTATTATACAAAGAAAGCAATCAGAGATATTCTTTTAGCTCATGAAAATTTTCTAATCTATGTATAAAATTGAGCTGATAATTTGATGAATCTTGCTATTTATAACTGATTATAAAAATATTATATACCTATTGAAGAAATGTGGAAAAAACAACGAAGTAATATAAAACATCAATAATTTATTTTAAAAAAGTCTTAAATCATTTTTAAACCGCAACAGTAGAAACATTTTTTCTGTATTTTTTAAAAATCCTTTTGTACTTGTTTTCTTAAAAAGTTGAGCACTTACTCTAAAACTATTTTTGCTTCCTTAGATGTTTGAAATTAATGGTGAATGCTTAAATTTCCAATTTAATACAAATATTTCATAAAACATTAACAATGGAGATTAAAATAATTTCTCATGGCTGTAATTTATCAGACAGAGCCATAGATTAAAAAGAGTTCTTTGATGAAAGAGTTGCTAGCTCTGTACCTCCTGGAATAATTCTATTTTGTGTTGAATACGGAATGTTTGAGAAATGCTTTAAACTATAATGACCATTACTGCAAGGAGCAGAAATCATGTAACACACACTTGACCAGGAAGGTCAATTGCTCTACTTGAAGAGAAACTGTGTAGACTACTGATCTAAAGAGATATATGACTGATCATAAAATATTAGTCATTTTATATCAAATATTATGCTAATTTTTAAACACTTTCTACAAGGTTGAGAGTGACATTTTAAGCCTCTTTTAATATTATGCATTAAGTTTTGTCAGCCTTCCTCTTATTTTAGCTGGCCATATAATTCAAAGCCACATAAGACTAACCTTTAACGGTGGATATAGCTCAATGAAAAAAAAAATGATAACAAGTCACTCTAAAATAACATGGTAAAAGTTCAAATATTTTCCAATACAACTAAATGAAGATGTATTATAACAAAGCACATAGTTATAAAATTTATTTTTATTTACTTATTTGAGAATGACAGAGAGAGAGAGAGAGAGAGGGCATGCCAGGGTCTCCAGCCACTGCAAATGAACTCCAGATGCATGTGCCATCTTGTGCATCTGGCTTATGTGGGTCCTGGGGAATCGAGCCTTGAACCGGGTCCTTAGGCTTCACAGGCAAACACTTAACTGCTAAGCCATCTTTCCAGCCCCAAAGAACATAGTTTTTAAATAATGCATGCTTAAAAAATGTACTAAAATTTTATTTGTAGTTCAGATATGGTCATGTTAATATAAGTTACATATATCAGTACATTAGCCATGCTGAAATTAGAACTTTTACTTCCAACTGCTCCAGGATCAAATCTAAATCTTTATTAATAAAAATAATTATATTTTGTTCTTATTTTAAAATGATGCCTACTTACTTTTCTCTTTCCCAAAGCAATATTTTAATTCAAAGTAAGATATACGGAAAGTTAATTCCCTTGTAATCATTTTTGAGGGCTCGTTTGTATAAGATACTAATGCCTCCAAAAAGTTCTAAATAAAATTTAGTATTGCATTATCGAAAATTGAACACAGGGTCTGGTACACAAGAGGTAAGTTCTTTAACACTGCGTTATACCTCTACTACAAATAAATAACATTTTTAAAGCAATAGTTAGATGATAGTTGAATATCTTTCAAGATACAGCAAAATAAGATGCATTAAGTTCCATTGGCTCAACACTCTTGAGCAAATATCTAATAATTATGTGTGCAGTATCATAATTTCAAAATGATAAGGCTATATTCCTACAATTATTTGCACAATAAACCTGATATGTTCCTATATATGTGGGGATAGAATTAATAATTTTAATTTTTATACTACATGAAGTAATATTAATTAGAAATGTAAAAGAAGAAACAGTTTTGGACAGGAGGGATGGCTTAACAGTTAAGGTGTTTGTCTGCAAAGCCAAAGGACCCCAGTTCATCTCCCTAGGACCCACGTAAGCCAGATGCACAGGGGTGTGCACGCGTCTGGAGTTCGTTTGCAGTGTCTGGAGCCCTGGTGAGCCCATTCTGTCTCTCTCCCCCCCTTTCTCTCTGTCAAATAAATAAATAAAAATAAAATATTTAAAAATAGTTTTAAAAAATTAATTAGAAATGCTTTATTTTAAAAATGAGAAAACAGATTTATATAAGCAATCTGTTGATCTATTCAATAGTGCTTTATTCTCATAAAAATATTTTTGAATCATTAATGAAAATTCTTTATGGAGTATGTATAACAGGCATTGTTCTACATGAGAGGCCTTACTATAATCTTATTTTGTGGATGTGAAAACTGAGGCACAGAAAGAAAGGCTAAGTGTTCTGTTTATGTGTGTATACCTGTCAAAGACAATATCAGCACAGTTTGTTTCTGGTATCTATTATTTTAACTTACACTTTATACAGGAAAGAAAAAAAAAAAACAAAGCTAAAAAGAAATTTCTACAAAACAAAACAAATAATAACCAAAGGAGAAAAAATGAGTAAAATCTTTCCTACTTCCATGTTTGAAGTTAATGCGTTTTTATAAATAATTCAAAAAATGACTGTGGGAAAACAATTGTAATCAATTTGCAAACATTATTAATGAACATTTATTGATTGGACTATGTGAAATTAATTATGAATTACAAAGAACAGCAATGGTTCTCATTAGAAATCCAGTGAGAGTAAAATTCCAAGTACCACAATTCCACCACTTGTCTTCCTACTCTACTGTCTCCATTGCACTTGAGTCTCAATGTGCAATGCCAATCAAGTTGTAAATATTCCTAGACTAAAATACTGCTTTCTAAACTCGGTGCTTTTATTTATTTATTTTTAATCAGCACTATGTCTTTTCCCTTTTATCTGCCATCTGTGGGGAATGACTTCTAAGGATGGGGTGAGGTTGTTTTTAGCATATGAAGGACCGAGAAGGTAAAGGAACGAATCCATGAGAAGTACAAATAAGTGAAGCAGTCTAACATGTTCAGAATCAATCATGATTACACTGGACATACATGATTAAATTTCTTCCCAAACAATGAGACTCATCAATCAGCAGTGTATGCACTGGGAAATCAGGTCATCCTCAGGGAGAACAGACGAGGCCATCTCCTCATGGTTGCACAGCACAGCCAGATGCACACAACAGGAAAGTACTGCCTTCATGGCCAGGCTTATTTGTCACAATGTTAAACTTCAAATGGGAATGTGACTGGACATCAGAGAGGAAAGCCTTTCTGACAATGTGTATCACAAGTGTATAATTCAGAACCTTAATGATCAAAAGACATTAATAAATAGGCCACATAATATATTTGCTCCTTTGAAAAATGTTCTAGATGATTTAAAAAAATAATTTTATTTATATATATATTTAAGAGAGAAAGAGAGAGAGAGAGAGAGAGAGAGAGAGAGAGAGAGAGAGAATGGGCACACCAGGGCCCTTAGCCACTACAAATGAACTCCTGACAGATGTGCCACTTTGTGCATCTGGCTTACTTGGGTACTGCAGAATTGAACCTGGGTTCTTAGGCTTCTCAGGCAAGTGCCTTAACCACTAAGCAATCTATCCAGTCCTAGATGATTTTCAATGCAGTCATATAGAATAGCTCAACAGTAACATAAAAGTTATATATTTATGTTAAGGAAAACTAGAATTTAGAAACACATATAAATATCCTCTTCTCTAGAATGTGCTGTCACCACACAAGGAGCATTGCTACCTCCTTTTTGTTTGGTTAGTTCCAATACAGAGTCAATAAGGCTTAAGGAGATATAATGAAATACATTACTTTTCTTCTTCTTCTTTTTGGTATCTTCTTTCAACAACTGTCCTGCAATACCGACACATGGTATGCTGTTTCTTTCCTACTGGGTGTGTACTGTATGCATGCCCAGGATTATAAAGAAGAAACGAGAAGTGCTATAGTGCTATAACTTCTATCAACATTAGCTCTGCCCATGTCTGGCATGTTTAATATGACAGAGTATGAAAAAGAAACAAAACTGAGGTAGTTAACCAGATGTAGCTCAGTAAAAAGAATTGCCTTTCATGCACTATACAGCTATTTAGGACAAAATAATATTGCTTGTATATGAACTCCAGATAATCTCATAATTTTTTCCCTGCATGAGTAAACACAGCCTTTACAGTTATCTACTTTATAACATCATAGCTAAGGTTTCTTAGGGCTGAATTCATTTCTTACGTTTTTTTTTTGAAGAAGATTTATGAAACCACATCTACTTTCAAATGCAATCATTTGATTTGGTAACAGGTCTAAATACTAATTTTCCTTCTATTACTTTAAAAATATTTACCTTTTTCAAAGTGGAAGAAAAAAAGCATCAAGAAAAAAACAATATGACATTGCTACTTCAATATTCTTAATAAATAATGTGGCACTTGTAGGTTAAACAGCTTCCTGGGGGGGGGGAGGACTGTGCTTATGATAATTATAGGCTACTTGTGTATGGGATATCTTTAAAGACTCAATAAGCTACAAGCTTGCCTAGAGATAACTGTGAGCTGTTTTCTTTAAGACTATGAAGAAACAACAGTGAACTGCCTTAAACCAAGCATTTAGCTTACAGTCTAAAAACACAAATAAGTGCTGACTATGAATGTTGTCTTAAAACATACCCTGATCACAGTCGAGTAGAATGTTTAAAATGAGTACAATAGTGAATTTTGTGAACAGACTTCTCTGTATACTGATGCCATACAGGGCAAGGCTAATATTTTAAAAATAAAAGTCAAAATCTGCAAGTCAGGATAAAAAGTAGTAAGAAATATGAGAACATTTTGAGAACTGGTTGAGAGGCTGAGATTGAATAGAAGTGGCTAGATAGAGAGTGAAAGAAATAAAAGTCCAATAGTGAGAGTTTTACTTTACTAGCTGCAAAGCCTAAATAGTTATAATCTTTTTTAGGAAAAAAAACTCTGTAATGGAAGTTAAATTAATAAGATGCCCTTTGGGGTCTATTACATTTTTTTGAGGCTATAAAAATTCATCTCCCATTTCCAAATGTTTTCCAAAGGGAAAATAAAATGTATAAAATCATCTACTACCCATTTGCCTGACAATTGAAAGCACTATATATGAGTACTGTTTTGGGATGGTCATCATCCTTATTCTTACTACACTGTACACCCAACTTCTCCCCATAATCCATCTAAGCACTCTATGTCTCCTGCTTATGAAACATATAAATCATATCTCCTGTTTATATGTGACTGCCTGAGAACACAAAGCTCCTTCTTACCTGTGTGGTAAAACTTCCCTGAAAATCCAAGGTTGAAGGTAAAATTTGCAACCTGAGTGCGCAGTAAATTTTGAGTCTCTAGTAATGCCTGAAATAAATAAGAAATTAACATGATTTTAGAGAAATAAATATGAAGCTTTGGTATGCCTCTTTTGTAAATGTGTGTGCATGAAACAAATAAGATGAGCTTGACTGCTGTTATGCTTCTGATGATCACTATTATGTACCATTCAGATTAGAGGTATTGTAATTACTATGGGTACTTTCCTTGAAGATTACCAGACTGTGAAACAGCTCAATCCTAAACACATTATGCATTTCTGAGGGCCAGTTTTCCCATTGCACAGTCCTGAAATCATTTCCTATTTCACTGCAAGATATTTATTGAATTTCTGGTTATTATATTTCTTTTCCTTATGAGATCTTTTTTTTGAGAATAGACAACTCATTCATATGTTACTAAGAAATAGGATGGAACTTTTGTTTCAACTACAACTCACTATTGTATTTAACTATGCTACGTTCTCCACAACTTTCAAGGCAAATTTGTTGAATTGAAAGCATAACTTTTGCTTTACAAACTAATAAGCAATATTGGTAAGGCATTGCTGACAAATCTAAAATGGAAAAAACACATAAGAATAAAATCTTTTATGTTGCTAATTCCATAAAGAAATATTCTATAAATATAACAAATATATTTCTAACTTCTGGATTTGGAATTATACTATGATAATTTCTGCTTTGCAGACAGGATAACAACACATTAATAATTTGTCAGAATTAGTCAATAAATTTTCTGTCAATCCTTCCCATACTATAGTTCTATAGTAACCTGTGTGGCATAGTTCAGAACTCAAATATCTTTTCTTTTTTGTTTCTTATTTTTACTATTGATTTGGAAAGCCATCTTTATTTTATTTATTTATTTATTTATTTTGGTTTTTTGAGATAGGGTTTCACTCTAGCTCAGGCTAACCTGGAATTCACTATGTAGTCTCAGGGTGGCCTCTAACTCATGGCGATCCTCCTACCTCTGCCTCCCAAGTGCTGGGATTAAAGAAGGCATGCACCACCAAGCCCAGCTAGCCGTCTTTATTTCTAAGTAGTTTTTATAATGACTTTATTCTAATGGGCTTGAGGAACTCATTTCAAACCAAACATATAATAGGACTCTTTTTTTGGTTACTACTATCCATCTATCAATTTGATTTGACATTAGTCTTGATAGATGATACTTCAAGTATTTGTGAACATATTTATTCCTTTAGTCTTGAAAATTACTTTAATTTAAAAGAGGGAGGAAAACAGGAATGGAATGAGAGAAGGAAGGAACGGGGCGGGAGGGAAGTGACCAAATAAATAAAATATTGCTAGACACTACAGACAATGGTTGCCCGAGACAATAGTTAGACTGATATAATCATAGCCAATTTTATCTGAATAGTACCTGTTGATAAGACAAGACAAAAAAAAAATAAATCTACTAGTTTTAGTCAATTCTATCAAATATTTTTAAATTTTCTTATATAATTCAAAGTAAATAACAAAAACCATATAGCATCAAAAATAAAGTGTATGGGACTAGTTGAGTTTAGTGCTAAATGCTGTGGAATATAACTTTAAATAAGATCATTTTATTCTATTTTTTTATTCATTTTTTTAATTTATTCATTTGAGAGAGACAGACACAGAGAGAAAGAGGGAGAGAGAGAGAAAGAGAGAGAGAGAATGGGCACGCCAGGGCCTCCAGCCACTGCAAACGAACTCCAGATGCGTGCGCCCCCTTGTGCACATGGCTAATGTGGGTCCTGGGGAATCAAGCCTCTAACCGGGTCCTCAGGCATAACACGCAAGCGCTTAACCACTAAGCCATCTCTCCAGCCTTATTCTATTTTTAATATTTCATTTCATTTTTATTCATTTTTTTGAGAGAGAAAGAAGCAGGTGGGGGGAAGAGAGAGAGAATGGGTGTGTCAAGGTCTCCTGCCACTGCAATGGAACTCCAGACACATGTGTTTCCTTGTGCATCTGGCTTATGTGGGTTTCTGGGACTCAAACTTGGGTCCTTTGTCTTTGCAGGCTAGTGTCTTAACTGCTAAACCATCTCTCCAGCCCCACTTTATTTTGTTGTAGTTCCTTTACTTCCTGTTTCTCCCTCTTTAGTCAATTTACTGTCCCTCCCTATGATTCTATATCTTGAAATTTTTTATTCTTCCCTTTCCCTCTTCCACTCCAACAATATCCACTGCATTTTATTTCCCTCAGTTCTTTATTAATAACATTCTTTACCGTATCTGTAACTTTGGATCTTAATGCCTAGAGAAGGAGAGGGAGCAAAAGTAGATGGTCACACAAACCTACAATTTCAAATCCTGGTAAGTGCTGCAGAAGAAACCTACATCACGCTTTGATGGGAGTTAATAGGGGTTTATTGACTGGGGAGTGAGTCTTATGTGGTTTTCCATGATGAAAAAAAAGAAGGAAAAATTAATATATGCCAACTAAATTAAAACATAAAAGTCAGACTGAGTTTTCAGTACCAGGCATGTATTTCCTCCCATGAAGGGATGGCCAGACCAATTAGAGAGTGGTTGGTATCCCCTATTACCGACATGCCAGTATTGCACCTGTTGGCTCATTTGGCCTGGCTTGCCAATCTTAAGGCTTGCAGTGTTCACTGCTGTTTATCACTGCTAATAATTTTTCTCTTCCATAGGGCTGCATAGTTTTTTCCAGATTTCTGTTAGCTGGTATACAGGGAGGAAATTTCCAGATCAGCCTATGATGGGGGAAATCATAAGCCCTAGAAGTGTAATGCCTGATGGTGTCTGGCTAAATGCATATATTCTCACCAAACTGCCCTGTAAGCACTTTTCTTAATATTCATACCCATATATTAATGTCACTAGCCCTTTTGGTTAGAGAGACTTCTCTTTTCAGATGGAAGTGACCTTCCGGATGGCTCAAAAGTCACCATAGTGCTGAAAAGAAGTGGCAGAGGAATGTTCATTACTGAGACATCTCTAGTAAATTTTCAAGGGCTCAGGGTTCATTGTGGAAGAGTTGGTGGAAAGAATGTAAGACCTAAAGGAAGGGTAGGACTGCTTACAATGCAGTTTTCCAGACATAAAATGTCCTGGATATCCATGACCTCACAGTGACTGGTACTACCTATCCATGACCTCATAATTGGGGGAAAAGTTGATGACATCAAAATAAAAGATTAATTGAGAGGGAGAGGGGATATGATGGAGAGTGAATTTGTAAAGGAGAAAGTGGGGGAGGGGAGGGAATTATCATGGTTTATTATCTATAATTATGGATGTTGTCAATAAAATATTTAAAAAATAGTCATAAATAACTTTAGGAAAGCATTAAGCTATAAATATTAAAGATAAAAATGGACAAAAGGAAGAACTGAAATACAGAAAAACTTCAAATATCAGAAGATCAGAAAATGACAATATTTGGAGTTATCAAATGACTCATAATGAAATTTCCAAAACATTATTGTAGGGAATTAATTTGCTATTTAGTTAGAAAGATGCATCTCAACTTTAGATGAAAATCCAACAGAATTCTTAGGAAATAGCATCTTATTAGAAATATGCTTTCATAACTGAATATTTTGTTGGGAAATCAAATTCCTTTATAAGAATATTTATTAAATAAAAAGTATACTTACAACTTAGGCACTTAATATACTGTCTTTACTACTTTACATTCATAAAAATATAATGCATCTGGCTTTGCTTATCATACTCCTCTGTAAATGAAAAAACTCACCAGTTACTTGATTAAATATATGTGTAAGAAAACATACTTATTCATTATTTTAATAAACGTTACTTAAATTTATGCAATACTTTCATAATGATTTCTTCAGTATTAATAAATGGAGTTGGGTTTGTAATTTTTAAAAGAAAAAGAATTATGATATTTAAACTTAATTGTGCACAAAATTTTCTAAGTAGATGTCTATATTTGTGATTCTTGAAGCCAGCTTGAAGACACTAACTTACACTGCCTGTAATAAGACCCAACACTGTATATTTGATCATATACTCCAAAAAGTGCTGAGCAACTGTTCTCAAGTTCTATGAAACTATCACCAGAAGGCTTACCAAGTTTCTAATCCCTGGGTTATCCTCTGATGATTCTGCACTGACACACACAATAAGGACCCTAAGGAGTCTGCTCTCAACAATGTTTCCAATAGCTTCAAATGATATTACTACCATCAAGGAACTTGGGTAGAGATTGAGTAAATTGGTTATATATGTACACTAATGATAAGGTATGTTGCATATGTATCAGCCAATGTTTATTTTTAAGTTGGTATATAAAGGTAACACTTTTGCTAAGTGAATTCAATTAATAAGAAATCTATGTCAGTTATAAGTACTTTGACATTCTTATAATTTTAAACTTTTGTTTTATGTTTTTAATTATTAAGACAGGGTCTTGCTATGTATTTTAGGCTGTCTTCATGCTCATAATCCTTATACTACAGCTTCTCGAATGCTGGGGTTATAGACATGTACCATCATACTCAGTTTAAATCTTAAACCTTTAAAGTCAAATACTTCATTATGACAGCATTTGCTTTTATATTTTATACATTTTATTATATGAAATAACTCAATAAAGCAGTATCTTACTTTAACTAGATCCTGCTGTAGGAAGCTCCCCCATGTTATCTTCTTATTTGCTAAGTGAAAAAAGTGCTTCGTAGAATGATTTAACTGGCCACTTAGAACAAAAATAAGGACAGCATTGTGTATGCCTGCCTTAAGACTCAGCAAACCTTCACAGCCTGACTTCCCACTACAGAGCTCATGTGGTCACATCAGGTGAGAGGGAGTGAAGATTCTGTGCACAATTTCACAGTGACTGTCAGAGACAGAATGAGAATATCCAGCCTTGGAAGTTGGCCTTTGAAAGTCCACTTGACCCATTTTTCCCTTTAAAAGTAACCCCTATATTGTGATGACATGTCTCTGTATGCATGTGTGTAAGCCTGTATTAATATGTATCTAAAGGCTAATGTGGATATGTAGGGGAGCATATATGTGTGTACACATTCACATAGAGGCCCTCCACTTTATTTTTAGAGACAGGGTCTTTCACTAAACATATGGCTTACCTATTTGGCCAGAGTCTTGCCAGAATCCTCCTGTCTCTCCCTTTCTGGTAATGCCTAGTGGCATTGCAGCTACATGGTAGCTCACCTGTCCTTTTACATACAATCTGGAGATCTGAATACAGGTTCTTATGTTTGTGAGGCAAGCACTTCACCAGCTGAACCCTCTCACCCAGACTACCTCCTGTTCTTCTTCCTCCAGGCTTTTCCTCCTCCTTTTTGTCTGTGCATATGTGTCTCTATGTGTAGAGTGTCTGTGTGGTGTGATATGGTGATATATAGAGTATATGTGTGTGTGTGTGTGTAGATGCATGTCCATCCATGTGGATGTGAAAGCCAGAGGAGAATTCTGAGTGTCCTTTTATCACCATCTGTGTAATTCTTTTTTAAATATATTTTATTTATTTATTTATTTATTTCAGAAAGATAAAGAGGGAGAGAGGAAGAGAGAGAGAGAGAGAGAGAGAGAGAGAGAGAGAGAGAGAGAATGGGCATGCCAGGGCTTCCAGCTATTGCAAACGAATTCCAAACACATGCACCCCCTTTTGCATCTGGCTTACGTGGGTCCTGGAGAATTGAACTGGGATCCTTTGGCTTTACAGGCAAATGCCTTAACCGCTAAGCCATCTCTCCAGCTCCCATTTGCATATTTCTTTTCTTGAGACAGGTCTGTCCTTTAAACTGGAGTTGCTGTTCACAGTGCTCTAGCAATTCTTAGGAGATACCCAGGTAATTCTCCAGTCCCACCACCTTGTGGTCTGGGGTTGTAGACATGCATGGCCAAGTCTTGATCTATACTTGGGCTCTGGGAGTTGAACTTGGTGGTTAGCAGCCCAAATGACATCCATGTTTAAATGGTAAGTATTTTAAACTGCTGAATCATTTCCTCTGCTCCCATATTTTAAAAATAAAGTCTGAGTATTAATCAAAAAGGAAAATTGTCTTATGAGTTTATAAATCTACCCAAGTTAGCCAAAGTAATATGCCAGATATTCTTAGTGTGGTGTTTGAACCAGATGTACCCTAGAAACTCATGTGTTGCCCTAAGATATGTGTTAGAGTGCTTAAAGCAGAATTTAATGGCCCAGTCTGGTCAGAGACTTGAAAGACCTAAATGCAGTAAGAACAACAGAATGTGCAGTTTTGGCTTCTGATGGGAAGAAAGAGCTTTGTCTTGACTATACTAGAAGCTGTTTGTTTGAGAGACTTTGTGCATTCTGCTTGTGTCATGAGAACTTGTGCAGGTTTGAGTCTAGAAATGGACTGATGTGAGCAGAAATGGCACAGAAATGAAAGTCAGGCACAGAAAGCAGCTACAATTGTTTGAGAGATTGTTACCACCATGGAGATTCACCCAGGTGATCCACACTGGGACAGCTGGAAGAACGCTGATTCTTTTGAAAGTAGTGAACATGCATGCTGGAGGAGGGTTCTGTTCTTAAAAGTAGGCTTTATTTACCCTGGATTAACAAATTCGGTATCCCACCTGGTGCTATGAAGTATAACAAATGTAGGAAAGAGAGAGTCGTTGGATTTGCAATGTGGTTTGATTTTTGGAAATGGTCACTGAACGATTGAAGCAGGGTTATTAGAGTTTCTGCATGGAGACCTGTTCCTTCCATGCAAATGAACCTTAGGTTGCAGTGGAGATCCTGGGACTTGTACAAGATGCCAGGAATGTGGAAAGGGTTTCCCTGAGCTATTAGTAGCCTACCTACAGGAACAGAATTAGATCCTCAGAGACTGTCACTGGTTACAATTATCAGATTTATAGCTACAGAATTTGAAGTTTGCTCTATTTGTTTCAGATCTTGCATTGGCTCAATCTTTGTTTGCTATACCCAATGCCATCTTTTACAGTGTGAATATTTAATTCGTGCCATTTGGTTTCATAAGTTCACAGTTACAAGATCCTGGACTATGGGAATGTTAGAACAGTGTTGGTATAGTTAAAAACTATGGGGACTTTCAAAGTTGGACTGATTGCATTTTACATCACTGATGGTCTAACTTTATTGAGTAAGGGCAGAATACAGTGATTAGAATCAGATGTCTCATAAACTCATGTGATTTCAATGCATGGTCACCAGTTGGCTGGGAATTTGAAATGGGGAGCCTTGCTGGAGGAGGCATGTTGTGGGTGGGCTTATGAGTTTTATACCCAGCTCCCCTTGCTAGAATTGGGCTCACTCTCCTAATTCTGCTTTCTATTGCTGTTTGCAAGCAGGTGATGTCTAGTCTTTGCCTTACTATCCTTCCCCTGCCACCTTGAACCTTCCCCTTGAGACAAGGTGACAAGCCCAAATCAAAGCCTTCCTTCCCTCCCTTTAGCTGCTTTTGGTGGGATGATTTTTTTTCCCCCAGCAATGAGAAGGTAAGTGCAACAATAAGTAAAATACTATTAAACAGATTAGTTCTGATTTTGTAAGGGAGAGTTAATGAATGAAGAATCAATGGATATCGGATGATAAAAATACTAACCAATTGTGGGGGCTGGGGAGATGTCTCAGTGGTTAAGGTGCTTACCTGCAAAACTTAAGGAGATAGGTTTGACTCTTCAGCACCCATGTAAAGCCAGATGTCCAAAGTGGCCCATGTATCTGGAGTTCATCTATGGTAGCTAGAAGCCCTGAGATAACCATTCTCCCTGTCTCTTTCCCTCTCACTCTGTCACTCTCTGCTTGCAAATAAAGACTTAAAATTTTTGAAAAGAATACTGACCAATTTTGGAGGTCTCTTCTGAGAGTGTGCATATCCTTTGGATGAAATTGCGCCTAATCTGAACAAAACTCAATAAGGTAAACATTAATGTTGCATTTCTTATATTTTGTACTTCTGAATTTTCACTTATCTTTTGTAAAAATAATGTTTTATTTATTTATGACAGAGAAAGAGAGAGGGAGAGAGAGAATGCGTACACCACACTAGGGCTTCTAGCCACTGAAAATGAACTCCAGATTCATGCACTGCGATGTGCATCTGGCTAACATGGGACCTGGAGAATCAAACCTGGATGCCTAGGCTTCACAGGCAAGTACCTTAACAGCTAAGCCATCTCTCCAGCCCTCACTTATCTTTTAAGTATTCTATTCCTTAATTCCTGTAAGATGCCAGAAATCCAGATACCTGATGCTGTCTCTCTGCCTTATTTTCTCAATATGCGCTATTTATCCCTTCCTTCCTTCCTTCCTTCCTTCCTTCCTTCCTTCCTTCCTTCCTTCCTTCCTTCCTCCTCCTTCCTTCCTTCCTTTCCCTGTTTACTTCATTCTGCATTTGTTGAGCTTTTACTATGTTTTGAAACACTTCCAGTTATAAAGTATTCAGAAGAGAACAGTAGCCATAATATTCAACATTATGGAAAATATTCTGCATGGTATTTTTGAACATTCTACTTGAACTATTTCTTTAAATCACTCAATGACCCCTCTGTCCACTCTGTTTTATAAGTGGAGGAAATAAGGCACTAGAGAATGCTCAGAATGCTTGGCCTTTATCTCACAAATTTGCTATCCATGTGGATGCTGCAATTCTTTTCAGGCCCATCATTGGTACATATTGTGAATCAATCAATAATTACTTATTTATTTTTATTTTATTTTTTACTTGAGAGGGGGAGGGGAGAAAGAGAGAGAAGAGAGATAGAGAATTGGCCAGGGCCTCAGGACTGCAATCAAACTGCAGCTGTTTGTGCCACCTAGTGGGCATGTGTGAATTTGTGCTTGCCTCACCTTTGTGCATCTGGCTAATGTAGGTTCTAGAGAGTAGAACATGGATCCTTAGGCTTTGCAGGCAAGCATCTTAACTGTTAAGGCACCTCTCCAGCCCCAATCAATAATTATTTAATTGATAATAATTTTAGTGTGGGCTATTGTTTAAAGTAGCACAAAGTACCTAGGTTTGAACTGGCTAGATAATGGGATTAATGAAAATCTTTCTGAATAAGAGGCAATTTACTATGGGTCATGATGGCTTCAGTACATCCCAAGGGGATAGCAGGAGGACCTTGCCTCAGTGTATTCCCACTGATTCTGTGGCTGCTATAATCCTTCTGCCCCCCTCTTGCAATACTTTGTGAGCCATGGAAGGCTTGTTGGCAGTCTAATTTACTGCTGAGTTCTTTCTACTCTCTAGATTTCTGCTTTGAGTAAATACCATAACCTCACAGATGAGGACCCCAGGGAAAAGGAGCAGGGGAGAGGGAATAAAACAGTATAATCTGTTAATAGATAAATACGTACATAATTTTTTTAAAGTGTCAATTTAGAGGAGGACTGAATAGATGGGTTCCACGAGCAAAGTGACGGCCTGGATGTCTGCTTCACACATGAAAACCAGACTTGGTGTCACCAAAGACCAAGGGGTCTTATTAACATATCCTTTCCACTTTATTTCCCACAAAACCTGATTTTATTTTAAATTGATTCCTCTGAGCACTTGCTGAGAAGGAGTTTGAGGAAAATAGGAGAGATCATATAGAAGGCTTTTTCAGTAGCATCTGCAAAGGGGAAAAACACGGCTTCTATTAATGGCACTGGGATCAGGAAAAAGCAGAGTGTGATGGTTGTTGGGAGGATGAGGGAAGTGGAGAGGGTCATATTTTAGGAATTATTTAGGTTTCTGACATTCAGTCATGTGGGGGAAGAGCTGAAAGAGTTTCTCTTTCATTTCTCAAAACTTTTTAAGATTT
This sequence comes from Dipus sagitta, assembly GCA_036346955.1. Lineage (NCBI taxonomy): Eukaryota > Metazoa > Chordata > Mammalia > Rodentia > Dipodidae > Dipus > Dipus sagitta. The sequence continues at coordinate 86,962,714 of CM070771.1, read as the reverse complement.
AATTTATTTTATAATACATATATACTACATTTAAATCGTATATAACTCACATTGACCCTTTTATCCCCATCACTCCCACTGTACATACGCTCATTCTAATTTGTGCAAGCCCCTCCCTAATCCATTACAGCATGTTGTCTGGCCTCATAATATAAAGGTGTTGTGGATATTGTGGAGTTAACTACAGCTGCTGTGAGTTCATGAGTGTGATGGCCTTGTCATGTTCTGGCAACAGTTCCACAGGGTTGCCCTCATCCTCCAGCTCTTACTTCATTCTGTACAGTCATAAAAGCTTTTTCTTTCTGAGGCAGGTAATGCAAAGAACCATTCAAGTGCTCGCAATAAAGTGACCAATGAATGCACAGCCCTACATGGGAGGGGTTTTGAAATAAAAACATAAGACTCCAAATGTTTCTTATCCAGAAGACCATGGTTGTGTTGTGAAACACCCCTACACATCATCCATAGTAGGGAACTGAATTTAACGTCATTTATTTCAAACCCTGTCACCCAGAATTGGAGGCCAATTTCAGAAACACATTGCATGTGAAATGTATATGTATTTTATAGGAGGGTTTGAAAACATGAGGGATGCTTTTGTTGTTGTTGTTGTTGTTGTTGCTGTTGTTTTGTTTTTTGAGGTAGGGTCTCCCTCTGGCTTGGGCTGACCTCGAATTCGCTATGTAGTCTCAGGGTGGCCACGAACTCTCAGCAATCCTCCTACCTCTGCCTCCTGAGTGCTGGGATTAAAGGCGTGCGCCACCACGCCCAGCGAAGGATGCTTTTTAAATGATAGAAGTAGAAGGTTAAATATTGACAATGAATAGTTACTGGTAAAGACAAGAAAAAATTTGAAAGCTGGTTTGACTTTGTAAAATCATATAAACTCACATCATGTATGTTAAGAATTTTAAGAGTTTGAATTTTCTCCCTGATTATCAAAGAACACGGGAAGGTTATATAAATAGGAATGAAGCATACTTAGTGTTGCAAATATTGCTTGATTGCATCAGCAAAATATTCCATTTATCTTTGAATCTTCCTAATGAATACAGGTGGGTTTTTCATGTCTCCTCAACTTTGTTATTGAGAGTGTTGTCAACAAGTTTGTGTTCACAAAATTCTAAGCCAGTGCCACCTGTCATTTGGGACAATATGGGAGATGAGCTTCAACTTCTGTTTTCTAAATAGGACTGTAGGTATTTCCATGGGACAGAAAATTCCTCCATAGTGGAATGCTTTTTCTCTTTTAGCAGCATGCTAGGTTTCAGTCTCCTAAGTCATGTAAAACTATCATTATGCATGTTCTCTTTATGTGCTTGTGGTGGCTTGATTCAGGTGTTACCCATAAATTTAGGTGTTCTGAATGCTAGGTTCCCAGCTGATGGAGATTTGGGAATTAATGCCTCCTGGAGGCAGTGTATTGTTGGGGGTGGGTTTATGGGTGTTATAGCCAGTTTCCCCATGCCAGTGTTTGGCACACTCTTCTGTTGCTATGGTCCACCTTATGTGGGCTAGGGGGTGATGTCCACCCTCTGCTCATGCCGTCATTTTCCCTGCAATCAGGGAGTTTCCCCTCAAGCCTGTAAGCCAAACTAAACCTCTTTCCCCCACAAGCTGCTCTTGGTTGGGTGATTTCTACCAGCAATGCAAATCTGACTACAACAGTGTTCCTATGTTTCCCAATAAGTATTGCTGTGTCTCCATTTCTGTGACAAAGTACATTGCATGGCTCCAGAGGTTTAAGTCTATGGTCACTTGGCCCTGTTACCTTGTGTCTCTGCTAACATGGTACATCATGGAAGTAATGCTTTGTGAAGGAGGAGTAGATCCCTTCTGCTGTATGTAAATCAAAAGTATATGTAACAAGGTGCCAGGATCTCAAAACCTCCTTCATGTTCACCTCCAAAGATCTTTCTTGCATTGGACCAGCCTCTTATAGGTTCTGTCACCAACAAATAGCACCAATTTGAGGATTAAGATTTAATACATGAGTCTTTGTATATATGTTAGATCCTAGCTATATTATAATTTATTTTACTGTAGAACCCAGTAAGTAAATTTGAATAAAGCACAGATTCCTTATGATTCTTAAAACAATATGTTAGCTCACTGGCATTCCTCTTTACAAGTTTATTCCTCCCTTTAAGTTTATTATCTTACTAACTCTACTGTAAGCTAATGACTTCAAGGCTGTATCATGACTTACAAGAATTTTTGAGCTGGAAAAACAAATATATTCTGTAACTTCAAAGTTCATTGTGATATGATTATTTTCTTAAATCCCTGCTTATAATGTAGTAGCAAAAGTATTTGAGTAAATGATAGCCTTGTAATGAGATAGAACTTTATTCTCAGGATTTTTCATGGTATAGTGGAATGAATATAGTCATTAAAAGCTCAATGACTAAAAGATGGCTTAATCAAGTATGAAGAGAAACATACATATGCACTCGCAAGGAAAAGAAGGACTGGATCTTTATTGGGTGAGATTGGTAGTCAAGTATTCTCATAAGGATCTAAGTATACCGTGACTGAGTTCACTGAATGATAGGTGAGGACCTTAACAATTTATTTTATTCTCTGCAAACTCACACCCACTGCAAGGGGCTGATGTCTTTTTGCCTGTGGAGACTCCAGAGCAGGTGCTCAGTCACCAGATTTGGCACTGTGTGAGGATGGGTGGGGTCTGAGCTGTGGTCCCTGTTGGTCAGCATGTACAATTTACACAAGAGGAGAGCCAGTGAAAGAGAATTGCTAGCCATGGGAAAGTGCTTACCAGACTGAGGCTGATGGGTTGTTGTGTGTGTCTGACTTGATAATTGTGGGAAAATTATGTTGAAAATGCTTAAGAAACACTCTCTTAGACATCAGTCAGTGTGGGCAAATCCTAGGGTCTAGTCCTAAAGTGTGGCATGAATTTGGAATTCCAGTCTAAAGATCTGCAAAGGGCCTGGGCTCTATCTGGGTTCATGAAGTGCACTTGCTTTTTGGTGGTGGCTTTTCTCTCTGCTTAGATCTTTGAAGTGCGCAGGGGGGGGGGGGGCAGAGCAAGTTCTGCTATTATGAAATTTTCCCTGGATCTGTAAGCCTCAAATAAATCCCTTCTTCCTCCCATGAACTGTGTCTGGTCTGGAGGTTCATTCCAGCAACATGAAGTTGCAAGGTGTTTTCTAGGACCTTGCAAGCCTATATTGATTATAGTTTAGTAGTTAAAATTCAATATAAGTAGCAAAATACAAGAGTTGTATAACTTTATATGAAATGTGATTGTACATGTGGATTCAGTCATGCAGTTATTCTCTGCAAGTGATCTGGACAAAGGAGAACTTTCCATTATTCCCAGGATTTACTCTCCATAAAGAGCTTCATATCAAGATCAATATATTAATACAAATCTTACAAATTTAATTACAAAACATTTTGGTAAATATTAAATACTTCCTGAAGAATCTTTTCCTTGCCAAAAATTTCTTAAAAACACCTATTTTTTGTGTGTATATGATGTATGTACGTGCTTGTACGTGTATGTATGTGCATGCTCATGAATGAGCATGCATGTGCCACAGTGCCTATATAGAGGACAAAGAACAACTCATTTTCTGTCCTTGTCCTTGTTTTCCTCCTTGATTGAGGCAGGGTCTCAGTTCCTGTTGATGTTCACAGCTGCATTTTCCAGGCTAGCTAGGCCACATGCATCCAGGAAATTCTTCTGTCTCTGTTTCTCTTCTTGCCTCAGGCACACTGGTATTACAGACAGCCCCACAGTGTCCACATTTATTTGGGTTATGGAACTTCAAACTCAAGTATACTTGAATACTTGAACAGTGGGTGCTTTATCTTCTATTCATAAGTATAATTATTAGTATTATTATTTAAACATTTTATTTCATTTTGATTTTATTTGTTTGAGAGAGAGAGGGAGAGAGAGAGAGAGAGAGGGAAAAAGGCAGAGAGAGAGAGAGAGAGAGAGAGAATGGGCACACCAGGGCCTTCAGCCACTGCAAACAAACTCCAGACTCATGCACCACCTTGTGCATCTGGCTTATGTGGGTCCTGGGGAATTGAACCTGGGTCCTTTTGGTTTGCAGGCAAGTGCCTTAACTGCTAAGCCATCTCCCCAGCCCTAATTATTATTTTTTAGACCTTAAAGATATAGTTTTTTTAAAAATATTTCAAAGTATCCACCTCTTCTGTCAAGCTCTAATACTAACATTCATGTTTGAGACTCTTCTGTATTCACTTTTGATCAAAAGAAGTGTTTCCTTTGCTTGTGGTCTTCCTTCTATTTTCCCAGTCCATACATATTGTTGGCAAACAATAATAACTGTCACCTTAGAGATAGTAAATGTTTCCAAATTGCATTCCTTCATTTTATCTCTAAGTATATTCTCTGATCAATGCAGATTATGAATCTCTTTAATGATACAGTGAAACTTTAACTCATTAAAGTTTCCATTATAATAGTTCCAGAAGAGTTCTTGAGCTTAGAAAGTATGCCTATCCTTCTCCCTTTTTCCCAACTTTCTAGTCTTACAGGGATAGGTCTTGAGAACTTCTGAATTTGGTGAGAGAATCATGGGGTCTTAGACCATGAAAACAATTTTCAGAGATTTCTGACATAATCTTGCAGCTGTGATTTTCCTTTAAGAGTGCTGCTAAAAGGGCTCTGGAACCACAGAATTCTACGGATTATTAGATTTTTTTAACTGCAAATTTTATCTCCTTTATCTAGTTCATTCAAGATAAAAAAAGAAAGAAAAATAATAAATTTCTTGTCCACATTCTCCAGACCTGCCCCTGGAACCACTCAGACTCCATTGTTAACAATGGTGATGGCTGTCAGGGGCAGCAAAGCATCAGTTGACTGACATGTTGCAGAGACCAACACACTGTCACTGGTGGGTATTCACATATTGAACAAAATTCAGGATAGATAGGAGCCTAATAGATGTATATTCAGCTTTTACTTATATAGTTGTTCATTTGTTTGCTTTCTCTGCTATCATGATTTAAAAATACTTATTTATATATTTGAGAGCAAAAGACGATGATGATAGATGATGATGATGATAGATGGATAGATAGATAGAAAGAAAGAAAGAAAGAAAGAAAGAAAGAAAGAAAGAAAAGTGCCTCTACCACTGCAAACGAATTCTAGCTGCATACGCCACCCTGTGCATCTGGCTTTATGTGGTTACTGGGGAATCAAACCTGGGTCTTTTGATTTTGCAGGTAAGCACCTTAACCACTAAGTCATTTCTCCAGCCCTATTCTGCTTTTAAAGATGGGTCTCACTTTGTGCTCCAGGCTGGCCTTGAACTCATGGCAATGCTCCTGCCTTCACCTTTAGAGTGCTGGAACACTATTGTGACTGGATCTTTCACCCTGTTGATTAAGACTGGCATCTATTTTTAATTAATTTTTTTTATTAATTAGTTTTGTACTCAGTGAATACAGTCAAGTTGGTACCATTCTTAGGCTCGTCCATGTCCTACCTCCTCCCCCTGGCCCCTCCTTGTTGAGGTATATGGGTCATGCATTGTGGAATTAGCCCACAGTTATGGGTAGAGAAATGTCTCTGTGTATCATGACCCAACGAGTGGCTCTGACATTCTTTCCATCCCCTCTTCCACAAAATTTCCCTGAGCTATTTTGTGTTCATTTTTGGTCTGCCTCAGTGATGAGCATCTATTTAAATATATATTTAGGTGAATATAAAATTAAACATTAGAATATATGTAATTTATCATCAGGATAAAGTCTTATTTATTTAGTAAAATACAGTTCTTTTGGCATCTTTTTCTTTTTTTTTTTTTTTTTTTTTTGAGGTAGGGTCTCACTTTAGCTCAGGCTGACCTGCACTTCACTATGTAGTATTAGGGTGGCCTTGAACTCATGGTGATCATCCTAGTTCTGCCTCCCAAGTGCTGGCATTAAAGGCATGCACCACCATGTTTGGCTTGGCATCAATTTATAAAAATATTGTTATAATTTTTATTAGACAGAAATATCAAAATAAAATCTGTAAGTTATTTTAGGCGAGTGCTTAGAAAACAAACAAAAAAGTTCTCCCATTGATAACAGAACTGAAAATATAACTATCATTAGAAAAATTGTAATTTCATCATTATACTAACAAAAATTCAATATCTAAGAACTATGTGTTTACCTAGAAGCACAAGAAAAACTGATTTTCAAATAGATGCATTTAGGTATAGGGAAACAATAGAGCTTTGAAATGTCAGTTTTATTAGCTTCAGGAACTGTATTTATGCAAGTACTTTCTTTTTGTGCTTCTTCTATATTCCAAGCAGTTTCCTTGATCCTGCTAATGTGCTATGCCCTCTCAAGCATACATGAGTGAATATAGATCTATATCTATATGTCCTGAATGTGAAACTTTATGTTTTGTTTTCATGACAATAATTGCATATTCATTTTATTATAAGTAAAATAAATATTTCCATGCTTGCTTTACTATAACTCAACCAATTAATTTAAACTTACCAATGAACCTTACAGTTTTTGAAATTTTTCATGTAATATACAGTTAAATATTTACTATGTTCCCATTCATATATTTTTACACGTTTACTCAAGAATTATTTCCAAAGACTATTAAGTTGTGAAGCGCTTTAAGTATATTTGACACATTAAGGTTTGCTTATTGTTTAAGCTCAAATATAATAGCATTTTCTCATTATCCTGCCAGTGTGATAAATATAGTATACATTTCTAGGTTTTTTTATGAACATGAAAAGATACCTTTATGTATATAGAGCCATTACTTGGAGAAGCCTTTTCTCAATGTATGGTATATATAGCATAATATTTTAAGAGTACTTTTTTCTGTACTTTGTAGGCAAATTATCTTCTAGAAGATTTTTCCATGTAACAAAGATGATTCTGTGAGATCTTGTTGTCACTCCTCAAGTCCAATTCTATCTAAAGCCTAATTACCACCCATATTTATAACGAAACAGTCTGGCATCACCTGCTCAACACACAGTGTTGCACCAGCTCTGATACCCTCTAGGCACAAGCAAGGAGGGTGGTGAGAAACTTGTGAAGAACACCACAATATGCATTAATGATAATATTTCTCATTGTCACATTTCCTGATAAACAAGCATGGCAGTGAAAGTAGTTCTGTCAATGTTATCCTTTCGTAGTCTAAGACATATTATCCACTTCTGAGATGACTTTAAAGAGGGCTTAATTGCTATTTAAACATAAGAACCTCAAATAAGTGAAATGTCATATGTATTCAATTAATATTTCAGTGGTTAATATCATCCAACTGTTATATGTCCTGGAAATTCAGCTTCACTCAAAATAAAGTCCCTCATTGAAGACTATTCATTGACTAATAGAGTAAATGAATGAATTAATTAAAAGTGGAAATGGGTGGATGTAATGGGAAGAGATGGGAGAGTTTAAGCACAGGTATAATGTACCTAATTCATACCTTAAATATTTGGTCAATTTATGAAGAACAGACCAAGTCACAAGAGGGTGAATGTGAAAGAAGAAGGATTTAAAAACAACAACAACAACAATGAGCAGACTTAAGAAATGAGTGCTGTGAAGATGGAGGAACTAAGTTAAATTGAACTATAGTTTAAAAGTAAAGGCTCTAGGTTCCAACTTCGCAGGTTAGGCTGTCAGACAATTGAAAACTGAATGAAGACAGACAACCCATGGATTTGTTTATACTTTAGGTATGGAATGAGCATTGCTTCAATATTTCCTGCCTTTTTTACAGTAAAGGAACCATATTTTCAAACTCCCAGTGTGTCAGCTCTGGGTGCAGATAACTGCGTAGATAAAATGCTTGTCCTACAAGTATAAGGACCTGTGTTCTATGCCAAATACCCACATAAAAATGCAGGACATAAGGAAGGTATAGACAAAAAGGATCTCTCAAGCACACTGGCCATCTAGTCTAATCAAATTGATGAGCTTCTGGCCAATAAGGGGCACTATCTAAAAAACAAACAAACAAAAAGATGGATGAGGCTGTTCTCGGGGACTTCCGGCCAAGATGGCCACTGCCTAACTGCACCGCATATCCCTGGGAAAGAAAGGCAAGACATTAAGGGTGCACTGGGTCTTTTAGGGGAGAGAAATCGCCAATAGATTGCCAGTGGGGGGGCACAGGGGGAGAAACAGGGAATCACTGATTCCTTCATCCCAAGCAGCCGCCCTACCCACAGTCCCAGCTTCAGGAAACTCCCACACTTACTGTAGGAAAAGGGTCCCAGGCCAACATAGTACCAACTACCTCACTGAACAGTGGTGATCGCCCTGCTACCCCTGCCCACGACTGACCTTGGCCAGGCTATGCCTGCTGGCCCATTGAAGCTCAGGCTCCTTTGATCAATTTGCCCACCAAATGGTGCCACCGTGCTAATCCCTGCTTTTGGAAGCTTAGACTGCTCCACCCACTCGGTCACTTACTGCTCTAGGGCTACCACACATTCACGCGAGCCCAGACCCATTGCAAATTCCCACACAAGCTCAGACTGTGTCTGTCGCTTGTGCTAGCCCAGGTGCCATCCCCTCCATGTCTGCCATGTGGGCCAACCGCCATTGTCCTGTTGCTGGGGAGCACAGACTGCTCCCAGGTGCCAGTGTTCCTCCACGCCAGAGTTTGGCCTGCTTCAGTGCTTGATGCCTCAGTGTCCCTGCTAGTGTGAGCACAGGCAGCTTTGGAGCATAACCATGTAAAAGCTCAGGCAATTTTGGTGCCGAGCCAGACAGTAGTTCAGGCAGCTTTGGCAAGTGAGAGCCAAAGCCAAGGCTGCTTGGCAACTGCCTCAGGCTGCTTCAGATTACCATTGTGCTTGAGCCCAGGCTGATCCACCCACCTATGTGTCCATACACTGCAATGGGCAGACCACAGCACAAAAGAAATAACATGAAAAATCAAATGCAAGAGAATCCAGTTAGATCACCTAGTCCTACAATGAACATCTCTAATCAAAACATAGAAGAATCATTAGGATCAGAACACAAAAATGAAGCTATGAGCAATGCAACCCTGACCAAGCTACTGGTAGAACTTGCAGAAAAGCAACAAAGGACCAATAATCATGTGGATGCTGCCATCACTAGACTAGACCTAATAGATAAGAAAAATGGAAGGAGTTCAAAAATAGTTAAATGATATGAGGGACAGTGAAAAAAAAAGAGGACCTCAAAAATCAGCTGGTGGTGCTAAATGAAGACATAAAGAAATGCAAGGATGAATTCCAAGAAGCATCAAGAAAATCAGAAAATGATGTGAAAAGGGAGCTTGACACAGGATGGAAATTATACATAGAAAAGTAGTAGAAAATGCAAACCTAATTGAACAAGTCCAAAAACTCTCTAGAAGCTCTCAACAATAGAGTCAGCCATGTAGAGGATAGAAACTCTGGTCTGGAAGGCAAGATGGAAAAAACAGTTTGAGAGTTCAAAAATTTCAGTAAGTTCAAAAGTTTCTGTGAACAGAACATGAGATAATTGTGGGATACACTTAAACGTCCTAATATCAGGATCATTGGAATACCAGGAGAAGAAATTCAGACCAAAGGCATGGAGAACTTATTTAAGAAAATAATTGAAGAAAACTTCCCCAGTCTCTTAAAAGAAAGGCCCATCGAGATACAAGAAGCCAACAGAATGCCAAACAGACTGGACCAAAGGAGAAACTCTCCAAGACATATAGTCATTAAGACTCTAAACATTGACACCAAAGAGAAAATCCTAAAAGCAGCTAGGAAAAAACAGCACACCACCTTCAAAGGTAACCCCATCAGAACTACTTCAGACTTCTCAATGGAAACCCTGAAAGCTAGAAGGGCCTGGAATGAAACACTGCAAAGTCTAAGAACCTATGGCTTCCAACCCACACTACTCTACCCAGTAAAAGTATCCCTCATAAAAGATGGTGAAAGAAAAACATTCCACGACAAAACTCAGCTTTATAATTATATGAACACAAAACCAAACCAACAGAGAGTATTTCAGAATATTCTCCACAGAGAAGAAAAAAATAATCAAACTCAAATGCCTATAAGAAGCAGATCACAATAACCAAACTCAGAGTAGGCACAAACGACTTGAAACTCCATGGAAACACCAAACTATATATACCATCACAGTATGTCAGGGATCAAATCAAATCTCACAGTCATTACCCTAAATATTAATGGCCTTAATTCACCCATCCAAAGACACAAACTAACAGGATGGATCAAAAAATTAGACCCCTCAAACTGTTGCCTTCAAGAAATCCACCTCACCATGAAAGACAGACCGCTCCTCAGGGTGAAAGGGTAGAAAACAATAATCCAAGCAAAAGGGAATAAGAAACAAGGAGGTGTAGCTATATTAATATCAGATAAAATAGACTTCAAACTAAAAATAATCAAAAAAGTCAAAGAAGGCCACTTCCTACTTATCAAGGGAACAATCCATCAAGAGGATATTACAATCATAAGTCTGTATTCACCAAACACAGGGGCACCACAGTTCATAAAACAAAACCTACTTGACAATAAAACAGAAATAAGCACCAACACCATCATAGTTGGGTGCTTCAATACACCATTATCAGTAATAGACAGATCATCCAAACAGAAACTCAATAGGGAAGTAAGAGAGCTGAACAAAACCATAAATCACTTAGACCTAACGGACATCTACAGAACTTTCCATCCCAAATCCATAGACTACACTTTCTTCTCTGCAGCCCATGGAACGTTCTGTAAAATAGACCATACACTGGGTCACAAAGCCTGCCTCCTCATATTTAGGAAGGTTGACATAATTCCTTGCATGATATCAGATCACAATGCTATATTGCTAGAAATGAACAACAAAAGACCCACCAAGAATCCCAATGGCACCTGGAAATTGAGCAGCACATTTTCAAACAATAAATGGATAGTGGATAAAATAAAAAATGAAATTGCAAAATTTCTAGAGGTGAATGACGATAAGAACACATCGTACCAAAACTTAAGGGATACAATGAAGGCGGTCCTCAGGGGAAAATTCAGAGCACTCAATGGCTTCATAAAAAAGACAGAGAGATCCCAAATCAATAACCTAACTGTCCACTGGAAAAGCAGGAAATATCTAATCCAAAGAGCTCTAGAAGGAAAGAAATAATTAAAATCAGAGAAAAAATTAATGAATTGGAAACTAAGAAAACAATTAAGGCAATTGACAAAACAAAGAGCTGGTTCTTTGAAAAAATAAACAAGATTGATAAACCACTGGCAAATTTGATCAAGCAAAAAAAGAAAAAAAAACACATACTTCAAATTAACAAAATTCATAATGAAAAAGGAGAGATCACAACCGACATAAGTGAAATTGGGAGAATCATCAGGACTTATTTCAAAAACCTCTACTCCAGAAAACTGGATAATGTGGAGGAGATGGATAAATTCCTGTATGTGAACCATCTATGAAAGCTAAACTCAGAGCAGATTAATCTCCTAAATGAACCTATGACACTCATTGAGATTGAAAAAGTAATTTAAAAAAAACCTCCCCAAAAAGAAGAGTCCAGGACCAGATGGCTTCTCAGCTGAATTCTATCAAACCATCATGGAATAACTCAAACCAATCTTCCTCAAACTGTGCCCACAATTGGAGAACAGGGAAAGCTACAAAACTCCTTTTATGAAGCTAGCATCACGTTAATTCCAAAACCAAGGAGAGATTCCACAAAAAAAGAAAACTACCGACCTATTTCCCTGATGAATTTAGATGCAAAGATCCTGAACAAAATCCTTGCAAACTGAATCCAACAACACATCAAAAACATTATCCACCTTGACCAAGTGGGATTCATCCCAGGAACACAGGGGTTGTTCAACATATGGAAATCTGTCAATGTAATACACCACATAAACAAGGTTAAGCACAAAAAGCACATGATCATTTTGATAGATGCAGAAAAGGCCTTTGACAAGATACAACATCACTTCATGATCAAGACATTGGAGAGAACTGGCATGGTGAGTTCATATCTTAACATAATAAAGGCAATATACAAAGCTCCGAAGGCTCAAATAATACTTAATGGAGAGAGACTGGAGGAATTCCCATTAAGATCAGGAACAAGACAGGGTTGTCCACTCTCACCTCTGCCTTTCAATATAGTACTGGAAGTCCTAGCTCAAGCAATAAGACAGGAGAAGGAAATAAAAGGGATACAATTTCGAAAGGAAGAAATCAAGTTAGCTCTATTCACTGATGATATGATTGTATATGTAAGAGATCCGACAGACTCCATCCCCAAACTGAAGGTGATTAACTCCTATAGCAAAGTAGCAGGATACAAAATCAATGCACAAAAATCAGTAGCCTTTATATATGCAAATCAAAAAGATACAGGGAAAGAAATAAGGGACATAATCCCATTTTCAAAAGCAATAACAACAACAACAAAAAAATGCCTTGGAATAACGTTAACCCGAGAGATCTATACAATGAAAACATAAAAACACTCAAAAAAGAAACTGAGGAGGGCTTGGGAAAGTGGAAAGACCTCCCATGCTCCTGGATAGTCAAAATTAACATTGTGAAGATGACAATCCTACCAAAGGCAATATACAGATTTAATGCAATTCCAGTTAAAATCCCATGGTGTTCTTCACAGAGATAGAAAAAATGATCTCAAATTTCATATGGAAAGGCAGAAGGACTCACATATTCAAACATATCCTCAGCAAACGAAATACCTCTGGAGGCATCACCATACCTGATCTAAAGCTATATTACAAGCCATGGTAATAAAAACAGCATGGTACTGGCACAAAAACAGGAGTATAGACCTATGGAATAGACTTGAGGACCCAGACTTTGGGTCAAGCAACTATAGCTACTTGATATTTGACAAAGGCCCTAACAATATAGGCTGGAAAAAAGACAGCATCTTCAACAAATGGTGCTGGACTAACTGGATAACCATATGCAGGAAATTGAAACTTGATCCACACATTTTGGCATGCACTACACTCAAGTCGAAGTGGATCAAAGACCTCAATATAAGACCAGAAACTCAACTACTACTGGAAGAAAATATAGGAAGTAGTTTCCATCATATAGGAATGGAAAAAGACTTCCTGAACAAAACTCCAGTAGATCATGATCTTAAACCGTCACTCAACCAATGGGATCACATGAAGCTGAAGGGTTTCTTTACAGACAAGCATACAATAAGCAGAGCCAATAGATTACCCACAGAATGGGAGAAAATATTTGCTGGTTATCCAACTGACAGAGGCCTAACCTCTAGAATCTACAAAGAACTCAAAAATCTAAATAGTAAAAGGTCAAACATCCCACTCACAAAATGGGGCAAAGAGCTCAACACGCAGTTCACAGAGGAAGAAATACAAATGGCAAACACACACTTAAGAAAATGTTCATCGTCATGATATGCAGAGACATTTAGCTTACCCATAACTGTGGGCTAACTCCACAATGCATGACCCGTATACCTCAACAAGGAGGGACCAAGGGGAGGGGGTGGGTCATGGATGAGCCTAATAATGGTACCAAACTGACTGTAAAAAAAAAATAATAAAATAAAAAACAAAAATGAGAAAAAAAAAAGTTCATCATCCCTAATCATCAGGGAAATGCAACTTAAAACAACAATGAGATTCCACCTTACCCCAGTAAGGATAGCAAACATCAAAAAATCAAATGAAAATAAATGCTGGCGAAGTTGTAGAGAAGTAGGAACCCTCATCCACTGTTGGTGGGAATGTAAGATGGTACAACCACTTTGGAAAACAATGTGTAGACTTCTGAAAAAGCTCACTATAGAGATACCAACAGACACAGTTATTCCCTCAATGGGCATCTACCCTAAAACCTTCAAACCCCAGGCCAGAGGATTTGCTCAAACATGTTTGTAGCAGCTCAATTCATAATAGCTAAGAGCTGGGATCAAACCAGATGTCCATCACTACAAGGATGGATAACTAAGATGTGGTATATCTACACAATGGAATTCTATACATCAGTAATAAAAAATGACACAATGAAATTTGAGGAAAAATGGTTGAACCTGGACAGATCATTCTCAGTGAACTTACCCAATCACAGAAAAAAAAAATCACCACATAGTCTCACTCATCTATAGCACCTAACCTGAATCTACCCAAGGTACCTTACATACCCAGCAAGCATCTCGTGGACTAGACAATAGGATGGCTGGGGCGGGAGGGGAGGGCAAAGGAGGGGTAGGAAACACAAATCTAGACCCACATGGCAATGGTACCATAAAATTCTACTTCCTAAAAGGCAGACCAAATGGCTGAACCTTCACTAGGCCCTTAGAGAGAACAGCTGAACCACAAGACACTGGAGAGGGTATGATGAAGACTAACCTTAATCTTCTACAGCTTCTCTCTCTCTCTCTCTCTCTCTCTCTCTCTCTCTCTCTCTCTCTCTCTCTCCCCTCTCTAACTCTTGTATATTAGTTATCTTTTTCCTCCTTTTCTTAGTGGGCACTGACCTGTAACTCCCCGTACTGGCACGTGGCTATCATCCACAATGAGCTTTTGATCAGAGAGACCTAAAAAGCTTCCTAAAAGAAAGACAGATTTCTGTCAGAGTACTTGATGACCCACCAAAGGGTAGTGGTAAAACCCTCCTGCTGAAGACACTTTATGCGGTTGACACATGAAATGGAATGGCATGTCTGGAAGCTGGAAGAGAATCAGTCCCCAGACAGTCAGCACGTCTAGTTCCAGAAGGTGCTACATGGCGCCTGGGGGAAAATGACCAATATCTGTCCAAAGAACTCATGGTCTCACCCACTTAGCAGCAAATAACCTGTTGTGATGCTCACACAAGTGCAATAGTGGCACACAGCCATGGGGGGAAACCAACTGCTCTTGAATTGGCTAACTGATCCCCTCAGTGGTACGAGATCCATAGCTGGATCTGGGAAACAAGTCAGAACCATATCCAAACATAAGCCTTCTCTCCATTACCAAGCTACCACCAATTGTGGGCTACAAGAGGGCCTATACCTATTAAATTTTCTATAAAAAAGTAAGGGTTATCTCATTTGTCCTGGTGCTAACTTACTCTCCATTTGAGAATCTGCTTCTCTTTTTCAGATAGATGTAGATCCTAAGGAGAGAGTCACCCCATCATTCTTCAAAAGGGCCCCGGCTGAAACTAAGAACAATTGGCGAAATAAGCAAGGGTGCTGTTTTCTTGGTGAACCGGGTACCAGCACAAGGGTGAAGGAGATCAACACAGAGAACATCCTACCAAATCAGAGATCCAGAGACCCAGAGGCCCCCAACACCTCATCACTGAAGCAGACCAAAACTGAACCCAACATGGCTCAGGGAAATTTTGCGGAAGAGGGGGTAGAAAGAATGTCAGAGCCACATGTTGGGTCCTGATATGCGGAGACATTTATCCTACCCATAACTGTGGGCTAACTCCAGAATGTATGACCCATATACCTCAACAATTAGGGGCCAAGGGGAGGGGGTAGGTCATTGATGAGCCTAATAATGGTACCAAATTAACTGTATTTGCTCAGTACAAAACTAATTAATAAAAATAAATCAATCAATAAAAAGTTGGATGGGATACATGAAGATATGACCTGAGGCTGGCTCTCCTACACACATCTGCGCACACCTGTGCATAAATGTGCACCTAAACACATACAAACCTGAACACATTGCACTCAAACACATGGCAACATATCCCTGTGTGCCACTTGGTGAGTTGGATTTGTTAGCAGAAATCTATTTAGTTATTTGGGTTCCAAAAATGATTTTTTCTGCCTTTGTTTTCACAAGAGCTTAAATCTTTTCCTTTTTGATTCAACCATACTAACAAAAATAAAATGATAAAATATTTTCAAATACAAAAGGATAAATTGGAAGAGAAACATTTAAAAACAAATTGATGAAGTAAAAATATTGCCTTCATGATGATTTGTTCATACTTAAGAAGTACATTAGACACAGGTTAACTTGAGAAGAAATGTATGGAAGCAAATTCTGACCCTATTTAAAGAATATTAAAAGAAGAAAATAAAAAACTTATTGTTAGCAATCATTACATGTAAATATTGTGATTATTTTGCAAAGGACATCTATTAACATAAGGTGTGTTGCTAAGTAAGAAAAAGCAAATTATTATGTTATTAACTATAGCTCATTTACTATTGCAAAACAAATAAACAGACAAACATTAGAATTTGTGGAAACAAGACCTTTTCTACTTTATAAAGAAAGTATAGTAGCTCTTGGAAATGGATTATCAAGGATGCTCCTACCCACATGATAGCCCATCATCTACAGGGACTTTACACTGATTCCATTTCATAGTTTGACCTTGAAAATATCTTGGGATCCAAGTGAGATAAAATCTCTTAAAATCTTACATTCCATATACATTCTCATTCATTTCTTGAATCACCTTTAGAGATTTTTCATTATTTTAAACTCTTCCTAATTGCTGCATCTGTTAATCAAGATGTATATTTTTCTATAATATCATTTTAATTACTGAAATATCTCACATTTACATATATACTTTTTGAGGCAATTTCTGTGTGCAACATTTCATAGCTAATAGGAAGCAATTTGCTTTCCTTTATTAAGTGCGTTAAAACTGCATGCCCTAGACATCATCGATGGTAAACATTTGATTCGGCTCAAATTTAATGCGCTGAGGCATTTTGCTGTGCTGTATTAGGTTTATTTATGTGCTGTGTTCTGCATTGTTAGCTGCTAATGAGACTTCAACTCTTATTGCTCGAAGGCCTGAACACTAACCTCATTTTAATGAGTTCATTATTTGCTGTCTTCTGAAAGGAAGACAACAAATTTTCCTTTTAATTAAAGGTCAAAACACCTCTGGTGCAGGAAAGAGAAGAGGTTATCAAACCTTGGGAGAAACTGAGCGATAGCCCTTGTAGTTTTCTAAGCTAAGCAATGCTAGTATAGGCTTGGGTAGGTTGTGTTTTTCCAGGAATAGAGACAGTCCATCAATCTACGGAGACCAAAGTTCATGTAAATTAAAGATAAGTAAAAACACTACAACATGATACCTAATGTGCTAAGACTTTGTAAAAAATGAAAGTCAGCCCAAGTAATTAAAGAAGCTTTGCTTCCTACCAAAAAGGGCCCAGTGGATCAATAACTCTGAAAGAGAAAGATCCCTCCTATGCATGAGGAATGAGTTATGTGGTAGAGAGGACACACACTATATTAATTTAGTCCCCAAAAAACATTTCACCTATTTTGTTACAGAAAGTGAAGCAAAGACAAGTCAAAATCCTGGGGAAACTATTTCTAATATAAAAGATGTGTGGACCTCAGGAGAGAAATGGAAAATTGGAACTTCCCAGGATCATCCATTTTTGTGTTCATGGGTAACATAAACTTCGAAATGCAGGAGAACACTGAAATGCCAATAAAGTATGGACAACTAGCTACTTATCTAGAGGTGAATACAAATGGAATGCAGAAACTGAAGCATAATAATTTTTGTAGTCAGCTTTAGGCTGATGGGATGAACCTCCAGATCAGACAGTTATGGGAGGAAGGGATTTATTGAAGCTTACAGATCCAGTGGAAGTTACATAATGGCAGAAAAAAATTGTCTCAGGTTCACAGGTCCACGCAGAGAGAAATACCACCACCAGCATCACAAGCAAGCATACTGGGAAACCCCAGGCAGAGCTCTAGCACTCTGCATATTTTAGGCTGGAATTCCACATCTGCTCCCAATAACACCACCTCCAGCCAGGCAGCTGGTTATCTCAGTTACAGTTTGAATAAAACTGTTGAATTTAATGGGGGACAACCATTCGAACTACAAAAATAAGGAAATGTAGTATTTCACTTAACAAATTAGTGCAATTTGATTAGAAACCAAGATATTTTCATTTCCTTCAATGGCATACACATTTTATCTATGGCTTATTTGATATTTGTGCATTGTCTTCAATGCTTTCTATTTAAGATTGAGTGTGTGTGTGTGTGTGTGTGTGTTTGTGTGTGTGTGTGTGTGTGTGTGTGTGTGTTTGGGATTTGAACCCAAGCCTTTAACATACTAGGTATTATTCTATTACCAGCTATACCAGCAGCCCAAGGTTTAGATTGCTAGCTTTGTTTGTTATTCAACTATATTTAATAAATACATTTAGACATAAAATTTACAGATGGTTTCTATTTTTAGTGATTTTCTTATTTTAGAAGGTATGATCAAAATTGTTACAAATTTTTACAGAAAAATTTCAAAGATAGTAGAAAAGGTTCTCATATACCCCAAACTTACTGTATTATTGTACATTAGTCAGAACTTTTGTCATAACTCATAAGAAAATATTGGTAGCTTAATTAATGCATTATTTATTCATTCCTCCCTCAGCTTTTTCCTAACATCCTTTATGTGTTCCAGAATTCCATCAGATATCATCCTGCCTTTGATTATTACAATGTTGTACCATGAAAATCATATGGAATATAAATACTAGAATGTGCCTGGAATTTGCTTTTGTTTCACTGTCCAAAAACTTACTAAATTCCACAGAGTCCTTCCCCTGTCCCCTGGCAGTGTCTGATCTTTTCACTGTGGTCATAATTTTGTTCTTCCTACAAAGCCATCTCCCTGGAATTATTCATAATGTAGCCTTTAAGATTGACTTCTTTCACCTGGCAATATTCATTTATGGCTTCTCTACCTCCTTTTCTGGCTGGATGGCTCGTTTCTTTTTATTGCTGAGTAGCATTCCATTGTCTGGATGTACCATGGCTTCCTTTGCATCCATTACCCTCTTCAAGTACATTTGATTCCTTCTAACTTTTGGTAATTCTGAACAAAGCTGCTATAAACATTTATGAGTATTTGTGTGGACATAAATTTTCAACTCAATTGGGAATGTATTAAGGAGTACCTTTCTAGACTGTACAATAAGACTATGCTTAACTTAGTAAGAAACTCATAAACTATCTTCCAAATTAAAGGTGATTGTACTTACATTTTAAAGGGAAAATATTCTGTAGAATAAATAAATTGAAATAAAACAGCCAGCAAGACAGCATAGAAGGAGGAATATAACACATGAGAATTGGTGCAAATTCTAAAGGATACAAATCATGAAAAAGTGTAAGGAAAAGTATTGTGTAATATACACAGTGGGAGTAAATTAACTTTAGATAATATTTGTGAATAAAACTATTTTTTCAGTAGTGAAAATAAAGAAAACAAATTATTTTCTCCTCTATTTTGGGGCAATATGGATTACTGTAGATGGCATCATGTAATTTGAGTCTCTAGTTATAAAATGTACTTTGTGCATTTATCACAAAATTACATCTATGCCTCTTATGCATGTATCAACATGACTTCTATATACATGATAATATTGTAGTAGATGATGTTTTCTCAAATAACAGGCAGGGTATATTAATATTTCTAAGTCACTAAAGTATCTTTAAATAACCAGGAAAATTATCACATTATTTCAGAGAACGTTAATGCACTAAGTGTTAAAGTTGAATACTGGTTTATGTGGGAATATGCTACAGTTACCTAAGACTTCAAAGAAATATCTGGCACAGTTTCTATCATCAAGCACAATAAATCCATGTGTAGAGAATGTGTGCTGAGCAGTTATAATAAAAAGAATAAATATAGATATGAATGTTTATCAGCAAAACGCAATTGATCAAACATGCCTTTACAACATTGCTTTGTACTGACAGCAGGCCTGGCAAAGACTTAAATGTACTCTAATTACAAATACAGATGAGGGCAGACAGTTTATTAAGATGTATAAGAAACTGATATGCTTGAGGATTTTCTTAGGGGGATGTATAGTTGCAGTTTTTAAATTAGAATTTTTTTCATTTTTTTATTAATTAGTTTTGTACTCAGTGAATAGTCAAGTTGGTACCATTGTTAGCCTCCTCCCTGTCCTCCCCTCCGCCCCGGCCCCTCTTTGTTGGGGTATATGGGTCATGTATTGTGGGTTTAGCCCTCAGTTATGGGTAGGAGGAAATGTCTCTGTGTTTTATGACCCAGTGTGTGGCTCTGACATTCTTTCCGCTCCCTCTTCCACAAATTTCTCTGAGCCATGTTGGGTTCATTTTAGGTCTGCTTCAGTGATGAGGTGTTGGGAGTGATGGGTGTCTCTGGATGTCTTGTTTGGTAGGAGTTGACTGTTCTCTGTGTCGATCTCCTTCACCCTTGTGCTGGTATCAGGTTCACCAAGAAAATAGCACACTTGCTTGTTTTGCCAATTATTCTTAGTTTCAGGTGGGGCCCTTCTGAGGTATGATGGGGTGGTAGTCTTACAATTGGAATAATGTAGCAAATATGAACAGAGAGGTCATGGATATAGAGTACAGATTAGGCATGACAAAGGAGATAAGTTAAGAAGAGATTATTAATATATCAGGATAAATGGAGGGCCTTCATGGCAAAGAAAACATGATTTTTACTTGAGATAATCAGCAGGAGATAAGTAATAGAGATGTTTTGAACTCAAGTACCTAGAACATTGACAGCCCAGTGACAGAAACTGTTGGTCAAAAGGAACTGACTCAAATAGCCACATTAAGGAAGAGTCAATATTTAATCTTTAATTTTATTTAAATCAATTGGAAAAGATATAAACATATATTATTGCCCTAAGTATACATATCAAATAAGTGATATGAATTATTTTAAAGACAGAAAATACATTAGATATGAGTAAGCATGTAAAACAACATATAAGTTTAATTACCAATATTTTAAAATTAATATAAAAATTAATAATTATCAAATAAAAATCTATTCATTGATAATGTTAATTATTCTGATGGTCTATATAAGTGGCTTCACAGCTAAACCATGTAAATTTATTTTTATAAATATGAACTTGAATTCTTATAACTGTTTGTGTAGCTAATGCAATATGCAAAATGAAAGTGCATGAAAAATATCTTTTAAATATTTTATTAATAGAATAACACCTTTAGAGTGCTAACACAGATTATGTCTTATCTGAAAGGAATGTGAGTGAATGAGTCAAAACTGACTATAGGGCTGGAGAGATGGCTCAGCTGTTAAAGGTAGTTGTTAACAAAGCCTTCTGCCCTGGGTTCTATTTCCCAGTAACCATGAATAGCCAGATGCACAAAGTATTGTATGGATCTGGAGTTTGTTTGCACTGGCAAGAGGCACTGATAAACCCACTATCTCCCTCTTTCTCCTTTTCCTTTTGATTCCAAATAAATAATAAATAAAAAAATTAAATTAAAAACTGACTAGATACCTCCCCCCCTTCAGAATATTACTCGATAGATAAAGTCTGTTCTATAGAACTTCTTTTTTGTGCAATTTCTTGCATTTTTATGCAGGTTATCCCCCTTGTGCTTGAGTTTTTAGTGCATTACCCTATTTGGAGGAAGAGATTTCAAACTACTTTCTTCTTTTGTGAAAGCTACTTTAATCATACTAGCTCTTGAAGTCTATAAATGCTTTCAGATTGCTTAATAAACTACAATGTAAGTTATTAACTGAAAGTGAAGAGGTGAATGAGATTTTTACAATCAACCTTGGTTGCCGTGACACTGACATTTGCCTCCTCAAAATTCAGTGTGTATGGCTTGAGATGAGAGATTATGTGATGTTCAAATCTAGAGGGACATCCAAATTCAGCCTTGCTAAATACTATTTCAGGTCACAATTTTTCTTCATTTTAGATAAATATTAATCAATAGCCCAATAATTTTCCTTATTTAAATGAATTGTCTTATTAATTATTGTTGAAGGAGTGCATGCCAAAATTGCATATAAGGATGAGTCCATACTACATTGTACTTCAAGCTAGCATAAAATGCATAGGTTCAGAGATCATGAGCTTTACCATTTACCCTTCTTATTTTTTTTTTCTTTTTTTTGCTTTTGTTATTTTGATGTAGGGTTTCACTCTAGCCCTGGCTGACCTGGAATTCACCATGTAGTCTCAGGCTGGACTTGAACTCATAGCAGTCTCCTACCTCTGCCTCCTAAATGCTGGGATTAAAGGCATGTGCCACCATACCTGACCACTTACCCTTATTGTTTCAGCTCCTTAATCTCCTAATATTTGAAATGGGAAAGCAATAACATTTTTAAAATCTTATTTAGAGCAATAACCAAACCTGTGGTATTCCTGTAGAAGCATATATAGATCTGGAGATAGATATAAATATAGATACAGACACATGTAGATTATAGTTATAAATTAGATATAGATATACACATATGCATAATGCACATGTATATCTGTGTATGTTTCTACATGATGAGCCTTCAGTAAGCAATACTGTGGTTATTAGACAAGGAATTTACCTGAAAATAATATTAGTTATGAGAAAGCAGTTATTTGGCTTTGCTTACATGTTCTTGTTTCTTATCTGTCTTTGTTATTAATACTTTGGTGAAGTGAGATGCCTCTTATGGCAGATGAAACTTAATTTTCTCTTGGGATATATTAGAAGTTTCTTTTCTCTTGGGATATCAAGGTAACATTTTATGATGTTATTTTTTTAAATGATCTAATCTTTTTTTTTATTTTGGAGGATAACTCTGATAAAAGATGCAGTATAATTTGAATTTAAATATACTGAAATTTCTATATCTTCATATCTCATAATCGATTTATGTCTAGTAACTTCAACTTGGTTAAAAACACTTTTCTTGTGTTCACTTGGAAAGTCTTGTTTGGTTTATTGACTTAATGCTGATAGTAAATTCTGACATTTTTTTCAATACTTTCATCAAATCCAGCCACTCCAAAGACCAAACCTGAGCACCTTATTTAATAATTCGTTTTCCTCAGTCTTTATTCAGTACTCCTTTTCATGCTCTGCAATTTTTTCATCTGCCATGGGACTTAATATTTTCTACCATATAATTTACTTATTAGATGCTAATTGTCTTTTACCCACTAAATTGATAGTTTAGGATCATGCTGGTTTTGTAACATAATACACATTTTGATGCTAAAACAGTACGTTGAACACAGAGTGCTCAGTAAGTAGGTACACAATGAATGATGAAAGTGTTTGGAACAGTTAGAAATCAAATACTAGAAGCTAGATATTCATCATTCATTCCTTAGAGAAAGACATTTTCAGTGAAGCTGGAATTATGCTTATCTGGCTGACAAGAATAGAAAATCACATTTAACTATGCACTGTTGCCTTAGTTACTGAGCCATTGTGTGTGGCTAAGTATTTCAACCTATTGGGTTAGGTAATCATGATACAAGAAGAATAATTTTAAGAATAATTTTCAATCAGAAGAATACTTGGAGGTTGTGAAAGGTTTAAATCCTTGAGTTCAATGAAAGTTATTAGCTTTCATTTCCCTGCTAACTAATCAACCATCAAGGACTAACTTGGTAATTTTGATTAGCTAGCCCCAAAATGGCAGCTGGATATAAAAAGAGATATCATTTTCATAGATTTATTATGTAAAAGGAGAAAAAACTTTGGATAAATATCTGATTTTCTTCATATAAATTAATTTAAAAAGGTTCTTAAATTTTGAATGGTAACTATACAGGTCATATAATTGGGATCATAAGTGGAAAGTTAGAGACTAAAATATTAGCTATATTGGCTGTTTTGATTCAAACATTTTTTTCTCTTTAGTATAGCAATGTATTTAAATGATTAGTTATCAGTTTTTTAGTTATATGTAATATGTACCAGCATTTATAAACTTATAAACTATCCAGGGATAAAAATAAAAGTTTATTCTCGTTTTCATAGGGATAGTAGTAACAAAATCAGTATATAAAGTATTCATGATGATATGTAGACACATAGTTTAATTGTTATTCAGAAAGTTATTACACTAACATTAATCTATACTGTATCTCTTTAGTAAAATGCTACTCTGCTATTTTTACTTATTAGAAATAAAACTGAAAGCATTGTGATATGCCATTTACATGAAATTACACACTGTTATGTTTTCATGTTGACATTGAATGTGATGTTAATTTTCATATATACCTATATTAGACATATGTAATGGTTTTGCCTACCATTGTCCCCTCACTTATGTGTCAATCCAAATTGGACTGTCAATCACCTAGTCTGGAAAATGCTTCTCAGGAAAGCTATCTGTTCCAGAGATGTTAGCAAAGTGTAAAATATGTCTCAAATGTAAACCAGCACAATGGTTTCACAATGACCTTTGTACACTATGGGAGAGTGCTGTGTTCTGCAGTGGCCTGCATCTCCCTTGAAGATGCCCAACTTTTCTGTGTCATAACCTTTGTGTGTCTTCTAAACCACACTTAGTATGTCTCATCTGAATTTATTCGGCAGGTCAGTGATCAGAAGAACCAGAGAGGCCAGAGGGAAATACCAGTGACTTCCAGATTCTGGTTTGCCCATTTTTCTGTTATTCTAATTTGTTATGTGTCATGTCTGACACTGTCGTTATGTGTCTCATGATAAAGACACATTACATAACACCAGCAAGTAAGTTTTTCAGGTGATGAACCTTCAGCTTTTCTTTGTTATTTTCTCCCTTCCTTCCTTTCTGAATCATGCTTGGTCTCTGTGCCTATACCTAAAAGGTGATCAACTTGGAATCAAAAACACATCTCTCATTTTTATTATGGCAAACTCCTTAGGTTATTTAAACAAGGCCAATATTAAAAATCCAATTTTTATTCAGTATGCATCCTTTCACTAGTTCAAATTGAGAACTTAAATTACTTGCCAGAGATCTTCTCTTTATTCAAACTAAATTAGAAAATGACCCCAGAGAATTCCTTTTTCATGTGTTTATAGGTGGCACATGGACCAAAATAAAGAAGAAAGTCACGTTTAGAAGAAAGAACTCCTTGTTTTTCCTCTAGTGAATTCTTAAAAATCAATGATGCTGCAAAGTTCTGTGCCTAAGAAGCAGTTGCCTGACCCAGCCATGCTTTAGTTAGATGGCTAAATGTTTGTACATGAATACAATGATGGAATATTTTTACCACATGATATTTCCTCCCTTACCCAGGATGAGGATGTGACTTGGTAATTAAATGCAATATTTGTTTTATTTTTATTTACAGCATTGACTTTTTCCTTTTTGGGGGTATATTCTACTTCAATCACAGCTCTATGTCCTATAAAAATTGGTTCTCCTCTTTACAAATCTAAATTTTCCATGATGTTTTTCCTTAAAAGATGATCCATGCTTCCATATTGTTCTCTTTTTGCTTCTCCTAAAATGTTAAGTAGAAGTCTTAAGGTAAATATATATCTGTCAAATAGGTGTTGATATTATCAAACATTAATAAACCCATTTGACATAGAGTGAATCATGTCATTGTTTTAACAGTGACTGATTTTTTAATATAATAGAAAAATATTCTACCACATTTAACCACTGAGCAATCTCTCCAGCCCCTGGGATGCTTTATTAATGCACAGGGGGAGCAGGTTATTAGGTAAGTAGGAATATTTAATTTTTCAGTTGCTTTATATACTCAGAAAATGACACATAATGAAATAATTTTTAATGTGTTGTCCTTTGTTGACTACAATTATCAAAATCCCTGATTATAATAGGCAGACAGTAGGAGTTTAACACCTGATTGTTTTGAAGAGGAGTGTCATGTTTGTTGAAAACAGCATACTATATCAGAAAATTTATGTAGTCCACAATGCATAGGAGAATACAGTATGTTATTGGAGTCATGTGTCATTCCTCCAGCAATAATAACCTCTAAGTAGTATGGCTAATGGCATCGATCTGCTTGGGAATGGATTCCGGTACTGAAAGGACCTGTGGATTAATCATTTCTACCACTGGTTCCTATGCTTTATCTGCCATCTGGCATGTCTGCTGGTTTCAGAATTTTGCAACTGTCTACAAAACTTCATCTTTACTTTGCTAAATGCAATAGCAGATATTGCACACTGCAACTTTCTTTCTCCAAAACTGAGCATCTTCTATCTATAGCTTTTTCTGGGGTTCAGCTTTTTTCTAGCATACTGTGTGTATGATGGAGGTTTTTGTTGTTTTTTTTAAAATACCTGATTTAATGGAAAGAAACATTTATAGCTTACAGTCCAAGTTGAAAATGGATTCCCCAAAGTACAGGGATGTGGAGGTCATATCTCATACTGTGTAACCACATTAACTATTCCCTGGTTATAGTCATGTAGTAGCACATACCTCACCCCACAATGAAAGCCTCAGGGAAAACATTGTTTCTAAAATAGAGCAGGCCCAGGGCGAGAATTAAAAGCAGTCTTTTAATATAAGTGTTAGAATTCAGACTTTAAGCCTCATTGCTCTCAGATACATCATCAAAGTGACATTGCTGAGAGAGGGAATTTTGTGGTCTGAGTGCATTTTTGCAGCACAAAAGCCTTCTTTTTGAACTTACCCACAAACTTTGTCAATATTTTGTGGTCTTGCCTCCATTTACCTTAGGAAATTGGTTCATAAAATATATTTTGACCTTTGCTTGCGGGTCTCTTGCTGGCAAGAAATCCTTCAGCCTGTGCATTTGAATTTGGCTTGCCTTACTCTGAGGAGGGTCCACATTTATCAAGCTTCCTAACAAGGCACAACTTGCTGTCCCTTCAAATGTGAGGCTGAAACTTTGGGCTAAGTAAAGAATGTGTTCCCTCTGTCTCCAATCATAAACTCAAAACCTTGCAAAAATAAGCCTCATGAAAGCCCTATAATGTCTGATTTTCTAACTCTATGTCACTGGTGCTACCTGAGTAATTTCCAGTTTGTTCTAAGTGCTTAATGTAACTTTGTTGATAAATGGGAAGATGGATTTATTATTTTTGATTTAGATGTCTCACCAAAAGACTTAATTTATTGCTTATTTGTTGGTGGCAATAAATCCATGCACCATATAATGATACTTTGGCTAATGGCAAACCACATACAGATTGAAGACCCCATGAGACTTTAATGCTGCTGAAAATTCCTATTACTTAATGAAGTAAAAAAAATACATAGAGGAGTATATAAGTAAACATACAAAGTCTGTAAGTATTTATATGAGTATATACATACATGTATGTATACACTAAAATATTAAGTTAAAAAAGGTAAATACCAAAAATTAAACAACCTAATCAAAAAGTGGACTGTGTGACATAAGAGAGTTCTCAAAAGAAGAAACACACATGTCTAATAATTATTCTTCAAGGGCTCATCATCCTTAATCATCAGAGAAGTGCTGGCAAGGATATAGACAAATAGGTACCCTTGTTCACTATTGTTGGCAACGCAAGCTGGTGAAGATATTATGAAATTCTGTGTGGAGTTTTTTTTTTCAAAAATTTAAAGTTAGGTCAACCATATGACCAAGATGAATAACTTTTGGGTGTATACCCTAAGGATTCTATCCTCTGATTCAGAGAAACTTGTTTTGCCTATTTATGTCTGCTCTATTCACAATTACTAGGAAATCGAATCATCCTTGATACCAATCAACTGATAAATGAATAATGAAGATGTAGTACATATTTCAGAAATGTAGTACATATATACAATAGAGCTTTATCCAGACATAAATAAAAATGAAATGATGAAAATTTCAGGAAAATCAATGAACGTAGAAAAGATCATACTCAGTGAGGTAAGACATATTCAGAAACACACACACTGCATAGTCGTGCTCATATGGGGATCTGAGCTGTGAATTTTTAGAGTAGTGAGTATAAGTCATAATGAGTACTTGGAGAGGCTAGTATGGTACAAAAGCTCCATAGAGGGGTATGCAGAGGGAAAGGTTTAAGCAGGTACAGGGGCTGAAGATGGTTGAAGGATTGGTATACTGGGAAGATGAATCATAGCTACGGGCATGTACATAATGCAAACAGAAGCCTGATACTTGGTAATGAATGTGAAATAAGATTTTCAAAAGGTGTTTAAATAAAGATTTCCTACATGGGTGGAAAAATTGCTTCCAGAAGCCAAATGGTAGGATAGTAACAGGGATGAGATACCTCACAATGTGCTATTGGTTAAGGAACCACAGAGGTCCCTGAAATACTGGCTATGGCCATTGCTCTTGGTAAGCCACTAAAACTAGATAGCAAGTTGCTATTACTGAAGACATCTCATACTTCGGTTACAGCATATTAAAAAAAAAAAGAAAGAAAAAAAGAAAAGAAAAGCTGAAAGTGAGCTAGAAGCACCCTGCCTGCTAGCTTTCTTCTCACCAGAAAGTGTTATGCTGCAAGCTGCTAGGGGAAAAAAGTCATCAACCATTCTGCCCAGCTGTGGGCCTTGTATATTTTACAACCAACCTGCAAAGGAAAGATGCATGCATGGGTATAACATTGACATGGGTGCTGGAGAGATTACTTAGTGGTTAAGGGTCTTGCCTGTGAAGTCCAAGAACACAGGTTTGATTCCCCAGAACCCATCTAAACCAGATGCACATGGTGGTACATGTGTCTGGACTTTATTTGTGGTGGCTAGAGGCTATAGCAAACCCATTCTCTTTCTCTCTCTCTTCCCCTCTCTCTAATAAATAAAAAAAATTAAAATTAAAAAAATAATGTCATGGAAGTTATTAACCAATTGCTCTCCTATTGGATTTGAGGTCAGCTCCACAGGAGCTAAATCATGTGTGCTATTATAAATTTGGCAAAATCCATGGCTTGGGAACCAATAATATTATTATCCTAGTTTGGTAGTATGTCCGACTGTGTCCTAAATATCTATGTTTGTTCCAATAGATTGATACTGATTGCTGTCTTGAACAAAGAAGTTTCTTTATGAAAAAATATATTAATATAGAGGTGTGTGGCTGGCCAAATTACAAATAATTAAATATGACTATATGCTCAGCTCTAACCATGACATCTTAACCACACCTTAAAAGGCACAGGAAACTCCAGCAAAGAGAAGAATGAGAGGATGTAATATCAAGAGGATGGGCAGTGGGGTTGTAGAATGTTATATTCTGAATATAAGTCTGCAACACTTATTAACTCATTTCAGGTGTGTTTTCCTCACAAGACTGAGCCTGTTAATATTTCACCATACATAATGAAGGGGTATATGAGACCCTGCACCTTTCATAATTAAGAGTGGCACATGATGATTGTTGGGAGCTGGAGAGTCATGTCGTATAATGATATGGCCACTGGTGGGTTTCCTATTCTCCAGTAGATAACTTCCCACCCTTGATCATGCTAGTGACCCTAAGACCTCAGTCTTATTCACTGGGATATTAAAACCAAAAACAATCAAAATAAATACATGAAAGTAAGTTGGAGGATCTATTTGGAAGAAGAATTTTAGTGGGAGGGAGAGTAATTGGAGGAAGCAGGATCAAACTCCATTGTATGTATGTAAAAAAACTGTCAAAATAAAAAAAAATGTTCTCTTGAATACGAACCATTGTAAGAATTATGTGCACATTAATGAATTAAGTAGGCATTAGTTGGATGAAAGTTGGTTCTGCTTCTTTTTAATAAGGAAACTGAGATGAGACTCAGGGATATGAATACATCTTTCAAAATAACATAGCAATATAAAATGAAGCATGAATTTAATCATTGTCTTTAATATATATATATATATATATATATATATATATATATATATATGTGTGTGTGTGTGTGTGTGTGTGTGTGTGTGTGTGTGTGTATATATATATATATATATATATATATATATATATATATATATATTAATTTTTAACATTGGTTGTAATATGTCCCCTCCCCTGGCCCCCAGTTCCCTGAAGCCCCTCTTATGTAGGGTTCTTGGTGTTTACTGTGGGATAATTTGAGCCTCTGTCTCTGGGGGCAACTACACCTCAGGGTGTTTCTACCTACCCCTTGGTTCTTAAAATCTACCCTACCCCTTTTCCACAACAGTCCCTGAGCTTTGGCAGGGTCTGTGTTACCAGTTAGTGTTGACTTCTCTATAGCCTCTGTATTTCTGTCATGATGTGTTTCTATTCATCACAGTGTTTGTTGCTATTTTCCAGAATGTGGATGTTGGGCTAGTATTGGGAACAATACTCAAGTTTCTGCTTCAACTGCAATTTCTTCTGGACACCTTCAAATGTAGTAGAGGTAACGCAGCTCATTGTGAGCATTCAGATGTCTTATCTTGTGTTGATGGACCTTGCATCTCCTGTAAGGTAAAACAGGTTCTCCAACCACAGGTCTGAGAAGCTTTGATTAAAGAGGATATTTCTAGGAACTTGAATGGCAATTTGATGAGACTACCCACTTGACTTGTACTGGGAACACTGGGGGCTTTTCTCTGGAGATTGTGATTTTTCTGACCACGGGGTGCTGCTTTGGTTCTCAGTACCAGTTATGAGTTCTCTCCCACTGAACTGGTGTCATGTCTAATCAGAGGGCAGTTAGTTATCTACAAAGGTACTGTGTCACCATTACACAAATGTGTACTTTTTGTCTGGCTGGGGGATTGCATGTCATACAGAGTCTACTGCTTATTCATACTAATGGTAACTGTTGTCACCAGCAAGATCCCGTAGCACTTTCCAGCTCTATAATGGCTTCCAGGCAAAGATTGGCTTTCCTCTCTGTTCCCATGTTCCCATTTGTGTTCTGAGATGACAGCCTATGGTGTCTTCATAAATAAGGTCATAACTTTTAGCTTCGTCTGGAAAGCAAGTGCTGGGAAAAAGCCTTCATTTGGGGAGGGGGTGGAAATCACACAGATCACCCTGACCAACTGTTCACTGCAGGACTTAATCCAGATCTGGCCCTCAGATCCACAAGCCAGAGCCCATGGTTTAATGATTAAGCTTTCTTCTACTAACATTGAAGTCTGGTCCATCCACCTCCCTTACTTGGGAGTCCTATGTTGTATACTTGTTTCCAAGAGGAAGGTTCCTATTGTGCTGACTGCTTTAGTTTTCAGTACTGTGTAGTTCTTCACCCTACCTTCACTTTCCCTGAACTCCCTCCACCCTCCCACCCCAATATTCTTTCCCTCTAATGGTTTGCCTAGTAAACACTCTTCTCCTCCCTCTCTAGCTCCTCTTTTAACTGGTTTCATTCCAGTTACACAACCCTGGTTCTAAGGCTTACTCCCTTTTATATTCCTCTTCTGCTGGTACATTTTAGGAGCCACATATGAGAGAAAACACACAAAGTTTGTTTTTCATAGTCTGTGTGACCTTGCTTAGGATGACATTTTTCAAGGCCATCTATATTCATGCAAATGTCATGTTTTTCCTTACTGCTGAGTAGAGTTCCACTGGGTAAATGTACCACATCTTCATTATCCATTCATCAATTGACAAGAATCAGGGTTGATTCTAAATCCTATTTATTGTGAATAGAGTAGTGAATAAACAAGGTTGAGCAAGTATCTCTGAAGTACAGAGTGGAGTCTTTAGGGTAGATACTGAGGACTAGAATTGCTGGGTCAGATGGTAAACCAATTTTCATCTTTTCAGGAGTCTTTAAACTGGTTTCCATAATTACTGTACAAGTATTCATTCCTACAATCAGTGAATTAGGGTTTCTCTTTTCCCACAGCCTTGCCAACATTTATTTTCATTATAATTTTTGATAATTGCCATCCTGGTTAGAGTAAGACATTTTAATTTGTTTTTTTTTTTTAAGTTTGTTTTCATTTGTATTTCCCTGGTGACTGGGGATTTTGAGTATTTCTGTAAATGAGTGTATTTCCTCCTCTGAGAAATCTTTGTTAAGTTCTCCATCCCATTTTTTGAGTGGATTGTTTGGTTTTTATTTCTTAGTTTTTTGAGTTCTTTGTAGATTATAGGTATTAGGCAAATTGACAGGATACAAAATCAGCACACTAAAATCAGTAGCCTTCCTATATATTAATAACATATATACGGAGAAAAAGATCAATGATGCTTTCCAATTTCCTTTTTTTAAATTAATTAATTAATTAATTTGAGAGTGACAGAGAGAGAGAGGGAGAGAGAGAGAGAGTGAAAGAGAGAATGGGTACACCAGGGCCTCCAGCCACTGCAAACGAACTCCGGACGTGTGTGCCCCCTTGTGCATCTGGCTAACGTGGGTCCTGGGAGTAAAGCCTTGAAACGGGGTCCTTAGGCTTCACAGGCAAGCACTTAACCACTAAGCCATCTCTCCAGCCCTCCAATTTTCAATAGCTATAAAAATTAAATATCTTTGAACTTCATTAACCAAGGAAGTGAAGTATGTACAATGAAAACTTAAAACCATAGACAAATGAAATTGAGAAGGGTATGAGAAGATTGACAGACTTCCCATGCTCAAGAATTTGAGGAATCAACATCATAAAAATGGCCATTCTACCAAAAACAACTTATAGGCTCAATGCAATGCTTATTAAAAATTCCAGCAACTTTCTCCATAAGCATAGAAAAATAGTCTCAAAATTCATATGGAACTACTGAAGGGCTCAGATATCCTAAACTATCCCCTGCAAAAGAAGCACTTTAGGAGATATTATCATACCAACTTTAAACTATACTACAAAATCATATTATTACAAAACAATGTGGTACTGTCACAAAAATAGACATATAGTTCAACAGAACAAAATAGAAGAGCCAGGTCTTAGTTCAAGCATCTACAGCTACCTGATCTTTGACAAAGGAGGCAACTGAGAAGGTAGCATTTTCCACAAATGGTGTTGGAGAAATTGAATATCCATATGTAGAAAAATTAAATTAGGTGCATTCCTCTCACCATGCACAAAAACCAGCTCCAAATGGGTTAGGGACTCCAGTCTAAGACCTGAAACTCTAAAACAAACGGGAAAAGCAAGCAAGAACTCCCATGATATAGGAATGGGGAAAGACTTCTGAGACTCCTGAGTCATCAGTAGCTCAGGATATTAAACACTCAACCAATGTGATGTCATGAAACTAAAAAGCTTTTGCACAGACAAGCATAACGTAAATAGAGCCAACAGACAACCCATAGAATAGAAAATAAATCTTCACTAGATTTGCCTATTCATTGCCTTTCTTCAGAGCTTGCAGTAGAACTTCTGGATTTGAATCCTGGTCTAAGATGCACTAAGAATGACCAGTTGGATATTGCTTTTGCTCTCATCTCCAATAAAACGAGCCTACTTCTCATGTCCACCCAACAAATTGTTGCAAGGACTAATTTTTATATTATGTAGAAGGTTCTTAGAACTGATTCCTTGCATACAAAAAATGTTCAATAAAAATTAACTTAGAGTTGGAAAGATGTCTTAGAGGTTAAGATGCTTGTCTGAAAAACCTAATGACTGTAGTTCTTCAGTGTTCAAGTAAAGCAGATGCACAAAGTGATGCAGGCATCTGGAGTTCATTTGCATTGGCTGGAGGACCTGGCATGCCTATTCTCTCTCTCTCTCTCTCTCTGTCTCTCTCTCTCTCCCTCTCTCATTTTTATGCTTGCTATAAATAAACAAAATACTTAATAAAATAGAAATTAGGGGATGGAGATATGGCTTAGCACTTAAGGCACTTGCCTACAAAGCCTAAGCACCCAGGTTTGATTCCCCAGGACAATGTAAGCCTGATCCATATGGTAGGACATGTGTTTTCAGTGGCTGGAGGCCCTGGTATATACCCATTCTTTCTCTCTCTCTCTCATAAATAAATAAATAGAATAAAAAATATTTTAAAATAGCAATTAGTAGCACTGTGATAAGCGTTTAACATAATTTCTATCCACATATTCATTCCATAAACTCTTAGTGAGAACGTGACTTTATCAAATGGATACGTTTGATGCACATAAATGTAAACAAATGGCAGCTATCAAAGACCTTAGCATGCTCATGGAAAGCAAATCATTTTGGATAGTATTTTTTCTTTATTATTTTGGAATAATTTGGCAGCAAGAGCAAAAACCATTTTGCTGAAGGTTGTTAGAAGGTGTAGGATGTACATAACACCTCGTTGTTGCAATATGTTTTGGAAAATTATAGTTGATATATTTGGAAGATCTTTCATGGATTAATTAAAATACCTATAGTTTATATATAACTCCTCATTTTTGGCAATATTTATATAACTGGCAATGCTACTATGTCTCAATAATATTGTCATCATTTGTAATTAAGCTACATATTTCTGATTCTTTTATCAACAGTTATGAACATCTGCCATTCTATATTATAATCTACAAGAAAGTAAATAGCAATATATATTTAAAATATTTATTAATGTTTAAAAGCTATATTTTATCAATCTAATTTGCTTTTAAATCGCATGACATCCAAGTCATCTGGCACTAAGTTGGACACATCTGACCACTATGTCAATTCAGGAAAATGATAAAATGGAGATAATTAACATAAGTTACAGTCACCATGAGAAAATAGTGTGTCTCCAATCTTAACTGTTTAACCTGATTTCCCAATAATTTAATCTCTAATTTCCTTTACATATTGCCACATGAGGATATATAATTTTCCCAAGTCCACTAAGCGTTCAAATATTTGCAGTAATAAAATAATGGTGAGCCATAACACAACTAAAA
This sequence comes from Dipus sagitta, assembly GCA_036346955.1. NCBI lineage: Eukaryota > Metazoa > Chordata > Mammalia > Rodentia > Dipodidae > Dipus > Dipus sagitta. Next base: position 86,928,197 of record CM070771.1, on the reverse strand, counting down.
AGATTTGCAGATGTCCTCAGCTCTATATGCATGCAGCAGAGAGAATCTCAAACATAGTCCCATGTGGACTGTCTATCTTTTCAAAATGAAAGTCAAATAAACTAATCTGAAACTATTTGGAGAAAAATCTTAACTCAATCTATCTATTTCATTAGCAGTAGTCTACAGTCCTTGAGACAACACTCATTTATTTAAAACAATATTATTTTTCTAAAAGTTTTTTTTAAATCATTCAAACTTTGCAAATCATTTAAGATATATATCTTTCTTGAACCATCATTTAAATCCTTTGCACATTATCACATATGATGATCTAATCTGTATGGATTGCTATAACAGCATACCATTTATGGTCAGCTTTTGGTATCCGACAAGGGCTTTCTTTCTGGTTTGTAGATGACATATTGTAACAGTGGCTTCTCAAAGCATAGAGGGAAAAAATATACTTGGGCTTCTACTGTAAGAGCACTGTTCTCATCTATAAGGCTCCACTAAGCACCTCATCATCTTCTTAAAGAAATCTTCTGCTGTCACCTAGCACTGTTGGGTCAGCATGTTTTTGAGGGGTACAGGAACCCACATCATAAGTGCTGACTTTCTTCTTCGTGTGTGCATTTTTATTTTTCCTACCAAATATTTGTGATTATAATAGCTTCTTGACTGTCCATAGTCTGTAAAGTCCTGGTGGGCTCAGTGCTTTTGTGAGTTGTCTAAGGAATGGGTATGAACTCAACCGGACTGGCTATACTCTCCAGCAGGAATTCACTTACTCAGAGGAATAACCAATAGACAGAGGCTTGGAACCAATGGGCTCTACAGAGCAATGTTGTAGAACCTATGGGCATTAGTCTCCCCCAATTAATTATCACAGCTGGTCCTGCTCCCTGTTCCATATGTGTTTTCTTTTTCCCTCTGCTTTTCATACAAACATATGAGCTGTCATATACCCTCCAGTAAATTGTTTTGGCTTAATAGAAGCAGAGTGTGATCCTGTTTGATTTCCCGTGAACTCTAACTATCTATTTTAGACCATTTACTGTATACTAATTAGACACTTCAATAAGATTATTATATACTATGTATATGATAAATAGCCTCCTCCAGTGCTGGACCAAAACAGTCTATTTTAGTTTTACAGCATCCTTCAACATAGTGATGGACACATATGAGTTGTTTGATAAATAATCGCTAAAATGGTTTGTAATTTTAAATAATTACTTAAAGTTTCAGTTTACTCTACATTATGAACTTATTTTCATACCCACTGTGTGTTCTTGTTAAGGGGAGATATTATTATCACTGTATAGGCAGCCTGAAAAAAATAAAAAGGGAAAGGACAGGGACAGAGTGAGGTATGAACCCTGCTTTGCTTCTCAGGAGCTCTGTTAGCTAGAACATTTTATTTAATGTTGATATAATCCGACTTTTCTTCTATCCAAGTATAAATAAATATTATTTTCCTTAAAGTTGTGAATGTACTGCATAATAATATATATAAGATGTACAAATGAAAACTGAGATAATTATTTGAATACAGCAAATGAAGCCCCAAATTTTTTATGGATGTTGCCTATTCAAATGTAGTATATGGATGAGGAAGGATACCTTGGGGGTGGGAATCTGGGACCACAGATAATTTCCTCATACCAGCCTACTCTTTTCTGACTTGCTGATGTATGCCTGCATTTACATAAAGAACTAAGCAACAGATCTGCAACTTTTACTATCCCAATGTATTTCATTGCCTATGCTATTTTAATATTTTCAGTTAGTAGCAAAAAACAAAACAATTATTAAAAATATAAAGGGGTGTTGGGGAGTGACTCAGTAAAATGCTAATTCCATAAGTATAAGGACCTCAATTCTGGTCCCAACACCTACATAGAATCCTGGTGTGGTAGCACATACCTGTAATAGCAGCAGTGTGGAGGCAGAGATCCCTGGAGCTTTCTGATTAGCTACTGCAGAGAAACTGGTGAGGTCTGGACTTGGTGAAAGATCCTTTCTCAGAAAATAATTTGTTGAATAACTGAACAAAACCCCAGACATTGATCACTGCCATTCCAGACACTGACACACACACACACACACACATTCATCCATACCCCCTCAAATACATTTGCTCACTATTACACATGCATAACACACACACACACACACACACACACACACACACACACACACTATTACCAAAATAGTGACATATGTTATTAAAACAAAGTATTTTATATTGTGATCATCCTGTACTTATTTTTGGCCTAAAACATGGATTACTTACCAATCATTAGAATAATAAATATGTAAAATTGTCAGTGGATATAGGAATGCTACACCTTCCAAATGGCATAGCTCAGTTTTCATCCCTGTGAGACATGAAGGGATTTGTACAGACTCCTTTTGCAGTTGGCACTTGATAACACATTATTCTTCAACTCCTAAGCTTTGGAAGCACTGTGTACAGTGAATGCAATAGCAGGCTTTCTGAACTTGGCTGATACAATGCATATCTATTTGTCATTCTGCAACTAAAGCTGGCTCTGAGCGTGAGGTAGGTGTAAATATATCTTCATCTTGCACATCTGAACACAGCACACTAACCACCCATTTTCAATCAATCCCAAATCACAGTAAAATTTGAACATGTAATAGAAAGTTATTTCACTATAACAAACTTATCAGTTCAGTGAGTTGGACATGACATGTGTGGTGTTTCTTTAGAACTTCATATTTCATCCTTTCCAGAACTAATTGGGCAAAAGTTCTTGGAGTTATCTCTAAATTAGTGCTAGAAGAAAAAGTGGAAAATAATTTAACCTTTTTCACAGGAAAATTAAGTTGGTTACAGTTTAATTTTCCAGTGATCAAGCTGAAATATAGTGGAATTCGTAAGTATGACTATATTTCAGTCTTACTATAGTGTGAAAACTTTTCCTCTAGTTTTTACAAGGACTTTACTCTTAGATCTTAGACTGCTTGCATTGAATTGAATTGAAACCCTTGATGATTTTAATATATTATTAACTCTACAATTTTTATTGAATGACAATTATCAACTTGGTATTTTGTTGTCTAAAAGAATAAAAATCTGCTCATTCCTGTCCTGTTTACTATTTATTGTGTACTCTTGTCTAAGCATTGGCTATAAGGAAGAACAAAAATACTAAGTTCTCTTTTCATGATTACATTATGTTGGAAGAGACAGTCTATAAATTTAATTAGTTAAATAATGGTATAGAAATTGACAAGGTAAGGTAGCTGTGGATCCTGATAGAGTGTGATTTCCACAAATAGAACATAATGGCTCTCACTACTCACATAAAGGAGTTGAGGTAGTGAGCAAAGAAACTTTCTAACATAAACTCCCATAGTGCATTGGAATAGTATGTCTGAGTTCATTGCAGACCTGCTGGGGTCCAGTGTGACTGGGTTAGAAAGAATGGAAGGAAGAGTAGAGGGAGGTTAGTTTATACTTATTGATTTCATAGTCTTATGGGAAAAAGATATTTTAATCAATGTTCAAAGTACAGTTTAAAATTTGCTGTTTATAGCAATTGTATACATGAAGGGATTTTCAGAAAGGTTTTTATATATTTTGCAAGGATGTTCTGGAAAAGTGACTGAGAAACCCGTGAGTACCAAGTCTGAGTATGTGATCCAAGTAAAGAAAGGCCATCATGAAAGAGATGGAAGTGAGTACTATCTACCCTAGACTGAGAAATGAGACCGAGCACATCGAGGAAACTTCATGTCCTCTCTGATGGAGCACTTGTTTATCATGAAAAAAGAAAAGAATGATAATGATTTCAAAGTAAAAGAAGTGTTAGAGTCTGACAAATAACAACTGGAGATGAGCTGAAGCTGACTTGGCCTACAGCCAGATAGAAATCAACAGCTACAAGACAAGAAAATGGAATTAGAAAAGAGTACCAGTGAACTGTGACACAGTTTGGAGATGCAGACTGGACATATGCAGAGGTTGCAAATCCCACACCTAATTTTTCCCTGTAAACATGTTGAGAGGGAGGAATGATATACATAGAACAGATGAACCAAAATGGAACATCCATAAAATCCATCTTTTGTGGCAAAAGATGATGGTGCTATTTTGAGAAATACTGGATTTGAAATGCTTGATGCATATTGAAGCTGAATCCAAATGGAGATGTCTGTGTGTGTGTGTGTGTGTGTGTATGTGTGTGTGTGTGTGTGTGTGTGTTTGATAGCATTTATTATATGGTTTAGATAGGAAGGTAGAGAAGTTACATAGAACTGGCAGTGTAGATGCTGACTACAGTATCCTATAGACAGAGATATGACAAAAATGGGGAAAGAGATCCAGGAAAGAAGACTTCTAAGAAGTAATAATGTAAAAAGAGATTATCATCATTATCAATAGTAAACTATGACATAAATGTGATCAAGACATAATTTTGAGAGCTTTGAAGCATAGTTTACTAAATATTTACTACATATATTTTACACTGGTTAAGGCATTTCACTATTTTATTCTTGTATGGAGAAAAAACAATTGTAACTTCCCAGTTTACATCTTACAAGTTGAGGTAATAATGACTAAATGAGGGTTATTGAACTACATACTGCTGTTAGCACTGCTTATGGACCATATAATTTGATTCTCACTTATATTGTAGAAAGCTCTATTACTATCACCCCATTTTATTTGCACTATAATAGTGGTCTAGCTTATAGAACAACTTCTGCATGCAATCTGTCCTCTATACTGCTCTATATTGTCTCTATATTGCTATTTTGTATGATATGATCAGAGCAATATATAGCTTTATTTTTGTAGAGAAGGATACAAATGGACAATAATATGAAAAAATATCAGTGATATGGAGATATCATGGACATATAGTATTGAATAATGAAGGAAGAAGCAAAGGCAGACAGTACCTTCAGAATGAACATACAAATCTGCTTTATCAGGAGCCAGAGGTATATATAGGTTGAGAAAAGGGGTTATGTTTTGGATGTTTGGCTTTGATGGATTTTTTTTTTTTTTTTTTAGTTTTTTTTAGTTTTTCGAGGTAAGGTCTCACTCTAGTCCAGGCTGACCTGGAATTCACTATGTAGTCTCAGGGTGGCCTTGAACTCATGGCGATCCTCTTACCTCTGCCTCCCGAGTGCTGGGATTAAAGGCGTGCGCCACCACGCCCGGCTTTTTTTTTTTTTAATTTTTTTTCTTCATTTATTTATTTATTTATTTGAGAGCGACAGACACAGACAAAGAGGCAGATAGAGAGAGAGAGAGGGAATGGGCACGCCAGGGCTTCCAGCCACTGCAAACAGAACTCCAGATGTGTGTGCCCCCTTGTGCATCCCTTGTGCATCTGGCTAACATGGGTCCTGGGGAATCGAGCCTTGAACCGGGGTCCTTAGGCTTCACAGGCAAGCGCTTAACTGCTAAGCCATCTCTCCAGCCCGGATTTTTTTATTTCACTACTAATTGTTATATGCCACACATTCTTATGCACTGTTTTTTTTTTTTTTTTTTTTTTTCAAGATAGGGTCTCACTCTGGTCCATACTGACCTGAAATTCACTATGTAGTCTCAGGGTGGCCTCGAACTCATGGTGATCCTCCTCAGTGCTGGGATTAAAGGTATGTGCCCGGCTTATTCTTATGCACTTTTAAAACACTGTCTTAATAGTCTTACTGACAATCTATGAGGTAGCTCCATATTGCAGTTAAGAAGGTGAGGGAAGCAAAGACGAAGTAGCTCACCCAAGGTCACACAGCCAGCAGCAGCCCAGCTAGGTTCAACATGCTGAGCTCCACAAACTTATCTCAGAACTCTCTCAGAGAATTTTTATTCATTTATTTGAGAGATAATGAGAGAGAGGGAGAGAATGAGAAAGTGTGAGTGAGTGAGACGGAGAGAGAAAGAAAGTGAGAGACAGAGAATGGGCCTATAGCCACTGCAAACTAGCTCCAGACATATGTACCAGTTTGTGCATCTGGCTTTAAGTGTGTATTCACAAATCAACTCCAGTCCTTGGGCTTTGCAGGAATATGCCTTAATCACTCAGCAATCTCTCCAGCCTCAAAGAAATTTTTACATTAATATGATAGGTTGACCTCCCTCCCTCAAGTCTTGAATCCTCTAGAGACCATGCTTGTTTTTATTTGCAAAATCACAGAAAAGTCAGAGACATCTGTATCCAAATTCTGGTGCATCTGCTTTTTCTCCAAAGGATTATCAGCCTGGTTGCCTTTATAAAACTCAGGAGATGCTGAATATTTTTAGAATAGAACATACTTGTTCCATGAAAAAAGGGATCACTGGTGATTAAAGAGAAAGGTCACTATTACAGCGACTGCTTGCTACTATATTGCAAAGGTAGGATACATTGTTCAGGAAGAGAACGCCATCTTAAAGTTGTTGCGGATATTTGGGAAGACACTAAGCTAGTGTTGTTACTGATGATCCAGCAGTTGTGATCTTATTTTCTGTTTTCTGTTAATGTTAAATTTTAACACATATAACCAGCCTCAGACATATTCAGTTGAAAATACCAAAAGAAACAGGGAATGATGGATGATACAAGACAGAGTAGGAATTATTGATGGAAAAAGATCCCAGAGAAGTCTGGGTAAGATAAAATCTATAGTAAAGATAACAGGTCAACACACACAACACTAGTCAAAAGTCCCCTTTGACATCTCAGATGCTACAGAGTGCAGGAAGATGCATTGAGAATTCAGCACACATAGACATTTCCTCTTGATATAAATGTAACTTGTAAATACACAAAGATGGTAACATGGCCATCACTGGACTCTGCTTTGTAATTCCTGACAAGGGTCTAGGTCTGTGTAAGAGTTCACTCCCTCACTTGAGGGTGGGATTCAAATGGTTCACGTGATGCCAGAGGCGAAGCCTCCTTTAAACTCACCACAAAATGGGCACTGAGTTCTTTGATTTTTATTTCAACTAAATAACAAATCCAGAGGATGACCTAAAATAAGTGATTTGTTTAGATTTCTAATGCAAAACACAAGTTCTTAGTTGACCACAATATCTCTTCAGGGGATAATAAACTCATATGAATTTTCAGGATGCAGGCAATTAAAATCCTGTATTTTTATGAGATTTCCTAAGTATAAATTATTTGTCAGGCACATATGATATGTGATAAAGTTGAAATGCATAACAAAATATTATTTCACAAATATACTATTAATTTTCCATTATATTTACTGAAACAGCAATAACTTATTTCATAGACCTTTCTTGCAACACGATATGATTATCTATGAATAAATCCATTATCTCAGTATACAACTTAATACTTTTGAAGACTTCTACCTAAATCAAAATATGCTAAGGAATTCTTACTGATTTTATCTAAAATTGTAAGTGGTGATCTTGAAGAAAAGTAGTAATTTCCTCCACTTAATTGATTGGCAATGGTCAGTGACAATGTTAAGTTAAATTATCATTCTCTTTTACAAACTCAGGGAACAACCTTGTGTCATTTATAAGCAACTAAATTTATAATAGCAGAGCAACAAAAATATCACACATTCAAAGTGATCACAGTGGCTTTCCACTACTTATGGTTCAAACAATTACATATACTTGCACTCCTACATATGGATGGCAGATGGGGCATTACTTAGTAAGTCTGATAGAGTGCACCTATTAACCCACCCATAAATCTCATATATTTTGAACTGAGGTCATGGCAATTTCTTTGATGCTCCAGTTCCTTAATAAATAATTTACTAGAGTAATCTTGCAATAAGAATTCCTAAGGGGAAAAATCTTTTAACAAAACTCTCTGAATTAATTGCATACTTGCTACTGAAATGCTTATTCTGGATAGATGAGTCATTGATATGCAGAATGGTGTTGCCAATATTCTGTACTCTAAACTGTTGAGGTATATTTCATAGAAAGGTAATTAAATCAGGAAGATATTTCAAACAGGGAAAACTTGCAATGAAATTGACCATCTTCTCCACAATCACTTGTTAAGCTAATTATATTGAGATCAAACTCTTCAAGATGGAGCTCTGTTATGTCCTTCCATTTTCTTCATTTTATCCTGTAAGAAGACAACTTATTTTACAGTAGGTTATTATACTTTTTAAACTTAAAGGAATGTAGTTTTTAATTTTTTTTCTTTTTAATTAATCGGCTTCATGAGGACAAACAAGGACTTCTACTTAAGAAATTAATTTAATAGATGGAGCCTTCAGACTTACAGTACATATGCATTAAGTAATAAATACTTGTTAAGGATACTTCCATACTGCTTTTGTCAAATGCTGCTTGTGACTCTGAAGTCTTAAATAATTGATTAGATATAGACTTGGACTATCAGATGGCATGAAACATGATCATTGCACATGTACTTGATTCATTCAAACACAATCCCAGTTTCTTCTAAATGACTTTAACTGAAGCTGCTGGTTGCTTTGCTGACTTACTAATGATCAACACATCATTGCTTAAAAAAATTATAGTTATACGCAACAATTTTACTAGACACAGTTTTATTATTGAATTTTATCACAAAGTATCAAACATTAAAAATTGAAGTGAATGAATATTCTGTATTAGATGCCTTCCACATTGATAATCACTTAATTTCTTATTCATTGTGGTTTTACTGCCAATTTTCACCCAGTTAATACAGTAGCAAGCAAGTAGCCAATGGGGTGAGAGAGGGGACTAGGGTGGAAACATTCCTGTTATTTGTATTCTTCAAAGTTTAGCACACAGCATCATCACATTCTCCTGCTGCGTGACTTATCTTACCCTGCTCTGTGGCTCACTTGTCTCTTGAATGGCTTCTATTCATTGCTATGCTACATGTCTGTGGATTCACTAAACAATTACTTTAGCCTCACTTCAAAGCTGTCATGCCATTCTGCTACTTATCTGTTTCTGGACAGTTTGAGGAAATTCTTATCTCTTATCTCTTCAGATACTCTAGTGGGGTATATTTCTTAACATTCCATTATACTTCATGCACCATCAAATTTTCTACTTTCACAATGGTTTCAGATTAACATTAAGGCATCACTTTTTTATTGTTGCAGTCACCAAAACTTGCTTTTTAAGAATGATTGACAATTTTATGAACTGACATTTCTTATAATCTCTGTTGCTGTCAACTTTGACACTCTCTTCTGTGAGTGAACAATTTAATGTGATAGAGAAATAACAGTGTGAGGTAATAATAAACAGTAAAAATATATTTCTTTAATCCTGTACATTTCAAAATGATAAGTATCAGAGTGCCTGTTTAAGTTATTTAAATATGCTATCTATGAAGAATGGCAGGACTTACTACTTTATTTAATATTCCAGGAAATCACCTTAAAACAAAACTTCATATGGAGCTCAACCAATTAATGTTGCTGTTTGCCATGTGCATAATAGGAAAATATAGTTTGTCACTGTAATAGAAAAATGTTATAAATGATAAAATTATCATAAAGAAAATACATGAATAAAAATGAAAAAAGTCCTAGTGTTTATGTATATGAAAAGGAGGAAACAGTGAAAGATGAGAAAGCAGAAAAATGAGGTGCAAAGAGAGAGAGAAAGAGAAGAACACTCTGTGAGGGCATTCATAGATCACCTGCAATGAGAACCAATGTCTCAGAGTCGATCCATAATTTTAAAACTACAATAAAACAAAATAATTCAGATGGATAAATAACCAACAACTGATTCCCAGTACTGGTGATAACATCATGTATAATGGCTATCAATTTTACTTTGTAGAGCTATTCCTATGAAAGCCAGGATTCCTGAATCTATTGTTTACAACCAGCACAGCTCATTTTTGCATTTATTAGTGATAAATGGAACATTCACTTACAATATAGCAAGGCTATCTGATAGAAAGGTATACTAAATTATCTGTACTTCATATTGTGTTATTATTACATGGCTACAAAATGAAATTATTATCCTAAATTCATGACGAAAGTGACTTCACTCACATATTTCTCTTACTGGAATTCTTCACCTAAATTAAATGATATGAGCTTTTAATATTGGAGCACTTATTTACACTGTGGAGTTTGGCATAAAGAATTTAGAGTCAGGACTTCCGGCCAAGATGGCGACCGCCTAGCTGCGCTGCAAATCCCGGGGAAGAAAGGCAAGATATTAAGGGTATATAGTAGCTTTTAGGGGAGAGAAATCTGGGAGGGCACAGAAGTGGGGGAACAGGGAATTGCAGATCTCCTCGCGGGCGGGTAGCCCACCCCTCACCCCAAATAACCGTCGTGTTCACAGCACTGGCCCTGCCACTGCTGCTCCGGAGCGCGCACGGCTGCCACCGCGCGCCGATTGTTCCCTGCGCGCGGAAGCTTAGACTGCTCCGCACTCTCTTCCACTCGCCCACTTACTGAGTGTGCCCAGTCCCACAGCAGGTGCCACGCAAGCTCAGACTGTGTCTCTTGCTTACACCAGCTCAGGTGCCACCCCCTACCTGTCTGCCACGCCGGCCGCCATTGTCCTGTGGCGGGGGAGTGCAGACTGCTTCCGGTTCCCAGCGTTCAGAGCCAGAGTTTGGGCGGCTTCAGTGCTTGGTGTCTCAGTGCCACTACTAGCTCCAACACAGGCAACTTTGGCGCTTGAGAAATCAGGCAACTTTGGCGCCCCTGACAGGCAGTAGGTAGGCGGCTTTGGCAAGTGAGATTGTTCCCTGTGTGCGGAAGCTTAGACTGCTCTGCACTCTCGTCCACTCGCCCACTTACTGAGCAAGCCCAGTCCCACAGCAGGTGCCACACAAGCTCAGACTGTGTCTCTTGCTTGCCAGCTCAGGTGCCATCCCCTACCTGTCTGCTGCGCGGCCATCCACAATTGTCCTGTGGTGGGGGAGCACAGACTGCTTCCGGTTCCCAGCGTGCCCAGCGAGAGTTCAGGCAGCTTCAGTGCTTGGTGCCTCAGTGACACTCCTAGCACAAACGCAAGCAGCTTTGGCACATTACCGCTTGAGAACTCAGGCAACTTTGGCGCCCCTGCCAGGCAGTAGATAGGCGGCTTTGGCAAGTGACAGCCAAAGCCCAGGCTTCTCGGCAACTCCCCCAGGCTGCATAAGATTCCCATTGTTCTTGAGCCCAGGCTGATACGCCCACCTATCTGCCCATACACTGTCATGGGCAGAACACAGCACAAAAAAAAATAACCTGAAAAATCAAATGCAAGAAAATCCAGTTAGATCACCCAGTCCCATAATGAATACATCTAACCAAAACACAGAAGAACCAATAGGACCAGAATTGAAGCCATGAGCAATGCAACCCTGACCAACCTACTGGTAGAACTTGCAGGAAAGCAACAAAGGGCCGACAATCGTGTGGATGCTGCCATCACTAAACTAGAACTAATAGATAAGAAATTGGAAGGATTAGATAAGAAATTGGAAGGATTTCAAAGAGAGTTAAGAGACTTGAGGGAGAGTGAAAAAAAAGAAGACCTTAAAAATCAGCTGGCCATGCTAAATGAAGACATAAAGAAATCCAAGGATGAACTCCAAGAATCATCAAGAAAATCAGAAAATGATGTGAAAAGGGAGCTTGACAGAGGGATGGAAATTATACATAGAAAAGTAATAGAAAATGCAAACTTAATTGAACAAGTCCAAGTCTCGCTAGAAGCTCTCAAGAATAGAGTCAGCCAAGTGGAGGATAGAAACTCTGATCTGGAAGACAAGATGGAAGAAACAGTTAGAGAGTTCAAAAATTTCAGTAAGTTCAAAAGCTCCTGTGAACAGAACATGAGGGAATTGTGGGATACACTTAAACGTCCCAATATCAGGATCATTGGAAAACCAGAAGGAGAAGAAAATCAAACCAAAGGCATGGAGAACTTATTTAACAAAATAATTGAAGAAAACTTCCCCAGTCTCTTAAAAGAAAGGCCCATCAAGATACAAGAATCCAATAGAACCCGAAACAGACTGGACCAAAGAAGAAACTCTCCAAGACATATTATCATTAAGACTCTAAACATTGACACCAAAGAGAAAATCCTAAAAGCAGCTAGGGAAAAACAGCACACCACCTTCAAAGGTAACCCCATCAGAATTACTTCAGACTTCTCAATGGAAACCCTGAAAGCTAGAAGAGCCTGGAATGAAACACTGCAAAGTCTAAGAACCTATGGCTTCCAACCCAAACTACTCTACCCAGCAAAAGTATCCCTCATAATAGATGGTGAAAGAAAAACATTCCACGAAAAAACTCAGCTTTACAATTATATGAACACAAAACCAAACATGCAGAGAGTATTTCAGGAAATTCTCCACAGAGAAGAAAAAAATAATCAAACACAATTGCCTAGAAGAAGCAGATCACAACAACCAAACTCAGAGTAGGCACAAAAAACTTCAATGTCCATGAGAACACCAACCCACATTTACCATCACAATATTGGCAGGCATCAAATTAAATCTCACAGTCATTACCCTAAATATTAATGGCCTTAATTCACCCATCAAGAGACACAAGCTAACAGGATGGATCAAAAAATTAGACCCCTCAATCTGTTGCCTTCAAGAAACCCACCTCACCACTAAAGAGAGACATATCCTCAGGATGAAAGGGTGGAAAACAGTATTCCAAGCAAATGGGAATAAGAAACAAGCAGGTATAGCTATATTAATATCAGATAAAATAGACTTCAAACCAAAAATAATCAAAAAAGACAAAGAAGGCCACTTCCTACTTATCAAGGGAACGATCCATCAAGAGGATATTACAATCATATATCTGTATGCACCAAACACAGGGGCACCACAGTTCATAAAACAAAACCTACTTGACAATAAAACAGAAATAACCACAAACACCATCATAGCTGGGGACTTCAATACACCATTATCAGTAATAGACAGATCATCCAAACAGAAACTCAACAGGGAAGTAAGAGAGCTCAACCAAACCATAAATTACTTAGACCTAACGGACATCTACAGAACCTTCCATCCCAAATCCACAGATTACACATTCTTCTCAGCAGCCCATGGAACATTCTCTAAAATAGACCATATACTGGGTCACAAAGACTGCCTCCACATATTTAGGAAGATTGACATAATTCCCTGCATGATATCAGATCACAATGCTATATTGCTAGAAATCAACAACAAAAGACCCACCAAGAATCCCAAAGGCACCTGGAAACTGAACAGCACACTTTTAAACAATAAATGGATAGTGGATGAAATAAAAAATGAAATTGCAAAATTTCTGGAATTGAACAACAATGAGAACACATCGTACCAAAACTTTTGGGACACAATGAAGGCGGTCCTCAGGGGAAAATTCATAGCACTCGATGCCTTCAAAGAAAAGACAGAAAGGTCCCAAATCAATGACCTAACAATCCACCTGAAGGCACTGGAAAAACAAGAAAAATCCAACCCAAAGAGCTCCGAAGGAAAGAAATAATTAAAATCAGAGCAGAAATCAATGATCTGGAAATGAAGGAAACAATTAAGACAATTGACAAAACAAAGAGCTGGTTCTTTGAAAAACTAAACGAGATTGACAAACCCCTGGCCAATCTGATCAAGCAAAAAAAGGTGAAGCTTCAAATTAACAAAATTCAAAATGAAAATGGAGAGATCACAACAGACATAAGTGAAATTGGGAGAATCATCAGGACTTATTTCAAAAACATCTACTCCACAAAACTGGATAATGTGGAGGAGATGGATAAATTCTTGGACGCATACCATCTACCAAAGCTAAACACAGAGCAGATTAATCACCTCAATCAACCCATCACACTCATGGAGATTGAAAAAGTAATAAAATACCTCCCTAAAAAGAACAGTCCAGGACCAGATGGCTTCTCAGCTGAATTCTATCAAACCTTCATAGAAGAACTCAAACCAATCTTCCTCAAACCATGCCACACAATTGGTGAACAGGGAGAGCTACCCAACTCCTTTTATAAAGCTAGCATCACCCTAATTCCAAAACCAGGCAGAGATGCCACAAGAAAAGAAAACTACCGGCCTATTTCCCTGATGAATTTAGATGCAAAATCCTAAACAAAATCCTTGCAAACCGAATCTAACAACACATCAAAAGCATTATCCACCCTGACCAAGTGGGATTCATTCTAGCAACACAGGGGTGGTTCAACATGGAAATCTGTCAATGTAATACACCACATAAACAAGGCTAAACATAAAAACCACATGATCATTTCAATAGATGCAGAAAAGGACTTTGACAAGATTCAACATCACTTCATGTTCAAAACATTGTAGAGAATTGGCATGGTTGGTTCATATCTCAACCTAATAAAGGCAATATACGAAGCTCCGAAGGTCCAAATAATACTTAATGGAGAGAGACTGGAGGAATTCCCATTAAGATCAGGAACAAGACAGGGTTGTCCACTCTCACCTCTGCTTTTCAATATAGTACTGGAAGTCCTAGCTCAAGCAATAAGACAGGGGAAGGAAATAAAAGGGATACAATCCAGAAAGGAAGAAGTTAAGTTAGCTTTATTCACTGATGACATGTTTATATATGTAAGAGACCCGAGAGACTCCATCCCAAAACTCCTGAAGGTGATTAACTCCTATAGCAAAGTAGCAGGATACAAAATCAATGCACAAAAATCAGTAGCCTTCCTTTATGCAAAGGACAAAGATACAGAAAAAGAAATAAGGGACATAGTCCCATTTTCAATTGCAACAACAACGACAAAAATACCTTGGAATAACGTTAACCAAGGAAGTGAAAGATCTATACAATGAAAACACTCAAAAAAGAAATTGAGGCGGACTTGAGAAAATGGAAAGACCTCCCATGTTCTTGGATAGGAAGAATTAACATTGTGAAGATGACAATCCTACCAAAGGCAATATACAGATTTAATGCAATTCCAATTAAAATCCCTACCTTATTCTTCACAGAGATAGAAAAAATTATCTCAAATTTCATATGGAAAGGCAGAAGGCCTCGCATTTCCAAACATATCCTCAGCAAAAGAAATACCTCTGGAGGCATCACCATACCTGATCTAAAGCTATATTACAAAGCCATAGTAATAAAAACAGCATGGTACTGGCATAAAAACAGGAGTATAGACCAATAGAATAGACTTGAGGACCCAGACTTTGGGTCAAGCAACTATAGCTACTTGATATTCAATAAAGGCCCGAACAATATAGACTGGAAAAAAGACAGCATCTTCAACAAATGGTGCTGGACAAACTGGATAACCATATGCAGGAAACTGAAACTTGACCCACACATTTCACCATGCACTACACTCAAGTCCAAATGGATCAAAGATCTCAATATAAGACCAGAAACTCGAATACTACTGGAAGAAAATTTAGGAAGTACTTTCCATGATATAGGAATGGAAAAAGACTTCTTGAACAAAACCCCAATAGCTCGTGAACTTAAACCGTCACTCAACCAATGGGATCACATGAAGCTGAAGAGTTTCTTTACAGACAAGCATACAATAAGCAAAGCCAATAGATCACCCACAGAATGGGAGAAAATATTTGGGGGTTATCCAACTGATAGAGGCCTAATCTCTAGAATCTACAGAGAACTCAAATATCTAAACAGTAAGAAGTCAAACACCCCACTCACAAAATGGGGAAAAGAGCTGAACAGGCAGTTCATAAAGGAAGAAATAGAAATGGCAAACAGACATTTAAGAAAATGTTCATCATCCCTAATCATCAGAGAAATGCAAATTAAAACAACTATGAGATTCCACCTTACCCCAATAAGGATAGCAAACATCAAAAAATCAAATAAAAATAAATGCTGGTGAGGATGTGGAGAAATAGGAACACTCATCCACTGTTGGTGGGAATGTAGGATGGTACAACCACTTTGGAAAGCAATATGGAGACTTCTGAAAAAGCTGAGTATAGAGATACCAACAGACCCAGTTATTCCCTTACTGGGCATCTACCCTGAAACCTTCAAAACACAGACCAAAGAGATTTGCTCAAACATGTTTCTAGCGGCTCAATTTGTAATAGCTAAGAGCTGGAATCAACCCAGATGTCCATCAGTAGAAGAATGGATAACTTAGATGTGCTTTATCTACACAATGGAATTCTATACAGCAGTACGAAAAAATGACACAATGAAAATTGAGGAAAAATGGTTGAACCTGGAACAGATCATTCTCAGTGAACTTACCCAATCACAGAAAAAAAAAATCACCTCATAGTCTCACTCATCTACAGCACCTAACCTGAATCTACCCAAGATACCTTACATACCCAGCAAGCATCTCCTAGACTAGACACTAGGATGGAAGGGGAGGGAGGGGAGGGCATCAAAGGGGTGGGAAACACAAATCTAGACCCAAACGGCAATGGTACCATAATCTTCTACTTAGTAAAAGACAGAACAAATGGCTGATCCTTCACCAGGCCCTTACAGGGAACACCTGAACCACAAGACACTGGAGAGGGTAAGATTAAGACTAACCTTAATCTCCTACATCTTCCCCCCCTCACTTCCCCTCTCCCTGTCTCTCTCTCTCTTATCTCTAACTCTTGTATATTAGTTATCTTTTTCCTCATTTTCTTAGTGGGCACTGACCTGTAACTCCCAGATCCAGCATGGGGCTATCATCCACAATGAGCTTTTGATCAGAGAGACATACAAGGTTTCCTAAAAGACAGAGACATTTCTGTCAGAGTACTTGATGACCCACCAAAGGCTAGTGGTAAGACCCTCCTGCTGAAGACACCTTATGTGATTGACATGCAAATTAGAATGGCATGGCTGGAAGTTGGATGAGAGTCAGTCCCCAAACAGTCAGCGCGTATAGTGCCAGAAGGTGCTACATGGGCGACTGGGGGAAATTGACCAATATCTATCGAAGCAACGCACGGTCTAACCTACTTAGAAGCAAATAACTTGTTGTGATGCCCACACAAGTGCAGTGGTGGCACACAGCCATGGTGGGGAACCAACTGCTCTCAATTTGGCTAACTGATCCCCTCACTGGTATGGGACCCATAGCTGTAGCTGGGAAACAAGTCAGAACCAGATCCAAACATAAGCCCACTCTCCAATATCAAGCTACCATCAATTGTGGGCTACAAGAGGGCCTACACCTATCAAATTCTCTATAAAAAGAAAAAAAAAGTAAGGGTTATCTCATTTGTCCTGGTGCTAACTTACTCTCCGTTGGAGAATCTGCTTCTCTTTTTCAGATAGATGTAGATCCTAAGGAGAGAGCCACCCCATCATACCTCAAAAGGGCCCCGGCTGAAACTAAGAAAAATTGGAGAAACAAGCAAGGGGGCTGTTTCCTGATGAACCGGATACCAGCACAAGGGGGAAGGAGATCAGCACAGAGAAAAATCAACTCCTACCAAATCAGAGAGCCAGAGCCTCAGAGGCCCCCAACACCTCATCACTGAAGCAGACCAAAAATGAACCCAACTTGGCTCAGGGAAATTTTGTGGAAGAGGGGGCGGAAAGAATGTCAGAGTCACATGTTGGGTCATGATATGCAGAGACATTTATCTTACCCATGACTGTGGGCTAACTCCACAATGCATGACCCTTATACCTCAACAAGGAGGGGCCAAGAGGAGGGGGTAGGTCACGGATGAGCCTAATAATGGTACCAAACTGACTGTATTTGCTGAATACAGAACTGACTAATAAACTAATTAAAAAAAAAAAAAAAAAGAATGGCATGGCTGGAAGTTGGAAGAGAATCAGTCCCCAGACAGTCAGCACGTCTAGTGCCAGAAGTTGCTACATGGGCGACTAGGGTTAATTGACCATTATCTGTCGAAGCAACGCACGATCTAACCTACTTAGCAGCAAATAACTTGTTGTGATGCCCACACAAGTGCAGTGGTGGCACACAGCCATGGTGGGGAACCAACTGCTCTCAATTTGGCTAACTGATCCCCTCACTGGTATGGGACCCATAGCTGTAGCTGGGAAACAAGTCAGAACCAGATCCAAACATAAGCCCACTCTCCAATATCAAGCTACCATCAATTGTGGGCTACAAGAGGGCCTACACCTATCAAATTCTCTATAAAAAGAAAAAAAAAGTAAGGGTTATCTCATTTGTCCTGGTGCTAACTTACTCTCCGTTGGAGAATCTGCTTCTCTTTTTCAGATAGATGTAGATCCTAAGGAGAGAGCCACCCCATCATACCTCAAAAGGGCCCCGGCTGAAACTAAGAAAAATTGGAGAAACAAGCAAGGGGGCTGTTTCCTGATGAACCGGATACCAGCACAAGGGGGAAGGAGATCAGCACAGAGAAAAATCAACTCCTACCAAATCAGAGAGCCAGAGCCTCAGAGGCCCCCAACACCTCATCACTGAAGCAGACCAAAAATGAACCCAACTTGGCTCAGGGAAATTTTGTGGAAGAGGGGGCGGAAAGAATGTCAGAGTCACATGTTGGGTCATGATATGCAGAGACATTTATCTTACCCATGACTGTGGGCTAACTCCACAATGCATGACCCTTATACCTCAACAAGGAGGGGCCAAGAGGAGGGGGTAGGTCACGGATGAGCCTAATAATGGTACCAAACTGACTGTATTTGCTGAATACAGAACTGACTAATAAACTAATTAAAAAAAAAAAAAAAGAATGGCATGGCTGGAAGTTGGAAGAGAGTCAGTCCCCAGACAGTCAGCACGTCTAGTGCCAGAAGGTGCTACATGGGCGACTGGGGTTAATTGATCATTATCTGTCGAAGCAACGCACGATCTAACCTACTTAGCAGCAAATAACTTGTTGTGATGCCCACACAAGTGCAGTGGTGGTACACAGCCATGGTGGGGTACCAACTGCTCTCAATTTGGCTAACTGATCCCCTCACTGGTATGGGAGTCATAGCTGTAGCTGGGAAACAAGTCAGAACCAGATCCAAACGTAAACCCACTCTCCAATATCAAGCTACCATCAATTGTGGGCTACAAGAGGGCCTACACCTATTAAATTCTCTATTAAAAAAAAAAAAAAGTAAGGGTTATCTCATTTGTCCTGGTGCTAACTTACTCTCCGTTGGAGAATCTGCTTCTCTTTTTCAGATAGATGTAGATCCTTAGGAGAGAGCCACCCCATCTTACCTCAAAAGGGCCCCCGATGAAACTAAGAAAAATTGGAGAAACAAGCAAGGGGGCTGTTTTCCTGATGAACCGGATACCAGCACTAGGGGGAAGGAAATCAGCACAGAGAAAAATCAACTCCTACCAAATCAGAGAGCCAGAGCCTCAGAGGCCCCCAACACCTCATCACTGAAGCAGACCAAAAATGAACCCAACATGGCTCAGGGAAATTTTGCGGAAGAGGGGGCGGAAAGAATGTCAGAGTTACATGTTGGGTCATGATATGCAGAGAAATTTAGCTTACCCATAACTGTGGGCTAACTCCACAATGCATGACCCGTATACCTCAACAAGGAGGGGTGAAGGGGAGGGGGTAGGTCATGGATGAGCCTAATAATGGTACCAAACTGACTGTATTTGCTGAATACAGTACTGACTAATAAAGAAAAAATAAAAAATTAAAATAAAAAAAATAAAATATATAAATAAATAAATAAATAAATAACAGAACTGACTAATAAAGAAAAAAAAAAATTAAAAAAACAAAAAAGAAAACCATAGTTAAGGTACAACTGAAGTAAAAAAAAAAAAACCTTTCACTAGAAACGTCAATGTTCTCAATTTTGAATAAATTATTTTCCTTAATTTAATATGAAGAATTGGACTAAAGCATCACGTGTCCCTCTATATCACTAGCACAAAGGTATTCTCACTCACTGTTTACCTCTTCTTAGATCAGAAATATTTTATTTGTATATCCAACAGATACTATACATTAGTCTGTGACTCCTTGAAAATAGATAAAAGAAATAAGGGATCTTTTCTCAATAAATTCACCATTATGCTCCCCCCCCAAAAAAATAAAGAAAAAGAATTTAGAGTCTAGGGCTCAGAAGATGGTTCAGTGATTAAACACATTTTTTAGCAAAGCCTGTCAGCCCTGGTTCAATTTCCCAACCACCCAGGTAAGCCAGACTCAAAAACTGGTGAAAGGGTCTGGCGTTCATGTGAAGTGGAAAAAGGCACTGGCCTGCTTACTCCTAGCTCCCACACATACAAATAAATAACTAAAATATATGATAAAATGCATTTAGATATATTTTCAGTTCTAAAATTTTGTCAACTATATTACTTTAGCTAAATTATTGAGCACTTTGTCATTTGACTTTCAGAGTCTCTATAAATTCCAACCTCAAAATTATTGGTCCGTAAGTTTTGATGTTTAATAAACATACAAGAACCAAGTATATATAAGAACCAAGACTTCAGTTTTCACACTGGAAAAAAGTTATATCTTTTTTTTTTTTTTTTTTTTTTTTTGCTCTCTTAGCGTATTATTTTGCTATTTCTTTGATCTCTATCTGCTGTCTTTCTAAAATAGGCTGCCGTTTCTTCCTTTCTTACAGTAATCTGACACAGAAATTCAAAACAAACTGCTGCTCACAAAAATTAGTTGAAGAATATGTATTCTTATCATTCTTCAGTTTCTTTTGTCATATTCAGAATGATTAAAAAAATAGGGTCGATTTTGTTCTACTCTTCTTACCCAAATATGACTCTCCTGTTTACTGTTAACCCAGAATGTCCCTCTGGCCACTTGTTCATTCTTTTCACTCTAAATTTCAGGATTATAGGCATGTATTGTCCTCCTTTTGTTAAAAAAATATGCTAATTTACAACATGTGATGCATATCCATTAAATATAATCTGGTCTGGTCTGAGTCACAGTCCACTAGGTAATACTTAATGAACTCCTCCAGTCTAATGCCTCCAGTTAAATCTATCTAAGATTTAATTATTTCCTATCTCCGAATGAGTCCATCCTCCAACTTTCTGTTTATCTCCAATACTACAACCACTCTAATGATTTACTCAAGGCTTAAAAGATCTAAGATTATGTTCATCTATTTAACTAGCTTTCAGGAATTTCCTTCATTCCCTATTTCTTATAGGGAATTGCTTTTGTCTCTAACTATTTCAGACTCTATTTTATGCACTTTTATATCACTCTCAAGGAAGTCTTAAGTATTTTCACTGGCTATACATTATAAAAACCTGTTATCTGCCTCATCCCTCTTAGTGTCCCTTTGAAATTTAAGGAACATTTTGGATAGCTGGGGAAAAGGCTCAGCAGTTAAAATAAGTTACTTCCTTTCAAAGCCTTCTATTCTGGATTCAATCCTCTACTATCCACAGAAAGCTGGATGTAATCACAAGCTCACAGTTGTGGAGGTAAGTGACTCTGACTCAGAATGTAGCACACGGATACCTCAAAGGTTGTCATCTGACTTCCACATGCATGCCATGACCCAAATACCCATATACATATATACACACATGTGTTGGAACATGCACAAAATTAATTAAACAATTAAATTTAAAACATAAAAATATACTTTTATCAATATATATTCTGTGTTGCATACTTCAAAGGGAATGATATCTGCTGTTCCCTCACTTTTACATACTAAATTTTAACTCACAATTAAAGGTCTAGTGCAAATACTGTGCTTTCCTATAAGCATGCATATTCTACTTCTACCTCCATGAACCAGCATTTGAACTAATATCTTTGGAGGAAATGTGCTTAAAGGTAATATGCTTCAACTATATTACTACCATCAGTTAATTTCATTCTGCATTTGGTATATTATTGATTCATTGTGAGGCCTTAAATGTTCAGTGAACAACTCATTAAATCATAGCTAGTGGTGAATGTTAACTTTATGTGCCAACATGATTGGGCCCTGAGTACCCAGATATTTGGTCATATACAATTCTATAGGGTTATTTTCAGCTGAGATTTTCACTGGAACCAGTTTCCTGAGTAAGGTGGATTCCAATTCCTGGTGAGGATGGTCCTCCTCCAATTAATTCTTCAATTGACTTTAAAAGAACAGTGTCTGAGTGACATAGAATTCCTGTCTCAAGGAAGGAGCTAAGCCTGCTTCACTTACCTTCAAGGTTGAGCTATAAAAATGTCAACTCCATCTGGTTTGATCTGGGAAGCTTTCAAATGAAACTTTTAAGATGAGCCTTCCAAGATCTCCAGGTAACAGTGCAAAACTGAGGACTTCTCTGGTTCCAGTCACCTGAATCAATTCCTAATAAAGAAACTCTCCAATACCTTCCCTCACCACAGTGATTATATTTCTCTGGAGATCCTGCTCAATACTGATGGTGGTACTAGCATTATTTCTAGACGAAATAAAAATTTAAGAAGGTATTTTCTAACTAGATAACATGGTTCTTGGCATTACCTCTATGGTTAGATTTGAAAACACTAAAAACTTTACAAAGCAAATGAGAATTGTGATAGCTCATTGTATGATGGTAAGATTAGAGACACAAAAATATTCCCATGCATAGTGCTAATCATGTTTCAGAAATTCCAGAGCTAGCTGGTCAAATTTGAGTATACTTTTGAACTTTTTGTCAAAGGAACAAATATAGAGATTGGTAGGTTATTGATAATGTTCATAGACAAAGTGAGAAAGAACAGCATAAACTTAGGAAATCAAATTCCCATATAAAATACTGCAGTCATATACATGACCAGGATATTTTAATGTGGGCCCTTGAAGGAAACCCTTATCACATATAGTTGCAAAACTCCTAAGACCAAAGCAGGGTTCCTGTCTTACAACTGAGTGAATAACAATTCAGATTTAATTTCCTGTCTAAGAGGGTGTTGATGATTAGGGTATTAATTAGGAAGGATTAAGATGCTAGAAGTTGAAATGAAAACAAATGGAAAGATTTTGCTGGTGAGGTACTTACTGCCCCTGAATTTTAGTCCCTCTTTTTCCTGTAGAAAAATTCTCGCTACAACCAGGAAGAACACAATTTTGCAACAAAGCATACCTACCTACCCTCTCTAATCATGTGAAGATAACCTTACATCCTGTCATGAAATGGTAATGTCCTTTCCTAAGGCACTTCTTTTCTATGTAAGACACTAATGACTCTCATCAAAATCTATTCCCTCCATCACTTCTGCAAGTATACTAACATTCCCAAATGACATAGGAGATGTATTACATGTCAAAAGAACTATGTGGGCTTTCTAATTAATACAGACAGAAATCCAGAGAAATATGTGAGCTTTCTAATTAGCACAGACAGAAATCCAGAGAAATATATAGATAGATCTAGATATATCAATCTATATAGAACTATCTCTCTCTCTCTCTATATATATATTATATATATATATATATATATATATATGTAGAGAGAGAGAGATGTATATAGTTGCATATGGATGTATAATATATAAATACGTATGTATGCATATATAGATGATATAGATATAGATTATATGAATATAGATATATAAATATTAAGGTTGTGAAATGATGGTGAAGGGAAAAGAACTTAGATCAGGCTGTGATATCACCAGAGAATTTAACTAAACAATGAATATCAGTCAGTTAGGAAGAATGCTGATGTATTGTTTTTGGTTGCCTGAGCTGTAGACAGAAAAGGGGAACCACCATCAGTTGGTTGTAGTTGTTGGACCAGCCTTGATGTAAGGCAGAAGAATGGATGCAAGGGTTTATGGAAAGTGGAAGGTTAGAGTATATTTGCAATTTAAATCTATCTGTTCATACTTGGAGGATCTAGAAGATATGCTTTTCACCAATACTGTGATAAGTTAATTTGTCAATGGTGTTCTGACATCCTTGCAGGGATCTGTTATTGCTCTTTCCTTTATGGCTACACTTTACAGTACAATGTACATCACAATGGGAAACTTAAAACCTGTCAGATTAATTTGATTCTCAGGATATAAGAGCCAAGTTCCTGTACTCAGCTCCCAAAGGCAGAGTGGGCATGTGTCTAGCAGAAGAATCTGACTACCACAGTGCTATGGTATTGACTAGTGAATCACCTTGCTCTGAGAAGTGAAATAAACATGGAAGCTACACTGAATTTGTACTTGATTTGTATAAACAATATGGCTTTAGGGCAAGTGAACTGTTATATTTACCTGCACATTGCTGGATAAAACACCTGAAAAAAAGCAACTGTTGGGAAGAAAGAATTTATTTTCCTTACAGTCTTGAGGACAAGCTTCATGATGGCAGGGGAAAGCATAGCTCTAGCAGAGGCTAGGCATTACAATATGCCATAAAAATTGGAAAACAGTACCAAGAGAGTGAGCTGAGTTCTGTCAAGGGGGAGCAGGCTATATCACCCGAACGCCCACCTACAACAGCACAACTCCAGCAAGGTTCCACCTCCCAAATTTCCCATCAGCTCAGGATCTAGAATTCAAAGCACATGAATCTATGAGCATTATCTGTTTTAAACTACCACAATACAACCTTGACTCACATAAACTCACACCAATTCATGATATAAAATGCAATGCATTCAGTCCACCTTTAAAACTACCCAGAGCTATCTGTTTAATTGATCCCAATACTGCTCAAATATTCCCAAAGGCCAAAGTCTTATTAATGTGAGCACATAAAATGAAAATGCATGATAAAGATACATAATAACATACAGTACATACACAGGCCTCAAAGGGTGGTACTGGGCATAACAAGAAAAGACTGAATCAATGAAATATCTAAAATAAACAGGGCAAATATAAAATGTTGTGGCTGTATGTCTGACATCTATAACCAGTGACAGTCTCTGGTGTTCTATTGTTTTTCCCCAGTAGCTAGTCTGTCCACAGCCTAGGAAAAACTTCATTCCAAGCCATCAGCTCTCCTTGGCAGCCATTTTATTGTACTGGTATGTCCAAACTTCTGTGGGCTCCTGCTGCAACTCATAGTTCATCTTCATGGCTCCCTTATGTCCCCATGAAGGGACTCTAACATCCCTACCTAATATCAGCCAGTAGCCATTTCTAAAAATCCACCTTTGTTTCAAATGCAGTGACCTCCTTTTCTGCATTTCTTAATACATACATTGAGATATGCTACCAAATTTGTTAAATCATGGGGGAGGTGGATAAAAGTGACTTGAAGAACAGGAAAACTCTTCCAACATTCTTTCTACTGTACCAATGCAGAGTAGCTGTCTCATTCTCAAGGGAGGTATAGCAGACAGCTTCAGGTTCACCGAGATGAACTTCCAGACCAGGCACAGTTATGGAGGAAAGGATATTTATTGAAGCTCACAGATCCAGGGGAAGTTCCATCACTGGCAGAAGAAGCTGGCTTGCCTTCATAGGACCAAGCAGGGAGATAGAAAGAAGCACAAGCCAAAAAGCCAAAAGCCAAAAGCCACACAGCACAGCACACTTCAGGAACTCCTGCTAGGCACACTTTGCATATCTTTAGATTGAAACCTGAAACCCACCATCACACCTTAAGATCCACCCAGTGACATTGTCTCCATCCAGGTGGCTGCAGATGCAAACTACAAACAAATATAAAACTGAATATATTGGGGTCCATCTATTTAAATCACCACATTCTGCCCCTGAACCCCAATAGATTTATAACCGTCACACATTGTAAATTTTACTCAGTTAAATTTCAAAGGTCCCCACAGTCTTGACCAATTTAAGATATTAAGATCTGTAAAATCAAACAAGTTAAACATTTCTAACATATAAAGGCATAGAGTAAACATTTTCAACTGGTATAAGGCATAGCAAGGAGAGACTAAAACAATGCAAACTCAACCACCATCAAACAAACACCAAACTTTGGCAGTTCAAGATCAATACAACCAGGGACTGACAGTCTCCAGATGTTCCAATTCTGCCCCTCCAGCTTGGCAGAGTAGCCAGGGAACACTTCCATCTTAGGCCAATAGTGCACTCTGTGGTAGCCCTTACATTGTCTTGGTATATATAAAATATCTTCAGGTCTTCATGCAAACCATGGTCCATCTTCCAAAGGCTCTTTCAGCCTATCAGGGCATTAGGCCCTGCCTCATGTTGCATCTCAGCAGCAGTTCCTGGAACCGTGTGCAACTCACGACCACTCCATGCATTTTTCATGCTTCTGAAACCAATACCAGTTGTACAGGACACAGCCATATTCTTAATTCAGGGACAAAACAAATCATATCCTTGAAAAGCAGGTTCCTTCTCCAGTCAACTCTTTCCAAAAGTGTTTGCATTTCTATGATCATCTTTCCTCAGGCATCCTTTCCATGGTAAAGCAATTGGACCATCTTCCTTCAGATTGCTAATGTATTTGACAACAGCAGATTCAGTAACCTAAAACCTGTCTCAGTACCTGTAATTTTAATTTGCTTAAGGTTTTCCAGCTTAAAATCTTAAATCTCTAAGTCCAATATGTCTAGACAAGCACATCAGTCCATTACAAATTTAACCTTGATCAAACTCTCTGGGCCTGCGCAGCAGGACGCAGCCAGCCCTTATGTCACTAGCACAGTTCCAACAAAGACCTCTGCAGTCTTTCCTTCCCCTTAGAAAGCTTATAAGTCAAGTCTTGAAGTTCAATATTGTCTACACTTAGAATTCTCAAACTCTCATCATAATAGTCCATAAAACTTGGCTTACCACTCCAGAAGGCATCTTCAATTGAAAGCACCAAGTCCATGCCCATTTCCTCAAAACAAAGGTTCCAAAAGATCAACATCCACATGGTCAGGTTCATCTCAGTCCACTCCTCGGTACCAAGTTCTGTAGCAGACAGCTTCAGGTTCACTGAGATGAACTTCCAGACCAGGCACAGTTATGGAGGAAAGGATATTTATTGAAGCCTACAGATCCAGGGGAAGTTCCATCAATGGCAGAAGAAGCTGGCCTGCCTTCATAGGACCAAGCAGAGAGATAGAAAGAAGCACAAGCCAAAAAGCCAAAAGCCAAAAGCCACACAGCACAGCACACTTCAGGAACTCCTGCTAGGCACACTTTGCATATCTTTAGATTGAAACCTGAAACCCACCATCACACCTTAAGATCCACCCAGTGACATTGTCTCCATCCAGGTGGCTGCAGATGCAAACTACAAACAAATAAAAAAAAAACTGAGTATATTGGGGGCCATCTATTCAAACCACCCCAGGAGGTAATCTCTCCAAACAGTTGTAGCTGAACCAGGCTGCTGTCTCCTGCTCCCAAACCCTCATGTCTTCATTTCTGTGCCATATCCTTCTGTGCACACCAGTCCATTTTTAAAAATTTAATCGTGTTCAACATAGGTGTAACACAGTCTCTCATAGAAACTTCTATAGGCCAGCCCAACAAAGTTCCTACCATCATAAGCAAAGACTCCACAGTCCACAGCACACACTATAAAAAAATATTTCATTAATATGCTATCCTTGGATGTTTTACCCACTGAACATATCACTTAAGTGCAATTCTGCATTACTAGTATTTTTCCTTCATAAAACATTGCTTCATATAATATTTTTTCTTCCCAGATCATTCCTTTATGCCATATATATATTCCAAACATCTTCTAAAATATAGCAAGAGGGCTGGAGAGATGGCTTAGGGGTTAAGTGCTTGCCTGTGAAGCCTAAGGACCCCAGTTTGAGGCTTGATTCCCCAGGACCCATGTTAGCCACATGCACAAGGGGGGTGCAGGTGTATGGAGTTCGAATTTGCAGTGGCTGGAGGCCCTGGCACGCCCATTCTCTGTCTTTCTCTCAATCTCTCTCTCTCTCTCTCTGTCTGTCTCTGTCTCTTCCTCTCTCTGTCTGTCACTCTCAAATAAATAAATAAAAATAAACAAAAAATTAAAAAATAAAATAAAATATAGCAAGAAATTCTTATACCCAATGAAATTCAGTGTGAGCAATACCAGGTATGGATTTGCATTTCAGTTACTTCTTGTTTCATTCCCTTGAAAACCATTTTTAAAAAAATATTTTATTTATTTATATATTAGAGGGAGAGAAGAAAATTAGCAGATGAGAGAAAGAGAGAGAGAGAGAATGGGCATGTCAGAGCCTCTAGCCACTGCAAATAAACTCCACATACATGTGCCACCTTCTGCATCTGGCTCACATGGATACTGGGGAATTGAATCTGAGTCCTTAGGCTTTGTAGGCAAGCACCTTAACCACTAAACCATCTCTCCAGTCCCTTTTTTTTCCATTTTGTTTTTTTTTAAAGGAGTGAAGTGAGAAAAGGTGGACCAACATATAATAGATATGAAAAGGCCATTTAGAAACCTGCTACTTTGTAAATGGAATAAAAATACAATTAAAATATTAATAAAAGGTTGAAAGGAGGTACATGCTACATAGGTGGATAATGTTACTTCTAGAAGTCATGGGTTATTAATTGAAAATATCAGTGCTGAGTATGGCATGCCTTCTATGAGTATTTGGAAAAGGAAGACCCAAAACCACCCACACCAATATAATTGATACCATTATTCTTGATTGCACACCAGCACTGAATGTTGAGTTCCTGTTGCTAAAAATGCTATATCCTTTAATTATTTTTAAATATATTTTATTTTTACTTATTTATTAGAGAGAGACAGAGAGAGAGAGAGAGAGAGAGAGAGAGAGAGAGGAGAGAGAGAATGGGCATGCCAAGCCTCCAGCCACTGCAAACAAAATCCAGATGCCTGCGTCCCCCTGTGCCTCTGGCTTCCATGAGTCCTAGGGAATTGAACCTGGGTCCTTTGGCTTTGCAGGAATGCAACCCTAACCACTAAGCCATCTCTCCAGCCCCACATCCTTTAATTTTGCAACAAACAGAAATCAATGTTGAATGGAAATGGAAGCTTCCTTCCTGTTGGCTAATTTCAATATGGCCAAAAGGTGTTATGCCATTGCTGAGGGAGAAAAGATATCAATGTTCTCACACAGCAATAGACGCTTTGTGATATAATACTGACTTTCCAGGCAAGATTTGACTCCGGTAAAATAGTGAAATGACTGTTATGTGCTATTTCATTGTTGCTTTCAGGTTGCTTTGAAGCCTTCTGTACAAGATGGAATTTATGCCTGGTACAGTAAACCATGTTCAAAGCCCATGATTAGGGAAGCTATATGTAGCCTGTCAATGGGGAAAGGGAACCTTTTATATCTGTTAAACAAATGTTTTGTTTTTTTTTTTCTGTGTACTGATTTTTATACTAATAGATTAGTGCTGCTCTTAGCCTTAGTCAAAAGGTTTTTATTTTCTTTTTTTTTTCTTTCTTTCTTTTTTCTTCCTGCAGTGGAAGGCAGTTAATGCAATCTATCAGCTGGTCAAAATGTTGAAAATAAGAGACTAGTAAATAGTCAACCTTAAGTGGGAAATGCATATTATTTCTTCCAAAGCTCAGGTAATAATATCACAGAAGAGGAGATATGGAAAATGTACAAGCTAGAAGACGAGGGGAGAAGGGGATAGTGCTGTGAACTCTTTCATCCAGATATGGCATGCTATTACACTCATGAACTCATGATAACTGTGTTTATCTGCACAAGACTTGCACCTGATATGCCCAGTATATGTCCCACCACAAATGACAGAGGCTCATGAAGGACACTCTCTCTAATAGGCTAATGGAAGATATTGCTGCTTTGAAAAGGAGCCATTCTATTTCTTGGTATGGACACTAGTAAATGGTAGGCATAAATAGGGGTTCATTGGGTAAGGGAGGGGAGTAAAAGAGCAATGGAATATATATATGGTGAAATATAACATGTCTGTGCATGTGTACAAAATTGCAAAAAATAAAAACAATTAAAAGTAGAAAAAATTCAGATAATAGGTGTTCAGTCTAATGTAGCAGTGTGCTAGCCCCATCACAAAATGATTCGGTTACTTAGGGGTAATAAGACAATATTTTATCATAGTATTATCTACTACACTCATTCTTAATTTTGAATTAGAGGTCAACCATAAGAAAAAAAATGTCCCTAGTGCCTGATCACATAGCTGATTCCTAATTGTTAACACATAGAGGGTAATAAAAGCAATACAATTTGTTATAACAATTAGAAATGTTTTCATAAAAATGAAATAAGACAGTAATATTCACGTATTAATATATTAATACATGTATGATTATGTCAGTTATTATCCATATAAATGTGAACAAAGAGACAGAGATATAGTTACAATTTATAAATATGCATGACTGAGCCACAAAATACATGTCCCCAAAATCTAGGTATCTTTATTAGACAAAATTCTATTGAAGTATTGCTTTATCACAAAAGTATTACTAAATAAGATGGGTATCACTAAATGAGATGGCTCATTGTGTAAAGTGCTTTTGGCTTAAGCATGGAGTCTTGAATTTGGATGCACAGCACCAATGTAACATGCCAGGTGCACTGGTACACGCCTTTTATCCCAGTTCTGTGTAGGCAGACACAGGTAGATCCCTGGAGGTTAATGACAGGTTGGCCTGGCTGAATTATTAAACCTTAGATTTGGTCAGAGACCTTGTCTAAAAGAGATAAGGTGGGGATTAACTACAGTCACCTGTTGCTAACCTTTGGCTTCTACACATATGCACAAACACACACATATACAAGCACTTCTACATATATATCAACTTCCAAACACAACATATATACATATATGTGCATATATATGTATATATCACATTAAAATGATAAATAATAGTAATAAATAATAAAATTATTTACATAGAGAATAATACACTGATTTATATACATCCTGAATGCAAATTGCATTTTCATGTGTCTAACTATTGGAAATTATGCTGCAATAACTAATTTGATGTTCACTGCACAGTGAATGATAAACATCTTAATTTTAGTTTGTGTAATCCCACTTTCTCATTAACATGAGAATCTGGTGAACTTAGAGTTTTTAACATTGAATATATTTTAAATTTGATGATTTCTTTTCTTTGTAAGAAAGCTAAGCTGCATTACTTTGCCTTTAAAGTATTTATTCACATATAGTGTAAAAACTGAAGTTTCAGTTAAGTTACAGAGAATTTCTGGATTTATTTTATTGAAATAAATGATTTGTCAGTGATTGTAAGACAGACTATAAATCTTCCACTATCAATATATAGCTTGGGCAGGGTTTTGTACAATAAGAACCAAAGTTAAGTGTTATGTGTAGCTGATGCCTGACATTTTATTTTTCTTTATAAAGAGTTTGGATTTAGAATTCCTAGAAGAAAAATTGTGAAGATAATACAAAAAGCTTACAAATTTATTATTGGGCTTATTGTCTATGCTCAAGAAAAATGTCAATCAATAAAATGAAAAATAAACATTATAATGGGAAAATTCTGATCTCCTAAAACTCATTTGTTCTTCAGAAATGTATGTCAATACTGTATTTATTACAAAATATGTTTTCATCATGAGAACAAGATGTTTAGCATAAGAAACATTACATTCCTTCTGTATAGATCATTCATCAAAGCTTTCTTTATTTTGGTCCACATATTAATTAAAGCAACCTAACTTTGGTTCTCAGTCACTGTTCTCCTGAATCCCTATTACTGACCATGTGGTTGTGAATAAATTGGACTGAAGGAAGATTCTGTGGCTTCTAGTTTTTATTTAATGATGATTAAAAACATATTTTGGTCACTTTGCAAATTCTGATTCTGAGAAAAAATACTAAAATTAGTAGTTTTATCCAATCCAATTTAAGAAGCTATATCCAAGCTTCTTATATTTCTCTTCAAAATGAAATACAATATTAGTTCAATTTAAAAAAGACTCACCAAATATATACAAATACCTACAAATGAGTACACAGTTGTGTAACAGCAAAGCCAGTGACATCTATTCCATTTCCCCCAGTACTGGTGACATGCCAAGAAGAAAGAAAAGAAGTTAGGTGACCTGCTTTAATCTAGCCTCTGAGTGAACCAGTATATAGACGGATTCAATTTTCTGGAGGGGAAAAACACCTGATTTCCTTATGCCCTGAGAATAATGTACTGCCTGAAATTTGCATGATATAATTGGAAATCAAAATGCATGAGGCCTAAGTTTCCAGGGACAGTCATTTAAGTTGTGAAATTTTCAGTCTATAAAGTAAACAGATTTCACAGCTTTAAATTGTCCTCACTTGTTAGTAATATCACACATCTTAGGGATGTTGTTACTTTGAACAGAGTGACATCCATGCTGGGGGAAAGACTTAATAGATAAAGGCATTTTGGGCCATTGAGCCTCCAACTGGCAGTATTCAGTAAATTTCACTAATATATCAGTGAATGAGATTTACATTAGCTTGAATTGAAAATATATCCTGTTTGTCAACATAGTACCATTTCTGAGAAGTCTTAACTTTAATGAGCCATGGGCATATTCTTTTCTTAGAAAACTGTATAGATCACCCACCAAAACTTGTGAACACAAGGAAAGTGGACACTGAAGAATTTTGTTGCATTTTCCTGATGGAAATTAACCATAAGTGTCATCTAAGTTTACTAGCACATCTCTATCCTTCTCACTTATTTTCATAAGGTCCATAATTATGAAACATTATTCCATAAAATTCTCTTTAGCTTGCTAGCACATGAATAGTTTCCCTTAACAATTTTACAATTTATTATTTATTTGCAATTTATTATTCTGTTATATGTTAACTAATAACAATTTATTTTTTATTGTTTTTATTTTTTTATTAATTAGTTTTGTACAGTCAAGTTGGTACCATTGTTAGCCTTCTCCCTGTCCACCCCCTCTCCCCTTGGCCCCTCCTTGTTGTGGTATATGGGTCATGCATTGTGGGGTTAGCTCTCGCTTATGGGTAGGAGGAAATGTCGCTGCGTATCATGACCCAACATGTGGCTCTGACATTCTTTCTGCCCCCTTTTCCACAAATTTTCCTGAGCCGTGTTGAGTTCATTTTAGGTCTGCTTCAGTGATGAGGTCTTGGGAGCTTCTGTGTCTCTGGATATCTGATTTGGTAGGAGTTGATTGTTCTCTGTGTAGATCTCCAAACATTTTTAAAATATCAGAACTGAAACACATGTAGTAGGTTTTCCTGAAACATTGGTTTTAGCTTGTATAGAGCTCTCAGAGATAAATTATTTATAAGAAGAAGTATTAGTTGCTACTATCTACATTCAGAGAATTAAATGGATACGAGAAACTTTCCAATGAATCATGTTTTAACTGTAGTTTCTGTATGGTTGTTCTCCAAAGTATCTATCTACATGCACATACACACATGTATTCGCACATAAATTTTCTCATAACTCCACTCCTTTAAGAAATATTTTTATACACATATATACATAAAAATTTAATTTTTAATAAATCCCAATCTAAAGGTAGAAGATTTAATAATTTTTATCTTCATATACATATGTGTGTATGCTGTGTGTCTGTGTGTGTGTGTGTGTGTGTGTGTGTGTGTATAAGTAGGCATATGCATGCCATGGTATACACATGGAGGTCAGAGAACATCTTGACTGTACTAATCTTCTACCTTGTTTGAGGCAGGATCTCTATTTTCCATTAATGAAAACACCCAACTAGGTGGCCTGCTAGATTCAGGATTCTTCTGTCTCCACCTCCTATCTCAGGCAACAGGGCAGGGCCACGGATGCCTACTGACCAGTTCTAGCTTTCCATGGCTTGAGTTCTACTGATTGTAACTCAGGGTTGCATGCTTGTATAGCAAGAACTTTTACCCACTGAGGCATCTCTCCAGCAGAAAAATACAGTATGGATTTCTATTGGTTCTCTGGTTTATTCTTCTCTTGAGCCATCAATTTAAAAGCCAGATATGAGAGTTTCATTCACATTTAAACATGTTCTTTTCCTCCCCCCCCCCCCCCGATGTAGATTTTCATGTCAGATAGATCGGTACTAAATCAGAGAGATATGTAGGAATATCTTAGTGGGAGGGACTGTAAGTCCTATGAGCTTACATGAAAGGTATACTAAAGATTTTACATAGGAATTTATGCAAGTTTTTATTACTTTTTAAAAGGGATCTTTTATTAGTTTTGTAGAAGATGAACTTAAAAGAATCAAAGCAGAATCATGTAGAAAATTATGAAGATAATAAGATTTTACAAAAGAATGAGCAAAGGAGTCTTATGAGACATCACCATTATCATCAAGTAAGCAATAATAATCATAACTGATTGAAAAACAAACAAATAACTTGGAATAATCTTAATCATAAATAAAATATTTCTACAATAAAAACTTTAAAACACTGATGAAAATATTGAAAAAGACACTGAAGTATTGAAAGACTTCCCAAGTTCATGGATTGGAAAGAATTAATTGTGTGAAAATGGCTGTGTTACCAAACGCAATGTTTGGATCTAATGCAATCCAAACTAAAATTTCAAAGTCTTCACGAATACAGAAAAAAAAAATCTAAATTCACATGGGAAGACAAATGTCCCTGGATAGCCAGAGCAATCCTAAACAAAAGTTGTTGCTGAAATTATTACCATACCAAGTTTAAGTTAAATTATGGAGCCATACTAATGAAAACAGCATGTTACTGGCACAAAATACATGTGTAGATAAACAAAATAGAATAGAGGGCACAAGTATAAAACAATACAACTACAACTACCTGATTATTGACAAAAAATACCAAAATTTTATGTTGAAGTATAGACTTCCTCTTCAATGAATGATGCTGGGAAAAATAGATCCAAACATGAAGATAAATGAAACTAGATCCCTCCTTCTCATGTAATACAAAAGCAAAAAGGAAAGAAAAACTCTAAAAGGATTAAAGCTGTCTGAAACTTTTAGAGGGAAAACATTTCAAGTCCTTGGGCAAGGGCATTCTGAATATAACTCCTGTATTAGAAAAAAAAAAAAACAACTAACAATTGACCAGTGAGATCTTTTGAAATGAAAAATCTTCTGCACATCTAAGGAAAACATTATTCAAGTTCAGAGACAGCCCACAGACAGGAGAAAAGCTTTGCAATCCATCTCACAGAGGATTAATATCTAGAATATACATAAAACCTAGAAGAGAAACCCCCAAAATAATTCAGTAATACTAATTGAGGAATAGGCTAATGAAATAAACAGACAGTTCTCAAAAGATGTAACACAAGCTGGGCGTGGTGGCGCATGCCTTTAATCCTAGAACTCAGGAGGCAGAGGTAGGAGGATCACTGTGAGTTCAAGGCCACCCTGAGACTACAGAGTTAATTCCAGGTCAGCCTGAGCCAGAGCGACACCCTACCTCAAACAAACAAACAAACAAAAAAAAAGATGTAACACAAATGACCAGGACACACATGAGAATGTGACCAAGCTCACTAGCATGGCAGAAATGAAAATGACAGCTACACTGAGGTTCAGTCTCACTCCATGAATGTAAATCATTAAGAAAACAAGTATGGCAGGTGAACTGGCACGCTGGATAAAGCATTTGTTGCACAAGTGTGGCTACATGATTTTGGATCCTCAGATCCAAAAACACATAAACACCAAACCACGTAAAAGCCAGAAACCATGACAGGCTTTTGTAATCCCAGAATACTGATGGTGAAATAGGAAACAGGCAGAATTGCCTAGAAGTGCATGGACTTATGAAGCCTGACAACACAGTGGTGAGCAGCCAGAAGAGACCTGTCTCTGACTAGGTAAAGGGTGAGACTGAAGCCAGAAAGGTGTCTTTTAGCTTTCATATATGAGCCAACAATCACATGAATATACACAAAACATACATTATCCACACATCAAGAAAGAAAGAAGAAAGAAAGAAAGAAAGAAAGAAAGAAAGAAAGAAAGAAAGAAAGAAAGAAAAAAAAGAAAGGAAGG
Organism: Dipus sagitta; assembly: GCA_036346955.1. Taxonomy (NCBI): domain Eukaryota; kingdom Metazoa; phylum Chordata; class Mammalia; order Rodentia; family Dipodidae; genus Dipus; species Dipus sagitta. The sequence continues at coordinate 86,892,451 of CM070771.1, read as the reverse complement.
AAGGAAGGAAGGAAGGAAGGAAGGAAGGAAGGAAAGAAGGAAGAAAAAGAAAACAAATAATAGCAATTGCTGGTGAGGCTATGGACCAAAAGGATCTTTATATACTGTTAATAGTGTTTCACACTAGTCCAACTAGTATAAAAATCAGAATGGAAGCTCCTCAAAAATTATAAATAGATTTACCTTGTGGCACAGCTATTCCACTCATGGGAAACAACTCAAGAACTACAAATCATGTATAACAAAGATAACTGCACATAAATGTTTCTTGTATCACTGCTCATAATAGCAAGGTTATGGAAATAATCTAGGTGTTTAACAACAGAGGAATAGATAAGACTGTGTTATATATTCAGAATGGATATGTTTTCAGCCAAAAAGAAAAAGTTATGTCATTAATAGGAAAATGAATACCACTGAAGATAATTATGTTAAAGTAGATTAAGGCAGTCTGAGAGACACTTTTCTAAAAATATATTTTATTTATTTATCTTAGAGAGAAAGAAAACAATTTGTGCATCTTGATTTATGTGAGTAGTGGGGAATCAACCCAGGTCCTTAGACTTTGTGGATGAACTCCTTAACCACTGAGCAATCTCTCCAGCCTGAGAGATACATTTTATATGTTTTCTTTCATGTGTTCTTCCTTGATTTTAGATAGATTCATAGAATCATTCATAGATTTGCAAATAAGCAAAACAGTCTAGGGGAACAAAGGTAACACAGGAGAGAGAAAGAGTAGGCTTGGGCTTGGAAGGTATGGGGGGAATATGCTCGCTGTAGAGTATATGCATTCATTTTTCAAAATGTCCCCATATAACACAGTGCAGTGGCTGATGAATACATACAATGAAAAAATAAATTATACAGACCACAATATTGATAACATTAATCACAGATGTATCTTTATCGAAGATACAGACTCCTATTTTTCTGTTCTTTCTAGAGGCCGAAATCTGCCTTTGAAGAAAGAGGTTTGATTTATTTCTGTTCTGTTGCTGCCTTCTCTCCCACAAGATTTAACTGCTGTTGGTCAAAGGAAGAATGCTAGAAAAGAAAGATGAACTGTCCAGTGACAAAAGTTTACCCTTTTTTTAATGGTTTTCATGAGTTTGAAGTTTCTCATTGTTCTACATCCCAAGAAATCCTCAGGCTTTTCTCTGTTGCTAAGGTTAGGTATTTTGCTTTCCTGGTTTGCTGTTCTTTCCATGAACATAAAAGTAGGTCGGGCACCATCACTTTGCTAAAGGAATCTCAGCTGCTCTCAAAAACTCCCCCCTTGGGCAAGATTCACAGTAGCAAAATTATCGTAATTCATTTTCCATCTGGAATAGTTGGTGAAGTCCTACCTCTGTTTAGTTTTACCACTGAAATGGTTTGTTAGCCTTTTTGGATTTCTAGATTTCTGGGGGACAACAAAGTTTATGGAATATGCACCATGATAGGCTCACTGATTTGTATTCTTTTTTTAATTTTTATTTATTTATTTATTCATAATTTTTTAACATTTTCCATGATTATAAAAAATATCCCATGGTGCTACCCTCCCTCCCCCCACTTTCCCCTTTGAAATTCCATTCTCCATCATATCCCCTCCCCATCTCAATCAGTCTCTCTTTCATTTTGATATCATGATCTTTTCCTCCTCTTATGATGGTCTTGTGTAGGTAGTGTCAGACACTATGAGGTCATGGATATCCAGGCCATTTTATGTCTGGAGGGAGGACGTTGTAAGGAGTCCTACCCTTCCTTTGGCTCTTACATTCTTTCCGCCACCTCTTCCGTATTATACCCTGAGCCTTGGAAGGTGTGATCAAGATGTTACTCAGTACTCCAGTCACTTCTTTCCAGCACTATGATACCTTCTGAGTCATCCCAAGGTCACTGCCATCTGAAAAGAGAAGATTCTCTACCCTAAATGAGAGTAGCATTAATATAAGGGTATAAATATTAAGAAAAGTGCTTACTGGGCAGTTTGATAAGCATAGTATATACATTTTTCCAGACATCAGCAGATGTTACAACCCTAGGGCTCCTGACTATCCCTGTTTTAAGTTTTCAGTATCAGGGATGTATTCCCGCCCCCCTCCCCCATGGAGCAGGCCTCCAGTCCAATTGGAGGGCAGTTAGTTTCCACCATGACAGACGTGCCACTACTGCACCCGTTGGCTCATTTGGCCTGGCTGGCCAATTATAAGGCTTGCAGTGTCCACTGTTGAGTATCTTCACTGGTGATTTCTCTTTCTCCCATTGAACTGCATGCAGACTGGCTTCTTCCAGCTTTCTCTCAGCTGGTCTACATGTAGGAGGTTATCAGCTCAGTTCCAGCAGGATTTCTCAGTGGCCTTGCCACCCAAGTATGTGGAGTCTTCAGCAATAGGGTCTTACCATCTATTCCTGGTGGGAAACCAAGGGCCTTGGCAATGGCCAATAATGTTTTTGGGGCATCAGGGACCTCCCTGACAAACAACTCCCTGGAGGTATCCCATCCCTGGCACTGAAATTTTTCTAACAATGATCTATGGCTCCTGAGAGTTCCATTGTCCAAAACCAGAGGATTCCATATGATTTATTTGCATCCTCTTAGATTTTGATTAGCCCTCCCTCCACCTTTCCCTTACTCAATCTCTTCCCCTGACCTCACTTTGGGTCTTTTCACCCCTGTTAATCTATTCTTCTACTTACATATATACAATATCAACCTATTAAGCACCATCCTCCCTTACTTTCTCTTACCTTTATATCACCTTTTTAACTTACTGGCCTCTGCTACTTAGTTTTTTCCTTCTCAAATTGTGAGCACTGTGTGTTTCAGGTAAAAGCAAGGATACACCCAACCCACTCCTTTGTTCAGTTTTCCTGGAAATTTCACTGGGGAGTCCCAGGACTTAGAAATTTGCAGATTTTTTTTCTCAAGCTGCTCTCTCTCTCTCTCTCTCTCTCTTCTTACAGTCTCATAATGACTAGAAGTTTCATGCACCAATAGTCACTACATATTTTTAACAATTTTGTTCGGAAAATCCTTATCTCTATATATGATTTTATAATTTGTACCTCTGATGTCTTCACATATTGCTGGAAACTGATATGTTACAGCAAAATTTTGAGCATTTTACTCTTTTTCACAAAGTGCTACAAGAGGTTTGTGTTTTGGCCCATGGCCAACTCCAGAAATCCTATGTGGAAGGATTATCATGGTGATGTATATGGATGCAGTTATAGTGAAGAAAAACAGGGAACAAAATCAAGAAAGTATGAATGAGCTACAATACAAAGTAAATCCTGATTAGATGCCAAAGGTAATGGAGATCAGCTACAACAGTCACAGTTCTTAAACCAAGTGATGAATTGGATCCTTCACTATCAAAGAATAATGATGAAAATAATGGAAGACTATCATTCTTGTGGGTTAGAGTTGGTGGGCATCCACTTTGAACTATGATGGAATTAGCACAGAGTAATCCCATGGTGTCTAACAGGTAGATTAGTATTCAAATGTGAATGTCAAGGAAGAATCATGTACAAATGCAGATTTGAACAGTTGGACCTACATGTGATTCTATATATTAATCACAGTAAAAAAAAATACAAAGAAACAGAATAAAATAATAATGAGCTTCCCTAGAACCACTGCAAGCAACAACATTCTAGGAAGTTACATTAAATATAACAATGACAAAAACAATAAGGAGAGCCAATGAGGGCTAGAGAGAGCTCAGTCAGCAAAGTGTTTGTCTCGAGAATATGAAGACCTGAGTTCAATTGGAAGAAGCCACATGGAAATGCCAAAGGTTATGGTGCACACCTGTCATCCCAGCATAGGGAAGTCAAGACAGTAGGATTCTTAGGCTTGCTGATAAGCCAGTCTAACCTATCTAGTGAGCCTTGGGCAAAAGGAAGACATTGTCTCTGAAAGAAAATGTAGGTAGAATTCCTGATGCTGATACCCGAGGTTATGCGCTGGACTCCACATGTACATATATGCATGCACATGTACTCTCAAATGCACACATGCACTTGCACATACATGCATAACAATGCTATTATGAAATAAGAACATTGCTGTATGTCTTGATTTTTCCAAAGAGCAAGCTACAGCGGAATGAAGTGATGTTGACAGGAATATGATAAGATTTGAGAAGGAGTAATTAGAAATAGGAATTAGTAAGTACTTGGAGCCCTTAGCAAGAATAATGCTTTTTTTTTTTTAAAGTCTGGTAGAAGTTATATGACCTTGGGTGAGAAGTGAAAATTTCATTAAGATCCTCACAGGAAAATAGTCACACTAGAATTAGTATGATAAAAGGATGATTTACAAAAATGAGGGCTGGGAATAGCAAAACCACAAAGGATGACACAGTAGCTTAGGACCTAGAACCAGGCTCCATTAGTGTTTACAAAAGTTGGGAGTGGGCTGGAGAGATGGCTTACCAGGCAAGGCATTTGTCTGCAAAGCCAAAGGACCTCAGTTCGATTCCCCAGAACTAACGTAAGCCAAATGCACAAGGTGGCACATGCGTCTGGGGTTCGTCAGAAGTGGCTGGAAGCCCTGGCATGCCCATTCTCTCTCTCTCTCTCTCTCTCTCTCTCTCTCTCTGTCTGTCTCTCTCTCTATGTCAAATAAATTAAATTAAACAAATATTTTTAAGAAGAAAAAAAAATGAGAGTATTTACCAGATACTAGTAGGGTGGGTTACCTGGAAGAGGGGAAAGCTTCAATCAATGTAGTAGTCATACTGAAGCAACCTCACAGTGACATAGAGATCTTTATCTCGCTTTCTTTCTGTGACATTTCCAAATGTGCCTCCCATTGGCCAAGTACATGTAGAAGCTGACGTGAAAAGCAATGCATTTTCATAATCTGTGTGGGTCAGTTTGGATCTGAACAGGTCCATGTATAGTATCCCCTGCCAATGTGATGGGAGGAAAGACTGCATTGAAGAGTAGACCACCAGTTAAAGAAATGTTGGTGATAAGAAAAAAAAAAAAAATTAGCTGCAACCAGAAAAGGATGTGAGGGCATACAAGAGCTTTAGGGATGGATAAACGTTCAGCATTTTAGAAGTAATAAAGAATTCCTTAGAGAAGGAGAAGGAGGAAATACTATAGCAGGGGCTGTTTATTCATAGGGTAATTTTCAGTAGGAGATAGAGACAGAATTGGGGGCAGAATTCGGTTGGATAGTGGTTATTAGAATATAAAGTGTCCCTTAAGGTTCACGTGATTGTGATTAAATTTCATACTTGACCTCAGCAGGTAGAGAGTTATGGAAGTAGGGCCTTACTGGGGAAGTGTGTTGCTGGGCTTTACAAGTTTATCCCTGCTAGGTGTCCATAAGTCAGGTCATTCTTGCTGATGTGGCAAGATGTAACTCCCCACTGCCTGTGCATACCATGCTTTCTATGTCATGATGAAACTTCTCAAAACTGTTAGCTGAAATAAACCCTCGCTTTCCAGGAGCTGCTTCTGGTCTAGCGTTTTATCCTGGCAACAAAAAGGTAGCTGCTACAGGGAGTTAGTCTTGACCAGGAAGAGGCCCTCTTCTTGATGTACTACAAAATAAAAGTAAGTGTCTCTATATATAGGTTGAAATATGGCTCATGTTTGGAAAATATTTTGTTAGAGGGACCAATTGACAGGCATTTATTTTCTTTTTTAAATTTTTTTGTTTATTTTTATTTATTTATTTGAGAGTGACAGACAGAAAGAGAAAGAGACAGATAGAGATAGAGAATGGGCGCACCAGGGCCTCCAGCCACTGCAAACGAACTCCAGACGCGTGCACCCCTGTGTGTATCTGGCTAACATGGGTCCTGGGGAATCGAGCTTCGAACTTGGGTCCTTAGGCTTCTTATTCTTATTGATTTATTTGAGTATTTTCTTCATATGGTAGAAATATAACATGTGCTTGATCTTATCTTCAAGACAAATGAGGGTGTGACAAACAAGTAAATATATTCCAAAGGTCTTGCTATTCCCATTCCCATTTTTGGATGCCTCAGATCTTTTTCTGTCATGTATAAATCAATGTTGATACAATCCAGAGACATATGCATATGACCCAAGGAAAGAAGACACCATAGTTTGTTTTGTTCAATTATTACTAAATGCCCAAGAATAGGTGACTCATTAAGCACAGTTCTGGAGGTAGAAAAGTACAAGGTCAAACTGAAGGCATCTCTATGATGTTTTTTGCTGTGACCTCACATGGGAGAAACTGTATTTTATATTTTTAAGGCATTTCTAATTTTTAATTTTTACTTATTTATTGAGAGAGAGAGTGGGTGGTCCAGGGCCTCTACCCACTGCAAACTAACTCCAGATACATGTACCACCATTTACATCTGGCATACGTGAGTAGAAGAAATAAAACGTGGGGGCATAGACGTCACAGGCAAGTGCCTTAACTGCTGAGCCATTTGTCCAGTCTCAGTCCCCAGAAACCATTTTTATAGTGACATTAATATTAAAGATTATTATTACGCCTCTCTTCTATATGTTATTATGTTTAACATTTTTTTTCTAACTTTCTCATTCACTATCCTACCATCCCACTTCTTTTACTAAAGTCAGATCAGAATCAAAATCTGAAAGGCCAGCCCAACCTTCTCTGTATTTCCTTCCCATCATTAATTATGCATTACACCAATAACTTCTCTTCCTAAGTATCCAAATGAAGATAATATCATTTGAATGAATATATTACTGGTGGTTTTATCTTTTATTTTCCAGAATCTACTATGTTCAATTGTATAAAATGGGTATTTCAATCGCTAATAACTTTCTTTACTGTTCTTAAAGATTTTTTTTTTTATATTTACTTATGTGAAAGGGTGGGGAGAGTAGGCATGTCAGGGCCTCTACCTAGTGTAAAAAAACGCCAGATTCATATGCCACCATATATATCTGGCTTACGTGGGATCAGGGAAGTCTCATCTAGATCCTTAGGCTTCACAAGCAAGTACCTTAATCACTATGCCATTTCTCCAGCCCATGATTTTCACTTATTTACCACAAATTTAATATTGGGGCTTGTCCATAAAAGATTTTATAACTTTGTGGTAGAAAACATAAAGATTACGAATAGTTTAAATGATAAAAGCATAGATCTTTTCCCAAAGGATAAGAATAAGTTCTATGGATTATAAGAAGTTAATGGTTGTTGTTGATGAATAAAGACTATATAGTACTACTTTCGAGTTTGTCTTCAAGACTAGATAACAGAGAAACACTTGACTCTAGAGGTTGCTGTAGAATGGACAGGTGGAAGTCACAGAAGATCCAAGCAGGAAGAACGTGTGATGCGTTTGAAGAGTGCACAATAAACTGTTGAAAAAAATCTGTAGTACCAATTAAATTTGAAGATTAAAATGCATGTTGTATTAGTCAAAATATACTGGTATTTTTTTTTTTAGTTTTGAGATTATATAATAAAATGTTTAATCAGCTCACCTTTTTCCCAATATGTGCACCTATCCAAATTACCAGTTAAGGAGTCAAAACACCCCACACATGGATGTATACCTGATTATTATTTAAGCTTAATTAACTATCACTCACACATGATGTTAGAAACATGTGAATTTCTAACTCCTGCTCAGCATCTTTGATGTCAGCTGCGTAACAAGTATGTTAGCAAAAATATATAATTCATCCTAGAAAAGTCAATTATAGAATTCTGCTTACAATGGGAAATGCCATTACTAGTAAGGCTACAGAAAGATAATGAGAGCATAACTTGAATTTATCTTTTATCAAAGTGTGCATGACAAAATAATTGGGATTCTAAGCTTTGGAGCTGTTATCTTTGGAAACAAAGATTCAAATAATTAGTTGTTTCTTTCTTTTATTATTTATTTACACATAATAGCTTTAATAAGCAGAAGGATAAGTGATAATTAATAAAACAAATATTAATTGTGTTTTCCTAATACAAAATTTCTCTTCTCAAAAAAGTGTAAAAAATTATCTGGTTAGAAAAATTTTCTAAATTAGTTCCTTTGTAATGTTTTTTTTGAAGGAAATATAATTGTAGTTTGTGTTGTTTTTTCTTGCATATATGTTTGGCATACATGTATGTATGTATGCATTTTGTACGTGTCTGAATGTGTGTGTGTGTGTGTGTATGCAGCTAGGGGACCAGTGGTATGTCATTTGCCATTTTCCATCACTCTCTATGTTATTTTTTGAGACAAGGTCTCCCATTGAATCTTGAGTTCACTAATTTGACTATAATAGCTAGCCACCAATCCCCAGGGATCCTATTCTCTCTTCCTCCCCAGCAGTGGGATTACAAATGTTTGCCACCAATCCTGGTATTTTTCACATGTATGCCAGAGACTCACACTCAGGGCCTCATGTTTGTAAGTGCATTACTTACTTGGCTATCTCTCGTTGTCATTTGTTTGTTTTATCAAGACAGGATTACATAGCCCAGATTGGCTTTGAACTTTTTATGCAACTAAGGATAACCTTGAACTGCTGATCCTATTGCTTCACCTCAACTCCCAAGGGTTAAGATTACAGGTGTCCACCACCACCTACAGCCACATACAGTTTCAAAGTTGGAGTTTAATAATAGATTTAAGCAGGAGATGATGGAGAGAGGGAAAGAAGAAAGAAATGAAAGAGAGGTATGTATTTATTAAATCTTTCACTGTAGCAGATATTCACAATACCAATACATAGTATACTTGTTTTCCTACTTACCTCATTCTAATATAAAATGTCCCTTATCATAATATTTCTAAATGTAACTTACTCAAGTTAAAAATTTCATTTTTATTATAGATGGAATATAAACAGTATTCTATAATTTAACAGATAGAAAGTATATGTATTCTTAATGAATTAAAATCTAAACAGTTTATATAAAAGACAAGTGCTAATAAGATGATAATATTGATTATAGTTATCTACAGTAAATAATTTCATGTCATTATTCCTGAAAACTGATCTGATAAAAAGCTTCTTTATGTATTCTTTCATACTAAGTGAATATTCTTAAAAAATTAATAAAGTTGTCAAGGCTATATAATAGGTGATATCTATTTCAAAATTATACCCTGGGGCTTCTATTGCTAATTTATGCATGTATCTAAATTACAGAACTAACATAAATGCATCATCTCATGATACATGAAGAATTTATCTCCTAAGTACCTGATATCTAAATATGGTTTTAAAAGTAAAAATATAAGCCAGGTGTGGTGGCTCACACGTTTAATCCCAGCACTCGGGAGGCAGAGGTAGGAGGATCACTGAGAGTTCAAGTCCACCCTGAGACTACAGAGTGAATTCCAGGTCAGCCTGAGCTAGAGTGAGACCCTACCTCGAAAAAAAAGAAAGAAAAAAAAGTGAAAATATAAAAATATTAACCAATATGAGAAAAAAATCTCAAAGACTCTGCTGGCATTAAATAGCAGGTATAACTGCATAATATACTTATCACTTTCTTATTTTCATACTGTCAATATTTTGTTCAGCAAATAAAATGGGTGGCATAACAACTGACAAATTTCCCTATAAATATTTACTAATGCTACTTTAACATTTTGTTAAAGTTCTCTTTTCAGATGGAAGCGACTACTGGGGGATCTAAAATCCCCCAAAGTGCTGTTAGGAAATGACAGTGGAGTATTTAGTACTAAGTGACACATCTCTCACACACTGGTCAAGGCTCAGGGGCCACTGGAAGAACTGACAGAAAGAACATAAGAGCCAAACTATTGGGAAGATTGCTTTGGAATGCTGTCTACCAGATACAAAGTGGCCCTTGCCACTGTAAGCTTGAAATAAGCCTGTGCCTCCCATAAGCCATGTGTCTGGTTGGTTGCTCAGTCCAGCAACATGGAATTGACTGAAACAGTGCCCATAGACAGAAAGCAGTATATACCAACTCCAGAACTGGAGCTGGAAGGCTGTTTATGTGTTTCCTTTCTCAGGCATGTAAACAGCTCTTTGTAAAGTTCATAAGGTTAGAGAGACTGGGACACTCTTACCTTGGCTGTAACTGACAAAACCACTCTGTACAGACAAATTCCACAAGGAAAATTATCTAGGCTAAAAATGTGTTAGTTGTAGAGTATAAACAAGAATTGAATATAGAATAAATGAATTGATATTACAGATACGTGGTTTTATGCACACATAAAACATAAGATTGAAATTAGTCATGAAAATTATTACAAAAAGAGTAAATGGCTTTAAAACATTTACTAAAAAACAACCCTGCCTTGCATAGCCAGCTAAATCCAACACCATTTGGCCCACAATATTAGTGTGGACAAATCTTCAGATTATAATGTTAAATCAATTTAGAGGAATTTATATAATGTAAAATAACACTTTCCTAAGAGAGTAGGCATGCATAATATTGCAGACACATACACACAGTCATTTATATGTGTCTTGTGTTTATTCTCATTTTTCCCATGTTGAGAGGTTTGCCGAGACACAGAAATGCAGGACAATCATGATATCTTATTTGCTATATTTCATGATGCCAATTTGTATATGCAACCAATATTAATGTGTAAACTTTTACATGTACTTACATGAAAATTAGACATTGTTTTTGAAACAGTTATCTATATAAGTGATGAAATAAACTGGATACCAAAGCTAAGTGTAACAATTCTTTGATTATCCTTTAGTAATTTTTTTCTTAAAAACAAACACTTTACATACTTTTTAAAAAATATTCTTTCAGGAATAATCTTTATGTTCATACCCTTATATTAACACTACTCTCACTTTTGGTAGAGAATCTTCTCTTTTCAGATAGCAGTGACTTTGTGATGACTCAGAAGGCATCATGGTGCTGGGAAGCAGTGACAGGAGAGCTCAGTACTGCAATATCTCTATCAGCCCTTCCAAGGCTAAGGGTCTATTGCGGAAGAGGTGGCAGAAAGAATGTAAGAGCCAAAGGAAGGGTAGGACTCCTTACAACCTGCTTCCCCCAGACACAAAATTGCCTATGACCTCACAGTGCCTGACACTACCTACACAAGACCATCATAAGAGGAGGAAAAGATCATGACATCAAAATAAAAGAGAAACTGATTGAGAAGGGGAGGGATATGATGGAGAATGGAGTTTCAAAAGGGAAAGTGGGGGGAGGGAGGGCATTACCATTGGATATTTTTTATAATCATGGAAGTTGTTTAAAAAAAGAATAAAGACACATCTGCTGAGAAATATAATTAATCATAGCGTAACATGCTTTCCCAAGATCTTTTCATATTACAAATGGACTTCTGCATATTCATGTATGACATACATTAAGAACAATAAGGGATATAAAGGCATTCAGATTGCCATCAGTAATTGCATCATTATTCTAGCAATGTGAAGTGGGTACAGTGACATGTGGCTCTTCATTGCCCTCGGTGTCACTGAGCAGCACAGGCAGAAGGGGATGCAAGAGTGAGAACAAGATGAAAGTCTGTTCCAGTTTGGGTCAAAGTCCTAAACATGCCACTAAAATTGATCATTTATTTTATATTGAAACAAGGGGCATTCCTACAGCATGATTTGTGGTTAGAAAATGTCATGTCTTTTAGTGAGAGCCAGGGATCTTTCGCAAAGCTGCTGAATCCAGTCTTAGGCCAGAATCCGAAGAAGATGAAACTCATATATCTTGTTACACAAATAGTAAATAGAGCAGCTTTCCTCCCATCAGGTTAAAGTAGCCTCAGTCACAATAATGCTAAAATAATCATATATACTTCAATGGTAATATGTTTTAAAATTTGCTATCTTATAAAATAATGTTAAAAGTCATATAACTATGTCTAGCTGGAGAATGTCAGCGACCCAGTATTGTTTTAAAAGGTAGTTGGTAAAGAACACTAAACATTCGTGTTCTGTCTCCTTTGTAAACTGCACAACTAAGAAACTAAATATACAAGTTTGGATATAGCTATTAACAGCTAATGAATGAAGAAAGAATTACAGTATCATTTCATAGTCCTTAATGAATTAATGGACCAAGGTTTTAAGCATTAATTGCTTAAAATCACACATAGAGACACTAACCTTGACTTTATGTAAATAACAAAGCAAGCTACTTTTAAATACAAGGCATAAATCTGACCTAATCTTAAAATCCAAATCTTAATTTGGAGAAAATATAGCCCATGTTGTTTTGAATAAGTGAATGCTAATTACCATTTTATTAACTAAAATAGCTTTTTAAAATATATATGTAATGTATAAATATATGTAATTATTTATATATGTAATAATATACATAATTAATATATGTAATTATTTTTCATGCATCTTAGCTTTCCAAAAGAACTCCATTTCATTTAAGGGAAATTCAAAAAGGTTTTGAAAATCCTTAATATTAAATGTGCCTGTGATACAAATAAGTTTTGGGTGATTTCTGGTTAGCCCTGTGCTGACAAGGCTAGCTAATGACAATCTCTGAGAAGGATTACCTCTGGATGAAACTGTATTGCTAAAATACGTATGTGAAGCAGAAGATTAAATTTCTTGTTTTGAAGTTAAATTAATCACAGAGCGTCAATATAATTCATTCCAAGAATGTTACTGATCATCATAACCAGAATTTGGTATACTCCATTTATTTGTTCAGGACCTCATATTATCTACTCTCAAGATGTCTGAGTCACTATCTATAGGTTTGAATTTTCTCAGCCTACAAACAGTAAGACTATCCAATCCAGATATTTGCAAGGTAACTTGAGAAGTAAACGTCAAGTGTGGATACGTGATTGTTCTAAGGGAAAATAAAGTTTCATTTTGGAGCCAAGGCCTAGTAGTTAATGACAAAAGACCTAAGTTATTACAAGTTAAGGTGGTATAGGAGGTGGCAATTAAGGGTATAGAGTTTCCCAAGCACACTTGTATCCTATATCTCACCATGCACAAAAATGAACTCCAAATGGATCAAAGACCTCAATATGAGACTGGAAACTCTGCTACTACTGGAAGAAAAAATAGGAGGAACTTTGCACAACATAGGAATGGTAAAAGACTTCCTGAACAAAACCCCAGTAGCTCAGGAACTTAAATAATCACTCAACCATTTGGGTTCTAATGAAGGTGAAAAGTTTTCTCACAGACAAATTTACAATAAGCAGAGCCAATAGACTACCCACAGAATTGGAGAAAATTTTTGCTGGCTATCCAACTGACAGAGGCCTAATTTCTGGAGTCTACAAAGAACTCAAAACCTAAACAATAAAAAATCAAACAATCCACTCACAAAGTGGGGCAGAGAACTGAACAGGGAGTTCTGAGGGAGAAATACAAATGACAAACACAAACATAAGAAAATGTTCAGCAACACTAACCATCAAAGAAATGCAACTATAAGATTCCACCATACCCCATGAATGAAAACAAATGTTGTCAAGAATATGGAGAAATAGTAATGCTCATTCACTATTGGTGGGAATGTAAGATGGTATAACCACTATGGAAAGCAATAGGGAGGCTCCCTAAAAGGTTGACTATAGAGTTGCAAATTCCCTTACTGGGCATTTACCCTAAAAGCTCTATGCCTCAGTTCAGACAGATTTACTCAACCATGTTTATAGGTGCTCAATTCATAAAAGCTAAGGGCTGGAATCAACCCAGATGTCCACCATTAGATGAATGGATAACTAACATGTGGCATATCTACATGATGGAATTCTACACAGCAGTAAGAAAAAAATGGCACAATGAAATTTGTAGAAAAATGGTAAACTTGAAACAGATCATTCTCCGTGAACTCACCCAATCACAAAAAGATAATTGTCACATGGTCTCACTCATCTGTGGCTCCCAACCTGAATCTGCCCAAGATGCTTACATGCCCTGCCAAAGACACCATATTCTCTTGGTACAGAACATGTAGTGACCTAACTGGAATCTGGAAGAGAGCCAGTCCCCAGACTTTTAGCTCACGTAGTGCCAGAAGGTGCTATATGAGCTACTAGGGGAAAATGGCTAAAATCTGTCCAAGCTATTCAGCAGCAAACAACCTGACATGATACTCACCCAAGTGCAATAGTGGCACACAATCATGGTGGGTGACCAGCTGCTCTTGGATTGGCTAACAGATCCACTCAGTGGAACAGAACCCATAGATGGAACTGGGAAACAAGTCAGAATCATATCCAAATAACAAGTTCACTCTCCAATATCAAGCTCCCACCAATCTTTGGTTATAAGAGGGCCTACCTCTATTAAATTCTCTCCAAACTAATAATGGTTATCCCATTTATCTGATTCTGACTTCACTCTCTGTTGGAGAATCTGCTTCTCTTTTTCAGATGAATGCAGAACCTGAGGAGGGAATCACCCCATCACAACTCACCAGGACCCCAATTGAAACCATAGTGTAATTGGGGAAATGAGCAAGGGTGCTGCCTTCTTGGTGAACCTAGTATCAGCACAAGGGTGAAGGAGATAGACACAAAGACACTCATCTCCTACCAAATCAGAGATCTAGAGACACAAAGACTCTCCAGAGCTCATCACGGATGTAGACCTAAAATGAATCCAACATAGCTCAGGGAAATTCATGGTAGAGGGGGCAGAAAGATTGTTACATCCACAAGTTGGGACATTATGCACAGTGACATTCCTTCTTCCATGTAACTGATGGTTACCCCTACAATACAGGACCCACAATCCCCATGGGGATAAATGGCTCTCCAGTGAGGAGGGTCCCTTTGGAGTGGGGAGACAGGAATGACAGTATGGATGGTACTGTTATGGTGTCTGGTGTTTCACAAGCAAGAACATCAACTCACGGAATGTGAGGAAAAGTTTTATTGGGTAAAAAACAAAAGAAAAGAAAAAGAAAAATGCCTGGTATATCATGTCTGTGCCCTAGATGTAAAATCAGGGGGTAGCAGCCCTGAACTGTTCAGAGCGTCAGCTTTTATTGGAAATAACCACATGATGTTAGAAAAAAAAACAGGATGGGAGTTAAACCCCTAAATCACAGTTTACATGTGACACTTATAGCCATAAAAGTAAAAAAAAAAAAAAAAAAGAAAGAAAGAAAGAAAGAAAGAAAAAAGTTAAACAGATCTGTTGGTCAGTTACCTGAGTGGTGTGAGGCAGGCCTGTGGCCAGGAGTCCTGCTTATCTTAAGGAGTTTGCTCAACAATGCAGGCCCCAGGAAATGCTATTCACTATTCATCCCAGCAGAGCCCATTGTTTACCTAGTGTTAGCAGAGCCTCCTGTTTGTCCACCATCAGCAGAGCCTCTGTAACATTTTGGTCTATTTACATTTCCCCCTCTGACATGGCACTAAATTAAATCTTTGAATTCTGAGGGATAACATCTAGGATTTGTTTAGTTTCAGATGGGGCGGGGGCATATTGTATCCATAATACTATAAGTTTAACAGAACTAATTCTATATATTTTTAAAATTTATTTATTTATTTATTTATTTATTTATTTATTTATTTAAGTGCAACAGAGAGAAAGAGGCAGAGAGAGAGAAAGATAGAGATAGAGAGAGAGAGAGAGGGAGAGAGAGAGAGAGAGAGAATGGGCACGCCAGGGCCTCTAGCCACTGCAAACAAACTCCAGGTGCATTTGGCTAACGTGGGTTCTGGGGAATCAAGCCTTGAACCGGGGTCCTTAGACTTCACAGGCAAGCGCTTAACCGCCACGTTCTGGGGAATTGAGCCTTGAACCGGTGTCCTTAGGCTTCACAGGCAAGCGCTTAACCACTAAGCCATCTCTCTAGCCCTAATTCTATATTTTTTATATCTACTTAGAGTATTAATAATGCTGGGTCCTATGGTAAGGCCTAAGAGTAGTAGTATCAGGGGGCAAGCAATAGGAGAGATAAGGGAAGTTCATCATGGAGACTAACTAAACATAGATTGAAACCAATTATTTTATCTAAAGCCATACATACGGCCCCTTGTTTTATAAAAAGTTAGTCAAATCCTCTTTTATTTTGTCCCCTTCTCTTTCATAGCTGTTGGAGTAGGTAGGATGACCTGGTGGGAGCTCTTCCAACATCCCAATACACTGTCTCTTGATCCAAGCTGTCCCCAGGCTGAAAGGGATGGGAGCAAACAGGGTGTGTCTGAAAAGCAGCCTTGACTGCTGGAACAATGGACTCCTGGACTCTTTTGATAGAAGAGAAGAAACCTTTCATTAGTAAAGTTATCTGTTCAAGATCCACCCAGGGCAGGATGGGGGAGGGGAGGTTCCATACATTATTGTAAATGGAGTAATTTCTTTTACATAAGGGATACATCTGGCCCTTAACAGGGTGAAGGGAAGGAATCCCATCCATCCTTCACCAGTCTCTAGAGTTAATTTAGTTAAAGTCTCCTTCAAGGTCCAATTTATCCTTTTTATCTGTCCTGAACTTTGGGGATGATAGACACAGTGTAATTTCCAATTAATCCCAAGAGTCTTAGTCAATTTTTTTAGTGATTTTTAACATAAAGGCAGGTCTATTATCTGTTCCTATCCTGAGGTGCACCCCATAGTGGGAAAATTTCTCCTTAAATAATTTTTTAGTCACTATTTGGGTTGTCTCAGACTTGGTTGGGAAAGTTTTTATCTATCCTGAAAAGGTATCAACATAAACAAGTAAATATCTATATTTATATTGATCTGGCTTTACCTCTGAGAAATTAACTTCCCAATATCTAAATGGCTCTGTTTTTTGTTCTTTCATCCCCATTGGTGGTGCCTTACCAGAGAAGGCATTAGTCTGTTGGCAGGCCTGACAGCGGGTGGTGATGTCCTTGATGATAGAGTCCATACCTGGGAAGAAAAATTCTTTCCTTACTAGCTCGTGTTGCTTTCTAAGTGAATTTCTTTATGTAGTTGTTCAGCCAGTCTCTGCTTTAGGGTTTGGGGCAGCAGCAGTTGTCCATTTTCCAGTTGGTACCATCTTTGTGGGGGTCTGTTCCTTTATGATGAGAGATGAGCTGTAGGCTCTGTTTTGTGAAGGCATTCGCCATCTCGTCGTTTCCAATATCAGAGCCTTGGTCAGTGCTAGCAGTTTAGCTTTCAGAGCCCATGTACCCCAAGGTAGGAACTCAGCCCACAGGGTTTTTTCCAAAGTCACCACAGCTGCTCCTGCATACCTGATTCCATCCACGACAAAGCTGTTGGCATCAGAATATATCACCAGGTCAGTGTCCAGCCAAGCCACATCCGTCAGGTCTGAGTGGAGTCCAGGGAGGCAGAGGTGATCTCTAGGCAGTCATGCAGAGGGGTTGATGCCTCATCAGTCTCCGGCAGCAGGGAGGCTGCATTCAAAGCCTCAATTTGGTGAAACTGCATCCTTGGTTGATCTAAGAGCAAGGCCTGATAGTGAATTATGTGAGTTGGAAAGCCATCAGTCTGGAGGCTCTTTAAAAGAGTCATATGTGGGGTCTGGCCCAAGGTTAATTTGACAGTGTCTGCTGTCAGAATAGCAGCAGCTGTACTAGCCCAGAGACAAGAGGGCCAACTAGCAGCTATTGGATCTAGCTTCTTAGACAAGTAGGCTACTGGGCAATGCCATGGCCCCAGTCTTTGAGTTAGGATGCCTGGCTTTTCCCTTCTTTTCAAACAAATTGAAGGGTTTGGTTAAGTCTGGAAGCACAAGGGCAGGGGCTGATGTCAATGCTGACTTTAGCTATTGGAATGTTTGTTTCTCATTTGCAGTCCAATTAAAATCTTTTATTTTATACTTATTTATTTATTTATTTATTTATTGGGCCTCTAGTGGCATCATACAGAGGCTTGGCTAATTTAGCAAACCTTGGGATCCAAATTCTGCAGTACCCTACAGCTCCGATGAATTCTCGGATCTGTCTCTTAGTGGTGATTTGAGTGATGGCCTGAGTCCTAGACGCCAACAGCATACTTTTACCTTCCTGGAGTTTGTATTGCAAGTAGGTTGCCTTATGCACACACAGTTGAGCCTTCCTGGCTGATACACGATAGCCCAGATGCTGTAAGTTGTCTAGGAAATATTCTGTGGCAGAGAGGCATTCTTCCTCTATTTCTACAGCTGGGAGAAGGCTGTCCATGTATTGTAGGAGCGGGGCCTCAGGTGTTTCTTTGCAAAAGTCCTTCAAATCTCTATGAAGAGTCTCATCAAAGAGGGTGGGGGCAATTTTTAAATTCCTGTGGAAGCCTAGTCCAGGTTAGTTGCCCACTGGTGTCTTGTTAGATCGGTAAACTGAATCAAGGTACTTGATCAAGTTACAAACTCCTTACATAAGGTAGACATCAAACTTACCTAAAATGTATGTCAGGATATGAACAGATGATAAAAAAGGCATCAAGTAAATGATGGCTTAATGGTTTCAAAGGAGATTTTTCAACAGAATGATTTTGACCCATATCTTCAAAGATGAGGACAAGACAAATGAACACAACACCAAACACAAACATGCTAGCAATAACTGCTCTCCTAACATTGCCATATGGCTGCCAAACCAAAACTAAACCAGAAATAGACCTCTGTTCAAAATCTCTGAATGGAGCCAGAGAAGGTCAAGGGCTGCCCCTTTATCTCTTGTCCAAGGGAATTAATGCTGCATCCAGCTTCCCTCGTGGACCCAGAAAAGTGCACACAACGAGAAAACCAGAAAAAAAAAAAAAGAAAAACAAAAAAGAAGAGTGGAAAAAGCACCTCTGGAGGTTTCTTACCCAATAAAGGTAGGGGCCGGCAATCCTTGTCAAAAGTTCCCCATCAATGGCTTGCTACCAACTCCAAATGAGGAACATGCAGACGGATGGAGATATGGTTCTCCGGCCAAGATTAGGAGTCTTTCCCTGGTACAGTCACCCCAGAGTTGAAGAGGGGACTCACGGGATGTGAGGCCAAGTTTGATTGGGTAAAAAAGAAAGTAGAGAAAAATAAAAAAGTCTGGTATATCAGGTCTGCTCCCCAGAGGTAATATCAGCGGGGCAGCAGCCCTAAGACAGGATGGGAGTTAAACCCTAAACCACAATTTACCTGTGACAGTTACAGCCATAAAAATAAAAACAAAAATAAAAAAGGAAATTGTAAACAGATCTATTGGTCAGTTACAGGAAGTACCACCTGGGAGGTGAGAGGCAGGCCTGTGACCTGCAGTCCCACTTATCTTAATGCATTTGCTCAACAATGCAGACCCCAGGAAATGCTATTCATCCCAGCAGAGCCTCTTGTTTACCTGCCTTTAGCAGAGCCTCATGTTTGTCTACCATCAACAGAGCCACCTACAACAAAATGACTTCTGTATTTCTCTAGGTATAAAGAAATGTAGAGAAATATAATATTTTGCTCTCTTTACAGTACCAACAAGGGCTGCTTACACACTGAATATGCATATAACTAATGAAAAGAAAAATCAAAGCCATGCTACTTTTGCAAGTTGCAAGGTACAACCAATAGCAACAAAAAGAAATTCAAAATTAAACAGAGCGAACAAAATTCTAACCCAAACCCTTTCACCCACATTTAAAAAGAAAATCCAAGGCTGGAGAGATAGCTTAGTGGTTAAGCGCTTGCCTGTGAAGCCTAAGAACCCTGGTTTGAAGGTCAGTCCCCCAGTACCCACATAAGCCAGATGCACAAGGTGGCATGTGCATTTGGAGTTTGTTTGCAGTGCCTGGAGGTCCTGATGCATCCATTCTCTCTCCCTCCCTCCCTCTCTCTCTCTGCCTCTTTCTCTCTATGTCTGGCTATCACTAATAAATTAATAAAAGTAAAACAAAAAGCATTTAAAAAATCCATTGCTGGTATTTCTCCCTTTCCCATCTCTAGAGGAACTCATTTCTATGAATATCTATAGTCATTTCTATACAAAAGGGTTAGTAATCATTTCTATAAAAAAGGGTTAGGAAAGAAAAGGAATTATGCATTTTCAGGGCTGAGGTCATGCATGGAGCCCGTATGTCAAGGCTGATCTGTTAGTTTCTAACTGACTTCCTTCCCAGCATTGAACAACTGACCCTCCACAATCCTCTGTGGTCTGGTTCACAGTGGAGGTGGCACAGAGCTATTTAGAAGCTAAAATGAGTTTGTCTTCTTTGCCTACAGAGCTACAGAGGGGGAAACACTTGTCTGTAAGTGATAATTACTTTCTGCTTTTTACAGTTGAAATAGCAATGGATCAAGGACATAGATAGTTGTCGTGGGTCTGGACACACTCTGATCAGATGCTTTGGATGTGTTTAAGACCAGGGCAAACTATGTAGCCAAAAGGCTGTTCTGGGACTCACATGTAGCCCAGACTGATCTCAAACTCATGATCTTTCTGTCTCAGTCTCCTGAGTGCTAGGATTATAGGCCGTTTCACCATATTCCACTTATTCAGATAACCTTTACCTGAAGACGTGGACTGCTGAAGGATTGCCAGCCAATGCTCCACATCTGTCTCTTTCTCTGTAGAATACCCCCCCACCCCACCCAGACTAAACAGTGACCACATTGCATATGCAAGACAATGTTCACTGCCTGTCCCAGGGCAATGTTGTTGAAGCAATTTTTCTAAGAGCTTCTCATTGGAAATGGGTAAATCTGGTTTCTATCAGAAATGCCTTTCTTCCTTCGCTTTTACCCTGCTTCAGGCTGCTGCCTCCGACCCTGCAAATGTCAAGAACAAGAATCCTCCTCTCAGGTTTCTTCTGTACTGAACTCAAAGTAAGAACCTGAGGCAATTTCCAGGGTGCATGTCCTTGTTACCAAATGTTCTTTTTACCAAACATTTGTTGAATGCTTCTTGCAATAAAGCCACACCCTTACCTTAACTGAATCCTGCTACAGTATCTTCCCAAGGTAAACACTGTGTAGTGTGAATGCTGGAACGGAAAAGTTAACAGTATTGATTTCAGGGCAGTCTCCTTTAATCATTAGTCATGGAACTAGAAATAAAGCAAAATTTTATTGTTCTCTTTATGTATGTAGAGAGTGAAAATGAAAGAAAAAGATTTAATGACTTGGCTGAGCATAATTTCTATTACGTCTGTCTTTAAGCTTATGCTGGAAAAATTCTTTACTCAAATTTGAAACATGGGGCTGTGGGAGGAATGACAGCTGCTCATTAAATTATCTTTTATCTGTAATTTTTTGGGGGAAAAGAATTCATTACATTTCAGGGAGACACACTGAGAACAAATCCATGAAAAAATAGCTGTAAAATATTAACCCTTGAAAATTATTTTCTATTCACATATATAAGTGCATTTCAGATGGTATCAAAGCTCATCTAAAGTATGTCCCTAAATCAGAAGCACACTCTAACAGTTACAGTACTAGAAAATTTTTATTTTCTCACATGTATAACATTTCTTAAGATTTTTAAATATTGAAAGAATATTTATTAGAAAATACATAGTAGAAAAAAACACAGATTCTTTTTGTTTATTATTTATTTATTTGAGAAAGACAGAGAGAAAGAGGGAGAGAGGGGGAGAAAAAGAGAGAGAGAGAGAGAATGGACACGCCAGGGCCTCCAGCCACTGTAAACAAACTCCAGATGCATGTGCCCCTTATGCATCTTGCTAACGTAGGTCCTGATGTGGGTCCTGGGGAATCAAGCCTCAATCCAGGCTCCTTAGGCTTCACAGGCAAGTGCTTAACCACTAAACCATCTCTCCAGCCCTCACAGAAAATTTCATGTGATTTTGTTACAGATAGAATAGTAAGATAGTTTAAACAATTTTATTCATTATTTCATGAAAAGATCCAAGTAAATAGTCATTTGTTATAATTTTTTATACAATAAAATGTTTACTATTTTTATAAAATTACAAACAGGGGGATTGAGATTGCTCAATGATTAAGACAATTGCCTGCAAAACCTAATATCCAGGATCCAGTTCACTAATACTCACATGAAGGCATATGCACAAAGTGATGCATGTATCTAGAGTTTATTTGCAGTGGCTGGAGGCCCTGGTACACCCATACTCTGTGTGTCTTCTCTGTCTCACTGTTTCCAAATAAATTAAATAAAATATAAGTGAAATATATATGTATTAAAATTACTAACAAAATAAAATTATATGAAATATGTCAAACTTACATTTTAACAGCATATTTATGTTACTACTTTGCTGAATAAATTTTGTGTAGTTACATATTTATGTCATCTCACAACATTGTAATAAATGACTTTTAAAGCCAAGAGAAAGAGATATTTCCCAAATGAAAATAATAAATTATAGCATATTTCTTGCTTTCCTTCATGATTAGTAGTATATAATGTACTACAAAATAAAGATTTAAGCAATCAAAATATTGTGCATATTTATCTTATAACAATATATAAGGTAAAAGGTATAATTAAACTGAATCAATTTGAGTTTACATGTGATCACTTTGTTTTTATCTTGTTTTATATGCTATGCCTTATTTCAGAATAGTTTTCTTACTGTTATTAAATATATGTTTGAATTTTATAATAATATTAGATATTTTCTGTAAGCAAGTAAGCCTGGGTTAGGCTAGTATATTTGACAATAAAGAATGCCTTTGCTCAGTAGGTTTAACTGCAGATATAATTTAAGCCGAATTCATACCCCCACTGTTCTATAGGTATTTATCTATGTTCTTATATCATTATTTCTCTCAATAAAATCTGTCCATAATAACTTGTCCTAATTGTAATTAAATGAACAATATTTTGATTTCACTAATCATTCCTAACATACTCAGTTAAACGTGGTACAATTATGTGATGAATGTGGAACATCTTAATGTTTGTTCTTTAAATTGAGTAAAATTACTTTGTATAGAACAGGAAGTTTATATTTTTTTTTCCAGAAAAGTTTGAAGGAGTATTTCATTGGCATTTTAACAGACCTTTAAACAGATTTTTAAAAAATATTTTTATTTTTATTTATTTGTTTATTTTTTTGAGAGAGAGAAAAACAGGGAGAGAAGCAGATATGAAGAGAGAATGGGCCTCTAACCACTGCAAACAAATTCTAGACACATGTGCTACCTTGCACATCTGGCTTACATGGGTCCTGTGGAATTGAACCTGGGCCCTTAGGCTTGGAAGGCAAGCACCCTAATTGCTAAATTATCTCTCCAGCCCTTAAGTAAATTTTTTTATTGACACCCTATTATGTAGGATATTTAGCATACTATTTGAAAAAAGTTAAAAGAATCAACTGATACTACCAGACAATCTCACTTAATATTACTTAGTTATCCCTGCATTTTATTTCATGAAAATAGAATAGAGATAATGACCCTGTTTTTTACAAATGAAAATCAAATTCCTCAAAAAAGCTCATTTAAAAATTCCTGTTCTAATTATTTATAAGGTTCACATAAACTTACTTTATTCTCACTCATTTAACTTATTTTTAAATATTTTCATTTTTATTTATTTATTTATTTGAGAGAGAGAGAGAGAGAAGGAGAGGGAAAGAGGCATATACAGAATGGGTGTTCAGGGCCTCTAGCCACTGCAAAGGAACTCCAGATGCATGCACCCCCTTGTGCATCTGGCTTACATGGGTCCTGGAGAGTTGAATCTGGAGAGTTGCAGGCAGACACCTTAAAAGTTAAGTCATCTGTTCAGTCCTCATTTAACTTTTTTTTGTTTTGTTTTGTTTTGTTTTGTTTTGTTTTGTTTTACTAGGTAGGGTCTCAGTCTAGCCCAGGCTGACCTGGAATTCACTATGGAGTCTCAGGGTGGCCTTGAACTCACAGCAATCCTCCTACCACTGCCTCCCGAGTACTGGGATTAAAGGCGTGCACCACCACGCACGGCTGCATTTAACTTATTTTTAAAGTTTGAAAAATTAAAAAGCTTGGCAAAAATATACTAGGGGTCATGCCAACTCAGTTCAAGCTAGAATTTTAAAGAAAGGACAAATAAAACTCATCATAAAATTTCAAGTGGCTACATTTCTCTAGAATTCCATGGGAATATGAACAAAAGATCACCATGAATTAGTAAATTACATTATTTTTTCCTGTAAATTGAGTGGAGCCAACATTATTACAGAAAATTAATCAACACACATTTTCCAAACATTGAAGCCAGGGTTCTTCAAGGGCACTATGCTTTTTCTCCAATGCATGATTGAAGATATCCTTCTTTTTTCCCCTTGAAATCAATAACTAGAACTGCTTGATTTGGATCTGTTGCTTGATATTGAAAGTCACCATTAACATTTTTAAAATATTAATTTTGTAACACAAAGACAATAATTCTTCTGCATGGTAAAGTCCAGGTTGTGAAGGAATCATAAGTAACTTTTGCAGATTAGGACACATCATAAAAAATGGGCATTGTGTAAATTTGCTGGATGATGGGAAGTTGCCCATATACTTTGGGGTTACTCATAAGACACTGATTTGATAGATCTTTACAGTAAATGATCAAGTAGCAATATGCAGCGTTGTAAGGTGTGACGTAATGAGGGTGAGTCCATAGTCATTGGTTGTTTCCACTACCTGGAAAGGAAGACTTCATTTCAGCTGGATATATTCGTATAAGTTATGTCCAGAAACTGAAGGTATGCAGTTCTATGGAAGAAATTAATTCATGGTGAATTTATTTGGCAATGAGACTATAAAAGACAGTGGAACAAGAAAACAATATTGGAATTGGGAAACTGGAGAAAAAATAAAGAGTAATGACATTTATATGGGAAGTTTAAACTTGAAGTAATCTTAAATAAATATCTTCATATATTTGCGATGTTATTCTTATATCTTTATTATGTCTGCACACAATGACCATTTTCTAGTGTCATATATATTCTTATTCATATATATTCATAGATATATTCTCTATTTAACAGTAATGAAGTTTCAATTATGTTAAGTAATGGTTTTTGCCTGAAATTCAATCAAAAAGAACATAAGTAGACATTTTTGATTATTCAGTTATTTCCTTTTCCATTCTTCCCTAGATACTTTAATTTCAGTATCTTGAATTTATGAGTTATACCCTTGATAATCCTTATAGATTTCAAGTATTTCTCCCTCTCCTGATAAAAATCAAATAATTTCTTATGTTTTACCCTTCCTTATGCACAGAAAATGTTAATAGTAATAGTTTGAATTTGTTTTATCCCAATATTTTGAAAATCACAGCCCTCAAACCCATCAATAAACTTTGCCAACATAAAAATTTCCTTGAAAATGTCAGTTGCAAACATTGTAAAGTGACTTTCTAAATAGCTAACAGTTCATCTAATTAATAATAATTATACCTTCTTTCTTGGCATATACCCACCCATACATTGCTTCAAAAGTGAAATATCACACATGTATGCTTACACATACAACTATTCAAATATGGCTGTGGCTTTATAATGAAATTAAATCTTTTAGTGCGCACTCAGAAATATTCATGGTATTTATAGCAAATTTTGATATCATAACCATGCTCTGAATGTATGATTCTAGTTTAGAATGAAATAATGATGTTATTTTATGGGATTCTTTGATGTAATGTCTCCTCCTGTAACAAACCAAGCAGAATAATAGTTGGTAACTTCCTAATCACCCTAGCTCGTTGTGCTCCTGTATCTGAGTGAGCACTACTGTGAAGAGACATGCAAAGTTTGCAAGGGTCATAAAGAATTCAGTCATTGACATGTTTCTCTAAAAATAGATCATTATTATCCACAATTTTAAGTATGTGAGATGGTGCACTACATTAAATTCTTATGACTTTGAGAAAGAGGTTATAAATAGTTTGACAAAATAGAATCTCCTTCAAACAATAAAATATTGTGTTTTTTTTTAATGCATACAATTCTATTCTAGAAGGAAATCCCCCAGATTAATCAGTGGAAAAGTAGACTAGTAGAGTTACATATTGCATTTATTAAGGTTGTATGCCCAATAGTAAATTCCTGTTAAATTCCTCTAAACTTCCTTCCAAAGACAATCATGTTTCAAGCTCAATCATTTTATAGGTAGAGTTGTTTTTATGATTTCAAGATTTTGCTGAGCTGAAAACTGCTCACTCCCTTTCGAGATTGACACCCAACCCCAGAAGTAGATTACTGTTTATATTTTCTACTTTTGTTAAATTGTAACTTGTCTTTATCATTTTGTTCATTCTAAGTATATTCACAACTGTCTTTCAAACTTCAGAGCACCTTCATCTAGTTTACCAGGGTTCCAATAAGGCAGATGTCCCTATAAATTATAAATGATAGCTGCCTTCTTGATGAATTGCCTTGATATTTACATGAATCTAAGTGGTAAACACATTTC
Organism: Dipus sagitta; assembly: GCA_036346955.1. NCBI lineage: Eukaryota > Metazoa > Chordata > Mammalia > Rodentia > Dipodidae > Dipus > Dipus sagitta. The sequence continues at coordinate 86,866,266 of CM070771.1, read as the reverse complement.
TTTCTCTACACTTTAGGTAAAATTTAGCAATTTTGTCTGTCTGCTTCCTGTGTAGCCAATTCCTCCAAACTAAAATATTCCCCTCAGAAGAAAGGAGTTGCTCAAAGGCTCAAAAGACTCAGGAGGTCAATTCTGGGAAATCTCAAACATAAAAGTTCACAAGACCACACCCCAAGGTCACAGGAGCATTAAACAACTGTTGAAGGATAGAGTGACCACTGCAGTTTAGAAGATTTCCCTGAACTGAAACATTTCCTCCAGAGAGAGGAAGACACAAGAAGGCAAAAGGTTTGGGAAAGATGAAGGTTGAAGGTTTGGTAGTCCCCTCCCTAAGTTATATATAGGGTAAACAACTATTTGTAGGGTGGTTGGGGGAGTAATAAAATCCAGCTGCCTTCATGTCCTCCGTTGTTCTCCAGAGGCTGCTTCTGTGAGTCATCACCTATACTGGGGTGGGCTTTCCATGATGAAGATGACTTTGAGTCATCCATGCTCCTGTAAGCACCCTCCCCTTCTGCTCTGAAACTAACCCCAGTAAACTCATTGGCTCACTAAAACTGGATTTAGTGCAATAGGTCTTTAGTCCATTTCTGTGCCCTATCTGGGGAGAGTAGATGTGTATTCACATTTCCTCAGGGAAAAAAGTCTCACATAGCAATGCTCAACAAGTCAGTACTGTCTGCCTATAGACAATTAGATTTTAATAGCATTTTACTCTATGTAAAGTTTTCTTCAACCTCCTCCAGAAAAGAAATAGTGAACATAGACATACTTTTCATCCTAATATTTATTAGGAAATTATAATACATTCACCTATCCATTAGCCAGTCAATCAAAATATGATCACTGGATGGTATAAATAGTCTGTATCACTAGCTAGTTAATTCACCTCAATTAGAGTGATTATTTAATTTCAAAATTTTAATTCAAAGAACCAGGCCTGGTGACATATGCTAATAATCTAAGCACCTGGGAAGCTAGAGTCTGTGAAACTTGAGTTTGAGGAGACCCTGGGTTACATAGCAAGTCTGAGGCAAGCCTGGGCTACAAGGTTCAACACAAGTGAGAGAGAGAGAAAAAGAGAGAGAGAGAGAGAGTAAAGAGGAGTACTAGGAGGAAGTAGGAAGACCTGGAGAATGAAGAAGAGAAGGAAGGATGGAGAGGGAAAAGGGAGCAAGGGACAGAAGAAGGAAGGCAGGAATTGCTTAGGAAATATCACAATGCTAGAGCTAACAATACACATTCATGTTAAATTGAGTTAGAACACAAGTTAAAAGGCAATTCTTCCTCTGAGAACTGCCTGCCCAGTTCTTTGTCCAATTTTGTGAGTGGGTTGTTTGCATTAGGGAAATACAAATTAAAACAAACATGATATTTCATCTTACCCTAGTAAGGATAGCAAACATTAAAAAGTCAAATGAACACAAATGCTGGTGATGTTGTGGAGAAATAGGAACCCTCATTCACTGTTGGTGAGAATGTAAAATGGTACAACCACCTTGGAAAGCAATATGGAGACTCCTAAAAAGGTTGACTATAGAGTTACCAACAGACTCAGTTATTCCCTTATTGGACATTTACCCTAAAAGCTCCATGCCTCAGTTCAGACAGATTTGCTCAACCATATTTATAGTTGCTCAATTCATAATAACTAAGAGCTGGAATCAACCCAGATGTCCATCATTAGATGAATGGATAACTAACATGTGGTATATCCACATGATGGAATTCTACACAGCAATAAGAAAAAATGACACAACGAAATTTGAAGAGAAATGGTCAGACCTGGAACAGATCATTCTCAGTGAACTCACCCAATCACAGAAAGATAAATGTTGCATGGTCTCACTCATCTGTGGCTCCTAACCTGAATCTGCCCAAGATGCTAACATACCTAATAAGCATCTCAATGACTGGACAATAGGGTGGGTGGGGCAGGATGGGAGGGTAAGGGTTAGGGTGTGGGGCATAAAACTGGACCTAAATGGCAATGGTACCACACAATTCCATATCCTAAAAGACAGAATAAATGACTGAACCTTCATCAGGTCCTTAGAGGGAACACGTGAATCACAGGGCCCTGGAGAAGGTATTATGAAGACTAACCTTAATCTTCCTTAATCTTCTCCTGTTTCTCTGTCTTCTCTCTATTCCCTCTATATTACCTATACTTTTCTCCTTTCTTTTCCTTGGTGCTGGCCTGTAATTCTCAAAATCAGCATGTGGTTAACATCCAAATGAGCTGTTGATCAGAGAGCTCTACATGGTTTCCCAAAAGTAGACAGATTTCTATCAGAGTACTTGATGACCCAACAAGGGTTAGTGGTAAGACCCTGCTACTGAAGACACTATATGCCTTTGGTATGGAATATGGAGTGATCTGGCTGGAATCTGGAAGAGAGTCAGTCCCCAGAGAGTTAGCTCATCTAGTGCCAGAAGGTGCTACATGAGCAACTGGTGGAAAATGACCAACATCTGTCCAAGCAACTTGTGATCTAACCTACCCAGCAGCATACAAACTGAAGTGATTTTCACAGAAGTGCACACAACCATGGTGGGTAACCAACTGCTCTTGATTTGGCTAACTGATATGCTCAGTGGAATGGAACCCATAGACGGAGCTGGGAAACAAGTCAGAACCACATCCAAAAAACAAGCCCGTTCTCCACTATTAAGCACCCACAAATTGTGGGCTACAAGAGGGCTTACACCTATCAAATTCTCTCTAAGATAATAATGGCTATCCCATCTATCTGGCGCTGACTTCACTCTCCATTGGAGAATTTGCTTCTCTTTTTCAGATGGATGCAGATCCTGATGAGAGAATCAGCCCTTTGTGCCTCAACAGGGCCCTAGCTGCAATCAATTATTTTGGGGAAAATGAGCAAGAATTCTGCTTTCTTGGTGAACCTGGTAGCAGCACAAGGGTGAAGGACAGAGACACAGAGGACACTCAACTCCTACCAAACCAGATATTCAGAGACACAGAGGCTCCCAAGGCCTCATCAATGAAGTAGTCCTAAAACAAACTCAACATGGCTCAGGGAAATTTACAGAAGAGGGGGCACAAAGATTGTTAGAGCCACAAGTTGGGTCATTGTCCACAGAGATATTGCCTCTTACCTATAACTGATGGCTAACCCCACAGTGCACTACCCATATTCCCCAATAAGGAGGGTTTTTGCAGAGGGGGGAGGAGAGGGAGGAGGCTAACTATGACACCAACATGACTGTATACATACTTTGTACATATCTAATAATAAAAAGGCAAATTATGAAAATTCCACATCACAGTTTCACTGCATTATTTACAGAATGATAACTTTATAAGGAAATAAGGGTTTTTACTCTATTCTGGAGTCCAAAGTAAAATTTCAGTGGTTTGCATATTATGAATTATTAAAAAGTGGAAGTTCCACAAAGTGAATTGATCAAAATAAAGTGGAATGATACATACATTTATCCAGTTTCTAGTGAGTGTCAGGCAGAACATAAGTAAACAATTTGAATAATTGTGCCTGAGTTACATGCAACTCTTGAGAAATAACAGTGATCAACACTTTAAGCTCTATTGAATAATCAAAATAGAATTTCAGGAAAATTTTCAATATACTTATAAAGGATGGCCTCATTCTTTTAACATTATGGAATAACTGTTTCAGGCCTCCACAATGTATTGATCCTATGGATCCTCATGCTATCAAATCTCAGGGCTCCATAAAAGTTCATATAAATCAAATATTTCTAGACATATAAACTTTCATGTGCTGCACTCTTCCCTAGTAAGTTCCTATTAACTCTTAAGCTCACACTGATCTGCAGTCTTCAGACACTTAACTGTACCTGGATGTCTACAGCCTTCAAAGCACGATGGATAGTCACCTTCCAAAATGATGCTTAAGGATATGATTCTTTCCCTAGAAGTCTGAGTTAGGCACATCGTTACCAAAATTTGTTAAAACTGCTATTCTACCATGTACTTATACTTTGAGGAAAAGCAAAGAGTCCAAAGAAGGAATCAGAAGAATGTGAATTGGGTCTAGAGAGATGGCTCAGCAGTTTCCCAGTACCCATGTAAGCCAGATGGACCAAGTGGAGCATGCATCTGGAGTTCATTTGCAATGGCTATAAGCCCTGGTGTGCCCATTCTCTCTGTTTCTTATCTTTCTATCTCCCTCTGAAAGTATATAAATAAGAATGTTTTACTTTTAAAAATACCCATGAATCTGTATATAGTTAATCCTTCTAAAACTACTCCTTGAACTTCAAGTTTTATGTTGTGGCTCTCTAGCTTTCAAACATATGAAACAAAAGGTAAGATTTGGTGGGCTTATTTTTAACATCAGTTGAAGAATGAACTAGACAAAGAGACTAAATATGGATAAAATATTAGATAGAAAGTAGTTAAATTATTCTTTGGCTATTTGAGTCTTCCTTGGCTATTATAAGGTAGTATTGTTATAACTGGTATCTTTGGACTTATTATAGAGGACATAGAATTTGTCTGTTAAACACACTCACACACAACACATTCCTACATACTACAGATCAAATATTTTCTTTTGACAATGTAATGAGGCACATGGAACTAACTGTTTTAGGTCTGAGATCCAGAGTATCACAAGAGACAGTTAAGAACCACACTGCTGTAATTCTTACATGTTGATCTGATAATAACATATGAAGGATTTCTTTATCTGTATGTATTGTCCTAAAACTTTAAGCCCCTAATCATTTAAAATTATTTATTTACTTATTTATGAGAGAGAGAGAGATGAGGATGGATGCATCAGGGCTTCTTACTACTGCAAATATAGGTGCTGAAGAATTCAACCTGGGCCATCAGGCTTTATAAGCCAGCACCATTAGCTACTAATCCATCTCTCCAGTTCCTCATGCCCTTGATAATTAATGTGGTCTCTTCTCCTGGCTAATCATTTTATATAATTCAGAAAACACAAAATCTAGCTTTTGATTTGAATGTTCATGAATAAAGAGGAATTGTTTCTTTATATTCTTGTCATTTTATTATTGATTTATTGAAAATAGAAGCAACTATATTCTGAAATCTACTTACCATTCATGCATGGCAACTTCCGAGCCTCAATAGATATTGTGGTATTGCTTAGGACCATAGCCTAGTGCAGGGGACAGTAATGCCAAATTTGAGTCTGTATCTTAATTGGAATTGGTGCCAAGTAATAAGTAACAATTTTTCAAGTTAATGAGAAATAACAGTGATATTATTAAACAGTGTTGGAAAGGACTACAGGATATAGAAATAAGAGGGTAGTGATACCTAGAGAATGCATCAGGAAACAACTGAAAGTTGAGTGTCAGTTGAATAGGTAGCATCATAATATTGACCTTGTGCCACTCCCATCATGGGAAAGAAAGAAAAGAAAGAAAAAACACAAATTTTGTTAATTTTTGTGCTGAACATTATTAGGTAACTTTATTTCTATCTAAATTACAAAATGTTTTCTTATTATAGTTTAACTTAAATTATACATATTAGTTACATATAATTTCATATTTTCAGACCACCTTCATTGTAGTTTTAAATAAATTGTTTTGTTGGTTTGTAATTGTCTTGCTTTCAAAAGGATATATAATCAAAATTTAAAATAATGTCAGTTGGATAGCCAGCAAAAATCTTCTCCCATTCTGTGAGTGGCATGGATTAATAATTCACTTAACAATAAAGCACATGGAAATTATAGTGTTAGTTTATATCTTGTAAAAAAAAAAATAAAGCCACTCCTGTAGACAGATAAATTAGTTGAAATCATGTCAGGGTGAGGACAAGTTTTATAGAGCTAACTTAGTTTCAGAAGACTGCTGATTTGCCTTGGAGGGTCTTTCCAATTTAATTTCAGTTTCTCAACCAGGGAGTAGCTCAAATGATTTGTAGTTTCATAAAGCATTCTGAAAGGCCATTTCATTGGCCATAGGAAATAAACTTGGAGTCAGATTCCCTGTGCCCAGTCTATGATAGAATATAGCTTTTGCAATGCACCACACAACATTTATTGGAAGTTGTATTGCCATAAAATCAAAGCCTGCACTATTTCTGGTCATGCTCAGCGAATAAATATTTATACCATGGCTTAAGCATAATTTACTCTTATTCAAGATCATTACTACTCATATTAGTAGATTTTTGTTCAGTTATGGAAAAAGAAATCTTTTGTGTATCTGAATATTTCTGGTCAAGGTTTCAATTTTGAAAACTTATTATAGTAAGACTTAATAACAGCAACAACAAATAAGCTAAGAAAATGATGCAACATTGTGCATAATTCCTTTATGTCCGTCCCCCCCCCCCAACACTTGGTTCTTTTTCTACTTCTGGCACATTTACCTCGGAAATTAAAATAAATATTTAAATGTAATTGGTAATTTTCATAATTCACACAATTCAGTGAGCATTTATATGTTTTAGCATCTCAATACAAATTTATTTATAATCTTGTCTTTAATGTCTATTTTAGTCTGTGGAGATGGCTTAATGGATAATACAGTAGTGTGAACAAGCCTGGGTACCTGAGTTCAGATACCCAGACCCCATATATAAGCCTGAAGCCATGATGATCATCTGTCATCCCTGCAGGTAGCAAAATGGGAGGCAGAAATAAGAGATATTATTGCATCAATGAAGAACAATGAAAAGGAGAAACCCTGCCTCATAGGAACTGGAGGACAAGGACCAAGCCCAGAAAGTTGTCCTCTGACCTCCACATATATAAGCCTCTGCTAACACAGAGGAACATGCACACACATGCACATCATACAAACACAAACACATGCCAGAAAATAACATATCACTAAATTTCTATATTAGTAAAAATTTAGTTACAAGTACTTTTAAGTGCTATGTGCATTTGCTTTCCCTCTCCCTTAGATGCATTGTTTGTAAAATATTCTTATTAAAATAGCTAGAAATGAAATACCTCATAGATAGAAATACATAAGCATTTATTTAGATATAACATATAGGCTGAGATTCCTGAAATTTGTTTTATTGAAAAGGTCCAGTCCAATTATCATTGTCATAACAATGGTTTGATAAAGAGAGCAACATAGATTGTTGCACAAGTACATTTGAGAACTAATGTAGGGGAATTTGTATATTCAGCATGTAAGTGTGTGCACCCATTTGTGTGTATTCTCAAAGAGAGGCTGTCAATGTGCCAATTGATACTTTGCCTTATTGTCAAATGGAAAAAGTATTACATTTCACTCTAGTTACTTATGACAAGTTGACATACAAATGTAGGAAATTCAGAAGTCTGTAACCATGGGGGTGAAAGTAATTTTCTCTGGAGTAACTATATTAATAATGGCTCATCAAATCCAGTCCAGGTAAGGGCATACTTTGTAATAGGAAAAGAGATAGCTAAATACTTATTAATTGTTTCCTAGTAACAAATTACCTCAAATTTCCAGTATGAGATCAATAATAAGGAACATGAAGAAGGAAGGTGAAACAGAAACAAAGGAGACAGAACAAAAAGGAAAGGATGAGAAGCTCAAACTGGAGAAGGGAGTGGGACAGGGTAGGAGGGTGAGGGAAGAAAGAAAGAATTCCAGCAACATAGATAAAGAAAGTTTTCATTATAATAATTGAAATGAAAAGTATTCATAGGCCATTCCAGGGTGCCTGCTTGGGAGGGAACGAATCAGCAGAAGGTCCAAGGGGACCAGGGCATGGCATTGGGGAGAAGGGACATGCAGCCTCTGAGTGTGAAGGGGTAACCAACTGTTCTCTGATTGGACATGAGACCCACTCAGTGGGAGAGAACTCATATCTGGTACTGGAATCCAAGTCAGAATACCATTGTCAGGAAACTCAGAGACCTCCGAGAGAAGGACCAATGCTCTGTGGAGAGAAGAGTGGGCTTGCACACCAAAAAGCCTCTCAAATAACTTTGTATATCCTCTTTACACAAGTTACTCTTATTTGGAGAATTTGCTTTATTTTACAGATGGCAAAGAAATGAAGGAGAAACAAAGATCTATGCATAACACAAGTTAGCCAACTGCCCACCATGAGACTTGCCACCTCTACCACATCTGCCACAGCTCAGGAGAAATTGCACTCTTACTGCTAGCTTGACAACTAGCCCCAAGCTGATGGGAACAAACACGGTGATCAGTTAAAACCTTTCAAAACAGAAATCCAGAGGCTACAGAATACTCAACACTAAATCAGATTGCCAAAAGTCCTGCCAAGGCTCAGGGAACATAGCAAAAGAGGAGGTGGAAAAATTTCAAGAGCCAGAGTGTGTAGGACTATCCTAAGGCTCAGTCCCCTGCTATGCCATAGTGACTGACTGAGCTCTTCATGACTCCACAGTGAATACCAAAACCCCCACTGAAGTGCGTCTCCATGGTAATGGGAGCTACAATAAGGGGATAAAAGAGAATATCCTGTTACAGTTTACATAAAATAAATTAAAAAGAAAATTATTTATAAGTTTTGCTCTTTTTTTTCTTCATGATGATCATTAAATATGTGTTTGCAAGCTCTGAGAAATTTTTATTAAGTGTTTTGAACCAATCCACTTACTTAAAATGGTATTTGTGTTTTCCATTTCTTTGTTCCCTTGATCAAGCTCAGCAGATGAATGGATTGCTTTTCAAATATAACAGGCTTATCATCCCAGTGCTCCACTGCCCATTCTCAAGTGCTGTCTCCTAAAGAAAGAAGTGCTTCCTGCTTCCTTGCTACATCCCACTTTTTACTTCTCATTAGGTGTAATTCCTGCTTCAATATCCCCTGGTCTCCTTGGAAGCAGCTGCAGATGTCCTCACTGTGACTTCTCTCAATAAGAGTGAACTCTAGTGTACTTCATGACACTGGGACTTTTAGTCCTTCTCTATAAGGACTTGAAAATCCTGGCTCACTCGCTACATTATTAGAGTTTACATATGCCTCCCTTTCTTTCTTCTAGTCTCCTTTTGAAGTGAGTACCTCAGTACTCATCATTCCATGACACTGACCAGAATGCTAGGAGCATTCTTTCTGTGCCTTGAGGTTTTTCAGATAGTCATGCATCAGTATTGCTGCTTGGATAGGCTGCTTATTACTTCGACTCTCACCTCAACTGTGCTCCCAAACACAGGGTGGGACATTTCTCTTTCTTAATGGCATCAACATCTTCTGAAAAACATGAACTCAAAATGTTAGAAACGTGGGAAGATGTCTTTTCACTCTCTTTGTTTCAGATGCTTGCCACTTTACCTTTTATCCAAGTCGGAAACAAGCCCTGCGATTTGTCATCTGCCAAATCCCATCTGCAACCATCCCCAGTGTCACTCCAGGTAATTTAAGTCCTTATTGTTTTCGAGATCCACTGTTACAGTCCTATGAACCACATATCAAAGGACATTTCTCCTGTCTCAGTTCTTCTCATCCATCTCACACTGGAATTTTTTTTTTTTCCAAAAAGAATATTGGCACATTTCCTGTTTTAAGAACAAAAAGGCCAATTTTTTTTTTCCTCCATTGAAGAATAAAGCCTAAAATCCTTAACATGCCTGGGAAATACTACATCAAATACACCAGAATTACTTTTCAGTCTCTTTTGAAGGTTTCTACAAAAATGAAAACTGTCCATATCAGATAAATAGGCCTTTCCTCCCCGAATTTTGTAAATGGTTCTTCCTCCGTTGACTATATTTGATTGGTGGAATTGTCTTCATCATTTCTGTGTAGTTCACATTTATATATTTGTATCCAGATAGTCATTTACTACCAAAATTCTTAATGGAGCAGTATGGTCTGAAGTACTTGTTTTATTCTAATTTTTTAAAAATTTATGATACCATATAAAAATCAAGTTGGAGACTGAAGATACATAGTGAATAAAATTTAAAACACAAAGAAAGTACTTAAAAATTTAATATTTATGGCTGGAGAGATGGCTTAGTGATTAAGGCTCTTGCCTGCAAAGCCAACGTTCCCAGGTTTGATTCCCCAGGACCCACATAAGCCAGATGAACAAGGTGGTGCGTGTGTCTGGAGTTCGTTTGCAGTAACTGGATACCCTGGCACACCCACTCTCTCTCTCTCTCCCTGCCTCTTTCACCGTAAAATAAGTAAATAAAAATAAAATATTTAAAATTTCATTTAATGCTTTATCTCTAGTATATACACAGCAAATAAATAAACCTTAAATAGTAATATCTATGTAAAGTTTGAAAATAAGCCTGAAGAAAAATTCAATTCATTGCTTTCATTCAAGCATTACATGGAAATTAGGGCAAAATATTTCTTTAAAGAGAAAAATTTCTAAATTTTGAAAATGTCATTTTCAAAAGTTTAATTTAATATGCACATACATGTATACTTGTGATAGATACATTCTTATGGCTTATGAAATGTCTGGAGCTCAATATGAATTGAGTTATTCACTATTTTAAAGTTACACTTTATTATATTATGTTCACAAACCAAAATATGGTCAATATTTTGGAGAAGGAACAAATTATGAATTTATTTTTGCCTTACGTTCCCACTGATTATGGTTGCATCTTCTGATTTGGAGAGTTAAATCAGTTAAATCATAAAATATTTGAATTAGTGAAAGCATATACAGAAAAGAACCCAAACTTCACACATAATAGTCCTTGAAAAAAATTCCAGGCAAAAAGTTAATACTGGAAGCTTGAATAGTATATCTCAAAAGAATTAAGTCTCTGGAGCTGCAACTCCTGGAATTCAGGCAATGACTTAGCTGAGTATTTTCTTCATGTGACCTTAGATGAGTTCTGTCACCTCACTATACCTTCTTTGCCTCTTCTGTATGAAGTGTGGCAGAAGTGCCTGTGCTTTTGTATTAAGGTTAATTAATTTAAACTTTTCAGTGCATTAAGCTATAGTGATTTGCACAAAGTAGGTTCTAAAATGGTACTATCAGTGTTTCTTTCTTTTTCAAATCTGTGGTGGCTGTGTTGTGACAATTTTCCGTCATGTCATTTTCACTCATTGCATTTAATTCTTCCTTCAGTTACATAGTCACAGTAAACACACTCAAGCTATGCTTCAGCTATAAAAATGTCTAGCATAAATTTCAAAATTGAAAACCTAGTCCTTTTCAGTTTTATAGAGCAGCTGATTGTAGTCTTGAAGTTAATATTTAACATGCACTGCTTAAATATTTCAATATATTCCTACAGGAATATAAATTTATCTATAAAACATGAGTGAGTGTTTTCACACCCAGATATGGGTTTGGTATTTGTGGACAGAATTTTTCTATTTTTCTAGGTGACAGTGTACATATGCCACAGGAAGACCACAACATCAGATATTCCTATTCTTCTACCTCTGGTGTCACTTGCAGCAAAACTTTTGATAGGAACTATTCACACCAGTACAACCAGTATTGATGTTAATTTAAAACGAAGTAAGCAGGCAGATGGGTATGTGTTGATGTATACAAGGGTATATATGAATATGTTTTAAATTCCTGAAAGTTTACCAGGAAGTCAACACAGAAAATGATAAATAAGACTTGATCTATTTAATACTCTGTTTCTGTGATTTCACTAATGTAAATAGATCAGAAAAATATTCTAAATATAATATGTTTAAATGAAATGAGTTCAGAGTATACAAAGGTACTCTTTCCCTTGGTCAAGACTTGAGAAATGCCTTTGTCTTTTCATAGCTATGCATCCACCTGGACAATTATTGTCACTGATGAATGTTATATTTTTGAAAATTACTTATCTTGTGTTAATAGTACAAAATCATTCTAGTACATGAAATATTTATCTTTATACTTTTGTTTACTGGCAACACAACTAAGATAATAACACAGACAATGGAAGCACAGTATGCTTGGTAATTTTCATTGTTATAACAAGATCCTTTAAATTAATTAGTAGATGGACTTTGTCAGTTTGGATATGCTAAATGTCTTATGAAAATATCATATCTTCTTCTTAAGTACTGTTTTCCAGTGCAGGAATGATTCCTTTACTTTTCTACCTTTTTAAAAAATTTAATAATTTATTTTTATTTATTTATTTGATAGAGAGAAAGAGGGAGAGAGAGAGAATGGGCATGCCAGGGCCTCCAGCCACTGCAAACAAACTCCGGAAGCATGTGCCACCTTGTGCATCTGGCCTGGGTATCAAATCTGGGTTTTTTTTTTTTTGGCTTTGCAGGCAAATGCCTTAACTGCTAAGCCATCCCTTCAACCCTTGTCTGTATAATTTAATTAATTTGCAATGAGTTTCAAGAATATATTTTAAAAATGAAATTAAAACATAGCTCAATGTTATTGCTCTCCAATATATCTATTTATTATTTACATGTGAAAGAATATGAAATTAAGATGTGCTTTTCTGCCAAATAACACAGAGCTGAATTAATTTCCCTATTCTGAGATAAATTCAACAGTTTTAGAATATAGAATTTTCAGAAAAACTCCAAGAACTCTTTCAATTTCCTTTCTTTTTGGTGGTAATGTACTCCTCAGGAACTCCAAGCTTTCATCATTTTTATTTAAGTGGAGCAGCAAGAAGGGCTTAGAATTAAACTATATACCCTTAGAAGGTAGTAAAAATTAATTGTGCTTTTTATTAAAAAATTAAATGGCTTCATAAAGTTGGAACAGATGAGTGGATGAGATGGTGGAAAGGGCTCTGCAGTAATACACACATACAGAGAGAAAGAGAGAGAGAAGGAGAGGGCAATACACTCATTCAAACTCATTAAATTTATTAAAACCATGAACAAAGACCTCATACTTTTTACACTATAATGTAGCATTCAGTGGAAAAGCAAAAAAAAAGGCATTTCTTAGTATGATGACTAATAACTGTCAGAATAGTATTAGAATAACTGGATCCCTATTATTCAAAGTAAAAGAAAACAACCAACTGGCTTCTGACTGCTTAAACGAGGTGAAAATGTGGAACCTGATCAAACCCAGGTGAAGAGAAATTTGCTAGGCATAGTGGTGGATGCCTTTAATCCCAGCAGTCGGGAGGCAATGGTAGGAGGATTGCTGTGAGTTCAAGGCCACATTGAGACTCTACAGTGAATTCCAGGTCAGCCTGGGCTAGACAGCACCGTGAAAACAATAACAATGAAAAAAGAGATGAGAAATTTATTTGGGAGGGCAAAGCAGGTATGGAATGTGCTATAATAGGATGAACACGTTACATTTGTCTCTTTGCTACCAGAGTTTCATCTACATATCTTCAAATATCCACAGTATCATCTCCCTATAGAGCTATCATCTTCATCATAGACAAGATTATATATGGAATATGTGTCACCATACATGGTTGTAATATTTTGTAACATTTCACAGCGAGAATTATGAATAAATACATTTGTCCATATAAAAGACAGAAAGCTGAGAATGAATAGAGATATACATCAGCCAAGAATGGTCATAGGAAACCATCAAAGTTGTAGACATTATTAACCGATAAGAGTTCAAATTTTCCATATAAAAATTTGAAGGATTTTTTTTTGTAGACCATCTCTTCTCCCACCCACTGTACCTACTCTATTCAAACAAGCTGCTACATCTTTAAATGAAAGTATGCTTGCACAGTTTTTTGTCAGTAGTCACAGAATTCAGTCATAGCCACTTTAGAGTTTCTAAATTCTTTGGTAGTAACAGAGTGAAGAACTAAACTCCAAAAGGAGGAGCCACAAGGCCTGACATTTTTGTAATGCTGGTCGTGTTACTAGAAGAATTCTCCCAGGTTAGCTCTCTAAATCTTTGCAATAAAAAGTAATTGCATACTTTTTTTGAGGGTTCTTCTTGTTAAGGTTCTCTTGTGTTTCCTCAGATACTTTGTTTTCTAACTTCTTTACAAAACTAACTTCCCATACAAAAACTTTTCTCTGTGGCTTATATCTCAAAGTGGCAAGTACTCTAGAGTAATTAATAATGCTTCTGTTAAACAACTCATCTCAGGCAGGGAAATTTGTGCCTAATTAGGAGTAAATTCTATGTAGTTATTCATCAGCACTTTCATAACTTCCTAGGCCTGGTGTTACTTGTGATGGCTGAAAAAAAAAAAGCTAAAAATTATTTAGTGTCCTAGTATGAATAATTGTGAGTAATTGTCAGCAGTACTGGCCATACTCAATTTGAAAAAACTTTGTAGGAGACCACTTACTGTATTTAGTGCTAATCACTAAAAATTTTCATTGTGAGAAATACAAGATGCATTTTCATCTGTAGATATTATGGAGTTTGACCAACTTTAAGCATCATGCAAGCTCTGTGCAATAAAATGAGCTAATACTGCAATCTATGAGAAATTTAAAACAAAACCTTAAACTTGAAACCGCTATGCTTAGATAGAGTAAACTTTCCATTAAAATGTTCAAATAGAATAAGATTTCTATCCCTTAAATGCTTATAGTTGGGTTATTGATATGGCTTACTGGGTAAAAACACTTGTTATACAAGCTGAGAGGAACATAAAAGTTCAGAAACAGGAGGATCGGGCCCCTAGTCAGCAGTGTACATGAGGAATGTTAAGCTCCACCAGGTGCTGTGAGCAAATGTGTATGAAGGAAATAAGGTGAAAATGTGAGAGAGGAGGATGGCTGAAGTCTTCCCTTGGCCTCTGCATGTGTGTGTGCAGGGACTGTGTGCATCTGCACACATGCTCATACAATACAACACACACACACCCCAAAATAAATACTTATAGCTCAAAATGCCTCTTATGGTTTTATGAATGTAAGGGAAAGTTGGAAACAAATGGTAAGGAGCAACCATAGGTCTGCTTTGGTCATTGTACAAATTTAATTTTTTTACTAAAAAGAATGACATATTTTCCCCATCATTTCATACAAACACATTCTCTGGCACTTACAAAGCACAGTAGTCTCCCCTCATCCATAAGGAATGTTCCAAGCCCTCGATACTTGTTGATGCTGCTGATGACTAAACCCTATAATTAAACACTCATTGCACGGACACAACCTTTGCAACTTGCAACTTGTGGTGTGACAGGAGAATTGGCACAAACCTTGTTTTTTCTATGACTGAGGACAAAGGGACATTCTGTGTCCTAGCAAGAACAGTGCAATGGTGCAAGGATTCATCATGTTGCCCACGATGACATAAAATTTAAAACATGCATTTTATGTTTCTGGCATTTTCTACTTTCAGGCTATGGATGGCCATCAGTTTAGAAATGATGGAAAGTGGTCCATACCACCCTGAACACACTCAGACCTGTCTGATCTCAGAAAGAAAGCAGTGTCTGGCCTCCTTAGTACTAAGGAAAGTGAATCTTTGAATAAGTGAAGAATACAGTAGCTTTTAAATTTTTTTCTTAGTATTATGTCCAGTGTGGCAGTTAGAAGACTAAGAGATCTTTAAAATAGGTAAATCAGACAAATTATAGCATATAAATGTAATTAGCTAAGCTGTGATGACAGCTAAGTTGGTAGAGTGCTTGCCTAGAATGTCCAAACCCTGAATTTGATCCCCAGTATGGGATAAGACCTGCACATTGGTACACATGTGTGTCCCAGCACTTGGGAGGTGGAGGCAGGAGAATCAGAAGTTAAAGGAAATTCTTGGTTACATAAAAATTTTAGCCAAGTTTAAGAGATATGAAAACCAATTTACAAAATTAGCTTTACCCCCTACATATAACTTTTTAAAACATGTCACATTATGACTTTTCTTTATATTTTGATGTATTTGTCTGGCCCCATTATCGTTAAGTACAAAACTACTAGGGGTTCATTGTATGCTGTTGGTACAAACACACATTTATTTTTGGTAATTTTTTGCATGTATGTAATAGATTTTGATTCCCATACTTAGCATCTCTCTTTCCTTTTCCTCTACCACTAACATCCTTCATCTTCCCTTCTTACTTTGATGTCTTGTTAATTTTAGTGTGTTGTTTTTTTGTTTCACTGATTTCAATTATGATAACTTGCATAATCATGGGCGGGAGCTTATGTACTGGAGAACATGCACTCCTCCAATGGCTACCCCATTTAACAGACGTAAGTTTCAATTCCCAGCAATGATCTATACTTTCCCTAAAGTCTATAACAGTTGTAAAATAATGATGAACTAAGACTATAGAATATATCTCTATCATTAAGAATATGTGAAATAGAACAAAAGTTATTAATACTTTACTTGTATGCTAGCAAATTATATGATTATAAATTGATAAATTGGATAATATGGAAATAATAGGCCATAAGAAAAGGTGAGAATACTGAGGATGTAGTTGTGTGGTAGAGTGCTTGTAAAATGTGCACACGGTCCAGGATTCAATCCCTGGTACCAAAAAAAGAAAAGACTACAAAATATTTTAAGTATTGAATCTTATGAATGAAATATTGACCAAGGTATCTTATTCTGGGATGTTATCATAACCTGCCAGTTATCATAATCTCAATTCATTGACAGTTCAATTCCCTTTGCAGCATTAATAAATGATTCATCATTGTCTATTATTACTATAAGATACACAGATAAGGAACCTTATTTTTTAAAGAAATTTGTATAACTCAGGGATAAAATGATACATTTGATCACACACACACACACACACACACACACACACACACACACACATTCTCTGTATGTAGATGAAGTCTTAAGAATGCAAAATTTCTGCTTGTTTTCAACTAACAATTATTTGTGATTTTATAAATAAATAACCTTCATTTGAAAAGTAAATGCACAAAAATTTTAGAACAATCTGAAAAATATTTTAAGTGAAAATAACTTTCACAAAATATTTAAAGTTATTTACCTGCAAATAAAATGTATTTTTTTGCAATGCATTCAGGTTTCAAATTAAAAGAAAGATGTTTGGGGGCTGGAGAAATGTCTCAGTGGTTCAGGCACTTGCCTGTATAGCCTAAGGATCTAGGTTTGATTCCCCAGTACACACATAAAGCCACATGCACAAGGTGGCTCATGTTCTAGAGTTCATTTGCAATGGCTAGAGGTCCTGGAGCACCATTATCTCTCTCTCTCTCTTTCTTTCTGCCTCTTTGTTTGTCTCTTATAAGTAAATAAAATATTTTTAAAGGTTTGATGAATTGTACCTCATTTTATAGTTTATAGAACATTTTATAGTTGAAAAACTTTATTTTTATGTGAATGGAATAGTTTTCCATATGTTTCTATAAATTTACTTTAATGATGTTTGATTGTTTTATAATTGTAGTTAATTGAGACAACACAATTTTAAGTTCAGAAAATGATTATTAAAATGTTAAAATGTATATGGTGGCATAAGCTTTCTAGGGAGGCTAAGGAGGGTGAATTGTGACTCTGAAACAGTCTAGCTACATAGTGAATTTGTAGTCAGTCTGGAATATATATTGAGACCATTTTCAAAAGGAAAGAAATAAAGGGAGGGAAGTAGGTAGTGTGAGTGGAAGGCAGTTGAGGGAAGAAGGTAGAAGAAAAAAGAAGGAAGGAAGGAGGAAAAAGAAACAGACAAAATACAAAACTGATGACTTGACATTAGCAAATGTTAAATAACTAAGTATATTTTAATTTTGTGTTTTAATAATTAAGCAGAGTGGGTTTTTTAGTCATTTACAAATCTATACTATGTTATGATATATTCTACGTTCATAATACATTTTCAGTCATATTGAATGGATCATGATTTACAGTGAATATAACTCTCAGGAGCAGGGCAAAGAGCTCAGAATGTGAAAGTGCTTGCTGAGCAAACATAAGGAATAGAGAGGATCTGAGACAGCTTGAGTTCAGTCCCCTGGATCCATGTAAAAAGCTGAATATGGGACTGGGGAGGTCACTCAGTTATTAAGGTCCGTGCCTGCAAGACCTAATGACCTGGGTTTGATTCCCTAGTGCCCATGTAAGCTAGGGGCAGAAAGTGGCACCTGCATTTGGAGTTCATTTGCCATGGCTAGAGGCACATCCATTCTCTCTCCCTGTGTGTCTTTAATTCTCTACTTGCAAATAAATAAAATATGCTTTTAAAACCTGAGTATGGCCAGGCAAACTGGCAAAAAAAAAAAAAATGTCCTTTGTGAAGGCTGATACAAGAGAATATTAGGCACATCCGGGTCAGCCAGTCGTACTGAAAATGTCAGCTCCACGTTTAGTGAACGAGTCCATCTCATGTAAGAAAGCAAGTGGCAGCATGATAGTAGGGGACTGCTGATATTCTCCTCTGGTCACTGCACACATATGCATCTGCACATGCATGTGCACGCACACACACACACACACACACGTGCAAAAATGTAAAGCTCCTGCATTTTTATTATGAACAGCTGAATGTAGTACCTCTACTTTATGTAGTGGTCTCTTCCTGAAGAGTCACGTTTTTATAGGGCTGCTAGGTAGATAATATAATCTCCATATAAACAATTTGGTTTACACTACATATAGTCTATGACACTTATTGTAGTTGCTAAAATGAGAAATTTAATGTGAATTTTTGGAATAAATGAAATGTTGTGATCAAACTATCTTATCAGAAAAGTTTCACTGAGCATTAAGCAATTTTTGGTGATATTTATGAATTATTTAATTTTATTTTCACAAAAGATGTTTACTGTATATGACTAGAACTTAGTTATTACATGAGGAAAGTTGGTTCCATAAAGTGTAGCTATCTTGCATACAAGAAAATAATGAACTAAAGAGCACAGATTCAGTCTATTCCTTAAAAATAGTGTTTAAAATATTATTTTAAACAACCCAAGATAATTTTTCACCCTGAAACAAATTTTATTTGGTCAGACATATGTCCAGAATATAAGGTACTTATATTCATGCCAGATTTGTTTGTGGCAAAATTTAAAACTTGAGATAAGTACTTTCATATCTGAAAACAAACAAAAATAACACCCAAAACAAACAGATGAAAATTCTGTTTCTTTGTTATACAAAGAAAAAGGTGGCTGGGTGACTTGACTGCAGGATTGCTTCTGCAAAAGCAGCTATGACTCTAATTTCTTTCACCCTGAAAAAGCAGTGTGAAGGATGAAGACTTCTGTTTTGTTGTGTATTCAAAAAATATACCTTGGTAGGGATTTGTTTTGCTTGACACTGTTCCAGACTTTGAATTGGAGAATCATTACCATTCATTGATTTTTTTTTCCCATGGTGAGATTTCTCCTTTATGTTTATTCTTTCTCATTAGCTGCTAAACCATATTTTATATTTTCATAGTAGCATATGTTGTTTCCTCTTCTAACCTTTTACAAAATAGAATTTTAAAGACGGAAATTTGTAAGATGCTCAAATAACCTTCATAGCTCAGCTGTGCAAAATGACAAGTCTCCCAGAAATTGCCATCCATTGGAAGATTATAGGCAAAATCGGAATTCATGGTTCTTTTTTCTTTTAATAATGTTTATTATTATTATTATGTGTCCATTAATTGAATTTTGAAAAAAGTCACAGCTATTTTCTCTTTGAATATTGCTTTTTATTATGTTCTGAAGATTTTGTAAGGTTCACTAGTAAAAATTAAAACCTAGATTTTCAGACTATATTAAAATGAGGAACAAATATATTTATATTATTTTTGTGTGACATAGCTAAGTAGACAGAGATAGTAGAGTAGAAAATTTACATATGTAAAATAGTTGGCAAAAGAACCAACTAGAACTAATAAATCTTAGAAAAAAATGTTTTACATATGATACACATACCTTTATAATGACATTGACAAATCTAACTTATCAGAAAGATGCAATGATTCTAAATTTCTTTAAAAACAGGTTTTCAAAAAAAAATAAAAACAGGTTTTCTTAGTTGTTAAATGATTTTAGAAAATGAAGCTATTTGTAAAATCAATGGTAAATTAGCGATCAATGGGCATATTAGAGGAGATGAAACAGTTAAAATTTACAGATCTACAGATAAAAATTTAGAAAGAAAGTAAAGGATTTGATGAAAACAATAAACAGTATCTTAGAAAGATATTTACTAGATATCTGACCACCAGAAATGAAAATACATCCATCTCAAATAGGTAAAATATTTTATCCATGTGCTAATCAAGGACATTCAAAAGCCAAGAAACTAACATAAGAATAAAATATAGAAGGAAAAGATAATACAAACACTGGAATAGTAAGCAAACACTAAAGGAAACACCTGCTAAGGCTCAGTAAATATTGAGGGAAGGTGAAAGATTATAAGAGACGCAGAGTGGGCAGGATTGCCTTAAGGCATGCCCCACCCAAGACTGACCAAGGCCTTCGAGATTCCACAGTGAATACCAATAACCCCACTGAGAAGTGTCCTCACTGGAATGGGGGCAGGGTAGAGGGAATATATTAATATAATCCATTTGAAAATTTAAAAAAATAATAAAAAAGGAAACATTAAAAGAATTAAGCAATCTCTCAGATATTTCAATTAACAAGTTGCAAGTGATAAATCAAAGAAAATCATTAGAAATCTAATTGTGGCAAAACCAATCCTAGGCAGTTTAAAATATAAAGAACTATTACGAACAATTTGAAAGAAGAATTTTGAAAGCATTTAATATAATAATTAAAAAAATAAACTACAGAGTACCTCTCAACGAGATTTTAAAAGGAAAGAAAAGACTATAAGAAAAATAAGAAAATTACAAATGTTGAAATAGGGCTGGAGAGATGGCTTAGTGGTTATGGAGTTTGCCTGCAAAGCCTAAGAACTCATGTTTGAATCTCCAGGTCCCACTTACCCAGTGACACAAGCATATAATGTCACACATACACCACCAGGGGGCATATGTGTCTGGAGTTTGTTTGCAGCAACTGAAGGCCCTGGCGCACCCATTCTCTCTCTCTCTCTCTCTCTCTCTCTCTCTCTCTGTCTGTCTCTCAAAAATAAAAAGAAAAAAGAAAATAAAAATGTTGAAAGATCCCCAATTCAAAGTTCTAAGTTCAGACAGTTTTGAGAATATTTAAGAAATCAGTAAGACCAGCATTACACAAACTTTTAAAGATGAAAAGATACAAATATGAAGTAAGCATATACAAGGCAGGGTGGTCCATGCCTCTGTCCCAGCAGGTGGGAAGCTCTTGAGTTTGAAGCCACCCTGAATTAGCAAGTTTGAAGCCAGCATTGGCTACATAGGAAGAACTTCCCTCAAAACTGAAAATAATTAAACATTCTTCCTCCCAAAGTATTACATATAATGTATTAAGTCTTGATGTATTTTAGTAGTAAAACTAAAGATTTATGTGAATCAATGTAACACCATTAAGAAATTTGAAAAAAAAATATTTAATTTGCCAAGAGAAAATATTTACAAATTGACTTCAGACAGCATTACATTGTATAAAATATTCTACAAACCAATATAAACAAAAGTAATTAAAAATTAAAATGAGAAAATCACAGTTTTTATAAAACACGAAATATAGAGATTAAATATAAGAAAAGGCATTCAGAGCCGGGCGTGTTGGTACACACCTTTCATCCCAGCGCTTGGGAGGCAGAGGTAGGAGGATCGCCATGAGTTCGAGGCCAACCTGAGACTACATAGTGAATTCCAGGTCAGCCTGAAGCCTGAGCTAGAGTGAGACCCTACCTCAAAAAACCAAAATTTAAAAAAAAGAAAAAAAAAACATTCAGGCATTCAACCTTCTAATCAGAAAAATGTAAGTATGAACCCAAATGCAATTTTACACCTACAATGTGCACAAAGGTTAAAGTCTGGCAAGCTCACCATTAGACAGAATAAACATGATAATGAAAACAAGTTTAATGAATCATAACTATTTTATTCATGTGGTCTCATCTGAAGAATACTAGTAAAGAGGAAAAATACATTTGCAGATAATTTATAAGGTAACATTCTATATAAGCTCAAAATGAAACATATCTAATGTCCTAAACAATGTATTGATTAAAGACACTTTCATATGTGATATCTGTCCAAAGATAATGAAGAAAATGATGCACTCAGAACTCAGTATGCTGTTCCCATTTCTGGGGAAAAGTGTGATATATGCTAAAATACAGTCAGTAGCTCCATCATAAAGTCAATGGTACATGCAAATTCATATTACCATCCAGTGAGTTGCAGATATTTGTTATTTTTTTCAAATCTATTAACTGCTGGAAATTATAATAATGAAGAAACATATCAGAAAAACGTTTGATTTATTTTTGGAAAAAAAGTGTTCAATGAAATGATCAACCCTGACCATGGGCTAGAGACCTAGCTCAGGGTCCATGTGAATAGCAATGAGGTGAATGAAAATAAAATGTATTGGCCATAGCTCTTCCAACACTTAACCTGTTTTCTGGATGGTAATGAAAGTAATATATGTAGCTCTCTCTGGCTTATGTTACCTAGTTGCCATTTCCCACGACAGTTTGATTTACTCATGAGACACTGTATTTCTATGAAGAGTGCAAAGGAAATATATTTTTCTTTTTTTTTCTTTTACCTTTAATGGTTTTCTAGATATGAAATCACTTTTGTGATCTCTTGATAACTGTAACAAAAACTAGGGATTTAGCTGAAGATGATAATTATATTCTAGGTCAACTAACTTACTGATTAATTACTACGTACTGTTTATACATAGGACAGCATAGAGGAAACCAGTCATAAAATATCCTCTTGGAGATCCCCAGGGCTGTCAAGACATTAACCACTGGAGTTAAGGATTCCAATAAGGGGTTACTTTTCAACACCTCCAGACTTAGCAGCCAGGTTGGTCACTACCTTTACTAAAATAATTTATGATAATTTATCTTTGCAATGAGCCAATTGCTACAACTTGAGTAGCATAATGAGCTCATGGAATCTAGGGTTATGACCCTGGTACTTCAAATGGGATCACTCAGTAATTACCATCTTGCTAACTAGTCAATATGCACATAAGTGGTAGTGTCAGACAATTCTGATTTAGCCTGCTTTGAGTTCACATGAATTCAGGGACTACCCACCCTATACTTAAATCCCAATCTAGTTTGCATATAAAAATCTCAAGATAATTTGAACATGAAAACCACTTTTGAAGGCTTTGCTTTCAAGGATAATGTCTAGGGCCAGGGAAATTCAGTGGGAGAGCACAAACTTTAAATGGGAAATGCTTTGTCTTGAATCAGCACTTTGAGACAGCTAACATAAACAACAACCAAATAATAATAATAATAAAACACATGTAATTTTCCATGGTTGATATCCAGTAAGCAAATTTATATTAAATCATATATCCATGTTTGTAACAGAAAATACACATTGAACACTGCTGTCAAGAAAATAAACATACACTGATGAGTTTAAAACTCACCGAAGCTGAAATAAGAGGCTGTCCAAAGCTCAACATTATTGAGACAACTCTATCATGCCCTTCAAGGCTCAGGAAACACTGTGGAAGAGTGGGCAGAAAGAATATAATAGCCACAGGGTTGGAGTACTTTGGGACACCATCCTGCAGACATAAAATAATCAGTACATTCGTGACCTCACAGTGTTTGTTGTTATACCGCAATATTGAGCCCATCAACATTTTGACATAAAGGATGAAGGGGAACAAAACAATGTGATATCAAACAAAAGAAGGATAACTCAGAAATAGGAATGGGCTCAATGGAATAGAGGTGAGGGAGGGGGCTAAAAGAGGGTAATAGTGTAGGATGTGTTCAAATTACACTATGTTCATATCTTAAAATCCTCAATTAATTGTTAAAAAAGAGGAATTATGCATGAACAAAACAGAATTCTTTCTATAGACTTCAATTTATTATTTGTGGGCAGATGAATTAGGTGAGCAGTTAGCTTCCTTGTTGACCTGTAAACCCTATATACCAATCTACATTTTAGTGGTATTTATGACAGTATCACTTGGTACATCTCACAGTTGTGTTTGGGGGTCATGTTGAAATTCTTGTTTAATGGGCTAAGGAAAAAATTCAAAATGCCAAATTCTAGATGAATGTGATTTCTTTATTTCATGAGTACTCTGATGCTCTGTCAAACATTTCTTTAACTTTTTTTTTTTTCTCTGATGCCTTCTGGTGCAAGCTGGAGTTTCACACTATCTTATGAATTATCAATGAAAGGCCTACAAGGGGTTTCTAGGACAGGTACTATCTTGGTACATTAAATAATTTTTCATTTCTATGAAACCAATTCGCCACAATGCCCAAATATTACACTCTTACATGCTTTCCTTCTTGGCCCACTTTACTTTTGTGATTGCTACCATGATCAAAAGTAGCAATAGCAAGCCTGTGGATTTCTAAATGTCCACTTATACCCTCATTGTGCAGAAAGAATCTAGGTTTTCTCTTTCAAACACCTATATCAATGACTGCCCTATATTCAATAAACTTTAAACCATTAAAGTTTTTAGAACTCTAATTTATATCCTCAATCTTTCCATTACTTTTTAATTTACTCAACCTTGTGGATGATGATTAATATATCTAGTCAAAGAACAATCTTGGTGCCACTGAACGTCCACCTTCTTGAGTGTCCACTTCCTTGAGTGAGAGTCCACCTTCTTCTTTGAGCCTCCATGGATGCCATCTTCATGGTTCTCCTGATCCACCCTTTACATCCTGATCTGCACTGAACTGAGAAGGCTTCCTTCTTAATGGCCAGCCAGTTTTAGTTGCTGCTGTTTTCCAAATAGCTAATTTGATTCACACCACAGTACTCTGAGTTGGGTGGATCTACATTGAGTTAACAGGTCTACATAATCTAAGGATTGGGGAGGCTATAACCATGTTTAAATTTAATAAAAGAACCAATAATTAAATTCCATCACAAAACAATGTTCTCTAAAATAAATCATTGATATTCAAAACAGATAATTCTGTGGTGTTTCTTGTTCTGCTATATATTAACCTTGTTCTAGGCTTTTTCTGTTGAATTCCCAGTTTGACAAAAGTATTCTTGATATACATTTTCTCAAGCCCAGACCTCCTGCCACTGCAAACAAACTCCAAGAAACATGCATCACTTTGTGCATCTGGCTTTTCATGTGTACTGAGGAATCAAACCAGACCATAATACTTTGCTATCAAATGTTTTTAACCATTGAGCCATCTCTTAAGCCCAATCATTTCTTTTAAGTGGAAAAAAATATGATTTGCTTCCATAAAGGAATTCCTTTTTAGAATAAATACTTTTTAAATTTTTTCTGATTTGCTAAAGCAAATAATTGGCACTACTTTCCTTATGTCAGAAACTGTATATACACACTACATATAATTATATACATGTAATTATATATATGTATATAATTAATGGATATATAAATACTCTAATTAAAATTTGAAATAAGGGCTGGAGAGATGGTTTAGCAATTAAGGTGCTTGCCTGTGAAGCCTAAGAACTCATGTTCAAATCTCCAGGTCCCATGTAAGCCAGACACATAGTGATACAAGTGTGCAATGTTGCACATATACACAATGGAGGACACACATCTGGAGTTTGTTTGCAGTGGCTGAAGGCCCTGATGTGCCCAGTCTCTCTCTTTCTCTCTCCCTTCTATTTCTCTGCCTCCTCTCTTTCTCTTAAATAAATAAATAAAGATTTGAATAAAACAAAAATGTGATTTGATATATTTTGTGTGGTGTTTGTCCTCTTCCAAGTATACTAAAGATTATCAGAAATGCTACCAAACTTTGACACAGTATTCTATACGGAGCAATTCGTTTTAGGTAAGCCAAACTGCACATTCTACAAGATTTTAATTCATAACATTGATCATGTTTCATTAGGAAAACAGTACATTCTTATTATAAGCCCTCAGCATTACCTACTTTTCTTCTCTAACTAGTTCAGTGCTTGAAATATTAGCTTTAACTGTCATAGCTATGAGGTTGATCATGCAGTCACTCCTGATGGAGAGCTGGGAAGGCCTAAATGAGGAGATCAGGGTTTCCCTTTCAAAGGACACTTTCTGTTGCCTCTCTTGTCCAAGGTCGTTATGACAGACTGCTTGCCACCCAGGTTCTTGTCATATGCCCTTTGGTAACCTCCATGTTGTCACACATTCCTATAGGACGGAGCTATGTCTAGTTCTTATGTAATATTTGCTTATTTCCTGCTAGGTTCCCTGAAAAAAAACATCTGTGAAAGAACTTTCAGACACTGCTGGCATTGCTGTTGGACTGGGTCATCTACTCACCTCCTATTACCTGGGTTCTTTGGCATTGCTGAATCTACATTTACTGATATGTACTGTCTCTGCATTGCATCTAACCTATACAAAATCTCTTTGAAACTTTACTTTTTATAGCAATTTCATTGTAAGAGACATGAAAGAATTTAAAGACATAGTTTTCAACCATTTTTCAAAATGTAACAAATCTCTATTTACAATGTGTAGAAAACTATTTCCTGTATAGCAATGAGCCGGGCATGATGACACATGTCTTTAATCCCATCACTCGGGAGCCAGAGATAGGAGGATTGCAGAGAGTTCAAGGCCACCCTGCGACTACATAGTGAATTCCAGGTCACGGACTGAGCTAGAGTGAGACCCTGCCTCAAAAAACGAAAAACAAAAAAGTGCAATCAAAGAAGGAAATGAACAGTCAAGTTACCACCTTGATACACTGCTTATATCTCAGTCAAATTCTAACACCAACCTGTGTGCAAATTCATTACAAAATCTACAAAATGGAGAGCTAAACTAGTTAGACTTATATGTAACTAGTTAGCACTTATATTGGTGATCTAGACTTATAACATTGATTTTTAAACTATTTTGTTCCTGGACATAACATATATAAATCATTTTATTCAGGCAAGCTTGAAACTATCCTGTAGTTATTATTTCTTTAGGAAGAAAATCAGTTTCTTTGCAATTAATGGCTTTTTTATACATCAAACTGTTAAGGAACAGTATGGTAACTGTCAATCTGGTATTTAAAAACCATGCCTGAAATTGCTTTGTAAATATGTTAGAACATAATTCAGTATATGAGAAAATTGCCACATTAGATAATTTTGAGGTTGACTTATATTTGTGAAGATGGTAAGAAAGAGACAGGATGGGTAATTATTAAGGGCTCAAGTTTAAAAAAAATGCCATTGTTGTGGTCATTATGAAATGTGTCACAGTGTCAAATTAAAGCAGACATGAGGTATTTTTAATTTTTTTGTTTAATTTATACAATGATTTCATGCTTTTTAGGTATAGTGTGCTCTTTCAATATATGTATATAATATATGATAATTAAAGCAGGATAATTAACATATTTATAACTATCATTTTTGTTTGTTACCTTTGGCTCTTGCTTAATAGTTCTCCATAAAATTTATAATAGATTATTGTGAACTATAATCACCCTTCTATTTCTGCTGTGGACATAAGAACTTATTCCTCCTTTCAAAGTTTATTTTGCTGTCCGTTTTCCAAACTTGCTCTGTTTACCTATAGTTTACCCTTCCTACCCTCCAACTATCACGATTTTTCTAACTTCAATTTTTATATGTCCTTGAAATCAATACATGAGGCATTTGGGTCCAAACTTAGCAGCTGGGAAACTAGGGAGTGGTAGCTATGAGCAAAATATGGTCTAGGAAGAAATAGTGTTAAGTCTAACAAAGCAATGCTTATTGAGAAGTAGTAAGGATGGATGCTGGAAAGATAAATTTGAGTTGGAACACATAGAGCCTTAAAGTTCAACTTTATTAGGCAGATAATGTCTTTATGTCTTCTACACAGTAAGTAGTTATTGAATAAATTGGTGAATTTCCTCAAAGATGTATAAGAATGCTAACATAGTTAATTGTCAAAAATAAAGTGTGTCGTACAATTCATTGAAGTACAAAAATAGTTAGCAAGTTCGAAAAACAAGCTGTTACATATATGTGAAGGCAGGTATTCATCATCTTGTATTGTGAAACCTCACTGAGAGATTATTCCTACATATTTGTACAACTTTGAATGATGAATTACATATTGCCACAATCTACCAAACTTGTATGACTAAACCAAATATTCCAGTCATGATTAAAATCTTACCAAAGATGTTAGGATAGGTGATACAAAAAGACATTTTAGTTAAGGTTTGGTAGATTCAGCTGAGAAGCCATGGATTTTTCTCTGTGGGGTTGCTTTCGATTACATTTTCAGTCTCGGGAAATGTGCTAGACTTGTTTAGGTGATTAATCTGCTTGGAGTTTAGTTTTGGTTTGTGGTATGTGGCTAGGAATTCATCCATTTCTTCCAAATTATCCAATTTTGTGGAAAAGAGGTTTTGTAAGTATGTCATGTGATTCTTGCAATTTCATTAGTATCTGTTGTGACCTTTCCTTTTTCACTTCTGGTTTTGTTAATTTGAGACTTCTTTTTTTTTTTTTTTCAGTTGATCAAATTGGCCAAGGGTTTATCAATCTCATTTATTTTTTCAAAGAACCAGCCCATTTCATTGATTTTCTTGTTTTCTTAGGTTTCCAATTCATTAATTTATACTACGAACTTCAGCATTTCTTTCCATCTGGAGCTCTTAGGGTTGGATTCTTCTTGCTTTTCCAACACCCTTAGGTGGGTGGTTAGGTTATTAATTTAGGATCTCTCCCTCTTTGTTAGTAGGCATTTATTGCTATGAATTTTCCCCTTAGGACTATCCCACAAGTTTGGTAGGCTGTGTTTTCATTGTCATTCAATTCTAGATATTTTACAATTTTTAAAAATTCTTCCAAAACCCATTTATTTTTTAAAATTGTGTTGTTCAGTCTCCAGGAGCTGGTGGAGATCCTCATGTGTGTCTGTTAATTCCTAACTTTAAAGCATTGTTCTCTGATATAATGCAGGAAGTTCTATCAATTTTCCTGAATTTATGGAGACATGCTTGATGGCCTAATGTATGATCTATTGTGGAGAAGGTGCCTTGGGCTGCTAAGAAGAAGGTGTATTCTGTAGAGTTGGGGTGGAAAGTTTTGCAGATATCTGTTAGGCCTAGTTGATCTATGGTATTGTTGAGCTCTACTTTTTCCTTATTGATTTTCTGCTTGGATGATCTATGTATTGATGATAGTGGGGCACTGAAGTCACAAAGTATGATGGTGTTAATGTTTATTTCTGTTCTTTTGTTAAGTAGGTTTTGTTTAAGAAGCTGTGTTGTGCCTGTATTTGGTACACATAGATTTATTATTGAAACGACCTCATTTTGAATCATTCTCTTGATCACTAAAAAGCAGCCTTCTTTGTTCTTTTTGATTACTTTTGGTTTGAAGTCTATTTTATCAGATATTAGTTTTGTAAAACCTGATTGTTTCTTATTTTCATTTGCTTGTAATATCATTTTCCATCCTTTTACCCTGAGGAGGTGTCTGTCTTTACTAGTGAGGTGGGGTAATTGAAGACAGCAGATAGAAGGGTTTATTTTTCTGGTCCACCTTGTTAACTTGTATCTCTTGATGGGTGACTTAAGACTGTTAATATTTAAGGTTATAACTGTGAGGTTATAGTTAATCTTTGCCATGACAGGGTGCTCTATGGGGCTTATTGATTTCTTGGGATTTGTATTTTTTAAGCCTGCTCTAGTTTTGGTTATTGTGATAGTCTTCTTGTTTTTCTCAAAGTGTTTCACATAATTGGGGAACAGGGAATCCTCCCCAACTCCTTTTTTGAAGCTAGTATCACTCACATACCCCAAACAGACAAAGATACAAGAAAAAAAAATCCTATAGACCTATATACCTAATGAACTTAGATGTAAAGATGCTGAACAAAATCCATGCAAACTGCATTCAATAAAACACCAAAAGCATTATCCATCTTGGTCAAGAAGGATTCATCCCAGGGAAGCAGGGGTGAGTCAACATATGGAAATCTGTCAACATAATATACAACCTAAATAAACTTAATCACAAGAACCTCACGTTCACTTCAATAGATGCAGAGAAGGCCTTTGACAAAATACATCATCACTTCATGATCTAAACACTGGACAGAAAGGGTATAGATTCGTTATATCGCATCATAATAAAAGGTATATATCAAGCACCTAATGCCCAAATAATACTTAATGGAGAAAGACTTAAAGAGTTCCCATTGAGATCAGGAACAAGACAGGAGTACCCACTCTCAGTACTGCTGTTTAAAATAGTACTAGAAGTCCTAGCCGAAGCAATAAGACAGGAGAAAAGAATAAAAGAGGTACAAATTAGAAATGATCAAAGAAACCAGATATGGTAAAGCATATAATCCTCAACAGAAATATAGGGGGGAATGTCCCAAAAGAAAAGCCCTGGAGAGGGTGAGATGAAGCCTAACCTTAAAAACCTTTGGCTCTGACCTGTAACTCAGAGTACCAGAAATAGTTGCTTCCCACAATGAGCTGTTACTGAAGAGACCTACGAGGATTCCAAAACAAGGCAAGTGTCTACCAAAGCACTTGATTATCTGCCTGTGGAAAAAGGAAAGACCCTATTGCTAAAGATACCATATGCTGCTGACACAGAATATGGAGATACCTGGCTGGAATCCAGAAGAGCACCAGTCCCCAGACAGTTAAGCCTGTCTAGCACTGAAAAATGCTACATGAGCTATTGGGAAGAGTAGCCAAAAATGGTGTGAGCAAGCAGGGGTTTAAGCTATTTAGAAACAACAAGCCTGAGAAGAATTACACACCAGTGCGATGGTGGCACACAGCCTTTGTGGGTAACAAATGGCTTTCTGTTTGGCTAAGGGATTGGTCAGTGGAAAGGAACTCATATATGGAACTGGGAACCAGTTCTGAACCCTGTGAAGACAAAGATTATGCTCTCTACTGTTAAGCTCCCACTTTTCTTTGGCTAAAAGAGGGGTTGCATACATCAAACTCTCCCTAAATTAATAATGCTTATACAATTTAACCCATGCTGACTTTACTCTCAAATGGGTAATCTGGTTTTCCTTTTCACAAGGTAGAAAGACCTGAGGAGATAAACCGCCCCTCACATTTCAGTCAAGGCCCAGTTGAAACCATAGAGGAAGTGGGGAGACAAGCAAGTGTGCTGTTTCAGGGTGAGCCTGACAAGCAGCCCCAGGGCCACGGAGACAGATGCCAAGGATACTCAACACACAACAAAGCAGAAATTCAGATGCTCCTATAAGCTTATAACTGAAGTAGACGTAAAATACACCCACCAAGGCTCAGGGAATTTTGTAGAAGTGGCAGAAATATTGTAAGAGTCACAGGTTGGGATATTATGCCCAGAGGCACGGCCTCCCCCGACCCTGTAACTGACTGCTTCTACCACAAATACATAACCCACAACCCCATGAGGAATTCCTGCAACCCCACTGAGGAGGGGCTCCTGCAGAATGGGGACAGGAAGGAGGAAAAAGTTGGTACTAACACATGATGTATCCATACAAAATATGTTCTTGTTGATAATAATATAAATAAAAAGACTTTTTAATATAGATGTTCTTTTAGTAGTTTATCTTTATCTTAAAATGCATTATTGCTGAACTGATACCTCTTTGGGAATTACCTTTGTGGGTATATATCTAAAGCAATTCTGGAAATCATATATGCTCTTTGAATCAGAAAATAATAAGTTCAAGTATTCATGACTTGAAGACCATATAGTGTTATAATATTGAGCTGAAAACATTATCATACCTTTGACTCCATTTATATTTAACAATTTACCACCTTATAAAATGCACTTAATTTCTACATACTTATGTACATGAATATTCTTTATTATCTTGAGTTTTTAGATATATAATAAAGTTTTGTTACAATCAAACGTTAGTTATAAAAACTGAACTTAAAAAATTTGCTTCATAAGAGGGCATATTAATTTCTAATTCAGTGGTTTTGGATTGTGGAAGACATGGTCCAATGATATGAGGCATGACAGATTTTACCAAGACAGTAGAACCATAAAGGGTAGCTTTTGTCAAATAGGACCATAGAGTAAAACATAAATAAATAAATAAATAAATAAATAAATAAATAAGAGTTTTGTGTTCAATTTATAAAAGTAATAGTCCGCACATGACATCAAAATATTATGCCTTGGGCTTTGGAAAATAGTTCAGTCTACAAAGTGGTTGTTATGCAAGCTTGTGTACCTGAGTTCAGATGACCAGAACCTACATAAAGCCAGAGACTCTAACATTTGCATCTGTAATCCCAATGCATCTCTACCAAGAAGGAATGCAGAAAGAGAACAAGCTTCTGGAAGCTGATGAACAAGATAGCCTGGTGAATACAGCAGTGAACAATGATGGATCCTGCCTAAAATGAGGCGGAAAATGAGGATCAACACATTGTTACGTTCATAGTAACACACAGTGCACACGCACACACACACACACACACACACACACACACACACACACTGTACACATATGTACACAAAGACACTGTACTTTAAAAATATTCACTGCTTAATTATATTATCCAGAATTTCTATCCAATTTTAGGAAATCTGGTTCAAAAGAGAATAGTAATGTGTAAATATGTCTTCCATCTATCTACTCACCTATCATTATCATCCATTTATCTATCATCTATCTATATTTGTCATCTCTCTCTCTATCTAAGAAGATGTTTTCACAGCACTTCTCTCTCTCTCTCTCTCTCTCTCTCTCTATATATATATATATATATATGTACATATTTATATATGAAATTACATGATTAGATGATAGAAATAGTGTTATGAAAACATACATTTATGTTTACTTTTAAATGCTCTTAATTATTTCAGTCTTACTGTGGGAGTGTGATTTTTCTTCTGCAAATCTAAGAAAAATATGGAAATATAAAGATTTTCTAATATAAACAAAAGGTGAAACATTTCATCACCACCATCCCTATCTTATCTGTAACATGAAGTACAAAACTTACTGCTAAAATCAAGTACATACCATAGTCAAATTTGGAATATTCAATACTGTAATGGAAGAAAGTAAGTCACTTTCAACATGAATAATTAAGGATAATTAAAAATAATATATCAAAAAAAATCTACCAAAAGATACATACTAAGCATCAGTGAAGTGCAATTCAAAACCACAAAGACTGCACCTTACACTTGTTAGAGTGACTACTATTAAAAAGATGAATACTCACAAGTGTTTGTAAAGATGTGACAAAAAGGAAGTTCTTATATACTGTCCATTGAAATGTAAATTATAGCTAGGTAAAATATATGAAAATTCATATAAAGACAAGGTGGGCTCATATATATATATATATATATATATATATATATATATATATATACATATATATATATATATATATGTATGTATAAGGATCTTTTTTCTTTTTTAATATTTTTATTTATTTGAGAGAGAGAGAAGGTGGGTGAGGGAGTGAGAGAGAGAGAGAGAGAGAGAGAGAATGGGCATGCCAGGGCATCCAGCCACTGCAAATGAACTCCAGATGTGTGCTCCACTTTGTGCATCTGGTTTACATGGGTCCTGGGGAATCAGACCTGGTTCCTTTGGCTTTGCAGGCAAACACCTTACCTGCTAAGCCATCTTTCCAGCCCTTTTATTTTATATATTTATTTGAGAGAGAAAAAAGGAAAGAAAGAGGCAGTGAGAGAGGGGTGGGGAGAAAGGTCACACTACTGCAAACAAACTCCAGATTAATGTGACATCTTGTGCAACTGGCTTTATGTCGTTACTGTGAAATTAAACCTGGTTCTTTTGGCTTTGGAGTTAAGCACCTTAACTGCAGTCATGTCTCCAGCCCACAAGATGGCTGTCATTTTTTAAAATATCTTATTTATTTATTTACCTGATAGAGAGAGAAAGAGGGAGGGGGGAGGGAGGAAGGGAGGGAGTGAATGGGCATACTAGGGCCTCTAGCCACTGCAAATGAACTCCAGATACGCATGCCTCCATGTGTATCTGGCTTATGTGGGTACTGGGGAATTGAACCAGAGTCCTTAGGCTTCTCAGGCAAGTGCCTCATCTGCTAAGCCACCTCTCCAGCCCAAAATGGGTTTCTTTTGCAGGGAATTGATAATAAGCTTGACTGTCTGCCAGTAATACTGTTATATTACTCAAAAATATATGTTAATAGCAATGAAAATGCAAGCCTTGTGAAACTATTTTTAAATTGTGAAACTATTTTTAAAATTATTTTTGCTAATTATCTAAAGTTATAATTTTATAAACATTTCCAAAATACCATGTTTGTCTGAGGATACAGAAAAATCTTGAGTTATTTTTCTATATTGTGTTTCAACCACAATGAGCAAATCCAATATGGACAAGACAGTAAGTTCAGATATAAAATTCTGGGATTGTTTTGTTTTCATTGCTACAAATTGCTACACATTATAATGTATTAGGTGTTCTAAGGGGTTCTACATAGGGTGGACAAGGCATAACTAGAGTTAAGAAAATCTCCTTAATTACAGTTTGTGATATTTCAAATTGGCATACTTTTGAATCTTCTAATTCTCCCTCCCTCCCTCTCTCTCTCTCTCTCTCTCTCTCTCTCTCTCTCTCTCTGTGTGTGTGTGTGTGTGTGTGTTTACGTGTGCATCTATGTGTATGATTATTAAGGATTGGCTTATGTTTATTTTAATGCTTGCTTCATTTTTTTTTTTTTTTTTGGTTTTTCGGTTTTTCAAGGTAGGGTCTCACTTTAGCCCAGGCTGACCTGGAATTCACTATGGAGTCTCAGGGTGGACTTGAACTCACAGTGATCCTCCTACCTCTGCCTCCCAAGTGCTGGGATTAAAGGCGTGCGCCACCACGCCCGGCTTTGCTTCATTTTTTACCCTACTACACCTTAACATGTCAGTGATTAGGATCTGAATTATTCCAGATCACATTTTATCAGCACCACAAGGTTAGCAAATTATTCATTAAGATGCTGTTTATAAATATTCTTACCTTCACGTCCTTGACGTTCATCCTTGTTCCCTCCTTCCCCACAAATATATCATCAATGTCCACAAGGATGTACCTGTCCAATGACAAGGTCAGCCTCTTCCCCGACAAGAAGGAGATAGCATCTATGAAGATGAGCTTGTGCAGCCAAAAGTTCAGGTTGTTGCCAAAAAGAACTCTCTGAATGCCATCATGAAGGCCCAGATCCTGAATGATGGTCGCATGCAGTGTTTTGCTGGACAAGAGGGACTTTTCTGTCTGTAATTCAGTCAAAAGGACAGGCTGGTATGTTGAATGGTTATATTGGAAAACCGTCCAGTCTTCCCCAGGAAGAGGTCCCTTTTCCACCTTGCGGCCTTTGGTAATATGCAGCAGAGGAGACTGGGGGTTGACAGAGCAGTCCTTCAAAGCTACGTTGTTGTAAAGGTTTAAGGGAAAGCCTTTCAATTGCGTACTTGGTAAACTGTTCTCATTGGCTTTATGAAAACCGATTATACTAACACTGTATTCTACACAGTATTTTTCTAATAGCTCCCGGTTCCATGAGTCCATGCTGACATACTTCAGGATGTTTTCATAAATAATTAAAGTGTATTTACCTTTGCCACTATCTGTAAGAGGAGGTATGTCTCCCTTACCTGGGGCAATGACCATTTGGTACTGAAATCTGCTAGACTCCAAGATCGCTATGATATCTTGCCCGAGTTGGGAGTATTGGCTCTCCACAAAGAGGAGGACTGTGGGGTCGGTTTTGGATGTATCAATAGGTTTAATGGTCTTCAGCTCCATGGACCGATAAGGTAGAATTTTGATGTCAGCACATTCTGCTTCTGCAGTGGTTTCGATAAGTGTCATTTCCTGTTTGTAGCCGGAGTAGAGGAAATAGGCAGAGATGACAATGCTTCCCAAGCAAAAGGTAGCTAAGAGAACAATCAGTGTTCGAAAGCTTCTCCGAATCCTCACAATAAGATTCATCTTTTAAATGAATGCTCTGTAAGCTTTTACCAATTTCTATTCCTAAAGAGTCATGGTGAATGAAGTATGAGATGGGGCAGATACAACTTCCCAAGTGTTCATGTAACCATTGCAAATCATGTGAAATAAGTGAAGAGGTCACAAATGAGTCAAATCTGGAAGGCAGTGGACCAGGAAGGCAACAGTTGAAGATATTTTGTTTATGTCCAATACCCAGAATTGCTGAAGACTCCTTTAAGCATTATCTGAAAAAGAGGAGACATGTAATAACTAACATGAAAACAGGAGCATACCTACTTATGTATATGTGATTTACTGTTAGCTAGGGCACATGTGTCAAAGGGAATTTTAGTCTAATAAATATGTAAAAATATCAATAGCTTTTGCTGTCCCCCATTGATATGCCTACGATATCGTAGCTTTATTCTTTATGGCTTCTAGATTGTGGAACTCTATTTGATTTTATTCACATACCCACATGTATGTAAGGACACATGTGGATATCTATTTTTAACTAGTTATTTTAAAGACATATGAATAAAAGCCTTGATATAAAAGGTTAAGTACCATGAAATTATTTTTGCAAGGGGAAGAAGAAAAGGTGAGAGAGAGGGGATATCAGAGTTAAAGATGGAAGATATGACCAAGGCACATCGTATGTTTGTATGTTAATGCCATAGTAATCCCTTTTCTTTGAACAATTAACACACATGAGTAAAACTGCCTCTTGAGGATGACTACATGTGGGGTTTAGAGCAATGAAAGATTCTCTAAAGTATTTAGATAAGTCTCTTGAATGTCAAGCTGAGAAAATAACTCTTGTTTTACATTTATGCCATTACAGTGTCTTCCTGTCAATTATGTATACTTTATCTAGACTCACTAGCAATGACTTGGGACACAGTTCAATAGGTAGACATCATCATCCCTATCTATCCCTTGGGGAACAGTAAGAGAGTAGATAAGAGGGAAGAACAAAAGAAGTATGAGCATGTTTAGATTCCCCTAATGAGATCAAGGCCAGAAAGACTTGAGAAGAAAAACGTAGAGCTGTTCTTCTCAAAGCATGTCTTTAGTGGGGATTTATTGCCATCATTAATTAAAACTGAGTCATCAATTGTTAATTTTTACACAATTATGTCTACTATGCCCCTATGCCCTTCTTTAATTCAGAAGAAAAAGACTAGAAAATATTCAACATTTTCTTCAAAATGCTTTATTCCCCAAGCAGAAATTTCTCTTATTACTAAGATATTTTATTTTTGTAAATGATTTTGAATTTCAGTAAATTATGTCTAGGCAAATTTTCTTAATTCCCCTCCCAACTCTCTAAGAGTTTAAATACTTTTTGATTTTTTCCAGTTCACTGAACTAGTGATGTCAGAAGTCACCTGAAGTAGCCAGTTCTGTCAGTCTGTGGTAAGCATATGGAAATGCATGTTTTAGTTATTATGTCAAATTATCCTGTTATTTCAGGAGCTGTGTTTATAATCTTCTTTTTTTTTAATTAGAGGAATGTAAGTAATAGATATGTAATAATGACAATTGAAAATTAGTAGATAAGTGATTAAACATTATAATTTTAGACCATTGCTTCTATTTTATATGTTTAAGTTAAATTTTATTTTGAGGTAAGCCCAACAGAACTTTGAGGCCTTTGTTTATGTGAAAGAGAAAGAGAGAGAACTGGCACACCAGGGCCTCCACCACTATAAACGAACTCCAGATGTGTGTACCACCTTGTGCACATATGCGACCTTGTGTGCTTCCATCACCTTGTGTGTCTGACTTACATGGGACCTTGAGAGTAGAATGTAGGTCCATAGGCTTCACAAGAAAGTGACTTAAACACTAACCCATCTCTCCAGCCCAAGTTATATTTTTATTACAAAAAAAACTTTCTCTAGCTAGTAATTTAAATTAAAAATTCTGCTAAGTTAATTTATTAGAATTTTGACAAGTATATAATACCATATTTTAAATACTTTATTTATCAGTATATAAATACATCTGATTTTCCCCACTAAAATCCATTATATCAATGTGAAAAATGTTCTTATCCATTTTGCATTAATTTCAAAGGGAAAAAATGCAATTCTTCATGCTTCTAATGCTCTGTCACAGATAAAATTCTTTAAGATGATCATTTACTTTCAAAGACATTCAAATGTTACAAAAGACTGTTATCTTCAAACAAATCAAATTTTATTTTATTTAAAGCATATAAATATACTGTATGTTTAAACCCATTTTGTTGCACACTTTTTGTAT
This sequence comes from Dipus sagitta, assembly GCA_036346955.1. NCBI lineage: Eukaryota > Metazoa > Chordata > Mammalia > Rodentia > Dipodidae > Dipus > Dipus sagitta. Next base: position 86,828,216 of record CM070771.1, on the reverse strand, counting down.
GTGCATTATTCCATAAACAAGCTTGTTAAAATTATAATTTAAATGGCCAACATAGGGCTGGAGAGATTGTTCAGTGGTTAAAGGTGCTTTCGTTTGAAAGGCCCAGTAGCCTGGGTTCAGCTCCTCAGTACCCATGTAAAGCCAGAGGCACAAAGTGGCACATATATCTGGCATTCATTTACAGTTGCAGGAGGCCCTTGTGAGCCCATACTTACCTCTCCTTTTATCTGTGCCTCTCTATCAAATAAACAAATAAAAGGCAAATATAAATATATCAGTAATTTGTCAAAAGAAGTTACCCAGCCTCTATTACATCTCTTTCTACACTTGTTAAGATCTATATATGTGATTTAAACATCCATATAAACTGACACAAAACCAGCCCCAGTCCAGGTCACCCTGGAGTGTGCCCACAAGAGCAGGTATGTATTAAACCCACATACCTTTTAAGTTTGATTATATATTATTTTAAAACTTAACTAGAAACTTCAAAGAAAATAGAATGCAAGATAGGTTAAAAGCATCTATTCTGACACTAAAATGTGATCTTTCATTTTGAGTGCAGAAAGGATGAGTCGTCAGTTTTGAATATTAAAATTGTTTCTCCTAATATGCAACAGTGAAAAATAAGAAAAAAAAAAACATATGGGACTAAAATATGCCAACCCAAGGAATAGAAAAAATTTAAATGTGACATTTATTATCCTGTTCCAAGTGAGAATGATAGATCAATAATACCCCAATGCTTAGATACATAGTGTGTATGTGTGTGTGTCTCTGTGTGTGTTCTAAGATTTTTTTTTTTTTTTTTTAGCAAAAGTCATTATCCTTCCCATCCAGATTTCCAATTTCTCCATCTTTAACATAACTGACTAAGTGATATGAGAAAGCTTGGCCTTAAAAAGTGAAGCTCCAGCAAAATTGAAACACTGTGATCAGACTTTTCAGAATACCAAAGGAATATAATCTGATTTGTTTCTTCTCTTCATTACTGATGTAAACAAGGTAAATGTTAGGGAAAAGGAAACAAGCCAGTGTTTTCATTTTTAATTTGTCAATGTACAGCAAATGAGATCATTTAGTTAATTTGTTTAAAGACACATGTATTAAATGAGTCATGTAAAGTTAAGAAAAGTAATTGCAGAATAACAGACATGGTATTTAAAAAGCTACTCCAAATATGTAAAATTACGTCACTTGTTTTCAAAAGTACTTTAAGTTGATATGCTCAAATTTAAATTTTACCTACATCAGTACTTTCTACAAGATGAATCTGAGACCAGTCAGCAGCAAACAGAAGCGTATGGGAGCTCCTTTTTCCTCTACTGTCCTTCACATGATGTGTGCATTTCAACATAGGAGGAATGGACAAGTTTTACATTACTGAGTAAACTGCCTCTGTGAAAAACACAATATTTCCTTACTCAGCACACCAAGTAAGTCAAATGATACTTTGATTCAAGTTTTCTCAGTCTCACTTTTATGTTTTAGTAAATTTATATTTCAGGATTTGAGAGTGACTACTGTTTGTCTCAGCAACCTTTTCCAAGGATAATGTACGATACCTATATACCATCTGGTAAGGGAAAGAAGACTTTAGGAGTGGCACTCTTGAACTTTCTATTTTGTTTTGTTTCTTTGTAAAAATCCTTTATCTTTCCACATGTGCACATAACATCAGTTATAGTGGAATAAACACCTCTAAAAATATTTTATTAATACATTATTGTTTTCATGCATGTTTAAAAATCATTCCTTGACTTGTTTTCAAAGCAGATTCAGAGATTCTTTTTTTTTTTCAAGGTAGGGCCTCACTCTAGCCCAGGCTGACCTGGAATTCACTATGCAGTCTCAGGGTGGCCTTGAACTCATGGCAATCCTCCTACCTCTGCCTCCTATGTGCTGGGATTAAAGGCATGTGCCACCATACTGGCTTAGATTCAGAGATTCTTAAAAGCCATATTCCCTAGAACAGGGAAACAAAAGGCTCCAGAGAGAACATGTGCTGCTCTCTAAGAAGAATGGAGATACACATAAATATATCTTTTTAATGACTAGGCTTATCCCCTTTTACTCCGACTCTTCTCATGTTTGGTCAGAGTATCTGTTTTATTTCCTAGATGAAGGAGAATATGGGGAACAATAGGGAGACATCAATACATCAAGAAGAGAGGGCCAACTGCCTACCAGGAGATGGGTCACCTCCACATCATCTTCCCAGGCTCATAAGTCATTATAGGAGAAGCAGTTACATGATGAATACTGCTTTCATGGCTAGCCTGAAAACCAGTTCCAGGGAAATGGCAATAGACACTGTGCTCACTCAAACCTCATCAAAACAGAGATCCAGATTCTACAGAGAAAGCAGCACTAAATGAGATCTATATTTTGCCTACTGTTGCAGTCAGATTCTCATTGCTGGCAGAAATCACTGGACTAAGCAGCTTTGGGGGAAAAAAAGGGGTTATTTTGGCTTATAGATGCAAGGGGAAACTCCATCATGGCAGGTGAAAATGATGGCATCAGCAGAGGATGGACATACCCCCTGGCCAATATCAGGTGGACAATAGCAACAGGACAGTGTTCTAAACACTGGCAAGGGGACACTGCTATAACTCCCACAACCGCACCCCCAGCAATACACTGCCTCCAAGAGGTGTTAATTCCCAAATCTCGGTCAGCTGGGAACCTAGCACTCAGAACACTTAAGTTTATGGGGGACACCTGAATCAAACCACCACAACTACCAAGAATCAGAATGCATCATGGAAGAGGGGGTGGAAAGATTTTGAGAGCCTCAGGGTGGGTGGAAATAGCCTGAGACACCATGTTTTCCCCATCCCTTCAGAGACTGACTAGGGCCTCTTGGTCCCCACAATGAATACCAAAAATCCCACCAAAGACCTAAGCGGAATGGGTACAGGGAAGAGGGGTTCAATGTATTCAACCTGTTTGTAATAAATCAATAAAATGGGGAGGAGGAAGAAGAGGAGAAGGAGGAGGAGGGAAAAGGAGAAGGGAGAAGGACGAAATGCCTAGCACAGTATCAATGCTATAGCATTCTTTACTCAAAGCCCAGACAAAATTTTTAAAACTTCTCCGAGAGCTGGAGAGACCACTTAGCAGTTAAGGCGTTTGCTTGCAAAGCCAAAGGACCTCTGTTCAATTCCCCAGGACCCACATAAGCCAGATGCACAAGGTGACACATGTGTCTGGAGTTCGTTTGCAGTGGTTGGGGGCCCTGGCACACCCATTCTCTTCCTCTCTCTCTCTCTTTTTCCCTGCTTCTTTCTCTCTCACTCTGTCAGATAAATAAAAAAATAATAATAAAACTGCTCTGAGCTCCTCTACACGAATGGGCAAGTTGGCTTCTAGGCAATTGATTGAGAAATGAAAAGTTTGATTCTAGAATATCTACAAATGCTTGGTAACAGAAGTTCAAACTTTTATTGAAATCAATAATTTTTAAAACGAATTTTCATTCACACATTAAAAATAACCCACTAGCAAAGTGTTCTAAGTAACTGAAAATTTCCAAGGATGTATGATTGCAGCAGGAGAGTTAGTAAACAAAGCAATTGCAGTGACAGTTATAACTATTACTATTGTTACTACTAATAAATAATAATAACAATATATTATTTCAAATATAATATTGTTATTATTATTGTAATATTATTATAGTGTAGTTTTTGATTTTTGTTGCTGTATATTTGGTAACACAGAAATTCAGAAGCAATCTGGACTTAGTGTGGGGATATCACACACATACAGTTGTTTATTTGTTTATTTAATTGTTTGGTTTTCCAAGGTAGGGTCTCACTGTAGCCCAGGCTGACCTGGAATTCATGATGTATTTTCAGAATGGCCTTGAACTCTTCTCAATCCTCCTACCTCTGCCTCCCAAGTGCTGGGATTAAAGGCATGTGCCACCAAGCCTGGCTGGTTGTTTATTTCTTGAAGGTGGTCTGATGAGATATTCACCGAAATTGGAAAATGCACAGTAATGAGATGAACTAGCATTTAACCACTTGCTAATCACTGTGCTACGTTGCTTGCTTTTCTGTTTATTCATTATTACTCTATTGTTAAGTGAAGAAATTTCCTCCTAAAAGAAGTAAAAAGAGATTATGATTACACTATTAAACACTTGTAGTACCAGAAATCTAAGGATTAATTGAAGGTAAAACTTGGTAACAAGCATAATTTAATAAACCCCAATATAAAAAAACCTTTATTTCAATTTATAAAGTTTCTATATTCAAACCTAGAAATGTCTAACAAAAATGTAGATTAATTATAGAGTTAAATTGCTCAACTAAAAAGAAGCTATATGTCAGGATGAGTTAAGGATTATAGCAGTTTGACCGGTTTTGAGTTTTCCTAATCCCTAGGGGAACACATATTTGATCAAGTACCTGGTTCTACATTTCATGAGATGTTATTGCTGTCAGAAATCTTATACACAACCAGCTCACATTTCATATTATTCGTGTTTTAAAATAATTTAATTTTTTAATTATTCATCTATTTATTTGAGTGAGACAGACAGGAAGAGAGAATGAGCACACCACAACCTCCAGCCACACTGCAAATGAACTCCAGACACATGTGCTGCCATGTACATCTGGCTTATGTGGGTACTGGGTAATCAAACCTGGGTCCTTAGGCTTCACAGGCAAGTGAGTGTCTTAACTGCTAAGCCAGCTCTCTAGCCCTACAGTAGTCTTTTTTATTTGCATGTGCATATTCATGTCTCTATGAGTGCTTATAAGTGTATATACATGTGTATGGAAACCAGAGGAAATCCTTGGATGTTGTTCCTCAGGGGTTATCAATCTTCTTTGTGAGAGGGTCTCTCTCATGGTCCTGAACTTGCCAAATAGACTGGACTGGCTGAATAGTGAGGCTCAAGGATCCACTAGTCTCTGTCTGGTCAGCTCTATGGGTACAAGTTTGAACCACCACGACTGTATTTTTTTGTTTGTTTTGTTTGAAGTATGTGTTCTGGGGAATGAACTCAGGTCATCAAGCCTGCAAGGGAAGCACTCTACTGAACAGACTGAACTAATCTCCCTACTCCAGGAGTAGTTTCTTAATTAATACTGTGTTATAGAAAAATTTAACCACTTGCTCTATGATGTTTGACAATAATCTGTTGGGTTCCCAAATTTATAAACACCTTTCAAAGGAGATGCAGTATTTTCACAATTACATGCCCTACATGTACAGGGGAATTAAACACATATTCAGGATAATAGCATTATCATAATTTATACATCATAAATTAAGTAGCATTTTATAAAAGTTTAATTGTTAGTTATGTATTTCTATATGTGTATGTGTCTGATTCCTACTCTAAGATTATATCTTATCTTGGGTCATGGGCACAGAGAATGTTAGAGAAACATTGCTCACCACATCACAGGTAACAAATTATTTAGCTTGATTTTCAAAGAATTATAAATATCAGAGAAGTAACTGAAAATTGATGGAGTCTGTGATAATTCTGAGTAGTTTCTGAAAATCTTCCACATTTATTCAGGAGAAATTGAGACTAAAAATCTATTGACATCATCACTGGTTCTCTGCAGTTCATTTCAGTTCCCAGGCTGCAATATATTCTAATATTACTTTCAATAGCATCCATACTTTCATAAATCTTTTTTTCAAAGTTATAGTCCAAAGTAATGAATCAGTGTTGCATTTAATCAAAATCAAAACAGTATGCTATTTTGTGATTTTCCTGAAAATAATGCTCTTTTCTTCTTGGGTAAATAACCAGTTGATTACCACATAACTTCTATACATTTCATATATTTTTGATTTTAGTGACATAATATAAATTTATTTTAGTCCCCAAAGTGTATATATTTGCCAGTACAAAGTCCTAAAAGTGTCATTTCAAACATAATGATAACATTACTACCCCAATATTATATTATACCATAATATTATACTAGGTACATAGCTCTGAGCTATCAACTATGTTCATACTTCAAAAGATTATGAAGGGAACTCAGTAAATAGAAGAGTAAATGTCAGGCAATTTCTTTTATCACTATTTCCTGAAGATACAGAAAGTGCCTATTTACCATTTTCTTCAGTCTTATTTTCTAAGCAGCAAGACAACATGATTTTTTTTAAAGAGCGTGTTTATTGAAATCAAACGGCAAATATCTGTATCTGTATTGTTCATTTGAAAAACATATGAACATCAAATATATGAATACATCTACAAGAATATTTGCTCTGTTTTGCTATGAAAAGTTTAGATATAGTAGTAGAAGTGCTATATCTGGGGCCAAGTAGAGAGATCATCAATATTTAACAATCAATCATTCATTAATACTTAAAAGTAGAGAGGCCATCAGTACTTGAATTTCTGTATTTACTTTTATACCTAAGACTTCATCATGGAATTTTACCATTAACATTGCTAAAATAATATTCACACTACAAAACACATGGGCAAGAATTGAAAACAACTAAATTATTTTTGTAACACATTTATATGTCCCTAGCATTTATGAAATATTGATAATATTCTTAGAATGATCAAATGAGTCTGTGGATCTATTCCATCTTATAATTTTGTATGAATCTGTGAGTAATATTTACCATGAGATGTTCAGAGTCAAATAAGAACCAGACCAGCTATCTGCATCTCAGCTCAGCCTTGAATTTGCTCATTTTTTTTTTTCTGTGAGTAGTAAACACATTCATATAGCTTCCTTTCAGTAAATGAATGTATGGACATTTATTAACAGACTACTGTTTTGGGTATGAGCAGATGACCTACTGGATAAAGCACATTCCACATAAAGATCCAGAGCCTAAGCAACCACATGAATGATGGGTGGATGTGTGGGCCCATCAGTAATCCCAGCACTTCAGAGCCTAGGAGAGGGGATCCTTGGGAAAAAACCTGGCTAGTTAGAGGACTGTGATCAATGAGTTCTAGGTTCAAGTGAAAGACACAGCCTCAGCAAAGAAAGTGGAAACTGATCAATGAAGTCACATGACAACAAGTCTGTCCTCCATATGCACACACATGCACACACACGTCCTTGTGCCTCCACACATGTGGGCACATCTACACCCCCATACATCTGTATGCCTCAATACATGTGAACAAACCTAAACCAGACACACACAAACATCTCTGTGCCTCCACACTTATGAACACACCTACACCACACACACAAACACACACACACTCACACACACACTCACACAAGAACTTACTCATTCCCAGTTAAATGAGCAAATTAATCTGCATCTGGTATCAGTACCAAAACAACCCAAGTTCTTCTGTTTTAACCTCCTCCTCATTTCTTCTCTCTGTTTGCTATTTTCTCTCCAGAGAACCTCTTTTTTGTTGTTGCTATTGTTTTCCATTTAGCACTGGATAATTTTAAAACCACCAGTTTAAAGATTATGCTGATGAAACTAATTGTGAGTGTAGCATCAATCTGACAACCCACAGAACAATGCTACCATTCCATATCTCTAATTTTTCTCTCCACATTAATTATCTAGAGACTACAGAAGGTGTTTATAGAATCACAATGTCATAGTATGTAATTTCCTCTTGTGAACAGGTTTTTTTTTTCTGAAAAATTTCACCTACAAAGGTAATATGTAAAATATTTTTAAAAACCAATGCAGCTGCACTTTTCCTGATAAAACTGTGCACATTTTTCATACTATGAAAGTATTGTCAGAAATCTTGAAAATTCAGGTTAAAATAAAATGAAGGTTATGTTTTATCTCTATTCTTTATATATATTTTTTATGCAGTGATTATAAACAAACATAATATTTATTTCAACTCTTCAGTTGACATTGTGCTATAAGTAGTTATAACAAAAAGGGCTATGTTTTTCCTACATTCATTTTTTTTCGATTATATTCCTTCAATATGTGATTATTTCATAATTTCATTAATTTTCTAAAAGTGGGAAGCCTACTGCTTCACTTTCCGACATTATGCTTTATAGGGAAAACAGAAAGTAGGGCTGAACTGGCTCAAAAATCAGGTGGGAAGCTGAGCTGATAGCCCTTCATGAAGGAACTCTCGGTGAATGTATTTGGTCCCTGATGCCATGCAAAGTGTTATAGCCAGTCTTTCCTTTTGACCCAGTCTTTTCTCTAGAACTTCTGTCTTTCTCTTTGTAAGGAAGTCATAAAAGCCTGAAGAGGTACTGGTCAAAATGGCATCCATCCAGACATTCCACATTTTTGATTTGATGGTTCAACTGACTTTCACCTTAGAGCAATGCCACTATATGGCAAATTGAAAATGCCTTTATTCTCTGTTGATGTTGCTCCAGAGAGCCAAGAACAACCTGAATTTACCCAAGAAGGAAGACAATGAATTTTTGTCATTCACATGGGCTTATAGCCCAGGATATGTCTACATGAAAAATCCAGATACCATTGCATTGTTTCACTATATTGGTAATGTTAGGCTAAAGCTGCTTTTCTGAGCCTGGGAGCTACCCTAGCATCGAGGGGATGGGTCATGAAAAATCCAAAAAATTATCTGGTCCCGTAAGACCATAGTGATACCAGAAGCCATTGTGGATGTGATCCAGACTTACTTCAGACCAGTGATTACAAAAAAAAATTGCAAACTTTTGGTTAGCTATAAGTCTATTGGAGGATTTTGACTTCTCATTTGCCCAGATATTCCAACATTTATATGCCCTACCGAAGAAGATGACCATCTGGGATTAGACAAGCGAAGCCAAGAAGGCCTTCATGACAACCAAGTATGTGGTGAGACATGCACAGTCATTGCAGACTGTAGACAGCAGCGAGACCTTCACATTAGATGTCATTGTAAACACAGCTGAAATGGGCCAGGGTCTATGGCAAAGGACGGGTACTCACCAAATTCTGGTCTCAGATACGAAAGGAAATAAAAGTTAATGTGTGCTTTTACAGAGAAACAGTTCTTCACAGTGTATGCCATCCTACAGGCCTATGAGTCTATTTGCCATCAGAAAAATGTCCTTGTATAGATAGAATATCCCATCTAGGTGTGAGTATAATCCTGCTTGATCACCCTCAAGGCAGTAATAGCTCAGATACCTACATTGTCAAAGTATGGGTGTACTGGGAGCAATTGAGAATGCTTAGCGGAAGGCCCTTGACAGTGGAACTCCAATAGCTCTTAGGTCCAAAACAATTACACACACACACACACACAAATTAGACCATGATATGGCTTAACAAGTGAGGACTGTACAAAAACTAGCCTTTATAAGGAGGGGATGCTACCTTCACCACCTGAGGCCTGATGGATCAAGCAGTCATCTACAGTCAACTTAAAGGGGCTGTGGCTGTACAACACTCTGATACCTTGTGGGTTAAATTAGAAAAAAAAAAGACGCAACAGCCAATGTGCTAAATTATGATCTACGTGTTTGGTAATAGATCCTTCTAAGCCTAAAAGGTTTAATGTGTCTGCTAATAGTATGTTGTTCCCTATATTGTCATGATCTATGGGCTCAAGGGGCAGCGCCATGGGCTTAGATCCAAGTAAGTGCATAGAAAGGGGTGGAATCTAAGCAGGATATGAGGGCCAAAGTGTGTTTAAGCAATATGCCACAAACATAATCAAGGGTTAATGGCCAAGATAGCTTTGTCCAGAAGGCTGGCCAGGGGAATTAAACAACAGATTGGGTAGGTTGTAAACAAATTAGATAAGGTTTTTTGTTGTCTGGTTCAGTTTGTTATGACTGGTATAAATACCTACTTAGCTCTGGTGTAATCTACCTTTCCCTGAATAAAACATGTTACCTTGACCCAAGGCTTTGAGAAATTTCTTTGAATTCCCAAATTCCCTATCTTGAAATCCAGAGAGAGAAAATGAGTGAGTGAGTGAGTGTGTGTGTGTGTGTGTGTGTGAGAGAGAGAGAGAGAGAGAGAGAGAGAGAGAGAGAGAGACAATGGGCATGACTGGGCCTCCTGTTACTGCAAATGAACTCCAGACACATGTACCACTTTGTGGCATGGGCCACTTGGTGTATCTGCCTTTCACTGGAACCTGGAAATCAAGCCCACTTAATTTACAATTAAGTGCCTTTATCACTAAGCAAGCTCTTCTACTCCAAGTGATATTCTTCTTGGGACTGGAAATAATGTTTTACTAGCAAGTGACCGGTAGCAGTATCCACCCAGGTTTTGTTTGGTAATGACCACATTTTGAAATCTGCATAGTTTCAGTGCTTACCATCCATATATTACTGTTTTTTGGCCCAACTCTGTTTTCCTAACGAGTTTATCTCTAACTCATCTTTCCAAAATTTCCTATCAGACTCACCTCCAACTCCTATTTGAACAAACTTACCTTAACTTTTTCCTTCATATATAGACTTAACTTTCTGAGAACAATTTTTTCCTAACAAATTTCTTTCATCATTTTGATCTTGGACTTTTTTTTAGATGTTAACTATTTACAGGCATGAAATGAATGACTTGGTCTATTCTGTCTATAGCTGTGACCAGCTGTTTTCATTTCAAGAAATTCAGCTTATAGGAAACATGATGAATATCACCTGGCCTTCCACAAGCTTGCTTAAATAGAGGATCCATTGTGCCCACATGGTGTAGCCTAAATCACAATACAACTCAATAATTACTCATGGATTGCCATGCAGTCAAAGACTGTGATTCATTCAAAGGTAAATCTTCTCATCTTTGTAGACTACCTGGTATTTCACAAACAGAAAAAGTATCAGAATTAATAATTGCTTATTTACATTATGCACGTTTCTACCCCAAGGTATAAGGCAAAGGTTAGTTTTCTAACTTGTGGAGTGAAAGTCTGATCACCACTGTTCTGTTGGACATATTATGGAAATTAGAAATGTTTACATTTCAATTTCTACGTGTGAATATGTTTTCAATAGCCTAATCTATAGATATTTGCTGTTACCATACTTTTTCTTCTTGCAAGTATAATCCAGTTAGTCAATTAAAAGAAATAGTAAGTCTTTAATAATCTCCGCTGAATTAGTGAAATTGATGTTCCTTGTTTTCATATTTAGTGAAAGATTTATTGGAATGATGTTCTCTTGACATCAGTTTTTGATAAGTAGAAAATAAATAGCATTAAATGTCTTAAAGTTTATAAATTGGCCATTATGATATTGTTTCCTATGTTATGAAATTGTTTCTTTTGAGTCCAATTTTTCAGGTTTTTACATATTTGTAGATCTATTTTAAATATTTTTATAAATACTAGATACTTAGAAGGTTCTAGAATTCCTAAGGTTTAAGTTTTGATTACAGCCAAGATTTCTGAACAATTTGTCAACACATTTGTAGCCATTTGCCTGTGTTGGTTGGCCAATCTTGTGGGCACTGAATCACAGGAATGGAGAAAGCTATGTTGCTACATGTGTCAGAGTGCTTCCACAGCTGATTTGTAGTGGGGAGCACTTGGTGAGATGGGTAGGTGATTAGTAATGGGTCAGAAAGCTACAGCTTCATGTTTAACTTACATAAGAGGCCTGCAAAGGGAATATAATGAGTCCATGTGTGACACTGGGGAAGCAAGAGCAAGTAACATGGGGGCTATCACTGAGCACATTGTATTTGTACACACAAGATGGCTCCAAAGGGTCTGGAGATACTTCGATTATGTTAACACTGGTATATTTTACTCCAATAAGATGGGCACTAGGAAGTGATCTTAAGTAAGTGCTCCTCCTAGAAATTACTTTTAAGTCTATCACTTTATAAATACCATGAAAATTAGGTTGTTCTTGCTACTCAAAGTATTGACTTGTGTACTATTTTCTAGAAAAATTATTCCAGTTAACTTTTCACTCTCTTTTACTTTGTAAGTTTCTGAATTTCAGTAGGACAAATACAACACTCAGTAGGCCTGGATTCAGGCTGTACAGAGCCCATAATGTTATCTCTGTAAGCTGAGTGACATATGCTCCATACTGTATGTTCTTTAATTTTTAACAATTCAAGTATAGTTGAAGCTATTTTTATAATAAAATCCTATGTAATTATAAATGTCTAGGAGGTAATGCATTATAAGTACCTTCTCTGCTAAAGTAAAAAATATATAGATAAAGCATTAATGAAAATGTGTACTGTTATTGTTAAAATGAACATTAGGGTTAAAATGGTAAGGTTGAGATGACTGGGGCAGGGAAGTCAGTGGGCTTGTAGGTGGCTGTGAGATAGTCAGACTGACTAGAAACAAGAGGAAGGGTATGGATTTCCCAAATGAAATTATATTCGTAATGTCCACACCTCTTGATTGTATTTATTCCATTAAGAACATAAGAGTTGAGAGACTCCTACAATATCAGCAACCATATATCATTAAAACTATAATGAGCAACATTATTTTCAACATATTTATTATTTTTACTACATGATCTGGAGAGATAGGTTAATCAATTGTGTTTGCCATTTGTTTTTGGAGTGTTAGAAAATATTGGTATTAGTGTTCATTTATTTGAAGGATAATAATAAAACATTTGTTTTAAAAAATATGTATCTATTACTAAATAAACTTTGGTTCCCCTAACTTTCTCATCACTAGAGGGCAATATGCACTTTCTTTTCTTGCATAAAATAGACCAATCACATCTGTGTTCCATTTAAGTCTTAAAGACAAAAGAAAATACAAAGTAGATGAGTCCTCACAGTGATGGTAACCCTGCTTTTGGGACAATTATCTGTCCACATTAGGAGAAATAATGAAATTTTAATGTCAAAACAGCAATTAAATCATAATTGCAAACCAAATACGTTTTAGTCAGGTTGGACATTTATAATGATCAACTAATTTTACATGGCTTATATGGTTTCTTGCTTTTGAAGTTTCATTTATTTTTAAATTTTATTTTACTATACACTTCGATTTTGGCTGCTATCTTACACAAGGGAAAAATCACTGAATCATCACTTCCATTTCACATGGTGCTAATTTCTGCGAAGTTTAAGATCTGAATGCTTTTCTTAAGGGAATGAAGGTAAATGCTTGTAAATCAATATGTGTGAAATAAATTTTCTCACATATTAGTTCCAAACTACAATATATCTGTATTTGTTTTATGTATTAATATTTTATCATAAGACGCAATAGTTTTTGTTGTATAGAAATTAAATTTTACATTTATCTTTTATATGAACATACAAGTATAATAAATTTTGTCTACCAAACATTAAATACTTTCTAAAAATCTAGGTCTACTTATATGGTATGTAAGATCTTTAAAACATAGTTTTAGCATAAAATTAATAGTGAGAAAAATATGCGAACAAGAAATTTACACAAAACAAATATGTTAGTCTGAGATTTACTTCTCGGTTATAAGGTAGGAATATAAAATATCAGACCCACATTTGAAATAACTTGAAATTGAGGTAATAATTTCAATTTACAATGACATGATGATTGATTTGCAAAGGCAGTTTACCTGATACATGAATGTACTATTCAAGTTATATTATAGAGCTGTAATGTTACATACTTTCATGATAACTTATTGTTTACCTGAGAATCTGTAAAAATATCTGCACATATGAGGCTGCTTTGCAGGTGATTTGAAAGATAATAAATCATTAGGAGGTTAGGCATTCAATGAAATATGTTTAAATCAATCTTCTTTAGTAAAATGCACAAACATATAGTAGACATTTTTATTCATGTTTTGAGGCTGTCTTTAAGGATATTTTGCTAAAATAGTCATTAAATTTTTTTTAGTGGTATTTAGTATTTTTTTCTTTATTAGTCATTAAAAATTTTAAAGTATTTTATTTACTAACAAATTTTGCTCAATCACTCTTACAGATTATGTCAAGCATGATTAACATGGTGTTATAAAGTGAAAAATATAATTGGAATACAAACATCCAGTTGATTAAACCATGTAAGTCAAATATTAGACCTAAATTCAATGTGCACGTGCACACACATACACACACACATACACACATACACACTGCATAAAAGTCTGTGTTGAAAGGTGCCAGGGACCTAACACAGCCCTGAAAGCCTTGCAAGTGCCAGGATCTGTGTTTTTCTTCAAATGTCACTGGTACTGAGACATTAAGAGCACAGATGTAAGTGAAGACACCTAGTTCACTTTTCACTTTATTAGCTCTTGATTCATAAGTCACTAATGATATATCAGAGTATATTCTGGTAGTTATTATGTTCATGATATGACTGTGAGGAAGATTTGGAAGATTATTTTGTCTGTGGTTAAAGTGGAAGCTCCAGATTATAAATTTCTCAAACATAGAAAGATAGTTACATGTCCTGCATAGATAAAAAAGGAAAAGATACCTATAATATGAATTGATCTTAATTAACTTGAACATATAATGTTTCAATAAGAAGATTTAAGGGTTAAACATACAATGAACATCTAATAAATATGAAAACTGTCATAAAGATAAGGAATGCATAAGTAGAATAAAAATTGTTCTAAAAATATTTTGTTTTCTTTTTCAGATGAAGGCCATGATATTAATTTAATTTTGATATTGCTAAGTATGCATACTTCAATCTAATAAAGTCATAGTGTGTGTTGGTATGCATGCAAACCTATATTTTTGTCACAGACAAACATGTATATAGATATAAATAATATATGCATAAAAGTAAACTACTCTTAGTGTGATTAGAGAAACAAAGAAATAAATGGTTGTATTTATGTTAATAAATAACTTAAAAGTAAGAGTTCAAATCATGTTTTTTTACAATAAAGAGACTAAATTATAAACCATCCAAACACACTGATTAAAAAATGATATAAAATAACTTGTGAAATTAAACACATGAAAAGCTCTGTTATCTTTCTCTCTACCAATGTTACTTCTAGGTCTTTTCATTCTGAATCCATGTGTAGCTCCAGCTAATTTATAGTATTGGCTTCATATCTTCTATCAAACCCCAGTCCCCTGTCTTATTATCTCACTTCATCTGTTATCCCATCTACTTTTTTACCCGATCTTTGGCTGTATTGTAAACCCAGAATACCTTAGCATATTGGCCCTTTTATTTTTTACTCTCATGCAGACTCACAGTCCTTACTCTATAAATTACATGATCATAGTCATTATTTTTTTTCTAATTCACATACTCTTTAATCCTTTCCCCCTCTAGTTTCATTATACACTTTTTCAAAATAAGACCAGATATATGCTAAGAACTCTGGAGGATGTGAGATCATCAAGCTCTTTAAATTCATGATCAATTGTCTCACTGTGTTCTTAATACAGTCAGAAAGTTTTTTTGGGGGGGGGTTATTGTTGCTCAATTTTCTCTATATGCTTTCCTGGATTCCTCTAACTGTGGAATATTCTATTTCTTGCCTTTTCCATCAGTCTCATCTAATTACCATGCTCTCTAATCCACAGAGAAGACACTAGCAAATAGAAAGGAGTTTCCCTCACCACACTTACTGGTGTACATTCCCATTTGGATGAAGTACCTATTCTGAATTATCTATTCTAGCTCATGAGACTCCTCTGCCATGCACAAGTTTTGCTCCTTGAAATGCTGCTCAGGAAAGATTTCTTGCCCCATGCAGAGGTTATTCTTTCCTTCTCTTCTGAACTGTTCACTCCAGCAAACAAGGATTCTGTTGTTCCCATCATGTTTTGCCTCCCCACAATCCATCATACCATTCCTTTTCATATTACAGAAAAAAGTTTTTGAAAAGCTATGTCATGTCCATTTTTCTTCAGAACCTGCTCCAACCAGCCTTAACCTTACCAATCCATCAACATTTCTCCATTGAAATGTCACTAACAAACTCCATGTTGTAAATCTAGCTGCCAATTTCTGCTCACTTTTTTTAAAATAAGCACAACATTACACTACTAATTATCTTGCCACTGACACAAAATCAGACTTCAGCTTCCAGAAAATTATATAATTTCTGTGACTTCCTAGTCACATGTCATAGTTCTTGCCTATGTCTTTCCCAAAGGTTTAGTCCTTGGACCCTTTTCCTTCTTGTTTACATTTATTTGCATGGTGATTTTACATGGGTTTATGGTTAAAAGTAATATCTATGAAGCTATTCCAAAATTTATATATCCAGCTGAAATTTTTACCACTTCATATGTGTTTACTTAACTACTCAATTGCTATTTCCACTTTGTAATCTAATGAATATCTCATACCTAAACAACCACAATATTAACCTGATATTTTCTGAACCTTAAACTAATTCCTCTCACTGTTTCCCCATATAAGTAAGTGGCAATTCCATGACTTTTTTACATGGAGACACATATGCATAAAAATATGTCCCTTTTTTTGCTATCTCTGAAGAGTTATTAGGCAACTAGAAAGTAAAATACACTCAGTAACTGTAAAACATTAACTCTCACAAATGCAGTCCTAGTCAAAATTAGCATTATTTATAAACTGGATTGCTGAAATATTTTCCTAAGGATTTTTTTTGCCCCAATTTTTATTCCACAGTTAAAATTTCAGTACATTGGCAGGAAGGACAATTTTAAAATGCTGCTGCTCTGACCAATTCACCTTCCCTCAAATAACCTTTACCACATTCAGAATTTCCCCTCTAGAAATTCTAGAAACTTTAAAAAGTTAAAACAAATTTGCTATGTACCACACACTTCAAAGTAGTTATGAATTGTGGCAATTTGATTCAGGTGTCCCCATAAACTTAGGTGTTCTGAATGCTAGGTTCCCAGCTGATGGAGATTTGGGAATTAATGCCTCTAGGAGGCAGTGTATTGTTGGGGGTGGGCTTATGGATGTTATAGCCAGTTTCCCCATGCAAGTGTTTGGCATACTCTCCTGTTACTATTGTCCACCTTATATTGGCCAGGAGGTGATGTTCATCCTCTGCTCATGCCATAGTTTTCCCTGCCATCATGGAGCTTTCCCCTTGAGCCTGTAAGCCAAAATAAACCTTTGTTTTTTTTCTTTCCTACAAACCGATCTTGTTGGGTGATTTCTACCAGCAATACGAACCTGAATGCAGCAGTAAAGTGGTATGGAGGAGTGGAATTGCTGCTAGACACTTTGTAGGCTTTGTGGCTTTGGCATTTTGGAGCTGATTTTTAAGAGGACTGTGGAAGGATTTGAAACCTTGACCTCAGAGATGCCTTGTAGTGCTGTAACTATAGTTTGATGGACTTTTTGGGTTAGAGTTGAAAGACCTGACTACAGTAAGAACTATGGACTATGAGGGTTGGCTTATGAGGGTGAGAAAGAGCTTTTCTTGGACTGGGCTAGCAGTTTTTGTGAGAAGCTTGCTCTATGCCCGTGTTCTGAGAAGTTGTGCAGAGTTGCTTTGCGTAGAAATGAACTGGAGTAAGAGGAGGGATATGGCACAGAAAGGAAAATCTTTGGTGAACTGTTGCCCATTCAGCTACTATTGAGAGATAATAGTCTTTGGGACTGGGCTAGCTGACCTTCACTGGGACAACAGGAAAAATGTAAACTCTTTTGGAGGGGCCTGCATGCTCAAGAAGTGTACTGTTCTTCAAAGTCTGCTTTATTCTCCCCATGGATTAACAAATTGGTACCCTTCCTGGTATTGTGGAGTATAAGAAATGCAGGAAAGAGGATCATTGAGTTTGCAACATGGTCTTGTGTTTTGGAAATGGCCATGGGCAATGTGAAGCAGGCTAACTGGATGCCTGCATGGAGACCCGATGGAGCCACGAGGACGAACCATGGATTGCAGTAGAGACTTAGTGGAGATGCTGGGACCATGAGATGGCTGCTAAGGAAAGTTGCCGACCCCGATGATGAAGTTTTCTCGGACTGTGAGTAGCCTAGCTGGAGGGGTGGAGGGTGAAATTGGAATACCAGAGACTTGTTGCTGGTTAGAATTATCAGACTTGGAGATTTGTCATTGACTAGAGTTGTTGGACTTGGAGCAACAGAGTTTGATGCTTGCCATGTTTAAATCTTATATCAGTTGAATTTGTAGTGTGAATATTTATTCTGTGCCATTATGTTTTTTTTTTTAGGTTGTTTTTTGGTATTATGGCTTAGTTAAAAGACCTTGTATTATGGAGATATATGACTATCATTGGAATTGATAAACACTATGGGGACTTTTAAAGATGAATGAATGTATTGCATTTTACATCATGTATGGTTATCAGTTTATGGGGGCCAGGGGCGGAATATGGTGGTTTGATTCAGGTGTCCCCCATAAACTTAGATGTTCTGAATGCTAGGTTCCCAGCTGATGGAGATTTGGGAATTAATGCCTCCTGGAGATGGTGTATTGTTGGGGGTGGGCTTATGGGTGTTACAGCCAGTTTCCCCATGCCAGTGTTTGGCACACTATTCTGTTGCTATTGTCCATCTTAGATTGGCCAGGGGGTGATGTCCACCCTCTTCTCATGTTGTTGTTTTCCCTGCCATCATAGAGCTTCCCCCTTGAACTTGTAAACCAAAATTAAACCTCTTTATTCCCACAAGCCGCTCTTGGTAGGTGATTTCTACCAGCAATGTGAACCTGACTGCAACATGAATTGAGTAGTTGGCAAAAATATTCTACTCTCATCTTTTAAAAAAAAAATATTTATTTATTTATTTATTTTATTGGAGAGCGACAGACAGAGAGAGAAAGGCAGATATATATAGAGAGAGGGAATGGGCACACCAGGGCCTCCAGCCACTGCAAACGAACTCCAGATGCATGCACCCCCTTGTGCATCTAGCTAACGTCGGTCCTGGGGAATCGAACCTCGAACCTGGGTCCTTAGGCTTCACAGGCAAGCGCTTAACAGCTAAGCCATCTCTCCAGCCCTCTACTCTCATCTTTAACCATTTTATCGAATTTCAGTATCTTTCCAGAACTCATTGTTTCAAACCCATTTGTACTTGGCACTTGATTTGTGTTCTGTGCAGTTTGGCCTATATGGTTGTGTCTATACTGAACACACAGTCTTTTTTCATTATTATTCTGTAAATAATATAGTAAAACAATAATTTCTGTAGCATGTATGTTGTCTTATGTATGAACAACAACCCAGTGATGATTTAAAGTGCATAGGAAGATATGTACAGGTTATATGTAAATATCACAATGCTTTATATAAACATACATGGATTTTATTGTAGAGCTAAATCCTAAAACTAATCCATAGAAGTAATGAGGAACAAGTGCAAAGAAAATTGAGTTGAAAAGTAGGCACAAGACAGGATAAGACCATTTAAAATTATGATTTTTCAAATGTCTTAAATCTTTAATAAATATTAAAATATGTGATTTTGATGAGTGGTATGGTTAGTGTTATCTTTTTTTTTTTGTTTTGTTTTTTTGTTTTTTGAAGTAGAGTCTCACTCTCCCCAAGCTGACCTGGAATTCACTATGTAGTCTCATGGTGGTCTCAAACTCACAGTGATCCTCCTACCTCTACCTTTTGAGTGCTGGGATTAAAGGCATGTGCCACCATGCCTGGCTGTTAGTGTTATCTTTAAGAAAGTTATCTTTTGATGAGCTCATTGGATGGATTAGGGCCAAGAAGCAGGAGACCAGTGAAGAATTTACTCTAACAGTCTGGCTTAAGAAAGGTTTAAGAAAGGATGTGGAATTAGGGATTGATAAAAGCAAACAAAATTCCTCTGGAGACCAAAAGGCACATTATACCAATCCAATGCTGAGGAATAAAAATGCCTTATATCAACAAATTCCAAGATTTTAAAATGTACAATAATTGTGATAGTATAGTATTAATGAAAGCACAAACAGTTCAATGCAATAAATAGTCAGAAAGCATATTTAAAAAAATAGAGCAACTCATCTTTGTCAAAGGAACAAAAGCATTTTCATGGTCTTGATACTGCTGCTTAAAGAAATAGACCTGTAATGTAATAAGAACACAAGGACCTGACATCCTTCTCAAGAATTAAATCAAATGGATCAAAAACCATTTCCAATATGAGGTAGACTTGCCTGAATGTAAATGCATAATATAAAGTCGTAAAACTTCTAGAATCCAAGAAAGGAGAAAAACCTTCATGTCCTTCCATTTACTAGTGAATTTTAGTCATGAAAGACATTGTGATTGGGATGAGAAGACAAGCTGGACATTAGGAGAAGACACTTGTGATATATGATAAATATAAATATGCAAGTAATTCTTAAAATTCAATATCAAGAAAACAACAACACAATTTAAAGAGTGTATTAAACAGACAACTGATGAATAATGGTATAAAGATACCCAACAAGACTCTAGAAATGGGCTGGAGAGAGGTGAGATAGATCATTTGGTACAGTGCTTTTCTTGCAAATATGAAGACCTACCTAAATTCTTACCCTGGAACTCATCTTAGAAAAACAATGTGAGCATGTAAGGCACTTGTAATCCTAGAACCCAGACAGTGGAAATAGAATCTTTCAGAGTTTCTGGACAGCCAGTTTAGCTTACTTGATGAATTCCAGGCCAGTGATCGACTACAAAAGTCCTATCTATTTAGAGTAGCTTCATTAAGAGATGAAAAAAAGGTGAGCTACAAAGTGGTTCTTCAATATGCAAATAAACTTTGGTATATCTGTAAAATTAAAGAATATTACTTGGCATAAAATGATCTGGTGACCTACAAAAATATATACAAGGGACATAAAATGCATATTACTAATACATATTCCTACTTTTTTTTTGAGGAAGGGTCTCACTCTAGCCCAGGCTGACCTGGAATTCCCTATGTACTACTTCCTTAGTTAATATGAAAATCAGAAAATATTTCTGATTCTAAATATGAAAATTTTTGAATAAGGAAATAAGGAGACTGTAAAAAGATTACTACAAGGAATCTGGGGGAGAAAGAAATGAATACTTTATATAGGAAAAGAGCATTTAGGATAATGAAACTCTTCTATGTTTTACTTTGATGATTATACAGATCAGTATTTGTCAAAATCCGTAGGAATTGTTTTTGTTTGTTATTTCATGGTAGGGTCTAACTGTAGCCCAGGCTATCTTGGAACTCTATCTGTAGTACCAAGCTGGCCTAAAATTCATATTGATCCTCTTTTTGGCACCATGATTAGTAATGAATTAAACTATGGGCTGTACATGATAAGGATGTATTGATTTACTGATGATAAGGTATAGTACTATTTGGGGAACTATGCATTGGGATGGAATGAGTCTCTAGGAACTCTTTGTGCCTTTTGCCCAATTTTATTAGTAATTCAACACTGTTCCAACAGGGTAAAGAAAAGAGCACTCTATTTTATGCTATTTCGATATAAGGTTTTAGCACTTATAAATTGAGCCCCTATGTAGGTAAACTATAGGATATATCTGGGAACTATTATTTAAGAGCCATAGCAATTTATTTAAAAGAAATTATGTCCTTCACTTATAGTTCTTAAACATTATTAAGGAGTTTTAACTCATAAACAACATGACATTTCTAAAATTTCTAGATATTTTTTCTCAATTCTTCAGCACCCATGACTCCCTTGAAAACCATCTTCTGACAATATTTCTTTGTTCCTTTGTTTACTTCTTTCCTTTCCCTTTACCCCCTTTCTCTTAAATACTGTCATAATGATCCATTCAGATCACAGGGATTCCTTTCAGGAGGAGATGAAAGAATGGATGCTGTATTTGTTTCTTAGATATATAAGGCTGAAGTTACTCTCAGATGAAGTATTTTTGCCTCATCACATAAGAAACAGAATTGTCTCTAGTTGTGGACTGATTGAGTATATAGAGAAAAACTATGAATCACCCAAGATTCCAGGCCATTGAAGTCATTCACTCAATACTAACTGTATGCCTACCATGTGCCAAGCACACTTCTACCAGCCACTGTCTCCACGTTGTCAAAACTATGAAAGTCTATCCTTTGACACATTTCAGTAAAAAGCCATTAGAGTGCAGCATAATAAATGAAATATTAGGGAATACACAAGTTATATGGGAACAGAGAAAATGTGCAAGGAAAAAATGAGTCAATTGTGATATTTCTGAAAAACCTGTAAGATATTCAAAAGAAAATACTTGTGAGCATGTTGAATATATAGGAAAAAAATTAAAGTCCATACTGAAATTCGTAGGGGTTCAGTAAGAAAACTGAGGACATTGAGTGAAAACACTAGGAGTTGTGTGTTTAGTAAGATGACAGATGTCCAGCATGGCAAAAGCACTGCAGGGAATGTGGCTAATGAAGAAAACTATTGAAGAAGCAAGAAGGGGATGCAAACATGTCTGATTATGTGCCTATGTATGAATCTAACAAAAAAATTGGCCTTTGGTTTATTAAATGAATACTAGTAGCCTTAGAAAATTCAGCACAGGAGAGTTTAACTAAAGGCTAAAGTAATTATTGAAGGAAGCAGTGGTGAGCAACCTGGAAATAGCTGCAAGTGAAAAAGAAAAAGGAAGGTCCATGGAGGTTGCCATCATGAGGAGCACAAGTTTACTACCTAGCTGAGATCCCTTAGAATAAGTGCCCTAAGACTTCAGAAGGAGGAAAATTCTCACAGACTGCAGCCATCAGATTTAGATAGGGTTATAAATTGTTTTAATGATTGAAGAATGATAATATTTAGATTCTGAGAAAAATAAAGAGGATAAAAAGAATTGAAATAGGGGAGAAAGCCAACAACCAGACCTAGGCAGAAGAATGGCATGACCAGTTTCATCCTGAAAATACAATGGAGTATTCATTTGGAATGCTTTCCTCTATACACTTAAGTTCTTTCAAGCTATAGCCAATGGCAACAAAATGAATGACAACTGATGATTGCTTCTGTTTAGCTCAATAATCATTCTTTAGTAAGCACTTTCATATGTAGTATTGATTTGCAGCCTCGTTAATTGACTCAGCACACAAGCCTGAGAGTAGTCAGTCATCCATGAAGCAGCAAATGTTAACCTGGTTCTTGGTTTTCCTATTGTGAAGGAGTCTCTAAAAATTACAGACAAATAATTGAAGCCAGAATGCAGACATTTACTTTGTGACTTATGAATGAACAAATGACTGAGAAAAAAGGGTGCCTAATATTAAACAATGACATTTAATTTCAAGAAATTACAAAAGTCTTCATTAAAATGTAAATTATGAAAACAACTAAAATTTATTTTTAATTGGCATTTCATTATATGAATTCCGTGTATTTCTAATGGTGTTACAATTGTATCTACAAGTCACAATAAATATGCAGAAGCTCCTACAAATTACATTTGAATATTTTAATAATTTTCTTTCTGAATTTAGGTAAGGTTCTACCTTACTGTTACAAATGAAATTTTCCTGTAACAAAAATTGCTCTATCCTCAATCACAGATTTTCTTGTGTAGTCATCTAAAGTAATCAATACATAAATGACCACATAAAATTTAGCTCTGTTTTGGGCAAATGTAACTTAAGTTTGCTATGTACTTTACAGAAAAATCTCATAACATAGTTTCATTTTTCTTTTGTTCCATTATATTGTATTATTCCCAGAAATGTATTTATGTAATATCCAATACTACTAACTTAGAACAGCTGGAAATTGAAACTAAACTCCAAAAGATCACTCTTTATCTTGTCTACAAACAACTATACATTCCAGTTAACAAGATTATTCTCATAAATCAAGGAGGGAATATCAAGAGAATTTAATGCTAAGAGAAGTGCTATGACCAACCCAATGTCACCCTGATAACAAAACCCACATTTTAAAATCAGCTCCCATTATTGCTGTTTTTGTATCTGTTTTTCCAATATAAAGAAATAGAATTTTCATTGCTTAGCAATAGGTCTACAAATATGAAATACTTTATTTTCTCTTGATTATTTTCTACATACAGTTTTTCTAACAGCTAAGCTACTCTATTAACTGAGACTTATTTCTTTTGTGTCAGATCATTCTTAATTTTTACACCATGCAAAACAGCTGGGTAATTCTTTATCAAGGATAGAGATGTGTCATTCAGTTTCATTGCTGCCCCTACTACTTTTCATATAATTGATTCGTATTTTATGCTATTCTAAATTTTTATATGCTAAAATTAAAAGTAGTGTCTTGGTCACCAACAGGAAATAGTATGGATGATGCTCTCACCCAACACAAATCCAGGCTACAAATTTCCTAGTTTTGAAAAGCTGAATAAAAACTGATGAGAAGAGATTTGGAGAGATTTCAAGAATTCTGTTCCTTATTAGAGTCAATGATTTTTCAGATGTTCCTGTATGAATGCTTTATGATTGAATGATAGAATTATTAGTCAAATTCTTTATGAATATTTAAAAATTTTAATGTACAAATAATGTATTCCATAAGTCTACTTGATAAGGAAATATTATGAAATGTAAAACACATTCACCTTCAAAATGTATTGGGGAAAATAGAATAGGAGGATGTAAGGCTATCTTATTTTGCTTTCAGAACAATGAGATCAATTGACAACATAAAAATAGATTTGTGGTGAAACTGAAGAACATGGTTATTATCATTTTACTCCCAGTCTAGGTCAGTAATTGCAATATGTATTAAAGAGCAATGAAATACATCGTCCAAATTTCTTCCATGGGAGGGATTTCTAGTATGGGTAGTAGAAAGAAGGTAGTTAGTCAGGCATCTGATGTGTTCATTGTGTGATATTTTGTATGTGGATAAAGATTTTTACAATGAGCCCATTGTCTACTGAATGGCTACAGACCAAAACAGCTGAGAATCATTTTCTTAGGGCTTTATTTTATTCAGTTCCATTTTCTGAAACGTTCACTCCTTTCTTTCTTATACTTTCTAATACTGCCTCAGTCTTGACTGCCAGGAAATCAACATTTCTTGTGTAAAGTTAGTATGCTTTTTTAAAATTGTTTATATTCTGGCCTACAATAATCTTTCTTTACACCTATGCTGAATTTTCAAGGCCATGATGAATTGCATTAAAATATAAATCAATGCGGTTTGATCCTTTGTGTTAGATTACGTATTGATATTTACATATATTGTATAGATATATTAGAAATGGTCCAAAAAGTTGAGTGAGATCTTTTCTGACAAATGAAGGAGATAAGTGCATTCAAAATAGTCTATCATAGAGCTGGAGAGATGGCTTAGTGGTTAAGGCACTTGCCTGCAAAGCCAAAGGACTCAGATTCAATTACCCGGGACCCATGTAAGCCAGATGCACAAGGTAGGATGTGCATCTGGAGTTTGTTTGCAGCAGCTGAAGGCCCTGGCATGCTCATTCTCTATCTGCCTCTCTCTTTTTCTATCTCTACCTCTCAAATAAATAAATAAATATTATTTTTTTTAAAAGTCTATTCCTATCTGTATAAAACGTGATACTGCAGGCCAATCTCAGAGTACTGATACATGGAATTAAAACTTGATTCTATCACCATAAGATGTTTCAAACTTCCAACTTTGTACTGGTAACTTTTTGCATTTATTTTCACATTTACCCTTTCCAGAAGTTCTTTTTAGTTGACAATATGACCTCACTCACAGACCCAGAACCCAAAGTAGAGAAAGGTTGATTAGCTCTTTGAAGGTTATGTCACAAATAAGGGCTAACCAGGTTTAGAAGCCATATTTATTGGAATACATTGTTACCTTTGTCTTGTATGGTCCTATTTTCAAAAATTTTATTCTTAGACTGACTCAAAAGAACAGAATAAACAATGTATTTAGTTTAACAATCCTTAATTTACTCACAGATTTCATTATTTCATATCCCTTAAGAAATTAGACACTTGTAATAATTCTACTATGAAAATATGGCTGGGTTTAGCAGTAGGGTTTGTTGGGGGGAATGTTTACTCTGAAACCTTAAGGTACATACATTTTTAAGGTCATGTAGTGAAAACAACAATATTGCTTGAATTCCCCCACTAATCTGTTACTCAAAGTAGACAATTTTTTTGTTAGAAATCTTTTGAATAGGAAGTCCAACTTGAATTTGTTATTTTGATTGAGTGATTTCTCACTGAATTTTAGGAAATGTTCTTTTTCATGAAACTGTTTAGAGGAATTCCCTAGGTCATTTCATATTTTAGTTCTAGCCAAGAACACGAGATCTATTCCTTGTGCATTTACTTGTAATTATATTGGTCCTTTGTAGCCCCTTTTTTCCTTTATATATCATTATTAATCCAAGGCACTGGTTACCAAATTTTTCCTCACATTTTCATTGGTCAAACCTATGTTATCTGCATACCATGTTATCTGCATTGGTTAAGTACTCTATAAATATTCCTACCCCCACAAAGCTTTTGTTTAATTGGTATCCACACACACTGGAGTTTCAACATGAGATGTTCATCACTGTGTTAGGACTATGCATGGTAGTGGTATTTAGTCCATCCTTCATCAGAAGAAAATCATAGAATATATTTAACATGAAACTTCAGGAAGCTGAAATTGACAAGTAGGCCTTATAACATCAAATTCGTGTTGAGTAGCATCATTATAACTGTTCCCTGCTACTGGAACTATGATTCTTATAATGCTCTCTATGTTATTAGATGCCTTATGAATTTTTTTGCCTCTTATTGGGTTGGAAGTTCTTTTGTCATCGATCAAGGTAATATATACACATGCATATACAGGTATATATGAAACACAATTACATTTATCCTTCTGATTTTCATCCCATTAGGTCCATCTTTTCAGGTAACTGAATGATGTTTTGGAATGAATATTTTTTTCTCCTCTACTAATTTGGGAGAATGAGAAAGGAGACTATCTCCTCTGTTGATAAAAGTTCTATACTGTCAGAGTTTATTTATTTATTTATTTATTTTTGGAAAACAAATGAAAAGAATGATTTGAGATGATTTACTCTCATGTACTTTTCAAGTACTTAGAACTGCAAAATGTAGAAACAAAACTGAAAACTCAATTTTCTAAAATTGATCAGTTATCCTATTCTTTGAGCAAGCAATACCACCATGCTGTATCCTAAATTCACTGGGAAGAGTCCATAGGTAGAACAGAATTTCAACCTGCTATCTTCCATACGATGAGAAATGGATAGGTCTGGTCACAGTTTTCTGTGAGATAACAAACATCATGCGGCTGAGTTTGACATGTAACTTTGAAATAGATTTTCTGAGTGACAATTAATCAGAAAGGCCATCACCAACCAGCCCTGTAGCCTTCTTGGATTCCACCTTAATTTAGGCTCTGTCCTAGTACTCATGGTCACTACCATGAGCCATTTGTTTACTCTCTATTTTCTCCCACAAAAATATAAGCCACATGAGAGCTCCCTTGTTTAGCCTAGTAGCTTGAATGGTGTCTGTCACATGGTAAGAAAATATTCCTTCCCATCAGGATCATTATGGATGTGACTGAGCCAAAATCAAAAGCTGTTTTCTGTGTAGAAGTGAAAAATGTGTCAAGACAGAAATAGAGTGATTTAAGTACTAAATCGAGTTCAATGTCAATTGATCAATTTTAGCCTAATATGGTAGTAATTAAGAAAATGCCTTATTCCAAAGAAAGCTTCTTTACAAACAGATATGAGACCCACAATGCATCAGGTGCATTTATAAGTGTATAATTTACAAATTGATGCTTGTGTTTTATGTTACATATCAGAGTATAGAAAACCTCAGTTGGACTGACATAAAGATTAGTGAAAGACTGGTTGAGAAACAAATCAAATTTGATTTCAGATTCTAATTATTCACTTGCACTTTAGAGTAATGAACAGAATTAGGACATTTATATGCATTTGCAGAAGCATATGCATCTCTGCATCTGTTTCCTTTCCTTGTATTAATCTTTAGTCTTACTATATTTATTTCTGAGGTTTAAATGATTTTTATGTAGGTGTGAAAGACTATTCAGTGCATCAAGAAGAGCTCTTTTGAGATGTCTGATGAAATATGACAAATTCTGTGGATCAGCAGTCTACACTTGAATTTCTGATTCAGGAATGGAGTTAAGCCAAAGCATCTCAATGTGCAGAACAGTGTCTTTCCCTTCTCTCTTTTCTTCTATTAGCATGGCACTTGGCCTTTGGGCTGAATGTGAATGTTGCTACATTTAAGCTATAAAATATTTTAAAAAGTGATTAGTAAGGGGTTAAGGAATAAGAATTCTTCATATTTATTATTATCTTTTTTACTGCTGTGGTGTATTTGATGTAGAGAAAATATAGGATTGACATTGAAAGGGGAACATATGCTGGAGTTCAAAAGATGTAGAAAGGAGAATAGTCATAATTTCAGGGTGACATCACTACAGTTCTGTAGCAAATTTCCTATTATTTTACTCACTTTTTAAAAAAGTTTTTCTGAGGTAGGGTCTCATTGTAGCCCAGGCTGACCTGGAATTCACTATGTAGTCTCAGGGTAGCCTCAAACTCATGGAAATTATCCTACCTTTGCTCCTGAGTCTGGGGATTAAAGGTGTATGTCACCATGCCTGGCTTACTTTTTTATTGCTTAGTGTATAATCACCCACTTTTCCTATGCACTTTCCCTACTTTCTCTGTGTTTAATTCACGTCATTTTATTAATAATTGCTGACATACTAAACATAATTGGTTTGCTTACCAGCTGTGCCTATGTGAGCTAATGCTGAACAAAGAAGGAAAAATAAATAGAGAAGGAGAGAACAAGATGTAAAAAGATAGAAAAGAAGGAGAGAAATGAAGCAGAGAAGAAAAGGCAAAGTGAGTGCGTTGATAGAGCTAAAACAAAAAGGCAGGGGAAGAAAGATGTAAAAAAAAGGTAAAAGAGAAGAAAAGGAGTGAAGTAAAGGAGATTACCTGGGCATGGTGATGTAAACATTTAATCTCAGCACTCAAGAGGCAGAGGTAGGAGGATAGCTGTGAGTTCAAGGCCACCCTGAGTCTACATAGTGAATTCCAGGTCATCCTGAGTTAGAGTGAAATCCTACCGAGAGAGAGAGAGAGAGAGAGAGAGAGAGAGAGAGAGATTAAGGAAGCATATCTTCAGTTTCTTTGTGCTTGAGCATACTAACCCTGGTCAGGTTACTTTCAACCTCTTCATGGTTGTAACTGAAGATACATAACTTTAAAGGAATGCAATGAATACTATAAATATAGCTCAGCAGTAGAACACTTGCTTGGCATACATATTTCCAGGGACCTAGGTCTGATCTTTATACCTCAAGAATAAGCACAATGACAAAACAATCAGGAAGTTAAATACTGAGGTGAAATGTCCAAATTAGAGTAATTCTGATTTAGAAACATGAAAATGTTTGTGCTTATATGTAAGTGACTGGCATTTGGCTAACAGTTGCTATCTTTATGAACTTTTCAAATAATTTAAACCCCATAATTTTTAAGAAGTGTGAATTTAGACATTAGAACAAAAATCTCAATTCTATAACTAATAATAAGTTGTTATCAACTTTGGTTTCACAAATACCCTAAATACATCAAATTATGTTCTCAAGCATTTAAGCATAGGTCTCTTTAACCCTTCAAGTTTTGTCAGATGTCCCCTTTCTTTTAACTAGTCATGATTATTCATTTACTGTTCATAGTGTCTCTTGAAAAAGTTATAAGGCATTTTATATGTATAGTCCTTCAAAGAGCCACTTGAAAGTCACTATTTAGTTTGTCTTTATATCAGTTACTTTGTCAAATGTACTTCACACCTGAATTATCTGGATCTTTAATGATACAACAAAATAAAATGAGACAAAGGAAATGAATGCATCAACTAATGTATAAAGATTATTTTCAGAGACAGAAACGTGGAATAAGTTACTATTTGCATCCAAGAAATCTCTGAAGCTTTGGGGAGTTTGAAAATCCTTCTCAGAGGATTTGGGATTTGGTTAAGAAATCTATCATCAATTCAATATTATTTCACCAACAAGTGTTTTATTTGTTAGACCTAAAATATGATAGTAATCCTTAACCAACTGAGATAAGAACCCTTGGAAGTGGTCTGTGTGCATGTAAGTTCTGAGTTAGCACCAACCACTCTTGCTGCTGGGGCTTGCTGAAAATAGTTATGAGTGCTCTTTGCACTCCGTCTAACAGTGTGGCAGAGAGTTTCCTCAAGTGTTAAAAGGTGAGGTTGGCTAACTCTTACATTGTGATGCTAGAGGCTATAGCGTTTTGTCTGACACCTGACCCGTCTCTCTCACCTTGTGAAGTAAAAATAAATCAGCAGAAAACAAACATATCTATTTCTAGTTATTTAGGCTACGTAATGAATGGCTTCCCCTTCCTTTTGTTGTCTAGTTTCACAACACTGGAAGGTATGTGTATATCCGTGCTGACAAGAACTTATTCTAGGCTGGTTGTTTCACTCAAACCCTCATAGGTCTCTATTTTGGCACATCTTCACTTGCCACACTTCGGTCTCTGCCACTCCAAGATGATATGTTGATGGTACATCTCATCTCTCTTTTTCTTCTGAGAATTACTGTATTTTAGAAGTTTCTGATAGCGATATTGACATTATTTCATAATAGCAATCTTTACTAAAGAAGAAGCCCTTGCTACTTTAAATTTTACTTTATTCAGGAAATACACTTTCTCTTTAACTATACTACAGTTTGGAGAGGTAAGGATTAAATATAATGTATTTTCAGTGCATTCAGGTTAGAAAAAAAAATAGCCTTCTGTGTGCACACTTCTTAGTCACTTCTGGCTTCCAGCCAGGGTTGATTTTGAAGCTTTACTTATAAGTTTTCCCCCAGCCAGAATGTTCTAGTTTGAACACAGTATGCTAAATACTTCTCTGTTCTCTCTGAGTAGATGCTACTAGACAAAACACAAAGTTTGATTTTTGGATTTAATTCTCAAAGCTCCTTTTCTACTCCAAGAGAAAGTGCAAGGAGATCTTATGTACATCAAACCTATTGTGGATAAAATTTTATGGTTTAGAACAATTATTTAGTATACTTATGAACTAATGCTAGTGTTTATACTAAATAAGGAAACTTTTTTTAAATGCAATTTTAGCATATATTTTTACAAGAAAGAAGAGGTACAAAACAGATATCACAGTTTCAGTATTCAGACAAAATGTGAAAGAAGACTCCTTCCTCAGGTGAATACATATGTGTATATATATATATATATATATATATATATATACATATATATATACATATATGCATATATATGTATATATATGTATATATACATGAATATATATTTCTATTTGATTTTCAAATATGAAAAGTCAAAATTTATATTTATAGCCAGCTATATTTATTATTCATTTCTTAAAAGTAAAACACATTATAATACTATTATTATTTTTATTGTGTTTGTACTTAAGAATGGTGCTATAAGTATATCTATATATCCCATTAAGGGGTGATTTTCATGCTATATTTAACATGCTGTGCAATTTTCAGTTTTCCCACAGAGATTTTTACATATCCATCTGGGTGGTCAGTTGCTAGTTATATAAAAATAAAATGGGCTACTTCAGACATTCCCCATTAGTTCATTATAGGCATCTAAAGATGTATATGTTATATAATGTGGTCACTATAAGGTAATGAAAGGAATATTTATTTAAATATTGTCAGCAATTGCACTGAACTTAAATTTCCATTTCTATATCAAGATAACCATAATGTTCCAATTCATCACTTATTTCTGTGAGTTCCAGTTGTAGTCTTAGACTCTTCTGGTCAGTGGACTTCATGTTCTCTACATGTCCTTAATATAACATGAGAACAAACAAAAGAACCCATGCCATACCTCCTTGGTTTCTGGATATACTTAATTGATACACTTTCAATAAAAGAGATTAAAATTATTCTGTTGATATGGAAAGCTTATTTCCTTCTATTTTAGGGAAATTTCAACTGACTGCAGGAACTTTTAACTCCATCAATTTCCTTGTTTAGCAAGAAACAGAAGATTTCAAAGTATGAAGTTGACAAGAAAGTATACAAGTAAAATCTGATTTGTGGAAATGCATCAGTCTCTTCCTATGCAATTAATTTTAAGATGTTTGAACTTAACTAATGAAAAATATTCTGATATAAGAATGAAAGTAAGAACAGTTGTTTGAATGTGATGGTAAGCTATTAAAACTTTTCCCGAGCTAATTGAGAATTCGCAATGTAAACTATCATAAAAATAAAACCAATCACTTCTAAATACTATTACAGTAACAGAAAACATATTAGTTTATAAATTAGAACAAATTACAAAGAAAGCAAGCTTTTGGATTTTTAAAGTGTAATTTTCTCAGACACAGATATTAGAAATAATGATTGAAACCATGTTTAAATAACATTTCTTGTTTTACAAATTTGGAGGTATCTATAGGAATAGCTCTGAGCTGGTTCTGTCCACCTGAGAATCTAGGCTTATTAAATATGACATATATTATCCTGAGAATTTATTTTTCTTTCCTAATTGGAGTAAGGAGAAAAGCATCTATTTCTTTATAAGCAAGTTGTGATGGCATCATACAATTTCTAATGTCTGTGACAGCTGCTTCTCTAAAGAATACCATCAGAACAGAGAATGCCTGTCAATCTCAGGTCCAAGATTAGTTCTCA
Source organism: Dipus sagitta (assembly GCA_036346955.1). Taxonomy (NCBI): domain Eukaryota; kingdom Metazoa; phylum Chordata; class Mammalia; order Rodentia; family Dipodidae; genus Dipus; species Dipus sagitta. The sequence goes on along the minus strand of CM070771.1, from coordinate 86,795,742 downwards.
TCCTGGGTACTCTGAATGCTATATTCTCAGTAACACATCTAAGGCAACATTTAGAACCCCATAGTTACCTTTTGAGGTTGAGTTGGCAAAATGGGCAGTTTTAATAGGAACAAGATAAAATTCTCAAGTGAGTTTTTTTTTTTTTTGGTACAATTGTTTGAAAACTTTAAAATATTTGAAGTTCTACTGCTGCTTTGAAGGCAAGAATGCAAATGCCATTTACAGTGTAAATATAACTTCTACAAAGAGTAATGACAGGTAAGTATACACATGACAGAAAGGGAAATTGAAATTGGCTTTAAAATATTATCTCCTTCTACATAAACCTTTCACAAATAACACTTTAGTGTTTCACTTGTTTATAAAGCTAAACAATATATATCTATTTATTTTACACACCTAGGTTTCAGCAAATTAAGTAATAACTTACCTAGAGAAGCATCTCATTTTTTTTTTCTTTTGCTAACTTGAATTTATCCCGAGTTAGAAAAAGAGATATCCAGGATTCAGGTTCACTTGGCTCCAGGTTAATTAGAGCGAGCTCTCAGTTCACACCATCTGCCTCAACAGTATTCCGAGAACACTCCTGAGCTCCAGTCCTAGTGTCTGAACTCTTCCAGCAGTCTTTTTATTTATACACACATTGTCCTTTTCAAAACAAGCAGCCAGCTGGAATGATTCAAACCTCTGTACAGCACACCGTTAAACTGCAGCTTCCTTCTTGGACACCAGAATTACACCAGGGAGCAGACCCTGTACAGCAAAAAGGCTATAAGAACTATTTAATCACCGGAATCGCAGCTGCTCCTGCTCGGCTGCTGCCACCACGGCTCTGCCTCTCTCCTAGCTGGAGCTGGTCTTTCCCTCCCTCCCTCTTCTATCTCCACAACTATAAAGGCAGCTCTGCCGGGTTATGATTGGCAGAAACAGCCAATTCCTTCAGCTAATCATCCTCAAGACTTTCAAGGACCTGAAGCTGTCGTGATGTCATCCAGTCAGAGGGATGCTACACATGATTACATTCCAACAGAAGCCAATTCAGCCATGGGCTGCATTCCTATCACACCACGGGGACTGATTATAGATGCTCCTGGAGAATTTGCATACTCCTCCTCTGTACAGTTAGAGTGTCGCCTCTGAAATCTGAGAATGAAAGCCCACTTAGTAGCTGTGCCACTGTATCATTAGAATGTGGTGGGTTAATAAAAGAAAAGTTTGGGACAGGATTTATGCTGTAATTGTGTGCCAGTCAAACATGGGAATTACAATACAACTATAGGCAGCAATGAGCAATAGAAAACTTGGAGATGTGTTAATGAGCTACCTCCTCCTGAGTTTATAATAGTGAAGACCATGATAGTGTGATATGAAACAAAAGCAGGTGTATCACAAATTGTATGTGTTGTTTTAGTAATTGGAATAAATTCTGATTATGGGAAAATACTTTTATTAATTCTCTCACTGACAAAAGTCATCTCCATAAATGTGAATGCCTGCTATGTGCTCTAATGTTGAGAGACTCTAAAGTACTTTTATTTACTTTAAGTAAGGTTTCTGATACTCCATCAGAATGCATGAGTAATGGAGTTAACATTTTCAGTTATGTTCCTTCATTCCAAAATATTTTTTCCTAGATTCTTCTTTCTTCAGCATATTATTTAGATCCCATTATTCAATTAAGTGGAAAATGTGCAAATGAGAGTTTAGTTCAAGAGAATAGAGCTACAAACTTTTCTAACTTCAGTATTCTTCCCATGCATGTGTTTCTGCTTAGAAACAGCTCATTGAGTACTGGGCTATGTTTAAAATCCCCAGCTGCAAGTCGTAGTGAGAGGGAATCCTGAAATCTCAGTATTTATTGATGATGTTGTCCTTGAGTAGAATAATGTTAATGTTGGTCTTATTCATGTTAATGTACTTCCTGTGATTTTTGCACGTCATCAAGTTGTGGATATACATGCACACAGTATTAGGAAAATACATTTAGCAAGAGTATTTGCCAATTATAGGTAAACAGATAGTACAACCTAGTAAATCAAGATTCATGTTCTCATTGTTTATTCAAATGAACAGGTCAAAAGTATGTTAAAGAAAAATTTATATTTTAAATTCTTCAAAAGAGAGTTCAGGAGCTTCTAATTCTGTGTTATGAAAATGTTGGTGGCAAAGATAAATTTAAAGATTAATACAGAATTCTCATAGTGATACCAATAAAAATTTGAAGTGGAAAAGTGACTTTCAGCTAAATGTGTTAACAATGTTATGATAAAATAGCATTGTGACAAAAGCATCATATCATGACAGTTGATAAAATAAATTTTTATGCAGATTGAGAACTTTGTTGTTTTGTCTTTTCATTTTATTATGTTTAATATTTTAAGTTCTTATAATACTATTTAAGTTAAAAGAAACATTATTATAAAATCTGCCTTTATTCTATTGTTATAGTTATATTTCAAGTTAAGTAAAGAATGCAAATTTATGAACAACAATTTTACTTATTGGAATAAAACAACACAGTGATTTGTATTATGTAACTATTATATTAAAACATGGAACCTTATTTACCCTCTGAGCACTGGTGATATCTAGGTGATATTGATTGACTACAAAAGAAATGTTTTGATTACTTATTTGTACTTTAGTCTTACTGTATAAATAATGATTTTATCTGAAAGAATATAATATTCTCTGGAATGAATAATGAATGGAAATGCGCTAGATGTTACATGAAGGACAAATTTTAAATGTGAACTTATATTTGTTGAAAGTTACTTTTTAGAGCCAAGCATTGTTGTACATGCTTTTAATCCCACATGGGAGGCAGAGGTAGGAGGATCACCATGAGTTCAAGGTACCCTAAGACTACATAGCGAATTCCATAACAGCCTGTGCTAGAGACTCTACCTCAGAAACCTGCCCCCAAATAATATTAATTATAGTAATAATATAATATGTAAAATGCTATTTAATAAAAAGTAGACATAAGATATTAAATCTGCATTGTAAGAAAAGTACCACATCACTATCCTTTCCTCATTGCACAATCAGACACAATTGACTGTTTGGGATAGAGGATTTCATAATATACATCAGAATACATAAACTGAAACCAACCCAACAATGCATTCCTTCTCCTGGGGAAAACTGGAACAATTCACAGCAACAGATTTAACAATATAAACAAATAATCCCCCAAATATTTTGAATATTGTTTTCTGTACAAACACCTTGTATTCTTCTTTGATTAAAAGGGAATTTCTCTGTGAAATTATCTGCTGCCATTTTCTAACCTGTCATGTTAGAGAAATGAAGTAAATGAAGAAATAAAGAAAATGACTTTGGATACTGTGGCAAGAATGTAATATGCAAGAGATAACATAAAGAGAAATCCTTTATTCAAAGTTTGTTTTTAAGATCACTTAACTTGCGTTTCACAGTTTGTTAGCCTTGCACTTAAGTCATATGTAGCATTTACCTCATTAGTTTGTAATAAGATACATTATGCAAAACATTTGTTCCAATGCTTATTGTTGAGTTCTACAGAGAAGGAAATGGATGTTCATATTTTTTTCTTATACCATATGTAAGAGATTTTTTTTTTCTACCTACCAACAAGCAAGTCCAGATTTAAACTAAGATCTCAATGAATCTTTTTAAAAGTGATTGAACTTGTTGGACTAATAAATATTTCAAGCTCTAGATAGTAACTTTTGTTCAATTACTGTCTCTCTTTATTCAAATTAATTTATCTTAAAATTACTTTTAAATATTTAATAAATTTCAACAAAACTACATAAACTGTGTGCTCTATACATTGTTTAGAAATTAAAAAATTCCCAACTATACATTTATAATTATGTCTAAAGCCTAACACATATTGTTAGTTATATTTACATTATATTATGTCTTTATCAATTTCTTTAAAGAGGAAACTCATTCTTTTGTTTACAAGCCAATTTCCTAGACTGAAATATTGGCAGTTTAGTCATAAAATATTAGAATATATCAGAATTATTGAGTAAGTTAGTAATTTCATTCTTATAGTTACTATTTTCTTTCCAGTTAATATCCTTTTCAGTTATTGTTATTAAAGTTAAGTTTAAATATATGCATTCACCTTAAACAAACTAGTTTGCTCAGAAAATGACAATTTGAGGGAGGATGAAGGATTTGAAGCAGGGTCTCAATCCAGCCCAGGCTGACGTTAAACTCTTGGTATCCTCCTACCTCAGCCTTCAGAGGTGTGCATTGTTCTGAGTGACTAATATGAATATGTTTTTATGGGGAGAATCAATGATGTTAGCATTTATTCAAATAAGGACATATGTGAGTAAAAGAGGCACAAAGTTAGTTTCGCCCCACGGTTGTCAACATACTGTAGTTCCATCAGCCACGGCTTTCATCCCAGTCACAGACTGACATTTTGGTGCATCTGGATCTCCTCTTAGCAAACTAAAAGAGAGGAAAAGATGGAAGCCCAGGTTGTAAAAAGCAAAGACACAAACAAACAAAAACAAAACAAAACAAAACAAAACAAAACAAAACAAAACAAAAGTCTTGCCAGCATCACTGGAACAGTGTTTCAGGGAGAAGAAAGCCAGCATGTTAATGCTTCAAATGTATGTTTTGAAGAAGCCAAGCTCAAAGGCCAAATAGGAAGAAACGGGCTAAACAAGTAATTCCAGTGTGGCTGACAAATGCCTCAAGGAACATGGTTTCTAGTAAATACCAGCTATTGGTCAAAGTATCATTGAATCACAAGAACCTTTGTTGTATAGTGAAAGGACCCAAGTTTGCATGAGGGCGAGGTAGGGCAGGCCTGTAGAAATCAAATTTACATCATTCATGGTCTGAATTCTGCTGAATGTCAGTGAATTTCTTCTCCTTGAGGCATCACAAAGGTGACAGAAGTTCATAACGTATGTTAATTAGGCCACAACTCCCATGAGGAAGTCTCATCACAGAAGCAACTTTTAAACAGAGAAAAGTGTTTCAATATGTGCTGTAATAATAGAGTCACTTTCTTTCTTCTTTTCTTTGTAATTTGCATTTTCCAGTTTTGTTATGGCTTAGTATTAATTTCTTTTTGAGATTGATTGACTTTACAAGTCAAGCCAAGCTCCATTTTCTAACTTAAATTCCTGAACTTGCAAAGAGAGAAACCTATGTGGAAGTCAGAATCATAGATAGCATCATAGTAATAAATTTGATAAAAACCCTCTGTGTCACACTGGGCATTTTGTTTGATCTGCTAACAAATTTCTTCTACCTTAGGAATCCTGACATTTTATGTTTTTGGTGTGTGGGGGGGAGTCAGGGAGAGTTTGCCATTTATGAGTTACTCTAGTTAGAATGAATCTATCACTCCAAAGTATTATCATGCAGGAGTAATTGACTGGGTGTTCTTACTCATTCTTCAACTTGGCTTCAGTACAGTGGCATGCTTGTGTGGTGTGTATATAGAGGATATTATAGCTGCATATTAAATGGCAAGAAGTGAGTAACATGCAGTTTTAAAACTAGCTGTCAGTGGATGAAAGTTTTCCTTTCACTTGACAGATGCCAGAAGTAAACTGTCCTTATGATTCAGTCAGGCTGGGATGCATGCTGGAATGCCCAACAATGTATTCTCTCACTAGCCAGCAGTAAGGACATAACACTATACTGCAACTAGTTCCTGTTATACAGACACATGCATCATGCAGGCCAGGAAGTGTGTGTGATTTGAGGACAGAAATCATATTCAATACTTCCCATTTTCAAATGATTGCAGTGAATGAATGCATTATGGAAACTGAGAGCTACAAAATGGAGACAAAGGTGTGCTAAAATCATTACGTAAATATATACTGAATGAAACTTTTGTTCCAGTTCTGCGTTTTGCAAATAGAAGGGATAACTCCTTTCAAAGATGCATTATAGAGTCCATGCTCCCATGGAAAAGAACACCAGATTGTCTATTTTAAGACCCATCGCATTTCAGTTTGCTTCATATTATTCACAAATTAAAGAACATTAGTAAGAGTAAAGTATTATTTTTCTTTAAATAAGTATAATATTTTGTATAAGTTTTGTTTATAGTCATGATTCTGAAATTAGACACTGAAATATTTGGGTGCTTTTTCATGGTAAATCATTCATCTTCTTTATTGTAGTATGCATCACTTTCTTTTGGCAATTAAACTGTGGTTTCCCTTTTTGGAATAGCAAATGTCATGAATCAAATCATTATAAAATATATTGAAATGAGTATACTACCCTGAGAGGTATTTTACAAAACAATATTGAATATGCTATAAATAAATATATTCTGGTACTACAGTTTTACTAAATATAGTTATGCTAAGTAACAAAATTTTATTTTGTATAGCTCAACTGCTTATATCTGTTGGAAGATGGGGAAGAAGGCATTAAGTAGAAAGAAAAAGCATTTGATGATCACAGAAGTGTAACAAAGTACAAACTAATCATTCTGCTAAAATTTTTAGTATTTTAGGTTCCCATAGAGGGCAATATTGTATAAAGGATGGTGAAGGCAGAATCTGCCAATTCATCTCTGTTGATATGTTTTAAAGAAACTACTGTTACTATCAATTTGATGCCAAACTTCCCCTCAGTCTCTGACTAATGTGTAAAATGATGCACACAGAAACAGAGCAGTCTCATCACAGGCCAAAGAAAATTAACCTGGTATCCAACTTATTGGTATATTACTTGAGTGAATGGCCTCAGTTTCACTTATAATTGGAATCCATCACTGAATCTGAGACAGCATACTGCATTTGATCTTATGATTAGCACAGTGTTCATATATGTAAATTTATGTGCCCAGCTTTCAGTCTAGGAAAATATTAAATTGTTTTCTCTAATACATGAAAAATAAACATAAAAGTCAGGTTATATAAAGTAAATGTTAGATAAAATTAAAACTTTTGTATAAAATTCAAACCTGGAACAACAATATAATCTCAGTGTGTGGTGAGTGATAGAGAGTTGTTTTCATCATTAAATTATCATGTATTTACTTGCCTTCATATCTTTTACAACTTAAAATCATCTGTTTCTTTGTGCCCCTTCTCTGAGATGCTAAAGATAATATAAATAGGAGCATTTTCTGTCCTGTGACCTTTGTAGCAATGCATTTTGTTTGTAGTATATACTGAAGAGAAAGGAAGAACATGGTACATTGTGGAATATCACTGAAGCACGGCATTTTAAATAGCTGACAGTTTATAGATTTCAATGCAAATGGTAGTATGAAATACATGGAGACACAAAGCATGCTAGAATAATCTCTCTGCTAAGTGTCAGATGTAATTCCTTCTCCAGAGAAATGAGTTTCGTAAGTATTGTCTGTTGTATAATGTTCTTTCCAATATTCTTCTGATAATATTGTATAGGAAATGCATAAGTAATAGAAATAATCAAGATGAATATAAAAATTTGTCAGATTTTCAGTTCTTTTCTCATAAGCAATAGAAAAGTAGATCTTTTATTTAAGATATTGATTTGTACATGAAGGTTAAATCAAAGCACAATAAGCTGTGTAGTTCAAATTAATAATGCTAATTTTAAAAATAACCTTCATTATTTATCAAGTGCAACTTCTCATGTTTTAATAATTGATATTCTCCAATCTGCCAGAGTAACTGTGGTAAATTTCTCTTGTGTATTTGCACTTAGATACTTGGAACAAACTGGCTTATGTTCCGGTCTCATGTTTCTAGAATCCATTGGAATTTATTCCTCACACATGAATCACTATTGGATCTGTCCCTCGCATGCCTACTCATGGAGATGTATTAAAGAAGCTGCCCACTAAGCATGGTGGCTCTGGTCACAGCAGTGAGCAGTCAATAGAGATTTACTTGATGATATGTACTTTACATATTCAGTACCAGGTTTGGTAGAGAACACCCGTATTTCCAACTAGTAGGCTGAGAAAAGAGGAATTAGAGATAAATGGGCTACATAGAGAGTAGCAGTCTAGTCTTTGCCTCAGAAGAAAAGTACAGGATATATTAAAATTTTATTATCATACAATTATTAACTGATTTTCTAGGTTACAAAAGATGTTCTCACAAAATATTTTGTGGTGCCTTCTCTCTAATTATTGTAGTTAAGTCTCACAATGATGTGCAGTATCACACAAGTTAGGACATTGAGACTTAACAGCATGTGTCAATGAGCAACAATTCCCAACCCCTTCCCTGCGGTCTATTATGTCAAAGAATTGCTCTAAAAGAATCCCTTCAGAGAATGGTCTTGCATAGTATAGTATCAGCTGGGTATTCTCTTAACTGCTATCTAATGCACCTGGTAAAGGATGGTTGAGGTAGGAACCGTGCATTCCATCTTTGTATCTGCACGTTACCAATAATTTAGTAGCGTTCAAATTTCAATACCTGTCCCTGCAGAGAGCCACAACCAGTAGGAGCCACGGACATAGGCACAGCCCTGTCTCCTCAACTGAAAGTTGGCACAATCACCAACTGACCTGGAGGGAGCACACCTGCTCCTAAATTCTTCCTCTTGAACTGTTTGTGCAAGCCTGAACTTACACAGAAAACATAATGTACAGAAGAAAGTCCACAGCTGCCTCATTCCTTCATCAGTTGACCTTATCCCCCATTCTCATGCTTTTTCTGTATTTGATAAAAGAAAGTTCTTGCTAAAGCTTTTCTGCTTTTGTATGAATTAAACTAATGCTGGTTAGGCAGTGCTACACTGTCTCCAATAGAGCTTTCAGGGCACTTGATCCCAGCTTTTTACTCTATTGCTAGGGTCTTTCTTTCTAATCCTCGTCTTCCCTAACGGGCAATGGCCACGCTGGCTGCAGCATGTCTCCCAAATATATACAAAGGTAATCTTTATCAAAAGTTGACTATAGGGCTGGAGAGATGGCTTAGTGGTTAAGCGCTTGCCTGTGAAGCCTAAAGACACTGGTTTGAGGCTCGATTCCCCAGGACCCACGTTAGCCAGATGTGCAAAGGGGCGCACGCGTCTGGAGTTCGCTTGCAGTGGCTGGAGTCCCTGGCGCGCCCATCCTCTCTCTCTCTCTCTCTCTCTCTCTCTCTCTCTCTCTCTCTCTCTCTCTGTGTGTGTGTGTGTCTGTAGCTCTCAAATAAATAAATAAAATAAACAAAAAAAGAAAGTTGGCTATAGAAGGGTAGGAATAAGAAACGCTCTATGGGGCTGGAGAGATGGCTTAGTGGTTAAGTGCTTGCCTCTGAAGACTAAGCACCCCTGTTCCAGGCTCCATTCCCCAGGACCCACGTTAGCCAGATGCACAAGGGGGCGCACGCATTTGGAGTTGGTTTACAGAGGTTGGAAACTCTGGCGTGCCCATTCTCTCTCTCTCTCTCTTTCTCTCTCTCTGCCTCCTTCTCTCTGTTGCTCTCAAATAAACAAACAAACAAAAAAATTAAAAAAAAAGAGAAAGAAACGCTCTATGAACACAAGGAGGTATAAAGAATTAGAATTTCAATCAGAAAAAAATGTACTAATAAAATGGGTGAATCATGTTAGATTTTATTTACTATACATGTATAATTCACAATAAATTATAAAGTCTCTTGCCTGGTTTGAAACTAAGGGATACTCAGATAGTTTTTCAGATTCAAAGTATAATATTATAATCTAGATCACTTATAGTCAGGCTTTTGTTGAATCATAACACACACACACACCCCTGAAACAAGAGTTTGACTAAATTTGTCATATATGTGCAAGCAATGCATTGGGCTATATTTTTAGTCCATTTCATGAAAATTGGTGCATGTCATGCCATTCTATTTTGAAATACTTACCTTACCCTAATCTATTAATGTAAATGCAAGAAATGAGTCATGATCTGTACTTGAATACGACAGATATAGGTCATTTTACACGTATGCAATACTGACTGATAAAGAACATACTATTTCAATGGCATAATAATGGGAACTTTTTTCCAATTTTACTTTTCAGCTGAGCATTTTTGTTTTGTATTTTGTAAATATTTGTATTCATTTACTTATGAAGCGTGATAAAGAAGAGGGAAGGAGGGAGGGAGAAAGAAAAGAGAAAGAGAAATAAGAAGGTAAAGAGGGAGAATAGGCAGCACACTAGGGCCTCATGACATTTCAAACTAATTCTAGATGCATCTTTTGCATCTGGATTTATGTGGATACTGGGGAATTGAATCTAGGCCAGCAGTTTCAATGTAACCTTTAACCTGAACATTTTTAAATTTCAGAAAACATTATTTCAAAGAATGACTGTTAAGAGATAATGTTACAGTTTGGGACATATAGAGCTCATGAGGAAAATCAGGTTATCATACAAACAGATACTAATGAACTGTTGATTTGGACTACAAAATGTTGGCCTATTTAGCCACACAGGTATAACTAATATATTCATATCATAGAAAACTTTAGTTGTTTGCAATCCTATATTGAAAGTTGAACATTTTCAAATCCCAATTTTTCAACTAAATGTATAAAACATGCTTCTATGAAATTGGTGAGGGGATACTCTCACCTTTTAAAAAATGATTAATTAAAGGAAAATTGCATTATAGGCTCTTACTGTTCTCCGTCAGTTTATAAGCTATCATTAGGCCCATTTAGTTACTTTCTAAAGTTACAATAAGTCTAATATTAATTCAAAATCAATGTCAAAAACTAAAAAAACCTCACTACTTTTGTGAAATATGCAGTTATAATTGGTGGACAAGGATCATTGTTTCAAATGCTGAAGAATATATTGCTTTCATTATTTATTCCTACCCATATTAAAGCCTTTTCTAAAATAAGACATCTGCTTTATTTCCCCAGCCCTGTGTTTCTTTTCTACTACATGATGTGCTGCAGTGACAAAGTAGTATCATACTCCTTCAACCTGTGGCCTCAGAAGCATTATATGTTTCTACTTGCTCTATTTAAATTTTTATGTCTTTATTGGTGCATATACATTGTATATAGTGTTGGCCTTCATCTCCTTTGTAGTGCCATCACCCTTGGCAAGGGCATGTTGAGGCATGTGGCCCGGCATTGCCCAGGTTAGGCATCCTAACCACACCAGGTGTAGAGGAAGCCTTCTGTGAACTGTGAGTGGAGAAGCAAATCTCGTGACCATCAGCAGAAGCCAACCAGACCAGCAAAACCCTGCCGTCCTGCTGAAATGTGAGCTTCTAAATGTATGTCAGCTTTTGTGCATAAATAATACAGAATGACTGGTAAATCAATTCCTATAATAGTGTAATTGTTTTTTCTCATGAAGATCAAGATAAGCACGTAGATATAAACAGCCTAAATTTTTTAAAGATAAAGTGTTTAAACTTCAAAAATTTGGATAACTTCTCATTTGTCCTGGTGCTAACTTACTCTCCGTTGGAGAATCTGCTTCTCTTTTTCAGATAGATGTAGATCCTAAGGAGAGAGCCACCCATCATACCTCAAAAGGGCCCCGGCTGAAACTAAGAAAAATTGGAGAAACAAGCAAGGGGGCTGTTTTCCTGATGAACCGGATACCAGCACAAGGGGGAAGGAGATCAGCACAGAGAAAAATCAACTCCTACCACATCAGAGAGCCAGAGCCTCAGAGGCCCCCAACACCTCATCACTGAAGCAGACCAAAAATGAACCCAACTTGGCTCAGGGAAATTTTGTGGAAGAGGGGGCAGAAAGAATGTCAGAGCCACATGTTGGGTCATGATATGCAGAGACATTTAGCTTACCCATAACTGTGGGCTAACTCCACAATGCATGACCCATATGCCTCAACAAGGAGGGGCCAAGGGGAGGAGGTAGGTCATGGATGAGCCTAATAATTGTACCAAACTGTATTTGCTGAATGCAAAACTAACTAATAAAGGAAAAAAAATTGGATAACTTGATATATGATATTACATGTCTGCTGCATGAGATTGGTTTTATCTTGATGTAAAAACCATTGTTAAAATATAATATTAAGCCAAGTTTGGCGGCGCATACTTGTAATCCCAGCATTCAAGAAGCTGTCACAGGAAGGATGATGCAAGCTCGAGGCCAGCCTGAATTATACAGTGAGTTCTAGTAAGCCTTGGCCACTTAGTGACAAAATGTGTGAAAAAAAAAAAGATTTTAAAGCAGCAAAATTAAATTAAAAGATATTATTCTATTGAATGTAAAAGCATGTAAGTTTAAAGTGAAGAAAATAATAATTACATGTTTCCTTCTATGTGGATTTGTTACAGTGCTATAAAAATAATTTTCTATACTTATAATGAGACAAAATAAAAACTTCAGGAATGTGTGGGAAATCAGTTATTACACTCTGTTGAGGTCTATTGGTTTCAAGAGAACATGTTCTTTCAGTAGTTCTTAACCAACTGAAACAAAGGTGAAATCCAAAGTAGAAATAAGACATCTGCACTTAACAGCAATACTGTTTCCATCTAAAAAAGGTCTAGAATAAAAAGCTATATTAAAAGAAATATTAGCACCAGACATGGTGGCACACACTTTTAATCCTAGCACTTGGGAGACAGAGGTAGGAAAACTATTGTGAGTTTGAGGACAGTCTGGAACTACAGAGTGAATTCCAGATCAGCCTTGACTAGATTGAGACTCTAACTTTTTATATATAAAACTATCCTGAAATTCAAAGCAGGACATTTCATTGATATCATTTTTCAAAAGATAAGAAATCAATCAAGTTAATTATATGTAACAACTGTGAAGAAAGTAAATTTAATAAAAGTAAAATTCTGGATCTGACACAAAAGGCAACATAGTCCTGAGAGGAAGGGACAGAGGAGTGTCCAGCACTTAAACATCTAACACCCTCCAGGGCTCAGGATACATTGTGGAAGAGGTAGTGGAAAGAATGTAAGAACCAAAGGAAGGGTACCACTCCTTACATACAACTGTCCAGACAGAAATTGGCCTCGATATCCAAGATTTCGCAGTGCCTAGCAATACCTACACAAGACCCTCATAATAGGAGAAAAAAGATGATGACATAAAATTATAAGAGAGACTAATGAAGAGAGGGAGGGGATACGATGGAAACCAGAGTTACGAAGAGAAAAGCTGGGGAGGGGAAGGAAATACCATAGTTTGTTGTCCATAAGTATAGAAATTGTTTTATATATATATATATATATATATATATATATATATATATATATATGTATATATTTGAATTAAATTCTGTAAATTCTGTAACTAAATATATTCAACTTGAATTTTCATGGGGTAAACTGAACAGATTAAAATTAGGAAAAATTATATTTTTAGTTTTTGTATAAGATCATGTTACTTGATCCAGACAAAAAATATTCAACAAGAATGATCTGTTCCAGGTTCAATCATTTTTCCTAAAATTTCATTGTGCCATTTTTTCTTACTGCTGTATAAAATTCCATTGTGTAGATATACCACATCTTATTTTTCCATTCTTCTAGTGATGGACATCTGGGTTGATTCCAGCTCTTAGCTGTTATGAATTGAGCCACTACAGACATGGTTGAGCAAATCTCTCTGGCCTGTGGTTTGAAGATTTTAAGGTACATGCCCAGTAAGGGAATAACCGGGTCTGTTGGTATTTCTATAGTCAGCTTTTCAGGAGTCTCCATATTGCTTTCCAAAGTGGTTGTACCATCCTACATTCCCACCAACAGTGGATGAGTGTCCCTACTTCTCCACATCCTCGCCAGCATTTATTTTAATTTGATTTTTTGATGTTTGGTATCCTTACTGGGGAAAGGTGGAATCTCATAGTTGTTTTAATTTGCATTTCACTGATGATAAGGGATGATGAACATTTTCTTAAGTGTGTGTTTGAGATTTCTATATCTTCCTCTGTGAACTGCCTGTTCAGCTCTTTGCCCCATTTTGTAAGTGGGTGTTTGACTTTTTACTATTTAGATTTTTGAGTTCTTTGTAGATTCTAGAGATTAGGCCTCTGTCAGTTGGATAACCAGCAAATATTTTCTCCCATTCTGTGGGTATTCTATTGGCTTTGATTATTTGGTTATTGCTTACTGTATGCTTGTCTGTAAGAAACTCTTCAGCTTCATGTGGTCCCATTGGTTGAGTGACTGTTTAAGAACGTGAGCTACTGGGGTATTGTTCAGGAGGTCTTTTTACATTCCTATACCATGGAAAGTACTTCCTATATTTTCTCCCAGTAGTAGTCGAGTTTCTGGTCTTATATTGAGGTCTTTGATCCATTTGGACTTGAGTGTAGTGTATGGCGAAATGTGTGGATCAAGTTTCAGTTTCCTGCACATGGTTATCCAGTTTGTCCATCACCATTTGTTGAAGATGCTGTCCTTTTTCCAGCTTATATTGTTAGGGGCTTTGTCAAATATCAAGTAGCTATAGTTGCTTGAGATCATTCTCACTGTACTTACCCAATCACAGAAAAAAAAAAAATTGCCACATAGTCTCACTCATCTGAAGCACCAAACCTGAATCTACCCAAGATGCCTTACATATTCAGCAAGCATCTCATGGACTAGGCAATAGGATGCGTGTGGAGGGAGGGGAGGGAGAGAGGGGAGGGCAATGGAGGGGGTGGGAAACACATATCTAGACCCAATCTGCAATGGTTCCATAAAATTCTACATCCTAAAATCAGACCAAATGGTTGAACCTTCACCAGGTCCTTAGTGGGAATACCTGAGCCACAAGACACTGGAGAAGGTACGATGAAGGCTGACCTTAATCTTCTACAGCCTCTCTCTCTCTCTCTCTCTCTCTCTCTCTCTTCTCTCCTAACTCTTTTATATTAGTTATCTTTTTCTTCCTTTTCTTACTGGGCACTGACCTGTAACTCCCAGTACCAGCATGGGGCTCACACAAGTGCAATAGTGGCACACAGCCATGGGGGGAAACCAGTTGCTCTTGATTCGGCTAACTGATCCCCTCAGTGGTATGGGATCCATAGCTGGAGCTGGGAAACAAGTCAGAACCATATCCAAACATAAGCCCACTCTCCATTATCAAGCTACCTCCAATCATGGGCTACAAGAAGGCCTACACCTATTAAATTCTCTATGAAAAAGTAAGGGTTATCTCATTTGTCTGGTGCTAATTTACTCTCCATTTGAGAATCTACTTCTCTTTTTCAGATAGATGTAGATCCTAAGGAGAGAGCCACCCATCATACCTCAAAAGGGCCCCAGCTGAAACCAAGAACAATTGGCAAAACAAGCAAGGGTGCTGTTTCTTGTTGAACTTGGTACTAGCACAAGGGTGAAGGAGATCAACACAGAGAACAATCAACTCCTACCAAATCAGAGATCCAGATACCCAGAGGTCCCCAACACCTCATCACCGAAGCAGACCAAAAATGAACCCAACATAGCTGAGGGAAATTTTGCAGAAGAGGGGTCGGAAAGAATGTCAGAGCCACATGTTGGGTCATGATATACAGAGACATTTATTCTACCCATAACTGTGGTATAACTCCATAATGCATGATCCATATACCTTAACAAGGAGGGGCCAGGGGGAGGGGGTAGGTCATGGATGAGCCTAACAATGGTACCAAATTGACTGTATTCACTGAGTACAAAAGTAATTCATAAAGAAATATATATATATATATATATTCAAGAAGCAAAACATTCTTAATTTCATTTAGAATTGAAGCAATGTAGTTCTTAAATAGTTGTTACTGATTTCTGTTAAAATTACTTTGAGGGATGTTAATAATACCAGATAGTAAGTATATAGGCAAGTAGCTAATATACTTCCAAAAACTTGACTTTTATTTGCTAAAAAATTAAAACAATAGATCACCAGATAATATGAGGCAATTATAATGACCACCAAAACAAAAGCATCATAGAATATGATCACAGAGCAACAACAGTGAAAAAACAGCAGTAAGTCTCACATCCAAATCTTCAGTGGCAGGCAATGGGCTGAATGATTTGAATTTATTTTAGGAGAATATATTTTCAAACAAAATGCAGTTCAAGTTGTGATTGATCCTATGTGAACCTTAATAGAGCTTATGGCTTATGTAAATGCAGACATTCGTAATCTATAATTTAGTTGAGAGATAAGAATAACTGTAAAACTCGGGCTGGAGAGATGCTTTAGCAGTTAAGGTGCATGCCTGCAAAGCCAAAAGACCCAGGTTAAATTCCCCAGTTCCCCCATAAGTCAAATGTACAGATGGCACCTGCATCTTTAGTTCATTTGCAATAGGTAGAGGGCCTGGTGTACCCATTCTTCCTCAACCCCCCTCTCTCTCAAATAAAAAATGAAAAATAAAGTATTAAAAAAAGAATAACAGCAAAGGTAATGCAAAAGCAGACCTAAATACAAGGGAAGCAGTCTCTTCTTTGAAATAATTGAGTCATTCTGGTATCTTCCAAAGAATTTCTTTTTTATATTTTGTTCTCAAATATTCATGGAAAATGGTAGCTCCTAAGATACAACTGGAGTTACTGGGACACAGAAGGGTTAAGCATTTAGTTTGCCCAAGATGGTAGGTGTAGCATAGTAGCTCAAGATTTTAACTTCAGGGAGACAAGGAAAATCAGCACTGTTTTCTAAATGTCAATATGCTATGCTCTTTCATTCCATACTTTTCAAAATATAAGCAAATCTTCTTGTTCTTATATTTCAAAATGTCAGAAATTAAAAAAAAAAAACTTTGTAATGTGCAATGGGAAATCAAGTAAACTATCAAATACTATCAAACATTCAGAAAAAATCATTTGTAAAAGAAGGAAAAGTCCTCCCAAATGACAATAAATTGAGTAATTCATTAGCAAACTAAACGGAAAATCACAATCAGTCTTAAGAATTTAGCTAGTAATGGGCAGAGGAGAAGGTGCAGCAGTTAAAGGTGCTTGCTTGCTAAGACAGACAGCCAGGATCAATACCCCAATACCTACATAAAGGCAGATGCAGAGTTGTGTGTGTGAGTCAGTTTGCTGAGGTAGGAGGTCGCAGTGCAACCACACATACTCTCTGTCTTTCTCTCACTCTTTCTCTCACAAGTGAATAAATAAAATACTTAGAAATAAATAAATAAATAAAATAATGTATCTAGTATTATAAGACACCTCTAAGTAAAGATTTTTATACAATTTATATAAGTACTGTTTGTACATGGAGAGTTTTGATTATTTCCTGTTGTTAAAGATTCCTGTTTATATGGCTTAACATTTCCCAGATTAAATTTTTTTATGTCAACAGTATTTATTTATTGCTTTATTTTTTATTTTGTGTGTGTGTGTGTGTGTGTGTGTGTGTGTGTGTGCGTGTGTATGTCTGGGTGCTTGTGCACATGCTTCTGTGCCAAGATCACTAGCTGCTGCAAATGAATGTCTATCTGGCTTAACATGGGTGGATGAAGAATTGTAGCCAGGACAACAGACATTCAAGCAAGCACCTTTAACTGCAAACCCATATCCCCAGCTCCTAGTGTGTAATCATTAACCACGTAATAAGCAACAACAAAGTTGACAGACTCTTAGCTCTGACTTCGTGCTTCCACCACATTTTCATTGCCTTGTGTGAGACACATATATACCAAGACCAGTTCTTATTTCAGCATGTGGTTAATATAAACGACTACCAGTGACAGCACTTCTGATTCATTCTTTCCTTGGGCATTAGCTGATTTCAACATCCATCTGTCTTTCTAGTTCTGTATTTGGAACATTTGCTATAAAGGTCCTTTGATATGAGTACTGAGTAACATACCTCCATGGAGAGGTGGGAGCACAGAATCAGACAGATCCATGATGACACCAGAACATCAGCTACTTAAGTCTGAGGAATATGGAATCTATATTTCTATGAATAAAAATTGCAGGGGAAGTAATAATAAAGAAGTAGTCCTAGTGTACAGTTTTAATTTTTTTTGCAAAGAATTATTTCCTTCATGTTTTTTTAAATATATTTTGACATCACTACTATTTACATTTTAATTTGAAGTTTTAAAATATCTTTCCAAAAGTACTTTTATGAAACAATGATATTAAAAATCCCAAGTTTAGAAGAGGAGACCTGGTGACACTCAGTCCGCAGTCCAAGGCATGAGGCTCCCTCCCCAAGGTCATCTTGCCTAGGTCTTTTTCTACTGGTTATCTCTGCCCAGTCTCCATAACCATTTGGAATTGCTGGTCCATTGTATTCCTTCACTTACAGGGTTTCTGTAATTAAAAAAAATTAATCCATGTTAATCTGTGTGAAAATTATTGTGTGCAACAATATTTTCTTCTGTATCTCTTTTCCTCTTGTGAGTGCTTATTTTCTTTTTATTTATAAATGTCTACTTTTAAAAAAATGAAATAAAAAAACAATGTGTTATAGACCTATATATAATCTGTTCCTTAGTTTCATATTACTGGTGTGTTATAAGAATGGATATTTTACTTGGCTTTAGAATGTTTGCCACGAAAACTAATTCTTAACTGATCAAGTCCTTGCTACTAAAATGCTTGTGTTTTTCATTATCATGTCATGTGCTTCTAAATTAATAATCATTTTCATTGTAGAAAAATGCAGCGAATTTATGTTAGTCTGGGAAATTAATAATAGCATTGTAAATTTATGAGATGAATTTAACAGAAATATTATAGAGGAATATAGTTAATTTAATTGAAATATTACTAACTATAGGGTGAGAAAAGGGGTCATGTTGTGGTAAACTCTGTTATAGCTTGTTACTCACATTTCTTTTTGATTATTTTTCAGTCTCTGAGGTGAAACAAGTTATTAATTAAAATTTGTAAACACACATATGCATATTGTATATGTATAGAACTGTAATCACACTTTGTCTTGGAATTATATTAAGCTATTTGGAATCATTGTAAAAGAAAAAAAAAAGTCCCATGTTCAGTGAGCTGGGTGTGGTGGTACACAATTTAATCCCAGCACTAGGGAGGCAGATATAGGAGGACTGCTGTGAGTTCGGGGCCACCCTGAGACTATATAGTGAATTACAGGTCAGCTTGGACTAGAGAAAGACACTGCCTTGAATAACTTGTTAATTAAGTTAAAAATTGAATTAAATGTGCTGAAAATTAACTTTTGTTACATAAATAACTCATGACTGGTTCCAAACACTGCCCATATATTCCTAATATAAGAGGCTCAAATAGAAATATCCTTTTTATAATTTCTAAATATCTGTATATGTAAACAGCTAGATTAATTAAACTACTGTATTTTTATAAGAAGCCATATATGTAATATATTTATAATATATTAGATATATTATATATTAACATAATATATGATAAAATATAATTAGACAAAATTATAAAATATATATTCATATATTCCATATAATATACTACATACAGGACATATATTCAATATTTATTGTTTAACGAGTTACTCCTCTATATTCTGTTAAATCCTTCCCTCATGCATCTGTACAACTATAATGAAATGTCTCAAGTATGAGATACTAAAGAATGCTTGTTTATTTGCTTGTTAACTAGACTTTGTGATAACAAAGATGAGGTTATAGCAATAGTCCAAGTGATGTTTCTTGATAAATGTTATATGACTTACTGGGAATCTGGCATCTACTGGTCCATAAATTGGGTGCATACTGGAGACAAAATATATATCAAAGAAGAGCCCAAGGTTTTAAATTTGAATAACTGCAAAATAAAATTTGCAACTGATTGAAATGAGAAAGTCTGTGGTTGGATTTGAGAATATGGTGATGTTAGTTGGAAATATGTTCAATTTGAGATGCCAATTAGACTCACAAGTGGTATAGTCAAGTGGTTGTTCAAGAGACTCATTGAGAATTCAGAGAAATTTTCCATAGATAGTGTATAGATGAAGAGAGTGAAGAGGATCACCACTCAGGAAAGTGATTGCAGAAAATGATAACTCCAAGGACTAGACTTAAATTATTCCACTGATTTTACCAGAGAATTGAGGAAGGACCAAAATGAAGAAAGTAAAAGAAGATAGTAAATTAGTAAACCAAAAGTGTGGCTTTCTGGAAGGGAGGTGAAGCATGTACTTCAAAGGAGAGAATTATTAAGCTTTCAAAGAATAATGCTCAATCATATTCAAACTAGACCACAGGAATCTGTGGTGTTAAAAAGAACAGTTTTGGTTATAATAGGAAAATTAACATCCATTTTTTTTATTTCCTACAATAATAAATATTTTGAGACACTTAGAATAAATGATAATTTTGATAATTTTTTGATTAGGGAAACAGGATGAGAATATAAAATAATGAGAGTATGGACAACCAAAGTTTTAGGTTAAAGTCATACAAGCATGTTTGTAAGATGATAGAAATGATACAACTGAGAAGACAAATTGTAATCGAGGAGTGGAATGAGGAAAATAGTGATGTATCAGTCATGAGTAGGAGAAAGGGGAAGAGTATACTGTATTGATGACAACTTTGGCAGTGCCTTTGTGACAACAATGTAGGCAGCTCCTCCATGACAGCAGAAGGAAGCAGTGCATGCATGGCCATAGTAGATACAGTACATGCAGCTGGAGGGTGCTCACTTATCATTATCTCCAATTTTTGAGTGAAGTAATAATTAAGATTGATCAGGTAGAGAAAGAGAATGTTTTAAAGTTAAACATTCTTTCTATAATAATAGCATAATAAAAAGGTAAGGTAGCTATCAGTCATGAGCTTAAGTGAAACATAGTTGGAAAGTTTATTGGTTATTTTTCTCATTGTTGTGACAAAATGCCTTACAAGAAAGTATATTTTGGCTTATAGTTCAAGGTGATACAGCCCTTCATGGCAGGGGAAGGCATGGTGACAGGAGCATGAAACAGCTGGCCACATTTAGTTCATAATGAGGAAGCAGAGAAAGATGACAGCTCACCTTCTCGTCTGTTGAAGTCCAAGACCATAGCCCATGAGATGATCCTGACATAGCTAGGGTACATGCTTTCCTTCTCCTTTAGCCTGATCTAGAAACGTCCTTACAGATAACTCAGAGGTTTGTTCCCATTGTGAATCTAAATGCTGTCAAATTGACAAGGCTAACCATCACAGGAAGATATGGGGTTTCTATTTGAGCTCCCAAAATAATACATCCTTAGGATTCCTGGGTTATGCCTTGCGAATTCCACGTCCATCTTCCAGAACTGCAAGTTAGAATGCATGCAATAATTAAACTAGCATTTTTTTTTTGCAACAGCGCAGGCAACTAATACAAGATGACTTCTTATAATTCAAATGCATGGTGTTTTGAATGTGAACATGAAAGTGAGAGGCTGAGCTAGAGGAAAAAGCAAGGTCACATTATGAAAAGAGTTGAAAAGGCGAGAGTGCATTCGTGTCAAAAGGATTTTGAATCAGGACAAATATGTTGGCTGGCATGAGAGCAGCCTGTGGGAAGTACTTCCCTCATAGAGATGCAGCAACCTGTCTATTTTCTACTCATCTATGTGGCAATAAACAAGTTAATCATTACCAGCCTCTCACCTACTATTCTATAGTCCACTTTTACACAATTGCAGCCTCCCTAATGTTATAGCCCTTTACTGCAGAAAAGTTAAAATTCATCATCAGGATGATTGAGCAGTCTATGGAACTGCATTCAGAAAATTTCGAGTGTATCTCCAATAAGTAAAGTGTAATTGAACGTAAAACTTCCCAAGTATCATGTGATTTTTGGCTTATTTCTTCCATTATTTTCCTAACACATACTGGTTTAAATACTGAATGTTCTACCAGTTGTAACTAAAGCTATAAACTTATATTTACTCAGTTCTTAGATCTCATTTTGTGAGACAATAAGCAGATAAAAAATGTGAAAATGAAACTGTAGTCATAGGATAAAGTCAATTTTGCAAGTTGACTCTAAATGAATCTTCCCTGGAATGCAGTACATATATACAATTCTAGTAAAAAATTCACTGATATTATGCATCTTTAGAACATTCCTTCCCTTTCTGCTTTTCTGAAAGGATATGTACTATATAACAGGAAGGAAAGTATAATTTTTCTTTGCATTCCCAAATTATAAAAAATATCAATTTAATGTAAGCTTTTGATATATTAGGGGATTTTGTGAAATTTCCTTTTGCTTATAAATTGTTAGGATGTTTGGCTTTTGACATTTAGTAATTTTGAAATGTCTGTACTTTCATTGATCTTCCACCTGATATTTTTTACTACTAATCTTCTAATGCAATTTGTGTCTTGGGTACCATGAAAATATGCTGAAGGATTAGTTCTACACCTTTGCATTTTGAGGATGTGATGGAAACTTTAGGAGATGGGTCTATTGCAAAGAAGTTAGATCACTGGCTATGTGTCATTAATACAGTGGCTAGGGAACCTTGGAACTTTCTCTCATATTTGTGCTTCATGGTCACCATGTGGAAACATAGACCTCTTTTACCATATATTCCAATCATGATGCATTGTTCTCCCCAAAGGTTGAAAACACCTCTGAAACTATGAACCAAAACAAATCTTACTTCTTTTTAAGTTGATTTATCTTAGGTATTTGTTCCAGCAATAGATAAATGACTCATATATCCTCATCAGTCAGCTAGTGCTGTAATCAGTTGCAATGTCTTATAAGAAGTAAAAACTCATCCTACCAAATAGAATAGACAATTCGTGTTTTATGTTATACATTTCACTGTATTTGTTTATGCATATGTAAGGCATGTGCATGTATGTGTACTGAATGGTATTTTTCCTCCTGGCATAACATCTTGGAGTATGGAATATCTTGTGCATTCCTCTAGGCATAACATCATAAACAAATAGAGAATGCTTTGGCCAGGTAGCCATGGGAACTTTGGAGCAGAAAAATACAGGTCTATTGTAATGATAATGTAGCTATTAGTGGAAAGAAGAGGGAAGGGTCACACAAGACCTGGGGTTCCAGATTGTTGTAGTTAGTTCCCATCTCATTACTGGAACAAAGCACCCAAAGAAAAGCAGCAGATAGGAAGAAAGGTTTTTATTTTGGCTGACAGTTTGAGAAGAAGCAGCATTGAGAAAGCTTGGCATGAGCAGACGCAGGGCATCACCTCTGCTACAGCAGATGGAAAACAGCAGAGGAAGCCAAAGTAACACTGCAACAGCATACCTCCTCCAGCAAGACTTCACCTCCAAAACAGTCACCAGCAGAGGAACAAACATTCAGAACATGTAAGTTTTTGGAGATATGTGATTTAAATTTTTTTTTGTTATTTTTATTTATTTATTTGAGAGCGACAGACAGAGAGAAAGAGGCAGATAGAGAGAGGGAGAGAGAATGGGCGCGCCAGGGCCTCCAGCCACTGCAAACGAACTCCAGACGCATGTGCCCCCTTGTGCATCCAGCTAATGTGGGTCCTGGGGAGTCCAGCCTCAAACCGGGGTCCTTAGGCTTCACAGCAAGCGCTTAACGGCTAAGCCATCTCTCCAGCCCGAGATATGTGATTTAAACCACAACACAGGTATTGTTTTCTCCTGCCCTACCCTTCTACCCCTCCCAGCTGCAAGTGACCTTGGGAGATGCTAGATTATAGAAAGTTGGAGGTTAACCAGAACAGGGACCACATGATGCAACTTTCATAAAGTCACCATCCAGGATGACGTGGGACATGACCACCCCAAGATTAAGTAAGCAGCTACCTTCTCATTGATGGGCAAAATCCCTGATGTGATGAGAGGAAGCCTATGCAAAGAAAAGTTCTCCTTGTGCGTGCAGTATTGAGGGGAAATTTTATTATTGAAGGATAAATAGGAGAAAGCTAGGTTCTTTTAAGCCTATTCAGTTAGAAACTGAGGTACAGAGAGAACCGATACCACTTTGCCCGGCATGAATGGAACTGTTGACAGGAATAGAATCCATGTCTGATCCAGACTCATTTACAATAGCTACAGTGCCCCCCTGCTTCCCACAGTCTAGCTCTCTAGGTTCATCCTTCAAATTTATAAACCAATCTGGTCTTCCCCTCGCATACATGAATTTGATGACAGAATCCATTTTCAACCAACTATAAAGGTCCATCTATTCTGTTCTCCACCCCCTCTCTCTGTGACTCTTCTTGCCTGGTCACAGGGACACACATGAATCTGGCTTCCTTCTCCACCCAGCTTGGCTGGGTGTGGGGAGAGCAAACTTTCTTGGTCTTAGTAGTTTTTCTAATTGCCTCTGATATATGCTTTGGGATAACTTCTCACTTAAATTACATGTCTGACTTTCCTCTGATCTCAAAATCTACCATGTGCATATTTTCCTTAAACTTCACATATACCATGTGGATAATAACTCTAGGCCTACTACCTGTGTAATTTCTCTAAACTCAGAGTAGCCATGAGTGGAATTCTCTTTAGTACTCATTTCTTCTAAAAATTTTTTGGTGTCTTCTTTTATATATATATATATATATTCTTTCTGGTTACTCACCAAAACTTTGTGCCAGCAATGTACTGGTGTGCATATCTTGTCAAGCTGGTGGCTTCTGAGTATCTTAGACCCCTGCTTGCTCACACCATTGTTGGATACTTACCCCTAGTAGCTCATGTAGTACTTTCCAACACTAGATGTGCTAACCATTTGGGGACGGGTTCCTTTCAAGTTTCCAGCAGGCTCTCTCAGAGTTGTGTCAGCAGAATATGGTCTTTGGCAAGAGAGTCTTGCTGTTTACCTCAGGCAGGTAGTCAAGTGCTTTGATAGAAGCCTGTCTTGTTTTGGAAACCTTGTTGGTGTCATTGACATATGGCTCAATGTGGATTTCAACCAATTTGTGGTCCTTGGAGTTATAGGCCAGATCCAAATGTTTTGAGATTAGAGTTCATCCTAACCTCTTCAGGGCCCTTCTGTTCAGATGATCCATCCATACTCCTGTTGAGGGTTAAATATTTTAGACTACCTTCAAGAAGAAAGATTTCTATGGTACCAGTTCATTTTGGGTATTGTTTTGTGTTTGATGCAAGCACTATTCTTTGAACTTTATCTGGGATTAAGAGGCTAGTGTTTGTATCTCTTAAGAGAAAATGTTTAATGCAAAAATCTGTGTGCCTTTGAAGATCAGAAGTTGACCTCAGGTATCTCCTCTTTACTCTCCACCTTATTCTTTGATACAGGGTCTGGTCTCTTGCTGAACTTAGAGTTCACCAGTTTGTCTTGACTAGACAGACAGTGAGTCCCAAGGACTGATTCCCCATCTCTGCTTCTCTAGTACGGGTATTACAGACACATATCATATATGCGGAATTTTACATGAATTCTGGGAACATGAACTCAGGTCCTCATGCTAAAACCACAACCTCATTATTCACTGAGCAATCTCTCTACAACACATTTTAAATTTTAACTACTCAAATTGATATATATATGCATTGTATATATCAAGTCTAACATATTGTTTTAAAACACATATACCATGGAATGTCTAAATGGAGCTAATTAACATAAAACAGCCTCACCCATATTTCTGGTGAGAACACAAAAAACCACTCCAGTAATTGTCAAAAATGCAATATTTTGCTGTTAACTACAGTCACCATGTTGTATACTAGAAATTATAAATTTATAATACATATTTAAATAAAATGTGTATCTTTATGCCAATATCTTTCCAAGCTCCCTACCTCAAGGCACAAGTAATCCCTATTCTATGAAATCAACTTCTTACTCTCAACATGTAACTGTGATCATGCAGTATTTGTATTTCTGCACCTGCTGTGTTTCTCTGAAAGGAGCGTATTTTGGATTACACAATTAACATTTCAATTGATTTTTCAAAAAGACTGTGCTTTACATAATCAGAATTTTAGAGCAGTTCCAAATGGTGCCAAAGTATCACTGAAGGTCAAACTCAGTGCTCTGCATTTGACTGAAAATGTTCAAGTTGCTTGAGAGAAGATGCTTTTTCATATAGGGTAAGAGAAAGACTTCAGTTTGATGAAGAAAGACAGGTGCATTATCATGAAAATAACTCCTGCCCATTTGTTTTGAACAGCAGCCACTATTTTGTATAAAGCCCATGAAATTAGACACCTTGATGAATAATTTTCTCTTGTAAACTTTTTATGTCTTTCAAAATTTTATATCTTCAAAAGATCAATACATATGTTGTTTACAAGTGTTTCTGTCTACATTTAGGTATGATCTTCAAAGGAACAGCATGAGTTTTGCAGCTGTAGAAAGATACACACAAGTGAGTGAGTGAATGCCAGAGGGAAACATCTAACAATTTCACTCCTCCCTGCTGAAATTTAGTAGAAAATGTTTACTAATATCATGAAAAGTTGGCATTATGTAGGTGCAAAAGCACAATCAAGACCAAAGCAACTACATTGTACTTGTCAACCAGTTTGGGTGGCATTTGCATTTAGTTATATTCATATGAAAATAATAATGCATGTTGAAAAAATTCAGCCCTGCTACTAGTTAAGAGAGAAGCAACCATCATGCCTAAATTGCTGAAGGTTTCAAGAGGAAGATTTTTCCTAAATGCTGCTTTGTGGAGGGTATTCAAGAGAAAGAGACCATTGCTAAATTATTTGCATGCTCATAAATATTTAGAATATAAATGTCAAAATTAATATTACAAAGGAGATGTTATTTGAATAGAGGAAAATGAATTAGTCAATGAAAACTTCATATTAGACATTTCCATAAAGAAGTACAAAAATAGCACAAGGCAATAACAAATACAGTATGTGGAAGCAGAATGACTTAAGGAGATAGTGATCATTAAATATATGATTGAGGCATGGTCTCACTGTAATCCAAGTTGACCTGCAACTCACTCTATAGACCAGGATGGTCTCAAATTCAACAGGTTTCTCAGACTTTCAAGTTATAGATTTTGAAGCCTCTTCCTCCTCCATCCTCTCTTTCCATCTCTCCTTGACTTTACTCTAAATTAGCCCTCACTCCTCTTCCTACTTTTACCCAGTGAAGAACTAAAATCTTTTCCTTCTAGTTCTAGGTGTTTCAAATCTTCCTGTCTTTTTTCTTCCTCTGAACCCCTCCACTTCCTTGCTGACATTAACAGAAGTCTGGAACCCTAGAACTGTGCTTCTCCATACTTCTAATTTCCTAACCTAACATCAAGTGCTGGGATTTAAAATGTGAGCCAACATACCTTGACTACATATCTTACATGTTCAAAGGATAGTCCTTTTTATGTTTCCTTTGATAAAAATAACATGTGGAAATTTTTCTTTGAATGTGTAATAACATATTTACAGAAAAATATATTGAAATTGTAGTAATCTTTTGTATATACTATATGCATATACCACCTTGAGGATCTGGCTTATGTGGGTCCTGGGGAATCAAACCAAGATCCTTTGGCTTTGCAAGCAAGCACCTTAACTGCCAAACCATCTCTCCAGCCCCATAACAGATCTTTTGAAGCTCTAACAGAGCTTTCTAGAACTCCATTGAATTAATGTATTATTGGAATCAAAGTATTTGTAAAATTTTTGTTCTTTCAATTTAATAGCAAAAATCAAGTATTTGCATAATTAAAAGGGAAAATATTCAATCTGTTTCCCAATTGTTATGCAAATAATCTAGTCTTATTTCACATGTCCAAGAGTTTTACAATTCTTTCTTTTTTCTTTCTTTTACTTAACAGGTGAGCATGTTGAACAACATAATAGTCATTGAAGATTTGAGATGAGTAAGAAATGGTAGTGTACTATTTGAAATTCAGAGTGGAAAAAGAAATATTCATGAAATGTTACTCAGTATAGTATATGAGACATAAATATAGAGATGTAAACACTGTTATTTGGGCCAAGATTGTGTGCATAGGCTGGAAGGATGGCCTAGCAGTTAAAGGTGCTTGCTTCGAAAGCTTAACAACCCATGCTCTATTTCCCAATACCTACATAAAGCCAGATGTATGAATTGGCACTGCATCTCTCTTTCTTTCTCTCTTTCATTGTCTCTTTTTTCTCTCAAATAAACAGTAAAAATGATTGTGTGCCTTGTGATAGCAAGTAACAACCACATAACCTTAACCTTAAGGGTACTTCATGCCCTTTTCTCAACTTGCACATTTACACTTTCTCAGCATAGCATATAGTTATTGGATCAAGAGCATATATGCATGCAATAAATGAGACTCTTAGGAACCTGTTTGTAATGCCAGGAGAGAGTGTTATCTGAGTTTTTTTTTTTTTTTTGGCAATTTCAATGTATAGACAAAAGTCTGTATCTATTTTAACGCTGCACGAGAAGAACACCAAACAGAAGTCCACAGGAGGAGGGCACAGCTAAGAGAAATTCATGTGAATCCACAGACCAGCAAATGAATTGTGCTAACTTTGATTTCTATGCTATTTCTGAGCCTTCAATTATGTAAGCCAATGCCTTTTCTTTTTTGTTTAAATGAGATTGAGTTTCTGAGACCTGTTACTTTCACTGAAAGGGAAAATTGGCTAATATGCTATGATCTTTTCACACTTTGTTAAAGCCTTCTTTCCTCTACACATTTTCCCACTCCCTAATAACTTCTAACCCACCTACTAAGGTTGAACTCAATTGTATTAACCTATATTAAGCCTTTCATGATCCCTCCAGCCAGAAATAATTAATTACTCCTTTGGTTTCCACTGTATTTAGTGGCACTGATCTCACTATGTCTTGCATTTTAGTTAGCTTTTTTTTTTCATGAGAATTTCCTCCCTGGCTTTGTGATTCAAAAAAATAAGGTTCAAATGCCATCTCCTTCAATCACAGATTTAAAGTTCATTAAACCTCATGTCATTGACTTACCTTCTTTATAGCTGCAAAATACTGATAATAGAAAAACTAAATGATAGGACAAATAGGATAAAATGAGGAGACCATATGTGTCAAGGATTGAATGTGTTTCCCTCATACAATACATAGGTTCATATATTTGAACTCCTAATATCTTACGATGTAACTTCATTTAGAAATGTTGTTATTGTAGAGGCCACAGATGAAGATGAGGTCATTTAGGAATAGATTTAACCCCAAATCCAATATAACTAGTGTCATAACAAGGAGAAAATCATGTTCAAATAGGCATTCAAGAAGAGCTCTATGTGACAATGAAGGAGAAATGGAAGCCATGCAGCTTCCAGCCATGCAGCAGTGAAGGTTGCTGAAAACCACAGGAACTCTGCCAAAGGGACAATCCACAGACCACGCCTTCCTAGTTACACTTCAAAATTATAAAAATGAACTTTATTTCTTTTCTCCTATATATTTTTAGCTGATACATTCAATACCTGTATACAGTATGTAATGATTAAATTAGGGTCATTAGCTTTTCCACCTCCTTAACCACTTATCATTTTGCTGTGTAGGGCAATAATGAACTCCTCTCTTAGAAAACTTTATCAAATACATAAAGAGTTGTTCTGAGCTATAACCACCCTATTGTAAAGACATACCATAAGATCAATATTGTCTTCCTGGGTAAAGGCTCATAAATTTATGTTCCTAATTATTCTCTTAACTGATACAATTATACAATATACTATAAGTATATATACAATATACACCTATCATATACTATAATATGCCTATTTTATTCCAAATTGGGAACATGGAAAGTAAGACATCTGGTTCTTCATGATGCTATATACCTTCATAGGTAACACAACATTACATACATTCTGTATTAAGAAGGTTTTTCTATAAATGGAATGGGAATAACCAAATAAAAATAAAAATAAATTAATACACTTAGTTTAAACATCATAGAAATTGAACTATATTATATATTTTAGAAATTTATTAATTACAGAAGAAAATTGAACTACTAAGTAATTTGTACCATACATTATAAATTCACTCTGCATATACTATACATTATTATGAAGGCACAGTATTAAAGAAAACCTTTTAAAGAGGACAGTTGAAAAGCCATTTGATATTCGTTTTTTCTAAATTTGGATTCAGACTGAGGTGAACACAGTCATGTCCCTCAGGTCTCTGGCTTGATGAATAGAGATCATGAAACAGCCCTTAGAATACCATGAGCCAATTTCTCATATCTGTAGCAGATTGCCTCAACTTCTCAAAATGGAAATTTTTGGTTTGATGTGCCCAATTATACTAAGCTCTGTCCTCAAGTGAGTAGGGTATTCATGTGAGCTCTGAATAGCCAATAAAATATGGCATTTAAAATATGTGAATCATATGCACTTGCACCCCAAATTATTTTACTGTGTGTAGTGTTGTCTCTAGTATCATACACATAAATGTAGATTTGTATCTTGAACTGTAACCACTGATATATCAAATCATGGATTGCATAACAGTAGTTGAAGACTTAAGCACTGTACATATAGCTCAAGAGCTATACTATGTGCTTTCTGATGTTTTAAGAAATAGACATTGGAAACATCATCTGAATCATTGAAGCTAGAATATGCTGTCAGCTGTTTTGCCTCGACCTACTGTACACATGGACACTTGAAATACTATCCATGTTCACTATGATGTTATAAAATAATACATAAAATATACCAGTAGGACTTCATGTTTTTACTTTTACTTATCTTTCATGCAGAGACACTACTTTAAAGGCTTATACTAAGGCATATATTCATGAGTAGACCAGCAGACTGGTCATTATTTCATTATTAAATTTTAAACCTCTGTAATTTTTTCATGAATGATTAGCTTAGCTACCTAGATTCATATGTTAATGTAAAAAGATTATATGTTCAGTCTCACTTTGACAGTGCTTTCTAACACAGTTTGTCCCTCATTCTTTTCCTTCATTTCTCTCACCATTGCATCTACTTACACATATTTTCTCTTAGCATATGTTCAAGTATTAAAGGGAAAACTTAAAAAAACAAAATACAAATTAGTTAATGACTACTGCAATAAAGTGCAATAAAATTTTGTATTTCAGTTCAATTCTGATAACTCACGTTGAAGACTAGGTCTTATGCTGCTAAAAGACATAAAGATTAATGGTTGCCAAACCATCTAAAAGATACTGATAGAGAGAACAACTGTAAATATATCAGATCAACTATTGCAAATGGTATAGTTGAGGATATTAATCACAATTGCTTATTGGGTGAAGAGATGGCTTACTGGTTAAGGTGCTTGCCTGCGAAGCCTAAAGACCCATGCTTAGTTCCTCCGTACCCATGTAAGCCAGCTGCACAAGGTGAAGCATGTGTCTGGAGTTTGTTTGCAGTGGATAGAAGCCCTGGTGAGCCCATTCACTCTATCTGCCTCTCTGTCTCTCTCTTTCAAATAAATACATAAATAAACATTAAATAATTGCTTATAATTAATTAACTCAAAGTTCTAAATCTTGTTTGGAACAATGAATGAACATCTAATATATATCTAATAATATCCTCTTCAATAGGTCTTTAAGAATGATCTCAAATTTGGCAGATGATAATACTTTTCAAAGCACCTACTCAAAAGCCATGGATATTGTCTCTAGCTGACATTTTTCATACTGAATCTCTATAGAATTTATTTGTAGTAATTTATTTCCGTATTTATGTCCTCATTTTTACCATTTTTTGGAGATATGGGCAATTTATAAGGGAAGTCAAAAACTGATCAAAGAAAGCCTACTGTGACAAAATAACAAGGTAGAAGTGTGGGATGGAGGGATGCCTTGTTGTTTAAGGCATTTGCCTGCAAAGTCAAAGGACCCATAAGACAGATGCTCAAGGTGGCACATGCACCTGGAGTATGTTTGCAGTGGCTGGAGGCTCTGGCATGCCCATTTTCCCTTTCTCTTTTTCTCTCTCTGACTCTCAAATAAATAAATATAAAAATAGTATAAAGAAAAGCCAGAGGTATGTGCATGCACATGCATGCATGCACACACATATAAAACCATAATGCAACTTTGTATATGTATATTATATTCTATTGACAAACTATATACATATTCAAATACTAATTATCCATCAGTGTTTTCTTGAGACATGAGTTGTCCTAGTTCTCCAACTGAAATGTAAAGATTTAAAAAATTTATAAGTTTTGTGCTGTTTTCCAGAAACTATCTGGTAGGTTGAAGAGGCCTATATGTGAAGTTTTACAAACAATTCCTGTTCTATAAGTACTGACAATGAATCTGACAAAGCTATTTTCTCAGTTTCACAAAAAGTCAAGAATGGTCTTAAGGGAAATATGAGGTCTTTGTTGAATAAATGTAATAACTTGAATTTCAATCAGATATCAAATTCCATGCCAATGCAGTGTCTCTGTTATATAATACAGTTACTTTTGTGACCAAAAAAAAAAAAAAACTATTAAATTGAAAGGTCAAATCTTTGGATGCCTCTGCTTTTATTTAGTAAGGACTCAAACGGTCTCTTATCCACTGGAACTTATTTGAAGTGCTACAAACATTTTGTTTCTAGAAGCTTTTGGAGTTATTTTCACAAGCCAGTATTTATTTTGTTCATGCAAAATATTTGACTTTTGGGAGAAATACTCTATTACATTGAACATCACTTATTAGCAGAGTGCTGTAAATATTCACTCCAAAGGTGCTGATACATACAATGCAACCACATGTGTACTAGATTATTATGAACTAAGGAACTACTCCTTTTCACATTGTGTACCTCATCTCTCAAATAATTAATATTTATATTATTCTAAGATGCACAATATCCTGGGAAATCGATCACAGAATTTAAGATTGGTATGTAAAGTGAGTGATAGTAAGTCATAGAGATGTCTGTAGCTTTTAAAGCATATGGATGTGAAGAGGAAATGTGTAGAGAGCAGACAAGCCCAATGTTCACATAGAAGTCACAGAGGAAAAGAAACAAAACAACATATCCATGGTGAGGCATAGAAAGGAAAGAAAGGGCTATGTCAACAAATTCCTTCTGCAAAGATTAGTGACCTCAATTTCTCTGGCAGTCACTAGATCTCATCACAGAAAACAGCATATGAACTTGGTGAGCATTTAACATCTAGGTGAAAGGGTATTGAAAATGCTTTGGTGACATGAGATAGTGAGGATAGAAGTGGCTAAATATAAAATGTTGTGCTAATTGACTTTTATATGATATGATAAAAATGAATCTTCATTGCATGTCCTTTAGCAGCTCTTGGACTCCTAAAATAATTTGGAGGAAGTTTGTTCAGGTAATTGAGTAGAAGTTAGATTAATCCAGCATTCTTCACCCTTCCAGTTTATGTTGTAGAAAACATGGGTTCCAGTATACCATTTTAATTGAAGTTCTGAGTACATAGCTAATATTTTGTGAGAAATCACTTACATATGAAAATTAATAAAAAAAACAGTTGTAGAGGACAGTGGTTTTGTGGTTTGGCATACAATTTATTTTAATAACTTTGATCCCCGTTACAGTTCTTATCATTAAATTTTCTTCTATTGGGTATTTCTAGGAATACAGATGGGAAGAAAGTTCAGGAATATTAGGAATTAGCTGATGATTAGAAAAACATTCACTAGAATATTAGCATAATTAGGAAAATAATTTGAAATTGGTCTTAGAATAAAAAGTAAAAAATAAAAAAGAATGACTTAATATTTGTATTTACAACATAAGATAATTTAAAGGCTTAAGAGATCAATGGTACCTCAGTAATTCAGCTTTGTAATTTCAAACTGTGAATAGAATCCTTAAGGCAGGGAGCGTGTGACCTGGACCCACAAAATCTCTTTTCATTCTACCATTTGGAATACCAAAAGAGTATCACAGATGAGGAAACTCCTCCCATGTGCCCTCTTATCAGGACCACAGCAACAGTTTTGTTTTCCATGCTCCTTAAGGACAAGAATTTGCATGAGGGCAGGAGAGCCAGTATGCGTAGACAAGGTTTATTTCAGAAGGTGAGAGAGCAAAAGTGCAAAGTAAATTGAGTGTTTTCTTCAGAGTAGGGGAGGGTAGAAAGAACCAAGGGACAACAGCAAAAAGGCTACCTCTAATGTCTGGACTCAAGTCTATGTTCATCATTTCTCCTTCCTTGCCCATCAGGGGTGCTCCTTTTTCTGGAATATGCAGAAGCTTTCTTAGTATCCACAATCAAATCTGTTGCCATTGGATACATTAGATGCAACATGTTTATGAGGTTCAAGCATCCACAAGTTTGAGAAGTTAACTACAAGAAAGGCACCCTGCTCATGCTGCTCTAGGTGGGCTTCAGGGGAGCAAGCCAGTATCTGACTAGACTTGCTTATTTTTTTGTTTCCACAGAGCTCCCCCCTTCCTTTTGTCTAGTTACTTTGGCTATCTGATACCAAGATACAAACCCTTATGTTTATCTTCCCAAATGTTCTTGATCTCACTATTTTTACCCTGACATCCATTTCAACCAGAACAACAGAAAGTGATACCTGGTTCTCTACAACATACTGTTAAACAATTGAGCTGAGGTAACTAACAGAGAATATTTAAGGAAGGACATATAACAGAATAAAGAAAGTAAAATGGGCACCAACATCCTTAGGAAGAACATTACAAACCAACCAGAATGCTGTACAATACCTGCTTTTGGTGACCTTTCCTTCAGGTCCATAAGAAAGATGCTGATTAACAGAAGGAAATGTACCAGTTTATTATTCTGAGCCAGTTATCTGCTGTGTAATGCATGTTAATTCTGTACTCATGCATTCTTCAAGACAAATCTGCAGTGAGCTAATCTTGCTCTCTCCACTTGCAGATGACACAATAAGTGAGTGAAGAGCTTTTATGCGAGAACTGGGAGACTCCTGTGTTGGGGTCTGGTGATATACTGAAGGGACTGCATGCAATGTGGCGTGGTGTTCATGGTGGTTTAGATTGTTTCTGCTTCTGACAGCCAATTTAGTCATAAATTTAAAATATTATTATTAAGATTACCAGACTTTCTTATTTATCTTTAGAATAATAAGTAATGGGAATCTAAGAAAAATATATACAATGACCTATTTTTATAAATGTATCCTATGAGGAAAAACAATATACATATAAACCTCAGACTCTCATTGTCTCAGAAAGTTCATGTAGATAAGTTTTTTATTGCACAATGAATATGTACTTAGGACGTAAACATAACAAAATATTCCATTAATTTTTGTTAACATGAAGAATTTATTACCAGCTTAAATTTATAGTGATGGTTGTGAATAATAAATGCAATTCTGAAAACCATAGTCATGTTCATAAGAAACCAATAATCAGAACTTTGTTTAGAGCACTGACATATTTCATGATGAAATGATTTTCAATATGCTCTGGTTTTTCTTGTCCATAAAATATAGTGGGGAACCCAACTCTTTTTTCTGTTTCCATTATTACACTGCACAAGAGGAAAGTAAAACATATATGCATAAAACTAATCTTTTACATTTGCTGATTAATAGCTTAAAAGGAAGTGAGAGAAACAATTTCTGAGAAACAATTTCCACGTTTTACTCATACCTTTACCTTAGCTATTGCTTCTTAACATTCATATTACAGAAAGTAAAAGATTCATGCAATGTGTTCCTTTGTCTGGTACTGTTAGTTACATTAGGTGTTATCCAATGCTAAAGCAACTAACTTGAGCATTCACTAGCCGCAAAGTGATTTGTTTAAGCAATCCTATTTTGAGGCACTTCTGTAACTGAGTGACTTTATGGACAAATCACAAAGACCTAGGACCTCTGAGGGGAGTAGTGTAGACTGGTTAGAGAGGATGAATCTGTGAATAGAATATGTGATACATAATTTGATAGTTTGCACAGGTTATTGCTTGGGGACAAGAGTGATGCTTCAGCTATTAAGTGACAAAAAGGTATAGAAACATTATCTCTATGTATTCATGGGGAGTAACATGGCTAATTAATTACCACCAGGTTAAGCAGAAGAAAGTCATGCCTTATAAATATGGCACCCATGAAATAATTTCAAGTTTTCACAGTAAGGGAACACCTAATGTGTTAGTATTGGAAATTGAGAGGAAGGTAATGGCAGAAATATTTTTAAAGACAGTAGCCAAACCATATATCTGTTATCTGGTCTCCTCTTGAAAATTTTATGAAAAATATGAGAAGACATTATTAGAAGAGAAAGAAAAGCCCAAGGTCTGATATATGGAAGCATGAAAAATTTATAGTAAAATTCGCATTGCCAAATGCAACAACATAAGTTTGTTTCTTTTGCTTGATGGTAACACAAGGAGACACCTACTTTTAACTCCCCTAATTTGTCTTATTTAAATTTTGAGAAATGTTTTCAAAGTAATTTGAGTAAATAAATAAAATATCTTAAAATAACTGATAACATTCTTATAATTATGAAATGTATTATTTAAAGATTTGTTATTTTATCTTAGCATGAGATAATTAGACAACAGCTATAATGCTCTCCTATTTTGTTGCTAAATTCATTGAACATGGTAAATATAATGTTAGTGCACTCAAGAATGTTTTGCAAATGCACAGTATATATTAACCCAAAAAGTCTTGTTTTCATTGTTTTAAAGAACAAACAAATATAGCAATATAGATAATTTCATGTACATGCATGTTGAACATGTAAATCCTGTGGTGATTAAATCTATATCCAAATTTTACATGTTATAGAAACTTTAGTATTATTTTATTTGCTTAGATGTCTAGTAACTATTTAGCATAAAATGAGATTATAGACAAATTAACAATAGTAGCACAAGTTTGTAATTACTAAAATAACTGATGGATATTATTATCATGTATAAAAACCTGTATATCTCATCACTCTGGAGGCTGAGGTAGGAGGATCACTGTGAGTTAGAGGCTACCATGAGATAACATAGTCCAGGTCAGGTCAGCCTGGGCTAGAGTTATGACCCTACCTAAAAAATAAAAACAAAAAAAAATCTATATGGTAAATTATTTTATGTTTGGACTCTGTACTATAACTGTAAAATAGTTATGTAATTTTAGCCAAAGTGTACAAATGTAGATAAATAATTTAATGATATTATTTTGAAGTATTTGGAACTTGAAAATACCTCAGAAGGACATTATATAAACTATATTACATATTTAAAATAGGTTATTGTCTTATTTTCCAACATTTTCCCAAGAAAACAAATTTACTAATACCTGTATTTTCATCATTAATTTTAATTATTAGCAACATAATATCTTTATGACAGTATATGTAGATAAAAATATGGACATAATGATATATATGTAAGACATATCTTTATTAGTACAGAAATCTACTTCTTTATGTAGCTATGGTGGTTTCAATCAGATGACTGCCATAAACTCATGTGTTATGAAGGTTTGACATTAAGCTGATAGCAATTTTGGAGGTGAAGCCTTGCTGGAGGACATGTGTTTCTGGAGGCAGGCCTAGAAATGGTATAGTCAGCTTCCTCTTACCAGAGATCAGCTTATTCTCCTGATGCTGTTTTCTACGTTCTGTTCCATAAGTGATGTCCAGCCTCTGCTCCTGCCATTCTTTCCCCTACTATCATGAAGCTTCCTCTCAAGACTCAAGCCAAAATAGCAACCTTTCCTCCAATAAGCTGCTTTTAGTCAGGAGCTTTGTCTGAGCAATGGGAAGGTAACTACAATCATAGTCATCTTGGATGGAATTTCTTCACATTCAAAAATAAAATTTAGTTTGTAAACTACAGTTCCTGAAAAGTAGCTGCACCTATTTCAAATATCTTACAAAGCTAAATGACTAATGAAACTTCTGTGTTTATGCAATACTAATGATAGCATGAATCATTATGATAGAAACTTTGTATTGTGTAGCTAATCAAAGTGAGCATTTCTTTACTGAGAGGGGAAGGTATAGTTTGGGCAGAAGCACCTTATAGGAGTAAAGAAAGCTTTACTCTAAAGCCTTAGTCTATTGCTGATAAATACCAGTACCAGAAGTGGGTTACCCTCTGCAGTATGCTTTTGGTCAGGTAGGCCCACAGAGTCCTCCAAAACATTGCAGACCATTGCCAAAATACTTGGTTAACCAATAAACATAAATGGTAAGACCCTGTTGCTGAAGATGCCATAAGCTGTCATTGCAGGACATTGAGAGATCATGCTTGAAGTACATGTAAGCCATCTTCTTGCAGTCTATCTCTCATGTACTGGTAACCAAGAGTGTGGACAAGCAGAGTAGCCTTCAAGTTAATGTCAAGATGTATACACTGGTGTAATAGTGTCACACAGGTTACGGGAGTAACCTCTGGATATGAGGCTCACTCAGTGGGAAGGAATTCATACCTGCTAATGAGAAGCAAGTCAGAAGACTCTGGTCTGGAAGGGCACAGACCACTGAAGGAAGCTTCCATGAGTCCTTGGCAAAAGTCAGAGGTTATGCCCTTCAATATGACATAAATATCTATGTTTTCCCCATTTTGTTATGCTGTACTCACTATTGGATAAAGAATGTGCTTTTTTACTTATAGCAGCAAATACCACAGAGAACCAAGACAGTGGAATGGGGACAGTTGAGAGGAAATGTAAGAGTATAATCTGATGGAAATATGGCCAAAATATAAATGTTCATGTATTAAATTTGGCCATGAATGGTGTTGCATGCTTTTAATCCCAGCACTTGGGAGGCAGAGGTAGGAGGATTGCCATGAGTTCGAGGCCACCCTGAGACTACATAGTGAATTCCAGGTCAGCATGAGCTAGAGTTAGACCCTACCTGGACAAAAAGTTCATGTATTAAATTTCTATATAAAACAAAGAACTTCTGTGATTGTGGAAATGGAATGTTGCAGATTTAGAGCCGAATTAACTTGGCCTATCTTTAACTTCCTGAATAGCCATTTATTTCTCACTTCTTTGTCCTAACATCCTGTGAGTATCAGGTGATCTTGTGAAATCTTTTTGGCATGTGTACTAACAGAGCATTAGCTTCCACTAATCTCAAGGCTAAGAATATCATCATATAGCATCTGAAGCCTAC
The DNA here is from genome assembly GCA_036346955.1 of Dipus sagitta. Lineage (NCBI taxonomy): Eukaryota > Metazoa > Chordata > Mammalia > Rodentia > Dipodidae > Dipus > Dipus sagitta. Next base: position 86,756,934 of record CM070771.1, on the reverse strand, counting down.
AGTGGAGGTTTCCATGATTTCTACAACCTACCTGTGGTGGTTTGATTCAGGTGTCCTCAATAAACTGTTGGAAGCCATTTGCCTGGACATTTGTTTATGACCTGTGTACACTTCTTATACAGTGGACCAGAGAGAAGCAAAATGTTTTTCCAAGCATGAGATTAGATATCAGCTGAGGTTCTGGGAATTGAGAAAGAAGTAACATTTTGAGCTGGAGGCTAAGATTTGACTGTTCTTTGACCGATGTAGGAGGATGTGGCTTTCTCAAGAGATCTTGTGTAAATATTAGCATTTTTATGTTTGCATTCTTATGCTCTGAGAAGTAAAAACTAGCTGAACTAAATAATGTTGGGGCTTCAGTATTCACTGACAGCCCTCCCTCATTCATCTTTTGTCTTTCATCTTTTTTTCTTAATCCTCACTCCCCCCTCAGGTACTGTTTGACTTTGCTGGAGGGCTCTGGCAAGTGGCACCTGAACAGGGACCTGAGACTGGGGAAAGAAATGAAGGACACCACTGGATGTTTGAGCTCAACAGAAGGTAGAGGAGAGAGGTGAATAACTTCTTGTGAGGAAAATGGGACAAGGTAATCTTCATCTGCTTTTTGTACATATGCTTAAGAATATGCTTTACCCTCGAGGTGCAAAAGTAGGAAATCAACAGCTGTGTAATTTCTTAGATTTTGTGGAGGAGGTATGTCCTTGGTTCCCAGAAGATGGGACAATAGATTTAAAAATCTGGAAAAGAGTAGGGACCAGACTTCAAGATTATTATTATGCCCATGGACCGAGTAAGATCCCGGTGAATACTTTTAGCTTATGGACTCTAGTTAGGGATAGTTTAGATCCTAGACGTGAAAGGGATAAAGTTCAATCAGAAAAATCAGTTAATAAAGCTGAATTGTGGCTTCTCAGTACTGAGTAAGAAAGTGAAACTGAACCTTCTGCTCCGCATATAGAGCCGGAACATGGGCTCGGACAATTGTTAAAGATGATTTCTTTGAGCCCTTGAATCCAGGAGATGTGGAGGAGTTAGGGGAGGAGAAACAAAATATCATCAAGAGTAAGACTTTCCACCTTTTATTGCTTTTACTAAGACTGAGGGTGAACAAAGAGAGACATGTTCAGAGGAGGTACAATGCCTCCAAAGCATGGTGGAATGTCTGTCTTTGCAAGTATAGCCACATCAGGGAAGACATATTCAAGGAAGTCCAACACCCACTATTTTAGCAGGGTTAGATCCTCCACCATTAATGGAAAAGCCGCCTGGTAGTTTCAGTAGTGCAAAGACCAGTGGACAAACCTTATCCTCCGTCCTTGACACAGCCCTGTTTATCACCCTTACAGGCTGCTATCTCTGAAGCAGCTCAGAGGAGAGAGAATTCTCAGGGTTTTTGTTGTCCTTTGTGGTGCTTCCCCCAGGATCCTGGAAGCAGATGGCAAAAACATGCTTATCAGGAGGAGATTATTTGTTTTGGAAAACAGAATATTTAGAGCACTGTCAGGCCACTGCAGAAATAGAGCACAGGGGATACCTATTATTTTTGACATGCTTGTAGGAGAGGCACAGTATAAAGAAACAAGGCAGATATTAGACTTTGATCCTGCCATTTATGCTCAAGTTAATGCCGCAGCTAGGAGGGCTTAGTATAAACTTCCATCTACTGGGAGAAGGACTGAAGATTTGTCAAAAATTAGACAAGGACCTGATGAGTTATATCAGGACTTTGTAGATAGATTACTACAGACTACAAGTAGATTGCTGGGAGATTCAGAATCAGGACTTCTACTTGTAAAACAATTGGCTTAGACCCCGTTTGAAGATTACTACTGGAGAAACTTCTAAGCATGTTGTAGCAGATTGCATTAAATGTTTTGCTGTAGCAGATATACCATCAATTATAAAAACAGATAATGTTACAAGTTATACTAGTCAATCTTCTTAGCACTTTTGTACCAAATTATCAATTGTTTATAATACAGGAATACCTTACAACCCTCGGGGACAAGGAATTGTTGAACATGCTCATGGAGCTTTAAAGAATCAATTACAAAAAATAAAATAAAATAAATAAATAAAACAGTTACATCCTTGGTCACCACAGAATGCTTTAAATCATGTACTCCTTATTTAAAATTTTTAAAATGTGGATGCACTTGGTCATTCCGCTGCAGACAGATTATGGTGTCCCAGAACATTGGACACTTATGCTCAGGTTAGATGGAAGGACCCCATTGATGGACAATGGCATAGCCCCAACCCGGTATTAATATGGGGACGAGAGCATGTTTGTGTTTTCCTCAGGATGCTGATAATGCCAGGTGGCTACCAGAGAGGTTGGTCCAGTTCGCAGGGACTGAACGTCAGAAAAATGATGCCTTTGCTACTGGTGATGTGGATTCAACTCCTGATATCCACAGTGAGCTGTATTGGACTTATGTTCCTGACCTACCCATCTTACACCCAGCAATTTGGGAAGATAGAGAAATTATAGTCTTGGTGAACAATACTCAATTGTTATACCATCCAGTAGAAAGATGCAAGTACATCAGAAGTCAGAATTTAATTATTCTGGTCATGGCATAGGCATTCCAAGATGTTTTGCATAGGAAGAGGCTACTGGTTTCCTAACCATTGTACTCAGAAATATATCAGTTCAGCATCAGACTGTCTCTGCAAAACCAAAGACAGTCACTACACGAGTGGCAATTTGGCTTCCCACCAGCCTACAAAAAAACAGGATTTGCTCCACCTGATGCTTTTCTCCCCTGTGAGGGGAGCAGCCTTTGGCTTAATAAATCTTTAGTTTGGCATAAGTGTGTTGGACTTTCTCATCTGCAATATCATATTTCTGGCACAGGAAGACATATTCTGGATTGGTGAGAAAATCTTGGGGCAGCAAGGAATACTGAATGGGCAAATGATTAGACATCTGGACTTTCTATAAGACTTTGGTTGATGGATCAAGGTTATCAACAAAGATATATATGGAAACTTTCTGCAGCTATGCAAGAAATAATGGATTTCTCTGCTAAGGCAAATAGTAATAACCTGTCATGCTGCTCACACAAGTGTAATAGTGGCGCACAGATATGGTGTGAAACCAACTACTCTTGGTTTGGCTAAATGATCCCCTCAGTGGTACAGGACCCATAGCTGGATCCAGGAAACAAGTCAGAACCATATGCAAACATAAGCCCGCTCTCCATTATCAAGCTACCACCAATCATGGGCTACAAGAGGGCCTATACCTATTAAATTATCTATAAAAAAGTAAGGGTTACCTCATTTGTCCAGTGCTAACTTACTCTCCATTGGAGAATCTGCTTCTCATTTTCAGATACACATAGATCCTAAGGAGAGAGCCACCCCATCATACCACCAAAGGGCTGTGGCTAAAATTAAGAACAATTGGCGAAACAAGCAAGGGTGCAGTTTTCTTGATGAACCAGGTACCAGCACAAGGGTGAAGGAGATCAACACACAGAAAAATCAACTCCTACCAAATCAGATATCCAGAGACCCAGAGGCCCCCAACACCTCATCACTGAAGCAGACCATAAAAAAAAACAAGGGTTTTCTCTTTTGTCCTGGTGCTAACTTACTCTCCATTGGAGAATCTGCTTCTCTTTTTCAGATAGATGTAGACCCTAAGGAGAGAGCTACCCCATCATACTTCCAAAGGGCCCCGGCTGAAACTAAGAAAAATTGGAGAAACAAGCAAGGGTGCTGTTTTCCTGATGAACCAGATACCAGCACAAGGGGGAAGAAGATCAACACAGAGAAAAATCAACTCCTACCAAATCAGAGAGCCAGAGCCTCAGAGGCCCCCAACACCTCATCACTGAAGCAGACCAAAAATGAACCCAACATGGCTCAGGGAAATTTTGTGGAAGACGGGGCAGAAAGAATGTCAGAGCCACATGTTGGGTCATGATATGCAGAGACATTTATCTTGCCCATAACTGTGGGCTAACTCCACAATGCATGACCCATATACCTCAACAAGGAGGGCCCAAGGGGAGGGGATAGGTCACGGATGAGCCTAATAATGGTACCAAACTGACTGTATTTGCTGAATACAAAACTAACTAATAAAGAAAAAAAAAATGAACCCATCATGGCTCAGAGAAATTTCGGGGAAGAGGGGGTGGAAAGAATGTCAGAGCCACATGTTAGGTCATGATATGTAGAGTCATTTATCCTACCCATAATTGTGGGCTAACTCCAGAATGCATTACCCATATACCTCAACAAGAAGGGGCCAGGGGGAGGGGGTAGGTCATGGATGAGCCTAACAATGGTACAAAATTGACTGTATTTGTTGAGTACAAAACTAATTAATAACAAAAAAAAATAGTAACTTAACCCTCCCAGATGGACATGTATTGACTTGTGTCATTCCACCTGATGTGTTATTATTAGGACAGTAAAATGTTACTTGGGATGAGGGAATGTTTAATTTGACATGTAATAATTGTATCCTTAGCAATTGCATTTCTAAAACATCCTCTGAAATTAGGGTTATGATAGTCAAACAACCATCATTTGTTATGATTCCTGTTAATGTCATGAAACCTTGATATGCTGATCAAGGTTTGCAAATACTTACAGAAATGGAACGTGCCTTAAGCAGACCAAAGAGGATGATAGGATTAATTATTGCAGGAATTCTAGCTTTCATTACGCTTTTAGCTACTGCTACTACTGATGTATGGCTTTGTCACAAAAGATGCAAACTACACATTTTGTCAATGAATTATCAAAAAATGTCTCTGTTGCTTTGGAGACTCAAGAAGATATAGATAGTAAATTAGAACAGAAAATAGATGCTTTGTATGTTGTGGTTACATACTTAGGTGAAGAGATTCAAAGGCTAAAATCCAGAGCACATTTAGAATGTCATGCAGATTATCAATGTATTTCTGTTACATCCAAAAATATAATAATAGTCAACATGATTGGGATAACGTAAAAATGCATTTACAGGGAATATGGCATAATGCAAATATATCTCTAGATTTGATCCAATTACAGCAAGAAATTCTAAACCTAAAAAATGCAGAGCTTAATTTTGATGCAGCTAAAACAGCCGATGATATCTTAGAAAAATTAAGAGCTTCTCTATGGCCTTCATGATCTTCATTTACTTCCTGTATAGGAAGTATTGCAGCTTTAGGTATCTGTATCATGCTTATTGCCTGCTTACTCCCACCCATAATTAGACATGTCATCAGTTCACTTTGGGACATTAAAGCTGATGTGCTTAATGTCTAGCTCTGAACCCTACCATAAAAAGGATATCCTCCCTTGCAGAGGCTGGTAGTCAAAGACGGGTAAGATTCTCTTGAGTTTGGTCAACCTAAGACAGGGCATGAATGGTGGAATTCATGTACCAATGATGGGTAAGGCATAAATATTGTAAAGAACAACCTAAGGCAGGCACAGTCTGTCTGCACCATAGCCAGGAAGGGTATGGTTTCTTAAAAAAATAAAAAAGGTGGAGCTGTTGGGAGCCATTTTCCTGGACATTTGTTTATGACCTGTGTACACTTCTTATACAGTGGACCAGAGAGAAGCAAAATGTTTTTCCAAGCATGAGATTAGATATCAGCTGAGGTTCTGGGAATTGAGAAAGAAGTAACATTTGAGCTGGAGGCTAAGATTTGACTGTTCTTTGACCGATGTAGGAGGATGTGGCTTTCTCAAGAGACTTGTGTAAATATTAGCATTTTTATGTTTGCATTCTTATGCTCTGAGAAGTAAAAACTAGCTGAACTAAATAATGTTGGGGCTTCAGTATTCACTGACAGCCCTCCCTCATTCATCTTTTGTCTTTCATCTTTTTTTCTTAATCCTCACTCCCCCCTCAGGTACTGTTTGACTTTGCTGGAGGGCTCTGGCAAGTGGCACCTGAACAGGGACCTGAGACTGGGGAAAGAAGTGAAGGACACCACTGGATGTTTGAGCTCAACAGAAGGTAGAGGAGAGAGGTGAATAACTTCTTGTGAGGAAAATGGGACAAGGTAATCTTCATCTGCTTTTTGTACATATGCTTAAGAATATGCTTTACCCTCGAGGTGCAAAAGTAGGAAATCAACAGCTGTGTAATTTCTTAGATTTTGTGGAGGAGGTATGTCCTTGGTTCCCAGAAGATGGGACAATAGATTTAAAAATCTGGAAAAGAGTAGGGACCAGACTTCAAGATTATTATTATGCCCATGGACCGAGTAAGATCCCGGTGAATACTTTTAGCTTATGGACTCTAGTTAGGGATAGTTTAGATCCTAGACGTGAAAGGGATAAAGTTCAATCAGAAAAATCAGTTAATAAAGCTGAATTGTGGCTTCTCAGTACTGAGTAAGAAAGTGAAACTGAACCTTCTGCTCCGCATATAGAGCCGGAACATGGGCTCGGACAATTGTTAAAGATGATTTCTTTGAGCCCTTGAATCCAGGAGATGTGGAGGAGTTAGGGGAGGAGAAACAAAATATCATCAAGAGTAAGACTTTCCACCTTTTATTGCTTTTACTAAGACTGAGGGTGAACAAAGAGAGACATGTTCAGAGGAGGTACAATGCCTCCAAAGCATGGTGGAATGTCTGTCTTTGCAAGTATAGCCACATCAGGGAAGACATATTCAAGGAAGTCCAACACCCACTATTTTAGCAGGGTTAGATCCTCCACCATTAATGGAAAAGCCGCCTGGTAGTTTCAGTAGTGCAAAGACCAGTGGACAAACCTTATCCTCCGTCCTTGACACAGCCCTGTTTATCACCCTTACAGGCTGCTATCTCTGAAGCAGCTCAGAGGAGAGAGAATTCTCAGGGTTTTTGTTGTCCTTTGTGGTGCTTCCCCCAGGATCCTGGAAGCAGATGGCAAAAACATGCTTATCAGGAGGAGATTATTTGTTTTGGAAAACAGAATATTTAGAGCACTGTCAGGCCACTGCAGAAATAGAGCACAGGGGATACCTATTATTTTTGACATGCTTGTAGGAGAGGCACAGTATAAAGAAACAAGGCAGATATTAGACTTTGATCCTGCCATTTATGCTCAAGTTAATGCCGCAGCTAGGAGGGCTTAGTATAAACTTCCATCTACTGGGAGAAGGACTGAAGATTTGTCAAAAATTAGACAAGGACCTGATGAGTTATATCAGGACTTTGTAGATAGATTACTACAGACTACAAGTAGATTGCTGGGAGATTCAGAATCAGGACTTCTACTTGTAAAACAATTGGCTTAGACCCCGTTTGAAGATTACTACTGGAGAAACTTCTAAGCATGTTGTAGCAGATTGCATTAAATGTTTTGCTGTAGCAGATATACCATCAATTATAAAAACAGATAATGTTACAAGTTATACTAGTCAATCTTCTTAGCACTTTTGTACCAAATTATCAATTGTTTATAATACAGGAATACCTTACAACCCTCGGGGACAAGGAATTGTTGAACATGCTCATGGAGCTTTAAAGAATCAATTACAAAAAATAAAATAAAATAAATAAATAAAACAGTTACATCCTTGGTCACCACAGAATGCTTTAAATCATGTACTCCTTATTTAAAATTTTTAAAATGTGGATGCACTTGGTCATTCCGCTGCAGACAGATTATGGTGTCCCAGAACATTGGACACTTATGCTCAGGTTAGATGGAAGGACCCCATTGATGGACAATGGCATAGCCCCAACCCGGTATTAATATGGGGACGAGAGCATGTTTGTGTTTTCCTCAGGATGCTGATAATGCCAGGTGGCTACCAGAGAGGTTGGTCCAGTTCGCAGGGACTGAACGTCAGAAAAATGATGCCTTTGCTACTGGTGATGTGGATTCAACTCCTGATATCCACAGTGAGCTGTATTGGACTTATGTTCCTGACCTACCCATCTTACACCCAGCAATTTGGGAAGATAGAGAAATTATAGTCTTGGTGAACAATACTCAATTGTTATACCATCCAGTAGAAAGATGCAAGTACATCAGAAGTCAGAATTTAATTATTCTGGTCATGGCATAGGCATTCCAAGATGTTTTGCATAGGAAGAGGCTACTGGTTTCCTAACCATTGTACTCAGAAATATATCAGTTCAGCATCAGACTGTCTCTGCAAAACCAAAGACAGTCACTACACGAGTGGCAATTTGGCTTCCCACCAGCCTACAAAAAAACAGGATTTGCTCCACCTGATGCTTTTCTCCCCTGTGAGGGGAGCAGCCTTTGGCTTAATAAATCTTTAGTTTGGCATAAGTGTGTTGGACTTTCTCATCTGCAATATCATATTTCTGGCACAGGAAGACATATTCTGGATTGGTGAGAAAATCTTGGGGCAGCAAGGAATACTGAATGGGCAAATGATTAGACATCTGGACTTTCTATAAGACTTTGGTTGATGGATCAAGGTTATCAACAAAGATATATATGGAAACTTTCTGCAGCTATGCAAGAAATAATGGATTTCTCTGCTAAGGCAAATAGTAATAACCTGTCATGCTGCTCACACAAGTGTAATAGTGGCGCACAGATATGGTGTGAAACCAACTACTCTTGGTTTGGCTAAATGATCCCCTCAGTGGTACAGGACCCATAGCTGGATCCAGGAAACAAGTCAGAACCATATGCAAACATAAGCCCGCTCTCCATTATCAAGCTACCACCAATCATGGGCTACAAGAGGGCCTATACCTATTAAATTATCTATAAAAAAGTAAGGGTTACCTCATTTGTCCAGTGCTAACTTACTCTCCATTGGAGAATCTGCTTCTCATTTTCAGATACACATAGATCCTAAGGAGAGAGCCACCCCATCATACCACCAAAGGGCTGTGGCTAAAATTAAGAACAATTGGCGAAACAAGCAAGGGTGCAGTTTTCTTGATGAACCAGGTACCAGCACAAGGGTGAAGGAGATCAACACACAGAAAAATCAACTCCTACCAAATCAGATATCCAGAGACCCAGAGGCCCCCAACACCTCATCACTGAAGCAGACCATAAAAAAAAACAAGGGTTTTCTCTTTTGTCCTGGTGCTAACTTACTCTCCATTGGAGAATCTGCTTCTCTTTTTCAGATAGATGTAGACCCTAAGGAGAGAGCTACCCCATCATACTTCCAAAGGGCCCCGGCTGAAACTAAGAAAAATTGGAGAAACAAGCAAGGGTGCTGTTTTCCTGATGAACCAGATACCAGCACAAGGGGGAAGAAGATCAACACAGAGAAAAATCAACTCCTACCAAATCAGAGAGCCAGAGCCTCAGAGGCCCCCAACACCTCATCACTGAAGCAGACCAAAAATGAACCCAACATGGCTCAGGGAAATTTTGTGGAAGACGGGGCAGAAAGAATGTCAGAGCCACATGTTGGGTCATGATATGCAGAGACATTTATCTTGCCCATAACTGTGGGCTAACTCCACAATGCATGACCCATATACCTCAACAAGGAGGGCCCAAGGGGAGGGGATAGGTCACGGATGAGCCTAATAATGGTACCAAACTGACTGTATTTGCTGAATACAAAACTAACTAATAAAGAAAAAAAAAATGAACCCATCATGGCTCAGAGAAATTTCGGGGAAGAGGGGGTGGAAAGAATGTCAGAGCCACATGTTAGGTCATGATATGTAGAGTCATTTATCCTACCCATAATTGTGGGCTAACTCCAGAATGCATTACCCATATACCTCAACAAGAAGGGGCCAGGGGGAGGGGGTAGGTCATGGATGAGCCTAACAATGGTACAAAATTGACTGTATTTGTTGAGTACAAAACTAATTAATAACAAAAAAAAATAGTAACTTAACCCTCCCAGATGGACATGTATTGACTTGTGTCATTCCACCTGATGTGTTATTATTAGGACAGTAAAATGTTACTTGGGATGAGGGAATGTTTAATTTGACATGTAATAATTGTATCCTTAGCAATTGCATTTCTAAAACATCCTCTGAAATTAGGGTTATGATAGTCAAACAACCATCATTTGTTATGATTCCTGTTAATGTCATGAAACCTTGATATGCTGATCAAGGTTTGCAAATACTTACAGAAATGGAACGTGCCTTAAGCAGACCAAAGAGGATGATAGGATTAATTATTGCAGGAATTCTAGCTTTCATTACGCTTTTAGCTACTGCTACTACTGATGTATGGCTTTGTCACAAAAGATGCAAACTACACATTTTGTCAATGAATTATCAAAAAATGTCTCTGTTGCTTTGGAGACTCAAGAAGATATAGATAGTAAATTAGAACAGAAAATAGATGCTTTGTATGTTGTGGTTACATACTTAGGTGAAGAGATTCAAAGGCTAAAATCCAGAGCACATTTAGAATGTCATGCAGATTATCAATGTATTTCTGTTACATCCAAAAATATAATAATAGTCAACATGATTGGGATAACGTAAAAATGCATTTACAGGGAATATGGCATAATGCAAATATATCTCTAGATTTGATCCAATTACAGCAAGAAATTCTAAACCTAAAAAATGCAGAGCTTAATTTTGATGCAGCTAAAACAGCCGATGATATCTTAGAAAAATTAAGAGCTTCTCTATGGCCTTCATGATCTTCATTTACTTCCTGTATAGGAAGTATTGCAGCTTTAGGTATCTGTATCATGCTTATTGCCTGCTTACTCCCACCCATAATTAGACATGTCATCAGTTCACTTTGGGACATTAAAGCTGATGTGCTTAATGTCTAGCTCTGAACCCTACCATAAAAAGGATATCCTCCCTTGCAGAGGCTGGTAGTCAAAGACGGGTAAGATTCTCTTGAGTTTGGTCAACCTAAGACAGGGCATGAATGGTGGAATTCATGTACCAATGATGGGTAAGGCATAAATATTGTAAAGAACAACCTAAGGCAGGCACAGTCTGTCTGCACCATAGCCAGGAAGGGTATGGTTTCTTAAAAAATAAAAAAGGTGGAGCTGTTGGGAGCCATTTTCCTGAACATTTGTTTATGACCTGTGTACACTTATACGGTGGGCCAGAGAGAAGCAGAATGTTTTGCCAAGCAGGAGAGTAGATATCACCTGAGGTTCTGGGAATTGAGAAAGAGTAACATTTTGAGCTGAAGGCTAAGATTTGACTGTTTTTTGACCAATGTAGGAGGATGTGGCTTTCTCAAGAGATCCTGTGTAAATATTAGCATTTTTCAGCTTGCATTCTTATGCTCTGAGAAGAAGTATAAAATAGCTGAACTAAATAAAGTCGGGGCTTCAGTATTCACTGACATCCCTCCCTCATTCATCTTTTGTCTTTCATCTTTTCTTCTTAATACTCACTCCCCCCTCAGGTATTGTTTGACTCTGCCGGCAGGCTCTGGCAATAAACTTAGGTGTTCTAAATGTTAGGTTCCCAGCTGATGGAGATTTGGGAATTAATTCCTCTTGGAGGTGGTGTACTGTAGGGGGTGGGCTTATGGGTGTTATAGCCAGTTTCCCCTTGCCAGTGCTTGGCATACTCTCCTGTTGCTATTGTCCATCTTATGTTGGCCAGGGGGTGATGTCCACCCTCTGCTCATGCCATGGATTTCCCCTGCTATCATGGAGCTTCCCCCTCTAGCCTGTAAGTCAAAATAAACCTTTTTTTCCCACAAGCTGATTTTGGTTTGGTGATTTCTACCAGCAATGTGAACTTGACTGCAAAAGTATAGTTGATACTGAGGAGTGGTGTCATTAGCTGTCAGACAACTAACTGTGTGGCTTTGGCTTTTTGGAGCTGATTTTTAAGAGGAAGGTGGAAGGATTTGAAACCTTGGCCTAGGAGATGCTTTGCAGTGTGATAAGAACAGCTGGATGGACTGTTCTGGTCAGAGTTGAAAGACCTCAATGCAGTAAGAACTATGGACTGTGAGGTTTGGCTTGTGAGGGTAAGAAAGAGCTTTGCTTGGACTGGGCTAGAAGCAGTTTGTATGAGAGGGGCTTGCTGTTATGCTTGTGTCCTGAGAATTTCAGCAGAGATGTATTGTGTAGAAATGTAGAAATGTGCAGAGGCATATGGCACAGAAAGAAATCTGTGGGCCAAAACTCCCAGCCACTCAGGTGCAATTGTATGAGACATTACAGCCACTGAGATTGGTCCAACTGACCTGCATTGGGACTACAGAAAAATGCAGTCTTTGCAAGGGACCTGAATGCTTTAAACTCTCCTTTATCTCCCACCCCCATCCCTGGGTTAACAAATTGGTACCCTAACTGGTATTAAGTATTTAAAAAAATGCAAGAAAGAGAGGATCATTGAATTTGCAATAAGGTCTTGTGTTTTGGAGACAGCCATAGGCAGTGGTGTAGCAGGTTTGCTGGATGCCTGCATGGAGACCCAAGGGAGCCATGAGGATGGACCATGTGTTGCAGTGGAGACCCAGTGGAGATGGCAGGACCACTACATGGCTGCTAAGGAAAGCAATGTACCTGGTTAAAATTTTCAAGAACTGTGAGTAGCCTAGCTGGAGGGGCAGAACTGGAACTCCAGAGAATTGTTGCTGGTTGCAATTATTGGACTTGGAGATTTGTCACTGGCTAGAGTTGCTGGACTTGGAGGTGCAGAGTTTATTGTTTTCCCTGTTTAAATCTTGTATTGGTTGAATATTCCTTTGCTATGTCATCTTTTACAGTGTGATTGCCATTATGGTTTTGGGGGGATTTTTTTGGGGGGGGGATTATGGCTCAGTTAAAAGACCTTGGATTATGGGGATGTTTGAACATCATTATAATTGAAAAAAACATATGGGGACTTCTAAAATTGGACTGGATGCATTTTATTTTACATCATGCATACATATTAGTTTATGAGGGGCAGTGACAGAACATGGTGGTTTGTTTCAGTTGTCCCCCATAAACTTAGGGGTTCTGAATGCTGGGTTCCCAATTGGTGAAGATTTGGGATTAATGCCTCCTAGAGGTGGTGTATTGTTGGGGGTGGGCTTATGGGTGTTATAGTCAGTTTCCCCATGCCAGCATTTTGCATACTCTCCTGTTGCTATTGTCTACCATATGTTGGCCAAGGGGTAATGTCCACCCCTGTCTCATGACATTGTTTTCCCCTGCCATTGTGGAGCTTCCACCTCTAGCCTGTAAGCAAAATAAGCCTCTTTTTTCCCACTAGCTGCTCTTGGTTGGGTAATTTCTACCAGCAATGTGAACCTGGCTACAGCACAACCTATTTGATATTTTTACAAATGTATTTGAAAAGTGGCTTTGTTTATGACCTGATTTTATTCTGTCACTACAAAAAGAAATATACAATTGTTTAACACATTGGACTTGGAATTTGTGGTAACTAAAATTGTGTTAATGTGACATGGTCAATTATATTTGGCTACAAAATAAAGTATTTCTTATTCTGTGTGAGATGGATCCTAGCTATTTGTTTTTGTCCCCAATTTTAAATAACTATTGACTCCAGGAAAATAATATAAAAGAAAATTTGAGGGCTGGAAAGATGGCTTAGCAGTTAAGCGCTTGCCTGTGAAGCCTAAGGACCCTGGTTCATGGCTCGATTTCCCTAGGACCCACGTTAGCCAGATGCACAAGATGGCCCACATGTTTGGGGCTTGTCTGGAAGCCCTGGTGTGCCCATTCTCTCTCTCTTTCTCTCTGCCTCTTTCTCTCTCTGTCTATTTGACACTGCTCAAGTTGTCATTTGTAGCTATGTAGGGAGATGCAAATATTAACTGAATATAACATCTATGAGAAATATTTAGGACAAGAAGTAGAAAACTGTAAAACTAGTAAAGACTGGATTTAAAGAAATTAAGAACAACATGTTTTGGAAAAATTTAGTAGGCAAAGTTACTATTAAAACTTATAGTTGATAAAAATGATTACATATAAAATGGTGTGAGATGACATAATGGGTCTGATGAATTGTGAAATTTCCAAGGAGACAATTTTTTTTTTTTTCCCTAAGGCAGACCTGGGATTCACTGTGTAGTCTTAGAGGCCAGTAAGGTAGAAAGGAGATATAAAGAGAACAGAAAGGGAAGGAGGGGTGACTTAATAGGATGGTATTATATATATGTAAGTAGAATAGTGAAAAGGCCTTAGTGAGTTCAGGGGAAGAGATGGAGTAAAGGAAAGGTGGGGGGAGGGCTAATCAAAATCTAAGAGGATATAAATAAGTCATATGGAAACCTACTGTTTTGGACAATGGAACACTCAGGAGCCATAGATTGTTACTAGCAAAATTTCTGTGCCAGGAATGGGATACCTTCCAGTGAGTTGTTGGCCAGAGAGGACCCTGATGCCCCCAAAACATTACAGGCCATTGCCAAGGCCCTTGGTTTCCCACCAGGAATAGATGGTAAGACCCTATTGCTGAAGACTCCACATACATAGGCTGCAAGGTCACTGAGAAATCGTGCTGGAGCTGAGCTGAAAATTTCCTCCATGTAGACCAGGTGACAGAAATCTAGAAAAAGCCATGCTGCATCAGTTCAATGGGAGAGAGAGAAATTACCAGTGAAGATACTCAACTGTGGACACTGCAAGCCTTAAATTTGGCCAGCCAGACCAAATGAGCCAATGAGTGCCATAGTGGCATGTCTGTTATGGAGGAAAACAACCACCATCTAATTTAACTGGAGGACCACTCCATGGGAGGGAATACATCCCTGAGACTGAAAACCTACAATATGGGTAATCATGAGCGTTAGGGGTATATTGTCTGCTGGTTTCTAGGTAAATGTATATACTATGCTCACCAACCTGCACAGTAAGCACTTCTTTTAATGTTAATGCACATATATTAATGCTACTCTCATTTTTGGTTAGAGGACTTTCACATTTTAGATGGCAATGACCTTGGGATGACTTAGAAGGCACCATGGTGCTGAGAAGAAGTGACAGGAGTGCTTAGCACTGAAATACCTCTATCACAACTTCCCAGGTTTAGGGTCCTTGTGGAAGAGGTGGTGGAAAAAATGTAAGAGCCAAAGGAGGGATAGGACTCTTTACAATGTGCTCCTCCAGACACAAAATGGCCTGGATATCCATGACCTCAGAGTGCCTGATACTACCTAAATAATACCATAATAATAGGAGGAAAAGATTATGACATCAAAATAAAAGAGAGGCTGATTGAGAGGGGGAGGGGATATGGTGGAGAGTAGAGTTTCAAAGGGGAAAGTCGGGGGGTGGGGGGAAGGGAATTACCATGGGAAATTGATTGTAATTATGGAAGTTGTCAATAAAAATAGGAAAAAATCAAGGAGGAACCCATGAGTTTGGGGCAAAGGCAAACATAAATGGTTGGGAGAGGGTAAGAGAATCAGGGAAGTACTAGGGTTTCTATACATTTTGTGAGATATTGTGACTTGTAAAGCAGGAAGTTTACATTAAGGACTTTTGAAGTGAAATTCACATTTTGATATGGGGTAGTTTTAGGAAATAATTATGAAATAAAGTTATGGAACTATAATTTATAACCAGTGACAAAGTGTATAGTGTTCAATAGAATTCAAGGTTGTCTATATGGATAAGGTTAGGTTCTTTGGATAAAGACAATGGTGGCAAATACTTGTGTCTTACAAGAACAGCTGAATAGGAATGTGCAGGCATTTAATGCAATAGGAAATACTGGAAGGGAAGAAATTTGGCACAGATAGGATTAGGAACTTTGGAAACAATTGGTTTTCAACCAGATGTATTGAAGCCTTTTATATTAGTGATAATTATGGGCAAATAAAAATAGCATCTAGGGCTGCAGAAATGGCTTAGAGGTTAAGGCACTTGCTTGCAAAGCCAAAGGACCTCTGCTCAATTCCCCAGGTCCCATGTAAGCCAGATGCACAAGGTGGTGCATGCATCTGAAGTTCGTTTGCAGTGGCTGGAGGCCCTGGCGTGCCCATTCTCTCTCTCACTCTCCTTCTTACTCTCTCTCTCAAATAAATAAATAAAAATATTTTAAAATAGTATCTATTGCACACATAATGATATTTGGAATATGTGTATATATTATACAATCATTGTTATATGTTTAAATTTAACCGTTAACATATATTTTATTACTTCAAATACTTATGATTTTAATCATCAGATTGCTTAACATCTGGTTTCTTAGCAGTTTTCAAGAACACAAGGTAATATTGTAGGTCTACTTAATCAGAAATTAGGAGGAAATAGGTGGTGACATTTTTAATATATAGTTGACTACAGTAATTTGAAATTCCAAAGAATTATTTGTTTGGAGGGATGAATTTCTCAATAATTTTTCTGTAGATGATAAATAAGGCTGTGTTCTAAGTTGGGACTAATGTAAATTGTTGAATGAATAAGAAAGCAAGGCTAGAGCAGACCCTTGGACCATAATGAAATCTTAAATGTATGGGTTACAAGAAGAAGGAAGAAGTAACTAGGGAGTATGTGCACTTAAGAAAAGTCAAGCAATCATGCTTTCAAATGTCAGGTATTCTAAGATATCAAACAAAATTAAGATGAAAGCAATCAATTGAATCTTATAAAGGCCATTTATGTCATTGGTGATAAATCATTTATTGAAATTATATGGGAAAGTGAGATCATGATCAGTTTTGGAATAATTAGGAAGAAATGACATGGAAAAATTATTCTCTGAAATATTTTAGGGAATTTGGTTGTACAAGGGAAATAAATATGCAAATGCTTTAGGTGGAGGTAGTGCTTTTAAATATTTGGTAAAAAAAAAGTGTTGAGCAAGACGCAAAGTATATGGTTATTAAAAGGAGCAAATATATAAACAATAAAATTTTATTCAATATATTTAGGATTTTTTTTCTTATTTTTAAAATTTAATTATTATTAAGAAAATATTTTTAATGGATTCAACATGAGTTGGCACCATCTTTCCCCCCCTCTCTGTCCCCATTCTGCAGAGCACACTCCTCAGTGGGGTTCCTGGCATTCCCCATGGGGTTGGTAGGTTATGTGTTTTGGGAACATCAGTCAGTTCTTGAGGGGGCTAATGCTACTGGGCATGACATCCCAAAAAATGACTCTTACAATATTTCTACCCCCTCTTCCACAAAATTTCATGAGCCAGTTTGGATGTGTTGTAAGTCTACTGAGGTGATGCACTCCTAGGAGCTTCTGATTTTCTGCTTTGGTATTTGTTGAGTATCCTCAGCTTCTGTCTCCTTCACCATGGAGCTGATTGTCAGATTCACCATGGAAGCAACACTCTTCTTCTTCTTCCTGCTTACTCTGTGTTTTCACCTGGGTCTTAACTGAGATGAAAGGGATGGTTCATCTCCTCAGGTCTTGCTACCTTCTCAAAAAGAATCACAGAATCTCCAATAGAGAGTAAAATTAACACAGGTTAAATTGGATAAACATTATTAATTTAGGGGGAATTTGATGGATGTATCATCTCTTTTAGGCAAAGACTAGTGTAAGATTGACATTGGAGAGTATAATCTTTGTCTTCATAGGGTCCAGATCTTATTCCCAGTTCCACATATGGGCTCCTTTCCTCTCAGTGGATCTCTTAGCCAATCAGAAAGCCATTGGTTATGCACATCTTGTCAGGCTTGTTGCTTCTGAGTAACTTGGACCCCTGCTTGCTCACACTGTTGTTGGCCACTTTCCCCCAGTAGCTCATGTAGCACTTTCCAAAAGATGAGCTGGGGACTGGCTCTCTTCCAGATTCTAGCCAGGTTTCTCCATGTATGTTCTGTGCCAGCAGCTTATGTTGTCTTTAGAAATAGGGTCTTGCCTTTTACCTCAAGCAGGTAATCAAGTGCTTTGACAGAAGTCTGTCTTGTTTTGGAGACCTTGTAGGTCTCTCCTATCAACAGCTCAAATTGTGTAGTGCCTATATCTGGTACTGGGATTACAGGTGAGAGACAAAGAATTTTAAGGCTATGCTTCACTCCACCCTCTCCAGGGCCCTTCTTTTCAGGTACTCACTCTGTACTCCTGTTGAAGTTCATATCTTTTAGTCTATCTTCAAGGAGAAAAGTTTCTGTGGTACTACTCAATGTTGAGTTCAGTTTTGTGTTTATTTCCACCATCCTCCTTTTCCCTCCCCTGAATCCCTTCCATCCCCATTGTCTGAGCCACAGGCGGTGTATCCAGTATGCCAACAACTCAAGTTCATCCAGGTTAAGAACGTCAGATGAGTGAGAACATGCAGTGGTTGTCTTTCTGTCATTGTCTGTGTTTGCTGAGTATGATCTATTCTAAGTCCATCCATTTTCCTAAAAATTTTGTTCTATCAATATATCTTACTGCTGAGTAGAATTGCATTGTGTATATGTACCACAATGTCACTATCCATTTGTCTGATGATGGGTACCTGGGTTGACTCCAGTTCTTAGTTATTTAAAATTAAATAATTAAAAAATATAGTTGATCAAATATCTCTGTAGTGAAGCATGGACCATTTAGGGTATATACCCTGTAAAGGAATAACTGAGTCTGTTGGTAGTTCTGTATGCATCTTTTTCAGGAATATCCATATTGATTTCCATAGTTGTTAGACATGTTTGCATTTCTACCAATGGTGAATGAAGGTTGCTCTATCCCTATATTCTTACTAATATTTGTTGTGATTAATGATTGCAATCCTTACTGGAGTAAGAGGGAATCTCATAACAGTTTTAATTTGCATTTCCCTGATGGCTAGGGTTTTTGAACATTTTTTTTCTTAAGTGTGTGTTAGCCATTTGTATTTCTTCCTTTTAAAACTTCCTATTCAGTTATCTACCCCATTTTAGGGGGTTGTTTGATTTTTTATTGTTTATTTTTTGTGTTCTTCATAGGTTCTCAATATTAGGCCTCTGTCAGTGGTATGACTGGTGAAAAAATTCTCTCACTCTGTGGGTAATCTATTGGCTCTGTTTATGGTATGCTGATCTATGCAAAAGCTTTTAGTTTCATGAGATCCCCTTGGTTGAGATGGTTTTTAATTTCCTAGGCCACTGGGGTATTGTTCAGGAAGTCCTTCACCACTCCTTTATTATGGAGAGTTCCTTCTATTTTTCCTTCCAGTATTGGCATAGTTTCAGGTCTTATATTGAGGTTGTTAATCCATTTGGAGTTGATTTATGTGTGTGGTGAATTGATTGAATCTGGTTTTATTTTTCTACATGTGGTTATCCAGCACCATTTTTTGAAGTTGCTGTCTTTTCTCCAGTCTCTATTATTGACACCTGTTGTCAAAGATCAAGTAGTGGTAGCTACATGACCTAAGGTCCAGGTCCTCAATTCTGTTTCATTGGTCTATATTTCTGTTTTGATGCCCATTCCATGTTGTTTTTGTTACTATGTCTTTGTAGTATAGCTTTAGATGGGGTATGGTGATACCTCTAGAGGTATTTCTTTTTCTGAGGACATGGTTGGATGTCTGAGGCCTGAGCCATTCCATATGAAGTATAAGATATTTTTTTCTAGGTCTGTGAAGAACGATGCTGGAATTTTTACTGGTATTGCATTAAATCTATATATTACTTTTGTTAGAATTGCCATTGTCATAATATTAATTCTACCTATCCAGGAGTGTGGGAGGTCTTTCTTCTGAAGTCCTCCACAATTTCTTCCTTGAGTGTGTTTATATTTTCATTATATAGGTCTTTCACATCCTTGGTTAGTTTTATTCTAAGGTAACTATTTTTTTTTTTTTTTTTTGCTATTGACAATGGGATATCCTTACATGTTTCTTTCTCTGTTTATTTGTCCTTTGCAAATAGAAAGGGTACTGATTTTTGTGTGTTGATTTTTTATCTTGCCAATTTAATGGAGGAATTAATCATGTTTAGAAGTTTTGAGATAGAGATTTTCAAGTCACATATGTAGAGGATTATGCCATTTGCAAATAGGGCTAATTTGACTTCATCCTTTCCAATTTGTATCCCTTTTATTTCTTTCTCCTATCTTATTGCTTGGACTAGGACTCAGAATACTATGTTGAAGAGCAGTGGTGAGAGTGGCATCCCTGTCCTGTTCCCAATCTCAATGGGAATTCATTGACTCTTTCCCAAGTAGGTGTTATTTTGGCTTTGGATTCTTTACATATACCTTTTATTGTGTTGAGATGTAAACCACCCATGTGCATTCTCTCCAGGGTTTTGATCATGAAGTGATATTTTATTTTATTAAAGGCCTTCTCTACATATATTAAAATGATTCTGTGGTTCTTGTATTTAGTTATTTGGTGTATTATATTTTCAAATTTCCATATGTTGTACCATCACTCCATCCATGGGATGAATCCTGCTTGATCAAGTTGTGTAATGCTTTTGTTGTACTGTTGAATTTGGTTTGCAAGGATTTTGTTCAGGATCTTTGCATCTATGTTCATCAAGGATATAGCCCTATAGTTTTGTTTCCTTGTTTTTGGTTCTCTGTTTTGCTTTGGTATTACACTGATGATAGCTTCATAAAACCAGCTGGGGAGCATTCCCTGTACTCTGATTATGTGAAACAGTTTGAGAAAAATTAGTTTCATTGAATTTGGCAAAGAAGCCATCTCTCTTGGACTTTTTTTTTCTTTTTGGTTGATATTTGTTTACTTTTTCAATCTCACTGGATGTGATAGGCTTGATTAGGAGACTAATCTATGAGTTTCACTTTGGTAGTTGTACGTGTATAGGAATTCATCCATTTCTTCCAGATTTTCCAATTTTGTGGAGTAGAAATGTTGGATCAATCTTTCAATTTCATTGATGTCTATTTTGAACTCTCCCTTTTCACTTCTGATTTTGTTAATTTTAGCCTTCTCTTTATTTCTTTTGATCAAATTTTCCAAGGGATTATCAATCATGTTTCTTTTTTCAAACAACCAACTGGTTTCATTGACTTTTCTTAATTATTTTCTTAGTTTCCAATTCACTAATTTCTGCTCTGATCTTAATTATTTCACTCTGTTTAGAGCTCTTATGGTTGGATTCTTCTGGTTTTCCAACACATTTAGGTGGATGGTTAGGCTGTTGATCCCTCCATCTTTGTTGTGAAGGCATTTAGTGCTATGAAACTTCCCTTTAGGACTGCCTTCATTGCATCCCATAATTTTGTTAGGTGGTATTTTCAGTATCATTCCATTCTAGAAAACTTACAATTTCTTTATTGATTTCTTCCAAAACCCATTCATTGTTTAAAAGTGTTGTTCAGTTTCCAGGAGCTGGTGGGATTTCTACTGTGTCTCTTGTTTATTTATAGCTTTAAACATTGTAATCTGATATGATGCAGGAAGTTACTTCAGTTTTCCTGAATTTATGGAGTTGTGCTTTATGGCCAATACATATTATCTATTTTGGAGAAGGTTCCATGGGTGGCTGAGAAAAATAAGTATTCTCTAGAATTGGGCTGGAGAATTCTGTAGATGTCTGTTAGGTTTAATTTATAATGTTGTTAAGTTCAATTATTTCCCTGTTGATTTTCTGCTTGGATGATCTGTATATTGATGATAGCGGAGTATTGAAGACTTTGACTATGATGGTATTGGTGTTTATTTCTGTTTTGTTGTCAAGTAGGTTTTGTTTTATGAACTGTGGCGCACCTCTGTCTGGCAATATAGATTTATGATCATGGTGTTCTCATGTTGGATCATTCCCTTGATGAGTAAGAAGTGGCCTTCTTTATTCTTTTCGGTTACTTTTGGTTTGAAGCCTATTTTATTAGTTATTAATATAGTAACATCTGTGTGTTTCTTATTTACCTTTTCTTGGACTATCATTTTCCATCCTTCCACCCTGAGGATGTGTCTGTCTTTAGTGGTGAGATGGCTTTCCTGAAGAGAGTGGATAGACAGGTCCATATTTCTAATCCACCCTGTTAACTTGTGTCTTTTGGTACACCCATTAATACTATTGATATTTATGGTTATAACTGTGAGGTTTGATTTAATCCTTGCAATGATGGGGTGTTTTATGCATTTTCATGCTTTCCTTGGCTTTTTTTTTTCTTTATTAGTTAGTTTTGTATTCAGCAAATACAGTCAGTTTGGTACCATTATTAGGCTCATCCGTGACCTACCACTTCCCCTTGGGCCCTCCTTGTTGAGGTATATGGGTCATGCATTGTGGAGTTAGCCCACAGTTATGGGTAAGATAAATGTCTCTGCATATCATGACCCAACATGTGGCTCTGACATTCTTTCCGCCCTCTCTTCCGCAAAATTTCCCTGAGCCATGTTGGGTTCATTTTTGGTCTGCTTCAGTGATGAGGTGTTGGGGTCCTCTGAGGCTCTGGCTCTCTGATTTGGTAGGAGTTGATTTTTCTCTGTGTTGATCTCCTTCCCCCTTGTGCTGGTATCCGGTTCATCAGGAAAACAGAACCCTTGCTTGTTTCACCAATTTTTCTTAGTTTCAGCTGGGGCCCTTTGGAGGTATGATGGGATCTTTGTTCTTTTTTAGCCTGACCTAGTTTTGGTTATTATGATCTTCTTCTCCTCCTCCTTCTTCTTCTTCTTCTACTTCTTCTTCTTCTTCTTCTTCTTCTTCTTCTTCTTCTTCTTCTTCTTCTCCTCGTCCTCCTTCTCCTCCTCCTTCTCCTCCCCCTCCTCCTTCTTCTTCTTCTTTGCTCTTGGGATTAGTTGTTTGACTCTTCTGTGTGGATTATTCCTTGAAGCAGTCTTTTTGTAGGTTTGACTTTGTGTTCATATAATCATAGAGCTGATGTTTTCATGGAAAGTTGTCCTTTTGTCATCTATTATAAGAGATATTTCAAAGTTTACAGTTGTTTGGGTTGGAAGCCATAGATTTTTAGACTTTGAAGTGTTCTATAACAGACACTTCTGGTTTCAGGGTTTCCATTAATAAATCTGTGGTAATTCTGATGGGAATTGTTTCTCTTTTGTGGTGATTTGTTTCTCTTTTGCTGCTTTTAGCATTCTCTCTCTCTCTTTTCATTGCTAGGAGTTTTACATATGACATACCTTGTAGCATTTCTTCTTTAATCCTGTTTGTTTTGTGTTCTGTGAGCTTCCTTATCTAGATGGGCTTCTCTTTTGTAAGGTTGGGACATTTTTCTTCAAAAGTTTGTTGAATATTGTAGCAGTCAGCTTCAGGTTCGCTGAGATGAACTTTCAGGCCAGGCACAGTTATGGAGGAAGGGATTTATTGGAGCTTACAGATCCAGGGGAAGTTCCATAAAAGCAGAAGAAACTGGCCTGCTTTCACAGGCCCAAGCAGACAGAGAGAGAAAAAACAAGCCTAAAGGTCAAAAGCCGGAGCACACTTCAGGAACTCCAGCTAGGCACACTTTGCATATCTATACATTGGAATCTGAAACCCACCACCACACTTTAAGATCCACCCAGTGACTGCCTCCAGCCAGGTGGCTAAAGATGCAAACTACAAGCAAATAAACAACTAAATATATTGGGGGCCATCTAGTCTATTCAAACCACCACATTCCGCCCCTGGCCCCCAATAGATTTATAACCATCACACATTGTAAATTGTACTCAGTTCAATTTCAAAAGGTCCCCACAGTCTTGACCAATTTAAGATATGAAGGCCTGTAAAATCAAACAAGTTAAGCATTTCTAACATATAAAGGCACAAATAAACATTTTCAACTGGTATAAGGCACAGCAAGGAGAGACTAAAACAATGCAAACTCAACCACCATCAAACAAACATCAAACTTCTGCAGTTCAAGTTCAATATACCCAGAGAATAACAGTCTCCAGACTTTTCAATTCGGCCCCTCCAGCTGGGCAGGGTACCTGGGGAACACTTCCATCCCAGGCCAACAGTGTGCTATATGGTAGCCCTTGCACAGTCCTGGTATATACAAAACATCTTCAGGTCTTCATGCAAACCATGGTCCATCTTCCAAAGGCTTTTCAGCCTATCAGGGCATCATGCCCTGCCTCATGCTGCATCTCAGCAGCAGCTCCTGGAACCATGTGCAATTCATGACCACTCTTCACATTTTCCAAAGGCTCTTTCAGCCTATTAGGGCATCAGGCCCTACCTCATGCTGCATCTCAGCAGTGGCTCCTGGAAGCATGTGCAATTCACGGCCACTCCATGCATTTTTCATGCTTCTGAAACCAATACCAGGTGTGCAGGACACAGCCATATTCTTAATTCAGGGAGGAAACAAATCATAGCCTTGAAAAGCAGGTTCCTTCTCCAGTCAACTCTTTCCAAAAGTGTTTGCATTTCTATGATAGTCCTTCCTTAGGCATCCTGTCCATTGTTTTAATGTAAAGCAGTTGGATATCTTCCTTAAGATTGCTAATGTGTTTGACAATAGCAGATTCAGTAACCTAAAACCAGTCTCAGTGCCTGTAATTTTAACTTGCTTGAGGTTTTCCAGCTTAAAATCTTAAATCTCTCAGTCCAATATCTCTAGCCAAGCACATCAGTCCATTACAAATTTAACCTTGATCAAACACTCTGGGCCTGGGCAGCAGGACGCAGCCAGCCCTTATGCCAGTAGCCCAGTTCTAACAAAGTCCTCTGCAGTCTTTCCTTCCCCTTAGAAAGCTCATAAGCCAAGCCTTGAAGTTCAATGCTATCTGCACTTAGCATTCTCAGACTCTCATCAGAATAGTCCATAAAACTTGGCTTACCACTCCAGACGACATCTTCATTTGCAAACACCAAGTCCATGCCTATTCCTCCAAAACAAAGGTTCCACAAGATCAACATCCACACGGTCAGGTTCATCTCAGTCCACTCCTCGGTACCAAATTCTGTAGCAGTCAGCTTCAGGTTCGCTGAGATGAACTTTCAGGCCAGGCACAGTTATGGAGGAAGGGATTTATTGGAGCTTACAGATCCAGGGGAAGTTCCATAAAAGCAGAAGAAACTGGCCTGCTTTCACAGGCCCAAGCAGACAGAGAGAGAAAAAACAAGCCTAAAGGTCAAAAGCCGGAGCACACTTCAGGAACTCCAGCTAGGCACACTTTGCATATCTATACATTGGAATCTGAAACCCACCACCACACTTTAAGATCCACCCAGTGACTGCCTCCAGCCAGGTGGCTAAAGATGCAAACTACAAGCAAATAAACAACTAAATATATTGGGGGCCATCTAGTCTATTCAAACCACCACAAATATATTCTCTATGCCTCTGGCTTGGATTTCTTCCCCTTATGTTATACTTATGATCCAGGTGTTTGGTTGTTTTAGCATATCTCACATTTCCCTCATATTCTGTTCACATGATTTTTTGAACTTACTAAAGTTTTTGGATGACCATTCAATTTTTTTCTGTCTCGTCTTCCAGCTCAGAGGTTGTGTCTTCTACATGAGTGACTCTGTTAGGAAGGGGTTCTAGAAAGTTTTTTAAGCTCTATTTGATTTTTTGGTTTCCATTGTGTTATTTTACATTGTGTCCATCTCTTTGTTGAGGTACTATTTCAGTTCAATATTTATATTCCTTTTGCTTCCTGGAATTCATTTTTGCATTTGATTATGTCTTCATTAGGTTTTCCAGGTGGTTATTGAGATCCTCTATTTATTAACTCACCCTCAATTTATTTATATGTCTTTTGAGGCTTTTCTGGTTTTTAAAAATTATCTTCAGCCTAGTGACAAGAGCTTAGTTCTCTACAAGATGATTCTGCTCAATTTAATTTATGCAATTGTTGGCTTTTTTCATTCTTTGGTTCCACGTCAGCAATTCTTTGAATATGGGTCACAAAGCTTGTTATGTTTTCATTTTGTGATTCAATTTCTGTTGCTTTATCTGTGATTACATTGGAGGCATTCACTGTGGGACTAGGCATCATTGGTGGAGAGCTCTCAGTTTTCTCACTTTGTGTGTGAGTGTGTGTGTGTGTGTGTGTGTGTGAGTGTGTGTGTGTGTGTTGCAGTGTACCCATCGTATTTGCCCTTGTAGGATCATCCATGAGTGTTCTGTTTTAAATGTGAACTGCATTGGTGTAGGATGGGGTTATAACCACATGCACAGATTATAGAGATTGCGAGTTCAGGGAAGTTACTTGGGGAACTGAGAGGTAGAGAACTGGCTGCTCTGCCTACTCACTCAACTTTCACACACTCTTCCAAATAAGGGAACCAGGGAGTGGGGACTAGGAGCCAGGGAGCTAGGGGCAGGAGACCAGCTCCATAGTGGACCTTGCACCCTCTGACTCAGGGGAACAGGATTTGGGGCTTCAAAGGGTAGTGAATCAAGAAGCCAGAGCAAAAGGTTTGCTTCTGCAGCATACAAGCAAGGACCAGGCCACTCCAAGCCAGCAGTAGGGGTATCAGGAACCAGGGAACTATGAGAAGGGGAAGGAATCAGGAGCTCTAGTACTAGTGCACCTTCTGGAGCAGGGGATCCAGGAGTTGGGGACCTAGGGTCAGGCCAATAAGAAAGGTACAGCATGGAGCCTGCTTCCAAAGCACAGAAACAGGGGCCAAACAACCACAAACCAGCAGTACTGGGATGACAGTACTGGCTAATTATAGTTAGTTTCTAACCACCACATTAGGGGAAAAAAAGAACCTCCCCTCAAAGTAATACTGGAATACATATGATGCATAATGCGGCTGTTTACTTTAGGTATCCTCCATAAACTTACATTTGCCACAAATTCCCATCTGCTGGAAATTTGGAAATTGAAACTGACTAGAGACAGTGTATTGCTGTAGATGGGCTTATGGGTGTTATAGCCAGCTTCCTCTTGCTAGTGTTTGTCACAGTTTCCTGCTTCTATTGATAACCTGATGTTGGCTAGGAAGTGATGTCCACCCTCTGTCCATGCCATCAATTTCCTCTGCCATCATGGATCTTCTTGAGTCTATAAGCCAAAATAAACCCTTTCCTCCCACAAGGTGCTATTGGCCAAGTGTTTTCTACCAGCAATGCAAAGCTAACTGCAACAATAAAACTGGTACCAAGAAGTACCATCATTGATGCTAGAAACCTGACTTGTGGCTTTTGGCCTTTTGGGATAGATTTGAGGAAAGGAGATAGAAGAATTTGAGACCTTAGCCTAAGAGATACCTTGCAGTGACGTAAGTAAAGTTTGATAGACTCTTCTGGTAAAAGATGAAAGACCTGAATACACTAAGAAGTATGGACTATGGGGTTTGCCTTATGAGAGTGAGAAAGAACTTTGTTAGGATGGTCTAGAAGCAGTTCATGTGTGTCACATTCTTCCTTCTTATGTCCTGATAACTTGTGCAAAGTAGCATTTCATGGAAATAGACTGGTTTGAGCACAGGGATATGTCACAGGAAGACATGAAATCTCTTGGCCAAAACTGCTGCCCGTTCAGCTGCAATATTTTGAGAAATTGCAACTATTGAGATTGGAACAGCTGCTCTGTATTGAAACAACAAGAAGAATGCGAACTCTTTGGAAAGGGTCTGAATACTAAAGGAGTGTCCTATTCTTCAAAATCAGCTTTATTCCCCCTGGGTTAACAAGATCGTGACACACCTGGTAATATAGAGTACAACAAATGCAGGAAAGAGAGGTCATTGAATTTGCAGCCCAGTTTTTATATATGTAATCTCCATGAGCAATGTGAAGCAGGCTTGGTAGATTACCTCTGTGGAGGCCAGATGGAGCCATGAAGATGGACTGTGGGTTGCAGTGGAGACCCAGTTGAGATGCAAGGACTATAGGATGTGTGCCAAGAGATCTTCCCACACCAGATGAAGTTTTCCCAAAACTGTAAGTAGCTTAGCTTGAGAGGTGGAATTGGAACTGCAGAGACTATTTAGTGGTTAAAATTATAGAATCGAAGACTTGTCACTGGTTAATGTCAGACTTGGAGCTACAGAATTTGATGTTTGTCCTGTTTGTTTTAAATCTTGTTTTTCTTTGCTATGCCCAATGCCATCTCTGTGTCATGTTTGATTGTTTGTTTTTACTTTTTGGTATTATGGCTTAGTTAAAAGATCTTGAACTATGGGGGTTTTTGAAAAGATGGCTTAGCGGTTAAGCACTTGCCTGTGAAGCCTAAGGACCACAGTTCGAGGCTTGATTCCCCAGGACCCACATTAGCCAGATGCACAAGTAGATGCAAGCATCTGGAGTTCGTTTGCAGTGGCTAGAAGCCCTGGCATGCCCACTCTCCTCTCTCTCTCTCTCTCTCTCTCTCTCTCTGACTCTTTCTCTCTCTGTCTGTCACTGTCAAATAAATAAATAAATAAATAAAAATAAAAAATAAACAAAAAAAATTAAAAAAAAACTATGAGGATTTTTAAAGTTGGACTGAATGTGTTGCATTTTGCATTGGGTATGTTTATCAGTTTATGGGGGCCAGTGGTGGAATGTCATGATTTGATTCAGGTGTCCCCCATAAACTTATGAGTTCTGAATCCTAGGTCCCCAAGTAGTGGAAATTTGGGAATTGAAGCCTCCTGGAGACAATGTATTCTCGGGAGTTGGCTTATAGGTGTTATAGCCAGGTCCCTCTTGTCAGGTTTTGGCACATTCTCTTGCTGCTATTGTCAACCTGATGTTGGCTAGGAGGTTATGTCCACCCTCTGCTCATACTATCATTTTGTTTCTGCCATCATAGAGCTTCCCTCAAGTCTGTAAACCAAAATAAGCCCTTTCCTCCCACAAGATGTTCTTGGTCAAGTGTTTCCAGCCAGCAACAAGAATCTGGCTGCAACACATGATTTAATATTTTGTCTAAAAATACTAGAGGGTTTTGAAAATATCTTTCTTACAATGTTCTACTGATCATGGATCAGTTATATGAGTAATGAGAACATATGTTATACATCTCTTCATATTTAAAATCATTCTATTTTGACACATAGCATTAACCAAATGCACTTGGTCTTAATCAATGCAATGGGTTTTATTAATTACATCAATTATCTATGTATTTATCATCTATCTATGTGTATTTGTCTATTATCTATGTATTTATTATTCTATCATATATCTATCTGTCACTATTCTTTCTCTATCATCTATCTATCTATTTATCATCTATCTTATCCAAAATAGCAAACTGAATTGAAATAGTTAAATATGTTTTAAATTCTATTTATTTCCAAATTTTTGTTGAATAATAAACAATGTAAATATTATGTTCCATTGTGAGATGTTGGCAAAAAGCATATATATATACTATAACTTATATACTACTTTTACTCATTTATTTTTGTATAAATATGAATTAGTGTGCCATCTCCTGTCATGGCTTTCAGTGTACCTGTGGAAGAGGATATCATCTCTCCCACTGACATTGAGCTTTACCATATGTCCTAAGTGTGTCTTGTTTTACTACACTGAGATTTTGACTGGTTTGCTACAAAGTATGCATGTGTATTTTAATATGTATATGTGCTATAACATATAGACATTTATTATAATATATGGCATATAATATATCACTCATTTTATTTCCCAAAGATATGAATCATTTTGATATCTATTATTCCTTGTTGTAATATGGAAATGTGTAATAGAAACAAAGAAAAAATTAATTTTCCATTATGAAAATGCTAATGATTTGGAAATTGCTCATGCAATAGAAATTGTCTGTTGTCTTCCTCTCCTGAAGGATAGTTTCTCTGGATATAGAATTTGCCATTGATGCTTCTTTAATTTTGGGTTTGAAATATGCAGTGATTCTTTTTCTGGGCTTTCTGGTTTCATAGTAGGAATATCCTATTCTTTGAATTGATTTTCTACTAGAGTCAATGGGAAATTTTGCTGTCAGATTTTAAGATGTTTTTCCTTTGTCTTTAGCTTTAAATACTGACATTTGTGTGAATTATAGTGCCTTTTTGTTTTATTTTCAACATGTCTTTTGTCCAAATTTGGAAGTTTTCACCTACCATTTTTTTTAAGAGTACTTGTAATAAATTTTGGGGCATTTTGATTACCACTGACTCAAATCACTATCATGGAATGTATCTTAGTATTGGTATTGGTGTTTTCACATGCCAGTTCTAATTTTCCTGTTTCTGGGCATAACAGATCAGTTTGTACTGTCTTCCATATTGTGTTTATTATATTAAGAGCCCTGGGTCCTATTTAAATTTTTGATCATGAAGGCAGCTATTTATTTTGTTTGAGTAAGTAGGTCTTGAACTACATTTTTAGTCTGTGGTCCCGCCCAAGAATAATCCAGCTTCCAGAGATTTTGTAATGCTACTTTGGCTGGCTTTACTAATTTGGTACTGTTGGGTCTCCTACTTGTGCATGACATACAAGTTTCCTCACACGGTGTCCCTCAGTGGAGACAAAGGAATCCATAAGGCCTGAGCACAGTCAAGAGGCTTTCTGAACCCTGCAACTCCCTCTGGAGTGACCTCCTTTGTGCTGCTTCGCAGGAAGCTCTTTGATGAGAAGAACCTGCAGCCTTTAGGAAAAAGTCTGCAGGCTTCAGGAGGAGCTGGCTCTGGTGACATTTTCTTTGCCAGTAGTATAGAGAAGCCAGCCCTTAGCCTCTGATCCTCCTTATCTATTCTGTCAGGCTCAGGCATGTTGTCAGCAGGGCTTCCATTCATTCAGTAGGGAGAGAATGTGCCTATCTGCAGCCTTATGCTTGTCTGAAGTTTGCAGCATCTTATATTATGTGAAGGCTGGTACTATTCCTTGTTGCTACATTGTTGTACCTATGGTCCTGGACTGTCTGGCCATATGGGCTTTGCAATTTTAATTATTTTTAATTTGGGAAACTTTTAAATACATTTATTTATTTATTTAATTTTGAAGAGAGAACACATATGTGGACATGTCAACACCTTTTGCCACTGCAAACAAATCCCAGACACATATCTCATTTGGTGTATCTGGCTTTAAGTGAGTACTGGGGAATCAAACCTGGGCTGGCAGGCTTTGCAAACAAGTACCTTCACCCAATAAGCCATCGCCTATCCCTCATGGGAAACTATTTTTCTCATAGTTGAAGACAAATTGTTCATGTATTAGTCAAATTTCCTTACTGTAATGAAATTCCTGAGGCAAAGTACTTCCAAAGAAAAATTAATTCAGGTAGCAGTTCTGAGCGTTCAAGGCCACCGTGCCTAGATCATCTTTGTTCCTCTGGCTGTACGACATTTGGTAGATGGCAATGACAGGCACAGAAGCCAGAAAGCATGTTGTCAAAAGTCGTAAGTGATGGCTAGGCTCTGGCTGATTTAACATCTTGTCAATGAGGATCCCATAACAAACACTTTAATCTCTTTCAGCAGCACACCCCAGTTGACCTCAGGACCTCCTAATAAATAGATCACTTTAAGATTACCTCCTAGCACTACCACTTTGAAAACTAAGCTCCCAGGACATGGGTCCTGGGGGATCAATCACATTCACTGGAGCAGCTCTGAATTGGAATGTGTGGAAAATTGACCAAACTAAGAGATGAAATAGGATCAAAATGAAATTTGGAATTGCCATTATCAATCTAGCATTTAAAAAGAAAAAAAAAAAAAAACCTGTCAGTGACCATATGAAAAGCTTCTGCTTAATCAGATTAGGTACACAGTGGATTTGTCTTCCAGGTCAGTAGATTATAAAGACTGTCATTCTAGAAAGTAACTCCCTATGTTCATTTTCCAGTGAGTCTGAGACAAATTAATTAAAATAACAGGAATTATTTTCTCCTGTATCTGGAAGCATGAAGTCTGAGATTAGGCCTGTGACCAAGGTTCCTTTCTGAGGATTGTGGCGAGAATCTCTTTCAAGCCTCTCTCTTTGGCTTGGAAATGGCCTTCTTACTAAGACTTCTCTCTTTGCATGCCTCTGACATTTGTTCCTCAGTTATAATTTGTATTTGATTAAGGACCAACCTGATTACTCATTATTATTATATATTATACTAGTTTTCACAATCCCTCTTTCATTTCTTGGGTTTCATCCTTTGTTGTTCTTGTCTTACTTCATCTGTCTAGACATTTGGCTCCTTACTTGTCTTCACACTTTCCCGACATGGGCTTAATCTAGAGCCCATATTGTCTATGTGCTGTCAGTGAATTTTTACCAAAGATCTAACATAGAAAATTCCCTCATTGCCTCAGTAACCTTTTTCTCAACATGCTGTCTGGAATTACATCCCCTTAAAGCATTTTATTAATCAATTTTCTTCATCCATTGGTCTTGATAGAGATGCAATTTAACATAATGAATATTCCACTATTTGATCTATCACTTTTATTTCTCTTCATCAGAATTAAGACTGCCCAAGATCATTGATTTTGTATTGCTTTTCTATTGCTAAATCTCAAACATATTAAAGAGAGTCTACCAATTAACATTCACTTGAAAATATTTCTGAATGAATCAATATATATATAAATTATCATGAGGTGGTACTAATTTTGACCTTAAATTGTCTAGAACATTGATAAAACAGTGTAATTAAAGGTTATAAATTTCACTTACATGGACAAAACAAGTATGTATCTGTATTTTATAAATAAATATCTCTTTCAATAATATTAAATATTGTATAAAAATTATTATTTAAATTTGTAAGTAATTTGTCAGCTTTCTGCATTACAGTAATACAACTACCTTTATGCTGGCTTTTATCCTCTCACATATTCCTCTAATTGTTTTAGAAATGGGATATTGTGAAACTTTCTCTATTTCATATGGTCCCGAGACATGAATAAGACAAGGAGTCTTATCACTCTTTACTGGAGAATATTCATGGAAGCCTGGGGCTTACAGATGGGTTGGTGGTAGAAAAAAAAATTTTTTTCTTTAATGTTGATATTAGGTAAGTTTTATGACTGAAATATCCTAAGAAATATTTACTTTCTGGTTATGAGTTCACATTGATCTTATAAATTTAACATATCACATTAGTTACCCTATTTGTTTAAATAGTGTGTGGTTTCATTGATTAGCATGGGTTTCTCTATATTGATATTTGGCATGCCAGATGTCAGGTTGAGTAAGCAACAGAGACAACTCTGGGCATAAAATAATAGCCAGGAACCATAACTAGGATGGCTGTACCATTTACTAAGCATTTTTCTTATAAAATTGTATTAAATATAAACTTTCCTTTATTCTAACTATAACCTTAATTGCTCTTCTCTTGTTTCATTTTCTTCTCTAACAGATAATTCTATTTGCTGCACATTTACTCACAAGAGTCTAATCTTTGGAAGAGTATTATATTTTGTTTTACTCAGGGTTGTACTTCCATGGACTGACTGATTGGCTTGTATCAAAATAAGATTAATTACAAATTGATGTGTTATTGCTTATAAAATCTATAGGTTGAGTGAGATCTGTAAAAGAAACTGTTGAAGGAGGAAACAGTTGAGTGAAGGATACAGTTGAATCATATTGTGTGTCAGGGAAAAGACACTAATCCAAAATGAAAAATGAAATGTACAATCAGTAGTATCAAATGTTCATACTGGTCAAGGAAACAAGAATGGCTCCATACAGAATACTATCTTGAAACTACCATTGGCAATTTGAATGCAATGAGAGTTGAGTGGTTCCTATGGGAGTAAACAAAATCCAGGCCATAACGAGAATGCATGTCTATTTTTTTTCTTTCAAAGCATTTAGTTTGAAAAAGCTCATGGCAATAAGACAACAGATAGACATATTCATGTGACCTCTTATTTTATGAGATATTAAAAATGTCAGACTGATTTGATGCTGCATTATTTTTAGGAGTAATAATTCAGTAATAGTTTCATGACAGGAAGAGAAGAATGTTGATTGTTCAATAGTAGAAGGTATAAAATCCAATAGAATGAAAAGAAGAACCTTTAACAAGGAAAAAGTTGTGTTTTACTGGGCACATCATGTACATATAGTTGCTGACTGCCAGAGAAATAATATGAGAAGATTTCTCCATGACAAAATTAACTAATTAATTTACTGGGAGGATAGAAATTAACTCCCAGAAAGATACAAAATTAAATTATGTAAGAGTATACATTTGAGAAAACTTAGGTATGGAAGATGATGCAGAGGACTGATGCAAAATCACACTACTGTCTGGAAGAAGGACATGCACAAACTCCAGCATTACTCAGATGTCATTTGTGCTGGAAGAACTTACAAGGATGATTGATCTTGCCTGCATTATTGAAGATGCCTGGGAATGACAGGTACAAGTAAGATCTTGGGAAGTTTCAGAGTAGTGAAAGTATTATAAGAAGGCAGGCTTATTGCTAATGAATGTAGTGATGATAGATTTGATGATTTTAATGAGATAAAAATAAACTATAAGCAATATTATAAGAGGATTGAAGGATTGAAAAAATTATAAATTGAAAAACTTAACAAATAACTATTTCAGTAATGAAGTTTCTGTACATGCATATGGAACCAAATCATGGCAGCAGGTTAGTGCTAAAATCATGGAAAATTATGAGGCAAAGAAATTGTAAGTCAAAGTATTGGGTGAGTTTCAGCTAATGCACAGAGAGTTTACAACTTCTAGGAATGTAGACAGGGTGGTTAGACAGCTGGCTGTGGAGGGAAATGGATAATCTTTGTGTGTCTAAGTTCACAGTGACTGGGAATATTCAGGGATAATGTGTGATGGCAGTAATGAAATAATGCAAAAGGTTGCATAATTGGTTGGACAAAGTAATACTTTTTGTAAAAATTTTTTGTTTATTTTTATTTACTTACTTATTTGAGAGCAACAGACAGAGAGAGAAAGACAGAGAGAGAGAGAGAGATAATGGGCGCGCCAGGGCCTCAACCACTGCAAATGAACTCCAGATGCGTGTGCCCCTTTGTGCATCTGGCTAACGTGGGTCCTGGGAAATTGAGCCTCGAACGGGGGTCCTTTGGCTTCACAGTCAAGCGCTTAACTGCTAAGCCATCTCTCCAGCCCAAAGTAATACTTTTTATCTCAGTGGAAATTTAGTTTGTTTCAGAAGCAATGTGAGTGAGGTGAAAGAATGATATAGATCCTTACTGACCAGGAATATGAGACTCAAATACCACTACTCTACATAGATAGGCACAGGTGTATAGGAAATGTGACATTTTTTTTTTTTTACTGAAGCAGAAGGAACAGAGACAAGAGCACTGTGTGAGGTATTTGAAAATTTACAGAGGGCTTTACATTGTGGAATTGATGATGCAAAGGAAATTTTTGAAGTGAATTAGGAGGAAATATAGCAAAAATAAAATAAGGACTTTAAGCCATATACTTATATGGGGAAAATTATAGTAAGGGATGTGTAGCCACAGTTTAAGGCAAAAACATAGTCTTTGTATAACAGACTTTGTTCAAGGTTAGCAATGGCATATGTTAATAAAAATTGCTTATTGGACACATTTCACTGTGCCAATTCCACACAAGTTTCCTGAGTAAGGATAAGTATGAATTAGGATCTAATGGGAACATTGAAAATAAAATGAAGGAAAGGGGAACCAGTTTAATATGTATCTACTGATGAAAAAAACATTCTATTGCTACAGAGAATCTTCTCAATTAAAGTTGAAAGTTCAGACAGGCTAAAACACTTGTTACATTTTACTGACTAATGTGCTGAAATCTTAAATTCATTTTTGGTAGTATGATATGATCCTTAAACAGAGTTTCTTATTTTCATCAATTAGTGCTAAATTTCTAGCACATCTTAATTTAGAACAAGGCTGTATCTTTTATGAAGTAATTTCATTCTTTCTCTGATTAATTTTCTGTTCTACTTTATAGAAACCAGAACATTTGTCTGAAACACAAAAAACATATAAACAAAATAGGCAATAAAACAGACTAATAATTGTTTACAACATGGGTTTAATATTAATTTTACAAAACTTTTAAAAGATACTTTATTTATCTATTTACAATCAGAGGAAGAGAGAGAGAAGGAGAGAGGCAGAGAAGCAGAAAAAGATAGAAAAAGAGAAAGAAAAGGAGTGAAAGAGAATGGGCACACTAGGGCCTCTAGCCACTGTAAACATTCTCCAGATGCAGGGACCACTTCGTGCACCTGGTTTTACATGGGTACAATAGAATTGAACCTGGGTCATTAGGCTTTGAAGTCAATTGCCTTAAACACTCAGCCATGTCCCCAGTGATGTCCAACTTCTGCTCTTGCCATGCTTTTCCCTGCCATCATTAAGCTTGCTCTTGAGACAATAATCTAAAGTAAAACTATTCCTACTATCAGCTGTCTTTGGTGAGGTATTTTATCTGACCAACCAGGAGCTAAATGAAAACTATTATAACTATTATTTTGTAAAAGAATACAGAGACCTTCAATTGAGAATAATGATTAAATTCTACTAAACACAAATTAATAAATTCTAATGTTAATTTTATTACTTTTGTAGATTAGTTTTATTATTTTATAGTGAATGTTCAGAACATGAGGTGTTCTGATATGTAAGTGTAAATGTCTCAGAGTTATTATTAAATGCTGTAGTCAATCATTTAGATTTAATTTTAAAATCACCATTTTGTATTCCAGTATGTATGATGTATACTATGGGGTCATTGTGCTAATAAGACAGATTGACAATAAAAAGTCCTTAGATATCTAACTTAGGTTTGAGAAATAATTATACAGTGAAAGACTTGGGGAAGACTTACCATAGTAGATGGAAAAATTATAGGATGGATGGAGTATAAGTTGATGTTATAAGAACAAAACCAAAAAAAAAAAAAAAAAAAAGAAGAAGAAGAAAAAAAGAAAAAGAAAACCAGGACTAGAGAGATTCCATAGTGGTGAAGGAACTTGTCTGCAAAGCCTAAGGATCCAGGTTTGATTCCTAAGTACCCATGTAAGTCAGACATACAAGATGGCACATGCTTCTGGAGTTTATTCACAGTGACTAGAGGTCCTGTTATGCCCATTCTCTAGCTCTCTCTCTCTCTCTCAAATAAGTAAGTAAATAATCATAAAAATATTAAAAAGAAGAAAACCAGTAGTTCAAACCAGAGTTCAGGAGTCAGCACTTGTTTATTAGAAAAATCTAGGTATTATAAGAGGCCAAGCAATCAATAAATAAAGAATTCTGATTTTGAAAACTTATTTGTGACATAAAACATATGTAATCAGATTTTTGCTGTATGAAAGACAAAATATGATAAAGAAAACAGAGAAAGAATGGAGAAACATATAAGGGAAGAACATTTCAAGCATTTAAAAATAGCTTAAGACTAGTATGAGGAATTTATAAGAAATTCTTAAAAATCAAGAAGTAGGTTTCCATGTGACTTATTCATAAATTTTAAATTTTCATTAACTCTCCTCCCACTCCCTTCTTTCCCCCTTAACCTCCCTTTAAGCAACCCTCAATATCTTTCCCATCCACTTACGTATCTACTATACCCTTCCCTTAAGTCTTCTCCTCTCTTCCCTTCCCTATATCCCCTTGTTTCTACCACTGACTTTTATTCCAGCTCACATAAAAATTTAAGCATTTGAATCTAGGATCCACATATGAGTTATTAAATGTGATATTTGATTTTCCAAGCCTGGGTTACTTCAGTATAATATTTTCCAGATCCATCAATTTCCCTATAAGTGTCATAATTTATTTTTTCAGATATGAATAAAACTCTATTTGGGTAAATATACTACATCTTCATTATCCATTCATTATTTTAAGGTTATCTAGGCTGACTCCATTTCCTAGCTATTTTGAATAGAGCAGCAATCAACAGGGATAAGCAAATATCTTTATAGTAATGAGGAGGTATATGCTAAGGAGTAGTATAGGTAGGCCATTCAGTAAATCTATTTTTATATGTCTCATGAACTTCCACACTAATTTCCAGGTAGGCTATACTTGTTGGTATTCCCACCAATAATGAAGCAGGCTCCTTCTTTTGTCATACCATCATCAGCATTTATTGTCATTTTATTTATTAATGATAGCCATTCTCACAGGAGACGGAATCTCAGGGAAGTTTTTTTGCAATTATGGCATGCCTGTGATGGGGAAAACCAACTGCTCTCTGATTGAATTTGATGCTTGCTCCATATGAGGGAATTACTGCCAGCTACTAAAAACCTCATCAAAAGTTAAGAAGATCATAAGTCCTAAGGGTAAAGTACTACTATTGTCTGGGTAAATGTATATTTTATGCCTACCAAACTGCCCTCTAAATACTCATGTCTATGCCCATATGTTAATGCTACTCTCACTTTTTGTTAAAGATGCTTTTCCTTTGAGATGGAGGAAACCACTGTGGTGATTCAAAACTTAACAAAGTTCTGAGAAGAATGGAAAATAACATATTTAGCATTAAGTGAGATATCTTGATCACACCTTCCAAGGCCTAAGGATAATTGCAGAACAGGTGGCGGGAAGAATATGAGAACCAACGAAAAGGAAGAGTGCATAAAATACTGTTTTCCAGATACAACATAGCCTTGATATTCATGAACTTACAGTGGCTGACACCAAACAACACCTGTATAGTAGGACAAAGAAAAAAAAATGACATCAAGTAGAAGAGAGACTAGTTGGAAAGAAGACAGGATTTAGTGGAGAGGAGATTTGGGAGGAGAAAAGGGAGGGTGGTTTACATTTTTCCTATTACTTTTCTACACCATGTGCAGATTTTATTCAATTTTGTAGTTTTGTGGGTCTCCAAATTGCTACTTTTTTTTAAGTCTGCTATATCATATTGTGAGAAATACTACTCATAAAACATTACTGTACAAAAAGTACTGAGAAAATACTTTGATGAGAAAGAATACTTCTATGGCTTTTACTGTAGGATTAAAATTTCTTCTGCCATTCTTGGGTCCTCCCTTGTCAACACCTCCTTCTTCAGCCTTATCTCCTCTATTTTACTTTGTTACTCATCTTCATTCCCTTTCCTGCCATAGAATCTAGTTATGAGAATGTATCATTTGGGGCTGTAGATATATGTATGGACTTTAGAAACGGTAATTACCTCCTGTATTATGACATAATAATAGTAAGAATATTAAGCAATACTACATATTTTCCAGCAATTTCTAATTTTTTAATCATTTTCTTATTTACATTAGTCAAATTATAGCAACTCTATAAGAAAGAATATCAATTTTATCTATAATTCTAAGATATATCCTCAATTTAGAATAAAAGTAAAACATTTTAATGATCGCAGAGTGTTGTACTTACCTTTGCACTGTTGTTACAAACCACCAACCAAAAGCAGCTGATAGGAAGAAAGGGTTTATTTTCACTTAAAGTCTCAAGGGGAAGCTTTATCATAGTAGGAAATAGAATGGAAGAACAGAGGCAGGAAATCACTTCTTGCAGCAGCAGCTGGTAAAAAACAGCAAGAAAGTAAGCTGATCTCTGGCAAGGGGAAGCTGACTATAACACTTCATAGCCCATCTCTAGCAACACACCTCCACCAACAAGGCCACACCTCCCAAATTGCTACCAGCTGGAGACCAAGTATTCAAAACACATGAGTTTGTGGGATATATAGCAGTAAGAAAAAATGACACAATGAAATTTGAGGAAAAATGGTTGAACCTGGAAGAGATCATTCTGATTCAAGCTCTGATATAGAGTAACTTCACGGAATTTTTTGGACGTTGGTCAAAAGCACAATATTCCTTCAAGGCAGCAATTTATTATTATTTGTTAATCAAGAAATTGAGACATTATTATTCAAATACAATCAATCACATTCATTTGATCAGATATAATTAGATACAAGTATATATACAGAGAAATATTAATGAACACATTCTTTTATGTGAATAAAAATGTCCAAGACAGTAGTTTTCTAGATTATTAAACAGCAATGATAACTCTTCTTTATAATTTAATTGATTCCTACAATATTGAAATTATTTTAATCTATACCCATATTAATTAAAAGTGAATGCAATAAGAATTAGATGTCAGTTCTTATTCCCTGTTCATTTGAATCCCATTTGCTTGAATTGTAGGACCTTCATGCATACGGGAGAAGACTCTGGATTGTTTTCACTTAAGTATTTTCTATGTTCTATCATTTATGAATTAGGTTTTAACTTTCTGAACTTGACATCATTCCTTATCTGATTTTGCATTTCACTTGAATATCTTATGTTTCCAATCAATAACCAAAGTACTGAAAATTACATAAACCTTTGTTCTTAATTGCTGTTGCACAGAACTGATAAGAAGGACTTGAAAAATTCCAGGAGCAAAGCAATTGAATTTAGATTGTACATTTAGTACCACTGAGAACATTCTCTGTACAAGTGTAAAAACTTCCAGAATTAGCCTATGGCATGTAATGTGAAATCAAATTCCCTTTCACAAGTGAGAAAAAACTTGAAATGCCAATGACACACTGGACAGAACACTTGGACCAGAAGGCTATTTAACTTACATTATCCCCATAGTGCTTTTAAAAATAATGATGCCATTATGTGCTTTCTTGCTTCAACCATGTCATAATTGTCTTGCATGTCAAATCATTAATTAAAAGAGTTTTAAAAGCAAGGAGCTGGATGACTTAGAATGAGTAATTTGAATTTGGAAAGGCTTCTTCTGTAACATACCAAGGCTAACTTCAAAGCTACTCCCTTTTGCCTGCACCAAGAGCTATGTACAGAGAAGAGACAGCGCTACTGGCTCTAAAGCAACAAAGAGGGGAAGACAAACTTTTTCATGTAAGATTTGCAAGCAAAGGACTTTTCTACAGAATTTTCATTTTCAATATATGTACATTTTCCATATTTTCAGGAAAAAATAGTAAGACCAATCAGTTTCAAATTTACACATGCATATATTCTATTTCCACATTAAGACTTCAATTTCCATAATTTCAAGAAATATAAAAGTTTCTAAGCCAGGAGTGGTGGCCACCACACCCTTACTTCCAGCACTTGGGAGGCAGAGGTAGGAGGATTTCTGTAAGATTAAGACCACCCTGATATGACATAGTGAATTCCAGGTCAGCGTGGTCTAGAACAAGACCCTACCTTGTGAAACAAAATATGTCAAGGATGAAGTCTGCTTTCTTTCTGAAATTGAATCATGTCAGAATAACATGTACATATATATATATATATATATATGTATATATATATATATATATATTCACATACATATATATATATATTCACATACATACATACATATATCTATAGATATATGTATATATCTATATACATATATCTATAGATATATATGTATGTATGTATGTATAATATACATGGCCTTGAAATGTTCAAAATGACAATTTTATAGAAATAAATTTCACTTATTGGTTCATGTTTTAGTGAAACGAGACAGAGAAATGAGACAGAGAATAAAAAACATACATGCCGGGCGTGGTGGCGCACGCCTTTAATCCCAGCACTCGGGAGGCAGAGGTAGGAGGATTGCCGTGAGTTCGAGGCCACCCTGAGACTACATAGTGAATTCCAGGTCAGCCTGGGCTAGAGTGAGACCCTACCTCGAAAAAACCAAAAAAAACAAAAAAAAAAAAAAAAACCATACATGAGTAAAACAATTATATGTTACATAGTGGCAGGTGCTATAGAGAAAAAGCAAAGAAATAAATAAGTTGTTATTTTAGGCAGAATAGAGAAGGGACTTATTAACTCACTTGAGTAAATATCTGGAGAAGGAAAATGTTTAGACATGCTGTCCTGCTCAGCAAGAGAATCTTGGTTAAAAGAAAGGTCAAAAGTCTACCCTGCATTGCCTCAGAACAGCAAAGAGGTGACTTCCATGTAAATGTGTGTGAAAAAATGAAGTGAGAGTGGAGATTTTTGTGGTTTTCTCTGATAAATTGCTTTCATCTTTGACATTCTCAGACTTCATGGATAACCATGATTCATGAGTTAGGTTTCAACTGGATTCTTCACGGCCATGTGGAAGAACAAGCTTCATGAAGTGTAAGCAGAAAAGAGGCAGGATGACAACTAGCAAGCAGTTGCCTTCTTCTATAACAGGGAAGTGATAGTTTGGGTCAGAGTACCAGAGGTAGGGAAAACTGTTAGGATCTTGGCAATAGTTTGGATTTAGAAAAAGGGCTGGAGAGATGGATTTAGTGGTTAAGGTGCTTGTTTGAATTTAAAAAAAAAAACAATAGATGTGCTGGAAATTGGAAAACAGGGTATAATGAAAAAAAATATGAGTGATATAAAATACAACCAATGGTTCTAGTTTGAACAATAACTAGAAAAGATGAGATCACTATTGATGTAATGGCAAGATCATAGATAGATATGGATGATGTCATGGTTTGAGTGTAAGGGTGTATGAGGGGGAGATTAGTGGTTGAAAGTTTATATCTCAGTAATTTTAAGTTTAAAATGGCTTTGACATATCAAAGTAAAAACTGATTAAGCAGGTGAACATAAATCTGAGTTCAGAAAATATTTCTGAAATAGACAGGAAAGTACGTCCATTTGAAATCAATGCTTGTTAAAATTGTAAGTATAATGATATTAGAATATTTGATGAGCATAGATAAGAGTTTAAAGGATTATTTGAAGGGACATTCCACTGTGTTTAATAAGACTAAAGGATGGACGAAATGACAGGTAGCAGACAAATAACAGAGACTGATAGCCAGAGCCATGGGTTTGGAAGCCACAAAGGAAAAATTTTAAATAAGGAAGTATCAAACCAATGAGGAGAAAGCTGAGGAATGGCAGTGAGTGTAAATCAGTAACAGTGCTGTCTGCATACTGTATAATAAAATTTGAGTCAAAATTATCGAATCACATTTACAATGGTACATACCAT
This sequence comes from Dipus sagitta, assembly GCA_036346955.1. Classification (NCBI taxonomy): domain Eukaryota; kingdom Metazoa; phylum Chordata; class Mammalia; order Rodentia; family Dipodidae; genus Dipus; species Dipus sagitta. The sequence goes on along the minus strand of CM070771.1, from coordinate 86,714,405 downwards.
ATACTTAGGCATGTTGTATTTCACAAAATCCATGTTTGTGTGAGCACGTGATAGAATTGTCTAATGGTCCATCTCTGGTCAAATACCCACTATTTTGCAAAAGTTGAATATAATAATTAAATTTTCAGGACATTACGGGATAAAACATGTAGGAATCAGTTCAAGAAAATAGGAAGCTGAGGAGATGGAAGAGGTTGTCAATAAAGGGAAGAATTCTATGGAATTAAACAGAAGGAGAGGAGGGATTGAGGTAAAAATGAATTACTATGAACTTCCACATTTCATTTGGCTAAGAATTTCCAGGCATCAATTACAGTACTATCTGTCATAATTAAATCAGCATTTGCAAATCATTTTTGTTTGATTGATATTTTTTATTTAGTGACAAGGAACTTAACTTTTAGTAACTGAAGCACTTTGACTAAATATCATTTTTGCAGCATTTCCATGAAAGCACTATTTCAAAGTGGGCAAGTGACTTGGACATAATTAGTTATGTAATGGACATAGCAACTTCTGGTTCTGATTAAGTTTCCCTTGGGTATTTTGCAGAGCCTGCATCCAGGCAAATGAATACAAATGAAGATATTTCCCAGGATTCCCAGGATGTGTTTTGCACTTAACTTGCAAATGAATTTGTTTTCCAAGAAAATCATCTTCAAAGTTTTGATTGATATATACATATTAATATTAATATTATATGAAGAATAGGAATAGTGAGGAGGGTTTCCTTTAATCAAATGGATAATTTTTGGTTAGTTGGGTAACTTATATACCTTATATACTTTTTAAAATTAATTTATTTATTTTTCTTTATTTTATTTTAGTTTTATTAACTAGTTTTGTACTCAGCAAATACAGTCAATCTGGTACCATTCTTAGGCTCATCCATGTCCTACCCCCTCCCCCAACCCCTCCTTGTTGAGGTATATGGGTCATGCATTATGGAGTTAGCCCACCGTTATGGGTAGGATAAATGTCTCTGCATATCATGACCCAACATGTGGCTCTGACAGTATTTCTGCCCCCTCTTCCACAAAATTTCCCTGAGCCATGTTGGGTTCATTTTTGGTCTGCTTCAGTGATGAGGTGTTGGGGGCCTCTGGATCTCTGGATATGTGTTTTGGTAGGAGTTGATTTTTCTCTATGTTGATCTCCTTCACCTTTGTGCTGGTACTGGTTCACCAAGAAAACAGCACCCTTGCTTGTTTTGCCAATTGTTCTTAGTTTCAGCTGGGGCCCTTTTGAGGTATGATGGGGTGGCTCTCTCCTTAGGATCTGCTTCTATCTGAAAAAGAGAAGCAGATTCTCCAATGGAGAGTAAGGTTAGCACCTGACAAATGATATACCCTTACTTTTTTAAGAAAATTTAAAAGGTGTAGCCCCTCTTGTAGCCAATGATTGGTCATAGCTTGATCATGGAGAGCAGCCTTATGTTTGGATATAGTTATGACTTGTTTCCCAGTTCCAGATATGGGTCCTGCACTGCTGAGGGGATCAGTTAGATGAATCAAGAGCAGTTGGTTTCCCACCATGGCTGTGCACCACCATTGCACTTGTGTGAGCATCACGACAGGTTATTTGCTGCTAAGTAGGTTAGACCATGAGTTGCTTGGACAGATATTGGTCATTTTCCCCCAGTCACCCATGTAGCACCTTCTGGCACTGACATACTGACTGTCTGGGGACTGACTCTCTTCCAGCTTCTGGCCATGCCATTCCATTTTACATGTAAACCGCATATGGTGTCTTAGTAGGGTCTTACCACTAACCTTTGGTGGGTCATCAAGTACTCTGACAGAAATCTGTCTTTCTTTTAGGAAACCTAGTAGGTCTCTCTGATCAAAAGCTCACTGTGGATGATAGCCACATGCTGGTACTAGGAGTTACATGTCAGTGCCCACTAAGAAAAGGAAGAAAAAGTTAACTAACATAAAAGAGTTAGAGAAGAAGAAGAAGAAGAAGAAGAAGAAGAAGAAGAAGAAGAAGGAGAGGCTGTAGAAGATTAAGGTGAGACTTCATCATACACTCTCCAGTGTCTTGTGGCTCAGGCGTTCCCTCTATGTGCCTGGTTAAGGCTCAACCATTTGGTCTGCCTTTTAGGATGTAGAATTTTATGGTACCATTGCCTTATATACTTTTAAACTTCAAGGAGACATGTCTATCCAAAATACATTCATTTTTAATTAATATACTTTACTTGGTTTTGCCATAAGTATTATTACAAATCAAAAGAAACCCATACAGTGCTATGGGTTCATATGTTATCTTCCTAAATAGAAAGTGGAAACAAGTACTATATTAGCTATTTTTCTACAGAAGCCAAATTATAAAAGAAAATTTTCAAAAATATGTATTTTTGATGTCAGAGAGTCTATTTCAGTTCTTCATTTAATTTTCCTGAAATATAAAAGAAGGCTTGAGTGCATAGATAAATGCTATTATTAATGAGCATGTTAATGAATATATTGTATTTTAAATGTGAAAACAGTCTCCTGTGGTTTGATTTGACAATATAGTTGCGTTAAATTCATTTTTTTTTCAGAAAGACTTTCCCCACTCTTGTGTCACAGGGAGTTCCTCCTATTTTTTTCTTCAAGTATGAGAATAGTTTCAGGTCTTATATTGAGGTCTTTAATCCATTTGGGCTTGATTTTTATGTATGGTGAGGTGAGTGGGTCTAGGTTCATTTTCCTACATATGATCATCCAATTTGTCCATCACCATTTGTTGAAGATGCTTTCTTTTCTCCAGTCTGCATTATTGGCACCTTTGTCAAAGATTAAGTAGTTGTAGGTACTTGATCTAAGATCTGGGTCTGTCTTGAATTCTGTTCCATTGGTCTATGTTTCTATTCAATGCTATTATCATGCTGTTTTTATTACTATGGTTTTGTAATCTAGATTTAGATGGGGTATGGTGATAAATCTAGAGTTGTTTCGTTTGCTGAGGATCTTTGGATATCTGAGGCCTGCTGCCATTCCTTATAAATTTTGAGATCATCTTGTCTATCACTTTGAAGAATGAAGCTGAAATTTTTATTGGTATTGCATTACTTCTGTATATTGCTTTTCATAAAAAAGCTATTTTACAATATTAATTCTACTTATCCATGAACATGGGAGGTCATTCCATCTTCTCATGTCCTCCTCAGATACTTTCCTAAGTGTTCTCATGTTTCATTATATCAGTCTTTTACATCCTTGGCTAATATTATTCCAATTTCTGTTGTTGTTGCTATTAAAAATGGGAGAGCCTCAGTGATTTCTTTCTCTGTATGTTTGTCCTTTGCATATAGAAAGACTACTGAATTTTGTGTGGAGATTTTGTATCCTGCCAATTTACTGAAGGGATTAATTATCTTTAGAAGTTTTGAGAGGTGGAGACTTTTGGGTCACTTATGTATCGGATCATTTCAGCTGAAAATAGGTCTAACTTGATTTCTTCCTTTATAATCTGTATCCTTTTCATTTCTTTTACCTGTCTTATTGCTTGGGTAGGACATCTAGTATATGTTGAAGAGAAGTGGTGAGAATGTGCACCCTTGTCTTTTTCCTGATCAAATGAAATTCCTTGAGTCTTTCCCTATTAAGTATTATTTGGGCTTTAGGTGCTTTATATATAGCCTTCATTGTGTTGAGACATTCACCCTCCTTGTCTCTTCTCACCAGCATTTTGATCATGAATTGATGTGCTTTATCAAAGGCTTTCTCTGCATCTATTGAAATTATCATGTGGTTCTTGAGATTAAGATCATTAATATTGTATACTACACTGACAGAATTTTATATCTTGACCTATCCTTAAGTCTTTGGGAGGAAGCCTACTTGATAAAGGTGGAAAATGCTTTTGATATGTTGTTGAATGTTTGGTTTGCAAGGAATTTGTTCAGGATCTTTGCACCCAAGTTCACAGGGATAAAGGCCTGTAGTTTCCTTTTCTTGGTGGAGCTTTGTCTGGTTTTAGTATCTGGGCAATACTAGCTAAATAAAAGGAGTTGGGGAGTATTCCCTAGTCTATGGTTATGTGAAACAGATTGCAAAAAAAATAGTTTCACTTTTTCAATGAAGGTTTGATGGAATTTGGCTAAGAAACTATCAGGTCTTTGACTTTTCTTTTTGGAGAGTTTTTTTTTTTAATTACCTTTTCAATCTCAATGGATGTGATTGGTATGTTTAAGAGACTAATCTGCTCTGACTTCAGTTTTTGTAAGTTGTAAGGGTCTAATAATTCATCCATTTCTTGTATGTTATCCAGTTTTTTGCAGTATATGTTTTAGAAGTAAGTAAGTCTGAATGATTCTTCCAATGTCATTGATCTCTGTTGTGACCTCTCCATTTTCTTTCTCATTTTGTTAATCTGAGACATCTCATTTTTTCATTTGATCAAATTGGCCAGGGGTTTATCAATCTTGTTTATTTTTTCAGAGAACCAGGTATTCATTTCATCAATTTTCTTGTTTTCTTAGTTTCCAATTCATTAATTTCTGCTCTGGTATTGATTATTACTTTCCATCTGGAGCTCTTTGAGTTGGATTTTTCTTATTTTTCTAATGCCTTTAGGTGCATGGTTATGTTTTTAATTTGAATTTCTCTGTCTTTGCTATGAAGGCATTTAGAACTATGAATATTCCCCATAGGACTGCTTTAATTGTGTCCCACTGTTTTGGTAAGTTGTCTTCTCATTGTCATTCAATTCTAGAAATTTTAGAATTTCTTTTTTTTAGTTCTTCCACTAGCCATTCATTATTTAATAGTGTGCTTTTCAATCTCCAGGAGCTCATGGGATTCATGATGTGTCTCTTGTTGTTAATTTCTAGCTTTAAAGCATTGTGGTCTGATAATGATGAGAAAATTATATCAATTTGCCTGAATTTATTCAGGAATGGTTTAAGGCATAATATATGATCTATTTTGGAGAGGGTTCCATGGGCTGCTGAGAAGAATGTGTATTCTGTAGAACTCAGGTGGAATGTTCTGTAAATGTCTATCATTTCTAGTTGATCTATGGTGTTGCTGAGCTTTCTTACTCCCTTGTTCATTTTCTGCCTGGATGATCTGTCTATTGATGCAGTGGAGAAGGCTGAAGGAGCCAGGGTAGTGCTTGCAGGCCACCACAGATGCACTGGGATGGAGGGCATCAGGAGGCAGAGAAGTGTCTGCAGGCCACTGACAAATACAGTTGGGAAGATCTGCAATTGACAGGGGAGCACATAGGCCTCCATGGTATACTTGACAAAATGATGAATATGCAATAAGGCTTCTTAGCCCAGTGTCCATATCTCATAAGAGCTCACCTTTGATATTGTAAATATGTTCAGTGCAATGTGTCTAGCACTTTTGTACTATAAAGAGGACATGCGTACTGTTAATCAACACTGTCTTCCCTACAAACTCCTGACAACCATGCATCTTCCTAGTATTACCATAGTTTTGCCTTTTTCAGAATGTCATGAAGTTCAAATTAAGCTACAGGTATTTCCACCAGACTGGCTTCTTTTGCTTTCTAATAAACATGTAAAGTTCTTCCATGTGTTTTCATTTTCTGCTTGCTCAGTTATTTAAGGGCCATTTTTTTTTCATTTTCTAAATGTAAAAGAATTTTTGCATGACATCCTGGGTACATATTAACAAATGTTTATTCATCCCATGTACAGTATTAATTTCTTCACTTGTTTAGCTTAGAAATTGGAGGCACTATTGGGTTTACTTACAGGACCATGTGGGATTCAAAGGTAGCTATATTAACAAAAATGTAACTCAGACACAGTGGTAATCCATGCCTGCGCCATCTCTGAGTTCCCTACCCAACTTGCAGCCACTCCCCCTCAAAAGTACCCTCTACCTGACAATGCTTAACTCCTCCCTTAATAACATTGCAAAATAAGCTTACAAATCTTGTAATTTCACAAAATTGCTAAGACTTGTAAATTTTATTAACTTCCTATTTTGTATGGGTGTATTTCCTCTGTGTAGGAAGAAATGTTTTGATTAGAAGGAAGTAGCTATACAACACTCCACTTCTTCCTCCCTCTGTTACATTTTTTCCATCTTCCCTTGCACAACATTTATTGAGCCTTGGAAGAGTTGCTATAGATGAGTGTTTATTTTCCATTTTTGTCTGAGAATTTGTCCATTATTTCACAGAAACAGTCAGTTTTTCTCAGAAACTTCACCAGTTATGAGTCTCTGCAGTACCCCCCTATCCACTTCAGAAAAGAAGTTTCCCTTCATAACCAAGGCTGACGGCAACATCAACCTATGCTGTTGAAACATAAATGTTTATAAGACAGTTTATAAGGCACATTACATCTACTTAATGAAAGAATAACTGTTGCTTCCTCACTAGTGTCTATGCCCTCTCTAGTTATACATGTTAGCCTTGGCCTATAGTATCAGACAAGAATCCTTTCTCATGGAAGTCCATAAATTCAGTCAGACAGAGTTGTTCACATAGCAGACATGTCTCTATTCCATATCTACATCAGAATGTAGCCTGCAAGGTCTATATTCAAGCCATGTCAGTTAGTGACAGTAGTCTCCAGCAGCCTGCATGATGCCTCTGGCACTACAAAATCAGCCAGTAAGTAAAGAACTTCTAGCTCAATCCTTGATATGTTTCTAGTTGTTTCTCCTCTGCTTTATTTCTTGCAGCCAAAGTGTGTGATGCCTACAGCAAAAGGTACTTACATTCTAGTTCTGGCATGCAGCCAACAGCAGTAGTAATATATGGTATGGTTGCGGCCACCTCAGAGGCCTCCCTGGCCAATAACTCATACAGAGTTAGTCTAACTTTGACACTGATATATATATATATATTACCCAACAACCTTATGACTACTGGGAGAACTCTTTTCCAATTATTTAAATTCCTTAACTGTTTTTACTAGTCTCCAGATGCACATATGCAAAATACTGTGTGATCATATTATATATTGACTGAGACCATTTAGAAGGTGTAAAGAATCTCTGTAGTCCTACCATTGCCTACTCCAAGCAAGTGTCTGTTAGTCTAGGTTGGCTAAGGGAATATGGAAAATAAATGTTGGCAATATCTGATGCAGCATGAAAATATCCAGTTACTTGTATTGATTGCTTCATCCAGAGAAAGATATTATGTATAATGGAATGGGTGTGAGGCACTCCCTTATTTCACTCTTATTTAGCTACTGCCACCAGTGGGATACTTCACATCTTTCTACCTCTGGTATTCTTAGGGCTGGCTTGAGGTTCTTGATCTGACTCAGGCTGCAGGGAGGGGAACAAGGTCATGCTGTAGCCTCATGCCTGCCACTGAAGCTGGTTCCGGAACTCTGAGGCACTCTGGCCTGGTTCTATGGCCCTTGTCTTTCTATAGCCACACCAAGCAACTGAAAGGGCCTCAGCTTAACGAACAGTACCAAGCCTCATTATACGTCCATACAGTGGAGAAGTATAAAACACATTAGCTAAGGAAATAACTGTTCCAATTGTCCTAGGATAAGCTTAACCTTTTTCACAAGCATTGTTGAAACAATTATTTCTTCCATGAGCATAGGCTCAGTCTTTAAAGCAGTTGTATCCACCTGAAGCCCATAGGCTACATGCATCCTAGGATATCTAAGAGTGTGGTGTGACAGAACATATTTGCTATAACAATGCAATATTGTAATGTTGAAGCGAGAGTATTTCTACAAAGCCTTCCAGAAGCTCACTACCACATTTGATTTTCAGTTATTATTTTCCACCTTAAGAATTTCATTTTGATATATCCTTGCCACATTTGCCTTCCAATGATATTGTCAGTCTCCTGAGTTTGTTTTGCCTATTCTTTGATCCCTTGTTCGTTCCATTAACACTTCATGAGACTGATGGACCTGTTGGGTTAAGTCATTTAGCTCTGCTAGAGCCTCTCGTACTTCCTAAAGATCACATTCCACTGCAGGGTTTAGCAAAGCCTTTCAACCCTCATCCCAGTCCTGGGTCCTCTGAATCACTGTCCTGGGAGATGCCCTGTGAACTGTGCATCAGCACTGCCTCTGTCCAGCCCAGCTCCCTCAATAATATCTGTCCCTCCTCTTTTCCCTTTATTGTATTTGTGAAACTTCAGACCGTAATAAGCTAGTATCCCTGCTGGCTTGTATGAGCTTGCTCTTCTGGTGAATTTTCCCTCATGATGCCTCAGGTTATGGAGTCTTGGTTTCACTGTGGCATGGGTAGTTACATTATTCAGTTTCTCTGCTTCCGTAGCACTTTGATAGACCCCATTCAGATCCATCCCCCAGAAGCTAAGTTATAAGAGTATCTTTCATTTCCTCTCTTGTACTATCCTATTTCAAGAAATTCAAAGGCAGAATATTCCTTGATTATCATAAATTCCTAAACTGGTCATTTATTAAGGTTCCTATATGCATATTGAATTATATATTTTCCCTTTTTCTGTATTAAAGTTTGTGTTTGAAGGCTATGCTTGTCATTGCTACATTGTTCTCCTCTTACTCCATGTTTGATTTCTCTCATGAGTTTCAAGACTTTGGGTCCCAGTAAGAGAAAAGTATTCTCTTTCCCTTATGTCTTACGAACTGTAAGACATTACCTCCATCTCATCCTTTCATTCATTTGCATTTCTTGTCAAATGACAGGCTGAGGCAGAGTATAGCACCCATATGTTTTTTTCTCATTGGAATCCAGCCTGTATGTGGGCAGTTCCTTCTCGGCAAGCAGATGTGCCTCCAGTGCATGATTTATCTCCCACAAAGAAAAACAAATAGGTCATGCAATATCTGCTATTGCTAGTTGTATTCTGTTACTAGATGTTGTGCTTTGGGACATTGTGGTATAGTCTATGATCCATTGAATATTTTGGAGTATATTTATACTCACATGACATTAGTTCATTAATAAAGCACACCACCCCATACCATGCGAAGAAAGGTAATGACAGTAAGATTCCCCTTGAGGACACTGTACTCCAAGATGGCTTGCAGTGGATGTGCTCTCAGATTGTTTGTCTTTAGCTGCAGTCATAAGGGGACAAGCCATGCCATATAGGGAAACATAGTCCTATTGGCGTTACCACTGCAGATGCACAACCTTCAGACACATCAGCTTTCAATGCATGTCATATCATCCATCACAACAATGCAGCTGTCCTTCCAAACTTATTTTGGTCTGTCAGTCCCTGCTCAGTCTCCAGTTTATTGTGTAACATTTCATGCGAAGATGTGAACAGATGTCTACTCACAATTCCCAGGTAAGTCACTGGTGACAGACCAAAGAAATGATTCCAGCCAAGTCTAGCTTACTGAACCAGGGAGATTTTTGGTCTTACAGAAGCATGACTGACTGAAAAGCAGCTACACTGCCCATATGCCTGTTCTGGCTTGGGCGACAACTCACAAAAGTTGTATCCCTGGAGCTCACTGACCAACTTTCATGAAGCTGCACTACCAGAGTTTGTTACTGCTTTTAAAGAGTAGGAATGGATTTGTGAATCCTGTAACTTTCATAATCTTCTTGAGCCTTGTGAGCTTCATTTACTTCCAGAGTATTAGGAGCCTCCCTTCTTCCTCCAGGAGGGAATGTTTCAAATAGGAAGAAATACCTATACAATGATTCCTTCATTTATTGAAACATACTTTGGTGGCTTCCATGCTTTGGCAATGATGCATACAACTTCTAAACACATCAGGCAGCTTTTGGTGTGCACTGAGCTTTAGCTACTGTAAGTGAATATGAGAAAATGCAAATGCTGAATTACATGGTAAGGATGTTTAGATTTCTACAGGCCTGCTAAATTAATTATCTCCCAGGTGGCTGGGCCATTTTTTTGTTCTTATCAGCAGTGAATTAGATTTCTTGTTGCCTCACATCCTATGTAAGATTTAGTCAGCTGAGGCATTTTATTTGGGCCATTCTAATGAGAGGGTCATGGTCCCTTTCTGTTCATTAATTTGAATTTTCTTAATGATATATATCATGAAACACCTTTTCATAATGCTTCACTGTCAATTGTACAGGTTATATGGTGAGGTGTCTCTTAAGGTCTTGGGTCCATTTCTTAATAAGGTTATTTTCTTACTGATTTTTAGTTTTAATAACATCTTAGATAACAGTAGTATACCAGTTGTATCTCTTGTTATTATAGTCTTTCAGTCAATATCTTGTCTTCTAATTTTACTGCTATTGTATTTCAAAGAGCAAACTTAGAAAATTAATAAGCAATATATCTATATTTTTCATTTCTCAAGTTTTCTTGTTTTGAGAAGTTTGCATGCTGGAATTCTTACACACATTTGTTAGTTGTATGTTTGCTGAGTTGCCTCTCAAACATATCTTCTTTGAAAAAAATACAAGTAATTTTTTTATTCTGTTTTATTTATTTATTGTTATTTTTATTAGTTATGTACACAGTGTGTATACATCCATGTTGGTACCATTGTTAGCCTCCTCCCTGTCCTCCCTCTCCTCAGGGACACTCCTTGTTGGGGAATATGGGACATGCATTGGGGGTTAGCCATCAGTTATGGATAAGAGGCAATGTCTCTATGCACAATGTCCCAACATGTGGCTCTAACAGTCTTTCTGCTCCCCTCTTCTGCAAATTTCTCTGAACCATGTTGGGTTCATTTTAGGTCTACTTCAGTGATGAGGTCTTGGCAGCCTTTGTGACTCTGGATCTCTGGTTTGGTAGGAGTTGAGTGTTCTCTGTGTCTATCTCCTTCACCCTTGTGCCAGGCTCTCCAAGAAAGTAGCACTCTTGCCCATTTTCCCAATTACTCTTGGTTTCAGCTTGGGCCATGGTGAGGTGCGATTGCTGGTTCTCTCCTCAGGATCTGCTTCTATCTGCAAAAGAGAAGCAATTTCTCCAATGGAGAGTGAAGTCAGCACCAGATAACTGGGCTAACCATTATTATTTTAGAGAGAATTTAATAGGTGTAGGCCCTCTTGCAGCCCATATTTGGTGGTAACTTGATAAAGAAGGGTGGGTTCATTTTTTGGATGTAGTTTCCCAACTCTAGCTATAGGTTCCGTTCCACTGAGCAGATCAGTTAGCCAAATCAAGAGTAGTTGTTTACTCACCAGTGCCAAGGAAAAGAAGGAAGAATAGTATAGGTAATATAAAATATATATAGAGAAGAGAGAGAGAGAGAAACAAGAGATTAAGGTTAGTCTTCATTATATTTCTCCAGGGCCCTGTGATTTTGGTGTTCCCTCTAAGTACCAGATGAAGTTTTAACCATTTAGTCTGTCTTTTAGGTTGTAGAATTTTTTATTTGAGAATGACAGAGAGAGAGAGAGAGAGAGAGAGAGAGAGAGAGAGAGAGAGAATGGGTGCACCATGGCCTCCAGCCACTGCATACGAAGTCCAGATACATGTGCCACCTTGTGCATCTGGCTTACATGGGTACTGGGACATCAAACCTTGAACTGGGCCCTTAGGCTTCACAGGCAAGTGCTTAACTGCTAAGCCATCTCTCCAGCCTCACAAGTAAACTTTTTAAAGGCTATTGTATAAGTTATTCTCTATTTGTTCTTATAAAATATAAAATTTATTTTTATTGAAATCTGTCCATATATTCACTTCAAATTGATGGACATAAAAGGCAGAATCATCCTGTAGTGTTCATGCTTCAGGGTCTTACTACTCACATTACTGTCTACCATAATCACAGTTGATTACATCTTATAACTTAATCTTCTAATCACATGCAATTTCAAAAAAGGTTTCCCTTGATCAATATCTTTTCCATTCAGGTTCTATCTCTATTGCTAACTTGATCACTTTTTAAAATTGCCTCTTTTCATTTCTCTTTTATTACTGTTTCAGTACATAATACTAGGATCTTCATCTATTGGATTCACTCTTGCATTCTTTTTTAAAGTGTGTGTGTTTGTGTGTGTGTGTGTGCACGTGTGCATGTGCATGTGCACACACACTCACATGTGCATGCCATGGTTCACATATGGAAGTGAGAGGGCCATGTCAGGTGTTGTTCTGGCCAGGACCTCTTGTTGTTTACTTTTCTATTCATCAGAATAGGTGTCCACTGAACTTCTAGGAGATGTTCCTCTCTCTACCTCACATCTTAATATGTACACTGCTGCCTCTAGCTTTCTTGAGTTCTGAGAATTTGAACTCAGTGCTCATTCTTGTTCAGAAAATGCTTCATCCACTGAGCCATCTCTCCAGCCCAGGACTGTAGTCTTTATTTCTAAAAATGTTTCTAATATATGGAGCTTTATTATTATTTACCTGAAATTTGTTTTTCTATTTGAAGATACAGAGGAGGTATGAGATCAAATACAGGAGAATATAGTTGAATATAGTTAGTCTTGTGGATTAAAGTTTCACTTTCCAAATTTTTAGGGATCTGGGACAGGAGCCATCTATTCAATTGAACATTACTGCTACAATGAAAATGCCAGTGTCTTTCAAAAGAAATTTAAAATGCTCTCTGTAGATGCCTTTTGATATTCCCTGCTTATATTTTGCTTATGTGATAAGCAAACAATGCATGGTATTATTTTTAATTTAAGCCAGCCATTCAATATTTTTTCATCCTAAAGACAAAATTATTTAATGTCCTATAATAAAATAGTACTAAGCCCAATCCATTTTATTATATTGATCAACATCTCAGTTATATTTTAGTTGTATTAAAATGTCTAGTGAGGGCTGAGAGATGGCTTAGTGGTTAAGCGCTTGCCTGTGAGCCTAAGGACCCCGGTTTGAGGCTCGATTCCCCAGGACCCACGTTAGCCAGATGCACAAGGGGGTGCACGTGTCTGGCGTCCATTTGCAATGGCTGGAGGCCCTGGCGCGCCCATTCTCTCTCTCTCCCTCTCTCTCCCTCTTCCTCTCTCTGTCTGTCACTCTCAAATAAACAAATAAAAATAAACAAAAATATTAAAAAATTAAAAAAATCTAGTGAATTTTTTATTATTTCCTTATATATGCTGTCTTATTTTGTAATCAACTTCATTTAAATGCTTCTTTTTCAACAGTATATTTGAAAATACTTTATGAAGATGCTACTTAAAAGTCAGTGTACATCAATGAAAATGGGAATACTATTCTGCAAAATTCTATTGTCTCTTACTTAAACTCTTTGTTAGAGAATCTGTATAGCTACCCAAATTCTTTTGAATTATAGCCTCAAAATTTAACCAAGGTCCCCACCCAAACCATCCATGGTTGAAATCATCCTTAATAATTTTTCTCGGACTTGATACATAAACAGCAATATATTGACTTTATACTCCATCTGGATCTGGCTAATAAATTTGGATTACTCAGCTTTAAAATTGTTTTGCAGACATAAAACTCATTTAAGTCATCAATTATGTGGTTGCAGTTGCTGTCATTTGGCTTTCTGGAGTATAAATAACTTAGCACATTTAAGGAACTGTGCTGTTGTTTCACTAAATATCATCAGTTGAAGGATTAATGAAGATACACACGACTGTAAAATAAGACAAGAATCCATATAAATCATAATATTTTCATTTTAGGATTTAAATGTTTTTATTAAAACGTTTCATAATATCTACAAATATATCCTATGTCTTAAATTAATTAACACGATATATCAGAATACCTTCTAATCCCAAAGGATATGTGACTCAAAAATGTCACATTCTTCACTGAAACGAAAGAAGTTGCATAATATTAAACAATTTTACAGAGTTACATTGATAGATATTGTTGCTGTTGTTTTGCAGGCCTGGCAGGTGAACCCAGGGCCTTGTACATATTAGACAAGCACAGTGGTATTAAGGTAAATCCCCAACCAAAGAAAGACATTTTATTAATAAAAATTGTGATAATATAAAAATTATTCATGATTTAATATATTTGAATATAATAAAATTCTATTCAAATTTACCATTAACATATTAAAACCTTAGTCAAAAACAAGTTATCCAGGACTGGAAAAATGGCTCAATGGGTAAAAGTATGTGCTGCAATGCATGAATACCCGAGTACAATACATAGAACTCACACAAAAAGATGAATGTGGATAGCCACACACACAGACAAACACACACACACACACACAAACACAGCAGTGTTCTCAGTACAGAGATGGGCAGAAAGATTGAACACAGTTAGTGCACATGAATGAGTACGTGAATTCAACCTTTAGCACCCACATAAAAACTGAGATGCTGCAGAGACAATGAGTGGGACTTGTCAGCCTGTCTTTCCTACAAATGGCACAAGCTCTTGGTTCAGTGAGATACCTTGTCTTAAGGAAATAAGGCAGAAGAGCAAAAGAGGATGACACCAATATCTTCCTCTCCAAATGCAGATCATGTGCCCCTGCACACATACAAACACATACAAACAAAACACATATTACACACATTACACAAAAAAAGGCAAATAGAGCTGAAGAGATAGCTTAGCAGCAAGTCACTTGCCTGAAAAGCCAAAGTACCCAGGTTTGATTAACCAGTACCCAGATAAACCAGATGCACAAGGTAGCACATGCATCGGAGGTTCATTTGCAGTGGCTGGATGCTTTTATGAGGCCATTCTCTGTCTCTCTCCCTCTCTCTTCCTCTTTCTTTCTATCTTTCTCTCCCTCTCAAATAAATTAGGAAAAAATATATTGAAAAAGGATAATAATGTAATGTATTATTAATTTTGAATCAAATATAAAGAACTTTTGATATCTTAAAATATTTTTATAATGTGAGAAGCACATTTAAAAAGTACATAATTTCTCACTGATACTTTTGTAATATTTAAGAATATGCTCCATTGTATTTTAGTTATAAATTAAAGTGGTTCAAAGGAGCTGAAATTCCTTCCTGCTATAATTCTTGAAAAGGTTTTGTCAATTTTTTATTCTGTTTAAAGATGTTTTAAAATATACAGAATCTTTTACTATAAGATCTTAAATCTCCTAAAGGAAGATTAGATTATTGGATATTCAGTCTTCTGGGAAAAAAAAAAAACAGGAATTCTTTCATATGTAATGGGTTTATAACTGAATATATAGACTGGGATTGCTCTGAGCTTACATAGACATAAAGGACTGTACCTTCCAAAAATATTACTATTAGCTTTGCATTATTTGCTGTTACACTGGAAAATGGGGAAAAACTTCTGAATATTTCTCAGTAATACTGTTCAGCTACACTGTTCTTATGATACATGATTCTAGTATTGTTTTATTTATAATTATTTATACTATTATAATTAACTGGCTAAGAATTGTGGCATTTGTTTAATGCTTACATACTTATCATCATTTGAATTTAGTGGGAGTACAATATATATTAAATTATTGATTACTAAATAAATATATCTTAAATGAAGTAAAGACAAAAATTAACATTACTAACATTACTTCCAAAATGTGTTATCTACTTTTGTTATAATATGACATGAAAGAAACTTATCAGAAACAGGGGGGAATGTGTCTGAGAGGTAGGTGTCTGTGATTTGCTGATTCCTTTACCGAAATAGATACTTCCAAGCTCAGCAAATCTTCACTGCAAATGCCAAATAAAAAATTAGCAGGGTAGATCCTGAACTAAAGCAAGTGGCACCTGGATGTAAACCTGGAGGCTTTTTTTGAGTATATATTTAAACACTATATATACATATATGGTATATATTATTTGCTTTGTTGCTATCAAAATCAAAAATGACTTAGGTATAGATAGTGACAGAACTCTAATACAATCAGAGCTTCTTGTTTACCATTTCATAGATTGTTCACAAAATGTTGCATTATAAGAAATATTGAAAGTCAAAAAGGGTAAGGTAAAAATTCATGACTGGTTCTATTCTCATCTTTCAGGGCCCATGTATCTCACATAAAGCAATCAAGTAATAATATGGCTCCTACATTTTTAACTGCATTAATTATCCTAAGAAGTTTTGTGTAACTATAGGACACTGATATCCTTCCTCACATTATACTGAGAAATGGCAATTTATATTTTTATATAGAGGAAGGGATTTGTATTGGATAAATATATCTTCCAGTGGAAGTATGAAAGATTAAGGCCTTAATTTTAAAAATACAAACTGTTGAATGTTTTAAGTCTTCTTTTTTTCAGTGTGTACATTACAAAGTTTGTTTTTAATGACTGAAAGATTCTAAAGTGAGAGTATTACACCTGATTTATGTCTTTCTTCCTCTATTCTTTCCTTCCTCATGTCTTCAGTCTTTTTTGCTTCCTATCTCCCTTCCTTCCATCCTTTTCTTGCTTTCCGTCCTAATTTCCTTCCTTCCTTCCTTTCCTTCTTTTCTTCCTGCCTCCCTTCCTTCTTTTGCTTGCTTCATTCCTTCTCTTTCTTCCTTTCCTCTCTCTCTCTCTTTCTCTCTCCTCATTTCTACTGCAATTGCCAAATTAAGTATTAACAAGCTGGGCCTTGAGCTAATACAATAGCAGCATGCGTTGGAGCTGGAAGCTCTTTTGGCTGTACATATAGCTGTCCAATATACCCTCATTTCTCCCTCCTTACTTCCTCCCCTCCTCCTCATTCCCCACCCTTTCTTACTCTTTCTGTCTTTCCTCTCCCAATCTCCTTATTTCTATTCTCTCCTGAAGTAGACAAGAGAAAGATTGATATTTTTGGCAGTTTAGCTAGGGCCAGATGCCCAAAGAAAGAGCCAGATGTCACTTCTCCTTGGCAAGAATGAAACTCCATTCTGCTACAATGGCTGTAATCCCCTCCTGCCACAGTCTGCTACCTGGGTAGCCTAGCCCTTGGGTCATCCCCCTGGATCCATGAATCAATCAGGTTTTTCCTTGCGTACCTAAATCTGATGACAAAATCCATTTTTAAAATGTTATTTATTTATTTATTTGTAAAAAAAAAAAAAAAAAAAAGATGTGTGAGAGAGAATGGGTGCATCAGGGCATAGTGCCATTGAAAACAAACTCCAGAGACATATGCACTGCTTTATGCATCTGGCTTTATGTAGGTACTGGGGAATCAAACCCAGGTCTTCAGTATTTGCAAGCAAGTGCCTTTAATCACTGAGCCATCTTTTCAGCCCTAAAGTCCATTTTTAATAGACTTTAAGGCATTGTCTGTGAGGATATCTGTTCTATTTCTTCACTGTGATTTTCCATGTCTGGCAGGGTACTGCCACTTCGCTTCGCCTCAGCTTTGCTTAGAAAGAGAGGCCCCCCACCTTGCCTGGCGTGGTGGCGCACGCCTTTAATCCCAGCACTCAGGAGGCAGACGTAGGAGGATTGCCATGAGTTGGAGGTGGGGCTAGCGTGAGAACCTACCTCGAAAAACCAAAATAAATAAATAAATAAAAAAGAAAGAGAGGCCCCCACCTCAACCAGGGCATGTCCCTGTTTGGCTTCCATTTGTGTCATGCTTTGTGGTAACTTCTCACTTTGATAATGTGTGATTCATCTTTGATCTCTGAGTACTTCCTCTAAACTCGGGTTCTACTATGTAGGTATTTAGGGGAAATTCATGGTTATTTCCTGTAAACTCTGGACCTTCAAAGAGTATAATTTCTCTCAACTTGGTATGTAATAACTCTCTTGGCTCTCTGTACTACTCATTTCTCACGGAATTTCATGGTCTCTACTTTGGTACTTCCCCTCTGTTATTCTTTATTAAGACATCACCACTTCATCTTTTCTCCATGTGGAGACTGTGGATAGATGCTTTTATGCTTGGCCTCCCACAGGAGTGTGTGTTTCTTCTAAATCTTTTTGCATGGGCATCTAGATTCTGTCTTCCACAGAAAACTGCTCCAGCTTTTTCCTATGTACCAACTTCCCCTAAATAAACCTCACAAATTATGATTTCTCCCTGCATAAATTCAATATTTCTTTTTTAATTCCTTTTTTATTAGACATAGACATATACTGTATGTAAACAACACATATTCATGCCATCCTTTCCCTCCTCCCTGTCCCTTTTCTGAAGAGGCCTCCCTCATTGGGATGTATACCAACCCCATGGACATTGTGGGTCATGCATTATGGGGCAGCAGTCAGTTATTAAACTCAATATTTCTTAATTTATGCTTCTTTAGCCTGTTTTTATCAATTCTTTATTAAATAGAATAAGGACTCAAATTTGAGGTTCTCAAGTCTGGGAGAACCCTCTTGATACCCCAAATCATGCATCACTGTCAAATAATCATAGTTCCCCTTTCCATCTGTCTTTCAATCTTTCTTTTACTATGACCAAAAATGGTATATTTTGTGTGTATTCATACATCTGTAATTTGTTCAAGTTAACTGGTTTTTGAAGAGCAAATATAACTAGCAACATCTGTGGGTGATTTCAAAATTAAATAAGTTATGGTATTCTAGGTATTATGCCACTTTCCTATATTACTCTCCCAAAATAAGGAAAACACACATTGCAAAATAAATAAATAAATAAATAAATAAATAAATAAATAAATAAAACAAGGTCTGCATGGTTTTCCTGTTATCTGCTCTGTATTTCCAAGTAAGCCCAATAGTTTTCGGATAGCACTTTGATGTACTATAAATATGATAGAGATAATTGTACACAATCTTTGTAATTTTTTTAGGATTTCAGAATATTTTATCCAAAGAAAACTTGAGTTTGGAATACCAGCAGTCCCACTGAGGATGGACCTCAGTGGAATGGCAATAAGAAGGAGGGAAATAATGGTCCAAACACTTGATGTGTCTATACAAAGTATATACTTAATTAAAACATAATAAAATGTAAGAGCCAAAGTAAGGGAAGAAGTGCTTACAATGCTGTCTCCCAGACACAAAATGGCCTTGATATTCCTGACCACATGGTGCCAGACACTGCCTACACAAGATCTTCAGAATAGGAGGATATGCTGGTTTCACTAAGGTGTCTTCCATAAACTTAGGTGTTTCAATCCAAGGTGACGGTGATTTGGAAATTAACACATCTTGGAAACAGTGTATTTTGGGAGCAGACTTATGGACATTATAGCCAATGTCCACTTGCCAGTGTTTGGCACATTCTCCTCCTTTTCCTGTTGTCCACCTGATATTGGCTAGGAGGTGATGTCCAACCTCTGCTCATGCCATCATTTTCCCCTGCCATCATGGAGCTTCCCTTCAAGTCTATAAGCCCAAATAAACTTTTTTTCCTCCTCCATAAGAGCAGTTCTCTTGGTCAGATGATTTCTGACAGCAATGTGAATATTATTGCAACAGTAATGTTGGTACCAAGAGTGGTGTTGCTGCTAGACACCTGACTGTGTGCTTTTGGCCCTTTGGATCTTATTTTCAAGAGGAATGTGGAAACATTTGAAACTTTGGCCTATGAGATACCTCACAGTGCTGTAAGTACAACATGATGGACTATTCTTGTCAAAGTTGAAAGACCTGAGTGCAGTAAGAGCTATGGGCTGTGAAGTTTGGCTTGTGAGGGTGAGAAAGAGCTTTGCCTGGACTGGGATAGAAGCAGCTTTTGTAAGAGGCTTTCTGTTGTGGTTGTGTCCTGAGAAGTTGTTCGGGGTTGCATTGCATAGAATTGTACTTGTATGAGAAAAGGAATATATGGCGCACAGAAAAAAAAAATGAAATTTTTGGGTGAAACTCATGCCCATTCAGCTGCACTCAAGAGATCACAGACATTGAGATTCGGCCAGCTGACTTGAATTGAGACAACACAAATTATGTAGGCTCTTTTGAAGGGGCCAGAATGCTCAAGGAGTGTCCTGTTCTTGAAAGTCTGCTTTATTGCCCCCCAGATTAACAAATTGGCACTCTACCTGGTATTAAGGTATGTATGAAATGTGGGAAAGAGAGCGTCATCAAACTTGCAACATGGTCTTGTGTTCTAGAAATGGCCATGGGCAGTGTGAAGAAGGTTTGCTGGGTGCCAGTAAGAAGACTCAATGGAGCAGTGGCAGAATGTTGTGGTTTGATTCAGGTGTCCCCAATAAACTTAGGTGTTCTGAATGCTAGGCTCCTAGCTGATGGAGATTTTGGAATTAATGCCTCTTGGAGGCAGTGTACTGATGGGGGCGGGCTTATGGCTATTATAGCCAGTTTTTCCTTGCCAGTGTTTGGCACATTCTCCCTTTGCTATTGTCCACCTTACTTTGGCCAGAGGATGATGTATACCTTCTTCTCATGCCATCATTTTCCCTGCCATCATGGAGCTTCTCCTTGAGTCTGTATGCCAAAATAAACTCTTTTAGTCACAAGCTGCTCTTGGTCCAATGATTTCTGCCAGCAGTGCAAAACTGACTGCAGCAGAGGAAAACATAATGACATCCATATAGAAGCAAGACTGATTGGAAAGAAGAATGAATTTAATCGAGGGTGCATTTGAGAGGTGGAGAATGGAGACGGGGTGGAAATTATTTAGTATATTTATTGTCTATACTTATGGAAAATGTCCAAAAATTTGATTTTATTAATAAAACATCAAAGAAGAGTAATCTTCTACATCTTTCCTCTCTCCCCCTCTCCCTCTCTCTCTCTCTTATCTCTAACTCTTGTATATTAGTTATCTTTTTCCTCATTTTCTTAGTGGGCACTGACCTGTAACTCCCAGAACCAGCATGGGGCTATCATCCACAATGAGCTTTTGATCAGAGAGACCTACAAGGTTTCCTAAAAGACAGACAGATTTCTGTCAGAGTACTTGATGACCCACCAAAGGCTAGTGGTAGGACCCTACTGCTGAAGACACCTTATGTGATTGACATGCAAATTAGAATGGCATGGCTGGAAGTTGGAAAAGAGTCAGTCCCCAGACAGTCAGCGTGTCTAGTGCCAGAAGGTGCTACATAGGCGACTGGGGGAAAATGACCAATACCTGTCGAAGCAACGCATAGTCTAACCTACTTAGCAGCAAATAACTTGTCGTGATGCCCACACAAGTGCAGTGGTGGCACACAGCCATGGTGGGGAACCAACTGCTCTCAATTTGGCTAACTGATCCCCTCACTGGTATGGGACCATAGCTGGAGCTGGGAAATAAGTCAGAACCATATCCAAACATAAGCCCACTCTCTAATATCAAGCTACCATCAGTTGTGGGCTACAAGAGGGCCTACACCTATTAAATTCTCTATTAAAAAATAAAGGGTTATCTCATTTGTCCTGATGCTAACTTACTCTCCGTTGGAGAATCTGCTTCTCTTTTTCAGATAGATGTAGATCCTAAGGAGAGAGCCACCCCATCATACCTCAAAAGGGCCCCGGCTGAAACTAAGAAAAATTGGAGAAACAAGCAAGGGGGCTGTTTTCCTGATGAATCGGATACCAGCACAAGGGGGAAGAAGATCAGCACAGAGAAAAATCAACTCCTACCACATCAGAGAGCCAGAGCCTCAGACACCCCCACACCTCATCACTGAAGCAGACTAAAAATGAACCCAACATGGCTCAGGGAAATTTTGCGGAAGAGGGGGCGGAAAGAATGTCAGAGCCACATGTTGGGTCATGATATGTAGAGACATTTATCTTATCCATAACTGTGGGGTAACTCCACAATGCCTGACCCGTATACCTCAACAAGGAGGGGCCAAGGGGAGGGGGTAGGTCACGGATGAGCCTAATAATGGTACCAAACTGACTGTATTTGCTGAATACAAAACTAACTAATAAAGAAAAAAAAAATGTAAAAAAAAAAGAGTAGATAGAAACACACAGCACCATTACTAGTAAAAATTTTAACATTCCCTGTGTTTAATAAATAAGAATTCAGCTATTTCATGTTTGATTACTTTTTATGTGCATAAATTATTGTGGAGTATATGAATGGTAAAACTAAGCACATAATAGGTTTTATGTTTTTAATACATAATTAAGTAGTTATTTCATTCTTTCTTAAAAACCAAATTTCAAGGAGTGTCCTTTTCTTCAAAGTCTGCTTTATTGCCCCCCAGATTAACAAATTGGCACTCTACCTGGTATTAAGATATATATGAAATGTGTGAAAGAGAGCATCATGGAATTTGCAGTTTGCAAAAGGGTTTATTTTGGCATACAGACTCAAGGGTAAATTTGAAATTTCTTAAAATTTCATAATATCTTGGCATTTACAAATTTTATTTTTTGTTTTCTTTCATATGACAGGGTGTTGGTAACCCAGATTGTCCTCAAACATACTATGTAGCCAATACTAGCCTTGAACTCATAATATTCCTGACTCTGCATCCAAAGGAAAGAACAGAATGACCACTAATTTTATAAGAATTGATGAATGGGAATGTTTTCTAATAAAGTTGTTAAAACTTGAATAAATTTCCTAAAGAGATAATAGAGAACTAGAAGCTAAATTACCTGTAGTGAGAATATTATATAAAATTTTACATAGATGGTTGAAATTGTTACGTAGAGTGGTCTTCTAATTTATTAAATTCTATTATTTCTATTTATTTACTTAATGTGCACGTGTGTGTGTGTGTGTGTGTGTGTGTGTGTGTGTGTGTGTGTGGGTGGGTGTGGGTGTGTGTGTTTGTGTTCTTGTGCCTGCAAGTGAATATCAGATACCTTTGACGGTTTCTTTTTTTGCATCCAGGCTTAAATGGTTAGCATGAGAATTGAATCTGAGAATTTAGTTTGGGCTTGCAGGCTTTGCAAGCAAATGCCTTTAACCACTGAGCCATCTGCCTAACTCACCAAATTCTTGATTTTAATGATGTTATTAATTCATTCAAATTTTAACAATAAAGACTAGAAAATTTACTGTTTATTATGAGATAGTATATCTACCGTAGACAAATTTTAATTTCTGATATCAGTAAAGTCAATGAAAATAGTATAAGAAAAATATTATATTTTTTCCATTTATTTATTATATTTAGATGCTTTTAAGTAGTAGTTATCTGGTTGGTTCTAGTATTTTGCATCCATGTACAAAGCACTATGCACTAAATTCAACTGAAGCCTGCCAAAGAAGTTTATATAACTTCCCTCAAAGTGTCATAATTATGTAGAAAACGTTGACTGGGAAAATTTTCCAGCATTGCTTTTATCAAATTAATAAATAATAGATGCCAATGTAATAAAAGTACTCTGTCATCAATTCAGTTTAATTATAAGTAAAGTTGGAATACTTTTTAAATATAATGGGTGTCTCATAACTCATTATATTAAAAACTAACTACCCACTTGTAAAATAAATATGTTCTCAATTAAATAAATAAAAAGACATGTACTTAAACCAAAGTAAATTACAAAACAGGGGTGGTTCAACATACAGAAATCGGTCAATGTAATACACCACATAAACAAAGTTAAACATAAAAACCACATGATCATTTTGATAGATGCAGAAAAGGCCTTTGACAAGATACAACATCACTTCATGTTCAAAACATTGGAGAGAATTGGCATGGTTGGTTCATATCTTAACCTAATAAAGACAATATACAAAGCTCTGAAGGTCCAAATAACACTTAATGGAGAGAGACTGGAGGAATTCCCATTAAGATCAGGAACAAGACAGGGTTGTCCACTCTCACCTCTGCTTTTCAATATAGTACTGGAAGTCCTAGCTCAAGCAATAAGACAGGAGAACGAAATAAAAGGGATACAATTTGGAAAGGAAGAAGGTAAGTTAGCTTTATTCGCTGATGACATGATTGTACATGTAAGAGACCCGAGAGACTCCATCCCAAAACTCCTGAAGGTGATTAACTCCTATAGCAAAGTAGCAGGATACAAAATCAATGCACAAAAATCAGTAGCCTTTCTATATGCAAATGACAAAGATACAGAGAAAGAAATAAGGGACATAGTCCCAATTTCAATAGCAACAAAAAAATAAAATACCTTGGAATAACGTTAACCAAGGAAGTGAAAGATCTATACAACAAAAACATAAAAACACTCATAAAAGAAAATGAGGAGGACTGGAGAAAATGGAAAGACCTCCAATGTTCCTGGATAGGCAGAATTAACACTGTGAAGATGACAATCCTACCAAAGGCAATATACAGATTTAATGCAATTCCAATTAAAATCCCTACAGTGTTCTTCACAGAGATAGAAAAACTGATCTCAAATTTCATATGTAAAGGCAGAAGGCCTCGCATATCCAAACATATCCTCAGCAAAAGAAATACCTCTGGAGGCATCACCATACCTGATCTAAAGCTATATTACAAAGCCATAGTAATAAAAAGAGCACCGTACTGGCATAAAAACAGGAGTATAGACCAATGGAATAGACTTGAGGACCCAGACTTTGGGTCAAGCAACTATAGCTACTTGATATTCAATAAAGGCCCGGACAATATAGGATGGAAAAAAGACAGCATCTTCAACAAATGGTGCTGGACAAACAGGATAACCATATGCAGGAAACTGAAACTTGACCCACACATTTCACCATGCACTACACTCAAGTCCATATGGATCAAAGACTTCAATATAAGACAAGAAACTAGAATACTACTGGAAGAAAATTTAGGAAGTACTTTCCATAATATAGGAATGTAAAAAGTGTTCCAGAACAAAACCCCAGTAGCTCATGAACTTAAACCATCACTCAACCAATGGGATCACATGAAGCTGAAGAGTTTCTTTAAAGACAAGTATCCAATAAGCAAAGCCAATAGATTACTCACAGAATGGGAGAAAATATTTTTGGGTTATCCAACTGATAGAGGCCTAATCTCTAGAATCTACAAAGAACTCAAAAATCTAAACAGTAAGAAGTCAAACACCCCACTCACAAAATGGGGCAAAGAGCTGAACAGGCAGTGCACAGAGGAAGAAATGGAAATGGCAAACATGCACTTAAGAAAATGTTCATCATCCCTAATCATCAGAGAAACACAAATTAAAACAACTATGAGATTCCACCTTACCCCAATAAGGATAGCAAACATTAAAAAATCAAATGAAAATAAATGCTGGTGAGGATGTGGAGAAGTAGGAACACTCATCCACTGTTGCTGGGAATGTAGGATGGTACAACCACTTTGGAAAGCAATATGGAGACTTCTGAAAAAGCTGAGTATAGAGATACCAACAGACCCAGTTATTCCCTTACTGGGCATCTACCCTAAAACCATCAAACCAAAGGCTAGAGAGATTTGCTCAGCCATGTTTGTAGCAGCTCAATTTGTCATAACTATGAGCTGGAATCAACCCAGATGTCCATCACTAGAAGAATTGATAACTAAGATGTGGTATACCTACACAATGGAATTCTATACAGCAGTAAGAAAAAATGACACAATGAAATTTGAGGAAAAATGGTTGTACCTGGAACAGATCATTCTCAGTGAACTTACCCAATCACAGAAAAAAAAAAAAATCGCCACATAGTCTCACTCAACTACAGCACCTAACCTGAATCTACCCAAGATACCTTACATATCCAGCAAGTATGTCATGGACTAGACACTAGGATGGAAAGGGTGGGAGGGGAGGGCATCAAAGGGGTGGGAAACACAAATCTAGACCCAAACGGCAATAGTACCATAAAATTCTATTTACTAAAAGGCAGACCAAATGGCTGATCCTTCACCAGGTCCTAACAGGGAACACCTGAACCACAAGACATTGGAGAGGTTAAGATCACGACTAACCTTAATCTTCTATATCTCCCCTCCCTCACTTCCCCTCTCCCTCCCTCTCTCTCTCTCTCTCTCTCTCTCTCTCTCTCTCTCTTATCTCTAACTCTTGTATATTAGTTATCTTTTTCCTCATTTTCTTAGTGGGCACCGACCTGTAACTCCCAGTACCAGCATGGGGCTATCATCCACAATGAGCTTTTGATCAGAGAGACCTACAAGGTTTCCTAAAAGACAGACAGATTTCTGTCAGAGTACTTGATGACCCACCAAAGGTTAGTGGTAAGACCCTACTGCTGAAGACACATTATGTGGTTGACATGCAAAATAGAATGGCATGGCTGGAAATTGGAAGACAATCAGTCCCCAGACAGTCAGCGCATGTAGTGCCAGAAAGTGCTACATGGGCGACTGGGGGAAAATGACCAATATCTGTCTAAGCAAGTCATGGTCCTACCTACTTAGTAGCAAATAACTTGTTGTGATGCCCACACAAGTGCAATGGTGGCGCACAGCCGTGGTGGGTAACCAACTGCTCTTAATTTGGCTAACCGATCTCCTCAGTGGTATGGGACCCATAGCTGGGAAACAAGTCAGAACCATATCCAAACATAAGCCCACTCACCAATGTCAAGCTACCATCAATCATGGGCTATAAGAGGGCCTACACCTATTAAATTCTCTATCAACAAAGTAAGGGTTATCTCTTTTGTCCTGGTGCTAACTTACTCTCCATTGGAAATCTTCTTCTCTTTTTCAGATATATGTAGATCCTAAGGAGAGAGCCTCCCCATCATACCTCCAAAGGTGCCCTGGCTGAAACTAAGAAAAATTGGAGAAACAAGCAAGGGTGCTGTTTTCCTGATGAACTGGATACCAGCAGAAGGGGCAAGGAGATCAACTCAGGGAAATATCAACTCCTACCACATCAGAGAGCCAGAGCCTCAGAGGCCTCCAACACATCATCACTGAAGCAGACCAAAAATGAACCCAACATGGCTCAGGGAAATTTTGCGGAAGAGGGGGCGGAAAGAATGTCAGAGCCACATGTTGGGTCATGATATGCAGAGACATTTATCTTACCCATAACTGTGGGGTAACTCCACAATGCCTGACCCGTATTCCTCAACAAGGAGGGGCCAAGGGGAGGGGGTAGGTCACGGATGAGCCTAATAATGGTACCAAACTGACTGTATTTGCTGAATACAAAACTAACTAATAAAGAAAAAAAAAATGTAAAAAAAAAAAGAGTAGATAGAAACACACAGCACCATTACTAGTAAAAATTTTAACATTCCCTGTGTTTAATAAATAAGAATTCAGCTATTTCATGTTTGATTACTTTTTATGTGCATAAATTATTGTGGAGTATATGAATGGTAAAACTAAGCACATAATAGGTTTTATGTTTTTAATACATAATTAAGTAGTTATTTCATTCTTTCTTAAAAACCAAATTTCAAGGAGTGTCCTTTTCTTCAAAGTCTGCTTTATTGCCCCCCAGATTAACAAATTGGCACTCTACCTGGTATTAAGATATATATGAAATGTGTGAAAGAGAGCATCATGGAATTTGCAGTTTGCAAAAGGGTTTATTTTGGCATACAGACTCAAGGGTAAATTTGAAATTTCTTAAAATTTCATAATATCTTGGCATTTACAAATTTTATTTTTTGTTTTCTTTCATATGACAGGGTGTTGGTAACCCAGATTGTCCTCAAACATACTATGTAGCCAATACTAGCCTTGAACTCATAATATTCCTGACTCTGCATCCAAAGGAAAGAACAGAATGACCACTAATTTTATAAGAATTGATGAATGGGAATGTTTTCTAATAAAGTTGTTAAAACTTGAATAAATTTCCTAAAGAGATAATAGAGAACTAGAAGCTAAATTACCTGTAGTGAGAATATTATATAAAATTTTACATAGATGGTTGAAATTGTTACGTAGAGTGGTCTTCTAATTTATTAAATTCTATTATTTCTATTTATTTACTTAATGTGCACGTGTGTGTGTGTGTGTGTGTGTGTGTGTGTGTGTGTGTGGGTGGGTGTGGGTGTGTGTGTTTGTGTTCTTGTGCCTGCAAGTGAATATCAGATACCTTTGACGGTTTCTTTTTTTGCATCCAGGCTTAAATGGTTAGCATGAGAATTGAATCTGAGAATTTAGTTTGGGCTTGCAGGCTTTGCAAGCAAATGCCTTTAACCACTGAGCCATCTGCCTAACTCACCAAATTCTTGATTTTAATGATGTTATTAATTCATTCAAATTTTAACAATAAAGACTAGAAAATTTACTGTTTATTATGAGATAGTATATCTACCGTAGACAAATTTTAATTTCTGATATCAGTAAAGTCAATGAAAATAGTATAAGAAAAATATTATATTTTTTCCATTTATTTATTATATTTAGATGCTTTTAAGTAGTAGTTATCTGGTTGGTTCTAGTATTTTGCATCCATGTACAAAGCACTATGCACTAAATTCAACTGAAGCCTGCCAAAGAAGTTTATATAACTTCCCTCAAAGTGTCATAATTATGTAGAAAACGTTGACTGGGAAAATTTTCCAGCATTGCTTTTATCAAATTAATAAATAATAGATGCCAATGTAATAAAAGTACTCTGTCATCAATTCAGTTTAATTATAAGTAAAGTTGGAATACTTTTTAAATATAATGGGTGTCTCATAACTCATTATATTAAAAACTAACTACCCACTTGTAAAATAAATATGTTCTCAATTAAATAAATAAAAAGACATGTACTTAAACCAAAGTAAATTACAAAACAGGGGTGGTTCAACATACAGAAATCGGTCAATGTAATACACCACATAAACAAAGTTAAACATAAAAACCACATGATCATTTTGATAGAAGAAGAAAAGGCCTTTGACAAGATACAACATCACTTCATGTTCAAAACATTGGAGAGAATTGGCATGGTTGGTTCATATCTTAACCTAATAAAGACAATATACAAAGCTCTGAAGGTCCAAATAACACTTAATGGAGAGAGACTGGAGGAATTCCCATTAAGATCAGGAACAAGACAGGGTTGTCCACTCTCACCTCTGCTTTTCAATATAGTACTGGAAGTCCTAGCTCAAGCAATAAGACAGGAGAACGAAATAAAAGGGATACAATTTGGAAAGGAAGAAGGTAAGTTAGCTTTATTCGCTGATGACATGATTGTACATGTAAGAGACCCGAGAGACTCCATCCCAAAACTCCTGAAGGTGATTAACTCCTATAGCAAAGTAGCAGGATACAAAATCAATGCACAAAAATCAGTAGCCTTTCTATATGCAAATGACAAAGATACAGAGAAAGAAATAAGGGACATAGTCCCAATTTCAATAGCAACAAAAAAATAAAATACCTTGGAATAACGTTAACCAAGGAAGTGAAAGATCTATACAACAAAAACATAAAAACACTCATAAAAGAAAATGAGGAGGACTGGAGAAAATGGAAAGACCTCCAATGTTCCTGGATAGGCAGAATTAACACTGTGAAGATGACAATCCTACCAAAGGCAATATACAGATTTAATGCAATTCCAATTAAAATCCCTACAGTGTTCTTCACAGAGATAGAAAAACTGATCTCAAATTTCATATGTAAAGGCAGAAGGCCTCACATATCCAAACATATCCTCAGCAAAAGAAATACCTCTGGAGGCATCACCATACCTGATCTAAAGCTATATTACAAAGCCATAGTAATAAAAAGAGCACCGTACTGGCATAAAAACAGGAGTATAGACCAATGGAATAGACTTGAGGACCCAGACTTTGGGTCAAGCAACTATAGCTACTTGATATTCAATAAAGGCCCGGACAATATAGGATGGAAAAAAGACAGCATCTTCAACAAATGGTGCTGGACAAACAGGATAACCATATGCAGGAAACTGAAACTTGACCCACACATTTCACCATGCACTACACTCAAGTCCATATGGATCAAAGACTTCAATATAAGACAAGAAACTAGAATACTACTGGAAGAAAATTTAGGAAGTACTTTCCATAATATAGGAATGTAAAAAGTGTTCCAGAACAAAACCCCAGTAGCTCATGAACTTAAACCATCACTCAACCAATGGGATCACATGAAGCTGAAGAGTTTCTTTAAAGACAAGTATCCAATAAGCAAAGCCAATAGATTACTCACAGAATGGGAGAAAATATTTGTGGGTTATCCAACTGATAGAGGCCTAATCTCTAGAATCTACAAAGAACTCAAAAATCTAAACAGTAAGAAGTCAAACACCCCACTCACAAAATGGGGCAAAGAGCTGAACAGGCAGTGCACAGAGGAAGAAATGGAAATGGCAAACATGCACTTAAGAAAATGTTCATCATCCCTAATCATCAGAGAAACACAAATTAAAACAACTATGAGATTCCACCTTACCCCAATAAGGATAGCAAACATTAAAAAATCAAATGAAAATAAATGCTGGTGAGGATGTGGAGAAGTAGGAACACTCATCCACTGTTGCTGGGAATGTAAGATGGTAAAACCACTTTGGAAAGCAATATGGAGACTTCTGAAAAAGCTGAGTATAGAGATA
Organism: Dipus sagitta; assembly: GCA_036346955.1. Lineage (NCBI taxonomy): Eukaryota > Metazoa > Chordata > Mammalia > Rodentia > Dipodidae > Dipus > Dipus sagitta. The sequence continues at coordinate 86,684,331 of CM070771.1, read as the reverse complement.
CCAACAGACCCAGTTATTCCCTTACTGGGCATCTACCCTAAAACCATCAAACCAAAGGCTAGAGAGATTTGCTCAGCCATGTTTGTAGCAGCTCAATTTGTCATAACTATGAGCTGGAATCAACCCAGATGTCCATCACTAGAAGAATTGATAACTAAGATGTGGTATACCTACACAATGGAATTCTATACAGCAGTAAGAAAAAATGACACAATGAAATTTGAGGAAAAATGGTTGTACCTGGAACAGATCATTCTCAGTGAACTTACCCAATCACAGAAAAAAAAAAAATCGCCACATAGTCTCACTCAACTACAGCACCTAACCTGAATCTACCCAAGATACCTTACATATCCAGCAAGTATGTCATGGACTAGACACTAGGATGGAAAGGGTGGGAGGGGAGGGCATCAAAGGGGTGGGAAACACAAATCTAGACCCAAACGGCAATAGTACCATAAAATTCTATTTACTAAAAGGCAGACCAAATGGCTGATCCTTCACCAGGTCCTAACAGGGAACACCTGAACCACAAGACATTGGAGAGGTTAAGATCACGACTAACCTTAATCTTCTATATCTCCCCTCCCTCACTTCCCCTCTCCCTCCCTCTCTCTCTCTCTCTCTCTCTCTCTCTCTTATCTCTAACTCTTGTATATTAGTTATCTTTTTCCTCATTTTCTTAGTGGGCACCGACCTGTAACTCCCAGTACCAGCATGGGGCTATCATCCACAATGAGCTTTTGATCAGAGAGACCTACAAGGTTTCCTAAAAGACAGACAGATTTCTGTCAGAGTACTTGATGACCCACCAAAGGTTAGTGGTAAGACCCTACTGCTGAAGACACATTATGTGGTTGACATGCAAAATAGAATGGCATGGCTGGAAATTGGAAGACAATCAGTCCCCAGACAGTCAGCGCATGTAGTGCCAGAAAGTGCTACATGGGCGACTGGGGGAAAATGACCAATATCTGTCTAAGCAAGTCATGGTCCTACCTACTTAGTAGCAAATAACTTGTTGTGATGCCCACACAAGTGCAATGGTGGCGCACAGCCGTGGTGGGTAACCAACTGCTCTTAATTTGGCTAACCGATCTCCTCAGTGGTATGGGACCCATAGCTGGGAAACAAGTCAGAACCATATCCAAACATAAGCCCACTCACCAATGTCAAGCTACCATCAATCATGGGCTATAAGAGGGCCTACACCTATTAAATTCTCTATCAACAAAGTAAGGGTTATCTCTTTTGTCCTGGTGCTAACTTACTCTCCATTGGAAATCTTCTTCTCTTTTTCAGATATATGTAGATCCTAAGGAGAGAGCCTCCCCATCATACCTCCAAAGGTGCCCTGGCTGAAACTAAGAAAAATTGGAGAAACAAGCAAGGGTGCTGTTTTCCTGATGAACTGGATACCAGCAGAAGGGGCAAGGAGATCAACTCAGGGAAATATCAACTCCTACCACATCAGAGAGCCAGAGCCTCAGAGGCCTCCAACACATCATCACTGAAGCAGACCAAAAATGAACCCAACATGGCTCAGGGAAATTTTGCGGAAGAGGGGGCGGAAAGAATGTCAGAGCCACATGTTGGGTCATGATATGCAGAGACATTTATCTTACCCATAACTGTGGGGTAACTCCACAATGCCTGACCCGTATTCCTCAACAAGGAGGGGCCAAGGGGAGGGGGTAGGTCACGGATGAGCCTAATAATGGTACCAAACTGACTGTATTTGCTGAATACAAATCTAAGTAATAAAGAAAAAAATATAACTAAATGAATGTGTTCATAATTATTAACTAAAATAAATTAAGGAGTTAATATAAAAGAACAGATAACTCCCTTCTTAGTGGTCAATGTCATTTTCTTTACAAACACAGGGAAGTTATTGTATTTGGAATCAAATAAGTATAAGTGCATTGGTTAAATAGGAGCAAGGGAAATGCCAGTGAAAGTTGATCAATGGATATCATGCTATAGTTAGATAGGTGAAGGGATTTCTGATATGCTTTATGTACAAGATAAATATACATTGCAATAATTGACTATACATTTCTTATAGTTAGAAGAGTTTTTGAAAGTATCTATTATAAAGGAATAATATATATTTGAGAATATATATATATATATATTTAAATTTATTTAAATATTTCACAAGATATATGTGTGCTGAAATATCACATATTATACTATTAATATGTATAATTTTTGTGCTTTAATATACCATTAAATGAATTGAAAGAATTGATATGAAGGAGATTTATTTTAAAGATTTTAAATAACTATTGATTTGGTTTCAACATTTTAGTAAAAGACAAGACAATGTTGAATGCATAATGAAGACCATTATTACCATGGTAAAGTATAGAAGTGCTATGAAGGAAGGGGAAACAAAGAGAACTAAGGATGGTTACTGTATAAAAAATAATTTAGAAATGTTGTAAGCTCTTTGTGTTTTCCTTTTGTCCATTCTTTACCTCTTTCCTGAAGAATTCATTTCCTAAGCCATGGTAGGAGAGGTGGGCTCATAGCAGCCAAGAACACAGGTGACTGGAGGATGGGAGCTGCAGGCTCCCTGACCTCAGTGCATAGTGAAGACTATGTGGGTGTTTGTCAAATGCAATAGATATCTGAGCATGTAAATTAAATATGTATTAGTTTATAAGTCAATGAATATTCCCTACCATAACTTCATATTTAGCTTCAAGGTCTGAGGTATATCCAAGCAGAAGTATTTGAGATATTGATTTAGACAACTGGATTTAGGCCCAGCAGTTCTGGAGAAAACTGAACTGGTAACAACTACTTTTACCATCAGCATGGAGTGCAGGAGATTTTAAGTGAAATGTATAGTGAAAGATTCTGATGGCTTGGATTAACCCTCCTAAAAATAATGGAAAATTAAGATTAAAATTAAAATGAAGATGAATACTAGTTAATGCCAGACTTCTTGTGAGTTCCATCTAACTTATTCACAAAAAAAAAATATTCAGAGAAAAACCGAAGGTTAGACAGTCAGCTGTCTTTTCGTGTATTGATGGATCTTGAATCTCCCTATTTATGCTGCCATTTGTAGAATGGGGATATAAGAGTATAAAAGAAATAAGAGGATATAAGATTGCTGTATAAGAACAAGGAGAGGGGAAATCAGAATATGTAACCTGATAGGACTATGATCAACACATGATACATTCATATAGTAAATAATTAATTAAAAGAAAAAAAGAAGAAAAAGTCACAAGTTCTGAATAAAAGAAAGCTTGAGAATTGGTTAAGGAGGAAATAAGTGTGAGCATTAAACAGCTTTCTTTGTGATGGTAAAATCAAAAACTGGTGACATCTGCTTGGGATGGAATAAAATAATGAAAATTCTCATAGTTTGAAACAAAAAATTATTTATTTTCATTAATGGAAAAATAGTGAAGGTTTTATAGTTAAGGGATGATGTATTTCACCCAAGCATGTCTTCTTATACTCAAGGCAGTGGTCATGGTGAAACCAAGCAGTACTGCTAGGAATGAATTCTCTCAGAAACCAGGTACAATGTCAAGCTTGTACCAGAAAGACTGCCCTTATCTCCATTTCCTGCAAGCCTGTAGCAAACATGAAAGCCAAGAATTCCTTTGTACAACTAGATAGGCATAGTGGTGTATGCTTTTAATACCAGCACACAGGAGATGGAGGTAGGAGGATTGCTGTGCAATTGAGGCCAGCCTGAGACTACATAATAAATTTCAGGTTAGCCTAAAGTAGCTAGAGCGAGACCCTAACCTGGAAAACAAACAAACAAAACAAAAATTCCTTTGCACAGTTAGAAGGCAAATAGTTTTCAGAATTATCGAACAGCAGCTAAATTAAAGTTGTTTGATATTAATTACAACAATTAGATAGTTCTGTTACAAAAGTACATATTCCTTATTTTAGATCTTCCCAAGAGTATGTGGGAAAGAAGATATGTTGATGAAACTAATTACATGGTTAAATTATTTTTAAAATGGTACTAAAAATGAAGCTTCATTAATATGAATCAATAAAGCAATTTAACTGCTAAAAAGGCTAATGTAATCTCAGCTTCATTAATTGAACCCAAGCTTCAAATCACTGGAAATAGTACTTCAACTGTACCTGAGTTTATTGAAAATTAGCTTAAAATAGGAGCATCACTAGGACTTACAGTTTGGGTGTAAAAATGCTAGAAAGTACAAAAAAATAGCAAGGAAATTAGAACTCACAGATCATGCAAAATTTTTCTTTTTCTTTTTCTTGTAATCATCTGTCTGGTTGAGAATTTGCCTGGCATTGACAGAAGCCATCCTCCAACAGCTCCAGCGAGGCCTCTTTTTTACCTTCAAGTGTTAGTTCTAATATCCCCTCCTGTAAATGGATGCTTTCTTCATTTATTAAATTTCATACTTTAAAACATCTATCTATCAGTCATTTATTTATCTCCAAGGAATATATACTACTTTACAATAGCACATTATATGTGTTACAATAAAACATTAGTATGTGGACTGGAATATACAACAATTGAAATAGTGTGCATTGTTTCAGAGTACAGAGAAGTAATGCTTTGAATTTGAAATATGGTACATTTAATTTCTGTTTATAAAATAGCTCCATATAGCTGAAATGCCATTGAATGGGGAGTTATCTCATACAGAAGAAAATAAATTTAAAAATTTCATTAGAAGCTGGGTGTGGGGGCACACGCCTTTAATCCCAGCACTCTGGAGGCAGAGGTAGCAGGACTGCTGTGAGTTTGAGGCCACCCTGAGACTCCATAGTGAATTCCAGGTCAACTAGGGCTAGAGTGAGACCCTACCTCGAAAAAAGCAACAAAAACAAATTTCATTAGACATTAAACACACATTTTAACTGCTCGTTTTTTAAAAAATATTTTATTTTTATGCATTTATTTGAGAGAAAGAGATAGAAAGGATTAGAGAGAAAAAGAATGGGTGCACCAGGGACTCCAGCCACTGCAAACAAACTTGAGTTACAAGTGTCACCTTTTGCATCTGGTTTATGTGGGTCCTGGAGAATCAAACTAGGGTCCTTTGGTTTTGCAGGCAAGCTCCGAAACTGCCAAGCCATATCTCCAGCCAAACTGTTTAATTTTTTAAAAGAATCTAGCTTATTTTGTGAAGTTCTACAAACTCTTAGACTTTATTGTCTTATAATCCATAACTTGTACATTTCAAGAAGTAATTATTAAAATATTACTTAGTAATAAAATAAGGCTGCTCCTATGATCTCTACTAAATCTACCTATACATTTTTTTAGAATAGGATGTTATGTATTATAAAAATCTGTAACTTTTAGGCTGGAGAGATGTCTTAGCAGTTAAGGCACTTGCTTGCAAAGCCAAAGGACATAGATTTAATCCCCTAGTACCCATGTAAGCCAGATGCACATGGTAGCACATGTGTCTGGAGTTCTTTTGCAGTGGCTGGAAGCCATGGCATGTAGATTCTCTCTCTCTGCCTCTATCTGCCTCTTTTTCTCTCAAATCAATAATTAACTAAATAAAAATAATTTAGAAAAAAATCTGTAACTTGTATGTGACAGAGGAATAAACAATAAAACCAAACCAGTTACTCTAGAATCCATTATATTATTAACAAATATTTTGAAAATATGGCTTTTCTCAGTATTATAATATGATTGCACACACACACACACACACACACACACACACACACATATCAGAAAATTAACAAATTTCTAGATCCATTTGGACTTATTCTTCTAATTGCTTCATGAATAATATTTACATGTACATAATTATGACTGATTTCTCTATTTAAAATATTATCATTTGGACTTTGAAGTGCATATATTATTTTCTTTTCATACTGTATTCATGACAAGGGCTCTCAACATAGCTCAGGGTTATGTGGGGCTCAGTCTGTAGCCCAGGCTGACCTGAATGGAACTCACAAATCTAATGTGTCACCCTCCCACGTGGTGGTATTATAAATGGGTTCCACCATTAACTGCCAAAGCATGCTTTTGTTCGACAAGATGAGTTGTAGATAACAGAGAGTTACTTGTAATTGTTTTAAGCAAAGAAAATCAAATTTATGGGCTAACAATCTCTGAATTGTTCTAGCTTTACATCAGCTGTTTTTAGTATCCTACTTCCTTTCCATTCCACAATTCATCTTTCCTGGTTGATAAATTCAGAGATACCAGACATCACTTTTAAAATAAAAATGCCCAGTAGAAGGTACCTGGCCAGTGAGAATCATTCACTTTTGAGCATTGTCTTCTAGTGTTGAAGGAATTGTTGAATAATTCTGATGTCACCTACTCCTGATTTCACAACCATAATTAGGAAGATCTTTTCTCTGTCTCTCATTTAAATTCACTTAAATTAGTTCCTATTTTAGTGTTTCCTGATGTAGCTTCCCTTCCCTTATGCATTGGCTCATTTTCATTGCTGTTTGTGGTTTCATCATATTTGTCTTGATTCATAGTGATTATCATCACACAAGTGTTTAAAATTGGAAGGGAAGTTTTGAGGTGGTGTTTCTAATACCTTTCTAAGAAGCTAATGCTTTTTTTTTAGTTTATTTTTTTCTCTTGAAGGCTGGGACTGAATAGACTCATTATGTTAAAATGTAATATTCCTCAATTTTTTAAATTATTTAGTGTTCATCACATATCATATCTTCAAATATTCATTTTACAAATCCTTTGTGTTAGAGTAGCTCCAATGTAAGATGTATTTGTATCTAGTCAAAACTTAATATCTGGAAATGATATATAGATGATAGATATTGATTCTAAGGTTTGATCTAGTTATATTGAGACAGTAATAATGGCTGGTGTCTGACATGTCACATTAAAAATTTTTAGGTTATAAGAATACCTCTTGAAGTATTGTGACATCTTGCATTTTTCCTATAGAAATTAGTAAAATAAAATATAACATAATCTACAGAAAATTTTTTTGTAGACATTTTTGTTCATAGCCAAAGTTTCTCATCATATCTTTAGATTGACAACACACAAAAATTCCAAACTCTATTAATCTGTCCCCAAAACTGCTAAGCACATGCTTTCTTCCAATTTTGTATATGCTTCTTTTGGATATTCACATACAAGGAATCCAGTATTTGTTTTTATCTGGATTATAATGATGAAAAAAAATGCTTGACTAGACTTCAGACCATTTTATGTTACAAATAAACTTGAGGATTCATAGTATGCTTCTATGCAAACTGTGCTATGATATCAATTGACAGTCTCTGAGCTTGCCTCTGTGAGGCATATCCTGTTCAAAGCCAGAGCAGAGTTTCTGGACTCAAACTGTGGAAATGTTACTTATTATATCCATCAGTCATCTTACCTCTAATGCCAGTATGATATTAATTTCTATGAATCAGAAAGAGAAAGCACTATGTGACATAGAAAATACTGACATGTGCTAGATTTTAATGTTTCCTATCTAAAATCAGGAACAACCTAAGGTAATATTCTGTTATCTCATGAACAATATCAAAATATTTTCAAGGGTTGAATGGGCAGTATTTAATACTCCATACATGCCATTTTTATCTTTAAATGATTCATCATTTTACACTAAAATTTTATTCTACATGTTCCATAGCAGATTCATCAATCAATAATATTGTATTTCAGTCTTCACGCCCCATTTTGGCTTAAGGATCAATGTTAAAAAGTATGCATTTCCAAAGATCACATCTTGCCTGCAAGAGTTATAGTAGTCTGGGGATAAGGAGATTGCTCAGTGGTTAAATACATTTATTTTCATGCTAAATCTACTGGCCTTGGATAGATTTTCCAGTATTCACATAAAGCCAGATGCACAAGGTAGTGCATGCATCTCAAGATCATTTGCAGGTGCAAGAGACCCTTGCATGCCTCCCATTGTCTTTGCTTGCAAATACTTTTTTAAAAAATAGAGAATTATAGTATTAATTTTTCACCATCATACCACATCAGCTCTTCATAAGACAACTTTGGGTTATAGTTACTAAATGTCATCATTAATTCTAGCAGTATAATTCAAGGGTGCTGTGTCCTTGAAATGGGACCATGATGATTCAACTCAATTGCACCTCTTTTTTTCCAAAGAACATATTACATAAATCGCCTTTGTTACATTCTTATTATATTTAACTATTTTGTGACATTCCCATTTTTCAGTATTAGCTTTGATATAGCTTTTCCATTTTTTAATGCTTTCTTCATCATTCCTGTTTAGTTTCTTCTGTTAGCTTCATCATATCTATGACAGAAGACCTTCAGAAACCAACTTAAGAGAGAAAATTATTTGTCTCACTGTTTCAGAGGTGTCAGCTCCATGCTACAGGGACAGCATAATAGTACAGTGTTACTGACATCATGGTAGCCAGAATTACAGGAAAGAAGTTCTGAAAGTGGTCAAGGTGAGATAGTGTATGACTCACTGAAAATGACTTCAACTAGGCCACTATTCCTACTCATCACTGTTTTCAAATAATGCAGTTATATTATGAATCAATTTAGTGATTATTCCATTTGGTCTGAGCCTTTAGGATTCAATCACTTCCCAAAAACCCATAAACTGAGAACAAAGCCCTTGATACATTACACTGTGTAAGACAGTTAATATTCAAAATATAAACCTTCTACACCACAGCCAGCTAAACACACACACACACACACACACACACACACACACACACACACACACACCAAAGGAGTTACTGAAAGTATTAGTGAGCAATTACATATAATGATAAACAATTTTATAAGGAACAGTTCCATGTTGGACATAGGCAGGATCCTGGGTTAAAGCAAACCTAAACTGTCTGATATGAAGGCCCCAGGCTATGGAGAAGTATGGAGAGGCATCCTGAACCACCTCATATCTCGGGGACCAGACTGGCAGGGGATCTGCTCCTCCCACTCGTTGGGGTTGCAGTGAGCCAGGATCCTCCCCCCATTCTTGGGGGTCTCAGTGAGCCTGGACCCTGGACAAAATTTCATACCCTGAGATCAGCAGGAAGTAAGATTATTCCGTCTCCAAGCACGGGCTACCTGGACATTCAGATAAGACTTAGGCTTTGCCCATAACCCTGTGGTATTTGGCCAGTTGCCTAGGAAACTCCTTATATGGTATCAGCCAGCACCTTTGCACAGCCCCTCCCCCCACCATTGCCTATGTGCTGGAATGAAAGTCCCCATATGCTAATTAGGCATCAGCAAGAAACTTTGTACATCCAATCCCTTAGGACCCTCTTCCCACCCTCAACTGCTTATAAACCCATTTCCCTGACAATAAAAATAGCTGTCCACAGAGACTGTCTCCTAAGAGTGATTCTCATTCTAACCACCCTGGTGTGGTGGTCTGGAGGGAGGACCCAGGAACCTACAGCTCCACAGTGTAAAATATGACCTTAACTCTTGCCATCAAATACTTAAATAAGATATATATTTTTGACTTCTTTATTTTTTATTTTTCAAGGTAAGGTTTCACTCTAGTCCGGGCTGACCTGGAATTCACTATGTAGTCTCAGGGTGACCTCGAACTCATGGTGATCCTCCTTACTCTGCCTCCCGAGTGCTGGGATTAAAGGCAAGAGCAACCATGCCTAGTTCACTTTTGACAGTTTTTGCATGACTTAATCACACTCATAATCTTAAAGTCATCAGAATTTATGGAATCAGCTCCCATAATTTCATTAAAAGAATACAAAAACATGTATTTATTTATTAACTGGGAGAGAAGCATAGAATGATGTTATAGTCAACTTTGTGGGACCTAAAATTACCTGAGGAAATACATATGATATATTCACTTTTGTTCATATCTTAAGGGACTATCTTGACTGGATTAATTGAGGTGGGAAGACCCTCCTTAACTGTGGGCAGTGGCACCATTCCAAGGGCTGGGGTCCTGAACTGTATAAAAAGGAGATTCAGGAATGGTGGTGCATGCCTGTAATCCCAACTCCTGGGAGGCAGGAGTAGGAGGATCACCATGAGTTCGAGGCCACCCTGAGACTACACCATGAATTCCAGTTAAATCTGGGATAGAGTGAGACCCTATCACACACACACACACACACACACACACACAAAAAAAAAAAAAAAAAAAAAAAAAAGGAGAAAGGAAAAGAAAGGAAGGAAGGGAGGAAGGAAGGAGAGACCTCCCTGATCAGCAACATTGTTCACTATGCATTGTCACTGAGGACTTAATGTGGCCAACTTTTCTTCAACCTCTTTTTACCAAACCATGGCCATCATGAGAGACTATAAGCTGGAACTATATACTGAAAGAAACCCCTCTTCCATTAACCTGACTTTTGTCAGATATTTTGCCTAACAAGGAGAATGTACTAATACATATCAAGATAGATCCTTCAATGTGGAGAAATGAAGTTAGGAAAGGCTGAATCATCAGGTCCCAATATCTTGTCTTAAATAAAATATCAAGCAAAAATTAGCAGTGAAGGATGAAAATAACCATGACTACTGAATACACTTTTGCTGTAAAAAGTGCTGGCTACAAAATTCCAATCACACTGTCTTGCTTTAGTTCTTGAACATACATTTAAATGGCATGGTTAAAACTAGTCTTCCCAGTCTAAGAAACAACTCATCAGTCAGGAATTAACAGAAACAGTGTACATGAAACACTGACAAAAATTAAATTTTCCTGACATTATTTTTGGGTATAGAAATTGTAATTTTTGTCAGTGTTTCATGTACACTGTTTCTGTTAATTCCATCATAGCCACACGTCGGGTCCTGATACTCAGAGAAATTTCTCCTACCCACAACTGTGGGGTTACTCCACAATGCATGACCCATATACCTCAACAAGGAGGGGCCAGGGGAGGGGGTAGGACATGGACGAGCCTAACAATGGTACCAACTTGACTGTATTCACTGAGTACAAAACTAATTAATAAAAAAAATTTAAAAAATTACAATTTACTTTAAAACTTTCTTCTGGGACATTTCACCTGCACATGCACACACACACACACACACACACACACACACACACACACAAATTATATCAGTTACCTTCTTGTTGCTCAGACAAAATACATGACGAAGACCAGTTTAAGGGAGGACAGGCTCATTTTGGTTCACAGTGACAGGGGAGACATGGCATTAGGAGTTTGAGGCAGCTGTCTTTCTCAGTCTACAGTAAGGAAGGAAAGTGTAATGAATGATGGTGTTCAGCCAGCTTTCTTTTTTTATACAGTTTGGGAATTCAGCCCATGGGACGGTGCTGCCCATAGTTAGGGTGGATTCTCCAACTTTAACTAATCTAAACTAGAAAATCCCTCCCAGATATGACCAGAAATTTATTTCCATGGTGATTCAAAATCCTATATATTTGTTGATATTGAAAGTTACAATGACTCTGAAAGCAACAGAGCTTTACTTTTGGATGGACTGTAACTCAGGAGTTAGGTTGTCAGGTGCCCACAGCCTCACAAAACTTCCTCCATTAGCCCAGTGGCCTCCATGCTCTTGTTTTATGAGTTTCAACAATTGAAATCCACAGACCATGGGTAGCAGAGTTTAGAATGATTTTATTATAGGATTTATAGAGCTTAAAAGGAGGAAAGAATGCAGAGCTGCCTATGGGTTTTTCCCATAAATGGGAAAACCAGCCTGGAGACCCTGATTGGGTCTTTTATGATAATTTACTAGATAGGAGGCTGGGCTGGTGAGTCCAGTTGTCATACCTGGTGTCCAGACACTGACACATTTCTAGGAAAAAGAGCATAGCAATTTACATTCCTAAAAAGGGAATTAAACTTTTTTAAGGGGGAGGGTTAGGGTTAGGGCTAGCTGATTTTAGTTTCATGGCACAATTACCCCCAAATTACCTCCTTGTCAACAGATTAACCATCACAATCATAACATGTGGTATTCTGAAACTTTTACTGCAACAGGAATAGTGATTCATGACAGCTGTATTTTTGGCTTTCAAGGAATGAATTTACTAGAAATATAGCAATCAAAAGTTTAAAAAGAAATGGAAAGTAGTATATAAAAACATATTGTAGAGCCAGATAATAATAAACATACATCAGAAATGACTGAAATTTTGTCTAAAAAGTTGAGAATCACTTTAAGAAGGGGAATCCAAACCTGAAAGGCTAAGTAAATTGAACTTTACAATGTAGAGATTAATGAGGGAACTATAAATGATCATCCAAGTAAAACCCTATCCTTTTGTCATAAGAATCATATCAGAAAATCTGGGATTATTGGCATACTCAGTAGGCTAAAGTAGGATAATCACCAGGAGTTTAAGGACAGCATGGAGCTGTAGAATGACTACTAGGTCAGCCTGGGCCAGAGTGAAACCCCACCTCTAAAGAAAGAGAAAGAGAGAAAGAAAGGAAGAAAGAAAGAAAGAAAGAAAGAAAGAAAGAAGAGAGAGAGAGAGAGAGAGAGAGAGAGAGAAAGAAAGAAAGAAAGAAAGAAAGAAAGAGGGAAGAGGGAAAGAGGGAAGGAAGGAGGGAAGAAAGGAAGAAAGGAAGAGGAAGAAAGAAAGACAAATCTGGTTCAAGAAAGAGGTGCTCTAAATATCTATAAAACACCAAAAAAAATAATTCTACAAATAATATCCATTATGACTGAGGAGCCGAATTCTTGTCTCCCCTTCTTTTCTCATTAACAGGTATTCTCATTTTAACCCCAGAGCCCTCTGTGGCAGCCAAATGAACAGTGAAGGAGTATATTTGTATATGCAGGGAATAGAAAATAGAAACCACCTGCTCAGTTTTTACTTCTGCAAGGAAGCTCTGAAAGACTTTTTCTGTTAGAAGAGAGAAGATGTAATTTGGAATGAAGTTCTTAAGTGAGATCTCTCTCATTATAATGAAAATGCTGAACAAACCAATGAGTTGAAGACCTTGTTAAAAATTTTATCTAAGTTGAAAATTTCATTCTCATTGTGCAGTTGAACATGAGGATGAAGGCAACAGTTTTGGCAACCTATTTTACCAAAAATATTTAAAAAGTCATATAAAAGTCATGGAAGTACAAATAAATAACAAACATGTCCTTTTTCTCATTATTTGAATGAAAAATCTAGAATGTTAATCACCTAACATAAAAACTCTCACCTATTTCATAGGGGGAAACAAAACAAAAGAAAAAACACAGCAGAGCAAAACAAAACAAAATTCCTTCTGATATATAGTAGTCAAATTTACTAATAGCATCTTCTTAATGCAGATTTTAGGTTGAATTAATTGGAATTTTAACTAGCTTTATAACTGCATTGATTAGAATGTAAATGAAATTGTTTCATATAACATCTATCAATACCTAAGGTTAGCTACTTTATTTTTGTATAAACCTTTAAATGAATATATGAAAAATCATTATTAGTTTAATAAATAAATAAATAATTGAATAAGTGAAAAAAGCTAAGTTTGAGAAAATAAATTCACTAGATGGTGATATCTAATTCTTATTAAAGTAAAAGAATGATGTGATCTGAAATTTCTATGATCAGAGCTACAGGAAGGAGTATAAGGCAATATGCTTCTAAATTCACACTGATTTGTGAGCATTATCATTGATTCTTTTCAAGGTACTTAATGCAACTAATTCAGCTTTGTGACACCATTTTCTTATTTTCTGAGACTAGTATGAATTTGTGTTGCTGTAAAAGCAGAAGGGAGTAGCCTTCTTTAATTAACCCCCATGCTGGCTGAGCAGAGAAAAGGAAGTTACAAAAGGGACTCTTGCCAGAATTCAGAGCATGCTCTCTCCGGTGATCAGAGAGGGCATTCTTTTGAAGGACAGATCTTTGTTTCCATTTCCTACTGGCTCCACAGCCTGCTCCTGGACAGAGGCAGGGGAGGTAAACATGGGAATGGATTTGTGAAACCTCCATTTCAAAAGTTTACCAAAGGAAACAAATGAAAACATTGAAGGAGAAATACCTTTTTTGATATTTAGCTCCTTATTTTAACTAAAAACTATAAGTGAAATAAGTAGAAAAATGTTATTTCTAAGTGTAAAAATGTAACTTAATTTTCTCAAATGGAAGTTTAACACTTATTTTGGAAAATGGAGATATTATTCTGAACAAAGTAAGATTCTTTACTAAAACAAAAGGCATTGTTTTCATATACTGTACTAATATTTCCTTAAGCTTTCATAAAGGAAAATATTTGTAAGGCATTGATTACCAATAGCCTATTTTTCAAACTTCTGGAAATTTTGATAACAATGGTTGACTAATTTCAAATCTTTTCCATTAAAAACTGAAATTATCACAATATTTTTAGTTAACTTTTAAATGAGTAACAGTTACCATAACCGATTACTCTCTACTCACTGGTCTTTGCTCTATTTAATTTATAGGTACAAAAAACTTGAGGCTGGAGTTTGTTATTAAAGTTTGTGCTTTTGTATTTGAAGTAAATATGTAAGTGAAGAAATCACAGCAAACATTAAGTTTAATGTGAAGTGTTAGAGGGCATGGAAAGTGGGCATACGAGAAACTAAATGTATGCATAAATTGCAGGCTCCAGGAGACACACCATATTTGCACACAGTGGATAGATAGTGTGTTGACATACACTGAAAGTCATGGTAATCACTCAAGCTTGCTATTATTAGATGAGGATGGCAGATGTGTGACAGGTTCTGCCTGATCACAAGGATTACATTTAAATATAAAGGCACACTTCAATTCTGAGAGGTGCACTGTGGCAGCTGGAGAGCTGAGCCTAAGCAAGCCATGTGAGGAAGATGCTGAGAAAAAAGAGACTACTGGCAATTAATCATAAATGTCAAGAAGCATCAAAAGGATATTTCACATTTGACAAAATAGGGGACTCGCCTGCCCCTGAAGAATGAGTCATACACATCTTTCTGTCCTGTTGACTGTGTTTGTGGAATTGGGATGAGATACTAAATGCTAACATAGGAATGGAATGAGCATAAATCAATTCATGTCATTCTAACACAGTATTGTTGGTTTTTCCTCAAATTTTAAAATCAAATATAAGGGTGTGAATATTAAGAGAAGTGCTTACTGGGCAGTTTGATAAGCATAGTATATACATTTATCCAGACAGCAGCAGATATATACCCCTAGGGTGCATGACTACCCCTGTTGTAGGTTTTCAGTATCAGGGATGTATTCCCTCCCATGGAGCGGGCCTCCAGTCCAATTAGAGGGCAGCTGGTTTCCACCATGATAGACATGCCACTATTGCACCTGTTGGCTCATTTGGCCTGGCTGGCCAATTATATGGCTTGCAGTGTCCACTGTTGAGTATCTTCACTGGTGGTATCTCTTTCTCCCATTGAACTGCATGTAGAATGGCTTCTTCCATCTTTCTGTCAGCTGGTCTATATGAATTCTACTCTCATTTTGGGTAGAGAATCTTCTCTTTTCAGATGGCAGTGACCTTGGGACAACCCAGAAGGTATCATAGTGCTGGAAAGAAGTGATTGGAGTACTGAGTAACATCTCGATCACACCTTCCAAGGCTCAGGGTCTAATGCAGAAGAGGTGGCAGAAAGAATGTAAGAGCCAAAGGAAGGGTAGGACTCCTTACAACATGCTCCCTCCAGACATAAAATGGCCTGGATATCCATGACCTCACAGTGCCTGACACTACCTACAAGAGACCATCATAAGAGGAGGAAAAGATGATGACATCAAAATAAAAGAGAAACTGATTGAGATGGGGAAGGGATATGATGGAGAATGGAATTTCAAATGGGAAAGTGGGGAGAGGGAGGGTATTACCATGGGATTTTTTTTATAATCATGGAAAATGTTAATAAAAATTGAAAAAAATTAAAATCAATTTTCAAATATGTGGCAATCTTGATTTTTCTATATAGTAACAAATAGTGTATTTTCGTTCCCACTGATGATCTGACTTGTTTTCTTTCTGTTGTCTTGACACTATCTATGATGTTAAAGGGCCACAATGGCTTCTGCTCTGTCTGTATTTGTGGTTTCTGCTTTGTTTGAATTCATTCATATATTCTACTTGGCTCTTAACTTTGTTAAAAAATCTCTGTCATTTACTTCCCAGCCTTTCCCATTACTATACTTCTCATGTTATCAGATTTGCTTAAGAAATATTTTTCCAATCTGCCTCATTTCTTTTATTGATTGTGGACTTTACTGTATGAACATTGCATATTAGTCAAATTACCATTGGGTTATACTCTTATGTTTCCTCTCCCCTGCCCCCATTCCACTGAGGGCCCTCCTTGCTGGGAATTTTGGTAGTTTCTGTGGGGTCATGAATGTACCAGTCAGTCTTCGTTTATCGGGGGTGTGCCTCAGAATACATTTTCCCACACTGTGGTTATTACAATCATTCTACACCCTCTTCCACAGTTTTCCAGGACCTTTGGCGGGGATGCTATTGGTCTCCTTTAGGGTTTAACTCTAAATACTCTAATTTTCTGCTTTGTTCAATTTTGAGTCTCCTGTGTGTCTACAACCTGCCTCATTCTTGATTATCAATTTCTACTCACTATCATGCTAACTTTTCCTGGGAAGAAGTGAACATACATCTACTCACCCACAGACAGGGTTTCAACAACAGAACAAAGAAACAATTCCACTCAAGTCTAGAGACCAGGGAGTTTATTGGGACCTCATAAAGGAATATAGGCAAGAGGAGCTTTACAGGAGCATGGTTGACTCAGAGACAGCTGCATCAATAAAAGTCCCACCAAAGCACAGACGAAGACTCACGAAAACTAAAACCCTGTAAGTTACTGCAAGACTTACCCTGCTAGGCTATTCTGAGAGTCTATTTACCCAAGAAATCCTTGCATTTATAAGAACTTGGAAGGATCCTTGTGAATCTGGTAACTTTGGGACCTTCCTGAGGCTTGTAAATTGTTGATTTTCTAAACCTTTTTTTTTTTTTTTTACTTCTTGAGCTTTAAGAAGCTTCTATTCAGAACTTCCCACATAATTATTTTTTTTTTAATTCAGAACTTCTTAAGGAGCCTTCCTTCAAAATAGAATGCTTCAATTTGAAGAAAGTTGCTATACAAAGCTCCTCTAATATTCTTCTGCCAAATTTCAAGTTCTTTTTTAATATAGACCTATTTATGATACTTCCACAAGGTAATCATATTTTAGTATTAGTAAAAAATTGGTAAAGGGAATACGAGTTAGTATAGCCACTATGGAAATCAGTGTGGAAGTTGCTAAAAAGCTAAAAATGTATCTACCATATGACATAGTCATACCAGTCCTGGATATATTTCCTAAGGAACCTGCACTCAACTACAAAGATGCTTGTACATTCATATTTACTGCTGCTCTGTTCACAGTAACTAGGAAATAAAACTAGCCTAGATGCCCATCAACAGATGTGTTCATAAGAAACATGTGGTACATATACACAATGCAATTTTACTCAGCAGTAAAGAAAAAAATGATTGAAAATTTGCAAAGAATTTATCATTCCAGAAAGAATATTAAGTAACATGGCCCTAATTCAGAATGTCCAAAACTGCATATTCATTCCATGTGGATTCAGCTTATAACATTTATAAGAATGCATATAAAAGGGGCAATGTGCGTAACCCCCCCCCCAAAAGCTAGAACAGTGATCAAGGGCAGAAAATAGGGTATGACAGGAAGAGAGTGGTAGAAAGATAAAAGGAGACATGTAAACAGAAAGGGTGTGGGGAGGGATAGGGGAAATAGGGCAATGGTAGAGGGAAGTGATGGAAGTATATGTTTTGGCATTGACATACTATTAATACTAAATGCATATTATAAAAGAGAATTTACAACATACCCTATTACTCAAATGAAATGATGTATCATATATATATTGTTTGTATAGCTTTTATACTAGTGGCTTATTTTATTCATTGCACAAGCATGAGGACTTGAGTATGGATGCCCAGTATCCAGGTAAAATCTGGACATGGAAGCCCTTAAATACAATCCTACCACTGGGGAAAGAGAGATAGGAGGAACCCTGAGGTTTTCTGGCCATTTAGTCTAGCTGAATCTATGAGTTCCAGGTACAATGAGAAACCATTTTTCTCAACAAATAAGGTAAGGAGTCTTCTTTCGTTACTTTCCCCATTCTGGTATTGTTTGTATTTCCATTCCCAAAATATTAAGAACATTATTGGGGGATGGAGGGATGGCTTACCACTTAAGGTGCTAGCTTGCAAATCTAAAGGACCCAGGTTTGATTTCCCAGAATCCACATAATCCAGAGGCACAAGGTTGTGCATGCTTCTGGAGATTTTTTTGCAGTGGATGGAGGCCCTGGCACGCTCATTCTTTCCCTCTCTATCTGCCTCTCTCTCTCTCTTTCTCTTTCCTTCTTTTTCTATAAAATATAAATAAAAAATAAAAAAAAAACATTCTTGAATAAGGTTATAACCAGGACATATGGTTTGTGGTTAGTTTAGATAATTAGAAATTAAATCAGCTGTAGCATGTGGGGTTCCATTTTGAGGTTACCAAAGTTTATAGAATTTTGATAGCTCTGATATGGGATAGAAAATGTTATCAATGTAATCAAGTTAAAAGGAATATCAAGGATTATCTTGTTACCATATACTTTTTTTTTCAAGGTAGGGTCTCATTCTAGCTCAGGCTGACCTGGAATTCACTATGTAGTCTCAGGGTGGCCTTGAACTCATGGTGATCCTCCTACCTCAGCCTCCTAAGTGCTGGGATTACAGGCATGCACCACCACTCCTGGCTCCATATACTTTTTCTGAAATTGAGTTGGAATTTTAAGATAACATTTATTTACTAAAACAATATATATATATATATATATATATATATATATATTATATATATATATTATAAAATTTCAAAATAAAATTAATTTTATTGACAATGGAACATGTAATATTTTTATTACTATTTATACGTCATATTTTCCTACTGTAATTTAACTCTCAGTTCACACAATAGTAGAAACAATCTTTAAAAAAAAGTTTGTTTCTTCTTTTAATGTGAAGGAGTTAATTTCAGAAAAAAAATATAAGATTAAACCCAATAGAAATATTAAGTTTCTTGAGTTGCTACTTCAGTTTAGATGGAACATATGAGAAGGTTCAGTTTTGCAAGATGCTCTAATTTCAGTACATTTTCTGAGCTTTAAGAAAGATGCAAAGTCTGTGAGGTCAGGCACAGCTATTCCTAATAATTTAAAAAACCAGTGAAGATTTCAGCCTTATAAGTCCAATGAAAATAAAATAGAGCTTAGTTTTATACAGGTAGCCAGTATTTTAGACACCAGCATTTCAAAATGTGAACATAAATAGAAGCACAGAGCAGTTACACAAATTTCCTAATTTCTCTATTCCAGCATTTAAAGAAATCTTAACCTACAAAGGGAGAAAAACCAATGAAGCTAAGCAAAATATGGGTGAAAACATCATATAATTTTTGACAATTTCCACTACAAAGATTATAAAACTTACAGAAATGTGGAAGACATGTCAAGGAGAAGTGATGCTGGTAAACATATAATGAGCTAGCCTAGCTATTGCCTGGTTTAAAGTATTCTGTCCAACAAAAAGAAAAGTGAATGTTTTCTGGAGTAAAATAATTTAAAGGTTTTTCAAATTGCTCATGTAAGTAATCACATTATAAGTAAAGAATATTAGCATACCAAGAATCCATACAAACATAAATAAATTATCAAGAATAATTACCCAGAGAAGATAATATATTGCAGTTACTAATGATACATTTAATTTTGGATTTAAGTTGAAGATAAATAGATAACAAAACAGAGATTTGGAATCAATAAAAAAAGAATATGCTTAATTAGAATTCACAAACAAATTAGAAAACAAATAGTAATATTGTTTGACTTCTCCTGGGGAGCCCTGAGAAATGTTTATTCTCCCCAGAGGAGAAACCAACAACAGGCAAAATAAAATATTCCACACTAGTGCTGATGTTGAAGATTCAAGATCTTCCTTCAGCATAGGAGTTGCCTTTGCTCAGAGATGTGAAAGGTTGGCAACTGGATCAGAAAAGAGATGGGGAAGCAGAAAACAAGACCCAGAGCATTTTCTCATGCATCCAATGCAAAAGAAATCTTTGTTACACCTGGGGTAGATAAAATTATGCAGTTAGCAAAGATAATTGTTGTCGTGTGTTTCAGGAATTTATGGTTGTCAGTGTTTTTGAATATTTTTTCTATATATAAAATGATGTGATTGAGGTTTGTATGCATTAAAAATCTGAATTTTAACAAGAGAAAAATAAATCTTGAAAATAAATAAATTGTGTGGATCTTTTTTAAAATGACATCCTAAATAATTTGACTATTAAGGGAAGGAAGGCTGTTCTTAAGAGTAAAAGATCAAGCCTTCAAAATAGTTATGTTGTATAGGAATAGCCTAATGAGTGATAAAGACATTGTGGTTATGCTTTTCACAACTGTCTTTTAGTGATATGTACAAAAATATAAAAATATAATTGCTGTAGAATATATATATACATATATATACACATAGACATATGTATGTATATATACATATGTATCTTCAAACACATGTACACACACATACACACACACACACATATATATATATATATATATATATATATATATATATATATATATCACATGTGTATATATATATGAGAGAGAGAGAGTTTTTGTACCTTTTACTCAATGATTCTGAAAATGATATATACAATTGACAGAATGTATCTAATTGAATATTTAGTGCTTTGTATTTCATGGCATGAAAATTATTTTCATAGGTAAAACATGTACAAAATCACTACAAAATTTTGTTAATAAAAATAATTAGACATATGACTTGGTTCCCATATCCCTTAACACAGGAAACCAGTAAGCTCCAGAGAGAAACTCCATTGTGCTTTAAATAAGAGTGGATGTATATATCAATAAATCTCTCTAATAACTAGGATTATCACCTTTAATTTAAACTCCTCTCATCTTTGGTTGGAGAGTCAATTATATCTTACAGATGTGAAGAGGATATATTAATATATTAAGAAAAGAGAGCTGAGCCTACCATGAGATGACTCACTTAACTCTCATCTTCCAAGGTCCAGAAGTTATTACAGAGGAAGCTGTGACACAATACTGCTCACATGACTAGCCTAAAAACCAGTTCTAGAGAGATGGCTACAGACACTGGGGTCACTCAAACCTTTTCAAAACAGAGATCTATTTACTTCAGGTGGGTAATCAAGTGCTTTGACAGAAGCCTGTCTTGTCTGGGACCTCAGGTCTTTCTCATCAATAGCTCAATGTACACTGGATCCGATTTCTTGTGCTGCAAGTTACAAGCCAGAGCAAGATGTTTTAGGGTTAGGTTTCATCCCACCCTCTCCAGGTCCCTTCTTGCCAGATAATCCCTGCATATTCCTGCTGAGGGTTGTATTTAGTCTGCTATCCAGGTGAAATGGCCAACACTCTAACTGAAGGCGTGGCTATTCAACAGCAAACAGCTTGACAAGATGGATGTGCCTGTGCAAAAATGGCATACAGCTTATATGGGTAACCAATAGCTCTCTGATTGACTAAAAGATCCACTCAGTGGAAAGGAACCTTTAGCTGGAACTGGGAACCAAGTCAGAATCCTATGGAGACCAAGATCATGGACTCTGAAAAGAAGCTCCCACTTGTCTTTAGCCGAAAGAGAGGCTACACCCATCAAAATCTCTCTTAATGAATAATGATTATCCCATTGAACATATGCTGACCTCATTCTCCTTTGGAGAATCTGTTCTTTTTCTGAATTCAGCTGGAACTGAGAAGACAAACAACCCCTGATACATCAATCAGGGCCCAGATTAAACCACAGAGGAATTGGCAAGATGAGCAAGAGTGCTGCTTCAATAGTGAGTCTGTCAACCAGCCCCAGGGTCATGGAGACAGACATTGATGATACTGAAACAGCAGCAAAGCATAAATCCAGACCTTGCTGAGAGCACAACAATGCTAAAGTAGATTTAAAACACACCCAGCATGGCCCAGGGAATATTGCAGAAGAGGGGGTGGAAAAGATTGTAAGAGCCACAGAGTGGAAGGGAATGTCCAGAGACACTGCCCGCCCCCCTTACAATGACTGACTGATAGTCTTACTTTTCATAACTGGCAAAACCAGGGGAAATACTAGCACCCCCACTGAGGAGGGCCCCATCTTCCACATAAACAGTAGGGCATGGTCACACATGTTTTATAACCTTAGTCCATCAAGGAGCAAAGGCTTTGGAATTTTCAGAGCTCAAGAAAAAATGATAAGCTCCAGAATCTGTAAGAGGTTCTGGCTCAAAAATGAATGAATTTAACACCAATAGAGCAGGACACCCAATAGTCAGTTCCAACCACTGCATCCAAGCACACCCAGATGCAGGTGAATTCATGGGTGGTCACAAGAACACACACATTTGTATATACCATACACACAACACACCACACAAACACACACACTACAATACATATGCAAGCAAAAAAACATAGTATGGATAAGAAAATTGATACAAAGCAGTTTCATCAACTCAAAAATCAAAGACATCAGTAGATTTTCAGAACATTTTTAATACAAAATACAGCAAATACAAAAGACTTTTAATAAAAAGACTACAGAAGATAATATTTTTATGAAAAGAAGATTAAATTTGATTTCATATATTTTGTTTATAAAGGACTAAGAATATACATACATGATCTTAATTATGCATTTCTTGATTTTTCAACTAATTATTAATTATAGGTATGAATACATGAACAAAGAATATTAGAATATATAAATTTTCAGATTATTGTTTGCTGTTATATATTTGTTTATATAATAACCCTTATAATCTACACATATATTATAAACACACAACATACCAACATTCACCATTCTGCATATTATTGAATACCTTTGAGTCACACCAGATCTTATATATTGAAGAGCTGTGGGTGAGTTCATTTTTCACCAACAGAAGTTGGAAAATCTCATCAAAGCTACATACACAGATTTTTATGAAGCTTTGTAAATGGTTGTGGTGGTTTGATTCAGGTGTCCCCCATAAACTTAGGTGTTCTGAATGCTAGGTTCCCAGTTGATGGAAATTTGGGAATTAATGCCTCTTGGAAGCAATGTATTGTTGGGGGTGGGTTTATGGGTGTTATAGCCAACGTCCACTTGCCAGTGTTTGGCACACTCTCCTATTCCTGTTGTGTTTATGTTGGCCAGGGGGTGATGTCCAAACTCTGCTCATGATATCATTTTCCCTGCCATCATGGAGCTTCTGCCTAGAGCCTATAAGCCAAAATAAACCTCCTTTTTTCCCACAGTCTGCTCTTGGTTGGGTGATTTCTACCAGCAATGTGAATCTGTCTGCAACAGAAAAGTGGAACCAAGGAATGGAGTTGCTGCTAGACATCTGACTGTATGGCTTCGGCCTTTTGGAGCTGATTTTCAAGAGAAATGTGGAAGGACTTGAAACCTCGGCCTAAGAGACACCTTGCAGTGCTGTAAAGTCCACCTTGATGGAATATTCTCATCAGAGTTGAAAGACTGGAGTACAGTAAGAACTATGGACTGAGAGGTTGGTTTATGAGGGTTAGAAAGAGCTTAGCTTGGACTGGGCTAGCAGTTCGTGTTAGAAGCTTGCTGTTGCGGCTGTGTCCTGAGAAGTTGTGCAGGGTTGCTTTTCATAGAAATGAACTGGTGTGAGCAGAGGGTTAAGACACAGAAAAAAACAAACAAACAAATAATCCTAAAACAAAACAACAACAACAACAAAAAAAACAAAAAACAGACAAACAAAAAATTTTGGGTGAACTGTTGCCCATTCAGCTGCAATTGAGAGATTACAACCTTTGAGACTGGGCCAGCTGACCTGCACTGGGACAACAGGAAGAATGTAGACTCTTTTGAAGTGGACTGAGTGCTCAAAGAGTGTCCTGTTCTTCAAAGTCTGCTTTATTCCCCCCTGGATCAACAAAATATCACCCTACCTGGTATTGCGGAGTATAAGAAATGCAGGAAAGAGGTCCTGTGTTTGCAACATGGTCCTGTGTTTTGGAAGTGGCCATGGGAAGTGTGAAGCAGGATTGCTGGATGCCTGGATGCCGACCCCATGGGGCCATGAGGATGAACCGTGGGTTGCAATGGAGACCCAGTGGAGAGGCCAGGACCATGAAATAGCTGCCAAGGATAGCTGCCAGCCCTGGTAGAAGTTTTCCAGGATTGTGAGTAGCCTAGCTTGAGGGGCAGAATTGGAACACCAGAGACTTGTTGATGGTTAGAATTATTGGACTTGGAGATTTGTCACTGACTAGAGTTGATGGACTTGAAGGTACACTTTGATGATTGCCCTAGTTGTTTTAAATCTTCTAGTGGTTAAATATTTCTTTGTTATGCCCAATGCCATCTTTTGCATTGTGAATGTTTATTCTGTGCCATTATGGGTTTTGGAGGGGGGTTGGTATTATGGCTCAGTGTAAAGATCTTGGACTATGGGGATGTTTGAACATCATTGGGATTAATAAAAACTATGGGAACTTTAAAGATGGACTGAATGCATTGCATTTTACATTATGGTTGGTTAACAGTTTATGGGGGCCAGGGGCAGAATGTGGTGGTCTGATTCAGGTGTCCCCCATAAACTTAGGTGTTCTGAATACTAGGTTCCCAGCTGATGAAGATTTGGGAATTAATTCCTCCTGGAGGCAGTGTATTGTTGGGGGTGAGCTTATGGGTGCTATAGCCAGTTTCCCCTTGCCAGTTTTTGGCATACTCTCATGTTGCTATTGTCCACCTTATGTTGGCCAGGGGTGATGTCCACCCTCTGCTCATGCCATTGTTTTCCCTGCCATCATGGAGTTATAAGCCAAAATAGACCTATTTTTTCCCACAAGCTTCTCTTGGTTATTGATTTCTACCAGCAATGAGAACCTGACTGCAACAATGATTAAAACATAGGTTTTTTTTAATGTATAAATGGAATAGGGACTAAGAAGAGAGATGACAATATAATTTATAATTTATACCCCATTTCAGCTATGGTATCAAGATTTGAACTCAAGAGGAAGGCCTATGTATAAAAATTATTTTATCTGGTTGAGTGTGAGAAATAATGAAGGATCAGCCAATGGTTATGGAAAGAGAGACACAAAGAGAAATATTTTCATGCAAACTGGATAGAATTTGCTGATAGACTAGTTTTAAAGAAACAGCAGTGGACAAGGTAAAGTAAAAAGTGATTAAGAATGACTTTCTTGGTTCTGGCTGATGACTTGAAGTTATGTACAATTTACTTATGCAAATATAACAAATGATGTTCTTTGAAAGTTTTTTGAAGTTTGATTGTAATATGATTAGTAATAGAAGATAATAACTATAGAATATACAAGATTTTCGTTGCATAAATAGAGATATTTAAGTCTACATAAGAACTAAACTTTGGAAATTCTCAGACATCAATGTGATATGAAAAACTTAAAAACACTAACATGTAGAAAGAAACTGTAAGAGAAAAATGCCATTTTTTGGTATTAAGTGTTAACCTTTTTCATTCTTAGGTCCTGGAGTTGGGGAAGGAGCATTCAAAGTACAAGGAGCAGGATGTTTTTAGAAAATAAATTGTATTTAGGTTAAGTAACCAAGGCTTAGTAAAGAAAAACGTTCATGTTCTTTCTCATATATAGTTCCTGGCAAGGAATATCTAGATTTGTTTGTAAACTGGAGTAAGAGACAGTAATAGAGGCCAGGAACCTAGAATGAGGTTTGAAGAGAGGAGAAGCAGTGAAGGATTAGGTAGGGAAAGAAGACAGGGATGTACGGAGACTGAATACAAGGGGTGGAAAGGTTTAAGTGGGAATTTGAGAAAGAGAGGGAGGAGAGGATGGAAAGAGGAATATCAAAACTAATGACAGCATAAATAAGATATATAGGACCTACTTCCTCATCAGCTAATTAAAAATTAAAAGATAAGTATACAGAAAGATGATAGATAGAT
Organism: Dipus sagitta; assembly: GCA_036346955.1. NCBI lineage: Eukaryota > Metazoa > Chordata > Mammalia > Rodentia > Dipodidae > Dipus > Dipus sagitta. Next base: position 86,658,340 of record CM070771.1, on the reverse strand, counting down.
GATAGATAGATAGACAGATGATAAATGACAATAGACAGATGGATGGATGATAGTGAAGTACCCTGCTTGGGTAGAGAAAGTGTCACCGTGAAGCCACATGCTGATGTAGGTAAATCCCAGTGCCAAGGATGGACCATACTTCCCCAGTTCACTGTTGGTCAGGCAGAGCTATGAGACCCCCAGAACAATACATGATATCGCCACTGCTCTTGGATACCCACACAAGAACTAAATATTTAAACCCTACTGTTCAAGAGACCACATGCTGCAGTAAGAGGACACTGAGAAATCAAGCTGGAATTGAGCCAGAAGCTACCTCCCTGCTAGTTAGCTGTTTTAGCACTAGAAAGTGTAATGTAAACTATTGGGGGAGAAAAGTCATTAAGTGTCTTAACAAGCAGTAGATCTTTCAAGCCACATAATCAACTGCAGGGAAAGATGTGCCTGTAGTGGCAATAGTGGTCCATAGGTTATGGGAATAACTAAGAGCTCTGTGATTTGAGTCCTATGGTAAATAGATATCATGAGTCTAGCAGACCACATCCTAAACGTATGTTCTGCTCAGTGATTAATTCTATTCTCACTTTTGGTCAGATAAACATTTTTTTAAAATATAGATGGCAGTGAATACTGGAGAGAACTAAGACTTTCAAGGGGACAAAAAGAGAAAGTTCAATGGATATGACTGTTCGAGTCATCACTATCAAATCTAGAAGGCCTCAGTGAACATTGCAGAGGAGACAGCAGAAAGAATATTAGTACTGCTTTCTCTGCCAGCCAGAGACACTTCTATATGGATAAGGTGGTAGACACTGAAGAGACTCAAAAATAATTAATGCTAAAAATAAGAGAGTGTTGAGAGTTCAACACTAAATGGGACATCCCCATCATATCTTATAAGTCTCAATATTGTGGAAGAAAGTATAGAAAAAATGTTATAGCCATAGATTGGGAAGGGGTATTTGATAAACAGTCCTCTGTTTAGAAACTTACTGGTATATTCATGACCTCACAGGGGTTGTCACTGCCCCCAAAAGACCTGCACAATTCTGAATAAATCAACATTTTGACATAGAGGACAGATGAGGACAAAAAGACTGAGGTATCAGTACAGAAATTTGAGGGTGCTCCTGTTTGGAAGTAGATCAGTGCTCAGATGAATGGATATGGAGAGGAGACAAAAGATAGCAATAGGGCAAGAATATGATCAAATTACACTATGTTCATGTGTCAAAGCTCCCAACATTGTAAGTGCTCCAACAAGAAAGAAGCTGACAATTTGGATATTTTGCGGAATGGACACTCAAAATAAGAAAAAAACAAACTTTAACGTATTTGGCTAAGGTCTTTGATAATATGTTTTCCAACAATGTGTTTTTGGCAAAGATAGATGTGGGTGGATCTTACTTCCACAATGCTCCGCATGTGGCAAATACAAGATCAGATGCCTGGAGCACCCATTAGATAAAATAATTAAAATCTATCCCAATGCATTGCTGACAGGCACAAAAGTAAGAAAAACACTGAAATTAAAAATGAAATTAAGGAAAGAACCTTGGGAGAGAAGTAAGCAACAGAGCTAGTTTTCAACCAGATAGCTTTCTGCCTAGAGTTGAGGAACTGAGTTTTTGCTCAATAGGTCTAATTATATAATAAGCCCCAAAGAATTAAATGCACAGTTTAGGATTTACCCAGGATGCAGATTTTGATGGAAGATCTTGTACATATAAATAGAATCTTAATAGCTTAAAGAGAATTAAAACCAATTGCACAGAAAGATACATAGTAGAAACCTTAGAAATCTTGAGTTATTAAAGAATGGGGAGAAAAATTCACTTTTCCCATTTAGAACCCAAAATGACTTGTACATATAGGAAAACAAAACACTATAAGGACGATAAAATTCAACATTCTTCATGTAATGCACATAATTTACATACTGCAATTTAAATGGCAACAAGTATATTATATAACTTTGATAAAGTGTGGGAAATGTACAATAAAATTAAACGTTAATCCCATTGAAAATTTTAAGAAAATCTTTTTAAATGTGTGGAAATTTTAGCAAAAATATATAATTATCTTAAAGTTTCAGAGAAACAAAGTTTTCATGGTATGAACATAGCAAATGAAAAGACAGAATCTAATTGTAGAAAAATCCTAAATATGCATCACTTCACACATTTGGCTTATTACAATTAGTTTAGTAATCCAACTGTACAATTTATATCACAAAGTAAATGGTTGGGAATAACCTAACCATTCTAAAAAAGAATATGGGAAATCAAGTCTCTGCATATACCAAGAGCAACTATGGCATCTATTCTAACACAGTGAGGGGTAGCCCTTGAATAAGGGGCCAAAAGAAAAGAAGTAAAAAGAGAGCCTAGATATAGGCAAAGCAGAAATAAAACTATTTTTTTTTGTATAGAAAACTGATAGGATGTAGAATAGGAAAGCAGATTAATGAGGAAACAGAGATTTATCATATCTCAAAGTAATGGCTGTAACCATAACAAGGAAGTATTAATGAAAGTAGTCTGGGACAAGGAAATGTAAAAAAAAAAAAAAAAAAAAAAATACCATTCCCCTTGCATTTAAAGAATCCAGCTATGCTCATAATCCCAGCCCTAAGGAAGCCAAAGTAGGAAGATTTAGAGAACAAGGTGTGATGTTTAAGTTTTGTTGTCAGCTTGATCTGTTTAGGTCTCCACAGACATTCCTCATGGGTCTCTGAGGTTGATTCCAGAAAGGATTAATTGAAGGAAGAAGTCCTTCCCCCAGGGTGAGCCCCTCCCCCAGAGTGGGTGGACTCTATGGATGGGTGTTTTATCTAAGGAGGCCCTGTACACTGAGACCTACTGGGTTCCTTGACAATTGGGGCTGCAAATTGCTATTGTTAGACCACTGTAAGCTAACCCAATAAATTCCTTTTTAATACAATTCATTTTATATGTTTTGTTTCTGTAGAAAACCCTGACCAATACACAAGGCAAACTGGGTACATATGGAAAGTCTCTCTCAGAATGAATGTTAAATAAAAATAAAACAAAACAAGATAGCAAATATCATTACAACAGCTTGGCAGAAAAGAAGCAGCGTGGCTGCGAGGAAAAACTCAACTGTGGCTGTGAAGAGCAGAAAACTTAGACACTGGCTCAGGGAATATAAAGTCAAGAGGAAATTGCCTTTAATGTTGGACTGTAGGTCATTTGCACAGACTAATCATGATTAGGAAAACACATCGCTTTTTTGTAAGTAGTCAGTCAGTGACAGAGGCTCAGAATGGAAAATGACCTCCCAGAGCCACTTTCTGGTCCTTGACCTTTAACATCTGTAGGTGGCTTTGCAAACCTGTGTTCCAACCTTCTTCCCAGGTTGATGGGCTCCAGAAGCCTGGGCACCTTTCCTATGTGTCCACCAACCAATCCAGATTTCTGCTATGCACCTAAGCTTGATTATGAGACACAACTCATCTAAGTACCTCTTAGTTTACATTTCCAAGGTTATAAAGAAATCCAAATCAGGCTGCCACATGACAATCTGCCCATGATGTCTCCTAGTTACTAAGCTATAGATCTTTACTTCATTTCTTTCAACATACGGAAATTGGTCAATGTAATACACCACATAAACAAGGTTAAACATAAAAACCACATGATCATTTCGATAGATGCAGAAAAGGCCTTTGACAAGATACAACATCACTTCATGATCAAAACATTGGAGAGAATTGGCATGGTTGGTTCATATCTTAACCTAATAAAGGCAATATACAAAGCTCTGAAGGCCCAAATAATACTTAATGGAGAGAGACTGGAGGAATTCCCATTAAGATCAGGAACAAGACAGGGTTGTCCACTCTCACCTCTGCTTTTCAATATAGTACTGGAAGTCCTAGCTCAAGAAATAAGACAGGAGAACGAAATAAAAGGGATACAATTTGGAAAGGAAGAAGGTAAGTTAGCTTTATTCGCTGATGACATGATTGTATATGTAAGAGACCCGAGAGACTCCATCCCAAAACTCCTGAAGATGATTAACTCTTATAGCAAAGTAGCAGGATACAAAATCAATGCACAAAAATCAGTAGCCTTCCTATATGCAAATGACAAAGATACAGAGAAGGAAATAAGGGACATAGTTCCATTTTCAATAGCAACAACAACAACAAAAAAATACCTTGGAATAATGTTAAACAAGGAAGTGAAAGATCTATACAATGAAAACATAAAAACACTCAAAAAAGAAATTGAGGAGGACTTAAGAAAATGGAAAGACCTCCCATGCTCCTGGATAGGTAGAATTAACATTGTGAAGATGACAATCCTACCAAAGGCAATATGCAGATTTAATGCAATTCCAATAAAAATCCCTACAGTGTTCTTCACAGAGACAGAAAAAATGATCTCAAATTTCATATGGAAAGGCAGAAGGCCTCGCATATCCAAACATATCCTCAGCAAAAGAAATACCTCTGGAGGCATCACAAGTTAAAACGAACTGTGTTTCTGTATTTTTTACCTGGAAAAAATATAAGCACAAACCAGTGAAAATATCTGGATATTAATATCATGAAACAGAAGAAAGTAATTTGACAAACATTTGCGATGTTTTACTTCCACAACTAAATAATTCTTCCTTGAAAAAAAAATGAGAGTTATATTTTCAATCTCTAATGCACATAGTCAAGTCATAGGTCAATTGAACTACTGAAGAAGTTATAAACATATGAGGCATGGGAGCTCAAAGGAAGTAAAAAAAAAAAAAAAAACATGCTGTAGTCTGCATAATGCTTTTTAAACAGCCATGAAGATGGATTTTAGTTATAGATAAAAACTAAAAACTCAGAGGATTGTTAATCCAATTTATGTGAATTTTCAAAAGTCTCTATGTGCATTTAAATAGAAAAAGTAGGAGAAAGAACAACAAAAGTCTTGACAGATGTTCACTACTCTTACTCACCAAGTTGGCTTTATTTTTGTTTCTGAGAGCATATTACAGAAATCTATACTTCCTTCCCCTCTTATATCAATATGTGTACACACACACACACACACACACACACATACACACACACACACACACACACACATATATATATATATATATATATATATATATACATATATATATACATATATATATATATATACATATGTATGTATGTATGTATATATAGTTTTTGCTAATCTGACGTGAGCAGGAATGAAACATCTTCCTTCTGACAAAAGCCAATGGGTCACCCTCCAGCCTGACTTGTTCCTTGAGGCAGTGACTAGGAAAGCAAGGGACAATGTGCTTCTGCCATAGATTTACAGTAAAAGTAAATCTTTATTGAATTACAAAAAATAAACTCAGAGTTGTGGTTACCACAGCATGGACCCTGCTTGAATAAAAAAGCTAAAGCAGGTGTCTGAGTAGAATTAACCCTCAGTATAAGTAGGAATATGGGCAGAAAACAACATGCATAAGAGGTTATAGGCAACGCTGTGGCACAGCATAGCTCAGGCTGTACATCTTTTTCTAGTGGAATTAGGTTGGAATGTTACAGTTGTTTGTTTCTAATATGTGAGTGATGTATTTTTGTTTATTTTTTTAACCTTATACATTTTGATTGCTCTGGGACTATAAAAGATGGAGCTTAGTATCTGTGCCATAAAAATTAAAAAAAGAAAAATATTGTGGTATCAAAAGTTTTAATGTGCATGATATTTTGGGAAATTTTTCAGGATTTTATTAAATGTTTTTGGTGCCATCATCTTATAAAATTTACTGACTAAGGACAGTTAATTAAAACTTAAAGTGATAATGCTGATTCTCCATAGATTAAAAAAATGTATTATTTATCTTAGTTTTTGTTTTAATTTTATTTTAGGGCCTAAGTCTATTTTATCCAAATTTTCTAATGAGAACATTGTCAGTGGAATCTAGGCATGACTTACATCCTTCCATTCAAAGTCATTTCTTCTTGACTATTAATATTAAGACATTATGATACTGTTTTTTTCATGAATAATATTGCAAAAAGCAAACCCCTGTTAAAATAACACTGCTATGTAAAATAAAAGAAGACAATAAAGCTCTGAACTTTAGGAATGACTTTGTCCTTACTTTGTCTTCCTGTGGGAATTTAGCAAAGCCTTTTAAGATTCATTTAAAAAAAAAAAAGCTTCATAACTGTTAAAGATAGTATGGGGAGAAATTGCTGTGCTATGTTTAAATTCCATTAGAGCATTGTGGGTTTTTACATCCTAAGTGGTCCTTTTAACTTCCCAAGTAAATATTTGAGATCTAAGCTAATTTGTTCTCAGCAAAAATATGCTCAAAATTGATAAAGGAAATAATTTAAAAAATAGTAGTTTTTACATTTCACTTTATGAATATAGAGCTGAAATATATTCTAAAATCAAAATTAAAAAAATTAAATAATGTGTTAAGAGGTAAACGTTTTGAATTTGCAGTGAGAAAATATGCAGCTCAACTGAGCATTTGATCAATAGCATTTTCTTCATTTATAGGAGGAAGCACTAAATAATGAAAAATCTCCTAATAGCAGTATTACAAAATATGTCATTTCAAGTAGCATGTTATATTTTTCCTAAACTTTGCACATAGATTTTAATGTAGAATAAACTAAATGCTAAGACTTTCTGCATGCCAAGTGTGCTTGAGCTACATAGGGTCATTATAATCATTAATAAATGTACCCTAGATGAATTAATGATTATTTGTAATATAATGTATAAGACAATTTTCATCAGTTTATAGCAGTTGCTTTGAGGGTGTATGCTCAAACTCACTAATCATACATATGCTCCCCCTTGGTATCATTCTAATTCACTAACTGAACTCTGAAGTTCTGCTTACATACAGACCATTGATTGACCTGTACCAAATATTTCTTCTCTTTATGAAAACTCACTAAATGCACCTTTTAAAGTACACAAAAACACACAAGGTCAAAGACAAGAGAGGAAATAGATGAGGCTTCACTTATTTGACTTATAACAAAATAGCTGCAGGGGGTGTGGCCGATAAGAAAAAGGTTTGCCTCTCAGTTTTTGAAAACTTCAATTATTTAAGAAGGTAAAGGTAAAAGTGATAGTAGATTGTATGAAGTTGCATTTACCCGCTGGCTCCCAGATCACTTTCTTAAAAAAAAAAAAAAAAACAATTCCACCTCTTACCTAGAAACTTTGTCTTCTACAGAAACTCTACTTGAACTACAAGCACAGAAGAGGATAGAGACAGATGTGGTAATACAAAAAGACATGAAAAGTAGAGTCCGTTCCCATTCCCACAACCTTTCTGAGAATAAGCACAGCCATCTAATATGTATTAGGTAAGCAGAAAATTAGAGGATTTAGGTAAGGAAATGGATTCATTTCTGTTCAACCCTGAGTAAAGGCCTCTGATCGAAAAAAAAAAAAAATCCTTTATCTAAAGCTTCAAAAGCAGCTTTAAGTGGCTTACTTATGTGCAATAGGTCATAAACGCTTGCTGTACTTTGGAGGTAAATAAGTAACAAGAAATATGAGGGCTGTAGAGATAGTTCAGTTTCTAATGACTTAGCTGTGTAAGCATGAGGCCGAGTTCAGATCCCCAGCACCAATGTAAAAGTGAACATGATACCCATCTGTAACCTAAGTGCTAGGGCTAGAGAACAGGAGAATTTCTGGGACTTGCTAACCAGCTGTTTATTCGAATACTTGAGCTCTATGTTTAATGAGAAATCCTGTCTTAAAACCACAGAGGAGAGCAGTTGAGAAAACTATCTAACATCAACCTCTGGCATCCACACTTATGTGCACACAATGCTCTGAAATACATACAAACACACATACACACAAGCAAAATACGCAAAAATATTATGCTTTAAAAAAGAAATGAGAGCCGGGTGTGGTGGCACACGTCTTTAATCCCAGCACTCGGGAGGCAGAGTTAGGAGGATCGCTGAGAGTTTGAGGCCACCCTGAGACTACAAGACTACATAGTGAATTCCAGGTCAGCTTGAGCCAGAGTGAGACCCTACCTCAAAAAACCAAAAAAAAAAAAAAAAAAAAAAAAAAAAGAGAAAAGAAAAAAAGAAATGAAAATGAGCAAATCCCACAGAGAAAACAGAAAAGGAAGAAAGTGCAAAAAGCATAAAACCGTTGCCACTTGAACTACCACATGGAAAGGTATCATTCATTTGAAGAAAGTACTCTGGGATAGAGTATTGAATGCAAAAGGAGAGGGCTTGTTTGATATAAATGCATTTAGTTAATGGGTTAGATAACAGTGTTAATAAAAATTTCATCACATTAGAAATACATCCTATGTCTTTTGTTACACAGAATTTTTGCATGGAATTTACTTATTCTCCTTTGTTTCTTACTTTAATGCTAACCATAGTCTTTTAGAAAATATTTTACTTATTTATTTGAGAGAGAGAGAGGCAAATAGAGGGAAAGAGAGAATGGGCATGCCAGGGCCTCTAGCTACTGCAGACGTACTCCAGATGCATGTGCCCCTTGTGCATCTGGCTTACGTGGGTCCTGGGGAATTGAACCCTGGTCCTTAGGCTTATAAAAGTTAAAGTTGATTAAGCATATGGCTATCATATTTCAACTAATTGTATTTAACTTGAACTCCTTGCCTTTTCTTGTTGTAGAATCTTTCATATCTATGCTAATGGGTTGCCACTCTAGAGAAATAGGGTTCAGTCTGCTGCCAAGAATACATGATAAAAAGCAAAATCTAATTTATCCCCATGTCCTCCACCTCTGGAATTTAAATGTGCAGAAAGAAATATTTTCATGTTTCAAAATTCCCAGTGGGAAGAGAGAGATGGTGAGATGTTAGTGAATGATTTTAATATTAACAAAGTAGAATAACCATCTACAAAATTCTACCCATAATTTTTCTAGATATTTTGTACCAATTTCAGCAATCTGGGCATGATGTCCCAATTTGTGGCTCTAACAATATTTTCGCCCCCTCTTCCACAAAATTCTCTGAAGCATGTTCGGTGTGGTTTAAGTGTACTTCAGTGATAGGCTGGCTGTTAGGAGCCCCACATCTCTTCTTTGGTAGGTGTTGAGTACCCTCAATGTTTCCTTCATCCTGGTGCTGATTATCAGGTTTACTGTAGAAGCTGCATTCTTGCTCACCTCCCCAGTTCCTCTGTGGTTTCAGTTGGGGCTTAGCTGAAGTAGAAGGAGTCGTGTTTCTCCTCAGTGTTTCTCCTTGCTATGGTCTGAAAAACAAACAAACAAACAAAAAAAAAAAAAAAAAAAAAAGCAGATTCTCCAACAGAGAGTGAAGACAGCACAGCTTAAATGGGATAAACATTACTAATTTAGGGAGAATTTTATGGATATAGTCCCTCTTTTAGCCCTAGATTAGTGGGAGCTTGACATTGGAGAGCATAATCTTTTCTCCATAGGATTCTGACCTGATTCCCAGTTTCAGATATGGATTCCTTCACACTGTGACATTGTGTGAAGTTTTTTTTGTTTTTTTGTTTGTTTTCTTAAGTGTAGTTCTAAATAATTATTTTACAATGAAAAGTTTTATCTTTAGTTAGCCAAATCAGTTTGGTTCCTATTTTATTTCTGCTTTTGGTGTTTCCTTTAAAAGGATTACTTTCTATTCCAAATTTAAGGGTATTGACTGACATTTATTTATAATTCTATTGTTTTGGATTGTTAAATTTTATTTATTTGACTGTATTCTAGGCCAAAATGATTTACAATGGCAAAGATTTTATATATATATATATATATATATATATATATATATATATATATATATATATATACTGTTTATCCTAAAGGATTATACTAAAATTGGAAATGGACACTGAGTTGAAGAAAGGATATTGGTTGTATGCTTTTTTTTAATTTTCTTTACCTTTTGTCTTGGACTCTTTTACTTATAATATGCATTTTTATACAGTGACAATGCTTAAAATAATATCTTTCTATTAGATTTAATGTAACTTTTAATTGTAGAGCCATTCATACAACACCATTAATCAGTCCCCATCTAGGATTTATAAAAATGTGCTCCACACATGTGGCTTTAACCTCCACTGATTTCAAGGGCTCTGTCATTATCCCATTTTCCAGGGTGAGGTGATTTCTAATTACTGCACATCCTGATGTCTAATTTCATGTGATAAGCTTGAAACTAATAAATGAAAAGCCCTGTTTATTTCCAAGGGCAAACTCATTTGCAAAGGATGACAAGGAATAAAAGCAGTAACACTTAAAGCATTGTCAAAGGTGAATTTCACAAAACAAAATATATATTTAACTGAGTCTTGCCAATATTTTCCTGTCTGCATAAATAAAACATAAAAAAAATCCAAAAGCCTTTGTTTCCCTTTCAAAATCTAGAAAAAGATAAAACTGATAAAAATAAAAGGGACAGCTATTTTCATATTGGTTTGCACATATTATCACTGAAAAATTATTGAAAATAATGAAATTTTTCTCTCAATATACAAGTGTGTGACTATTTAGTATTTATGAACTACTTAATGTTTATATGGGTATTAATATACCTATATAACAGATATTCATATTATATACTATATTTTATGTGTTATATAAAATATAATATATTAATATCCATATAAATATTAGATAGTTCATATATAGTAAACAGTAGAAAAGCCACTTAAAGTAGTCAAATGAACATTCAGAATAAAATTGAAGCAGAGATTACTATGTCTCCCTTATAAAATTATTCTTTCATATTTCCTTAAATTGAGAATTCTGTATTATAAATCTAAAAAATGACAGATTTTAAGTACTCAATTAATGTGATAACTTCATGTCTATCATAGGTAGCAAAAGGTTGATACCTCCCTGCATTTTGATGTGTATATCTTTGCAATAGAGGTGTGTTTGCGCCATTGAATAAGCCAGGTTGTATAAAGAAATGTGCATTATATTCAAGCATGGCTTGAACTTCTCTAACTGTTGACTCTTTTAAGTTCAAAAAGTGTTTTTTGCTGAGTCCATTTTGCTGCTCATGGAAAGTTGAAAATCGATAGCTGCAGGTTGATGAAATCTCAATCCATCTGATTCCTTTCCATTGCCATTATGCAGACAGTCAAGTGTGATGTATTTAGTTCATGCCATACTTATTACTCTCAAGCACAGCTTCTCATCAGGGAAAAATTAGTGCAGATGAGAAGTAATCAAGAAATTCTGGAGAGGTTACAGAGATCTTCCTTCTAACTGCTTCTCCCTCCGCCCTCCCTGTCTTTGGCTCTCAGTCTTTTGCAACAAAGAAAAGTTAACCTCTCTAACAGAATGGTTCAGGAAGTTCTGTAAAATTATTTTATATCTTTATTTTCTACAGAATTTTGTACACTATTTTCTATAGTCAGAGCAATAAAAATATTGGGTGAATAAATTTAAAAATTAAAATATAGCTCCTTTACTAGAGCTATCACACCATTATTTTGATGAACCTAAACAACACAATGAATGAAACTGGTTTGGATATTTTACTTTTACTGAATGAGCAATCTAATACAAAAATAGGTGATGTAAAATTATTGTATAATACAAAGACTAGGATGGATGTGGCAATGCATTGCCTTGGCTTATAGTGTGTTTCTGTGGATCAAAGGCTGGTTAATCTTAGACACATTCTCTTGTTGTCTAGCTATCATTTGTCATTATTAATGAGAAAGTTACAGTAATATCAACCTGCAAGTTTTGGTGGAAGAATAAAATGAGTAATCAGTTTAACATACTTTGCAAACTTAACATTTATTATGGATTAGTTGCTAATTAAAGTACTTTACACACCAATGACTATTTGAATATGCTGAAATTCTTTCATATTTTATAGTATCTGAATTAAATGTTTTATAGAATTTAATTGTGAAAACATTCCATGCCAGGCTGGAGAGATGGCTTAGTGGTTAAGCACTTGCCTGTGAAGCCTAAGGACCCTGGATCAAGGCTTGATTCCCCAGGACCCACATTACCCAGATGCACAAGGGGGCACACATGTCTGGAGTTTGTTTGTAGTGGCTGGAAGCCCTGGCATGCCCATTCTCTCTCTCTCTCTCTTTCTCTGCCTCTTTCTCTCTCTGTCTGTCACTCTCAAATAAGTGAAAATAAACAAAAAGCTTAAAAAAAAAAAAAAAACTTTCCATGCCACCTTGCTAGGCTGCACTAGTATATCACATAAGTTTCCCATACAATTCCCTATTTTATTATTCAAAGCCATAAGATGAGAGAAAAATGAAAGGGACTTGTCTATAATCAAGCATGTTAGATTGGTCGAGACTTGTTTCAGGATAGAGACCTGATTCTTCTGAAGTATCTTCTTAAGTTTGTCTATGTCTATGGATTCCCCCAAGTACCAGATTACATATATTAAAATTTAAGGTGAAAAGTGGGTCACAGCTATTTATATCTATATCATCTATACCTATGTGTCTATACTTTATTGTCTACAGGAAATGATATTAGTGGCTGATATTTAAGAAGAATTAGCAGCAGTTAAAAATCATTAATATTGTCACCCTAAGGGGAAGGCATGGCTATCTGGCATGAGTAAGCTGGGCCCATTTCTGGACTTCTCCCACAGCCCTGGTCTGAGTTCCTTGCATAGTCAGTGTATGGGCAGGTGTGGTGGTCTGGAGAGAGTAGGCCAGACCCCTGTGTCTGGGCTTCTCTCACCTCCCCAGTCTGGGTTGCTTGCACTGGTCTGTGTCCTGGAGGACACAACATGAAGTAGGCCAGATCCCTGTTCCCTTGCTCTTCCTAGTCCCCTGGTCCTGGTAGGTCCTATTTTGCCTTGCTTGGGGAGGTCTGATCCCTGTGTGAGCTGTGGAATCAGGCTTTTTGCTCTGGTATCTTGACTGGCCACTAGGTACCCCAATCCATGGTCACCTGAGTCACAGGGTAAGTGGGAAAAAGGACAAAAACTTACTCCCTCCTCAAAAAAAAATAAAGAATTTTCCTAAAACATTTAGACAACAATGCAAAAAATCCAATGAAAGTCAGAAAACTGAGAGATCTCCACCAAGAATGCTTAGTCTTACTATGGAAGCATCCAATGAAATCATGGAGAAATCAACAGAAATTCATTCCCAAAATGAAAACACAACAACCAATGAGACCCTGATTTAAAAAAATAAATTACTGAACTTGAAACAAACTATCAAAGAACCACCAATTGTATCAATGAAATTGAACAGAATCATCTCCTAGAACATTCAGCCTTTGAAAGTAAGCTTAACTTGATTGAAGAAAATGTTAGAACCCTCCAAAAAGATGCAAATAAATTGAAGGTAAGTCAAGAAGTGGAAGACCTCAACAACCAGTTGATTAAGCTTAATGAAGACTTGATCAAGTACAAGAATGAACTCCAGGAAGCAACAAGAAAATCAGAACTTAAATTGAAATTGTACCCCCCCACACACAAAAAAAAAGATTGACATGATACAAAATAACACAACAGAAAACAAAAATTAAACAGAATTTATAGAAACCTCTCTAGACCACTCACAAACAGAGTTACTCATGTGGAAGACAGAACCTCTTACCTGGAAGATAAGACAGAAGAAATTGATCAGGAGGCCAAAAACTTTGCTAAGTTCAAAAAAAATCAAGTGAACAGAATATGAGTAAGCTATGGGACACTCTAAAATGACCAAACATCTGATTTATGGGTATACCAGAAGGAGATGAAATCCAGACCAGAGGCATAGAAAACATACTCAACAAAATTGTTGAAGAAAAATTTTCAAATCTTGCCAAAGAGACACCCATCCAGATACAGGAAGGCAACAGAACACCATACAGACAGGACCAAAGAAGAAACTCTCCAAGAAACATCATAGTTAAAACTCTTAGTAATGAAAACAAAGAGAAAGTGCTAAAAGCAGCAATAGAGAAGCAATTCACAAAATACAAAGGCAATACCATTAGAATAACATCAGATTTCTCAATGGAAACCCTGCAAGCCAGAAAGCCCTGGAATGCAGCACTTCAAACTCTGAAATACTATGGCTTCCAACCCAAGCTACTTTACCCAGCAAAAACATCCGTTATAATAGATTGTGAAAGAAAAACTTTCAATGAAAAATGTCAACTCTATGATTATATGAACATAAAGCCAAATCTACAGAGAATACTTGAGGGAATATTCTACACAAAATACTCAAACAAACAATCTCAAGAGCCAATGAGTAAAAGATCACATTAACCAAAATAAACCAGTCTCAAAACAGTACATAACACAAGTAAGCACATAAACCCATAAAACACCTCATCCTGACAGGGATTAATTCAAACCTCACAGTAATAACCTTAAAATATTACTGGTCTTAAGTCATCCATCAAAAGACACAGGTTATCAGGATGGATCAAAAAACTGGACCCTTCTATCTGTTGTCTTCAAGAAACCTACCTCACCACTAAAGATAGACACCTCCCCAGGGTGAAAAGTGGAAAAATGATATTCCAAGCAAGTTGAAATAAAAACAAGTGGGTATTGCTATATTAATATCTGGTAAAATAGTATTCAAACCAAAAGTAATCAAAAAGGACAAAGAAATCCCTTTCTTACTCATCAAGGGAATGAGCCTACAAGAGCACATGATGATCATATATATCTATGCACCAAAAACTGGGGCACCACAGTTTGTAAAACAAAATCAACTTGACAATAAAACAGAAATAAACACCAACAGCATCATAGTCAGAGACTTCAATACTCCACTATCATCAATAGACATCATCCAAGCAGAAAATCAACATGGAAATAATAGACCTCAAAAAACATCACAGATCAACTAGACCTAAAGGATATCTACAGAACATTCCATATCAAGTCTACAGAATACACATTCTTCTCTGAAGCCCAAAGAACCTTTTCCAAAATTGACCATACATTAGGATATAAAGCATGCCTTCATAAAGTGAGGAAAATTGAAGTAACTTCCTACATCATGTCAGATCACAATGCTTTAAAGCTAGAAATTAACAAAAAGAGATACATCAAGAACTTCACCAACTCATGGAGAGCAAACAACATACTTTTACACAATGACTGGGTCAAGAAATAAATTAAAAATAAATTGTAAAATTTCTAGATTTGAATGATAATGAAAACACAACCTACCAAAACTTATGGGACTCAGTGAAGGTAGTCATAAGGGGAAAATTCATAGCCCTAAAGGCCTTCATTGCAAAGACAGAGAGATCACAAATCATAACCTGACTGTTAACCTAAAGATGCTGGATAAAAACAACAATAATCCAACCCAAAGAGCTCCAGATGGAAAGAAATAATCAAGATTAGAGCAGAAATTAATGTATTGGAAACTAAGAAAACAATTTTTAAAAAAAATTGATGGAACGAAGAGCTGCTTCTTTGAAAAAAATAAACAAGATTGACAAACCCCTGGCCAAAATGATCAAGCAAAACAAACAGATGTCTCAAATTAACAAAATCAGAAATGAAAAAGGAGAGATCATGAGAGACATCAATGAAATTGGAAGAATCATCACGGTATGCTTCTGAAACTTCTATTCCACAAAATTAAATAATCAAGAAGAAATGAATGAATTCCTAGACATACACCACCTACCAAAACTAAACTCAGAGCAGATTAATCTCCTAAACAAACCAATTACATCCATGGAGATTGAAAAGTAATCATAAACCTCCCCCAAAAGGAAAGCCAAGGGCCAGATGTTTCTCAGCTGAATTCTATGGAGCCTTCATAGAAGAACTGAAACTATTTTTTCTCAAACTATTCTGCATAATTGGAGACTAAGGAATCCTCCCAACTCCTTTTATGAAGCTAGAATGACCCTAATACCAAAACCAGAAATAGATGCAACAAAAAGAAAAGAAAATGAGAGGCCTATGTCCCTAATGAACTTAGATGCAAAGACTGGAACAAAATCCTTGCAAACCAAATTCAACAACAAATCAAAAGGATTATCTACCTTGATAAAGTATACTTTATCCCAGGGATGGAGGGGTGGTTTGACACATGAAAAAATGGCAGAAAGCCTCAGATATCCAAACATTCTTCAGCAAAGAAACACCCCTGGTGATATCACCATACCTGAAATAAAGCCTTATTACAAAGCTATAGTGACAAAACATCATGGTACTGGAATGAAAACAGGAACATAGACAAAAGGAAAAGAATTAAAGACCCAGACATTAGAGCAAGGAACTACAGCTGCTTGATGTTTGACACAGGTGTCAATAATGCAGGCTGGAGAAAGACAGCATCTTCAACAAATGGTATTGGACAAATTGTATGACCATATGTAGAAAAATGAAATTAGAACCACTCATTTTGCCATACACAAAAATCACATCAAAATGGATTAAAGACCTCAATATAAGACCTGAAACACTTCAACTACTGGAAGAAAAAACAGGAAGCACTATCCATGATATAGGACTGGGAAAAGACTTCCTGAACAAAACCCGAGTAGCTGAGGAAATTAAACAAGCACTCAAACAATAGGATCTCATGAGGCTAAAAAGCTTTTGCACAGATGAACAAACCATAAGCAGAGCCAATAGATTATCCATTGAATGGGGTAAAATCTTTTCCAGCTATACCACTGACAGAAGCCCAATATGTAGAATCTAAAAAGAACTCAAAAAACTAAACAAGCCAAGCGTGGTGTCGCATGCCTTTAATTCTAGCCCTGAGGAGGCAGAGGTAGGAGGACTGGCGTGAGTTTGAGGCCGTCTCTGAGACTACATAATGAATTCTAGGTCAGCTTGGGCTAGAGTGAGACCCTACCTCAAAAGAAAAAGAAACTGAACAATAAAAACTAAAACAACTCACTCCAAAAGTGAGGAAAAGATCTAAATTTGGAGTTCCCAGAGGAAGAATTACAAATGGCTAACACACACTTAAGAAAATGTTCAATATCCCTAACTATTAAGGAAATGCAAATTAAAACAAATAAGAGATTCCACTTTACCCCAGTAAAGATAGCAAAAGTTAAAATAATCAAAGGAAAACATATGTTGGTAAGGCTGTGGGAAATAGGAACACTTCTTCACTGTTGATGGGAATGTAAGCTGGTACAACCACTGTGGAAATCAATTTGGAGACTCCTGCAAAGGATGAATATGGAGTTACCAACAGACCCTGTTTTCCCCTTCCTGGGCATTTTCCCTAAAAGCTCCACATCTCAGTTAAGAAATATTTTCTCAACAATGTTTTTTGATACTCAATTCATAATAGCTAACAACTGGAATTAACCCAGGTGATCATCATTGGATGAATGGATATCTAAGATGTTGCATATCTATCTACAGGATGGAATTCTACTTATCAGTAAGAAAAAAAAAATGACACATTGAAATTTGTAGAAAAAATGGTCGAACTTGGAACAGATCATTCTAAGTGAACTCACACAATCACAGAAGACAACCATCACATGATCTCACTCATCTGCATTTCCTAAACTGGATCATCCCAAGTTGCTGACATAACTGAATAGCATCTTGCTGCTTGGACAGTAGGGAGGGTAGGGCTTGGGGGAAGGGAAATGTTGGGGGGTGGGTCACAAAACTGAACCCAAATTGAATTGGTACTATAGAATAGTATATCCTGGAAGTCACACTAAAAGGTGGAAGCCTCAAGAGGACCTTAGAGGGAGCACCTGAATTGAAGAGCCCTGGAGAGAGTGAGACAAAACCTAACTTCAAATTTCTCCTGTTTCTCTTTCTTTTATGGCTTTTTATTTTTTTCTTTTTCTTTAATGCTTGCCTGTAATTCCCTGTACCAGTATGTTATCTACATCCTCAAACAGGTTTTGGTCAGAGAGACCTACTAGATCTCCCAAGACAAACAAGACAGACTTCTGTCAGGGCACTTGATTACCTACCAGAGGTTAATGGTAAGACCCTACTGCTGAAGACACCAAATGCTATAAGCATGGACCATGGAGAAACCTGGTTTGAATCCAGAGGAGAGCCAGTCCCCAGACAATTAGCCCATCTAGTGCTGGCTGGCACTAAATAAGATAACAGGGGAAAGTGGCCAACATCTGTCCAAACAACTCAAAGTCTAAGTGACTCAGAAGCAAACAATTTGATGTAATGCTCACCTAAGTGCAATAGTGGCACATGCCATGATGGCTAACCGACTTCTCTTGGATTGGCTAAAAGATCTGCTCAGTGGAAAGAAAACCATATCTGGAATTGGGAAGCAAGTCAGAATCATATCCAGTTAGTGATTTTGCTTTCCATTGTCAAGCTCCCACTAACCTTATACTATAAGAGTGTCTAATCCCTTCTAATTCTCTCTTAATTAATAATGGTTATCCAATTTAACTGGCATTGACTTCACTTTCCATTGGAGAATCTGCTTCCTTTTTTAAGATGGGACTGAACCTGAGGAGATAAATGACCCAGTGGGCTCCACCCAGCCCCAGCTGAATACACATAGTAATTGGGGAAATGAACAAGGATACTGATTTCTTAGTTGAAGTGATATCAGCACAAGGGTGATGGAGAAAGATACTGAGGACACTGAACACCTACCAAACCAGAGATACAGATGCTCCTAAGTGCCCATCACTGAAGTAGACTTAAAATGCTACCAGTGGGCTGGAGAGACGGCTTAGCGGTTATGCGCTTGCCTGTGAAGCCTAAGGACCCCGGTTCAAGGCTCGATTCCCCAGGACCCATGATAGCCAGATGCACAAGGGGGTACATGTGTCTGGAGTTAGCTTGCAGTGGCTGGAGGCCCTGGCACGCCCATTCTCTCTCTCTCTCTCTCTCCCTCTCCCTCTTTCTCTCTGTTGCTCTCAAATAAATAAATAAAGTAAACAAAAAAATTAAAAAAAAAATGCTACCAGCATGGCTGAGGAAATATTGCAGAAGAGTGGGCAGAAAGAGCCACAGGTTGGGATATTTTTCACAGAGGCATTGCCCTCTCCCCCATAAGTGACTGCATGACCTGCATCCCCATTGAAGAAGGACTCTTCAGAAAAGAGGCAGGGAGGAGGGAAAGGATGGTACCAACATTTGATGTTCACATACAAAATATGTCCATATATAATAATATAAATAAATAAATAATAAATAAAAAATATTGTCTCCCTAACCCATAGAATAAGAGTTGTGGTGGTAGAGGAAGTCACCTGGAAGACACTTTACTGCAGCACCTCTTCCACATAAGCATGTAAACTAAAGCCATATAGACTATCATGAAGATTAATCTATAGTCATGTGTTATAAGATGTTGGAAATGTGGTCCCCATCATTTCTTTGTTCAGTATGTCTTTTGGTTTTGTGAAAAGCATATAAACTGAAATAAAGGTAGTGAAATTACAATATTTGAAACAATCTTAGCCACAATCATGTTTTTAATTTTGAATAGGACATTTTTCCCCCAAACATATCATGCAAGACAGTCTTGGGAATTTTCACTGGTGCACTATTTCATTCTTCAGCTGAGAAAATAAGATTATTTGCCTTTTGTGAAAAGAACATAAGAATATATGAACTACCTTGTCTCAAGGCCAGGTTTACTTTTCTTTTTTTATATAAGAATAACATTTGGCATCTTGATTACCTTGACATTCTATATACTATCACATTCGTTCTGCTCTAATTGTATCCTAAAAGTTATACATTTTTGAGCAAGAAATAATATACATTTAAAATATAATTTCTTAAGAAATATGGACTCTTGCTTGTGAGAAATAGACTTCAAAGAGTTGAAGATATGCCATTTTGCAAAAAAATTTTCCTCATTATTTGACTAATGAGATTGGCACAAAGTAGAGCATGGTTAGTGGAATATGTTAGCAGTCCATGAGCCCACTGTTTTATCTCTTGATGATTCTGTGTAGTCTATGCTAGTGATCATATGGAATGAGAAATTGTACTTACCATAACTTAAAAAGAGCAATAGAATAAAACTCACAGTAATATATAGGATGTATTAGAAATGGAAATAGCATAAAAGGAATTGTGGCCTGCTTCATTGTTGACCTAGTTTTACAAGTCTATAAAGCACGGGTAGAAGATAAATGATAAATATAAAAAAGAGAAAATTATAGTTTGTTTCTGACTCATGCACATATGCATGCATGCACACAGACACACATGCACACATGTACACACACAGACATCTTGTTTAATTATATACAAATAGAGGTTAGCTGTCACTGAAAATTCAGTGAGAGAAATGGCTAAATTGGTATGAGTTCTACTATCAGTTCTACACTTCTGTTACCCACTCTAAATCTTCTATGACTCATTAATAATAGTTTGGAAGTACAATTTTATGGAAATATCTGCATAAGTTTTGTGATACCTGGCGTCAATAGTATTTCTTATGTTTCCAGGCTTTGGCAGAATCATATATATAAATGGGGGGGGCGTATTCTAACATCTTGAAGAGATATTCAAAACTAAAACAAAATTGATGTCCTAGAGAGCCCTTCATCAGTTAGGTGAAGGTAGCAGACGCTTCAGGTGGGTAGTTTTCTGGAACATTCTCTATTTTCCTCAGAATATTGAATGTACATGGAGCCCCTGTGGCTCACAACAGTGTGCATTAGTACACACTTACTGGATTTTCTTCCTTCCCTTACTTCTCTCAGTTTTTCACTCCTTCCAACGAGAAAACTTCCTAAAAGCTTAGGACATATGTCACATTGTATTTAAGCCCACTGTCCAAGGGTTATCCAGACTAGGAGAGCCTGTTGTTTGTGGATACCAAATATTAATTTCCCCTAGTTCATGAGATATATTTTAGGTGATAAAAGTATACTCAATCTTATTGGAAAAATATATACATATATAAATTTCTTTCTATATTTTCTTTTTGTAATTATATTATAAAATAAAAATAGAAAGAGGGAGAGAGAGAGAGAGAGAGAATTGGTGTGGTAGGGCCTCCAGCCACTGAAATTGTACTCCACCTGCATGTGCCACCTTGTGTGCTAGTGAGCCTTTGGCTTGCATCACCTTGTGCACTAAGCCGTCTCTCCAGCTCTGGTTTAATTTTTGTATATACATTTATATGTTTCTGTATATGTGCAGGTACACATCCCTGTGTGTTCATATGCACAGAATCTAGATTTTGATGTTGGATTTCCTTTTCAATCACTTTCCACCTTATTCTTTGAGACAGGGTCTCTCTCTGAACATAGCTCTCACTAATTTGCCTAGACCAGGTAGCCAGTGAGCCCCATGAATTTCCTTTCACCCTTTGCCAAGCACTGGGATTGTCAGCATTTTATGTGGGTAGTGGAGATTTGAACACAGATCATAGTGATTAAACAGCAAGTACTCTAACCACCGAGCAGTCTCCTAAGCCATCAATTTCAATCTTGAAATGCATCATATCTCTCATGATTTTTCATATAATAATTTTTTATAATAAATATAAAGCAAGAAATCAGATTTTTTACTTTTATTCCCTGCTTTATTGACTATATTTTACATATTACATATTATGATATTACATATCATACATAATTTAGGCTCATTTCTTCCTTAAATAACTACTTCTGCCAAATACACTAATATCTTTAGTGTAAAATTTGCTTTGTTTCTGGAATTAAGACCTACAAATTCATCTTATGTCATAAGTGAATTAGAGAAGAACAGAGGGAGATTTATTGCTCACAAATGTAGGTCACGCACTACTGGGAATTAGATCAGTGTATCTGGATGGTTTCTTTTTGAATAATACATTTTAATAATATTAAATTCAGTAGAATTAGACACATAAGAGAATTGTTGAACTCACAACACAAATTGACTTTAGTTCTCTCTTATGGTATACTGTTACTGGAAACACTTATTATATTGTGAATCTCTTGGCATGTATTCATTTGAGTCTTTTATTGCATTTTGAAAATCCAGAAATTCAATTTAC
Source organism: Dipus sagitta (assembly GCA_036346955.1). Lineage (NCBI taxonomy): Eukaryota > Metazoa > Chordata > Mammalia > Rodentia > Dipodidae > Dipus > Dipus sagitta. Next base: position 86,636,433 of record CM070771.1, on the reverse strand, counting down.
ATCAATTTACTTTCCTACTTCTGAGGAATTTGATTGAATATGAAAAAGTATTTCTGAGTTCTTCCATTATATGCTAATAATGGGACATATACTTGCATAGCTCACTTGTTAAAATGTCTAACATTTTCAGATAATTCACTATAAAATACAAAAGTTCTCCAACTACTGTCAGCTTTACCCATCTTAGAAGCATAACTTCAAATATGTATTTGCACACACAATTCCACACTCTTCTCCCTCATTGGTACTTAGAGTAAAAACAGTGCAGAGGATCAGAAATGGATGAAAAAAAAAAACACTTTCTCATAGTCTACAAGAAGTCCTTTACCTTTTTTTACTGGACTAGATGTTTGCTCTTAAAGATTTTCATTGCAGCTAGCTTCCTTTCCTTATTCTTTTCTCTTTCCTTTTCCTTCAGTTAAAGATAAACATAGGATTTGAAGAAGTTCATCAGTTTTGCTTTAGATACATCTAAATTCAAATCCATCTTTGTTTTATATTTTACTGTTTTCATGACTTTTCTTGTTTTGAGATACACTGCATTAGGCTTTGCTTTAAAATTGTTTAAGTTTAGGGGCTGGGGAGATAGGACAGTGATTAAGGGTGCTTGCTTACAAAGCTGCCAGCAGGGATTCAATTTCCTAGTACCCATACAAAGCTAGAAGCACACAGTGACATGTTTCTAGAGTTAATTTTCAGCATCAAGAAGCTCTGGCAACCACAAATTCTTTCTCTTTCTCTTCCCTCTGCTCACAAATATATATATAGTTTAGGTACTTAGTGCTTTATTCATGAAAAAATATATTACATAATTCTCTATCAAACAGTGATCATATTATGTTAAGGAAAATTATCTGAGTCTAGACTGTGTGATCTTTGCTATTAGGCACAGTTATATGAGAGAAAGAAGAGCATCAGTTGGATCTAATGTGACAGATGAATGTTTTTGTTCATGAAAACTTTCTCATCCATACAAATAAATTAAAATGTGTCTCATTATAAGTGTGGTCCTTTATGTTTGTTGTGAATATTGTAAAATATATGTACAGATAGTACTCTCCATTTATCTGCAGGCAAATAATTTGGATAAAATTTTCTAAAGTGTATTTGGATTTGAGCACTGTAAACTCTAAGAATTTATAATGAATTATATTAGGTATCATGACAGAAGTATTTGACTAATAATTTTAATAAAATGAGATATGCAGACCTGGTGACTCTACCACAAAAGTATTTTCAAACTAGTCTTAGTTTAATATTACTATGTTTTGTAGTTTTCCTTCTCCAAAAGCATAATTCAAAAAAATATACAATTGAAAATTAACTGAAAGTCCAGTAGATAACCAGAAGTGACAATTTTCCTTTGATATCTGTACACTGAAGTTGTATCTACTATTATGAGAAGATTGTCTTGGAAATTTCTCTTCATTTCTTCCATCATTCCTGCTTTATTTTCACCCAGTGTCATACTATGTAGTCCAGACTGGCCTCCAACTTGAGACTCACCTGATTCTGTTTCCTGGGTGTGAAACACTATACCTGATAAAACTAGTAAAATTCTGATGCTATTTCACCTTTTACTTATTATTCCAACTATTTTTGAGATACGCCCTTATCTAGATATTTTCCAAAAGCCTAATAAAGAATTGTTTCTAATGATTGTTTAAGGCTATTTTCTCTAAATGTTTTCTCATCCTTGGTATTATAAATAGAATATAGTGTTGAATTCATTTTGTCAATCTATATTGACTATAATTGATGAAGAAGACTACCAATGAATTCCTGTAAAATTTCTGTCATCTCATCCAAATTGTATGGAAAATGAGTGTTCTATTAATTCTCACTCTTACTTACACACCAGTCCATTTCATCTTTTACATGACAATACATAACTTTATGTCTTATTTGACAATTATTTGTTTTGTCTAAAGTATACATGTTTAATTTTTTATTATGAACATACTTAATATAGATTCATCATGTGTTAGTGCCATTATTGCTCTACTCCCTGGCCCCATTCTGCAGGGGCCCCTCCTCAGTGGGGTTTCTGGTATTCCCCATGGGGTTGTGGGCTATGCATTGTGAGAGCAGCAGTGTGGGGGGGAGGCAATGCCTCTGGGTATGGGTATGATAACCTAACCTGTGGCTCTTACAATCTTTCCAGGCCCCCTTCTGCAAAATTTCCTGAGCCTTGATGGGTGAGTTTTAAGTCTACTTCAGTGACGAGCTCTTAGGAGCCTCTGGATTTCTGCATTCGTATGTGTTGAGTAGACTCAGTGTCTGTCTCCATTGTCACCTTGGTGCTGATTGTCAGGGTTACCATGGAAGCAGCACTCTTGCTTGTCTCCTTGATTCTGTTGTGCAAGGGATGGTTTATGTCCTTGGGTCCAGCTACCTTCTGAAAAATAAAAACAGATTACTTAAGAGAGAGTGAAGTCAGTATAGCTTAAAGGAGATAAGCATCATTAATTTAGAGAGAATTTGATGGATGCAACCCCTCTTTTAGCCAAAGACTAGTGGATGCTTGACATTGGAGAACATAATCTTTGCATAGGATTCTGACCTGGTTCCTCATGAAAGATAGGGGTTCCTTTTCACTGAGTGCCTCTCTTGGTCAATCAAACAGCTGTTGTTACCCATCAAGGCTGTGTGCCACCATTGCTCTGGTGTGTACATCTTGTCAGGATGGTTGTTTCTGAATAGCTTAAACACCCGCTTGCTAATATCATTGTTGGTCATTTTCCCCAGGTAGCTCATGTAGTGCTTTCCAGCAATAGTTGGACTTACTCTCTGGGGACTGGTTCTCTTCTGGATTTCAGCCAAGTCTCTTTATTTTCTGTGTTGACAGCATATGATATCTTCAGCAATAGGGTCTTTAAATTACACTTTTTACTTTATTACATCTGTTCACTTTTCACTTTGTAATTTTTTTATTAAGAACCCAGAGAAATGGTAAGTTACTTTCTCATAGTTCAGTGAAGCTTTTTTATTTCATTTTTAATTGTTTAAATATTTTTTTTATTATTATGAACACTATAGTATGAGTATATTGCATATTGGTCCTCTTCCCATTCAGTTATACTCTTATGCTCCTTCCCCCTAACCCTGTTCCCCTGACAGCCCTCTTCAGTGGGGTTATTGGTTTCATTATTGGGTCATAAATGTACCAGTTAGTCTCTGTGGTAGAAAAATGCCTCAGGATACTCCTTCCCACCCTGGCTTTTATAATCTTTCTGCCTGCTCTTCTACAATGTCCCCTGAGCTATGTTAGGTGTGTTAAAGGTCTTTAGTGGTGAGTTCTCTGCATCCTCTGAATTTCTGCTTTGATAAGTTTTGAGTCTCCTTATTGTCTACTTCTATCTCCCTACTGGAGATTGTCAGGCTAGCTGAGAGAGTAGAACTTGAGTTTAAATCACTTCTTCCTCTGCAGTGTTTCCTGGGCCATGGTATATGTAATAGAGATGACTCATCTCCTGGCATTTGTTTCTTTAAATGTTCAGTAAACCAGATTAGATTCAATAATGTAGGCAAAATTTTATCTAACCGATTGAATAAAATGTTGAGACAAATGGAAAGACCTATCTTCAGAGTTTAATTTGAACTTCATCTTCTTCTTAAGTCTCCAGCTTGCTAGCTTAGCTCATCCCTTAATTATATGAGTGAAGTTCTTGCAATCTCTCCCTGTCTGTATCTCCTTCCCTCATTCCCTTTCTTTCTCTTTCTTTCTCAGTCTAGTTACACAGTTGAAACTCTGACTCACCTTACTGTTTTATCATTTCAATGACCTCAGTTACTAATTGGTCTACTCAGGACATGCCGGTTTGAATGTATTATATTCCCCATAGCGGTATGTGTTTGAAGACTTAGTTCCTAGCTGGCTGCACTGTTAGAGCTGGTTGTGAACCTTCAGGGGAAGAAATGGTCACTCCTGATCCGATATTTGTTCATAGAAATGAAAAAATAAATGATACAGAAAAATTAGCACAGCTAAACAGCAACCATTTTGTGGATTCTAGTTTCTGGAAGAAGTATATAGTTGTAAAATATTTCAATTCTTATTAAAATCACTAGATGTATAGGTGAATAAATAAATAGGATTTATTTTCATGACATTGGTGGTAATCCTTTATTTATTTGTTCTACATGTGAATCATGAACTCACTTTCTCAAAACATAATTAATATAATCTAACTGAAGTGCACTCTGGTCTAATCACAAATCATTGTTTTTTTAAAAATTTATTTTTATTTATTTATGTGCGAGAGAGAAAGAGGAAGAGAGACAGAGACAGACAGACAGAGAGAGAGAGAATGGGTATTCCAGGTCTTCCAGCCACTGCAAACAAACTCCAGACACATGTGCCATCTTGTGCATCTGGCTTATGTTGGTCATTGGGAATTGAACCTGGGTCCTTTGGCTTGACAGGCAGGCACCTTAACTGCTAAGATATCTCTCCAAACGACAAATCATTATTTTAAAGAACATTACTTTCTCTAGTAATCTTATTTTCATTATGACTTCAAGTATAGGATTTCAAATATAATGATTTGAAAATATCAAGCCCTATCCTGATAATAGTGAAAATATTTAAGACACATTACAGGTCTTCAGTTGTGTAATATACTGCACATACACAAGCGTGGAAGGCATTTTCTATTTCTGGCAGCATTTTAAAATTCCTATTATTTTTAATGAGCCTTAGCTGTTATGATGTTTTGTTTCTCTTAAGAGTGCCTTTTAGAATTGTAGTACAGCGTTATTGGAATAATCATTTTATTCAGCAAATATTAATCATTCTTATCAATTATTCTCAATTAATTGGGTATTAATATGTTACTGAATTATAATGGTAGAGATGCTGTAACTATGTTTAGCCTATTTACCTTCCACTTAACATTCATGTGGGTATGCACGGATGTGGAGGTATATGTTTATGTAGGTATGTTTGTATGTATGCATATGACAGTAGCCATGCATAATAATTCCACAGGAAAATTGTCAATGATGGTAATTATTGTTACATGTTAGGAAAAATGATCAATTGCTACTTGTGTGTGCATGTCTGAAAGCTTTATTTAACATGCTTGGAAGCATTAACTAGTATTTATTCCTTGAAATTTTATTTTAGCTCATTAGGTCAAATTACTCATTGAGAACATTCATTCACATCTTCAGCTTTGTTCATGCTAATAAAAATACTACAAACATACTAATCCTAGTGAGAAAATCATATTACATGGGTAAAGATAGAAATTTATTAGTAATAATTATAAAGTATTTAAAATTCAGTAAGAATAACTTTAAAAAACCTCACTTAGGCACATATATCAGTCTAGGTAGGTATCCTCCTGTTGACTTTTATAAATCTAGAAATTTTGAGGATTAGGTACAAAACTGGAAATATACTGTCCCAATGCCATGTAACCTTCTGTTTAGGTTGGAATATATTCATGAAACTACCTGCTAGGAGTCAGAAATATCTATTCTAAACTGAAAGCAATACAAAGAAAATAATTCTGGGCAGCTGAAAACCTTCCTGTAGAGAACAAGTAAAAAACTTACCATGCTATTATCAAGTTCATGGCAGATTATCAGCTTTATTTCTGCTAAGTTCCAGGAATAAGGAGTGCCATAATTTAATTCTAAATGAACCATCATTCTTTCAGATCACAGGTCTTTCTAGATAATGTAATTCTTTAAACTGAAAATCCTGACAGAGAAATATAAAATACCTACATTTGAATTCTTGATTAAGGGTAACAAAAACCATCTCCATATCTCACATAATGTCTAGTATATGTGCATTAGAAATTTAAATACTGAATTCCATTTTTGACATTACTGCTTAATTATCAGTTTGTGTATTATACCTTTGAATCAGTGGCAGCCACCATGGGCAGTCACTCTGGAAGAAAAAGTTAGAAGTATGATTTATTGTGACATGATTTGAGGACTGATGAGTTGGCACTCGTGTGTGACTTTTGTTTGTGAGAGAATATACAGGGACAAATTGGCATTAATAAGCATACTATTATTATAGCTAAGAGGATCTAAGTGTAGGTTCTTGAGCCTGACTGGATTTTTATCTTTATTATTTTGCTAGAAAAATTAAGTTTTATGCTTGGTTCAAGAATACAGTTATATTGGGCTGGAGAAATGCCTCAGTGATTAAGGCACTTGCCTGCAAAGCCAAAGGACCCAGGCTTGATTCCCCAGGATCCACATAAGCCAGATACACAAGGGGGCACCTGTGTCTGGAGTTCATTTGCAGTGGCTGGAGGCTCACACTCTCTCTCACTACTCCCTCCTGCCTATTTTTCTCTCTCTCTCAAATAATTAAAAAAAAATAAATTAAAAAACATTTATATTAATATAAACGTATAGTGCTTAAATATGCCACATATGAAAAAATTCTATCCAACAGATTTTAAGTGAATTCAGTTATTCAAGATATTAAAAATGATACCTATAAAATTGATGCTCAATAGTTATCATATCTAATTTTTTTCAGTTATGGTTTTTATGAACTTGATATGTGTATCCTTAGAGCTTCCTAAAATTCTGAATGACATTTAAGAATTATAATATTGGCCACTTTTTGAAAATATAAAGTACCTTAAAATAAATATGCTATATTATATTAACTAATTTAGTTCATTATCAGAGTCACATTCACTTTTGTTCTATATTGTATTACTTGAATAGTATAGAAGAGTAGAGTTGAAAGTAAATTGAAAAGTTGTGATTTAAGAGTAGAACATAGACTCAAGTGGATATGTGAAATTTTGAAAATTCAGCCATCAAGGATTATAAAGTTTGAACAGCATTTCTGAGTCTCAAATCTGAACTTTTCTTGCTGTATTACTCTACTTTTCTTTGCAGGATTGAAATTATAATTTTAACATGCACATACTCTCTCCTCTTTATGTATGGTTTTCTTTTTCGAAATGAGGAATGCCACTACTATTGGAAAATAAATTTGTCAGGCTAATTTATATGCAGAGAGCATTTTCCTTGCTTTCTGATTCTAAATAATCCTTGCACTATTGAACAAATGATTAGGCATTTCTCACATCTCAGCTGTAGGAACAATATTACTAAATCTTTAATCATGCCTAGAGGCAATACATCAAAGGAATCAACTACTGTAATGATGATGACTTCAATTAACTATTTTGTAATCCAATAATGCATTTCATTATACTATTCTAAGAACTTCCCACACATTATTACCATAATCATTGCTGTTCTTACTTGGTATATATTTCAGGTCCTAAGCATAATAAACACAAAGGTATGGTCATTGTCAAGAGATATCTTTCATTTCTTCATGGAACACACTGCAAAATAATATATGTATACAAAAGGAAATGTTTGCGCCAAAATTATGCTCCCTTCAATTAATGACAGATTCATGTTAGTTCTTTTGCAGTGAGGAATAAAGAAATGTAGACAAATAAGGCTTCTTGGCTGTTAGAAAGCCAAACCACAACTCTTGTCAACACAAAAGCTGTGGCATGGCTAAATGAATGTGAAATATTCATTTGCTTCACAATGTACATATGAGCAAGTTAACCAAGAATCATGCCTTTCTACTCTGTGAAGGTGAGACATTAACTGAAATATGATCTGGGACCTGAGGTTAGCCCCATCAGCACAAGCCTTCTTCTCCATCAGTTATGTGTTTCCTACAAGACACCCTTACTGCTCTATGTCTTCATGGGTCTAGGTATGTGTTTTCTATTAGCAATGATTGCCACAGTGCTTAAAAGATCATCTGCTCATCCTTAGCCTTCTGGGTGAGCAAATGACTATGTGCTAGTTTTGTACCATTTGAAAATCTAGTAGTCCTCTGATAAACAGGCTTGTTGAATGAAGAATACACCAAACTCTATGTATGATTTTTGTTTAGGAAAAAAAAAATCTAGCTTATTCTCCTAAGAATAGATAAAAGACAGTGACATTAAACCCTATTTCTTGATTTGCAGTACCATAAGATTAACTCCAGCCATGACAAAACCCAGAGTTCTTTCACGAGTTCCTGATGGCAGAGACATAACACCTCATACCAAGACTTTCTACTCATTTATTCAAAAATAGTGACTTTTTGTACTTGTAATGCCTAATTCCTGTACATCTACATGGCTCTCTCTGAAGTACATCCAGTCTGATGTTGACCTTAAACTCTTTTTCCTCAAGCACATAGAAGAAAAGGGAATGACAATTGTGCAACCTATAATTTTAAATAATTCTTACTTGGTGCTTGTGATCTTTTGTGCCATTTAAAGTCAGAGACCAGTTGGGTATAGTTTAAATAATATGCTTTCCAAAAACTATGTATTAGCAAATATTTTATTTGGTATACACTTTTCAGTTAACAAATCAAATTGTTCAATCAAAAGCCATTACCAGTTCCTTTAATAAATCCAATGCAAAGAATGATCTTATCAACATTTAATATTACCCTTTAAACACATTCCTTCTGTACTCTGCCTTTAAGGAATCTAAAAACAGATAGTTCCTCCCACTTCTCTTATGCATCTGAACAGCTTGGACTCTTCCTCTTGTGCCCTGCATAATTTCTTTCTATGTGCTTGGGCTGAACTTAAATAAGTCCACCCTTGCATTGTGGTTCTTGGTCTCTATAAGGTACCTTGCATTTACTTTTTGATATTTATGCTTCTCTTCTGATAGCTGTTGGGAAAATTCTTTTAGGAAGCAGTCACAGAAATTGTATTCAAAGGCAGAACTGCAAGATAGGAGGAGATGGGGTATTCCACCAGTTATCTGAGTATGGAGCAAAGTCATGGAAAAAGAGAACAAAACAATATGCTGCATGTAAAAGTATGCCATCAAATAAAGAGAAAATTTCACCTTTTTTTTTTTTTTTTTTTTTTTTTTTTTTGGTTTCTCGAGGTAGGGTCTCACTCTTGTCCAGGCTGCAGGCTGATCTGGAATTAACTACGTAGTCTCAAGTTGGACTCGAACTCCCAGTGATCCTTCTACCTCTGCCTCCCAAGTGCTGGGATTAAAGGTGTGAGCCAACATGCCTGGCTCTTCACCTTCTTTTTGAAAGCAAATTTTGATAGTAAATATAAGAAGCCCTACTAAATTCTGTTAATGAGTTTTACTGAGTTATATATTTATAGAAAGTGCACAATTTCCTTATTTCATTACAGATTAAAAATAGTTTTTTAAAAAATATTTTGTTTACTTATTTGTATGTATGCATGTGTGTATGTATGTTACATTTAAATACAGAGTTATAAATACCCATATTATTACAGAGTAAGAAAAGAATTCTAATTCTATAAACTTTTTGACTTTTTGTTAGCTTTACTTTTGGCCTGGTATAGGGATTTTCTTCAATTAAATGAATGAACAACCATGTGATATATACCAAGTAGCCAAGTGTTTGTGACCCAAACACTTGAGTATGTTAGCGAATAAACCTTCAGTACAAAGATAATTCAGAACTGGTAATGCAGTTTATTGTGAAGAACATAACCTCAACTGATAATCATTAATTTCTCCTTTACTACACCTGTCTGCCATGGTATGGCCTGTCGAGGTGCCTGGTCACAGTGAGGTTTCAGTTCTTAACTTCCACTTCATTGCTTGAAATAGTCTCTCTGTAGTAGGTTGTATGCACAGGGCTTTCTGGGATCTCAAGATTCCAGGAATTCTTTTGTCTCTGCTTCCCATCTTGCAGTGATTAGAGATGTGTGCTATAGTGACCACCTTGATGTGGGTGCAGGGATCCAAACGCAGGTCCTCCTACTTGTGCAATAAGCACTTTACCCATGATCCATTTCTCCAGCTCTTCTCACTTTTTCTTGTACAACTAGCAAGATTTTTACTTTAAAAAAATGACTTGGCTAATTAAATGTTTTATTTTATTCTCATTCTCTATTTCAGGACTAGAAATCTTTCTTGATGATAAAAGCCATCATCACTTCTGTCTATTTTGTTTGGATTTAGTGTGCATTCTCGACAAGGCTCTTATTTGGATCTTGAGCTTACTTACTTTTAACTCTCCTACTTCTTAATGTGTGTTTATAAAGTTATAAATTTCACCTTTATTGCTGGTCTGCTTCAGTATGGATGTTTTAATATATAATAAACTTGTTTTATTTGGTTGTAAGTGTATTCTTCAAACTTGATGCTGTAGAAATGTGACTTGTAAATTCAAAACAGATGTCTGTCTTCATTGCTTACATTGCCATCATTACTTTGAATTTAATTATATGCAGCAGAGAAAGTGTGTGGCATGTAATGATATTAGAAAGAAACTATTGACTGTTTTTCATACAAGGCACAGAGTTTTATATATCAATGGTCTTTATATACTGGAGTACAGTTTGAATTTTCTCATTCTATGTAAAAAGTTCTATAAATTTCCCAAAATCATGCCTAATAATTTCAGCAGTCAAATATTTCTTACCTTATTAGTAGTTTTCACTTTGACTTTTTGAAGACAGTCTGTTTAAAATGTTTTAAAATTCATGAATTTGTCTTTTTGGGTCTATGTAGTGTACAAATGGTTGTCAAAAAGATACATGGGAGGTAATTCGCAGGAGCACCATCCACCTTTTGTTGGAACAGTGACTCATATTTATAGGTGATTACCAAGTCAGTTACACTGTCTGGGAAAATCCTTTCATGCCTTTTTCCTCAGCACTGTGATTGCAAGCAGGGGCATGACACTTGCATTGCAATTTAGGTCTTAATGCCTGTGCACCAAACACTTTACCCAATCAGCTTTCCTGCCAGACCCTAACACAGATGTTTTAATGACAGTCCACCATATAAGTATGGTAGGTAGCATGCTTTAAAGTAACATAAGATGGAATTCTATGATATTTTACTCAGTTATTTGTCATTATCCATAACCTAAAACATTATGCATATTATTAGTCACAAATATAAGTTCTATGACACTTTACTCAGAGTTTTTGTTATTACTGATGTTCCATTACCATAAAGATAATTGGTCATAAAGATAATTCTTGTAAGCTGGGCGTGGTGGCACAAACTTTTAATCCTAGCACTCAGGAGGTAGAGGTAGGAGGATCACCATGAGTTCAGGGCTACCCTGAGATTACATAGTGAATTCCAGGTCAGCCTGAACTAGACTGAGACACTACCTCGAAAAACCAAAACAAACAAAATGATAATTTTTGTTAGATTCATCATTTTTTCCGAATTGCTAGAATTATTTTCATCATTTTCTAAGTTTTTTTTTATTCCTTTGTAATTCAGTTCCAGGTTTGGTCTACTTTTGGGTTTCTTTATCTAAAAATGTTTTATTTCATTCATCTTCTTCAAAGAACTTTTTGAGGAGATGAAATTTGAAGTATATGGTATTTAAATAACTTAATGTTTAGATAATCTAGTTAATAGTTCATTGTTTTATATGCCCCATAATTCTAGTTAACTTTTGTATCATTCTTTCTTAAGCTGAAAAGCAGATATATAACTATTCTTCTTCTTGATGAATTCTCTGTGTCCATTAAAAATTTTCTCCCAAAAATGTTTGTTGAAAGATAAATAACAAAAAAAGGTGATTAATGCATATGCACACAATATTACCAGGCATTATAATAAAGAAAATATATGGTCATTTAGGGATCCTAAAAGTACATGTATGAAGTTGAAAGACCAGTTACAGAAAGATAGCATGATCTTATTTGTATGTGAAATCTCAAATAATCCAACTGATGGAACCTGAGATTATGTTCATATTTTCAAGGACTTTCAAGGGGAATGGCTAGCTTTGATGAAAGAATACACACTTTATTTATGCAATAAATGCATAATTCAGAAGATATAAAATTTAACCACAGTGATGAGAGCTGGCATCTCTATATTTTTAATATTAGTAAGGACATAAAGCTTACATATTCCTACAACACATTTAAAAAGAAACAAAATGATAGATATGCGAGATGATAGACATGTTTGATAGTTTGATTATGGTAATTATTCCATCAAGTTAAAATACATTAAAAACTCTTCAAAGAACTATTAGAATTAACAAATAAATTGAGCAAAATTGTTGGGTGTAAAACCAACATGCAAAAATCAAACATTATTAAGTGACAACTTACATGAAGCAAAAATCCAAATCTAATTTTATATAAAATCTAGCAAATAATATTGAACATGTTTAATCAAAGATTAAAGTATCTATCTACTAAAGTAATAAAACATTTATACAAAGTGAAAAGGCATTCCATGGTTAAGGATTAGAGGAACTAATTCTTTTAATATATCCATGCTATTCAAAGAAATTTACAGAATGAATGTAATCTCAACCAAAATATCAATGGTATTTGTCACAAAAAGTAGTGAAAACAGTTCTAAAATTTATATGGAGCCATAAAACATACTGAATACCCAAGGCTACTGTCTCATTTATCAAAATACAACAAAGTTACATCAATTAAAACAGAATGACATTGACATAAAAAGAGACATAACCCAATTGAACAATATGGAGCACCTAAACATAAACATGTAAGTTATGTTTCAAAAATAAACTAAGGAAATACATGAGAGTGAACTGAATTTTTAAGAGTCAGTGTTGGCAAAAGTGCATATCATCATACGAAACAATAAAGATAGATGCCTGTAAGTTCCCACTTACAAATATCAACTTAAACTGGGTAAAATCTTAAATTTAAGAAATAATACCATGAATCTACTAAAAAAACATTTAGAATATGAGTTTCAGGACATGTAAATATGTCAGTTATTTTTTACAAGATTTCAAAACTAGGAAAATCTTGAGCACATCAAAATAAACTAAAATGAAGTAGTTACCAACAAGATGGGATAAAACTTTTGCAAAATTTACATCTGCTGAATGGTTAAATAAAATTTATAAGGAACTGCCAGATATCAATAACAAACAAATAGATAAGTATATACCAAACAATTTTTCCTTTTTTTTTTTTAAGCAAGGTTTACCTCTGGCCTAGGTTGACCTGGAACTCTTTCTGTATCATAGGATGGACTTGAACTTACAGTGATCCTCCTACCTCATTCTCTCAAGTGCTAGGATTAAAGGCATGTGCTACCATACATGAATTAAACAAATAAATATATAACCCAAGTATAAAAAGTAAAAAAAAAGAAGCACTAAAAGGACAGTTCTCAATCACTCATGATGACAAGATTTAAACAAAATAAATACATTAGAATTATTCAACATAAAAAATGACAGTTCTCAAAAGATACACAGATGGCCAAAAATATTTACTTACCATCATTAATAGGCAGGTAAGTGAACTCAAAGCCACTTTCAAAAATAATGACTACTACCAAAATAAAAACAATATGTCAATCGAGGTTGTGCAGAAAAGACAATCTTTGCATTCTGTGATAGATATATAACTAAGTACAGAATTATGGAAGCTATTTGGAACAATAGAATGCCCCATCATCCTTAGTATTGGAAAAATATTCAAAAGAAATAAAATCAGTATGTTGAAGAGACTCCCATACTCTCATGATTATTGCAGCAGCATTCAGAATAGTCAAGAAATAGAAACAAGTTTCAGTTTCCTGCATATGGGCCTTTAGTCCAAATGGATCAAAGATCTCAATATAAGACAATAAACTCATATACTACTGGAAGAAAATTTAGGAAGTACTTTCCATGATATAGGAATGGAAAAAGACTTCCTGAACAAAACCCCAGTAGCTCATGTACTTAAACCGTCACTCAACAAATGGGATCACATGAAGCTGAAGAGTTTCTTTACAGACAAGCATACAATAAGCAAAGCCAATAGATCACCCACAGAATGGGAGAAAATATTTGCGGGTTATCCAACTGATAGAGGCCTAATCTCTAGAATCTACAAAGAACTCAAAAATCTAAACAGTAAGAAGTCAAACACCCCACTCACAAAATGAGGCAAAGAGCTGAACAGGCAGTTTACAGAGGAAGAAATAGAAATGAAAAACATACACTTAAGAAAATGTTCATCATCCCTAATCATCAGAGAAATGCAAATTAAAACAACTATGAGATTCCACCTGACCCCAATAAGGATAGCAAACATCAAAAAATCAAATAAAAATAAATGCTGGCGAGGATGTGGAGAAGTAGGAACACTCATCCACTGTTGGTGGGAATGTAGGATGGTACAACCACTTTGGAAAGCCATATGGAGACTTCTGAAAAAGCTGAGTATAGAGATACCAACAGACCCAGTTATTCCCTTACTGGGCATCTACCCTAAAACCTTCAAAACACAGGCTAGAGAGATTTGCTCAACCATGTTTATAGCGGCTCAATTTGTAATAGCTAAGTGCTAGAATCAACCCAGATGTCCATCACTAGAAGAATGGATAATTAAGATGTGGTACATCTACACAATGGAATTCTATACAGCAGTAAGATAAAATGACACAATGAAATTTGAGGAAAAATGGTTGAACCTCAGTGAACTTACCCAATCACAGAAAAAAAAAAAAAAATCACCAGAGTCTCACTCATCTACAGCACCTAAACTGAATCTACCCAAGATATCTTACATACCCAGCAAGCACCTCCTAGACTAGCCACTAGGATGGAAGGGGAGGGAGGGGAGGGCATCAAAGGGGTGGGAAACACAAATCTAGACCTAAACGGCAATGATACCATAATTTTCTACTTACTAAAAGACAGCCCAAATGGCTGGTCCTTCACCAGGCCCTAACAGGGAACACCTGAACCACAAGACACTGGAGAGGGTAAGATCAAGACTAACCTTAATCTTCTACATCTTCCCTCCCTCACTTCCCCTCTCCCTCTCTCTCTCTCTCTTATCTCTATTAGTTACCTTGTTCCTCATTTTCTTAGTGGGCACTGACCTGTAACTCCTAGAACCAGCATGGGGCTATCATGCACAATGAGCTTTTGATCAGAGAGACCTACAAGGTTTCCTAAAAGACAGACAGATTTCTGTCAGAGTACTTGATGACCCACCAAAGGCTAGTGGTAAGACCCTACTGCTGAAGACACCTTATGTGATTGACATGCAAATTAGAATGGCATGGCTGGAAGTTGGAAGAGAGTCAGTCCCCAGACAGTCAGCGCGTCTAGTGTCAGAAGGTGCTACATGGGCGACTGGGGGAAAATGACCAATATCTGTTGAAGCAACGCATAGTCTAACCTACTTAGTAGCAAATAACTTGTTGTGATGCCCACACAAGTGCAGTGGTGGCACACAGCCATGGTGGGGAACGAACTGCTCTCAATTCGGCTAACTGATCTCCTCAGTGGTACTGGACGCATAGCTGGAGCTGGGAAACAAGTCAGAACCATATCCAAACATAAGCCCACTCTCCAATATCAAGCTACCATCAATTGTAGGGCCTACACCTATTAAATTCTCTATAAAAAAAGAGGGGGGTTTATCTCATTTGTCCTGATGCTAACTTACTCTCTGTTGGAGAATCTGCTTCTCTTTTTCAGATAGATGTAGATCCTAAGGAGAGAGCCACCCCATCATACCTCAAAAGGTCCAGTCTGAATCTAAGAAAAATTGGAGAAACAAGCAAGGGGGCTGTTTTCCTGATGAACTGGATACCAGCACAAGGGGGAAGGAGTTCAGCACAGAGAAAAATCAACTCCTACCAAATCTGAGAGCCAGAGCCCCAGAGGCCCCCAACTCCTCATCACTGAAGCAGATCAAAAATGAACCCAACATGGCTCAGGGAAATTTTGTGGAAGAGGGGGCAGAAAGAATGTCAGAGCCACATTTTGGGTCATGATATGCAGTGACATTTAGCTTACCCATAACTGTGGGCTAACTCCACAATGCATGACCGGTATACCTCAACAAGGAGGGGCCAAGGGGAGGGATAGGTTACGGATGAGTCTAATAATGGTATCAAACTGACTGTATTTGCTGAATACAAAACTAATAAAGAAAAAAAAAATTAAAAAAAAGAAATAGAAACAATATAAATGTCTGGCAATGATGAGTGGGTGAAAAATGATCATTATTCACATATATAATATGTTATTATGTGATCTCATTATAAGTGAGATAAACTAGGTTCAGAATAGCAGTTGTGTACCACAGGCAAAAAGACAAGAAATGGAGGAGAGATTAGTGACAGAAAAATGCTGAGCAATGACAAACTATAGTTAGATGTGAGGATTAGAATGTGTAAGTATTTTAATATTTTGTTTTTACCATAAAACAATGATAAATGTCTGGGGAGATATGTTTAAATTGGTTTAAATATTACAAACTCTATGCATGTACATAAATATCACATGATATTCCATAAATATCAACCATTTTATATCATCTTTTTTGAGTGGGTTGTTTGATTTTATTGTTTATTTCTTAAGTTCTTTGTAGAGTATAGATATTAGGTTTCTGTCAGTGGTATAGCTGGACAGAGAAATCTCAAATTAAAAAAATCAGAAATGGAAAAGGAGAGATCATGAAAAACATCAATGAAATTAGAAGAATCATCAGGGCATACTTCGAAAACCTCTACTCCACAAAATTATGTAATCAGGAAGAAATGGAGGAATTCTTAGACACATACCACCTACCAAAACTGAACTCAGAGCAGATTAATCTCCTAAATAAACCTATCACATCCATGGAGATTAAAAAGATAATGAAACCTGTAACTCCCAGAACCAGCATGGGGCCATCATCCACAATGAGCTTTTGATCAGAGAGACCTACAAGGTTTCCTAAAAGACAGATAGATTTCTGTCAGAGTACTTGATGACCCACCAAAGGCTAGTGATAAGACCCTACTGCTGAAGACACCTTATGTGATTGACATGCAAATTAGAATGGCATGGCTGGAAGTTGGAAGAGAGTCAGTCCGCAGACAGTCAGCGCGTCTAGTGCCATAAGGTGCTACATGGGCGACTGGGGGAAAATGACCAATATCTGTCGAAGCAACTCATGGTCTAACCTACTTAGCAGCAAATAACTTGTTGTGATGCCCACACAAGTGCAGTGGTGGCACACAGCCATGGTGGGGAACCAACTGCTCTCAATTTGGCTAACCGATCCCCTCACTGGTATGGGACCCATAGCTGGAGCTGGGAAACAAGTCAGAACCATATCCAAACATAAGCCCAATCTCCAATATCAAGCTACCATCAATTGTGGGCTACAAGAGGGCCTACACCTATTAAATTCTCTATAAAAAAAGGGGGCTTATCTCATTTGTCCTGATGCTAACTTACTCTGTGTTGGAGAATCTGCTTCTCTTTTTCAGATAGATGTAGATCCTAAGGAGAGAGCCACCCCATCATACCTCAAAAGGGCCCCGGCTGAAACTAAGAAAAATTGGAGAAAGAAGCAAGCGGGCTGTTTTCCTGATGAACCGGATACCAGCACAAGGGGGAAGGAGATCAGCACAGAGAAAAATCAACTCCTACCAAATCAGAGAGCCAGAGCCCCAGAGGCCCCCAACACCTCATCACTGAAGCAGACCCAACATGGCTCAGGGCCATTTTGCGGAAGAGGGGGTGGAAAGAATGTCAGAGCCACATGTTGGGTCATGATATGCAGAAACATTTAGCTTACCCATAATTGTGGGCTAACTCCACAATGCATGATCCGTATACCCCAACAAGGAGGGGCCAAGGGGAGGGGTAGGTCATGGAGGAGCCTAATAATGGTACCAAACTGACTGTAAAAAAAAATAATAATAAAATAAAAAATAAAAATGAAAAAAAAAGGTAATCAAAAAGCTCCCCCCAAAGAAAGTCCAGGACCAGGTGGCTTCTCAGCTGAATTCCATAAAACCTTCATAGAAGAACTGAAACCAATTTTTCTCAAACTGTTCCATATAATCAGAGACCAGGTAATCTCACTGACTCTTTTTTGAAGCTAGCATCACCCTAATACAAAAACTAGGCAGAGATGCAACAAGGAAAGAAAATTATAATCTTATATCCCTAATGAGTTTAGATGCAAAGATCTTGAACAAAATCCTTGCAAACAGAGTTCAACAACACTTCAAAAGCATTATCTACCCTGATCAAGTAGGCTTTATCCCAGGGATGCAGGGATGGTGTAACATATGGAAATCCATTAATGTAATACATCACATAAGGAAACTGAACCATAAGAACCACATGATCATATCAATTGATGCAAGGAAGGTCTTTGACAAAATACAATACCAATTCATGATCCAAGCACTGGGAAGAATAGGCATGGAGTGTTTATATCTCAACACAATAAAGGCTGCATATAAAGCTCTTAAAGCCCAAGTAACACTTAATGGGGAAAAACTGAAGGAGTTCCTACTGAGATTGGGAACAAGTCAGGGGTGCCCACTTTCACCACCACTCTTCAACAATTTTTAGACCTTATGTACTAATTAGAATTGTTTCATAAAATAATTTTAATTAAAAAAGCTAAGCAGCCAGGCGTGGTGGCACACACCTTTAATCCCAGTACTCGGGAGGCAGAGGTAGGAGGATTGCCATAAATTCGAGGCCACCCTGAGACTCCATAGTGAATTCCAGGTCAGCCTGGGCTAGAGAGAGGCCCTACCATAAAAAAAAAAAAAAAAAAAAAAAAAAAAAAAAAAAGCTAAGCATATTTTTGTACAAAAAGAAACAAGCTGTACATTTCAGTTTTATTTTCTCAATTCAACCTCAGTGAAGCTAACAAATGATATTATCTTGGGAAATGGCTTCTTTTTATGAGGTAGGGTTTCACTCTAGACCAAGATGATGTGGAATTCATTATGGAGTCTCAGGTTGGTCTCAAACTCACAGAGATTCATCTATCTTTGCCTCCTGAGTACTAGGATTAAAAGTGTCCACCACCACACCAAGATCCCTTTTCATTTCCATTCATCTGTTTGTGTGTTTCTTTTATTCAATCCATTTGATTGGTATTGAATTTCTTATAAAATTTGGTCTTTTATACATTCAGAATTTTTTTTTGGGGGGGAGAGTTTATTTATTTACTTATTTTAATTTATTATTTTTTATTTTATATTAAATATAACAGGTTATTATATGTTATTCCCTTGCCCCAGCTCCTGTTACCCTGGGGTCCCTCTTCAGTGGGATTGTGCTATTCACTGTGGGGTCATGAAGGCCTCAGTCAGTCCCTGTGAGGCAGCAGAGGACCAAGCCTCAAGGTATTCCTACCCACTCTGTAGGTCTTATAATCAGCCTGTCCCTTCTGCCACAATGTTCCCTGAACCAATGCAGGCCTGCTGGCATTCTAACTTAGTGTTTACTTCTCTATCATTCCTGGATTTCTGTTTTGATAGGTTTTGTTTATTTATTTATTTATTTAATTTTTGTTTATTTTTATTTATTTGAGAGTAACAGACAGAGAGAGAAAGAGGCAGATACAGAGAGACAATGGGCATGCTAGGGTGTCCAGCCACTGCAAACGAACTCCAGATGCATGTGCCCCCTTGTGCATCTGGCTAACGTGGGTTCTGGGGAATCAAGCCTTGAACCAGGTCCTTAGGCTTCACAGGCTACAGCTCAATCGCTCAGCCATCTCTCCAACCCATGTTTTGATTAATTACCATGTTTGTCACTATCCACATGGGGCTGGTTGTCAGGCTACCAGTAAGAGCAGTGTTCATGTCATCACTTCCTCTGAAATTACTGCTGGGTCCTGGCTGATGTGCAAGATAGAGGTGGCACATTTCATGGTGGGGAGTCAAACTAACTTGTCATCTTATTGATGGATCTTTGTTCTCTTGAATTTTCTCTGCCATCTGTAAAATAAAGCATATTCTCAAAACAAGAGTAAGAGTAGCTTGAGTTAAGCTGGGGTATGCAAATTTCAGAAGACTTTTTGTCTTTGGTGTGCAAGTCCACTCTTCCTTCCAGAAAGCAGCGGATGCTTCTCTCTGAAGTCTATGAGCTTTCTGACAATGGGATTATGATTTTGTTTCTAGTACCAGAAATGATTTCTATCCCACTGAGCAGACCTCATGTCCAATCAGAGAACAGTTGGTTATCTGCAAAGGCTATATGCCACTCTTGCACAAATGCATACTTCTTGACCAGCTGTTTAATCTCTGTAGGGTTACCTGCTTATACATACTGCTGGTAAACATTTTCCTCCAGCAGCTCTCAAAGGGCTTCCCAGCACTATAGATAGATAGTTTCACAGTTCCAATATCCTGGTGACTATAACCAGTGGTACCTTCAGCAATAGAGTCTTACTTTTTGGCTCTGGCAGCTAGTAAAGTGCCTTGGCAATGGTCAACATTGTTTTGGGGACCTTATGTGTCTCTCTATCCAAGAGATAACTGTGGAGGACAACTTAATTCCAAGCCTGTGGATTTACTGGCCATAGTCCATGGTTTTAATTTTAATCTTTTTCACCTTCTCTCTGCACTGCCCCCCACCCACCCATTTATTGGTGGCTATATATTATAGAATGCTAGCAAGAATGAGGATTGCTATGTAACTGATTCATGTTCTCTTAACTTTTATGTGATTTTCTCCCTGCCATCTCTCCTCACTGCCCTGCTAACTACTCCAATCTGTTGTTCTATCCCACCCCTAACCTGTCCAGTAACTCCTCCTCTCCTCTCTATTATTTCTTCTCCTGGTCTCATTCTAGTTTTTTTCTAATTTTTTTGTTTGTTTATTTATTTATTTGAGAGCGACAGAGAGAAGGAGGAAGAGAGAGAGAAAGAGAGAGAGAGAGAGAGAGAGAGAGAGAGAATGGGCGTGCCAGAGCTTCCAGCCTCTGTAAAGGAACTCCAGATGCATGCGCCCCCTTGTGCATCTGGCTAACGTGGATCCTGGGGAATTGAGCCTCGAACCAGGGTCCTTAGGCTTCACAGGCAAGCGCTTAACCACTAAGCCATCTCTCCAGCCCTCATTCTAGTTTTATGCCCATATTATTGTTGCTTACCACCCTTTGCACTCACCTCTAACTGATCTCAGTTAGGAATCACAGATGAGAGAGTCCATGTGACATTTGTCTTTCTGTGCCTGTCTGACCTCAGTTGGAATGATTTTTTCCAACTCTACCCATTTTTCTGCAAATCGCATTATGTCATTTTTCATTAATGCTGAGTTGAATTCCATTATGTATATGTACCAAAATCTTCCTACTCCATTCATCAGTTGATGGGCATATGGGCTGGTTCCAGTTCTTAACTATTGTGAATATAGCAGCAACAAACATAGTTGTGCAAATATCTTTATAGAAAATAGTGGAGTATTTAGGATATATGCCTGGGTGTTGTATAGCTGGCTCTAATGGCATATCTATTTTTTTCAAGTGTATTGATATTTATTTGTATGGTGGTTGTACCAGTTTGCACTCTTAGCAGCAGTGAGTAAGGGTTGTTCTTTCCCCACAGCATCTCCAATATTTGTTGTCATTCGATTTTTTTTTGATGAATGGCATCCTGACCATGGTGAAATGAAATCCTAGAGTTGCTTCAATTTGTACTTCTCTGATGACTGAAGATGATGAACATCGTTTTAAATGTGTAATCACCATTTGCATTTGTTCCTTTGAGTATTCTCTGTTCAATTCTCTACCCCATGTTAGGTAGTTTGATGTTTTTATTGTTTAGTTTTTTGAGTTCTTTATAGACTATAGATATTATGCCTGTGTCAGAGGAATAGCTGGTGAAAATTTTCTTCTATTATGTGGGATGTCGACTGACTCTGTTGATGGTTTGTCTGTACAGTAGTTTTTTATTTCATGAGGTCCCAGTAGTTGAATGTTCGTCTAATTTCCTATGCTACTGGTGTCATTTTCAGGAAGTCTTTCCAATGCCTATATCATGGAGTGTTTTCACTGTTTTTTTGTTTTTTTCTAGTTGTTTTAGAATTTCAGGTCTTATAATGAGGTCCTTAATCCACTTAGATTTGACTTTTACACAAGATGAGAAAAATGGGTCCAATTTCATTTTCTATATGTGATTGTTCCATTTCTCCAGCACCATTTGTTGATTCAGCGACACAACAAAAAATAGAAAATTATAGATTGATATCCTAATAAACTTAGATGCAAAAATTTTCAATCAAATCCTTGCAAAATAAATTTAAGAATACCTCAAAAGCATCATCTACCTCTACCAAATAGGTTTCATCCCAGGGAAGCAAGAATGGTTCAGCATATGGAAATTGACAAATGTAATTCATCACATAAATAATCTTAAACACAAAAATATCATTTTAATGTATAAAAGGCCTTTGACAAAACATAACATTCCTTCATGATTAAAACAGTGGAGAGGCTAGTGATGGAAGGACCATGTCTCAAGATAGGAAATGCTATTTATAAAGCACCCAAGGCCCAGAAGAATAAAAACTCAAAATATTCCCATTAAGACCTGAAACAAGATAGGGGTGCCCACTCTCACCATTGCTTTTCAACATAGTTCTTAAAATTATATGTCAAGCAATAAGGGAATGCAAACAAATAAAAGGGATAAAAATGGGTCAAGAATTACATAAACTAGCCCTATTTTCAGAGGACATGGAATAATTAATATTGTGAAAATGGTCATCCTACATAAAGCATTATACAGATTAAATACAATTCTAATGAAAACTCCAGCAACATTCTTCACAAAGATAGAAAAAAAGAATCTCAAAATTCATAAGGATTATCAGAAAGCTTCAGATAGCTAAAAATATCTTCAACAAAAGAAATATGTGCAAATGTATTTCCATGCCTGATTTCAAGATATACTATAAAGTTGTAGTAACTAAAACAGTATGGTGCTGGCACAAAAAGAGACATAGATCAATGGAATAGAATAGAAGACACATCTCTAAATTCAATCAAGTGAAGCTACCTGATATTTGACAAAGGGGACAAAAATGCACACTAGAGAAAAGACAGAATGTTCATCCAATAGTTCTGAAAATTTTATCCCTTATCTATCAAATGCTTCTCCTCTCTTAAATTTTTCCTAAAATGGTGATGAATTATATAAATGTTATGACTTGCATTCTCTGTCTTTAGACTTCTTTATCTATCTTATATTCTTTTGGCTCTGTTAAGTCCACTTCTGACCAAATTACTTAGATTTCAGTTTTGATTAAATTACTTAGAATTTCTTTGAATTGACTCATTCTCTTTGAGCTGTATCAGCTGTGGCATTCAATCCATCTTTTGAGTGATTTTTCAAGCTATCCTTTTTCTTTTTCTGTGGTTTCTTTTCTGTGCATGCCAACTTGTTACCCACTTTTGTGAGGTGACTATGATATATACTACACTATGGAAACCCAGTGGGTTAAGCACTTTTGTAACATTAGCTTTGTGTTCTCTATGGGTACACTTATAGAAATATATCTTTACACATTTCAGGTAATTTTATGACTGAAGTACTAAATCTAAGCCTTTGTTTTGTTGCCCTAATACTTGTTAATGACCTTTTGCTTAATGAGTATAGACTATCATTAAATTGAATCTTACTTGTTTGATCAAGAGCTGGGACTAAGAAGCATGAGTTGAAAAGGAGTTGAAATGGCTTTTCTAGGACATGGAGCTCTGTGAGGACACCTGACATGCTGCTGCTGCTTCCCTACTACCAGCAATGTTCACGGAGAAATGCTCCTTTTAATATGTGCTCCCTGCTTACCCCTATTGTTAGAACCATGTCCTACTGTTTTGTGAAAATTTCTGTTCTTTCTTGGCAACCTAAAATATCAGTGGTCATTCTCTGTATAGTTACAGCATAAAATCTGACGGCCATTTAGAGTATTTTATCACAAGTGTTACCTTAAATATTTTTTCTTAAAAAATCAATTAATTGTACTTTAAAATTGTTTAACTATCAATATGATTTTGAAGTTGCTAAATAAGCTACAAATTAATCAACAAAAGTAATCCACAAAGATAATATGTATCAATTATTGTAACAGAAATGTAAAATTAATATTATATATAACGACTATGTACCTATTTTGGAGGTTGGTCTTACTTCCTTAAGCCCTTATTCTAATGTTTAATTATATTTTTGCATTTATTGCCCTCCTCTATTTTGCATAATCTTGAAAAACATTTGCATATTTTGTGCATTTATGGTCTTTGAAGTATTTTTCTGCAATGCAGGTCTCAATAGTTTTATTTTGAATGATTGACATTAACATGGAGATGATCTTAGGCCACTTGAACATTAATATTCTTTTTTTACATCTGAGGTCACCCACATAACAAGTTTATTTTTACATATGTACAAATCAGTGATACACTACCTACCTTGAATGGTATAAAACATGATGCTTACAAATATTTAGAAATGGGTATTCATTCTGTTCACCCAGGTGTCAACACAAGCTATAAAAGTTAAGTAGGGTTTTTATTTTCACAGGCAGTAAACACTAGAACTAAGATTCAACACAACTATTGTTGGCAGGCTCACTATACACTGGAGACCTAACTTCTATAATATTAATTGTTTATCTAAAATAAGGTTCACTAGTTATTTAAAAATTATTTCATATATTCAGTAATATTTAATTTGTAAAGCTATCAATAATATAGATTTAAGCTTTGCCAAACCTTTCATTTTTCTGCATTTTAGAGGGAAAAGTGTGACCAAAGATTTTATCTTTAAATAAAGAACAAAGATTATCGTTCTTATATATGATATTGTTTCATGAAGGTGGAATACTGAATAAAAAGACTTTTTATGAATTATTGTTTTCTTTTAGAAACATTCTTCCTAATTATAATTTTTGTTTGGCTAGGTTTTCATATAATGATTTTCACTGTGACATTTTCATATATATAAATGATTGTGCTTTGATCTTATTCACTAGAGTGATGTGCTCCTCCATCCCTTCTATACATCTTGCTTATCAATCAGCCTTTGCCCCACAATTTTTTCGACTTTTGACTTCATGTCACATAAATTTTTTAAACCTCTTTTGTTCTGCCCTACCTCTGTCCTTCAGAGTTTTTCCCACCTACTTTTTCTATGTCCAAGTACTACATATATACACAGGAGTATATACACATATACCTATGACTACACACACATAAAATATTCACACATTAATTCCTTTTCCTTGTATAAGTCTTTGTGTACATGAAGAATGGTGAAAACCTATTTAGAGTCTGTGTAGATTTTGGCATGGACTCCTGCTGTCAGTTGGAATGCCCAGATTAGAACAATGAGTTCTGCATTTGTGCTGATGCTACTTTGGGTAGAGCCTCAGTTTTGATAGTGAAGTTTGAAGTAATCACTCAATATTCACTATGACATACCCTATTCTGAAGAACTTCTCCCAACAGTAAAGTATTCTACATCTGGGCATTGGAGGGGCTGGTCAGTTAGTTCTGGTCTTCTGGATGAAACTCTATCTATGATTTCAATACAATCATGATTATGTCTACTAATTCCTACCAATAGGAGGGTGGTTGGATTTAATGTGTACAAGTACTTGATGTGCATGTATGGATTGTCACATAGCACTCCCTGTTTTCAGACCATCCTCACTTTGGTCAGCCAGTATGACTCTGTGTTCTAGCATTGAACTTGAAATGTCAGTTCTTGTTCTTATTCCATGGTTTATTTGTAAGCTTCTGCTACTAGGTAAGCTTGGTATAGAAAAGCTTGTGGGCAAGGTGGCCAGTCTTGAGCAATAGAGTCCAACTGTTAGGAAAGACGAGCTATTTGGTGGTGTTATGTTCCCAGCATCTGGGTTAGGACTCCTGTACTTAGCTTGGCGTGCTCATGTATATACAAGAAGTGTTTGGTGATATCTGGAAGTCCCAAGACAGGTGCATTGGTGAAAGCCTGTTTAATGTCCTCAAAGACTTTTGTTGTATTCATCCTCATATTAGGGACTCTCATTCACCCACACTGCTTTGTGTATTCATAGCAAGGTCTTGCCATGACTGAAAAGCTGGGGCTCCAGATTTGGCAGAATCCAAAGGTGCCAAAGAATTCTCAAATTTGACAGTGGATTGAGGGGGCTGGGATTGAGCAGACTGCCTGTTTCCTCTCTGGGCTGAATTGTTACTATTCCTGGGTCAGATGAAAGCCAAGCTATTTGACTTTTTTCTTGGCCAATTTGGGCATCTTTCCTTGAGACTGTGTAACCAGGTTTGCATAGGAGAGCAAGACGCACCCCCACACATTCCTCTTAGGTGGCCACTGCCAGTAGTAAGTCATCCACATATTGAAGAAATGTGCATCCACATTGGCAGGGAAAGTCTGTGGTGGTGAAAGGCAGATGCATGACGTTCTCCCCATGTAGTTCCTTCCTATGTACAATTGATTGGTGCCATTTCCTCTTATAGGGACATCTGGAATGCCTCTGCCTGAGTGATGGCTTACGTCTTAGGTTGGGCACATGTGCTGACATTTTGGATTGGGGTAGCCTCTGTAATCACTGGTGAGGAAAATGTGGCCTATGTTGTGGAGCTATTTTCTGTTGACTGTGAGGATGTGGGTTTCAAATGATGCTTAGGTGATCTAGTTAATGTTATGTAAAGTGGAGCAGAGGGTGTTGGGTTGTCCTCTGGCTCACAAGGTAAGGTTAGCTTTTTCTTTGTTCTCCTGTGCATCTTGCCTGGTCTTTCTATTATGGAATTTAGAAGCTATTCTGGGGCTGGAGAGATTGCTTAATGGTTAAGGCACTTGCCTGTGAAGCTTAAGAACCCATGTTTGATTCCCTAGTACCCAGGTAAGCCAGATGCACAAGGTGGCACAATGGCTAGAGGTCCTCATTCTCTCTCTCTCTCTCTTCTCTCTCTCTCAAATAAATAAAAAGAAAAAAGTACTTTTAGAAGATGCTATGGCTTGAGCTAACATCAGCTTGGATTGTCCATCCAGACAGATTCTCAACCAAGGAGGCTGTTTCTGAACTGCCTCTTGCCAACAATCAATATAGGAGAATTGGTCCCAGTGTGGCTAGGGTGTCCCTGTGATTATTTCATAAGCCTTCATAATGACCTTTTTGTCTAAGTTTCTTCAGATGGCCTTCTTACATCAAAAGGCAACCTGTCTACCTTACCAAAGGTACACATCTTATGAAGGGTAAGCTTTTCCCTGTAGTCACTTTTAAAACACTTTCTAAAATTCCAACTTTATAAAATTCCGTAACATACATTCTAAAGGAGTTTGTTGACCCTGAGTGTCTCCCATATCCTGCGCTGTGTCACACTTAGAGCAAGATTTATTTCCTCTGTCGCTGGTCATTCACTTCACATGAATGTTTAACGTGCTGTTAGCTTTTATGGTACCATGCAAAGCCTAGTCAGATTCTCCATGAGAAGCCACCCTTAGCCATATGAAATCACCACAGAACCTAGTAAGGAACACCATACTTCCCTGCACCACTTTACAGTATATTTGTATTTCAGTCTTGAGGCCACATACTGTCTGAGGCACACACTTTTATACACACATGGTCAGTTCAAGATTTCTATACCACACTCAACCCAGAATTTCATGACAAAAATCCTAAAAATATCCACTAAAAGTGGTCACGGTTTAGACTCTGGCAACTGACCTTGGCCAGAGGATATTCTGCTGCCCACACACACATATTTGGCTATTATTTACTTCAGAAAACATATAGTCACAGTAGATTTTACCTAGGGGCTATCAGGCTCCTCTCCATTGGCATAAGCCTGGTAAGATTCCTAGTGGTCCTAGGTCCTACCTGTTCCGTGAGGAAGTATAACCAAAACCCTATTCCTAGTTCCTGTGTTTCTCATCTTCCTTTTGCTTCATGGTTGCATCTCTGGGCCACCCAAGGAGGTTTTCCTCTTACAGGCAAAAACAGCCTATGGTGTAATCAAGGGGAAGTTGTCACCAAGCATTCCTGGGAGGTTAAGCTCCGAAGACAAGTGAGACAAGAGGCCATTGTTACCTCTTCAATTGTGGCAGAGTTGCCAAGAAATGTTGACAGAAAGATAAAGCAAGACACTGAGAATGTTCAGGAATCAGGTTTTACTCAGGCAGAGGGCTTAAGTCTCATGTTTGCATCTGGAAGGGAGAAAGCTCTTACATTTTATACTGAGGTTAGGGGGTTACTGCAAAGCAGCAAAGGGAAAAATTGCATGTTGATGATTGGCTAACAGCACAAAGTTTCAAAAACCAAGATGTTTACAAGAAATGGGTTAGTTCTTTGGAAAAGAAAAAAGTGTAAAAATGTCCTTGTGTGAGAGAGCAAAGATGAAGCTCCTTTAAGGGGATGAAATCACAAGCCTATCAGCAGAATATTGCTGATAGAAGCACATAGAAGCACAGAGATGGACTAAAATCCTTGTTCAAAAATCTTTGTTTTCCTTAATTTTTCCACTATGTCTCTTATGTCTGTCATCATCTATGTCTATGTCTATGACTGTGTCTGTCATCATCACCAGAGGCAGGACTTAAGACATGATAACTCAGCCCCAAAACTGTTCTGTCATTATTGCACTTACATCTCATTGCTGAGACAAATACCCTATCAGAAGCAGCTGATGGGTGGAGTTAATTTCAGACATATAGATTATAGGAGAAGCTTCATTATAGTGGAGGATACTGGTTCACTTCTCCATACATACATATAAGAGAGAGAACAGCCAGAGCTCATGCTGGCTCAGAATACAACATAGGGCTGCACTCAAAATCTGATTCCAGTGCCACACCTCCAATATGGCTCTAACTTTTACATACTTAAGTAGAAAACTAAATCTTAATAAAAAATTACCTGAGGCAGGCCAGGGCTCCTGGTTCCTCCTCCACCTCACAGTTCCCTAGTCAGTTTCCTTGCTGCTACCTTGGGGTTGCCTAAACCCTGCAAGCTTGCTGTGGAAGCAGGGCCCTTGCTCTGCCTTCCTGATTGAATGGCCCCTGGCCCCACATCCAAGATCTCTTGCTCTGGCACATGCGAGCATGGAATGTGTAGGCCAGAGCTCCTGTTCACTCCCAAAATCACAGTTCCCTGGTCCAGGTTCTCCCGCTGCTGGTTTGGATCACCCTGGTCCCTGCATGTGGGCTGAGGAAGCAGGTCTTTTGCTCTTGTTTCCTTATTGACTTGCCCTTGGGTACCTAAATCCCTTTAACCCTGAACCAGAGGGAGTACTGGTCATTGTGGGAGCTAGCCTCGTTCCCCCAGCTCTCCAGTTTACTGGTTTCTGGTTCCCAATCCCTGTTCTCTCCTTCCTCTTTGAAACATAAGTAAAACATCCACAGTCTAAAATTCTTGCTGTATTTATCATTTTAACACTTTCACCAGAATAGCCAATCAAACTCTGCTTACAGCACTGCAAGTGTTCTCCAGTCCAAACTACCAAATCCTTCCACAATCCTTCCTCTAACAAGTTCCAAAAGACCAAAAACCACATGATCATTCATCACAGCTATGACCCCACTTTTGGTACCAATTTTCTGTTGTAGTCACTTTTTCTTGCTGAGACAAACACATGACCAGAAGTAGCTAATGGGAGGCAAGATTTTATTTCGACATTGCAGATTCCAGGGGATGCTTTAACATGGTGGATGAAGCTGGTACACTTCTTCATATATCCTTTGCAGAGAGACAACAGCCAGAAATCACGCTAGATCAGAATACACCTTAGGGATGGGCTCAAGATTTTAACTTGGTGCCACAGCTCATCCAGGCTCTGCCTGCTAAAAACATAAGTAGAAAGCTTATTCTTAATCAAAAATGTCTGAGGTGTTGAGGTCATCTACATTTAAGCCATGCATTCACTCTCTGACTCCTGACTCGTGTAAAATGTGTCTTCCTGCTCCAGCATCTCATGCCTTTGCTGACACAAGGAAACTTACCCTCAAACTCTAAGCCCCCCAAAACTTTTTCCTTTCTTAAGACTTTTTTGGACAGATGTTTATCCAGAGTAATAAGGTAGTAATTACTACACATTCCTTGCTTTCTTGTCTTTCAGGATTGCTGAGGTTATTATGGTTGGTTTGCCTTTGTAGTTAGCTCATACTTGTCTTGTATGGCTTTATATATTGCTTCTGTGCTCTGTATTTTTGTATGATGACAATAATATCTCCTATTAGGATTCATCTTTGATCATGTCTATTTGGGGTTCTAAATGCCTCTTGTGTTTAGATGCCTAATTGTCTACCTTTGTGGACTTTTCTAGTATGACTTAATTGAATTGAATAGATTTGTTATTCCTTTAGGTTTTACCCCAAATCTTTCTGCCTACCCTACTCCTGACCACAGGCACTGCATAGCTGAGCCATATTAGGTTTAGATACATCTTTTGGCAAGTATTGTATATAGTTTTCTTTATACTTTTCAACTGTACGATTACGATCTTTGTGAATTTCCAAAGTTCATCTCTTTTTAAATTGTGGAGTGAGTGTGTTTATTCTTATTCTGAGTCCTGTCATTGTCTTTGTGTTTCAGGGGCAGCATCTATTCTATCCTCTTAACAAGAGGTGTCTTGTTACTTTCTTGAAGGCAAATTTATTTATGATGTGCTGATAATTCTGTTTTTAATGCATTTAAGGAAATTTATATGAAAGACAGCAAAGCCCATTTTTGAATGGAATGGTTCAAAATTTTAAATGAGAAGATTTTTGTTAGCAATGTCTTCTGATACTCATTCATTAATGAGTTATATTTAGGGCATAGTAGATATCAAATGTTTATAATACATCTCAGTTTTCGAAGAATATAAATGATGTAATTCCACCATTTAAACTAAATAGGTATTTAATGCCCTTTCCCCCTGGACTTAGAGGAATGAAAAATGGCGCTCATGTCTTCTGATCCTGCTGTCCTGTCATTCCTCTTGGCCTGCAGGAAGACATCACCTTATCCTATGGATTGTTATGCCTAATTGTAAGATTCATAAGATACCTCTTCTTAAGGCAAGGGAAAAACTGTATGAGTCCTGTGTTAAAAAAAAAAATCTTATTGGTACTAAATTTATGATGCTTGTGGGAAGACTCAAACTGAATAAATTTAGGTTTGTTTGGAGCTAGTCTTTTCCTTTGAGAATTTATGATAATCCACTACTTTCAAATAACAGCAAAGCCAAAATGTTGTTTTAAATTCAAATTCTGTATTTTAAAAGTTAGTAGGATATTCATTTCATATTATCTGCTACAAAATAAATTTCTTTCATTCAGTAGTATTTAACATGTTTAATACTAGTTGAAGACTGGGGTCCACTGGTTAAAGAATATAAGAAAGCAGAAAATGTTTGATATAGAATTGGCATAAAGTCACAAATTAATTAATTCTAAGTGTATTTTAGTATTGAAAACCAGGATCAATACTAATAGATATAGCTAAAATTTATTATGTATATTAATACAATGCTTGCCATTATTTATTTCCCTATTTCTCACCTATTATATAAAACATGTTGAAAAATAAATTCAGTGTGTTGTTGAAAATATTGAGGATTCAATTTTTGTGTACTAGTTTATTCACAATCTAGTATAAAAAGTGTACTGAGTATAAGGCCATCCCTCAAACGTAAAGCCTCACTTAGCAGTATTGTAAAGATAAGTTGTTAGTATTTGTAAAAAGATTACCACAAACCAAAGCAGAACATGAGAAATCAGTCATTAGAGTCTTTATTAATGTAATTCAGTGATGATATCTGAATAGGTTATATCACTAAAGAAACAACTTCAACTTTTCTCGCAGTTTTTGATGGATTACAAAATAATTTTTGATGCTATAGATTTAGCTGTTTCTGCTTTGTCTTCAACTCAAAATATTGCAGAGGAAAAGTGAATAATACTAACATTTTCCTTAATCACGAAAATTGTCAAAATAAAACCAACATTTAAAATATAATTTTTAGTAATTTTATGCATATATAATTTTATATTTTATAGTTTCCTCATAATTTTAATCCTATTTGTGGGGCTGAGGAGAATTAATTGGTAAAGTGCTTGTGACACAATCATGAGGACCTGAGTTCAGAGTTTTCAGTATCTATGTAAACATAAGGATTTGGCAGTGTGTAACTATAAGCCCAGTAATGGGGAAGCAGAGACAAGAGGACCCCTGTGCTGACCAGCTAATCAAGCTGAATTGGTGAGCTGTAGATTCACTGAGACATCCCGTCTCAAAAGAATCAGATGGGGGCTGGAGAGATGGCTCAGTGGTTAAAATTTTTGCTTGCAAAGCCTAACAGCCTGGGCTTGATTCTTTAGTACCCATGTGAAGCCAGATGCATCTGGAATTAGCATGATCATTCCTTTCTCCCTCCCTCTCTTTGCTTGCAAATAAATAAGTAAAAAATAAAAAAATAATAATATCAAAAGCAATACTGTGCTTTATATGCACACTCAATCGTGCACATGTATCTGCACATACATACAGACATAAACATATGTATGAAAAACAAACATATACAAATGCCAAAATGAAAACAAAACCTACTGGTATAACATAAATAAGCATCATGGAAATGTATCTCCTTACAATTTAAAAGATTATCCTTAAAAGGGAAATATGTTATATATTTATAGTGGACTTCTTTTTTTAGTAAGCTTAAATCCCCCCATAAATAAACATAAAGTGGATAAAAAAATAAGTGTTCATCTTGGCAATTTTTTACAAAATACATATTCATAACCAATATACAGATCAAGGAAAACAGTTTCAGTACGCTAAAGATCCCTCCATATCTGTTTGAAGATACTCCACTACAAAGAAATCAGTATCTTCATTTCTTTCCTTATTAAATAATTTCTTCTCTGAACAATATGTATAATCATTCAGCACATTCCTTTTTATGTGCAGCTTCTTATATTTGACATAATGCTTTTGAAGTTTTGTGTTGACTCTAGTTACTTGTTCCTTCTCACAATTATGTGATATTTCATGACATATATAAGGCCTTTTCCTTATTATTCCTGCTGTTGATGCACATTGGATTTCTAGACCTTGATTGTTATGAATGGTGCTATGAGAGTATGGCTGCGTAGCAGATCAGAGCAAGATGTACTCTGCTGAGTTTGGCTTTCCCCCCCTTAATATCATGCCTGTGAGATGTATCCACAGTGCTGTTTACACTATGCCAGTAGTCCATTCATTCTCCTTTCCATGTAATGTCAGAGGGCTATGTTTTGATATGTGTGTTCTTGTTTTTTTTTTTTTTTTCTTCCAGTAGTTGCACATTTTTCTAATTTAGATTAAACTTGCCTAGGATGATGTTTGCCCCAGAGAATTACTTTTGATAGCCTGCTCACTCTCTGCCTCTTTACTGGTATCTGGAAACAGCCCCTTTGTCAGCTGAACACTAATCAATGCTCAGTGGAATGAACTGTTACTGCTTTCATCCTTCGGAAACTTGAGGAGGTACTCTATTCAAAGACTTAAAATATATCTAACTTTTAAAAATTAAGTAGCTTTTGACTAGATGGTTATTTTATTTCCTTTTCACATTGGAATACTTTATATTTTAGCAAAGTCAATGCCTAATTTACTAGACACTTTACTTTTTGTTGCTTTGATTTCATAGTGTCTGTTACTTTCTCATGTGTCCCTGGGTACTTAAAATGGTAATGGGGATTGGCTCAGAATTTTTTTAAAAGATGAAATTTCCTTAAAAAATTGAAAATAACTCACTTTAGTTTTTCCTCTTTGTTGATTGTGGTCTTCTTGCCAAAGTGTCTGATGGTAGACAGTTCTTCAGACAATGACTTTCTTCTAGTTAAGCAATCATCCATATCCTTGTAGTGTCAGATGTTGATGTTTAGTTACTAAGTAAAGTTCAATCCAATCTTTCTTTGTTTTAAATAAAACTTGTATTACTTTAAATTATGATATTCAAATACTGCACTGAACTTGACAATCTAGTGCT
The DNA here is from genome assembly GCA_036346955.1 of Dipus sagitta. Taxonomy (NCBI): domain Eukaryota; kingdom Metazoa; phylum Chordata; class Mammalia; order Rodentia; family Dipodidae; genus Dipus; species Dipus sagitta. Next base: position 86,602,678 of record CM070771.1, on the reverse strand, counting down.
TTGACTATTAATATACAATTTCAACCTTCCTTGGGGATTCTTACCAAGAAATATATATTGGTAACTTTTCCTGTCACTGTGACCAAATACCTCACAATAAGTAAGTGAAGACATAAGTATATATTAGTTCATTGTTGAAAGGATCTTGTCCATCATGGTGGGGAAGACAGAGGTAGGATCACGAGGCTATAGCAGAGAGATTCTGAATTGGTCAGTTATACCACATCAATGGTCAGCAAGCAGAGTGGGCTTGGAGTTTGGTTGGGCTATACTCCTCAAAGTCTGTCCCTCAGTAACCCGCTTCTGCCAGAAAAGCCTGACCTCCTTAATGTTCTAAAGTGTGTCAAAAAGCTTCTACTATTTGAGAATCAAATATCAAATATAATAAGCCTGTTATGACATTCTACATTTAAACAATGGTACCAGCTGTTAAAACTAAGGCTTTATGAATTGGTATTTGTACAATGGGAGTCTCAAAAATGCATATCTTGGCAAGTTGTCTTCCTCACAGATATTTTATAATGGCTAATACACATTAGCTGCACTACTTGACTTTTGTTGTTTATTTCTTCTTTTTTCCTAATAGTATGTCTCTAATATTTTATTTTATTTATTTATTCATTTGACAGAGAAACAGGGAGAAAGAGAGAGAGAGGGAGAGAGAGAGAGAGAGAGGAAGAGAGAGAGAGAGAGACAGAGAGAGAGAATGAGTGCATCAGGGCCTCCAGCCACTGAAAACAAACTCCAGACTCCAGGTGAGTGTGCCCCCTTGAGCATCTGGCTAATGTGGGTCATGGGAAATCGAACCTGGGCTCTTTGGCTTTGCAGGCAAACACCTTAGCAACTAAGCCATCCCTCCAGCCTCCAATCATATTTTAAAAATATTTTTATTTATTTATTTGACAGAGAGAAAGAGGGGGAGAGAGAGAAAGAAAGAGAGAAAGAGAGAGAGACAAAATAGGTGTTCCAGGCCCTCCAGCCACTGCAAACAAACTCCAGATAAATGCTCCACCTTGTGTATCTGGCTTATGTGGGTCTTGGGGAATGGAACTGAGGTCTTTTGCTTTGCGGGCAAGTGCCTTAACTACTAAGCCATCTCTCCAGCCCTGTAATCATATGTTTTTGTACTCAAATTGTTTATTTATTTTTTATTGGCAACTTCTATACTTGAGAAAATAAACCATGATATTTCCCTTCACTCCCTCACTTTCTCCTTTACAACTTCACTCTCCATCATATACCCTCCCTCTCTTAATTAGTCTCTCTTTTAATTTGATGACATGATCTTTTTCTCCTATTATGAGGGTCTTGTGTAGGTATTGCTAGGCACTGGGAGGTCATGGAAATCAAGGCCAATTTCTTTCCAGACAGTTGTATCTAAGGAGTGGACACTTCCTTTGGCTCTTTCGGCCACCTCTTCCCCAGTGGACCCTGAGCCTTGGAGGGTGTGATAGAGATGTTTAAGTTCTGGACAATCCTCCATCCCCTCTTAGCACGATGTTGCCTTTTGGGTCATCCCAGTGGTCATCGCCATCTGAAAACAGAAGCTTCTCTAACCCGAAATGAGAGTAGCATTAATATATGAGTATGAACATTAAGTGTAGTGCTTTCAGGGCAATTTAATGAGAGTAATATATGTATTTATCCAGACAAGAGCTGACTTTATACCCTTAAGGCTCATGACCTCCCCTGCCATAGGTTTTTTATTAGGTTTTCAGTACCAGGCATGTATTCCCTCCAATAGACAGGACGTCTAGTTCAATTAGAGAGCAGTTTTTAGGGGAACCCTTCTACACTGTTAGTGGGAATGTAATCTGGTACAGACATTGTGGAAATCAGTGAGGAGGTTCTTGAGAGAGCAAAAAAATAGATTTACCATATGATTCAGCTATAGCACTCCTAGGCACATATCCTAATGACTCTTTTTACTACCTTAGAGATACTTGAACAACCATGTTTATTGCTGCTCTGTTCACAATAGCTAGGAAATGGAACCAGTCTAGATGTCCCTCCACAGATGAATGGATAATAAAGGTATGGTACATTTCCGCAATGGAGTTCTATTCAGTGGAGTGGTAAATAAAAATGAAATTTTGAAATTTGCAGGGAAATGGATGGATCTGGAAAGGATTATACTATGTAAAGTAACTCAGACCCAGAAATTCAGACATCACGTAGTGTCTCTCATATGTGGATACTAGCTACAAATGTACAGACTTTTTTGAGAGCTGGAACCAAAAATCAGTAGCACAGGCAAGTAAGCTAGAAGACGGCTATAAGGTAGGGAGAAGAGGGAAGGACTTAAGGGGATGGTATTGTATATATGTAAGTAGAAGAATAGATTACAGAGAGGGGAAAGGCCTAAGCATAATTATATTTTTTATCTGAGAAAACAGTAGCAATTTAAATGTCAGATTGGAATAATTTAATTTAGCTGTGGTAGCAAGAACTGTATTAATATAAATTGATACTATATTATATAAGTATGTAATATAAAATGCCTAAGAAAATATGTTCTATATAGTGTTAGGCAGGCAAAGATGAATTTATTAAAAACTTTTTAAATATGGATCAAGAGTGTCACAAAAGGAGAGATTAAAGTCAGTTCTATGGAATCCAAAGATGGGGACATTTTTAAAGGATAGGATGAACTAATGGAAAGTTACTAAATAATGTTAGAGATTGTAATGGTTCAATGTGATTTTTCATCTGTGTTTGCTATTAGGGCTTTCCTCACATTGTCTCATACCATACCCTAAGGTGAGAGATCATATTATGACATTTGAAAGGATGATGTACATGCCCAGGTTGAAGATTTCAGTGGTCAGAGGAAGTATGTGTTACTATATACTGTCTAAAGTGCATTGTGTAATGATGCAAAGGTCAAGAAAATACATGGAAGACAAAACTTGCCTAAATTTTATTCAGGGTGAGAACACAAAGACCCTCTTGCTCAAAAAATATGTTTTCATATAAGAGTCATTTTTAGAAGGTATTGCAACAACTTTTATATGTGTGGTCCATGTAAATATGTATGATGGGAGCCTTTGTGCTTGTATAGATATGTGAATGCAGAGGCCATATGCTGAAATCAGGTGCCTTCCTCAACTACCATCCACTTTATTTCCTGATCTAACATTTCAACCAGTCTAGGTAGCATGCTTGACCTTGGGATTTCTTATCTCTGTCACCCAATTGCTGGAATTTTAGGGGGTTGCTATGCCCCCTATCTTCACCATTTCCATGGATGCTGGGGATCCAAACCCAGGACCTTATGCTAGAATGGCAAACATTTTATTCACTGAGCCAACTCTCCACCCTACTTTTTACTTGTAATCCAGTAACTCTTTTTGACAAAGTCAAAATTCAACCTTAAGCTGGGCATAGTGGTGAATGCCTTTAATCTAAGCACTTGGGAGGTAGAGGTAGGAGGACTGCCATGAGTTTGAGGCTACTGAGACTACGTAGTGAATTCCAGGTCAGCTTGAGCTAGAGTGAAGCCCTACCTCAATAATAATAATATAATAATAATTCAACCTTAATTCTATGAAGACTTTATTAATTATTAAAACTTCAGTTGAGAATGACTTAGTTTCTCTTTCTAAAATCTTTAAAATTGATCTACATTCTGGTCTTCCCAAATTGCATATTACAGAGTCTTATTCTGCGGCAGCTGCTTGTTTATATTAAAATCACATAATGAATCCTAGGTCAGCCTGATCTAGAGTGAGACCCTACTTCAAAAATAAACAAACAACAAAAAAAATCCAATTTACTTTGTAATGTTATCTTCTTGTAAAAAAGACTTTTGTAATTTTGAGGAAATTATTGTATCCTAAACAACAAAATTCATTTTTAACACATGTTATTTGAAGAATTAATTCATGAAAAATCATCATCATCAAAAAGCAAAATAGAATTAAGTACTATATCCTAAGAATTATTATGAAGGGCTTATGATTTTATTTTAACTACAAGGTACTAATTTACTCTGTCATGGTTTCAAATGTTCTACAAGAAAGTAAGATAATACTGGCTTAGCTACAAAGGGATTTTGACTCAAAAAAAAAAAAAAAAAACAGAATTAAGTAGAATTAAGTAGTATTACAGGCTACGTTGTTTAGACATGCTCATTTTCATGTGAGCCTAAGAGTACTATGTTATACTTGACGTTCACCAAAAAGGCATCGGTGACCGTTTGAATGTATGTCCCCCAATAGACTTAGACATTTTATTAAAACTTGGATTTCTAGGTGCACGTATGGAAGAGTTTTCAATGAGGGTGGATCTTATTCTAGACCAAAGGTATGAATAGAATTCTGAGCTCTGTGTAGGTCTCTACTGCTGGCTTCTGGTTCCCTGCTTCTTGCTGTTGGGTTTATGTTTGCTTGTGTTGCTGGCTGTTTGGTGGCTTCTTTCTCTGCTTGGATCTGTTTAAGGAGGACAGCTTCTTCCACTATTTGATGGAACATCCCCTGAATATGTGAGCATGAAATAAACCTCTTACTCCCATAAACTGTGTCTGATATTGAAGTTCATACCATCAACATGAAGCTGACTACAACAGAAATTGGTACCAGGAGTGAGGTGATTTGCTGTGATAAATTTGACCATGTGCATTTTGGTCTTTTGAAACATTTGTGCTGGACAAATGGGTCAGACTTTGGTACTTGCAACTGAACATGACTTCCAGAGTGGTAAGACAAGTTTTATGGATTCTTCTGATGTGAGTTTGAAATGATAAGTGAACAGGGATCTGTATTTGGACACTTTGCTTATGAGCATTCAGAGGGGACAGAAAGACCATAGAGAACTTTGTTGGAACTGGGCTACTGGCAAAATGACTGGAGGAGTTGTTCTGTACAAGCTTTGAAGATCAAGGTTGAACTGAAAAGGACAGATGTGCTTGGTGGGACATATAGATCTAAGAGATATAGATTTAAAATCGGAAAAAAAAATCATATGATTTTAATTTACAGGCATAGAGATTGGTTAAGTTATTAAAGATGCTACTGTTAAGGTTATTACCACATTCAGATTGCCTCAACTACTTCACATTGAAACAATGGAAAAAAAAAAATCAGATGTGATTCTAACCAGGCAAGACTAAATAGTAAAATATAAACAATGTTGTAAGGAAGGAACCTGCTCTTCAAGGTCACAATTTATTTTGTCCCTGGATTAACAAGATGGTGGTGTTTTGCTCAGCTGATATTGGTTTCACAAGCATGAAAAATGCATGGAGTGGGTCATGAAGTACACATGGTTGCAGGAGCCTCTGCTGAAATGAGGCATGGGAAATGGAATATTCCTGTTTTAAAGACTGGAATAGCCATTGTATGGCACTGCTGATAGACTGTGCTTTGCAGTAGAGACCAAAAGATGTTTTGGATATATACCAGAACTGTGCACAGGCTGCAATGGGTCTTGGTTTAGGATGGAAGCTTTCTGGCTATTCAGCCCAGTAGGATGGGAAAAAAATGAAAAATCTGGAGACTTGTCCCTGAGCACTGATTATGATACCAGGCTTGAATATAACATTATAGCAATGGAAATGTTTACTCTGTGCCATTATATATTGAAAATATGTAACTCATTTAATTTTACAGGACTCAAGGTTAAGAGACTTGGGATTTCAGAATAATCTTAAATTGTTAAAGATTATGGAGACATTTGAAGTTGGAGTAAATAAAATTTGCAATGTGAGATGGTCATTTGTCTATTAGGGGCCAGGGGCAGAATGTGGTAACTTGAATATATGCCCCCAATAAACTCAGATGTATTATTAAAATTTAGATTTCCATCCACCCTGACTGGAAGAGGTGTCACTGGGTTTTATAGTCCAAAGGTATTCAGAGAATTCTGTTAGGGTCCCTGCTGCTGCTGGATGGTTCTCTCTTGTTTGCTGTTGGATTTGTGCTTGTTTGTTTGTGGTGTTTTAGTTTTCCCTCTGCCTCAACCTGTTAAAGGGAGCCAGCTTCTTCTAGTATTTGATGGAACTTCCCCTGGATATGTAATCTTGACATAAACCTTTCCTCCCATAAACTGTGTCTGTTTGGTAAGTTTATCTCAACTATGTGAAGCTGAGTACAATGATATCCCATATATAATTGGAAGTAGGAATACATGTTCTTTGCACCGGAGGGAGACAGTTATTTCCCAAGATTGTTTACTTATAACAGTCTGAAAAGACAATTTAGTAAAAAAATATCACCACTCTCTCATGTTGTAAGATATGTTGGAATATGAGAGAACAATGGAAAATTATCTCCTAGCACTATTAAGTATTGTATACCTATGGATAACTGTAATTTGGTATCCGATATCTATGTGTTATATTTTTCTTTTTGTTCATGCCATGTTACTATTTTAGTGTAATTTCATTTTAATTTTTAAAAAATATATTTTTTACTTATTTATTGAGTCATTGATTTATTTAGACACACACAAACACACACAGAGAAAGAGAGAGAGAAAGAGTATGTGTGGACCAAGGCATCTAGCTACCGCAAAGGAACTCCAGACACATGCACTAGCATGTGCATCTGGCTTGCTTGGGTCTTGGGGAATTGAACCTGGTTTCTTTGGCAACACAAACAAGCACCTTAAAACATTAAGCCACCATGCCAGCACTCATTATACTTTTTTAATTGAAAAAAATAACATCTAGAGTGTAAGAGGAGCCAAACATTAATTCAACCACTGCGCTAAATTAAAATGTCTTAATATTTGTCAATGTCATTACTATACTATAAGTGAATCTGCCAAAAGTTAAAGTATTAGAAACTAAATTTACAAGTTTATATGTCAGGGTTCTTAGAGTTTGGACATAATTAGAATCGGGTGCAGTGACGAGGTAGGTCTCCACAATAGCAATCATGATTTTGTAAAAAAAGAATGAGATACTTACATAATATTAGCAGTCAATTTCCTTTATAATCAGACTCCCACATACTTTCTTGTCACAGATAAAATGTAAACAAGTATTTTTCCAGATTGTTGCATTGATGTCCTGTAGGCTGATTCCCAATAGTGTTCCCATCTGAAAGTTATTTACTCTCTACCTTTGTACTGATATTATTGTCTGTGTTCATACTACTAATTACCTATTAACCCCTGCTTACATTATTCTTGAATTTCTCTAGCCTTTATCCTCAAACTTTCCTAGAATCTTCTTGAAAACTACCTCCAAACTTTCTGTATATCAGAACAGGTTGTCATAGCCATAATGCCATTTATCTGTTGCCAATATTATATGCTAACTGGCAGACTGCTTTTTACCTAGTAATTACACCTAATATTTTATCTTAGTGGAAAGTTGGCTCATACATAATCAGGGTAGACCATCTCTGCTTAATATACCCTCTGCAACTTTTCCCTCACAGATATGCATTGAGGTGAGATTTCCCAATCTCTTAGCCACTCCTTAATGCATCTAAGAAGATAATCAAAAGCAAACATAATACAGGTGTTTTGTTATAATAACACAGAATTGTCTGGAGCTGTCATCTTTAGGTATATCCTTTTGCATTCTGTTTGTAGCTCTACAGGACGTTAATATTTAACTATTCATATTCTGGGCTCACTTCTATGGATAATATCGGTAAACCCCAGACTTTTAGTCATATTCTTAATGTAAGTAACTTATCATTATTACAGTACGTTATGTTACAAGCATGTAAAAATGACAAACCATGAATGACTACATGTGAACAGAAACAGCTCAGGTAAATATAAGTGTAGTTTTTTGGTCAGAAGAAATAAATTATGAAGAAAAATGGATACTAATGAATAGATTCTTCTAAGGAAGTTACTTGTGTAGGAACTTACCATTTTTAGACATCAAGTTTAGTCTTTAAATGTAAAAATAATTTTTAAAGATAATCTATTTTTATTTATTTATTTGAAAGAGAGTGAGTGAGAGAGAGAGAGACAGAGAATGGGCCTGCCAGGGCCTCCAGGCACTGCAAATGAACTACAGATGCATATGCCACCTTGTGCATCTGGCTTACATGGGTACTATGGAATCAAACCTGGGTCTTTTGGCTTTTCAGGCAAGTGCCTTAACTGCTAAGCCATATTTCCAGCTCCCTACCTCCCACTGGGTGGGCTACAAAGCCAATTAGAATATAAGAAATTTTACATATGACTGACTTGTCACTCTTACCTAGCGTGCACATCTTATCTGGCTGACCAAGTGAGTAGCTTGCTAGTTAAGGCTTTTGATGACTTTTATACCCCTGAAGGGTACATAGCACTTTCTACCACTATGATAGCTAGTCAGCAGGAAGGAGGCTTCCAGCTTGGTTTCAAGTGAGTTCTCAGTTTCCTACAACCAAGGCATATGGTACCTTCAGTAATAGGGAGTTACCGTTATGATTTGATGGGCAACCTAGACACTGTCAATAGACAGTTTTGCGAAAACTCATGGGCCTCTGTGACAAACTACTTGGATGGTGTCCTACCCTTGGTACTAGGATTTGCTGGCAACAACCTACAGCAGCATTTGGGCAAAGCATTCTGCTGGCCAGCAGGATATTTCTTCCAAAACTCATTTCTTAAGTGAAAAGCAGAGAAAGAGGATTTATTCAACATAGGCACAGTTGGAAGAAGAACAAATAAGGGGGCATGTGGCACTTTGCACCAGGCTTTACGTGGGTACTGGGGAATTGAACCCTGGTCATTAGGCTTTGCACTTAAGAGCCTTAACAGGAGCCATCTCTCCAGCCCACTGTCTTTTTTTTTTAATTAAAAACGTTAATATGTGAACATATAATAGTATGCCCATGTTCCCATACCTTTATCTGTTTCATGTCTCCCTCTCCCTTGCACCCATCCCTCTGTGGGGTCATGAATGCACCCTGTGACTCTGTCATTCTTTGCTGTCCTCTTCAGCAGTGTTCCCTAAGCCTTGGAGGGCTTGATAAAAATGTCCTTTGGTGTTTACTTTTCCTGCCTATCAAGCAACTTTTTAAATGTATATATTTAAACCTTTTGATAAATTCTTTTTTCATTTTTGGTTAGATAATCTTTTTTGACAGGTGGCAGCAAATGTTGGGAAGACCCTAGTCTCAACTCAATCAAAATATGAGAGAGAACATAGGCCTTTAGTTTTGAGAACCTGAATAATCTTTTCTTAGTGTACTTTTTTCCAAACCTATCAAATTTCATGTTAATTACATTTTTCTTTATAGCTGAATAAAACTCCATTGTGTATAATTTCTTTTAAAAAATGAATGTGAATATGACCCAGAATACCTCATATGAATATTCATGATGAAATTAATGAAGATAAATTTAAGAATTAAAAATCAAAAATATAAAAGTTTTCAAGTTATAGAAGCATATGCTACATCCTACTGGAGGACTTGAACTCATTTGGCAAAGGCCTCCATTGTATTTAAGGGCAGTTCACCAAAAAGAACACCTTCATGTGGAACCAGAACCATAACCATTTGCTACTGGAAGAATAGAGAGATGTAAAAGCCTGATGAGACAAGGCGTATTACAGTAATGTCAACATAAACTGATATTTAAGCCATGAGTGACAGATTTGTCTTTCATTATCAATATGGAGAGGGACTCAATTGTTTAGCTCATTATAGATAAAAATTAGTCACAATATTATATGATTCTGAAACTTACAATTTCTATGTAAGGAAAGAAAATTTTTTTTCCTTCCCAAGTTTATTCCATTAGTCTGTCCACATTAGGTGGGTATGGTGGTTTGATTCAGGTATGCCCCATAAACTTAGGTATTCTGAATGCTTGGTTCCCTGCTGATAGTTATTTGGGACTCAATGCCTCCAACCTCCAGGAGGCAGTGTATTGTTGGGGGTGGGCTTATGTGTCTTAAAGCCAGCTTCTCATGTCAGTGTTTTGTCACACCTTCCTGTTGTCATCTACCTGATGTTGGAGATGAGGTGATGTCCTCCCTCTGCTTATGCCATAGTTTTGTCTTGCCATCATAGAGCTTCCCCTTGAGTCTATAAGCCAAAATAAACCTTTTATCCCACAGGCTGCTATTGGTTGGGTGTTTTCTGCCAGCAATGCGAACATGACAGCAACAGTAAAGTTGGTACAAGAGGAGTGGGATTATTGCTGCTAGAAATCTGACTGTGTGGCTTTTGGCCTTTTGGAGCTGATTTTTAAGGGAATGTGTGAGCATTTGAAACATTGGCCTAAGAGATGCCTTTCGGCACTGTAAATACAGCTTGATGGACTATTTTGGTCTGAGTTAAAAGATCTGACTACAGTAAGAACAATGGATTATGAGGTATGGCTTGTGAGGGTGAGAAAGAGCTTTGCCTTCACTGGGCTAGAAATAGTTTGTGAGAAAGGCTTGCTGTTGTGGGTATGTTTTGGGAAATTGTTCAGTGTTGCATTGCAGAGAAATGAACTGGTGTGAGCACAGGGATATGGCACAGAAAAAATGAAATCTTTTGGCTGAAACTGCTGCCTGTTCAGCTGCAATTGTATGAGAGATTATAACCATAGAGTGTGGGCCAGCTGAAATGGTGTCATGTTCTTCAAAGTCTGCTTTATTCCCCTCTGGATCAACAAATTGTTAATCTTTTGGCACACTCTCCTGTTGTTCATGAGGAGGTGATATCCTCCATCTACTCATGCCATGATTTTCTCCTGCCATCATAGAGATTCCCCTTAAGTCTGTAAGCTAAAACAAACATTTTTTTTTTTTTCCCCATAAGATGCCTTTGGTTGAGTGTTTTCTGACAGAAATGTGAACCTGACTGGAAGAGTGGGGCATACTCATTTTCATGCAACAATATCCTATTTACCCCTTAGATTCAAGTAGTAGTTTTAGGTTTGTAAACATGTAAACATACTTCTTATGTAAATGCTTTTCTGAGGATCTTATAGATCAATCTAAATTCCCAAACCTTGTCTGTTTATTTTGTATTAGTGCATAACGTCTTTTACTAGTAGCATTACTTTTTGCTTCAATATATCATTTGAAAAGGTAAAAACAATGTTAGTAACTGTTTAGAGTCATGGTATTTTGTGAAAGGATTATGGCTTTTATTTCCTGTCCATTATATTTAGAAATTTATCCTTATGGATCTTCATGGGGAAAAAAAAGACATTGAAGATTCAGCATGTATCTAAATCCTTTCCTAAAGCACTTATTTTGTAAAATTTTCATGTTTTATTGCACTATTGTAATCTATTTTTGTTGCTTATTTGTCTATTACTTATTCAATGTATATCTATCGAGTGCTTACTAGGAGATACATACTTTGCTAATAGTACAAAAAAATCAAATCAAAATTTGCATTATATTCAAACTTAAATAAAAGCCCAGGTGAATTATATTGTGTTTAAGACATACTATGATGAAAAGTACAAACAAAATACAAGGCAAAATGCACAAGATCTATGCAGCTTGGCAGTTTTAAACAGAGTCACTGACCATGGGCATGGTGCTCCACATGCATAACCCCAACACTTGGGAGACTGCGGCAAGGGATTCATGAGTTCCAGGACATCTTGGATTATATGTTGAAGTCATTATTTATTTTTCTCTTCTCTCCCCCTCCTCCTCCTCGTTCTCCTTCTCCTTCTTCTTCTTCTTTTCTCTCTCTTTCTCCACACACACAGACCCACCCACACAGAAACACACATGTGTGTAGGGGGCGGGTGTATGTATAAAAGAGTACAGAAATGATGAAGGAAGAGGACTTGGGCTGAGAACATATCCTGATAATTCATGTGTCTATTTGAGTGGATTAGAGTCGCTCATATTGATGTTAACACTTTCTCAGTGCTTCCTTGAGGGTGATTCTGTAAGACCTTAGTCTTGAATCTATATGGGTAAACTGACACAATCCCTGATATGAACACGTATTATTGAGTCAATTGAAGTTATGAATAGAGCAAAATGATGGAGGAAGAATTCATTCTCTGAGTAGTACATACATGATCTGCTGCCATTGTTCATGGTGCTCTTATTTCTTGATTCTTTACAGTTGTTCTGACTTATGTCACCAGGATTCTTGGCTATTTAATATGCAGGTGACATATTGTAGGACCAGGTCTTCAAAGCTCTTTTCAGTCATTACCATATTAAATCTCCTCTTATAGGAATACTCAATTTGTTTTACTCTGTGTAGAACCATGATTAATTCATAAATGTATTACAAATATGCAACAAATATTTTCCAATATTTCAAAAAGAGGGTCAGTGGCTTGATAGCAGAAAAACATCTAATGAATTTCTGTAATAGCCAATATCATGGGAAGAAGAGTGAATTGGGAAATAGGAGTAGGGTGGTGAGGAGTTTGATGAGGTGAGAGTATTGGGAGATGTGAATCCACAGACCATGTAAGATATAGATAGGCATATTTTCAGTTTAGCATTTAACTTCCGTAGTATGGATAACACTGATATATTATGATTCAAACATATATTTGGATTTCTTGGGTATTCAAATATTGAAGTATCACTATTTTAGGTTTCAAAGAATCTTCTGGTTGCTGTGCTGAAAAAACGATTCATTCTTATAAAAGCAGAAAAAAGGTTATTTTTATAGTATTGCAACAATCTAGGTGATAAATCATAATTTCTTACAAAAGGGTAAAATAGCAGTTTTAAGAAAACCTGAATTTTTAAAGTTTATATATGCTAGTATTTCACGATGGAACAGATAAAGTTTATGGAAGAAAATAAATTTTAAAGGCTTTTACCCAAGGATAAGAGGTTTGAGCTAATGATTTTATAACTCCTTTTGGTTGTTCTATTGGCATTATTACTGAAAACTACTTAATAAAACTGAATTTATTTAACAAACTAAAATGATGAAATTACTTTAAAACATTTAACATTTCTAATGCAGCATATAAAGGGAGGTTCAAAAGAGATTTTGTTTTTCTTTTCTTAAAACAAGAAAGAACAAAGATTCTTCTGGAAATATCTATATTTAATTTGTTTTTACCCTAATCAGAAATAGGTCACCTTATTAAAATGTAACTATGAAAGATACCTTAAATGTTTCTAGTGCTGTCACTTTACAAAGAAATCAAAGGGATTGAGAAACCAATATTTTGGTAGTTTGATTCAGGTGTCCCCCATAAACTTAGGTGTTCTGCAGATAAGTCTTCAGCTGATGGCAATTTGAGAATTAAAGCCTCCTGGAGGCAGTGTATTATTGGGGGTTGGCTTATGGATGTTATAGCCAGGTTCACTTTGTCAGTGTTTGACACACTCTCCTGGTGCTATTGTCCACCTGATGTTGGCCAGCAAGTGATGTCCACCCTCAACTCATACTATTGTTTGCCCCTGCCAACATGGAGCTTCCCCTTGAGTATGTAAGCCAAAATAAACCATTTTATTCCCACAAGCAGCTCTTGGTTGAGTAATTTCTGCCAGCATTTTCAACCTTATTGCAACAAATGTCTTAGGGAATGGATATAAATTTATGTAAAATTAGAAGATATTTATGTTTTTAAGTAATCAATATTTATTATTTTAGGCTTAATTTATTTTTAAATTGACAAACACCACACAATTCATTACTATTATTATATATGTAACCAAAATAAATCAAATAGAAAAGTACAAAATTCAAATCTTATTTTAATAAGCCATCAAAAATCTTTGACATAATCTTAGCAGAGCAGCTACAATTAATAAAGCTGAATTATTAACTTATACACTCTTTCCATTTTTACAGATTTTTTTTTTTTCTTTTTCAAGGTAGGATCTCACTCTGGCCCAGGCTGACCTGGAATTAACTATCAGGGTGGACTTGAACTCATGGCGATCTTTCTACCTCTGCCTCCCAAATGCTGGGATTAAAGGTGTGCGCCACCACGCCCAGCCATTTTTACAGATTTTAGAATTTCCATGTCTATAGTAATACGATAAATATAAAAGTGAAACAAAAATGTTCAGAGAAGCCATAGATTCAATAATCAACTTCTAAATATTTTAGTAGTTGAAAAGTGACTTAAAATGAAAGTTGACAAGATGAAGTTTTATAAGAATATACTGGTCTTCCAAGTAGAAATATGGTGACCTGTGTCTTGAATATAAACAAGTGAGTGGCCCAGTAACCCAATTTACACTATTTTAAATTTAACAGCATTACTTTTTGAAGGATATTTTCTGAGATAATTTTCTGATGATTATTAATTAATACTTATTTTCAAGAGCAGCAAATTCTGTGATAAAATCACATTTTGATTAAGATATCACAATAAGTAATGAAGACAAATGAGGTTTTTTTTTTTTTTTTTTTTTTTGGTGTGTTGAGTGTAAGGAATTCATACTAATACCGTGACCCCAGACATTTATATGTTAAAAATGTTACCAGGTAATCACCTTGAAAGCCTGGAATGATTAACATGTTTGAGAATAAACATGTTTTAACATTTGGTATAGACAAAAACATTTAGGAGAATGAAATCATATTTTCACAAGAAATTTTTTTCCAAACCCTCAAAATTATCTTTAATTATCAAGAATTTAATTATCAAGAATCAAGTGCAATAGTGGCACACAGCCATGGTGGGGAACCAACTGCTCTTAATTTGGCTAACTGATCTCCTCAGTGGTATGGGACCCATAGCTGGAGCTGGAAAACAAGTCAGAACCATATCCAAACATAAGCCCAGTCGCCAATATCAAGCTACCATCAATCATGGGCTACAAGAGTGTTGGCCTCTGAAAGGCCCAGGTGTGAGGCCTAGTGGAACTTCCTGAGCCTAGCTAAAATTTGGTGATCTGCCTCTGGCCAGACGTGACTCAGCAAGACGCCTAATGGCTTCTTGCCTGCTACTTCCACATGGGAGTTAGAATTATCATTTCAATAGTCACAGTTAACTATTGGCCCTTACCTTTCCCCACCATCCTAGAATCCCCGCCTTCATCCCCAACATTATATAGGCAACTGCTCATAGCAATAAATCAAGTTCCTGCTTTGACAAGACTCCCGACTCAGCGTAGTTTTTCTCCGGTGGCCAGGAGAGGTCTGAGTCATCGGACGCTCATCTCCTCCTCAACCCCTTGGGAGGAACCAGCGGGCCTGGTCCTTCCCTCGGCACTACCTGCCCCCGCCGTCGGAGCCCGGCACAAGAGGGCCTACATCTATTAAATTCTCTATAAAAAACAGTAAGGGTTATCTCATTTGTCCTGGTGCTAACTTACTCTCCAATGGAGAATCTGCTTCTCTTATTCAGATAGATGTAGAGTCTAAGGAGAGAGCCACCCCATCATACCTCAAAAGGGCCCTGGCTGAAACTAAGAAAAAATGGAGAAACAAGCAAGGATGTTGTTTTCCTGATGAACCGGATACCAGCACAAGGGGGAAGGAGATCAACACAGACAAAAATCAACTCCTACCAAATCAGAGAGCCAGGGCCTCAGAGGCCCCCAACATCTCATCACTGAAGCAGACCAAAAATGAATCCAACATGGCTCAGGGAAATTTTTCAGAAGAGGGGGTAGAAAGAATGTCAGAACCACATGTTGGGTCATGATATGCAGAGACATTTATCTTACCCATAACTGTGGGCTAACTCCACAATGCATGACCCATATACCTCAACAAGGAGGGCCCAAGGGGAGGGGGAAGGTCATGGATGAGCCTAATAATGGTACCAAACTGACAGTATTTGCTGAATACAAAACTAACTAATAAAGAAAAAAAGAAAAGAAGAAAAAAAAAAAGAATTTTACCTGACTATATTCATAACTCCAGTTTAGCGACAAGTTAACTGGTATTAAGCTTCAGTTTACATCAGTAAGAATTTGTTATAAATACCTGTTACTTGGAGTTTATGCTACTTTAAAGTACTTGTTTGTGTGTCTGCAGACATTATAGCAATATATTTTAAAATGTAATTATATTGGAACATAAAGCTGATTTTACTTTCAAAAACCAAGGGACAATTTCATCTTACTGTGTTTAACTACAGTTTTGAAATCATAAATATATATATATATAATTTTAAATTTTATTTTTTAAGATAATCATCTCTCTATATGTATATTTTAAATGCATATGTAAAATTCAAGGCAATGATCAAATAAGTTTACCATAAATTAAAGAAAAAATATAGTAAAAATTAATCAATAAAGCATAGGGAAACTGATACTGAAATCATAGCTTAATGTCCCACCTTACATTGGAGTAACATACCTCTTGATCTATGCATGTGTAACTCTAAGTGTTACCATCAGAACAAATAGTGAGACAGTATACTGAGCCATACTATTGAAATGACCACACATAGAAATCAATCAATAGGGATTATTTGTGTCATAGTTGTCTTTTGGAAAAAAAAAAATCACATAGTCTATTATAAGCAATTTGTAATTAACCTGGTGTTGTAATCCAGTTGATTGTACATACACCCTATATAAAAAATAACAGGCCCGGGTGTGGCAGTGCATGCCTTGAATCCCAGAACTTGGGAGGCAGAGGTAGGACGATCGCTATGAGTTCAAGGCCACCTTGAGACTAAATGGTAAATTCCAGGTTAGCCTGGACTAGAGTGAGACCCTACCTCAAAAATACTACTACTACTACTACTACTAATAATAATAATAATAATAACAGAGTGTGCCTAATGGCAAAGAATTTGTAGTCCAGATCCCTGTTCCCTGGTACCTCCCTGTTCCTTCCTCTCAGTAGGACCCCCTGCAACTAGTTTGGGGCTGCTTGACCCTGCAAGCTTCCTGAAGAAGCAGACCCCTTGCTCAACCTGTGAGGCTGTGGAAGCAGGCCTTTTTCTCTGGTATTCTGACTGGCTCCTGGGTACCGGCATCCCTGTTCCTCTGAGTTAGAGTGTGCACAGGCCACTGTAGGAGCTGGCTTCTTGCCTTTGGCTCTCTAACTACCTGGCTCCTGGTTCCCAAACCCATGATCCTCATGTGCTGAACAGTACATGCAAGTGGAGTGAGTAGGCAAGAGCTCCCAGTTCCACAAATTCCTATAATCTCTACAATTTGCATATCTGTAGTTATAACCCAATCTTATACCAGTTTACTAAATCTGGTTTACATTTAATACAGAACATATTCTGAGGATCAAACAAGGACAAAACCTTGCTTCCCCCTCAACAGAATAAAGCATCTCCCCAAGATGGGTACACAACAATGCAAAAAAGCCAACAAAAATTAGAAAACTGAGAGGTCTCCACCAAGGATGCTTAGTCCCACAATGGAAGCCTCCAGTGCAATTATAGAGAAATCAACAGAAATTCAATTCCAAAATGACCAACAACCAAAGAGACCCTGATCAAAAGAATTGCTGAACTGGAAGCAAACCATAAAAAAACTAACAATCATATGAACAAAATTGAATAGAATCATCTCTTAGAGCATTCAGCTTTTGAAAGTATACTTAAGTTGATCCAAAAAAAAAAAAACATTTGGATCCTCAAAAGAGATATGAATAAATTGAAGGTTAATCAAGAAGTAGAAGATCTTGCCACACAGTGGTGGTGCATGCCTCCCAGCACCTGGAAGGCTGAGGTAGGAGTGTCATCAGGAGTTTGAGGCCACCCTGAGACTATATAGTGAATCCCATGTCAGCCTGGGCTAGAGTGAAAACTTGCCTCAAAAAATAAAAAATAAAAATAAATATAAGTATAAAAATAAAATGGAAGATCTCAATAACTAAATGACTAAGCTAAATGAAGACTTGAACAAATGTAAAAATGAATTCCAGGAAGCATCAAGAAAATCAGAACTTGAACTGAATTAGTACCTCAAAAAATAAATAAATAAATAAATGGACATGATGCAAAATAACACAACAGAAAAACAAAATCAAATAAAGCTTATAAATGCTTCCCTAGAACCCCTCACTAACAGTTACTCATGTGGAAGACAGAACCTCTGACCTGGAAGACAAGACAGAAGAAACTGATGGAGAGGCCAGAACCTTTGCTAAGTTAAAAAATCAAGTGAACAGGATATGAGGAACCTACGATATACCCTAAAATGACTAAAATTCTAGATCATGGCTATATCAGAAGGACAGGATATCCAGTCCAGAGGCATAGAGCACCTATAACCCAAACAATACTCGAAAGTGAAAGACTCAAGGAGTTCCCATTGAGATTGGGAACAAGAAAGGAGTGCCCACTCTCACCACTAGCATAATACTAAAAGTATGAGCCCAAGCAATAACACAGGAGAAAGAAATAGAAGTGACTCAAATTGCAAAAGAAAAAGTCAAGTTAGTTCTGTTTGCAGATAATGTGATCCTATACATAAGTGACCCAAAAGTCTCCATCTCAAAACTTCTAAAGGTGAATAATTTCTTCAGTAAAGTGGAGAAATACAAAATAAATACACAAAGGTAAGTAACCTTTCTATATGTAAACAACAAATATACAAAGAAAGAAATCAGTGAGGCTGTCCCATTTTCAATAGCAACAAAAACAAAACAAAGCAAAACAAAAACCTTGGGGGCTGGAGAGATGGCTTAACACTTAAGATGTTTGCTTGCAAAGCGAAAAGACCAAGGTTCAATTCTCCAGAACCCACATGACCCAAATTCACAAGGTGGCACATGTGTCTGAAGTTCATTTGCAGCACCTTGAGGCTCTGGCACACCCATTCTCTCTCACTTTCTCTCTGTGTCTGCCTCTCTCACTCTCCAATAAATAATTAAAAATACTTAAAAATCAAATAAAAACCCTGGAATAACAATACCCAATGATATGAAAGACCTATATAATGAAAACATTAAAAAAACCTCAAGAAAGAAATTGAGGAGGACTTGAAAAGATGGAAAGACCTCCCATGCTCCTAGATAGGTAGAATTAATATTGTGAATATGGGAATTCTACCAAAAGCAATATACAGATTTAATGCAATCCCAATAAAAAATACCAGCGACATTCACCACAGAAATAGGAAAAAATTATCTGATCTAAAAATTCATATGGAATGGCAACGGACTTTCTTTATCCAAACATATCCTCAGAAAAAAAATTACCTCTGGAGGTATCACCATTCCCAAACTAAAGCTATAATACAGAGCCATAGTAACAAAAGCAGCATGGTGCTGGCATAAGAATAGAAACATAGATCAATGGAACAGAATTGTAGACTCAGACCTTAAGCCAAGTAAATACAGATACTTGATATTTGAGAAAGGTGCCAATAATGTAGATTGGAGAAGAGACAGCATCTTCAACAAGTAGTGTTAGACAAATTGGATGACCATACATAGGAAAATCAAACTACTCATCTCTCCATACATAAAAATCAAATCCAAATGGATTAAAGACCTCAATATAAGACCAGAGACACTTCTACTAGAAAAAAAAAAAATAGAAGCCACTCACCATGATATATTAGTGGGGAAAAGACTTGCTGAACAAAACCCCAGTAGGCCAGGAAATTAAACAATCACTCAACCAATAGATCTCATAATGCTAATAAGGTTTTGCCCAAACATACCATATACAGAGCCAAAAGATTACCCACTGAATGATGGAAAATTTTTGACAGCTATATCACTAACAAGTGTAATAACGAGAATCTACAAAGAACTAAAAAAAAAAAAAAAAAAAAAAAAAAAAAAAAAAAACCTAGACAATAAAAAAATCTATCAACCCACTCCAAAAGTGGGGCAGAGAAATGAATAGGATGTTCTCAGAGGAAAAATTGCACATGGATAACAAACAGTTAAGAAAATTTTCATTATCCCTAACCATCAGGGAAATGAAAATTAAAACAACCATGAAATTCTACCTCACTCCAGTAAGGATGGCAATCATTAAAAATATAACAATAACACATGTTGACAAAGATGGGGGAAAGATGAACTCTTGTCCACTGTTAGTGGGAATGTAAAATTGTTCAGCCACTATGAAATTCAATATGGAAATTCCCTAATAGGATGACTATATATATATTACAGAGAGCTAGAGTATATACAGATACCAACAAACTCAGTTATTCTCTTACTGGGCATTTATCCTAAATGCTCCATGCATCAATACAGAGACATTTGCTCAACCATGTTTACAGCTACTCAATTCATTATCTCTAAAGAACTGGAACCAAGTCAGATGCCCAACATTGGATGAATGGATAACAAAGTTGTGGTACATTTACACAATGGAATTCTACTCAGTAGGAACAAAAAAAAAAAATGATACAATGAAATTTGTAGAAAGAGCATACTCAGTGAACTCACAATCACAGAAAGACAACACTGCATGGTGTCACTTATCTGCATTTTCTAACCTGGGCCTTCTTGAGTTGCTGTCATACCTGATAGGCAACTCAATGCCCAGAAAATAGGGATGAAAGGGTTTAGGGGAAAGGTGATTGGAGAAGGGAGAAAGAAACACAAAATTAAATTTAAATTAGTTGATATCATAGAAACCTTTATCCTTGGAGACAGCCTAAAAGATATAACCCACAAAAGGAGTAAGGGGGAGCACCTTAAAAGTAAGACTCTGATGAGGGTGGGCCGAAGCCTACGCTTAAAAGAACATTGTTTTTTTGTCTCTGACCTGTAACTTCCAGTACCAAATATTGGTTGATACCAACATTGAGTTGTTGATCAGAGAGACCTATGAGGTCCCCAAATTAAGATATTTTTCTGTCAAAGCATTGATTATCTGCCTGAGGCAAAGGCTAAGACCCTATTGCTAAAGATACCATTGGCTGCTGACACAGAGCATGGAGAGACCTGGCTAGAATTCAGAAGAAAGCCAGTCCCCAGTTAACCTGTCTAGCACTGGAAAGTGGTACAGGAGCTACTGGGGGAAAATTGCAAACAACAATCTGAGCAACCAGAGGTCTAAGCTACTCAGAAGCAAATACCCTGACAGGAGGTACATTCAAGTGCAATAGTGGCACAAAGCCTCAGTGGGTAACTAATAGCTTTCTGATTGGCTAACGGATTTGCTCAGTGTAAAGAAACATCCCCTCTTCTGCAAAATTCCCTGAGCCTTGGTGGGTGTGTTTCAAGTCTACTTCAGTGATGAGCTTTTAGGAGCCTCTGGGTCTCTGCTTTGGTAAGTGTTGAGTAATCCCAGATTCTTTCTCCTTGATCCTGGTGCTGATTGCCAGATTCACCATGGAAGCCTCATTCCCCAATTTCTCTGTGATTTTAGCAGAGAGTTGGCTGAAGTGCAAGGGGTAGTTTAGCTCCTCAGGTATCACGACATTCTGAAAAATAGAAACATATTCTCCAGTGGAGAGTAAAGTCAGCATAGTTTAAATGGGATAAACATTTTTACTCAGGTGGGTAATCAAGTGCTTTGACAGAAGCCTGTCTTGTTTAGGGGGCCACATAGGTTTCTCCTAGCTCATTGTGGGTAGCAATTGATTTCTGGTACTGGAAGCTACAGCCCAGAGACAAATAATAATAATAATAATAATAATAATAATAATAATATTAAGACGAAGACGAAGACGAAGACGAAGACGAAGAAGAAGAAGAAGAAGAAATAAGGTTAGACTTCAACCCTCCAGGTGCTTCACCCTTAGTCTTGTTGAGGGTTATATCTTTTAGTCTGTCTCCAAGGATAAAGGCTTCTGTGGTACCAATTGATTTTGGATTTAGTTTTGTGTTTGTGTTTCACCACCCTCCTCTACCCCTCCCCTGAACCTCTTCCATCCATATTGTGTGGACCTTGAGGTGTCCATAAGGTATATCAGCAAATTCAGCTGACCCAGGGTAGGATCTGTAGATGAGTGAGGCCATGTGGCATTTTTCTTTCTGTTATTGTATGATTTTGCTTATTTTACTTACAACTACAAAATTGATGAAAGACTTTCTTCAGTGATTTCTATTTTGACTTAAAAAATCAACTTAGGGAGCAAATCATAATGTTTGTCAACCTTTTTTATTCCACATTGCAGCATAAAAATACATTTTTCTCAAGTGATTCTCATTATTTGATAAGGAAAATTGACATTAATCCAGATAATACCAAAGCAAAATTGCAAAATGTAATTTTGAAAGATTTTCTTTAGTATGCTATAAGGCAGTGGTGATGATTAAGAGAATATTAGCTGTAAAATATATGCTATAGTTTTTGTATGCATCCTAATTTCTATTCTTCTGTGATACTTTTTGCCTACATTTCATTCTACATATTTGGTATGGGAAAGTTGCTGATGCTAGATGGTCCAGAATAAACAATTTTTGTTTTTCTAATTGCTCTTTGGGATCTGAATGTTCATCACCTATGTTTTTTTTTTTTTTTGCCACCCATGTTTGAGTATTGAATTTAATACCTGGAATTTTTAATAGCAAAGAGCTTCCTAATCTCCCATGAAATTTTGGATCCTAATTAAACCATTTTCTTAGATTAGTGACCTAAAAGGAAGACCTTATAAGTTATATAATATGTACAAAATGACTTCTTCCAATAAAAATTCAACCATCCAAATATAAAATAAATTTTAAAAAAGAAATAACTGAATAATCAAATAAATGCTAAAAAGCCTGAAAATGATTATATAGAGGATCTCATCAAATTAGAATGCATTCCAATGCAATTTAATGAGAGAGACAATAGAGATAATTGATGAAATGATACTTTTACTATCACTAACATATTTGGATGACTACAGATTAAGGTGTTGCTCTAACATCTCACTTTTATTTGCCCTAATTCCCATTTCTGAGGTCAGTACCCTTTTGCCCTAACCTCACATATCCAAAAAATAAAACTAAAATGATAACAAAATAACCTTTTTCTTCTCTTCATATTTACCACATGGAATTGTTGCTGTTTGTTCAAGTCCTCCATTTCCTTCTGGTACCTAGAAAGCTTCAAAATGATAGGATCTGTAGACATCTTTTTATTGTCTCCAGTTAACTAATGATTGAATGATTTATATGTTCAGCACATATTTATTTCTTCTTTATTTGTTTTTGAAGCAAGGTTTTATATAGCCCAGTATGTACTCAAATAGCCAAGAAAAAATGACCTTGAGCTTGTAACACTTATTTCTCCAACTCTCAAGTGCTCATATGACTGCTGTGCACCTCCATGCCCAGTTTTATGAGGTGCCGGGGATCTAGCCCATGGCTCTGTGTATGCTAGGAAGGCACTCTACCCTCTGAGCTACATCCCTGTCCTTGCTCACCAAATACTTCTTGAACAAGTGAACAATTGAATTCATGAATTATTTACTTAAGTGCTGCTGGATTTCATTCAATAAGTGCACATTAAGATTAAAGAAAGAAATACATTTAGCAGAGAAAACCTTTGTTTTTCCATGCAATATAGCCAAAAAGTCATATTTATTCAAGGTCAAATGTGTGTAGTATATTGATTTGAGAGAATCATGTAACTTGACTCAGATTGAACCAAGGCCATGTTAATAAAAGTGTGTGAACTAGACTCTTTTTTACCAGGTATTATAATTTTCTTCCTGGTGACATTATACATTCAAACAATTTTGAGTTGAAATATGAAACTAAGCTATAGTTTATTATTCTCTTTATTCAATGTAGCATACTTCTCATTATTTTTTTCTGGAAAAATAGCATAAATTCACTAGCAATGATATATAAGCTGTCAAAATTTTAAGGACTTTTTATTTTATTTTGTTATTGACCATGTAGCAATTTAAATTTCATTTATTCTGACTTTTGAAGTACAGTTTACTTTTGTTGATTCTCATCTACTTCCTCTCTCCAACCCCAGTTTTTCACACAACCCAGTTTTTCTTGCCCTAGTATGACCCCTTTTTAGATGTCACATTTATTTTCTCAGCATTCTCTTTCCCCTCCTGATAGCACATCACTTTATATTCACTTTTCTTACCATTATACCTTTTTAGGTCTTACCTCTCCATATATAGTTCATATAGGGTTCAATGGTCAGAATGAATGTGCAGTTTATGTGCAAGTTTTATCTTAATATGACTCTTTCTAAATTATTCAAGTTGTTTTTTCATCTGTTGATTTCCAGCTAGACTGGTTCCAATTATTAGTTGTTCTATATAGAGCTGCAATAAACTTAGAGGTGCAAGTATGTCTGTAGTAGAGTATGGAGTCAGTATGGCATATGCCCAGGAATGTTATAACAGGATCACATGTGAGTTATATTTTTTTGATACCACAATACTTATTTCCATAATGGATGTACAAATTGTCACTCCCATCCACAGTGCTTCCTTTTTTCATTTTGTAGGTTGCTTGCTCACTTTGCTAATGGTTTCCTTGGCCATACAGAAACCTTTTAATTGCATATGGTCTAATCTGCTAATTCTTGGAGCTATTAATTTTTATGTGTGATAGCCTCCCAACTAAATTTATTCAATTGAGCTACATATGATTTTTTTAAAAGCTTCATGTACCATTTTATTTCTTCCATATTTTCTTCCATATTTGTTATATGATCACTATCTTTTAAAACATTATCCTCTTAGTTGCTGGGGATTTATCTCAACAGTAGAGTGCCTGTCTAGTAAGCACAAAACCCTGGGTTTGGTCCCCAGGACAGTGATGTAGGGAAGAATAAAAGTTAAAAATAAAAGAGAGAAGAACTTCTACCATGTTTATCATGGGGTTTATAATCTAGAAGAAAGGTATTAATATATGTGTTTTTAATACACACTTGTATGTATTGATAAAGATTCATAGATTATGTCTGTGAATGAGAGACATGAAATAAAGGCATTCTGAGTAAATTAATTCTTAACATGATTTTGCTTAGGCCTTAAGCTTTCGCCTTTCAAATTCATATCTAATTTTAATGTCAAAATATTAAAAATGGGGCTCTAGGAGATGATTACAGTGTAAGGAAGGGCTGCTAGTGAATGACTATACACCCCTCTCTTAGTGTGAAGGGGCAGGTAGAAAGACATTTTGTTAGAAAATGTACCCATACAAGCACCAAATCTGCATATGCTCTGAATTTTTTTACTTTAGAGGCTCGATATTTGTGCAGCAAAATGAATATTTTTTGTAAACTACTTGGTTATGATATTTTTTATAGTTGCTCAAACAATTTAAGATGGAACTGAATGGTGGACTAAGAAATAGCTGGTTAAAGTAAATATGCAAAATTGAAACTATCCACAAAAAATGTTTTCCAAAATATGGGATTGATATATGACCACTATACATAAACTAGACAGTTACAGCTAGTGTAAGTCACAAGTTTTTCTTTACCTCTTCTGTTGGGAGCCATAAAGCAAAAGCCTCTCCATTTTGCCTGGGCCTGTTCTTAAGTTGACTCATTCACCAGAAAGCTGGTCCATCCAGCTTGCAGTTAGGAATGTGGTCTGCAGAATCTTATCGTTTGCTAAAGGCCAGTTTATGATCAGGATGTCAAGCCGTTAAGGCAAGATTAGGAAAACACCCAGATACATCTCCTCTAGGTTCCCTAAGATTAGATAAACACCCAGTTTCACCTCCTCTTAGTTTCCTAACAATTCCAGCCCTAATTCACGTCAGGCAGCTTACTCCCCCCTTTTCTTCCCCTATATGACCACTGTGTAAAAAAATAAAGTTAGAGACCTTGACAACTCTTTGCTTGGTCTCATTCCTTCTTTCTCACCCATCTTTTCACAGGCCTGGTCCCCCTCGCGCTCCCCGAATAACTGAGTCCTGCTGGACGGGACACTCTTCCAATTCCTCAACGGTGATGTGACCCATTTAGATCATTTGCTCATATTTGAAGGATGTGTATTTAACCTATGAAATATTTCTCAATATATTTTGAGTAATTTAATTGACGAATAGCCTGAAGTTACTGGCTTTGTTTGGCTATTACAAAATCCATGACCTAAGGGAACATATGTGTATACAATTCACTTGTGAGGAGAAACCACTGAAATACCTGTAATATGTACCATGAATAGTAAACATTTTACTTGCATAAGTCTTCCTGAATAAGTTATCCATGAAGCATTGAAGTGGGATTATGAAAAATGATATAGTAGTTTCTATACTCTGGTTTCTCTTCAGATTGCATAAATCCTTCACCTTTCATAACCATTTATATTATATCTGTTGAATGTTTCCTCTTTGAAAATGCCTAAGTAACTGATGGAAAAAAATAAGAAAGTAAGAGTAGCAAATTAATTTATTTTTCACAGTAGAAATATTTTCATTGCTTTATTCATAAAAGTAATTAAACCAGAGACTTATGATCAAAATGACATCCTTTTAACCACCCTTCAATTCCCAGGGTAATATCAGGCAAAATCTGTGGGCCCCAGTTTATGTAGGTCTCAGCAGACCTCCAGTGAGCAAGCAAGGAGGGGCACAGTTAGGAATCTTCTAATTCCCACTCTCTCAGGTAGCCTACTAGGCCCTGGAGTTCCCCCACGCCCCCAACCACCAGCCCCAGTTGACATGTCCTTGGATCCCTGACTAGGTACTCTGTTGCACTACCTGCAGGCTCCACTGTCCATGGTCCATGTACCTTCCCTTTCTCCTGGACTTTATGTCAAGTAACTACAGCTATTTGATATTTGACAAAGGTGCCAGTAACAGTCTGCAGAAAATTGAGCATCTTCAACAAATGGTACTGGGCAAATTGAGTAACCATATGTAGAATAATCAAACCAGGCACATTCATCTAACCATATACATAAATCAAGTACAAAGGATTCTCAATATAAGACCTGAAACTCTTCTTCTACTGGAAGAAAAACATAGGAGGAACTCTCCACAATATAGAAGTGGGGAAAGACTTCCTGAAAAAAAACCCAGTAGTCTAAGAAATTAAATAACCATCAAATCAATGGGAGCTCATGAAGTTAATAAGCTTTTGCACAGACAAACATGCCATGATCAGAGCATATAGATTAAACACAGAGTGGGAGAATAATTTTGCCAGCTATACCAGTGACAAAAGCATAATATCTAGAATCTACAAAGAACTCAAAACACCAAACAATAAAAAAATAAATCAAGTAACCCACTCAAAAAAAAAAAAAAATGGGGAAGAGAACTGAATAGGTAATTCTCAGAAGAGGAAATACAAATAGCTAAACAAAAAACAAACAAACAAAAAGAAAGAAAGAAAGAAGGAAAGAAAGAAAAGAAAATGTTCAACAATTGTGAATTACAACAACCATGAGATTCCACCTTACTCCAGTCAGGATGGCAATTATTAAAAAAATCAAATAACAACAAATGTTGGCCAGGATATGGAGAAAGAGGAACCCTCATTCACTGTTGCTATGAATGTAAACTTGGACACCAATTATGGAAATCAACATGGAGTTTCCTGGAAAGGATGAATGTAGAGCTACCCAAAGATGAAGCTGTGGTACATTTACACAATGGAATTCTACTCAGCAGTAAGAAAAAAATAACACAATGAAATTTATAGGAATAATGATGTACTTGCAACGGATCTTACTCAGAGAACCCACACAATCACAGAAGGACAAATGCCACATGGTCTGATGGATCAGCTTCAGTTGCTGACAAACCTGATAGGCAACTGGAGGCCCAAACAATAGGGATAGAAGTGCTTGGAGGCGGAGGGGAGGTTGTGGGGGAAAGAAAACAACAAAACTAAAGAAAAAATGAACTGGTACAATAGAACTTTCTTGGTTGAAGACACACAAAACAATTGAACCCTCAACAGGCATGTAGGGAAGTACCTGAGTAGAAAGGCCCTGGAGAGATTGGGATGAAGCCCAACCTTCAGAAATATTTTTGCCCTGGCCTGTAACTCTCACTACCAGGAAGTGGTTGCTATCTACAATGATCTATTGATAGGAGAGACTTACAAGATTCCCAAATCAAGATAAGCTTTTGTAAAGCAATTGATTACCTGCCTGAGGTTTTAAAAAGTAAGACTTTGTTGCTGAAGACCTAATATCCTGTTTGCCTAGAACAGAGAGACCTGGCTGTTATTCAGAAGAGAGGCAGACCCCAGAGAGCTAGGCTATCTACTGCTGGAGAGGGAAAGTCACCAACCAAAGTCCCAACAATCAGGGGTCTAAGCTACTCAGAAGCAAATATCCTGGAAAGATACACCAGTGTAATAGTGGTACACAGCCTTGATGGGTAATCAATAGCTTTCTTATTGGCTAAGGGATTTTCTCAGTGGACAGGAACCCATGTCTAGAATTGGGAACAGGGTCAGAACCCTAGGGAGACAAAGATTATGTGAAACTTCTACTGGTCTTTGGCTAAAAAGGGGATATATCCATCAAATTCTCCCTAAATTAATAACACTTATCCTATTTAAACTTTGCTGACTTCACTCTCCTTTGAATAACCTATTTCTCTTTTACAGAAGGTAGCAAGACCCTAGTGGATAAACTACCCCTTGCATTTCAGCCAAGGCCCTGGTGAAACTGTTGTGCCATCACCCCTGACCAGGAGCCAAGACCCCAGGCCACCCAGGAGTCACCCAGAGAACCGCCACAGAAGCCGAGACACTCAGATGTAAAAGCAGCAGGTTTCTTTATTGCAAGCCTAGGCCTGGACTCCATCCACACATTCCAGCACAGCGGTAGTGAGGGAGAGAGCCCCTTCCTTCAGGGGAAAGGGGTTCATATAGGAATACGAACAAAGAAGTAGGGGATAGATACATGATTGGTTGATTTAAACAGTTCTGATTGGCTTGGGGTTTCTGCGGGCAAAGTTGGGGGTAGGAGCTAGAGTTGGGGGCAGGAGCTATAGCCACTCCAGGCAGATGAGGTAATCTCCATTGTGATGGGGCTAAGCAAGCAGTGGTACATTCTGCAATGTCCTTGAAGTGGACATTCCTCAGTTTCTTATCTAAGCAGGTGGTCGGAGGCCAGAGGCCCCCCTCAGTGGAGTGTTTCTGCAATGTCCTTGAAGTGGAGATTCCTCAGAAACTTTAGGGGGCATGGCAGCAATTGAGCAAGCAAGCAAAGTTTACAGAAGGAAAGGTCACCACATTAGCCAGCTAGTTCTCTATCTAAGTCAGGCCTGGGCCTTTTTACTTAAAATGGTTATATTTGGTCTCTCAAAACCACAGAGGAGTTGGGAGATTAGCAAGAATGCAACTTCTATGGTGAGCCTGACTATCAGCACCAGAGTGAAGGAGACAGACTCTGAGGATAGTCAACACCTACCAAATCAGAGATCCAGGGGCTCATGAGAGCTCATCACTGAAGTAGACTTAAAACACCTCCTCCAAGGCTCAGGAAATTTTGTAGAAAAGGGTGAAGAAAGATTGTAAGAGCCACAGGTTGGGACAACATGCCCAGAGGCCTTGCCTTTCTCTAACAACCAACTGATGCTCCCACAATGCATAACCCACAACCCCAAGGGGAATATTTGCAACATCGCTAAGGAGGGCCCGCAGCAAAATGTGGGCAGGTAAGAGGGAAAGGATGGTACCAACATAGGATGTATACCATTAAGAATATTTGTAATAATAATAATAATAATAAAAGTTCCAAAAGCCATGCAGAAAGCTTTAAAAAAGTAATTAATCCAGATTGTAGGAAGTTATTAGATATAAATGAGCAAAGAAAAATCATTCTTACACTATTTAATTTTAACAAATTTGTCACACTCAATTCTCATAGGTCAGAATTTTGTTTCAATAAAAAAAATCTGGTCATATTTTTGCTTATGTATCACATGAATTTTATGTCATACATTTCATTAAGGGATTTTGCTAGATACATCAAAGCTTTTTAAACAAATGAAAATGTTTAAATTTTTCACAAGTCTGCTTTTTCCATTTTTGTGAGTATTAAAATGTATTAAAAATTTAGGGTTTGACATGATTTATTAATTTTCCCAGTGTATGTATTATAAATTTGTTTAACATTCTAAAGGTATAAAATTGAAACATTTGTAGTTACTAAGCTAATCATTCAGGTTAGTTTGCCATCAATATTACAGCCATTATCTTTGTATTATAGAAGGTGTTGCTTCTTTTTCTTGTTACGAACACTAATGCTTCAGAAGTTTGCCCTTCCAAAACTTAGCTGTGGTGACAATTAACTTTTGGTTAGATATACAGTTCACTTCTGTTTGCTCATATACTGTTTAATTTAAAATTCATCTTAAACTGAGTATAATGAGTTTTTGACAGTGGGATTTAAAACTGACATTTGGACCATATGGGAACCCACGTAAGGGTATTCACTTGCTAAGTAGTTGAGGTAGCATTAAAGTAAATGTACTCTGTGAGTA
The DNA here is from genome assembly GCA_036346955.1 of Dipus sagitta. Classification (NCBI taxonomy): domain Eukaryota; kingdom Metazoa; phylum Chordata; class Mammalia; order Rodentia; family Dipodidae; genus Dipus; species Dipus sagitta. The sequence continues at coordinate 86,572,574 of CM070771.1, read as the reverse complement.
AGAACCCCAATCAATAAGTAAATAAATTTGAAACTTGTGACAGGTACATTACATAACCAATATTATGGCTAAATTTTATTGGAAAAAAGACTAGTAGAATATATGCTATTATTTTCCAAAATTTGTTTTCTTTTAACTATTTTTCTTCTTTATTTTATTTAGTGATTTATATGAGAGATACAAAGAAAGAGAAACAGGCAGATAGAGATAGAAAGAATGGGCATTCCAGGGCCTCTAACAACTGAAAATGAACTACAGACACCTGTGCCATCTGTGCATCTGACTTAAGTGAGTACTAAGCAGTTGAACCTGCACAGTTATGTTTTCATTCATTTATTTACTCATTCATTCACTCATTCACCTTTGTCTTCAATGTTCTCTGTTTGTATCATACTGCAAAACATGACAAAAGAACTCTTAGGTTTTTGTGTTAGGCAACATTGAATATGAGAATATCAGTTTCTTCAAGTATAATAAAGAAAATATAAATAAGTTCTGCTTTCACCATTCCACAATGATTTTATGAGAAGCACATGATATCAGCTGGAAAATGATTTTCACAAAGACGGACTCACTGGACAGAGTATTCAAGTAGAACGTTTCTTGTGGTGGTCAAGATAACCCTCCCCAATCAGAGGTAGACAGAAAAAATTCATTGATTTCAGTTTCTCATATGTGTAAGAGAAGATTAGTCTAAATATTCTTTGAGTTCTCATTGACTGTCGGCAACATGACTTTGCAGCTCTTTCCATTAAGAAGTGGTTTAATACTTAAATTCGTTTTCAAGAAATCTGGTGTAAATTTCCTCTTGTGGAGCTGTATCTCTGTGAAGAATCTTAGTGTAAGGTGCTGAAAGGCAAAGGAGACATGGCATAATCACCACTGTTCCTCTAGACATAGCCAGGAAAAGCAACTATTAGGTGACTAACTAAATCCAAATGGAAGAATGATCCCATTTAAAATCAGATGAACCACCCAGGTGATACCAAGTTGATGGGCAAAATAAACTCATTTTTAAAGCCACTGAATTTAGGGTAGTTTATATGCAGATTGCTTAGTAATACAATTTCCAAATAGTAAATCAGGTTCAGTCAATTACTCTTACTTTATTTTTGTCTGTAGACCAAGGGCACACTTTTTATGAATTCTCTTCAGAGGGAAGGTGGAGCATCTGACACATTGTCATGATGATCTTCTAAATGCCTTTGCATAATTTTCTTTGATTGTGATAGTTGCTATGACAGAAGTTTTAGCAGACATGTTTAAGATTTATTTTTGCCTTAATCTGGTTCATATTTAGATGAAACTAACTTACCTATAGTTCTTGAGAGTTAATGAAGACAATAATGTAATCAAAGATAACTACTTAATTTCCCGAGCCTCCTGCCTGAGTGCTATGATCCTTGAAGGGAGATTGCACCTTCTGTTGAGCTTAGATGACTGGAATCTTTCAGCATAAATATGTTAGTGCATTTCCTTATTACTATATTAAAATACAACTTAGTTTTTAGCATTTCTAGGTAACATTTCCTTAGGTAACAAATTGACTTTGCTATGACATGGCACTACATCATAGCAAACAATTCAAGTTGCCTCAAGGAGAAAGTGGAAATTGCATTTTTGTATTACTGGTTTCAGACATGGTTTGAATTAGTTTTTTTTCCCTTCAACAATCTATTTTATTTTGGACTATCTTGGCTTATAAGAAGATTTTCTCCTAAAGACAGCTTTTCCTTCAAAAGTTTACACATGTATTGAAACATATCCTCACTGCAACTCGTTGTACCACATAAAGTATCTGAACTAGTAACTTTCTCTATGGGAATGCAATATTAATGTGGCCAGATGAATAAGGTGATGGTGTCTGGATAAAAGGATAGGGTGATAAGTAGCAGTAGGATTAGCATCACTTTGGATACAGATGGAGAGCATTCCCAGGAAACTTCAGGAACTAGTAATTGTGTGGTGAACAGTGGCTGACGGTCAACACCAACATTCACTATACTGACTGTTGTGTTACAGGTGTGATGTGCAAAGAATGTGAAGCTGAGAACATAGGTTTTTAGTGATAGTACATTCCACTTCACTTGGGAGAAACATTTACAAATACCATCAACAGTATTGATTCACTAGGTCTCTGGTGCAGTCTGGTCATCAGTATTATCTCAAGCTGTCCAGGCAATTCTAAAGACAGATAAAACAGAGAATTCATGCATTCTGAAAATTAAGGCTAATTATTCCCTAACCCTGGAGTAGCTTGAAGTGTGAGGGACCAATCTAAAGCAGTACAGCTCTTGAAGAACCTTTCCATTCCAGAGCAGTGTAGCTATCGATATGTTGCAATATGTTGCAGTGGATGTGGAATTGAATTGGAGCAGGTAGGCAGGAAGTTTTAATTGCTCCTATCACAAGTATCAAAGCAACCTGCCAGTCATGATGACAACTTATGAAACTGAACTTTGTGAAGAAAAAAAAATTGTTAGCCTTTACAGCATAGGTCTATACTATGACTCATTCAATTACAGGGTGAATAAAAAAGAAGCCTGGATTCCCTATCAGAGGCCAATTTCCCTAGGATCAGGTGCTATGTTCCTTGGAAGATCCATGAAACCATTTTTCTTCCTGACCATACAGTAATAGGATGAGGTAATCAAATCCCATACTTGCTGCTGTAGAATGATTTCTCCCACCTGTCTGGAAGAGTTTATTCTCTTCTTTAGTGAGGAAAATGTTTTGGCCTATCACAAAGAGTCAAATAGAGACTGAAAATTTGGGGTTGTGATGCCAAAATGCTTTTGTTGCTACAGGAGATATACTTCTTTTACACAGAGATACAAGTTTCTGTGTAATAGAGTATGTAGTTCTATAATCTAAAAAGAATAAGAAACTATATTAGGTGAGTAAATGTATAATAATAGTATTTGCACAGTTTTTCACTTTTATTCAATGGCTAATTGACATAATTTTTTGTTTCTGTTCATCATATTTTAAAATTTTTGTTTTATTTATTTGCAAGTGGAGGAATACAGACACATAGTCAATGAGAGAGAGTATGGGTGTGCCAGGGCTTCCAGCCACTTCATATGAACTCCAGTTGCATGTACTAAGTAGTGCATCCAGCTTACATAGGTACTGGGGAATGAATCACTGATCATAGGCTTTGTAGGCAATAACTTTAACCACTGAGCCACATCTTTAGCCCCATGATAATATTTAAAAAGTCTTTGGGGGGGATTTAACAATTCCACACCTTATACAACTATATATATTTCAAATTATTATACTCTAAAATTCATTGTTTACAAATGGCCGTGTTTAATATTTTACCTTTTGTTGAAAGATTTATAAAATGAAAGAAATCTCATTCTTTTGATTTGGTGGTGGATTAAGAACAAATATATTCATAAAATGTAGAATAAAGACAATATACAAAACAAAAGATCACATGGTGATGTCTTGTTAAGACATCATCCTTCTAGGTTTTCATTTTTTGTCTGTTCCTCTGCCTTATTTATTAAAATGAAGAACATTTCAAGAAGAAACATTTGATGGCATTTAATAGGGCATACAACACATGTAACAGTATATTTTAGGACATTTGGGGTAGGTGTATGTGGCTAGAACTCTCTTAATGTGCAAAGGACATGAAGATAATGTGCCCCATGTTAATACTCATCAGAAAATGACATCATCAGAGGATGACTTTAATAATCAAGTAGCTAAGCTGACCTATTCTGGGGATAGTGGTCAACCATCTCTCCTCAGCCATCCCTGTCATTGCCCAATGGGCCCATGAACCAAGTGGCCATGGTGGCAGGGATGCAGGTTATGCATGGGCCGAACAACATGGACTTCCACTAACTAAAGTTGACCTGGCTACAGATGCTACTGAGTGTCAAATTTGCCAGCAGCAGAAACCAACTCTGAGCCCTCAATATGATAGCATTTCTTGGGATGACAAGCCAGCAAAATGGTGGCAGGCTGACCACATTGGACCACTTCTGTCATGGAAAGGGCAGCATTTTGTCCTTACTGGAATATACACTTATTCTGGCTATGCATTTGCTTTTACTGCACATAGTGCTTTTGCCAAAACTACCGTCCATAGGCTTACAGAATGTCTTATACACCATCATGGTATTCCACACAGCATTGCTTCTGACCAAGGAACTCACTTCGTAGCCAAGGAAGTATAGCTCTGAGCTCATGATCATGGAATTCACTGGTCTTACCATGTACCCTACACCTGGTACCAACATCTGTATTAGTCAGGGTTCTCTAGAGTAACAGAACCAGTAGAATGAATTTTATTTGAAAAGGAATTTACTGTATTAGCTTATGGTAGTCCAGTAGCAGTTGCAAGCCTGAGAATCAAGGAACCCAGTAGCTGCTTGTCCATGTGGATAGATGCCTCAGCAGTCCCAATCAGACAGAAGACAAATGCCAACTGAAGACCCGTGTGGAATGAAAACCAGTGGCTCCTCTGGAAGCCTGCAGGCCTTCAGTGCTGGGTTGGGACTGCTGAGGCATCTAGCCATGTGGGCTGAGCAGCTACTGGGCTCCTTGATTCTTGGGCCTGCAACTGCTATTGGACAACCATAAGCTAATCCTATAAATTCCCTTTATAATATAATTCCATTAGTGTTCTGCTTCCTCTAGAGAACCCTCACTAATACAGACATGCAATATATGTAACATTTTAGGAGCTCACCTTAAATTTCCAAAAAAAAAAAAATTAGCATCAGACTATATCTTTGCATTTTTAAATTTATCTCCTAAATCTCCCTGTGATCATACAAGATGCTGATGACAAAATAACTGGTGAGAAGAAGCATCACCATAGAGCTGAGAGTTTTTGAAGATAACTGATCATGTTGAAACTCTGAGAAAGGGCACTTGTGACCTGCTGCTCAAGGCATTCTGGAACCTTCAATTATGCTTGTAGTAAAATAATTAGTGAAAGAATAAATTTTGGGTAAAAATTCAAGAGTTTTAATGGCACATGGGTTCAGGATGATACTAAGGAAATACTGTGGTTTTTAAAGATATATTCAAGTTATAAGAATATTTACTTCTTAGAGATGTGTACTCAAATATTTAATGGTAAGTATCATAGTGTTTGTGGTTTACTCTGAGAAATATTTTTTCCAGCAAGTAAAAAGATATTAATAAGAAATTTTTCACACTTCAGTTAATTGAAGATAGGTCTTGTGAATTAAGAACCATTACTCAACAATCTTTTTAATGATAAATGCATGCTCAGTATTTGCCAGATGTTAAAATTTCAAGAATAGCTATAAAGCAATATTTTATAAGACTCAACAGAGCTCTGAATTTTGGCATTTAATTAATCACTTTTTCAAGGTTATTTATTCAAAAAGGAGTTAAGACCCTTAAATCTTTGGGCCATATTTGAGATCCTCACTGTAGGCTTATATGGAAATATGAGAGAAAAGCACTCTGATGTTTACAGCTATGGTGGGGGGAACAACAATTTGAGGAGATGTACGCACTGTATTTTTCCAACCAAGAAGTGGGAACATGCTGAAAGTGTTCAAGGAGTTCATTCACAGAAGCGTCTTATTGGAAGATATTTCTGTTCAGCTTCTAATACATCCATTTTGCTACATACATATGTGAGCATTTGTTTGTTCAGTTTTAGATTGTATATGACCCATGCAATGTTTGCTTGATTTTGGGATTAGAATGCCCTCCAATAAATTCCTTGAAATCTATGTTTTTCTGGTGAGAGACAATGTGGAAGGATTTGTTTTTTTCTTTAAAGCACCACAAAGTAACTGTGACTTCTTGATGGCATATTGTTCTGGAAAGATCACACCTTCTATAGATATCTTATAATTGCTGATTTGGCTAAATGTCATTTAAAAAATGAACTTGATCAAGGTGCTGAGCAGAATGAACAGTCAAGCATAGAGAGCATGCTGTTATTATGGTTGATCTTGATTGTCAATTTGTCAGCTAAGAGATGTGCCCTGTGCAGGTCTACGATGGCATTTCCTAGAGCATTAACTCGGGGGGAAGACCCTCTCCAACAGTAGCAAGCATGTTTTAGTGCAGCCTAGATATAATTAGTCTGAGGAAAGAGAAGGGCTGTCTTCCTACCTTTTGCCTCTTGCTGGTGATTGTATCTACATTCAGCTGCCATTCTTTGTTGACATCAGAAAAATGAGAACTTCTTTGGTCTTCAGAAAAGAACTGAAGTCCATTTTTTCTCCAGGAATTATCCACATCAGAACTTTTAAGGCATTCAGCCTTGTAGTCTGATCAGGTACTGGGTTCTTAGCCTCTTTGGCCTATAAATAATCATTGCTAGAGTACCCCCATATATCATGTAAGGCAATCTAATAAATCTTTGTATAAGACATGTTCATTCTATTGGTTTTCTTGATCTAGAGAATCCCAATAGAGTTTACCTTAACTAATAAGCTGTATGGAACAGAGGGGATAAACTACATTAAAATCATAATTCAATAGGATTGAAGGAGTAGCATAAGAGGAAATAAAATTTTCAGAGAGTAGGATTGGGTATAACATTAGTCAACACTATGACTCTCAGTGTCATGTACTGTACAGGGCTGGCAGGAGTGTAAGCAAGTTGGGTGGGAGCTGGACATGCTGATACGAAATGTATTGCTAAATATAATTTGTAGCTTAATGGAGAAATCTGAATTAGTAATAAATTTTGGCAACACTAATTGGATGATATTTATGGCAAACTGTCAAGGAATATATGGATAGTGAAGAGTGAAGACTTCAAAATGATGGCTCATAATGAATAAAATATAATTATAGCCTTCTCAGTAACCATAAACTTATTCTCACTTTCTAAATGTGTGCCCTTGGCCAAAACTAGAACAATCAAAACACACTATTCCTTTTACCACACTTGTTAGTATAAGAGTAACATTAATGCTGAGGAATTATCTCTTCTAGGGAGTGGTGCTTTGCAGATCTTGGGATATCTATGTAATTCTGAATTATGAAATTAATGCTAAAATTTAAGATAAAATTAAAGATGTATGCTTAGATATAAGAAAAAATGATCCAGTAATATAAAATTGTAAGAAAGCAAACTAAAATTATAGAATTAACTCACAATTGAGGTAGCAATAACAGTAAATCACAATCATTAAATAATGACATTCTAGCACAGGCATTTAAAGACAACTAAAGCATTGTACTAAATATATCTTTTAAAAATTTATGAAAGAAAACAATATACAACATTATGTAAACATTTTAGCAAATAGTTTATATTCTTAAACTATTTTAAGTCCTTATCTTTTATGTAAGCAAAGTGATCCATTAATAAAACCATGCTAATTGTGACACAATTAATGTACAACTTAAGTAAAATTAACAAATTCTCCCCAAATTTTATTATTAAAATTAATTTCATTTGTATCTTTTTTTGTTGATTCTCAGATAAACAACTAAAAACAACAAAAACCTTGTCTTATTTAGCAAGATATGTATACAGGAATGACAGTGGTATTTAGAGTTAAATTTATTAGAAATTTAAATGAATTGAGAAAGGAGGTAATGACACAGCATTGTTCTACAGGGAGCAGATCTGTGAAAAGATTGTATGCTAGATTGAGTATTTTACAATACGCATTAATTTATATTTCTACTATTTACAATTGGAAATGATACCTGATATACTGGTTATGAGAACCTTGATAGATGAAAGATATATATCTTTAAGATTTTCAGAGAGACTCTAATATTTACCATTTACTAGATGTATGTGTGTGGGGGGTGGAGAGTGAAATTGCACAGTAGATGATAAAAATTATATTCCTTCTTCCTTCCCTCTCTCCTTTTCTTCCTTCCTCCATTCTCTTCTTCTTTCCTTCTAGGATCATGAATTTTTACCACCATTCCCAGGTCTTTTTCTTATTTTTATTTACTAAATTTTGAGATGTAACTGCTCTGAGTTGTAAATGGAGTAACATTGCAAAAGTAAGTACATTTTAAGGATATAAATAGGTAAGGACATGATAAATCCTCATTTATTAATATAATTAATAAAATCTGCCTTTACCATTTTCCTTCATTTTGGCCATATGTAATTTTACAAAAAAGATGTAATTATATTTTCATAAAGCATATGTAAAGAGGTTGAAGTCGAATAGCATACTGTACTCTTCTGTGCACTTTTCTCTGAAAAGATATCCATGTTTACAAATGCATACATTATTTTTTTAAGATTGTCTAGATAAATGATCATACTTGCTTCTTTTAAATGTGGTATAAACAACTTTGTAATATTCTGATGGAATATGCAATATGATACTTTTTAATTAAAAAAAACCCTAAGTACTTGTAATGTGTATGGTAGCCAATTTGCAATTATGATCTCCATGATGAGATTCTTACAGGAAATGAGAAGGGCATTGTAATTTAAATGGAGTTGTAGAATGGGTTGATTTCAATTTGCGACCTGGAGGTCAGTGGTTATCGGGTGTAATAACCCTCCTGCAATGAGAAAATTTACGGCACATTTGTATAATGAGAAATCATAACTAGTTATAGCTCAGGATGAGAATACTTTTTCTCTTTGCCATTTGAATTTCTGCGATTCAGCCTTCATTTTATAGAGTTAATGTTTCTCAAATTAAGAATAGAAAGTTAGTTTTTGACTCTTAAGAAGTGTGCATAATTCCAGTGTTCAATGCAGTGTGGAATTAATGTGCCTACTGTTTATAAATACAAGACTTAATGTACTTATGATAACTCTTGCTTCTGAATAATCTACTGTGTTTTCAAGATTATCTTACAGACACTCAGGTTTTCCTAGATTTATTTGCCAAACTAAAATGTTTTCCACATAGAAGAAATTCAGAGCAGAGATATCTGTGTGTAAAATGCTTTATTATGTATAAGATTAAAAAAAATATTATTGGATTACAAACTAGCATTTTCAAGTAAAAATGGGGTTACTCTGTAAAATATTTCAATTGTATTGTTAAGTAACATAAAATTTAATCTTTATTCATCATTACTTGAATCAGAATGTAACCTTGGACTTAGAATAATGCAAGCCAAAGTACAGATAAACTTTAGCATCTGAATAACAAAGCTTTTACTGTGCAGAAGTACTTTAATCATAGATAATAAAAAATGAGGTAGGAGCTCAAAAGAAACTTTATTTTAGTGTTATTCTGTGACATCAACTTTTTAAGGGATTATTATGAATTTTTTGAATTTTCATAGAAACTAGATGATATAGGTATCATCATTATACGCAAAGCAATAGGAAATCTGAGACTTTAAATGTTTAATATGTAGCTCGAAGTAACATTGCATTTACCAAATTTAGGAGTTTGTGGTACCTCAACTCACCTCTAAACCTTTGCTCCTCAGAGGTTTTGGTGACTACCTTTAACAGATCAGCTGAATTAGATTTTCTAGGTTTTGCAAATATGAATCTGCCTTTTAACATCTATACCGTAATTCAGGTTTTATCATATGATGTCTGGCAGAAGATTAGAAATACTAAGGATGTATTTTATTTAGCTTTAGTTTTAATATACTTCAAATAGGCTACCGAAAATTAGCGTTGATAAGCCCAATAGGAAAATGGGATAAGCAACTGATTTTCCCAGCTGCACATCTTCAATGTCACCTAACATAATGATGTCTTGACAAGTGCGTCCATCTGAAACTTTTGGTTTCATGGCATATATATGTCACAAAGTTTGTACTCTTAATGAAAATTTCATTAATATGTATTCTTCTTTCCCAGATTTTTAAATAGATGAAACAAATATCTCCTCTAAAGACATTTGCTACTTAAATGAGTAAATTTTCATTCACTTATTTATTTATTTTATTTTTTTTTTGGAATTAAAAGCAAACCCAAAATCAGGTCTATTGGAGGAGTGAATAAATTAGTCAAAATTTGAGAATATCAAAGCAGGAACTTCAATCCTGACCATTTGCAATATGGATGAAAGACAAATTTAACATGTTTGGGTTTTTAAATGGTTTCACTGAAATTATTGAACTTATACTGTCTAGAAATCCTGAGAAAATACACATATTAAAATGCAACATTGAAAAAAAATGCAACATTGTGTCTGGGAAGAGGTTAAAGTTGTTAAGGGCACTTTCATGCAAAAGCCTGCCAGCTTTGGTTTGATTCCCCAGCATCCATGGAAAATAAGACACACAAAGTGGTGCATGTATCTGACATTCTTTTACAGTGGCAGGAGGTCCTGGTAGGCCCTTAACTTACTCTTTTAGTCTCTCTCTCTCTCTTTCTCTCCTATGTCTCTAGCTTGAGCTCTCTTTCTACCTTTCATAAATAAATACAATAAAATGTGTTTTTACAAAAGGCAATGTTGAGCTCGTTACAGTTGCTTCAATACAAATATCTCTTTCAAGATAGAAATACACACTTTGTTTTTAAAATAAAAAATATTAAAAATGAGTTAATGATAAAATAATTTTGTTCATATCAATTGTATTTTAAGAGTTTTATTTTAGCCTGCCTACCTATGGCAGTAAGGAAATTATTACATTTTAGCCACTGAAAAAGCTTAAGAAAGATAAACATACCTTCCAGATGAGGCAGCTTTGCTTAAGTACTTCATTGCTTCAGACCAGTCAAGCATAGACATGGGTTTGTTGTGCATATTCATTTACTTGGTATTTCTGTATGTTTTTTTTTTACCTGTATTGGGCTAGAATCATAGTGATATGGTATTTTATGACTATAATGTTGAGTTTCCATCTCTACTGCATCTTTTCATACCAAGAAATAATCTTTGAAAACTCTTCATTTCATGACATTATTCTATACCTCAAAAGGATTAAAATATGGTCTGGAGGGATGGATTAGTGGTTAAGGCGTTTGACTGAAAAGCCAAAGAACTCAGGATTGATTCCCCAGGACCCATGTTAGCCAGATGCACAAGTGGGTAACATGCATCTGGAGTTCATCTGCAGTGGCTGTAGACCCTGGTGCACCCATTCTCTTTCCCTCTCTCTCCATTTTTTCTGTCAAATAAATAAAAATAAAATATTTATAAAAGGATTAAAATATTTAACAATTAAGTAGATTATTGGTATAAATGACAGTTACCCGAAGATAACGGATAAATACTAGCTTTTGAAATCTACTATGTAAACTCAAAATGATGAGTCAGTCTTTTCTAAGCTGAGTCACTAACTTTTGTGCACTTCATTTTTTAAACTGAAAATGTGATAGAAATATCTGCTTACAAGAGCACAGAGCTCTCTTGAGAATTGAATAAGTTAAATGTTAGATGTTATGGTGATAAATATGTGGTATTTTTGTAAAATAGAATGCATGACTCTACTCAGATACTTTGTCTTTAGCATTTTTCATACTCACAAAAAGTTTTATCAGATTTTTTCCAGTGGAATATAGAAGTAGCTATCTATATCAATGTGTCTACACTGGAATATACTTATAGAGATAGCCATCTATATAAATACTTCTATGTATTTATTGTTTATCTAGCATCTTAGATCATCTTATCTATCTTTCTCTATGTTTACATCAAACTTGGGTGCATTCCTAGATACAGAGCATAAGTTCTTACCTGATAGGAGAATTTTTGTAATTTCAGAAGTTAGGAAACATTAATATCCCAGGCATAAAATTTAGGTCAATTTCTAACAGTTTTTTTAAATTGTTCTTATTTATCTTCTTTTTTTTTTCTTTTTTTTTCTTTATTAGTTACTTTTGTATTCAGCAAATACAGTTAGTTTGGTACCATTATTAGGCTCATCCATGACCTACCTCCTCCCCTTGGTCCCTCCTTGTTGAGGTATATGGGTCATGCATTGTGGAGTTAGCCCACAGTTATGTGTAAGATAAATGTCTCTGCATATCAGTTTTTTTTTAATTTGTTTTGTGCTCAGAGAATACAGTCAAGTTTGTACCATTGTTAGCCTCCACCTTGTCCTTCCTCCTCCATATGGACCTTCCTTGTTGGGGTATATGGCTCATGCATTGTGGAGTTAGCCCACAGTTATGTGTAGGAAGAAATGTCTCCAGGTATCATCACCCAACATGTGGCTCTGACATTCTTTCCACCCCCTCTTCTGCAAATTTCCCTTAGCCATGCTGGGTTCATTTTAGGTCTGCTACAGTGATGAGGTGTTGGGAACCTCTGTGTCTCTGAATATCTGATTTGGTAGGAGTAAATTGTTCTCTGTGTCTATCTCCTTCACCTCTGTGCTGGTACCAGGTTCACCCAGAAAACAGCATTCTTGCTTGTTTTGCCAATTATTCTTAGTTTCAGCTGGGGCACTTTTGAGGTATTATGGGGTGGTTTTATCCTTAGTATCTGCATGCATCTGAAAAAGAGAAGCAGATTCTTCAACAGAGAGTAAAGTTAGCACCAGATAAAAGGGTAATCATTATTTTTTTAGAGAGCATTTAATAGGTGTAGACCCACTTGTAGCCCACGATCGGTGGGAGCTTGATAATGGATTGCAGGCTCATTTTTGGATATGGTTCTAACTTGTTTCCAAGCTCCAGCTATGGGTTCTGCTCCTCTGAGCAGATCAGTTAGCCAAATCAAGAGCAGTTGGTTTCCCACCATGGCTGTGTGCCACTATTGCACTTGTGCGAGCATCATGACAGGTTATTTGCTGCTAAGTAGGTTCTACCATGAGTTGCTTGGACAGATATTGGTCATTTTCCCCCAGTACCAATGTAGCACCTTCTTGCACAAGACATGCTAACTGTCTGGGGACTGACTCTCTTCCATCTTCCAGCCGTGTCACTCCATGTTATGTGCCAACAGCGTATGGTGTCTTCAGCAGTAGAGTCTTACTGCTAACCTTTGGTGGGTCATCAAGCACTCTGACAGAAATCTGTCATTCTTTTAGGAAACTTGTAGGTCTCACTGATCAAAAGCTCATTGTGGATGGTAGCCACCTGCTGCTACTGGGAGTTACAGGTCAGTGCCCATGAAGAGAAGGAAGAAAAGGATAAGTAACATAAAAGACTTAGACAGAAGAGGGAGATAGATAGATAGATAGATAGATAGATAGATAGATAGATAGATGCAGTAGATGATTAAGATCAGTCTTCATTGTACCCTCTCCAGGGCCTTGTGACTTGGGTGTTCCCTCTATGTGCCTGGTGAAGGTTCAACCATTTGGTCTGCCTTTTAGTATGTAGAATTTTATGGTACCATTGCTGTTTGTGACAAGTTTTGTGTCCCCAACAACAATCATTACTCTCCCCTCCCTCCCCACTAGGTCCTCAAGATGCTTTCTAGGTTTGTCAGCATCTTGGGTAGATTCAGGTTAGGAGCTGTAGATGAGTGAGACTATGCAGCAATTATCTGTGATTGGATGAGTTCACTGAGAATGATCTGTTCTAGGTTCGACCATTTTTCTTCAAATTTCATTGTGTCATTTTTCCTTAGTGCTGTGTCGAATTCCATCCTGTGGATATACCACATCTTAGTTATCCATTTGTCTAATGATAGACATCTGGGTTGATTCCAGCTCTCAGCTATTACAGATTGAGCATCTATAAAGACAGTTTAACAAATTTCTCTGAACTGATGCATGGAGCATTTAGGATACATGCCCAGTAAGGGAATAACTGGGTCTGTTGGTAACTCTATAGTCAGCTTTTGTAGCAGTCTCCATATTGCTTTCCAAAGTGGTTGTACCATCTTACATTCCCACCAACAGTGGATGAGGGTTCCTATTTCTCCACATCCTCACCGGCATTTCTTTTCATTTGAATTTTTAATATTTGCTATCCTTTTGGGGTAAGGTGGAATCTCATAGTTGTTTTAATTTGAATTTCCCTGATGATTAGGATGATGAACATTTTCTTACATGTGTGCTTGCCATTTGTATTTTTTTTTTTTTTTTTTTTTTTTTTTTTTTGGTTTTTCGAGGTAGGGTCTCACTCTAGCCCAGGCTGACCTGGAATTCACTATGGAGTCTCAGGGTGGCCTCGAACTCACGGCGATCCTCCTACCTCTGCCTCCCGAGTGCTGGGATTAAAGGCGTGCGCCACCACGCCCGGCTTTTGCCATTTGTATTTCTTTCTCTGAGAACTGCCTGTCCAGTTCTTTGCTACATTTTGTGAGTGTTTTTTTTTACTTTTTATTATTAAGTTATTGAGTTATTTGTCAATTGTAGAGATTAGGCCTCTGTCAGTTGGATATTCAGTAAATATTTTCTCCCATTCTGTGGGTGATCTATTGGCTTTGCTTATTGCATGTTTGTCTGTGAAGAAACTTTTCAGCTTCATGTGATAGCATTAGTTGAGTGATTGCTTAAGATCCTGTAGTACTTGAGTTTTTTTCCAGAAGTCTTTTTCCATTCCTTTATTATGGAAAGTTCCTCCCATATTTTCTTCCAGTAGAAGCAAAGTTTCCAGTTTTATGTTGAGGTCTTTGATCCATTTGGACTATATTTGCATGTGTGGTATGATGTGTGGATCAAGTTTAAATTTCCTGCATATGGTTGTACAGTTTGTCCAGCATAATTTGTTGAAGATGCTATCTTTTTTTCTAGCCTATATTGTTAGGATCTTTGTCAAATATTAAGTAGCTGTAGTTACTTGACCCAAAGTCCAGGTTCTTGAGTCTATTCCACTGGTCTATACTCCTGTTTTTATGCTAGTACCATGCTGTTTTTACTACTATGGGCTTGTAATATAGTTTTAGATCAGGTATGGTGATTCCCCCAGAGGTGTTTCTTTCCCTGAGGATATGCTTGGATATCTGAGGCCTTCTGCCATTCCATATGAATTTTGAGATCATTTTTTTTTCTAATTCTGTGAAGAACATTGTTGGGATTTTGATTGGGATTGCATTAAATCTGTATTGCCTGGTTCCAATCAAAAGAAAAATTTGACTACCCCAGAGGAGGATTTCACATATTGTTGGCAGTATTTCAAGCTACCTTATAGATGATACTGGCATCTGGCAGATTATTGGCAGAACCACACCTTGATCAGCATTGTTTACCTGTGCATAGTTCTGGCCATCTACTTAAACACAAGCCTCAGTCAAGACCCTCAAAGACTCAGAGGTGGTCACCAGACCTCTTTGTCTATTTTCCTAAAGTAGCCACATTGAGTAAATCTCTTATTTCTGCTTTTCACTACTAACTTAGCTATTTCAATTGCCTTACTGAGGGTGAGTACTAAGGGCTGCCAGGCACAAGCTCTTAATCCAACAGGAGAAACAGCCCCATAGTTCCCAATGTTGCTGCATATAATAAATCATATGCAAAACTAAAAATACCTGTGTTTTATAATTGTGTCCATATTTTTAGTTTATTCATTATATAAATCTTTCTATGTTTTCCAAATAATGCATATAAATTTTATGAAGTGAACAATTCCACAGCTCTAGAAACAAGACTGAGTCTGTGTGTCATCTTCATCACTCCACTAGAGAATTTCTATCCTATACATGCTGAGAAATGAAACAAGGACAGACAGTGGAAGTGGAAAGCATGTGCGCAATGCAACTATGGAGCTGGACTTGGTTTGAGAGTGCCTGTCTTTAGTGCTGCACTTGTTCCATGGGTTCAGTGAGGCAAAGAACACAGCGTACTCAATGCCTCCCTCAGGTTGAGCTTTCAAGAATGTAAGCCAGGGTCAGTGCATGTGGATGTAAAATATGCCCAGTTGATATTTCTGAATAGCTAATTGTAGCATTTATTTATTCAGATTACTTGTCAACATCTAATGCTATTCATTATATTTGTGTACTTTTAATTTTAAGCAAATGATTTTTTGTCAATATTTGCTCAGAAATCTCTATTATTGTCTTCTTTGAATAAAGATACAAATCAGTTATACAGCATTTTAAATGATGGAAATTCAAAGTAGTGGTGCACTTAAAAAAAATGGCAGATGCATGCATTTGGTGTTTGTTTGCAGTGGTTGGAGGCCCTGATGTTCTTTCAAATAAGTAAATAAAAATAAAACATTTTTCTTTTAATTTTAATAAAAAGGAAAACAAAACAAAAAAAAAAAAAGAAATGGCAGAGAGCTGGAGAGATGGCCTAGTGATTAAGGCACTTGCCAAAGGACCCAGTTCAATTCCCCAGGGCCCATGTAAGCCAGATGCACAAGGTGATGCATGCTTCTGGAATTCATTTGTAGTGGATGAAGGCCCTGGCATGTCCATTCTCTCTCTTTTTCTCTCTGTCTCTCTCTCTCTCTCTATCTATCTCTCTCTCTCAGACAGACACATACACACAAATAAAAAAAAAATCCAATAAAAGTTTTAAAAAAGAATCAATGCATTTAAAATTTCATCAAAACTATGTCTTTGCTGATATGGATTAGGAACAAGGTAGCTTTCTCCTGACAAGTAGTTAGTTAGGGATTTGTCCACAGAAACATGGATGCCGTCTTGTCTGCTCTGCTAGGACTAGAACTTTCATCCATTGCAACAACTCCAGCACCATCTTTTGGCTTATTTTTCAGTTTTTTCCAGGTTTCAGACTTGAGGGCTGGCCCTTCCAGAGTCAGCCTCTTTTTCCTACATTGATAATTTAATTAATTAATTAATTAATTTTGTGGTTTTTTATTTTACTTTTATTAATTAGTTTTGCACTCAGTGAATGCAGTCAAAATGGTACCACTGTTAGCCTCCTTCATGTCCTCCCCCCTTCCCCTGGCTCCTGCTTGTGAGGTATATGGGTCATGCATTTTGGAGGTAGCTCACAGTTATGGGTTGGAGGAAATGTCTCTGCTTATCATGACCCAACGTGTGGCTCTGATATTCTTTCTGCCCCCTCTTCCACAAAATTTATCTGAGCCATGTTGTGTTCATTTTGGGTCTCCTTCAGTGATGAGGCATTGGGATCCTCTGTGTCTCTGGCTCTCTGATTTCACAGGAATTGATTTTTATCTATGTTGATCTCCTACACTCTTGGACTGGTACCTGGTTCACCACAAAAACAGCACCCTTGCTTGTCTCACAAATTATTCTTAGTTTCAGCTGGGACCCTTTTCAGGTATGATGGGGTGGTTCTCTCCTTAGGATCTGCATCTCTCTGAAAAAGAGAAGCCGATTCTTCAACAGAGAGTAAAGTTAGCACCAGATAAATGGTGGGATAACACTTATTTTTTTATAGAGAATTTAATATGTGTAGGACCTCTTATAGCCCACGACTGGTGGTAGCTTGACAATGGAGAATGTCAACATTTTTGGATATGGTTCTGAATGTTTCCCAGCTCCAGCTCCAGCTATGGGTTCTGTTCCACTGAGTGGATCAGTTAGCCAAATCAAGAGCAGCTGGTTTCCCACCATGGCTGTGCACCACCTGTGTGAGCATCACAACAGGTTATTTGCTGTTATGTAGGTTAGACCATGAGTTGCTTGGACAGATATTGGTTATTTTCCTCAGTTGCCCATGTAGCACCTTCTGGCACTAGACGCACTGACTGTCTGGGGACTGCAGAGTCAGTCTCTTGAGCTCACCAAAGTATAAGGTACTTCCCTTATACACTGGAGTCTGATGATGTGGTTCATTCCAGTTGGATGTGTGAATCATATAATTTGACCTGGGCCACATGTGTGAACTTTGAACTTTGTATTCTTCCCTAGACCTTCTTTCCTACATAGAGATGTAAGAGGGTTTTTTTTTTTTTTTTTTTTTTTTTTTTTTTTTTTTTAGTCTCCCCACTCCCTATCAAGCATGGTTGGGGAAAGAGAATTTCTTTTGTCTTGAGCTATTCCCTTCTATTCCATCTCTCCCTAAAATAAATTTCATGATTGATAATTTACCTGAGACTTCAGAGCTGCTGTCATGGGAGGTCTAATCCCACTTGGCTCTCTATCTTGTATCAGTGTTTGGGTGGAAAATAAAGCCATGATGAGAACATGGTATTGTTTTCGCTGGTAGTGATATAGGGAAGTATATATCTTCCTTTCCTTTTCTATTTCTGCCAGCTTTTCCATACTTTGGCTCTTTATATCTGAAAGTATCATTTCAAGTTTTCATTCAGGAAAACTCTGTTCTGTGCTGATGTGGAGTGTGATATTCAGTCTATGTACAGATGTAAAAGATGAATTGCTCTGGAATAAATGAGATTGACTTTC
Organism: Dipus sagitta; assembly: GCA_036346955.1. Classification (NCBI taxonomy): domain Eukaryota; kingdom Metazoa; phylum Chordata; class Mammalia; order Rodentia; family Dipodidae; genus Dipus; species Dipus sagitta. The sequence goes on along the minus strand of CM070771.1, from coordinate 86,554,473 downwards.
TCATGGACTAGTTTCCCTCAACTGTGAAAAAAAATGCCACTTGAAAAGTCTCTTCAGAAAGCTTTCTCCACTTTTTTTTTTATTAATTAGTTTTGTAGTCAGCTAATACAGTCAATTTGGTACCAATATTAGGCTCATCCATTACCTACCCCCTCCCCTTGGCCCCTCCTTATTGAGGTATATGGGTCATGCATTCTGGAGTTAGCCCACAGTTATGGGTAGGATAAATGTCTGCATGTCATGACCCAACATGTGGCTCTGACATTCTTTCTGCCCCCTCTTCCACAAAATTTCCCTGAGCTAGGTTGGGTTCATTTTTGGTCTGCTTCTGTAATGAGGTGTTGGGGGCCTGTGAGGCTCTGGCTCTCTGATTTGGTAGGAGTTGATTTTTCTCTGTGTTGATCTCCTTCACCCTTTGTTGGTACCCGGTTCACCAAGAAAACAGCCCCCTTGCTTGTTTTGCCAATTGTTCTTAGTTTTAGCTGGGGCCCTTTTGAGGTATTATGGGGTGGCTCTCTCCTTAGGATCTACATCTATCTGAAAAAGAGAAGCAGATTCTCCAATGGAGAGTAAGTTAACACCAGACAAATGAGATAACCCTTAATTTTTTATAGAGAATTTAATAGGTGTAGGCCCAATTGTAGCCCATGATTGGTGGTAGCTTGATAATGAAGAGTGGGTTTATGTTTGGATATGGTTCTGACTTGTTTCCCAGCTCCAGCTATGGGTACCGTACCACTGAGGGGATGAGTTCACCAAATCAAGAGCAGTTGGTTTCCCACCATGGCTGTGCACCACTATTGCATTTGTGTGAGTATCATGACAGGTTATTTGCTGTTAAGTAGGTTAGACCATGAGTTGTTTGGACAGATATTGGTCATTTTCCCCCAGTCGCCCATGTAGTACCTTCTGGCACTAGACACGCTGACTGTCTGGGGACTGACTGTCTTCCAACTTCCAGTCATGCCATTCCATTTTACGTGTCAACCACATAAGGTGTCTTCAGCAGTAGGGTCTTACCACTAACCTTTGGTGGGTCATCAAGTACTCTGACAGAAATCTGTCTTTCTTTTTGGAAATCTAGTACGTCTCTCTAATCAAAAGCTCATTGTGGATGATAGCCACATGCTGGTACTGGTAGTTACATGTCAGTGCCCACTAAGAAAAGGAAGAAAAAGTTAACTAATATAAAAGAGTTAGAGAGAAAGGGGGGAGGGAGAGAGAAGCTGTAGAAGATTAAGGTCAGTCTTCATCATACACTGTCCATTTTCTTGTGGCTCAGGTGTTCCCTCTAAGGGCCTGGTAAAGGTTCAGCCATTGTGTCTGCCTTTTAGGATATAGAATTTTATGGTACTATTGCCGTTTCGGTCTAGATTTGTGATTCCCACCCCCTCCGTTGCCCTCCCCTCCCTTCCCTCCCTCCCCAACAATCGTGTTGTCTAGTCCAGGTGATGCTTGCTGGATATGTAAGACATCTTGGGTAGATTCAGGCTAGGTGCTGTAGATGAGTGAGACTATGTGTTGATTTTTTTTTCTGTGATTGGGTAAGTTCACTGAGAATGATCTGTTTCAGGTTCAACCATTTTTCCTGAAATGTCATTGTGTAATTTTTTGTTACTGCTATATAGAATTCCATTGTGTAGATATACCATATCTTAGTTATCCATCCAGCTCTTAGCTATTAAGGATTGAGCCACTATGCCAGGGTTAATTTGGCTGATCTGGGTGGCTAGGCAGGTGTCCCTTTCCTCCCTCACTGCTCCATGTGCATCCCTCTCAAAGCTGCGTGCTCGGTGGAAGAGGACGACCTTCCCTGAATAGAGGAGGACTGGTCTTTGGTCAAGGGTATACAAGTAGCTGTGCTCCCCTGCTAGAACCTCCGAACAAGCTCTCCACCTTTTTCAATGGCTATTGAGTGAAACATTAACCTGAGAAGAAGGATGAATAATGGAAAAAACTCAGGAAAGCTGTTGAAAGTAAGTTTAACCTCGTATGTGTTTGCCCATGAACAACAAATGCCTCTGTCAAATCTTCTCTTCATTTTGATAACTCTAAACTGTTTCTTCCCAGGTATTGAATAGCCAAGCCAGTTTATTTGAACACACTATTTTCTTGACCCTTTAGGTTGAGCTCTTTTTTTCTTCTCCCTTCCATATCATCCTAATAAACATATTTATAAGTTTGTGTAATTTACTTGCTCTGAATGGACTGAAGCTTTAATTAAAAAATTAAAAAAATTAATAAAAACCTGCAAAGACATTCTACCAAGGACTACAAAATGTAGTATTTGTTAATGTGGCTGGATAGGGACATATAAACAGCACTCAATAAACATGTTAATTCACAGTTCATAGCATTTACTGGATATTTATTTATCTGTACATTAATCATTGCACTAGGCACTAGGAAATTAGGAAGGATAGACTTTACCCTTGTTCTTTTACATTGTGTGTATGTATCTATATGTATATATGTATATATATTTGACAGAGAGGGAGAATGAAAATGGGCATACCAGGCCCTTTTGCCACTACAAGAGAGCTCCAGACATATGTGCCACCATGAGCAGCTGGGTTATGTGGGTACTGATGAATCAAACCCAGGTCTGTAGGTGTCATAATGAAGTGCCTTACCTGGTAATCCATCTCTCCATCCTGTCTTTCCTAGCAAATAAGAAAAAAATGCCAACCATATTATCTCTAGTTATAGTGAATATTTCCACAGAGCAAAGTTAAACTTTAAGGTTGCAAAACATGAGCCAAAACAAATGAAAGCAAACGGAAACATACAGAACTAAATCTTGTGAGGGGATGCTCTGTGGTCTGTATACACACACACACATACATATATACATATTCATATATATTTGTTATCCATGACCTAGAGCTGTGTCAAATGACAGGAGATGGTCATGAAGTTTCACATTGTGTCCTTGACAATGTCAGGTCTACTTATTGCAAAGCCATAATAACTGTGAGTTAAAGAGTACATAGTGCATATGACATAGTCAAAGAACAGACAAAAGAGCTGAAATAGATCAAAGGTATGCCATGCAGTTTAAAATTTAATTTATTTATAAATAGAAGATAAGTAACAGGCTCTAACTTCCATAATCGATGGATTCATATATTTATTTGAGAACATAACTTCATAAATATTCATCTATGTATATTATACTCACCCTAGTGTAAATCATTTTACACTCAGTAATTGATTGTGTAAGAAAGATTCAAGCATAGATGATACTAGGAGAAAGCTAAGCCAACTATGCTATGCTCAAAGCAGTCAAAAAATTCATACATTTAAAAGTGCATTCTTTTTTCAGAATATAAATTTTTCTATTTATTTTGCTAACAATTTTTCCTTATTTAATTTTGAAAGTGAGCAGTTTGGCTCATTTTTTTTTGAGAGGGAGAGAGAGAAAGAAAGATTGAATGAAAATAAAAGATAAAGAGAACGAGGAATAAAAGATCATGCCAGGACCTCCTGTCACTGCCAATTAACTCCAGATGCATGTGCTACTTTGTGCATCTGGTTTTCCATGGGTACTTGAAAACTGAACCCAGGCTGTCAGGATTTTAAAGCATGTGGCTTTAACCATTGAGTTATTTATTGACCCCCCAAACTGTGTATTCTTAATATCTTTTAATCACATGACTTCATTGCGAACATTTTGCTGCAAGCTAAGGATAGTCTGGAAAAATATTTATATATTTTAATTTGGATGTGTTAAAAGAAGAATAAAGTAAAAACCTAATGGAAGGAATTAGCAGTTAAATTAGCAGTCGAATCAAAAGATATTACCTGAAAACAGCACTTCAGTGACCAGGTGATAAAGAAATGATGTACATAAGCAATGAGGACAGCTGAAGACAAAGGGAAGAAGTCATTTTATTATAACTATGACATTGTTATTGGAGAAGCAAGAACCATAGCTGTTTCTGTCTGTATAATAAGTAGATGTGGTGGATCATTTGGAAAGAAAGCACATCAACCTGAGGTTAGCAGAGTGGGTTTTGGGCTCACTCCCAAGGTCTAATGCTAATAATAAATGTTGTGTGCTGACTAAGAGGGAGAAACAACAATGATATGCCTTTAAATAGACAGAAAATATGTTTTTGAGATCACCTTCCCAGAGAGAAAACAATCATTGCGGGAAAGTGTCAATCTAAAAATAAAATTCATGATGGTGTTTGCACAAAAGCTTTGAGAAAGAGAAACTTTCTTTCAAGGTCTCCAACGCGTTCTGTACAATTAAATACCCCCTCCCCATTTCTCCTATATACTGGGATAGAAAATGTTACATTTAATTTTATGAAGCTATATGAACTACCTATTAAATGCAAAGGATGACTCAAGAGAGCAGAAAACCTGTAAACACTCAGGTAATATCCACGCCCCATCTAAAGTCTATGCCTCCCCTTATCTTTCAGGTTCTTCCTGCTTTACCTCATTAGAAGTCCATGGAGTACTTTCACAAAAGCTAGGCACCTAAGAAAACATTTGTAGCATTTAGGTTTGGTAGTCATAAGACATATGAGCTGAACAACTGTATTTATTGTATATTTGAAGTTATTTCTTTATTTAACAATAGTGTTTATAAGTTCATAAAGCAGACATTTGAAGGAAAATAGCAAACAAACACATAATTCATTGTACAAAAAGTAAACACTTTTTAAAACATGAAACATAAATTAAAAGTCAGGGATGTCAGAGTAAAGCACCATTTTAACACAAGATCATTGTGACATCAGATTGACAGTTCTAAAAGAATCACAACTATTAATGGTATGTTGTAAATTTTTAAAATGAAGTTCATGAGTAAATATGATCAATTCTCTGTTGAATATGAATGTATGTAAATGATGTAAACTGACATATTTGGGTATGCAAGTTTCCAATGCAAGCATATATTTCTATGGTCTATTAATGTTCACAGTAGTCTGGGTGGACACCTATTAAACTGGTCAGCCAATATGGTTCTAGGAAGTTGAGTGGGCTCTCTGATCACTAAGCACAACCTTCTTGCACATTTCCTTATTTAGAACTGCTAAATCAAACCAACATTCCTACATGGAACCATGATAGAACTAGTTGACTCTTGGGTTGAAGCAAATTAAGGGAGTTGCTTGTGGAGCTACATTTATAATTCCATATGCACTGGCATGGGAGGATATGTACCAAAACATTCAGCAAACATTACAAATTTGTATTTGTATGCTTCTTTGTCATCTTGTCCTCGTCTTTAGAGCAGATGAAAGGTGTATCTTCACCCCATTAGGTGGAACCACTTTAACTGGAGTAGACTCATGAGGGGGTGACCCTCATCAATCAGTTCATGTGAAAGCTGCTGAGGAAACTCAGAGATCTTAGCAATTTTAAATGGCTAACTACCTCACACCGGGGCAAGTCAAGAACAATGATTATTTTCATGTTTTCTGGACTGGTTTAGCACATTTCCATTATCATTATTAATGCTAGAAAATATATTTCCAGTGTTCCATTGATAATTCATTCACATGAAGCAACACAAAAAGGAAAACATAGAAAGCACCACACATCAGTGACTGCCATGATGGGAGATGGTTAGAGAGAAACAGAAAGCACCATGGGGACCAAGTGTCCCTCAGTATTTATGAGCTCATAATTTGAAAGTGATTTGACTTCTAAAAATTATCACTGACATGTGCATTTTTATACTCCTCAAAACCAAACTCTCCTCTTGATGTGCCGATTGTGATTAACAGCATGTGATTAACATTATGGGCTTGATTAATTCTGACCTTATTGACATACTTTGTTTCCTTTTTTAGCTGTATAAAACCTTAAAAATCATATTTAATACATTTAAATTAAATACATAAAGTGAAATCTACTTTATATAATCCTACTCTAACTCAAAATTACTTACTGTACTCAATGTGTGAAAAATAATCTTCATGCTCTTATAAAAGGCATATTCATTTCAAATTTTGTGTTCCTCACTTTAACCATAAGTATGACTGAATATGTGGAACTCAGATGGAGCAAGCATGTGTTTATTCATTTGACCTGTTGGAAGTGTGGAAAACAACAATGGTTTAGTGTAATCATTACCACACACAGGAATCCCAGACTACATTTGTGATTGTGAAGACAGGTTTTCCCCCTTTATTAGTATCTCATTCACACTGTTGTCATTAGTAGTGAGAGTAAGGCTGTGTCCTCCTCCCTTCTTGTCTTTTCTTTTTTAAATTTTTTTTTGTTGTTCATTTTTATTTATTTATTTGAGAGTGACAGACAGAGAAAGAGGCAGAGAGAGACAGAGAGAGAGAGAGAGAGAGAGAATGGACTCTCCAGGGCTTCCAGCCACTGCAAACAAACTGCAGATACATGCGTCCCCTTGTGCATCTGGCTAACGTGGGTCCTGGAGAATCGTGCCTCAAACTGGAGTCCTTAGATTTCACAGGCAAGTGCTTAACCACTAAGCCATCTCTCCAGCCCCCTCTTTTCTTTTTAAGTACTCTTACAACAAAGTTAGATAAAAGAAAGGTACAAATGATCATACAGTTATGCTTCTTAAAACATATCACCATGTCTAAAAATGGCCCAAGCTTTCTTATATAGACCACTAGCAATCATGCTAAGCAAACATGGAATTCCTATGATTTGCTTAATTTATAAATAAAATTGTTGAACTGATAGGAATTAATAGTGGGACAGTAAAAGCAACCCACTTTAATGAGAAGAGGTTGGCACCTAAGTTAGTTTCTCCTACATATTTTCTGCTAGTGTGCAGAAAAACAAACAAACAAACAATGAAATCAAGGTTCCTTTGTCTTTTTATTTTAAACCAATTAACACTGTCAAGTAATAATTGATTGCAAGCTCAGAATTAAATGTGGGTGGATGATTGTGGAATAAATGTACTACAGGCAGTGGAATAGTGAAAAGTAAGTACTTTGCATTCATGGGACATTTTCTCTTTTTGAGGAAATGTGGAAATTTACATAGTTTAAAAACAAATCATATATACTTTACCCTTTACTTTAAAAATGTTAAATTAAAAATCAGAAGATATGGCATCTAGCCCAGGTTGTACAAAGAGGAGATCATCTTTTTATCATATAACATCTATAGCTGCATTGTGATTGTAGAAAATACATGCATTTCTTTTCTGTGATGTTGAATGTTAAGAAAAATATTTTTAAAAACATATGCAATGTAGAAATCATATATATATTTCATATACACATGTGTACTAATTGTATCAGCTACTCTCTCATTTTTTGAACACCAAACCTGAAGCAACTTATGGAAAGAAAAGTGTTTGACTTAAAGTTCCGCAGCATAGGGTCCATCATGACATACCAGAGTGGGAAGTCAGAGTCATGCCTTACCAGAAACAGAAGTCAGAGAGAGAGAGAGAGAGAGAGAGAGAGAGAGGCAACAGCATGTGGGGCCCAGGTATAATACCTCAAGGTACACCCCTGAATGACAAAGTTCCTCCAACAAGTTTCTACTTTCTAAAGGTTCTACGTTCTAGAACAACCATAGCTGGATATTAAGTATTCAAACACAAGAGTGTTAGGGAGCATTGTACATTCAAATCACCAACTATATTTAATGTTCCAAATATATTGTAGAATGTGAATTTTTATTCAAGTACCAATTATTGAAGGTGTAGTACCATAATGCTATATGAACTCATTATCCTGTGACTTTAACCTCTGAACAATCTTTGGGGCATATAGTCCTTAATGATAGGTGAAAAAACCAACTGGAGATCAGTGCTATGAAGTATTTTTTCTAAAGTAATAACTACTAAAATCTAATTACATTATACACACACATTTCATATATACAGGCAAGTATAAAACATAATTTTACATAAATGAAATCTCATTATATTTGAAGAAAAATATAAGAAAAAATTACATAAGAATTTAAAATGAGAGATTAAAGATCATCTGTGTTTTTTGGAAAGAAATTAGATAAGTAGATGTTATAAGCTAATAATTACTGTGGTATGAAGGATCCAGGAAAAAATGGCAGGAGCACAGTATAAGGGTATAGATATTAAGAAAAGTGCTTACTGGGCAGTTTGATAAGCATAGTATATACATTTTCCAGACATCAGCAGATGTTATACCCCTAGGGCTCATGAGTACCCCTGTTTTAAGTTTTCAGTATCAGGGATGTATTCCCGCCCCCCCCATGGAGTGGGCCTCCAGTCCAATTGGAGGGCAGTTGGTTTCCACCATGACAGACATGCCACTATGGGGTTTATTTTTGCTTACAGACTCAAGAGGAAGCTCCATGATGGCATAGGAAAATTATGGCAGGAGCAGAGGGTGGAAATCACGTCCTGGCTAGCATAAGGTGTACAACAGCAACAGGAGAGTATACCAAACACTGGCAAGGAGAAAGAGTCTACAACACCCATAAGCCCACCTCCAACAATACACTGCCTACAGGAGGTATTAATCCCAAATCTCTATCAGCTTAGAACCAGGCATTCAGAACACCTAAGTTTATGGGGGACACCTGAATCAAACCACCACATTCTTCTCATGGCCCCCATAAACTGATAACTATCCATGGCATAAAATGCAACACATTCAGTCCAACCAACAAGGAGGGTCTCTGCAAGGGTGGGGGTCAGGGAAGAGGCTAACAATGGTACCAACATGGCTGTATATGCACTGTGTACATAACTAATAAAAGAAATTCCCAGATTTCCATTCAAGATGGTGACCGCCTCACCGTGCTGCACTTCCCTGGGGAAGAAAAGCAGGAAATTAAGGGTTCACTGGATCTTTTAGGGGAAGGCAATCTCTAATAGATCGCCAGTGGTTGGGCACAAAGAGGAAGAAAAGAGAATTGCTGATTCCCTTGCTTGCAGTTAGCCTGCCAGTCCCCCAATCCCTCCAAGCAGCTGCCATGCCCATAGTCCTAGCCTCAGGATCCTCATGCATTTATTATAGGAAAGGGGAACCAGGCCAGCATAATTCCACTTGCCTCAGTACACAGGGGCAATTGCTCTGCTGCTACCCCCGCCCACGCATGACCTTTGGCAGGCTCTTCCCACTGGCTCACTAGAGGCTCAATTTGTCCATCTGCCCACCACAGCTGTGCCACCCACCTATTCATGCAAGCTTAGCCTGCTCTGCACATTTGCCTGCTTACTGCTCTAGCCACCCGCCCATCCATGCGGGAGCTCAGGCCCATTCCACCTGCCCATGCCATCTCAGGCTCACTCTGCTTGTCCGCCCGCACTAGCTGAGGCCCAATCCTCCATCTGCCACTGGCCACCCACCTGTGACTCACTGTGCATAAGCTCAGGCTGCTTCAGTGTCCCAGTGTACCATCACACATAAGTTTAGCCTGCTTAGGTGCACGGTTCTTCGGCATCCCTGCCACACGTGAGCTCAGGCTGCTTTGGTGTTCTGCCAAATGAGAGCTCCAGGCTTCGGCATCCTGTCTCAGGCTGCTTCAGCTTCCTGCTTAGCATGAGCTCAGGCTGATTCACCCACCCACTAGCACAGAACCACTCTTTCCATGTGCTTGCCTGCCTGCTAGCTCAGGCCAGCTCCCTCAAGAGGCACCACTTCTCCTGCCCATTGAGAGCACAGTCCTACTCTCCCTGCCTATACACTGTGATAGGCAGACCACAGAGCAAAAGAAATAACATGAAAAATCAAATGCAAGTAAATCCAGTCCTACAATGAACATCTGTAATCAAAATATAAAAGAGACATAGGAACCCTCATTCACTGTTGGTGGGAATGTAAGATGGTACAACTACTTTGGAAAGCAATATGGAGACTCCTAAAAAATCTGAGTATAGAGTTACCAACAGACCCAGTTATGCCCTTACCTGGCATGTACCCTAAAACCTTCAAACATCAGTCCAGAGAGATTTGCTCAACCATGTTTATAGCAGCTCAATTTGTAATAGCTAAGAGGTGGAATCAACCCAGATATCCATCAGTAGAAGACTGGATAACTAAGATGTGGTATGTCTACATGATGGAAACTTACGCAGCAGTAAGGAAAAAAATGACACAATGAAATTAGAAGAGAAACTGTTGAACCTGGAACAGATCATTATCAGTGAACTTACCAAATCACAGAAAAAAAAACTGCCACATAGTCTCACTCATCTACAGCACCTAACCTGAATCTACCCAAGATACCTTACATACCCAGCAAGCATCTCGAGGCCTAGACAATAGGTTGGGTGGGGAGGGAGGGGAGGGTAAGGGATGGGGTGGGAAGCACAAATCTAGATCCAAATGGCAGTGGTACCATAAAATTCTACGTCCTAAAAGGCAGAACAAATGGTTGTACCTTCATCAGGCCCTTAGAGGGAACACCTGAGTCACAAGGCACTGGAGAGGGTAAAATGAAGACTGACCTTAATCTTCTACAGCTTCTCTCTCTCTCTCTTTCTCATTCTCTCTCTCCCTTTTCTCTCTAACTCTTTCATATTAGTTGTCTTTTTCTTCCTTCTCTTAGTGGGCACTAAGTTACTCTTAGTGGTAACTTCCAGTACCAGGAGGTAGCTATCATCTATAATGAGCTTTTGATCAGAGAGATCTACAAGTTTCCTAAAAGAACAACAGATTTCTGTCAGAGTACTTGATGACCCACCAAAGGTCAGTGGTAAGACCCTACTGCTGAAGACACCATATGCAATTGACATGTAACTTGGAGTAACATGGCTGGAAGCTGGAAGAGAGTCATTCCCCGGACAGTCAGTGTGTCTAGTGCCAGAATGTGCTACATTGGCGACTTGGGGAAAATGACCAATATCTGTCCGGCAACTCATGGCCTAATCTACTTAGCAGCAAATAACCTGTCGTGATACTCACACAAGTGCAGTAGTGGTGCACAGCCATGTTGGGAAACCAACTGCACTTGATTCAGCTATCTGATCCACTCAGTGGAACAGGACCCATATCTGGAGCTGGAAAACAAGTCAGAACCATATCTAAACATGAGCCTGCTCTCCATTATCAAGCTACCACCAATCATTTGCTACAAGAGGGCCTACACCTATTAAATTCCCTATAAAAAAAGGGTTGTCCTATTTATCTGATGCAACCTTTAATCTCTGTTGGAGAATCTGTTTCTCTTTTTCAGATAGATGCAGATCCTAAGGAGAGAACCAGCCCATCATACCTGAAAAGGGTCCCAGTTAAAACAAAGTATAATTGGAGAAACAAGCAAGGGTGCTATTTTCGTGGTGAACTGGGTGCCAACACAAGGGTGAAGGAGATCAACACAGTGAGCAATCAACTCCTACCAAATCAGATATTCAGAGACACAGAGGCTCCCAATACTTCATCTTTGAAGCAGACCCAGAATGAACCCAATGTGGCTCGGGAATTTTGCAGAAGAGGGGGCAAAAAGAATGTCAGAGCCACACGTTTTGTCCTGATACGCAGGGACATTTCCTCCTACCCATAACTGTTAGCTATCTCCACAATGCATGACCAATATACCTCAACAAGGAGGGGCCAGGGGAAGGGGGGAGGACATGGAGGAGGCTAACAATGGTACCAACTTGACTGTATTCACTTAGTACAAAACTAATTAATAAAAAAAGAAATTCCCATAGGTTTTATAAATACCAGTGACATTCCAACATCCTCATAGTCTAAGATCTTTTAATTGAGCCCTAATGCCAAAAAAAATCCTCCCCAAGCCCATAATGTCACAGAATAAACATTCACACTGAAAAAGATGGCATTAGGAATAGCAAAGAAATATTCAACCAATACAAGATTTAGAACAACCAGGGCAAATTTATGGGGGAAACCTGAATCAAACCACCTCATTTAATATTAAATATAACTTTCAGACCGGGGAGATAGCTCAGTGAATAAAGTATTTGCCTTGCAAACATGAGGGCCTGAGTTCATTCCCTAGTACTCGTGTAAACTGCTAGTGTGTTGGCACTTGGTTCTTATCCTGGGTCTGTGGTCTCAAAGACATAGATGGATACCCAGGGCTTGCTGAGCAGCTAGTGTAGCTTAATTGGTCAGTGCCAAGCCAATGGCAGACTCTGTCTCAACGGAAGTGCATGACATTCCTTAAAATGATACTCTAGTGTGTCACAGATGTACCTGAATATACATGAACATACATACAGATGCACACACTAACATAAAATAAAATATTGTATATAATTATTTTCAAGGACAATGATAAAAAATAGTAGTATACTTTAAGACTATGTGCCTGATACTTTATAAATTAGAAACTAATTTATAGCAAATTTCCTAGATAATTGATGTGAAAAAATTAGAATAAGGCAAAACATCCTAAATAAACTTGTTTTATTATTACCTTTACATTTCCTCTCAATCAAATTACTTTTATTTTGCTTTTCATGTTTTTTTCCAAGCTCTGTATAGGGACACAGTACAATAAGTCTTCATATTTGTTCTTAGTCTTTTTATAGCCTTGGTTTTAAAATACATGGTTCTATGTCTTCTATTTGTCTTCCTGAAGTGAAGCTTCATAGTCTCTCTGAGATATGAAACTCTTGGCAAAAGTAATTTACAAATCCTAGCATTGAGGCCTGAAGAGAACTATTGACAGGCCTTACAAAGTTTAATATACTGTTCACTGCTCATTAATTAGTCTCAAATTCAGCTTAGAATATCTTCTATGGCTGATTCTGTGTGCAAGTTTTCATATATATTTTCTGAACTTTTGTTGTTTGCATAGACAGTTCAATAGAATGTGCTATATCAAACACTGGGATTAAGGACATCACTTTACTATTAGGAAATGTCTCCTCTAATCACAAAGCACACTGAGGATACAGTCATAGGTCTGTTTTATTTAACTTTAATGTGATTATGGAACTTTAAGGGATTGGGAGGATAATGGGAAAATGGGAGAAAGGGTCACAGGGTAGAAGACAGAAGGATGGGTGTGATCATGAATGATAAATTCATGTAAATATCATCTCTAACTCCATTAATTTAACAAATTATTATGTTAAAAGCTTAAAAGTAAAATAATGAAAATATGAATCAGAGGTATCTGGAGAAATATAGAGATTTTGAATATTTATTCAAAATTATATTTCAATTGATGTATAAAGGAGAACAGTAAATAGAAGCAGGTCAAATATTTATGGTCTTCCCAGACCATTGGCCAGTCTACCAGAACACATGAAGAATAAGGTCTGAGGAATACTGGAACACTTGTATGATCTCTTTTATTTTCCACTTCTCCTCATGAGTAACAATGGGAAAAATTGTGTAACAACTAACAAACACCATTTCTGGTATTTATCTTATACAAAAATAATATCCATATTTCACAATTAAAACATCAATTTGGGGATGGAGAGATGGTATAGCAGTTCAAATGCTTGCCTGTGTACCTTAAGGACCCAAGTTTGATTCTCCAGTACCCACATATGCTAGATGCACATGGTGATGCATGCATCTGGAGTTCATTCCAATGGCTAGAGGCCCTAGCATGTCCATATATTCTCCTCTCTCTCTCAAATATATAACTAAATAATAAAAATATTTTCCAAAGACATCATTTTGACTAAATTCCTTCTGTAGTTTTTTTCCTAAGCCAAAATTACCCCATAACAAATTCACTCTAGCATTTTGAGTAGCTATAAAAATTTTTAGCATTCTGTAGAGAGTTCAACAATAGGATTTAGATTGTTGCCCACAGTTTACAGAAATTTCATATTGAAAATGAGAATTGCTCCTCTTTTGGCATGCTTGTTGGCTGACAGCAATCTATTTACATTTCTAAAGTGTTCCCAAAGGTTTTGTACTTCATGGCCATTTTTGTTGCAGCATATGTACACTGGAATTTTTGGATCTTAGAATTAGAATTTCCAAATGTCACCATTTATAAGAATAATTTAATCTTTTACAGATGCTTAAGTCAAGACTATTAAGTTCCCCTGGTAAAAATGTCAATATCACATTTGGACATTATTTTTTTCAGGGATATCTATCACCTTGGCTCTTTTGAAAATACTATTAATACATATCTCTCAAACATATCTAAATATAGTTCTTCTTTTCCTGAACTTATAAAATTTTATTATACAGTTGCCTTCTTTCCAGTGCTGTTTTATACTTAGAAGCAAGAACTAAAAACCTCTCACCTTGTCTATTATTCATGTAAGAATTTGTTAAGTGTCTACAGTTGACCTGACATTATAGTAGGTCAAGGGAAACAGTGAGGACCCTAGTAATAGATGACCTCATCTTAAAATATTCAGCTAAGAAGAGAAGATGAGCATTAATAAATGATTTGAAATTGAGGCATGTGATGAACATGATGAATATAGCCAGTATGTGGACATTTCAAAGGTTTAAAGAGTTGATGCTACTGTGAAGATTTTATAAATGACTCAAACATTTGGGGCCAATTTACTTGAGAAATTTTAGATAATCACAACTAAGTAAACAGAATTGAATCCCTATAATATTTCCTTAATTGTCTGCTAATTGAAAAGTACCTGATTTTCTTTTATTATATTTTAGGAACGGTGGACAAACCCCACATGTCTGTGCAGGTGATGTGTTGGAAACAGCTTCACTAGTCAGATATAGATGCCATCAAAATAGTCACTTGGCATTTACTCTGCAAGCCTATAACTTTTAGCTTTTCCCAGGGAATGACCTTGAGGATGAAATTGGACATTCAATTTTCTAAACTCATATTATTGTTAAAAGTAGCTTTATGAAAACAATATCACAGAAACAAAAGTAGTTCTACAAGTTATTTGTGAGTGGTATTAGATGAACTTATAAAGAAAAATGTCATTTCTGGCAATTTTCTTTCGCATTTCTATACTGATATCTGCAAATTAAGATATCATCACCCTCTATCCTGTATTCATTAGAAGTGTGCATAAAGGCTGCCAAGTGATTGAACATCCAACATACATATTAAATTATAGATATTATATTGACTATGGTAAGTGTGACTGTGTTCACCTTCGGCATATGGAAAAACATTCAATTATTAATTTTAAATGGCATTAAGAAAACAGCTGTCTTTAAATTTTATCAGTAAATCTGAAACTATCCCTTGTTCAAAGACCAAACTTGGTATGGTGTCTCTAGTCTCTAATTCAAGTACTTGGGAGGCTGAACAGGAGGATTATCATGGGTGTGAAGCCAGACTGAATATATAAGATTCTGTGTCAAAATAACCAAGCATACAAACATACCAAAGCACATTTTCTCACTATGTTTCTATATATTTGTCTCAACTTCTGGTATTTTCTAACTGATATATCTGGGAATTTGTAAAGGTATTTTCTATAAATATAATTTTATCAATATAGTCTCAAAGACTATTTGCCACACTCTTGAAATAGGCTGATAATATCTTGTAAATTAAGTTTATTTTCTGTGGAAAGGTATATTAGGATCTCTCTTCCTATATTTATATTAGGCATCTTTCCATTTGGAATTATCAAAAATTTAAATTACTTATTTCTCAGATATTTTATTTTTTTATTTCTATTTGTGCCCCCCCCATAGTTGGATTTTTGAGGCACCCTTTATGTTACATTCTTTTGTATATTCACAACTAATAATCGGTTTTGTAATGGCTTCAAATCAAAGCTTCATGACAATCAGAAAATGACACAAGGTGATTTCCAAGCTTAAGCCCATCCCTGGCATACCACATAGATCAGCTATGATTGGTAGCATCCACTCTGTGTATTCTGTATTTCTTAGAGAATTCCCCATTAGCTCAGCCCCGTGAAACCATAATGTTTCTTGTTGTACATAGCATATATTTTTCTTTAGCACTGATATGGCTCAGTAGTTCATGTCTCCATTGTCCACGAACCAAAATGCATATGTTTCTTCTAATTAGAAACACCACTTATTCCTCAATCTGTTCCTGGCATCACTTAGTCCTCAGAAAATTTAAAAAATAGTTATTACATCCAGTTTCATTTTATGTATGATGAAATCAACCATCCCGAGGTTAAGTAAAAAGCTGGTAGTGACACCTTCACTTAGTGGAAATACTATTTGTACACAAACGTGAAACTTCCAGAAGATTCTTAGCTACTATCCTGTATTGAACTGTAGAGTCTGGATTGAGTGTCTTTTTCTGAAGGATCCTAACTTCTTATGGCCAATGCAACTTTCTTACTATGTTACTTACATGGTTGGGATTTCTATTTTTGCTCATAACATTGAAATCATGTTTTATGTTTAACATGTTAGTGAAAGAAACTCCTGAAATATCATTCAGCTCTTTCTTAATGCCAAGTTAAAGCCACATTAAAATTTGATAGTTCTCTATGGATTCTTCTTATACCATAACTACATCTTAAGCTTATCATTTTCTAATAAATAAATGTTTGATCAAAGAAAGGGCATAAAATTAAAACTCTAAAGCAATGTTTTAAAACATTATTTAGCAAAAATCTTCTAAATTATTTTTAACCTTTTATTGTGAGAAAGTGATAGAAAGATCTAAGTTATAAAATCTCTAGTATAAAACTGCATTTTTAGCACAACTTATTTGTTTAGTGTGTATTCATCCAAATATTTCGGAGCCTGGAAATTGGGAAGAATGTATCTCCAGAATTATTTAAGGTTCTTTTTTTTTTCTTCTGCCTCATACTTATATTTCTCACAGTTAACAAAACTGTCTAAGAGACTTAAGGTATTGGCTATAGGAAAAATATTTACAAAAATTATAAAGAAAGTATAGTAATATGGTTTATAATAACTTGACTCAGGTAAAATTAAGAAAAATAAAATTCAGAGTGAAGAATGACCTAGTACTGATACAATCCAATAGGTTTTGACAAAAATCTGACTTAATCTTCGTAAGACTCTTAAATAGTACCTTCCTGATTTCCAAAGTTCCTATGTTAGATAAAATTTTCAGAAAAGCCATCTTTGAAATGAATAATGAATCACTTTATTTGTTTTCAGATTCCAGATATAGACTGGGACAAAAGCTTACAAATGTGTAAAAAAAAAAAAAAAAAAGACAAGCAAATGTTTACAAGAATGAACTACTTTCGGGCTGGGGAAATGGTTTAGTGGTTAGTGGTTGAGGAGCTTACTGGCAAAGCTAAAGGACCCAAGTTTGATTCCCCAGTATAAAGTGTGCAAAATGTTATATTCTACATATTTCTTTATACCTAGATTAGAGAAAAATAGAAGTCACTTTCTTATAGGAGCTCATAAAAAAATGGAATGGAACACTTGTTTAAGCAGATGAGGATAATAGATAAACTGGAGGCTCTGCTGGTCTGAATAGCATTTCCTGGGGCCTGCATTGCTGAACAAACACCTTAAGATGAATAGGACTCCTGGTCACAGGCCTACCTTGCACCCACCCCTCACCCAGGTGCTGCTTCCTGTAACTGACCAATAGACCTATTTACAAGTTCTTTTTTTTTTACTTTTATAGCTGTAACTGTCACATGTGAATTGTGATTTATGGATTAACTCCCAATCTGTTCCTTTTTCTATGAAACTTGCGCTCTGTTCAAAGCTGTACTCAGATTCTAGGGAGCAGACTTGATATACCTGACTTTCTTCTTGTCCTTTTCTTTCTTTTTTTAACCAATAAAACTTTGCCTCACATTCTATGAATCAATGGTCTTACTTGTATGACACTAGACCCCACAACATCAGGACCCACATAAGCCAGATACACAAGGTGTTACATGTGTCTGGAGTTCTTTTCCAGTGGCTGGAGGCCCTGGTACATCTATTTTTTTCTCTATCTATTTCTCTCTCTGTGTGTCTCTTTCAAATAAATAAATACAAATATTTTTTTTTTAAAAAATGAATAAACTGCTTTAAGACAGCTAGAGTGTTTATTCCAAACACATTGCCAAAATGCTATTGCCTATTATGTTGGAATCTTCTGGGAAAAGTTAGAAAGGAAAAGAAAAATACCATATCTTCCAAATAGATGGAGATTTGAAGACCATCTCTTGCTTTCTCTTTGCTGGGTTCTGAAATTAGAAAGGATTCTACATTTTCATGTAGACTATTAGTTTAGTTTTTGGCTAGACCATTACATTATTTAAAGAAGCTACTTGGAATTGATGATGCTAAGATCATTTGTTAAAGATATGTTTGTGTAGTCTTTAGCACAAATATATGTAAATGTCATAGGAGTTATCTTTAAAGTGCCTAGTTAATGAAAGTTGTATAAGAAATTAGCTAGACAGGTTGACAGATCATAAATTGAGTAACTTTTTTATCTATGATTATTGTTGACTCATTTGATATTATAAAGGTAGGGAGTGTATCAATATGTGGAGAAGTAATTTATACATAGCAGATACAGAAATATACAAATCAGGCAGAAGTCTTCACTTATAATCTTTCCAATGAAAAAAACCAAACAAAATATATATCATGTTATATTAGTTGGAGAATATACACCACAGGGGACAGAAGTTAGGGTACAGAGAAGCACTCTGTGTGCATTTCATGGTAGAATGAAAACTATATAAAATATTTATGCCACAGTCATCCCTTTATGTAACAAAATTTAAAAAAAAACTTCCATTCCACAAAACCAGATATGAGACCAATGAATGTCATGGTGCCTGTTGCAGTCAGGTTTGCATTGCTAGTAGAAATCACCCAATCAAGAGCAGCTTGTGGGAAAAAGAGATTTATTTTGGCTACAGGTACATGGAGGAAGCTCCATGATGGCAATGGAAAATGATGGCATGAACAGAGGGTGGTCACCTCCTCCTGGCCAACATCAGGTGGACAAGAGGAACAGGAGAGTGTGCTAAACACTGGCATAGGAAAACTGGCTGTAACACCCATAAGCCTGCTACCAACAATACACCACTACCAGGAAGCTTTAATTTTCATTTGTCATAAGCTGGGGAACATAGCATTAGGAACACCTAAGTTTATGGGGGACACCTGAATCAAACCACCACATTCCACCCCTGACCCCCATAAACTGATAACCATTAATGATGTAAAATGTTTTTATTATTCCCAATGATGTTCAAACATTCCCATAGTCCAATATCTTTTAACTGAGCCATAATACCAAAAAATACCCCCAAAACCCATGATGGCAAAGAATAAATATTCATACTGCAAAAGATGACACTGGGCATAGTAAATAAATATTCAACAAATACAAGATTTAAATAGGACAAATATCAAACTGTGTAACTCCAAATCCCACAAATCTAGTCACTACCAAGTCTCCAAATCTGATAATTCTAGCCAGCAACAAGTCTCTGGAGTTCCAATTCTGCCCGTCTAGCTAAGATACTCACAGTCCTGGGAAACTTCATCTGGGGCTGGTAACTCTCCTTGGCAGCCATCTCAAGGCCCCAGCATCTCTGTTGGGTCTCCAGTGCAATCCATGGTTCATCATCATGGTTCCATTGGGTGGTCTCCATGCAGGCATCCAGCAAACCTGCTGCTTCATACTGCCCATGGCCATTTCCAAAACATAAGACCACATTGTAAACTCAATGATCCTCTCTTTCCTGCATTTCTTATATTCCACAGTACCAATAAGGGTGCAAATTTGTTAATCCATGGGGGGAAATAAATCATACTTTGAAGTACAGGACACTCCTTGAGCACTCAGACCCCTTCAAAAGAGTCCACATTCTTCCTGTTGCCCTAGTGCATGTCAGCTTTCCCAATTTCAATGGCTATAATCTCATAAATTGCAGCTGAGTGGGCAGCAGTTTGTGCCTAAGAGTTCTTTCTGTGTCATATTTTTCTGCACACACCAGTCCATTTCTTTTTTTTTTTTTTTTTTTTTTTTTTTTTGGTTTTTCAAGGTAGGGTCTCACTCTAGCCCAGGCTGACCTGGAATTCACTATGGAGTCTCAGGGTGGCCTCGAACTCACGGCGATCCTCCTACCTCTGCCTCCCGAGTGCTGGGATTAAAGGCGTGCGCCACCACGCCCGGCTTCCATTTCTACACAATGCAACCCTGCACAACTTCTCAGGACATTGACATAACAGCAAGTCTCACAATATTGCCTGTATCCCAGGCCAGGCAAAGCTCTCTCTCATCCTCATAAACCAAACCTCACAGTCCATAGTTCTTACTGCATTCAGGTCTTTCAACTCTGACCAGAATAGTCCTTCAAGCTGTATGTATAGCATTGTAAGGCATCTCTTAGGCCAAGGTTTCAAATCCTTCCACATTCCTCTTAAAAGTCAGCTCCAAAAGGCCAAAGCCACATAGTCAGGTGTCTAGCAGCAAATGACACCAGTACTCGATATCAACATTATTGTTGCAGTCAGGTTTGCATTGCTGGTAGAAATCACCCAATCAAGAGCAGCTTGTGGGGAAAAAATAGGTTTATTTGGTTTACAGGGTCAAGGAGAAATCTCCATGATGTCAGGAGAAAACAATGGCAGGAGTAGAGGGTGGACACCTCCTCCTGGCCACCATCAAGTGGAAAACAGGAACAGGAGAGTATGCCAAACACTGAAAAGAGGAAACTGGCTATAACACCCATATGCCTGACCCCAATAATGCATCACCTCCAGGAGGCTTTAATTTCCAATTGCCATCAGCTGGGAAATCTAGCATTTAGAACAGCTAAGTTTATGTAGGACACCTGAATAAAACTACCACAGCACCTTTTTCTTATTGTAGAGTAACACATGATATATTACAAGAAAATACAAATTCATTGTGAAATTGTTTTTGTTTGACATTACTGCCTTTTTCATTCCAAATTATTGAAGACTTCTTTCAACTTATGGAATGCTCTTCCACACATACTACTTCATATTAAAAAACTGACTTCAGTCCAATGAGCAGAATTGTTCAAGAGATTCACTGGTAATTATGTATATACATATATGTGCATATGAATTTCTATCTACACATAAATGTATATTTAAATACATGTGATCAGAGAGACCTACAAGGTTTCCTAAAAGACAGACAGATTTCTGTCAGAGTACTTGATGACCCACCAAAGGCTAGTGGTAAGACCCTACTGCTGAAGACACCTTATGTGATTGACATGCAAATTAGAATGGCATGGCTGGAAGGTGGAAGAGAGTCAGTCCCTAGACAGTCAGCGCGTTTAGTGCCAGAAGGTGCTACATGGGCGACTGGGGGAAAATGACCAATATCTGTCGAAGCAACACATGGTCTAACCTACTTAGCAGCAAATAACTTGTTGTGATGCCCACACAAGTGCAGTGGTGGCATACAGCCATGGTGGGGAACCAACTGCTCTCAATTTGGCTAACTGATCCGCTCACTGGTATGGGACCCATAGCTGGAGCCGGGAAACAAGTCAGAACCATATCCAAACATAAACCCACTCTCCAATATCAAGCTACCATCAATTGTGGGCTACAAGAGGGCCTACACATATTAAATTCTCTAGATAAAAAAAAGTACGGGTTATCTCATTTGTCCTGGTGCTAACTTACTCTCCATTGGAGAATCTGCTTCTCTTTTTCAGATAGATGTAGATCCTAAGGAGAGAGCCACCCCATCATACCTCAAAAGGGCCCCAGCTGAAACTAAGAAAAATTGGAGAAACAAGCAAGGGGGCTGTTTTCCTGATGAACCAGATACCAGCACAAGGGGGAAGGAGTTCAGCACAGAGAAAAATCAACTCCTACCAAATCAGAGAGCCAGAGCCTCAGAGGCCCCCAACACCTCATCACTGAAGCAGACCAAAAATGAACCCAACATGGCGCAGGGAAATTTTGCGGAAGAGGGGGCGGAAAGAATGTCAGAGCCACATGTTGGGTCATGATATGCAGAGACATTTATCTTACCCATAACTGTGGGCTAACTCCACAATGCATGACCCGTATACCTCAACAAGGAGGGGCCAAGGGGAAGGGGTAGGTAACAGGTGAGCCTAATAATGGTACCAAACTGACTGTATTTGCTGAATACAAAACAAACTAATAAAGAAAAATAAATAAATAAATACATATGACCATATGTGTTTGTGTTGTCACACAAAATTACATTGTCTATAGAATGAGGAATGAAAACACTAAACTAGTGAACATTAAGTATATGTTCAGTTTAGAGATGCTGTAATGTAGCTATTTCTTTATTGCTCAAACTCATTCTACAAATGCCAAATGATAAATAGATCACTGGTTATTGTAATTAAGAATTCATTCTAAAATATAAACAGGACATTATTGTTTTGTGCTGGAGAATATGAGGTAAAGGATCATTATTAAATAAGAATGATGAAAGGAGTAGATATATAAATTTAAGATTTTAAAATCTGGGTGTGGTGGCTCACACCTTTAATCCCAGCACTGGTGAGGCAGAGTTAGGAGAATCACTGAATTCAAGGCCACCCTGAGACTACATAGTAAATTCCAGCTTAGCTTGGGCTAGACTGAGGACCCTACCTTGAAAAACAAAAATAAGTAAATAAAATAAAATAAAATAAAACCCACAAAGAAAATACTGTCATGATAACAAGAAAATACTTACCTTCATGTATACATTGAATACATAGTTAATGAGCTTGGGCATCACTCTATATAAGGGTCCAAAACAGTGTGTATCAGAACAAAATATTTTGGCTTCTCAAAGCTAAAAATATTCATGGAACAAAAAGAAAAGGCAAAGAAAAGTAACTGGTTAATAGAGAGGAAATATAAGTATCGGCAGTGTCCAAGTGGCAGGTACAGAAGAGCAGTGAAGCTTGTATGCTGCCCGAGCCTCTCTTACTTGTAGTGTGTACACATATACGGAGGCACACACACAGGAATGAGCTGCTTTATGATGAGGACCTATTCCCAGAAAGGCATTGTTAGGTTATCTCGTTATCGTGGTAACATCATGTGTACATGCACAATTTAGCTTGGAAAAACATAAACACTCAGGCTGCATGTTGCATCTATAAATGGTATAGATTATTGCTCTCTGGTCATTATCAATAACATCAGATAATATTTAGATGAACAAAAGATAAAATGCAAACTTTTGACGCAGTATAAACAAGATGTATGAGACTTGTCTAGTATAAGAACATATTTTACTCTCAACCTTTTAGTAAGTAAAATAATGATTAAAATATGCATTATATTAACTATATAAACAAAAAATATAGTATTTTATTATTATTATAAGGTAGTATGCACTATCCAGAAAATTATTACATGTTCTAGATTTTTATGTGACTGGTACTGTAGTATAACTCTTTACAATAATGACAATTTCATGAAAACATTTCTGGTAGTATATTATGATAACCATCATATCACTGGATCAATAGGAAGATTTCAAGTCTATTATAATCATATATGATAATAACATTTTGTGTGTAGGCCCCCACCCACTAAACTTATTTTGAGTCGTGTGTGACTCTATATGCATACACATGCACATATCATATAGGCAGATTAAATCAATACATTGATAGGCATAATGCATAGATATATACTATGCATCTATTTTATTTGGAATAATACATGAATATATATTTGTTCTCTATATAAATAATTAGAATAATTTTTCTATAATTTTAAGTAAATTGAGGTATAATGGAAATAAAGTTGGTCACTCAGAAAAATAGGTCTTAGACATAAATAACTGATTAATGTGTTTCAATGTGTGCCATGTATTTATTAATGATAATTAAATTAGTGGGAGCATTGTCAACAGTAGTGAAACGATATAAAAGGGTTTATTTCACATTGTGCAACTGAAATTGGAATAATTTTAGACAATTTTTTTCACTTAGATTTACAAACATTGGACACATTTTCTTTGAGGGAATTCTCACCATGTGATTAGAAAACTTACCCATAATTCAAGAAATCAAGAAACCAAAAAGACTAGAAATAGATTCATTATCAAGAGCATTCTCCAAAGTCCATTTCAAGCAGTGCCCATGGTATCATCTATTCCATCTGGCACTGAGGCTACTGCAGTTGTTGCACACCTGATGGAAGGTGGTTCACAGTCATGTTCCAATTCACTAGCAGGAAGGAGAAATACTTGGAAGTGCTGTACCAATTTTATAATGCCCACACATGGCAGAGATGAATCTCCCTTTCATTGGCATTCTCAAAGAGCCAAGATATGTTCACTGTCTTTAACTTATTTGGGAATTTGGGAAGTGGTAATGTTGCTGGGAAATTATGTACCTTGTTTTATTTTTTCTCTCTCTCTCTTGTAAGGGTATGTCAGAGATCACACAAAAAATTGTGATATCCAAGCAATTTTTGTCACAAGCATGTGAGAAAATATTAGGAGGGTAGTGCAGTATTCTCCTATGCTGCTTTCAATAGGCCAGAGAAAGAATGGAGGAGTTAATTGTCTTATTATCTATCTATCTATCTATCTATCTATCTATCTATCTATCTATCTATCTATCATCTATCTATCTCTCTATCTTCATCATCTTCATCTATTACCTATCTATTTATCTGTCATCAATCAATCCATCTTTCATCTATTTACCTCTCTATCTATCCTCTAATATAAAATTTTATTTATATATTTTATTTTTTTTAGAGAGAGGCAATTGGTTCACCAAGGCCTCAGCCACTGCAATCAAACTGCAGATACTTGCACCACCTAATGGGCATGTGCAACCTTATGCTTGCCTCACCTTTATGCATCTAGCTTATGTGGGATCTGGAGAGTTGAACATGGGTTCTTAGGCTTCTCAGACAAGTGCCTTAACCACTAAGCCATCTCTCTATCCCTGATTTGTATATATTTTTAATATATAATAAAATTATATTACTAAGACTTTACACATCATAAAAGCTAATCTTCATATTGCAATCTTGTGAAATATTGAATAAGTTCATTCTATGTTGGGATGTTTACCAAATATTATAGAAACCACAAATAAGTATTTTTTAATTGTCTGTCTTATTTTTTCACTTTTTGCATGTTTATCTTTTTCTTGACTTAATCCAAAATTCAGAGCTTCATAAACTGATATAGCTCTGCAACTGTGTGGAGAACATGGCACGAAAACCAGTGAATGGAACTGGGTGGAGGCTATTCACGGTGAATCAGTAGTTAACTAGAGATAATCATGACATTTACAAAAGCATCAATATTTAATCAGAACATCTCCAAAATGTCTATATTCTAAACTTCTTTTCAGATATTTTTATCTAAAGATAACCCAAGAAAGAGTATGTCAAAATTAATATAATACATTTCCTTAGATGCCTATACTGCCTAATGGCATGAATGATGCTGACTATGTAATCAGACTATGTAGTAATGTAGAAATGAAATGTGCTACTAGCATGTTTGTCCTTTCTACATGTAAAATGTAAAGGTTTTAGTAATCATTGCTTATAGTTTATCTGATCAAATCATGTTATATGTTTATACTTACTCATTTCTATCAATGCTCATACTAGTATTTACAGCCTTAAATGGCATTCTGTATGGGCACACTTTGCAGTAAAATACTGAACATAATTAGGATCTAAATAAACTTTCATTCTATATGGCCTTCCTCATCACAGTGGTCAAACAAACATAAAATTTGATTCTTATGTGCATTGAAAAGTGCTAATCTCAACTGTGCATGATAAATTGTGGAGATATGTGATTTTATAAAATACCTGAACACATCTCAAAGGAGGATCAGATCTGAATTAACATGCCCCTTGGACAGCAGCTCTGGGTATAATTATGCCCATTTCCTCATCATGTTACTTTCAAGTATGGCAGACCACCAACAATATCATATACAATATAGCATACAATTAATAAATTACAATGTTGAATTTTATCATCCATTAAAGTGATAAAGGATTTAAATGGATAGTCATGCTTACATATTTTGGTTTGAAGTTTCCATTATTGCATTGACATTAAACAAATTGGCAATCACTATGATAAGCATGATGAAAAAGTTACAAATGTGACATCCTAACTTTACTAGTTTCTTTTGAGTAATTGATATTTCATTGTTTTAAAAACGTTTTATGATCTCTTTACTTTTGTAAACTTATTCTATATCTTATCACCTACCCATGTACTGAACCTCAAATATATGACGAAGTTATGTATATAAAGATGAGAGTTTCAATTAGGTGGAAACGATACTAATACTGTCACTCGGAACATAAGAATCACTTGTACTATTGTAGGTGCATTAAGAAGCTCTGATTAAAGAAGAGCTAATGTTTCCTGCCTGTTTACAAAACATAAACATCAATTTTTCTTCTCAGATTTTGCATGATCCATTCTTTTGCTTGTAATCAAGAGTAGTGAGGTCAGGTGAAATCTGTGTATTCCATTGAACTGTTAGAGGCAATAAGGATTGCAGAACAAATACCACAATTTTGGCAGCATCTTAAGCCAAGCAATGAATTTCATGCACTGCACTTATGTCTGGCAACTAACAGCAAGCTCATAAATAAAAATAAAGTATATAAGCAAAAATAGAGCTTATAAATAATTCTGACATATGGGAAGATATATTAAGCTTAAGATTAAAAACTAAAGCACATTTTCAATAATGAGGAAGATATATTGGGATATACATATATATTGTTCTATATCCTCAAGTAGGACTAAAATATGATCTCCTAAACAAGGAAATCACATTATGTATAAACAATGATATATGTTGAACCAAGGACTAGATAGAAAATCCAGTAACAAAGACAGCATGGAGCAATATTTTATATTTTTTTGCAAGTAAAAATAAATTAAATTCATAGATGTCCAGGCCATTTTATGTCTGGAGGGAGCACGTTGTAAGGAGTCCTACCCTTGTTTTGGCTCTTACATTCTTTCTGCCACCTCTTCCGCATTAGACCCTGAGCCTTGGAAGGTGTGATAGAGATATTGCAGTACTGAGCACTGCAGTCATTTCTTTCCATCACCATGATACCTTCTGAGTCATCGCAAGGTCACTGCCATCTGAAAACAGAAGATTCTAAACCAGAAGTGAGAGTAGCATTAATATAAGAGTGTGGACATTAACAGAAGCGCTTACTGGGCAGTTTGATAAGCATAGTATATACATTTGGTCAGACAACAGCAGACGTTACACCGCTAGGGCTCATGACTAACTCTGTTCTAAGTTTTCAGTATCAGGGATGTATTCCCTTGCCATGGAGTGGGACTCCAGTCCAATTAGAGGGCAGTTGGTTTCCCCCATAACAGACATGCCACTATTGCACCCATTGGCTCATTTGGCCTGGCTGGCCAATTGTAAGGCTTGCAGTGTCCACTGATGAGTATCTTCACTGGTGATTTCTCTTTCTCCCATTGAACTGCATGCAGAATGGCTTCTTCCAGCTTTCTATCAGCTGGTCTACATGAGGAGGTTATCAGCTCAGTTCCAGCAAGATTTCTCAGTGGCCTTGAAGCCCAAGTATATGGAGTCTTCAGCAACAGGGCCTTACCATCTATTCCTGGTGGAAAACCAAGGGCCTTGGCAATGGCCTATAATGTTTTGAGGGCATCCAGTAACTCCCTGGCCACTGTAAGATATCCCGTCCCTGGCAATGAAAAATTTCTAGCAACAATCTATGGCTCCTGAGTGTTCCAATGTCCAAAAAAGTAGGATTACACATGTTTTATTTATATCCTCTTAGATTTTGATTAGCTGTCCCTCCACATTTCCTTTACTCAGTCTCTTCCCCAGACCTCAGTTTGGGTCTTTTCACCCCCATTAATCTATTACTCTACTTACATATATACAATACCATCCTATTAAGTACCCCCCCACACTTCCTTTCTCTAACCTTTCTATTTCTTTTCTAGCTAACTGGCCTCTGCTACTGAGATTTTTCTTTCTCACACAGAAGCCCAGTCATCTGTAGCTAGGATCCACATATGAGAGAAAACATGCAATGCTTGGCTTTCTGGGCCTGGGCTACCTCACTTCAGTATAATACTTTCCAGATCCATCCATTTTCCTGCAAATTTCATAACTTCATTTTTCTTTACTGCTGAGTAGAACTCCATTGTATAAATGTGCCCTATCTTCATTATCCACTCATCCGTTGAGGGACATCTAGGCTTGTTACAATTCCCAGCTATTGTGAATTGAACAGCAATAAACATGCTAGAGCATGTATTTCTAAGGAAATGAGATGAGTCCTTAGGATATATGCCTAGGAGTGCTATAGCTGGGTCATATGGTAGATCAATTTTTAGCTGTCTTAGGAACCTCCACAATGATTTCAACGATGGCTGGAACAGATTGCATTCCCACCAACAATGTAGAAGGGTTCCTCTTTTTCCACATCCTCACCAGCATTTATGGTCATTTGTTTCCATGATGGTAGCTAATCTGATAGGACTGAGATGGAATCTCAAAGTAGTTTTAATCTGCATTTCCCTGATGACTAGCGATGCAGAACATTTTTTCAGATGCTTATATACCATCCATATTTCTTCTTTTTAGAACTCTCTATTTAGTTCCATAGCCCATTTTTTAATTGGCTTGTTTGATTTCTTATTATTTAACTTTTTGAGTTCTTTGTATATCCTAGATATCAATCCTCTATCAGATATATAGCTGGCAAAGATTTTTTCCCATTCTGTAGGTTGCCTCTTTGCTCTATTCACAGTGTCCTTTGCAATACAAAATCTTTGTAATTTCATGAGGTCCCAGCAGTCAATCTGTGGCTTTATTGCCTGAGAAATTGGTGTTATATTCAGAAAGTCTTTGCGAAGACCAATATGTTGAAGGGTTTCCCCTACTTTTTGCTCTAGCAGTTTCAGCATTTCCAGTCTGATGTTAAGGTCTTTAATCCACTTGGACTTAATTCTTGTGCGTGGAAAGAGAGAAAAATCTGTTTTCATCTTTCTACAGATACATATACAGTATTCCCAGCACCATTTCCTGAAGAGGCTGTCTTTTCTCCAATGAGTATTTTTTGGCATTTCTATTGAATATCAGGTGGCTATAGCTTCCTGGACTTGCATCTGGGTCCTCTATTCTGTTCCATTGATCTACATGTCTGCTTTTGTGCCAGTACCATGCTGTTTTTGTTACTATGGCTCTGTAGTATAGGTTACAATCAGGTATGGTGATACCACCAGCCTCATTTTTGTTGCTCAGTATTGTTTTAGATATTCGAGATTTTTTGTGATTCTGAATGTATTTTTGGATTGTTTTTTCTATTTCCTTGAAGAATGCCATTGGAATTTTGTTGGGGATTGCATTAAATGTGTACATTGCTTTTGGTAAGATTGCCATTTTCAAAATATTGATTCTTCTGATCCAGGAACAAAGGAGGTTTTTCCATTTCCTAGTGTCCTCTGCAATTTCTCGCTTGAGTGTTTTATAGTTTTCATTGTAGAGATCCTTTACTTTCTTGGTTAGGTTTATGCCAAGGTATTTTATTTTGTTTGATGCAATTGTGAATGTGAGTGATTCTCTGATTTCATTCTCTGAGTGTTTGTTATTAGCATATAGGAATGCTACTGATTTCTGTGCATTTATTTTGTATCCTGCTACGTGGCTGTAGGTGTTTATCAGCTCTAATAGTTTGCTGGTAGAGTCTTTAGGGTCCTTTATATATAGGATCATGTCATCTGCAAATAATGATAACTTGATCTCTTCCTTTCCAATTTGTACCCTTTTTATGTGTGTCTCTTGCCTTATTGCTATGGCTAATACTTCCAGTACTATATTAAATAAAAGTGGGGACAGTGGACACCCTTGTCTTGTTCCTGATTTTAGTGGAAAAGCTTCCAGTTTTTCCCCATTTAGTAATATGTTGGCTGTAGGCTTATCATAAATAGCCTTTATTATATTGAGATAGAATCCTTCTATTCCTAGTCTCTGTAGGAGTTTTATCATGAAGGGATGTTGGACTTTGTCAAATGCTTTTTGTGCATCTAATGAGATGATCATATGATTTTTGTCCTTCAGTCCATTTATATAATGTATTACATTTACTGATTTGCATATGTTGAACCATCCCTGCATCTCTGGTATAAAGCCTACTTGGTCTGGGTGAATAATTTTTCTGATATATTCTTGTATTCCGTTTGCCAATATTTTGTTGAGAATTTTTGCATCTATGTTCATGAGGGAGATTGGTCTGTAGTTTTCTTTCTTTCTTTCTTTCTTTTTTTTTTGTTCTATCTTTGCCTGGTTTTGGTATCAGGGTGATGCTGGCTTCGTAGAAGGAGTTTGGTAGGATTCCTCCTTTTTCTATTTTATGGAAAAGCTTAAGAAGCAATGGTGTTACTTCTTCCCTGAAGGTCTGGTGAAATTCAGGAGTGAATCCACCTGGGCCTGGACTTTTTTTATTTGGGAGATTTTTGATAACTGCTCAGATCTCCATACTTGTTATAGGTCAATTTAAGTTATTAATCTCATCTTGATTTAATTTAGCTAGGTCATATAAATCAAAGAAATCATCCATTTCTTTCAGATTTTCATACTTAGTGGAGTATATGTTTTTATACTATGTCCCTATGATTTTTTGAATTTCTCTGGTGTCTGTTGTGATGTTGCCTTTTTCATCTCTAATTTTATTAATTTGTGTCTCTTCTCTCTTTCTTTTGGTCAGATTTGCTAAGGGTTTATCAATCTTGTTTATCCTTTCAAAGAACCAACTCTTTGTTTCATTGATTCTTTGTATTTTTTTTGTTTGTTTTTTTTTTTTTTGTTTGTTTGTTTCTATTTTGCGGCGAGCCCCCCCGACCAGCGGGAAAAGAACAATCACCACACGAGGATCCTTCTTGATCACACTTTATTGGAGAGCTTCTTGGTTAACAGGAGAGAGCGGATGGAGAAGGACTCGGGGGCGGGGTGTGCAGCTACTTTTATAGGGGGATGGGCAATGAGGCACCTACTGATTGGCTGTTATCTGCTTGCCACCACCAGGCGCCACGGGATCGGCTCAGGACAGGTTGCGTCAAGCGCATGCGCGTACCTTGAATACGGTTGGCGCCAAAGCACTGTCGTAAAAGAAGCTGGACACCACGAGGTTAGCGCCATCTTGTAAAGGCGGATTAGATGTGGTTTCCTGCAGTGCCAGCGCCATCTAGTGGTGGGGACTAGATGTGGCTCCCTGCAGTTCCCCCTTTCTATTATAAAGCGCAGCAGGTGAAGGTAGAGGTTTGATCTCTGATAAACAAAAGGACATTGTGAAGACCCCAGGCCAGGTGGCCAGCCAGGCTGGTGCCTCACCCGTCCGGTACCTTTTCTCAGAGATGGGATGTCGGTACCAACCCATATGCAATCAAACATGCCCTCCATGAGGCTGCTAAGAGCATACCTCATGTGCAGTACTTTGTCTCGCAGCCTGAGCGCCAATGAATGTCGTGTTCCCAACACCAACCCTCTGCTCCTCCTTGTATAATGAGCACCTCAGGCCCTAAGGGGGCAGGGGCCAGGGAAAAACTAGGTGTTTTTCAGGGCCGACAGCCAAATCTGGGGGGAGGATCCACACTCCAAAGCGGCAAGTGCTTGAGAAATAACTACCTTGTCCCGCCTGGTCTGGGCTTGCAGGCGACAAATCAACCAGAGGCACAGCGCACAGCCCCCAAGGCAGCAAACTGCAAACATCCCTACCCCTACCCACTCCTTGAAGAAGGAAAAGGCAGAGGAAAGCCAAGAGGTAAAACCCTCAGCCAGGCTAAGGTCCACTCGTGTGGAATTGATCATAACAATAGCTTGTCTTAGTTCTTCCAATTCCGCATCAAAATCTAGGGACCAATTCCCTGCCAAGTACAAGGACAGTTGCTTTGACAGATTTGCTGCCCTTGTAAAGTTTTCATATTGAACACTAGTGATACATAAGGCATTAAGTTTCCATTCACATCCCAACTGAGCGATTTGCCAAAGAACATCAATTTGCTCCTGAACTAAGTCCACCCTTTGATTTAGGATCATAATGCCACCTTTGAGTTGGGAATTTAAATTTGATTGTGTGTCTAAGGCGGCAGCTGTGGAAGAAGCCAAGGTATTTAAGGTAGAGGCGGTTTGAACGGAAGAAGCCATGGCTACACCTGCGGCTGTAGCTGCGGCAGCAGCAGCTGCCACCGCAGCAATAACAGCGGCCGTAATTCCAAAATCTCTCTTATGCCTGAACAAAGACAATGTACTAGGAGCCTCTACAGGCACGGGGACCCAACGGGGGACCCTAAGTACCATGGCTCTGTGATAGAGTGTTGCATCCCAACATTGGGACAAATAACAAGAAGCATTAGAACAATTGCTGAAAGAAAAGTTACTAAGGACAAACATGAATGGTGGATGGACACACACCGGGGTGGGGGCATAAGAGGCATTTTTTCCTAGGTATTTTCCTATCCGGGTGACACCCCCGAGCACTCTCTCATATCGCCATTCAAGGAATTCGCTCAGGGATAGTAGCTCATGGATTACTCCAGACACATTATTACGGGCAACTGTCCCCCCCCGTAATAAAACAAAGGGTGTCATATCTGTGCAGCTACCATTAACCCCACACAGAACCCACTTTGAAAATGGGTTCATAGTACCATCCTGTAGAAATGGTCCCTCCGTCCACGAAAACTGTAAAGGAAAAGGCCCTTTCATATTCGGGGAATAAGTAAAGGTCCGTCCCACATCTGCCCAGCCCACAGTACTGGACTGGCATTCCGTCCATGGCCAAAGGTCCCCTTCATAAGTTCCCATACAGTGAGGTGCCAGGCGTGGTTGAGGCAGAGTCACAGTACCTCTCTGGCCACGAAAAAAGGTACCATTGAGCCATATCACCTCTTCTGAGAAGGGGTAACTATAAGCTTTGTGGGACGAATTCCGAAAGGTAGATTCTGGGCCCCATCTCCTGTCCCCCCTAAACCAAGCAAATGCCTGCATCTCCAGTTGTATACAAGAGTCACGTTCAAGGGCGAGAGTAAAGCAGAGACTTCCACTTTCCTCGAAGTGTCGAGCCTCCCCCAGGGGAGCAAGGGTCAGGTCTTTAACAACCGCAGGGAGATTGAGACCTTGCTGAGTGGTGAAGAACCGAGGAAGGACTCTCGCCGTGTGGCGAATGGGCAGGGGCTTGGGGAAAACAGACAGGATGCCCCAGCGCAATTCTCCTCTACTAGTCTCCAGGCACATAAGGATCAGCATCCACAGGATCTTTGGCACTCGTACTTGGATGGCCATCCTCGTCCCCTGGACTCTCCTCTGGAGTTGATGTCAGCGTCTTGACTAGCCGGGCCGGGACCCAATGTGGCGATTCCTGGTCCTGTGGAAAGACACAAACAGCTCCCCTGGATCTTACCAAAGCAGGATCCGGTCCCTTCCATTTATTATCCAACACATCCTTCCACATGACCAGTTCCGGATGTGCTTGTGCCCCCTGGTGGCAATGTCTGTCTGCTGCAGACCTATCATGAACATCCAAAACTAAAAAATTAAGGGTATAGAGTGCTAGAGAGACTCTCTCCTTGGGGGTTGCATTCTCCGCTATCCCCCTTCGTTGTTTAAAAAGGATAGCTTTTAAACTTTTATTTGCTCTCTCCACAATACCTTGGCCTTGTGGGTTGTAAGGTAGGCCAGTAGTGTGGGCAACCTGCATCTGGGCACAGAAGGCACGAAAGCCAGAGGAAGCATAAGCAGGGCCATTGTCAGTCTTTAGGCGTCGCGGTTTTCCCCAAGACGCCCAGGCTTCCAAACAATGAGTTTTTACATGAGTAACCTTTTCCCCTGCAAGAGGAGAAGCATGTATGATTCCTGAGCAAGTATCCACCGAGACGTGCAGGTATTTAAGCTTGCCAAATTCCAAGACATGAGTAACATCCATCTGCCAAAGATCACCAGGTCTTAGGCCCCGTGGGTTCACACCCACATGTGGGGAAGGCAGGAAAGTGACACAGGATTGACAAGCCTTAACAATATCACGTGCCTCGGACCTAGAAATGGCAAAGGTCTTTCTTAAGGTGTTAGCAGGAACATGATACAGTCTATGGAACTCGGTGGCCATATCTTTAGGACTACTCATGGCTAACATGGTCATCCGCGTGGCTTTGTCTACCAAGTCATTTGCTTGAGATATAGGTCCTGGTAGCAAGGAGTGAGCACGAACATGGGTTACATAGAAGGGGGAGGAGCGTTGCCAAATGAGAGATTGAATTTGAGAAAGAATGTTTGAGACAGGACTAGCAGAACGAATAGAAGCAGCAATTTCCAGTCCAACAACTGCATTAGCCACATACTGTGAGTCTGTGAACAAATTAAAGGGACTACCAAAAGTCTGAAACACCTCCAAGACAATCATGCATTCCACAATTTGGGGAGAGTCAGGCCTATAGAACTTCACCACAGGTTCTGAGCCCTGAACCATATAAGCTCCGCGACCTGTTTTTGAACCATCAGTGAAAATGGCAGGGGCTGAGGGCAAAGGGCCCTTTGATGTGACCCGGGGAAAATAGACTAAATTTTTTTCCACGAAGGACAGAATGGGGCTTTTTGGGTAATGGTTATCTATAGGATTTGGAAAAGCACACATAAGAATGCTCCATTCATCAACCATACCGGATAGAGTCTCTACTTGTTCCTTAGTATAGGGGATGATAAGCTTATCAGGCAACTTTGCAAAATGAGTTAGGCACGATTTCAAACCCAAACAAGCCTGTTGGGCAACCAACTGTGGGAAGTACTGCAGGGTGCGAGCTCCCAAGGAATGTCCATGAATCCACAAAAGAGGGCCGTCCTGCCATAACACTCCCGTGGGGACATCCCTTGTTTTTAGGATACAGAGAAGAAGTGGACTAGAAGGGTCAAAGCGTTTAAGCTGTGCCTTCATAAGGGCCTTTTCTATTTTGCTTAAGGCTTGACGAGCTGGCTCAGTGAGCACACGAGGAGAGGTAATCTCAGCATCACCCTCCAAAATGGAAAACAATGGTAACAAATCTGCACGGGAGACATGGAGAAAACCTCGCAACCAATTAATGTCCCCCAAAAGTTTTTGAAAATCATTTAATGTATGCAAGTGGGAGGTACGGATGCAAATTTTTTGAGGTTTCACAGACTGAAGGCCAATGACGGACCCAAGGAAATTTACTGAATCCGTTTGCTGGACCTTCTCTGGGGCAATAAAAAGACCCTTATGTTCCAACGTCTTGACGACCTCCTGAAAGGAGACATGCAAAACATCTAAGGTAGGGGCTGTGAGTAGGATATCATCCATATAGTGGATCATACGTAAAGAGGGGAACTGTTGTCTTACTACAAATAACACTGAGTCTACATAAAGCTGGCACATAGTGGGACTGTTGGACATCCCTTGTGGCAACACACGCCACTGAAAGCGGGCATCAGGCTTCTCATGATTTACAGCTGGTAATGTGAAAGCAAAACGCTCTCTGTCCTGAGGGCAAAGGGGTATGGAGAAAAAACAGTCTTTAATATCTAAAACCATCACTGGCCATTCCCTGGGGAGAGCAGAAAGCGCTGGCAGGCCCCTCTGAACTGGGCCCAGGACCTGCATTTGAGCATTGACAGCCCTCAAATCATGTAATAATCGCCACTTTCCAGAGGACTTTTTGATCACAAATATAGGTGTGTTCCAAGGGGAAATAGAGGGCTCCAGGTGGCCTAACTGCAATTGTTCCTCAATTAACCTCTGGGCTGCTTCCAGTTTTTCCTGTGAGAGGGGCCACTGAGGAACCCACACTGGCTTATGAGTCATCCAAGGTATGGGCACCTGTTCAAAATTGGAAGCAGAATTTTCAGTGGTCCCTAAGAAAAACCCAACCCAAAGCGATCCAGCTTCTCCTCTGGGATGATGGGCTGAGGTCGCCCTTGAAGGTGCTTCCCTAGACCTGAGCCTGGAACAAAGCCCTGAATTTTCATCATATTTTTACTAGCTTCTGAATAATCATTGGTCAAGCGGAGATTCATCTGGGTCTGAATATCTCTTCCCCATAAATTAATGGGAACATCCAACACAAAAGGTTGGATTTTTCCCTTTTGACCCTCTGTAGTGGTCCATGTTAACTCCTTTGCACTCATATGTGGTGTTTTAGCAAACCCTAAGCCTTGCAAGATCTGAGCTGATCTCTGCAAGGGCCAGGCTTTTGGCCAAGAATCTAATTTTATTATACTTTTATCTGCCCCAGTGTCCACCAGTCCTGAGAATTCTCTTCCTTCTATGGTCAGGCGCAGAAGGGGTCTTTGATCCAACTCCAAAGACAAGCAGGTCAAGTCCACACCGGTAGACCCAAGGCTCTTGTCACCCCTTTCCTTATCTAGTGCAGGAAATAGAGAATGGTTAGAAGGCAAAATCAGCAATTGGGCAATACGGTCCCCAGGGGCCACTGACACTGCCCCATAGGGGGAATGACAAAGAATTTTAATTACACCTGTATAATCTGGATCGATAACACCGGGGAAGACTATGAGACCCTTTAAAGTAGAGGAGGAGCGCCCCAAAAGAAGGCCCACCGTATCTCTTGCTAGCGGGCCAGACACATCTGTGTCCAGGATTTGCACGCCCATTTCCGGAGTTAAGACCAATCCGGAGGTGGCACAGAGGTCCAGGCCTGCGGAGCCCGATGTTGCTCTCCGGGCTGAGGCAGCGGGGGACCTGGCGCCACAGTCACCGGGACCTGAGGTGTCTGCATTGCCCCATAGATTTGTGGGCCCTGGGGACGTGGGCCCTTCCCCCCGTTTTTTTGGTCCTGATTACTTGAAAGAGGGGGGAGGGGCAGACCATTAATATCCCTCACAGATCTACATTCATTAGCCCAGTGTTTTCCCTTCTTACATCTAGGACAAGTCCCAGGGGGGCGCTGTGCCGGTCCCGCATCTCGGACAGGGGCTGGGCTATCCGCTTGAGGACATTGGCGTTTAAAATGTCCCAATTGACCACATCGGAAACAGCCCTTTTGATTCCCTGTCCGTTGAGCCTTAGCGGCAGCTATGACCGCTGCTGCTAATCCTGCATTAGACAGAGGACCCCCTATCTCTCGACAGGCTTTGAGCCAGTCATCCAATGTTCCCCTTCTTACTGATTGTATAGCCTTTTTGCACTCCTTAGTGGCCTGTTCAAATATTAGCTGTTGTATAAACGGCATGGTGTGGTCAGCAAGGCCAATTGTCTTTTCTGCCACTTCCAACATTCTAGCTGAGAAATCAGAAAATGGCTCTGTAGGGCCCTGAACAATCTTAGTCAACTGTCCTGCGACCTCTCCCTTATTACGGAGCTCCTTCCAAGCCTGATAATGAATATTATTAATTTGGATATACACGTCTGGATGGAAATTGAGTTGATCTGTAAGAAAGGGACCAGTCCCCAGAAGCATATCAGAAGTCCAGTCCCAGTCCCCTTTCATAATATTCTGCCTAGCTTGTTCTTGGGCTTTATCAGAAATCAGTGATCTGAAATCCAAATATTGCCCCCTCGTTAGACAAGCCCGGGCTAAGTCTAACCAATCACCAGGAGTAAGGGTGCGCTGCGTGAGTCTGCGAAGCAGCATAAGTGAATAGTCAGCAGTGGGTCCAAAGTCTTTGCAGGCCTGAACTAAATCTTTAAGTTCCGTATAGGGGATTGGCTCCCAGCCTCTTTGATTGGTAGTGGTATTCAAAAAAACCGGGAAAGCGGAGGCCAGGCGGGACCACGTCCGCGGCTTAACAAAATGGCAGCGATCCTCGGCTGGGACATAGGGGGGGGGAACATGAGGGCGTGGCAGAGCACTAGGCGGTGCTCGGTTCCGAATACCAACTTCCTCTTTTAAGGCACTCCTCCCCCTAACCGCGGGAGGGCAGACACGCCTGCCCACAAACTGAGTATCCTGAGCACAATGCAAAGCTGCCCCCTCTAAATCCTGTCCCTCTGTCCCACTGGAGTCCTCCTGATCAGAAGCAGAACTACTGCCGTGATCATCTCGTATACTCAGGTGTCGCAGCGGCTGTAGGGAAGGATATAACCCCACAGCCCCCTGCTGCGGCGGGGCCCTAGGGAAGTCCTCACCCCTCCCGTGCATACAGCCGGAGCCCTCATTACTCTCTTCTAACGGGGGTGCCTTCTCCTCTACATGGCAGGGAACCTTTTCCTTGAAATGACTGGCCATATTGGGAACTCCTCCCGGGAAATGACTGGCCCTTTTTTCCTGTACTTCCTTATATAATCTGGGTTTGCTATCCCCACTTGCATCAGATTCTGACAAACTATCCTGATGTTGTCTGAGCCGTCTCCGGCCCTCCTGAAGTGGGTCCGGGTGGCTTCCAGAACGTAAACAAGAATGTATCATCCTCCAGAAAGGGAGGGTACCTCGACCTAAGTGACCCTCCTCCCTAGCCGCCTCAAGGTCTTTACCCAGCTTTTCCCATGAGGGCAATGAGAGATCTCCGGACGCCGCAAACCATGGAGCCGCAGCATCAATGTCTTTAACAATCTTTTTAATAGTGGCATTAGAGACCTTTAGATCACGTTGTTTCAAAACTTCCTTTATAGGCTGAGTAAAATCAATGGGAGAATACCGGGCACTCGATGTATTACCCATCACGAGCTGGAAGGCTGGAAATGAAACTAACAGCCAGCCCCACGTTATCTACCGAGGATTTATCTGACTCGAGGCTCCAAGGACCAGAGCCGCGTTGTCTACCGCGGGTTTAACCGGTCCAGGCAATCAACAGACTAGGCAAGATAGAAACAAACGCAAAACAATAGAAAGACCCAGACAAAACAAACCGAAAACAGCAAGAGCAGCGAGGCCCTCAGACACGGACATGACTGAGACACAGAAAAGAAAAGAAAAAAAAAGAATGACTTACCAGTACCTTCCTCTCCGTGTGTCAAGTTCTGAATCCTCCTTTGGTCCTTCGCCTGGTGACCACAAGGCTCCCGGCGTCCCGGGATTTCGGCACCAGTTTGCGGCGAGCCCCCCCGACCAGCGGGAAAAGAACAATCACCACACGAGGATCCTTCTTGATCACACTTTATTGGAGAGCTTCTTGGTTAACAGGAGAGAGCGGATGGAGAAGGACTCGGGGGCAGGGTGTGCAGCTACTTTTATAGGGGGATGGGCAATGAGGCACCTACTGATTGGCTGTTATCTGCTTGCCACCACCAGGCGCCACGGGATAGGCTCAGGACAGGTTGCGTCAAGCGCATGCGCGTACCTTGAATACGGTTGGCGCCAAAGCACTGTCGTAAAAGAAGCTGGACACCACGAGGTTAGCACCATCTTGTAAAGGCGGATTAGATGTGGTTTCCTGCAGTGCCAGCGCCATCTAGTGGTGGGGACTAGATGTGGCTCCCTGCACTATTTCATTAATTTCTGCCCTAATCTTTCTTATTTCTTCCCATCTACTGATTTTTGGTTTGCCTCTTTCTTCTTTTTCCAAGGCTTTAAGGTGAAGAATTAGGTCATTTACTTGCGGCCTTTCTAATTTCTTAATATAGGCACTTAAAGGTATAAATTTACCTCCTAGAACTGCCTTCATCGTGTCCCAGAGATTTTGGTATGTTGTGTTCTCATTATCATTTGACTCTATGAATTTTTTGATTTCCTTCTTGATTTCTTCATTGACCCATTCATCATTTAGTAGTGTTTTGTTTTGTTTCCATGATTTTGTGTATGATCTATAGCTTTTCTTGCTATTGATTTGTAGTTTGATTCCATTGTGGTCAGATAGAATGCAAGGAATTATTTCAATTTTCCTGTATTTGTTAAGATTTGCTTTTAGTCCTAATATATGGTCTATTTTAGAGAATGTTCCATATGCTGCAGAAAAGAATGTATATTCTGCAGCATTTGGATGAAATGTCCTGTATATATCTGTTAGGTCCATTCCTTCTATGATCTCATTTAGTCCAGATGCCTCTTTGTTTATTTTTTCCTGGGATGACCCGTCAATTGATGAGAGTGGGGTGTTGAAATCCCCCACTACCACTGTGTTTGGTTTTATCTGTGACCTTAGTTCTAATAGCGTTTGTTCAATGTATTTGGGAGCCCCCATATTAGGTACATACATGTTTAGGATTGTAATGTCCTCCTGTTGGAGTGTGCCCTTAATCAATATAAAGTGACCTTCCTTATCTTTCTTGACTAATGTTGGACTGAAGTCTACCTTGTCAGATATTAGGATAGCAACCCCTGCTTGTTTTCTACGCCCATTTGCTTGAAACACCTTTTTCCAACCTTTCACCTTAAGATAATGTCCATCCTTTGTGGAAAGGTGAGTTTCTTGGAGACAACAAATGGTAGGATCATGCTTTTTAACCCAGTCTTCAAACCCATGTCTTTTGGTTGAGGCATTGAGGCCATTGATATTAAGAGATAATATTGAAATGTTTGTATTCATTTCTGCCATTTTTTTCATAGTTCTTCCGGTTCTACCTTTGCTCTCTTGTGTTAATTAGTATTTGCGTATTGTTTGTTTTTTCCAGCTTCCTTATATGTGTGCTTTTCCTTCTCATCGGCAGGGAGGATTCTTTCAAGTATTTTCTGTAGAGCTGGTTTTGTCTTCAAATACTCCTTTAGCCTGCTTTTGTCGTGGAATGTCCTTATTTCTCTGTCTATTTGAATGGATAGCTTTGCAGGATAAAGTAACCTTGGTTGACAGTAGTTATCTTTCAGAACTTGGAATACACCACTCCAAGCCCTTCTGGCATTCAAAGTTTGTGTTGAGTAATCTGCTGTAATCCTGATGGGCTTGCCTTTGTAGGTAACTTGGTTTTTCTCTCTGACTGCTTTCAATATTTTTTCTTTGATTTGTGTGTTTGGTAGTTTGATTATAATATGGCGAGGAGAGGTTCTTTCCAGGTTTTTTCAGGCTGGGGTTCTAAAGGCTTACTATATCTGCAATGGCACCTTTTTCCCACTTTGGGGGAAGTTTTTTTCTATGATTTTGTTGAAGACGCCTACTATACCTTTGGAGTGAAATTCTTCTCCTTCTACTATGCCCTGAATTCTTATGTTTGATCTTTTCACAATGCCCTGAATATCTTGACATTCCCATTCATACTTTTCTATTAGTTTGTCTTTCTCTTTGTTGGACTGTATTAGATCTGCCACCTGGTCTTCCAGCTGAGATATTCTGTTCTCTCCTTCATCCCTTCTACTGGTGAGATTTTCTACAGAGTTTTTTTATTTAATTAACTGTGTTCTTCATTGCCAGTAATTCTGACTAGTTTTTTCTTTATTATTTCTATTTCCTTATTTATGTCTTGTATTGACTTCTTTATTTCATTAAATTGGTGTCCTGTGTCCTCTTTGATTCCTTTGATTTCTTCTTTGACTTCTTTGAACATATTTACATTTTTTTGAAATCTTTCTCAGGCATTTCCTCTAACTCGTTCTCATTGGAGGTCATTTCTGATGCTTTAATTCTTTTTGTTGGATTTATATTGTCTTGATTTTTAGTGTTTCTTGTGTTACAAAGTATATATTTTTGCATCTTGGATTAAGTTAATGCTTGGATTTTCTATCTAGCTGGGTATTCTTAGCTGTATCAATTGATCTGATATTATATATCTTCAGGGTAGGAGCTTAAGGTGTTAGGTGTGGCTCTTAAGACTCTCAGAGTATCTACAAAGGTGTTCCTAGGGGTTGGGTTTGCCTGCTATGGGAGTATTCAAGTAGGCTGAGTGGAACAAAACACAGATAGATTCTTGAATATAACTAGACAATGTATACATTCAATGAAAGACAGCACCGAGTATTTATGCAATAGTAGGTATTATAACAACCTCATCCTCTATCAACAAAGAGGTTAAGATTTCTGGTCTGCTGAGGGTTCCAAGTCAGCTTGTGACCAAGTGAGATCCTTCCCTGGTGCAAT
The DNA here is from genome assembly GCA_036346955.1 of Dipus sagitta. Taxonomy (NCBI): domain Eukaryota; kingdom Metazoa; phylum Chordata; class Mammalia; order Rodentia; family Dipodidae; genus Dipus; species Dipus sagitta. The sequence goes on along the minus strand of CM070771.1, from coordinate 86,512,766 downwards.
CCCAGTTACCTTTTTGGATGATTTTGATCTCAGTTATGCGTCCCTCTTTGGTGCCCTGTGGGTTCAAGTAGCCTGGCTGGATCGCTGGACCACTGTTCTGTTTTCTGGAGCTGGGCACTGGCTTTCCCTGTGGGGCAAGCCAAGCCTGGCAGATGTGGCCCCACAGACCTGGCACTGCCACTGCTGGAGCTGCCGCTGCTGGAGCCCCTGCTGCTGCTGCTGTAGCCACCGCTGCTGCTGCTGCTGGAGCTGGAGCTGCTGCTGTCCCTGCTGGATCCGCCACTGCCAGAGGCGCTGCTGCTGCTGCCGCCGGAGCCGGTGCTGTCAATGCGGAAGCTGGAGCAGGAGCCACCGCTTCTGCTGCTGCTGCTGCTGCTGCTGCTGCCGGAGCAGCCATTGCCAGAGCTGAAGCTGCCACTGCTGGAGATGGAGCCACACCCTCTTAGGCCTGCCTGTGTGGGCTCTGGATGCCCTGGATCCCATAGCCCATTTTTTAATTGGCTTGTTTGATTTCTTATTATTTAACTTTTTGAGTTCTTTGTATATCCTAGATATTAATTCTCTATCAGATATATAGCTGGCAGAGATTTTTTCCCATTCTGTAGGTTGCCTCTTTGCTCTATTCACAGTGTCCTTTGCAGTACAAAATCTTTGTAATTTCATGAGGTCCCAGCAGTCAATCTGTGGCTTTATTGCCTGAGAAATTGGTGTTATATTCAGAAAGTCTTTGCCAAGACCAATATGTTGAAGGGTTTCCCCTACTTTTTCCTCTAGCAGTTTCAGCATTTCCAATCTGATGTTAAGGTCTTTAATCCGTTTGGACTTAATTCTTGTGCATGGAAAGAGAGAAGAATCTATTTTCATTCTTCTACAGATACATACCCAGTTTTCCCAACACCATTTGCTGAAGAGGCTGTGTTTTCTCCAATCAGTATTTGTGGCATTTTTATCGAATATCAGGTGGCTATAGATACCTGGACTTACATCTGGGTCCTCTATTCTGTTCTATTGATCTACATGTCTGCTTTTGTGCCAGTATCATGCTGTTTTTGTTACTATGGCTCTGTAGTATAGGTAAAAATAAGGTATGGTGATACCACCAGCCTTATTTTTGTTGCTCAGTATTATTTTAGATATTTGAGGTTTTTTGTGATTCCAAATGTATTTTTGGATTGTTTTTTATATTTCTGTGAGGAATGCCATTGGAATTTTGAGGGGGATTGCATTAAAAAATGGAATTAAAACAGATGTCTTAGTCATTTATAAAATGAATGAAGTTGAGACATTGTTGCAAAACACATATTGTAACATAGACCGTGCACTGAGGAAGACAGATAAGACATAACACTAATTACTTTTTCCCATTAAAATAATAGGAGATGATGTTTTAGAAAAAAATATGGTAGAAGTAGGTCTCCAGTAAAATAAAATGATTTATTTAGATAATAAATATTTCATATTTCTCTGTGCCAAATAGGTAAATAAATGCATAAGTGAATGCATATGTCCAACTGAAATAATTTGAGAAGGTTTCCTAAAAAACATGCAGATGAGAAGAGGTCCAGAAATGATGATCAAGGGAAATATACCAATTAAGTCTATAAATTATTGTGCCCAAAATTAATAAAAAGCATATTAAATATAGACCTCTTTGAAAATTATATGCAAGAAGACAATGTACAAATATCTGCAAAAATTGGAGAATAAAACAAACAACACATTAATTTTCTGAGTAGTCCTTGTTCATTTTAAAGCAACATAAGTCAATTAAGACATTTGAAACCTCTAAAATATATGATGTAAATTGAGGAAGGAGACAGAACAGAACAAAGTAACAATGTAGCTTACCCATAACTGTGGGCTAACTCCACAATGCATGACCCGTATACCTCAACAAGGAGGGGGTAGGTCACGGATGAGCCTAATAATGATACCAAACTGACTGTATTTGCTGAATACAAAATTAACTAATAAAGAAAAAAATACATTCAAAAATATTAAATAAAATTTAAATATAAGACATGAAAAAGAAAAGTCAAAAATAAGGAAATTGTGCTAATTAAATATGTTTTTTTCTTATTTTAAAATTATTAATTTATTTAGCAAGACAAAGAGATTCAGAGAGAGCAAGAGAGTGAGTGCAGTTATGCCAGGGCCTTTTGTCACTGAAAAAGCACTCCACATGCGTGCAACACTTTGCACATTTGGCTTTACATTGTTCTTGTGAAATCAAACACAGGACATCAGGCTTTGCAAGTAAGGTCATTTACTCACCGAGCCATCATTCCTGTTTCATAAATAATCATTTTTATTTCATTACTATCATTATTACTACTACTACTATTATTAACAACATATTTTGTATGTATACATCATGTGTTGATATTATCTTTTCCCTTGTCCTTGCTCCCTGCCTTCATTATGCTAGGGACCCTCCTCAGTGGAGTTGCAGGTATTTCTTATGGGGTTGTGGGTTATGTGTTATGGGAGCAGCATTCACAGTTTTTTTTTTTTTTTTAAGTGGGGGGAAGATAATGCCTCTGGGCATGATATCTCAACCTGTGGCTCTTATATTCTCCCCCGCCCTCTTCCACAAAATTCTCTGGGCCATAATGGGTGAGTTTTAAGTCAACTTCAGTGATGATCTCTTAGGAGCCTCTGGATCTTGTCTTTGGTAGGTGTTGAGTATCCTCAGGGTCTGAATCCTTCACCCTGGCATGGATTATCAGGTTCAAAATGGAAGCAGCACTTTTGTTTGTCTTCCATATCCCCTCTAGCTGTGCTGTGCTGAAGTGTGAGGGGTAGGTTATCTCCTCAGGTCTCACTACCTTCTGAAAAAGAAGAACAGATTCACCAATGCGGAGTAATCCAGCATAGTTTAAATGGGATAAGCATTACTATTTTAGGGAGAGCTTGATGTATGTAACCCCTTCCATCCCTATTGTCTGAGCCTTGAATTGCCTATCAGGTATGACAGCAACTGGGGCTGGTACAGGTTAGGAACTGCAGACACGTGAGACAATGTGGAGTTTACTTTTCTGTGATTGTACAAGTTCATTATGATCTGTTCCAAGACTATCCATTTTTCTACAAATTTCATTGTATTGTTTTTTCTTACTGTTGAGTATAAGTCCACTATGTGAGTGTACCACAACTTCATTATCCACTCATCCAATGATGGGCATCTGGATTGATTCTAGTTCTTAGCTATAATGAATTGAGCAACTAAACATGGTTGAGCCAATATCTCTGTAGTGAAGCATGGAACATTTTGGATAAATGCACAGTAAGGAAATGACTGGGTCTGTTGGTATCACTATGTTCATGCTTTTCAGGAATCTCCATATTTATTTCTACAACTGTTGTACAAGTTTACATTATCACCAACAGTGGATGAGGGTTATTTCCCCCCCCCCCGCCCGCCCCAACATCTTCACAAACATTTGTTATTTTTTTATTTTTTTAATGATTTCTATCATTACTGGAGTAAGGTGGAATATCATGGTTGTTTTAATATTCATTTCCCTAATGGTTAGGGATGTTGAACATCTTCTTAAGTGTGTGATAGCCATTTGTAATTCTAAGGACTCCATATTCAGTTATACCCTTAGTTTTGGAATGGGTTGTTTAATTTTTTATTGTCTAGTTTTTTTGAGCTCTTTATAGATTCTAGATATTAGGCTTTGTCAGTGGTATATCTATCTATATATAAAATTTCTCCCATTCTTTGGGTAATCTATTGGCTCTGCTGATGGTATGGTTGTTTGTATAAAAGCTTTTTAGCTTCATGAAATCCCATTGCTTGAGTGATTTTTTTTTTGTGTGTGTGTGTTCTGAGGTAGGGTCTCATGTTAGCTCAGGCTGACCTAGAATTCACTATGTAGTCTCAGGGTGGCCTTGAACTCTTGGCAATCCTCGTACCTTTGCCTCCTGTATGCTGGGATTAAAGGTGGGTGCCACCACACCTGGCTTGGTTGAGTGATGTTTTTAATTTTCTGGGATACTGGGGTTTTCTACAGGAAGTCTTTCCCCACTGTATCATGAAGAACTCCTCCTGTTTTTATTTCCAGTAGAAGCGTTTCAGGTCATATATTGGAGTATTTAATATACTGTACTTTATTTTTGTATGTGGTGAGATGAGTGGGTCTAGTTTCATTTTTCTACATATGGTTATCTAATCTGACCAGTTCCATTTGTTGAAGAGGCTGTCTTTTCCTCCAGTCTACATTATTGTTTCCAAGATCAAGTAGCAGTAGTTACTTGACCTAAGGTTTGGACCATCAATTGCATTGTTACCTTGGTCTATATTTCTGTTTTAATGCCAGTACCATGCTGTTTTTGGATCATCAATTGCATTGTTACCTTGGTCTATATTTCTGTTTTAATGCCAGTACCATGCTGTTTTTGTTACTGTAGCTTTGTAATATAGCTTTATCCTGGTATGGTGATACTTCCAAACGTGTTTTTTTTTTTTTTTCCCCCTGAGGATACATTTGGATATCCCAGGCTTGCTGCCATTCCATATTAATCCTGAGATCATTTTTTATATCTCTGTGAAGAATGATGTTGTTATTTTATTGGTATTGCATTACAACTGTATATTGCTTTTGGTAGAATTGTCGTGTTTACAATATTGTTTCTACCTATCCTGGATAATGGGAGTTCTTTCCATCTTCTCAAGTCCTCCTCAATTTCTTTCTTTAGTTTTTTTTTTTTTTTCTATGTTTTCATTATATAGATCTTTCACATGCTTGGTTAGTGTTAGTCCAAGGTATTTAATTATTTTTTTGCCATTGAAAATGGAACAGCTTCACTGATTTCTTTCTCTGTATATTTGTTCTTTGCATATAGAAAGGCTACCAACTTTTGTGTATTAATTTTGTATTCTGCCACTTTACCAAAGTAATTAATCATCTTTAGAAGTTTTGAAATGGAAACTTTCAGGTGACTTATATATTGGATCATGTCATTTGCAAATAGGGATAAATTCACTTCTTCCTTTCCAAATTGCATCCCTTTTATCTATTTCTTCTGTATTATTGCTTGTGTGAGGATTTCTAGTACTATGTTGAAGAGCAGTGGTGAGAGTGCACAACCCTGTCTTGTTCTCTATCTCACTGGGAACTCTGTGAGTCTTTCCACATTAAGTATTATTTGGGCTTTAGGTACTTTGTGTATAGCCCTAGCTATGTTAAGATATAAGCCTTTCATTCCTATTCTCTCCATTGTTTTGATCATGGAGTGTTGTATTTTGTCAAAGGCCTTCTCTACATCAGTTAAGATAATCATGTGGTTCTTGTGATTACGTTCATTTATGTGATGTATTATGTTGACTGATTTCTGTATGTTGAACCTTCCTTGCCACCCTGGAATGAAGCCTACTTGATCAAGTTGGTAATGCTTGTAATATGTTGTTGGATTCAGTATGTGAGGATTTTGTTCTGGATTTTTGTGTCTTAATTCATCAAGGTATAGACCTAGAGTTTTCTTTTCTTGTATCTCTGAATGGTTTTGGTATTAGGGTGATACTAGCTGCATAAAAGGCATTGGAGATGATTTCCTGCTCTCTGATTATGTGAAACGTTTTGCGGAAAAATGGTTTCAGTCATTAAATGAAGCTTTGATAAAATTTGAGTGAGAAGAAATCTGGTCCTGGATTTTTGTATTTGAAGAGGTTTTTGATTATCTTTTCAATCTCAATGGATGAGATACTTTTGTTTAGGAGATTAATCTGGTCTAAATTTAGTTCTGATACGAGGTATATGGCTAGGAATTCATCCATTTCCTCAATATTATCCAATTTTGTGGAGTAGAGGTTTTGGGAATTTGTTCTGATGATTCTTCCAATTTAATTCATGACTCCTGTAACCTCTCCTGATTTTTTTATTTTAAGAAGTATCTTTTCTCTCTTGATCAAATTGTCAGGAGTTTATCAATCTTTTTATTTTTTCAAAGAACCAGCTCTTTATTTAATTGATTTTTGAAAAATTGTGTTCTTAGTTTCCAATTCATTAGTTTCTGCTCTGATCTTAATTATTATTTTCTATCTGGACCTTCAAGGGTTGGATTCTTCTTGTTTCTCCAATGGCTTTAGGGGGTTAGTTTGGTTTTAATTTGGTATCTTGTTGTCTTTATTATGAAGGAATTTAATGGTATGAATTTTGCTCTTAGGACTACCTTCATTGTGTCCCATAAATTCTGGTAAGTTTTTTTTTTATTATTATCATTTAATTCTAGGAAATTTACAAATTCTTCTTTTTGATTTCTTCCACAACACATTCACTGCTCAAAAGTGTGTTATTCTGTCTCCAGGAGCTGGTGGAGTTCCTGATGTGTCTCTTGTTGTTAATTTCTACCTTTAAAGCAATGTGATCTGATATGATGCAGGAAGTTACTTCAGTTTTCCTGAATTTATAGAGGCATACTCTTTGGCCTAATATATGGTCTATTTTGGAGAAAGTTCCATGGGCTGCTGAGAAGAATGTACATTCTGTAGAGTTGGGTTGAAAAGTTCTATAGATATCCCTTAGGTATAGTTGATCTATGATATTGTTGAGTGCTATTATGTCCCTGATGATTTTCTTCTTGGATGATCTGTCTATTGATGATAGTGGAGTATTGAAGTCCTTAACTATTATGGTGTTGGTGTTTATTTCTGTTTTATTGTAAAGGAGGTTTTGTTTTATAAACTGGTACACCTGTGTGTGATGCATATAGATTCATGGTTGTGATGGCTTCATGTTGGATGGTTCCCTTGATGAGTAAGAGGTGGACTACTTTGTTCTTTTTGATTACTTTTGGTTTGAAGTCTACTTTATTAGACAAAAATATAGCAAGACCTGTTTGTTTTCTGTTTTTATTTGCCTGGAATGAATATATATATATATATATATATATATATATATATATATATATATATACATATAGATAGAGATAGATAGATAGATATAGATATACTTTTGAGGTAGGGTTTCACTCTAGCTCAGGCTGTCCTGGAATTCACTCTGTAGTCTCAGGGTGACATCAAACTCATGGTGATCCTCCTACCTCTGCCTCCTGAATACTAAGATTGAAGGTGTGTACCACCACACCCAGCTGGAATATATATTTTTTAATCCTTTCATCTTGAGGATCTGTCTTTAGTGGTGAGGTAGGTTTCTTGCAGACAGCAGATATAAAGGTTCATTTTTCTAATCCACCCTGTTAACTTGTGTCTTTTTTGGATGAGTTAAGATTGTTAATGTTCAAGGTTATAACTGTGAGGTTTGATTTAATCCCTGCCATGTTGGGATGCTTATGCAGAACCTGTTCTAGATTTGGTTATTGTTATCTTCTTGTAAGATCTTCAGATTGGTTGCTTGACTCTTCTATGTGGAGTACTTCCTGAAGGTTTGGCTTTGTGCTCATATAATCATTAAGAAATATGAGGTAATTCTGGTGGGATTGCCTTTGTATGTTGTGAGTTGTTTCTCCTTTTCTACTTTTAGTACTTTCTCTGTTTTACTTGTTAGGAGTTTTCACTATGATGTGTCTTGTGGAGTTTCTTCTCTGGTTCTGTCTGTTTGATGTTCTGTGATCTTCTTGTATCTGGATGGGCCTCTGTTTTGGGAGACTGGGAAACTTTTCTTTAATATTTTTGTTCAGCATGTTCTCTATGCCTCTGGCCTGGATTTTCTCTTTCTGGTATACCCATGATCTGGATATTTGCGTGTTTTGGGGTATCTCACTGTTTGTTCATATTCTGTTTGCATGATTTTTTGAACTTAGCAAAGTTTTTTTTTCATTCCTCAGTTTTGCAGTCAGGTTCACATTGCTGGTAAAATATCACTTGACCAATAGCAGTTTGTGGGAAAAAAAGGGGTTTGTTTTGGCTTACTGGCTTGAAGGGGAAGCTCCATGATGGTAGGGAAAATGATGGCATGAGCATAGGATGGACATCACACCCTGGCCAACATCAGGTGGACCATAGCAACAAGGAGAGTGTGCCACACACTGACATGGGAAAATTGGCTATAGCACCCATAAGCCTGCTCCAACAATACACTCAGGTGTTAATTCCCAAATCTCTATCAATTTGGAACCTAGCATTCAGGACAAGTAATTTTATGCAGGACACCTGAATCAAATCACCACATTCCGTCCCTGGCCCCTTGTATCAGACAGATTCAGGTTCGCTGAGATGAACTTCCAGACCAGGCACAGTTATGGAGGAAGGGATTTATTGAAGCTTACAGATCCAGGGGAAGTTCCATAAAAGCAGAAGAAACTGGCCTGCCTTCACAGGCCCAAGCAGAGATAGAGAGAAGTACAAGCCTAAAGGTCAAAAGCCACAGCACACTTCAGGAACTCCAGCTAGGCACACTTTGCATATCTTTAGATTGAAATCTGAAATCCACCACCACACCTTAAGATCCACACAATGGCATTGCCTCCAGCCAGATGGCTAGAGATGCAAACTACAAACAAATAAACAACTGAATATATTGGGGGCCATCTATTCTATTCAAACCACCACACCCCTATAAACTAATATCGGTACATAATGTAAAATACAATCAGTCCAACTTTCAAAGTCCAGATAGTTTTTTATCAATTCCAATGATGCTCATACATCCCAATAGTCCAAGGTCTTTTAACTGAGCTGTAATACCAAAAAAAGAAGAAGAAAATCCTCCCAAAATCCATAATGGCACAGAATAAACATTCACACTGCAAAAGATAGCATTGGGCATAGCAAAGAAATATTCAACCAATGCAAGGTTTAAAACAACCAGGGCAAACAACAAACTCTGTAGCTCCAAGTCCAACAACTCTAGCCAGTGACAAATCTCCAAGTCTGACAATTCTAACCAGAAACAAGTCTCTGACATGACAATTCCGCCCCTCCAGCTGAGTCAAGGGATCACACCACCGGACAGTGCATATGCTATGTCAGTTTCCCTGAAACCAGAACTGTCTCAACTCAAACTCCACCCCATTGTGGATTTCTTCTCCTTGCTTCAAAACCATGGACTTGAAAGATTTCAAAGAGACATCTCCATCATCCAGGTCAGTGCAGACATTCTGTAAAGCCAACTGGCAACACTGTCAAATATAATCCAAGGTGCTCGTCAAACACTCTGCCACTCAGTGGGTAGAAATAAACAGGCTGGAAAACAAACAGCCAATACACAGTGCTGGTGGGTGGTATTGATATCATGCGGCATGCCACTCCCTCCTCACGTTCTGGTGGGGAGTGAGGGTGAGGGAGGCCAGGATGGCAGTCAGGATTTCATTCCTTTGTTCCACACAGAGGCCCTTTCTGCTAACTTCACTAAGCACAGCATTTGTCACACTCTCCATCTCGCATTGCTGGTAGAAATCACCTAACTAATAGCAACTTGTGGGAAAAGAGGTTTATTTTGGCTTTCAGGCTTGAAGGGGAAGCTCCATGATGGCAGGGAAAAATGATGGCATTAGAAGAGGGTGGACATCACCCCCTGGCCAACATCAACTGGACAATAGGAACAGGAGTGTGTGCCAAACACTGGAAAAGGGAACCTGGCTATAACACCCATAAGCCCACGCCAACAATACACTCCCTTTAGGAGGTGTTAATTCCCAAATCTCCATCAGCTGGGAGCCTAGCATTCAGAACACCTAAGTTTATGGGGGACATCTGAATCAAATCATCACATTCCTTCCCTGACCCCCATAAACTGATATCCATACATGATATAAAATGAGATGCATTCAGCCAACTTTAAAAATCCCCATAGTTGTTATCAATTCCAATGATGTTCATACATCCCCATAATCCAAGATCTTTTAACTGAGCCATAATACCAAAAAATTTCCCCCCAAACCCATAATGGCATAGAATAAACATTCACACTGTAAAGCATGGTATTGGGCATAGCAAATAAATATTCAACCAATACAAAATTTAAAACAGGGCAAACACCAAACTCTATAGCTCCAAATACAATAACTTTAGCCAGAGACAAGGCTGAAAGTCTGATAATTCTAACCAGCAACAAATCTCTGGCACTCCTACTCCACCCCTCCAGCTAGGCTACTCACAGTCCTGGAAAACTTTATCAAGGCTGGCAGCTTTCTTCAGCAGCCATCTCATGGTCCTGGCATCTCCACTGGGTCTCTACTGGAACCCATGGTTCATCCTTATGGCCCCATGGGGTTCTCCATGCAGGCAACCAGCAAACCTGCTTCACACTGCCATAACCATTTCCAAAACACAAGACCACATTGCAAACTCAATGACCCTCTCTTTCCTGAATTTCTTATACTCCATAATACTAGGTAGGGTGCCATTTTGTTAATCCAGAGGGGAATAAAGAAGACATTGAAGAACAGGAGACTCCTTCAACACTTAGTCCTCTTCAAAAGAGTCTACATTCTTCCTATTACCCCAGTGCAGGTCAAGCCCATCTCAAAGGTTGTAATCTCTCAATTTCAGCTGAACAAGCAGTGGCATTTCACCTTCAGATTTTTTTTTTTTTCTGTGCCATATCCCTTTGCTCACACCCATTCATTTCAATGCAAAGCAACCCTATACAACTTCTTAGGACCTGGGCATAACAGCAAGTTTCTCACACAAACTGCTAGCCCAGTCCAAGCAAAGTTCTTTCTCACCCTCATAAGCCAAACCTCACAATCTATAGTTCTTACTGCATTCAGGTCTTTCAACTCTGACTGGAAGAGTCCATTAAACTATACTTTAAGTCCATTAAGCTGTTTCCACTTGTTACCCTGTGAGTTTTTCTATATATATTTTTAAAATCTCTATTTGATTTTTGTTTCCTGATTTGTTATTTAGCATTGTGTCCATCTACTCTTTGAGGTAGGATTTTAACTTAAGGTCTGATTTTCTTGAGGCATACTGGAATTCTTTCTTGTATTTGGTCAAGTCTTCATTAAGCTTAGTCAGCTTGTTATTGCAATTTTCCATTTGCCTGACTTACCTTCTATTTATTTATATCTCTTTTAAGGTTTCTATGGCTTTCTTCAGTTAAGTTAAACTTAGTGACAATTCATACAACAATACACTCCCTCCAGGGGGTGTTAATTCCCAAATCTCTATCAGCTTGGAACCTAAGGGCATTCAGAACACCTACGTTTATAGGGTCTAAGAAACCATTCTGCTCAATTTTACTTATGTGACTGTTGGGTTTTGTTTTTGTTTTATTTCCAATTCAGCAATTCTTTTGATAAGAGTTACATTGCTTATTGTGTTTTTATTTTGGGATACAATTTCTGTTGTTTTCTCATGACTTCATTGGAGGTGTCCACAGCAGGCTCACAGGGTCCAGTTAGGCCCAAGTCAGTATCAGGGGAACTGGGACCCCAAACTTATAAATTTTAAGGCATTGAAATATTTTCTACTAACTCATTGTCATTATGAGGGTGGGCTTGATATTTAAATATAATAATAACCAAAAGAAGTTTTCAAACAATTTAAATGTAGACAAATAATTTATCATATAATGGCATAGCTCTTTTAGGAAGAAGCATGCTTTTTAAAAGAGTTTTTTTTAAAGTAAAGAGTGGTTCAAAATTGAATATTTTATACTCAGTTTTATAACAAATTAATTAATGTTATTTTTTCACTGTTTTAAAGATAAAAATAAACATATTAACATAATTTTCCCTTCTGATGTATCATAATACTGACAGCAAACATAATACTCATGCAGAAGAAGTCAAAGATAATGGAAAGAAAAGCCAGGTCTTCTTAATCAGACCAGGAAATGCTATCCCAGCAGAAATTCTTTTTATTTTATTTTTCTTTGTTTTTTTTCTATTTTTTAGCAAAAATTCTTTTATGCAAATGTCCAACCTTTTCCAGCCCATCACCAATGCATGCCTCCACTAGATCAATCAATAGCACTTTTCCCGACAAACAGGCTGCATGTTCCAATCACTCCGGCATAAGTAGTGTTAGTCTAGGCATCCTCCAATCCCAGTTGGTCAGAACAGGCAGCACCCCAGTATCCTGCCCAACAGTGTCTTCAATGCAGACAGGAAAGTGATATTGCATCCCTTACCAGTGGACAGAAAAGCAGACCTTATGTGTCAGAACAGGTTATACTGCAATTACTGTGAAATAGGAGTTCAATATGGAAGAAAACCTCCAATTGCAGTTTTATAAAGGTGTAGCAGCAAGTTAATGGAAAGAAGATGGATAATAATCTCTTCAACACTCACTTTGAGTAATTGCATTGCAATACACAGATTTAAAAAATACTCTTGCTCTAAAAGTCATACATCATAATAAAATATTTAAGGGTTCAAAGATGGCTTAGCAGTTAGGCTCATCCATGACCTACCCCCTCGCCTTGGCCCCTCTTTGTTGAGGAACATGGGTCATGCATTGTGGAGTTAGCCCACAGTTATGGGTAAGATAAATGTCTCTGCATATCTTGATGAACATGTGGCTCTGACATTCTTTCTGACCCCTCTTCCCCAAAATTTCCCTGAGCCATGTTGGGTTCATTTTTGATGTGCTTCAGTTATGAGGTGTTGGGGGCCTCTGAGGCTCTGGCTCTCTGATTTGGTAGGACTTGATTTTTGTCTGCAGTTGATCTCCTTCCCCCTTATGCTGGTATCAGGTTCACAGGAAAATAGCACCCTTGCTTGTTTTGCCAATTTTTCTTAGTTTCAGCTGGGACCCTTTTCAGGTATGATGGGCTGGTTCTCTCCTTAGGATCTGCATCTATCTGAAAAAGAGAAACAGATTCTCCAACAGAGAGTAAAGGTTGCATCAGATAAATAGGACAACCCTTATTTTTTTAATAGGGAATTTAACAGGTGTAGGCCCTCTTGTAGCAAATGATTGGTGGTAGCTTGATAATGGAGAGCAGGCTCTTGTATGGATATGAATCTGACTTGTTTCCCAGCTCAGATATGGGTCCTGTTCCACTGAGTAGATCAGTTAGCTGAATGAAGTGCAGTTGGTTTCCCAACATGGCTGTGCACCACTATTGCATTTGTGTCAGTATCATGACAGGTTATTTGCTGCTAAGTAGGTTAGGCCCTGAGTTGCTGGACAGATATTGGTCATTTTCCCCAAGTTGACAATGTAGCACCTTCTGGCACTAGACACACTGACTGTCTGAGGAATGACTCTCTTCCAGCTTCCAGCCATGTTACTCCAAGTTACATGTCAATTGCATATGGTGTCTTCAGCAGTAGGGTCTTACCAGTGACCTTTGGTGGGTCAACAAGTACTCTGACAGAAGTCTGTTGTTCTTTTAGGAAACTTGTAGGTCTCTCTGATCAAAAGCTTATTATACATGATAGCTACCTGCTGGTACTGGAAGTTACAGGGCAGTGCCCACTAAGAGAAGGAAGAAAAAGATAACTAATATGATAGAGTTAGAGAGAAAAGAGAGAGAGAGAATGAGAAAGAGAGAGAGAGAGAAGCTGTAGAAGATTAAGGTCAGTCTTCATTTTACCCTCTCCAGTGCCTTGTGACTCAGGTGTTCCCTCTAAGGGCCTGATGAAGGTACCACCATTTGTTCTGCCTTTTAGGATGTAGAATTTTATGGTACCATTGCTGTTTGGATCTAGGTTTGTGCTTCCCACCCCATCCCTTACCCTCCCCTCCTTCCCCTACCCACCCTATTGTCTAATCCTCAAGATCCTTGCTGGGTATGTCAGCATCTCAGGTAGATTCAGGTTAGGTGCTGTATATGAGTGAGACTATGTGGCAATTATCTTTCTGTGATTTGGTAAGTTCACTGATAATGATCTTTTCCAGGTTCAACAGGTTTTCTTCAAATTTCATTGTGTCATTTTTTTCTTACTTCTGCGTAAATTTCCATCATGTAGATATACCACATCTTCGTTATCCATTCTTCTACTGATGGATATCTGGGTTGATTCCACCTCTTAGCTATTACAAATTGAGCTGCTATAAACATGGTTGAGCAAATCTCTCTGGACTGAGGTTTGAAGGTCTTAGGGTACATGCCAGGTAAGGGAATAACTGGGTCTGTTGGTAACTCTATACTCAGCTTTTTTAGGAGTCTCCATATTGCTTTCCAAAGTAGTTGTACCATCTTACATTCCCACCAACAGTGAATGAGGGTTCCTATTTCTCCACATCTTAGCCAGCATTTATTTTCATTTGATTTTTTGATGTTTGCTATCCTTACTGGGGTAAGGTGGAGTCTCATAGTTGTTTTAATTTGCATTTCCCTGATGATTAGGGATGATGAACATTTTCTTAAATGTCTGTTTGCCATTTGTATTTCTTGCTCTGTAAACTGCCTGTCCAGCTCTTTGCCCCATTTGGGGAGTGGGGTGTTTGACTTCTTACTGTTTAGATTTTTGAGCTCTTTGTGGATTCTAGAGATTATGCCTCTATCAGTTGGATAACCTGCAAATATTTTCTCCCATTCTGTTGGTAATCTATTGGCTTTGCTTATTATATGTTTGTCTGTGAAGAAACTCTTCAGCTTCATGTGATCCCATTGGTTGAGTGACTGTTTAAGATTGTGAGCTAGTGGGGTTTTGTTCAGGAAGTGATTTTCCATTCCTAAATCATGGAAAGTACTTCCTAAATTTTCTTCCAGTACTATTTGAGTTTCTGGTCTTATATTGAGGTCTTTGATCCATATGGACTTGAGTGTAGTGCATGGTGAAATGTGTGGATCAAGTTTCAGATTCCCGCAAATGGTTATCCAGTTTGTCCATCACCATTTGTTGAAGATGCTGTCTTTTTTCCAGTAGATATTGTTAGGGGCTTTATCGAATACCAAGTAGCTATAGTTGCTTGACCCAAAATCCGGGTCCTCAAGTCTATTCCATTAGTCTATACTCCTGTTTTTATGCCAGTACCATGCTGTATTTATTACTATGGCTTTGTAATATAGCTTCAGATCAGGTATGTTGATGCCTACAGCAGTATTTCTTTTCCTGAGGATATGTTTGGAAATGCGAGGCCTTCTGCCTGTCCATATGAAATTTGAGATCAGTTTTTCTATCTCTCTGAAGAACACTGTAGGAATTTTAATTGCAATTGCATTAAATCTGTATATTGCCTTTGGTAGGATTGTCATCTTCACAATGTTGATTCTGCCTATCCAGGAACATGGGAGGTCTTTCCATTTTCTCATGTCCTCCTCAATTTCTTTTTTGAGTGTTTTTATGTTTTCATTGTATAGATGTTTCGCTTCCTTGGTTAACGTTATTCCAAGGTATTTTATTTATTTTTTGCTATTGAAAATGGGACCATGTCCCTTATTTCTTTCTCTGTATCTTTGTCAGTTGCATATAGAAAGGCTACTGATTTTTGTGCATTGATTTTGTATCCTACTACTTTGCTATAGGAGTTAATCACCTTCAGGAGTTTTCGGATGGAATCTCTTGGGTCTCTTACCTATACAATGATGTCATCAGTGAATAGAGTTAACTTCTTCCTTTCCAAATTGTATCCCTTTTATTTCCTTCTCCTGTCTTATTGCTTCAGCTAGGTCTTCCAGTGCTATATTGAAAAGCAGAGGTGAGAGTGGACAACCCTGTCTTGTTCCTGATCTTAATGGGAATTCCTCCAGTCTCTCTCCACTAAGTATTATTTGGGCCTTCGGAGCTTTGTATATTGCCTTTATTATGTCACGATATGAACCAACTATGCCAATTCTCTCCAACGTTTTGATCATGAGGTGATGTTGTATCTTGTCAAAGGCCTTTTCTGCATCTATCGAAATGATCATGTGGTTTTTATGTTTAACCTTGTTTATGTGGTGTATTACATTGACAGATTTCTGTATGTTGAACCACCCCTGTGTTACTAGGATGAATCCCACTTGGTCAAGGTGGATAATGCTTTTGATGTGTTTTTGGATTCGATTTGTGAGGTTTTTGTTCAGGATCTTAGCATCTATGTTCATCAGGGAAATAGGCCGGTAGTTTTCTTTTCTTGTGGCATCTCTGCCTGGTTTTAGAATTAGGGTGATGCTAGCTTCATAAAAGGAGTTGAGTAGCTTTCCCTGTTCTCCAGTTGTGTGGCACAGTTTGAGGAAGATTGGTTTGAGTTCTTCCATGAAGGTTTGATAGAATTCAGCTGAGAAGCCATCTGGTCCTGGACTCTTCTTTTTGGGGAGGTTTTTTAATACTTTTCAATCTCCATGAGTGCGATGGGTTGATTGAGGTGATTAATCTGCTCTGAGTTTAGCTTTGCTAGATGGTATGCATCCAGGAATTTATCCATCTCCTCCACATTATCCCGTTTTGTAGAGTAGAGGTGTTTGAAATAAATCCTGATGATTCTCCTACTTTCACTTATGTATGTTGTGATCTCTCCTTTTCATTTTCATTTTGTTAATTTGAAGCTTCTCCATTTTTTTCTTGATCAAATTAGCCAGGGGTTTGGCATTCTTGTTTATGTTTTCAAAGAAGCAGCTCTTTGTTTTGACAATTGTCTTGTTTCCAATTCATTAATTTCTGCTCTGATTTTAATTATTTCTTTCCTTCTGGAGCTTTTTCGGTTGGATTTTTCTTGCTTTTCCAGTGCCTTTAGGAGGATGGTGAGGTTATTGATTTGGGATCTCTCTGTGTTTTTTATGAAGGCATTGTGTGCTATGAATTTGCCCCTGAGGACCGCCTTCATTGTGTCCCATAAGTTTTGGTATGATGTGTTCTCATTGTCATTCAATTCTAGAAATTTTGCAATTTCATTTTTTTTTATTTCATCCACTATCCATTTATTGTTTAAAAGTGTGCTATTCAGTTTCCAGGTGCTGTTTGGATTCTTGGTGGGTCTTTTGTTGTTGATTTCTAGCAATATAGCATTGTGATCTGATATCATGCAGGGAATTATGTGAATCTTCCTAAATATGTGAAGGCAGTCTTTGTGACCCAGTATATTGTCTATTTTAGAGAATGTTCCATGGGCTGCTGAGAAGAATGTTTAGTCAGTGGATTTGGGATATAAAGTTCTGTAAATGTCCATTAGGTCTAAGTGATCTATGGTTTTGTTGAGCTCTCTTACTTCCCTGTTGAGTTTCTGTTTGGATGATCTGTCTATTACTGATATTGGTGTATTGAATTCCCCAGCTATGATGGTGTTGGTGGTTATTTCTGTTTTATTGTCAAGTAGGTGTTGTTTTATGAACTGTGGTGCCCCTGTGTTTGGTGCATACAGATTTATGATTGTGATGAGAAGGATTCAAGTAGCACAGGAAATATTACCAGGAATCAAGAAATGGGACTATGTGAAATTAAAAGTTTCTACACAGGAAAGGACACCATCAGCAGAATGAACAGAAAACCTATCAAACTGGGTACTGATACCTCACATACATAGAGAACAGAAAATTAAACACCAAAAAAAAAAATTTATTAATTATATGCCTCTTTCTCTCTCAATCACTTTTTCTTTTCACTTTCTATCTCTCAAATAAATGAAATATCTTTAAAAGGAATAAGACATATATGTGGGGATGGAGGAGGACACATGTGACATAAAATTGGAAAGGTTTCTACTTGTGGGGGAGGGCCCAAAAGGACAAGGAGATAGAGAGAGTAGTGATGAAAGAAAACTTCAAATCTAAACGTGTTTGAAAAATGCCATGATGGAACCTAATTCTTTGTATGATAAAAAATTTTAAATTAATAAAAAAGGATTGCCTGTCTAAAAGAAAGTCATTTTATGTGTGCAATTATATTGTGTTTTAAATTTTAAATTCTGCCTTATTTAATCCACTATCTTTAAAGTTATAATATATTTTCATATGTTAGTATAATAGATTATAAATTACTTTATTCTCAGAAATTAAATAGTGGTTTGCTTATTATTCTAATGGTTAGAAATTAAATGCACAATATATTATCTTGAGTAACAATATTTAATATTCTTATTTTATTTGTTTAGGTTTTTAAATTATTTCATGAGCCAAGATAAAATAGTTTCCACAGATACAGTTTTTGTCAAATGATTGCTTGGTTTTGGTTATACCACAATTTTTAAGCACCTTTTATTTTAACTTTCAGGTTGAGCATTGTTTCAGACTTCTTATTAAAGTTTTTAAATTAACTTTGTCATCTACTCTTAATAAAATAAGTTCATTGACTGAATCTAAGAAAACTGTTTCAAAAGAAAAAGGAGAACTTAAGTACTGTGATGCAATTATGTATGATTAAATCACCTTTTTTTTTGCTTGTAAATACTTAAAATCTTTGATATTAGAACTCATGAGATGTGAGTATAAGAATCGTGAAGCACTCTTACTCAGATATTACATATGACATTTAAGAACAATGCTCTTTATAAAATAATATTTTTTTATTTATTTATTTGCAAGCAGAGAGAGGAGACAGACAAAGAGAACCAGTGATCTAGGACATCTAGCCACTTCGAACAAACTCTAGATGCATGCACCTCTTTGTGCCTCTGACTTTACATGGGTAAATAATCATGCTGAAAAAGGAACTATAATATGTATCAGATAGTGATTAGATTTATTACATGAAACAGGAAAAAAATCTGTTATTTTAATGTATGTGTAAAGGATATAAATACTCAAACTCAAGTTCCTATATATTTGTGGTTGATAGAGGGAAAACTTTTCTTTTATTCTTTCTGTTTGGCATGACCGTACTCTCAGCCAGGGAAATGTTTCCATTTCAACGCTTTTTTGAGTAGTTAGGTATTTTTACTTATTCATCTAGTCTCTGGCACTACTAAGTCTCTCCAAAGTATAAGGAGTGTGATTAAGAGATTTATAATATTTGAGATAAATTTCAAAATTGGGATATTAAGATGAGACTGAAAATATGCTCCTGAGGCTACATAGCAGTTCTAGATTCTGGAATGAGAAATGAGCAAATAATTTCCTGTCATTCAGGGATAAATTTCTCATAATGAAATGACTGCCTTGGGATCATTGTTCCTGTCTGAATTCTGAGCTCAGAAGAAAATGGTTTCTGGATGTACCAGATCTACACTGTACTAATCTAGGGAATATTTTGTAAAGAAGCCAGTGGAAATTTACAGTAAATGAAGCACAAAAGTCAAAATGCTTATGACCTAACTTCAGCTTACTTTTTCCTTCATATAAAAATATTAACTAAAATATTAATTCATTGAATATTTACTTAATCAGGCCTATCTTAGGTTAGCACTATTTCCTTTAATGCATCTGAAAAACATACAAATCATGAAAAAGAACATGCAATATTGACTTACAGGAGAAGCACAGTCTTTAAATATTGCCACAATAACAAATTTTAGTAGACAAATTTCCTATGTTCTTAGTCAACTATAATGAAATATAGACTCTGTTGTTTATGGTATATAAGGTACTATCACAATTAAATGATGTAAAAGATAGTTTAATGAGTAATAGAAATTAAAATGTAGGTATGAGAACAAATAATATTGCAAGTTTATAACATGGAAACAATCCCATCGTGAAAAATAATATGGGGTATCATAATCTCATACAACAAAATTTTCATTATATTAGAATAATTCTCAAAATACTATGAAGACTATAACAGAATTTTTGAAAGCCAACAGAGTTGCAAAAATTTTTCCGTGTGTGTGTGTGTGTGATTACTGAAGAAAAAAAAATGTTGCAGAATCACTGCAAGACCAGAGGGGAAAAAATCAAGTGGAATTTCAGGAATACCGTCAAGATCTATACTACAAAGTCTGGGAATGCCAGATTTGATGTGTGCACTGGATTGAATTGTGACTAAAAAAGCCCATATTTATATGCTGGAACTGGTGAATGTTATTCTGTTTGGAAATAACAAAGTATTGGTCAATATGATTTTGTTTAAATATCTTGAGATGAGGTCATCCTGGACTATCTTCATTAGCCCTAACTGTGTAACAAATGTCCTTAAATGTACACTGAGGGAAATGTCTAGACACGGAAGATTGGAATCAGGCAGCCACAGTAAATCCTTGTAGCCTCCTGAAGTTGGGGAATGGATTTCCCCCTAGTTCCTGTGGATGGAGTATACCCCAGCCTGGAATTTGAGACTGTGGGACAATACCTATCTGTTAATGAGAATTTCATATGAGGAGTCCAGAAAACACATGTTCTAGAATGAAAGAATGGCATATTGAACTGGATAGCTTTCTTTACTGTGGCTAGTTCCTCAGTATACCACACAAAGAGCCAAGATGAGTAAGAAACTTCTGGGCCAAGGCAGCACCATTGTTGCTGTCTGCAGAATCAGGTCAGTATGGTTGGTAACTGATGGGCTGCAGCACTGAAAAGCTCTAAGACAGTCACAGAAGAAAAAGCAGGGACTGCACAGAGAATTATGGGAAGAGAATACAGGAATGAGCTTAAATATGGATATCATATTTTTGTATTAACTTTTGTATCCTTTTCTTCCCCTCTTCCCCTCTTCCCTTCTTCCCTTCCTCCTTCCCTCCCTCCCTTCCTCCCTCCCTCTCTTTTCACTCAGTTTTTCAAGGTAGGGTCTTGCTTAAACCCAGGCTGACCTAAATTTTACTATGTAGTCTCCAGCTGGCCTCAAACTCAAAGAAACCCTCTACCTCTGCTTCTCAAGTGCTGGGGCTAAAGATGTGTGCCACCACACCTGACCTCTACTTTTGTGTTCTTAATCTTGAGGGTTTTTTGTTGTTATTGTTGGTGGTGGTGGTGTTTTGAGGTAGAGTTTTGCCCTAGCTGATCTGATTCACAGTGTAGCCTCAGGATGGATTAAAACTCCTGGTGATCCTCCTACCTCTGTCTCCTAGTACTGGAATTAAAGACACGTGCCACTACACCGAGCTACTTTTGTTTTCTTAATCTTGATTTTTCATTTATAGTTGTAATATTCTTGTTTTATACTCTGCCCTAGGAGCATTTGTTACCTTTACTCCCAGCAATTGTTTTATTCACTTCCCTTCCTTCTATCATTCTAGTGAGATGATACTAAAAATTGACCTTAATTTTCTGATGCAGTGTATTCAGATCTTAGTTGTAGTTTTTCATCAGTTATAATTTTGTTTATAGATATGCTTCACTTTTATGAACTTATCTCTATTTCAATCATTATAGTTGAAACCCTTATAGTACACTTACTTAGGTCAAGGATTCTATCAACTTCACCTTGCAAAAACTTTGAGATCTTTCTGATCTAGCTTATAATGAAGCAGTCTTTCCCTGATTAAACTCTAGGTTCTCTTTGTCTTTCTCCTGTTTGAGCTATTATTTCCTATATCCTATGCCTCTAGCACCTTCCAGTTTCTGTGATGATTTCACTAACTATAGAATTCTAGGTAGCACAACTTTAAAAACTTCAAATCTGATGCTCTGCTATCTCCTAGTTTTTATCATAATTAACAAATAATAAAATAATTAAAAAATTAACATAAGAAACAAAATTATGCAGATCTCTAAAAAATAGACAAATTTATTTCTCTATTTCAATCTTTTGCAATTTGTAAGGTCTTTGTACTAATTTGATTACTGTCATAATTATCTTCCTTGGCTTGGACTTTTTTCTACTATTTTAATGATGACTTAGTCAGCCTTTCAGTATGTAAAAATCATTTCCTTATGTTTTGATAATTTTTCCTTAGCTACTTTCTGGACTTGTTCTTATCTTCATTGTTTATCTTTTGTTAATATGGATCTCTTATCCCTTAAATATTAAATTTTTTGGACAAACCCTCCAATTGTATTTGTATTTCATCTATTGTATTTTTAGCTCTATTATTTTCTGGGAATATTGCTGAACTATATGTCTAATCTTTACATGTTTTGTGTTTACTTGTTTACGTCACTAGGTTTTTCATTTCCAAAATATATATGTTCTACAGGTGTTCTTCTGTTGCATTTGGATGATATATCTCTCTGATAATACTAATGGTACATTTGGAGAGATTGTGAGTCTTTTCTTTCTCCAACCAATCACCAAATTCTGTATTTTAATTTGAGTTGTCCTTCAGAAACCAGGTGAGATTTGATATCTGGAGGTTTCTTCATGAAGATTTTGGTGAGGTTTCAGAGGAAAGCTCAGCATTGAACTCACATACAATTATTGTGATATGTTTTCAGAGCCATGACCTGTGTCTTCTGTCCATGAGAGGTTCTTTATCTAATTTACTACAGTGGGATTATTGTATTATGCAATGATTCTTACTAATATACTCTGTGAAAAGAGGTACAGAGATCTAATTGACTCTTCAATGGACTGTAAATCCTCTTGGTATTGGATTTCTTCTGTAGCTTTATTTCCCATAGCATAAACTGCTCAATGCTAATGTGAGGTGGGTTTTCAGTTGTCTTGTGATTTCTAATTTCAGACTTTGCTTTCTGCCCTCTGCTTTATTGATATGACTTATAGCTTGCAATGGTTACTTTTTTCATAATCTCCTACTTATTTTACATCTTTGCATTTATGTCTTTGGAATGTAAGTCTGCTGATAAATCCTTACTGAGGATGGAGAAAGAAAAACGTCACATCTTCATGGAAATGTCTTTTATCTTAGTTTTCTATTTTTTTCAAAGATCCAGTTTTAATGTATTATGTGCCCTTCATTTTGAAGCTTTGGTAGTCTTTATTTAGTTCCTTAGTTTGAAAAATATTTCTGTTTCTTAAAATGCTTTATTTATACTAAAATAACACATGCACAGGGATTCACAAATCTAACCATATTTTTAAAATATACTTTAAAACAATACTAACTAGTCTAGCACTTTCAGTCTTGTAATATTATTGATTAAAAACAATAACAGTATGCATGGCTAAATCATTGCTGTCAAATATGTGTGTGTGTAGTTGTTGCTTTTGAGGTAGTGTCTCATTCTAACCAAGGCTATCCTAGAACTCTCTGAGTAGTTCCAGGCTGACCTCAAACTCACAGCATAACCCCCACCTCTGCTTCCCAAGTGCTGGGATTAGAGATGTGCACCACCATGCCTGGCCACTTTAATTTAACAATGTGTATCTTTGTTGCAGATACCTTCTCATCACTAAGACAACCACCTGGCCAAAACCTGGTTATGGGAAGAACAATTATATTTCAAATTTAAAGATTCCAGGGAAAACACTATGAAGGAAGAGGAAGCTGTCTCACCTCAGCATTCACAGGAGGGAAGGAGGGAAGGTGAGGTAGAAAGAGACAGAGAAAGAGAGAAACCAGCATAGCAAGTATGAATAGCCAGAGCTCAGACTACTTTCTATAAACCTAGTATGGCTTGACTAAATATCCTCCAGGAGGACTGCTAGAGACTCAAGTTTAAGCTCAATCTTATCAAAAATACCTCAGGCTTTGAGAAACATGCATTCAAATTCAAACCACCACATTATGCCCCTGGCCCCCATAGACTCATAATTTTCTCACAATACAAATTGAATTCTAGCCAACTTCAAAGATACCCATAGACTATCATATTTAATGTTGTTCAAAAGTACAAAAATGTCATCTGAAATTTAAGAATGTCTCTTAACTGTAAGCATTGTAAACACAAAACATGTTACAGACTTCCAACACATAATGACAAAGAGTAAACATTTCCAGTGCAAAAGTCATAACAAAAAGAGACGAGAGCAATGTAAAATCAATAATTAGCAGGTAGATATTAAACATCTTCATTTCAAGTCCAACATCTATAACTAGTAACAAGTCTATGCATTTCAATTCTTCTCTGAGTCAGAAGCTCTCCATGGTGTCTGCTCTATAGTCCTGGTATATCCAAAACATCTTCGGGTATATACTACAAACCATTGTCTATCTTCATAGCTCATACAATGTCCCTACTTGGCCTGCACACAGTAATTTCAACTGTCTTTCCCCTTGCTGCATCTCAGCGGTGACTAGAACCAGTTTATCTTCATACAATGCCCTTGCTGGCCCTCCACACAGGGATTTCAACCTTGTATCACTTTGCTTAAGGTTTTTGTTTTCAAAAGTATAATAAGGGCTGAGGAGATGGGGCAGGAGTTAAATGCACTGGCTTACAAAATCTGATGACATAGCTTTGATTTCCCAGATGAATATGTGTTATATAATTTTACATGAAAGATCATATTTCTTAATGTGTATTATGAATAATTATACATAAATATATGCAACAGTTATTTTTAATTTAAAATATCTTTACATTTTTAAATATAATATCTTTATGTTTTATATTTTAAAATATTAGTCCATAATCTGGGAATAGCATTAGATTACTGTTAAAACAAATGTCACATATACATATATGTGAGTCAAAAATAAATAAGAACATCCTGAGTAAAATGTTAACATCTTTGAAATGGTTCCTGCATCTGCTACCTCTTCTTCTTCTTCTTGCATGAAAAAATTTTCTCTAGAGAGATACGAACACAAATCTATTCACTACTGGCCAAAGTACAATTGCACATACCAATATCCAACTTTGGTGAATCAGTGAGGTTACTGGGGTTACTTACAGAGCACTGGTGAGGGGTTACTTATGCAGATGACCAAAAATCACCAAAAATCCCCCCCACCACAGAGAAAACTAATAGAAACTGCATTTTGGGAGTTTAATGCGTGTTTGGGCCCATCAGAGTCTCTACCCAAGCAGTTGTTTACTGCTTCTATAACTTTGGAAAGGAGTCTTGTGAACTTGTAATTTTCAGCATTCACTGACTTGCTTACCACTTGAGTCTCCCGGGCCTGCATCTTCTCCATAGAAGGGAAGGTTTTGATTCGGAAGAAATTGCTGTATTACAACTGCTTGAAGGATAAAACAAATCAGAACTTATTAAGCTTAATGTTTATTTAGTTTTCCCCATTAACATTCAGAACTACATGTATCTATCTATCTATCTATCTATCTATCTATCTATCTATCTATCTATCTAACTACTTCTGGTGGTTGGTGTGTGTGTGTTCCTATAGTATATGTGTATGTCCCTGTGTATACATATGTGTGTGGACAAATGCTAAATCCTGACCTTACTGATTCCACTCACTAGCTGGCCAGCCATCCCCAGAGAACTTCAAATCTCAGGTTTTTCAGCTCTGTGGTAATAGATATGAGCACCACATGTCAAAAATCTGAACTCAGCTCCTTACTTTACCAACTGAGCCATCTCCCAGCCCTTAGCATTCAAAATATCTTTGATATTTCCAATATGTATGCATGCATAGCTGAAAACTCTGAATTAAGAATTGGTGAATTTAGTAGTATTTGTAATTTAAGTGAAGTTTAGTGGTTTCAATCTGTTTCATTATAATGCTTCTTGGGAAACATTTGTTAGTACTTCACGTAAATAATACCTCCATGACAGAGTTGCTGTGTCAACAGTTGCAAACATTTCCATTTTAGTAAATAGTACAAACTACTCTCCAGAAAGTTCACCCCAATTTACATCTACACAGACTATTTTGGTATGCTTATTGCTTCATATTCAATTATAATATGAATATTTCAGTTTAAATGATGGTTTTCTAAATGAGAGAATCATTGCTGTGAGTGGTGGGCTGTGCCTGTTTTAATAAAATGTATTCTTAGCAAGAACTTTCTTTCCTTATTTATTTATTGTTTTTCAGTAAGTAATTATTGGCCTTTGCCCTTACACAAGGAGATGAGGAGGGAATTTCAACAAGTAAGACTTGGTAAAGCTCACATTGCTGCAAGGTTCATTCACTCTACTCTTGCTTCTTCTGGGTGGGCTACCTATATAAACGTGCTTGAATTCCATTTGTCATTGCTACTGCTTTTCCAGAATCACTTCCATCAAGAATACTGGAAAATACCTTGGTGTAGGAAGGATTCCCAAGACTGCTTTATACTCAATTGCAAGAAAATGATTGATATGAAACACAATCATTTGCACAAAGTCTGCAAAATATAGCTGCATTTTCCATCACAATAAGTTTAACTTCCATCAGGGGAGTGCTAAGAAAAGTTATAGTAACTTCACACTTTTCCTCTTACTTTGAAATAAGTAATGCAACTTTTAAAATGTTAGTGAACTGGCCTAGCCATGCCAGTTAATTTTTTATGTGGTAATAATGTCATAAATGGCCAAACTCAAAATAAAACAAGACACAAATTGAATTGCATATTGCAAGTATAAAGAAGAATAATCTCCTACTAAATAAAAAATTTAAGAGCTGGGCTGGAGAGATAGCTTAGTGGTTAAGCGCTTGCCTGTGAAGCCTAGCTTCATTACCCAGTTCAAGGCTTCATTACCCAGGACTCTTGTAATCCAGATGCACAAGGTGGCGCATGCATCTGGAGTTTGTTTTCAGTGGCTGGAGACCCTGGTGCCCCCATTCTCTCACCCCCTCTCTCTCCCTCCCTCTTTCTCTCCCTCTTTCTCTCTCTGTCTGTCACTCTCAAAAACATAAACAAAAAAATTAAGAGCTACCATGTTTGGAGGAAATTACCTGCACATGGGATGTCAAAAATAAAATAACCTTTTTAATTTTTGACATATTTTCCATTGATTAAGTTAAATTATAAGTAATCATTCCCAAAATAGTATTGGTATCCTTTACGGTAGTAGTTTTTCTAAGCATAAAATTCTATTGATCCTGTATCCAGCTTATTGTACACGAGCAGACTGCAATCCATTATCAGCGAAAGCAAAGCCATTAGACTCCTCATGCATTCAATTAGGCTATTACTTTATCTTTCTTAATTGATATTGCTAATAGTATCATATATAATTGCTCTATATAGGCAAGGATGTGCTTGTTAATGAGTCTTAGCTAATTCTTAGAATGGCATTTAAACACTATGAGTACAACTGTACTTAGGCTCCAAATCAATAAGCCACCTATCTTTCAAGTCATACAACAGTAGTGGGAAGCAATAATTTAAACTGGGTGATAATAAAAAAATAATTTTAATAAATTTCCTTTCGCTGAAAATCTTAGCTCTTAGCATACACAAATAAATTAGAACAAACAAAGATGCTAGCACCCCCCTAACTAGTTTTATTAGTTGCTGTGGTAGTTTGAATAAACGGTCCTCAATATATTCAGTATTTTATTAGTTTGCAGTTTGGATCTGCAGCCACCTTGCTGGAATAGGTGTCACTAGGCAGGTCTTAAGGTGTGGTGGTGGGTTTAGTTCCTGAAGTGTGCTGTGTGGTTTTCCTTTTTATTTTTTTTTATTTTTTAAAAAATTTATTTATTTGAGAGAGACAGAAAGAAAAAGAGGCAGAGAGAGAGAGAGAAAGAGAGAGAGAGAGAGAATGGGGGTGCCAGGCCTGCAGCCACTGCAAATGAACTCCAGATGCATGCACCACCTTGTGCATCTGGCTTACGTGGGTCCTGGAGAATCAAGCCTCAAGGCTTCACAGGCAAGCACTTAACTATTAAGTAATCTCTTCAGTCCAGTTTTGCTGTTTACTTTTGGCTTTTGGCTTGTAGTTTTCTCCTTTTGGACCTGTGAAAGCAGGACCAGCTCCTTCCATCATTATGGAACTTCCCCCGGATCTGTAAGCTTTAATAAATATTCCTTCCTCTATAATATGCCTGGTTTAGAAGCTCATCTCAGAGAACCTGAAGCTGCCTACTACAGTTGCTTTTCTTAGTACTGTGACCAAATATCTAAGAAAAAGCAACTTATTGGAGGGAAGATTTACTTTGGCTCACAGTTCAGAGGAATATAGTTTATCAGGGCAGAGAAAGGATGGCAGCAGAAATGACATGGGCCCTGAGAATGATAATGAAATGGAAAGAAAATGACAGTGCTTAGCTGGATTTTGAATTTTCTATTTTTTTTTTACTTTTCTTTTCTCTTCTTTTTTTTAAACAGTGTCCACAAATGTAGACAATATATCTTGACCATAATCCCTTCTCCTCACTCCTGTTTTCCCCTCCCAAGTATGTCCTCCACTGAATCTTTGTTTCTTTCCAATTTTTCCATTTTTCTATTTTGATGTCATCATTTTTCTCTTCATATTATTCAGGTCTTATTCAGGTAGGTAGTATCAACCACTGTGAAGTCATGAATATCAAGGACACTTTATGTCTGGATGACAGCTTTCTAAGCAGCCCTCAACATTTTTTGTCCTTTACATTCTTTCTATCACCTCTCCTGCAATGATTCCTGAGCCTTGAAGGGTGTGATAGAGATGTTTCACTTAGTGCTGAACAGTCTACTCTCACTTCTCAGCACTACTGTGAGTTTTGAATCTCCTCAGTGGTGACCACCATCTGAAAAGAAAAAGCTTCTCTAACCCAAAATGAGAAGCACATTAATATGTGGACCTAAAAATAAGTGTTTAGAGGGCACTTTGGTGTCATAATGTATTTATTTAGCCAGACAACAGTAATAGTTTTCCACACTAGAGCTTGTTAACTCCTCAGCCATAGTCTATTGAATCAATTCTCAATACTAAGTATAGATTCCCTCTCATGGAATGGGCCTCTACTGTTATCAGAGAATGGTTGGTTTTCCCAGTAACAGATGTGCCATCATTGCATCCTTTGGTACATTTTGCCTGGTTGGTCAGCCATAGGCTTACAAGGTCTGCTACTAACTAAGACTATTGATGAATTCTTTTCCTCAGAAAACTTCCAGATGCATAGCTCTTTCTAGTATCCTGACAGTCAACAGGAAGGAAGCTTCCAGCTCAGCTCCTGCTTGATTTCTCAGTGACCTGTAGATCAAGCATATGAAATCTTCAACAAAAGAATCTTAGCTGGGCATGGCATGATGCTGAGGAGGCAGAGGTAGGAGGACCACCCAGAGGTTAAGGCCATCTTGAGACTAACTCAGGAGGCAGAGGTAGGAGGACCACCATGAGGTTAAGTCCACCTTGAGACTACATTTCCAGGTCAGCCTTAGTTAGAGTAAAATATTACCTTGAAAAAAGAAAACAAAAAGATCTTACCATCTAGTTCTGGTATGTAACCAAGAGCCTTGATTTTGACAATATCCTGTATTGTTTTGAGGACATCAGGGGTCAACAACAAACTGGAAGATATCCCAACCCTAC
Organism: Dipus sagitta; assembly: GCA_036346955.1. NCBI lineage: Eukaryota > Metazoa > Chordata > Mammalia > Rodentia > Dipodidae > Dipus > Dipus sagitta. Next base: position 86,483,861 of record CM070771.1, on the reverse strand, counting down.
TACTGAACTTTTTCTAATAAACAATCTATGGTTTCTAGAGGCCTTTGCTTTTTATTCAGTCTGAGACCCCTACCCATGGGATGTTGCTGCCCACATTCAGGGTATTCCCTCCTCAGTTAAACATCTATTCAAAAAGATGTCCAAAAGAGTGTCTTGTAGGTGACTCCAAATCCAATCAAGTTGACAATGAACATTAACCATCGCATATTTGAATTTAAAAAAATAATGAATTGTGTAAAATCAGAGCTTGGGAAGAATGATTAAAAGGCCACAGAGTACATGGAAATTGGCTTATGAAAATTTGAGTTTCTGTTTATACAAATTGCTTTATGAGTATATGATTTTCCTAGCTGTTTAAGTTTTTCAACTGAGATATTATTTAACCCAGTCTTATGAAAAAATATTTTCTTTAAGAGAAATTATTTTGTGAAACACCATTACATCACACAGGTATGTAATACATATAGCAGTAAGGGTTCTTTTCATTTGCTTATATTTGGTTTTATGCATTAAATAATTCTCTCTTTTTTTTTTTTTGAGATAGAGTCTTCATCTGTAGACCAGGCTGGCCTGAAACTGACTATATTGCCCATACTGGCCTTTAGCTTGTGGCCCTCCCTCGGCCTTAGCCTCTTGAGCCCTGTAATCACAGGTGTGAGCCACCATGTCTGTCTTTCAGAGTGCAGTTCAGAATAGGGCTGTTCTGGTACTGAGCATGTGGCCATTTAAAGTGGAAATTTTATAATTCTCTGTAGTTGGTGACTATACTGTGGTGGGTGTGGTGCAAGAGAGAGAACAAGCAGTCTCAGGATGTTTTGGTCTGAAAACTATACTTTCCTACTGCCTAGAATTGCTTGGTAAGATGTTTATTAAATTCTGTTTCGTTAAGTCAGAGCGCTGTAGTAGCTGCAAAGAAATTGAGCTATAAAGAAATTTAGGTCCTAGAAAGATCATTTGATTTGTCCAAAGCCTTTTTGTAGCAGTTATTCCCCAAGACATAATTAGATTCAGAATTCCTTAGAATGTATTTTAATTTTTGGTGGGGTGCTTAGATCACTGAACCATGAACTTAATTTAGAAGAAATTTGCATAAAATTATGTTTTTTATTCAGTTTATGCAACATATTTTCAATATGTTCCAAATGAAGAGATCATATTTACAGCTACTTTTCAAAAGTATATTAAAGATATTTCATTTCTGACACTAAGATACTCAAGCCTTAGACATTTATATGTTTTATCAAGTATTTCAGCTAGTTCTTCTCAGTGGAGACCATGAAGAGCCTATAGCATTTTTACTGGCTTTACCTCTATGAGCAGTTATTTTGTTACTAGACTGGAAAATGAGTAAAGAAAAAATTGTTTTAAAAAAGGCATCTCTCTATTTTCCAGCTCAGTAAGATTTCTAAATGTTACATAAATTCTAAATGGTACAGCATGTAACATTTGAAGAGTGCCTTGAACAGCATATAAGCCTGCTTCTTTTTACAGGAAAAACCTGGAGGATATTTTAAACTGCATTACCAAGCTGTATGTAGGTAATTGTCCCACAGGTATGTGTTGTCTTGTTCAGACAGACTGATAATTGAATAATGCCTACTTTTCCTGAGAAAAGTTCCATTTTCCCTCATGTGTAGTCATCTCTATTTTTGTATCTTTTAAAGCTTCTTTGAACACAGTTCTGATGAAACTTAGATGTTTATCTTATGGGGAGGGAATGAAATATATACATATTTCATATGTCATATACAAGATACCATATAGGCTGAAAGTTTTGCTTTAGTAATTCTTTGATTATATAAGAATCTTAACATACCCATGTATAATGGTAAGGTCAGTTACCTGTTTTTTCAGAAGCATACTACTAATAATCTTGGGACAATTGTTATATTATAGCCTATTGGTTTTTGAACACTTCCTCTGACTTTGTGTGTTTTCTCAGTCCTTGAACATAATCCACTTCCCTCTGATATGTTAGGAGTTTAGTAGGTATGCATCCATATTTCAAGTGAAATACTTTCACATCATGAGAAGTAATATATTTTACAATCCAACATTATTAATTTAGTCTACACAGGAGCGATATAAGCTCCAAAAAAAAAAGAGGCATTAAAACTAAATTTAAAATTTAAAACCAATTATTAAATTAAAACTAAACTTAAAAAATAAGACCAGTTATATTTTTTAAGCATATGTTTATCAATAAAAGTGTATTTGAGCCAGGCGTGGTGGCACACGCCTTTAATCCCAGCACTCAGGAGGCAGAGGTAGGAGGATCGCCGTGAGTTTGAGGCCACCCTGAGACTCCATAGTGAATTCCAGGTCAGCCTGAGCCAGAGTGAGACCCTACCTCAAAAAAAAAAAAGGTATATTTGAAAACATTACTGGTAGGATGTGGCTCAGAGGTAGGGTGTGGCCCAGAGATGGTATGCCTGCCTAGAGTATTTAAAGTTTTGAGCTCAGTAAACATGAAAGAAAATTGTGATAATTTGTATTTAGTCAAAATAAGAAACTACTATGTCATGTATACCTTTAAAACAAGCCAAAGATCAGGGAAGAACTGTCATATATTTACTATAGATTTAAATGGAAACTATAAGAATAACTTTTATCTATAATTCATATTATTTTTAAAATATTTATTCTCAAAAGAGGGAAGAGGGAAGGGAGAGAAGTTGGGCTTACCAGGATCCCCTGGTACTGGAGAGGAACTCCAGTTGCTTGCTCTACTTTATGCTTCTGGGTTTATGTGGGAGCAGGGAATTGAACTTGGGCCTCATGGTTTGCAAACAAGTACCTTTAACTACTGAGATGTCTCCAGCCCCCACAAATAAGTTTTAAACCATAATAGTAGAAAATAAACAGAATGATATAAAAAATGAGAAAATATGACCGAGCAACTTCCTAAAGAAGTTATTCCAATGACAATCACATGAAGACATGTTCATCACGAATCCCTGGCACTGACAACACTAAATTCTGTTATGGATGCATAGCCTCAGGGACTCTCGTTCTTTCCAAGAATGAATGATAAATGTTGTAGAATCTTTGAGACAATCTTTCTGTAACTTGAAAGGCCATTTGTGCTCTTATTACTGATTCATGGATATTTATTCCTTAAAATATACTTAAATGAGTTGAAGCATATACTCAAGCATAACAAAATTTTATATTTATTCATAATTCCTAAGACTTGGAAAGAACCTACATGTCTTTAATTGGTTAATGGACAAATATACATTATAGGCATAGTATATAGGAATACTATCTATAGAGAAATGCTCTATGAGGATAAAGTAAAAAAATGGCATAAAATGCACACTGTTAGTCACAAGGCAATCTAGAAATGATATGTAATGAAAAATTCCACCAATATGACACCTGGAAAAGCAAAGCTGCAGAAAATGAAAAAAGATAAGTGATGGTCATGGGAAGGGAATGAAGGTAATAAATAGAACACAGAGGGTTTCTTTCAAGTCTTGACACTATTCTATATGATATTGTCATGGTTAATATGTGGCACTTTACATTCACCCAAAACCATCCACTGTACAATAAAATGAGAAGGCCATAATGTGAACTATTGATTTGTATGGTAGATATACCATACTAAACATAAGGTATGGAGAAAAAGGCAAGATAAAATAAAGAAGCAAAGAAGAATTTTCCGAAATTTGTTTGGTTTTTCTGTAAACTTACATCTATTCCCTTGAATGATGACTAAAAAGGGTTTATTTAATTGATAATTGCAGTGATTATTATTTGGTGATATTTGGCATTACAATGGACCATTCTAAATATGTTTGCCTTTGGGATTCATAACCTTCCAATTGTTAGTAATATCATTTCTGTATTGTTTGTGAAGATTACATTAAAATGTATTTAAACTATGACAGTCTATGCCAAGTCTGGTAAGTATGAACAAGGTACATTACAGGTATGTTCTCACTTAATTACTTAACTTTTAATGACTCACAGGGTTTTTTATATAGCCTTTACAAATTATTGGCAACATTTCTGAAATATCACCTGCTCTTTCGCTATTTTTGAGTTAGAAAAGAAGAAACTCTGAGAAACAATATGCAGCCTCAACTATCCCTCCTCTCAATAGCCAGGCACAGGAGAGTCACTGTACTGTCGGTAGCCTCTCCTCAGACAAGTGCCTTTCCACCACCTTGTCTTATTATGCTGCATTTACTTGACCTAACAGCGGGGGTTTTACTTTTTTCACTTTTAGGTGTGTGAGCCATATTCTGAATCAGGATACTGCTCATTCCTTGTCAATGTTTAAGAAATCTAAGAATCAATCATAAAATTTGTAATCATAGAAATTCTTATAAGAAAAGCATCAGACATTATTACAGACAAATATGTTTCTATTTCTTTTTTTTATTTTCCTTCTGTAAAGAATCTCTGGGCTGTGAACAGTTTCATATTATTATGGAATAAATAAAATGGAGAATGTATAGTACAATTTGACTTCAGGTGACTTTATATTGATTTATATGGATATCTTAATGTGTCAGTAATTTTTAGAATTATAAAACCTCAAATCTAAAATGGATGACAAGTTTCTAAAAATCTTGAGAGTGCAATTATATAAAGTACATTTGTCAAGTTATATTTTTAATTTTCTGTTTTGTCTTACTATAAATAAGTATATAAAGGAAAATCATGTAGAACACACACACTCATACACACACACTCACACCACACAGCATTCATGAAAGACACTATCTTCTGCATTACTGTGAATTCTAACTGTAATTTAAACTGAAACATGTTTGAAATGTTAAGTAGAAAATATAATATTAATCTGTGATTTTTAAAAAATTCCACAGCAAGTCAAATTCTAGAAAAAACTACTTGTTTCTCCTAAGGAAACATCATTTGTTACTGATCCTGGTTTGTACTATTTGTGTCTCCCTGAAATCTCATGGTGAAGCTTGAGTCCCCAATATGATGGTATCTGGAGATACAAGTTTTACGTGGTCATGGGTAGAGTATGAAGTCAGAGCACTCATGATGGAATTAAAGGAGAGAGATAAAAGATTCATTATCATTCTCTTGCTCTGTCTCTCTCTCTCTGTCTCTCTCTCTCTTCATGAACAAAGAAATGATGAGGAAACACTTTGAGATGGTGGGCATCCATCAACCAAGCAATATAAATCTCTGGTGTTTAGACCACCTGGCCTGCTGTTCTTAAATAAATAAAGAAATGCTATAGGGTAAAGCAATACTATGCATAATTATTTTTGGCAAATTTGGATGATAATTTGTAGTTTTAATTTGTCATATAAAATATTTTTAAATAATTATACATTTATTTGAGAGATAAAGAAGTAGATAGAAAGAGAGATAATGGGTACAACCAGGGCCTCCAGCCACTGCAAACACACTCTAGATCCATGTGCCACCTTGTGCATCTGGGTTACGTGGCTACTGAGAAATCAAACCTAGGTCCCTAGGCTTTGCAGGCAAGTACCTTAACTGCTAAGAAATCTCTCCAGCCTATAACATATTTTAAAACCAAATTTGCTAAATAAATATCTTAAGATTCCATAAAAACATGCCAGCCTCTTTGGGATTTGTTGGAGAGAGAGAAAGAGAGAGAGAGAGAAGAGAAAATAAGACTGTTTTATAGACAGAATCAATTAATGTAATATTAAAACAAATTTTGCAAACTCTACAGCTGATGAATTGTGAAACATTCTTGTCAACCTATCACTCTGCCTGTTCCTCTCTCTTTCCAGCCCTCAGTATCACTAAACTCACTTTCATATTTTATTACCTTCTGTTTCTATAACTTATTCTAAGTTATTTGGTATTTATCCCTTTAAATTAGTCAATTCTTTCTTGTTTCTTGTAATTATATAGGTAATATTCAAAACTAGCTGTTCTGTGTTAATTTTCAGATTCCAATATCTAAAGATTATACCTATAGTTTTTGCTAAAACATATTCTTATATCTTAATTGTTTTTATTGACTGGTGCTACATGCTACATTTAGTAAGTTTGAGCAGGAGTTGATGGGCATGGATAGAATCATGGTAGAGTGCCACATGGGGGCCAGGTAAAGGAAGGCAACTAGAGCACTCCTACATGTGTCTTCTGGCCTTAGGCTTAGCCTCCCAATTCATATCAGATATCTGAGGTACAACCCTAGATTGGTGAGATTTTTGTGATCATACCCAAAGTCTTGTGTGTGTGTGTGTGTGTGTGTGTGTGTGTGTTGTAAATCCGGATACCCTTTAAAAAATATAAACCAAATGTTTCTGTATCACTTTTCTTCTTGATTAACTTTCATTTCCCTGTATTGACTGCTCTAAGTTTTATCTCTATTTGTAACTAGAACTGCATCTTTCAACATGAATGCTTCAGATACAAGGAAGTATGCAGTGGGGATGCACACACACACACACACACACACACGCACACACACACACCTGCAAAACTCCTTTTATTTTTATTTTTCCTGGATTTCCACGAAGCCCTACTCAAAGGAAAATATTGGTTATATGTGTAGGATAATTAAAACACTTTTGGCTACTATCACTGATAAATATTTTCCCCCAAAATAGTACTTCCTCAGGGTCACAGACTATTCTCAGCAGACCTTCCTTAGTCTCCCTGCTATTTCTTATTATAAGCTGTGACAAGACCAAAAGTACCAGCATCCCTCTTAATTCGTGGGAGCTAGCAGAAGGCCCTGCATTTCTTCTTGCCCATCTATCCATGTTCCCTTCAGCCTGAAGAAGTAACTCTGTACTGAAGGCATAAAACCAATTCTTATCTAAGAAATACTGCTGAGTGCCTACATTCCTTGTTATTTTGCTTCCACTGTTCTCACTATTAATCATTTCTTAAATACCTAGAATTGCATAAGAAAGCACCCCCTGTGGACACCTCTTCCTTCCATGCCTGATCTGACTCTCTTGCCCTTTAATAATGTTTCTTTCAATTCCCTCTGACAACCAACCATCCTACCCTTCTATGGGAAATCCCACCCTCATTCAGGAGAGGATCTTTGTTCTTAATCACATTTCTTCTTGCCTTCTAGCAAGTTTATTATTTTTCCATGAGCTCATCATTAGGAAGTAACTGCTGTTACCTTGTTTCATCTTTCCTTAGGGAAGCGTGGCAATGGAATGAGAGGTAGGAGTGTGGGGAGGATGCTTAGCCTCACTTTTATAGACAATAGTTAATGTATTCTCACTTTCACTGTTCTCACCATTTTTATAACAGAATCTAGAGGCAAGCTAACAATATAGTTGTATTCAATTTTCTTGAATATAAATGTGGTAAATTTCCTTGTTGGTGAGACTTTGTACTTTCTCCAAAATAAATAGATTATTTCCTCTTGCTCTTTCTGAGGTTGACATGACCATAAAAGAACATCAGGCATTTTAATGGAGATTTCTTCCTTTAAAGGAATGGTAATTTCTTTTGATTCTACCAAGAGGATAGTACAAAATGTTTTTAAATTCCAAGAAATACTTACCAATAGATAACTGTATCTCATGCTTAAGTAAACCTGAAATCAGGTTATCTTTTATTCGCCAGCTCTTTTCCTTGACCCTTCCTCTACCTGACATAGATCTCTCTAAACCTGATAATTCTCCCTTCTGCTGGTCATCATTTACTTAAGCAACAGGCTCCAACTAGCATGCTTTTTACCTAAGCCCAATTGCTTGAAATGTCCTTTCACCCTATGGTAATATCTGTCTTTTATGGAGAGTATGTTTCTTGGAGGCTAACAGCAGAAGAGCTCCACCTTTTAATCCACTCTGTTAATCATTGTCTTTTGGTTGTGGCATTGAGACCATTGATAGAGTTCTTATTGAACAGTATGTATTCATTCCTGTCATTCTTGTTGATTTTGTAGTATTTTATGTCTTTTTATTCCTCTCTTGCATTAAGTATTCTTTAAGCATCTTTTAGTCTCTCTAGGATCTCATGTATGCACTTTTCCTTCTCTTCCAACTGAAGGATCCCTTCAAGTACTTTCTGTAAAGCTGACTTAGTGGTCATGTATTCCTGTAGCATGTTTTGAGCATGGAAAGTTCTTCTCTGTCCCCCAGTTATGATAGAAAAATCTTCTTATGCTTCTCTCTTACTGCTTTCAATATGCTTTCTTTGGTTTGTTTGTTTCCGAGTGTAATTATGATATGGTGAGAAAAGGTTCTTTTGTGGCCCTGTGTGGTGTTTGTTGTAAGTGCCTGCTGTACCTGTATTAACGTTTCTTTCCATATTTTGGGGAATTTTTCTTGTATTATTTTGTTGAAAATAGTATCACTTCATTTTGAAATTTTTCTATGAACAGTATGCTTAGATTTGACCACTTCATAATGTCCCAAATTTCCTGAAAACTCCACCCATGCCTTCTTATTAATCTATCTTTCTCCTTTTTAAAATGTGCTCAATCCTCCATCTTGTCCTCAAGCTGTTTTTTTTTTTTTTCCTTTATTAGTTAGTTTTGTATTCAGCAAATACAGTCAGTTTGGTACCATTATTAGGCTCATCCGTGACCTGCCCCCTCCCCTTGGCCCCTCCTTGTTGAGGTATACGGGTCATGCATTGTGGAGTTAGCCCACAGTTATGGGTAAGATAAATGTCTCTGCATATCATGACCCAACATGTGGCTCTGACATTCTTTCCACCCCCTCTTCTGCAAAATTTCCCTGAGCCATGTTGGGTTCATTTTTGGTCTGCTTCAGTGATGAGGTGTTGGGGGCCTCTGAGGCTCTGGCTCCCTGATTTGGTAGGAGTTGATTTTTCTCTGTGCTGATCTCCTTCCCCCTTGTGCTGGTATCTAGTTCATCAGGAAAACAGCCCCCTTGCTTGTTTCTCCAATTTTTCTTAGTTTCAGCCGGGGCCATTTTGAGGTATGATGGGGTGGCTCTGTCCTTAGGATCAACATCTATCTGAAAAGAGAAGCAGATTCTCCAACGGAGAGTAAGTTAGCATCAGGACAAATGAGATAACCTTTTTTTTTTTTTATTTATAGAGAATTTAATAGGTTTAGGCCCTCTTGTAGCCCACAATTGATGGTAGCTTGGTATTGGAGAGTGGGCTTATGTTTGGATATGGTTCTGACTTGTTTCCCAGCTCCAGCTATGGGTCCCATACCAGTGAGGGGATCAGTTAGACAAATTGAGAGCAGTTGGTTCCCCACCATGGCTTTGTGCCACCACTGCACTTGTGTGGGCATCACAACAAGTTATTTGCTGCTAAGTAGGTTAGACCCATGCGTTGCTTCGACAGATATTGGTCATTTTCCCCCAGTCGCCCATGTAGCACCTTCTGGCACTAGACGCGCTGACTGTCTGGGAACTGACTCTCTTCCAACTTCCAGCCATGCCATTCTAATTTGCATGTCAATCACATAAGGTGTCTTCAGCAGTAGGGTCCTACCACTAGCCTTTGGTTGGTCATCAAGTACTCTGACAGAAATCTGTCTGTCTTTTAGGAAACCTTGTAGGTCTCTCTGATCAAAAGCTCATTGTGGATGATAGCCCCATGCTGGTTCTGGGAGTTACAGGTCAGTGCCCACTAAGAAAATGAGGAAAAAGATAACTAATATACAAGAGTTAGAGATAAGAGAGAGAGAGAGAGGGAGAGGGGAAGTGAGGGAGGGAAGATGTAGAAGATTAAGTTTATTCTTGATCTTACCCTCTCCAGTGTCTTGTGGTTCAGGTGTTCCCTGTAAGGACCTGGTGAAGGATCAGCCATTTGTTCTGTCTTTTAGTAAGTAGAAAATTATGGTACCATTGCTGTTTGGGTCTAGATTTGTGTTTCCCACCCCTTTGATGCCCTCTCCTCCCTCCCCTTCCATCCTAGTGTCTAGTCTAGAAGATGCTTGCTTGGTATGTAAGGTATCTTGGGTAGATTCAGGTTAGGTGCTGTAGATGAGTGAGACTATGTTGTGATTTTTTTTTTTTTTTTCTGTGATTGGGTAAGTTCACTGAGAATGATCTGTTCCAGGTTCAACCATTTTTCCTCAAATTTCATTGTGTCAGTTTTTCTTACTGCTGTATAGAATTCCATTGTGTAGATATACCATATCTTAGTTATCCATTCTTCTAGGTAGGGTATCACTGTAGCTCAGGCTGATGTGAAACTCACTATGTAGCCTCAGGGTGGCCTTGAACTCATGCAATCCTCCTAGCTCTGCCTCCCAAGTGCTGGGATTAAAGATATGCGCCCCCACACCTGGCTCAAGCTCATATTTTCTGTCCTCTCCTTGATCCATTCTATTGCTAGACTTTATAAAGAGCTTCTAATATTACTTGCAGAATTTTTCATTTTCATTATTTCAGATTATCTATTCTTCAGTATTTCTATTTTCTCACTGATATCTTGTATGGATCTCTTTATTTCATTAAATTGATTTCTTGCATTCTACTTCATAGGTTTGTTTTCTTCTGAATTTTTTTGAACATATATGTAATCATGCTAGAAAATTCTCTGGAATTTCATCTAATTCCATTCCATGGGAAGTTGTTACTATTAGGGGTGTAATTTTTGGAGTCATTATGCTGCCTTGATTTTTTTGTGTGTGTTTCTTATATTACTGTGTTGTGTTTTTAACCTCTTGAGTTATTTGATTGTTTAGGTCCTCTGTTTATCAGATGTGTTCTTAGATGTGTAGGTTAGAAATTATCTCCTAAGGGTAGGAGCCCTAATTGCCAGATGTGGCTTCTACATTACTCCCAGAGTAACACCAGGAGTGATTCAAGCTGGTGGATATGCCTGCTATGTGAATGTCCTAGTAGTGAGTCAACAGCAGTGGTCCTTTTGGCTTAATAATTGCTTGTTCATAAGGGAGAAAGGCTGCTGTGAAGTATTCAAGGATTTTGGTTTCTTAGAAGTAGGGGGAGTATAGGTCCAGTTAGGGTGAATTTGTATTGGCATTGGAAAAGATGGAGATGGCAAAAATATCTGGGATAGGGCAATGGGGATAGTGTTAGATTCCACAGAGTTTAGAGTTTTCTGAAGCCATGGAGGGTTGTAATTATGAAGAATAAAGTTGAGAGAATAATGAGAGGATGTAGAAAATAGATTGGAAAGAAAGGAAACACATTTGAATTGTGTGAGAGAAGAGTAGTAGAGAGATCCAAAGAATAGACTGACAGAATAACCTAAATTCCAAATGAGTAATATAAAAATAGGAAAAAAAATACAGTATGGAATACACATGCATGAGTGGAGATTGAAAGAGAAAAATCTGACTCTAGTTAAGATGGCATAACAGGAGCCTTACCAAAGTAGTCTAGGAAAAAAAGAGTCAAAATTACATGCAATATACTCTTTTACCAAAATGTTAAGGAGTGTAAGGAATTACTAACTCAGGTGAGACCCCTGTATGGAAGCAGCAGAGAACTAGGAGTTTCCAGCAATCACAACAGTTGGTGTGGACTGGATTTCAACTTGTGTTCTCAGGGGAAGTACTTCTCACAGGGCACTTCCTGAGCAAGCAAGAGCTAGAACGACTGGGAAGGGATTCTATAGCTCATACCAGCCTTCCAAAAACAAACAAACAAACAAACAACAACAACAACAACAACAATGAAAACCTATGGAGAAAGGTAACAGAGATCAGCTGAGCAATTCAGGAACAACTTAAAACTGATGTTTTAGCCAGGGTTCTCTAGAGAAACAGAACTGCTAGAATGAATTATATTAAAAAGGTAGTTTATTGAATTCGTTTACGTAGTCCAATAGCAGTTGCAGGCCTGAGAATCAAGGAACCCTGTAGCTGCTTAGTCAACGTGGCCCAATCCAGCCCTGAAGGTCTGGAGGTTTCTTGCGGAGCTGCTGGTCTTCAACCCCTGGGTCTTCAGTCTGCACTGGTCTTAGATCCATGCTGGGAGGCAGCAAGAAGCTTTGGCAGCCAAGTGGAAGGAAGGAAGAGTCTCGTTCCCCTCAAAGCTTCCTTATATAAAGTACCCTCTGAAAGGAGCCACCTGCTCTGGGGGAAGGGCTCATTTTGGGGAAAGGACTTCCTCCTTCAGTCAATCCTTCCTGGAAGCAGCCTTAGAGACCCACCTGAAAGGAATTTCTGTGGATTACTAAACAGATCAAGTTGACAACACCTTAACTATCACAACAGATTTCCACAACTTCCCTTGCTGGATGCACCAGAACTCCCTGGGAACCACTAGAGATCTCAGCATGACAAGCCATTGGAGCCATCCATTGTCAACATAGCATTCAGCACAGTTGAATGAACAACCTAACAGTGAAGACCGCAGTGCACCAAAGAATGAACCAGCTTCACACTCAACATAGGTGATATATAAAATCACCCCAAAAGGTAACTGAGCTATTTTACGGTAGGTAATACATACTCCAAAGCCTGTGAAAGAGGCAAGCACTGGAAGTGTTAATTGCACATTACTTATCATGGTAAAGAATCCTAAGGAGAGAAAGGTTTCAAAACCTAACCAACTATGACAAAAATACTAGTGTGTTAGATATATTGTACATTTAGTCTAATCTGCCATTCTTAAGTAAGTTGTGTATTATGGTTACCTTTTGTTGATTTTGATATCTCTTAACTTTTTTGGGCAAGATCTCTACCCTGGTTTCTGTTTCAAGGCATATGTCAAAATTTAGAAGAAAATATAAGCTACATTTGAAGTGTGGGAATGCCATAAATTGCAGTGTTATATTTATGTTGATAAGATTGCCAGACTTAATTTTAAGGCAAACCATTTCACTGGCTGAAAAAATACGTTTCAGACCTTAAGCTGCAAAATGAAAATACTACCTTGAACTGTCTTCAAATCTACCAGTACTCTTTAGCTGTTTAAAATTTAAAAACTTTTCTCTTTTTGTTATTTTTTGTTTTTGTGTATGGGGTGTGTGTGTGTCTGTGTGTCTGTGTGTGTTCTTGTCTATGAGTGTGAGCAGACCTGCTACCTTCAGGTAGATGTCAGAAAATGAGGTTGATATTAATTCTTTGCCCTGCACCTTGTTGGAGGAAGGGCCTCTTAAATGTTTACTGTTCCATTTGCCAAGCAGGTTGGTTTGGTCTGTGATCTTCTTTGAAATTCTTCTGTCCCTATCTTTCATCTTTCCAGAGCATGCTGGGATTACAGAAGCCCACCACAGCTTCTGTCACTGTGGGGTCTGGAGATCTATATTCAGGTGCTCATACCTGCATGACAAGTATTTTATCCTCTGAACCACCTCCTCAGTCTCTTCATGTGGTTTTAAAGGGATACATGTACATGGAGTGAAGTTTCAAATTCTAGATATAGTCATATTTTTAACATTGCAGTCTCCTTTCCTCTGGGCCATCTACTCAGTCCCTTTATGTAGGTTTAAAGGGATACAAATACATAGGGTGAAGTTGCAAATTATAGATTTGGTCATATTCCGAACATTATAATCTCCTTCCTGGCCATGTTTACATTGCCAACATAGTTAACATCCATGTTTTTCATAGTTATATGGTCTCAATCTAAGACATATTACATCATTTATAAACTTTATTTTCTCTAACTAAGTAATATGATTCCATCATGAGAGTAAATATAATTTCATGTCCCAAAGCATTTTCCAGTCATTTCAAGAAGAGATAAGTTTATTTATTTATTTGTTTTTTACAATTTTTAGCTAAATAGAATATACTTTATTACATTTTTAGGCTTGGTTTTCTTATGTGTCTTATTCCCCAAATCTTACTTTACTTGAATTTTCTATTCTCTTACTTTCAGAAATAGCATTTAATGATCTGCTAATATATTTGATTAATAGAACACCTATGGTCCACTGTCACTTATTCCCTTCTCTTTGTTTTCATTCACATATTAGAACATTAGAAATATATTAAATGCTTGCATTTTGTCAATGTTTTAAAATATTACCCACTTACTGATTGGTAGAGCTTTTAATGTGAATATTCATTTCCATAAAATCTTTTTATACATTAATTGTTGTAAAATCATCGATTTAAAATTCAATACAAAAATCTAACTATGCAACCCCCTGATTTTCCTAAAATAACATTTAAGGCAAAGTTCTGACTCTCAATATTTAACATGAGAGATGAATATATACTGTTAGGCATTTGAAGAACAGAGTGAACCTGTATAGAAAAGGGGAACCAGAATTTCTTGAATGATTATACAGTAAGTATCCAACAACTTATGACATTGAATATTACTGAGCCTTTGTGGTTTACGAGTCTCATCCAAAGTTTGCTAGATGTTGGTTGTAGTAGACAGCTTCACATCACTGAGACGAACTTCCAGACCAGGCACAGTTATGAAGGAGGGATTTGCTGAAGCTTATTGATCCAGGTTAAGTTCCATAATAGCATAAAAACTCATCTTCTTTCACAGGTTCAAGGAGGGAGAGAGAGAGAGAGAGAGAGAGAGAGAGAGAGAGAGAGAGAGAGAGAGAGAGAGAGAGAGACTGAGAGAGAGAGAGAGGCCATAGGCAAAAAAAAAAAAAAAAAAAAAAAAAAAAAAAAAAAAAAAAAAAAAGCTACACCACACACAAGCACACTTAGAAATTCTAGGGGAAACTCAGGGATTTTGCAATTCCAAATCCACCACCAAATCTTAGGGCTGGACCCTAAGATGCACCCAGTGACATCTCTAGCCAGGTAGCTGGAAATCTAAGAAGGTTAATGAAACTCCTAAATTTAATGGGGGACATTTATTCCAACTACCATATTGGTCATGCTGTGGGATTCCCCTGAGCAATGAAAATCTCACAAAGGGCTGTGGAGCTCAGAGGGAGAAGCGGACAGGTGTTGTCTGTCATAAGAAAGGGGGGAAAGAGGTCACATGAGCTCTAGGGGTTCATGTTTCTCTATGTGTGCTCACAACTCTCTCCAAGATGTTATGATCTTATGCTCATTCTTTTAGTTCTAAATATTAAGAGCATGGGTCTATAATTTTGGGAGTTATTCTACCTAACATTTTAAATGTCTATCTTTACCTTTGTGAAATTTTGAAATTCTGATATTTTGGTTATTTCCTTCATTACAATTTCTTTCTGTTTTCCTTTCTTTCCTTCTTTCTTCTGTTCACAAAGTTGCTATATTTTCTAGTCCTTATTTTCTCTTAAACATATTTATTTCTAAGTTAATTGTGTTTGTATTTCCCATAATATCTTTCTTTAATGCTTCTTGCTCTTTGGAGCAAGCTGTTAGGTTGTTGTATCTCTATTACTTCTTATAGAAAAAATATATTTTCATGTTTTCAAGACATCGTATGGTTCTCTTTCTACATTCTTGGCCTTAAATTAGTCAATCTCACTGAGTAGATCTTTGTCTGTTGTGACACCTCTATGTAGAGAAATTTCCTTCCATCTCAGCCTCTGCAGACTTACCTTCTATCTCTTAATGCTTTTCAAATAAAAATACATATTTTATTTTCTTTCCCTTTGTTTCATTAATTTTATTTCTTTGTTTCCCTTTCCTTTCTTTTCTTTTCTTGGAAGCAGAGTCTCTTTGCAGTCCTCACTGACCAAGAACACACACACTGTAGCCAGAGCAGGATTCCAACTCTTCACAACCCACCTATCTCAGCCTCCCAATTACTGTGATTAAAGGCATGTGCCACCAAGCCCTGCTTTCATTTTTCTGCCAAAATATTTACTCATCAATTCTTTTATAGTCTTATCTCTGTCTCTGTGTGTGTGTTTGGGGGGGGGTATGCTTGTGTGTGACGTACTCATGTGTATGTGCCCTTGTAGTCCCCCATGTGCTCACCTGTGGGAATGCACTGTCCAACAGCGGTAGGAACAGATGATGGGAATGTCCTGGTCCATTGCTCTTCCAACTATTCTTAATTAAGCAGCTAATACTAACCCCTGAGCTTGTTGGTCCTTCAGCCCCACAAAGCTGCAGTGATATGGGGACCGCTGGTCCTCTATAGGACTGGGATGATAGCTCCTCATAGCCATACCCAGTTCTTTATGAGGATCAGAGCTATCTCTCAGGCCTCCTCAGGGCCTCATGTTTACACAGGAAGTGCTCTTAACTACTGAGTGATCTCTTCATCCCAACCATTATTTCTTTTTAGTGACTAATAAGATTGAAGCTAGTGTTTCTTTAATGAAAAACACTATATGTTAATTTCAAAATATAGTAGCAAATATCAATGTCAAAATACCTGTCTGAACACATCAAACATTGGACATATATATATATAGATAGATAGATAGATAGATAGATATAGATATAGATATACATATACATATACATATACATATACATACATATATACACACACATACATATATATATACTTATATATTCCACATATAAAGAGAAAATTATCATTATAGTCCTTTAAAAATATTATTGTGGAGGCTGGAGAGATTGTGTGGTTAAAATGTTTGCCTGTGAAGCCTAAGGACCCTAGTTTGATTCCTCGGTACCCACGTAAGCCAGATGCACAAGGTGGTGCATTCTTTGGAGTTCATTTACACTGATTGGAGGTCCTGGCATGCCCATTATTTCTGCCTTTCTCTCTTTCTCTCTCTCTCTCTCTCTCTCTCTCTCTCTCTTAAATAAATAAATAAGTAAAATGCTTGAAAATTATTATTGTATATAATATTAATACAAAATTTGGGATGAATGATAAAAGACTCAAATTTTATAAACTTATTAATAAGTCTTTACCTTGTTGATTCAGAGTTTTACAGAGAAATGAGGCAGTAAGTTCAGAGGATACATACATGCATACATACATATATACATACATACATAGTTATGTCTGTTTCTTGTACATATGTGTTTATGATACTAATTCTTTACTTTTAAACCTTCAATTGTTTAGCAAATGCATGTATGGAATTTTAAATACTTCTTCTAAGATATTGTATCTCTTATAACATTATTCTAAAAATGAAACAAAGGGGCTTGGAGATTTCACAGTCAATAAAATGCTTTCTGTACAAGTGTGAGGATGGGAGTTTTGATTCCAAGCACCCAAATAAACAATGGGTGGTTGTGGTAGT
Organism: Dipus sagitta; assembly: GCA_036346955.1. Lineage (NCBI taxonomy): Eukaryota > Metazoa > Chordata > Mammalia > Rodentia > Dipodidae > Dipus > Dipus sagitta. The sequence goes on along the minus strand of CM070771.1, from coordinate 86,466,878 downwards.
TTGATTCAGGTGTCCCCCATAGACTTAGGTATTCGGAATGATAGGTTCCCAGCTGATGGAAATTTGCAAATTAACACCTACTGGAGGTAGTGTATTATTGGAGTTGTACTTATGGGTGTTATAGCCAGCTTCCTCTTACCAATGTTTGTCACACTCGCCTGTTGCTGTTGTCCATCTAATGCTGGCCTGGAGGTGATGTCCACCCTCTCTCTGCTCATGCCATTATTTTCTCTTGCTACCATGAAGCTTCCCTTCAAGTCTGTAAGCCAAAATAAACCATTTTTTCCGCACAAGCTGCTCTTGGTCAGGTGTTTTCTGCCAGCAATGAGAACCTGACTGCAACAGTGGGCATGGTGTCTGGTCTATAATCAAAGTATGCCAGAAGTAGAACCACTGGTTCTGCAGGAAGAGCTAGCCAGCTAGGCTAACTGAATCAGTGAGCTCTCACACGAAGGGAGAGACTATTTTATGTAAAATGAAGGGGAGAGTGATGGAAAAGACACATAATGTCAAACTCTGGCTTCAAATGCACGTGCTGGTAGACACACACACCAATATACACGTACCTACATGCACATACTGGTTGCACATACACTGACACACATGTATCCTCCTGCATACACACAACTATCATATGCATAAAAATTTACAAAAGTAAGGAAACAGAATAAGTAAAGACCTTTGTTTTTAGCTTTAAACTTTTCTAGAAATATTAATATGATTAGGAGACCAACTTCTAGAGTGAATCAATTATAATGCAGAATTTAAGCCAATTCACCAGATGATTTCTTTTGGCATTAAAAACATTACAAAAACTATGTAGTTCAGTAAAAAAGTAATTTATGTTCTATATAATTTTGTTAGGCCTCACTTGCAGAGGAATTAGGATGTAGATTAAACTAGAATAATAGAGAAGACCCTAACAAATTCCATAAATTACTTGTACTAAGTGGATGTGGATGTCAATTAACTTAATTTACATTTTTACTTTCTTTCTGTCAGTCATTGCCTATGATCATATTATCTAAATTAAAGTTTACTTTTTCTTCAAGTTTAGTTTATTTGGTACTACTGTCATTATTCTGGTATCTTGATGAATATTTCTAAATTGTGCTATTTTTTTCTGAAGACAATTACAAAGGGAAGAGAATAATAAACTAATCAAAAAACTTTGGAGTCTGAATAAAACAGATAGAAGATGCTGAAATGCTTCCAAACAATAAAGACAAACGAAGAAGGGAAATATTATTACGTCTAAAAATATACAGCTCTGAAAGGAAGAAGTGATATATGTTTTCAAAGGCAATTTAGTGTAGGGAGACGGTGAGAGAAAACATAATTATAATTATTTTCAATTTGGGATGTTTTCTGTTTGTGAAAGTGAGATTGCAGCTTAAAAGACAAGTTTGAATTCAATTTGTTGGTGTCTTTTCTACCTTTTGCTATGTTCTGTTGGCATTAATTAGAGGAGAGTCTACATTTGAAGCAATGACAAAAAATAAAATAAAATTCCACACATGGGGATCGCTTGAAAATACAAAATAGAACAGGTCATAATGTCAGAATGAGTTAGAGAAATATTGAGGAGTAACATTTCTTGAAGAAGTATGTGGAAACTGATAAGGCATCTTTGGAGATGTAAAAAGTAGCCAGGAAATTTCTTTGTCCTGGAAATTAAAGGGGAATACTTTAAACAGGCATGATAAATAACAAATATGAACAATAAGAAAAAAGGAAATGAATGGGCCATAATAAATAAGACTTAGATGAAAGGCATACGCTAACTGCCTTGAGATTTAATTGAATGCTATAAAAAGACACATTAACTAGGGTCAAGAGATAATTGTTATTAAATATGCAAGAAGGAAGAGACTCAGTCATCACTGCAAAATCTGTAAAGACTATAAAAATAAATTTGCAAAAGTTAATTTAAAAATAACTTATAATACCAATCTTACTTCAAGTCTGGAAGGACTATTAAATGATTCAGAAACAGTTAATTAAAAAATAATAATTCCTGACATTCAACAATTATGGAATTATTCCACAGTATATTTTCTCAGAAACTAGGACATTTCATCCTACTGCACATTTCAGATCGTAAAGCATCTGAGCTATGATCAACTTGTCAACTGGGTATACACATCTAATCTTTAGCAGGCCTGACTAATTTTTTTTTCCCTTTTGTCTGTGCTAGAGGTTTTCAGATGATTAGTGGTGAATGAAGTTACATCACAAGAAAAGAACAACTTGACTGATCTCAGGTAGCCTAGATAATTGAATCACAAGAACCCACCTGGGCAGTCTACATGCATTTTATATGTCAAAAATTGATTTGCTGTCAAACTATCTTATAACTAAACAAAAGTGTGACTGTTTACTATAATGCCATTGATAGGGTTTTAACTTTGCTATCATCATAGCTTCCTCAAAATTCAAAGTTCATTGGACAGTAGGCAATCTGAGAATAGTAAACTAGACTTCCTTGAGCATCCCAGTATTCAAATTACTATCTTCTGTGTCATATAAACTGAAAAGGATGAAAGCTAGTAATCTAAGTTAGACTAAATCTTCTTGGATGACTCTTACCCTCACATGTTAACTAATTAGCCAGTGGTTTCTCCTGGCATACCATGGGTTGGAGGCATGTCACTGGAAGACAGCAAAAGGAAATCCTAATTACTGTTCAGAGTTCAACATGGACCTTTGCTTGCCATCATCTGGCTCAAAGGAAAACCACAGAGCTAGGCTCCTTGTGGCAGACGTTCTACGCTTCATTTAGACAAGTTAAGTGCCTTTAAAGATTAATATATCATTTCACTCAACCAATATATCCCCAGATCTGTGTTTTCAGGGCTGCAGGGTTACTAGAGCTGATAGACACATGGCAGAATTGGAACTAGTGTTACATTTAAGCAACTTGTTTCAATGGATCTACTCATGTGGGTTTGAGTGACAGGACCTTTCTAAGCTAGGATGGGCTTCACTGTAATGACTAATGTGACAGACAACTCAAGGCAACAACATTGTGAGTAAATGGCTCTCCAGTTCTTGTTGCAAACCAAAGAGAAATTAAGGAATGTAGACACAGGGATAAGGAGGGCAAAATTAGATTGTATTATGGAAATATACAAAAAAAGACTCCTGAGGGCTGGAGACACCGCTCATCACTTAAGGTGCCTGCCAGCAAAGCCAAAGGACTCAGGTTAAATTCTCCACTACTCACATAAAGCCAGATGTACAGGGAGGCACATGTGTCTGGAGTTCAATTGCAGTAGCTAGAGGCCATTTTGTGCTCATTTCTTCTGTCTGTCTTCTCTCTCTTTCTCTCTCTCTCTCTCTCTCTCTCTCTCTCTCTCTCTCTGTGTGTGTGTGTGTGTGTGTGTGTATGCTTGCAAATAAACACAATAAAAGAAAGCCTTCTGAGATAGTGATGACTCCCCAAAATAAAGGGCAAGGGGGTTGCCTGCTCAGAGGCTTGAGACTGGGAGCATATTATAATTTTTCATTAAGGGGAAAATATTCTTCTCTTCCCTTTAGCATATCTTCAGGTGAGAAATAGTCTTGACCAATTAAGTGGTTGATAGGCTCCATCCATAACCAGAGAACTTTGCTCCTCTGTCGAAAGGAAGTAACTCTTTTCTTATGGGCCTAAACTAAAACTAAATAAAGGATCTGGTATTACTCTCTTCCTTTTCATAGGCTATTTAAGTTCCTATGGAGGAACAATTGTTTTTCCTCTCAGGTCAATATTATGGAGCTAACAGGATACTGGGTTTCTCCTTCAATGATATCCAAACCTGATAATGTCTGTCTAGCTATGCATCAGTACTATCAGAAAAGTTCTTTTAAGATCTGCCTTTTATATACCAAAAGTAGTTGTGGTAAATATAGACTACCACTATCAGACACATTTATCAGAGCAGTGTTTTCCTACCTACTTTGAGTAAGTCTTTACTGGATTTATGCATAGAAAAAAAAACAGACACTATAAAGACATGAATGTTATGAATACTTTGTATCTGGAAAACAGAATTCCAAAACTCTCCTTCCTTTTATTGGGTCTTACATTCTTTCCACCACGTCTTCTGCAATGGTCCCCAAGCCTTGGAGAGTAAAATAGATATGTCTCAGGGCTGAATATTCCATTTTCACATCTTCTCTGCACTTTGATGAAATTAGAGTCTCTTTAATGGTCACCACCATGTGAAAAGAGGAGCTTCTTTAATCAAAAGTGAGAGTGGCATTAACATATGGGCATAAACATAGGTATTTAGAGGACAGATTGGTGGGCAATTTATACTCATTTAGCTGAACAATGGTAGGAGTTTCCACCCTAAAGCATGACCTCAAATTTAATCAGAAAGTAGTTGGGTATGTAGACATTACATGGATGACAAATTTCAAGGAGTAAAAACACAATATAATTTCATAGGCAGGTCTATGGACACATGAAATATAATCTGGGTTTACTTACCTACTCTCATAAGCATGTGTAATACATATGTCATGACAAAATCAGAGATACAATTGTAAAGCTTTTTTCAAATTTATGAGTGAACACTAGAGGAAATTTCTCAAAAAATGCCAATATTAGAACAACATGTCTAGTTTTACCCCCTAATGATAAGGTCAATTGTTAATTGCTCTATTCATTGAAACTGAATGAGGAAAAGTCATTACTCTTTCACATTTGACATTTTAAAATGTTAACATACATGGGCACTCAGGGTAAAACCAGCTCTTTGATCTTGAAATCTGTTTCAAAGTTTATAATCACTTAATCTGGTTTCTTCCCAATGTGTCAGTATGAAATTCTTCCCTATGTGTCATTTTAAAAAATCATTAAGTGTCATTCCTTCTGTGTGTCACCCTTTCATAGAAAAATTGGAAATCACAATTCTAATCACCTTATTTTCTCTGATTTTGAATGAGAAAAAACTATTAATAATAAATGTCAGTTTACTTGAAAAGCACATTTATTTAAAATATTGCACCTAAAAATTTAACATTTATTCTTTGTTATTTCCTACAGTGAACAGTGTTAGAGCGAGAGGTATTTTGGTATTCTTTTCAATAATATTAAACTTTATAATCTTATATTTGTCATTGAATAAGCCCATATTCACACTCTAAAATCAATTTAAAATAGCCTTTTCCCCCTACTGTTCCTTTAATTTTGCACATTATAAGCCTAATTCTCCAATCCACAGGTTTACACAGGAGGTGAGCAAAATTTCAATTCTCACCCCTGTAGGAATACTGCCATTCTCTCTAAGCCTGTCCTACCTTCAAGACCCAGGAGATATTGGGAAAAGAGTATGTTTTCCCTGACAAGGTGAACTATTCCAAGTTTCTGCTATACTATGTGTTAATGCATCATAGAGAGAAATAGAGATAAATGGAGGGCAAGCGTATGTGTATGTATGTGTGATAGCAAGTCAGAAAACAATGGGTCAATAGTACCTCAAGGCATATGAAAATGTATTGCTTGTAATAGGGAGCTGGAAATGGTTTTGGTAGAGAAATAGTGTTTTTCACCCTCTGTGGTTGAAATATCATCCCATGGAGAGGATAAGAATAGCACAGGAAATGGAATATGAACTCTTTTGTGCCACCTGATAATACTGCATGAAGTTCAAAAGGAACTAAAATAGTATTAGAGAATCTTTTTATTTAAATTTATAGTTGGTTTTAAAATCTGAACAGTAGTCAAACCTAGCAACTCCCAACATATATAAACTAAGATCAGCCTTGCAGCAGTTTGAATGTGGCCTGCCCCCTGTAGCCTGATGTCTTTTGAATACTCAACCCTCATTATAGAAGGTGAAACCTTGTTAGAAGAATTGAGTTGCTGGGGATAGGCTTTTAGGTGCTATATTCCATCTATCCCCTTACCTGAGCTTACCTTACTGTTGTGGCATTCTGCGGGGAAGAATATTGAAGTATTTTTTTGGTTTTGTTGCTTTGTATTTTGCTTCTCAAAGTTGGCTTCAACACCTTTCCACATCCAAGATTAACAAATTTGTAGCCTTGCCCACCTGATGCTGGTTTTGGAAGTGTGACAAATGCAGGAAAAAGAGGTTCATTGGATTTACAACATTTTTTTTTTAATAGATAGCCATTGAGTGATGTGGAAAAGTTTGAAAAACCTACATAGAGACTCTGTAAAGCCATGACATGGATCCATGAAAACGAATGGTGAGTTTTAGAGGAGACCTTAGGATTTTGGAAATGCCAGAACTGTGTGCCCACCTCCAAGGAAAGCTTCTTTCTTTGGCTTGTTTGAATCTGCCTGAAAAACTGAGCCTAGTCTGAAAGAGGGGAATTGGGAGCCCAGAGATATAGTTGCAGCTTTTAGATGCCACACACATGGACCTGCAGGATTTGAATTTTGGGATATATCCCCTTACCACTATTCCAGTTTCCCTTGAGCCCTCCACAGTGGGGAATGATATTCACTGTGGGATCATGGAGAGACTGACTGAGGCCTTCATGAAGCCACAGTGGATTTGAGGTTTTGGGCTACTTGTTTTATATCTTGCATTGATTCATGTTTCCTTGCCATGCCCTTATTACTTCATTTTGAAGTGGTAATGTTTACTTTGTATGGTTTTTTAACTTGTGTTATGATTTTTCAGGCTCACAGTTAAAGGATAATTTGATTTGGGGTCTCTAAACAGTGTTGGAACTGATAACAACTATGGGAATTTTAAAAGTTGGACTGAATGTATTTTGCCTCATGAGATAGTTATTTATCTATGAAGGTTAGAGGTTGAATGTGATAGTTTGAATGTAGAGTGTTCCCCCACTAGCCTCAGGTGTTTTGAATACTCAATCACTAGCAGCTGGAAGTTTGGAAGTTCAAACCCTTCTAGATAAGGTATGTTGTTATGGTCAGGCTTTTATGTGTTACAGTCTAGCTTCCTGCTTGCTGGACCTTATCTTACTCTTGCTGCTGTATGCTAGCTGCTGTGAAAACATGTAATATGTAGCATGTCCTCTTATCAGCTACTTTTGTTTGGATGTTTGGTCCCAGCTACAAAAAATTTAACCATGATAAGCTCTTCAATCTCTTTCTCTCCCTCCCTCTTTCTCTCTCTACATATATATATATATGTGAGTGTGTGTATGTGTGTGTAATGTTTTAGTACAGCATGTTTGATAGATATATTTCATGAAAGAAGGTGCAAACAGAAGTTAAGTGCTTTATCTAAAACATTTGAAATAAAAATTATCTTAGATGTTTATATTTTATTTAGTTATCTATTTTTCAATTTTAGAATATTTGCTTATTCACATTAAGATAATGTTTGGATGAGAGTAAAGTCTCAACCTAATATTAATTAATGTCTCATATATATTATATAAATATTATTTTATGTAATTTTACCATATATTAGTATATTTATCATTTTATTATAGTCCATCACATGAAGCTGATGTACAATTTCCATCAGAGATATCAAATTGGTGCTGAAAAAGTTGAGAATTATGAGAAATTACAAATTTTTATTTTCAGATGAATAGTTATCAATCTTTAATTAGCTAAGAAAGTCATGGAATACGATATGAAGATTTTTTGAGAGAGACAAAATACAGATGCTGCCAAGATTAAGGAAAACAATGAAAGAAAAAAAAAGTAAATAGAACTGCAAAGCCATTTTCAATACTTTTTATGTATATTCCAATACATAGTAAAGAAAAACAAAGAAAAGACAGCTTGCTTTCCTCAAAATATGTGTACTTTTGTTTCAATTTAGGTCATAAACCAAGAAAGGAGAGAAATTATTAACTTCATTAATTAGGACAACTAAAAACAACCAATGTTTTTTTTTTTTTTTAATTTTAGAGAAATGCAAATTGTGCTAGTTTGCCTTAGAATGGTACACATATCTGCTCTAGTGGATTTTGTAATGGTTTCCTCAGTACTAACATCCTGTACCCTGCAATCTCAGATTTTGCTTCTATAATGAAAAACTTAGATTCTGGAACAAATCTGCATTCTTTCTCTAACTCTGACCTCTATTAGTTCAAACCTTTTTGTTAGATCAGATAGACTTCCTTCCCTTCCCTCAACTCCTTAAACATTCTTCTGACTTCCAAGATCTATGTTGGCCCCTGATCCTTAATATTAATTTTCCAAATATGTGATTTCCTAGGTAAAGGACAGTTTGAAATTACAGATCCGGGCTGGAGAGATGGCTTAGCGGTTAAGCGCTTGCCTGTGAAGCCTAAGGACACCGGTTCGAGGCTCGACTCCCCAGGACCCACGTTAGCCAGATGCACAAGGGGCGCACGCGTCTGGAGTCCGTTTGCAGTGGCTGGAGGCCCTGGCGCGCCCATTCTCTCTCCCTCTCTCTATCTGCCTCTTTCTCTCTGTCTGTTGCTCTCAAATAAATTAATAAAAATAACAAAAAAATATTTAAAAAAAAAATTACAGATCCTTGGTGATGAGCTGGCACTCCAAACTTATAAAATCATTGTATCATGTTATTCTATTCTGACATATACATATATGCATAATTTTGGTGAAATAATGATGGTAGGTGGGGTTTGACATTATGGCTGCAAGTACTTTTTTCTGATCTAGCCTCATTTCTGCGGTGCAGAAAGAGCACAGGAATTGAGATGAAGTATTGCCTCTGGAATTCTGGTCAGGGTTTGTAAGTGTGATTTTGACTGACTTATGGTTAATTTTCTTAAATCTATCTTCATTTGTCATAGAAAAAAAATATGTTCAAACATTTTTAGCAAGTTCTCACTTTTGCCCAGCCTGACCTAGAGCACACTATGTAGCCAAGACTAGCTTGATGCTCATGGTGATCCTCATACCTAAGCCTCCTGAGTGCTGGGATTAAAAGTATAGCACCATGCCTCTTGTGCCAATGTTAAATATCTGAAAGGTATCCTTTTTTGTCTTCTGTCCTTATTTCCAATTGTCAGTACTAGGAGGAACAGAAAAGATACACAACTTTTCAACAAAATATGTTCTAAAGGGTATTATGAAATATGAGTCTTTTACAGGTACATAATAGTATCTCGTGAATGGGGAAAGTGTTATTCATCCACAAATTTGACTTGAATAACTACATGTTAGACATATTTGAAATGGATAAATGAGGTACTACTATGTTTCATTAAGACATCAAAGATTTTCTCAGGTTGGGGATATTTATGTTTGCGACATTTTGGTTCTAGATGTAAAATATTTAAATTAGTTCATTGTCACTATCTTAATTTGTTAAAATTAAAGTACAGCAGTATTTTAACTACTGAAAACACTTTAAATGGACTGTATATAAATTTTTATGGAAACAAATCAAGCTGAAATGCCAAAATACTTTTGTCTCTAGATCTGCATTATTACAACTCTCCATAATATGAAGTTCTAATCTGCTAAATAAACCACATATAATTCTGAACCTAGGTGTGACCTTCTTTTCTCCTGAGCAGTTCATTCTGTATACTCAACAACTATAAATAATATATTTAGAAAAAGTGATTTCAAGATTCTTTGTATAGATCTTTTCAAACTAATCTTGAGGGCCCTCTTCAGAATTGGTAGGTATCACCCATGTCTGTAGTCACAACAGAAATTATTCCTTATGTTGCTAATTATATTGTTTATTTTCTTACAAAATAGACTTGTAAATTTTATATAATAAGACATTTCATTGCTATATTTTTACCGTGAATTTGATGATAGTAAGTGAAGAACTATGATTATATTAAACTTCAATATTATCCAACACAAAGTCTTCTCATACCATTCATTACTTGAGTGCTATTACTCTTTTTTCTAGCATTCTTATATATGTTTGTGTGTGTCCCTGTGTGCAATTTGTAAATAGTATTAATTATTTGTGATATCCATGCTATAATTTAAATAATAAAGAAACTCATATTTTTAATTAAGACCCTAACATAATAATTGAATTTCTCTCTGAGTAAGAAAACTATAGCAGTCATGTATAAATTTTGTACAGATGGGTAAATTAAAACAATAGAAAAAAAAACTTGGAGTTTAATATTTCAGCACAATCATGTGAACATTAAAGAATATTTTTTAATGTTTGTGCTGAAATTTCTTTTTTTTTAATATAAAGACAGTTTGCCTGTGTAGCATTAGTTGGGCCAAGATCATGGTACCATAATCTGTTCACTCATGTTCCAGACATTTCTATAATTATTAAATATGTGATGATGATCTGTGATTAGTGATCTTTGATGGTATTCCTGTAGTTATTTGGGGATTCAGAAACAACATCAATGTAAGATGGTAATACTAATTTTTTTTTATCATTACAGTATTTGTCTCTTTCTTTCCTTCTCACTGTCCATCCTTATTCCATAAGAAATAATAATACTGAATGTGGGCCAGTTAATAACACTACAATGGCTGAATCACATGTCTTTTACGTTAAAAGAAAAACTAGAAACTATGAAGCTTAGTGAGCAAGCGAAAGCTTTCATGGGTGGAGCTCAACATCTTGTGCAAGCTGTCAAACTCTGAATGAAAGGGAAAGTTATCCAAAGACATTCCAGTGAACTACCTGATAATTACAAAGTTTTTGCTGAGAGGGACTATGCATAGAACCATACAGTCACAGTATATCTCTAATTGAAGGCCTTATTCAGAACAAGGTGCTAAAAAATAAGAAGGGGGGAATGGACAAGAGAAAACTATTTAAACAAGGAAAATGATTTCAAATAAGATGAGCCAGATGAAGCACAAAGTGAACTAGATCTGTAACTCCCAGTACCAGCATGGGGCTATCATCCACAATCAGCTTTTGATCAGAGAGACCTACAAGGTTTGCTAAAAGACAGACAGATTTCAGTCAGAGTACTTGATGACCCACCAAAGGTTAGTGATAAGACCCTACTGCTGAAGACACCTTATGTGGTTGACATGTAAAATAGAATGGAATGGCTGGAAATTGGAAGATAGTCAGTCCCCAGACAGTCAGCACGTCTAGTGCCAGAAGTTGCTACTTGGGCAACTGGGGGAAAATGACCAATATCTGTCCAAGCAACTCATGGTCTAACCTACTTAGCAGCAAATAACTTGTTGTGATGCCCACACAAGTGCAATAGTGGCACACAGCCATGGTGGGGAACCAACTGCTCTTAATTTGGCTAACTGATACCCTCAGTGGTACAGGACCCATAGCTGGAGCTGGGAAACAAGTCAGAACCATATCCAAACATAAGCCCACTCACCAATATCAAGCTACCATCAATCATGGGCTACAAGAGGGCCTAAACCTATTAAATTCTCTATAAAAATGTAAGCCTTATCTCTTTTGTCCTGGTGCTAACTTACTCTCCGTTGGAGAATCTGCTTCACTTTTTCAGATAGATGTAGATCCTAAGGAGAGAGCCACCCCATCATACCTCAAAAGGGCCCCGGCTGAAACTAAGAAAAATTGGAGAAACAAGCAAGGATGCTGTTTTCCTGTGAACCGGACACCAGCACAAGGGGGAAGGAGATCAACACAGACAAAAGTCAACTCCTACCAAATCAGAGATCCAGAGACCCAGAGGCCCCCAACACCTCATCACTGAAGCAGACCAAAAATGAACCCAACATGGCTCGGGGAAATTTTGCGGAAGAGGGGGCGGAAAGAATGTCAGAGCCACATGTTGGGTCATGATATGCAGAGACATTTATCTTACCCATAACTGTGAGCTAACCCCACAATGCATGACCCATATACCTCAACAAGGAGGGCCCAAGGGGAGGGAGTAGGTCACGGATGAGCCTAATAATGGTACCAAACTGACTGTATTTGCTGAATACAAAACTAACTAATAAAGAAAAAAAGAAAAAATAAAAGCACAAAATTTTAAATAAAATATGAAAAAAATTAAAGTTAAAAAAAGATAATTGCCACATAGTCTCCCTCATCTACACCTAACCTGAATCTACCCATGATACCAACATACCCAGCAAGCATCTCCAAGACAACAGGGTGGGTGGGGAGGGAGAGGAGGGCAAGGGAAGGGTTGGGGGACACAAATCTAGACTCAGATGGCAATGGTACTGTAAAATTCTACATCCTAAAAGACAGACCAAATGGTTGAACCTTCACCAGGCCCTTAGAGGGAGCACCTGAATCACAAGGCCCTGGAGAGGGTACAATGCAGACTGATCTTAATCATCTACTGCCTCTCTCTCTCTCTCTTTCTCTCTCTCTCTCTCTCCCCCTTCTCTCTAAATATTTTATATTACTTATCTTTTTCTTCCTTTCCTTCATGGGCACTGACCTGTAACTCCCAGTACCAGCAGGTGGCTATCATCCACAATGAGCTTTTGATCAGAAAGACCTACAAGATTTCCTAAAGAATGACAGATTTCTGTCAGAGTACTTGATGACCCACCAAAGGTTAGTGGTAAGACCCTACTGCTGAAGACACCATATGCAGTTGACACATAACATGGAGTGACATAGCTGGAAGAGAGTCAGTCCCCAGACAGTCAGCATGTCTAGTGCCAGGAAGTACTACATGGGTGACCGGGGGGGGGGGGTGGCGGAATAATCAATATCTGTCCAAGCAACTCATGATCTAACCTACTTAGCAGTAAATAACCTGTCTTGATGCTCACTCAAGTGCCATAGTGGCACACAGCCATGGTGGGAAACCAACTGCTCTTGATTTGGCTAACTGATCCACTTAGTGGAACAGAACCCATAGCTGGAACTGGGAAACAAGTCAGAACCATATCCAAAAATGAGCCCATTCTCCATTATCAAGCTACCACCAGTTGTTTGCTACAAGAGGTCCTAAGCATATTAAATTCTCTGTAAAATTTAATGGTTATCCCATTTATCTGGTGCTAACTTTACTCTCCATTGGAGAATCTGCTTCTCTTTTTCAGACAGATGTAGAGCCTAAGGAGAAAACCACACCATCATACCACAAAAAGGCCCGGGCTGAAACTAAGAATAATTTGCGAGACAAGCAAGCGTGCTGTTTTCTTGGTGAACCTGGTACCAGCACAAGGGTGAAGGAGATCAACACAGAGAAAAATCAACTCCTACCAAGTTAGATATCCAGAGACCCAGAGGCTCCAAAGACCTCATCGCTGAAGCAGACACAAAGTGAACCCAACATGGCTCAGGGAAATTTGTAGAAGAAGGGGTGGAAAGAATGTCAGAGCCACACACTGGGTCATGATACACAGAGACATTTCCTCCAACCCATAACTGTGAGCTATCTCCACAATGCATGATCCATATACCCCAACAAGGAGGGGCCAGGGGGAGGTGGGAGGACAGGGAGGAGGCTGACAATAGTACCGACTTGACTTTATTCTTTGAGTAGAAGACTAATTTAAAGAAAGAATTAATATTTAATCACTATAGTATAAAAAATTTAGATACTATTTTCTAAATTCTATTTATTTTTAGTGGATACATATTTTGATATATGTGTTGGGCATAGTATGATTATTTAATGCATGCTTATATTGTAAAATAATAAAACAAGTAATAAGTAAATAAATAAATAACATAAAACAAATAAATAAAATAATAATAAATCTATACAGATGATATAATTCTATATTTAAGAAACTATAAAGACCCCCATGGGGAAAAAAAACACCAAGAGCTATAAACACTTAAAACAGTGGTAGGATATAAAATTAACACACAAACATCAGTAGTTTTTGTATATAACAATAGCAAATTAAGAAAAAAATCAAAGGAACAATCCTATTTCCAATATTCATAAGAAACTAAATAACTTGGAATATCCCTATGCAAGAAAATGAAAGAATTATGATTCAGAATAAATTGAAGGATAATATATAAGAAGATGGAATAAACTCCCATGCTCATGGATTATAAGAATTAATATCATGAAAATGGCCACCCTACAGATAGCTACATTCATATTCAGTGCAAATCTAATCAAGATTGTACACATAAATTAAAATAAAGTCCCAAAATTTATATGAAAACACTAAAAGTCTCAGCCAAAATAAATACTCAGAAAAATAAATGCTACTGGTGGTATCGTTATTCTTGATTTTAATATATACTACAAAGCCAGAGTAATATAAGCAACATTATGCTATCACAAAAACGGATGGATAAATGGAATAGAATAGGAGACACAGGTATTAGTTCAAGTAACTACACACAAGTAATGTTTTTGAGCATTTTTGTTTTACTAATTTACTTGAGAGAGAAAGAATGAGTGAGCAAGAACCTCTTGGCACTGCAGATGAACTCTAGATGCATGCACACCTTTGTTCACCTGGCTTTATAGGATACTGCAAAACTGAACCCAGGCCATCAGGATTTGTTAGCAAATATCAGAAGGTTTTGTTAGAAAACACCTTTAACCTCTGAGCCATCTACACAACTTTATTTTTGTAAATATCTTTAGTTATTTATTTTAAAGAGTGTAACAGGGGAGAATCTACCTTATCTTTGATAAAGAGGCCAAAAAGTCATATTGGAGGAAAAAAAAATTCAAAAAGTGGTGCTGGAGAAACGGGATAACTACCTGTAGGAGAATGAATTTAGACCCTTTAATCTCACCCTGCAAATACATTCAAATACAAATGGATCAAGGACATCAATCTAATACATGAAACTCTGAAATGACTAGAGGAAAAGGTAGTGAGAACACTCCAAGATATAAGCATATGGAAAGACTTTCTGAATAAAACTCCAGGAGTCCAGAGAATAAGACAAATCCTTAACCACTGGAATTTCATGAAACTAAAACCCATTGCATAGCTGAGCAAACCATCAATTGTCATTAGACAAGCTAAAAGTTGGGAAAATATGCTTGACATTTTCTATATCTCTGGCAGGGGTTTAATATACAAAGAACTTAGAAAACTAAGCAATTAAAATCAATCAAGCCAAAAATGGGGCAGGGAACTATACAAAGAGTTCCCATAGGAAGAAATACAATGACCAATAAGCATCTAAAAAGATGTTAAACACCAGTAGTCAACAGAGAGTAAACTGACACAACCACTGTGGAAATCTGTATGGATATTTCTTAAAAATTAAAAAAATAGATCTATCATATCATATATGATATATATATATATACATATATATATATATATATATATATATATATATATATATATATATAATCAGTCCTGGGCATATACCCTCAAGACTTTATACTTCACTATAGAAAATATTTGCTTAGCCATGTTTATTGCTGCTCTATTCATAATATCTAGGAAATAGGATCAGCCCAGCTGCCCATCAGCTGAAGAATAGATAATGAATATGTGATTATATATATATATATATATATATATATATATATTCAACTGTAAAGGAAAAAGAAATTCTCAGGAAAGTGGGTAGATGTGAAAAGAATTTCACTAAGTGACATAACCAATATATGCAAATTTTAAAATGGAATAGTTAGATTTGTTTAAAAGTTGTAGCAATTATCATTCAGGAATCTAGAATTAGGCTTGAGGTGAGAAGCATGGAACATTTAGGGAAAGGGATGATAGACAGGCAAATGGAGGTGGAGGGTCAGAATACAGGGGATAGAATGGCTTGTGGGGACAAGGTTTCTTTAATCAATGTTGTTCTCACTCTTTGTTAGACAATCTGCTTGTTATAGATGGTGGTGAATACCTCAGAGTCCCAAGACCTATCAAAATGACAAGAAGAGAAAGCCCATTGCTTAACAAGTGACAAGTTGTCTCTAACACAAATTCTAGGGCCCGGGAAACCTTACAGAAGTGTTGGATTATATATGATTACTGCTCTCCTGCTAGCCAGAAAATATTCTGTAGTAAGGTGGTGGTACATACTGAAGAGACTCAAGATTCATCAATGCAGAAAAGAAGAGGTTTCTAAGAACTGAATACGGAAGGAGAGTTCTACACTTCCCTCCAAGGCTCAGGTTAAATTGAGGAAGAGGGAGAGGAAAGAATGTAAGAGCTACAGGTTGGGAAGGCATACTGTGGAGCATTCTTTTCCCCATGGGAACCAACTGGTGCATTCATGACTTCACAGCGATCAGAGATAGCACCTATGGGGAAGGCTGTCAATGGAAGGTGGCAGAGAAGAGGGCAAAAAAGAATATAACCAGTGTTATAAGTAGCAACAATTTGCCGCATGTTTATATATACAAGTTTCTAATAAAAATTATAAAAGTAAAATAAAACAGTCTGTACATATATTGCTCATTAACAGTGTACCTGGTTACACAAGATATCTGATGGATATTAACTACGTGATTAATATTGTTTTCTTCCTTGGTACTACATCTGTTCTATATCCCATGAATAAAGGTCATCTTAACTTTCAATTATTATTTCCTAATTATAAAATATGTCTTGTTCAGATATAGTTGCCAAACATAGCAAATATTCTGATGAATCTTGGAAAGGGAAGATATCCTGAGAGGGATTACTATTCTAAATGCTGTTGAAAATATTATTGATTCACTATTGAACACCAAAGTACCAATGTTAAAGGAGTTTGGAAGAAATTGATTACAAGTCACATAGATAATTGAGAAGAGAAGGAGTAAGTACAGAGGAGAAATTAGCAAGAGAACTAGACCTGGAAGGCCGAAGATGCATCTGAATTGCGAGAATCTTAGGATAAAGCTTTTTGGCCTAAGCAGTTGCTATTTATAAAGGAACATATGTGTAGCTGTTTATGCAGATACAAATGAGTGGTTTCTTGATAGGAACCTGCTCCTGATGATCACACTGTGAATATTTCTGAAACACTGAACAAAGGATTCAGAATAATCCACAAAGTCATTTAATAATCCAATGATAGGGTGTTGAGAGGACTGATTTCAATTATGAAAGAAGGTTTTCTGTGAATAAAAAAGACTATCCAATCACATCACATGCTACAGAAATATCTTTTACTAAAGCAATAATAACACCAATGTGGAATAGATCCAGTAATACAAATATCACATACCTGTTTTCAGATATATATTAATACCAGTAGTAGGAGAAATGGAAGGGAAATGGACTGTGAATATGAGCCAACAACATAATATAAATATGTAAAAATTTCCTGATGAAAGTCATCACTTGTACAATGAATACCTGTTAATAAAAGCATATTTAAAAAATTCCATAGTCATCCCAAACTTCAGCCAGCCCCATCCTGACCCATTAACACTCATTAACACTGCAACATAACCTTGACAGGCACTAGGCACCCATAAAATCAATGGCTCCTCTAAACTTTCATTTGCTCCACAATATGCCTGCAGTGGCAGCCTCTGGCCATGCCACTGTTGAGAGTAAAGGGACTATTTCCTTCAGGGTTTCCAGGACAGGCCACCTGTGCACTTAGGCATATTCTAAAGGTGTATCAGTCTCAGTGAGAATTGTCAATGCTACTTTCCTTAGTGGATAGTATTTGTAAATTGTGTCTAGAAAAAAAATTAAGGTATAGAAATTATCACATTATTTTCTATATGAAACAATATTAGTGAAGAACTCATTTATTCAAAACTGTGTCATTGAGCAGTAAACAATAAAGGTCTTCATACTTACAAAGTAACAAATGACAATTTCTACCTTGTAAACTACCAGTATACTATAAGGCTACCTGTAAACCTCCTTCAGACAATATAGTATTTTATAATTTTATATTTTTTCTCAAAGGTATTCATGCACATACCTTTTGATAAAAAATAGCTGCACTATTTCTTATAAAAATTTCCCCAAATTACTATTCTATTCTTTCAGTCTTTTGTTCAGACAGTCCTTTATTTCTACTTGTTCACTGGTTTCATTCTTTCCCAGCTAGTAGCCTTCACTGATGCTAATGCCCACATTCAAATTCTACAAAAAACGGTTCATATTTTTGAGAGAATAAAAAATACTTTTCTGAGTTTAAATTAATTTTCTCTGTTGGCTCACAAAGGGCGTACAATTAAGTGAGGTGTCATGGGGGAGAGAAGGGAGCCAAAAGGGAAAGACAGTCTCATTAATTGAAGTTGTGTTTCCTGCTTGTTAATTATCTGGATGCTTCCTTACCTGACTTGAGAAAAGTAACTTCTGAAAATGTTGGGATTTCTTTGCAACAGATTATTAACATGAAGTTTAAATTTTAATTGGATTTTTGGTAAGTGACCTTTATTACTCCTGGCAGGGACATGACATACAGTAATTAAATGATCCCATTGGAGTCAAAGGATTCCAAATGTCAAGATGGTATTCTGAGTAGAGCAAGCAGTGCTTCTACTCTGTAAAATAAAAATAGTAAAACAACCAGGCTCACTAAACTCCAGATATAAAAATTAATGTCCAGGCCTGGAGAGATGGCTTAGCGATTAAGCGCTTGACTGTGAAGCCTAAGGACCCCGGTTGCTGCTCCATTCCCCAGGACCCACGTTAGGCAGATGCCCAAGGGGGCGCATGCGTCTGGACTTCGTTGCAGTGGCTGAAGGCCCTGTCTCGCCCATTCTTTCTCTCTCTCTCTCTCTCTCTCTCTCTCTCTCTCTCTCTCTGTCTGCCCTTCTCTCTGTCGCTCTCAAATAAATAAATAATGTACAAAAAAATTAATATCCAGCTCTCCAAACGACTCTCCACAGATATTTGAGGGTGGCATATAGGAAGGGAATACTGATTTAGCCTTTCATAGTAACTGGAGAAATATAAAGAAGGATAGATCATAATTCTAGCTCTCGAAATTTCACTCTGATTAGATGGTTTTAGGTGTCTGTTAAAACAGAATCATGTATTGGTTATATAAAGATACAATGATGTTCAGGATGGAGATGTGACCTAGCAGTTTAGCAGCATGCCTGGGAAGCCTAAGGACCTAGTTTGATTCCCCAGGACCCACAAAAGCCAAATGCACAAGGTGGCATATGCATCTGGAGTTCATTTGCAGTGGCTGGAGGCACTGGCATGCCAATTCTCTCTCTATCTCTCTCTCTCTCTTTCTCCTTCTTCTTCTTCCTCTCTCTCTCTCTCAAGTAAATAAATAAAACTAATTTAAAAAATTTTAAAAAACATTACTTGATTTTAACCAATAATATAACAAAGATATGATGATATTCCTGATAGTGGAATATACCCAGTAGAAGTACTTTTTTCCAGAATGTGCAATGAGGAGTATTTGAATAAGAGTGCTGTCACCTTTGTAAAGTAAAATAATTCATACTTTCCAAAGAAAGACTGACTGTGATTAAGATAGTATATACATACTATTCAAAAATTTAATCTATATTTCTTCCACAAAACATCAGTCTTTTTTATTGAATTAGTTGTAGACATGAGCATCTTTCATGTCCACAAGGTATATATTGGGCAAAGTCAAAAAAAAGTTCTGGGTCTCCCTAGTGTTTGTTTTAAAAATGTTTATAATAGCAGTAAAGTAAGTTTGAGAACAAGGTAAAAACAACATATGTTCAAATAATCAGCTTTGAATCCTGCATTTTGGTGATGGTATCCCCACTCTCCAAAGAGAAGTAAGCTGATAACTAGAAGACAAAATATTCTCAGGACCATTAGCACATTATATGACACATTCCCAGGCAGAAGATCAAACCTTATTTCATCTGGGAACTAAAGTGCTGGTTATTTAGTAATATGCTTAGCATCATTTAGCAATGGCATTATAAATTAATAAAGTAAGTCCTTCTTTCAGTTGGTACAATTTCTTAGAGTCTTCAGTTTTATCTGCGCACCAGAGTTGTTCACTTTGTGAATTTTCACTCATTGCAAGTTTGTGATTCCCTGTTTCTTCCTTATACAATTATAAATCCAGCTCTAAGTCTTCATGCCATAAGCTATTTCTATTTTAAGGGTCATTTTCAAGAAAATTTTAAATATGTAGTTAGTAACCAAATCCAATGCATGTGTGCTTATAGAGTTTACTTCCATCTACACCTTAGATTTTGGTTATTACTCAAATCAAAAGATGCTATTGTATTATAGATTAGAGACTTCCATATCAGGGTTTGGATATGGATAAATCTGTAGCATAATTATGAATGCCTGAAAATGTGCATACCAGCATATATACATGATGAGTGATTAGAAAAGTAACAGTTGAGTGATTTAGACTTCACTCCATTTTTAAAGAAATATTGATTTATTGATGACTAATTGATTGATTGATTGATTTTGAGACAGTGTGTTATGTAACAGGCTAGCTTCAAACTTGCTATGTAGATGAAGAACACTTTGACATTCTGATTCCCTTTTATCACCTGCCAAGTGATGATATTGCAGAATTATAGGCATGTACCAACAGGATGCCTGTTTCTCTTTCTATGAGAGAGGTGGGGCAGGGAGAGACAGCAGCTTCGTAGATCTTTGGATCAGATTTGACAGTTATTAAATGTACATCAATTAGGGTTTTACTAGTCACTTGTAAACTTTACATAGAAGAAATAATAATTTATTATTTTAAGTTTTCTAATTTATTACATAGCCTTCTTAAATAAGACACTTTTATAAATATCCCTTAATTATGCACATTCCCCTTGTAATTTTTACATCATTATTACATATAAAGCATACCTACAATATAACTAATTAAGCTGGGTGTGCTGGCTCATGCCTTTAATCCCATTACTCGGGAGGCAGAGGTAGGAGGATCTCCCTGAGTCTGAGGCCACCCTGAGACTTTGTAGTAAATTCCAGGTAAGCCTGGGCTAGAGCGAGAGCCTACCTCAAACAACTAAAAAAAATAATAAATAAACAAAATATAATTAATTATACCTAGTTACTATGCTCTTTACAATCTAATTTTAGTGGTATTTTAGTAGTCTATGGGGCCTAGGTTACATATTAAGATGCAAAGCCAGGTTCACCAAATATAGTAAAATGGAAATGAATCCTTGTACTATAGTTACCACAATGAAATAAAGCTAGAAAATAACAATAAAATATTATAGAAAATAATAAAACCCCTTGCAGATTAAATAACGTACAGCATTCCAAAACACATGAGATAAAATGAAGACAGTCCATAAATAGAAGTTTACAAAGCAAAATGAACAAAACTAAAGATAAATAAATAAATAAGTAAACATTAATGATGCACTTGAAATCTTTGGAGAAACAAGAACAAACCAAATCTAAATGTATTAGATGAAAATGAGTAATTAAACTGAGGGAAGAAACCTATGCAATAGAAGCATATATAAAAAACAGTAAAAAGATTTGATGATTCTTTGAAAAGATAAAGGAACTTGAAAAATCCTCAGCCAAATTACTATAAAAAACAGAGAGGTTTTAAGATTAGAGATGATAAAGGAGACATTGTAATAGATAGCAATGAAATTAAGAAAATCATAAGAATATTCTTTATAAACCTTTATTACATGAAACTGCAAATTTAAAGTAAATAGATGAATTTCTAAATGCATAAGGCCTAGCAAAGTTAAATTAGGATGAGATAACTTTCTGTACATTTATTTTTCATATTAGTTTCTTGTTGTAGCCCAGGCTGACCTGGAATTCATTATGCACTCTCAGGCTGGCCTGAGACTGACAACAATCCTCATACCTCTGCCTCCCGAACATTTGGATTAAATGCGTGTGCCACCATACCCGGCGAGATAAGTAATTTAGATATATCTATAGCAAGTAATGAGACTGATGTAGTAATAATGATAGTATTAATAATAGTATTAAATAAATAAATAAACAGTAAAAAATAGTAATAGTAAAAATCTCCCAGTCAAACAAAAAAGAGCCCAGGTTCAGATGAATTTACTGCAAATCTCTGTAAGTAAGGCCTTTAAAGGAGTGAAATTACTGCTTCTCAATTAATTCCACAAAATTAGTTCAGCCTATGTGGATAGGTAGGGAATTGAACCCTGGCTGGCAGGCTTTGAAGGAAGTGCCTTTAATTACTGAGCCACTTTCCAAGGCCCACGAAATAATGTTGAACAAATGAACATGTAAATGTTTCAACATACAAAATACTTTTATTGATTTTCCAGCAGAAAAATACTTTTATTTATTTTCAAGCAGACAGAGAGAGACAGAGAAAGAGAGACGGAGAGAGGGAAAGAGAGTATGGGTACTCTAAGGCCTCTTGTGGCTACAAAGAGACTCCAAGTACATGTGCCACTTTGTGCATATGGCTTTACATGGATGCTGGGGATTTGAATGCAGGCTGGGAAGCTTGGAAAGCAAGTTTCTTTAATCACCAATCCATCTGCAAGCCTCAAAATATTTTTAACATTGCTTTGCTAAGCAGGGCATTGGTGGCTCACACCTTTAATCCAAGCACTTGGGAGGCAGAGGTAGGAGTATCACCATGAGTTTGAGACCACCCTGAGTCTACATAGTGAATTCCAGGTAAGCCTAGGTTACAGTGAGATCCTACTTTGAAAACCAAAAAAATAAAATAAATAAATAAATAAATAAATAATTCGTTTGCCAGAAGAAAAGGCTTATTCATTGATATTTATGAATGGACCAAATAGCAACTACTTTGTTTTGATGACAATTGATTTCCAAAACTAATTAAGGTTCCATTCTGTCATACTCAAATTGTTCTGTGCATCTATATTGTATATCCCAGATTTCAGAATGACTAAAGAAAGTAGAGCTACATTTATCAAATAAAGAGGATAAGGGAAGGAGTGTGTGTATGAGGTTTGGTGAGTACAGACTTCTGTGGGAAGAGGTCAACCAAGTAGCACCAACTACAACTTTACTTTATTTTCTGAACAAAGAAAGCAATGCAAAATGATTGAGCAGTCTTTTCTCGCAAATGTATTCACTTTATAGAGCAAAGCGATGCATACACAAGAGGACTTATTGAGAAAATATATGGGTTTCCTGTAGCACTGGTCATGCCCTTCAGTGTGACAAAAGGAGTTCTTTGTCTTTTAAGTTGATATGTCTTGAGAGTGTTTCTTCAGATGAGTGACATTTTGAGCTTCATGGTTATAGTGACATTTTATTAAAATGGTATAACTATATTATCATCTTATTTAACTATTTAGAAATGCCTGTAAATTATAAATATTATAGGACCGACTACTATCACTGCTGTCACTAACACACATACAACTGTAACTACAAATAGTAACTGTTTACTGTGATTATATTCTTTTCCATTACATTCACACTTTTTATTTCTCAGAACTCACCCTATTTTGTAGTATTCTCAGTGCTTTATATGCCAACACCATTTAAACTTTTATTTTATTCTTTTAATATCTACAGCATTCATAAAGTGGCTAATTTACTTTTCAATTCACAGATAGGGGAACTAAAGACCAGAAGGGCATAAAGCTAATGTATTTCTCAAATATATCACTGTGAATAATTTCCAGTCAGTGGATTATTATTTAATATACTGTTCTTTGCAGCTAAGGTTACTAAATAACAGAGCATCTGAATAAAGTTAAGAGCTCTCAGTATGTATATTCTGGGTCAGAGTAGAGTTATATGTAATAAATCATAATATTCAAAGCTTCTAAACTGTAAAAGAACTCTCAAAGAATGAATTTTTTAGAAGTAGAGCATTTCACTAAGAGAAGGATAAAATTACAGGGCTCTTAATCATTCTTCCTAAAAGATTTTATATCTGAGTATGCTTTCTCTTTTAAATAGTATATTATTTTATGCTGATATTTTAGAATAAATTAACCTCTAATTTAACATGTTTAACTTTTGTCAGAAAAGCTAATATATTGAACAGGATTTAATACTAGATTCACTATGGGTTACTGATGTCTTTACAATTATGTTTAGCTTCCGGAACTATTTTTTTTCTCTGTCTTTTTTGTTCTGCTCTTAAGAGAAAAAAAAAAAAATTGACAGTTTGGATGAAAGCTATATTAGTTGGCTGTGAACAATTATCCATACAGAAGCAACTCATGAAAGGAAAGGAATATTTTTCCTTGCATTTTTAGGCTATAATCTATTATGGTGGGGCAGGGATGGCAGGTTGGCTGGTAACATTGAGGACAGAGGCAGGAAGCAGAGAGAACAGGAAGTGGATCTAGGTTGTCAATTCTCAAGGCCTGTCCTCAATGACTCACTTCCTCTGGCAGCATTCCACCTCCTAGTGGTTTCACAAATTCCCAAGGAGCAGTACCAGCTGGGGATCAAGTGTTCAACCACGTGAGTCTATGGGAGTCATTTCACATCCAAACCACAACAAAAACCTTTGGAATTTGTTGATTACCTGTTTGGAATAAAAGGTGTAGCCTTCACCTCACACATATAGAAAGGAAATTCCTCGATATCACAGCCCCTAAGTGATTAATATTTATGAAAATACATTTTTCAGGCCTAGGAAATACATTTAAAAGGAAAAACCATTCCTGAATTGTAATACTAACAAAGAATAAGTAGGATGTGGTTTTAAATGATGTTGCTTTATGTGGATGTTGAACAGCACAAGGACTAGCACAGAAAGAAGAGCCAGGCCATACCACAGGTCTAGATATGAATATGGTATCACATTATGTCTATATGAAATTGGCATATGATGGCAGAAGTTCAATCTAATGTGTAAAGGTTTCAAAACACCTAATAATAAAAAATACAGAAGGAAAACAGTCTTTCGCTTTTTGTATTATTTGGAATTTAGTAAACTCATGTCATTTAATTTTATCAAGCAAGGGAGGATCTTCTGCAATTCTCTTACAAAATAATTGAAAATGTGAAGGAGAGGGGAAAAAAATGTAACTTACATAAGAACCCAAATTGTATAAAGCCTGTTTGCAACATGCTGGTGCAGAACTTGACTTGGAAACATTTTTCATTATCTACGCAGATGACATTGCAACAAGTCAATTTAACACTTTGGCCATGAAAAAATCTCACTACTTGATCATGCTGTGGTAAAAATACATTTATAGTTGACATTGTTCTCTCATACAGTGATTGCTATCTTACATTTAAGTATTTCCTATTACCTTTACTTTAACTGTGATGCTTTCTCAAGAAGAAGCTAGATAAGTATTATTTAGAAGCATACATAAAAGAAAGAAATATTTGTGTATTTATTAACACAAGTACATAAAGGAGTTATTTAGGACTCTCCTATATAGTTATTTATTTTTTTTTCAGTGTTTGAGTTACTCAATAATATTTTAAATATAATATTTCAATGAAACCTGAAGAATTTAATCTGTCTTACTTAATATATGATGAATTTATTTCAGAAGCATAATGCCTCTTTAGCCACTAAATTCCAGTAGCCTCAAGAATAATATGAAGTTTTTATTTCATTCATTATGAGCTTAATTAGTATTTTCCATAAGAACAAGTGAGCAGCTAAAAACAAAACTTTGATGAATATATTAAAAGCTTATAATGATCTATTTCATATTTTAAGGTGAATTATACATATATTGATATAATTCTCAAATTTTCAATGATACCTTAAGTATTAGAATTTAATTCCTTTCCCATTATTTATTAGATTATTTATTTCTCAGGACAGCCCTCTGAAATAAAGTAGTATTGGCAGGCTGAAGTTTGTAAGTAATGAAGGCACACATGAGAAAAACTACTTAAATATTGGAAACCAGTTCCCAATGTATGCCTTTCTCTGCAAGAACACTGGCAGATTTTCTTTTCTTCAATAGCACAAAAACTAATACCAGCAATTACTAAATTGGACTGCATGAAATTCCATCTTTCTGCACAACAGTAAGAGTAATGTAGTGAAGAAATAGCTTACATGAATAGAGAAAAATCTTTGCTAACTATATAACTGACAGAGGAGTAATATCTAGAGTATATAAAGAACATAAGAGATGAATCTTTCAGGTAAGACGGCTGCATAGGAATCACATCAATCTAGCCTAGGGAGGATTTAAGCAAAAATCACAGCAAAATACACTCTTTGTCCAAAAAGTGAAGTTGTATAGGGTTTTATCAGACACAGTGGAGAAACAGGAAAGACTAAGACCTATCAGAGAGGAGGAAACTGGCCAGATCCCACCGATGTGCTTGTGGACATAGACCCAATTGATTGGCACAGATCTATGCACCTGCCTGGCACCCAGCTGCAAGAGCAAAGACAAAACAAGGAGATTTTGAGCCTCATCAGCCTCCTTGCAAAGTCAAGAAATCTGAAGGGGAGACAGCAGAAATTAGATGAGGAGATGCTGAAGGGGACACAGGCCAGACCAGCTGACCAGTTCTACTACAGCTCCAGGCTTTCTGCACTCTCCCATTCTCCAACCGTCAGCACCTAACATTAATTTTGCTGTTGGATTGGCATACAAAAGCTACACTTGGCACCTTAAACTCCTACTCTGAAGGTAAACAAATTTGGATTTCCAAATCTAAAAGCACCACAGATTTAAAAAAAAAAAAAGCATCAAACCAACTCAGGATACAAAAATTTCAACAATATAATAAAAGAAACACAAAGAACCAAGGCAATACAATCCCAACAAAAACTGTTAATTCATCAGAAATACCCCCAATGAGAGGGTTTTAGATGAAATGCCTGACAAAGATTTCAAAAAAGTGACTTTACCTGTACTCAAAGAAATCAAAGAAGAAATAAAATGCATCAAAATAGAAAACAAAGGAAATAAGGAAGAAAACAAACTCCTGAAGGAATTCCAAGAGAACACAGAAAACCAGCTGAATGAAATAAAGAGGTCATTAGAAGACATGAGTAAGGAAATAGAAAAACCAGGCAGAAATACTAGCACTGGAAAATACAATCAGTCAAATAAAAAACTCTGTGGAAAGTCCCACCAGTAAAACGGATGAAGGAGAGAACAGAATATCTAAACTAGAAGAGCAGGTAGCAGATCTAATACAATCACAAAAAGAGAAAGACAAGTTAATAGGAAGGTATGAATGGTAATTTTAAGGTATAAGATCAAACATAAGAATTCATGGTATAGTAAAAGGAGAAGAATTTCAATCCAGAGGCTTAGTGGGTGTTTTCAAAAAATCATAGAAAAAGTTTTCCCCAAATTGGGAAAGAAATGCAAGTGCAGATACAGGAAGCTTTTTAGAACACCAAGCAGACAAAACCTGGAAAGAACCTCTCCTCACTATGTTATAATTAAACTACTAAACACGCAAACCAATGAAGATATATTGAAAGCAGTTAGTGAAAAAAAAAATCAAGTCACCTATAAAGTTAAGCCCATCACTATCACAACAGATTACTCAACACAAACTTTAAAAGCCAGAAGGGCTTGGAATGATTTATTCCAAGTACTGAAAGATAACAACTATTAACCAAGGATATGACAACTAAGCCAGATCTACATAAAATATTTGAGGGAATATTTCATGCTGAAGAGGAAACAAAGCACACATATGAGGGAGCAGGATTTTTCAAATAACAGTTAAACAAGAGAGTGAAGGGAAACAGAAAGCACTACAAAACAAGAAGAATGGCAAGAATAAACACATACCTTTCAATAATAACTCTACTATCAATAGCCCAAATGTCCCACCCAAAAGACACAGGCTTGCTGACAGGGCTAAAGGGCAGGATCCTGCTGTTTGTTGCCTCCAGGAAACTCATTGCTCAATAAAAGATAGTGTGATGGTTTGATTCAGGTGTCCCCCATAAACTTAGGTGTTCTGAATGCTAGGTTCCCAGCTGAGGGAGATTTGGGATTAATGCCTCCTGGAGGGAGTGCATTATTGGGGGCACCCATATGGGTGTTTTTGCCAGCTCCCCTTGCCAGTATTTGGCACACTTTCCTGTTCCTGTTGTCTACCTTATGTGAGCCAGAGGGTGATAGCCACCCTCTGCTCATGCCATCCTTTTCCCCTGCCACTATGGAGCTTCCTCTCATGTCTATAAGCCAAAATAAACCTCTTTTTCCCTCACAAGCTGCTCTTGGATCAGTGACTTATACTAGCAATGTGAAACTGACTGCAACAGATAGATATTGTCTTAGAGTGAAAGGATGGTAAATGGTATTTCAAGAAAACTGGCCTAGGAAACAAGCAGGGGTTGCTATCACAATATCAGACAGGATAGAATTCAAACAAAAATTATTGAGGAAAGATAAAGAAGGTCACTTTAGGGCTGGAGAGATGGCTTAGCAGTTAAGTGCTTGCCTGTGAAGCCTAAGGACCCCAGTTAGAGGCTCGATTCCCCAGGACCCACATTAGCCAGATGCACAAGGGGGCACATGTGTCTGGAGTTCATTTGCAGTGGCTAGAGGCCCTGGCATGCCCATTCTCTCTCTCTCTCTCTCTCTCTCTCTCTCTCTCTCTCTGTCTGCCTCTTTCTCTGTCTGTCACTTTCAAATAAATAAATAAACATAAAGAAACAAGAATGTCACTTTATACTAATTAAAGCAACACTCCAACAGGAGGGCATTACAATCCTAAACATATACGCACCTAACATGGGGGCTCCTAATTTCATCAAACACTATTAGATTTAAGGTCACAGATAACACCAAACCCAATTGCAGTGGATGACTCAATAACCCACTCTCATCAATTTACAGATCATCCTGGAAAAAAAAAATAACCAGACAGACATCTGTATTAAATGATGTCCTGGAATGGATGGATCTGAAAGATATCTACAGAACATTCCATGCAAGTGCTGCAGAATATACATTTTTCTCAGCATCACATGGAACATACTTCAAAATAGGCCATATATTAGGACACAAAGCAAGCCTTAATAAATACAGGAAAATTGAAATAATCTCTTGTAGGCTATCTGACCACAATGGGATTAAACTATAAGTCAGCAGAAAGAAAAACTGCAGAGCATAAAGAAATTCATGGAGAATAAACAGTACACTATTGAATGATGAATGGATCATTGCAGAAATCAAAAAGGCAACCAATAAATTCTTAGAATCAAATGATAATGAGAATACAACATACCAAAACCTTTGGGACAAAATGAAGGCAGTCATAAAAGGGACATTTATAGCTTTAAGTGCCTATATTAAGAAACTAGAGGGCTGGAGAGATGGCTTAGTGGTTAAACACTTGCCTGTGAAGCCTAAGGACCTGGTTCAAGGCTTGATTTCCCAGGATCCACGTTAGCCAGATGCACAAGGGGGGGTGCACACATCTGGAGTTCATTTGTAGTGGCTAGAGACCCTGGCACGCCCATTCTCTCTCTCTCTCTCTCTCTCTCTCTCTCTCTTTCTCTCTCTCTCTCTCTCTGTCATTCTCTCTCTCTGTTGCTCCCAAATAAATAAATAAATAAATAAATAAATAAATAAAATAAACAAAAAATAATAAAAAGAAATTATAGAGTTCACCTTAAGGCCTTAGAAAAAGAAGAACAACAAAAACTAAACTCAGTAAATGGGAAGAGATAATAAAGATTAGGACAAAAATTAATGAAATAGAAACCACAAAAACCAATCGAAAGAATCAATGAAACAAAGAGTTGGTTCTTTGAAAGGATAAACAAGATTGAAAAACCTCTAGCAAATCTGACCAAAAGAGAGAAGAGACGAAAAATAATAAAATTAGAGATGAAAAAGGCAGCATCCCAAGAGATACC
This sequence comes from Dipus sagitta, assembly GCA_036346955.1. Taxonomy (NCBI): domain Eukaryota; kingdom Metazoa; phylum Chordata; class Mammalia; order Rodentia; family Dipodidae; genus Dipus; species Dipus sagitta. The sequence goes on along the minus strand of CM070771.1, from coordinate 86,437,434 downwards.
AAAGAAAATCATAAGGACATACTTCAAGAATATATGTGCCTTTAAATTTGAAAATCTGAAATAAATAGATGGTTTCCTTGATTTATATGACCTACCAAAAATTAAATCAAGATGAGACAAACCATTCACATAGAACTATAACAAGTATGGAGATCCAAGTAGTTATAAAAAGTCTCCCACCTAAAAAAAAAGTCCATGCCCAGATGGATTAACTGGTGAATTTATGATTTTTACCAGATCTTCATGAAGAACAAACACCACTGCTTCTCAGAGGTTGTTTTAAAAAATATTTTATTTTTATTTATTTATTTGAGAGAGGGAAAGATGCAAAGAGAAGAAGAGAGAGAGAGAAGAATAGGTTCACCAGGGCTTCCAGCCACTGCTAACAAACACCAGATACATATACCACCTTGTCCATCTGGCTTACGTGGGTCCTGGGGAATCAAACCAAGGTCCTTTGGATTCACAGACAAGGGCCTTAACCTCTAAGGCATGTCTCTACCCCTCAAACTTTTCTGTAAAATAGGAATGGGAGTAATTCTACCAAACTCTTTCTATGAAGCCAGCATCACCCTGATACAAAAACCAGACAAAGACAGAAAAAAAAAAATGACAGCCCAATCTCCCTCAGGAACATGGTTTCAAAAATCCTTTACAAAATATTTGAAAACAGGATATAAGAATATATCAGAAAGATTATCTACCCCAACCAAGTAGGCTTTAACCAAGGGATGGTCCAACATGTGCAAATCAATAAATGTAATACACTACTTAAATGAACTGAAAGACAAAAATCACATGAGGATCTCAATAGATGCAGAAAAGGCATTTGAAAATCTCCAACATCCCTTCATGGTAAAAGTCCTATAGAAACTGGAAATAGAAGAAACATATCTCAACATAATAAAAGCTATGACAAACCTACAGCCAACATAGTACTAAATGGGGAAAAACTTGAACTGTTCAATTAAATTCAGGAACAAGACAAGGGTGTCCACTGTCCCCACTTTTATTTAATATAGTACTGGAAGTCCTAGCTATAGCAATAAGGTGAGAGACACTTATAAAAGGGATGTGAATTAGAAAGGAAGAGATCAAATCATCACTATTTACAGATAATATGATTCTATATATAAAGTACCCTAAAGCCTCTACCAACTAACTGTTAGAGCTGATAAACATTTTTAGTAACATAGCAGGATACAAAGTAAACACACAGAAATCAGTGGCCTTCCCTTATACTAACAGTAACATGCTTCCATTCATGATTGCCATAAATAAATAAATAGATACATAGATACATAAATAAATAAATAAGTAAAGTACCATGGAATAAACCTAACCAAGGAAGTGAAGGACCTCTATAATGAGAACTTTAAAACACACAAGTGAGAAATTGCAGAAAAAAACAAAAAGTGGAAAACTTCCCATGTTGTTCAATTGGAAGAATCAATATTGAAAATGCCAATCTTACCAAAAGTGATCTACACATTTAATGCAATCCCCAACAAAATTCCAATGGCATTCATCACAGAAATAGAAAAAAAAATTCTAAAATTCATCTGGAAGCACAAAAATTCCCTCAAATAGCCAAAACAATTTTGAGCAACAAAAGTAAGGCTGGTGGTATCACCATACCCAATTTAAAGCTATATTACAAAGCCATAGTAACAATCATAGCATGGTACTGGCACAAACACAGACACATAGATCAATGGAACAGAAAATAGAACGCAGATGTTAACCCAGGCAGCTACAGCTATCTGATTTTTGACATAAATGTGAAAAATATTCATTGGAGAAAAGACAGCCTCTTCAATAATTGTCTTCAAAGATAGCTACTGGGAAAACTGGATATCTATATGTAGAAGGATGAAAATGGATCATTGTCTTTCTCCATGCAAAAGAATGAAGTCCAGATGGATCAGAGACCCAAAACTCTGAAACTGCTAGAGGAAAAATTAGTAGAAACCATTCAACATATTGGCATAGGCAATGACTTTCTGAATATAAGCCCAATTGTTCAGGAAATAAAACCACTAATCAACCACTTAGATATCATGAACTTACAAAGCTTTTGTATAACAAAGGATACTGTGAATCTAGCAAAGAGATAACCTACAGAATAGGAGAGTCTTTGCCAGCCATATATCTGACAGAAGTTTAATATCCAGAATATACGAAGAGCTCCAAAAAAAAAAACCAAAAAAAAAAAAAACCAAGAAATTAAACAACCCAATTAAAAAAATGGGCTAAGCCACATGTTGGGTCATGATATGCAGAGACATTTATCCTACCCATAACTGTGGGCTAACTCCAGAATGCATGACCCATATACCTCAACAAGGAGGGACCAGGGGGAGGGTGTAGGACATGGATGAGCCTAACAATGGTACCAAATTGACTGTATTCGCTGAGTACAAAACTAATTAAAAAAAAAAAAAACACTATTCACCAAAAAAAAATGGGCTAAGGAACTAAATAGAGAGTTCTCAAAGGAAGAAATACAGATAGCATATAATCATTAAAAAAAAAAAAAGTGTTCTGTATCCTTAGCAATCAGGGAAATGCAAATTAAAACTACTTTGAGATTCCCTCTCATTTTTGTCAGAATGGCTACCATTAAGAAAACAAATGACAATAAATGTTGGCAAGGATGCAGAAAAAGGGGAACCCTTCTACACTGTTAGTGGGAATGTAATCTGGTACAGCCATTATGGAAATCATTGTGGAGGTTCTTGAGAGCGCTAAATTTACCACATTTATCATATGATCCAGCTATAACACTCCCAATAACTCTTCTCACCACCATAGATACATGTACAACCATGTTTATTGCTGCTATATTCACAATAGCTAGGAAATGTAACCAGTCTAGATGTCCCTCAATAAATGCACAGATAATAAAGATGTGGTACATTCACACAATGGAGTTCTATTCATCAATAAAGAAAAATGAAATTTGCAGGGAAATGAATGTACCTAGGAAGCATTATACTAACTAAGGTAACCCAGGCCCAGAAAACCAAACATCGCATGTTCTGTGTCATATGTGGATCTTAGCTACAAATGTTTAGAATTGTGTGTGAGCTGGAACCAAAAATTGGTAGCAGAGGCCAGTAAGCTAGAAAAAAGGCTATAATGGAGGGAGGAAAGGGAAGGACTTTAGGGGATGGTATTGTATATATGTAAGTAGAATAGATTACAGGGAGCAGAATGGCCTAAGTGAGGCCAGGGGAAGAGACTCAGTAAGAGAAAGATGGGACCAGGGTCAATCAAAATTCAAGATATTCTGAATAAGATATATGAAGGCTACTATTTTGGATAATGCCATGTACAGAAGACATAGATTGCTACTATAATATTTTCAGTGCCAGGGATGGGATATCTTCCAGGGAGTTGTTGTTCAGGGAGGTCCCTGTTGCCTCCAAAACATTACAGGCTATTGCCAAGGCCCTTGGTTTTCCATGAGTAACAGATGGTAAGACCCTATTGCTGAAGACCTCATATGCCTGGGCAGCAAGGTCACTGAGAAATCAAGCTGGTTCTGAGCTGAAAATCTCCCAACATACCAGTCAACTGAAATCTGGAAAAAAGCTGTACTGCATGCAACCCTATGCAAGACAGAATACATCAGTGGTGAGAACAGTAGACACTGGAAGCCACACGTTTGGTCAGACAGGGTAAATGACTGAATGGTTGCAATAGTGGCATGCCTGCTCTGGGGGAAACTAACTGCTCTCTCTCTCTCTCTCTCTCTCTTTTTTCTTTATTAGTTAGTTTTGTATTCAGCAAATACAGTCAGTTTGGTACCATTATTAGTCTCATCCATTACCTACTCCTTCCCCTTGGCCCCTCCTGGTTGAGGTATATGAGTCATGCATTGTGGAGTTAGCCCACAGTTATGGGTAAGATAAATGTCTCTGCATATCATGACCCAACATGTAGCTCTGACATTCTTTCTGCCCCCTCTTCCTCAAAATTTCCCTGAGCCATGTTGGGTTCATTTTTGGTCTGCTTCAGTGATGAGGTGTTGGGGGCCTCTGAGTCTCTGGCTCTCTGATTTAGTAGGAGTTTATTTTTCTCTGTGTTGATCTCCTTCACCCTTGTGCTGGTATCCAGTTCATCAGGAAAACAGCATCCTTGCTTGTTTCACCAATTTTTCTTAGTTCCAGCTGGGGCCCTTTGGAGGTATGATGGGGAGGCTCTCTCCTTAGGATCTACATTGATCTGAAAAAGAGAAGCATATTCTCCAATGGAGAAAAAGTTAGCACCAGGACAAAAGAGATAACCCTTACTTTTTTATAGAGAATTTAATAGGTGTAGGCCCTCTTGTAGCCCATGATTGATGTTAGCTTGATATTGGAGAGTGGGCTTATGTTTGGATATGGTTCTGACTTGTTTCCCAGCTCCAGCTATAGGGTCCCATACCACTGAGGAGATCAGTTAACCAAATTAAGAGCAGTTGGTTCCCCACCATGGCTGTGTGCCACTATTGCACTTGTATGGGCATCACAACAAGTTATTTGCTGCTAAGTAGGTTAGACCATGAGTTGCTTGGACAGATATTGGTCATTTTCCCCCAGTCGCCCATATAGCACCTTCTGGCACTAGACACGCTGACTGTCTGGGGACTGACTGTCTTCCAACTTCCAGCCATGCCATTCTATTTTGCATGTCAACCACATAAGGTGTCTAACTGCTCTCTAATTGGACTGGTGGCCCCACTCCATGGGAGGAAATACATGCCTGGCACTGAAAACCTAAACAAAAGCCTATGCAGGGGGTGAGGGGGGATCATAAGCCTTAGGAGTATAAAGCCTGCTCTTGTCTGGCTAAATTCATATACTATTCTCACAAAAATGCCCTGAATGCACTACACTTAATGTTCATATTCATATATTAATATTACACTCACTTTTGGTTAGAGGATCTTCTCTTTTCACATCATGGTGACCACTGGGATGACCCAAAAGGCAACATAGTGCTGATAAGGAGTGACAGAGGAGTGTTCAGCACTGAAACACCTCTATCACACCTTCCAAGTTTCAGAGTCCATTGCAGGCACTGCAACTGTCCAGACTGAAATTGGCCTTGATATCCATGACTTCACTGTGCATAGCAATACCTGCACAAGACCCTCATAATAGGAGAAAAACAAGATGACATCAAAATAAAAGAGACACTAATGCAGAGAGGGAGGAGGTATGATGGAGAGTGAAGTTGTGAAGAGGAAAGTTGGGATTGGGAGGCAATTATCATGGTTTGTTGTCTGTAAAGATAGAAATTGTCAACTAAAAAATAAAAATTAAATTAAAAAAGAACATCAGAGACCACCAAGATTCTAATTATAAACAAATAGGCCATTCTGAAAAAGTGAAATAAAAATGGTCAATAAACATAAATAATATGTTCACCCTTACTAGCCATCAGAGAAATACAAACTGAATCTACAATGAGATTCTGTGTTATACCAGCTACAATGACTATCATAAAGAAAATAATCAATATGGATAAGGATGCAGGGAAAAGGGAACCCTAATACACTGCTGGTGGTAATATGAATTATTCCAGCTACTATTAAAGTTAGTATGGACGACCCCCCATAAAACTGAAAGCAAAACTATAATATGACTCTGCTAACACTGATTGTGCATATACTTTAATATACAGAAATATCTGCATTTTCATATTTATTGCAGCACTTTTCATAAGAATCAAGCTATGGAATGAACCTATATATCCATCCACAGATAAGTAAATGAAGAAACTGTGTACAAGCTGGAGTTTTATTCAGGCATAAATAAGCATGGAACTTTTTTTCTTGCTGGAAAGTTGATGCAATTGGAGATCATATTAAGTGAAATGAGCCACACTAATAAATCAAACCATGTTTTCTCTCATTTATTGACCTAGATTTTATTGATTCATAATATTATGTGTACCCTCAGACCCACTTATATGTATAATAGCATATATAATGTGAAAACCAAAGGGAGACCAAGAGAAGAAAGGAAACTTGTATTAGGAGAATGGGGGAAAGGAGAAGTTGTCTTGAAATCAGTACAATAAAAATACATTATATACAGGACCATTTACCATTTGACATCAATGATGCTTTTGGCCTGAAAACCAGTTTTATATGAATCAAAATACCCTGTACATAAGCATGCAATCTGTGCTTTTCCATATCACGTAAGTCATATGAAAATCTACTTTTTTGGACAATGGAAAACACAGGAGCCATAGATTGTTACTAGAAAATTGTCAGTGCCAGGGATAGGATACCTTCCAGTTAGTTGTTGGCCAAGGAGGTCTCTGATGTCTCCAAAACCTTACAGGCTATTGCCAAGGCCTTTGGTGTCCCACCAGTAATAGATGGTAAAACTCTATTGCTAAAGACTCCACATAATTGGGCTGCAAGGTCACTGAGAAATCCTGCTGGAGCTGAGCTGAAAACCTCCTCCATGTAGACCAGCTGACAGAAAGCTAGAAAAAGTCATGTTGCATGCAGTTCAATGGGAGAGAGAATAATCGCCAATGAAGATACCCAACAGTGGACACTGCAAGCCTTACATTTGGCCAAAAGGTGCAATAGTGGCATGTCTGTTGTGGGGGAAATTACCTGCCCTCTAATTTGACTGGAGGCCCACTCCATGGGAAGGAATACATCCCTGATACTGAAAATCTACAACAGGGGTAGTCATGAGTCCTAGCAGTGTAATACTGCTACCGGCTAAATGTATTAATATGCTTACCAAACTGTCCAGTAAGCACTTCTCTTAAAGTTCATGCCCATATATTAATGCTACTCTCGCTTTCAGTTAGAAAACTTTCTCCTTTCAGGTGGCCATGACCTTGGGATGACTCAGAAGGTAGCATGGTGCTGAGAAGAAGGGTCAGAAGAGTGCTTGGCACTGAAATATCTCAATCACACCTTCAAAGGCTCAGTGTCCATTGTAGAAGAGGTAGCAGAAAGGATGTAAGAGCCGAAGGAAAGGGAGGAATCCTTAGAACGTGCTCCTCCAGACACAAAATGACCTGGATATCCATGACTTCACAGTGTCTGGCACGACCTACACAAGACCATCATAATAGGAAGAAAAAATAATGACAGCAAAATAAAACAAAGACTGATTTACAGGAGGAGGGAACATGAAGAAGAATGGAGTTTCAAATGGGAAAGTTGGGAAAAGGGAGGGAATTACCATGGGATATAGTTTACGATTATGGAAGTTGTCAATAAAAAAAAAAATAAAACGAACAAACAAAAATCAATAGGGCAAAGAACTCAAAGGGAATTATGTCTGTTTTATTAAAATGTCTGTGCCTGCCTTAAACATGACTTTTTTTTTTTTTTTTTTTTTTTGGTTTTTTGAGGTAGGGTCTCACTCTAGCCCAGGCTGACCTGGAATTCACTATGGAGTCTCAGGGTGGCCTCGAACTCACGGCGATCCTCCTACCTCTGCCTCCCGAGTGCTGGGATTAAAGGCGTGTGCCACCACGCCTGGCTTGACTTTTTTTTTTTTTGAAAAGGCAAGTACTTTATTGACTAGGTTATATCCATAAATGCTTAAACTGACTTTTAATTTTTTTTCTTTTTTCTTTATTAGTCAGTTCTGTATTCAGCAAATACAGTCAGTTTGGTACCATTATTAGGCTCATCCGTGACCTACCCCCTCCCCTTGACCCCTCCTTGTTGAGGTATATGGGTCATGCATTGTGGAGTTAGCCCACAGTTATGGGTAAGCTAAATATCTCTGCACATCATGACCCAACATGTAACTCTGACATTCTTTCTGCCCCCTCTTCCGCAAAATTTCCCTGAGCCATGTTGGGTTCAGTTTTGGTCTGCTTCAGTGATGAGGTGTTGGGGGCCTCTGAGTCTCTGGCTCTCTGATTTGGTAGGAGTTGATTTTTCTCTGTGCTGATCTCCTTCCCCCTTGTGCTGGTATCTGGTTCATCAGGAAAACAGACCCCTTGCTTGTTTCTCCAATTTTTCTTAGTTTCAGCCGGGGCCCTTTTGAGGTATGATGGGGAGGCTCTCTCCTTAGGATCTACATCTATCTGAAAAAGAGAAGCAGATTCTCCAATGGAGAATAAGTTATCACCAGGATAAATGAGATAACCTTTACTTTTTTTTTTTTTAATAGAGAATTTAATAGGTTTAGGCCCTCTTGTAGCCCACAATTGATGGTAGCTTGATATTGGAGAGTGGGTTTACATTTAGATCTGGTTCTGACTAGTTTCCCAGCTCCAGCTATGGGTCCCATACCAGTGAGGGGATCAGTTAGCCAAATTGAGAGCAATTGGTTCCCCACCATGGCTGTGTGCCACCACTGCACTTGTGTGGGCATCACAAGAAGTTATTTGCTGCTAAGTAGGTTAGACCATGCGTTGCTTCGACAGATATTGGTCATCACTTCATGTTCAAAACATTGGAGGGAATTGGCATGGTTGGTTCATATCTTAACCTAATAAAGGCAATATACGAAGCTCCGAAGGCCCAAATAATACTTAATGGAGAGAGACTGGAGGAATTCCCATTAAGATCAGGAACAAGACAGGGTTGTCCACTCTCACATCTGCTTTTCAATATAGTACTGGAAGTCCTAGCTCAAGCAATAAGACAGGAGAAGGAAATAAAAGGGATACAATTTGGAAAGGAAGAAGTTAAGTTAGCTTTATTCGCTGATGACATGATTATATATGTAAGAGACCCGAGAGACTCCATCCCAAAACTCCTGAAGGTGATTAACTCCTATAGCAAAGTAGCAGGATACAAAATCAATGCATAAAAATCAGTAGCCTTCCTTTATGCAAAGGACAAAGATACAGAAAAAGAAATAAGGGACATAGTCCCATTTTCAATTGCAACAAAAAAAAAATACCTTGGAATAACGTTAAGCATGACTTAGTCACACAAAATAAGTATGAATCAAGAGCACCTGAAAAAAAAAATGCTGAAATTTTTTTAAACTATTATTCTTAAGTCAAAATTGTGTTTGGACAAATCATATGTTGGTATCATCACTACGCTGTTGTTAAACCCTAGTATTTAAACATCAACATCACAGCTAAGACCATAGCTTCTAAGTTGGATAAAACTTCATATCCATCAACATATATTTAGTCCTCCTAAATGTACAGAAAAAAAGACTACAACCAGATTCGCTTTCTCAGTGATGCTTCCTTATGTAAAATAAAAGCTTTTGTTATTACCCATAAGGTAGCCAATGAAAATATATACTGTAAATTTGTTATAAACTTTAAATTCTTTATGTATCCTGATTTTTAATGTTTAATGGAAAATAATTTTGTCTTTGTTAATGGTGGTTTTGTGGTATGTAGCTGAAGTTGGCCTTGAACTACTGACTCATGATCCTCCTGCTTCTACCTCCCAAGTGAAGAATAAATTCCTTGCAGCGAAGAGGAACCCCTGGGTCTAGAGAGATGGCTCAGTGGATAAATTACTTGTCCATCAAGCTTGAGTCCTCAAAATCAATCCATCCTTGACTCAATGTAAGAAAGAGAACCATGGGAGACCTCAGTAATCTCAGCACACTGATAGCAAGGAAGGAGACATCAAAAATAATTTCCTCGACTTCCGGCCAAGATGGCGACCGCCTAGCTGCGCTGCAAATCCCGGGGAAAGAAAGGCAAGATATTAAGGGTATATAGTGGCTTTTAGGGGAGAGAAATCTGGGAGGGCACAGAGGTGGGGGAACAGGGAATTGCTGGTCCCCTTTCGGGCGGGTAGGCACCCCTCGCCCCAAATAACCGCCGTGTTCAAAGCTCCACCCCTGCCGCTGCTGCTGCTCCGGAGCCCGCACGGCTGCCACTGCGCGCCGATCGTTCCCTCCGCGCGGAAGCTTAGACTGCTCCGCACCCTCGTCCACTCGCCCACCTACTGAGTGTGCCCAGTCCCACAAGCTCAGACTGTATCTCTCGCTTGCATCAGCTCAGGTACCACCCCCTACCTGCCTGCCGCACCGGCGGGCCGCCATTGTCCCGTGGCGGGGGAGCGCAGACTGCTTGAGAACTCAAACAATTTTGGCGCCCCTGCCAGGTAGTAGATAGGCGGCTTTGGCAAGTGAGATTATTCCCTGCGTGCAGAAGCTTAGACTGCTCCGCACTCTCCTCCATTTGCCCTCTGTCTGCCGCGCGGCTGTCCACAATTGTCCTGTGGCGGGGGAGCGCAGACTGCTTCCGGTCCCAGCGTTCCCAGCCAAAGTCTGGGCGGCTTCAGTGCTTGGTGCCTTAGTGCCACTCCTAGCTGGAACGCAGGTAGCTGTGGCACAATACCGCTTGAGAACTCAACCAACCTTGGCGCCCCTGCCAGGTAGTAGATAGGCGGCTTTGGCAAGTGAGATTATTCCCTGCGTGCGGAAGCTTAGACTGCTCCGCACTCTCCTCCACTTGCCCTCTGTCTCCCGCGCGGCTGTCCACAATTGTCCTGTGGCAGGGGAGCGCAGACTGCTGCCGGTTCCTAGCGTGCCCAGCCAGAGTTCGGGCGGCATCAGTGCTTGGTGCCTCAGTGCCACTCCTAGTTCGAACGCAGGCAGCCTTGGCACATCACCGCTTGAGAACTCAGGCAACTTCGGCGCCCCTGCCAGGCAGTAGATAGGCGGCTTTGGCAAGTGACAGCCAAAGCCCAGGCTTCTTGGCAACGCCCCCAGGCTGCATAAGATTCCCATTGTTCTTGAGCCCAGGCTGATACGCCCACTTATCTGCCCATACACTGTCATGGGCAGAACACAGCGCAAAAGAAATAACATGAATAATCAAATGCAAGAAAATCCAATTAGATCACCCACTCCCACAATGAATACTTCTAACCAAAACATAGAAGAACAAATAGGACCAGAACACCACATTGAAGCTATGAGCAATGCAACTCTAACCAACCTATTGGTAGAACTTGCAGGAAAGCAACAAAGGGCAGACAATCGTGTGGATGCTGCCATCACTAAACTAGAACTAATAGATAAGAAATTGGAAGGATTAGATAAGAAAATGGAAGGATTTCAAAGAGAGTTAAGAGATTTGAGGGAAAGTGAAAAAAAAGAAGACCTTAAAAATCAGCTGACCATGCTAAATGAAGACATAAAGAAATGCAAGGATGAACTCCAAGAAGCATCAAGAAAATCAGAAAATGATGTGAAAAGGGAGCTTGACAGAGGGATGGAAATTATACATAGAAAAATAATAGAAAATGCAAACTTAATTGAACAAGCCCAAAACTCACTAGAAGCTCTCAAGAATAGAGTCAGCCAAGTGGAGGATAGAAACTCTGATCTGGAAGACAAGATGGAAGAAACAGTTAGAGAGTTCAAAAATTTCAGTAAGTTTAAAAGCTCCTGTGAACAGAACATGAGGGAATTGTGGGATACAGTTAAACGTCCCAATATCAGGATCATTGGAATACCAGAAGGAGAAGAAATCCAGACCAAAGGCATGGAGAACTTATTTAACAAAATAATTGAAGAAAACTTCCCCAATCTCTTAAAAGAAAGGCCCATCAAGATACAAGAAGCCAATAGAACTCCAAACAGACTGGACCAAAGGAGAAACTCTCCAAGACATATTATTATTAAGACTCTAAACATTGACACCAAAGAGAAAATCCTAAAAGCAGCTAGGGAAAAACAGCACACCACCTTCAGAGGTAACCCCATCAGAATTACTTCAGACTTCTCAATGGAAACCCTGAAAGCTAGAAGAGCCTGGAATGAAACACTCCAAAGTCTAAGAACCTATGGCTTCCAACCCAAACTACTCTACCCAGCAAAAGTATCCCTCATAATAGATGGTGAACAAAAAACTTTCCATGACAAAACTCAGCTTTACAATTATATGAACACAAAACCAAACCTACAGAGAGTATTTCAGGAAATTCTACACAGAGAAGAAAAAAATAATCAAACACAATTGCCTACAAGAAGCAGATCACAACATCCAAACTCAGAGTAGGCACAAAAAACTTCAATGCCCATGAAAACTCCAACCCACATTTACCATCACAATATGGCAGGGATCAAATCAAATCTCACAGTTATTACCCTAAATATTAATGGCCTTAATTCACCCATCAAGAGACACAAGCTAACAGGATGGATCAAAAAATTAGACCCCTCAATCTGTTGCCTTCAAGAAACCCACCTCACCATTAAAGACAGACATCTCCTCAGGGTGAAAGGGTGGAAAACAGTATTCCAAGCAAACGGGAATAAGAAACAAGCAGGTGTAGCTATATTAATATCGGATAAAATAGACTTCAAACCAAATATAATCAAAAAAGACAAAGAAGGCCACTTCCTACTTATCAAGGGAACGATCCATCAAGAGGATATCACAATCATAAATCTGTATGCACCAAACACAGGGGCACCACAGTTCATAAAACAAAACCTACTTGACAATAAAACAGAAATAACCACAAACACCATCATAGCTGGGGACTTCAATACACCATTATCAGTAATAGACAGATCATCCAAACAGAAACTCAACAGGGAAGTAAGAGAGCTCAACAAAACCATAGATCACTTAGACCTAACGGACATCTACAGAACATTCCATCCCAAATCCACAGATTACACATTCTTCTCAGCAGTCCATGGAACATTCTCTAAAATAGACCATATATTGGGTCACAAAGACTGCCTCCACATATTTAGGAAGATTGACATAATTCCCTGCATGATATCAGATCACAATGCTATATTGCTAGAAATCAACAATAAAAGACCCACCAAGAATCCCAAAGGCACCTGGAAACTGAACAGCACACTTTTAAACAATAAATGGATAGTGGATGAAATAAAAAATGAAATTGCAAAATTTCTGGAATTGAACGACAATGAGAACACATCGTATCAAAACTTATGGGACACAATGAAGGCGGTCCTCAGGGGAAAATTCATAGCACTCAATGCCTTCGTAAAAAAGACAGAAAGGTCCCAAATCAATAACCTAACCATCCACCTAAAGGCACTGGAAAAACAAGAAAAATCCAACCCAAAGAGCTCCAGAAGGAAAGAAATAATTAAAATCAGAGCAGAAATCAATGAATTGGAAACCAAGGAAACAATTAAGACAATTGACAAAACAAAGAGCTGGTTCTTTGAAAAAATAAACAAGATTGACAAACCCCTGGCCAATCTGATCAAGCAAAAAAAGGTGAAGCTTCAAATTAACAAAATTCAAAATGAAAAAGGAGAGATCACAACAGACATAAGTGAAATTGGGAGAATCATCAGGACTTATTTCAAAAACCTCTACTCCACAAAACTGGATAATGTGGAGGAGATGGATAAATTCTTGGACACATACCATCTACCAAAGCTAAACACAGAGCAGATTAATCACCTCAATCAACCCATCACACTCATGGAGATTGAAAAAGTAATAAAAAACCTCCCAAAAAAGAAGAGCCCAGGACCAGATGGCTTCTCAGCTGAATTCTACCAAACCTTCATGGAAGAACTCAAACCAATCTTCCTCAAACTGTGCCACACAATTGATGAACAGGGAAAGCTACCCAACTCCTTTTATGAAGCTAGCATCACCCTAATTCCAAAACCAGGCAGAGATGCCACAAGAAAAGAAAACTACCGGCCTATTTCCCTGATGAATTTAGATGCAAAGATCCTAAACAAAATCCTTGCAAACCGAATCCAACAACACATCAAAAGCATTATCCACCTTGACCAAGTGGGATTCATTCCAGGAACACAGGGGTGGTTCAACATACGGAAATCTGTCAATGTAATACACCACATAAACAAGGATAAACATAAAAACCACATGATCATTTCGATAGATGCAGAAAAGGCCTTTGACAAGATTCAACACCACTTCATGTTCAAAACATTGGAGAGAGTTGGCATGGTTGGTTCATATCTTAACCTAATAAAGGCAATATACGAAGCTCCGAAGGCCCAAATAATACTTAATGGAGAGAGACTGGAGGAATTCCCATTAAGATCAGGAACAAGACAGGGTTGTCCACTCTCACCTCTGCTTTTCAATATAGTTCTGGAAGTCCTAGCTCAAGCAATAAGACAGGAGAAGGAAATAAAAGGGATACAATTTGGAAAGGAGGAAGTTAAGTTAGCTTTATTCGCAGATGACATGATTATATATGTAAGAGACCCGAGAGACTCCATCCCAAAACTCCTGAAGGTGATTAACTCCTATAGCAAAGTAGCAGGATACAAAATCAATGCACAAAAATCAGTAGCCTTCCTTTATGCAAAGGACAAAGATACAGAAAAAGAAATAAGGGACATAGTCCCATTTTCAATTGCGACAAAAAAAATAAAATACCTTGGAATAACGTTAACCAAGGAAGTGAAAGATCTATACAATGAAAACATAAAAACACTCAAAAAAGAAATTGAGGCGGACTTGAGAAAATGGAAAGACCTCCCATGTTCCTGGATAGGCAGAATTAACATTGTGAAGATGACAATCCTACCAAAGGCAATTTACAGATTTAATGCAATACCAATTAAAATCCCCACAGTGTTCTTCACAGAGATAGAAAAAATGATCTCAAATTTCATATGGAAAGGCAGAAGGCCTCGCATTTCCAAACATATCCTCTGCAAAAGAAATACCTCTGGAGGCATCACCATACCTGATCTAAAGCTATATTACAAAGCCATAGTAATAAAAACAGCATGGTACTGGCATAAAAACAGGACTATAGATCAATGGAATAGACTTGAGGACCCGGACTTTGGGTCAAGCAACTATAGCTACTTGATATTTGATAAAGGCCCAAACAATATACGCTGGAAAAAAGACAGCATCTTCAACAAATGGTGCTGGACAAACTGGATAACCATATGCAGGAAACTAAAACTTGACCCACACATTTCACCATGCACTACACTCAAGTCCAAATGGATCAAAGATCTCAATATAAGACCAGAAACTCGAATACTACTGGAAGAAAATTTAGGAAGTACATTCCATGATATAGGAATGGAAAAAGACTTCCTGAACAAAACCCCAGTAGCTCATGAACTTAAACCATCACTCAACCAATGGGACCACATGAAGCTGAGGAGTTTCTTTACAGACAAGCATACAATTAGCAAAGCCAATAGATTACCCACAGAATGGGAGAAAATATTTGTGGGTTATCCAACTGATAGAGGACTAATCTCTAGAATCTACAAAGAACTCAAAAATCTAAACAGTAAGAAGTCAAACACCCCACTCACAAGATGGGGCAAAGAGCTGAACAGGCAGTTCACAGAGGAAGAAATAGAAATGGCAAACATACACTTAAGAAAATGTTCATCATCCCTAATCATCAGAGAAATGCAAATTAAAACAACTATGAGATTCCACCTTACCCCAATAAGGATAGCAAGCATCAAAAAATCAAATAAAAATAAATGCTGGCGAGGATGTGGAGAAGTAGGAACACTCATCCACTGTTGGTGGGAATGTAGGATGGTACAACCACTTTGGAAAGCAATATGGAGACTTCTGAAAAAGCTGAGTATAGAGATACCAACAGACCCAGTTATTCCCTTACTGGGCATCTACCCTAAAACCTTCAAACCACAGACTAAAGAGATTTGCTCAACCATGTTTATAGCGGCTCAATTTGTAATAGCTAAGAGCTGGAATCAACCCAGATGTCCATCACTAGAAGAATGGATAACTAAGATGTGGTATATCTACACAATGGAATTCTATACAGCAGTAAGAAAAAATGACACAATGAAATTTGAGGAAAAATGGTTGAACCTGGAACAGATCATTCTCAGTGAACTTACCCAATCACAGAAAAAAAATCGCCACATAGTCTCACTCATCTACAGCACCTAACCTGAATCTACCGAAGATACCTTACATACCCAGCAAGCATCTCCTAGATTAGACACTAGGATGGAAGGGGAGGGAGGGGAGGGCATCAAAGGGGTGGGAAACACAAATCTAGACCCAAACGGCAATGGTACCATAATCTTCTACTTACTAAAAGATAGACCAAATGGCTGATCCTTCACCAGGCCCTTACAGGGAACACCTGAACCACAAGACACTGGAGAGGGTAAGATTAAGACTAACCTTAGTCTCCTACATCTTCCCTCCCTCACTTCCCCTCTCCCTGTCTCTCTCTCTCTTACCTCTAACTCTTGTATATTAGTTATCTTTTTCCTCATTTTCTTAGTGGGCACTGACCTGTAACTCCCAGAACCAGCATGGGGCTATCATCCACAATGAGCTTTTGATCAGAGAGACCTACAAGGTTTCCTAAAAGACAGACAGATTTCTGTCAGAGTACTTGATGACCCACCAAAGGTTAGTGGTAAGACCCTACTGCTGAAGATACCTTATGTGATTGACATGCAAATTAGAATGGCATGGCTGGAAGTTGGATGAGAGTCAGTCCCCAGACAGTCAGCGCATCTAGTGCCAGAAGGTGCTACATGGGCGACTGGGGGAAATTGACCAATATCTATCGAAGCAACGCATGGTCTAACCTACTTAGCAGCAAATAACTTATTGTGATGCCCACACAAGTGCAGTGGTGGCACACAGCCAACGTGGGGAACCAACTGCTCTCAATTTGGCTAACTGATCCCCTCACTGGTATGGGACCCATAGCTGGAGCTGGGAAACAAGTCAGAACCATATCCAAACATAAGCCCACTCTCCAGTATCAACCTACTATCAATTGTGGGCTACAAGAGGGCCTACACATATTAAATTCTCTATAAAAAAAAAAAAATGTAAGGGTTATCTCATTTGTCCTGATGCTAACTTACTCTCCGTTGGAGAATCTGCTTCTCTTTTTCAGATAGATGTAGACCCTAAGGAGAGAGCCACCCCATCATACCTCAAAAGGGCTCCGGCTGAAACTAAGAAAACTTCGAGAAACAAGCAAGGGGGCTGTTTTTCCTGATGAACCAGACACCAGCACAAGGGGGAAGGAGATCAGCATAGAGAAAAATCAACTCCTACCAAATCAGAGAGCCAGGGCCTCAGAGGCCCTCAACACCTCATCACTGAAGCCGACCAAAAATGAACCCAACATGGCTCAGGGAAATTTTGCGGAAGAGGGGGCGGAAAGAATGTCAGAGTCACATGTTGGGTCATGATATGCAGAGACATTTAGCTTACCCATAACTGTGGGCTAACTCCACAATGCATGACCCGTATACCTCAACAAGGAGGGGCCAAGGGGAGGGGGTAGGTCACGGATGAGCCTAATAATGGTACCAAAATGACTGTATTTGCTGAATACAGAACTGACTAATAAATAAAAAAAAAAAAAAAAAAAAAATAATTTCCTCAGAGCTCACAGCAAATGCACAAAGAACAAAAGCAGAGTGAGATCCAAAGATCCAACCAATCTCAAGCCAGAAGGAAAGGTGAAGGCTGACCCAAAATTTGTCTGCAGTAGTCCACACATGCACAGTGTTATGTGTGCAACAACACTTACTCACACAAAACTCACACATACAATACATACAGCTCACACACATACACCCAAGTACATCCAAAGTGAAAATTAGAAAACTGAAAAAAATCATCTATATTTCATTGAGATCATGGTTTCCTATAAGAAGAGCTGACTACACTTATGTTAAGTTTTAACTTGGGAATCTTATTTTTCTATTTTAAATTTAAACTGAGAGTGATCAGTTACAATGTGGCTGTAGGGTAAAACAGTATGCTGAAGTTAAGTAGTTTGGTCTCTTTGAATTATAGAGATTTGTTTTCTTACAAGATTTATGTTTAACCTAAAGCAATGTACATTAAAAAAAAAACATTTCCTGGATGATTAATCTAGAGTTATGTTTAAAATAATTGAAAGGTGAAAGTATTTGTTTAAAACTTTGAAATATATTTGGGAGAACTATATCTTAGAATTTTTAGGGATTTTGAGATTGATAAATTGTCATAAAACCTATAACAGAAATGCTAGGGTTTTATTATTTTCAATACTGTATATGTGATGAGTTCATTAAAATATTATTGATTTTATGACATAAGATTTTTGTTACACATATTATAGTAATGTAAACATAATGTCTACAAATAAGTACTATTCTTGATATATACTGATCACACTTCATGCATAAATTTGTTTCTGTAGAAATAATAATACTTCTGAGGAAAATCAACTGAAGATAATTTAATCAAACTCTCTGAATAATACATATTTTATTCATTTGCATAGAAATACAGTCTAATCTAAGTATAAATTATAAATTTTAAAAAGCCACAAACATAACATATATTAGTCAACTTTGTTTAATTCAAAAAGGCAATGCTTCAGTGATGCCTTAGTACTTCTAATGGATAACTTCAGTATGAGGAAAACTAGTTATTCCATTAATATTATATTCCAAAAGGGTGATACTGACATTTTCTGAAAGCTCATCCTGTTATATGAGAAAGACATATATTCAACCTATTCCTCTTTAGATCATATAGTAATAAGTTATATAATTTTAAAACATAAAGACTTCCATGTCATAATTTTCTATTTTTTCCCAATTACATTCCTGAATATTTCATATGAAAGTAAGTCTGTGGCATTTTGCTATTTGTCACACTTCCTTTCTGTTCAGTGTTAAAATTACCTGGCTTATTTTGAAATATGTCCACCATGGTTAAATTATGACCCTGATAAAATGTTCTGAAATGCTAACTAATGAGTTGGACAAATAGCTTACTGTCTAAAGCACTTGCCTTGCAAGTACCTGATCGTGGAACTCAGAACAGATGTAAATCCATGTGCTGTAGAGTGAGTGTCTTTGATCCAGTTAACCTATGGCAAGATGGGAGACTGAAGCAGGTGAATCCCTGGGAGTTCTTGGAGTGCCTAGCTGAGTAATAGAGAGACCATGCATTAGACAGGGTGAAAGTTCTGTAAAATTAGGTTAAGGATTAAAGTACACTCTAAATACAATATGAAGTGTCTCTTTATAAAAAGAGACATTGACACAAACATAGAAGAAAAGGCTATGTGACAATAGAGGCAAAGATGAGAGGAGAACAGCAAAGATGTCTAGAAACCAACTAATCAGCTAAGAGACATGAATGGACTCATGCTACCATCCACACAAAGAGTTTTAGTCTCATGAAAGGTGAATTGAAAATTATATTTTGTTGTTATGTTACCGAGTTTATTGAGGATTGTAATAACCCTTGAACATGTGTTTTTCAGTTAAACCTATGGAGGATTTATAATTGTATATCTATCATTGTACTAGGAAAAAATAATTACCCTGGAAAGTAGTTTGATTCCATAGTGCTGGAATATTATTCACTGCTGTAAATTAGATTGGTTTCAATTACTGTATTCAGCAATTCTATGCACACTCATTGGCTCAAGAATGGGACAAATGAAATGGGACTTATCCTTAAGGAGGTAAATACTTATGATTTTAAAGAATGAAGTAGATGCCTGTAGAGAGCTTATCAGGTAGGGTACCTGCTTGAAAAGCTGAAGGACACAGATTCAATTCCCCAGTCCCCATGTAAGCCAGAAGCAAAAGGTGATAATGTATCTGAAGTTAATTTGCAGTGACTATAGGCACTGACACACCCTATCTCTCTCTCTCTCTCTCTCTCTCTCTCCCTCTCTCTCTCTCTCTCTGCCTCTTTCTCTCTCAAATGAATGAATAAAAATATCTATTAAAAAAAAAGAATGAGTTTGCCTGTGCCAGAGGGTTTGTGGGTAGGCACTGCATGGGTCAGATCCCTGTTTCCTGGATCTGCATAGCTCCCTGGTCTGGGTTCCTTGAATCAGATGGTGTTCTGGCAGGTGTGGCATGGAGTGAATAGGCCAGATGCCAGTTTTTGAGCTCCCTCTAGTACCCTGGTCCAGGTAGGTCTCATTGTGCCTTGCTTGGGGATGTCTGGGCCCTGCATGGGCTGTGGAATCAGGCCATTTCTTCTGGTACCCTGACTTGCCAGGGAGTACCAAGATTCCTGTTCACCTGAGTCAGAGGGTGCATGAGGCAAAGGACAAAACCTTGCTTCCTTCTCAATACAATAAAGATTCTCCCTAAAATCGGTAGACCACAACACAAAAAAGGCCAACAAAAGGCAGAAAACTGAGCAATCTCCACCATGATTCCTAGTCCTACTGTGGAAGCCTCCAATGAAAACATAGAGAATTAAACAGAAATTCAATCCGAAACTGAAAACACAACCACCGATGAGACCCTAATCTAAAGACTCACAGATCTGGAAGCAAACCATCAAAGAACCAAAAACTGTATCAATGAAATTGAACAGAATCATCTTTTAGAGCATTCAGCTTTTCACAGCAGGCTTAACATGAATGAAGAAAACAAAAGAACCCTCAAAACAGAAATGAATGAATTGAAGGTGAGTCAAGAAATGGAAGATATCTACTGGGCATGGTGGCACACACCTTTAATCCCAGCACTTGGGAAGCAGAGGTAGGAGGATCAACAGGAGTTTGAGGCCACCCTGACACTACATAGTGAATTCCAGGTCAGCCTGGCCTAGATTGAGACCCTACCTCAAAAGTCAAAAACAAAAACAAAAACAAAAAAATAATAAAAATTAATTAATTAATTAATTAAATTTTTTTAAAAAAAATAGAAGATCTCAACAACTGGTTGATTAAGCTTAATAAAGACTTGATCAAATGCTATAGTGAATTTCAGGAAGCATTAAGAAAATCAAAACTCGAGCCAGACATGTTGGCACATATCTTTACTCCCAGCACTTGGTAGGCAGAGGTAAGTGGATCACCATGAGTTTGTGGCCACCCTAAAACTACATAGTTTATTCCAGGTCAGTCTGGGCCAGAGTGAGACCCTACCTCAAGAAAAAATAATCAAAACTCAAACTGAAATCATACCTCAAAAAAGACATGGACATGATGCAAAATAACACAACAGAACACAAAAATTAAATAGACCTTAAAAAATAAACCTCTCTAGAAGCCCTCACCAACAGAATAACTCATGTGAAAGATAAAACCTCTGACCTAGAAGACAAGACAGAAGAAATTGATTGGGAAGCCAAAATCTTCACTAAGTTCAAAAAATTAAGTGAACTGAATATGAGGGAATTGTGGGATACCATAGAAACACCAAACACTGGGATCATGGGTATACAAGAAGGAGCAGAAATCCAGGCCAGAGGCATAGAGAATATATTCAACAAAATTATTGAAGAAAAATTTCCAAATCTCTCAAAAGAGTCCCATCCAGATGCAAGAAGCCCACAGAACACAAAATTTACAGGACAAAAGAAATTCTCCAAGACACATCATAGTTAATAAACACTTAACAAGGAAAACAAAGAAACAGTGTTAAAAAGAGCAAGAGGGAAACAACTCACAACATACAAAGTCAATCCAATGAGAATTGCATCAGATTTCTAAATGAAAGCTCTGGAAGCCAGAAGGGTCTGGAATGGAACACTTCAAATCCTCAAAAGCCATGGATTCCAACCCGAGCTACTCCACCCAGCAAAAGTATCCCTCATAATAGATGACGAAAGGAGAATGTTGCATGGCAAAAGTCAACTCTGTGATTATATGAACACAAAGACAAACCTACAGAGAATACTTCAGGGAATACTCCACATAGGAGAGTCAAACAACCAATGTGTATAGCCAACCAAAAGAAAATCACAATAAACAAAAGTAGACCAGGATCACCATAGTACAAAACACAAGAAAGCACCAAACCCCATAAGCACCTCATCATGGCAAGGATTAATTCAAACTTCACAGTAATAACCTTGAACATTAATGGACGTAACTCACTAATCAAAACACACAAGTTATCAGGGTGGATCAAAAACAATGGACCCTTCCATCTGCTGTCTTCAAGAAACCCACCTCACCATTAAAGACTGAAAACTACTCAGGGTAAAAGGATGGAAAAATGACATTCCAAACAAATGAAAATTGAAAAGTGGGTGTTGTTATATTAATATCTGATATAACACTTTCAAAACGAAAGCAGTAGAAAAGGGCAATGAAGTCCCCTCCTTACTCAACAAGGGAATGATCCAATATGAGAATCTCACAATCATGAATATATATGTGCCAAACACAGGTGCACCACAGTTCACAAAACAAAATCTACTTGGCAAAAACACAGAACTGAACACCAACACCATCACAGTTGGAGACTTCAGTAATCCACTATAATCAATAGACAGATCATCCAGAGCTCAACAACATCATAGATCAGCTATACCTAACAGGTATCTATGGGACTTTCAACCTCAACTCTACAGGATACACATTCTTCTTAGCAGCCCATGGAACCTTCTCCAAAATATATTAGGCCATAAAGAATGCCTCCATAAAGTCAGGAAAATTGATGTAACTTCCTGCATCATGTAAAATCACAGTGCTTTATAGCTAGAAATTAACAAGAGACACATCCGGAATGCCATCAACTCCTGGAGACTAACTAACACACTTTTAAACAATGAATGGGTTGTGGAAGAAATCAAAAGAAATTATAAAATTCCTAGATTTGAATGATGAAGAAAACACAACTTACCAAAACTTATGGGACATAAGGCACTGCTAAGGGGAAAATTCATAGTGCTAACAGCCTTCATTACAAGAAGCAGAGAGATCCCAAATTAATAACCTAATTTTCCACCTAAAGGCACTGGAAAAACAAGAACCTAACAGAAAGAGTTCAAGATGGAAAAAAATAATAATCAAGATTAGAGCAGAAATTAATGAAATGGAAACAAAGAAAATAATTTTAAAATAAATAACGAATAATAAATAAACAAAGAGCTGATTCTTTGAAAAAATAATAAGATTGACAAAATCCTGGCTAATTTGATCAATCAAAAAAAAAAAAAAGAGAGAGAGAGAGAGAAGAGGAAGTTTCAAATTAACAAAATCAGAAACAAAAAAGAATACATCACAACAGACACCAATGAAATTGTAAGAAACATCAGGGCATACTGCCAAACCTCTACTCCACAGAATGAAATAATCTGGAAGAAATGGATGAATTTCTAGAAACACATTACCTACCAAATCTAAACTAAGAGCAGATTAACCTCCTAAACAAACCTATCACATCCATGTGATTGAAAACGTAATGAGGTAATCAAAAATCTCCCCAGAAAGAAAAGTCCAAGACCAGATGTCTTCTCAGCCAAATTCTATCAAGCCTTCATTGCAGAACTTATACCATTTTTTCTCAAACTGTTTTGCATTATCAGAGACCAGGGAATCCTCCGCAACTCTTTTTATGAAGCTACCATCACCCTAATACCAAAACGAGACAGAAACAAGAAAAGAAAACTCTAGGCCTATATCTCAGATGAACTTAGATGCAAAGATCATGATCAAAATCCTTGCAAACCAAATTCAACAACATATCAAAAGAATTATCCACCTTGACCAAGTAGGCTTCATCCCATGGATGCAAGTTTGGTTCAACATACATATATCAATCAATGTAATGCACCACATAAATAAATATAGCGACAAGAAGCACATGATCATCTCAATTGAAGCAGAGAAGGCCTTTGACAAATTATCTCACAACTTCATGATCTAAACACTGGAAATAATGGGTATGGAGGGTTTATATCTCAACCAAATTAAGGCTATATATGAAGAACCTAAAGCCCAAATGACACTTAATGGGGGAAAAAACAAGGAGCACCCAACCCAATTAGAGTATGACAGGGGTGCCAGCTCTCACCACTGCTCTTCAGCACAATACTAGAAGTAGTAGCACAAGCAATAAGACAGTAGAAAGAAATTAATGAGATTCAAATTAGAAAGGAAGACATCAAGTTAGCCCTAATTGCAGATGGCATGATTCTGTACATAAGTGACCAGAAAGTCTCCATCTCAAAACTTTTAAAGTTGATAAATTCCTTCACCTAAGTGGCACCATACAAATTCAATGCACAAACATCAGTAGCTTTTCTGTATGGAAAAGTCAAATATACAGAGAAAGAAATCAGTGAGGCTACTTATTTTAAATAGCAACAACAAAAAAAATCTAAATACCTTGGTATAACACTAGCCAGGGATGTGAATGACCTATTATAGCAGACAGATTCAGGTTCACGGAGATGGACTTCCAGACCAGGCACAGTTATGGAGGAAGGAATATTTATTGAAGCTCACAGATCCAGGGGAAGTCCATAAATGGCAGAAGAAGCTGGCCTGCCTTCACAGGACCAAGCAGAGAGAGAGAAGTACAAGCCTAAAGCCTAAAGCCAAAAGCCATACCGCACAGCACACTTCAGGAACTCCAGCTAGGCACACTTTGCATATCTTTAGATTGCAATCTGAAACCCACCACCACAAGTAAAGTTCCACCCAGTGACATTGCCTCCAGCAAGGTGACTGCAAAATGCAAACTACAAACAATAAAGAACTGAATATATTGGGGGCTATCTATTCAAACTACCACATTCCGCCCCTGGCCCCCAATGTATTTATAACCATTACACACTGTAAATTGTAATCAGTTCAGTTTTAAAGGTCCCCACAGTCTTGACCAATTTAAGATATTAAGACCTGTAAAATCAAACAAGTTAAACATTTCTAACATATAAAGGCACAGAGTAAACATTTCCAACTGGTAGAAGGCATAGCAAGGAGAGACTAAAACAATGCAAACTCAACCACCATCAAACTTCTGCAGTTCAAGTTCAAGTTCAATACAACCAGCCCCTCCAGCTGGGCAGAGTAGCCGGGGAACACTTCCATCCTAGGCCAACAATGCACTCTATGGTAGCCCTTGCCCAGTCCTGGTATATAGAAAACATCTTCTGATCTTCATGCAAGCCACGGTCCATCTTCTGAAGGCTCTTTCAGCCCATCATGTTATCATGCCCTGCCTCATGCTGCATCTCAGCAGCAGCTCCTGGAACTGTGTGCAATTCATGACCACTCCTCACATTTTCCAAAGGCTCTTTCAGCCTATCAGGGCATCAGGCCCTACCTCATGCAGCATCTCAGCGGCAGCTCCTGGAAACACGTGCAATTCACGGCCACTCCATGCATTTTTCGTGCTTCTGAAACCAATACCAGGTGTGTAGGACACAGCCATGTTCTTAATTCACAGACAAAATAAATCATAACCTTGAAAAGCAGGTTCTTCTCCAGTCAACTCTTTCCAAAACTGTTTGCATTTATATTATAGTCTTTCCTCAGACATCCTTCCCACGGTAAAGCAATTGGACCATCTTCCTTAAGATTGCTAATGTGTTTGACAATAGCAGATTCAGTAACCTAAAACCAGTCTCAGTGCCTGTAATTTTAACTTGCTTGAGGTTTTCCAGCTTAAAATCTTAAATCTCTCAGTCCAATATTTTTAGCCAAGCACATCAGTCCATTACAAATTTAACCTTTATCAAACTCTCTGGTCCTGGGCAGCAGGACACAGCCAGCCCTTATGCCAGTAGCCCAGTTCCAAGAAAGTCTTCTGCAGTTTTTCCTTCCCCTTAGAAAGCTCCTAAGCCAAGCCTTGAAGTTCAATGCTGTCTGCACTTAGCATTCTCAGACTGTCATCAGAATAGTCCATAAAACTTGGCTTACCACTCCAGAAGACATCTTCAGTTGTAAGCACCAAGTCCACGCCTATTCCTCCACAACAAAGGTTCCAAAAGATCAACATCCACATGATCAGGTTCATCTCGGTCCACTCCTCTGTACCAAGTTCTGCAGCAGACAGATTCAGGTTCACTGAGATGAACTTCCAGACCAGGAACAGTTATGGAGGAAGGGATATTTATTGAAGCTCACAGATCCAGGGGAAGTTCCATAAATGGCAGAAGAAGCTGGCCTGCCTTCACAGGACCAAGCAGAGAGAGAGAAGTACAAGCCTAAAGCCAAAAGCCATACCACACAGCACACTTCAGGAACTCCAGCTAGGCACACTTTGCATAACTTTAGATTGAAATCTGAAACCCACCACCACAAGTAAAGTTCCACCCAGTGACATTGCCTCCAGCAAGGTGACTGCAAACTGCAAACTACAAACAATAAAGAACTGAATATATTGGGGGCCATCTATTCAAACTACCACACCTATATAATGGAAACAAGCAAACAAACAAAAAAGAAAACACTCAAGAAAGAAATTGAGGAGGCCTTGAGAAGATGGAAAGACCTCCCATGCTCCTGGATAGGTAGAATTAATATTGGGAAAATGGCAATTCTAGCAAAAGAAACATACAGATTTAATGCAATAACAATAAAAATACCAGCATCATTCTTCACAGAGATTTTAAAAATGATCTAAAAAGTCATATGAAATGGAAGAAGGCCTCCTATATCCAAACATATCCTTAGGAAAACAAAAACAAAGACAAAACAAAACACTTATGGTGATATCACCATACTCAGTATAAAGCTATATTACAAGCCATAGTGACAAAAACCAGCATGTTACTGGAATAAAAACAGAAATGTAGACCAATGGAACAGAACTGAAGACCCAGACCTTAGGTCAAGTAACTAAAGCTATTTGATCTTTGACAAAGGTGCCAATAATATAGACTGGAGAAAAGATAGCATCTTCAACAAATGGTGTTACACAAATTGGGTGACCATATGTAGAAAAATTAAATTAGAACCACTCATTTCATGATACAGAAAGATCAAGTCCAAATGGATTAAAGGCATAAATATAAGACCTTAAATTCTTCAACTACTGGCAGAAAAAAATGGAGGCATGCTCCACAATATATGACTAGGAAAAGACTTCCTGAGAAAAACCCTAGTAGTCCAGGAAATTCAAGAAACACTCCACCAATAGGATCTCATGGACTTGAAAGGTTTTTGCACAGACAAACAAACCATAAGCAGAGCCAACATATTACCCAGTGCATGGGAGAAAATCTTTGCCAGCTATACCATTCATGGAAGCCTAATATCTAGAATCTATCAAGAACACAAAAAACTAACCATTAAAATATCAAGCAACCCACTCCAAAAGTGGGGCTGAAAACTGAATAGGGAGTTATGAGAGGAAGAACTACAAATGTCTAACAGACACTTAGGAAAATGTTTAACACCCCTAACCATTATGGAAATTCAAATTAAAACAACTATGAGATTCCACCTCACCCCAGTAATGAAAGCAAACATTAAAAAATGAAATGAAAAAAAAAATATTAGAGAGGATGTGGAGAAATTGGAACACTCATTCACTGTTGGTGGGAATGTAAGCTAGTACAAGCACTATGGAAATCAATAGGTAGACTTCTGAAAAGGATGAATATAGAGTTATCAACAGACCCTGTTATTTCCTTCCTGGGCATTTATCCTAAAAGTAATACATCTCAGTTGAGAGATATTTGTTCAATAATGTTTATAGCTGCTCAATTCATTATAGTTAAGAACTGAAATCCACCCAGTTGAACATCATTGGAGGAATGGATAATCTCAGCAGTAAGAAAAAAATGAAACATTGAAATTTGTAGAAAAGTGGTCAAACTTGGGACAGATCATTCTAAGTGAACTCACACAATCACAGAAAGACAACCATCACATGACCTCTATCATCTGAAGTCCCTAACCTGGATCAGCCCAAGTTGCTGACATAACTGAATAGCATCGTGAGGCTTGGACAATAGGGAGGGTAGGGCTTGGGGAAGGGGAAGCGTGTGGGGGGACACAAAATTGAGCCCAAATTGAACTGACACCATAGAATCCTATATCCAGGAAGTCAGAGTAAAAGGTGCAACCCTCAAGAGGACCTTAGGGGCAGCACCTGAACCGAAGGTCTGTGGAGAGGGTGAGACAAAGCCTAACTAATTTCTCTGGTTTTTCTGTCTTTTTCTTTTTTCTTTTCCCTGGCCAATGGCATGTAATTCCTATACTAGGATGTGGTTTAAAATATTTCATTTTTATTTATTTTTATTTATTTATTTATTTATTTATTTATTTATTTATTTATTTATTTATTTATCAGAGAAAGAGAGAGAGAGAATGGGCATGCCAGGGGCTCCAGCCTCTGTGAACAAACTCCAGATGAATGGGCCCCCTTGTGCATCTGGCTAATGTGGGTCCTGTGGAATCCAACCTGGGTCCTTTGCCTTTGCAGGCAAGTGCCCCAACCACTAAGCCAATCCTCCAGCCCTAGGATGTGGTTTATATCCACAGTAAGTTGCTGTTCAGAGAGACCTATTAGCTCTCCCAATACAAGCAAACAGAATTCTGTCAAAGCATTTGATTACCCACTAGATACTAATGGTAATAGTCTACTGCTGAAGACACCATACACTGTTGGCACAGACCATGGAGAGACCTGGGGGAGTTCATAAGAGAACCACTCCCCAGACAATTAACACATCTAGTGCTGGAAGGCATTACATGAACTTCTAGGAAAAAGTGGCCAACATCTGTCCAAGCAACTCAAATCTAAGCTACTAAGAAGCAAACAACCTGATATGAGGCTCACACAAGTCCAGTCGTGGCACATAGCCAAGGTGGGTAGCCAACTGCTCTTGGATTGGCTAACAAATTAAAAATCTCAGTGGAAAGGAAACCTATCTGGAACTGGGAAACAATTAAGAATCATATCCAGATTATGATTCCACTTTCTATTGTCAAGCTCCCATTAACCTTAGACTATAAGAGGGTCCACACCCTTTTAATTCTCTCTAAATAATGGTTATCTCATTTAACTGGTGCTGACTTCATTCTCTGTTGGAGAATCTGCTACTCTTTTTCTAGATGGGAGCTGGACCTGAGGAGATAATGACCCAGTGCACTCTACCCTGGCCCCAGCTGAAACCACAGAGGAATTGGGGAAATGAAAAAGAGTGTTTCTTTCTTAGTGAAACTGATATCAGCACAAGGGTGTTGGAGACAGATACAGAGGACACTCAACACCTACCATACCAGAGACCCACTCTTTGTGTCCATCACTGAATTAGACTTAAAATGCTTCCAGCATGGCTCAGGGAATTTTGTGGAAGAGGGTAGTGGAAAGATTATTAGAGCCACAAGTTGGGACATTTTGCACAGAAACATTGTCTCTCCCCTACCCCTCCCATAATGCCTGACCCACAATCCCCATGGGGCTAACCTGCATCCCCAACACAGAAGGCCTCTTCAGAAAAAGGGCAGGGCAGGGAGGAGGGCAAGCAAGGTAACAGCATGTGCTGTTTGCATACTAAATATGTTCATATCTAACAAAAATAAATAAAATAGAATAAAAATCATAGGGAATTGGTAGTAGGACTCAGATATGCAAACATATCCTCAGAAAAAAAAATGCACCTCTGAAGGTATCATCGTATCTGATCTAAAGCTATATTACAAACCCATACTAACAAAAACAGCATGGTAATGAAATAAACACAGAAACATAGACCAATGGAATAAAATTGAAAACCCAAATCTTAGGTCAAGTAACTAGAGCTACTTGATCTTTGACAAAGGTGCCAATAATGTAGATTGGAAAATAGACAGCATCTTCAACACATGGTATTAGAAAAATTGAATGATGTAAGTAGAAAAATGAAATTAGACCCATGTTAGAGACCGAGACCGAAACTGCAGCTTGTGAAAATGACCATTACAGGAACACTGTGAATTTTTGCTCACTGGCCATACATCTGGAACGATAAGGCTCAGTATCTGTTACATGATAACTATCTATGACGAGAGAAGCCATGAACTGTTACGGGAACTTACACAATACCTGATCCCCCCACCCTCTATCACCTTTTTGCTTCCTCCTTCTGCTATGCTTAAAAACTGATGTTTGAAGCTCCATAAACAGACCTTGACAACTCTTTGCTTGGTCTCGTTCCTTCTTTCTCACCCATCTTTACACAGGCCTGGTCCCCCTCGTGTTCCCCGAATAACTGAGTCCTGCTGGACGGGACAAGTGGCGCCCAACGTGTGGGGCTCAAGGTACGGACCATTCGCCGGACGGAACATACATTTCAGCGTCCCGGGACATCATTGCCGATCGCGGCTTCGATTTGAGAACGTCCTCACAGCTCATGAAGTGACGGATCTCTGTTGAGTAGCTTCATCCGTCACATCAAAGATGGGTCATTCTATTTCTAAAGAGGCACTCTTTATTAAGGATATTAAGGCCTCTCTCAGGGAAAGAGGAATTAGAGTATCAAAAAAGGAATTGTCACAGCTTTTTATGTTTATTTCTGATGTTTGTCCATGGATTGTTATTAATGGTCCTAGTATTCACCCGTATACTTGGGCAAAAGTAGGTCGAGAAGTTAACGAGTTGTTACATAAGGAGGGTCCTGACGCTGTCCCTAACCATGCTTTCACTTATTGGAATGTTATTAATAGCCTTCTGCATGGCCCTCATTCTACCAAAATTCTGTTGTCTGCAGAAGAATTTCTCTAACCTCTTTCTCGCGCTACTTCTGATATATCCCTCAAAACCTCTCGCTCACTCTCCCTTCATAGAACTACAACCTGCCACATTAGCTTCTGTCTCTGACCTCCGTAGGGCACTACAGGATAAAAAACTTCAGCTGCAGCTTCTCCAGGAACTTGATTCTGTCACAAAAGAACTTGCTGCCTTTTCTAATCCTTCCTCTGACAGCCGTAGGTGAAAAACAGAAGCAGACCCACACACCCGCAATACTGGCCTTCTTGCTTTTCCTGTTATGGTGCACTGAATTTAATGAAAACTGCTCTGACTTTGCTTGCCATAATTTACAAAATGCTGTTTCTAAAAACTGGACAAAACAAAAATTGTTGGGGGAACATCCGTACGATTCCGACAAATGGCAAGCACGCTACCCCCCTGGACTTTTAGCCCCAATACAACAGGCAGGCCTTACCACCTGGTGGCGCCTCCCTCCTAAAGGGGCTGCCACCGCCTCCCTGGCTAATATTAGACAGGGTCCAAAAGAGCCTTACAGTGACTTTATTAGTAGACTTAATGAAACTACTGAGCGCCTTTTTGGTGTTGGGGAAACCAACAGCCCCTTTATCAAACACCTGGCCTTTGAGAATGCTAATCCTGCTTGTCAGTCTATTCTCCGCTCTCACAAGCAGGAGACCATATCTGATTATATCAAGTTATGTGCAGGCGTGGGATCCTCCCACACCATGGGCTTAGCAATTGGAGCTGCTCTCTGTTCTGCTGGTCTCACTCAGGGTACGAAAACATGTTATAATTGTAAACAACCTGGACACTTCTCTCGTGAATGCACCGCTCCTAAACAGCTCTCTGCTTCTTTCACAAATGAATATGGTTCTTTGTAGCCCCAATAGTGTTCTCACTTCCCAAATGCTTAGTCAGGGTTTTATTCCAGGGAAAGGACTTGGAAAAAATTTACAAGGCATAACAGAGCCCATTTCTCCTCCCCAGAAACTCGATTGCTCTGGCCTTGGGTATGCCCCTGAGTCTTCTTTTCCCTAGCGGCCATTGCCATCTCTGCACCCCATGCTGATAAAATTACTTGGAAAACCCAAAGCCCTGTATGGGTTGACCAATGGCTGCTTTCACATGAGAAAACAGAGGCTGCAATGTTGTTAGTGCAGGAACAACTTGCCACTGGCCACATCGAGCCTTCTACCTCCCCCTGGAACTCCCCTATTTTTGTCATTCAGAAAAAATCTGGCAAATGGCAATTGCTACAGGACCTGAGAGCTGTTAATAAAGCCATGGTCCCCATGGGGGCACTCCAACCAGGACTTCCTTCCCCAGTGGCCATTCTCTATGGTTCCTTCAAAATAGTTATTGATCTAAAGGATTGCCTTTTTACCATCCCTCTATACCCTGAGGATAGGCCCTGCTTTGCCTTCAGTGTCCTGCAAGTAAATTTTCGTGGCCCTATGCCTCGCTTTCAATGGAAGGTTTTACCCCAAGGTGTGGCTAACAGCCCCACCCTCTGTCAAAAGTTTGTGGCCATGGCCATTGACCCCCTCAGGGAGACTTTTCCCTCTGTCTACATTCTTCATTACATGGATGGCATTCTTTTAGCTGCCTGTGACCAGAACCTGCTTTTCTCCTGCCTCCAGCGCCTACTGTCCAATTTGTAATCATATGGGCCTCGTTGGCTCCCAGAACGTCTAGTTCATCAATGGACACCACCCTCACCCCTTAAAAATTCACCCTCTCCCAGGGAAGGCTCCCCGCCCCCCTGAGGATTTGTCCTTTCCTTTTCAGGACTATGGCTGCCCTGCCTTCGTTGGCCTCTTGCTCCTGGCATCTGGATTGATCACCACTGACCATCGACCCATGAATTTCACCTGGACCATGCTAAGTGAAGTCGGTGATGTGAACTGGGCCCACTCTATGGTTTCTCATACATACCCTGGCCGACTTTGGAAGTGGACGTCTGCAAATTAGCACTGGGAGCTGACCCTGATTGGGGAACACCTGATTCCTTCATCCCACAACTTAAAGCACTCGAGTTACAAAACTCTAGCACAGACCCGGGATGCAGCACTACTGTAAGGAGGGCTGCCCTTGCCTTGTCTAAAGGATTCTATGTCTGCCCTGGGAATCATCGAAACTGTGCTCTTGCTAGGACATGTGGGTTTGACTCGGACTTCTTTTGTAAAGCCTGGGGTTGTGAGACCACCAGTGACACCTATTGGAAACCTTCCTCTTCATGGGACTTTATTGAGGTGGATTCCGCCCTTGCCAAGAATCCTGTCTCCGTCCACTACCATCGCTTGGAACTTCACGAAGAAGACTCTTGTGAACATCCCCTAGGTGCCCCTCAGGGCGCTCCTAAATTAGATTTCTCAGTCCTGGCCACAGAGCATCGTTCCTCCTGGTTTGGCAAATTGCTCAAACGATAAAACAAAACAGTGTTCTCAAATCTTTGGGTGTTTTGGGCATTCTCCTTGCTCAGTTATCCGGTTCATGGGTCCTTTCCTTCCTTTACTCCTTAAACTCGCATATATGATTCCCTCCTACAAAGGAGCTGCTTAGGCACCAGACCTATGCATACTGACTCACCTCAGTGAGTACAGTATGGGCACCGACATGGGTGCGAGGCAAAGCACCACAAGGGAAGGTCCCCAATCTGACCATTTCTGGATTCCCTGAGAGTAACACCTGATTTTCAAGGAGGTTGGTACCATAATACATGTCATCGCAATGTCAGCCCTGCCTCCCCTCCCCAAAAGGTACCAAGGGCCCAAATTGTGGGTGGTTCAAAGCCCACAGGAGGAATCAGGTCCCTGCTCCCCCAGTCGGTTATAAGCCCACCAGGGTATCCTGGTCCATTGGAATCAATAATACAAAAAAGGGGGAAATGTTAGAGACCGAGACCGAAACTGCAGCTTGTGAAAATGACCATTACAGGAACACTGTGAATTTTTGCTCACTGGCCATACATCTGGAACGATAAGGCTCAGTAACTGTTACATGATAACTATCTATGACGAGAGAAGCCATGAACTGTTACGGGAACTTACACAATACCTGATCCCCCCACCCTCTATCACCTTTTTGCTTCCTCCTTCTGCTATGCTTAAAAACTGATGTTTGAAGCTCAATAAAGAGACCTTGACAACTCTTTGCTTGGTCTCGTTCCTTCTTTCTCACCCATCTTTACACAGGCGTGGTCCCCCTTGCGTTCCCCGAATAACTGAGTCCTGCTGGACGGGACAGACCCAGTCATTTTTCCACACACAAAAATCTAGTCCAAAAGGATTAAAGAAACTCTTCTACTACTGAAAGAAAAAATAGGAGGCAGCTTCCATGATATAGGACTGGGAAAAGTCTTCCTGAGAAAAACCCCAGTATCTCAGGAAATTAAACAAACACTCAACCAATGGGATCTCATGAAGCTACAAAGCTTTTGCACAGATAAACATACCATAAGCAAGCCAACAGATTTCCCACTGAATGGGAGAAAAATCTTTGGCAGCAAAACCACTGACAGAAGCTTAATATCTAGAATGTACAAAGAACTCAAGAAACATAAACAATAAAAAGTCAAACAATAAGTTGGGCAGAGAACTGAATAGAGATTTCTCAGAGGAAGAACTACAAATTGCTAACACACACTTAAGAAAATGTTTACCATCCCTAACCATTAGGTAAATGCACATTAAAACAACTATGAGATTCCACCTTACCTCATTAAGGATAATAGCAAACATTAAAAAACCAAATGAAAACAAATGTTGGAGAGGATGTGGAGAAATTGGAAAAGTTATTCACTGTTGGTGGGAATGTAATCTGGTACAACCACTATAGAAATTAATATAGAGACTCCTGAAAAGATTGATTATAGAGTTACCAACAGACCCTGTTATTCCCTTCCTGGGCATTTCCCTAAAAGCTCCACACCTCAGTTCAGAGGTATTTGCTCAACCATGTTTCTAGCTGCTCAATTCATGATATCTAAGAACTGGAATCAACCCTAGTGCCAATCATTAGACAAGTGGATAACCAAGATGTGGTGTATGTACCCAATGGAATTCAACTCATTAGTAAGAAAAAAAAAATGATATAATGAAATTTGTAGAGAAATGGTCGAAGTTGGAACAGATCATACTATGCAAACTCATACAGTCATTGAAAGACAATGGTCACATGGTCTCACACATCTGTGGTTCCTAACCTGGATCATACCAAGTTGCTGACATATCTGAATAGCATGTTGAGGCTTGGGCAATAGGGAGGGTAGGGCTTGGAGAAGGATAAGGGTGGGGGAACACAAAACTGAACTGGTACCATAGTAACTTGTATCTTGGATGTTATATTAAGAGGTTGAACCCTCCACAGGACCTTACAGGGAGTACCTGAATCAAAGGGCCCTGGAGACTGGTGAGATGAATCCTAACCTTAATTTCTCTTGTTACTTGTTTTCACCTCTTTGTGTTTTTCTTTTCACTTGGAACTGGTCTCTAATCCCCTATACCAGGACACGGTTAGCATTCACAAAGAGCTGTTGGTGAGAGAACTAAAAGGTCTCCCAAAATAAACAAGACATAGTTCTGTCAGAGTACTTGATTACCCACCAAAGGTTAACAGTAAGACCCTACTGCTGAAGACACCACACACTGTCAGGTCTGACCATGGAGAGACCTGGTTGGAATCCGGAATAGAGCCAGTCCCCAGACAGTTATCCCATCTAGTGCTGGAAGGAACTATGTGAGCTATGGGAGGGGAGAAGTGGCCAATATCTATCTGATCAACTCAAAATCTATGTGACTTAGAAGCAAACAACCTGACATGATGTTCACACACATGCAATAGTGGCACATAGCCATGGGGGGGGGGTAACCAACTGCTCTTTGATTGGCTAACAGATCCACTCAGTGGAAAGGAAATATTGTCTGGAACTGGGAGACAAGTCAGAATCATATCCAGATAACGAGTTTTTTTCTACTGTCAAGCTCCCACTAATCTTGGACTATAAGTGGGTCTAAAACCTTTAAGTTCTCTCTAAATTAATAATGGTTATCCCATTTATCTGGTGCTGACTTTACTCTCCATTGGAGATTCTGCTTTTCTTTTTCAGATGGTAGCAGGACCTCAGGAGATAAATGACCCATCACACTTCATCCCAGCCCCAGCTGAAACCACACAGGAACTGGGGAAATGAGCAAGAATGCTGCTTTCTCACTATACCTGTTATCAGCACAAGGGTGTATGAGATAGGCACTGAGGACACTCAACACCTACCAAAGCAGAAATCTTGTGGCTTCTAAGAGCCAATCACTAAAGTAGACTTAAAATGCACCCAACATGGCTCAGGGAATTTTGTGGAAGAAGGGGCAGAAAGTTGTGTTAGAGCCACAAGTTGGGACATAACTCACAGAGACATTGTGTCTCCCCCATAACTGACTGCAGCACCCACAATGCACAACCCACAGTTCTCATGGGGATGACCTGCATTCCCAAGGAGAGGGCCTCTTTGGAAAAGGGACAGGGATGAGCAAAAGAATGATACCACTATTTGTTGTTTACATACTAAGCATGTCCATATCTAATAAAAATAAATTTAAAGAATATTAAGTAGACCAAAGTAAAAATTTTAATTAAATATGTATGTTTCTTTATATCTCAGAAAAAAAATTGTGTGTGTATGTTTGTGTGTGCGTGTGTGTGTGTGTGTGTGTGTGTGTATGGTATCCATGCACATGTATGTACATGAATGTGGAGGTGGAAGTCAATGTAGAACATTTTTTTTAGGTTGCTCTTCACCTTATTCTTGACTGAGTATCTCTTGCTGAAGCTGGAACTCACTGATTCAACTAGATTAGCTAGCCAGTGGGCATGAGGGGATTCCCAATCTCCACCTACCCAGTGTTGGGATTATAAGGACATGTTGGTATGCATGCCATTGTACACAGGTCCAGGAGATCTAAGCTCAGGTACTCATGTTTTCACTGCAATAATGTTTCCCATTGACCCATCTCCTCATCCCTTGGAACAATGACTTAAATGCATATATTATTTCTAAATTACTGTTTTTTGAACTTGTTATCAATTAATTTCATTCAAGGTTTGGATTATTCCCAAAAGACTTGTCTAGAATGGTCAAATATAACATGGTTAATACATATGTGCCCATTTTGTATTAAAATGTAAATTATATTGTACAGCAGGATCACAAATAATTAATTGCAATGCAGTTTAAATTCCAAAGGAATGGTAAAAAAGATCTTGAAAATTTTCACATGAAGAAGTTCAAAATACTTGAGAAAGGTTTCAGCTGATTTAAACATTACACAATGTACACAAGTACTGAACACTAATAGTCATACATATGTATATATATGCATTATTTATGTATCACTAGAATCCTTATACAAATTATGTTTATGGAATTATATTTAAAAATCAACATTTTTGTAACATTATTTCAGATGGTGATACTGACCATTCTTAAAGAATGCAAGAGGGCTGGAGAGATGGCTTATCAGTTAAGGTGCTTGCCTATAGAGCCAAAGGATTCAGGTACAGATCTCCAGGGCCCATGAAAGCCAGATGCACAAGGTGGCACATACATCTGGAGTTTGTTTGCAGTAGCTAGAGGCCCTGGTGTGCCTGTTCTCTATCTCTCTCTCTCTCTAAGTTTGCCCCTTTCTCTCTCTCTATCTCAGTCTCTAATAAATAAATAGATACAAATCATTAAAAATATTTAAAAAAGAATGCAGAAGCTAAAGCTTTATCCTCAGTGGTATTAGAATCCTCTCTGGAAGGCTTGTAAATAATTAAGATTATTGATTCCAGGCCTTCTAACTAACAAACTAGAGTTTAAACAAGATCCCCAGGTAGTTATTTGATACAGTGGATTTTGAGTAGCAAGGAGTTAGAAGACCCCAAATTATTTACCACTTTTTCTTTCTAAAAAAATTGTGGAACCCTGTAATAAAATTTTGCTTAAATGTCCAACAATTCCAAGAAGTTAGATAATCTTCAGTCTGTATCAAATTTATCTGTCACATAAATTTCTAATTTAGTAATAGAAGTTAGAGTAAACAATAATGATAGTTATAATCAAATAGCCTATGGAATGTGGAATGTGTAGTGTTTCTAAGAGTGTTATATAGGACTGAAGAGATGGAGAGATGGAGAGATGCAAATCCAAAGGATCCAGGTTTGGTTTCCAAGGATTCAAGTAAACCAGATGCACAAGGTAGCTCATGTACCTGTAGTTCACTTGCAGTGGCTACAGGCCCTGGTGAGCCTCTAGTTGCTCTTTCTCTTTCCTCTCTAGTTCACTCTCCAGTTGCTCTTTCTTGCTCCTAAATAAATAAATAGTTTTAAAAGATAGTGTTGTACTTATTGCCTAAATTACTCTTTTCATTCATGCTCTATGAAATCTGTGACTAAACAGTACAGAAACTAATGAAATGAAAAGATTTTTGGCTTCCAAGCATTCCTACATAATTTTCATTTGTAGGAGACAGTTTCTATAGTAGTTGTAGTACTATTTTTACTAAAATTCACTAATAACAAATGTTTACAAATATAGCCCAAACCAAAAACAATTCTACTTGAGTCCCATATTAAGTTACCCAGCTTGAAATCTTACCATATTTTCTCCTAAGCATTACAAATATTTTCTTGTTGTAGAAAACAAATTTTGTAAACAAATCTGATATCTTATATATAATCATAATGCTATTTGCATTATAAGAAAATTAACATGAATCTCCTCAGAATATTCTGATTCTCAGTGGTTTCAGTCAGGTGTCCAGTGTAGTGAACAAATCAGTAGGGAAGTTGTCAGTGGTTTTACCTGGTGAAAGATTCACCACGCATCCTTTAAAACCAACATGCAAGCAAGATATGCCTACTGGTGCAATAATGGCATGACTATTATGAGTGTAAACCAATGTCCTCACATTGGATTTGAAGTCTGCTCCATTGAGGGGAACTCATGCCTGGTACTAATAACCTATTCAAAGGCCTATGGGCAGGAAGATCATAGACATTGTGTGGGAGACCACTTCTGGTTTATGGAAAAAACGGATATAGTGGAACCATCAAATTGACCCCTAAATATTATGTTTATTCTCACCTTTGAACAAAAACACTTCTTTTTATAAATGGCAGTGAGTACTAGGAAAACTCAATACTAGTCAAATTCCTAGAAACTGTTGAGTATTCAGTGCCAATGGAGACATTTCTACCATGTCCACCAATGCTCAGAGACTATTACTGGAAGTGAGGGCAGCAATAAAGGAAGAGACAATATGGGAGGAGTGCTTTGGAATGCTGTCTTCTGAGCATGAAGTGGCCATTGCATTCAGGACCTCCCACCAGCTATTTCCACCTGCAAAACACCTGTACAGTATTTGGTGAATCAGCATTTTGATATGGATGATGGAGAACAAAAATTACATCAAAATAGAAGAAGAACTAATCAGAAAGAAGGGGTTCAGTAAAGAGGCCAGTGGTGGGGAGGTAATACAGGGTAATGGGAGGAGGTTATGATCAAAATGGATTATGTGTATATTTGAATATTAGAAAGAAAAATTTTAAATCCAAGTTAATTTGAAGAAAGGCTTATTTTGTTTCATGTTTTCAAATATTTAAGCCAATTACTCTTTGCTGCTATGGACTGAAAGCACAGCTCATGATCTTGGTACTACGTAGAGGAGGAGGCATTTTGCATCTCGTGGTAAATGGAAAGCGCAGATGTAGAATAGGATATCATATTCCCTGTGAGGGCTCATCCTCAGTGACCAA
Source organism: Dipus sagitta (assembly GCA_036346955.1). NCBI lineage: Eukaryota > Metazoa > Chordata > Mammalia > Rodentia > Dipodidae > Dipus > Dipus sagitta. Next base: position 86,398,294 of record CM070771.1, on the reverse strand, counting down.
ATTCTGCACCACCTCAAGGTTATACCATCAACCTGTAGCACAAGATAGGAATCAGTCCTTTCACACATGGAGTTTTAAAAGAACATTTAGGAACCTAAATGAAACAGGCTTGGTCCATACTAAAATTTCTCTCATATTTCAAAATACATTTTGAAGGTGGTTTAAATCAGAACCTTTATAATATTTATCCAAAGTCTGTTGCTTTTCACATGATATCTTTACTTTAAACTCTTTTGAGTTTATAAATTAACTCTGACAATATTAAAATGAAAATTTTGAATACTGCCATAATAAGACTTGCACATCCTGGTACAACCTACATTTATTTTTAGACAATGCTGTACCAGGAATAGTTATCATAGAAATTAAAATATGTCAGAGACCAGAGTTTAATTTTGATATTTATGCATAATGCTAAACACTGCTTTCCTTTTTAAAATTATTTATTTATTTATTTGAGAGAGAGCAGGAAGCAGATAGAGAGAAAGAGAGAATGGGTGTGCCAGGGCCTCTAGCCACTGCAAATGAACTCCAGACACATGAACCCCCTTGTGCATCTGGATTAGGTAGATCCTGGAGAGTTGAACCAGGCTCCTTTGCCTTTGCAGGCAAAACAACTTAACTGCTAAGCCATTCCACCAGCCCCTGTTATTCTTATTTATTATAATACTATCTTCTTTTTAAAATATATACTTTCATACTTAAGCTTATATTAAAGTTTAATATTCTGCCCAAAGAGCATTTTCTTTTATTTGTGGAACTTTATGTTACAGTATTTGAAAATTTTAAAACTTAATACATGCTCATTTTTTAGATACCATTGATTCATTTTCCTTTTCTTCTTTTTTCTTTTGAGAGAGAGAGAGAATTGGTATGCCAGGGCCTCAGCCACTGTAATCGAACTCCAGATGCTTGTGCCACCTAGTGGGCATGTGACCTTGCTCTTGTCTCATCCTTGTGTGTCTGGTTTACATGCAATCTGGGGGGTCGAATATGGGTTCTTAGGCCTTGCAGACAAGCACGTTAATCACTAAGCCATCTCTCCAGCCCTGATTCATTTCATCTGACAGATATTTTAGAATACATACTATTTGATTTATATATTAACTGAATTTGTCACATTAAAATTGAATGAAAAGGGGAAGATAAAAATAAATATATGTGACCAAATTTTTCTTTCACTCATTGCATAATTTCATGAGTTGGTCTCGTTGCTTTTTTGTCCAGTTCTAATAGCTGACACTTAAGTATTTTTTTTTTTTTTTATCCTGGGCTTATAAACCATTTGGATGTAAATCACTTTGAAAAATTAAGGGCTATTTCAAGATTTCTTGGTACTTTTAAAAATTGCCTGAATGTGAGTTTCCATGTAGGAAGAAATGTCAAATTTAATAGCAAAGGGCAAACAAAAAATATTAAAAAGAAAAATTTCCCTTATCTGCTATCCAGAGCAAGGACTGTGCACTTGTAAATCCATGTAATTGTTGAATATTTTAGTGCTACAGTATCTTCAGCACAATGTACTATATAGTACATGCATACATAATGTGTTCTTTCTGACAAGTAATATCTTTTGTACACACCTGCATCCTAATTCCCATCATGATCTTTTTTGGATAAAATGATGAAGATGACTTATTTAAAATTATTTATGTATTTGTGAGAAATAGATGAGAGAGAGAGAGAGAGAGAGAGAGAGAGAGAGGAGAGAGAATGGGTGCACCAGGACCTCTAGCAATTTCAAAAGAACTCCAGATGCATGTGCCACTATGTGCATCTGGCTTACATGATTCTGGGAAATTCAACCTGGGTCCTTAGACTTCTCAGGCATGTGCCTTAACTGCTAAGATATCTATCTAGATTAAAATGATTTTTGTTATACAGATATTTTTGAAATGTAACATGTATGATCAAAAAGCAAAGACCAGTGACTTGTTAGAGCGTCAAGGTATACAACCACATTTTAACTAAGAAAAATATGTACAATTTAAAAGATATATTTGCTTGTATAGGGATTTATTAATGTCAAATGACTCAAGCAAGGGGCACAGCTCAGAGGTAGAGCATTTGAGTGCAAATTACTCATGCATATTTGTGTGTTACAATGTGTTGTCATGATCTATGTGTATACCATGTAGATAAAAGAACCAATAAATACAGTTACTATACTTATCATCACCTCATCAATATGTTTTTTTTGGAATAAGAGTGTTAAATATTTTTTAGCAAATGTGAAATATTAAATAGTTTTCCAAAGCCATCATTAGTAAATATCAGAGATCACTAGAACTGGGTGCTGGTGTGTTTGTGTCCAGCTCATTTCATTCAGGATAGTGCGTTTTAGTTCCATCTATGTTGTTCACATGATTTAATTTTGAAGATTTATAGTATGTTTTTTAAGTACTTATTTTTTTATTTATTAATTTGAAAGAGAGTAAAATAGAGAGTAAATGGGTGTGCCAGGGTCTTGAGTCACTGGAAACAAACTCCAGACGAATGTGCCACCTTGTGCATCTGTCTAACGTGGATCTTGGGGAATTGAACCTGGGTCCTTTGGCTTTGAAGACAAGCCTCTTAAATGCAAAGCTATCTTTCCAGCCCTTATAATATATTTTATGCATATATTTTTCCTTTATCCATTCATCTCCTGATAGAAATTTAATTAAATTGTTTCTATATAGAGATTATTATGACTAGTGCTAAAATAGACATGAAAGTACAAATAACAATTTGAATGTGCTTGCTTTTATTACTTTTGATATAATATATAACCTATTGTGAAATTTCTAGCTCATATAATAACTATTTGACTTTTCAAGGAACCTCAGAACTGTTCTCAAAATGGCAATACTAATTTACCTTCTTGCCAGCAGTGTGGGCTGATGATCTGTTTCCTGTCTTCTTACAAACATTTGTGACTTCTCTATTTGGTATCCATTCTAGCAGTAATGAGATGATATCTTATTGTGGTTTTAATTTTCACTTTCCTGATGAATACATATATATTCATGTTTTTGCCATTGCTATTTTTATTTTTTATTTATATTTATATTTATTTTAAAATCTGTTCTATGATAGTCTAATACATTTATTGATTTCTTGACTCATTCATTCACCCATTTCATTTATGCATTAATTTTTGTGCTCCTAGTTGCTTTGGAAATTTTTTTCTGGTCTCAGGAATCACAATTTATATGCTATATATCATACACCTGTTGGCTCTATTTTTGAGAATGTCTTCGTACATTCTTTTTAAGTCAAATATATAGCAATTGGCAAGGAAAAGCATCCATATACAAAAGAAAGATGTCACATGCAGGGATTTTTTTTTGGTTTTTTTTTCCATTTTTATTTTTTATTTTATTTTTTTTTTTACAGTCAGTTTGGTACCATTATTAGGCTCATCCATGACCTACGCCTCCCCTTAGCCCCTCCTTGTTGAGGTATACGGGTCATGCATTGTGGAGTTAGCCCACAGTTATGGGTAAGCTAAATGTCTCTGCATATCATGACCCAACATGTGGCTCTGACATTCTTTCCACCCCCTCTTCCGCAAAATTTCCCTGAGCCATGTTGGGTTTGTTTGTTTTTTCAAGGTACGGTCTCACTGTAGCTCAGGCTGACCTGGAATTCACTATGTAGTCTCAGGGTGGCCTCGAATTCTCAGCAATCCTCCTACCTCTGCTGCCCGAGTGCTGGGATTAAAGGTGTCCACCACCATACCCTGCTCTCATGCATGGATTTTAATACCATGAATATATAGGGAGAACTTTAAGAAAAAAAAAAAAACTGGCATAGAAGCCATAAGATTGGAAGTTGCAAAATCAATGTACAAAAAAAAAAAAAAAAAAAAAAAAACTAAAATTTCAGATCATTTAAAATAGCATATCCACAAAAGAAATCATGAAATCATGGAGAAATCTAAATTAAAATGGAATCAAATAAAAAGTAAATTTCATCAAGAAAGTAAAATATATAAACCATTGATCAAAAGAATTTCTAAATTAATAGAAATAAATCTCATGTTAACTGTTTGCAACAATTAGTATTAATATATGCAGTGTGTCCAAAATGACAAACATATTCTATGCAATTCTGTCAGAATTCCAATGTTATTTTTTCATAGATATGTGGATCATGCATTTAGGGGGTAGCCATCAGTTATAGGGAAGAGGTATTGACTCTGTGCATAATGTCCCAATTTGTGGCTCTAACCATCTTTCTGCCCCATCTTCCACAAATTTCCCTGAGCCATATATTATGGAAAGTTCCTTGTATTTATCCTTCCAGTAGTAGCAGAGTTTCTGGTCTTACATTGAGGTCTTTGATCCATTTGGACTTGACTTTTGTGCATGGTGAGATGCGTGGATCTAGTTTCATTTTCCTGTATATGGTTAGTCAGTTTGTCCAGCACCATTTGTTGAAGATGTTGTCTTTTTTCCAGTCTACATTGTTAGGGCCTTTGTCGAATATCAAGTAGCTATAGTTACTTGACCCAAAGTCTGGGTCCTCAATTCTGTTTTGTTTGGATATAATCCTGATTTTATGCCAGTACCACATTGTTTTTGTTACTATGGCTTTGTGATATAGCTTTAGATCAGGTATGGTGATACCTCCAGAGGTGTTTGTTTTGCTGAGGATGTCCTTGGATATCTGAGGCCTTCTGCCATTCCATATGATTTTTTAGATCATATTTTCTATCTCTTTGAAGAAACATGTTGGGATTTTATTAGTATTCCATTAAATCTGTATATTGCTTTTGGTAAGTTTGCCATTTTCCCAATGTAAATTATGCCTATCCAGGAGTATGGGAGGTCTTTCCATTTTCTCAAGTCCTCCTCAATTTCTTTCTTGAGCGTTTTAATGTTTTCATTTTATAGGTCTTTCACATCTTTGGTTAATGTTATTCCAAGTTATTTTATTATTCTGTGTTGTTGTTGTTGCTAATGAAAATGGGACATTGTTGCTAAATACTGTCTCTGTATCTTTGTCTTTTGCATATAGAAAGGCTACTGATATTAGTGTGTTAATTTTGTATCCTGCCTAGTTTGCTGAAGGAGTTAATCACTTTTAAGGGTTTTGAGATGGAAGTTCTCAGGTCACTTATGTATAGAATGACTAAGTCTGTGAATAGGGATAACTTAACTTCTTCCTTTCCTTTTGTATCCCTTTTATTTGTTTCTCCTCTCTTATTGCTTGAACTAGGACTTTCAGTACTATGTTGAAGAGTAGAGGTGAAAGTGGACACCCCTGTCTTGTTCTTGGTCTCAATGGGAATTCCTTCAGTCTCTCCTCAGTAAGTATTATTTGGGCTTTAGGAACTTTACATATGGCCTTTATTATGTTGAGATATAGACTGTTCATGCTTATGCTCTCCAGTGTTTTGATCATGAAGTGATGTTGTACTTTTTTTATTAGTTATGTAGTCAGTGTGTGTTCACTCATGTTGGTACCATCGTTAGGCTCCTCCCTGTCCTACCCCCTCCACAGTGACCCTCCTCACTGGGGAATATGGGTCATGCATTATGGGGTTAGCCATCAAGTTATGGGGGAGAGGCAATGTCTCTGTGCATAATAACCCAACTTGTGGCTTTAACAATTTTTCTGCCCCTCTTCCACAAATTTCCCTGAGCCCTGTTGGGTTCATTTTTAGGTCTACTGCAGTAATGAGGTCTTGGAAGCATCTGCATCTCTGGATATCTGGTTTGGTAGAAGTTGAGTGTTCTCTGTGTCTATCTCCTTCACCCTTGTGCTGGTACGATGTTCACCAAGAAAGCAGGCACTCTTACTTATTTCCACAATTACTCTATGATTTCAGCTGGGGCCCTGTTGAAATGTGATAGAATGATTCTCTCATCAAGCTCTGCATCCATCTGAAAAAGAGAAGCAAATTATCCAAGGGAGAGTGAAGTCAGCATCAGATATATGGGACAACCATTATTATTTTAGAGATGATTTAATAGGTGTAGGCCCTCTTATAGCCCAAGATTGGTGGGAGATTGATAGTGGAGAGCAGGCTCATTTCTTGGGTATAGTACTCATGTGTTTTGCAGCTCCAGCTATGGGTTCCATTCCACTGAGCAGATCAGTTAGCAAAATCAAGAGAAGCTGGTTACCCACCATGGCTGTGTGCCACTATTGCACTTTTGTGAGCATAATGTCAGGTTGTTTGCCAATGGGTAGCGTAGACCACAAGTTGCTTGGAAAGACAGATGTTGGTCATTTTCCCTCAGTTGCTCATGTAGCACCTTTTGGCACTAGATGAGCTAACTGTCTGGGGACTGACTCTCTTCCAGATTCCAGTCAGGTCACTCCATGTTCCATGCCAATGGCATATGGTGTCTTCAGCAGTAGGGTCTTACTACTACCCCTTGGTGGGTCATCAAATACTCTGACAAAAGTCTGTTACATTTGGGAAACTTTGTAGGTCTCTCTGATCAACAGCTGATTGTAGATGTCAACCACATGGTGGTACTGGGAGTTACAGGCCAGCACATAGGAAAAGAAGTAAGAAAAAGATAGGTAACATCTATTCTCTTCAATGTGTTGGCCATGAAGTGATGATGTATTTTGTCAAAGCCCTGTTCTGCATGTATTGAAATGATCATGTGATTTTTGTGTCTAAGTTATTTTATATGGTGTATAACATTGACAGATTTTCATATGTTGAACCACCCTTAAGTTCCTGGGACGATCAAGGTGGATAATGTTTTTGATATGTTGTTGAATTTGGTTCATGTGGTTTTTGTTCACGATCTTTGCATCTAAGCTCATCAGGAAGACAAGCCTGCGGTTGCTTTTCTTGTGGCATTTCTGCCTGGCTTTGGTATTAGGGTGATAGTAGCTTCATAGAAGGAGTTGGGGATCTTTCCCCGTTCTCTGATTTTGTTGCACAATTTGAGTAAAATTGTTTTCAGTTCTTCCATGAAAGTTTGATAGAATTCATCTGAGAAGCCATCTGGTCCTCAACTCTTCTTTTTGGAGAGGTTTTTGTTTACCTTTTGAATCTTGATGCGTGTGATAGGTTTGCTTAGGCATGTAATCTGCTCTGAGTTTAGCTTTGGTAGCTGGTATATGTCCATGAATTCATCCGTTTCCTCCACATTATCCAGTTTTGTGGAGTAGACATTTCTGAAATAAGTCCTGATGATTCTCCCAATTTCACTTATGCCTATTGTAATCTCTCCTTTTCATTCCTAATTTTGTTAATTTGAAGCATCTCTTTTTTTGTTACACTTGTTCAAATTGGCCAGGAGTTTATCAATCTTGTTTATTTTTTCAAGGAACCAACCCTTTGTTTCATCAATTTTCTTAATTGTTTTCTTAGTTACCAATTCATTAATATCTGCTCTGATCTTAATTATTTTTTTTCTTTTTTTGTTTATCTTTATTTATTTATTTGAGAGTGAGAGAGAGAGAGGGAGAGAGAGAGAGAGGAAGAGAGAGAGAATGGGTGCTCCAGGGCTCCTAGCCACTACAAATGAACTGCAGACACATGCGTCCTCTTGTGCATCTGGCTAAAGTGGGTCCTTGGGAATCGAGCCTCGAACTAGGGTCCTTAGGCTTCACAGGCAAGTACTTAACTGCTAAGCCATCTCTCCAGCCCTTAATTATTTTTTCTATCTGGTGATTTTTGGGTTGGATTCTTGTTTTTCCAATGGATTTATGTGGATGGTTAGGTTATTGATTTGGGAATCTCTCTGTTTTTGTTAGGCATTTAGTGCTATGAATTTTCCCTTTAAGGACTGCCTTCATTGTGTTCCATAAGTTTTGGTACAATGTGTTCTCATTATCATTTAATACTATAAATTTTGCTGTCTCATTTTTTATTTTATTCATTATCCATTTATTGCTTAAAAGTGTGTTGTCTAGTTTCCAGGAGCTGGTGAGATTCCTAACATATAATTTGTTATTAATTTCTAGTAATACAACATTATGATCTGATATCATACAGGAAATTATGTCAATCTTCCTAAATATATGGAGGCAGGCTTTATGGCCCAGTATGCGATATATTTTAGAGAGGGTTCCATGGGCTGCTGAGAAGAATGTCTAATCTGTGGATTTGGGGTAGAATGTTCTATAGATGTCCATTAGTTCTAATTGATCTATGTTGTTGTTGAGCTCTCTTACTTCACTGTTAATTTTCTGTTTGGATGATGTATCTATTGCTGATAGTGGAGTATTAAAGTCTCTGACTATGATGGTGTTGGTGGTAATTTCAGTTTTTTGTCATGTAGGTTTTGATTTTTAATTGTGGTGCACTTTTGTTTGATTCATAAAGATTGATGATTGTGATATACTCTTGTGAGATCATTCCCTTGCTAAGTAAGGAGTGGCTTTATTTGTCTTTTTTGGTTACTTTTGCTTGAGGTCGCCTATTGTATCCTATATTTGTATAGCTACTCCTTCTTGTTTCTTATTTCCATTTGCTTAGAATTTCTTTTCCACCCTTTCATCCTGAGGAGGTGTCTGTCTTCATTGGCGAGGTGAGTTTCTTGAAGACAACAGATCAGATTAAGGGGTATAATTTTCTGATCCACTCTGTTAGCTTATGTCTCTTGATGGGTGAATTAATAAGGGCACTAATATTTAAGGAAATAACTGTGAGGTTTGCCATGCCATATTGTGGTGGTTTATGTGACTTGGTATTTTCTTGGAGTTTGTAGTTTTTTGTGCCTTCTCTGAGTTTTGTTATTGTGATCTGCTTCTTGTAGGCACTTGAGTTTGTTTTTTGACTCTTCTGTGTGGAGAATTCCCTAAAGTACTCTCTGTAGGTTTGGCTTTGTTTTCATGTAGTTGTAAAGCTGACTTTTATAGTGGAAAGTTTTTTCTTACACCATCTATTCTGAGGGATACTTTTGATTGGTAGAGTAGGTTGGGTTGTAAGCCATAAGTTCTGAGACTTTACAGTGCTCCATTCCAGGTTCTTATGACTTTCAGGATTTCCACTGAGAAGTCTGAAGTAATTCTAATGAGGTAACCTTTATATGTAATGTGTTGTTTTTCCATAGCTGCTTTTAGGACTTTGTCTTTGTTGTTGATGTTTAGAGTCTTAATGATAATATGTTATGGACAGTTTCTCCTTTAGTCCAGTCTGTTTGGAGTTCTATTAGCTTAAACTCATGGGACTTTCTGTTGGGGTGCTGGGAAACCTTTCTTTGATAATTTTGTTGAATAAATTCTCCATACCTCCGGTCTGAATTTCTTCCCCTTCTGGTATTCCCATGATTTGAAAGTTTGGACGTTTAATAGTATCCCACAGTTCCCTCATGTTCTCTTCATCAAAATCTTTGAGCTTAGTGAAACTTTTGGACTCAAGAACTGTTTCTTATGTTTTGTCTCCCAGTTCTGAGTTTCTATCTTCCACATGGCTGACTCTCTTCTTGAGAGCTTCTATAGAGGTTGGGTCTGGTTCAATTTGGTTTGCATTTTCTACTGCTTTTTTTAATGTATAGTTTCCATCTCTCCGCTGAGTTACCTTTACACTTCATTTTCAGATTTTCTTAATGATTCATGGAATTCATCCTTACATTTATTTATATCTTCATTGCACTTATCCAGCTGATTATTGAGGTCCTTCTTTTATTTTTTACCCTTGCTCTCCTTCATATCATTTAACTGTCTTTGGAACACTTCCTGGTTCTTTTCTATTAGGTCTAATCTAGCATGGACAGCATTCATACCATTATTGGACCTTTATTGATTTTCTGCAAGTCCTGCTAATTGCTTGGCCAGGTTTGCATAGCATGTATCTTTATTTTGGGATTCTGATCCTATTGTTTCTTCTGTGTTTTGATTAGAGGCATCCATTGTGGGACTGGGCAACCTTGTTGGATTTACTTGCACTTGATTTTTTCATGTTATTACTTTTGTGCTGTGGCTCTGCCCATCACAGTGTAGGAATCTTATTTAATTTAGGAGGAAACTGTAGTTTACCCTTGAAGTAACTTCAGTGATTATTCCCATTTATTTATTTATTTTTGATTAGGCTTCTGATGGCAATGGAACATTTCTTCTCAGAGGGGAGGAGCCTACATAGCTCTGGTTGGGTCCCAAGGACCTAATGAAGGGGTTTGTTGGTCTGTACTGGACTGCATGGGGGTAGACTGGTATTGTGGTTGGCTGCGGGGGGGGGGGGGCGGGGATGGAATTGCATGGTGGTTTTGCAATGCTGAGGGGTGAGGGAATGGATAACAGGTCTGTTGGGACCATATAGCAAGGGGTGGATAGGACTACCTGGTCCTGTGACATGGTAGGGTGAGGATGTGGGACTGCTACAGATCAGGTTACATTTGTGGGTCTGGGCAGTGATTCTAGTGGGGTGGCAAGAAGGAGGAGGGAGGGCTGAACAATAGCCTGCTGGTCTGGATCTGAATAGCCTGCAAGAACTTCAGTAGGACCTGCTGCAGGATGGGGAGGTGCATGGGAAGGTGGTCATTCATGGAGGTTTCTGGTTGTGGGAAAAATGAAGGAGGGAGGGAAGGGGAACACTATGCTGCTGATCTGTGTCCAAGAAGCCTGCAGGAAGTGCAGGAAGAACTGGTCCACACAGGGAGGGGTAGCAGGTGGGATGGTGGTTGCACGTGGAGGTCCCTGGTGGCAGGAAAACTGAACACAGGAGAGAAGGGGAATGCTAGCCTTCTGGTCTGGATCTGAGTAACCTGCAGGAAGTGCCAGAGGACCTGGTTTGTGCACTGCAGGGCGTTGGTAGGAAGGTGCTAGTGCATGGGGGTCCCCAGTGGTGGGATAGCCTAGGGAGGGGGGAACACTAGCCTGCTGATCTGGGTCCACTTAGCCTGTAGTTAGTGCTGGAGGAACCTGGTGGTGTGCAGCTGGGACTGAGGCTGGGACAGCTGATTGAGGGGGTTGGGGGACTCCTGGGCAACCCAAGAGGATGGAAATCAGTAGATTCCTTACTTTGCTCCTCCACACCCTCCCACTGGAGGTCTACAAGGATCTGAAAACACCTAAAAACCCAAAGAACCCCAAAGATCTTGTCTTTCCTTTTCTGGGAGGTGAGGGAGGCATGGTTAGGCGGATACCATCTTGACTGGAAGTCACATTTAATTTTTGGTATGGTTTTTATAATAATCATTCTGATCTTTCCCTGATAGCTAAACATATTGAATATTTTTTATGAATTTATGGCACATACATATGTATTCATTTAAAGTTGTTTATTCAGTTCATTTGTCCATTTAATGCTTGAACTATTTATTTTACCAGTGTTTACTATATTGTGATACTTATATATTCTAGATATTGATCTCTGTTCGCTGAATCCACAAAGATTTTATGCCATTCAATGGATGTCTCTTAACTCTCGTATTTCTTTTTCTTGTAGATAATCTTATTTATTATTATTGATTAGAAACTTTGTATGGACACATCATGTGTTTGTACAATCTTTTCCTATCTCCATGCCTCCATCCTACTGAGGGCCTTCCTTAGTGGGATTACTGGCATTCACCATGGGGATGTGGGTTATGATTTGTGAGAGCAGCAGTGAGCCATTGTAGGAGGCAATATCTCTGGATATTCCCTCCCACCCTGTGGCGTTTACAATCCTTTTATCACTTCTTCTGCAAAATTCCCTGAGCCATGGTAGGTGAGTTTGAAGTCTACTTTAGTGCTGAGCCCTCAGCAGCTACTGGATTTCTGCTTTGTTATGTATTGAGTGTCCACAGTGTCTCTCCATCATACTAGTGCACGTTGTCAGGCTCACTATGGAAGCAGCACTCTTGCTTGTCTCATCAATTTTATGCAATTCTTTTCTACTTCTGGCTATTATTGTCTGATCTATTGAAATTATGTTCAGAAAGTCATTGTTTATACCCTGAGCATCAATTATTTTGCTGTTTTTCTCTAATAATTTTAATTCTAGATCTTATGTCCCAGTTCTTAATCTTAGAATCACATTTGATTAGAGGAATTATTTCATTTTTACACTTAAATCTTAAATGTTCATTTTACTTGGTCATTGAATTAACTGATTATGCAAAGTATATTATTCAATCTTCATGCATGTGCATATTTTCTCCAATTTTGTGTTTATTTCTAGACTTTTTATTGGAATCTTAGAAAATAATAAATTATTTCTCTTTCTTTTATTTTTAAGTCTTTTATAAGTTTGAATACCTTCTGGAGTGGGTGTGAATTCTGCAGTTGCTTTAGGGTATACTTTTAAAAATATTTTGTTGTTATTTATTTATTTATGAGAGAGAGAGAGAGAGAGAGAGAGAGAGAGAGAGAATGGGCATATCCGGGCCTTCAGTCACTGCAAACAAACTCCAGATGTGTGTGCCCCCTTGTACATCTGGCTTATGTGGGTCCTGGGGAGCAAAACTTGAGTCCTTTGGCTTTGCAGGCAAGTGCCTTAACCAATATGCCATCTCTCCATTCCTTGGGAATACTTTTGATATGTGATTAATCTCATTTAATCTATATTATGGCTTATCTCTGATTTTTACTTATTGGAACTGTGCTTATGTTTAATGAACTTTTATAAATTTAAATTGCCTAAATTATCAATATATCTTGCTATTCATGCATAGCATGGCATTATCAAGAATGGTTTCAGGGCTAAGGGCTTAGTGGGTAAAGTGCTTGTCTATCCAAGTCTAAGGACCTGCGTTTGGATTCCCAAAACCCAAATAATGTGTCATGGTGTCTACCTATGATCTAACAGTTGGAGAAAGAGATGGGGAATTCCTAGGCTTCAATATCTAGCTAGCTGAGCCATATTAGTGAGTTCCAGGATTTGTCTCAATAAATAAGACAGAGTGATTAAGACACCTCAAATCAAGCGCTTACCTCAACACACATGCAAACATTTATTCTTGTATACCCATGCAAACCTGTCCACCTATACACATACAAACATATTCATATAGACACACCAAATACACACAGACACACACACACACACACACACACACACACACACTCAGAGAGAGAGAGAGAGAGAGAGAGAGAGAGATGAAAAAAATTCATTTATCACTGATGCAGTCATTTCACCATGCTTGATTTCCTAATTACTTTCGCTCTTTCCAAAATGTGTTTCAATATTGTCCTTCACAGAAAAAAAAAACTAGTTTTCAAATACTTTATAACTTCTAAGCCAAAATAGTATTAGGAATAATGTTGTACAAGATAATGAAGTAATGCTTATTATGCTGAAAATGAATAGTTGCTTACAGTGTGAGACAATTTCTATGAAATTAATGACATATATTATTTACTCAAGATCAAGTTTATACTTTCAGTATTAACATTCTTTCCTTTTTGACAAAAATGCTCAATCATTTACATTCTTTTTTTTTTTTTTTTTTTTTTTTTTTTTTGAGGTACGGTTTTACTCTAGCTCAGGCTGACCTGGAATTCACTATGTAGTCTCAGGCTGGCCTTGAACTCACAGCAATCCTCCTACCTCTGCCTCCTGAGTGCTGTGATTAAAGGTGTGCTCCACCAAGCCTGGCTTAATTTACATTTCTTAATTTGTTGTTAATACCAGTGTCTGCAGTATATGTTGCATTGAGTACAATTATCAATGAGAAAGAAAATACAGGAAGAAGCCCTTTTCTTTGACATTCACTGTGCCAATTTCTTTTAACCCAGAAAGTTAACTCTTCTTGTCTAAGTGTCTTTAAAGTATTACTTGACATTGAATGACCTGTTAAACTCATTGTAATTCTGACACCACACATGAAGTTATTCTTCCAGGTGAAAAGTTTCCTGTGAAATAGTACCTTAACAGTTGTTCCAGGTAACAAGGTGACCCTCTTTCAATCATACAACATCAAACCACTCTTTAAAATGTCCAATCTGACTATTTTCTTCCTCAGCTGAAAATCTTTCAATATCTTCCTATTTCTCTCTCTGAAAAATTACTTGAGAAATGTCATGATCAACTTCACTTATTTTTCTAGCCTTCATCTTTTATAATTGCCCATATTCAGTGACACTTGTGATATTCCATTTGTTCTTACTCAAGATAAGGTAATCTTCTAAATTTCCATTTGGATGTGATCATGACTAATATCTACTTACTCATTATCAGTTGTATCAAGCAGTTAAGCTAGGCACATTTTTATAGAAATCTGAAATTACATCAGTCATACGATAACAGTCTGTTTACTCTGTCTCCCACCTAAATTGTGAGTGTCTCAGGATGTCATGTGGTAGATACTCAGAGAGTAGGAGAGGAAAGCGTTAGCAAAAGTATGGATAATAAGTCTTAAGAGACTGATCTAGATAATATAGTAACTTATTTGTTCATACACATTTAAATAAGAAGGACATAAAGCAGCATATGCTTATGTCATCTTCCTCTTATAATATTTTAGTTAATAAGGATGGGTATATGATTTTTCAATTTTGATGAGAATATGTTGGTATTTCTCAACTGATACCATCTCTCATCCATAATATGTAAATTTTACTAGGTATGCTTTCATATAGAAATATTTATTACTGAAGTGAATGAGAACCGGTAACTGATCCATATTTTTTAGCAGATAATATTTGAAGCTTCATTATGAGGGCTAACCCCACAATGAACAACCCACATCCCCCAATAAGGAGGGTCCCTGCTAAGGGGGGAGGACAGGTAGGAGGCTAAGGATGATACCAACATGGCTGTATACACACTGTTTACATAAGTAATAACAACAACAACAAAAAACACAGAAGCTAAAACTGTCATGATAAATATTCCTCTAATGTAACAAATTAAAACATTGTCCTTAAAGTGACAATTTAAAGTAGTGATGAGAAAGAATCAAAAGTAAAGTAATTCCATTTTCCCCATAGCAACATTGTTGTATTCCTTACTTTCCTTTACTATGACCAAATACTTGATAAGAAGCACCCTAAGGAAGGAAGGGTTGATTTCAGATTACAGTTTGAATTATAGTATATGATGACAGGGAAGGCACGAGAGCAAGAACATGAGGCATCTAGTCACAGGGCATAGAAGTAAGGAAGGAGTACAGAATGATAAAAGCTGCTCAGTTAACTGTGTATTTAATCCAGGACTCCATCTCATGAATGTCATTCACAATTAGGGTAGATCCTCCCACTTTCCCTAACCTAATGGGGAAAAATCTTTCACAGACATTTACAGGGATTTGTTTCTATGGTGATTTTAAATCCTGTTGATATTCAGAGATTAGCCATGACCATACACACCTGTGCCATAGGCTCATGGCCATAATCTAATAAAAAATGTGTTTAACACTACTCAAAATGCCCTATAGCCTTTAACAGTCCCAACCTTGTTCAAAACTGTGTGTGTAGAGTATCTTTTCTGACACTCAGGCAATCTCTTAACTGTGATTTTCTTTAAAATTAAAAAATAGTATCCATATTCCCAAAAAAGAATGTCATAGAATAAACACTCCTAAAAAGGAGGAATGAGTGCTTAACAAGGGCTACACTAAAGAAAGACTGAAACTCTGCAACACAAACACCAAAACGTGCAGCTCCCTGGATGTGGTGAGATTAAAGTCCATGGAGGTAAGACATTGAAGAAAAACTTCACTGTTGAATACAAATAATCACAACATATGTCTGCCCTGACATTTTCAACTTTTCTCCCTTTCACTTATCCATGAGCACCCCACTTCCAAACTTCAAATATGGGTGGTGTCATATTTTGCTTTTTCATGGCTTTATTGAAGAAATTGAAATCATGTAGAAAATGGTTGTATTAATTAACTGATAATAGGGGAATTTATGTGGGATAGTATAAAGGCAGATTCTATAATAACAATAACTAGCTGGAAAAAATGCCTCAGCAGTTGAAGGCCCAGAATCCTGTAGGCCTGGATTTGACTCTCCAGTATGTGAATAAAGCCAGATGCACAATGTAGCACATGCATCTGGAGTTCCTCCACACTAGAAAAAAGAATAAGTTCTGGTATTATCTCTCTCTCTCTCTCTCTTTCCTTCTTCTAGTAAATAAATAAAAATATCAAAAAAATAAAGAAATAAGACAAAGTAGAGAAAATGAAGTTTGTAGCAGTAAGTTACCCATGTGTCTTCTCCCTGTGTCTTATAAGAAAAAAAATTACAATAATACTCTGATAATTTAACTGCACTACATTTATTTTTAACTTAGTACTCTAAATTTCAGCTATGCTAAAGCATTAAGTCATGCTGTAATATTGCCCTGTCTCTTCCATTTCTGTCTAACAACAATTTTGGTTCTGGAAATAAAGCGATGTTTATATATCACTGAGTTCTACAAGTTCAGTTCAGACATAACCTAGGGATTATTAAGGAAGAGAATCAGGTGTATTGACAAAATGAATTTTTTATTTCATTGATTCTTTGGATTGCTTTTTTGGTTTCTATTTCATTAATTTCTGCCCTAATCTTTTTTATTTCTTCCCATCTACTGATTTCTGATTTGCCTTGTTCTTCTTTTTCCAAGGCTTTAAGGTGAAGCATTAGGTCATTTACTTGCGACCTTTCTAATTTCTTAATATAGGCACTTAAAGCTATAAATTTACCTCTTAGGACTGCCTTCACTGTGTGCCAGAGATTTTGGTATGTTGTGTTCTCATTATCGTTGGACTCTATAAATTTTTTGATTTCCTTCTTGATTTCTTCATTGACCCATTCATCATTTAGTAGTGTGTTGTTTTGTTTCCATGATTTTTTTTGTATGCTCTATAGCCTTTCTTGCTATTGATTTGTAGTTTGATTTCATTGTGGTCAGATAGAATGCAAGGAATTATTTCAATTTTCCTGTATTTGTTAAGACTTTCTTTGTGTCCTAATATATGGTCTATTTTAGAGAATGTTCCATGTGCTGCTAAAAAGAATGTATATTATGCAGCATTTGGATGAAATGTCCTGTAGATATCTGTTAGGTCCATTTCTTCTATGACCTCATTTAGTCCAGATGCCTCTCTGTTTATTTTTTCCTGGGATGACCTGTCAATTGATGAGAGTGGGGTGTTGAAGTCACCCATTATCACTGTGTTTGGTGTTATCTGTGACCTTAGTTCTAATAGCGTTTATTTGATGAATTTGGGGGTCCCCATGTTAGGTGCATATATGTTTAGGATTGTAATGTCCTCCTGTTGGAGGGTGCCTTTAATCAATATAAAGTGACCTTCCTTATCTTTCTTGACTAATGTTGGACTGAAGTCTACCTTGTCAGATATTAGGATAGCAACCCCAGCTTGTTTTCTAGGTCCATTTGCTTGAAACACCATTTTCCAACCTTTCACCCTAAGGTAGTGTCCATCCTTTGTAGAAAGGTGGGTTTCTTGGAGGCAACAAATTGAAGGATCCTGCTTTTTAACCCAGTCTGCGAACCTATGCCTTTTTCTTGGAGCATTGATGCCATTGATATTAAGAGATAATATTGAAAGGTTTGTATTCATTTCTGCCATTTTTTGTAGTTCTTCCAGTTTTGCCTTTGCTCTCTTGTGTTAATTAGTATTTGAGTATTTTTTTTCCCCGGTTCCTTATATGTGTGCTTTTCTTTTTCTTCAGCATGGAGGATTTTTCCAAGTATTTTCTGCAGAGCTGGTTTTGTTTTCAAATACTCCTTTAGCTTGCTTTTGTCGTGGAATGTCCTTATTTCTCCATCTATTTGAATGGATAGTTTTTCAGGATAAAGTAACCTTGTTTGACAGTTGTTATCTTTCATGACTTGGAATACATCACCCTATGCCCTTCTGGCTTTTAAAGTTTGAGTAATCTGCTGTAATCCTGATAGGCTTGCCTTTGTAGGAAACTTGGTTTTTCTCTCTGACTGCTTTCAATATTTTTTCTTTGATTTGTGTGTTTGGAAGTTTGATTATAATATGGCGAGGAGAGGTTCTTTCCAGGTTTTGTCTGGCTGGTGTTCTAAAGGATTCCTGTATCTGCATTGGCACCTCTTTCCCAATTTGGGGGAAGTTTTCTTCTATGATTTTGTTGAAGACACCTACTATGCCTTTGGAGTGAAATTCTTCTCCTTCTACTATGCCCTGAATTCTTATGTTTGATCTTTTCATAGTGTCCCAAATATCTTGAAATTCCCACTCATACTTTTCTACTAGTTTGTCTTTCTCTTTGTTGGACTGTATTAGATCTGCCACCAGGTCTTCTAGCTTAGATATTCTGTCCTCTCCTTCATCCATTCTACTGGTGAGATTTTCTACAGAGTTTTTTATTTCATTAACTGTGTTCTTCATTGCTAGTAATTCTGACTGTTTTTTTTTATTATTATTTCCATTTCCTTATTTATGTCTAGTATTGGCCTCTTTATTTCATTAAATTGGTGTCCTGTGTTTTCTTTGATTCCTTTGATTTCCTTTTTCATTCCTTTGATTTCTTCTTTGACTTCTTTAAACATATTTATAATCATTCTTTTGAAATCTTATGCATTTCCTCTAACTCATTGTCACTGGAGGGCATTTCTGAGGCATTAATACTTTTCGGTGGATTTATATAGTCTTGATCTTTGGTGTTTCTTGTGTTATACTGTATATATTTTTGCATCCTGGATTATTTAATGATTGGATTTTCTAGTTAGCTGGGTATTATTAGATGTATCAGTCAATCTGATGATATATAACTTCAGGGTAGGAGCTTAAGGCATTAGGTGTGGCTCTCAAGACTTTCAGAATATCTACAAAAGTGACCCTAGGTGTTGGGTTTGCCTGCTATGAGAGTATTCAAGTAGGCTGAGTGGAACCAAATACAGATAGATTCTAAAATTCAATTAAACAATGTACACTTTCAATGAAAAAACAGCTCAGAGTATTTATGCAAGAGTAGGTATTATGACAACCAGATCCTCTAACTGTCCCTTAGGGTGTGTGGTGCCCCACCCATAGCCTTTATCCTGACACCAAGGAGGTTAAGAGTTCTTATCTGTTGAGGGTTCCAAGTCAGCTTGTGACCAGGTGAGACCCTTCCCTGGTGTAATCCCAGTTACCTCTGCTCCTGCCTGGGTCCTGCTGTGGGTTCAAGTTGGCATGGCCAGGTCCCTGAACTGCTGCTCTGTTTGCTGGAGCCAGGAACTGGCGGTGGGGGAGGGGAGGCTGCCGATGCTGCTCTAGTTCACCCGCTGTTCCACGTGTTCTTCTACCTTGTGATCTGCTCCTCCATTGTTCACTGCTGTTCTCCCTTCATATTTCTTGAGTTTGCAGAGAGCTCTGGTGTGAGTGGAAAATCCCCTTACCTGGCTTTTCCTGCAGCTCAAGCAGAGCCTGGCGGCTCTCTGGCCTCCAAGGTCCGCAGACCTGCCGGAGCTGCTCCTGCAGGTCTGTGTGGGCTCTGGATGCTCTGGATCTCTCCTACTTCTCTGCCACCATTTCAATTTGCTATTCACCTCACTTTTTAGTAAAAGTGTGTATTTTGCTGCGGTTTTTTTCGGCTTTTCCCCCCTAGGCTGATTTCTTAACTGGAAGTCCCATAAAATGAATTTTTTAAACATGTAACTACCATGTTTAAACATTTTAGATATATTTGATCATACCTGAATTGATATTATTACTTGGAGACTGGATGACTTTTTCTAGCCTTAGAAAGAAATATTTCTGGATGCCATAGTTTCTAATTTAAAAAATGGTTAGAACAATACACTGAGACAAAAAAATTTCTCAGGTTCCTTCTCAATATATAGCATCAAAAGCATCAATTTTAGAACACATGAATACTAAGAAATTAAAGGGAATACACCTGATTTTGAAATTTAAAGCTTTCATAATTAGAGCTTAAAACATGTGAGTATTTTGATAGCATTTTCATATATAAGTAAAAGAAACACAAACACTGTCCTATCATTTAGTAACTCAGATTATGGAGCCTGAAGATATTTATATTTTTTCATAGAATTTCAGGAATAGAGGGAAATTTTCATATAATAAAATAGTCACTAAATATATATAGTAATTTTTATATGTTAATAAACATTAGGATTGAAAATACAGTTAAGGAATTAGCACATTTTGATGCTATGTTATAACACATTTGTTCTGCTTTTGGAGATTAGATAGCATTTATTTCATATGGCTGCAAGTGTAAATGTTTATATTTACCAAAGCGTACACAGAATGCATTGGTAAAGAACAATGGAACCCTTTGCTGAAGCTCCTCAGTGGTTATGCTCTGGTCAGTGTATATAGTTTTGCTACTTTAAACACACACACACACACACACACACACACACACACACACTATCTCACTGCTTAATTTGTGGTTTCTATTATGTTCTATTACTGGCATGATGGTCCACAGCACTTAAATTAAGTGCAGACATTTTATCACTGCAACCGAGGAGTAAGAGAATGGAAGCAATAACAATGAAATGCAGTTCAATTATAAAAATTCAATAGATTTTAAAATATATGTGGGCAAAAAAATTACTGCAATCATTTGAAAATTGCAACTCAATGTTATATACATCTGGCAAGCTGCAAAAATACTATAATACAGTATAAATTCTAACTTTATCAAGAAATTGTACAAACATTATCTTTCATATTATATATTATTTTATATGATTAATATTTTATATTACTATAAACCAAATATTTAAAAATATATATTTGAATAAACAAAGCAATTGAGGTTTGATGAAAAAAAAAAACTTCTCTAAATTTTTACAAGAATAATTGAGCTTGGTAATCATCCAACAGCATGCATCTTTTAAAAATAATAAAAGGAAACAAAGTTGTAGCATGGAAGATATGAAAAGAACCCTCCCCATCACTTTCTTGCTTGCTCTTAGACTCTGAATCTATGCCTGCTCTCTGGTTTGCTCTGACCAATGACATTTTATCAAATGAGTTGGAAGCAGAGGCCTCAGGGATATATAGGGCTTATTCTTCCTCATAGTTTCTACCGTGGCTGCTAGGAGGAGCCCAGCTTGGCCCTCAAGATGAAGAGACAAATGAGGCCCCGACATTCCATCAATTCAGCTGACTGCAACAGCACATGTGAAAGGTCTCATAGCAGAAAATCCATCATCCAACAACCTGTCTGCTCACCACAGATACTTGGGTACTTTTAACAGGAAAGCATTGAGCAATTCCAAGTTAGCATAACTTTCATGAGAAATCTTGAAATTCTGATCAAATTAACTGGTGGTAGCTTTCAGCCATTTTGTCTAGAGAAGTTTTCTAAACAATAAAATTCACACACACATACAACTCACAAACAGAATATCTTGTTAGAGAAGAGCCGCATTATGCAATATGCTCATAAAATGATTGTCTTACAACATTTTTAACTGATATGTATTTGCAAATGATGGCTCATGCTATAATCTCAGCTCTTGAGAGGTGGACACAGGAGAACTGTCAGGAATTCAAAGCCATGCCTGGAAAAGTACTGAGTACCTGTAAAACCTGAGTAACAGAGTAAAATCTTGTCTCAAAATAATGAGCAAACAATAAACAAATACTAACTTATAATGAGTAAATTAAAGGACTACTATTTATCTCTTACTATATACTTAGTGCTGTTTCATTTAGTTTGCATGAAGTAACACATTTAAATACCACATGAATGCAGAAGAGCAGTGCTGATTACATCTCTCCAGTTTTCTATAGGGAAAGGCATGTTTTAAAGTGATAGAGTGGACAGGCATTCACAGAATATTGTAAGATGAAATGTAAAACTAAATATGGAAATTACAACTTTTTTTCTGTTTCTAAAAATCAAATAGCATCTGGAGATGGTAATAAAAACTAAGGAAATGGTATGTAGATTAGTCCTCATTGTTGCTGTATCAAAATACTCTAGAAAGTTCTACAAAATGATTTTAAAGGACATTATTCACAGTTCTTGATATCAGAACTCCCATGAGATTAATACTACTGTGTGTGTGTGTGTGTGTGTGTGTGTGTGTGTGTGTGTGTGCATGTGTGGGGGTGCACATTTCTGTGTGCATGTGGAGGTCAGAGTTTGACATCAGATATCCTCCTTGACTACTATCATATTGTGAGAGAGAGTCTCTTGCAGAGCCTAAAGCTCACAATTCAGCTAGTCTGGCTAGCCACCAAACCCTAGGAGTCCCCCTTTCTTTGCCTCCTCGGTGTTAAGATGACTATTAGCACTTATCTCCCCCACCAGGTTTTATTTATTTATTTATTTATTTTTGGTGTGATTACTTTATTTTCTTTGGATAATATTCAGGAGTGGGATGATTGGGTCATAGTTTTAGTTTATTTATTTATTTATTTACTTATTTTCATTAATTAGTTTTGTACTCAGCGAATACAGTCAATTTGGTACCATTATTAGGCTCATCCATGACCTACCTCCTCCCCCTGACCCCTCCTTGTTGAGGTATATGGGTCATTCATTCTGGAGTTAGCCCACAGTTATGGGTTGAATAAATGTCTCTGCATACCATGACCCAACATGTGGCTCTGACATTCTTTTGGCCCCCTCTTCCACAAAATTTCCCTCAGCCATGTTGGGTTCACTTTTGGACTGCTTCAGTGATGAGGTGTTGGGGGCCTCTGGGTCTCTGGCTCTATGATTTGGTAGGAGTTGATTTTTCTCTGTGTTGCTCTCCTTCACCCTTGTGCTGGTACCGGGTTCACCAAGGAAACAGCACCCTTGCTTGTTTTGCCAATTGTTCTTAGTTTCAGCCAGAGCCCTTTGAGGTATGCTGGGGTGGCTCTTTCCTTACGATCTACATCTATCTGAAATAGAGAAGCAGGTTCTCCAATGGAGAGTAAGTTAGCACCAGACAAATGAGATAACCCTTAATTTTTTTTTATAGAGAATTTAATAGGTGCAGGCCCTCTTGTAGCCCATGATTGGTGGTAGCTTGATAATGGAGAGCGGGCTTATGTTTGGATATGGTTCTGACTTGTTTCCCAGCTCCAGCTACGGGTCCCGTACCACTGAGGGTATCAGTTAGCCAAATCAAGAGCAGTTGGTTTCCCACCATGGCTGTGCGCCACTATTGCACTTGTATGAGCATCACGACAGGTTATTTGCTGCTAAGTAGGTTAGACCATGAGTTGCTTGGACAGATATTGGTCCTTTTACCCCCATCACCCATGTAGCACCTTCTGGCACTACCTGACTGTCTGGGGACTGACTCTTTTCCAGCTTCCAGCCATGCCATTCCATTTTATGTGTCAACCACATAAGGTGTCTTCAGCAGTAGGGTCTTACCACTAATGTTTTATGGGGGGAGTATGTGGAATGTCAGGCAGGCATATCATTTATATCACCTGTGCTCATGAAAATACCCCATTACTTACTAAATATAATTACATTTGAAACAGGAACTATTAATAATTTTGACATGGTTATAGAAATCCTTAAAATTTATTATGATAACCTTCTGAGCTTGAGCTCTGAGTGAGTGACTTCAAAGTGTGCATACCCATGAAAACAGCATATTTCCTCCCCACCTCTCTATGACTCTGCTTACTTCAGCTTCCTATAAATACTTGCCAGGTAAGTGACATGTATGGCAAACCATTAGTGACTGCTTAATTTTTAGAAAAGCCTGTATCTAGATAATGATGAGTGATTCTCACAATAAAATATGGAAAAGAGTGCTGCTGGTAGGAAAAGGGGTGGTGATGATGGATCCAGAATTTAAATATTCTCATATTTAAATTATAATATAGTTATAATTACTTATAACTTTCTCTGTAGAAAATGAAACAAGGAACAACTACAAAGGAAAACTGATTGATTCTATTCATATGACACTTGAAACATATTTGAGTCATAGTAATTATAAAGATATTGAGTTTGACTACACTTTTATTTTTATTTTTATTTTTTTATAAGTAATGATTAAAAAATTTATTCTGGAAAATGAAGCTGCATTTGGAGCACATTATAGATGAGGAATGATCCATATAGAGTGTATACAAAACTTAAAGAATTCTTAGTGCCATATGCTCCAAATTACCAATGCTTGAGTGAAAGCAAAACATGATTGGGCACACAAGACTAGACATGAAACATGGCAGAATTTAAAGCCGCAGATATAAATGCAGTACCTATCTTTTAAAATCAAGTACTGAAAACCAATATTGACGAAGAGCTTTGGCCTTAAACACATCTCACCTGAAATTCAAGCAGAAATAGTCTGATTTTTTTTTGCAATTTTAATTCATTACATGAAAAAATATGAATGCCAGGTGAGTCCAGTGCTTAGAAAAGGGCACTTTTTGGCTGAACTACAAATTAAACTGGTTTTCTGAAAACCAGTTTCTGACTACACTTTTAAAATGACTGCTTAATCTTGCAAAAATAATTATAAATTCCAGTTAATAAATTATCAATTCATGGCACATTACAAGAAAAAAATCTTTCACAGCATAGTATTAAGGGATTTACATGCTTGGCAATACCAAGTCATATTGCACTGAAAACAAAAGCAATTTTTTGCTGATAAGAACTTCAAAATCACAAAAGTTTTTAATTTCATAGCCTGAACATCTTCAGTAAAAACAATGTCTTTAACAGAGCACTCAGGAGACCACAAACAGGACAGGGAATGGATAAAGCTGAGTATTGACAATGGACTTCAGGTTCTCCAGAGTTCTCTGAATGGATGGAAATGGCTACGTATCTCTTGTTACAGGACAGAAAATGTACAGTGTCAGGAGACCAAAGGTGACCTTATGTAAGACATGTCTTTTTGGAGGATGCTGTTCCTCATGATTCTATTGCATGTCTTTTAAGGCAATAGCAAAGATTGGTTCTTAACATGTATCATGTGAGAACTGTGCTTTATAGTATGTGTAGAAAGGGATGATTTCCTAAGAACTATAGAAACTGGGTGCCATATTAACAGCAAAAATATAGGAGACATATGCAGGAAAGGAAGAGGGACAGTAGAAAAGGCATCAAGGGATCCTATTGCCATTGAAGAGATTTCTGATGAATCAAGTTGAAAATCTCGGCCAAGATAACAGCTATTGGTCCCAATAAAATGCTGACATTGTTCTGTATCTGTCTTCCATTATGTATTAATGTTTTATTACATAAAACCCCAAAGCCTAGTAGCTTAAAATAGTAACCACATTTTCCAATCCAGTGGGCTTTTCAAGAGTCAATTTGGCTCTGTCTGTTTTTGTCAGAGGGATTATGTCATGCATATGCTGCTAGAAGACAGGCGTTCTAAATATCTCTTGTCTAAGAACATGTTGCTGACTCAGGCTCTTATTCTCTAGATTGCTTAAGTTATGTGCACTTTGCTAGAGAGGGAGGTGCTCAAAAGAAATGATGAAAGTGGGAGGGCTTCCTAAGCTGTAGGCTAGAAAAAGGTACAATGTCCATCTTTCTGTATTCTATTGGCCAGTGAGTCATTGACAGACTCAATCAAGATACACACACACAAGCTCCATGTTCTTGGTGGGGGCTCAAAGTTAAATCACAAGAAAATGGGTACAAGGAGGAATAAATGGATAATTGAGCCATTTATCAAATCTGCCATGAAGCATGGGAAATTATATAATGATTCCTATTATGAAAGAGAATGGAAAAGTGAATCAGATGTTTCAGAGTGGTGGACATTTTAGAGTACATTTATCTTGAAATTAGAAGACCATCTGTGGGTATATTCCTCAACATAATGAAGAGGAATTTCACTCTTTGTAATGGAAGATTGAGATTGACAACATTCATGTGTTAAACTATCAATTGCAGTCTTATGCATGAAGGGTTGTGTTAATACAGATAATGTTGAAGTAAAAGAGTCCAAGACATCTACCAATTGGAGCAAAGTAGATAGGATGCCCATAATAGACAAGCAGGAAGACAAATTATAGGAATCTCTGGCAATTGCTAGTATACAATTGTGGTTCTTGAGTATGAATGTTAGCACCTGAGAAGGGCATAATTTCACTTAGCCATCTCCCCTCAAAAATTAAGAGATATTTAGAAAATGAAACCAATGCTCCTCAAATGGAAAACCATTGTTGGCAAGTTCTCTATTTGAATCATTTCTTTACCCAGGTACCATCCTGTACCATAGCTTTAATTTGTAGGTGGTCTGTGCAAAATCCCCACAAGAATATAAAATAACTATTAATCTTCTCTAAAGAGTCTTGGGTACATTGGGCATTTTAACTATTCAGTAGAGGAAAGAAAAAATAATATCTTTCAGTAACTATTAATTAAGTATCTGAAAATGTTTTCATGGTGGTATCTTATTAGAGTAAGTGATTATTAAATCCATGTGACAAATGATCACTGGCTCAAGTCTGTTTCATACTGGGTACAATAGTTTTACAAACCTATTCTGTGATCACTTCCTCAGATTTGTTACTGTGTAAAAAAGATACACGCACCTTGAATAAGTCTTTTCAGTTAGGTTTCCTGAACTGAGGCACGAGAAAACATATGACAAAGACGAACAGAGAAACCCTAAAACCTCCAGAATGCAGGGTTAGTGGTTTACGTAAACTCTCCATTTGATTTACTGATGAACTCAGGCAGTTGGGCAGTAAAACTTGATGAAAGATTTTGATGTTCTTCGTGTAATCCAATGATAGAGGTCAGTGTGGTATCCTTACCTTCTGTTCTTCATTCAGTCTTTAAGACTTGATGAATTATTATTAAGATGGCAACATATTTTTCCCAGTTCCTGAGAAAATCATTTCCTGTTCCACATATTTTTGGACATACATTCATATCTGTGAAGGAGAGTAAGAGATACCTTTCTGAAGTGGATCCCAGAGAATGAAACATATATGGTGTTGATTCTATTAATATGTGGAGTATAGGGACACTCCATAGGGTATGTTGCTAGCGTTCTAGAGTAATGTAATACTGCTTGAGTTAATGAATCACTAGTAAATAATATTTTCTCTTATGCTCTGAGAAATAGATTCTAAGCTTTTAAGAAGTTCTATTAATTGAAATAGAAAAGTATCCAAGAACCTGATTCTGTCCCTCATATGCTTTAGTGTCAGATACAAAATTTAAAATATTTACATTGGTACAGTGCAGTATGCCACATTTTGGATATTACACAATCATAATAGGCTTAGGGGGAAATATATAGTGTGTGAATAGAGAACAATGCCAGCTACTTTTGTGGCATCAATACCTGTTCTTGACCTAAGACTAACCTCATACATTTAGCTGCTAGAGAAGAAAAATCCTAAGGACCAATTTCAATATGGGCCAGAGAATATATGTGTAGCCTGAAATGGATGAGTAATATATAAAGTATAGTATTATGGGGGCCTGGGCATATAATTTAGGAGTAGAATATTTGTCTAGTATACTCATGAGGCATGGGTTCAATCCCCAGTACCAAGGGGCAGAAAACAGCATTATAGTCTTCCAGGAAAGTGCATTAGGAGTACCATTCCACACCTTATACTCTGTAATTTTTCATGATGGAGGAAATGAGTCAACATGGGGTACACACTAACTTAGGAAGTTGTGCTTTTTGCCTCTGCAACTTCAAATCCAAATAACTTAGAACTAAGTTCCTGGGTTGGTGGCTTGAGGGAAATTCACTTTAGCAGGACACAGGTTTTCTCTGATCTTGATGTTTAATACCCATCTTGCCAAATAACAAGGCAGTAAAACCATTGAGATGGAAGCCACCTCAATGGAAAACTAATGCGTATTAAAACTGATGAATATCTAAATGGGTTGTAGAGGAAGAAAAGAATGAAAACTCTTAACAACTTCAAGATCAGACAAAACAGTGATTATTTGACTCATTTAAAAGTAGAAGGTCCAAATATATATTTTCTACAGAGTTGTATGTAATTTACCAAAGATATGTATTGCTTGAGTAGTGGTCAGTGCAGAGATGCATAGTAGGCAAAATTGCTGAGAATAAGTGATGATTGTTTTGGAGATTAATCTCAGGCTTCACACATGTTAATCAATTACTCTACTACTAAAGTATAGCCCCAGCCTCATATCTGTATTATGTTTTTTGTTTTTGGAAAAGCATATCATCATGACATTCAAACTACTCTCAAACTGGCCATGTATCCTGGACTGGGAGCAAACTCTCACTCCTCCTGCTTGTCCTAGTGCTGAAATCATAAGTATGCACCATTACACCTGGTTTATTTTTTTCTCATTTTTTAAGTCAATATAATAAGATCAGTAACCAAAGTCAATCATTTTTTTCTGTTTCTCAATAGTACAATTGATTTGACAGTATAAATTATTTGGTTAGTTTTTCTTTAATCAATTATATTAGTTTTACTTTTATGGGTTATATTCAAGTTTTTTAATGTTCCATTACAAGCACACAAAAATAATTTCCCCCAAAATTTCTCAGTAGAGGTGATGTAATGGACTGTATTTCTCCATAACAATTAGTAGTGGCATTTTATAAGCTACAAGCCTTGGTGGAGGTCACTGTGCTTACTGAGGCAGTGATATCATGGTGTCAGTTGCTTCTTCAGATGAAGGGTTGCTTGTGTTACCACTGATTCATCATTTTAGATAATTGTATAGCCTTGTAAATCTTGCTGAATATCCATTCTTTTCTTTAGATACCAGAAATATCCCTACCAGTTTGTGTTTAATGGTCTTTATGATCATAATCCAACTTTCTTATTCCTGAATTCACTGAAAATATTTTTGTATGAGAAGGTAGCTTGAGATCATACAATAATGATATAACACCACAAAATGTAATAGTACAAGAGTAGGAGACTGAGAAATATTGGTAATATAAAGCAATGTGAGTAACTGCTTCCAGAATTCATAGCAACTAGTTGTCCTTTATGCTTAATAACTAGTGATATTTCTATGCTGAAATAAGGCTTTCAAGGTCTGAGAGGTCAAACATTGTGGTTTACTAGAAAAAGATAGGAACAATATGATATTTTCCCCACAGATTAAATGAGAGCTAGAAGATAGGATAAAGGAAGTCCCAGGTTGTACAGTCCTGAGGAAGTTTCTGATGTTTTCTGCCTGGAACAGAACTGTGAGTTGTAGAAAGGAAGGGAAACATTCTCTTTGTTCACTGAGCATTGAAAATGGGTAAACCAGATATACAGAAAACTCTCTGAGCCTAAATCTAGGAACTCCATGAAGTTTACATGTGACACTGGGAAGGGAAGAGTGTCCTCTTAAAACATGCACCAGGGAAATATGAAACATTAAGCATCAGTACTTTGAATCCACTGACAGGATTCCTCCTCATTGAACCAACTCTGTTCAGTACATGAAATAGTCTTAAGCAACAGATAAAATATTCTAACAATGTATCTAATGTACTCCAGAAGCCAAAGAAAATAAATAAATAACACATCAAATAGAAAACAAGTAATGATGTAAAAATACTGTGAGAGACAGGTGGCAATAGAACAAGGTGAGAAGGATGGTAAGGCACCAAAGATTCATTTTTAATTGTGTCAGAAGTCAAATTTAGAACTAATGAAGAGAGGCTGTTTGGAAGGATTGTTACAAGGAGGTTTGCTGTTTGCCACAAGGGAGGAACACTGCAGTACTGATAGCATCTCAAACATTTGTCTGCAAAAGGCACAAGGCATATGCAAATAGAGACCACTCTCCCTGGAGGCAAGCCTATTCAGGAGGGCTGTCCAGGTGGGGTTGGACACTCGTTCAAGATGTGGGTCTTTGGTGATAATTTAAAATCTCTGGAGAAGGAGAGATTTTAACTACACTTTATCACATAAGCAGTAATTATTCTGAATGTCCTGTAATTGTTTTGAGAGAAAGGCAGAGTATTTGGAGGACTTGTGTGTGGTCTTATCATAAGTATTGAAAATTGAAAAAGAAAGTTTTAATAACAAATGTGTTTATGAAATGTATTTGTTGTAATATTACAGTATATTATGTTATGTAATACAAAATAATGGGCAAAAATAATTTGTGTATAGAAAACTTTACAAGTTTCTGGCTACACAGAATAAGAGATTTGTAAATTTGGAATGAATAATATTGTTTCAGGCTTTTTATCTGCATGACTAGAAGCTGAAAGTGTGTGGCGTAGCATCTGTATAATGAGAAGAAAAAAAAAACTGAAACAAGTATCCTTTTATACAGATAATCACAGAAGTAGTTATTTGTTGGGTTGAGGACATGACTCACTGCATACAGCACTTGACACTCAAGTGTTAGAAGCTGAATATGGAGGGCTTTCTCTAATCCTAGTATCAGTAGGAGACATGGGACACCAAAGGTAACTTGGCTATCTAGACTAGCCAAAGTCTTAACCTGGATCAAATGGGGGACCCTATCTCAGTCAATAAAGGGGAGAGTGATGACCCACATACATACATACATGTGCCATGCTTATCTACATACACACATAAACCCACACACATGTCAAATGCATACACACAAACACACATGGCACACACATATAATTATGCACCTCCAAAAGAAGATAGCTAATTGAAAAATTCAGTTCAGTTCAGAAATTAATCACATCCCATATCTAAAGGAAATATGTGGTTAAAAAGTTATAAGTGAAACACTTCCTTAACCCAGATTATAATTTGAAAGGGTTTCCCATAAGAAAGGGAGAATTCCAGTGAGTAATTATCTTTTGTCATCTATCTACATAGCTATCCATCAATGTACTTATATGTGTGTATTTGAACTAAAATAGATAACCATCCAGTATCTTAGATTGTAATATTTATGCTAAATAGGATTAGTGACAAGTAATGAAGATAATACAAGGAGCACTAGAATAATCAAAGTGTGTTCAAAACTTGGAGTCACATAGAAAAATGATGAGAAGTGAATCATTTATAGGTCATACCAGAATCTGGAGAATATGAACTTCACATTATTCTGATGGTTGTCTTCTCATTTTGGGGAAAAAAAAAAAGAAAACAGTAGAAGGATATGTTTATGGTGAAACAAATAAATTTGTGTGAGAGAGAAGAATAGCATAATATGTAAAGCAAATTAAAATAAATAATGGTAGAAAAAGACTAGAGCCAGAGAATTAAACTATGATTTAAAAGTATATCTGGTATGCCAGACATGGTGATGCATGGCTTTAATCCCAGCAATTGGGAGACAGAGGTAGGAGGATGACCATCAGCTCAAGGCCACCCTGAGACTCCATAGTGAATTCCAGGTCAACCTGGTCTAGAGTGAGATACTACCTCCAAAAAACCAAAAACCAAAAAACAAAAATAGTATATCTGGTATGTATGGTATTCAAATGAATAATAAATGTATTATTAAATATCAGTGACTATTTTACCTGATCAAAGAAAATAAAATTATATGTTGCTTAAAATGGCATTTAACCCAAGTACAAAATAAAATTAAAAGTTTCTGGCCTCTATACAAATTCCAACATAAGAATTCAAATCTAGATATCCAAAGTTATGATCCACATCAACAGATAATGTGTTTGTTTTTCTGAGTCTGGATTACTGCAATCAGTATAATATTTTCTTGTTTTCTCCATTTATTTCTGAAAAGCTTATAATTCAATTTTCCCTCAAGCTAAATAACACTTTACTGTATCTATATATTTTCCACATCTTCATTATTCATTATTCAGCTAATAGGTATTTAGGCTGATTCTATTCCCTAGCTATTAAGAATAGAACAACAGGGGACTTCCGGCCAAGATGGCGACCGCTTAGCTGCGCCGCAAATCCCGGGGAAAGAAAGGCAAGATATTAAGGGTATATAGAGGCTTTTAGGAGAGAGAAATCTGGGAGGGCACAGAAGTGGGGGAACAAATAACCGCTGTGTTCAAAGCTCCACCCCTGCCGCTGCTGCTGCTCCAGAGCCCGCACGGCTGCCACTGCGTGCCGATCGTTCCCTGCGCGAGGGAGCTTAGACTGCTCCGCACCCCTGTCCACTCGCCCACCTACTGAGTGTGCCCAGTCCCACAACAGCTGCCCCACAAGCTCAGACTGTATCTCTTGCTTGCGTCAGCTCAGGTGCCACCCCCTACCTGCCTGCTGCACCGGTGGGCCGCCATTGTCCTGTGGTGGGGCAGCGCAGACTGCTTCCGGGTCCCAGCGTTCCCAGCCAAAGTCTGGGCAGCTTCAGTGCTTGGTGCCTCAGTGCCACTCCTAGCTCGAATGCAGGTAGCTGTGGCACATTACCGCTTGAGAACTCAGGCAACTTTGGGGCCCCTGCCAGGTAGTAGATAGGCGGCTTTGGCAAGTGAGATTGTTCCCTGGGTGCGGAAGCTTAGACTGCTCCGCACTCTCGTCCACTCACCCACTTACTGAGTGTGCCCAGTACCAAGATGGAAGAAACAGTTAGAGAGTTCAAAATTTTCAGCAGGTTCAAAAGCTCCTGGGCACAGAACATGAGGAAATTGTGGGATACACTTAAATTCCTAATATCAGGATCATTAGAATACCAGAACGAGAAGAAATTCAGACCAAATGCATGGAGAACTTATTTAACAAAATTATTTAAGAAAACTTCCCCAGTCTCTTAAAAGAAAGGCCCATCAAGATTCAATAAGACAATAGAACTCCAAACAGACTGGACCAAAGGAGAAACTCTCCAAGACATATTATCATTAAGACTCTAAACATTGACACTGAAGAGAAAATCCTAAAAGCAGCTAGGGAAAAACAGCACACCACCTTCAGAGGTAACCCCATCAGAATTACTTCAGACTTCTCAATGGAAACCCTGAAAGCTAGAAAGGCCTGGAATGAAACACTGCAAAGTCTAAGAACCTATGGCTTCCAACCCAAACTACTCTACCCAGCAAAAGTATTCCTCATAATAGATGCTGAAAGAAAAACATTCCACGACAAAACTCAGCTTTACAATTATATGAACACAAAACCAAACCTACAGAGAGTATTTCAGGAAATTCTCCACAGAGAAGAAAAAAATAATCAAACACAATTGCCTACAAGAAGCAGATCACAACATCCAAATTCAGAGTAGGCACAAAAAAGTTCATTGTCCATGAAAACGCCAGCCCACATTTACCATCACAACATGGCAGGGATCAAATCAAATCTCACAGTCATTACCCTAAATATTAATGGCCTTAATTCACCCACCAAGAGACACAAGCTAACAGGATGGATCAAAAAATTAGACCCCTCAATCTGTTGCCTTCAAGAAATCCACCTCACTATAAAAGACACACATTTCCTCAGGGTGAAAGGGTGCAAAACAGTACTCCAAGCAAACGGGAATAAGAAACAAGCACGTGTAGCTATATTAATATCGGATAAAATAGACTTCAAACCAAATATAATCAAAAAAGACAAAGAAGGCCACTTCCTACTTATCAAGGGAACGATCCATCAAGAGGATATAACAATCATAAATCTGTATGCAGCAAACACAGGGGCACCACAGTTCATAAAACAAAACCTACTTGACAATAAAACAGAAATAACCACAAACACCATCATAGCTGGGGACTTCAATACACCATTATCAGTAATAGATCATCCAAACAGAAACTCAACAGGGAAGTAAGAGGGCTCAACAAAACCATAGATCACTTAGACCTAACGGACATCTACAGAACATTCCATCCCAAATCCACAGATTACACATTCTTCTCAGCAGTCCATGGAACATTCTCTAAAATAGACCATATATTGGGTCACAAAGACTGCCTCCACATATTTAGGAAGATTGACATAATTCCCTGCATGATATCAGATCACAATGCTATATTGCTAGAAATCAACAACAAAAGACCCACCAAGAATCCCAAAGGCACCTGGAAACTGAACAACACACTTTTAAACAATAAATGGATAGTGGATGAAATAAAAAATGAAATTGCAAAATTTCTGGAATTGAACGACAATGAGAACACATCGTACCAAAACTTGTGGGACAAATTGAAGGCGGTCCTCAGGGGGAAATTCATAGCACTCAATGCCTTCGTAAAAAAGACAGAAAGGTCCCAAATCAATAACCTAACCATCCACCTAAAGGCACTGGAAAAACAAGAAAAATCCAACCCAAAGAGCTCCAGAAGGAAAGAAATAATTAAAATCAGAGCAGAAATCAATGAATTGGAAACCAAGGAAACAATTAAGACAATTGACAAAACAAAGAGCTGGTTCTTTGAAAAAATAAACAAGATTGACAAACCCCTAGACAATCTGATCAAGCAAAAAAAGGTGAAGCTTCAAATTAACAAAATTCAAAATGAAAAAGGAGTGATCACAACAGACATAAGTGAAATTGGGAGAATCATCAGGACTTATTTCAAAAACCTCTACTCCACAAAACTGGATAATGTGGAGGAGATGGAAAAATTCTTGGATGCATACCATCTACCAAAGCTAAACACAGAGCAGATTAATCACCTCAATCAACCCATCACACTCAAGGAGATTGAAAAAATAATAAAAAACCTCCCAAAAAAGAAGAGCCCAGGACCAGATGGCTTCTCAGCTGAATTCTATCAAACCTGCATGGAAGAACTCAAACCAATCTTCCTCAAACTGTGTCACACAATTGGCGAACAGGGAAAGCTACACAACTCCTTTTATGAAGCTAGCATCACCCTAATTCCAAAACCAGGCAGAGATGCCACAAGAAAAGAAAACTACCGGCCTATTTCCCTGATGAATTTAAATGCAAAGATCCTAAACAAAATCCTTGCAAACCGAATCCAACAACACATCAAAACCATTACCCACCTTGACCAAGTGGGATTCATTCCAGGAACACAGGGGTGGTTCAACATATGGAAATCTGTCAATGTAATACACCACATAAACAAGGTTAAACATAAAAACCACATGATCATTTCGATAGATGCAGAAAAGGCCTTTGACAAGATTCAACATCACTTCATGTTCAAAACATTGGAGAGAGTTGGCATGGTTGGTTCATATCTTAACCTAATAAAGGCAATATACGAAGCTCCGAAGGCCCAAATAATACTTAATGGAGAGAGACTGGAGGAATTCCCATTAAGATCAGGAACAAGACAGCGTTGTCCACTCTCACCTCTGCTTTTTAATATACTACTTGAAGTCCTAGCTCAAGCAATAAGACAGGAGAAGGAAATAAAAGGGATACAATTTGGAAAGGAGGAAGTTAAGTTAGCTTTATTCACTGATGACATGATTATATATGTAAGAGACCCGAGAGACTCCATCCCAAAACTCCTGAAGGTGATTAACTCCTATAGCAAAGTAGCAGGATACAAAATCAATGCACAAAAATCAGTAGCCTTCCTTTATGCAAAGGACAAAGATACAGAAAAAGAAATAAGGGACATAGTCCCATTTTCAATTGCAACAAAAAAAATAAAATACCTTGGAATAACGTTAACCAAGGAAGTGAAAGATCTATACAATGAAAACATAAAAACACTCAAAAAAGAAATTGAGGCAGACCTGAGAAAATGGAAAGACCTCCCATGTTCCTGGATAGGCAGAATTAACATTGTGAAGATGACAATCCTACCAAAGGCAATCTACAGATTTAATGCAATTCCAATTAAAATCCCCACAGTGTTCTTCACAGAGATAGAAAAAATGATCTCAAATTTCTTATGGAAAGGCAGAAGGCCTCACATTTCCAAACATATCCTCAGCAAAAGAAATACCTCTGGAGGCATCACCATACCTGATCTAAAGCTATATTACAAAGCCATAGTAATAAAAACAGTACTGCCATAAAAACAGGAGTATATATCAATGGAATAGACTTGAGGACCTGGACTTTGGGTCAAGCAACTATAGCTACTTGATATTCGATAAAGGCCCAAACAATATAGGCTGGAAAAAAGAGAGCATCTTCAACAAATGGTGCTGGACAAACTGGATAACCATATGCAGGAAACTGAAACTTGACCCACACATTTCACCATGCACTACACTCAAGTCCAAATGGATCAAAGATCTCAATATAAGACCAGAAACTCGAATCCTACTGGAAGAAAATTGAGGAAGTACATTCCATGATATAGGAATGGAAAAAGACTTCCTGAACAAAACCCCAGTAGCTCATGAACTTAAACCGTCACTCAACCAATGGGACCACATGAAGCTGAAGAGTTTCTTTGCAGACAAGCATACAATAAGCAAAGCCAATACATTACCCACAGAATGGGAGAAAATATTTGTGGGTTACCCAACTGATAGAGGACTAATCTCTAGAATCTATAAAGAACTCAAAAATCTAAACAGTAAGAAGTCAAACACCCCACTCACAAAATGGGGCAAAGAGCTGAACAGGCAGTTCACAGAGGAAGAAATAGAAATGGCCAACATACACCTAAGAAAATGTTCAGCATCCCTAATCATCAGAGAAGTGCAAATTAAAACAACTATGAGATTCCACCTTACACCAATAAGGATAGCAAGCATCAAAAAATCAAATAAAAATAAATGCTGGTGAGGATGTGGAGAAGTAGGAACACTCATCCACTGTTGGTGGGAATGTAGGATGGTACAACCACTTTGGAAAGCAATATGGAGACTTCTGAAAAAGCTGAGTATAGAGATACCAACAGACCCAGTTATTCCCTTACTGGGCATCTACCCTTAAACCTTCAAACCACAGACTAAAGAGATTTGCTAAACCATGTTTATAGTGGCTCAATTTGTAATAGCTAAGAGCTGGAATCAACCCAGATGTCCATCACTAGAAGAATGGATAACTAAGATGTGGTATATCTACACAATGGAATTCTATACAGCAGTAAGAAAAAATGACACAATGAAATTTGAGGAAAAATGGTTGAACCTGGAACAGATCATTCTCAGTGAACTTACCGAATCACAGAAAAAAAATCGCCACATAGTCTCACTCATCTACAGCACCTAACCTGAGTCTACCAAAGATACCTTACATACCCAGCAAGCATCTCCTAGATTAGACACTAGGATGGAAGGGGAGGGAGGGGAGGGCATCAAAGGGGTAGGAAACACAAATCTAGACCCAAACGGCAATGGTACCATAATCTTCTACTTACTAAAAGACAGACCAAATGGCTGATCCTTCACCAGGCCCTTACAGGGAACACCTGAAGCACAAGACACTGGAGAGGGTAAGATTAAGACTAACCTTAATCTCCTACATCTTCCTTCCCTCACTTCCCCTCTCCCTGTCTCTCTCTCTCTTATCTCTAACTCTTGTATATTAGTTATCTTTTTCCTCATTTTCTTAGTGGGCACTGACCTGTAACTCCAAGATCCAGCATGGGGCTATCATCCACAATGAGCTTTTGATCAGAGAGACCTACAAGGTTTCCTAAAAGACAGACAGATTTCTGTCAGAGTACTTGATGACCCACCAAAGGTTAGTGGTAAGACCCTACTGCTGAAGATACCTTATGGGATTGACCTGCAAATTAGAATGGCATGGCTGGAAGTTGGATGAGAGTCAGTCCCCAGACAGTCAGCGTGTCTAGTGCCAGAAGGTGCTACATGGGCGACTGAGGGAAATTGACCAATATCTATTGAAGCAACGCATGGTCTAACCTACTTAGCAGCAAATAACTTGTTGTGATGCCCACACAAGTGCAGTGGTGGCACACAGCCATGGTGGGGAACCAACTGCTCTCAATTTGGCTAACTGATCCCCTCACTGGTATGGGACCCATAGCTGGAGCTGGGAAACAAGTCAGAACCATATCCAAACATAAGCCCACTCTCCAATATCAAGCTACCATCAATTGTGGGCTACAAGAGGGCCTACACCTATTAAATTCTCTCTAAAAAAAAAAAAAAATAAGGGTTATCTCATTTGTCCTGGTCCTAACTTACGCTCCGTTGGAGAATCTGCTTCTCTTTTTCAGATAGATGTAGATCCTAAGGAGAGAGCCACCCCATCATATCTCAAAAGGGCCCCGGCTGAAACTAAGAAAAATTGGAGAAACAAGCAAGGGGGCTGTTTTCCTGATGAACCAGATACCAGCACAAGGGGGAAGGAGATCAGCACAGAGAAGAATCAACTCCTACCAAATCAGAGAGCCAGAGCCTCAGAGGCCCTCAACACCTCATCACTGAAGCAGACCAAAAATGAACCCAACATGGCTCAGGGAAATTTTGCGGAAGAGGGGGCGGAAAGAATGTCAGAGTCACATGTTGGGTCATGATATGCAGAGACATTTAGCTTACCCATAACTGTGGGCTAACTCCACAATGCATGACCCGTATACCTCAACAAGGAGGGGTTAAGGGGAGGGGGTAGGTCACGGATGAGCCTAATAATAGTACCAAACTGACTGTATTTGCTGAATACAGAACTGAGTAATAAAAAAAAAAAAGAATAGAACAACAATAAGCCTGGATAAACAACTATCTCTGTAGTAGAATATAAGTACATAATCCTTAGGGTATATGCTCAGATGTGGCTATAGCTGGATCTAAAGAAAGTTCTATTTTTAGTTCTTAACAATACTACAATCTAAATTCCAGAATGACTACACAAATTTGCACTCCCACAAACAATGAGTAAGGGATCCTCTTTCCCCAAATCCTTGCCAGCATTTATTATCACCTATTTTCTTAATTATAGCCTTTCTGATCATAGTGCAATAAAATATCAGAGTAGTTTTAATTTATATTTCTCTGACAGATAAGATGCTAAATAATTCTTCTCTTTTTTTTTTTTTTTTTTTGATTTTTGAGGTAGGGTCTCACTCTGGCTCAGGCTGACCTGAAATTCACTATGGAGTCTCAGGGTGGCCTCGAACTCATGGCGATCCTCCTACCTCTGCCTCCAAAGTGCTGGGATTAAAGGCGTGTGCCACCACGCCCGGTAGCCTAAATAATTCTTAAAATATTGATTAGCTATTTATGCTTCTGCTTTGGATTACTCAGACCCTTTTTTCTCCACAGCTGACCTGGCATGCAAGATATATCCATTGCTACAAATGGAATGACTGTTTCAGCAGTAACCACCCGCTTTCTGATTGAGTTTGAAGGCTGCACCAATAGAAAAGATTCATGTCTGTCACTAAAAATGTAGTCAAAACCATATGGTTATGGACATAGGCCTTAAGGAGAAGTGTCCTACTGTTGCTTTGCTAAAAAGACATGCTGTAAAACTGTCTTTTGAACATTTATGTAAGGCTATGAAGATGACTTAGTGGGCTTGAGTTTGATTCCTGGACTCATGTAAAGAAAAAAAAAAAAAACTTGGGTATGTTACGGGAGATTTCTCAGTAGTTGGGGGCACTTGCTTCTAAGGCCTGATGCCCAGATTGGATCCGTAGTATCCACATAAGGCCAGATGCAGAAAGTGGTGCATGTGTCTGGAGTTTGGTTGCAGTGTCAGGAAGCACTTGCACACTCATTCTCTGACTTTCTCATCCTCTCTCCATCTCTCTCCTTGCAAATAAATAAAAATATATTTTTTTAAAATGCTTCAATAACAGAAACAGGGAATCATCAGAGGAAGCTAGCTAGCTAGACTAGCCATATGGGCAAGGTCTGGCTTAAGTGAGAGACCA
The DNA here is from genome assembly GCA_036346955.1 of Dipus sagitta. Classification (NCBI taxonomy): domain Eukaryota; kingdom Metazoa; phylum Chordata; class Mammalia; order Rodentia; family Dipodidae; genus Dipus; species Dipus sagitta. Next base: position 86,358,954 of record CM070771.1, on the reverse strand, counting down.
AACCTCATTAAATATGAGAGAGAGAAAGAGATTGAGAACAAAATCAGGCATCAACCTTTGGCTGCCATGTTTATGTACAACACACACACACACACACACACATACACACATAAAAAAATTTGGAATGAAACTTCATTTGATTAAGAGTTTGGTATTTTCCAGAATAGAGTAACCTGCATGGATATCATATAATTTCTTTTTTTTTTTTTCCACTGAGATTTTTTTCTTTTATTTTTTTTATGCTTAAATTATCTTCGCCCCCCCCCCCTATTAGTTAGTTTTGTATTCAGCAAATACAGTCACTTTGGTACCATTATTAGGCTCATCCATGACTTACCCCCTCCCCTTGACCCCTCCTTTTTGAGGTATACGGGTCATGCATTGTGGAGTTAGCCCACAGTTATGGGTAAGCTAAATGTCTCTGCATATCATGACCCAACATATGGCTATGACATTCTTTCCACCCCCTCTTCCGAAAAATTTCCCTGAGCCACGTTGGGTTCATTTTGGTCTGCTTCAGTGATGAGGTGTTGGGGGCCTCTGAGGCTCTGGCTCTCTGATTTGGTAGGAGTTGATTTTTCTCTGTGCTGATCTCCTTCCCCCTTCTGCTGGTATCCGGTTCATCAGGAAAACAGCTCCCTTGCTTGTGTCTCCAATTTTTCTTAGTTTCAGCCGGGGCCCTTTTGAGGTATGATGGGTGGCTCTCTCCTTAGGATCTACATCTATCTGAAAAAGAGAAGCAGATTCTCCAACGGTGAGTAAGTTAGCATCAGGACAAATGAGATAACCCCCTTTTTTTTTTTAATAGAGAATTTAATAGGTTTATGCCCTCTTGTAGCCCACAATTGATGGTAGCTTGATATTGGAGAGTGGGTTTATGTTTGGATATGGTTCTGAGAAGTATGTTCCATGTGATGCTGAGAAAAATGTATATTCTGCAGCACTTGCATGGAATGTTCAGTAGATCTCTTTTAGGTCCATCCATTCCAGGACCAGTAAGGGAATAATTGGGTCTGTTGGTATCTGTACAGTCAGCTTTTTCAGAAGTCTCCATATTGCTTTCCAAATTGGTTGTACCATCTTACATTCCCACCAACAGTGGATGAGTGTTCCTACTTCTCCACATCCTTGCCAGCATTTATTGTTATTTGATTTTTTGATGTTTGCTATACTTATTGGGGTAAGGTGGAATCTCATAGTTGTTATAATTTGCATTTCTCTGATGATTACGGATGATGAACATTTTCTTAGGTGTATGTTGGCCATTTCTATTTCTTCCTCTGTGAACTGCCTGTTCAGCACTTTGCCCCATTTTGTGAGTGGGGTGTTTGACTTCTTACTGTTTAGATTTTTGAGTTCTTTGTAGATTCTAGAGATTAGGCCTCTATCAGTTGGATAACCCGCAAATATTTTCTCCCATTCTGTGGGTCATCTATTGCCTTTTCTTATTGTATGTTTGTCCGTAAGGAAATTTTTCAGCTTCATGTGATCCCATTGGGTGAGTGACAGTTTAAGTTCATGAGCTACTGGGGTTTTGTTCAGGAAGTCCTTTTCCATTCTTATCATGGAAAGTACTTCCTAAATTTTCTTCCAGTAGTACTCGAGTTTCTTGTCTTATATTAATATCTTTGATCCATTTGGACTTGAGTGTAGTGCATGGTGAAATTTGTGGATCAAGTTTCAGTTTCCTGCATATGGTTATCCAGTTTGTCCAGATGCTGTCTTTTTTCCAGTATATATTGTTTGGGCCTTTATCAAATATTAAGTATTAAATATCAAGTAGCCATAGTTGCTTGACCCAAAATCCGGGTCTTCAAGTCCATTCCATTCATCTATAGTCCTGTTTCTATGCCAGTACCATGCTGTTTTTATTACTATGGCTTTATCATATAGCTTTAGATCAGGTATGGTGATGCCTCCAGAGGTATTTCTTTTGCTGAGGATATGTTTGGAAATGCGAGGCCTTCTGCCTTTCCATATGAAATTTGAGATCATTTTTTCTATCTCTGTGAAGAACAACGTAGGGATTTTAGTTGGAATTGCTATAAATCTGTAGATTGCCTTTGGTAGGATTGTCATCTTCACAATGTTAATTCTGCCTATCCAGGAACATGGGAGGTCTTTCCATTCTCTCAAGTCCGCCTCAATTTCTTTTTAGAGTGTTTTTATGTGTTCCTTATATAGTTCTTTCACTTCCTTGGTTAACGTTATTCCAAGGTATTTTTTTTGTTGTTGTTGTTGCAATTGAAAATGGGACTATGTCCCTTATTTCTTTTTCTGTATCTTTGTCATTTGCATAAAGGAAGGCTACTGATTTTTCTGCATTGATTTTGTATCCAGCTACTTTGCTATAGGAGTTAACCACCTTCAAGAGTTTTGGGATGGAGTCTCTCAGGTCTCTTACACATATAATCATGTTATCAGCGAATAAAGCTAACTTAACTTCTTCCTTTCCAAATTGTATCCCTTTTATTTCCTTCTCCTGTCGTATTGCTTGAGCTAGGACTTCCAGTACTATATTGAAAAGCAGAGGTGAGAGTGGACAACCCTGTCTTGTTCCTGATCTTAATGGGAATTCCTCCAGTCTCTCTCCACTAAGTGTTATTTGGGCCTTCGGAGCTTCATATATTGCCTTTATTAGGTTAAGATATGAACCAACCATGCCAATTCTCTCCAATGTTTTGAACATGAAGTGATGTTGAATCTTGTCAAAGGCCTTTTCTGCATCTATCGAAATGATCATGTGGTTTTTATGTTTAACCTTGTTTATGTGGTGTATTACATTGATAGATTTCCGTATGTTGAACCACCCCTGTGTTCTTGGAATGAATCCCACTTGGTCAAGGTGGATAATGCTTTTGATGTGTTGTTGGATTCTGTTTGCAAGGATTTTGTTTAGGATCTTTGCATTTAAATTCATCAGGGAAATAGGCCGGTAGTTTTCTTTTCTTGTGGTATCTCTGCCTGGTTTTGGAATTAGGGTGATGCTAGCTTCATAAAAGGAGTTGGGTAGCTTTCCCTTTTCACCAATTGTGTGGTACAGTTTGAGGAGGATTGGTTTAAGTTCTTCCATGAAGGTTTTACAGCTGAGAAGCCAAGTGTTTCTGGACTCTTCTTTTTTGGGAGGATTTTTACTACTTTTTCAATCTCCATGAGTGTGGTGGATTGATTGAGGTGATTAATCTGCTCTGTGTTTAGCTTTGGTTGATGGTATGCATCCAGGAATTTATCCATGTCCTCCACATTATCCAGTTTTGTGGAGTAGAGGTTTTTGAAATAAGTCCTGATGATTCTCCCAATTTCACTTATGTCTGTTGTGATCTCTCCTTTTTCATTTTAATTTTGTTAATTTGAAGCTTCTCCTTTTTTTGCTTGATCAGATTGGCCAGGGGTTTGTCAACCTTGTTTATTTTTTCAAAGAACCAGCTCTTCATTTTGTCAATTGTCTTGATTGTTTCCTTCGTTTCCAGTTAATTGATTTCTGCTCTGATTTTAATTATTTCTTTCCTTCTGGAGCTCTTTGGGTTGGAATTTTTTTTTTTTCCAGTGCCTTTAGGTGGATGGCTAGGTCATTGATTTGAGACCTTTCTTTTTTTTTTATGAAGGCATCGAGTGCTATGAATTTTCCCCTGAGGACCGCCATCATTGTGTCCCATAAGTTTTGGTATGATGTGTTCTCATTGCCATTCAATTCCAGAAATTTTGCAATTTCATTTTTATTTCATCCACTACCCATTTATTGTTTAAAAGTGTGCTGTTCAGTTTCCAGGTGCCTTTGGGATTCTTGGTGGGTCTTTTGATGTTCATTTCTAGCAATAAAGCATTGTGATCTGATATCATGCAGGGAATTATGTCAATCTTCCTAAATATGAGGAGGCAGTCCTTTTGACCCAGTATATGGTCGATTTTAGAGAATGTCCCATGGGCTGCTGAGAAGAATGTGTAATCTGTGGATTTGGGATGGAAGGTTCTGTAGATGTCCGTTAGATCTAAGTGATCTATGGTTTTGTTGAGCTCTCTTACTACCCTGTTGAGTTTCTGTTTGGATGATCTGTCTATTGCTCATAATGGTGTATTGAAGTCCCCAGCTATGATGGTGTTTGTGGTTATTTCTGATTTATTGTCAAGTAGGTTTTGTTTTATGAACTGTGGTGCCCCTGTGTTTGCTGCATACAGATTTATGATTGTAATATCCTCTTGATGGATTGTTCCCTTGATAAGTAGGAAGTGGCCTTCCTTGTCTTTTTTTTTGATTATTTTTGTTTTGAAGTCTATTTTATCTGATATTAATATAGCTACACCTGCTTGTTTCTTATTCCCGTTTGCTTGGAATACTGTTTTCCACCCTTTCACCCTGAGAAGATGTCTGTCTTTAATGGTGAGGTGGGTTTCTTGAAGGCAGCAGATTGAGGGGTCTAATTTTTTGATCCATCCTGTTAGCTTGTGTCTCTTGATGGGTGAATTAAGGCCATTAATATTTAGGGTAATGACTGTGAGATTTGATTTGATCCCTGCCATATTGTGATTGTAAATGTGGGTTGGTGTTTTTAGGGACGTTGAAATTTTTTGTGCCTACTCTGAGTTTGGTTGTTGTGATCTGCTTCTTGTAGGCAATTGTGTTTGATTATTTTTTTCTTCTCTGTGGAGAGTTTCCTGAAATACTCTCTGCAGGTTTGGTTTTGTGTTCATATAATTGTAAAGCTGAGTTTTGTCATGGAATGTTTTTCTTTCACCATCTATTATGAGGGATACTTTTTCTGGGTAGAGTAGTTTGGGTTTGAAGCCATAGGTTCTTTGACTTTGCAGTGTTTCATTCCAGGCCCTTCTAGCTTTCAGGGTTTCCATTGAGAAGTCTGAAGTAATGCTGATGGGGTTGCCTTTGAAGGTAGTGTGCTGCTTTTCCCTAGCTGCTTTTAGGATTTTCTCTTCAGTGTCAATGTTTAGAGTCTTAATGATAATATGTCTTGGAGAGTTTCTCCTTTGGTCCAGTCTGTTTGGAGTTCTATTGTCTTATTGAATCTTGATGGGCCTTTCTTTTAAGAGACTGGGGAAGTTTTCTTAAATAATTTTGTTAAATAAGTTCTCCATGCATTTGGTCTGAATTTCTTCTCGTTCTGGTATTCTAATGATCCTGATATTAGGAATTTAAGTGTATCCCACAATTTCCTCATGTTCTGTGCCCAGGAGCTTTTGAACCTGCTGAAATTTTTGAACTCTCTAACTGTTTCTTCCATCTTGTCTTCCAGATCTGAGATTCTATCCTGCACTTGGCTGACTCTATTCTTGAGAGATTCTAGCGAGTTTTGGACTTGTTCAATTAAGTTTGCGTTGTATACTACTTTTCTATGTATAATTTCCATCTCTCTGTCAAGCTCCCTTTTCACATCATTTTCTGATTTTCTTGATGATTCTTGGAGTTCATCCTTGCATTTCTTTTTGTCTTCATTTAGCATGGCCAGCTGATTTTTAAGTACTTCTTTTTTTTTTTCACTCTCCCTCAAATCTCTTAACTCTCTTTGAACTCCTTCCAATTTCTTATCTAATCCTTTCAATTTCTTATCTATTAGTTCTAGTTTAGTGATGGCAGCATCCACACGATTATCGGTCCTTTGTGGCTTTCCTGCAAGTTCTACCAGTAGGTTGGTCAGGGTTGCATTGCTCATAGCTTCAATTTGGTGTTCTGGTCCTCTTGGTTCTTCTATGTTTTGGTTAGAGGTATTCATTGTGGGACTGGGTGATCTAACTGGATTTTCTTGCATTTGATTTTTCATGTTATTTCTTTTGTGCTGTGTTCTGCCCATGACAGTGTATGGGCAGGTATGTGGCCATATCAGCTTGGGCTCAAGAACAATGGGAATCTTATGCAGCCTGGGGCAGTTGCCAAGCAGCCTGGGCTTTGGCTGTCACTTGCCAAATCCGCCTATCTACTGCCTGGCAGGGGCGCCAAAGTTACCTGATTTCTCAAGCGGTAATGTGCCAAAGCTGCCTGCGTTTGAGCTAGGAGTGGCACTGAGGCACCAAGCACTGAAGCAGCCTGAACTCTGGCTGGGAATGCTGGGACCCAGAAGTAGTCTGCACTCCCCCACCACAGGACAATGGCGGCCGGCCGGCGCGACAGACAGTTAGCGGATGGCACCTGAGCTGGCGCAAGCGAGAGACACAGTCTGAGCTTGTGTTGCACCTGCTGTGGGACTGGATTCACTCAGTAAGTGGGCGAGTGGACGAGAGTGCGGAGCAGTCTAAGCTTCTGCACACAGGGAACAATCGGTGCGCAGTGGCAGCAGTGGCGGCCGGCGCAGCAGCAGCAGCAGCAGCAGCAGCGGCAGCAGCAGTGGTGCTGTGAACATGGAGGTTATTTGGGGTAAGGGGTGGCTACCCGCCCGCTAGGGGTTCCATGATTCCCTGTTCCCCGGCCTCTGTGCCCTCCCAGATTTCTCTCCCCTAAAAGCCACTATGTAACCTTAATATCTTGCCTTTCTTTCCCCGGGATTTGCAGCGCAGCTAGGCAGGTCGCCATCTTGGCCAGAAGAGATATCATATAATTTCTTACACTCACATCTGTTGGTCAATAACATGACTGTATTACTGCCTCTATATTGCCTGAACTTTCATGCTAGGTATATATACTTTATAAGTACTTCAATATTCATGCATCTAATTTTTTTTTTCTGTTTAAAACTGTGAATAGTAACATAATACTTCTTTTTTTTTTTCGTTTTTTTTCGAGGTAGGGTCTCACTCTAGCCCAGGCTGACTTGGAATTCACTATGGAGTCTCAGGGTGGCCTTGAACTCACGGCGATCCTCCTACCTCTGCCTCCCAAGTGCTGGGATTAAAGGTGTGCGCCACCATGTCCGGCTACTTCTTGTGACAGTAATAAAATATGATCCTTAAGCCATGAAAGGAAATTATTAGGGGTTAAAGAGTAAGGGATGGGGTTAAAAAGGGGGTCAGAATAAACACAAGCAAGTTTTGTTTGCAATACAACATTAAAAGTAATGTTATAGATGCTATTTAATTAAGAGAAAGTAATAAATAAGAAAATATCTTTAAAATCCAACACAGGACTTAATACATAGGAGCCAATGAACAAATGCCATTTTTCGTTCAAAAACCTATAGACTAGCTTTAAGTATCTGTATATTAAATACTATTCTCATCATAATAATTATCATGGAACCCTTTTAGTGAATTAAAAGCCATAAATAAAAATCTTATAAGGTATGTAAACCTGAAAGCTATTTCCTTGGCAGTATGGGTCTCTACTTCCAACACAGCAAATCAAATGACAAATGAAAATTAGTTGACAATTAAGGTGTTTTCTTTCTTTTTTTTTTTTTCTGGTAGTATTCCAGGCAGAACTATTAGCAAGCTCTTAGCTATTAAAGGGAACTTCAAAGAAACTATCTCTGTTTCAACACTCAACATTACCCTGAGAAAAAATGTTCAATTCATGCATGAGATGTGGAAACTGAAGCTCATTGATCTAAACATGCAAAGAGCTTCACTGTGCTGCTGTCAGATCTGCATATGGCACCTATTTAGGTAAGCAACTGAAAAGTCCTCTTTCTGCCCTTCCTATACAGTCACATCTCTGCTTGCTGCTGGAATTCTGAAGTGGCTGTGAGAAGGTTGATCAGCTGCTTCTTAAATGCCACTACAGAAGATGAGCTACAGCAGGATGCTGCTAAATTAATCTATCGTTCCAGGATGGATTTATTTTACTAGATCAAATAAATCTCAAGATATAAACTTTTATTGGTTAAAATTCCTCAAAATCAAGTCTTAAATGATTCTTCAATCATATTTATGAGACAAAGAACAAATGGATATTTTGGAAGTAAAACTTTTTCTCACACAATGGTTATGGGCAACATGTTCAGATTACATGAACTTCTAATATTTTACACTTGAATAAAGAATACATTAATGTGCCTGGTGAAACTTAATTGATTGGATTATATTTACAGTTTTAAACAAACTGATAAGTTGCTTGTTATGGCAACAGTTTTGAAGTGGATGTGCAGGTGCAAGAATTTTACTAATCCTTTGTTAGGAAACAAAAATTAATATCTAGCTATAGCTTTGTTAAGGTTTTCAAGAAACTGCTTTGATAGGCTAAGAAGGTAGCTCAGTTGGTAAAGTGTTTGCCTTATAAGCATGAGGATCCCAGTTAGATCCCACAAACAATGCCATGTGTGGGGATGTACACTTGTAATCCAAGGTCTAGGAAACAGAGGTGAGAATGTCCCTGGGGACTTGCTGGCTACCACATTCAGCCTAATTGAGGAAGTCCAGGCCAAGGACTGACACTGTCACAAAAACAGAATGAATGACATGCCTAAGGAACAATACCGAAAGTTGTTCTCTGACCCGCAATCACATCTGTATACATACACACACACACACAAATATCCATCATGTTCTTTTGTTATTTTGTAGTTGTGGTGGTTTGATTCAGTTGTCCCCATAAACTTAGGTGTTCTGAATTCTAGGTTCCTAGCTGATGGAGATTTGGGAATTAAAGCCTCCTGGAGGCAGTGCATTGCTGGTGGCAGGCTTATGGGTGTTATAGCCAGTTTCCCATTGCCAGTGTTTGACACAATCTCCTTTTGCTGCTGTCCACCTGATGTTGTTGACCAGGAGGTGATGTCCACCCTCTGCTCATACCATTATTTTCCCCTGCCATCATGGAGTTTCCCTTCGTGTCTATAAGCCAACATAAATCTTTTTGTCCTTAAGCTGCTCTTGGTCAGGTGTTTTCTGCCAACAATGTGAACCTGACTGCAACAGTAGTCAAAGGTTTCAAGACAGAATAATCAATATGATTACAAAAATCATTTAAAGAAATTCAGTTGATACTTTATAGCCAATTATAATGCCTAGTATCAAATAAGATTCTTATATGTTCTGAAGCATAATATAGAAATTGCTATAATTGTGTCCTGAGAAGCAAGCTCTGTAGAAACTTTAAATGTTAACATGGAGCGAATAGTGACTAAATTTTCTTTCATAAGTTTTGTTTTGAAAAGTTTACCTTTGGGTGTACAACTTCCAGATTATGTCACAATTTAGTTGCACTAAATGAATAAGGCATAAGTGATAAAATACATTCAAACATTTTAAGAAATTATTTTTATTTATTCATTTGAAAAAGAGAGTTAGGGAACTGTAGACAGAGATTGAGAGAAAGAATGGGCACTCCAGGGCCTTCAGCCACTGCAAATTAACTCCAGATACATGCACCACCTTGTGCATCAATGGCTTATGTGGGTCTTGGGGAAGTGAAGCTGGGGTCTTAGTATCTCAGACAAGCACCTTAACTGCTAAGCCATCTCTCCAGCCCTCAAACTTCTAAACGGGTATCTCTTTGAGCACATCTTCATTTTATTAACAGCTACTCCATTCTCTATTTACTTAGTTTTTACATGTCTTCCCTATAGACACTAGTTCCCCAACTCTTTTGAAATATGTAAATTCCAAACCCCTTTATAAATAACAGTTTTAGAGCTGCCAAAGTTCTCAGGTGGTAAAGTGCTTGCCCCCACAGTACCTGAGTTAGATCCCCAGAACCCACCTAAAAATGTCAAGTGTGGTGGTCACATTTGCAATCCCAGTACTGGGGATATAGGGCCAGTGAGAACCATGGGACTCGAGCCTTATTGGCCATCTAGAGATCAATTTGATATTTTATCACTAGAATAAAACCTGATGTCATCTGAGATGTTCTCCACATGCATTTGCACACATTTCTACATGCCCCGAAACACATACATATACAAACATGCACCTGTACATGAATGTATACATAGTAAAAGGACAATTGCTTGACTTGTTTTACAGTAAACTTTCAATAAATTTACAATCTTGATTCTTGAAGTTATGTCATAATCATTTTTATCTATTCCATTTGTATGATTATTTTATTATTATTATAATCTATGAGCTAAAAAAAACAATAGTGCACCTTAAATTCTTGGTAAATCTCCTCATAAGTGTTTTGCAAGATGTTGTACATGCTACTAAAATTTCCAGCCTCATTCCAATCATTATAGTCTCAGAAGAATTCCTTGTGCCATATATGACAATTGGCAATGATCTTCCAATATAACTTCCTTTCTCATTTCCATGCATTTATTTTTAAAGAAATTATAAATGAATAATTTTAATTCTTGCCACAATATTCTCTCACTTCATGATCCTCATGACATCTCAGTTGACATCTCATGAATTATCTTAATCCATATTGTTTTCTTTTATTTGAAGACTTGATATTAAATGCCTTACAGAGAATAGAGATTTAAATGCTCATTGTTTTGGATGCTGAAAAGTCTAAAAGGACAGTGCTAATATCTGAGGATGTCATCTTCTAAGAATTGTCTGAATCCATCTTTATAAGTAATGTTGCTTTAAGAGAACACTTGGTATAAAATGAATCATAGAAAACAGAGATATGAATGCTCATAGTTTTGGAAGCTGGAAAGTCTAAAAGCATAATGCTAATATCATAATATCTGGGAAAGGTCATTTTGCTGTATCCCACATAGAAATTGGAGGAGGAAGAGGGAGAATGAGAGTGAGGAAGAATTGATCCTGCTATCAAGAACCCATCTTTGCAGTAACCAACCAATTCCTATGTTCTGTGAAGTTGACCTTTATTGCTGAGTTACTGTTTTCCAACAGATATTTGGGGGATACATTCAAATAATAGGACTTATCCTCTACAACTTTTAGTCTTCTTTCTCCTAGCACTATCTCCTCTGTTTATATCCATATAAAAAGTCTTGCTTGATGTTGTCCAATCTTCAAAATACTATCAATATTGTAAACATTGCACTGGAATTCTTAGCAATGTTTATCTATGTAGGATAAATAAAATCTGAGTATAATAACTGCCTCATTTATGAAATTAAGCTACAAGTTCATATATTTCAGGGTCTTTCATTTCTCATATTTTAGAAATTAATTGGGGGGTTAAAGTACCTATGAGCTTTAGGAACAACTGTGGATTTAGGTTTGGAAGGATTTTTGGCAGCCTCTAATTTAAAGAAATTTTTTATTTTTCATTTTCCAATAGGAAAGCTTTGGTTTGAACTTGAACATATTTATATGGAAATGTCAACATGAGTTTACAAATAACCAACAATTATTTAAAAATGTTTCAATGGCATGAGCCATGGAAATCAAAGTGAATCAAAGTCATAAGAAGATATTTTCTTACACCTGGCAAAATTAATGTGGCAAAAATGAGTTCTGATATTGTCCTTTAAACAATGTAAACTAGTACTTCCATTTTGGAGAACAGTGTAGATGTTCCGCAATAAACAAACAAAATATATATAGATCTATCATGATACAGAATTCATTTTAACACATGAGATAAGTTGACCCATTATGAACTTTTCCTCAATGAAGAAAGTCTGTTCATTGATGGAAACCCACTTTTACTGGGGACTCAGTGTAGTTGCCTGTGTGTCCCTGCTTTGTACTCAAGTCAGACAACTATTGACTGGAAAGGAAAGAATTAGAATCATTCTGTAAGCTTGACACTTGCAGAATGCCATTTTCTGCTCTACTATAAATGCATTTTCCTAGGATTTAGGGGCATTTGATGTCATAAAGATCTGGGGTCCATAAAGGAAATAAATGATATCCATTTAAATATGAAAACAACAGAAGTATAGCAAATTAAATTAGCATTTTCTAGGTATGATAAATAATAAGCAAACTTCAAATATAATTCTTATTCATAGCACGAATATAAAAAAATTACTAAATAATATGCAAATGAGGTCTATTTTATACAGTATGTGTTTCTTTATGGAATGTGATACAAGAAGATACTAGGTTAAATATAAATAGATTTCAAAAAGGTTGTTCAGAATTTATGAATGATAGAGCATGGGAACACATACCTGGCTCAAAACCAATAATAATGTGAATTATATTTCTCTAAATTGCACCAATGCTATGTGAATAAGGTAGGCTTCTGTTGCCGGTTCTTCACTTTAAACTTTGTAGGATTCAATAGTGACCCTTGCTTGTAATTACTAGGTCATAAATTCCAGGAGTAAACCTTTACTTCAAAAATGATACACAAACCTCTCTCCAGCACTCACAAATGTCCTCTGGTGACAGGCATTGCTGCAGGAAAGCCAGTACCAAAAATCCAACACTTACCTTAAAGACTTGTGTGAACTGCCTTGATAATCTCTGAGAACACAGATCAATGATGGGGAGTGAGACATTTAAATTTTACATTCTACCTCCAGATTTACGGAATAAGAAATGACAGAAAAATCCTTGCAAATATATATAGTCCTTGTTTTTCTCAACACAAACCAACATCTGTGGAATTATAGTCAGCTCCGCTTTGCTGAGAAAGACATCCAGCCTGACACTGTTTATGGGAAAAAGGGATTTATTTTAAGTTTACAGATCTAGGAGATATTCCATCAATGAAGGAAGAAGTTGGATCCCTTTCATAGACCCAAGCAGAGAGAAACCACCAATTGCCAGAGCTCAAACTGTGGGCTCCATACCTTTGGGATGGAATCAGTTCTGCCTCCAACAGAATGCCTCCTCTTCAGGCTGCTAGAGATTGAAGCAGGAGCCTAACTTTAATCCAAATGCCTGAGGCTATGGAGGACATATATTCACATTCAAAACACATTTTGTCTATATGTGCCAACAACTGTGGAATTATATCCAAAATTCTGCCAGCTGGCCCAAAGTACAGTGCCTCAATTTATGATTACTTTAAGGACATGATAAAGTTCTTGATTTAATTCCTTTGTGAGTGCTTATCAAAAAGTAAATTCAGTAGGTCTTAAATGTCTCTCCTTTCACTATCCATCTTCATTACTCAGGAATGTTCCTTTTCAGTAGGTTAAGTCTATTTTGGTCACAAGTTAGTCTCATTATTAGATTATTATTCATCTCATTTGTTTCTTCTTCAGTATCTGGTATTTCTTTCCACTGTTGACATGTCTCTAAGTGGTAGTGTTTAGGAATTATAGAAGACTTAAGAAATCAAGTATCCTGCTAAAGAAATGATTCATATAAATAACATTTATTGGGTTGAGGTGAGTTTAGTAATAATGTTTTCCTAGCATGTGTAAGGCCAGAAGTTCTATTAACAATAACCTACCACCACAAAATTTAAAAATGAGTCAAATAAGAAACAAAACTAAAATCCTTACTATATATTATGTTTAATATTTTAATATTGACTTACACAATGTATAGATTCTAAAATTTTGAAGAAATATTAAAGGAAAATTTAGACAGTCTTACATAATACAAAATTATTATGGTCTGATTTGGTAGGAGTTGATTTTTCTCTGTGCTGAACTCCTTCCCCCTTGTACTGGTATCCAGTTCATCAGGAAAGCAGCCCCCTTGCTTGTTTCTCCAATTTTTCTTAGTTTCAGCCGGGGCCCTTTTGAGGTATTATGGGGTGGCTCTCTCCTTAAGATCTATATCTATCTGAAAAAGAGAAGCAGATTCTCCAACAGAGAGTAAGTTAGCACCAGGACAAATGAGATAACCCTTACTTTTTTTTTTTTATAGAGAATTTAATAGGTGTAGGCCCTCTTGTAGCCCACAATTGATGGTAGCTTGATATTGGAGAGTGGGCTTATGTTTGGATCTGGTTCTGACTTGTTTCCCAGCTCCAGCTATGGGTCCCATACCGTTGGGTCATGATATGCAGAGACATTTAGCTTACCCATAACTGTGGGCTAACTCCACAATGCATGACCTGTATACCTCAACAAGGAGGGGCCAAGGGGAGGGGGTAGGTCACGGATGAGCCTAATAATGGTACCAAACTGACTGTATTTGCTGAATACAAAACTAACTAATAAAGAAAAAAGAAAATAAAAGAAAAAAAAAGGAAAAAAATTATTATGGTCAAGAAAACTTTCTGTAATTTTCTTAGTATTTTCTGAGTCTCTTACAATATGCAATGCAGATTGTTATGAAATATATCAACACAACATAGACAAGTTCTTCCCTTTGAGGAATTTGTATGTCTAATACAATTCAAATCAGAATCAATCAACTATACAGTGAAATAATAAGATAGAATTTAAATGCAGAAGCTTTTCAGATTGCTTGAGGGAGATCACACATGACATTAAGTGAAAAGACAAACCTTGAAGCAGTTCAAGTGTAACATTAGAAACTGCTCTATAAACTGCTTCACCTCACTGAAAGTACTGAAATTCACCAAGCTTTGCTGTTTCTCTCTTCCACTCATTTACATAGTACAACCAATGCATTCTTTCTAATCTGGTTGCAAGTTCCAATACCTTTATCCTCAAATATTCAAAAATTCTCAATGTAATTACAAGATTTTAGTCTCAGTCATTCCAACTCCCATCCTATTCCAATTTCCAGGTTACTATTTTTCAGTTTCAGAGTTACAACAATTTGAATTTTAGAAAAAAATATATATACTTGTATATTTATTATTTTTTTCAAAATAGTTAAGATTTAACTTCTGTTGTTTCAAGATGCTCTTTTTAGTTGATTTTTAGTTTTTATTGAGAAATTTAATATATGAGCATTTTACAAATTAGTCATATTCCCATTGAGTTATACTCATGTCCCTTTTCCCCTCCCCAATTCCACTGAGTGCCCTCCTCAGCAAGGTTATTGATATTTACTGTGGGGTCATGAATATACCAGTCTGTCTCAGAGTGAGGCAGGGGCAATATCACCAGATACACCTTCCTACACTATGGCTTTTACAATCTTGAAACTCCCTCTTCCACAAAGTTCTCTTAGTCTTGACAGGCATGATATAAGTCTCTTTTAGATTTAAGCCCTCTGCAGCCTCTAATTTTCTGCTTTGATGTGTGTTGAGTCTCCTCAGTTGTCTACTGTCAACTTCCTAGTGGAGGTTCTCAGACTGTGAGCAACACTCATATTTAACCTGCCATGTCCTCTGCAATGTTTCCCACACCCTGGCAAATAATAGTTTCTAAACTTGAATGCTTTGGTTATGTTAAACAGGGAACGTGCTTTTTATAGATTTACATCCTATATGACCTAAATAATGTTGCAATTTTAGTGCCAATTCTTCTGTTTGAAATATGTCTTTGTTTGAAATATATCCTTGTGGGATCCAGAAGCCATGACATAATCAATGTAAAATGTGTTTTCTTTTGGTGTGGTATGGTGTGTGTGTGTGTGTGTACATGTGCATACAGATGTTCACACCTTACATGCATGAATATAGAGGGAGGAAATGTTGGACATCCTGCTCTATCATTATTCTGCTTTAACTTAAGACAGTTTCTCACTGAACCGGGAGCAGCTGTTTTTCAGTCAGACTGGCTGGTCACTCAACCCCAGACATTCTCCTTCTACACTCTACTCAAGGCTGAGTCTACACGCATGCAAAGCCATGTCCAGCTTTTACCATGGGTTCTGAGATGGATCTCAACTCCTCATGCTTGCACAGCAAACACTTTGCCTAGATCCCTGTGTAGGACAAAATTTCTACATTATTAAAGAAGTGTCTCGGAACAATACATTTTGAGTTAAAATGATGAACTATAAAGGAACTGAAATAGGTTCTAGTAAGATACACTGAGTTTAAATTGCTATATGTGCATATAAGTACATTCTTATACATAGAAAATATTATAATAGATTATAAACTTGGGCAGCAATAAGTTTATGGAGAAAATGGTATAGCATTTATTAAGAAATGAACAAATCCTACCTTAGTAATTATAAAACTAGTGACATAGCCATAGTAGTTCATTAGTACAGCCCATCAGTGTGCCAGGTTTGCCATGACAGCAGATCACAGGCTGGCAACTTAAACAATAGGAATGAATTGAATGGCATTCTGAATGCTAGAAACCTGAAATTATGATTAGCAAGACTTAGAGTTCTAAGGTCTATGAAGGCAGAATCCTTTCTTGTCACATTGAAGATATCTACTTGTGTCTCTCTATACACTTACCTTCACACTCAGCTGTCTCTGTGTCACATTCCCTCTTTTTATAAGCATTCAGTCACATTACATTAGAAAACAACCCAATGACCACATTTTTATGTGATTGGCTTAATAACGATCCACCTCTCTGTAGGTCACCTTATGAGATGCTGGGAATAAGGAATCTAAATAATTGAATTTCTTAACATATTTTCATAATATTACATTGCAGATATTATTTAAGGACATACATCTAAAAATGTAAAGATTGTGTTAAATAAATCCAGGGTGGCAATAATATATGACATTACTCCTACGTGTTGGGGGAATTATATATGTCTCTGATTGACTTATACTTCATGTATATAGCTTCTCCCTCCCTCTCTCTCTCATGAGATTTGATTGTAATAAAATCATAATAGTTTTTATTATTATAAGCCACTTTTCAGAGTTCTGTGAGTCAATATAGCCCTGGTAACCTTTGAACTCATTACTAGTGGCAAAAACTCTTCAACAAGGCTGGAGAGATGCCTTAACAGTTAAAATGCTTCCCTGAAAAAGCCAAAGAACCCAGTATAAATACCCCAGGATCCACATAAGCCAGGTGCACCAGGTGGTGCATGTGTCTAGAGTTCCTTTGCAGTGGTGGAAGGCCCATTCTCTCTCTCTCTCTCTCTCTCTCTCTCTCTCTCGTCTCTGTCTCTTTCTTTCCTCCTCTCTCAAATAAATAAATAAATAAATAAATAAATAAATAAATAAAGTTTTTTTTAAGTTTTATGTAGATTTTGAATTCTGCCTGTGTTCTTAACCTGTAGTTTTACCTGACTTCACGTAATTGCAAATAAGTAAAGAAATTTTCAGAGTAGCAATGTAGAACCAATTGAAATTGAACAAACATAACCAAACAGACTTAAGATGTGTTTTAACACCATGTAGAGTGCTGTCAAGTGAAGACTTTATATGGTTGAGTGGTTACAAGGCACTTTTTCGCTTATTTGAATTAACTGAAACACTTTTTTTTTTTTTTTTAACTGCACTTGAGAATGTGTTGGATTTAATTTAACTCCACAACTTACAGTGCCTTGGTCCCCATATGCTACTGGACCATAAAGCATAGATTCCTTTGGGCTTTGGTGCCTCTTTTAAACACAAGATATTTCCAAATATTGATAAATTTCAAACCCTGGTCCTGGCCTTGTTCTATTTTCTCAGTAACACTGACAGTTCTTTGAAACCTAATTTTATTTAGGTAATTAGATTTCAGAGCCCTTCTCCTGGTATGGTCACATTGTTAATAATGTTCCTTTCCCACTCCAACTTTGATTATTTTTATGGTAAGGGGGGGCAGAGCCAAGATCCTTGGTTCTCTATGATAGCTGGTCTTTGGCCTGAACTCTGCCAATGAATTTGTGATACTTTTTATGTCAGCCCAAACTAATATATATATATACAATTTTAAAGAAAAATGAGAATAGTTTTAAAGGAGTGCTTGGAATAAAAATAATACATTTCAGTGATGCTCCATTTAGTTTTAGTTCAAATTTTATGACAGTATTTTATGAAAATTAAGTGTTATTTTTAAAAATTGACTTTTGATCCAACATTTCCTTCCAATATACATCACATTGTTGAAGGTCTTTGAAATTCAGTCATAAAGATTAGAAAAACAATATGCTTATTATACTACGAATAATAACTATCATTAAATTCCTGATATAATGCAGCCCTAGGGAAAAATATATTTAATAAATGTCTTTTGCTACTCTTTAACTTTGTGTGGTGCATGTACATAATATCAAATGGAAAAGTATTCCAGTTAGTGAGCCTACTTTTTGAAGTCATCATATTTGTAAATCTATATTTTTATATCTACCTTTATAAATTTATAGTTTTATGGTAAAAATTGATGAAATAAACATTAATTTTTGAAAAGCTAAAATATTAAAAAACATGATTTTCTCTGTGTATCATTAATTATGATTTAATCATTGATGTTTTCTTTTTTAATAAGGCTTTTTTCCTTGAGATAACATCACAATATAAAGTCCTGGCTAGCCTTGAACTTGTTATCTGCTCGCCCAAGCCTCCCAAGTGCTAAGATTATAGACATGCATCACCACACATAGTAAAACATCTCATTTATAATAACAAATCTTTCATTTCTTACATTTTAATTTGATAAAACATTTTATAGCATATATTAAAATGAATTTAACAAAAATATGTTTAGAGTTATTTCTATAATAGTCATATTGTCAGAACATGAAAATATCAAACTCTTTTCTAGCTCTTCCACATTTAGTTAGTTCATATTTAAATATCTAATTATTTAAGTAAGATTTAAGACTTCTACCATTAGAAAATCAATTAAGGGTTAAGGATTTGGCTCAGTGGTAGAGTGCTTGCTTTTTAATTGATATTTACTTTTGAGCACATAAACTCATGAAATAATATAATTCATAACTAAAATCATCCCAGTAAAATCATATTTTAATGCACACATATAGAATACTTTCTTTTAAATGTCTTCAGTCAACTAAGCTGAATAAAATAGAATAAAATGATGTGTTACAGATAAATTACTGCTAAAATATATAAAATTATTTTATTCAATATTATTTATTCTATTTTTAATTTTTGACCAATTTAACTGAAAATTTATCACTGATTTAAAAGTTACATAATCATCCTTACTACTTTATTTTGATAAACATCATGATATACTTGTTATTCAAGATAAATATCATAAAGGTAAATATAAGATAAAACTGTTACTTACTTTTTACTTATTTATGAAAAATTCTCTACTTTTTATATCCTTTGTGGGACACATCAGTGTAGGGTTGTTTTGTATTAAATTTATTTTCTCATCTACTTATGTTTTATTAGTCACTTCTTATACTAGCTATTTTTCTGAAAATAAACCCTACTATGAGCCTTCATTTGTCAGCTCCAGTGATCATATTGCATACAAATATAAGACATTTATGGGTCAATGACAGTAAATCATCTCTATTTAAAGTATGTCTTATAGATAGAACTGACTCATTGTCTGTTGTGGAGGTAGTAATAGCTGAACATTTTCATTATTAAGTACACATACTAATCAAGAACATGGATCTTCTAGAAGTGTATGACATCAAATTATTTTATTATTAAAATGAAGAAAAAAAGTCTTTTCTGAAGGAGCATTTATCGTCGACCTTTCAACATAATACTGCATACAAAATTTAATCATCTCTCAGGAAAACACTGAAATGACTCATTCTGAAATATCAGCAGGTTATTGAAAACCTGTTCCATTGTTCCCTTGCCCAGCAGTCCATTTATGGCCAGTTGCTTTGCACACATATGCTCCCTCTCCTGTTTCCCACATTGGACTAGCCCTTACATCTTACAGATAGCTGACATATTTCTTTTGTCCATTCATCATAATTCTTTAACCTATGTCTGAAATCCAATGTCTGGGAAAATGCCCTTTGAATGTTGCTCTATTGTGTATTTTCAGTGTTAAATGCAGTTTTATATCAGTATGGATGCCTTCATTCATCAGGATCTGGTAATGCATACTGCTCTTCCAAAGCTGAAATATCTTAGCAGACTGCCTATTGATTTCTAGAACGTTCTATTTGCCAGGTGTTTCAACGGGTTCAGCTGCTGTGTCTCCTGGGATGCCTGCATTGATAGAAGTCCTAATGTCTTTCCACTTCACAGTCTGAAAGTGTCTCAGTGATCTTAGTTATGAAGCAGTGAACCACTAGACAGCTTCACTGACAATGAGATGCTTAGCTGAAGAGATGTTACCCATAAGTCTCCCAGAACTAGTGGCATAGGCTGGTAAGAGTTCCAGACAACACAGAAGTGTAATCTATTATACTAGGGAAAGCTAGAGGAGTTTCTATATATAAAATGATCTGCCATGAAGAACAATGAAAAGAGGAACATCAGAATCCTAGAATAAATTGCAATACAGCTCTTCCTACAGTGTAGGATATTGTTGAGATGTAGAGTGTAGATCCAGCTTAAGCCTCTAGGAGTGCTTTTCAGGCTCTACTATTGGCAATCACAAGTCTTTGCCTGGCCAACATTGTCTGGGAAGTTGCCCACCCACAACAGAACTGGTGTGCAGCACAAGGCTTTGTAATTTTCTGTGGGGAAATACAAAGGCCCCAGGGCCTTCCCAACCTTGAGCCAGCCGAGCTCTGGCTGTGTTCCTACCTGAGGGACGTCCCTGAAGTGTTATCCATAGCAGTACACCAGCTTAAAAACACTTTCCCAAGTATGACTCACTCTTTCTCATTGTAACTCTCCTTGACTGCAGTTTCATTTGAGGCTTCTTAGCCAGAGAAGACTCTGCACCTATCGTGTGTCCACTTGATCCTCTTCCTTTCACTTTGTATTAGATAAGTACAGGCTTAATCATCACTTTCAGAGGACTGGATGCCCTAATGGACTTCCAACATCTATCAACACTTGTAAAAGCAGAAAAAATGTGTATCTGGGGGTAATGGGCTGGCATATACTAGAACTAAGTACATATACTGAAGTCTAAGGGTAAGAAAGAAAATGAGCTTCAGTGGGGTAACTCAGGAATTGGTTCACTACATGGTGTGCTTATCTTCCCCCTACTGTATATGGTTGAAGAGGTGGATAGTAAAAAATAGTTTACTTTCAGTTTTTTTAGAGTGTATTGAGAACAGCTTCTGTACTTAAAATAATTTTCCTTATGGAGTGAAGCACATGAGTTTAGAAAAGCACAAACCTTTTTTTAAGTTAGTAATGTTTCTAACCATGCTGGGACCAGATAAATATCAAAATATCACTTCTGTTACAAAATCAAGAATGTCACTGTATCACTTATAAGTGCTACAATTATATTTTTAGAAATTTTAAAAGTAACATAAAAAGAAGGAATTATAATAGACAACAACACAAACATATTTTCCAGAGAGACTTATATAATAATTTGGAAAACAGGTTTGGGTGAGTATAAAGTTGATATTATAACTTAATAGTGAATAACACTACATTCAAGTAATGCCATACAGAAGCCCAGGCGAAGGGAATCTAAAGCCACTGCACCCAAAATAAGGTACATGGGCATTCTCCCTCTTTATTGTTTCCTATTAGGAAACCTAGTTATATATCAAATTTTTAATCTTCCAAATGATTAATATTTTTCCTAATGTTCTGTATCCTGAGCCATGTCTCTATAAACAGAAAGTACAAAGTTTAATTTGTTCTATAGTAGTTTATATGGCCTAACAAGCAATGCTACAATGAGTTGAATTCTCTTTGAATTGAACTATATAAATCTCATATAAAGCAAGCTATTTCTGAAAGTTATGCTCTTTATTATTCTATTTCACAAAATTTCAATGATTCTATTTATAGAGAATCTAACAAAGTGAAAATATTGGTTTTACATTTCTTAAAATAAACTTCGGGATTCCAAGAACCACTTTATATAGGTGTTAGAGATTTTTGGATTTTGTGAGTATTCCTATTCTGGTTGTGTTAGACTATCAAGATCAATCTCCCACCATTTTCCTTGTAATAGAGCTGTAGCTGAGACACACTGGCTGCTTGTGAAATGCTTAGCTCCCCTGAAAGCTCCAATTCAACATCTTAGTTATGATATAGCAGAAAGCTGGGTGTGATGTTGCACATCTTTAGTCTCAGCACCCAAGAGGCTGAGATAGAAGGATCTTCATAAGTTCTAGGCTAACCTGGGACTACAGAGTGAGTTCCAGGTCAGGCTGCTTCAAAAAAAAAATATGAAGAAGAAAGAGGAGTAGGAGGGGTGGAAATAGGGAAGGGGAAGAGGGTGGAGGAGAAAAATAAGATGTAGTAGAAAGAAAAGGAGAGAAGGAGGAGGAAGAGAAGGAGGAGAAGTAGTAGGAGAAGGAGAAAAAAATATAGAGTAGAGGAGGAGAGCTGCATGCTGCTGCTACACTCAGTCTAAAAACACCATCAGGTGTGATCCTTCACAGGCCTCCCTGTGATCTTACTGATGTATCATTATAAAATATCACTTTTAATCTCTACACATTTAGAATCAAATTTAGAACTTATATTAAATGCACAAATAATTCCCTTTAAATTTAATATGAGGATGAAAGTATATGAATATTTTTTCTTTCCTTGCTAAAATTATTAAAGTTATTTATTGTCCTTATTTTTGCTTTGGTATTTTATTTTTATTATATGTAATAGTTGTAAATTTCTTTTTCTTACTTTGTCACTATTTTTCCTTGTCTATTCCTTTCATCTTGAGTTCTAGTTTGACCTCAATATTCTCTTTGCACTGTTGCTGTTTTATTTTTGTTGTTATAATTGAATATAGTTTACTTTCACCTGCATACTATCTGGAAGGATTTTGTTCTTCACTAACATTTTCTCAGTGCCATACAAATAGGATTTTGCTACTTTAAAATATGGTGATATTAATAACATTGCTCTACTGCCTTTTTTCTTTTAAATTATTATTAGTAACATTTTGTATGGATACATCATGTACTGGTACCTTCTCTCCCCTCATCTCTGCCTCCATTCCACTGGGAACCCTCCTCTGTGGTGTTGCAGGTATTCCCTATGGGTTTATAGGTTATGCATTGTGTGTGCAGCAGTCAGTTTTTTTTGGGGGGGAAGGGAGGGAATGCCTCTGGACATGGTGTCTCAACCTGTGGCTCTTACAGTCTTTCTGCCCCCTCTTCTGCAAATTTCCCTGAACTGTAGTAGATGAGTTTTAGTACAACTTTAGTGATGAGCTCTTAAAAGCCCCTGGATTTCTGCTTTGATAAGTGTTGAGTATCCTCAGGGTCTGTCTCCTTCACCCTGGTGCTGCCTATCAGGCTCCCCATGGAAGCAGAACTCTTGCTTGTCTAATAACCTAATTACCCTGTGGCATCAGCTGTGGCTTGGCTGAAGTGACAGGGTAGTTTATCTCTACTGGTCTTGCCACTTTTTGAAAAAGAAAAACAGATTCTCCAATATAGAATAAAGCCAGCATAGTTTAAATGGATAAGCATTATTAATTTAGGGAGAAATTGATGTATGTAACCCTCTTTTATCCAAAGACTAGTGAAAGCTTGACACTGGAGGGCATAATCTTTATCGCCATAAAATTCTGTTCAATTTCCCAATTCCAGATATGGGTTTCTTTACACTGAACAAATCTCTAGCCAACCAGAAAGCTATTGATTACCCACCAATGCTGTATGCCACTGTTACACTTGTGTGTAAATCTTATCAAGGTGTTAATGAGCACATTAAAAAAAAAAAACTCAAGAAAGAAATTGAGAAGGACTTAAGATATGGAAAGACTTCCCATGCTCCTGGATATTGTGAAAATGGCAATTCCACAAAACCAATATGCAGATTTACTGCAATACCAATAAAAATTCCAGCAGCATTATTCAGAGATAGAAAAAAAAATAATGGTAGCTGGGCATGAAGGTGCACGCCTTTAATCCCAATACTTGGGAGACAGAGGTAGGAGGATTGCCATGAGTTTGAGGCCACCTTGAAACTCCATAGTGAATTACATGTCACCCTGGGCTAGAGCAAGACCCTACATTGAAAAAAAGAAAAAGAAAAAGAAAAGAAAAAATGATGTCAAATTTCATATAGAATGACATCAGGCCTTGGATATTCAACCATGTCCTCAGCAAAAGAAACACCTCTGGAGGAATCAACCTATTCAATCTAAAGCTATATTACAAAGCTAGTAACAAAAACAGCATGGTATTCACATATAAACAGAAATATAGATCAATGCAACAGAATTGAATACCCGGACACATGTCAAGTAGCTACAGCTACTCGATTTTTGACAGAGGTGCTAATAATATCTACTGAAGAAAATACAGCATCTCCACCAAATGGTACTGAACAAATTGGATAACCTTATGGAGAAAAATTAAACTAGACCCACTCATCTCTCCATACACAAAAATCAAGTCTCAATGGATTAAAGACCTTAATATAAGACCTGAAATTCTTCAACTACTGGAGGAAAAAATAGGACAAACTCTCCACATTATAGTAATGGTGAAAGACTTCTGAACAGAACTCCAGTAGCCCAGCATATTAAATAATCACTCAACCAATGGGATCTCATGAACCTGAAAAAGCCTTTTGTACAGACAAACATACCATAAGCAGAGCCAATAGATTACCCACTGAATGGGAGAAAATTTTCACCAGCTATACCACTGACAGAGGCCTCATATCTAGAATCTACAAAGAACTCAAAAAACTAAACCAGAAAAAAAAAATCAAACAATCCACTCCAAAAATAGGGCAGAGAACTGAATAGGGAGTTCTCAGAGGAAGAAATCCACATGGCTAAAACACACTTAAGAAATTGTTCAATATCCTGAACCATTAGGGAATTGCAAGTTAAAACAACTATGAGACTGCACCTTACTCCAGTGAGGATGGCAACCATTAAAATATCAAACAACGCCTTTTGAGGGTGGCGGCGAGTGCAGAGGCAGCGCTATGAAGGCCTCGGGCACACTGCGGGAGTACAAGGTGGTGGGGCGCTGTCTGCCTACCCCCAAGTGCCGCACTCCGCCCCTCTACTGAATGCGCATCTTTGCGCCCAACCATGTCTTGGCCAAGTCCGGTTTCTGGTACTTCGTATCGCAGCTGAAGAAGATGAAGAAGTCGTCGGGGGAGATCGTGTACTGTGGGCAGGTGTTTGAGAAGTCTCCGCTGCGGGTGAAGAATTTCGGGATCTGGCTGCGCTATGATTCCCGCAGTGGCACACACAACATGTACGGAGAGTACCGCGACCTCCCGGCTGGCGCCGTTACCCAGTGCTACCGAGACGTGGGCGCCAGACACCGGGCCCGTGCTCACTCCATTCAGATTATGAAGGTGGAGGAGATCGCAGCCAGCCAGTGCCCCTGGCCGGCTGTCAAGCAGTTCCACGGCTCCAAGATCAAGTTCCCACTACCCCACCGCGTGTTGTGGCGCCAGCACAAGCAGCGCTTCACCATCAAGAGGCCTAACACCTTCTTCTAGAGCCGCTGGGTCAAATAAATGTTTCAGTGGACAGAACAACAACAACAAAAAAATCAAACAACAACAAATGTGCATGAAGAGACAGGGAAAGAGGAACCCTCATACACTGTTGGTGGGCATGTAAACCACTATGGAAATCAACCAATATGGAGATTCCCAAAAAGGATGACCATGGAGCTACCAGCACACCAAGTTATTCCCTTACTGGGCATTTATCCTAAATGTTCCATCCTTCACTACAGAGATATTTGCTTAACCATGTTTATAGCTATTCAACACATAGCCAAGAACTGTAATCAACCCAGTTGCCCACAATTTGATGAATGCATGACAAAGTTGTTGTACATTTACAGAATGGACTTCTACACAGCAGTGAGAAAAAGTTATACAATGGAATTTATGGAAACATGGACAGGCTTGGAACATATCGTACACAGTGAAATCACACAATCGCAGAAAGACAAATGGTGCATGGTCTCACTTTTCTATGGTTCCTTATCTGCAAGACCTTGATTTGTTGACATGTCTGATACCCAACTCAAGACCCAGACAATGGGAATGGAAGGGTTTCAGGGGAGGAGAAAGGGAGAGTGAAGAAAATCAAATACAAAACTAAATCCAAGATGAACTGGTACCATAGAAACCTTTATCTTTGGAGATAAACAAAAGATATAACCCTCAACAGGA
Source organism: Dipus sagitta (assembly GCA_036346955.1). Classification (NCBI taxonomy): domain Eukaryota; kingdom Metazoa; phylum Chordata; class Mammalia; order Rodentia; family Dipodidae; genus Dipus; species Dipus sagitta. Next base: position 86,333,279 of record CM070771.1, on the reverse strand, counting down.
GACAGGGGGCACTTGAAAAGAAGGGCCCTGGAGAGGGTGGGATGAAGCATAACTTTAATTTTTTTTTTAATCGCTGACTTGTAACTCTCAGTTCTAGAAATTGGTTGCTACCCAAAATGAGCTGTTGATCAGACAGATCAATGAGGTTCCCTGAAGTTTTCTGTCAAAGCACTTGATTCCCCTGTGCTGCCCCCCAAGTCAAAAGGTAAAACTCTATTGCTGAACACACCATATGCTGCTGACACAAGAGCATAGAGAAACCAGGCTGGAATCCAGAAGAGAGCCAGTCCCCACACAGCCCTCCTACTGGTGGAAATTACTACATGAGATACTGGGGGAAAGGGGCCAAAAATGGTCTGAGAAACCAAAGGTCTAAACCATTCTGAAGCAAACACCCTGGCAGAATATTGTCTTTATTGAAATATATTTTATTATCTTTGCCATTATTATTCAGTTCATTACACACTTTCTTCATTTTTATAGTTGGGATCATTATTTTTCTGATCTTAGTGACTATAAGTTATCAGAATTATGTTCTTAGTAACTGCAAGTTAACAGTTGTGTAATTTTAAGCATAAAGCATGAAAAATGAAAAATAATCATACTTTTCCTAGAAGCAATTTTTATTTATCTTCCTGTCCTCTACTATGATGACTGTTTAAACTTTTGTTTCATGTATTGTCCTTCAAATACTCTTTTTCTGGGATAATTTAAATAAATTATTATATCCAAAAAGGATGGTTCCATCAGTGATGGAGTACATGTAGGTATGTTGTTTCACAAATTTATATTGTAGCTGATATCAAATTAGAGAAAGATTTAGCCATTGGAAAAACACAGAAAATATTTCATTTTGTGGTGCCATTGTAAATCAACCTATTGTGGTTTCAAAGATAAAAACAAAAGTATAGCCCATTGTATTGCATAGGTATTTAATAATCCATAATGATAGACTATGTTATAGCGTAATATACTAATTATGCTATACTTTTATGAGTATAGGTCTGTTTATTAAAATTACAATCATCATGTCACATTATGCCTGCATAGCCTCAAATGCTTTAGGTTTAATAATTCCCTTGATTGAGTCATTTTCTCATGCTCTTCATTTATTTATTGATAATAACTTCTTCTATGCACACAGAATTCACTGATAACCTCACATTAAAGAGGCCATACCACCAGTTGTTCTACAAATAAAATTTAAAATGACTAAGACTTGAAAAATTGAACACTAGTCATTGTCATCACCTGCCAGTCAGTATGTTCCATTCCACAATATCCAAGATCATAACTAAAATTTTGGGAACGCTGAATAATATATTTCATTGAAGACAATGAAATTAACAAAGAGCCAAGAAGGGCTGTATCAGGTATAGATAATTTCTAATTATCTGCATTGGAGACCAGACACTCAAGAATATCTTATTAGAACAATAGCAAGATTATATGGAATATTACAAAAAAAAAAGTTGTAATGAACTACAATGGGGAATTGTTAGAGACCGAGACCGAAACTGTAGCTTGTGAAAATGACCATTACAGGAACACTGTGAATTTTTGCTCACTGGCCATACATCTGGAACGATAAGGCTCAGTAACTGTTACATGATAACCATCTATGACGAGAGAAGCCGTGAACTGTTACGGGAACTTACACAATACCTGATCCCCCCACCCTCTATCCCCTTTTTGCTTCCTCCTTCTGCTATGCTTAAAAACTGATGTTTGAAGCTCAATAAACAGACCTTGACAACTCTTTGCTTGGTCTCGTTCCTTCTTTCTCACCCATCTTTACACAGGTCTGGTCCCCCTCGCGCTCCCCGAATAACTGAGTCCTGCTGGACGGGACAAGTGGCGCCCAACGTGTGGGGCTCGAGGTACGGACCATTCGCCGGAAGGAACATACATTTCAGCGTCCCGGTACATCATCGCCGATCGCGGCTTCGATTTGAGAACGTCCTCACCGCTCATGAAGTGACGGATCTCTGTTGAGTAGCTTCATCCGTCACATCAAAGATGGGTCATTCTATTTCTAAAGAGGCACTCTTTATTAAGGATATTAAGGCCTCTCTCAGGGAAAGAGGAATTAGAGTATCAAAAAAGGAATTGTCACAGTTTTTTATGTTTATTTCTGATGTCTGTCCATGGATTGTTATTAATGGTCCTAGTATTCACCCGTATACTTGGGCAAAAGTAAGTTGAGAACTTAATGAATTGTTACATAAGGAGGGTCCTGATGCTGTCCCTCACCATGCTTTCACTTATTGGAATGTTATCAATAGCCTTATGCATGGCTCTCATTCTACCAAAATTCTGTTGTCTGCAGAAGAATTTCTCAAACCGCTTTCTCGTGCTGCTTCTGATATCTCCCTCAAATCAAAAGATAAAAATCCCTCTGTGCCTGCTGAACCTCTCGCTGACTCTCCTTTCTCTCCCTTCATAGAACTACAATCTACCACATTAGCTTCTGTCTCTGACCTCCGTAGGGCACTTCAGGATAAAAAACTTCAGCTGCAGCTTCTCCAGGAACTTGATTCTGTCACAAAAGAACTTGCTGCATTTTCTAATCCTTCCTCTGACAGCCGTAGGTGCAAAACAGAAGCAGACCCACACACCCGCAATACTGGCCTTCTTGCTTTTCCTGTTATGGTGCACTGAATTTAATGAAAACTGCTCTGACTTTACTCGCCGTAATTTACAAAAGGCTGTTTCTAAAAATTGGACAAAACAAAAATTGTTGGGGGAACATCCGTACGATTCCAACAAACGGCAAGCACGCTACCCCCCTGGACTTTTAGCCCAAATACAACAGGCAGGCCTCGCCGCCTGACGATGCCTCCCTCCTAAAGGGGCCGCCACCGCCTCCCTGGCTAATATTAGACAGGGTCCAGAAGAGCCTTACAGTGACTTTGTTAGTAGACTTAATGAAACTGCTGAGCGCCTTTTTGGTGTTGGGGAAACCAACAGCCCCTTTATCAAACACCTGGCCTTTGAGAATGCTAATCCTGCTTGTCAGTCTATTCTCCGCTCTCACAAGCGGGAGACCATATCTGATTATATCAAGTTATGTGCAGGCGTGGGCTCCTCCCACGCCATGGGCTTAGCAATTGGAGCTGCTCTCCGTTCTGCTGGTCTCACTCAGGGTACGAAAACATGTTATAATTGTAAACAACCTGGACACTTCTCTCGTGAATGCACCGCTCCTAAACAGCTCTCTGCTTCTTTCACAAATGTATATGGTTCTTTGTAGCCCCAATAGTGTTGTCACTTCCCAAATGCTTAGTCAGGGTTTTATTCCAGGGAAAGGACTTGGAAAAAATTTACAAGGCATAACAGAGCCCATTTCTCCTCCCCAGAAACTCGATCGCTCTGGCCTTGGGTATGCCCCTGAGTCTTCTTTTCCCTAGTGGCCGTTGCCATCCCTGCACCCCATGCTGATAAAATTACTTGGAAAACCCAAAGCCCACTTTCACATGAGGAAACAGAGGCTGCAATGTTGTTAGCGCAGGAACAACTTGCCGCTGGCCACATCGAGCCTTCTACCTCCCCCTGGAACTCCCCTATTTTTGTCATTCGGAAAAAATCTGGCAAATGGCGCTTGCTACAGGACCTGAGAGCTGTTAATAAAGCCATGGTCCCCATGGGGGCACTCCAACCAGGACTTCCTTCCCCAGTGGCCATTCCCTATGGTTCCTTCAAAATAGTTATTGATTTAAAGGGTTGCTTTTTTACCATCCCTCTACACCCTGAGGATAGGCCCTGCTTTGCCTTCAGTGTAAATTTTCGTGGCCCTATGCCTCGCTTTCAATGGAAGGTTTACCCCAAGGTATGGCTAACAGCCCCACCCTCTGTCAAAAGTTTGTGGCCATGGCCATTGACCCCCTCAGGGAGACTTTTCCCTCTGTCTACATTCTTCATTACATGGATGACATTCTTTTAGCTGCCTGTGACCAGAACCTGCTTTTCTCCTGCCTCCAGCACCTACTGTCCAATTTGCAATCATATGGGCCTAGTTGGCTCCCAGAACGTCTAGTTCATCAATGGACACCACCCTCACCCCTTAAAAATTCACCCTCTCCCAGGGAAGGCTCCCCACCCCCCTGAGGTTTTGTCCTTTCCTTTTCAGGACTATGGCTACCCCTGCCTTCGTTGGCCTCTTGCTCCTGGCATCTGGATTGATCACCACTGACCATCGACCCATGAATTTCACCTGGACCGTGGTCAGTGAAGTCGGTGATGTGAACTGGGCCCACTCTATGGTTTCTCAGACATCCCCTGGCCGACTTTGGAAGTGGACGTCTGCAAATTAGCACTGGGAGCTGACCCTGATTGGGGAACACCTGATTCCTTCATCCCACAACTTAAAGCACTCGAGTTACAGGACTCTAGCGCGGACCCAGGATGCAGCACTACTGTAAGGAGGGCTGCCCTTGCCTTGTCTAAAGGATTCTATGTCTGCCCTGGGAATCATCGAAACCGTGCTCTTGCTAGGACATGTGGGTTTGACTCGGACTTCTTTTGTAAAGCCTGGGGTTGTGAGACCACCGGTGACACCTACTGGAAAACATCCCCTAGATGCCCCTCAGGGCGCTCCTAAATTAGATTTCTCAGTCCTGGCCACAGAGCGTCATTCCTCCTGGTTTGGCAAATTGCTCAAACGATAAAACAAAACAGTGTTCTCAAATCTTTGGGTGTTTTGGGCATTTTCCTTGCTCAGTTATCCTGTTCATGGGTCCTTTCCTTCCTTTACTCCTTAAACTCGCATATATGATTCCCTCCTACAAAGGAGCTGCTTAGGCGCCAGACCTATGCATACTGACTCACCTCAGTGAGTACAGTATGGGCACCGACATGGGTGTGAGGCAAAGCACCGCAAGGGAAGGTCCCCAATCTGACCATTTCTGGATTCCCTGAGAGTAACACCTGATCTGCAAGGAGGTTGGTACCATAGTACATGTCATCGTAATGTTGGCCCTGCCTCCCCTCCCCAAAAGGTACCAAGGGCCCAAATTGTGGGTGGTTCAAAGCCCACGGGAGGAATCAGGTCCCTGCTCCCCCAGTCGGTTATAAGCCCACCAGGGTATCCTGGTCCATTGGAATCATTAATACAAAAAAGGGGGAAATGTTAGAGACAGAGACCGAAACTGTAGCTTGTGAAAATGACCATTACAGGAACACTGTGAATTTTTGCTCACTGGCCATACATCTGGAACGATAAGGCTCAGTAACTGTTATATGATAACCATCTATGATGAGAGAAGCCGTGAACTGTTACGGGAACTTACACAATACCTGATCCCCCCACCCTCTATCCCTTTTTGCTTCCTCCTTCTGCTATGCTTAAAAACTGATGTTTGAAGCTCAATAAACAGACCTTGACAACTCTTTGCTTGGTCTCGTTCCTTCTTTCTCACCCATCTTTACACAGGCCTGGTCCCCCTCGCGCTCCCCGAATAACTGAGTCCTGCTGGACGGGACAGTGAATAGTGATGTTAACTTCTGGTTAATGATAGCTGAAGGAATTTTAGTACTGTTATTCACTACACAACATGAAAATGAGTGGAGATTCAGCATTTGTAGAGGAGAAAACAGTTGGAAAACTTTTGTAGAGGAGAAAACAGTTGGAAAACTTTTGGGTACTGGACATAAATTGGTTGTGATAAAATATTACTCTCCAGAAAAATAAAAAAAAGACTTCAACATGGCTGAACTTCTCTTTTTTCAAAATGGATGCCTTGAAGGAATTCCCTCCATAAGGAGACCAAGTTAATCCTTTTCCTCATTCACTCCACCTTCTATTTTACTGACCTCTGCTAACCTCTATGGTATTCTACTCTCATTAGATCAGCTGTCAACTGTTAACATTGCAATAGTGAGGTAATGGATCAAATATTTGACCACTGAAGGGACACTCTCAAACTATATTGAAAAAAATAACAAAATAGCAAGCCTTTCAGGAGTCTTTTTTTTAAAAAAATTGTTTTTATTTATTTGAGAGTGACAGAGAGAGAAAGAGGCAGATAGAGAGAGGGAGAGATAATGGGTGCGCCATGTCCTCCAGCCACTGCAAACAAATTCCAGACGTGTGCGCCCCCTTGTACATCTGGCTAACATGGGTCTTGGGGAGTCGAACCTCGAACAGGGGTCATTAGGCTTCACAGGCAAGCGCTTAACTGCTAAACCATCTCTCCATCCCAGTTTTTTTTTTTTTTTAATACAGCTTTGTATAAGTGCAATTTGATGCTTTTACAGTCATAACAAAGATCTTATAATGCATGGTTCTGAAAAGACCCCAATTATTTAGGGCCCCATAACTACATAGTATCAGTTTTCTCTGTGATGAAATATCTGTTAAGGCTAAGTTTGTATTATCTTTGCCATTCTTTGTCTGGTCTGAGTCCTGAGAAAGCAACAAAATTAACAAAATACATGGTTTTTAAGTTGTAATCAATCACTCGCTAAAGATACAGACCCCACAGTCATTCCATGATAGTGAAATATAAATAAACACACATAAATTATATATATATATATATATATATATATATATATATATATATATATATATATTTGTGTGTGTGTGTATGTGTATATATTTCATTAAATATATAAAGATAAACAAAAATATAAATATAAAGACATTCACTAAATATTTTCTTGTACATCTCCAAAAGGGAGGGTGTATAGTTCTCTAAGTTTTCCTTTATAAACTTATAAACTCTGTCCTTTTTACTTATTTATTAATTTTTATGAAATAGAAACTTTGAAGGCTGGGCATCATGGCACATGCCTTTAATCCCAGCACTCAGGAGGCAGAGGTAGGAGGATCACCATGAGTTTGAGGTCAGCCTGAGACTATGTAGTGAAGTGTAGGTCAGCCTGGACTAGAGTGAAACCTTACCTAAAAAAAAATAAAAAAATAAAAAAATAAATTAAAAAAAAAGAGGGAAACTTTGGACGCATACTATGCTATTGTTAGTACAATCATTTTCCTCTTACTTGTCCCTATTCCAGTGAGGAACCTCCTCAGTGGGATTGCTGCTATTGACCATGGAGTTGTGGATTATGAGTGTGAGAACAGCAGACATTGTGGGTGTGGGAGGTACCTCTGAATAAACCTTTCTACAGCCTCTTCTGCAAATTTCCTTAGCTCTTGTGGGTATGCTTAACTGTATATTAGTGCTGTACTCTCAGCAGCTTCTGGATTTCCACTATTTTGTATTTTTAGTATTGTCAGTGTTTGTCCCCATTACCCCAGCACAGGTTGTCAAGGTTGTCATGGAAGCAGCACTCTTGCTCATATTGCCAATTCCTCTGTGGTTTCACTTGGGTCCTAGATGCTGTGGGAGGGGTGGTTCAACTCATGCCACGGGAGTCAGCTATCTTTTCTTATCTCATTGATAGATTTTGGCTATCCTCCATTCTCACAGTCTTCCATAAAAGAAAAACAGATTCTCTGATGTAGAGTGAGGTCAACATAGGTTAAAGTGGATAAGTATAGTTAATTAAGAGAGGTTTTTATTGGTGTATTCTCTCTTTTGGTAACAAACTAGTGGGAACATCCTGTAGGGTCCATTATCATGGTTTCCATAAGATTCTTACTAGATACCAAGTTCCAGTTATGGGTTCCTTTCCACTGAGCAGACCTCTTAGCCAACAAGAAAGCCATTGGTTAGTCTCCTAGGCTGGGTGCCACATTGCACAGGTGTGGACATCTTGTCAGGCTAGCTGCTGTAAAATAGTGTCTCCTGCTTGCTCGTGGCATTGTTTGCCACTTTTCCCCAGCAGATCATGTAGCACTTCAGAGCAGTATATGCGGTAGCAATCTGAGAACTCTCTTAATTCCAGATTCAAGCTGGATCTCTTGATGTTCTGTGTTGGGCAGCATGTGGTGTCTTCAGCAATAGGATCTTACCTTTCACCTCAGGTGCGTAATCAAGTGCTTTGAAAGAAGCCTTTTGTTGTTGTTGTTTGTTTGTTTGTTTTGGTAATGTCATAGGTCTCTCTGATGAAAAGCTCTGTGGGTTGTAATTGATTTCTAATACTGGGAATTTTAAGCAACAGCCAAATATTTTAGAGACAGGCTTCATCTCACCCTCTCTGGGGCATTTCTTAACAGACAAACCCTCCCATACACAAATTGAGGGTTGTAAATTTTAGTCTTCTATCCAGGAGGAGGGTTTCTGTGGTACCAGTTAATTTTGGATTTTGTTTTATGATTATCTCTCCTAACGTTCCTATTCCCCTTCCCCTAAACCCTTTCATCCCTGCTGTCCATCTCTCAAGTTGTCTGTTACATATGCCTGCAACTCAAGCTGTTCCAGGTTAGGAACCACAAATGAGGGAGAACATGTGGCATTTGTCTTACTGTGCAGTGAGTTAACTTAGTATGATGTGTTCTAAGTCCATCCGTTTTCCTACCTATTTGATTATATTAGTTTTTCTTAGCACTGAGTAGAATTCCATTGTGTAAATGAGCCACATCTTCATTATCCATTTGGAAAACAATGGGCATCTTGTTTGATTCCAGTTCTTAGAAATTGTGAATTGAGCAGGTATAAACAAGGAAGATCATGATCATTCACTGAAAAGTGGAGACTTTAGGGTAAATGCCCAGTAGAGGAATAGTTGGGTCAGTTAGTACTCAATTTTCTTTTTTTTAAAGAATTGCTATATTGATTTCCATAGTTGTTTTACAAGTTTGTATTCCCAGCAACAGTGAAAGAGATTTACTCTTCTGCCACATCTTCACTAACTTTTATTATTGTTTAATTTTATTTTAATGATTGCCATCCTGGTTGGAGTAAGGTGGAGTCTCATAGTTTTAATTTGCATTTCCTTGTTGGTTAAGGATGTTGAACATTTTCTTAAGTGAGTGTGATAGTTAAGGTGTTGTCAATTTGATCTGTTTAGTATCCACAGAAATCCCTTTCGGGTGGGTCTCGGAGGTTGCTTCCAGGAAGGATCAACTAAAGGAGGAAGTCCTTCCCCCAGAGTGAGCCCTTCCCCCAGAGTGGGCGGCTCCACTCAGAGGAGGACTTCCTCCTCTTTTTACCCAGATGAGGAAGCTCTGGGTAAAAAGAGCCCCTTCCTTCCTTCCTTCTACTTGGCTGTTGGAGCTGCTCGCTGCCTTCCAGCGTGGATTGAAGACCAGCATCAACTGAAGACCCACATGGATCAAAACCCAGATGAACTTCAGGAAGCCTCCAGGCCATCTGGGCCATTAGCAGTGCTGGGTCAGGACTGCTGAGGCATCTGGCCACCTGGACTGAGCAGCTACCAGGTTCCATGATTCTCGGGCCTGCAACTGCTCTTGGACTACTATAAGCTAACCCAATAAATTCCATTTTTAAAATAATTAATCCTAGTGGTTCTGTTCCTCTAGAGAACCCTGATTAATACAGTCAGTATTAGCCATTTGTATTTCTTCCTTTTAGAATTCCCTATTCAGTTCTCAGCCCCATTTTTTGAGTGTACTTTTTGTTTTTTTTTAATTGCTCAATTTTTTTTTTTTTTTTTGAGTTCACTGTAAATTCTAGATATTAGACCTTGGTTAGTGGTATAAGATTTACTCCCATTCTGTGTGCAATATGTTAGCTCTGTTTGTTTTATGATTGTATGTACAAAAACTTTTAAGGTTCATGAGAAACCACTGGTGGAGTGGTTGTTTAATTTCCTTGGCTACTGGTGTGTTATTCAAGAAGTCTTTCTTCACTTTTGTATCATGGAGAGTAACCCCTATTTTTACATTCAGTTATTTAAGAATTTCAAGTCAAATGTTTTTTTTTTTTTTTTTTTAATCTAGTTGGACTTGATTTTTGTTCATTGTGAGATGAGTGGTTCCAGTTTAATTTTCTCTTCATGTGGTTATTCAATTTGTTGAATATTTTGTCTTTTCTCCAGTGCACATTGTTGACTCCTTTGTCAAAGATCAAGTAGCTGTACTTACTTAAACTAAGACTTTGGTCTTAAATACTGTTCCATTGGAATATATGTCTATTTTATTTTTATGCCAGTACAATGCTGTTTTTATTACTATGGCTTTCTAGTATAGCTTTAGATCAGGTATGGAGATACCTCCAGAGGTGTTTCTTTTGCTGAGAATATATATTGTTGGTATCTGAGGCCTTCTACAATTCCATATGAATTTCGATGTTTTTTTCTATGTCTGTAAAGTGTGATTGTTGGATTTTTATTGGTATTACATTGAATCTGTGCATTGACTTTAGTAGAAGTACCATTTTCATCATATTAATTATACCAATCCAGGTGCATGGAAGGTTTTTACATCTTCCCATATTCTCCTGTATTATGTTTTAAGGGTTTAATGTTTTTATTATATAGGTCTTTCACATCCCTGGTTAGTGTTATTCCAAGGTATTTGAATTCTATTGAAAATGGGAGAGCCTCGCTGATTTCTTTCTCTGTGTATTTGTCTTTTACATATAGTAAGGCTACTGATTTTCAGTGTTCATTTTGTATCCTGACACTTTGCTGAGTCTACTATCACCTTTACAAGAATTAATGTAGTATCTTAAAGGTCAGTTATGTGTAGGATCATGTCATCTGCAAATAGGGTTTTCTTTTTTAATTCTCCTTTTATAATTTTTATACATTTTATATCTTTCTTCTGTCTTATTGCTTGGGCTGTCACTGCTAGAAATGTTGAATAGCAGTGGTGAGAGGAGGCACACCTGTCTTGTTCCTGAGCTCAATGAGGACTCCTTGAGTTTTTCTCCATTAACTATAATTTGGGCTTTGGGTACTTGGTATGTAGCCTTTATTATTTTGAGATTTAAACTATTCATGCCTATTCACTCCAGTGTTTTGGTCATGAAGTGATGTCATATTTTGTCAAAGACTTTCTCTGCATCTTTATAAATGATCAGGCGGTTCTTGTGTTTAACATTATTTATGTGGTATATTACATTAATAGATTTACCTATGTTGAGCCATCTCTGCATCCCTGGACTGAAGCCTGCTTGAATGTGGTGAATGGTGCTTTTAATGGGTTGTTCAGTTTTGTTTTTGAGGATTTTTTTTCAGGATTCTTGCATGTAAGTTCATCAGGGATATAGCTCTATAATTTTCTTGTTTTATCCCTATCTGGCTTTGGTATTATGGTGACACTAGCTTTACAGAAAGAATTGAGAAATATTTCCTGTTCCCCATTATGTGAAAAAGTTTTCGGAAAAGTGGTTACAGTTTTCTGATGAAGGTTTGGTAGAATAGGGCTGAGAAACTATCAGGTCTTGGACTTCGTTTTGGTTTTTCAAGGCAGGGTCCACTCTAGCCCAGTCTGACCTACAATTTACTATATACTCTCAGGGTTGCCTTGACCTCATGGTGATCCTCAGACCTCTGCCTTCCAAGTGCTGGGATTAAGGGTATGTGCCACCATGTCTGGCTCAAGTCATGAACCTTTTATTTTGAGGATGTTTTTGGTTACTTTTTTAAAATTTTGATGGATGTAATAGATTTCTTTAGGAGACTTATCTGCTCTGAATTAAATTTTGGTGGTGGTATGTGTCTAGAAATTTATCCATTTCTTCCAGGTTATCCAATTTTATAGAGTATAGGTTTTGGAACTATGTCTTGATAATTATTCTAATTTCATTATGCCTATTGTAACAGCTCCCTTTTCATTTATCATTTTGTTAACTTGAGACTTCTCTTTGTTTTTCATTTGATCAAATTGGCTAGGGGTTTGTCAATCTTGTTTATTTTTTCAAGAAACCAGCTCTTATTTTTTTCAATTTTTGTAATTCTTTTTTTAGTTTACAATTCACTAATTTCTGCACTGATCTCAATTACTTCTTTCAATATAGAAGTCTTAGGTTTGGATTGTTCTAATTTTTCTAGTGCCTTTTGGTGGATGGTTAGGTTATTAATTTGACATCTCTTTGTCTTTGTTATGATGGTATTTAATACTATATATTTTTTTCTTTGTAGGCTTTATGGGGTTTGATTTTTTCTTGGGTGTTGAATATTTTCATGCCTGTTCTAGTTTTGGTTATTATGGTCTTCCTCTTGTAGACTATTGAGATTGGTTTTTAAACTCTGCTGTGTGGAGTATTCCCTGAAATATTCTCTGTAACTTTGGTTTTGTGTTCATATAGTCATAGAGCTGGCTTTTTCATGAAATATTTCCCTTTCAGCATGTTATGAGGGTACTTTCACTGCGTACAGTAGGTTGGGTTGGAAGCCACAGTATTTTTAGATTTTTATTGCTCCATTCCTAGACTTTCTGGCTTTAATAGTTTCCATTGAAAAGTCTGAATTAATTTTGATGGGATTACCTTTACATAAAATGAGCTGCTTCTCTATTGCTGCTTTTAGCATTCTCTTTGTTTTCGTTGTTTAGAGTTTTAATTATAATGTGCCTTGAAGAGTTTTTTCTTTGATCTAGCTTGTTTGGTGTTCTGTGGGCTTTTTCCATCTGGATGGGTCTTTCTTTTGAAAATGCAGGAAAGTTTTCTTCAATAATATTGTGACTATGTTCTTTATGGTTTTGCCGTGATTTTTTCTCCCCTTATGTAATACTCATGATATAGATGCTTGGTTGTTATAGGGTATCCCACAATTACCTCATATTTTCTTCACATTATTTTTGAACTTATCATGTTTTTGGACTTCCTAGAAATGTCTTCTACCTTGCCCTCCAGATCTGTGGTTCTGTCCTCCACATGATTAATTCTCTTAGAGAAGTTTTCTAGAAATGCTTTTACAAGCTCTATTTGACTGTTCTTTTCTTTTGCATTTTTCTGTATTGTATCCATCCCTGTGTTGAGTTCCAATTTCAGATTGTGGTTTCATCTTCCTAATGGTTCTTGAAATTCATTCTTGGATTTAATCATGTCTTCATTAAGCTGAATCAGTTGGTTATAGAGTTCCTCTATTTGTTATCTCACCTTCAATTCATTTACCTCTCTTTTGAGTTCTCTCTGGATTTTGTCCATTAAGTTAAACCTAGTGATGAAAGTTGTGTACATTTCATTTATACACTTATTAATTTTTTGGTTGCTTGCTTCTAGTTCAGCAGTTCACTTGGTCAGAGTCATATAGCTTAATGTGCCTTGGTTTGGGGAGTCCATTTTGTATTTCTGTTGTCTCTTTTATGTTTTCATTGGAGACTACTATTTTGGGACTAGACAATTTTGGTAGAGATCTCTCATTTTGCTGTTTTGTGTGTTTTTTATGTGAGAGGATGTGTTTGTGTGTGTGTGTGTGTGTGTGTGTGTGTGTGTGTCTTGTGGTCTACCCGTCTTTGGGATAAAAGCCTTATTTTACCTCAAGAACTAAACAAAAATTTGCCCTTGTAGGACACTGAGTGTTCTGTTTAGGGTCTGAGCAGGCTTGGAGTGAGATGATGCATGCACAGATACACAGGATGTAGTTTTCAAATGCACCAGTAGCTCTAGGTTGAAGACTGATACAAGAGCTATAGTTGTAAGTTTGGAATTTCTTCAGCCATGCCTTGTCTGGGTAGTGCAGAAGCAGAAGAACTTGCTCATGCTGCCCCACTGTACTCCAGATGAATAGGTTGTGGAAGATGCATTGGGACCCTGGAACGGGGCTTGTCAGATATTCCTGTGATTCCTCTTTGGGGCCGGGGTGATGCCCCTATGTGCATGCTGGTTGTGTGAAAGTGGACGGGGTTCTGCAGAGGTGGGTGGGCCTCTGGGTTCCAAGAACCAGGTCTGAATGTGGTCCAAGATATGGCTGTTCTGGGGCTTGGGTATGCAGAAGTAGGCAGTTGCATGTCTTGGTATGATCAGAAGAGGTGGCAGAGGCTGATAAAATCCACTGAGGATAGTGTCATGGGCACCCTCATGGACCAGTGGCATAGAGTTGGGACCTTCCTGGGTGGTTCAGGGTAGGGACCCACAGGGCCAGGTAGCTAGAGTGGGACGGAAAAAAAATCATGGATCTTAGATCTGGCACTGTTGGTAACTGCAGGGCCAGCAGTGTAGGGGTTGGTAGCAGCTGGGGCAGAAATGTGGGTACTGGTTCTGTCACTGTGGGTACTCAAGATGTGCATATCTGATTTCCAGAAGAATGGGATGGTCAGTGCTAGGATACTCTGAGTTTGTGACATGGGGATCCGCTGGTGCCCAGACCATTGGTGCTGGCATGGAAGCGTGAGTACTGTGTGTACCCGCTTAGTGGATTGGTTCCCTCTCTGAGTGTGTGGCCTGTCTAACTGCCTGCTTGGACTCAGCAAGCCAAGTTAGGCACCAGTGCACCCCATTCTGCTCTTGTTTCTTAACTATATCTGACAGCATTAAAGTATGGGCAGATTCCTGAATATGCATCCTCCTACCCCTGCACCCACCCAGTGGAGTTCCTTGAAAACATAGTAGTGCTGGATCTGGCAGACCAATTCTTGCCTGATTTCATCCGCAGCACTCTAGCTTGGTTATAAATCTGCCATCATGATGAGAAGTCTTATAATAAGCCCTGTTCTTATCCTTTGGTGTGAAAACATAAGGTGAGTTCCCCTCCTGTGGTCCAATTCTTGTATCTTCAGGTTCACCTTTCATTATGTCACTTTGTGAGAATTGGGAACCAGAAAATTGAACCCAGATACTGCCCTATAGCTGACTTTCATATTCAAGATCTCTTATTCATGGTGTTACACAAAATATCAGAATACATATATCAAACACTGTAAAATGTCTTTTATAAGACAGAATGAAATCATATTTACATCATAGCCCTTAAATTTTATGACATAATAATAACACACACCATATATATATATATATATATACATATATATATATATATGAGAGAGAGAGAGAGAGAGAGAGAGAGAGAGAGAGAGAGATTTTAAGTCCAGAAAATAGTTTAACAATCCACTTAACTTCTAAATATGAAAAATCATATTATCACTGCTGCATATTCTACAGTATTAAGATATCTGCTCTAGTTCAGTAGACAATATTGCAAATATTCCACTGGCTATAAAATTTAGGTTGCATAAGTAGCATACCATTTGAACCCAAAAATTCTTTTGGGTGATATTTTCTGGAGACAGTAGATCTATTCACACCAAAAAAAGTTCTGATGACAGACCACTATTTTTATAGTGAGCTTCATGTTGCCAGGATGAACTTCAATACTAGACACACTTTATGGGAGAAATAGGATTTATTGAAGCTTACAGATCTTGGGAAGGTTCCATAATGGCAGAAGAAGCTAGCCCCTTTCATAGGTTCATTCAGAGAGAAATAGCACCACCATCACCTTAAAGCAAGTACACTCTAGCAACTCCAGGAAAAACTCCAGCCCCATGAATAACTTTTGCTGGTATTTCAGATCTGCCCCCCAAAATACTTTAGGGCTGGACCCTAAGACTCAATCCACAGAGATACCTCTTCTCTTCCTGCCATGTATATGGAAATCCAAGAAGCTTCAATAAAAACTGAATCTAGGCCTGGAGAGATGGCTTTGTGGTTAGGCACTTGCCTGTGAAGCCTAAGGACCCCAGTTGGAGGCTTGATTCCCCAGGACCCAAGTTAGCCAAATGCACAAGGGGCCACATGTGTCTGGAGTTCGTTTGCAGTGGCTGGAGGCCTTGGCGTGCCCATTCTCTCTCTCTCTCTCTTTCTCTCTCTGTCTGTCACTCTCAAATAAATACATAAAAATGAATAAAATATTTTAAAAAACAGAATCTATTGGGGGGCATTCTTTCAAAGTACCATATTTACATTGTCTCCAGTAGATATATAAACATATTACATTGCATATTGTATTTAGTGCAACTTCAAACGTCTCCCTGTTCTTTACCTATTAAAGATTGTTTCAAAATTTCAAGTCTCAGTTGATATATTAGATCATCTCTTAACATGAGTCCTGTAAAATCAAAATAAGTTATATAATTTTAACATATAGTGACACAGAGTGAACATTTTCAACTGTAATAAGGCATAACAAGGAGAGATTGGATGATTACAAACTCAATAATCATCCAACATCTGCAGTGCAAATCTGATATCATAACCAGTGACTGAAAGACTCTGTATTTTTAAATTCTTCCTCTACAGCTAGGATGAGAAGCCAGGGAAACCTCTCATCCCAAGCTGATAATTCTTCATGGTATCCCTTTCACAGTACTGGTATATATAAAACATTCTTTGGTCTTAATGCAAACCATGGTCCATTTCTCAAAGGCTTTACAAGCCTCTTTATCAGGATCATCACACCCTGTCTCCTACTGTCTCCTACCACTACCCCAGCAGTGGCTCCTGGAATTGTGTACTTTATGACCCACTCCTTGCATTTCTTAATGTTCTTGAAACCAATACCAGGTGTGCAGGACACAGACATAATCTTAATTCAGGGACAAAATGAATTGTCACCTTGAAAGGAACGTTCCTGTCTTTCTAAAATATTTGCATTTCTACCTTTTAGTACTTTGGGAATGGAATTATTACAGGCATCCTTTTCACTGTTTCAGTGTAAAATGCTTGGGTCATCTTCCTTAAGATTGTTAAAGTTATTTGCCAATAGTAGCTTCAGTAAACTAAAACCAGTCTCTGTGCCAGTAAATTGTAAACTTGTTTTATTTCTTTCTTTAAACTGTAAATATTATATCTTTTAGTTTCATATCTTTAGCCAAGCATATCAGTCCATTACAAATTTGACACTGAACAAACTCTGTGGGCATGGACAGTAGAACACAGCCAGGCCTTATGCCAGTAGCCCACTTTCAAGAAAGATTTTTTACATTTATTTTTATTTTTTATTTTTATTTTTATTGCAGTCATACCTTCCCCCTAGAAAATTCAAAAACAAAGCCTTGGGCTGAAGAGATGGCTTGGCAGTTAAGCACTTGCCTGTGAAGCTTAAGGACCCCGGTTCAAGGCTCGATTCTCCAGGACCCACGTTAGCCAGATGCATAAGGGGGTGCATGCGTCTGGAGTTCGTTTGCAGTGGCTGGAAGCCCTGGCATGCCCATTCTCTCTCTCTCTCTCCATCTGCCTCTTTCTCTCTCTGTCGCTCTCAAATAAATAAATAAAAATGAACAAGAAATATAAAAAAAAGCAAAGCCTTTAAATATTTTTTTTCTGGACCTAAAACATTTTAACCTTTCACCTTGATAGTCCATAAAACTTGGCCTAGTGCTCTGTAAGGTATCTTTAGTTGTAAGTGCCAAGTCCATGACCATTCCTCCAAAAGAAAAATTTCAAAAGACCAAAATCGACATAGTCAGATTCATTGCACAGCAACACCCCCACTCCTGCTAACTTTTAAATTTTATTATTATTATTATTATTATTATTATGATTATGATTATTATTATCATTTTAGGTAGTGTCTCACTCTAGCCCAGGATGACCTGGAATTCACTATGTAGCCTTAGGGTGGCCTCAAACTCACATCAACCCTCCTACCTTTGCATTCCAAGTGCTAGGATTGAAGGTGTGCACAATCACGCCCCAGCATGGTAACAATTTCTATCACAGTCAGTATCACATTAGTGAGATAAACCTCCAAAGAAGACACAGTCTATGAGAGGAATGAGATTTATTTAAAGCTTATAGAATCAGTGGAAATTACATAATGGACAGGTAAAAAGCAAGAATAACTAAAACCTACACCAAAAGAAAAAAAAAAAAAAAGAACAAGAACAAAAATGATCTGCCAAACAGGTAAACTAGGCAGAACTCACTCTGCACACTTTAGGCTGGAATTCAGATCCACCCCCAATAACTCCTTGGAGCTGTCCCTAAGAATTATCCCACAGCGACACCTCCTTCAGGCAGATGGCTAGAGGTCTAAATTATTAGCTTTAATAAACTCCTAAATCAGTCCATTCAAACTACTGAAAGAGCACAATCTAATTCTATTCAAATACAGCTTTGGTAACCAGTGAATTTATTAAGGTTATTTATAGAACATGGGTGACACAGGAAGCCACATCACTGGAAAAACTGAGCCTAGAGTCTTGGCAACATCTCATGAGAGATACATCCCTGGTAATTCATGCAGTTTGGAACCAGCTACATCACCGAAGATTCCTCCTTTCTATGAGGAATTCTTCCTTCTTTGTGTAACTTTGGTGAATAGACTTGTGTCTTGTTACTTTCCTCTAGTTCTTATAATTTTCTTGTAAGTATTTTGAGCAATTCTCCTTTTCCCTCCACAGGGAATAGTACAATTTCCAGAGAAATCAGTTACATAACACATACTGAAAAACTGTTGAATTTTTATTTTTGGAAGAGGGAGATTATTATGGCAAAAATGAGCCCTTTCATCATAATTATTTGTTACTTCTCCCTACTTGGCTACCACCCACTATTTTACTAAATTTATATGTTATACCTGAGAAATTTAATGTTGATTTGTATTCATTTACCATGTACAATTAGAAATTTTTATTTAAAAGGGAACAGGTTATTTCAGAAGAAACACTGGTCTATCTGGAGTTTAAAGGAATACCCCTGCTATTAAAATAGATACACCTCCACATGGAGAGATTCCAGAATATACTCAGCTGCCATTTATTCATAATTCATGTTACCAACATTTTTGCTGAATTTCCCAGAAGTTTACTCATCTTTGCATATATAATACCATTCTGGGTCATGTTTGTTTGTAAAAATATATTACTTAGAGCTGGAGAGATGGCTTAGCAGTTAAAGTTCATACCTGTGAAGCCTAAGGAACTAGGTTAGATTTTCCAGGTCCCATGTAAGCCAAATGCACATGGTGGTACATGCATCTGGAGTTCATTTGCAGTGGCTAGAAGCCCTGGCATGCCCATTTTCTCTCTCTCTCCCTCTCTTTCTCAAATATATATATATATATATATATATATTACTTAGAAAAAGAATGGCTATACTATATCTTGACCAGTGTTAGTAGTTAAGATTCTTTACAACTCCCCATGTTTCCTTGTCTAGAGTGTTATATATATACCCATGTCTAGATGTCTAGATCTGTTTCTGGGAGGACATGAGCTGTTCTATTAAAGATGTGGACTCCTCCAATAATTGATCCAGGTGAAATTTCTGAGACAGTAACTGCTATTACCCACATTGATGGAAAAAAAGAAGAGCCCTTAGCTAAGAAACAGGCAATTATGGTAGAAAGAGGTGACAGGTGATGAAGGGCCATAGTTCAAACCTTACTGTATTAACAAGTCTCCCTTTTGGACATAGGTACCTGCCCACAAAAAGGTATCAAGTGTACTAAACAAAGGAAATTTAAGAAACCTTTTTAATTACTTCACATAACTAGAATAATTATTAAAATACATTGTAGAATTTACATTAAAGTATCCTGGCACTAACATTGGGAAATCAATACATAATGTAGAAACACAGGAGAGACAAAATCTATTTGATGAAGCATAAAAGATACATGTCTATATAGTCTTGAATACAAGATGACAAAGCACAGTACACATGGGGAAACTGCATTTTATATGTGCAGCAATATATTGGTTATAAGAAAAGAAAATAATAAGTAGGTTAGTTGTAGAAAATGTTTTCTAAATTATAATATATCTTTTGAGATATATTTCTAAAATAAATACTAATGGTATATTAATAGAGTCTATTTGCATATTGGTATACAGAATAAATAATTTATTTATAATAAAATTAGTAACAATTTGGAATTACTAAATGATATCAGGTTTAAAATGCATGAATTATTTGTTTCTTATCAGTCTTTCCTATGTTTATATTAATGGTAATGTGCACAATGTAAGACTTTGTCATTACTTTAAGTTATTACCTAAGGAGATTGCTTAGTGGTTAAGGTGTTTGCCTGCAAAGCCAAAAGACCCAGATTTGATTTTGACAGGATCCATGTAAGCTGCACAACGTGGCAATGCGTCTGAAGTTTGTTTGCAGTGGTTGGAGGCCCTGGTGCACCCACTCTCTCTCACTCACTCTCCCTCTCTCTGTGCTTCTCTCTCAAATAAAAATAAATAAATAAATAAATAAAATTATAAAGCAATATAACATGAAGACGGGGAAAAGAAAAATATGTAACATAATGTAGCTTTCTAAAAATCACCATTATGGGATTCAAATGTTTTGAGGGATTTTATCAGTTGACAAAAGGTCAGAGGTAAGTTTAGATTAACAATATTACAAAAAAGACACAAAATAGTACACTAATATGTCAAGTTTATATTTTAGAGTCATCAAATAATACATTTGAGCCATTTGCATGAAAAAAATATATGAAACTATTTTTTGTTCAATGTGTGAAAATTGTTTCCAAATAATGTGATTATCACCAGTTATAAAACAGCAAAACATTTCTCTCTTTATCCTCCAAATGTTCAGCATAATCATTAGAGATTCTTCAGAAGCAGGTTTATATTACACAGATGGTAAATTGATGACATTCATCACCATTGAAGCATCACATTTTGGCAGCCATCAAACACACTACCTCATCTACATGCATACTAATATTTTTCACACGGTTAATGCTGTACTATGTTAAAAATTCAAGCATTTTATTTAACTTGAGAGAAACTTTGCAATACATAGATATTAAATTACCTTGCTCACATTTATTAATTATAATCTTAATTTTTTTCTATATGTAAAACAAGTCATAAAACCAATCAGTTTTATCCAAAACGAGAAAATCATAAGTGTGTAGTCTTGGGATGGTCTTTTTTCTGTGCTACAGTGCCATTGCAGTCTTGTCCACACAGACATCTTATACGCCTGAGAGTCAAGTTCTTTTTGGATGCAAAATTAAGGCAAATTTTAGGTAAATTAATTTCCCTCCAATTAATATAAAAAATGAATTTCAAACTATGAGTATTACAAAATGGTTTCTTTTAATAGGACATATGAATCTCATTTAAAAAATTTAAGATGTGCAGTATTTATGTAGTTTCTGATTATATAAGTATCTGCTTATAAAAACTTTTAAAAGGTGTTCTCTAACAATTTTTAGAATATGATCTTTATTTTATCTTTTATAATAATGATATAACTAAATATGGAAGTAAAGTTTTTTAAAATTAAAGAATGAATCATTAATAGTTTTCTCAATGCAATAAAAATACACTTTGTGATAATTATGTTTAAGATCACCTGACTAATCTGGCATGTTTAGTTAAATCAAATATTGTATGCATTAGATTGAAATCTTGCATTAGTTTTAAAGTTTATTAAGTATAATGATTAATGTGTTAATTTTAAATACATAATAAGTACTTCCAATATATTAGAATTATTCATGGTAGTAGAAAGCCTCAATGGTAGTGTCTTTTTATTTATTGCTTTTAATGGAAACATTGTAATTATACATTTAATCTATATGGAATAAAGTTAAGATTGGATTCATAAATGAAACAATGGATTACTAAAAGTTACAGATATTATAACAATTGTTGTATCTGCAAGTCATTGTATCTTTGAACAGATTGTTATAAGAAAACTAATGTGGTGGTTTATGTAAGTTTATGAAAATAAGAGATACCATAAAAGTACATTGAATAGTTTTATATGGATAACTTACTGTATCCTGTTGTGAATAAAAGAGACTGACACAGAATGATTTTCAAATGAAATTGATCTGAATTTATTTATGTTTCCAAATTTCCTAATTATTAAGTAAGGAAAGTAGCCAGATGGTTGCTTAGCTCTAACAGAATATACTGCATATAAATTAAAATATTGATTTATACGTTAACTTCCTTTGGTAGTATATACTTTTTCATCTCATTACAAATTAAGAGAGAATAGAAAGGGTTTAATTTGCTTAAAGCTACACACAGAGTTTACAAAAACAGTTTTAGGGAGTAGTTTAACTTTGGGAGCAGCTTACTTTTTCTCAATTTATGAAAATACATTAATAAAAGAAGAAAATCAAAGCATGCTAACAGAAAAAAAAAAAAAACAACTTTTAGAGGATGAAGAGATGGCTTAGTGGTGAAGGAACTTGCTTGCAAAGCCTAAGAACCTAGGTTTGATTCCCAAGTAACCACATAAGCCAAAGGCACAATGTGACACATGAGTCTGCAGTTCATATGTAGTACTTGGAAACCATGGTGTACCCATTCTATCATTTCATCTGCCTCTTCCTCTCTTTCTCTCCATCTCTCTCTCAAGTAAGTAAATAAGTGAAATGGAATTATACGGGAAACACTTATGCAATCAATATTTGTCATTTGTGAGAAGTGAAAACATGTGAAATTATTTAAGATGTATATTAATTTGTATGCAGTGTGTCCCATGTCTCTTCACAGAAATAAATGCAGTGATGAATGTCTCTGCTGAATGCAAAAGTATATACTTGGTTGCATTTTATGACAAAAAATGCTATTGAGAAACTTCATAAACAATATATGAATGCATTATTTTAAATATTGCATTAAGTCAGAATACTTGCAATAGCTAATCCAAACTTGTTCTAGCTCATTGAGTGGCAAATGGCCCAAGAGTAGGTCTTAATTAAATTCATATGTGGTGGATCTTTGCTAAATTAGTAACAAATGAGGATATTCAGGCTTTCTCTTCATTTCTTAAAATACGCAAATATTTTCTTTAGGTATTATTTAACTTGTAAAAATATTTGCAATAATTTAAGTTTATATTAAAGTGTATTTGAAAATTAATTCCATACAGTGTTTTCCAGACCAGGAAAGGTATAAATCCTGTGTGATGGTTTTACTCATCAAGGGATTCATTATGTGACAACATTCTCTATTGTTTTTTACTCCACAGAAAACCTTATAAAGTAATTTTGCCTAAAAAGATTTATATTAAAATGAATAAGAAAAAAAAAATGAAAGTTTGAACTTACTAACATTTATTTTTCTTTAATTTGTATAGTAGAATAGCACTTCCTTTTAATATTTTATATAATTAATGAATTGTAAAGGAAAGAAGTAAAATACCTTCTGACATGAAAAATTAGCTCATTTTATTTAGAAGCTGGGCATGTTTCTTTATTTAGGCTTCTTAGTATATATACATTATTTTCAGACTAATTTCTGTATGCTAAACTTTGTTTTCCATTTTCTTTCATAGGATAATAGCATAACTAGTATTATACGCTTTATTGAGGATTTTATTTATGATAATTTTATTTTTATTCCATATTTAAAAAACAGTAATATTAAGTCTTTTGTGGAAGGTATTATTTTATTCTTTTCCCTCTACTTTTGGTGGAGAATGAATTCTCTTTGTAATTGAGCTTTAGTCAATATTTTCTTAGTGTATGCAAATTGGATATAGCCATTCATTTATTTCTCACTAGAAAAACATTTTTTTCGGTGATTGTTAATAGAGTAGCCAATTTATTTTTCATTCTTGAAAATATATAGAAATAAACAAATTTCATTATTACATTCAATTATTATGTATGGTATATCTCTCAAGGATTAATATTACAATAATATGTAAACAGAGCACAAGGGTCAATAATATTAGATCTCCCCATAATATATAAGGATTATTTCATGAAATGCTTCTCATAGAAAATATGACATTTGGAATGTTTACAAGTTTTTTTTTTTTTTTCTTTCACAGAATGCTTGTGGGGTGGTTTGATTCAGGTGTCCCCCATAAACATAGGTGTTGTGAATGGTAGGTTCCCAGCTGATGGAGATTTGGGAATTCATGCCTCCTGGAGGGAGTGTATTGTTGGGGGCGGGTTTATGCATAATATAGCGAATTTCCCCTTGCCAGTGTTTGGCACACACTTCTGTTGCTATTGTCCACCTTATGTTGGCCAAGGGGTGATGTCCAACCTTTGCTTATGCCATTGTTTCTGCTGGGCTCCGCCGGCAGGGGCAGGTAGTGCCGAGGGAAGGACCAGGCCTGCTGGTTCCTCCCAAGGGGTTGAGGAGGAGATGAGCGTCCGACGACTCAGACCTCTCCTGGCCACTGGAGAAAAACCACACTGAGTTGGGAGTCTTGTCAAAGCAGGAACTCGATTTATTGCTATGAGCAGTTGCCTATATAATGTTGGGGACAAAGGTGGGGATTTTAGGAGGGTGGGGAAAGGTAAGGGCCAATAGTAAACTGTGACTATTGAAATGATAATTCTAAATCCCATGCGGAAGTAGCAGGCAAGAAGCCATTAGGCCAGAGGCAGATCACCAAACTTTAGCTAGGCTCAGGAAGTTCCACTAGGCCTCACACCTGGGCCTTTCAGAGGCTAACATCTCCCCCTTTTGTTTTTGTAAGAGCCTTAGTCACCATGGCCCCTGTCTTAGGTTGTCCCCCTCTGGGGGTCTTACCCATCACTTTTTTAGCTCGCTGAGAACCCACTCCATGGCCTGTCTTAGGTTGTCCTCCTATGGGGATCTTACCTGTCATTGGTCACATGGAGGGCAGAGGAGGTGGCAGTGGGTCATCTGCAGAACTTAATTCCTGAGTTGCCAGCCTCTGATAATGTATTTTGACCTGATGAGGTTTTATTGCCTCTAGCCGTTGGTGAATAAATTGTGTAATCTTATTAATTACACAAGGCCCGACAGTGAGGAGAAGGAGAAGGAGAAGGAAGGGGAGGGGCCCAAGTAGAGGGAGAAGGTAGGGTAAGAAGTCATATAAGCCCATCCGCAGCGGGTTGTCCTGGAGGTCCCGCTGCCTCCTCTCCAAGTCTTCCTGGAGCCTCTTAATCTTGTCCTGGACGATTCCTGATTTATTTGCATAAAAGCAGCATTTTTCCTGTAAAAACAAACATACGCCTCCTTTTTCGGCTGTTAGTAGGTTTAGTCCTCTCCTGTTTTGTGGGACTACCTCAGCCAGGGAATCTAGCTGTTGTTGAAGATAGGTCTCCCTCTGATATAGGGAGGGCCTCATTTCCAGGGATGATATCTACATCTGGGATTAAGGTGGCTGGGGCACAAAGGCCCGTCCAATTGGTGGGCAGAAAGTCATAGGCCATCCTGTCTCCACAAACATAAACCATTCCAGAAGGTGGGCAGCATTAAGCACTGGGCTTAGTTGTGTAAAAAGTGCAGAAGGAAGGATGAATGTATCCCACATCTATACTGGAATTATTAGGGGAAGGTGGGGCCCAAATGCAAGTTCCAGAGGAAACATTGGGAAAAGCTGGACAGGGATGGAGAAGGTGGCTGAGTAATTTTTTAAGGTCGTATGGGAAACTGTACTGCAAGCAGCCAGAGAGGCCCAGATTGGAGGCAAAGCCAGCAATCCTCCACAAGGGAGGGAATTGTTTAGTTTAGTAGGGTGAAGGACCATTTTAGGAACAGTCCTCAGGGGTGGGACACTCTCTAGAGAAGTGATTGTCAGTGTCCTCTTGTTGGGACAAATATTTTAGGTCTCTCACGGGTACCCAAATGGGTCTTTTTTCATCTTGAGGGAAGACACATCCAAACCCTCTCCCTGCTGTGAGGAGCGGATCAGGCCCTCCCCAGGCCCCAGTCAATGGGTCCCTCCATCTTACCCAGATAGAACTGTAGGTAATGGATGAGGACCAATGTTTTTGAAAAGGTGATAGTTGTTTATCTTCTTTAAAAAAGTTTAAAATATTTAGGGTAAATAATTCTTTTTTTAGTTGGTCGTGTGGGGGTAAGGATCGAGCCCAAGATCTTAAAGGGAGGCACAGTTTGAACTTTTTCTGGAGCTACTTTAAAGCTGTGAGTATGCAAGATAGTTAGACATTGGTGGGTAAGGTCCTGGAGTGTGGAGGAATCTAGGCACCCAAGAATAATATCATCCATGTAAATATAAAACAGGGTATCAGGGAGATTGATAAGAGAAGAGAAAATGGATGACAGGTAATATTGACAAATGGGTGGGCTATTAGCCATGCCCTGAGGTAAGACAGTCCATTCAAATCTCCTATCTGGGCCACAAAAATTAACAGCACGTACAGAGAATGCAAATTTTTCCATGTCTCCTGGATGGAGAGGGATAGAGAAAAAGCAATCTTTAATGTCAATGATAGTAATATGGTATATATTGGGAATAGCTGGGATCCATGGGAGTCCCCTCTGGGGGGTTCTGAAGGG
The DNA here is from genome assembly GCA_036346955.1 of Dipus sagitta. Classification (NCBI taxonomy): domain Eukaryota; kingdom Metazoa; phylum Chordata; class Mammalia; order Rodentia; family Dipodidae; genus Dipus; species Dipus sagitta. The sequence continues at coordinate 86,307,304 of CM070771.1, read as the reverse complement.
GATCATGCATTCATTGATCTTCCTTAAATCATGTAAAAATCTCCAGGACCCATTAAGATTTTTTATGACAAAGACAGGAGAGTTCCAGGGACTAGTGGAGGGACGAATATGTCTGGCCTCCAACTGTTGATCAATAAGTATGTGGAGTTGGTGTAACTTATAAGAAGGGAGAGGCCACTGCTCAACCCATACAGGATCCCCCGGTCTCCACTGGATTTTAAACGGGGGGGGGGGGGGGAGGGGCGGGCAGTGGCCCTTAGAATTGGGGGTGTTTATTGGAGTACTTTTGTCCGAGTTGCTTAAAGTAAGGGTCATCTCTGTAATTGGGATGATATTCCCTCCATTCCTCAGACTGTTGTTGATATTCTTTTTTATGTAACAAATCATTATAAAAGGCCTTATGGTCAGTAGTGATGAAAGCCTCGACATCTCCAAGGATGTCTTGCCCCAGTAAGTTAGCAGTGAGCCCAGTCACCACAAGAGGGCGGACTTTTCCCCTGTCCCCACCTGGGTCAGTCCAAGGGAGCCACGTGGCAGTCTCCCAGGAGGTGGACTGCCCGCCAACTCCCAGTAGGGGAGGGCTGGGCACAAGCTGCCAGGAGGGGGGCACTTCCTCCTTTCTCAGGACCGTTCGGTCCACTCCAGTGTCGATGAGAAGTTTGAATTTTTTATTGCCAATATTTAAAATAATTTTGGGTCTAAGGCCGGGGACCAGGGGGACGGTCCAATAGGCTTTGATGGTCTCTTTCCCCTTATTTAATGGGGCTGGGGGAAGCCCCGGGAGGAGTTTAAAGGCTTTCCCTGTATGTTAAACTTCCATTTACATTCCTTAGCCCAATGAAACCCTTTATTGCATTTAGGGCAAAGGGTGTGAGGGGCGTTGGTCATCCCCCCAGAGCCCGGAGGAGGCTTTGTCTTGTTGGGGCACTCCTTTTTAAAGTGGCCCTCATCCCCCCATCAAAAACATGTCAAGTTTTTAGAATTTAAATGTAATGCACAGATCATATTGGCCAAATCTTTCTGTTTATTTTCCTGAAGGGCGGCAGCCATGGCCCTAGCCTGATGGGAGATAGTGCCAACGTCCTTGGTGGCTACAATCCATCTACTCATGGAGTTGTCCTTGAGACCCGCAGAGGCGAGGTGGTGGTCGGCTGTCATCCCTTCCCAGACCAACATTATAGTAAACTGATCCCGTAATGCCCCTGGGGGAAATTTTTTTCCACCCTATCTATAAATGTAGCCAAGTCCTCAGATGGTTTTTGAGTAATACTCATAAGGGGAGTTTCAGAGGGTCCCTCATCGAGCTTTTTCCATGCCGCCAAGCCCAGTGCCCTGACCTGGTCCCTATATGGGTCAGGTATAGCCGCCTGTTGAGTGCCTGTAGCATATTGATCAGAGGTACCAGAGAGCATCCCAAAAGTTATCAGCACAGGGGGCTGTTGATTTTGGTTTCATTCTGCCTGTGCATGGCATTCATCTCTAAAAAAGGCACACCACTTAATGTATAGGGGACCTGACAAGACAGCCCTGACTAGATTTTTCCAATCTTGGGTTGTACAAGGTTGATGGGCAAGTCCCTGTAATAGGGTCTCAGCCCAAGGAGAGTTGGGTCCATCCTCTGAGACCGCCTTTTTAAGCTCCTTAAGGTCCTGAGCTTCCCACGGATACCAGGCAGCAGGGCGATTGCCCCCAGGATTTAGATTGACGGGAAATAAAAAAGTAGCTTTATTTTCTGACAGCTTGGCTGCTGAATATGAAGGAGGGGCCGAGGGGGTCCAGCAAGGGTTAATTGATGGAGGAGGTGGAGGAGGTCCCCCGGAAGGCCAGGGAGCACTCTCAAAGGGATCGAGTGAGGAGTATAAAGATGTATCCTTTTGGGGTTTTTTTAAAGCTGTATCTCCAGGAGGAGTAGCTGGATCAGGCTGTATACTATCTTTTTCTTCTGTCTTTTGTTTATGTTTGGTTGGCCTTGGAGGGAAGCAGGCCTTGAGGTCTGACATCATAGAGTGGACCCCTGAGGGGGGTATTTGACCCTTCTCCACATGTGCCCGACAAACAAGGGCCTCTACCCTATCCCACGTGTCCCAATCAAAGAGACTTCCTTCCGGCAGCCATGGTGCCAGTTTGAGAAGGCAATCCCAGGTCTGTTGAGCCTGATTATCAGTCAAATTAAGCCCTCTACTCTTTAGGAGTGCCCTGAGAGATTCTAAGGCAGGATTGGATTTCGAGCTAGACTGTCCCTCATTATAAAGTTGAGAGAAAAATGTCCATAAAATTAGGGCAATAGCAACCCTCATATACACGAGTACAATACAACCACAAGGATCCAAAAGATAGGTAAACATGCTGTACAAAAGCCGCAGATGTAGCTTTGTCTGCGAACTAAAAGTGAAAGGAAAGAGAAAGAGAACAAAGAGATGTTGATCAACAAGTACAGGTTATAGAAACAAAGTTTAGCGCATTAAATATAAAGACTACCTCATAACTTATGTGGGTACGCTCACCGCATATGTGCACCGATTGACCTCCTCAACGAATGTCTCTCAGGGGGCACTAGTCTGCCGGACTCCAAGAGCCGCACGTTAGGCGCCAGATGCCGGGCTCCACCGCTGGGGCAGGTAGTGCTGAGGGAAGGACCAGGCCTGCTGGTTCCTCCGAAGGGGTTGAGGAGGAGACGAGCATCTGACGACTCAGACCTCTCCTGGCCACCGGAGAAAAACCACACTGAGTCGGGAGTCTTGTCGAAGCAGGAACTCGATTTATTGCTATGAGCAGTTGCCTATATAATGTTGGGGACAAAGGCGGGGATTTTAGGAGGGTGGGGAAAGGTAAGGGCCAATAGTAAACTGTGACTATTGAAATGATAATTCTAAATCCCATGCAGAAGTAGCAGGCAAGAAGCCATTAAGCGTCTTGCTGAGTCACGTCTAGCCAGAGGCAGATCACCAAACTTTAGCTAGGCTCAGGAAGTTCCACTAGGCCTCACACCTGGGCCTTTCAGAGGCAACATCTCCCCTCCAATTGGTGGGCAGAAAGTCATAGGCCATCATGTCTCCACAAACATAAACCATTCCAGAAGGTGGGCAGCATTAAGCACTGGGCTTAGTTGTGTAAAAAGTGCGGAAGGAAGGATGAATGTATCCCACATCTATACTGGAATTATTAGGGGAAGGTGGGGCCCAAATGCAAGTTCCAGAGGAAACATTGGGAAAAGCTGGACAGGGATGGAGAAGGTGGCTGAGTAATTTTTTAAGGTTGTATGGGAAACTGTACTGCAAGCAGCCAGAGAGGCCCAGATTGGAGGCAAAGCCAGCAATCCTCCACAAGGGAGGGAATTGTTTAGTTTAGTAGGGTGAAGGACCATTTTAGGAACAGTCCTCAGGGGTGGGACACTCTCTAGAGAAGTGATTGTCAGTGTCCTCTTGTTGGGACAAATATTTTAGGTCTCTCGCGGGTACCCAAATGGGTCTTTTTTCATCTTGAGGGAAGACACATCCAAACCCTCTCCCTGCTGTGAGGAGCGGATCAGGCCCTCCCCAGGCCCCAGTCAATGGGTCCCTCCATCTTACCCAGATAGAACTGTAGGTAATGGATGAGGACCAATGTTTTTGAAAAGGTGATAGTTGTTTGTCTTCTTTAAAAAAGTTTAAAATGTTTAGGGTAAATAATTCTTTTTTTAGTTGGTCGTGTGGGGGTAAGGATCGAGCCCAAGATCTTAAAGGGAGGCACAGTTTGAACTTTTTCTGGAGCTACTTTAAAGCTGTGAGTGTGCAGGATAGTTAGACATTGGTGGGTAAGGTCCTGGAGTGTGGAGGAATCTAGGCACCCAAGAATAATATCATCCATGTAAATATAAAACAGGGTATCAGGGAGATTGATAAGAGAAGAGAAAATGGATGACAGGTAATATTGACAAATGGGTGGGCTATTAGCCATGCCCTGAGGTAAGACAGTCCATTCAAATCTCCTATCTGGGCCACAAAAATTAACAGCACGTACAGAGAATGCAAATTTTTCCATGTCTCCTGGATGGAGAGGGATAGAGAAAAAGCAATCTTTAATGTCAATGATAGTAATATGGTATATATTGGGAATAGCTGGGATCCATGGGAGTCCCCTCTGGGGGGTTCTGAAGGGGATCATGCATTCATTGATCTTCCTTAAATCATGTAAAAATCTCCAGGACCCATTAAGATTTTTTATGACAAAGACAGGAGAGTTCCAGGGACTAGTGGAGGGACGAATATGTCTGGCCTCCAACTGTTGATCAATAAGTATGTGGAGTTGGTGTAACTTATAAGAAGGGAGAGGCCACTGCTCAACCCATACAGGATCCCCCGGTCTCCACTGGATTTTAAACGGGGGGGAGGGGCGGGCAGTGGCCCTTAGAATTGGGGGTGTTTATTGGAGTACTTTTGTCCGAGTTGCTTAAAGTAAGGATCATCTCTGTAATTGGGATGATATTCCCTCCCTTCCTCAGACTGTTGTTGATATTCTTTTTTATGTAACAAATCATTATAAAAGGCCTTATGGTCAGTAGTGATGAAAGCCTCGACATCTCCAAGGATGTCTTGCCCCAGTAAGTTAGCAGTGAGCCCAGTCACCATGAGAGGGCGGACTTTTCCCCTGTCCCCACCTGGGTCAGTCCAAGGGAGCCACGTGGCAGTCTCCCAGGAGGTGGACTGCCCGCCAACTCCCAGTAGGGGAGGGCCGGGCACAAGCTGCCAGGAGGGGGGCACTTCCTCCTTTCTCAGGACCGTTCGGTCCGCTCCAGTGTCGATGAGAGGTTTGAATTTTTTATTGCCAATATTTAAAATAATTTTGGGTCTAAGGCCGGGGACCAGGGGGACGGTCCAATAGGCTTTGATGGTCTCTTTCCCCTTATTTAATGGGGCTGGGGGAAGCCCCGGGAGGAGTTTAAAGGCTTTCCCTGTATGTTAAACTTCCATTTACATTCCTTAGCCCAATGAAACCCTTTATTGCATTTAGGGCAAAGGGTGTGAGGGGCGTTGGTCATCCCCCCAGAGCCCGGAGGAGGCTTTGTCTTGTTGGGGCACTCCTTTTTAAAGTGGCCCTCGTCCCCGCATCCAAAACATGTCAAGTTTTTAGAATTTAAATGTAATGCACAGATCATATTGGCCAAATCTTTCTGTTTATTTTCCTGAAGGGCGGCAGCCATGGCCCTAGCCTGATGGGAGATAGTGCCAACGCCCTTGGTGGCTACAATCCATCTACTCATGGAGTTGTCCTTGAGACCCGCAGAGGCGAGGCGGTGGTCGGCTGTCATCCCTTCCCAGACCAACATTCTAGTAAACTGATCCCGTAATGCCCCTGGGGGAAATTTTTTTCCACCCTATCTATAAATGTAGCCAAGTCCTCAGATGGTTTTTGAGTAATACTCATAAGGGGAGTTTCAGAGGGTCCCTCATCGAGCTTTTTCCATGCCGCCAAGCCCAGTGCCCTGACCTGGTCCCTATATGGGTCAGGTATAGCCGCCTGTTGAGTGCCTGTAGCATATTGATCAGAGGTAGCAGAGAGCATCCCAAAAGTTATCGGCACAGGGGGCTGTTGATTTTGGTTTCGTTCTGCCTGTGCATGGCATTCATCTCTAAAAAAGGCACACCACTTAATGTATAGGGGACCTGACAAGACAGCCCTGACTAGATTTTTCCAATCTTGGGTTGTACAAGGTTGATGGGCAAGTCCCTGTAATAGGGTCTCAGCCCAAGGAGAGTTGGGTCCATCCTCTGAGACCGCCTTTTTAAGCTCCTTAAGGTCCTGAGCTTCCCACGGATACCAGGCAGCAGGGCGATTGCCCCCAGGATTTAGATTGACGGGAAATAAAAAAGTAGCTTTATTTTCTGACAGCTTGGCTGCTGAATATGAAGGAGGGGCCGAGGGGGTCCAGAAAGGGTTAATTGATGGAGGAGGTGGAGGAGGTCCCCCGGAAGGCCAGGGAGCACTCTCAAAGGGATCGAGTGAGGAGTATAAAGATGTATCCTTTTGGGGTTTTTTTAAAGCTGTATCTCCAGGAGGAGTAGCTGGATCAGGCTGTATACTATCTTTTTCTTCTGTCTTTTGTTTATGTTTGGTTGGCCTTGGAGGGAAGCAGGCCTTGAGGTCTGACATCATAGAGTGGACCCCTGAGGGGGGTATTTGACCCTTCTCCACATGTGCCCGACAAACAAGGGCCTCTACCCTATCCCACGTGTCCCAATCAAAGAGACTTCCTTCCGGCAGCCATGGTGCCAGTTTGAGAAGGCAATCCCAGGTCTGTTAAGCCTGATTATCAGTCAAATTAAGCCCTCTACTCTTTAGGAGTGCCCTGAGAGATTCTAAGGCAGGATTGGATTTCGAGCTAGACTGTCCCTCATTATAAAGTTGAGAGAAAATGTCCATAAAATTAGGGCAATAGCAACCCTCATATACACGAGTACAATACAACCACAAGGATCCAAAAGATAGGTAAACATGCTGTACAAAAGCCGCAGATGTAGCTTTGTCTGTGAACTAAAAGTGAAAGGAAAGAGAAAGAGAACAAAGAGATGTTGATCAACAAGTACAGGTTATAGAAGCAAAGTTTAGCACATTAAATATAAAGACTACCTCATAACTTATGGGGGTATGCTCACCGCATATGTGCACCAATTGACCTCCTCAACGAATGTCTCTCAGGGGGCACTAGTCTGCCGGACTCCGAGAGCCGCACGTTAGGCGCCAGATGCCGGGCTCCACCGCTGGGGCAGGTAGTGCTGAGGGAAGGACCAGGCCTGCTGGTTCCTCCAAAGGGGTTGAGGAGGAGATGAGCATCCGACGACTCAGACCTCTCCTGGCCACCGGAGAAAAACCACACTGAGTCGGGAGTCTTGTCGAAGCAGGAACTCAATTTATTGCTATGAGCAGTTGCCTATATAATGTTGGGGACAAAGGCGGGGATTTTAGGAGGGTGGGGAAAGGTAAGGGCCAATAGTAAACTGTGACTATTGAAATGATAATTCTAAATCCCATGCAGAAGTAGCAGGCAAGAAGCCATTAAGCGTCTTGCTGAGTCACCGTCTAGCCAGAGGCAGATCACCAAACTTTAGCTAGGCTCAGGAAGTTCCACTAGGCCTCACACCTGGGCCTTTCAGAGGCCAACAGTTTCCCCTTCCATCGTGGAGCTTCCCCTTGAGCCTGTAAGCCAAAATAAACCTTTTTCCCAGAAGCTGCTCCTAGTTGGGTGATTTCTGCCAGCAATGTGAACCAGACTGCAACAGTAAAACCCATCATATTAGAGACTAAGCTTTGTGTTGGGGGGAGGATTTTGCCATTCCTGTTGTAGGTTGGATAGTTATGCCATGTTAGGCAGAATTGTGAGCTTGTTACTGTTTTCGTTTTGAAATTAAGTATGATGTAAGGAGACATGATTTGATGCCAAGTTGGTAAGGGGTGGACTTGCAATAGTTAAGGTGCTATCAACTTGATATGTTCAGTAATCCACAGAAATCCCTTTTGGGTGAGTCTTGGAGGTTGCCTCTAGGAAGGATCAACTAAAGGAGGAAGTCCTTCCCCCAGAGTGAGCCCTTCCCCCAGAGTGGGCGGTGCCACTCAGAGGGGGACTTGATATAAGGAAGCTCTTGGTAAAAAGAGCTCCTTTCTTTCTTTCTTTCTTTTTCTTTCTTTCTTTCTTTCTTTCTTTCTTTCTTTCTTTCTTTCTTTCTTCCATCCATCCTTCCTTCTTTCCTTCCACTTGGCTGCTGGAGCTGTTCGCTTCCACATGGATTGAAGACCAGTGTGGACCAAAGACCAGCATCAACTGAAGACCCACATGGATCGAAACCCAGCGGCTCCTCCAGGCTCTCCGGCACCATCTGCAGTTCTGGCTGCTGAGGCATCTAGCCACGTGAACTGAGCAGCTACCAGGTTCGGTGATTCTCAGGCCTGTAACTGCTATTGGACTACTGTAAGCTGATCAAATCCCCTTTTTTAAAATAATTCATTCTAGCAGTTCTGTTCCTCTAGAGAGCCCTGACTAATACAGCTTGCTTAGCATGCACAGGGACTTTTGTTTAATACCCAGAACCACATGTAAAAGTTTGAAGTGGAGGCAAGAGGATCAGAAGTACAAAGTCATTGTTCAATTTATAGCATGTTTGAGAATAGCCTGAATACTTGAAATCCCATCTCTAAAAAATTTATCATGTTTTAGAGAGGTAAAAATTCTAGAAAATGTCCCCTTCCACCAACAAAAAATGGCATGAACTGATGGGCATATCACTAATCTGTGTGTGCATTAAATTAAATTAAAATTCTCCATACAATTTAAACAAATAGTATCATCTCATAATAATATCCAAAATGTGCAGTATGTAATACAAAATTACTCAATATGTGAATAAGCAGAGGAATCTCAGTTCACAGGGCATTGGGTGATCAAGATATTCTAAATGAAGTTATATGGATGACTACAAAGCAACTATTTTTAAAATGCTTCAACATATTAAGATAAACACTCTTTCAACAAGTTATAATGTAGAAAGTTTCAGCAAATAAAAAGAACTAAATGACACAGAAAAATACACTTCATCAATGTGAACAGAGATGAAAGGGTTGTCAGATAACTTATAATATGTCAATAGAAACAATGTAGTCTCATAGAAAGATTGAAAAAAAATTAACAAAACCACAACAAATTGGGAGACAATACCCTAAGTCTAACATTTATGTATGAAAGTACCCAGAGAAATATGAAGAATAGTGTGTGTAGGAAATATTTGGAGAAATAACAATAGAGATTCTATAAACTTTATCTAAATTCATAAACTGAAATATTTCTTAGTTGGAAATTATTGTTCTCTTGTGCTTACAATACTTCATTCTGTGGTTTCCTGGTATATCTATTGTTTCTGTTGAGAAATCTGCTATAATTCTGATGAATTTTTCTTATATAAGACCTGGTGCTTCTTTCAGTTTTCATTAATTTTTCTTTGTTCTCTATATTTAGTGTTTTAATGATAATTAAATTATAATTTTAATAGTTTAAGTTTATATTTAAGATTATTTTCTGAAATTGTCTGATGTTCTAAATGCCTTCTGTGTCTGCATGGTCATTTTTTTTTCTTTTTTTCTTTATTAATTAGTCATATACCCTTTACAGTATGTCAGCTTGAAGCTAGCTTATTTATTTTGCTCTCCTACAATTCCCTAGATAGTATAAATCTATATCCCCACACTCAGAAACACCATTTCTGTGATCAATATCCCTGCATCAGAGAATATTGTAGGAAGCTGGAGGCTTTGTGAACTAATTTTCAATGGGATATTTATGTTATTATTCCTGTTATTAGTAGGTTCATTCTCACTGTTAAAGCCAGAAAAATTATGCCTCTCCTGGTATTCTTTCTTCCTCACTTTCAAATTCTGGGCCATGTTAACCCAGATTATGAGAATACCAGTACAAAAGATAACGAAAAACTCACTGCTGATTCCATGAAGCTTTGAATTGGGGGCTACTTTCTCACACTTTCTACTGATGTTTATTTTGTAAATCCTCAAAGTAGCTTTTACATAAATTCTGTCTAGGTTTTATAGGTGCATTCCACAGGAGAGGAATGTTATCTCACCACTTCTGACTCTCCTTCATTGCATTGATTGTTCTGTGTATACTCTGTACCCATTTCTCCATCTCTTTCTCTTTTCAGAATGTAACCACAATCAATTCTTTGCTGTTTCCATGTTGTCACTGCATTTCACAAATTTGTAGCACACAGAATAGCATAAAGAATTTTCTAGCATCATGATACATGGAAGCCATTACTTGTGCTTACATGTCTCCATATTATTCCATCAGTTTTTGATCTACTTTCTCTATTATCCATGGTGACCTTGTTAGCTCATACTTAAAATTTAAGATGAGGCCCTTGATAAAAATAAAATAAAATAAAAAAGATTCAGATAAAGTATTGGCTTGAAGTTGAGTTAGATGTTCATTTTTAATGTATACGTTCATGATACTGGACTGGGTACTTAAGAATGCTTATTTAATTAGATTGAAGCTCTTTCCAATTGTATCTAGAAGAATGTGGATGTTTTATAAATCTTTTTCTGAATGAATAATAAAATGAGAAAAGAATAAAAAATTTGTCATGTGTTGGAAGCTTAATTTCCTATGTAAAAATGTTGAGAAATGAAACCTGATAGGAAAAGTTTAGGTCATAAGGGCTCATGATAAGAAGTGAGAATAAACTTCAATCAAATTAAAGTACTAAGCATACTATTGATTACTACTAATATATTCACAATAGCTAGGGAATGGAATAAGACTAGATTCCCACTACTTTGTGAATAGACTATGAAGATGTGGCAAGGTACATATTGAAGTAATATTCAGCAATAAATAAAAAATGAAATTATGAAATTCATAGTGAAATGAATAGATCTGGAAGGTATTAACTGTGACAAAACCCAAGCATAGAAAAATAAATGTCACATGTTCTTATATATGGAAGCTAGTTTTGTAGTTTAGAGCCATATGCAAATTGGATTAAGAATCAGTAGAGTCCACATACCTGGAAAGAAGTCATGAGGAAGTAAGGAGAAGGGAGGGCTTTGAAGAGGGCATAGTAGACATATAAGTATAGGGATAGAATGCAGGGGTTAAAGTTCTTTTGGGGTCAGGAAGCAGACACAGGAGAGGAGAGTATGGTGGTAGGGATACACAAATCTACAAATGTTATTAATAAGCCATATGTATTCCTATATCTTTATTAGTTAAGTAAAACCCACTATATTACAAAGAGAAAAGAGAGGTTGGGAAGACATACACTGCTGAGGAGGAGAAGGTGGAGAATACTGTGCCCACAAACCATAGTTGTTACATGAAGATATCACTACTAGGGTTGGGACACCCCCTAGTGAGTTTTTGGTCAGAGAAGCCATGAGCCAGCTCCCCACCCCACTAAAATTAGGATACTGATAATATTATTGATTACCCACTAGAGCTAGATAGTAAGGTGCTATGGCTAAAGACAACACAGGCTTCCATTGCATGACTCCGAGAAACAAAGCTGGAACCAAGCTGGAAGCCTCTACCCTGCTGGCTAGTTGTCATGGTGCTGGAAAGTTTTATGAAAGCTGCTGGGAGAGAATAGTTATCAACAGTTTTAACCAACAGTGAATCCTGCAAAATACAGAGCAGGTAGGATACTGTCACAATAGTAGAATGTTAGTTGGTATAACCAACTGCTATATAATTAGATTTGAAACATGTGTAACAGGAAGGAATTACCATATGGTACTGAAAACCCAGTTAAAAGTCTGTGACTTAGAATAGCATAGCCCATAGGTGAAAATAACCATCATTCTTTGGTTAAATGGATATGCTCTGCCCATCATATTGCCCATTTTAAATGTTTATGTTTATGTTATGTAGGTTAGAATTATCCTTCTAATTCTTTCTAGAAAAGCATCTTTTTTTTTTTTTTTTTTCCAGTGAAGGTGACTACCAGAGAGATACAAGACTCACAAATGAGATTAGAAGAAATGGCAGTCAAGTGTTCAACACTGGACAAGACATCTTAACTTACCTGCCAGGGCTCATGGAAGATTGTAGAGGAGGTCCTTAAAAGAATATTAGTCCTGTTCTCACTACTGGTCACAAAAGTTTGTATCCAAAGCTGTGAGCAATAATGAGACTGTAGTATTTACCTTCACATTGTTGACTTAAACTCTCAAAGGGAGCTTCATGAGGGCTAGGGATAGCATGGCATGAGCATAGGTCAGACATTAATTCTGCCACAGTAGGTAACAAAATAAAAGAACAGTACAAGAATGTGGTGGTCTTTGACAAAAGGGGTGGTGGTCATAATATGCCAAAGCCTGTCCTTAGCAACACACTCCAGCAAGGCTCTATACCCCCAAATGCCACAGGCTGTGGACCATGTATTCAAACTGTACATTTACTGGGAGCATCTAATTCAAGCTCTATATTTTACCCCTGGTCTCCAAGATGTGAAAATGCATTCAGTTCAAATTTAAAAGTACACATAGTTTTTAATCAATTCCAACCCTGTTTAAACATCCCCATAGTTCAAAGTCTCTTAAATGTGAGCTGTTGAAACCAAAACATTATTTAAATATTTTATATAATGGCCCATAATAAACATTCACATAACAAAAGATGGCAGAAAAAGCAAAGTTTGAACCAATGTAAGATCTAATAAAAAACTGAGCAATTACCAAAACCCGTGGTTCAAATTATGATATCTATAAGCTGTGATGAAGTCTCTGGGTTTGCACTCTTGCCACTCAAGCTGGACTGTTCACAGCCCTGTGGAAACCTCCATCCTAAAGAGCAGTTCTCCTTGGGCACTATCCTATAATCTTGGAATCTCCACAGCAACCCACAGTTCATTCTCATGTCTCTGTAGAGTGCCCATTCAGGGACTCCAACAACCCTGCCTCACATGCCCAGTGTCCATTTCCAAAAAAGCTGCTTTGCAAATGCAATGATCTTTTTTTCCTTTCACTTGTCATATTTGTTATATTTGGTGAACTACCTCACATATTAATTCTGGGAGAATAAAGCCAAGTTTGCAGAGTAGAAAAACTCCTTTAGCATTATACCTTACTAACCCAATGCAGATCAGCAGGTCCAATCTCAATGGTGGTCACCTCACAAATGATTACAGATGAATGGGGGATGTGGTCTCTGGCCAAAAGTTACATCTTTCATGTTCCATGTTCATACTAGTCTATTTCTTCTGAACTCTCCCCTACTAAAGTTCTCAGGACATGGGAAGAACACAAATCTTTCACACAAATTGTCTCTAACCAAAATACTTTAAGAAAAACTATTTTTCCTATCATAAACCAAGCCCCAGGGTCTATAAACCTTTCTGCAACCGGGTCTTTCAACTATGACCAGAATGGTCCATCAAACTCTGCTCAAGGATTACAAGGCCCCTCTTAGTTCAAAGTTTTAAATCCTTCCATGTTCCTCACACAAAGTAGTTACAAAAGACCAAAAGCCACATAGTAAGGTTTGTAGCAGCAATGGCCCCTCTCTCTGGTACCAATTTTTGGTGTTAGGGTTAGGGTTAGGGTTAGGGTTAGGATTAGGGTTAGGGTTAGGCTTAGGGTTAGGTACCTTCATGTTGCTGGGACAAAATAACAACCCAAAGGAGCAGATATGAGGAAATGTTTTATTTATGTTACAGTCTTGAGTAAAAGATTTGAGATAGCAGAGGAAAGCATTACATGAGCAGATAGTGGACATCACCTCCTTAACACAGCAGGTAGAAAATTGTAGCAGGAGAGTCTGCCAAGTCTTGGCAAGAGAGAGCTGGTTATAATACTCCTAAACCTTCCCCCAATAACACATGCCCTCCAGAAGGCTCCAACCCCATAATTGGGACCAGCTGGGGAGCATGCATTCAAAACACATGAGTTTATGTTGAAGATTTGTTTCAAACACAGAGTCAAACCTCTCAAAGTGATGAAAATTAGGGGCTGCTGTGAACTCAGTGTTAACTGAGACATCACTATTAGGCCCTCCTAAGCTCAAGTAACACTGTGGAAGAGGTGGTGTATAAGAGCTACACAGTGAGGAGCAGTACTTTGGGAGACTATCATCCAGATTTACTGACTGGTGCATTCCTGCCCTCACAGTGGATACTGTTACCTTCACAAGACCTGCAAAATATTTAATCCATTAGCATTGTCACACAGATGATGGAAGAAGGCAAAAAGAATAAGACATCACAACAGAAGAGGGATTACTTAGAAATAAGAGAATATTCTGTGCAATGGGATGTGGAAAAGGAACAAAAGAGGATAATGAGAGGAGCTGTTATCAAAGTATAGTATGCTCTTTTATTAAAGTTACAAATACAACCAAAATGAGCCAATGTGTGCAATAGGGGCATGTCTGTCATGGTGGAAACCAACTGCCCTCTAATTGGATTGGAGGCCCACTCCATGGGAGGGAATATATCCATGATACTGAAAACTTAAAACAGGGGTAGTCAGGAGTCCTAGGGGTGTAACGTCTGCTGCTGTCTGGCTAAATGTATAAACTATGCTCACCAAACTGCCCAGTAAGCACTTTTCTTAATGTTTATATCCTTATATTAATGCTACTCTCACTTTTGTTAGAGAACCTTCTCTTTTCAGATGGCAGTGACCTTGGGATGATTCAGAAAGCATCATGGTGCTGTGAAGAAATGACAGGAGTGCTCAGCACTGCAATATCTCTATCACACCTTCCAAGGTTCAGGATCTATTGTGGAAGAGGTGGCAGAAAGAATATAAGAACCAAAGGAAGGGTAGGACGCCCTACAATGTGCTCCCACCAGACACAAAATGGCCTGGATATCCATGACCTCATAGTGCCTGACACTACCTATGCAAGACCATCATGATAGGAGGAAAAGATCATGACATCAAAATAAAAGAGAGACTGATTGAGAAGGGGAGGGGATATAATGGAGAATGAGTTTCAAAGGGGAAAGTGGGGGGAGGGAGGGCATAACCATGAGATAACTTTTATAATCATGGAAGTTGTTAAAAAAATTTGAAAAGGAAAAAAAAAAGTGAAATTAATTTCACTCTGTGAATGTGAATAAGAGGGCTCTTTTCCCCTGGAGAGTGCAACAATATAAACATCCTTGTATGAAAAGAGAAATCAATTACCAAGTACCAAAATACCTGCCTTGAGAATTATGAACAACTAATTCCCATTATTTTTCAATTATTAATGTTCTGGTATTTTCTAAATGGCAAAGTGCTACATCCCTATCCTGTGTTGATTTATTTAATAATAACAACTATTATTATTTTTGCCAAAGCATCTATTTAATTTGCCCAATCTGGCTTTAAGCTCACTTGAACATGGGATCCTCCTGTCTCAGACTTTCAAGGAGTTGTGATTATAAGCCTACCCCATCAGACTGGAAAATTTATCACTCTGTTATGAGGGAAACTCTCATATTCCTTTCTCCCAGTTTTCTGAGCATTTTATGTGAATTGAATGTCAGTACATGTGTGAACAAATGCAAATAGCTGCTCTTCTAGAATTTATTCACAAAGAAGGGAGGAAATATAGTCCATTTGGATGTGAGTCCTCAACTGTCCTTAGAACATCACAAGCAGTCCATAAATGTCAGTGAAATACTGGCAAAGTGACCATATGCTACATTATTGTTTGCCTACATAAAACATGTAATTGATTTAATATTTGTATGTATGTGTTTATGAATTTTCCATCTACTCTAGAGTGTGCATTTGTGATAAAAATCCTATATTTTCCAATTTTAGTAACAATTTCTTTTAGTTTTCCATGTTAACATCTGCCTTATTGAATACATTGATTCAAAGGAAAAAAAAAACACTCACGAATCTAAGTAACAAAAATTCTGGTTTGAAGAAGCAGAATGTACCTTTAGATGCTTGTAAAGATAGTAGAAGAAAGAACAAAATGTTCTGATATATTGATAGAGGAGATAATTCAATGTAAAGTAGAAGGCCACCACACAGAGCCTTAGAGCAGGCTAATGGACTGTTTATGAACTATCACTAAGCATACATGCAGCTTGTGTGGACTGAATGCATGTTCCTTCTAGATTCATGTTGAAGTTCTAATCCTCAAGGAGATACTAATAGGAGATAAAGACTTTTCTAGGTGGTTGGCTGTGAATGTTGGAGCCCTTACTACTGGAACTCCAGTCCTTGTAAAAGTGATTCTATGGAAACCACTTGCTATATTTTCTATGACACTGCATAATGAAAAGACTGTATTTATAAAGTAATAGGATCTTTACCTTGCCATAATTGTTGCAGACTTAACCAGGGATTTTTAAGTCATCAGAATTATGAGAAATAAACCATATCATTCATGGTATTTTCTCATAGCACATATGATCTTGTCTGAAGGCAGCATTAGCGAGTGCAAGATGAGCATCTCCTAAACCCTGACTAAAACCAAAGGAGAACGAGCGCTCTGAGCCTCCTAGGTGGTGTGGAAGTCTGAAAGAAAAACACCATCCACTACCTGGGGAGAAATTCAATACAACTTTCATTTGCTCATGAACAAGTACAGCTGCCTTTTACTTTACAATGTCTTAGAGAAGAAGAGAGGTACCCTTTAAGAAGGCTAATCATCCATTTAATTTTGTCTCACATAAAGAAGGAAAACCTTGCCCAAAGAAGTAAGGTAGAATGTTCTGCTTGACATACAAATGCCTAATTTCAATGAATTGACTTTAATCATCTTGTGACTTTACCAGGATAAAAATAAATCTGTTTCCTATTATGTTCATATGCTACTCAGAAGTTTTTTGGCTGCCTGAAATTATTTTGAACGTTTCAGTAGCCAGGGTTGGCAACCCCTGCTATGTAAGTCATTGATCAGAAGCAACACTCCTCTTTGTTGTAGTATGCAGCAATTCTGTCTGTTTGCCACTGTTGTTTTCCTGCTCTCCACATCTATGCCTCACTGAATTCAGCTATGTGTTGGTGCGTCATGGTAGTATTTCTTTTGCCTTCACTTGAAACAAAAAGCACCATCTGTTTGGATGTCTTGTTTTACATCTATCATCTCAGCTTGGTTTGCTTTCTAAATGCACAACTCTACCAACACCATTGCCATTCTTTACTATATAATTGGGTAATAATGTCAGAATTAATTTGATTTCTGTTACTTCTTCACCTCACATTGGATTTTGATCATAGTTTTTTCTTCTCTTACTGATTTTCAGGTGTGTCTTTTCTGTCTCATTGACCTTCAAAAATATGATCCTTCAGTTTTCTTTCTACCAGACAGGGAAGTTCCATATTGTTTCCAGATTACTACTTTGCCAACATTGTTTTCTGTACTTTATTCCCTTGATTATAACCTGTGGTTATATCTGAAATGTCTAGTGTTTTACATCCAAATGTCTTATCATGTCCCTTAAGGTTTTCAATATCTTTAAAGTTTATCCATCTTCCAAAGCTCCTAACTGCTTGTATGCACAAATGTATAGACTTATATTGATTTGTGAGATCTTATCTTAAAGAAAGTATTTAAACTAAGAATAGTAGAACACACATAATCCTAGCATTCAGGATCCTGGGCAGAAAAGGCATTAGTTCAAGGATAGCCTCATCTACATAACAAGTTATAGGCCAGCCTAATTATAAGAAACCTCATTAAAAAAAAGTCAAAAGAGACATGTTATCCTGCCACATGTAATGTGAGCCATATAATTTATGTTATCAAGTTCATTTTCTTTATTTCTAATAGAAAACAAAATACTAGAAACAGCTACATGGATTTTTTGAGATCCTGAGACAAGATTCAAAGTCTCTGGCACTGCACTTCACTTTTCCCTACCATCCCAATTTATGTTTTTTTAATTGTGCTATATGGTCATTTGTAAAGTGTCTCCAATATCTTCACATGTTTGTGATTAAGCCTCATACTTAGTCCCCAGCTGCGGAGTCTGTGGGAGGTGGAACCTATTGAGAATAGGTGTGTCCCTGGGGGCTGGCCTTGAAGTTCATTAGTCCAGCTTCAATGTATATCAATAAATAGCTCACTCCTAACAATCAGGATGGTCCTTTTAAGTTACTTTTTGTTCAACTTATTCAAAGGATTTTGTAACATTTATTTCTTATTAAAAATATTTCTGACACTTCCCATGTAATCGAAAACAGGCATTATGATTAGTATTTCAAATATATACATTAACATTTTTATAATATTTATGTTGTTTATTCATTTATATGAGAGAGATAGAGACAGAGTGAGAGAGAAAGCAAGAGAGAGAGAGAAAGAGAGAATGAATGTATGGGCACACCAGGGCGTCCTGCCACTGCAAACGAACTCCAGGCACATGCACCACCATGTGCATCTGGCTTATGTGGGTTCTGTAAGTTGAAACTATGTCCTTAGGCTTTGCAGGAAAGTGCCTTAACTTCTAAGCTATCTTTCCAGCCCTACGTTAGCACTTTTACAGGAACATTCATTGCCTGTATATTTCAAACAACTTGGAAGTGGAAGAGCAAGTTTTATAAATGGATTTTCTCACTCTTGAAACTGAGATCATTATCTCCTTTGAACCTGGATACCTCAACATCCTCACTCTACATACTATTAAAATTGGAGGTTATGCCATTAACAGTTGTTGTCTTTTATTGTTATAATATTTATTTAAGAGAGACACAGTGACAGAGAATGTGTATGCCAGAGCTTCTAGCCACTGCAAGCAAACTCCAGATGTATATACCACCTTGTGTATCTGTATTTACATTGGTACTGGGGAATCAGACCCTACTTCCTTGCCTTTTCAGGCAAGCACCTTGACTGCTTATCAATTCCTCCAGTCCTAGATGTTGTCTTTTAATGCAAAGATGGTTCTTTCAATTTTTATCATTAATATTGGTTGAATAAAACAAAAGTAAAATTATCCAGAGGACCAATCACATGGTTTTAATTTATAGACAGAAAACCAGAAACAATATTTATCTTTAATATGAAACAGTGACTGGGAACCTTTCATAAAATCAATAGAGAACTAAGATCATCAGAAGAAATATTAACAATAATCCTGGAGGGATACAGCGATAAAGATAGGACAAGAACATTTCTCCCCAGGAGAGACATCAATGTTTGTTGTCTAAGAGAAAGCTAAAAATGTTATTAAAAAATCACTGAATACTTCATATGTACAAGATAAATGTATGGGACTTCTGTACACCATAAAACTAGAAATTGTCACACTCTTTTCTTCAGGAACCCTAAGAGGCTCACTGCATATTAATTTGAAACATTTTACAACCTACAAAAGTTCTCTGTGATGACTTAGAAAGAAAAATCAGGCAATAACCAATCTCAGGCCATCTTCCTCTTGCTTCATTTGAAACAAGGCTTTATTTGCATGAAGAAAGCCAAGCAAATCCATATCCTGAAGATACTGGTGGGTCTTCAGTGGAGCTGGAGAGTACGATAAGAGACACCATGATAAATCTGCTATCATTTAGCTCCTGTAGCAGACAGATTCAGGTTTGCTGAGATGAACTTTCAGACCAGGCACAGCTATGGAGGAAGGGATTTATTGAAGCTTACAGATCCACGAGAAGCTCCATAAATGGCAGAAGAAGCAGGCCTGCCTTCACAGGACCAAGCAGAGACAGAGAAGCACAAGCCTAAAAGCCAAAAGTCACAGCACACTTCAGGAACTCCTGCTAGGCACACTTTGCATATCTTTAGATTGAAATCTGAAACCCAAGACCACACCTTAAGATCCACCCAGTGACACTGCCTCCAGCCAGGTGGCTAAAGATGCAAACTACAAACAAATAAACAAATGAATATATTGGGGGCCATTTATTCTATTCAAACCACCACATTTCACCCCTGGCCCCCAATAGATTTATAACCATCACATATTGTAAATTGTACTCAGTTCAGTTTCAAAGGTCCCCACAGTCTTGACCAATTTAAAATATTAAGACCTGTAAAATCAAACAAGTTAAACATTTCTAACATATAAAGGCACAGAGTAAACATTTTCATCTGGTATAAAGCATAGCAAGGAGAGACTAAAACAATGCAAACTCAACCACCATTAAACAACCATCAAACTTCTGCAGTTCAAGTCCAATACAACCCGAGACTGATAGTCTCCAGATTTTCCAATTCTGCCCCTCCAGCTGGGCAGAGTTTGCAGGGAACACTTCCATCTCAGGCCAACAGTGTACTCTATGGTAGCACTTGCATAGTCCTGGTATATCCAAAACATCTTGAGGTCTTCATGCGAACCATGGTCCGTCTTCCAAAGGCTCTTTCAGCCTATCAGGGCATCATGCCCTGCCTCATGCTGCATCTCAGCAGCAGCTCCTGGAACCATGTGCAATTCATGACCCCTCCTCACAGTTTCCAAAGGCTCTTTCAGCCTACAAGGGCATCAGGCCCTACCTCATGCCGCATCTCAGCGATAGCTCCAGGAACCATGTGCAATTCACGACCAATCCTCGCATTTTTCATGCTTCTGAAACCAATACCAGGTGTTCAGGACACAGCCATATTCTTAATTCACAGACAAAATAAATCATAACCTTGAAAAGCAGGTTCCTTCTCCAGTCAACTCTTTCCAAAAGTGTTTGCATTTCTATGATAGTCTTTCCTCAGGCATAGTTTTCATTGTCTTAATGTAAAGCAATTGTACCATCTTCCTTAAGATTGCTAATATGTTTGACAATAGCAGATTCAGTAACCTAAAACCAGTCTCAGTGCCTGTAATTTTAACTTGCTTGAGGTTTTCCAGCTTAAAATCTTAAATCTCTCAGTCCAATATCTTCAGCCAAGCACATCAGTCCATTACAAATTTAATCTTGATCAAACTCTCTGGGCCTGGGCAGTAGGACGCAGCCAGCCCTTATGCCAGTAGCCCAGTTCCAACAAAGTCCTCTGCAGTCTTTCTTTCCCCTTAGAAAGCTCATAAGCCAAGCCTCAAAGTTCAATGCTGTCTGCACTTAGCATTCTCAAGCTCTCATCAGAATAGTCTATAAACTTGGCTTACCACTCCAGAAGACATCTTCAGTTGCAAGCACCAAGTCCATGCCTATTCCTCCAAAACAAAGGTTCCAAAAGATCAACATCTACATAGTCAGGTTCATCTCAGCCCACTCCTTGGTACCAAGTTCTGTAGCAGGCAGATTCAGGTTCACTGAGATGAACTTTCAGACCAGGCACAACTATGGAGGAAGGGATTTATTGAAGCTTACAGATCCAGGGGAAGTTCCATAAATGGCAGAAAAAGCTGGCCTGCCTTCACAGGACCAAGCAGAGACAGAGAAGCACAAGCCAAAAGCCACACAGCACAGTACACTTCAGGAACTCCTGCTAGGCACACTTTACATATCTTTAGATTGAAATCTGAAACCCAAGACCACACCTTAAGATCCACCCAGTGACACTGCCTCCAGCCAGGTGGCTAAATGCAAACTACAAACAAATAAACAACTGAATATATTGGGGGCCATCTATTCTATTCAAACCACCACAGCTCCCATACTCATGTAATCACATTTGCCTTATATTGTTGGGAAAACGACAGCCACATATTTAGCTGACATTTCTGGACAAATTATGGAAACCAAATACAGAGGAATGTGTACATTAAAGGCAAAAGAAATAAGAGAGAAAGAATGAGATACAAGAAGGGAATAGGGAAGAAAAGGAGAAATATGTCTACTGTCCCAATGAGGATTTATATTATCACTTGCTGTAGTCCCAACGAGGATAAAAGTTGAGACAAGTGGGCCTCTGGGCCTCTGGGCTCATTAACTATCTTGTTTACCTGGATCAGTAAGCTACAGGCTCAGTGAATCTCCCTGTCTCAAAGAATAAGATGGAAAGACAGCAATTGAGGAATACATGTGACTTTAACCTCTGAATTCCTCACACACACACACACACACACACACACACACACACATGAATTTCTCACAGGTGTGTACAGACCTGCATACATGCATGCTGACATATCATACATACCAACAAAAGAAACTGAAATAAAATCATAAGAATTAATATGTAAATAAGTTACAGTACATGAAGTTGATAACCTGTGATTCTCAGAGAGATAAAAACCATTAGAAAGAATCAAACAGAAGTATTGGAAATGAAGAAGAAAGTAACAGGGGTCAATGCCCCATTCAAGGTGCTACTTTGAAAATGAACTTGAAAGTAGGGCACTGGGAATGACTTAAATTCAAGTGCAACGAAAATACAGAGTATGTTGGGAATGAGGGGCATATCATGGAATAATTGTATGAATATAGCAAAAAAAAAAAAAAGTCTAACCCACATAATAGAAGTCTTAGACAAGGGACATAGAGCAACAAGGAAAAATGGAAAAATGATGACCAAGTTTCTCGTGGTAGGCAATAGCTATAGAACAAAGAAGTTTAAAGAATACTAAATTGTGCACTGGGGAGATGGCCCGGTGGCTGAAAGTATTTCCATGGAAAGCCTGTCAGCCAGGGTTCAATACCTGAGCACCCAAATAAAACCTAATAGACAATCTAACCTGATGTCTGGTAATTGATTTGTAGCTGAAAAGAGCTTGTCTCGAAGAAGATGGAGCACAGATGCATCAAACTGTTCACTGACTTCCACATGCATGCTATAGCACATGCAACAATATACACACATGCATACATACACACATATAAACAAAAATAATTTGTAAAAGAATATAAATGGAAACAATAATCATGTGTATGGTAAATATTATTCAAATTACACATGAATAAAAATAATTTTTAAAAGAATATAAGTGGAAACAATAATCGTGTGTATGGTAAATATTATTGAAATTGCTAGAAGATATGTGAAACAGTGAAAATGTTTAAGGCAGTCAGAGCATTAAAAAGTACTAAAGGTGGGTGGAGAGATGGCTTAGTGGTTAAGGCATTTTCATGCAAAGCCAAAGGATCCAAGGTTAGATTCCCCAGTACACATATAAGCCAGATGCATAAGGGGGCTTGGGACGACTCAGAAGGTATCATGGTGATGAAAAGAAAAGACCACAGTGCTCAGTACTGCAATATCTCTAGCACACCTTCCAAGGCTCAGGGTCTAATGCAGAAGAGGTGGCAGGAAGAATGTAAGAGCCAAAGAAAGGGTAGGACTGCATACAACGTGCTCCCTCCAGACACAAAATGGCCTGGATATCCATGGCCTCCCAGTGCCTGACACTACCTACACAAGACCATCATAAGAGGAGGAAAAGATAATGACATCAAAATTAAAAGAGAGACTGATTGAGATGGGGAGGTGGTATGATGGAGAATGGAGTTTCAATGGGGAAAGTGGAAGGGGAGTTAGGGTACTACCATGGGGTATTTTTTATAATCATGGAAGTTGTTAATAAAAGTTTTGAAAAAAAAAGAAATGTGGATATGCACAAACTTATCAAGAGAACCACAAATGTAATATTTGACAGAAAAATAGGTTTTCACATTTTTTACTTCCTTTAAAGACAAATGAATATGAAATCAAAAAGTAATAATGTAATGGCTGGTGATGACAAACAAGCAAACTTAACATGATGACAAAGGACTACTAGGAGGAATATGCTATTGAAAATATGTAATATGTGGGGTGGAGAGATGGCTTAGAGGTTAAGCGCTTGCTTGTGAAGCCTAAGGACCCTGGTTCAAGGCTTAATTCCCCAGGACCCATGTTAGCCAGATGCACAATGGGGTGCATGCATCTGGAGTTTGTTTGCGGTGGCTGGAAGCCCTGGTGCACCCGTTCTCTCTCTCCCTCTCTCCCTCTCTCTTTCTGCCTCTCTCTCTCTCTCTGTCGCTCTCAAATAAATAAATAAATAAATAAAAAGAAAACATGTAATATGAGAAGTATGATTCTATTCAATTAACTTAAATTAATACAGTTATATTGGTAAAATAGCAAATATAACATACCTAGAGAGATTTAGTTACATATCAATATTTTATACTTAACAATCTATGCAAAATATTTAGGATAAGAAAAATCACAAAAGAAAGCTGAGTGTGTTTGGGTTTGTATGCTAAATTGAAAATGAGAACTGGTGTCAGGATCAAATAAGAAAACTGCAAAGTAACAATAAAAAATTTCTCCAAGAAGAAATCACTACCTTACTTGTATCTTTGAATAACAAGAACTATGTGAACACAAATATTAATTATCTGAAACTAAAGGTAGAAAACTTCACAATCATATTTGGAAACTTTACTATCTTTCTAACAAAAGGAAAGAAAGCCTAAAACGATATGGATGACCTGACCTGATTTTTCACCATACTTGATTTAACCAATAATGCAAAACACTTATTCAACAGCATATATGAACCTCAGGCCAATGTTACCTTATTTTTTTTTTATTTTTTGTTTTTTGAGGTAGTGGTCTCACTCTAGTCCAGGATGACCTGGAATTCACTATATAGTCTCAGGGTGGCCTTGAACTCATGGCAATCCTCCTACATCTGCCTCCCAAGTACCAGGATTAAAGGCATGCACCACCACACCCGGCTGCAATCTTACGTTATTTAAACTATTATAATATCTATATCTATCTGTCTCTGTCTCTCTGTCTCTCTCTCAATATACATGTAGGCATGTATATTGTATGCATCCTTGCTTATGGGCACACTTGTGTGTGGGTGCTGGTACATTAGTATATATGTGCATGCAGATACTAGGAGTTGATGTCAGGTCTCTTCCTATTTAGACAGGGTCTCTCAATTGAAGTCAGGGCCTTGATGATTTAGCTGGTCTAGTTACCATTTTGACTAGAGATCCCTCTCTCTGTCTCCTCAGTGCTAAGATAGAAAGGCAGATTTTCACACATGTCTCATATTTTATAACTGCTAAAATTCTAAACTCAGGTCCCCATGCTTGAGCAATAAGAATTTTACCTGCTGAGCCATCCTTTGCATTTATTTCTCAAACATCACAAAATTAAACAAAAATTAAAAACACAAATAAACTTAATAAAACCTAAACTATACCAAAATATAACAGAACATTTATAAACAATGCAAAGGCTATAAAAATATTCAGAAAAATTTCAAAATATGTTTAAAATTTGAAAAGGAAAATACATCAAAATGAAATGTGTAAGACTCATCATGGTAAGACACACACCTAGGCTGCCATTTCAGAATTTGGGATAGAGGGACAAGAATGATGGTGACTTCTAAGCCAGTCTGTATGATTTAAGGAATTCAAAGCTAGTTTGGGATGAGACTCAACAGCTGTATCTAATGAAAAAACAGTCAGGTGTGGTGGTGTATACCTTTAATCCTAGCACTTGGGAGGCAGAGGTAGGAGGATTGCTGTGAGTTTGAGGCCACCCTGAGGCTACATAGTGAATTCCAGGTCAGCCTGGGCCAGAGTGAGACCCTACCTCGAAAAACCAAAAAAAATAAAAAAAATAAAAAAAAAATAAAAATAAAAAGAAAGAAAGAAAGAAGGAAAGAAAGAAAATTGAACACCATATATCATGGTACTTATATTTAAATATTTATGCATAGGGAGAGAGAGGGGGGGAAAAGAACTTATTTTTAAATAGAAAACTTCTAAACATTAACTCATTTTCATCTGGGGAAAGTGAAAAGTAAAAGTTAAATAAAAATTAAGGAGGCAAAAGATAATAAATATTATAAAGCATTAAGGACAAAGACAGAAAAAGAAAAAATCAACAAAAAAGCTTTTTGTGAAGATATAAATAAATTGATAAATTTCTATCCAAGTTGATTTTTAAAGATACAAATTAATAATATCACAATTGAAATAAAATAAATTGCTATTGATCTAAAAGAGCTAAAGAAATAAATGTCACAAGTTATTTCTATGATCATAAATTCAATGGCCTAGTTTAAATGAATATATCATAAATTGAAAGATACAAAGTATCACTTAAATATATAACCTCAATGGTACTGAAGTTTCAAATAAAATGACACAAAAATAACTTTGCTGCATATATGAAGTATATTCCATTTACTCCTACCATACTGAACTTTGTCAGATGCCTTTTTTGTACATTTCAGGTACAATTGCTATGCTGATAAAACTTAATATGCATTTCATGTGGATACAGTATCAATGTATACATTCTAGAAACAGAAATGAAGATACTTATAATCATGTTTTATACTCACTTTATTTTATAGTACCAAAATATGGAAGAAAACACAATTAGAGACCAATTCTACCAAAGGACATATGAGCAAAAATTTGAATATGGCAACATATTAAAACAATAATATAATTCAACCAAATGGCATCTATCTAAAAATGCAAAGCTCATTGACCATGTGGAAAATCAATACATTTCATCACATATATAAATAACAAACACATAATGTGATATCAGTTAACACAGAAAACACTATTCAACAGGATGCTTTATTCCTAAGAGAAGAACAAGGCAGGAATGTTCACTCTTGCCACATTAGTTTTACATGTATTTGGTGGGGGAAGGCAATAGAGTTTTAGTAATCATAATAAAACAAAAATAAATAAAATGTTCACTTGGAGATATAGAAATAAAACTATCACTTCTCTAGACATCACCTGTGTAGTCAATCCAAAGACTACAATTGCTATGAAGGTGGCTATTTTCCTGGTCTCAAAGTAAATTTTCCTTAATTCTTAGAATAATTAGGGTAGTTTAAAAATGTGTTCACAGATATTTAATTGTTTTCAGTGAATGAGTTATTGTTAGCTACCCTGGAATGCTACTCAGACCTTGAGAAAATGATAAACTCACTTCAGTGAGACCTGGAGGACAAGCTTAAATAAGAAATCAAGATTAACATTATCAGTGGTCTGTCATGTGGCTATCAGATATACTTTGACATGATGAGATTTAGTCTGAGGTATTTCAAAACAAATCTAAGGAAACATTCACATCCTTACTACTTTATTGGTGTTCTGTAAGTCAAGGTCATGACAAACAAGGAATGATGTAGGACAATCACAAAATAGTGATGAGCAAAGCCATATGATGAATTAGCGTAGTGTGAATTCCTGAATTTCATTTGTTTTGTACCACTATCATTATATTACAAAGACTAAGTGATTTATAACAAAGCAACACTTATTTCTCACAGTTTTATAGGCTTAAATGTCAAAATTCAGGGAGCTGGCATCTGGTGCTGACTGTTTTGCATCTTCATCCCATAGCAAAAAGATAAGATGAGAGAGCAAGAGTTGGAACTGCATCTGAATGCAATTCCAGAATTACTTCTAATTAGTTTGCATGGGTGGAGCCATCATGATCTAAACTCTTCCATCTTGGCCTATTTCCTAGCAATATTATATTGCCTCAAATGCATACATTCTGGGGGACACATTGAAGCAATAGGAACATTCTTGAATGTATGGATGTCATTAATAGAAAATCTAGCATACAAAATGTAGCTTAGTTAACAGCAATAAAGAAATATTAGCTATCTACCTTTATAAAAGTATAAAATGGTTATGTAATATGTAACACTAGGGGAGACTGGATGAAGTATTCACAGAAATTTTAGTATATTTATGTTTATCAGTAAATTGAACATATTTTAGGATATATTTTTGAATGTCACAAAGATCATAGACTCTTTAAAGTATGCTGAAAGCCATTGGCTATAAGTAAGATTCCCAAAAAAGTAGTTAATGAATCTTGGGTAGATTCAGGTTAGGTGCTGTAGATGAGTGAGACTATGTGGCTATTTTTGTTCTGTGATTGGGTAAGTTCACTGAGAATGATCTGTTCCAGGTTCAACCATTTTTCCTCAAATTTCATTGTGTCATTTTTTCTTACTGCTGTATAGAATTCCATTGTGTAGATATAACACATCTTAGTTATCCATTCTTCTAGTGATGGACACCTGGGTTGATTCCAGCTCTTAGCTATTACAAATTGAGCTGCTACAAACAAGGTTGAGCAAATCTCTCTGGCCTGTGGTTTGAAGGTTTTAGGGTAGATGCCCAGTAAGGGAATAACTGGGTCTGCTGGTATCTCTATACTCAGCTTTTTCAAAAGTCTCCATATCGCTTTCCAAAGTGGTTGCACCATCCTACATTCCCACCAACAGTGGATGAGTGTTCCTACTTCTCCACATCCTCACCAGCATTTATTTTCAATTGATTTTTTGATGTTTGCTATCCTTATTGGGGTAAGGTGGAATCTCATAGTTGTTTTAATTTGCATTTCTCTGACAATTAGGGATGCTGAACATTTTCTTAAGTGTATGTTTGCCATTTGTATTTCTTCCTCTGTGAACTGCCTGTTCAGCTCTTTGCCCCATTTTGTGAGTGGGGTGTTTGTTTAGATTTTTGAGTTCTTTGTAGATTCTAGAGATTAAGCCTCTATCAGTTGGATAACCCACAAAAATTTTCTCCCATTCTGTGGCTAATCTATTGGCTTTTCTTATTGTATGCTTGTCTGTAAAGAAACTCTTCAGCTTCATGTGATCCCATTTGTTGAGTAACGGTTTAAGTTGGTGAGTTACTGGGGTTTGCTTCAGGAAGTCTTTTTCCATTCCTATATCATGGAAAGTACTTCCTAAATTTTCTTCCAGTAGTATTCGAGTTTCTGGTCTTATATTGAGGTCTTTGATCCATTTGGACTTGAGTGTAGTGCAAGGTGAAATGTGTGGGTCAAGTTTCAGTTTCCTGCATATGGTTATCCAGTTTGTCCAGCACAATTTGTTGAAGATGCTGTCTTTTTTCCAGCCTATATTGTTTGGGCCTTTATCGAATATCAAGTAGCTATATTTGATTGAGCCAAAGTCCAGGTCCTCAAGTCTATTCCATTGGTCTATACTCCAGTTTTTATGCCAGTACCATGCTGTTTGTATTACTATGGCTTTGTAATATAGCTTTAGAAAAGGTATGGTGATGCCTCCAGAGGTATTTCTTTTGCTGAGGATATGTTTGGATATGCGAGGCCTTCTGCTTTTCCATATGAAATTTGAGATCATTTTTTCTATCTCTGTGAAGAACACTGTAGGGATTTTAATTATACCTTACAAATCCAGCAAGCATCTCATGGACTAGACACTAGGATCAAAGTGGAGGGACGGGAAGGGCATCAAAGGGGTGGGAAACACAAATATAGACCCAAATGGCAATGGTACCATAAAATTCTACTTCCTAAAAGACAGACCAAATGGCTGATGCTTCACCAGGCCCTTACAGGGAACACCTCAACCACAAGACACTGAACAGGGTAGGATCACCATTAACCTTAATCTTCTACATCTTCCCTCCCTCCTTCTCCCTCCCCCCCCTCTCTCTCTCTCTCTCTCTTCTCTCTAACTCCTGTATATTAGTTAACTTTTTCCTCATTTTCTTAGGGGGCACTGACCTGTAACTCTGAGTACCAGCATGGGGCTATCATCCACAATGAGCTTTTGATCAGAGAGACCTACAAGGTTTCCTAAAAGACAGACAGATTTCTGTCAGAGTACTTGATGACCCACCAAAGGCTAGTGGTAAGACCCTACTGCTGAAGACACCTTATGTGATTGACATGCAAAATAGAATAGCATGGCAGGAAGTTGGAAGAGAGTCAGTCCCCAGACAGTCAGCGTGTCTAGTGCCAGAAGGTACTACATGGGCGACTGGGGGAAAATGACCAATATCTGTCCAAGCAACTCATGGTCTAACCTACTTAGCAGCAAATAACTTGTTGTGATGCCCACACAAGTGCAATAGTGGCACACAGCCATGGTGGGGAACCAACTGCTCTTAATTTGGCTAACTTATCTTCTCAGTGGTATGGGACCCACAGCTGGAGCTGGGAAACGAGTCAGAACCATATCCAAACATAAGCCCACTCTCCAATATCAAGCTACCATCAATCATGGGCTACAAGAAGGCCTACACCTATTAAATTCTCTATAAAAAAAGTAACGGTTATCTCTTTTGTCCTGGTGCTAACTTACTTTCCGTTGGAGAATCTGCTTCTCTTTTTCAGATAGATGTAGAGCCTAAGGAGAGAGCCACACCATCATACCTCAAAAGGGCCCCTGCTGAAACTAAGAAAATGTGGCGAAACAAGCAAGGGTGCTGTTTTCCTGATGAACCGGATACCAGCAGAAGGTGGAAGGAGATCAACACAGAGAAAAATCACCTCCTACCAAATCAGAGAGCCAGAGACTCAGAGGCCCCCAACACCTCATCACTGAAGCAGATCAAAAATGAACCCAACATGGCTCAGGGAAATTTTGCGGAAGAGTGGGCGGAAAGAATGTCAGAGTCACATGTTGGGTCATGTTATGCAGAGACATTTATCTTACACATTACTGTGGGCTAACTCCACAATGCATGACCCATATACCTCAACAAGGAGGGGCCAAGGGGAGGGGGTAGGTCATGGATGAACCTAATAATGGTACCAAACTGACTGTATTTGCTGAATAGAAAACTAACTAATAAATAAAATTGAAAAAAAAAAAAGTAGTTAATATGTGTCTGGGGAGATTTCTTTGGTGGTTGACAGTGCTTGCTTTCAAAGAATGACAGCCCATATTTGATTTCCAGGTGCCCATGTGAACCAAGATGCACACAGCAGAACATGCATCCCGAGTTTGTGGTGGCCAGAGGCCCTGACATGCCCAGACCCTATCTGTGCCTGTCTGTTTATCTCTCTTCTTCTCTCATAAATAAATAAAATATTTTTTAATGTTAAGGATATTATACATATATATTATATTATTATCATTATTATTTACTTTGAGACAGGGATTTAGCTTTGACTAGCTGGAACTCAGTATGTAGACAGGACTATTTTAAGTTTGTGTTTCTCCTGCTTCTGCCTCCCAGGTGATGGGATTACAAGAACCTCCACAATGCCTGGCCCCTAGAATTTTTAAGGTTCTCGGTGAATACTCTAAAAATGAAGCAAGTGGAAAACACACAGTACAGATTACAAATAAGCTGTGCATGGGAAAAACAGGACTAGATGTCTCAAACAATTGAGCACATTACGTAGTCAAACTGGAGAGGTGATTCTTAAGGCTAGAAATGAACTTAGCCTGGCCATAATAAAAGAATCAGAGGAAATCATGCGGACCATCAATGGAAAGGCCTACTCTCATCAGTGAAAATGACGAACATAACCATCACTGGATATCTTTTATGTGTTAATGGGAAATTGAGGTAATCAAATGTTCTATTACATTACAATGCGTTTCAAACTATAGTAATAAGTAAAGTTGATGTGAGGCATATTTAATACTTGCTAAAATAAGGAAAAATGGGGGGAAAAGTCTCATAAATCAGATTTTAATTTACACAATATTCACTCGATTATCTCAAAGAAGGTGTCTCTGCCAAAGGTTGTAGGAGGAAAATATGAAAATTTCCTATACTTATTCAATGAAGAGGCCACAACAGAAGTAAGTATCTTTAGATATATCTTCTGAATGTTTCTTAATTTCATTTTAGTGTCATGGAAAAAATAAAATTTATTATTATTATTATGACTATTATTGGTTAAATAAAGTCAGCTTGACGTGAGTCATGAGAAGAATAATATTAAATTATGACAAAAGTAGCAAAAATACTTTGGGACAAAATTTATAATTGTAATTAACTTCCTAGATCATGAACTTACATACAAATTTAAATTCACATATATAATTGTATGTGGTGCTCAAATATAGTATATAGTTCATTTAAGTTATGTTTGATTATTAATACCATTTACTGGTTTTATAATTTCTTTTTTAAATCATATTTTACTATTATTCTCTTATCTTTGAAAATTATCTAGTGTGAATTAATTGTTCAGCTGAATAAATTAATTTTGTAATTGAAAAAAAATGTATTTTTTATTTTTAGAAAACTTGCTGGAAAAAAATTTTTCCATTTGTTCCACTTTAGTCTTTAATTTTATTAACCAATCCAAACATACAGAAACTTGAAATTGGACTTTCCAGGCTCTACAGACTATACTAAAGTAACTTATGACATTTTAGCATTACTGTTTTGGAATGCTGTTATAAGAGTCTAATCCAACTAATAGAGATTTCTGAACTGAATTAATTTTCATTTCTAGAAACACCTTTCTAATCTGAATAGATTTAAATATGCTAAGGAATATCTGTAGTAATAAGGAAAAATGAATGATTTACTCTTCAGTCTGCAACTGAATTTTCAAAAATCATCTTTGGTTTAACTACTAACCAAATGTTTAATTAAAGCAAATATCTGAGTGACTTCATGTAAAATACTTAACTTTGTTTGCAAACTAATACATGTAATGGAATTTTCAAGCTATTCATATTATGATAAAATTGTGTTAAGGGAAGTATGAGTTTATAGATTGGAATTCTAAGCTGAAGTATTGCAAAGAAGATTTTTGTATATCCATCCAGTATGATACTAAAAACTGACCCAGAACTTCATCCTGTGACAGTGTAACAATGAAGTTGAACTCCAAGTCATGGTTGAGGTCTCATATTAAGGTGAAAGTGTTGCTTGGATGGAAAGAGTATTTTGAGTGTTGCATTGAGAGTGAAAGACATGGAAGCGAATTGGAATGTTGTCCTCAAATATTCTTATAAATTCTCTCTGTCATTGGCAGGATCCTACCTCTCCCTAATGGATATAGCTGCTCCATCCTCACTTGGTTTAGAAGGATTATTCTCTAGCCATAAAATCCGATACAAATTGATGCAACAACATTTTTCCAGGAAATAGCTGGCAATCAAGCACTAGTACTACACTGAAGGACTCATAGCTGATTAGTAAAGAATTGTCAAAAGAGATGGCAGAAAAGAACTCTAGATTAAACCAAGGGCCTGGTGCATGGTAGGGAAGAGTTATACCTCTGATTTAAACTACAACCATTGAAACTTCCTGTTTTTTTTTTTTTAATTTCCATTGCTTTCAAGATTTTTTATGTGTTGAAATGCATAGATATGATTAGTTCATGTCATTACCTTTTATAGTTTCCCAAACTGTAAATACACTAGGTTGTAGTCAGGTTCACATTGCTGTCAGAAGTCACCTGATCAAAGCAGCTTTTGGGGGGGAAAAAAGTATATTTTGGCTTACAGACTCAAAGGGAAGTTCCATTATGGCAGGGGAAAATGACATCATGAGCAGAGGGTGGACATCATCTCTTCACCAATGCCAGGTGGACAAAAGCAATAGGAGAGTGAATGCTCCTATGTAGGAGAAAGGACTCAAGGTTCAATTCCCCAGTTCCCATGTAAAGCCAGATACACAAAGTGGCACATGCTTCTGCACTTCATTTGCAGTAGTTAGAGGCCCTGGGATGCCAATTCTCTTTCTCTATTTTACCCTTTCTCTCCCTCTCAAATACATAAAAAATACATAAAAATTCTAAGAATTTTTCATGCTGTGTTTTAATGCTGTGACTTGGGATCTATTGTTTGTTTACAGTATCCTGATGCATAACCACTGAAATGAAATTTTTTATCCTATTTATGTTACATCATTGTAATTTGGGAGCTTATAGATATATGGCTTCATGCATTTCACAGTGGGGAAAAAAGTTTGACTCAGAATGAGTTGGGTCTTAAGCTTCACTCATACAAGATTTAGATATATAGAAAAAGACTGTGGGTTTTATGATTTGTACTGATGCCAGAAAGAATTAAGCAGTTGACCACTGTTGGTGAGGTGAATGTACTTTGTTTGCAAGTAGGGCATGAGTTTTTTATGAGCCCTTGTAAAATGTGATGGTCTGACATGTGTCTTCTCAAAATGCATATATGGAAGTTTCCAAAGCACATAGTTTGATTTCATTAGGAGAGAAAGTCTATGAAGAAATTAAAGTTAAGTTAGAGGATAAGGGTGAACTACTTCAATGTAGTTAGTGCTTATGTGACAATCTCTTGTTGTCAATGTGTTCGGATTTAGAATTACTATGGAAAATATAAGCTTTTGGCATGTGTGTGAGTGGTTTTTAGATTAGGACCCACCCTAACTTTTAGTGGTGACATTACATGGGCTGGATTCTTGGACTATGTGAAAAAGAGAAAGATACCTAAAGTCAACATAAGTCTATACATTATATCAGATCACAATGCAATAAAGGTAGAAGTTAACAACAAGGGGAAAAAGAAAAGAAAATCCAGCAATACCTGGAGGCTGAACAACCCACTACTAAATAATGCACGAATGCCCTAGACACAGCTGCATGCTGTGAGGAAGCTGAACATAGTCACTTGAAGAGGCAATGGGAAGATCCTAAGTCCACAGCCTCAGCTTCCCATTAAGATCCAGTGCCAACTGGCAGTGTGTGTGTGTAAGGCCACTGAGATACATCAGTAGTAGATCTTTCTGTCAGTCAAGAAGAGTACCTGGCTCCATACTGTCATTCATTGCCCTATCCCCATCGATGGCTGCATAGGAGTCACACTAATCCAGCCTAGGGAGAGATTTTGGCAAAACCATAGCAAAATATACTCTTCATCTGAAAAGTGAGGGTGTATAGGTTTTTATCCACCACAATAGAGAAGCAGGAGACACTAAGTTCTATCAGAAAGGAGGAAATCTGCTAGAATCCCAATAAGGAGCTTGTGGACCGGGACCTGGACTGGAGCTGTGGGATGCACGTGGATCTGTGTGGACACTTGGTGTCCAGCTATAGAAGCAGAGACCAAACAAGGGAATTTTCCAACCTCATCAGCCTCCTTGCAAATTCAAGAAATCTTAAAGAGAGACAGCAGGACACAGGCTAGAAGAACTGAGCAGTTCCAGTACAACTCCTGGCTTCCTGCACTCTCCCATCCCCCAACCAACAGAACCACAACCCTGCAGAGAACACATTCAGTTCCCAGCAGTAGGGCATCCAGCACAGCTGATAAGAGCAACAGATTCATAGCACAACACTGAGAGATCAAGGTGGGCACTCAGCATTGGCGAGATTTGAAGCCACACCAAAAGGCAAGGAGGCCAACTGACCAACAAACAAACAAACAAACAAACAAACAAAAACAAAGGTAAATAGGTCTGCACTGGAAGTGCTAATTTCACTAATCTCTCTTTCTATGTCAGGGCAGGTTATGGGTTGCATATACTTGGTTGGATTTACCATTCTCAATTAAACCGTACTTGGGGATTGACTATTGTTGCTTCTAATGCTTTCAGATTCATAGGACCTTTGTCTCTCTCTCTTTTTTTTTTTTTTTCTATCACTATTGAGGACAGGGTCTAATTCAGACCCAGGCTGAACTGGAACTCATTTCAGAACAGAAATCTCAACCTCCCAGCTGACAGGATTAAGGGTACAGAGCAACACACATGATAAGGGGTTGTGGCTTTATAATGTCATCTGGTTGTTTCAATCCCCACACTTGCATACTCTGTGCTGGTTTTTACTGAATGTGCATATTGCTCAGCTGAATTTTAGAATTCACAGATAAAATGTTCTATCCAGTCCACTAGAATACTTGAATAGCAGGCAAACTCAACCTCAAGGATTACCTCTATGGTTGGATTGGAGTACCAGAGCTTCACTTGGCACCTCAAACTGTTACTCTGAAGGTACATAACAATGAACTTCTAAATCTAAAGGCACCACAGATTATTAGAAAACCCAAGCATCAAATCAACTCAGGATGCAAAAATTGTAATATTATATTACAAGAAATGCAAAAAATAAAGACAATAAAATCCATTCAAAATTATAACTCCATCAGAAATGGCCCAAATGAGACCATTTTAGGTGAAATGCCTGACAAACCTTTCAAAAATAAGTAAACAACAAGAAAAAAATTTAAGCTGGGCATGGTGGTGCACACCTTTAATCCCAGCACTTGGGAGGCAGAGGTAGGAGGATCACTGTGAGTTTGAGGCCACCATGAAACTACACAGTGAATTCTAGGTCAGCCTGAGATAGAGTGAGATCCAACCTCACAAACAAAACAAAACAAAAAAATTGTATACTCAAAGGTATTAGAGAAGGAATGAAAGAAGAAAACAAATGAATAAAAGAAGAAAACAAACTCCTGCAGGAACTCCAAGAGAACACAGGAAACCAGCTCAATAAAATAAGGCAGCCATTACAAGACATGAGTAAGGGAATAGAAATACTTAGAAAAACCTAAGCAGAAATTCTAGCACTGAAAAATACATCCAATCAAATAAAAGTCTATGTAGAATGTCTCACCAGTACAATGGATAAAAGAGAGAATACAATATCTAAACTAGAATATTAGGTGGCAGAGATAATACAGTCCAACAAAGAGAAAGACAAACTAATAAGAAGGTATGAATGGGAATTTCAGAATATCTGGGACACTATGTGAAAAGATAAAACATAAGAATTCAGGGCATAACAGAAGGAGAAGAATCCAGAGGCTTAGTAGGCATTTTCAACAAAAGCATAGAAAACTTTCCCCAAATTGGGATAAAAATGCCAATGCCGATACACGAAGCTTTTATAACACCAAACAGACAAAACCTGGAAAGAACCTCTCACCATGTTTTATAATTAAACTTCTAAACACTAAAATCAAAGAAAATATATATAGAGCAGTTAGAGAGGAAAAGCAAGTATTCTATAAAGGAAGCCCATTAGGGTCATAGCAGATTACTCAACACAAACTTTAAAAGCCAGAAGGGCTTGGAATGATGTACTCTATGTTCTGAAATATAACAACTGTCAACCAAGAGAGCTATCTATTCAAATTGAAGGAGAAATAAGGACATTCCATAATAAAAAAGGCTAAAGGAATTTAGCACAACTAAGCCAGGTCTATAGAAAATACTTGAAGGAATCCTTCGTGCTGAAGAGAAAGCAAAGCAGACCCAGGAAACAGCATAAAAAAAAAAAAATAAACCATACTCAAAGAACAATTAAAACAAGAGAGTAAAGGGAAACAGGAACTATTACAAAATGAGAAGAATAGCGAGAATAAACACATACCTTTTCAACAATAACCCTTAATAAAAATGGCCTCAATGCCCCAACCAAAAGACACAGGCTTCCAGACTGGATTAAAAAGTAGAATTCTGCTGTTTTCTGCCTCCAGGAAACTCGCCTCTCAATTAAAGGTGGACAATACCTTAGGGTGAAAGAATGGAACATGATATATCAAGCAAATGGGTCTAGGAAACAAGCAGGGGTTGCTATCCTAATATCTGACAGGATAGACTTCAAACCAACATTAGTGAGGAAAGATTAAGAAGTTCACTATATACTGATTAAAGGAACATTCCAACAGGAGGCCATTACAGTCTTACACATATGCACACCTAACATGGTGGCTCTTAATTGCATCAAACAAACACCCTTAGACTTAAGGTCACAGCTAACACAAAACACTATTGTAGTGTGTCACTTCAGTACCCCACTCTCATCAACTGACAGGCCATCCTGGCAAAAAATAAACAGAGAGAAATCTTGATCAAATGATGACATGGAACAAATGACCTAACAGATATATACAGGACATTCCATCCAAATGTTGCAGAATATGCATTTCTCTCAGCAGCTCATGGAACATTTTCCAATAGAGACCATATATTAGGACACAGAGCAAATATTAACAAATTGAAATAATCCCTTGTACTCTATCTGACCACAATGGGATTAGACTACAAATCAACACCAAGAATAACTACAGAACATACAGAAATTTATGGAGAATAAGCAGTAAACTATTGAATGATGAATGGGTCTTTGGAAAAATAATAAAGGAAATCAATAAATGCATAGAAACAAATTATGATGAGAATACAACATATCAAAACCTTTGCGATACAACGAAGTAAGCCCTAAGGGGAAATTTATAGCTTTAAGTGCCTATATTAAGAAATTAAAGATGCAGTACATTTACACAATGGAGTTCTATTCAGCAGTAAAGAAAAAACAATTTGTGAATTTTTCTGGGAAATGGATGGATCTGAAAAGGATTATACTAAATGAGGTAAACCAGGCCCAGAAAGCCAAATGTTATTTGTTATCTCTCATATGTGGATCCTAGCTACAAATGTTTAGTCTTGTGTGTGAGCTGGAACCAAAAAAAAAAAAAAAAAAAAAAAAAAAAAAATCAGTAGCAGAGGCAGTAACCTGGGAAAAGGCTATAGCAGAGGGAGGAGAAGGGAGGACATAAGTGGGTGGTGTTGTATATATGTAAGTAGATGTACAGATTACAGGGAGTGGAATTGCCTACATGAGGTCAGGGGAAGAGACTAAGAGAAGGGTAGGGTAAGGGGCAATCAAAATTCAAGATATGGGCTGGAGAGATGGCTTAGCAGTTAAGCGCCTGCCTATGAAGCCTAAGGATCCTGGTTTTAGGCTCGTTTCCCCAGGACCCACGTTAGCCAGGTGCACAAGGGAGTGCACGCGCCTGGAGTTCGTTTAAAGTGGCTGGAAGCCCTGGCACACCCATTCTCTCTCTCTCTCTCTCTCTCTCTCTTTATCTGCCTCTTTCTCTCTCTGTGTCACTCTCAAATGAATAAATTAAAAAAAATTCAAGATATTCTGAATAATACATATGAAAGCCTACTTCTTTGAATAATGGCACATCCAGAAGCCATAGATTGCTACTAGAAATTTTTTAGTGCCAGAGATGTGATACCTATCAGTGAGTTGTTGGCCAGGGAGGTCCCTGGCCCCCATGAACTAATAATGATACATGATGAAAAATGCAGTGCATTCATCAAACTTTAAAAGTTCCCATAATTTTTATCAATTCCAATGATGTTCATACATCCCCATGGTCCAAGATCTTTTAACTGAGTCATAGTACCAAAAAGTCTCCCCCCAAACCCATAATGGCACAGAATAAACATTTATACTAAAAAAAGATGGCATTGGGCATAGTAAAGAAATATTCAACCAATACAACCAAACATCAAACTCTATAGTTTCAAGTCTAACAACTCTAGTTAGTGACAAGTCTCTGAGTTCAATAATTCTAACCAACAAAAATTCTCTGGAGTTCCAATTCCACCCTTCCAGCTAGGCTACTCACAGTAGTGGAAAAGTTCATCCAGGGCCAGCAGCTTTCCTTAGAAGTCATCTCATGGGCTCACTATCTCCATTGGGTCTCCTCTGCAACTCACGGTTCATCCTCATGGCCCCATGGGGTCTCCATGCAGGCATCCAGCAAACCTGCTTCACACTGCCTATAGTCATTTCCAAAACACAAGACCATGTTGCAAACTCAATGACCCTCTCTTTCCTGTATTTATTATACTCCACAATACCAGGTAGGGTGCCAGTTTGTTAATCTAGGGGGAGAATAAAGCAGACTTTGAAAAACAGGACACTCCTTGAGCACTCAGTCCCCTTCGAAAGAGTCTAAATTCTTCCTGTTGCCCCAGTGCAGGTCAGCTCGCCCAGTCTCAAAGGTTGTAATCTCTCCATTGTAGCTGAATGGACAGCAGTCCACCCAAATATTTTTCTTTCTGTGCCATACTCCTCTGTTTACTCCAGTTCATTTCTATGCAAAGCAAACCTGCACAACTTCTCAGGACACAGGCATATCAGCAAGCTTCCCACACAAACTGCTAGCTCTGTCCAGGCAAAGCTCTTTCTCACCCTCATAAGCCAAACCTCACAGGCCATAGTTCTTACTGCATTCTGGTCTTTCAACTCTGACCAGAGTAGTCCATCAAGCTGTACTTACATCACTGCAAGTGTCTCTTAGGCCAATGTTTCAAATACTTCCACATTCCTCTTGAAAATCAGCTCCAAAAGGCCAAAGCCACACAGTCAGATGTCTAGCAGTAATCCCACTCATTGGTACCACATTATTGTTGTAGTCTGGTTCATGTTCTGGTAGAATTTACTCAACCAAGAGCAGCCTGTGGGAAAAAAAGAGGTTTATTTCGGCTTACAGACTCAAGGGAAAGCTCCATGATGGCAGGGAAAACGATGGTATGAGCAGAGGGTGGACATTACTCCCTAGCAAACATAAGGTGGACCATAGCAACAGGAGATTGTGCCAAACACTGGCAATGGGAAACTGGCTATAACGCCCAAAAGCCCACCCCCAACAATACACCACCCCTAGAAGGCATTAATTCTCAAATCTCCATCAGCTAGGAACCTAGCATTCAGAACATCTAAGTTTATGAGGGACACCTGAGTCAAACCATCACAGACTCCTTCTCTCATCTTTCATAATAACTCCAAATGGATCAAGAACCTCAATATGAAACTGAAACTTTAAATTAACTAGAAGAAATAGTAGAGAGAAGCACTTTAAGATATAAGCATAGGGAAAGACTTTCTTAGTAAAATTCCATTAGCCCAATTGATTAGGCAAACACTGAACTACTCTGACTTCATGAAAATCAAAAGCTGTTATACAGACAAACAAACCATCAACAGGGTAAAATGACAGCCTACTATCTTCACCAGCTGTGTACTTCTGACAAATTTTAATATCTAGAATCTACAACAAACTCAAAAGTCTAAACAACAACAATAATCATAATAGTCAAATAGTCAAACACTACATTCCTAAATGGGCCAGGTTATTGGACAGATAGTTCTCATAAGAAAAAAAAATACAAATGGCCATTGAACACCTAAAGAGATATTCAAATCTCTACTCATCAGGGAAATGCAAATTAAAATGACAATGAGATTCCATCTGACTCCAGTCACAATCACAACCATTAAAAAATGAAATGAAGCGGCTAGAGGGACAGCTTTAGCAGTTAAGACATTTGCCTGCAAAGCTAAAGTACTCAGGTTTGATTCCCCAGAGCCCATGTTAGCCTGATGCACAAGGGGGTGCAATTTTCTGGAGTTTGTTCGCATTGGCTAGAGGCCTTGGCATGCCCATTCTCTTGCTCTCTCCCTCTTTGTCTGTTAAATAAATAAATAAGTAAAAGTTTTAAAAAGTTGGGTGTGGTGGTGCATGCCTTTAATATCAGCACTTGGAAGGCAGTGGTAGGAGGATCACTGTGAGTTTGAGGCCATCTTGAGACTACATAGTGAATTCCAGGTCGGCCTGAGCTAGCGTAAGACCCTACCTTGGAAAAACAAAATGAAATGAGGGCTGTAGAGATGGATTAGGGGTTAAGGTGCTTGTCTGCAAAACCAAAAGACCCAGGTTAAATTCCCCAGGACACATGTAAGCCAGGAGCACAAACTAGCACATGTATATGGAGTTTCTTTGCAGCAGCTGGAGGCCCTAATGCGCCCATTCTCTCTCTCTCTCTCTCTGCCTCTTTCTCTCTCTCAAATAAACTAAATCAATCAATAAATAAATATGACAGCACATGTTGGTGGGGACGTGGGGAAAGAGGAACCCTCATCCACTGTTGGTGCGATTGTAAAGTTGTATAGCCACTATGGAAATCAATAAGTAGATTCTTCAAAAGGCTGAAAATAGAACTGCTATTTTATACAGCTATACCTTTGGGGCCATATATCCTGAAGACTGTACTATATACAACAGAAGTGTATGTTCATTCATTTTAATTCCTGCTTTATTCACAATAACTGGGACCTGGAATCAGCCAAAATACCCATCAAAAAATGAATGGTTAATGAAGATGTGGTACATATACACAATGGAATTTTACTCAGAAGTAAGGAAAAATGAAATAATTAATTTTGCAGGAAAATGGAGGGGCTTGGAAAAATTATGCTAAGCGAGGTCATACAAGCTCAGAAAGACAAAAACTGCATATATTCTCTCCTCTGTGGGTCTTAACTAGGATCAAGTGGAGAGGAGTGCAAATGGTAGTAAGAACCAAGAATATGGGAATAAAGCTATAGTAAGATCAGGAGAGAGAAAAAATGGGGAAAGAGAAGAGGAGTTACCTGATACAGTAGGGATAGGCAAAACAGCAGAAGCCAGAGGGATTAAGAGGGGCAAAGGTTAGGGAGGGTGGGGAGTGAATTACACAAAAGTTAAGTCAACATGAATCAGTTCCATAGACACTCTCATTTTTACTATCATTATGTAAGATATAACCACCAATAAAGTGGGGGTGGGGGCAGTCCAGAATGAAGACAGAAAAAACTTTACCTTAAAATCATGGGAAAAAACAAAGTTGAGGGATGGAGTGATGTTTCAGTGACTAACGGTTTTTGCTTAGAAATATGCAGGCCTGAGACCATACAAGTTTGTTTCCATAGCCCCATGTAAATAGCTGAGTAAAGTCCTATGAGAGGAAGACTGGAAAATCCCTGGGGCTTATTGCCTGAAAAAGAAAGAAAAAAAAAAAAAAAAAAAAACAGCCAGGTGCAGTGGTCATGCTGGATTTTTTGGGAGGAATTAAAGTCCATAATGATGCAAGAGATCCCAGGCCCATGAACTACAACTTTCGGATTCGTACCTGATTAGCGAATAATTGAAAACACAGTCCCTGAGAAGGGTTAATTATAAAATATGATGGTTATTTTTGGGAGAATTAAGATCCAGGAGGATGTACAGCTCAGCTCAGGGCAGAAATGAATTCTTCCCCTTGCCCAGACAAGGCAACAGAACAGAGGAGAAGAGAGGGAGATAATCTCCTTCACATGGAGAAATTTCCAGGGAAGTAG
Organism: Dipus sagitta; assembly: GCA_036346955.1. NCBI lineage: Eukaryota > Metazoa > Chordata > Mammalia > Rodentia > Dipodidae > Dipus > Dipus sagitta. The sequence continues at coordinate 86,265,300 of CM070771.1, read as the reverse complement.
CCTCCAGAGATGACACACTACACTACACACACAGTACACTACACACACACACACACACACACACAGAGAGAGAGAGAGAGAGAGAGAGAGAGAGAGAGAGAGTGAGAGAGAAGAAGACCTCCCTCACATAAGAGATGAGAGAGAATTAAGAGATACTGAAAGACTCAGAGATTAAAGAAAGATCAAACATGTAGCAAAACAGAAAAGCACCCCAAAACAAGGCAGGAAAGTGCTTGTACAAGAAGAAATATTTCCCCTTTCAAGACAAGCTAGGAAGGCAAAGAGAGACTTACACAATTCTGTTCAGACCAATCCAAGGGATGAAGGGGACCAAGAAGAGTTTGCACTCATGAGCAGGCTCCTTTCTATGAGCTAGGAATCCAGTCCCTACTTAGCTTCCTTTCTCTCCTCCCCAGTCCTGGGATTACAAATGTGCTCTGCCATGCTCAGCATTTTTCTTGAATATTGGGGATTTAATTCATGATCCTATGCTTACAAGGCAACTATTTTATTAACTGAGCTTGTCTGTCTTGTGTTACTAATCACCATCATTATTTGATAATTGCCATTGATATCTCCATTGTCACTGTTTTCATCAGTTCTTTTCATTTTCATCAAATGTCTCTTTGGTACTTTCTATGTTCTTAAAGCACCAGGTTGCATATGTGGGTGATGCCCATTTCCAATTCCTATTTGTAACTAGTTTATCCTACTGGTAAGGACAGATGTTGCAAGCGTATCTAAGACTCCTCATTGTTATCATGACTTACTTCGATGTCATCATTTAATTCTCTTCTTTGATATCACAATGCATCATGAATGTCACTCTTTCTTTTGTTTCGTTCCCAGCATCCCTTGGGTGAATTGTAGAAGTTTCTTCCACCATGTCTCTTCTTCCATTCTTGTTCTGTAGCTTATTCTTCACTTTTTTTTCATATGGCTTTAACACCAATTAGATCACTGTATCTGGAAAATCAAAAGACATCTTCGTCATATTTTATTAGCTACTAATTTTTTTAGACAAATTTCTATACACTTAATGATTTCAAGAAGCACAAATTTATTATCTTAATTTCTGGAGATCATATGCCTGAAGTGGGTTTTGCTAAACAAAAAACAAGGTTGTAGCAGGGTAAAGATTCCTGTGGAATTGCAAGGGGATAATTAGCTCTCCTGTGTTTCCAGGGGCCCACATTTTATTGTTTAGCTTTCATCTCCAGGGAAAGCAGTAATGTGCACTATTTTCTCTGATGCATAACACTAACAGTGACCAATCTTCTTAGCCCTAGCCCATTGAATGAGTTCTGTGAGTACACTGGGGCTACTAATATAACCCATGGTAGTACACATAAACTTTGTTATTAAAGACCTTTTGATCAAAACATATTATATACAATATGAAAATTGCCAATAAAATATAATGAAAACCTGTATTTCTATTTGAAATCTCAACTTGCTAATGCCTCATAATATAAGGTGTACAGAGTATGAAGATTATTGGACATTGGGAAGCATTAACTACCTTAACCACTAAACCATCTCTACACCCAAGGTATAGAAATTTTGAAGTATAGAGGAATTAACTCAGAATTTGATACAGAGTATCTTATCTTCAAAAACTGTATGGAATATTTGTTTTAATAAATGAGGTCTTTCTAGGATGAAGAAATATTTTAGCGGTTAAAGCATTTGTCTGGGAAGCCTATGGACCCTGATTTGATTGCCCAGTACCCATGGAAGCTAGATGCACAAAGTGGTACATATGTCCGGAGATCATTTGCATTGGCTGGAGACCCTGAAACTCCCATTCTATTTCACTCCCTCTCTCCCCCCCTCTCTCTATTTCTCTCTCACTGTTTTTAAATAAAATAAAAGTTTTCTAAGATTTCACTCAAGAGAAAAAGGCACCGGACATTCAAGTCACGAGTAAACAACCTTATAGAGAGGATGGATTTAAGCAACATGTAAAGGAAAATCAAAGGATTTTTACTTTCCTGCTTGTACTTTAGAATTATCCATCAGTATGCTTGGCAAAGGAATTTGTCTATGTTGAAAGGAGCTTGAGCAAAAAGATTTTGGTTATGATGCTTTTAGGATATTTTATACTACAGTTATTCTCTACTCTGGCTCATTATTATATCCATCTAGGAAACTTTATAAACACTGCCTTCTGGGTAATTTCCCAAAGATGAAAATTTAATTGGCATTATGATTTTTAGGAGTTTCCCAGATGTTTATCATGCTAAGCCAAGGTTGAGAGCCATGGCCATCATAGGTATGCAAGGGAGAAGACTGAATGAAGCCTAGGGGCTGCATCCAGGCAACAAATGCTTAGAGATTGATGTTTACTTTAAATTGGACTTGGTTGATGAATCAACATTTATATGAAAGAATTTCACTGCCTTCAGTCAAATTTCTGCATGTCATAGCATATAAATAAAATATTTCTGTAAATTTATAAACTAAGGTGCATAGCAAGGTAATATACATATTGAACTTAGTATAAGTAAAAGTAGTTTTAAAATACATAAAGATCTTGAAAACTTTGAATTCAGAGAAGCAAAAGTTTGTTAAATTTCATCTGGGTTGAGTTTTTTTTTTTTTCATAAGGATCACTAAGAAGTTGTAATTTCATCTGAAATTACATGTGGACTCTTGTTGTGATAGCTTCAGCATTTGAGAACAGGTAAACACTAAAATATCATATGTTATTTTGTTTGTATCACTTATTTTTTGAGATAAACTTCATCTAAAATTTGTATATATGAACTGTGGTAAGCACACCCTTCTTTTAGTTTCTTTTCCTTTTTTAAATAATGATTTCCCAGGTAAACATGATGAATCAAGTTACAGAACATAGCCTAATTTTAGCATATCTATCTATCTACCTGTCTATCCATCACATTAAAAGGTAATCGTTCCAAATTAGTGGAAAATTCCTAATTTTTACTATCTTAACATATAAGAGTAAGTTATTTTGCACGGGCAATTGCATAAAAATACTTGTTCTTGGTTTGACATATTTTTCCATTATATTTATAATATTCATCAGTCTGTAAGTTCTTTCAATATTCATCAGATGAGCTCTCTGTAATGTCAATGAATATGTCTGTGCTGGAAATGAGTTACAATTTTGAATGCATAATGAAACCTTGAAGGAAAATTTCACTCAAAATGAAAACCAAAGAAAGTCAAGGCAAAAGCATGGGAAATTTCAGAGCTTTTACAAGTATGACATCGCTGTGAACTCCTCAATTTAATTTTCTGTGATTTTCTTTTAAGCAGAAGACTTTTACATATAACATCTTTACTGAAAAAAAAAAGCCAAAATGAAAATATACTCAAAATCAAATGGCAATCACCATGACTAAAATGTGAGAAGCTGAGAGAAAAAGAGGTAGAACAGTAGATTTGGGTGTATGACTAACCGGTTATCAAGGAAGTAGAATACTTTGTTGCTATGGCAAAAGGGCAGCAAAATGGACATTTTGAGATTAACTCAGCAGGCTTAGAAACCAGTCAATGCCTGTGAGCAGCTGCGCTGAACATTTCATGGGGAATTGATGCTGTTTCACGAGCACACCTTAGAGAGCAACTGAGCAAGTGGATGAATATGTAGCTTCTTGTTCATTCAGTGGCTGGTTTCCCTCATCACCAATTTAAGAATGAGGCAAAAGGCTCATGCCACATTGAAGGTTGCATTTTTAATATGGTCAATTAAGTTGTAGCCTCACCAGGGACTTGAATTTCTTTAAAATTATTGGAATTATTCTAACATTGTTTTCTTCTCTGGGTTTCATTTTCCAATACATGGTGATAAGCTGCAGTTTATTACCACGTTCAATGAATCTTAGGACCATTATACAAATTTAAAATACTTTACTGGGTCAATGAAATCTGAAATGGAGAAAAATTAGCATATGTTACTGGAAATTTCAGTTTTCCCATTGGTTTTTCCACTGTCCTAGATTTCTATCTTCACCCTTCAGTAATTCTATTATCAAATATTGTTCTCCTAAATATTTTAAGTCATATGTTTTTCTCAAAGGTTTGAAAAAAATCATGGGAAATGAAATGGCTAGGATATTAGTGGCTGTCCAGGGATGCAAGACATTCAGTGTGATGGTCTATGCCAGCCTGGTGCTATCCTGCTGCCTATCTCCCTCCTGGAAGCACTAGACACCTTCTAAGTACTGATTTGAGCTGTCACTGCTAAATTGAAATAACTATAAGACAATTAGTAGCAATAGAAGTTACATAAAAATTACAAAATAATCATCAGATTTATAAAAAACAACACACCTAGATTAGAATATCTATACAAATGCTAAATATATGAGATTTAATTATATATTTTTGTCTTCTTCACAATTTTAGAAATAGAACAGAAAAATAAGAACACAAATGTGATTATGTCAATTTCAATAACTAGACTTTCATAGTGGAAAATATATTCTTTTCATATTATTCCCTTGGTAGCAACAGTAAACCAAAATAAGAAAGGCTAAATTTAACATTTCCTTGCAAGGGGCATGAATGGAATTTTTCCTCCATAATTACTATTGATTTCCTTAAAATCATTTTAAGTAAAGGTCATTGCAAATTGGTCATGCTCATTATTCAAGAGACTGATAGTCTGATTTGCATTGAAATGGACATTTCTTATTCTAGCATATTTAGGAATACATTATATGTTATTGAAATTCCAATGTTTGATTTTAAAATGTTGAAAATAATATTTACTACAAAAAATTGAGTATACTAATAAATTGAAATCTTGTTTCCCAAAGTTATTAAAATATTTTTATTATTTATTTGGAAACAGAAGGAGAGAGAGAGAGAGAGAGGACAGACATGCCTGGACTTACAGCTTCTGTAAACAAACTTCATTTGCATAAACCACTGTGCTTCTGTCTTTAGGTGGGTACTGGGGAATTGAACTCAGGTCAGTAGGTTTTGCAGGCAAGTGCCTTAATCTCTGAGCCATCTCTTCAGTCCTTTTCCCCCAAAGTTTTTAAAAATAGGTTTTTTTTAAAACAATGTTTATTTATTTATTTGAGATCGACAGACAGAGAGAGAAAGGAGCAGAGAGAGAGATTGAGAGTAAATTGGTGCGCCAGGGCCTCCAGCCACTACAAACGGACTCCAGACGCATGCGCCCCCTTGTGCATCTGGCTAACGTGGGTCCTGGGGAATTGAGCCTGGAACCGGGGTCCTTAGGCTTCCCAGGCAAACGTTTAACTGCTAAACCATCTCTCCAGCCCTAAAAACAGTTTTTTTTTTTTTTTAATGGGCGTTTATCAGTTTTAAAGTATTAGAAATATAAAAAACAAAGTCTACAAAACATTGCATTTTTTTGACTCCTCTTTGCAAATACAGGTAATAAAACATTGTAAAGACATTTGAGAAGCAAGGTTTCCACAGCTGCACATTCTTTACCTCCCTTCTCTGGTTTCTAATCAGGGTCATTATGAAGCACGATTTGCTACATTAGTGCAGATCTCGATAAGCAGTGTGTGCATGGTGTGAATGAAAGCTGGCACATGGAAGGATGCTGGCAACTTTTAGAGACTTTTCTGAGAAGACAGAACTAGCCTCTCATTATCTGTTCAAAGCTTAGTCATATTTATGGTTCTTTCACTTCCATCTCCCTTGAAGCCAACAATTGCATCTATGATACAAAATAACCATTTCTATTCCAACCATAATCCTAGATCCATACTTTACTCTTCATGATCTGAGGACCAGAGTTCCCCTATAGCCTCAGGTGTTTGTGATTAAGCCTCATACTTAGATCCCAGCTAGTGGAACTTTTAAGCAGTGGAGAGCTAAAGGAAGTGGTACTTTGCTAGGGGCAGACCTTGTGGTTGGTTAGTCTATCCCAGTGGATGTTGAGGGCCAGCTACCTCTTGATATTTTCTCTCTGCTATTAATGTATAAAGATGTGAGCCAGTTTACAATGAAGGTTTGCTTCCAAACTGTAACCCTGAAGTAAATCCTTTCCTCCCAAAAGCTGCTTCTGGTCTTTTGCTTAGGTATGTCCAAGCAAGGGGAAGATAACTGCTACATTACCATTATTTCATTGGATATTAAACCAATTTTCTAAAATAAAAAAAACACTAAAAAATCGCATAAGCTTTAAGATTCTGTTTTATCATTTTGTTGCTATATGACTCAGAGAATTCCAAGACATTCTAGATGTGGTGCAGTCAGTAAAATGGGTCAGAACATGCATGATGCTATTTCTTTACTCTTCTCCCTGCTAAGGGACATTAAATTCATAATTAGTGTTTGATACATGTGCTATTATCATTAAATCCTGCTGTCAACTTGAACAAACTAGGAATCAAGTAAGAGACATGTCCCTCGTGCATGTCTGTGAGGGTATTTCCAGGAAGGATTAGCTGAGAGAGGAAATCCATCTTTCAAAGTAGTTTGTCCTTCCAGGGGTAGATTGGATATAAACGTTTATATCCAAGGGCTGAAGAGAGGGCTTAGAGGTTAAGACGCTTGCCTGTGAAGCCTACGGACCCAAGTCGGACTCTCCAGATCCCACATTAGCCAGATGCACAAACGTGAGGCAAGCTCAAGGTCACACATTCCCAAAAGGTGGTGCAAACTTCTGGAGTTCAATTGCAGTGGTGGAGGCCCTGGTGTGCCAATTCTCTCTCTCTCTCTCTCAAAAATAATAAAAAAAATACATTAAGAAGCTCTGAATGAGCATAGTCCTTTTGTCTGGTTTCCTTTGCTACTTCCTGCTGCATACTTTTTACTTGGCTGCCAAAGCCACTTACTTGAGCATATATCTGTGCTCTTTCCCCTATTCTTCATGGATATTGAAACAGAGATTCATCTGCCCTCCACTAAGGACATAAGATCAGTGACCAGTGGCTTTCCAGCAATCACCCAAACCTTCAGTGCTCCAATAGGACTTCTGATGCATTCAGCCTTGTAGACTGAGCAGTTACTGGGTTCCTGATACTCAAGTCTGTGACTCTTAATCCTTCTTATGTCCTGTAAAATAATCCAGTAAATCCACTTTATAATACATATTCAATCTATCAATTCTGTTCCTCTACACAACCCTGACTAATATATGTGCCATGCTAGTAATCCATGCTAAACTTTAGGTAATAATTTTATACAATATTAACAACACACATATAAATAGTTATACATATCACCTTACTAGTAAATTCTTTAGTTCCCTCCATTTTTTATAGTGGACATTTTGTTGTATAATAGTATCATTTTGTTTATGTAGTTAAGTCTGGTATTTTTCCTTTATCTTCATCAAATTATTTTAGATTCTGGTTTCATCATAATTTATTGATATCCCTAGCATTTTTCTTCTAAAAATCTGCGGTCTAGGTCTATGGTTCATGAATTATTATCAAAAAATTTTGAAATATCAAAATTACTTAAAACTAATTGGTCAAGGAAAGCATATGTGTATTGGCATCATCTTAGTAAATGTTAATTCTTAATGAACTTGAGTTAACTACCTTAACTATGAAGTACAGTAGTCTCCATTAGCTGTGTCAGTGGTATTCATTGTTCCAATTTAGGGCCAGAAGACACAGATTTCCTAAAGTCACAGAATAAACTGAATCTCTTATGCATTATCCTTGTTTTTTCCTAAACATGAAGCTGTATGATAAAAGTTTAATGTATTATTAATTACAGTGATATATTAGTACTAATAATCAATTATAATAGTCTGATACACATGACATAGCATGTCCTTTCAAAATGCCATATTACACCATGCATCACTGTTCTTATGATAAGGAGAGGGGATACATTGTGCTTGTGTGGTCAGGTGGAACCATGTGGAGGCTAGACATCATGATGCAGCATTAGGTCTCTACTGGCCAGTTGTTAATGTGTTCTTAAGAGAAACCATCTGCTTAGAGTCACTCTGAATTTTAGAGCCATGCAGGCATTAGTGTTTTTTTTTTTTTTTTAACAGAAATTGATGTGTTCTGTGGTTGTCAAGCCTCAAATACAGAAGGTTTTTCTGAAACTTTTTGAAGTGATATTGCAGTCAGAAGTTGTCTCTATCTTTCTGCCTTATTAGTGTGCTGATACGGAAGTTGTCATTCTTCAGTGGTCAGTGGGTGGCTGAGGTATTTCAGCTGGTCTTGTGCATGTGCAGGGCAAAATATAAGCAGTTTTTTTTTTCCAGTCAATCCGCTCACTGAGCTTATTTTCTTCTGCTGCTTCTTTGCATCTTTTCTAGTTGATTCAACAAGTTCCCCAGACCCCATGTGTTCATATCTTTGGACATGTTTTTGTATTCATGTGCATGGTGGCAGTTCTTTTCCATCCACTGTCTTGATTCATGAACGAGCTTTACAACTTCCCTGTCAATCCCTAGAAAGACATTAAAATCATTTATGGCTTTACATTCTTCACACAGACATTTAGAGCTTCTAGCTTTAATTTCTCAGTTGTTGTTTTGAAGAATGTTGTTGAATCATCAATAGTGAATGGTTTCGTGCTCTGCATTAGGCAATAATCAGCTTATATAGATTGCTCATCAAGTGCACTCAAATACCATGCAGGTACATGTGGAATATACAGATAATGAACTTGCTAAGGAAATGAGAGTGTGTTTGGAGATAAAAATAAAATTTTAGACATTTTCATCTTCATAACAAAGAGAATCAAGATGACCAGATGCTCTGCACTTAACAAGTAAAGCTTTGTAGTCTAACCTTTCCCTTTTCTATAATCCAACTCTACGTGTCTATAATCCAACCCTACCACTTCCAAGTACTCTTCACCTCTAAAATAAAACATTCATGGAGCCATTTTATAAACAATGTGCCTTTCACATTAAGCTGGAAAATTAAACTGCATGATATCAGATAAGTATTTCATTGAGGGGAAGATATTTCATCTTACATTCATGTGTGAGTTATCACATGACTTTCTACAGAACCATTTTAAGAAGTGCAGAAACACCTGTAAACATATGAACCCATGGTAATAAAACATATTAATAGAACAAGTTTTTCAGTTATGGAAGTGAAATTAATAGAAGACTATTGTCTGGCCCACACTTGGCACAACCTTAAAATGGTCACATTGCCTGTAGCATTTTAACCCGCATTTTCAGTGATGCTTTTCTGCACATAGAAATTTGAATATACAATAATCTTATACATGTATTAATCGAGGGATTTTTGAAATTGAGTTGTTTGGTGCCATCTTCTGGCATAAATTATTGTATGAATTATTTAAAAATTGAATTCAGTCCTAATGCCTACATAAGTTAAATGAGATGATTTTATATCTGTTAAGGGTACAAATTTCTACCTCATTTAGTTTATTTAAACTAAAGTGATTGAAAGCATGAAACTGACCTTCACTATATAAAGATAACTTTAAAGCTTCAGTATTACATTCAATATTATAATAACTATAAATAGCAAAGAAAGAAGCTAAAGAAAAGGTTATGTTTTAAACTCTCATACATTTTCTATTTTATTAGTAGAGTATTGCTGATAAGGTGTAAATATTTGCTTCTGAACAACTAAGCATAGTTCAGAAGATTTTAATTGTGCTTTGTGTTAACTGCCTTTTACTATTATGTTAATATTTAAAAACTACTTTATGACATCTAGGTTATTTCAGTTTTATTAGTATATCATTATTTTATAGTTTATCTTGAACTATTTTTTTTTACTTTTACATGCAACTTTCTTACTTTAGCTATAGTTATAACAGCTATTTTTCTAAAGATAAGGTAAGAAAGTTACATGTAAAGATGGCCTACTTTCCAAGCGTAAATGATGTTATTATAGATAGGATTGAAAATCATTCTTAAGTTATAGTCACTAAATTTTAGAGAATTTAATCTTAAGAAAACAAGGGAAAATTTTATACATATGGAATTTTTATTGGATAATTATTAACACAATATCAATACTATGGTAGTATTACTACTCTTTTCTAAGACTAGATTTTTTTATTTTGTTTTGATTTTGAGGCATGGTCTCACTCTATCCCAGGCTTATCTAGAACTAACATTCTAACCTTCTGTGATCCTCCTACCTCAGCTTGAAATGCTGATATTAAAGGCATGCACCACCACTCCCACCTTGAATACTAGATTTTTAAGTTTGATGTTTAGGAAATACATTTTCAGAGATGGGGAGATGGCTCAGTAGTTACAGGTGACTGTTAGCAATGCCTGTTTGCCCAAGTTCAGTTCCCCAGATCCTACATAAAGCCAGATGCAAAGTGGCTCATACATCCATGATCACAAGTGCCTATAGCAATGGAAGGCAAAGCCAGGAACAACTGAAACTTACAGGCTAGCTAGTTAATGTGAGAATTTGTGGTCTGACTCTTCATTTACAGGGGCAAAAGATGCTGTCTCAAGAGGTGGTGGAACACCAACCACTTGAGTTGTCCACTAACATTCACTCTTCACAAATGACTAAATAATAAATGCATACATAACTTCATTTTTAAAAAGAAATCATTTCAGCTTTCTGTTTCAAATTTTAAAACACTACTCACTCCCATTTGTTTACACAAACCATTCTCTTTTTTTCTTTTCTCATTATTTTTTTCCCTACAGAACTAATTTATTTCCTGTATAGTAGATTTTGCCAGCAGTTGCAAGTTAAATTGCAAAATATCGTTTGTGTGAATGTTTTGCATGATTCTTCTGTGAACATTGCAGACAATACAAAAGTAATCAAAAGTCCTCTCCCATATATTTCTTTTAACAAAATATTTTATGTATTTGAGAGAGAGGGAGAGAGAGAAGAGAAAAAGGGAAGGAGAGAAGTGAGACTGCCAGGGCCTTCTGCTATTGCCGATGACATCCAGACTCATGTGCTGTGTTGTGTATCTAGCTTTATGTGGGTACTGGACCTGTAGGCTTTGCATGCAATTGCCTCTTACCACTGATCCATCTTCCCATTCTTCACCAGTTATTTTTAGTATGAGAAAACAATGTCAAAAAAGAAGTTAGTATTAAGTACTATTTGTTTCCTCTGAGATGACATTTCCAAATTGTTCATACTCCTATCCTCTTTCCCTGCATTCTCTCTGCCTCCTTCCTTCCTTCCATTTTTTTATTAGGGTTAAAGTGTGATATTATTTTCAATATAGAAATTTTATTTTATTTCATTTTGTGGGGAAGAATTGCTGAGTAACTTTATTTTGATAATCTCAGAATGTCAGGATAAATTTGTTTCTCTCTACCTACTCATCACTGTCTTCCTAGTGCACATACCCCCAAACTGATTGGATAATTCCAGTATGTGTGTCATATGCTTTGAATATGTCAATGATCCACAGGCTCACATGTTCCATCCTTCCATACTCAGTAAATTGGTGCTGTTAAGGAAGGTTGTGGAACTTTTAAGAGTTGGAGCCTGGCTATAGGGGGTGTATCACTTGGGGGGCGCACCTTGAGGTGACCAAGCAGTGCAAAGGCTGCTGTGCCCCCCTCTGCTTGTTTAATCTGGAGCAATTTGAAGCCAGTTTCTGGCTCCAGTTTGCAACGCTTTCCCCATTATGGCATCATACTATACTCCAAACTATGACCTGAAGGGAACCCTTTTACTTTCATAAGCTTTCAGGTTGGATACTTTTTCCCATTAAGGAGAAAGTAGCTGATAATGCCAGTTAACACTTTGCAGAAGTGCACTTTTGTGTTTTATAACATTAGGTACAACTATCAGATTTTTAAGAGAAGAAATACTTAAATTGATGATCTAATAATAGGCATTTATATGTAGATCAGTATTAAAGATGGACTTTGAACTAAAATAGAACAAAGTTTCCATTACTGGAAAATATTCCTACCAAATCTTAGCTCAGCAATCATGGCCAAATTGTTTATCTTTTCAATCACTTTCTAAGTCATAGCACTGTAGGATCTGTAACACAACTCAGTGCTTAGCTCATAGTGTAAAAATATATAGAATAACTAGAATCATTATTATTAATACTTTCTTTGCGCAGTGTTTGTGAGAATTTCTATTTGTATTAGCTGAATTCATTATTCTCTTTTAATAAACATTTTTGATTGATAACTTAAATACATATAAACAATATACCATGGTCATAATCCCTTCCTATCCCTCACCCCAAGTCTCCATCACTGAATTCCTTTTTCTGTGCAAATACTGTATCTTTTATTTTGATGATATCATTCTAGTTTTTCCTCCTGTTATGCATATTTTGTATAGGTAGTGTCAGCCACGATGATATCATGAGAATCTAAGACATCTTGTGAAAAAGTCATGTCTACATTTAATTAGAAATGATATATTAAGCCATATTCAAATATATTCAGTTGACTCTTCATCTGAAAATATATTTCTCCTTTATTATTATATAGTTATCATTTTCTTTATTTTATTTACTATTGCTTAAACTTAGTTTGACTTGGTTATTGGATTCAAACTCTGAACTATGTTATATGAATTTAGTAAGATACCATTTTTAGTACCAAGGGATAAAAAGGACTGATAATGGTGAGCTTTTTAAATTATGTTAGACTTTCACAAGCCTTATCAAGTTACTGTCAATACTTCTTTACTAAAGACTCCATGATGGTTACTCTTGTCAACATGATGAGATTTAGATTATCAATGGAAAGAAAACTCTGGGCATTTTTGTGAGAAAGTTTATAAATTAGGTTAATTAATGTGGGATGTCTTAGCACCACTCTGGGGAGTACTATTCCATGAGCTGGCATCCTAGATCAAATATGAAAGAGAACACAAGCTGAGTATGGGCCTTCATTGATCTCTACTTCCTGAATGCTGATGCAATGTGACCAGCTCCTCCTGCTTCTGCCACTATGCATCCTATACCATGATGGACTGTGTCCCCTGCAACTGAGTCAGAATAAACACTTTCTTCCTTAAGCTACTTACTGTGAGGTATTTGGTCACAGTAAAGAGAGAAAAATAACTAATACAGACAATATCTCAAGATTTACTATTTCAATGATTCCATAAAAATATCAACAAAAATAATGCTTTTCACATTAGTACATTTATATTTCACTCAGTATCTTCATATTTGTTAAAAATGATACCTACATGTAGTAGTCCCAGTTTTCAAAGTTTTGGTTACTGTCATTTCAGTTACTTGCCAAAGGCATTCAAAATTCTAAATAAAACATCCACAATATAAACAATATAACTTGAAATTATATTTTTATAATATATGTTATATTTGTCTAATTTTATAATCAATACTTGTTAAACTCTTATAGAATCTAATGTATAAAATATTATGGGTATGAAAGTATAGAAGGAAAACATAGTATATACTAGAATCACTGCTAGAAAAGGCTCCATGTTCACTGGGGTTCTGCAGTATAATCTATAAAGGTAATGGAGACTATTCTGTTGCCACGAGAATTGTGAACACATCGTGGCCATGACTTCCCACTACTGCAACATGTTATGCAAAAAATACCCATAAAATTGCTAAAATATTAATGCCCCTTGTATATGTGTGCTATAACTGAAATACAGACCTGTTTTGCTCCACTTAAAATGAGTGAAACAGTTTAAGAGAAAATTCAAATTCTATAAAATATGCTCACATTTAACTTTTCAAATAGCTAATACATTTTGAAAATAAATTTCCTCAGGTCATAAGAGTGTATTTTCTTTTTAAATAGCAAGCCATGCAAATCTTGAAACTTCTTTTCTAACAAAATATTCCCTTTATTTGATGTACCTTAATAACTTAATAGTACTAAGCACTTGCAGTTGTTTTGATTGATTTATGTAATGATATTGTGCAAATATAAATGCACAATCTTATGTAAAGAAAGACATTTCACCAAGAGAAAGTTTCTGGAACTAACTCCTTTTGTGACCTTGAGAAGCCCTTTAACTTCTGTGGAGCTTTGTTTCTTCATGTGTGAAATAAGGGGTTTAGAGTCAATAACCCTTTCAATCTTATCAGCTCTGAAATTCTCTGAGCATATGCTTCTGCCAGCAAAACGAATATAAATGTAATGGAACTTGATTGTGCTAATTTTTTTCGTTATGACAGCTGGAAGAGAATCACAGGATAGATAAATAAGTAAAATGGACACACATCTGAGTAGGAGTCATACTTGTCTCAAGGTTATGTTACAAATGGATGTTGTATTTCAGATTCTCAAAATAATCTAGTGGCTAATCTTCTCACAAGTTTTTGTGTAGTAACTTTGGCCAGTCAACAGGACTTCATAAGGGATAAGAAATAGAAGGGGACACTTAATTATATTGTGAGTAAAATTACCCAAAATAAATTTCATTGAGGTTAGAGAAGGTGAGGTTCATTATTGGCAGGGAACTGCTCAGTAGTAAGTAAAGGATTTTTGTGTGGGTGCACATGCACACATGTGTGCATGTACGTGTGCATGCACATGCATATCCTTTGCATGTTGGAGAAGAATGAGAGTCCTGAGTTGTTCACTAATGAGAATGCAAGAGGGTATGGGGCAACTTCATCTGTTGAATGATGGTACAGGATAATAGAAATGTTCAGCCTTAAATTTGGATGAGATTTATGGGCAGTGAGATTACCAGAAGTGGCAGCCACGATAGTCTTCTATGAAGTGTAATGACTATTTCACAAGTCTCATGCCCTGGGATGCACACTAATGCTATTACACATTTACAGAAAGAAGAATCCCTTCAAATCATATTTTATAGTTATTGAGGCTTTACCATTACTTTTAAATTTAACAAATCTCACATTTGTCCATGGATTAAGAATATTTTAGATTACTTAGCCAAACAGTATTCTTACTGTGTTTTCTAGAACGAAGTCATATTTTATTGCTATATAGCTCATATCTTTCATTTTTTCTGCTTTTGTTTTTAACATTTTCCCTTTCAGCTAGAGATATGGTTTAGCAGTTATGGTGCTTGCCTGCAAAACCAAAGGACCCAGGCTCAATTCCCAAGGAATTATGTAAACCAGGTGTACAAGATGGCATTTGTGTCTGGATTCTGATTGCACTGGCTGGAGACCTTGGCATGCCCATTTTTCCTATATATCTGCCAATTTCTCACACACACTCTCTCTCTATCAAAAAAGAAAGGAAGAAAGAGAGAAAGAAAGAAAGAAAGATAATCATTTTGATAGATTAAATATACTATTCCTATATGTTAAGATTTAAAAGTAATGTTGCTTCGTGTTTTATGGGAATTGTGGATCTGCAATTTGATATGTTTAATTAATAGTTCACAATTCTTAGCAGCTATTACTCAAATATATATATTTGGATCTTTTTCCTTCTCCTGACATTGTAACAATGCATATGCTATTTGTATAATCTTGGAATTTATACTTTATTTTCTAGGTCTTTGTTCCCCTTTAATACCAAAGACCCCATAGTTTTCATTGGCTGTGCCCTGTTAACTAGTAAATGCATCAAGCTTCTTCATTCTGACATAGTGTTCTAACTTTGAGCATCTTTGTTTGAGTCCCTCTTGAAGATTTCTTCTTTTGTTTACATTGTTCATATGCTTTTTTTGTCATTTACTCTCACTACTGGAATAGCGACATATCTTTTATAATCATTGAGAAAAGACATTTTCACCATTGTCAGCCTCAAGACAAAATGCATCCTTACATATTTAATTATTATTTAGTATGCTTTTGTTTGTGGATATTTGCTTTCTCTTAGATAAAATTGATCAAGTATAAATGTTCTAGTTCTTTAACATAAAGCACACATATTCCATTTACCAGACTAACTTATTTTATATTCTGTACATGTCTTTTAATAATTATCTTTGTTTAGGCTGGGGAGATTGCTAAATACTTAAAGGCACTAGCGTGCAAAGCTTACTGGGCTCAAGTTCGATTCCACCGGAACCACATAAAGCTGTACATAAAGTGAAGTGTCTGGAGTCCACTTGCAGTGTGAAGAGAGCCTGGCACACACACACACACACACACACACACACACACACACACACATGTGAGTGTAGAAATAAATAAACTATTAAAAATAATTATCTAACCCTTGCCATTCTCTAGAGAAGCTAAGATCTCATATATACCTTGCATATACTGTTTATGGAAAAATAAAACCAAACATTTTCTTCCTCCTTGTAGTCTTTGCTATTGTTTTCTGATGATGCTAGTCTTAGATGGTGAAGGAATTATTCATAGATAATGGAGTAGTTCCCCAAATGTAGCTGATGGCATAAGCAGTAGGAGCTGAGTAGGCTTACATATTGACAGATTTGTCTTAAGAGAAACCAGTAGTAGGATAAGGACTTAGATAGTCTATTATTCATGGTTCAGCAGCGCATACAGCTTCAAGTTTACACTGGTTCTATCCATCCCAAGCACCATGGTTGACATAGTTTCTGGCCAATTGGATGTTTTACACAATGTGTGCATGTCATAACTAAAGTACACTGAGTCCCAGAAATCCCTGTTATCCATGAGAAGGAAAGTGAAACCTTGTTCATTCTACTATGAGTAAAGAGATTATTTATTTCTACCATTATTGCAAGAAAATAATTTCTATGCAAAAAGAAGAGGTTTTAATTTTATTCATAAATATAGATAACCCTAAAAATTTGTTTTACTCAGAAATGTAAAAATGAGTGATTCATTGTGATTTATTATGAATCCAATATTATTATTAAAACTGAAGCTCAGAAAAATAAATATCTAAAACTTTTAAAAGAAAGTTACTGTTCAGAGCCATATTGGACCGTGATATTAATATTAAGGCATATTTTATCCTCTGACATTGTTCTTAATTTCTTGTTTGTTTGAAAATTACCTTTACATTTTCTGCCACTGAAATGATTTTTTGCCTATTTCATTGTCCTAGTATGATACTTTTAAATGGTTTAATATAAATGTTTTGTAATTTACATACTGAACAGATTTAAATAAAATTTATTGATTTGCAAGCAGCAAAGAGAGGGAGAGAGAGAGAGAGACAGACAGACAGAGAGAATGAGTGGATACACAAAGGTCTCTTGACAATGTAAACAAATTCTAGATGAATGTGACATGTTCTGCATCTGGCTTTACATGGGTACCAGGGAATTATACCTGAGTCAGTAGGCATTGCAAGCAAGTATCTTTAAATACTGAGTCATCCTCCTACCTCTCTTAATATTTTTTAAAGGGACCTAGCATTGAATCCTTCAGAGTCAAACATAATTTAATTTTTAAAAATATAAAGAATTAATAAAAATTGTGCAATTTTTGTAAAAAAAAATTATGAATCTAACAATGTATCCATATGTCAGTTTTTGGATCCATAAATTTTTCTTTTCTTTTTATTTATTTATTTTTTTACTGACAACTTCCATAATTGCAAACAATATCCCATGGTAATTCCCTCCCCCCACTTTCCCCTTTGAAATTCCATTTTCCATCATATCCCTTTCCCCTCTCAATCAGTCTTTCTTTATTTTGATGTCACGATCTTTTTTTAACACATCAATAAAATTTAACACTACTTGTTTGCAGATATATGTACATTATTTGTTTTTTTAAAAATGCAAATATAAAAATTCATACTTATTTAATATTTTCAAGTGTATTATACATAGTATGCAACTATTGAGACATTATGAGTATTACTGGAAATAAAATATTTTTAATATTTATAATTAATTCTGCTGTATAAACTATAGCTGAAACAATACCATTTCCTAATATCAAATTGACATGGAGTTAGAATAAATTTACTAACCTTATGAACTTGTATAATTAATATTTTAAGTTCAAAATTTTGTTATTAATGACATGGAGAGCAATATATATTTCAAAAAATTGTATTGAAAATCAAATATGATATGTTAAAGAGCATGGAAAATATTATAAAAACAAACATCACCTCTTTTCCTGGCTCAATATTATCCAGTGAAATATTGTATCCTTCACTTTTCCTTCACATCCTTTCTCAAACTTAATTGACTATGATATTAATGCAATTGTAATCAACCCACTATTCTGTAAATCTTAAGAATAATGAATTTGACCTCTGGCTTGATCACTCCTGTAACTCTGCAGAGCTTTGGGGTCTAGTAAGTGCTCAATTAATATTTATTAAATGAATAAATGAACAGTTGTCGAAGAATATATCACATTTAAGAACCATGGTAGAATAAATGTATAATTTCAAGGAGATTGCATCTAAAAGTACAAAGAATGTTTATTAATGTATTCATGTGACTCATAAATTAATGCTATGGCCCTCCATTGCAGGATTATGAGATAAAAGATATTTGTGAGCAATTTAATAAAGACATGAATGTTTATGATTGATGTGCTAGAATAAATCTACTAATGTCTAATTGTTCATAAAATTTTGAAGTTGTTTGTTTTATTGTCAAGAAATCATTGTATCTACTAAAGAAAAAGATTTTCTTCACAGTAATTTCCAGAATCTTTAATCAACACTGTGCAAAGTGCTGAACTCTCCACTATCTTCTAAACATAGTGCTTGGACAAACTTTCTCTGTTTTTTCTTGAAAAGGTATGTTAAACGTATATTCGTTCATAAGCTTCAGATAATTTTATATCAACACCGATTCATATTAACAATGCTTTCCTTCCATAGTCACGATTGCTTCACATGCAGCTGTGTTTTTGTGACACAAACTACTTTTCAGTGCCTACAGACCTAAATAGAAGACTGTAAAAAGAGAAATCTTGCATTTATATCAGCATCATTTGCTAATGATATAAACTGTAGCCTGTGCAAAATGCATTCTGTAGTCCAGCAATCCATAAGGAAGAAATACAAATAAAGCATTTACTAAATAGTATTGTGTTATTTAAGCATTCATCTTTTAAGAATAGGATATATATATATATATATATATATATATATATATATATATATATCTGCTAAACCATCTCTTCAGCCCTTCATGCAAGTATTCTTTTTTTGTTGTTGTTGTTATTTTTATTTATTTATTTGAGAGCGACAGACAGAGAGAGAAAGAGGCAGATAGAGAGAGGGAGAGAGAACGGGCGTGCCAGGGCTTCCAGCCACTGCAAACGAACTCCAGACGCATGAGCCCCCTTGTGCATCTGGCTAACCTGGGTCCTGGGGAGTCGAGCTTCGAACTGGGGTCCTCAGGCTTCACAGGCAAGCGCTTCACCGCTAAGCCATCTCTCCAGCCCTCATGCAAGTATTCTTAACCACTGAACCATCGCCCAGATTTGTAACTCCTTTCTTTTTCAAGGTAGGGTCTCACTCTAGTCCAGGCTGACCGGGACTCACTATGTAGTCTCAGGGTGGCCTTGAACTCATGGAGATCCATGTACCTCTGCCTCCCAAGTGCTGGAATTAAAGGCGTGCACCACTATGCCCAGATTGTAACTACTTTTAAATGTAATAGTCTCATGTCTTTGGTTTAACATATGATTTCTAGAATCAAATGTTACTTAAATGTTTTTAAGATTCAATATCCAAATTATTTCTTAGTTAATAGGAGTTAAATAGGCTTATCTTTGTGGCTTACAGAAGAAATGTGTTTCTATTTGATTTTATTATTGAAATTTTGATAATGGTTTGCATTTTTGTTTTTCATTTTTACCTATGTAGTTTCTTGAGCAGCAGTAAAAAGTCTCAAATATGAATGTATCATATTTTAGTTACCTTTCATTAACAGTTATAATTTCAGTAATGATTTTATAATAAATGTCTCATGATATGACATCAATTTAAACTGATGATGCTTATTAAAGGACTTGTAAAATAGACACAATATAAATTAAATTGTCCAGCAGAATTGTTTCTATATAAAACTATTTGATATTGACCAATCTTCTCAAGGGTTATTCAATATTCAATAAACAAGAAGCAAGAGTCATATGTAGGCAGACTATATCTTGGGATAGTGGATACTCCCAGGTTACTAAATTGAGTAACTATTGAATAAAGAGAAGTCAAATTTGGTTAAAATACTATACATTTTAAGGACAATATAAGAAATCCATTGTTTTTAGTCAACAAAGATATTCATCTGAGATCTTGCAAAAGAAATTTATCTGAGCTAGAAACAAAAAAAAAACATGTACCTTAGTACATGAAAATAATAAAATGTCAACTTGCTATTTTAAATGTTCCCTATGTGATAAAACTTTATCATATTTTTTTTTGATTTCAATTCTTAGTAAAAACAGAATAACACATTCTGCCACCAGGAATGAAAATTGTGTGTACAAGTGGAGAGAAAAGAGAAAGAGACTTTAGCCATTAGATTTTAGTCTTTAATTCTTGATTTCCTGTAGCCTTAACAACTTTGTCAGTATAATGTGTCTGGTGAAATAGAATAAAGGATTCACTGTCCAGTGGAATCCACAAGGCTGAATTTTTCTGGTGTGTGTATGAGATAATCTGAAGTATATACATTATTGGAACATAGCATGTTTTGGACTGCAGATATACATGGGTTTCTGCAGTTTATTAAAATGATTGCCTGACCAGTGCATATATTGTGGTCCTCTTTCTACACATATAGTGAACTTACAATGATGTACACAATTCACTAGGCAAGACTCCCAAATATCTGGTCATCTGGTAGGATTAGTGAACTTCATACGTACTGAAAAGCAGAAATTGGTAAGGTACAAACAACATAATGAAATTTAATTGCTAGAGGAAAGAAATATTAAATCAAACATTTGTCCATAGACATGTAATTGTATTGAAAATATAAGCAATATAATGTCACTTGAGTTAACAATGACTTGTTACTAAATTTCCAATATAATTACCTGAATTCTGAGTTTGAGTTAACAATTTTATATTTTTTCAACTGCACTAATACAAATATTTGTTTATTTATTTATTTACTCATTTCAGAGATAATGAGAGAGAGAGAAGCAGACACAGAGAAAATGGACGTGCCAGGGCCTCCAACCACTGCAACTGAACTGCAGATGCATGTGCCACCTTGTGCATATGGCTTACATGGGTACTGGGAAATCAAGCTTTGGTCATTGGGTTTCATAAGCAAATGCCTTAATTGCTAGGCCTTCTCTCCAGGACCTAAATCTCACTCTAAATCCAGTGGAAAACAAGAGTTGGAATAAAACAGATCAAGTACAATTTTAGGGGAAAGTTTAATGCCAAGCTTCTAGACCAAATTATCCAGATAGAAAATAAGCTATTGGATAATTAGCATTGTAAAAGTCCTAAAACCAGAGCCACATTACACTAATATTCTATGGATAGAGATGGAGATTGTAAAACACATGTGAGAGGTTTGAGGAGATGGCTCACTGGGTAAGAGGAACTTCTGCTGCACAAGCATGAGGATCTATGTTCAATTCCCATCATTATGTAAAAACGCTGACTATGGCCATGCACACCAATAATACCAGCAGCAAGTAGGGCAGGAGTAGGAAGATTACTGGTCTCAGGCAGTCTAGTTGAAAAATTATGAGCTCCTGGGACAATGATAGATGCTACTTCAAGGAAATAATGCTGAAGAGTGATACAATAGAACACCAGGCATTGTCCTCTGGCCTCCACATTCAAGTGCACACATGCACATCTATGCCATGTGCTTGAAAACACATGGAGCATCTACACACACATAATAGAAAAATGTATCTGAAAGTCTTCTGGAAAGCATTACTACATGAGTACATTGCAATCATATATATATATATATATATATATATATATATATATATATATATATATATATAATCTCCCCCAAACACGGGGGCACCACAGTTTATAAAGCAAAATCTACTCAACAATAATACAGAAATAAACATCAACACCACAATAGTTGGAGACTTCAATACTCTACTATCATCAAAAGACATATCATCTAAGCAGGAAATCAACAGGGAAATAATAGAGCTTAACATGATACATCAACTAGACCTAAAGGATATTTACAGAACTTTCTGCCCCAACTCTACAGAATACACATTCTTCTCAGCAGCCCACAGAACCTTCTCCAAATTGACCATGTATTAGGCCATAAAGCATGCTTTCATAAAATCAGGAAAAATGAAGGAACTTCCTGTACTATGTCACATAACAATGCTTTAAAGCTAGAAATTAACAACAGACACATCAAGAACACCACCAAATCCTGGAGAATAAACAATACACTTTTAAACAATGAAAAGATCATGGAAGAAATCAAAAAAGAAATTGTAAAATTCCTGGATTTAAATGAAAACGACAAAACAAATTACCAAAACTTATGGGACTCAATGAAGGCAGTCATAAGGGGGAAATTCATAGCCCTAAATACCTTCATTACAAAGACAGAGGTAGACTTCCAGCCAAGATGGCGACCGCCTAGCTGCGCTGCAAATCCTGGGGAAAGAAAGGCAAGATATTAAGGGTTGATACTGGAGAGTGGGCTTATGTTTGGATATGGTTCTGACTTGTTTCCCAGCTCCAGCTATGGGTCCCATACCAGTGAGGGGATCAGTTAGCCAAATTGAGAGCAGTTGGTTCCCCACCATGGCTGTGTGCCACCACTGCACTTGTGTGGGCATCACAATAAGTTATTTGCTGCTAAATAGGTTAGACCATGCGTTGCTTCGATAGATATTGGTCAATTTCCCCCAGTTGCCCATGTAGCACCTTCTGGCACTAGACGCGCTGACTGTCTGGGGACTGACTCTCATCCAACTTCCAGCCATGCCATTCTAATTTGCATGTCAATCACATAAGGTATCTTCAGCAGTAGGGTCTTACCACTAACCTTTGGTGGGTCATCAAGTACTCTGACAGAAATCTGTCTGTCTTTTAGGAAACCTTGTAGGTCTCTCTGATCAAAAGCTCATTGTGGATGATAGCCCCATGCTGGTTCTGGGAGTTACAGGTCAGTGCCCACTAAGAAAATGAGGAAAAAGATAACTAATATACAAGAGTTAGAGATAAGAGAGAGAGAGACAGGGAGAGGGGAAGTGAGGGAGGGAAGATGTAGGAGACTAAGGTTAGGCTTAATCTTACCCTCTCCAGTGTCTTGTGGTTCAGGTGTTCCCTGTAAGGGCCTGGTGAAGGATCAGCCATTTGGTCTATCTTTTAGTAAGTAGAAGATTATGGTACCATTGCCGTTTGGGTCTAGATTTGTGTTTCCCACCCCTTTGATGCCCTCCCCTCCCTCCCCTTCCATCCTAGTGTCTAATATAGGAGATGCTTGCTGGGTATGTAAGGTATCTTCGGTAGATTCAGGTTAGGTGCTGTAGATGAGTGAGACTATGTGGCGATTTTTTTTCTGTGATTGGGTAAGTTCACTGAGAATGATCTGTTCCAGGTTCAACCATTTTTCCTCAAATTTCATTGTGTCATTTTTTCTTACTGCTGTATAGAATTCCATTGTGTAGATATACCACATCTTAGTTATCCATTCTTCTAGTGATGGACATCTGGGTTGATTCCAGCTCTTAGCTATTACAAATTGAGCCACTATAAACATGGTTGAGCAAATCTCTTTAGTCTGTGGTTTGAAGGTTTTAGGGTAGATGCCCAGTAAGGGAATAACTGGGTCTGTTGGTATCTCTATACTCAGCTTTTTCAGAAGTCTCCATATTGCTTTCCAAAGTGGTTGTACCATCCTACATTCCCAACAACAGTGGATGAGTGTTCCTACTTCTCCACATCCTCGCCAGCATTTATTTTTATTTGATTTTTTGATGCTTGCTATCCTTATTGGGGTAAGGTGGAATCTCATAGTTGTTTTAATTTGCATTTCTCTGATGATTAGGGATGATGAACATTTTCTTAAGTGTATGTTTGCCATTTCTATTTCTTCCTCTGTGAACTGCCTGTTCAGCTCTTTGCCCCATCTTGTGAGTGGGGTGTTTGACTTCTTACTGTTTAGATTTTTGAGTTCTTTGTAGATTCTAGAGATTAGTCCTCTATCAGTTGGATAACCCACTAATATTTTCTCCCATTCTGTGGGTAATCTATTGGCTTTGCTAATTGTATGCTTGTCTGTAGAGAAACTCCTCAGCTTCATGTGGTCCCATTGGTTGAGTGATGGTTGAAGTTCATGAGCTACTGGGGTTTTGTTCAGGAAGTCTTTTTCCATTCCTATATCATGGAATGTACTTCCTAAATTTTCTTCCAGTAGTATTCGAGTATCTGGTCTTATATTGAGATCTTTGATCCATTTGGACTTGAGTGTAGTGCATGGTGAAATGTGTGGGTCAAGTTTTAGTTTCCTGCATATGGTTATCCAGTTTGTCCAGCACCATTTGTTGAAGATGCTGTCTTTTTTCCAGCGTATATTGTTTGGGCCTTTATCAAATATCAAGTAGCTATAGTTGCTTGACCCAAAGTCCGGGTCCTCAAGTGTATTCCATTGATCTATAGTCCTGTTTTTATGCCAGTACCATGCTGTTTTTATTACTATGGCTTTGTAATATAGCTTTAGATCAGGTATGGTGATGCCTCCAGAGGTATTTCTTTTGCTGAGGATATGTTTGGAAATGCGAGGCCTTCTGCCTTTCCATATGAAATTTGAGATCATTTTTTCTATCTCTGTGAAGAACACTGTGGGGATTTTAATTGGTATTGCATTAAATCTGTAAATTGCCTTTGGTAGGATTGTCATCTTCACAATGTTAATTCTGCCTATCCAGGAACATGGGAGGTCTTTCCATTTTCTCATGTCCGCCTCAATTACTTTTTTGAGTGTTTTTATGTTTTCATTGTATAGATCTTTCACTTCCTTGGTTAACGTTATTCCAAGGTATTTTATTTTTTTTGTCGCAATTGAAAATGGGACTATGTCCCTTATTTCTTTTTCTGTATCTTTGTCCTTTGCATAAAGGAAGGCTACTGATTTTTGTGCATTGATTTTGTATCCTGCTACTTTGCTATAGGAGTTAATCACCTTCAGGAGTTTTGGGATGGAGTCTCTCGGGTCTCTTACATATATAATCATGTCATCAGCGAATAAAGCTAACTTAACTTCCTCCTTTCCAAATTGTATCCCTTTTATTTCCTTCTCCTGTCTTATTGCTTGAGCTAGGACTTCCAGAACTATATTGAAAAGCAGAGGTGAGAGTGGACAACCCTGTCTTGTTCCTGATTAATGGGAATTCCTCCAGTCTCTCTCCATTAAGTATTATTTGGGCCTTTGGAGCTTCGTATATGGCCTTTATTAGGTTAAGATATGAACCAACCATGCCAACTCTCTCCAATGTTTTGAACATGAAGTGGTGTTGAATCTTGTCAAAGGCCTTTTCTGCATCTATCGAAATGATCATGTGGTTTTTATGTTTAACCTTGTTTATGTGGTGTATTACATTGACAGATTTCCGTATGTTGAACCACCCCTGTGTTCCTGGAATGAAGCCCACTTGGTCAAGGTAAATAATGCTTTTGATGTGTTGTTGGATTCACTCTCCAGTATCAACCTACTATCAATTGTGGGCTACAAGAGGGCCTACACCTATTAAATTCTCTATAAAAAAAAAAAAAGTAAGGGTTATCTCATTTGTCCTCGTGCTAACTTACTCTCTGTTGGAGAATCTGCTTCTCTTTTTCAGATAGATGTAGACCCTAAGGAGAGAGCCACCCCATCATACCTCAAAAGGGCTCCGGCTGAAACTAAGAAAACTTCGAGAAACAAGCAAGGGGGCTGTTTTTCCTGATGAACCAGACACCAGCACAAGGGGGAAGGAGATCAGCATAGAGAAAAATCAACTCCTACCAAATCAGAGAGCCAGAGCCTCAGAGGCCCTCAACACCTCATCACTGAAGCAGACCAAAAATGAACCCAACATGGCTCAGGGAAATTTTGCGGAAGAGGGGGTGGAAAGAATGTCAGAGTCACATGTTGGGTCATGATATGCAGAGTCATTTAGCTTACCCATAACTGTGGGCTAACTCCACAATGCATGACCCATGTACCTCAACAAGGAGGGGCCAAGGGGAGGGGGTAGGTCACGGATGAGCCTAATAATGGTACCAAACTGACTGTATTTGCTGAATACAGAACTGACTAAAAAAAAAAAAAAAAAAAAAAAGGTATTAAGGCTATATAGTGGCTTTTAGGGGAGAGAAATCTGGGAGGGCACAGAGGTGGGGGAACAGGGAATCGCTGACCCCCTTGTGGGCGGGTAGGCACCCCACACCCCAAATAACCGCCTTGTTCAAAGCTCCTCCCCTGCCACTGCTGCTGCTCCGGAGACCACACTGCCACCGCTCGCCGATCGTTCCCTGCGCGCTGAAGCTTAGACTGCTCCGCACCCTTGTCCACTCGCCCACCTACTAAGTGTGCCCAGTCTCACAGCAGGTGCCCTACAAGCTCAGACTGTATCTCTTGCTTGCGTAAGCTCAGGTGCCACCCCCTACCTGCCTGCCGCACAGGTGGGCCGCCATTGTCCTGTGGCAGGGGAGCGCAGAATGCTTCCGGTTCCCAGCCTTCCCAGCCAAAGTCTGGGCGGCTTCAGTGCTTGGTGCCTCAGTGCCACTCCTAGCTCGAATGCAGGCAGCTGTGGCACATTACTGCTTGAGAACTCAAGCAACTTTGGCACCCCTGCCAGGTAGTAGATAGGCGGCTTTGGCAAGTGAGATTGTTCCCTGCGTGCGGAAGCTTAGACTGGTCTGCACTCTCGTCCACTCGCCCTCTGTCTGCCGCGTGGCTGTCCACAATTGTCCTGTGGTGGGGGAGTGCAGATTGTTTCCGGTTCCCAGCGTGCTCAGCCAGAGTTCAGGCGGCATCAGCGCTTGGTGCCTCAGTGCCACACCTAGTTCAAACGCAGGCAGCTTTGGCACATTACCGCTTGAGAACTCAGGCAACTTCGGCGCCCCTGCCAGGCAGTAGATAGGCGGCTTTGGCAAGTGACAGCCAAAGCCCAGGCTTCTTGGCAACGCCCCCAGGCTGCATAAGATTCCCATTGTTCTTGAGCCCAGGCTGATACGCCCACATATCTGCCCACACACTGTCATGGGCAGAACACAGCGCAAAAGAAATAACATGAAAAATCAAATGCAAGAAAATCCAATTAGATCACTCAGTCCCACAATGAATACATCTAACCAAAACATAGAAGAACCAATAGGAACAGAACACCAAATTGAAGCTATGAGCAATGCAACTCTAACCAACCTATTGGTAGAACTTGCAGGAAAGCAACAAAGGGCTGACAATCGTGTGGAGGCTGCCATCACTAAACTAGAACTAATAGATAAGAAATTGGAAGGATTAGATAAGAAAATGGAAGGATTTCAAAGAGAGTTAAGAGATTTGAGGGAGAGTGAAAAAAAGAAGACCTTAAAAATCAGCTGGCCATGCTAAATGAAGACATAAAGAAATGCAAGGATGAACTCCAAGAATCATCAAGAAAATCAGAAAATGATGTGAAAAGGGAGCTAGACAGAGGGATGGAAATTATACATAGAAAAATAATAGAAAATGCAAACTTAATTGAACAAGTCCAAAACTCACTAGAAGCTCTCAAGAATAGAGTCAGCCAAGTGGAGGATAGAAACTCTGATCTGGAAGACAAGATGGAAGAAACAGTAAGAGAGTTCAAAAATTTCAGTAAGTTTAAAAGCTCCTGTGAACAGAACATGAGGGAATTGTGGGATACAGTTAAACGTCCCAATATCAGAATCATTGGAATACCAGAAGGAGAAGAAATCCAGACCAAAGGCATGGAGAAATTATTTAACAAAATAATTGAAGAAAACTTCCCCAATCTCTTAAAAGAAAGGCCCATAAACATACAAGAAGCCAATAGAACTCCAAACACACTGGACCAAAGAAGAAACTCTCCAAGACATATTATCATTAAGACTCTAAACATTGACACCCAAGAGAAAATCCTAAAAGCAGCTAGGGAAAAACAGCACACCACCTTCAGAGGTAACCCCATCAGAATTACTTCAGAATTCTCAATGGAAACCCTGAAAGCTAGAAGGGCCTGGAATGAAACACTGCAAAGTCTAAGAACCTATGGCTTTCAACCCAAACTACCCAGCAAAAATATCCCTCATAATAGATGGTGAAAGAAAAATTTCCATGAGAAAACTCATCTTTACAATTATATGAACACAAATCCAAACCTACGGAGAGTATTTCAGGAAATTCTCCACAGAGAAGAAAAAAATAATCAAACACAATTGCCTAGGAGAAGCAGATCACAACAACCAAACTCAGAGTAGGCACAAAAAACTTCAATGTCCATGAAAACTCCAACCCACATTTACCATCACATTATGGCAGGGATCAAATCAAATCTCACAGTCATGACCCTAAATATTAATGGCCTTAATTCACCCATCAAGAGACACAAGCTAACAGGATGGATCAAAAAATTAGACCCCTCAATCTGTTGCCTTCAAGAAACCCACATTACCATTAAAGACAGACATCTCCTCAGGGTGAAAGGGTAGAAAACAGTATTCCAAGCAAACGGGAATAAGAAACAAGCAGGTGTAGCTATATTAATATCGGATAAAATAGACTTCAAACCAAATATAATCAAAAAAGACAAAGAAGGCCACTTCCTACTTGTCAAGGGAACGATCCATCAAGAGGATATTACAATCATAAATCTGTATTCACCAAACACAGCAGCACCACAGTTCATAAAACAGAACCTACTTGACAATAAAACAGAAATAACCACAAACACCATCATAGCTGGGGACTTCAATACACCATTATCAGTAATAGACAGATCATCCAAACAGAAACACAACAGGGAAGTGAGAGAGCTCAACAAAACCATACATCACTTAGACCTAACAGACATCTACAGAACCTTCCATCCCAAATCCACAGATTACACATTCTTCTCAGCAGTCCATGGAACATTCTCTAAAATAGACCATATATTGGGTCACAAAGACTGCCTCCACATATTTAGGAAGATTGACATAATTCCCTGCATGATATCAGATCACAATGCTATATTGCTAGAAACCAACAACAAAAGACCCACCAAGAATCCCAAAGGCACCTGGAAACTGAACAGCACACTTTTAAGCAATAAATGAATAGTGGATGAAATAAAAAATGAAATTGCAAAATTTCTGGAATTGAATGATAATGAGAACACATCGTACCAAAACTTATGGGACACAATGAAGGCGGTCCTCAGGGGAAAATTCATAGCACTCAATGCCTTCGTAAAAAAGACAGAAAGGTCCCAAATCAATAACCTAACCATCCACCTAAAGGCACTGGAAAAACAAGAAAAATCCAACACAAAGAGCTTCAGAAGGAAAGAAATAATTAATATCAGAGCAGAAATCAATGAATTGGAAACCAAGGAAACAATTAAGACAATTGACAAAACAAAGAGCTGGTTCTTTGAAAAAATAAACAAGATTGACAAACCCCTGGCCAATCTGATCAAGCAAAAAAAGGTGAAGCTTCAAATTAACAAAATTCAAAATGAAAAAGGAGAGATCACAACAGACATAAGTGAAATTGGGAGAATCATCAGGACTTATTTCAAAAACCTCTACTCCACAAAAATGGATAATGTGGAGGAGATGGATAAATTCTTGGACACATACCATCTACCAAAGCTAAACACAGAGCAGATTAATCACCTCAATCAACCCATCACAATCATGGAGATTGAAAAAGTAATAAAAAACCTCCCAAAAAAGAAGAGCCCAGGACCAGATGGCTTCTCAGCTGAATTCTATCAAACCTTCATGGAAGAACTCAAACCAATTTTCCTCAAACTGTGCCACACAATTGGTGAACAGGGAAAGCTACCCAACTCCTTTTATGAAGCTAGCATCACCCTAATTCCAAAACCAGGCAGAGATGCCACAAGAAAAGAAAACTACCAGCCTATTTCCCTGATGAATTTAGATGCAAAGATCCTAAACAAAATCCTTGCAAACCGAATCCAACAACACATCAAAACCACTATCCACCTTGACCAAGTGGGATTCATTCCAGGAACACAGGGGTGGTTCAACATACGGAAATCTGTCAATGTAATACACCACATAAACAAGGTTAAACATAAAACCCACATGATCATTTCGATAGATGCAGAAAAGGCCTTTGACAAGATTCAACATCACTTCATGTTCAAAACATTGGAGAGAGTTGGTATGGTTGGTTCATATCTTAACCTAATAAAGGCAATACACGAAGCTCCGAAGGCCCAAATAACACTTAATGGAGAGAGACTGGAGGAATTCCCATTAAGATCAGGTACAAGACAGGGTTGTCCACTCTCACCTCTGCTTTTCAATATAGTACTGGAAGTCCTAGCTCAAGCAATAAGACAGGAGAAGGAAATAAAAGGGATACAATTTGGAAAGGAGGAAGTTAAGTTAGCTTTATTCGCTGATGACATGATTATATATGTAAGAGACCCGAGAGACTCCATCCCAAAACTCCTGAAGGTGATTAACTCCTATAGCAAAGTAGCAGGATACAAAATCAATGCACAAAAATCAGTAGCCTTCCTTTATGCAAAGGACAAAGATACAGAAAAAGAAATAAGGGACATAGTCCCATTTTCAATTGCAACAACAACAAAAAAAATACCTTGGAATAACGTTAACCAAGGAAGTGAAAGATCTATACAATGAAAACATAAAAACACTCAAAAAAGAAATTGAGGCAGACTTGAGAAAATGGAAAGACCTCCCATGTTCCTGGATAGGCAGAATTAACATTGTGAAGATGACAATCCTACCAAAGGCAATTTACAGATTTAATGCAATACCAATTAAAATCCCCACAGTGTTCTTCACAGAGATAGAAAAAATGATCTCAAATTTCATATGGAAAGGCAGAAGGCCTCGCATTTCCAAACATATCCTCAGCAAAAGAAATACTTCTTGAGGCATCACCATACCTGATCTAAAGCTATATTACAAAGCCATAGTAATAAAAACAGCATGGTACTGGCATAAAAACAGGAGTATAGATCAATGGAATAGACTTGAGGACCCGGACTTTGGGTCAAGCAACTATAGCTACTTGATATTCGATAAAGGCACAAACAACATAGGCTGGAAAAAAGACAGCATCTTCAACAAATGGTGCTGGACAAACTGGATAACCATATGCAGGAAACTGAAACTTGACCCACACATTTCACCATGCACTATACTCAAGTCCAAATGGATCAAAGATCTCAATATAAGACCAGATACTCGAATACTACTGGAAGAAAATTTAGGAAGTACATTCCAAGATATAGGAATGGAAAAAGACTTCCTGAACAAAACCCCAGTAGCTCATGAACTTAAACTGTCACTCAACCAATGGGACCACATGAAGCTGAAGAGTTTCTTTACAGACAAGCATACAATAAGCAAAGCCAATAGATTACCCACAGAATGGGAGAAAATATTTGTGGGTTATCCAACTGATAGAGGACTAATCTCTAGAATCTACAAAGAACTCAAAAATCTAAATAGTAAGAAGTCAAACACCCCACTCACAAAATGGGGCAAAGAGCTGAACAGGCAGTTCACAGAGGAAGAAATAGAAATGGCAAACAGATACTTAAGAAAATGTTCATCATCCCTAATCATCAGAGAAATGCAAATCAAAACAACTATGAGATTCCACCTTACCCCAATAAGGATAGCAAGCATCAAAAAATCAAGTAAAAATAAATGCTGGCGAGGATGTGGAGAAGTAGGAACACTCATCCACTGTTGGTGGGAATGTAGGATGGTACAACCACTTTGGAAAGCAATATGGAGACTTCTGAAAAAACTGAGTATAGAGATACCAACAGACCCAGTTATTCCCTTACTGGGGTCTACCCTAAAACCTTCAAACCACAGACTAAAGAGATTTGCTCAACCATGTTTATAGCGGCTCAATTTGTATAATAGCTAAGAGCTGGAATCAACCCAGATGTCCATCACTAGAAGAATGGATAACTAAGATGTGGTATATCTACACAATGGAATTCTATACAGCAGTAAGAAAAAATGACACAATGAAATTTGAGGAAAAATGGTTGAACCTGGAACAGATCATTCTCAGTGAACTTACCCAATCACAGAAAAAAAAATCGCCACATAGTCTCACTCATCTACAGCACCTAACCTGAATCTACTGAAGATACCTTACATACCCAGCAAGCATCTCCTAGATTAGACACTAGGATGGAAGGGGAGGGAGGGGAGGGCATCAAAGGGGTGGGAAACACAAATCTAGACCCAAATGGCAATGGTACCATAATCTTCTACTTACTAAAAGACAGACCAAATGGCTGATCCTTCACCAGGCCCTTACAGGGAACACCTGAACCACAAGACACTGGAGAGGGTAAGATTAAGACTAACCTTAATCTCCTACTTCTTCCCTCCCTCACTTCCCCTCTCCCTGTCTCTCTCTCTCTTATCTCTAACTCTTGTATATTAGTTATCTTTTTCCTCATTTTCTTAGTGGGCACTGACCTGTAACTCCCAGATCCAGCATGGGGCTATCATCCACAATGAGCTTTTGATCAGAGAGACCTACAAGGTTTCCTAAAAGACAGACAGATTTCTGTCAGAGTACTTGATGACCCATCAAATGTTAGTGGTAAGACCCTACTGCTGAAGATACCTTATGTGATTGACATGCAAATTAGAATGGCATGGCTGGAAGTTGGATGAGAGTCAGTCCCCAGACGGTCAGCGCGTCTAGTGCCAGAAGGTGCTACTTGGGCGACTGGGGGAAATTGACCAATATCTATCGAAGCAACGCATGGTCTGACCTACTTAGCAGCAAATAACTTGTTGTGATGCCCACACAAGTGCAGTGGTGGCACACAGCCATGGTGGGGAACCAACTGCTCTCAATTTGGCTAACTGATCCCCTCACTGGTATGGGACCCATAGCTGGAGCTGGGAAACAAGTCAGAACCATATCCAAACATAAGCCCACTCTCCAATATCAAGCTACCATCAATTGTGCGCTACAAGATGGCCTGGACCTATTAAATTCTCTATAAAAAAAAAAAGTAAGGGTTATCTCATTTGTCCTGGTGCTAACTTACTCTCCGTTGGAGAATCTGCTTCTCTTTTTCAGATAGATGTAGATCCTAAGGAGAGAGCCAGCCCATCATACCTCAAAAGGGCCCCGGCTGAAACTAAGAAAAATTGGAGAAACAAGCAAGGGGGCTGTTTTCCTGATGAACCGGACACCAGCACAAGGAGGAAGGAGATCTGCACAGAGAAAAATCAACTCCCACCAAATCAGAGAGCCAGAGCCTCAGAGGCCCCCAACACCTCATCACTGAAGCAGACCAAAAATGAACCCAACATGGCTCAGGGAAATTTTGCGGAAGAGGGGGCGGAAAGAATGTCAGAGTCACATGTTGGGTCATGATATGCAGAGACATTTAGCTTACCCTTAATTGTGGGCTAACTCCACAATGCAAGACCCGTATACCTCAACAAGGAGGGACCAAGGGGAGGGGGTAGGTCACGGATGAGCCCAATAGTGGTATCAAACTGACTATATTTGCTGAATACAGAACTGACTAATAAAAAAAAAAAATTATAAAAAAAAAAAAAAAGACAGAGAGGCCGGGCATAGTGGCGCAGGCCTTTAATCCCAGCACTCGGGAGGCAGAGGTAGGAGGATCACCATGAGTTCGAGTCCACCCTGAGACTGCATAGTGAATTCCAGGTCAGACTGGGCTAGAGTGAGACCCTACCTTAACAAACCAAAAATAAAAAATAAAAAACAAAGACAGAGAGAACACAAATCAATAACCTCTCTGTTGGTCTAAAGGCACTGGAAAAACAAGAAATATCCAACCCAAAGAGCTCCAGATCCCCAGATACAAAGAAATAATCAAGATTTTTGCAAAAATTAAAGAATTGGAATCTATGAAAACAATTGAAAAAAAAAAAAAATCCATGAATGGAAGAGCTGGTTCTTTGAGCACAAAACCCCAGTAGCTCACAATCTTAAACAGTCACTCAACCAATGGGTTCACATGAAGCTGAAGAGTTTCTTTACAGACAAGCACACAATAAACAAAGCCAATAGATTACCCACAGAATGGGAGAAAATATTTGCTGATTATCCAACTGACAGAGGCCTAATCTCTAGAATCTACAATGAACTCAAAAACCTAAACAATAGAAAGTCAAACAGCCCACTCACAAAAAGGAGCTTAGAGCTGGATAGGCAGTTCACAGAGGAAGAAATGCAAATGGCAAACACACATTTGAGAAAATGTTCTTCATCCCTAATCATCAGGGA
Organism: Dipus sagitta; assembly: GCA_036346955.1. Classification (NCBI taxonomy): domain Eukaryota; kingdom Metazoa; phylum Chordata; class Mammalia; order Rodentia; family Dipodidae; genus Dipus; species Dipus sagitta. The sequence continues at coordinate 86,231,125 of CM070771.1, read as the reverse complement.
AATGCAAGTTAAAACAACTATGAGATTCCACTTTACCCCAGTAAGGATAACAAACATCAAAAAATCACATGAAAATAAATGCTGGCTGGGTGACCCAGCCAGCCTACCTGAACCCACAGTGCAGCAAAGAGGGACTGAAGCAGGAGCACAGCATAATTGAGACCAAAACCATCCCAAAAGGTAACTGGGATTACACCAGATGGCAGTGACCTTGGGATGTCTCAGAAGGCACCAAGGTGCTGAGAAGTGACAGAGGAGTGCTCAGCACTGAAATATCTCAATCACAACTTCCATGGCTCAGGGTCCATTGCGGAAGAGGTGGCAGAAAAAATGTAAGAGCCAAAGGAAGGATAGGACTTCTTACAATGTGCTCCTCCAGACACAAAATGGCATAGATATCCATGACCTCACAGTGCCTGATACTACCTATACAAGACCATCAAAATAAGAGAAAAAGATCATGGCATCGCAATAAAAGACAGACTGATTGAGAAGGGGAGGGGATATTATGGAGAATGGAGTTTCAAAGGGGAAAGTGGGAGGAGGGAGGGAATTACCATGTGATATTGTTTACAATTATGGAAGTTGTTAATTAAAAAAACACAGCAAAAAATAAGCCAGATCCGGATATGCATGAAAATATACTTTTTAAACTTAAAATAAATAAATAAATAAATAAATAAATAAATAATGGCGAGGATGTGGAGAATTAGGAACTTTCATTCACTGTTGGTGGGAATGCAAGATGGTACAAACTCTTTGGAAAGCAATATGGAGACTCCTGAAATAGCTGACTATAAAATTACCAATAGACCCCATTATTCCCTTACTGGGCATGTACCCTAAAACCTTTAAACCACAGTCCAAAGAGATATGCTCAACCATGTTTATAGTGGCTCAATTCATAATAGCTATGAGCTGGAATCAACCCAGTTGTCCATCACTAGAAGAATGGATAACTAAGATGTGGTATATCTACACAATGGAATTCGGCACAGCAGGAAGAGAGAATGACGCAATGAAATTTGAGGAAAACTGGTCGAACCTGGAACAGATCATTGTCAGCGAACTTATCCAATCACAGAAAGAAAATAGCCACATATTCTCACTTATCTACAGCACCTAAACTGAATCTACCCCATATGCTGACATACCTGGCAAACATCTTGAGGACTAGACAATAGGGTGGGTGGAGAGGGAGGGGAGTGTAAGGGAGGGAGTGGGAGACACAAATCTAGACCCAAATGGCAGTGGTACCATAAAATTTTACATCCTATAAGGCAGACCAAATGGTTGAACCTTCACCAGGCCCTTAGAAGGAACACCTGAGCCACAAGACACAGGAGAGGGTATGATGAAGCCTGACTTTAATCTTCTACAGCTTCTCTCCCTCTCTCTCTCTCTCTCTCTGTCTCTCTTCACTCTAACTCTTTTATATTAGTTATTTTTTTCTTCCTTTTCTTACTGGGCACTGACTGGTATCTCCCAGTACCAGCATAAGGCTTTCATCCACAATGAGTTTTTGATAAAAAAAAAAGAAGTCTCAAATTAACAAAAGCAGAAATGGAAAAGGAGAGATCATGACAGACATCAATGAAATTGGAAGAATCATCAGGGTATAGTTCCAAAACCTCTACTCCACAAAATTAAATAATCTGGAAGAAATAGATGAATTCCTAGACATAATACCACCTATCCAAACAATGGTACCAAGTTGACTGTATTTGCTGAGTACAAAACTAATTAATAAAAAAAATGAAAAAAAGCAAATAAAGCTAAACAATAAAAAGAAATCAAAGAACCCACTCCATAAGTGGAACAGAGAACTAAATAGGGAGTTTTCAGAGGAAGAATTACAAATGGCTTACACACACTTAAGAAAATGTTCAACATCCCTAACCATTAAGGAAACACAATTTTAAACAACTATGAGATTCCACCCTATTCCAGTAAGAATAGCAAACATTAAAAAATCAAATGAAAACAAATGTTGGTGAGGCTGTGGAGAAATAGGGACCCTCATTCACTGTTGGTGAGAATGTAAGCTGGTATAACCACTGTGGAAATCAATTTAGAGACTCCTGAAAAGAATCAATATAGCATTTCCAATAGGCCCTGTTATTCCCTTACTGGGCATTTACCCTAAAAGCTCCACATCTCAGTTCATAGATATTGGCTCAACCATGTTTATAGCTGATCAATTTATAATAACTACAACCTAGAATCAACCCAGGTACCCATCATTGGATGAATAGATAACCAAGATGTAGTATATCTACACAATGGAAATATACTCAGCAGTAAGAAAAAAAAATTGAAATATGTAGAAAAATTGTCAAACATGGAATAGGTCATTTTAAGTGAAAATACACAATCACAAAATCACAATTGTCTCATGACCTCACTCATCTGCAGTTCCTAACCTGGATAAGCCCAACTTACCGACATAACTGAATAGCATGTTGAGACTGAGACAATAGGGAGGGCAGTGCTTGGGGGAAGGAAAAGGTGGGGGGGGACCCAAAATCTGAAGCCAAGTTGAGCTGGTACAATAGAATTCTATATCCTGGAAATCAGATTAAAATGTGGAACCCTCAAGCAAACCATAGAGGGAGCACCTGAATCAAAGGCACCTGGAAACAGTGAGACAAATCCTAGCCTCAAATTTCTTGTTTCTTTTTCTTCTCTGTATTTTGATTGTTTCTTTCCCCTTGGTGCTGGCCTGTAATTCCCTGTACCAGGATGTGGTCTACATCCGAAATGAAGTGTTGATCAGAGAGACCTACTAGATCTCCCAAAACTAATAAGACAGACTTCTGTCAGCACACTTGATTATACACCAGAGGTTAATGCTAAGACACTTCTGCTGAAGATACCAATCACTGTCAGCACAGACCATGGTGAGACCTGATTGGAATCCAGAGGAGAGCCAGTCCTCAGGTAATTAGCCCATCTAGTGTTGGAAAATGCTACAAGACCTACCAGGGGAGGGTGGCCAACATCTGCCCAAGCAACTCAAAATCTAAGTGACTCAGAAGCAAACAACCTGACATAATGCTCAACAAGTGCAAGAGTGGCACACAGCCATGGTATCCAACTGCTCTTGGATTGCCTAACAGATCCACTCAGTGGAAAGGTAACCATATCTGGCACTGGGAAACAAGTCAGCATCATATCCAGATAATTATTCTGCTTTCCATTGTCAAGCTCCCACTAACCTTACACTATAAAAGTGTCTAAACCCTTATAATTATCTGTAAATTAATAATAGTTATCCAATTTAACTGGTGCTGACTTCACTCTCCATTGGATAATCTGCTTATCTTTTTTAGATGGGAACTGGTCTTGAGTAGATAAATGACCTAGCACACTCCACCCTGGCCCCAGTTGAAGCCACAGAGGAATTGGGTAAATGAGCAAGAATGCTGCACTCCCAGTTAATCTGACATCAGCTCAGGGGTGATGGAGAAAGATACTGAGGACATTCATCACCTACCAAACCAGACATCTAGATGCTCCTAAGTGCCCGTCACTGAAGTAGACTTAAAGTGTTCCCAGCATGGCTCAGGGGATCTTGTGGAAGGGGGGAGAAGATTTTTAGAGCCACAAATTGGGGCATTTTGCACAGAGACATAGCCTCTCCCCCATAACTGACTGCTGCCCCATAATGCATGAAACACAATCCCCATGGGGTTAACCTGCATCCCCAATCAGGAAGGCCTCTCCAGATAAGGGGTAGGGAGAAGGGAAAGGTTGGTACCAACATGCAATGTTAACATACAAAATATATCTCCATTGGATAATCTTATATATATATATATATATATATATATATATATATATATATATATATTTATATAAAACAATAAAGATACAAATATATTTTTCCTTCTCTCTGCCTTCCTATCTCCTGCAACTTGACTTAACCTTTGGTTCCAGCAGAGTCTCTTGTTCTTAAGACTTATTTTTATTTATTTATTAGAGACAGAGAGAGGGAAAGAAAGGGAGAGTAAGGGAGAATGGGTACACCAGGACCTCTAACCAGTGTAAATGTACTCCAGATGCATGCACCATCTTGTGTATCTGGCTTATGTGGGTCCTGGAGAATCAAACTTGGGTCCTTAGGTTTCACAGGCATGCACCTGACTGTTAAGCCATCTCTTGAGCCCAGAGCCTCTTTTTCTCCTGGTGCAAATGGAAGATTGCATTGGTGGTGATAGAGGGCTGTATGGCATAACCTATGCTACAACTAGCTACCTTTATGTTTTATTCAAACTCACCCCATATATGTTGTCTGCTACTTTGTATTAATAGATATACTCATCTGTAACTTATATGTAATTGTTTTTATTTTTGAACTACTCTTTGTTTCTTCTAGCATCTTGAAGAGAAGGAATTTTAGATGTATTCACATAATCATGAGGTGCATGTGCATTGTGTGTATGTATGTGTCAGAAGTTGACCTTGGGTGTTTGTAGCCCGCGTAGTCGTCTCGCCAGCAAGAACGCACGCAGACACCAGGATCCTTCTGCAGCAAGCGTTTATTGAACAGATGAAAGAGGAAGACCCAGAGCCCCGAAATGGCGCCGCTTATATAGCCCCTAGGTGGCGTGTACTCTGCTGATTGGCTGCGCGCTCATATGACGCTCATATGACGCTCATATGACGCTCATATGCCCGGGCTGGGCAGTGACTTGGCGCGCTTTTGCCACTTGCACATGCGCTATTCTCACCAGGGCCGAGGCCGGATGTCAGCGCCATCTAGTAATGGCGGTCACCTCTCGGCTCTCTACATCTCCCCCTGTTTGTTTTAATAAGATGACAACTGCCTCATAGCCCAACCAGCGCAGCACCAAACAACCCTATGCTCGATCAAGCAAATTCCTTCCTTGGGGAATAAGCGATCAAGAGCTCACTCCCTCACCTTATCAGGTGCAATGGAGACAAGTCCTCTGAGTGCAAAGGCCAAGGGAGAGACAAAAAGGGGAGTTGACACCCATCCCCGTGCAATGGAATATTGTTCCTGGGGGTGCAAGGGCTGTCAATCTCATATTTTGGTGCTGCAGCCGCTTAGGCAAGGGCTGATTAGACTTAGATCTCTCATCGACTCAGTGCAATGGGCTAAACCCCTGAGGTGCATCGACTGAGGGTCTCAGTCTAATTAATTCTTAACCAAATTTCAGGAGATGATCCCTGTTCCATAGCCACAAGTGCTTGCGCAATAACGACCTTGTCACGTTGCTGTTGAGCTCTGAGCTTGCAGAACAACCAAAGCAGGAACACTAAGCCACAACATAGGGCTGCACCAAACAGCGCCACTCCCACCCATTCCTTAAAGAAAGAGAAGGCTGAAGAAATCCAGGATGTCAGGCCCACAGCTAGGGAGGGGTCAACTCTAGTAGAATAGGGTCTTCATAATGGATCTTGTCCACTTCTTCGGCTCCTGCACAGGACCTCGATGATTCGTCAGGTCTCACAAGTCTACGTGTTAGGCGTTCTGGTAGCCAGAATGGATTGTCTTCTTCCTGTGGAAAAACACAAACAGCTCCCCTGGATCTTATTAAAATAGGATCCGGGCCTCTCCATTGACCAGTCAAAACATCTTTCCACTTAACCATCTCCTGTGGCCTGTTAGGCTCTGAGCAATGACGGTCAGCCGCCGAATGGCCCTGACTGTCCAAATTTAAAAAATTAAGAGTAAAGAGTGCTATGGATATAGTCACTCGTGGGACTGAGGGCAGAGCCTCCTCGACTCCCCCTTTTTGTTTTATTAAATAAGACTTTAGAGTGCGATGAGCCCGTTCTATAATACCCTGTCCTTGAGGATTATATGGGAGACCTGTCAAATGGGTCACTCCCATCTGGTGACAGAACTGTCCAAATTTTTGAGAAGTATAAGCTGGTCCATTGTCAGTTTTAAGAATTTTGGGCTTCCCCCAGGCACTCCACGCCTCGAGGCAGTGTTGAATAACATGGGCTGCTTTCTCCCCGGTTAATGGGGAAGCAAACATAACTCCAGAACAAGTATCAATGGAAACATGTAAATATTGTAATTTGCCAAAAGATGGGACGTGAGTAACATCCATCTGCCAAATTTGTAATGGGCGAATTCCTCTGGGATTAAAGCAAGGAGAGACTAAAACAATGTAAACTCAACCACCATCAAACAAACATCAAACTTCTGCAGTTCAAGTTCAATAGCCTTGAAAAGCAAGTTCCTCCTCCAGTCAACTCTTTCCAAAAGTGTTTGCATTTCTATGATAGTCTTTCCTCAGGCATCCTTTTCATTGTTTTAATGTAAAGCAGTTGAAACATCTTCCTTAAGATTGCTAATGTGTTTGACAATAGCAGGTTCAGCAACCTAAAACCAGTCTCAGTGCCTGTAATTTTAACTTGCTTGAGGTTTTCCAGTTTAAAATCTTAAATCTCTCAGTCCAATATCTCTAGCCAAGCACATCAGTCCATTACAAATTTAACCTTGATCAAACTCTCTGGACCTCAGCAGCAGAACGCAGCCAGCCCTTATTCCAATAGCCCAGTTCCAACAAGGTCCTCTGCAGTCTTTCCTTCATTGCCATAGTGGCGAGTCTCTCAAGCTGCATGACTGTAAAATTAGCATCTACTCCATACTTATTAACTGATTCAGCAAGTTCCTTAATGAGGGCATACTCTACCGGCACATGGACGCGGCCTCCATCCGCAGCCTCAAACACCGGGAAGGCTTGTAAGCACCTCCTTCTGTCCCCCTCTGAAAGGAAGGAATCTGAACAATGCTTGCCGGCATAAGGCGGAGGAGCACTGGGAATGACAGGGGCGGCAGATTGAAAAGCCGCGCGGTTCTTATCTCCTATCTTCTTTTGTTTTCGATTTTGCGGTAGCTCATCAAAATAATATCTCTCCTCCCCATAGCGAGCCGCTTCACCATCTAATTCTTCCTCCTCGGAGGGACTAAGATCCTCAGACTCTGAGCTTTCAATTCCTAAAGCCTCCAATTCTTTTATCGGATAAAGAGGCCTCCTTTTTGGACTTCTCTTTTCCCTCTCATGTTTCTCTCCCAGGGCGTCTTTTCCCTTGTCTTTTCTTTCTGTGGACTTAGCGTCCGCGGAAAGGCCTTTTTTCTTAGAGACGTCTTTTTCTTTTTCCTCAAGGGCCCCTAACCTTTTATCCCGTTCTGTTTCTGACATGCTGTCTTGTAGCTCCGAATGTGAGGCTCCCATGTTCAAAAAGAAGAGAACGAGAGCCACCATCACAATAGGGAGAGCAAAAATTGCTCCTACCAATTTGGATGAGAGATGAAACAAGTCAAGACCAGACATGCCTCTCAGAACCTACCTTAGTCCTGCAGTTCTGAATCCTTCCCCGTGAATGGGGGGTCTCCTCGGCGCCGGCGATGACAGGCACCTGGCGTCCCGGGTTTTTCGGCACCAGCTGTAGCCCACGTAGTCGTCTCGCCAGCAAGAACGCACGCGGACACCAGGATCCTTCTGCAGCAAGCGTTTATTGAACAGATGAAAGAGGAAGACCCAGAGCCCCGAAATGGCGCCGCTTATATAGCCCCTAGGTGGCGTGTACTCTGCTGATTGGCTGCGCGCTCATATGACGCTCATATGACGCTCATATGACGCTCATATGCCCGGGCTGGGCAGTGACTTGGCGCGCTTTTGCCACTTGCACATGCGCTATTCTCACCAGGGCCGAGGCCGGATGTCAGCGCCATCTAGTAATGGCGGTCACCTCTCGGCTCTCTACAGGTGTTGTCACACTGGTGTTGCCATCCATGCTTTTGGAGGCAGGCTAAGAGGTAAGACTCTTACATAGAACTGGAGTTCACCAAGTAAGCTAGACTTGCTGGCTCACAAACCCCAGGGATCCTCCTGTTTTTACATTCCTGGCACTGGGAGTACAAATCATGGGTACTGTGCCCAGCTTGTGTTGTTTGTTTGTATTGTGTGGCTCTTGGCCATCAAACTCTAGCACTTATGCCTCTATAGCAAGCATTTTCCAACAGAGATCTCTTTTCATCTGAGCAAGTTCATTTTTAAGCATCCCCTCTTCACAACATTAAAATGGGCTCCTTAAAAATAACTAAAATGAAGCTGCTTTGGTGGCTCACACTTGTAATACCAGTACTTGGAAAGCTGAGGTAGGAGTCTTCTGGTGAGCTCATTGCCACCTTAGGCTACCTATAAGTAGAAAGACGGAAGGAAGGAAGGAAGGAAGGAAGGAAGGAAGGAAGGAAGGAAGGACAGAAGGATAGAAATGCTTATTATATTCAAGTTGTCTCTATCTCTACCAGTAATCATTTTACCAAAGAAAGCCTGCATGACCTCAGGGAAGAGCTTCACTGCCAGCAGATGGAAAGGAAGGGCATGAGGGACAAGGGATGGGACACTAGACTTACTGACAATGCTCCTTATTTGTGTTAGGATACAAAATTCCTCATGCACTAGCTGTAAACTACTGTCTTTCTAGAACTTTATATGGCAGTGCTAAATTAGTAATGCATAATCATGAACCACCAAAACAGTGGCTAGAGATTTCCTTTCATTTCACAAAAATCAGCAAAAATGAATATATTTTAAGCTACAATCTTATTTTTATCTGCCTAGAATACACAATGGTTAATATGCAAAATTATAAAAACTAGGTATTATAAAGCAAATTTTAATTTAAAAATAAAAATATATAAATCTTTTATTGAAAATAATTTAAAACAATACTTTATGGGTCTGGGAAGATAGCTAAACAGTTAAAGGCACTTGATTGCATTGCCTGCTGGCACAGGTGCAGTTCCCAGTGCACACAGAAAGCCGGATGTACAAAGTGGCACCAGTGTCTGGAGTTTATTGCACTAGCAAGAGGTCCTGGAAAGTCCATTATTTCTTTCTCTTTCTTCTCTTTCTCTCTTTCTCTTTCCTTCTCTCACACAAATAATAAATAAATATATTAAAAACCCCAAAAATAATATTTTAGGGAAGCAAAATTGAATACAAACTTCATATGTTGGATTTGGTTTTGCTTCTTGCTCTGTATAAATTATTCAGTATGAGATATTGTTTGCAGATATTAATGAGAATTTTATGTAGAAAATCACCCTGCCCATGGTTGTAATGTGTGACACTTTTAGTACTCAGTGAATTAAAATCAACTTGAGTATAAGATAAATTATATGGCAAAGAGATCTATTTTTAAATGAAACTCTTTGAAAATGGACCTACAATATATAATTACCAAAACATATATTAAGTGTTCAGAATTCTCATTCATGTACTACTAAAAGTAGGTAGTAAAGATAGAAACAGTGCTGTCAACTTTTCATGTGCATGTGAGCCTCTGTGGGTCCATTAAAATATGTTACTTCAATAGAATATGTATCCATGGATAGCTGCCTTTGCTTTAGTTATACAAAGCACACCATTTGCATTTACTCAGACATGGTTCCTGCTTATGTGAAACAAAGGGAACTAACCTCTTTGTCTGAATGCTAATATGAAAGCAAATAAACCACCTTTCAATAAAATAAATTAATTTTTATGACTTATTACTTTGTGAAAAGGTATGTATTTTCAGTGTCTCCAAAAATACTAGGAATCATTACCCTTTATGTAACATTACTAGAACACTATTAGAATTTATTTTGAAACCAAATTCTATATTACAGTAACACAAAATACCATTTGGAGTGAATAAATGATATAGTCCAATTAAGAATGAATGAAACAATACCCCAAAACAACTTACTCATAGATCAGGTTCACCTTAAAGATGCCATATACCACACACACACACACACACAAAAAAAAAAAAAAATTAGCAAAATAAATAGAAAGTACTATACTATTTACAAAGTCTGCATGTAACTCATTATGATATTTATTTTCTATAAAATGGCTCCTAAATGATTTTTGAAGGATGATAAAGCACATTATTTTAACTACTATGAATTTGCTTCATTGAACCAACTGTCTTTGGATTTCACTTTCCTTCAAGTAGAAATTATGATGAGATTTCAAAGGCTCTCAACTGACAGCTTTCCAAATGTCAGCCTTCTGCATGGACTTTTCCTACAAACCTAACCCTGATCTAGCCCCTATATATGATTGCTGAACCTGTAACTCAAGCTAAAATGTACAAAACTAAGCCCCATGTAATTTTGTTTGAATTTTTTCTACCCAAAGCCCTTTCATAGCTGTATTGTCAACCTCTTCCATTCAGTAGCTCAATTCAATCATCCTTGATATTAATCTTTCTAATCCACTCAATCCTTAGGCTCTCCAAATTCCCATCACCCATATTATTTACTCTGATCCAACTAATTCCCACTGTAGACAATGTTACTACATTCCTGTGTATTCTAAACTGCTTCCTGCAGTTTAGTCGATACTGCTAAAGTTCTTGATGTGATATTCATATCATACTAATCTCAGCTCAAAAATGTTGAAATTGAAATTGCACTTTGTGTGAAACTGTGTGTCTACTACACAAAATACTGTACATTTCTCACTTCTTTTTCATCTTTTTCTCCCTCTCAATACTTAGTTACCTCTTTGTTCTGTTCCACATTTTATTATAGATGTCTCCATTTTAAGTCTTTCATGTTTATTTTTCTTTATATCCTAGTTGTATTTTCTACAACAGAATACAATGGGCATTGTTTTCTTGGAACAAAATGAAAGAAACCCCACAACTTTTATTAAATCACACTTCCAAACACTCAGAATCCCAAGCTGAGTGTTGACCCACCTACAGTATCTGGCAAGGCTTCCTTCCTAGATTGCTGAAGGCTACTTTATAGTTTTATCCTCACATAACTGGAATGATGACCTCAAGTCTTTTCATCATCATATAAAAAAGCAACTCCATTTTTTGGTCCCATCCTCATGACTGCTATAACCCAAAATTCCCCAGCAAAAGTTAATGTCATATAATTGGGGGTAGAGTATCAACATATGAATTTTTAGAAAGCACATCAATAGACACATCATCCAACCAGAAAATCAACAAGGAAATAATAGAACTCAACAACACCATAGATCAACTAGACCTAGTGGATATCTACAGAACCTTCCCACCCAATTCTACAGAATACATTTTCTTCTCAGAATCCCAGAGGACCTTTTCGAAAAGTAGATTATATATTAGGCCATAAAGAATGCCTATATCAATTCAGGAAAATTGGCATAACTTCCTAATTCATATCAGATCACAGTGTTTTAAAGCTAGAAATTAAAAACAAGAGACAAACCAGGAATTCCACCAGTACCTGGAAACTGAATAGCACACTTTTAAACAAAAATGGATTTTGGAAGAAGTAAAAAAAAAAAATGTAAAATTTCTAGCATTGAGTGATAAGGAAAACACATCTTACCAAAAGTTATGGGATACAATGAAGGCAATTCTAAGGGGAGAATTCATAGCCTTAGATGACTTAATAACAAAGATGAGGAAATCCCAAATTAATAACCTAACCATACATCAAAAGTCATTGAAAGAACAAGAAAACTCCAAACCTAAGAGCTCCAAGGGGTCTACGGCCATACCACCCTGAATGCGCCCGATCTCCTCTGATCTCGGAAGCTAAGCAGGGTCGGGCCTGGTTAGTACTTGGATGGGAGCTAAGAGCTCCAAGGGGAAAGATACAAGATCAGAGCAGAAATGATTGAATTGGAAACTAACAAAACAATTTAGAATATCAATGAAATAAAGAGCTGTTTCTTTAAAAAAGATAAACGATATTGGTAGACTTTTGGACAATTTGATCAAATTAAAAAGAGAAATCTAAAACTAATAAAATCAGAAATGAAAAAGGCAAAGTCACAACAGAGATCAATAAAATTGGAGGAATCATCATGACATACTTCCAAAACCTTCATTCCACAAAACTGGATAATCTGGAAGAAAGAGATGAATTCCTAGACATGTACCCCCTTCCAAAATTAACTCATAGCAGATAAATCTCCTAAATAAACCTATTACATTCATTGAGATTGAAGAGTTAATCAAACCCCAGCCTCACCACAAAAAAAAAAAAAAAAAAAAGGTCCAGGCCTGAATGGCTTCTCAGCTGAATACTATCAAACCTTCACCAAAAAACTGAAACCCATTTTCTCAAAATGTTTTACTTAATCAGAGATCAGGAAATCTTCACAACCCCCCCCCTTTTGAAGCTAGCATCTCCCTAATACCAAAATCATAGTGATACAACTAAAAAGATTACTATAGTCTTATATCCCTGATGAACTTTGATGCAAAGATCCTGAATAAAATCCTTACAAACCAAATTCAAGAACACATCAAAAGCATTATCCACCTTGATCAAGCTAGATTAATCACAGGGATGAAATGGTTCAATGTCCAGATATAGGTCAATGTAATAGACTACATAAATAAACTTAATTAAAAGAACCACATGATTATCTCAATTAAGGCAGAAAAGGTCTTGGACAAAATAAACATAACTTCACCATCAAAACTCTGAAGAGAATAGGCATGGATGGTTGATATCTTAACACAATAAAGTCTATATATAAATCACCTAACACCAAAATAATACTTAATGGGGAAAGACTCATGGAGTACCCATTCAGATCTAGAATCATGCTGGGGTAACCACTTTCACCACTGCTTTTCAACATAGTACCAGAAGTCCTAGCTCAAGCAATAAGACAGGAGAAAGAAATAAAGGGGATACAAATTGGAAAGGAAGATGTCAAATTATCTCTATTTGAAGTTTCCTTGGTCCTATATATCAGCGATCTGAAAGTCTCCATGTCAAAGCTTCTAAAGGTGAATAATTCCTTTACTACAGTGGCCGGATACAAAATCAACACACAAACATCAGTAGTCTTTGTATATGCAAAGGATGAATATACAGAGGAAGAAATCAACAAGGCTCTTTCACTTTCAGTAGTCACCCAAATTTAAATTACTTGTAATAACACTGAACAATGATGTGAACTATGTGTATAATGAAACCATAAAAGCACTGAAGAAATAAATTGAGGAGGACTTGAGAAGGTGGAAAGACCTCCCATGCTTCTGGATAGGTAGAATTAATATTGTAGAAATGGCAATTCTACCAAAAGCAATATATAGATCCAATGCAATACCAATAAAAATAACTGCATTATTCTTCACAGAGACAGAAAAAATGATCTCATAATTCATATGGAATGGAAGAAGAACTCAGATATCCAAACATCCCCTCAACAAAAGTAGCACATCTGGAGGTATCACCATACCTAATCTAAAGCTATATTACACAGCCATAGTAACAAAAGCAGCATGGCACTAGCATAAAAACATAAATATAGATAAATGCAGGAGAACTGAAGACTCAGCCCTTAGATCAAGTAACTACAACTACTACTTGATTTTTAGAAAGGTTTCAATAACATTGACTAGAGAAAAGACAGTAAGTAGATCCACTTATCTCACCTCAATAGAAGTCCTGAAATTCTTCTCATACTTGATGAAAAAATAGGAGGAACTCTCCACAATATAGGAGTGGGGAAGTACTTCCTGGAAAAATCCACAGTTGTCTAGGAAATTAAACAAACTCTCAACCAATGGGATCCCATGAAACTAAGAAGATTTTGGACAGCAAGCATACTGTAAGCAGAGCCAATCAATTGCCCACAGAATAAGAGAATAAGAGACAATTTTCACCACCTATACAACTGACAGAAGCCTAATATCTAGAATCTATCAAGAACTCATAAAACTTAACAACAACAACAAAAATCAAACAACCCCCTCTAACCCACAGACCTTAGGTAAAGTAACTGTAGCTACTTGACTTTTGACAATAATGTAAACTGGAGGAAAGACAGCAGTTTCAACAAATGGTGAGGCACAAATTGGATAACCATGTGTAGAAAAATGAAACTAGACCCACTCATCTCAGTGTAAACAAAAATCAAGTCTAAATGGATTAAAGACCTAATATATGACCTGAAACTCTTTGCCTACTAGAAGAAAAAATAGGTGGAACTCTCCATGATATAGGAGTGGGGAAAGCCTTCCCGAACAAAGTCCCAGTAGCCCAGGAAGTTAAATAATCACTCATGAAACTAAAAAACTTGCACACAGACAAATAAACCATAAGCAGAAGCAATGGATGACATGCTGAATGGCAGAAAATATTTTCCAGCTATACTACCAACAGAGGCCTAATATGTAGAATCTACAAAGAACTGAAAAAAAAAAACCTAAACATTAAAAAATCAAATAAGTGACTAGGGGAAAATGACCAATATCTGTCTAAGGAACTCATGGTCTAAGCTACTCAGATGCAAACAACCTGACCTGATGCTCACACAAGTACAATGGTGGCACACAGCCATGGTGAGTAACCAAGTGTTCTTGATTTGGCTAATGGATCCACTCAGTGGAATGGAGCCCATATTTGGTTGTGGAAAACAAGTCAGAACCATATCCAAAAAATGTGTCCCCTCTCCATTATCAAGCTCCCACCAATAATGGGCTACAAGAGGGCCTACACCTATTAAATTTTCTCTAAAATATAGTTGTTATCCCATATATCTGGTGCTGACTTCACTCTCCATTGGGGAATTTGCTTCTCTTTTTGAGATGGACCCAGATCCTGAGGAGAGAATTAGCCCACCACACCTCACTAGGGCCCCAGCTGAAACCATAGAGTAATTGGGGAAATGAGCAAGAGTGCTGCTTTGTTAGTGAACCTGGTACCAGCACAAGGGTGAAGGAGACAGACACAGAACACTCAACTCCTACCAAACCAGATATCTGGAGACACAGAGGCTCTCAAAACCTCGTCACTGAAGTAGGCCTAAAATGAACCCAACATGGATCTGGAAAATTCATGGAGGAGTGGGAAGAAAGATTGTTAGAGCTACATGTTGTGACATTATACACAGATACATTGCCTCTTACCCATAAGTAATGGCTAACCCCAGAAGGCATGACCCACATTCCCCAACAAAGTGGGTCCCTGTTGATAGGGGTGGACAGGGAGGAGGCTAACTATGGTACCAACATGGCTGCATACACACTGTGTACATAACATATATATCAAATAATATACTCCAAAAATGGGACAAAGAACTGAATAGGGAGGTCTCAGAGGAGGAAATACTAATGGCTAACACACGCTTAAGAACATTTTTAACATCCCTAACCATCAGGGAAATGCAAATTAAAACAACTATGAAATTTAACCTTACCCCAGTAAAGACAGCAACCATTAAAAAATCAAATGAAAATAAATATTGTCAAGGATGTGGAGAAATAGTAACTGTTATTCACTTTTATTGGCAATGCAAACTTGTACAACCATTCTCGAAAACTGTATGGAGATTCCTTAAAAGGATGGGTATAGAGCTATAACAGACCCAGTTATTCCCTTAGGAGGCATTTACCCTAAATACTCCATGGTTCACTGAAGAGACATTTTCTCAACCCTGCTTATATCTGCTTAATTTATAATAGCTAAGAAATGTGATCAAACCAGGAGCCCAGCACTGAATGAATGAATTATAGAGTTGTGGTACATTTAAACAAGGGAATTCTATTCAGCAGTAAATAAAAAAAATAATACAATAAAATTTGTAGAAAAATGGACAGACTTGTGACAGATCAAACTCAGTGAAATCACAGAAAGACAATCACTGTATGGTCTCACTCATCTGTTGTCCCTAGCCTAACAAGCTTCAGTTGCTGACATATCTGATAGAAAACTCAAAGTGTAGACAAAAGGAATGGAGAGGTTTGGGGGGGGGGGGTAAGGGAGGATTGAGGAAAACAAACACAAAACTAAATCCAAAATGAACTGGTACCATAGAAACCTTTATCCTTGAAGATATAACCCTCAAAAGGTAAAAGAGAGGAGCACCCAAAAAGAGGGGCCCTGGAGAGGGTGGTAAGAAGCCTAACCTTAAATTCTTTTTGTCTCTGGCCTGTTAATCCCAGTACCAGAAATATGTTGCTACCCACAATAAGCTGTTCATTGGAGAGATCTACAAGTTTGCCCCAAAATGACAGGCTTCTGTCAAAGTACTTGATTATCCACCTGAGGCAAAAGGTGAGACCCTATTTCTGAAGACAACCTATCGTGGTTGGTACAGAATTTGGAGGAACCTGGCTGAAATCCTGAAGAGATGTAGTTCTCACTTAGCCCTTCTAGAGTGGGAAAGTGATACATGAGATAGTGGGGAAAAGTGGCCAACAACAGTGTGATCAAGCAAGGAACTAAGCTACTTAGCTGCAAACACCTGACAAAAAGTACACAGCCAGTGCAGTGGGGGCACACATCCTTGGTAGGTAAACAATGGCTTTCTGAATGGCTAATCAATGCACTCAGTGTAAAGAAACCATTATCTGGAACTGGGAATCAGGTCTGAATCCCATGGAGGCAAAGATTATGCTCTCCAATTTCAAGCTCTCACTAGTCTTTGTCTCAAAGAGGGGCTACATCCATCAAATTTTCCCTAAATTGATAGTGTTTATCCAATTTGATCTACTTTAGCATTACACACTTTTGGAGAATCTGTTTTTCTTTTTCAGAAGGTAGTGATAACAGAGGAGATAAACCACCCTTTTCATCCCAGTCAAGGCCCAGGTGAAACCACAGAGAAAATGAGGAGATGAGCAAGAGTGCTGGTTCCATGGTAAATCTGACAATCAGCCCCATGGTGAAAGAGACAGATGCTGAGAATACTCAATGTCAGACATAGGCAGGGTCCTGGGTTAAAGCAAACTTAAGCTGTCTGACATGAAGACCCGAGGCTATGGAGGGGTTGCAGCAGCCTGAATATCTCAGGGACCTGACCTGCAGGGGAATTCCTCCCACCATTCTTGAAGGTTGCTTTGAGCCAGGATCCTCACCTCATTCTTAGGGATCACAGTGAGCCTGGACCCCTGGACAAAATAGGGGACCTGGAGATTGGCAGGAAGTAAGGCCACTCCCTCTGCAAGCACAGGATATCAGGATACCAGGACATCCAGATAAGACTTAGGCTTTGCCCATAAATAACCCTGTGGCCTTTGGCCAGTTGCCTAGGAAACTCTTTATATGGTATCAGCCAGCACCTTTGTATACATTCCCTTTGTCAATGCCTACATGCTGTAAAGAATGTCCCCATATTAGGCATAGGCTAGCAACCTTTAAACCCACCAATCCCCTTAGAGTCCTCTTCTCACCTTCAACTGCTTATAAATCCATTTCCCTGACAATAAAGGGAGAGCTGTTCACTGAAACTGTCTCCTGAAAGCAGTTGCCTGGGATGCCTTGGGGGACGGCAACTGGCCCAAGTACCCAGGAACCCACAACTCAACACATACCAAAGCAGAAATTCAGAGTCTCCTAAGAGTGCATCTCCTAAGTAGACTTACAATACACCCAATATGGCTCAGGGAATCTTGCAAAAGAGGGGGCAGAAAGATCGTAAGAGTGACAGGTTGGCTCAGAGGCACTGCCTCCCCCCAATAACTGCACGTTGTATCCACAATACATAATCCACATACCCATGGGAATACCCATACAATACCACTGAGAAAGCCCCCCTGGGGAATGGTGGCAGGAAGGAGGGAAAAGAGGGTATCAACACATGATGTATCCAAAAAAAGTATGTGCATAATAAATAAATAAGTAGGCATAATACTTCACACATTGACCCTCCATAAATATGTAATTTTTCACCTGCAAAATAATCTTATCACTTCAGACTTCCCAAAACTCTTAACACATTCCAGAACTAACCCTATTACTTGAAGTGCAAAATCTCATTCAAGACAAATATAGATAAAATCCTAGTTAACCCCCTGAGGCATATTATTCCCAGCTGTAATTTAAAAACAAAGTGGGAGAATATATATAAGACATGGAGAAACAGGAAATCAAGGAGAAATAAGAAACAAAGAATATATTATGCTATTATAATTCGAGGGGAGTGGAACCATCACATGATCTGTTCCTACAAGATAGTTTCTAATTAATTTAAAAAATAACAGAAATATTAAAAAACAAGTACTGTACAAAAAGAACAGATCACCTAAAATATTTCATTTTATTCCTATATTTGCTATTCAAAATCTGTAGATATTCACTAAGTGCTTAATCCATAATAGATACAACAAATGCTAAAAAAGTACACGTGTAAACTCAAATATTGATTCTTCTAGCACATATTTAGGACACACATCTATTGAATATATATGCATTTTTCATTCTGCTCTTTGAAGGTAGGTTATTGAGTTTAAGACAACTTTTTCTTCTGAAACTAGTAATACTACTACTGAGTATTTTTGTTGTCACTTGAAGTTTAAAAAGAATGTACCAAGTAATTCCCAAATTTTTCTTGCTTTGCTTATCCTTATTTTGCATCTACCATGAGGTACATGACAACAGACAGATATTCCCAATACCTAACATTGTGCAGAAAGCTTGGTAAATAGCACGTGTTAAGTATTGAATATACCATTGAATGGATGTAGAAATAGAAACTCAAAATAAAGATTGGAAGCTTTAAAATAGTTTAAAAATATGTAATTGGAGATTTGAAGAACTTATTATAAGCAATATGGTTACAGCAATAAGCCTAAGGTCTATGCACAAACAGCAAATACCCTGATCACATGATGCTTAAGACCCCATAAGAAAGACAATATTTACAATTAAGTGGTTTAAAATGCCTTCAAGTTTAGCAGAAAGATAGGCTATCTTGCTTATTTCATTTTAGGTTTTAGATTTTAATTGATTTAAAATTTGTGACTCCATTTTATGACCAACAATTACCTCAGTTCAAGGGAATACTTCTGCCTTGGAATGGAACTCCTTAGTTATCATTGCTTTTTATTTGAATTTATATAAAAATGATTCAGAAATTTTTGGTTATTTAAGTGAAATTGAGAGTTAAAAATTAGGGCTGGATGGATGGCTTAGCGATTAAGACCTTTGCCTGCAAAGCCAAAGGATCCAGGTTCAATTCCCCAGAACCCACATAAGCCAGATGCACAAGGTGGCACATATGTCTGGAGTTTGTTTTCAATGGCTAGAAGCCCTGGCACACCCATTCTCTCTCTCTCTCCCTCTCTCTCTCTCCCTCCCGCCCTCCCTCTTCTTCTCTGTCAAATAAATAAATAAAAATAAAATATTTAAAAAGTATTCATATGTAAAATTGAGACTTGAAAGTTATTCATGTGTACAATTGATACCTAAATTAAATTTATTTTACTATTTTTTGTCCTATAGCTATGCAAGAGGTAACCATGCATAGCTCCCTTCTGTCAGTTACTGATGCCATTAATACAGGGCTATATTCATACAAGTGACAGAACAAAATGAAGCCTAGATATTGAAGACTCTGTCCCATTTTTCTGTTTAAAAAAAGTGGGTAAAGGACAGGTGAGGGCTGGAGAGATTGTTCATTGGTTAAAACACTTGCTTGTGAAGCCTAACAACCCAGGTTTGAGGCTTGATTCCCCAGTACCCATGTAGCCAGATGCACAAGGTGGTGCATACATCTGGAGTTCCTTTGCAGTGGCCGGAAGCCCTGGTGTGCCCATTTTTTTCTCTCTCTCTCTCCTCTCTCTCTCTCCCTTTTTCTCTGTCTGTCACTCTCAAATCAGTAAATAAAAATAAACAAAAATTTAAAAAAAGAATATATCTTGTATAACATAAGGGACCACTGAGCTCAGTTCCCCAGAACACATGTAAATAGTTGGGCATGGCCACATAAGCCTGTAACCTGAATTCTGAGAGGAGTAGAGGTTATTATAAATAATGTAGGAATAAATATGAAAGTACAGATGTCTCTTCAATGTACTAATTACTTATTCTTTGGACATATTTGCAGTAGTGGAGTTGCTCAATCACATTCTTTTGTTTAAGGCACCTACATCATGTTAGTGATAGTGGAGATGTTTCCATTTCCCTCCAACACTACTCATGGATTCTCTTTTCTCTAAATCCTCAGTAGCATTTGTTCTACTTTTTATCAAAAAACAAAACACCTAAAAATAAAATTAATATATGAACTAGATACAGTAACCTCTATCATCTCTCTATCTGCCTATCCATCTATCTATCTATCTGTCTGTCTGTCTGTCTATCTATCTATCTCTCTATCAATCATCATTGCACCTCTATTCAAAGTACTCTATAACCTGTGCAGAAACATAGACTTTTGTTCATCAATGTTTTTGGCTGTGCTGTTCACAATGCCAATGGAGGAATGGATATGAAAATGTGGCATATATATTCAGTGAAATTCTAATTAGACATAAAGAAAAATGAAATTATGACATACTCTAGAAAAGGTATGGAACTGGAAAATATATTAAGTGAGGAAACTCAGGTACAGAAAGAGTAATGCCACATATTCTTTCTCAGATGTGATCCCAGCTTAGAACCTTTCTGCATACATACATATATACAAACATGTGTATGAAATTGAGGGGATGGGAGCATGTATATTCCAGGAAACTAGAAAGTGGCTCATGACAGGAGAAAATAGAGGCTTCAATGGAGAAGATTAGATCATTTAGCAAGTGTTAGGTGATAGGAAAGCAAAAGATGAATATTAGAGTTGGGAGGATAAAAGCTGGGAGGTTGAGTAGAGAGATGGGAGAGAGGAGAGGGGAAAGGTTAGTCAAATTTAAGTACATGCATTAGTTACATAAGGCATGGGGAACTACAACGCTGTGGCCAAAAATAATAGAATTTTATTTTACCATACACACAACCAAACACACACGCACACAAACATACATGAAGTCATAACATTGGTAAAGTACTACTTTCAAAATTGAAGGGACGCATGGACAGATACAAATAAACAGAACATTCCTGAACAGAAAGCCAAGATCAGGACCATCTGTGAGAATGAATACTGTGGTGAAAGTCTCCTTCCTCCCCTGAAAAAACAAAGTACAAAAAAATTAGCATTCAGGATCCGTTTCTGTCCAGGAAAATTTATGTTACTTCAGGTATACAAAATAGGTTCATGGACTAGAGAAATCGCTTAGTGATTAAGGTGCCTGCCTGCAAAGCCAAAGGACCCAGAATTGATTCCACAGAATCCACATAAAACCAGATGCAGAAGGTGGCCCATGCATGTTGAGTTCAGTTCTAGGGGCTCTGTATCCTAGTGTGCCAATTCTTTCTCTCAAATAAATAAATAATAAAATATGTTAAATTGGGCTGGAGGAATGGCTTAGTGGTCAAGGCATTTGTGTGCAAAGCCAAAGGACACAGGTTTGATTCCCCAGGACCCTTGTTAGCCAGATGCACAAGGTGCACATGTGTCTGGAGTTCATTTGCAGTGGCTGGAGGCCATGGTGTGCCCATTCTCTCCCTCTCTCTCTCTCTCTTCTTCTTCTTCTCTGTCAAATAAATAAATAAATAAAAATTTTAAAAAATATTAAAATAATAAAATAAGCTCACAATATGAAAATTTTAAAAATTGACTTTTTATGAAACTCAAATCAGCAGCCCAAAGACCAATTATAAAATTGAATACAGGGCTGTAGAGATGGCTTAGTGGTTAAGTGCTTGCCTGTGAAGCCTAAGGTCCCTGGTTTGAGGCTCCATTCCCCAGGACCCACGTTAGCCAGATGCACAAGGGGGCACACACGTCTGGAGTTCGTTTGCAGTGGCTGGAGGCCCTGGCATGCCCATTCTCTCTCTCTATCTGCCTCTTCTTTCTCTGTCTGTCGCTCTCAAATAAATAAATAAAAATAAACAACAATGAAAAAAAATTAAATTTAAAAAATTAAAAAAAATTGAATATAATTCAAACATATAACAATTTGATATTTGAACAAACTTTATATAAACAATCTAAAGCTGCATTTATGATACATAATATTCCTAAATCAGAGCTAAGTGTTTCAGGCAGCATTTATGGATGCTGCATGGTGTATCAGCTTGTTAGGTGCATGCTGTGTGTGCAGAACCAAGGCTTCAGGGAAGGCACATGGTAGTAAGTGGGTGAGTAGGTAAGATGAGTGCAACCAGCAACATCTGACTTATTGTGCAATATCAATGGGATGAAAGGGTTTGGGGGCAGGGGAATGGGAGGGTAGGAGTAGATACTCACAAAACTAAATCCAAAATGAATTGGTACTATAGAAACCCTCCTCCCGAATAGTAGAATAAACGATATAAACCTCAATAGGTGTATGGCGAGTTCATCCGGTAAGAAGTACCTGGGGGGGGGGGGGGAGCAATGAAGCCTAAAAATAAAACATTTGCCTCCGGCTTGCAACTCTCAGTATCAGAAATTATAACCCACATTGAGCTGTTGATTAGAGAGACCAAGGTGGCCCACAAAACAAGACAGGCTTCTGTCAAAGCCCTTGATTATCAGCTTGAGGTAAAATGGAAGACCCTACTGCTGAAGGCATTCATTACATGCTGCTGACAAAGAACATTGAGATCTGGCTGGAGTCTGGAAGGAAGCCAGTTCCCAGATATTCCACACATATAGTGCTGAAAAACACTACATGAGCTACTGGGAGAAAATGGCCAGCAACTTAGTGAGCAAGTAGGGGACACTGTTAAGTGAAAGAAACTAACCTGACAAGATGTACACATTTGTGCAATGGCAGCACTCAGCCTAGTAGGGTAACCAATGGCTTTCTGATTGGATAAGATATTGGCTTAATGGAAAGGAACACATACCTGTAATTGGAAAACAAGTCAGAATTCTATGGAGATCAAGATTATGGTCTCCAAATGAGAAGTTCCCAGTGGTTTATGGCCAAAAGAGATGCCACACTCATCAAAATCTCTCTAAATTAACAATGCTTACCCCCTTTAACTGATCTCACTCTCTACTGGAGAATATATTTTTTCTTTTTCAGAAGAGAGAGAGAACCAAGGACAATGAATATCTATTACCAAGACAAGAAATCATAGATGACTATGACTCCCTGGTAGGAGATAAACCACACCTCACACATTAGCCAAGGGCCCAGGTGAAACCAGAGGAATTGATGCAGTGAGCAAGAGTGCTGCTTCTGGGGTGAGCATGACAACCTGCACCAGGGTGATGGAGACAAACACTGAGGATACTTAAAATATACCAAAGCAAAAGTCCAGAAGCTGCTGACAGCTCCACACTAAAGTAAACTTAAAGCACACTCACCACAGTCCTGGAAATTTGTGGAAGAGAGAGTGGAAAAATTATAAGAGCCACAGGGTGGGAGAGAATATACAGAGGTATCCCCCCAATTGAAACAGGGTCTTAGGGTTTCAGGAAAGTCCTTGAACCCCAAACCCTAAGTTCGTGTCTACTTCTAAGCAAAGGATTTAATAAAATGAGACTGAGATGGATAATTATTAAATTGCATTCTATTTACTGAAGGAAGTACAAAACCAAGGGAAGAAAAATGACTACAACCAAGTGGCCTGAGAACCCTGGTGGTGGGCTGGGAAAAATCATAGAGAGAAAGCAAAAGAAAGTACAAAGAGCTTCTCTCATTTGGAGCCCAGGAGAAGGTAGAGACCCGGTGTAGGAAGTAGGGTTCAGGGGATTATGCCCTTGTCTCAACCCAGCTGGACTGTGATTATGGGAAACTCACCAGAACTTGGAGGCTCACAAGTGGCAATGCACCCCAGAGAGACTGCCCTCCCCCCAGAAACCTATTTATAACCTTATCGAGGTGGGCCCTACCTTCCCCATCAAATGATCCACAGAGACAGCTGTTTGGTCTGAGCAAAGGGCTGTCTCAGAAACAGGCTAGCGGTGACACCAAATTCTGGAGGCTGAACTTGACCAAACAAAAGATTAAGATTAGATTTAAACCCTAGGAAAGAAGACCTTCTTCCCAGGTGGTGTGTGGAAAAACAAATCTCCTTTAGGCAAGAGATAAAGAGTCAGATCATCCTTTGACCTCTAGCAAATAATAGATTATAAGGATAGGCCTAAAGACATTTCTGCTTCCTACTTTCAGGGCTCAAGTTACCCTAACTGCTTATCAAAGCTACCTGACTCCTTCTCACAATGACTGACTGCTGCTGTCACAACACATCATCCCCAATTCCCATGGTCAATACCAGTAATCTCACTGAGGTGGGCCCTCAGTGGAATGGGGCCAGGGAGGAGATAAATGATGGTTATCTGCATATTATGTGTCCACGCAAAGTTTCTACTTAATAAAAAAAATAATAATGTTTTTACCTTCAGTGGTTATTTACACTGTTGGTACTATGAATAGAATGTTATTTGGCATATTTACTGCCATAAATTATTTTCTTAGGTTATATATTGAAAAAGTTACTCTGAAAATTCCCAAAGATATGGCAGTATATTATGTGATTTATTTATTTTATTTTTGATTTTATTTTAGGATAAAGCATCTAAAGTAGTCCAGGCTATTCATGAACTCACTATGTAACCAAGAATAACTTTGAACTCAAGATCCTTCAGTCTCTTGCTGCCAATGCTAGGATTATAGAAATGCCCTATCAGACACAGTTTGTGCAGTGCTGGAGTCAAACTAAGGGTCTTATGCATACTTGACAAACTATAAACTGAGCTATAGCTCCAATCCATACTTTTAATGTATTTTTTCCCTTTGGTAGCACTAGGGATAGAACCCATGATTTTCTACATGCTAGGCAAGTGCTATACCTCTAGACCATGCTCACTGATATATACTTCATATTAAAGGAACTAGGCTTTATGAATTAGATTCCTTTCAGGAAAATGCTAAGATATATGATTTGACTACCTTTTGATGGACTGAAAGTATACACAAAGTCCCTTGTTTATTGCAATTGATATATTTAATAAAGCATTATAGCATATGATACTTACCTATATAAGTACTCTTATTTTTTTTTATAAATTAAGAATACTAAACAGTAATGACTTTTCATTAACTTCACTAAAAGCAGTCATGACATGCTGGTTTGAAATTGCTATCAAATATGTCTTTGGCTGTGAAATCCTCTTGGTAAACAGAGTGGAAAATGCTAGGTTAAATTCATTTGTAAGTAGACTAGGAAAATAGCTCTATTCAGCTTTGACTGAGTTTCCAAAGATTTACTTAAGCCTCGAAAATCAGGTAACAGATCATTTGTCTGAATCCACACTTAAGAATCAACTAAAAGCCATCATTAAAAGTGATAAACAGCTCATTAAAATGTTATCACTGGTATCAAATTGGAATTTATTTCATATATAATATTACTAAGTGTACAATTATGCTACTTGTAAACAATATTGTTTCAAATAAATTAGAAACAGCAGACCTTTAAAATATAACCTAAATATCTATCAATAAACATAAAATTTCTTTAAAATTTATACTCTATGGATAATATCCAACAGAAGTTAAAATATATATTTTCTAAAATTAATATTTTTGATATTCTATTTTTCCTAAAAATCAGTTAAAATAAAAGGTAACATAAGCGATCTAGTATATGTTTTTAATCTATGATAAGCAAAGTGTAATCTTTTTTATTTTATTTTTTATTAAGAACAGTTTGTGTGGCTATATCATATGTTGGTGCCATCTTTTGCCTCCTTTCTGCCCTGATTGTGATGGGTATTCCTCATGGGATTGTAGGTCATGCAATGTGGGAGGAGTAGTCAGTTATGGGGGGAAGCAATTCTTCTGGGTATGACATTGCAACCTGTGGCTCTGAAAGTATTCCTGCCCTTTCATTCTCAAAATTCCATGAGCCTTGGTGACATGTGTTTTAAGCCTACTTCAGTAATGAGCTCTTAGGAGCCTCTGGAGCTCTGCTTTGGTAAGTGTTGAGAATTCTCAGCTTTTCTCTCCTTCACCTTGGCTGATTGTTAGGCTCACCCTGGAAGCAGCACTCTTGGTTGTCTCCTCAATTCCTCTGTGGTTTCATCTGGGCCTTGGCTGAAATGTGAGATCTCCTAGGGTCTCACTACCTTCTGAAAAAGAAAAATGAAAGTGTCATTTTTTTGATATTTGAATATACTTTCTGAAAATTACAGTTGCTGTTAATATGTGTGTTGAAAAATGTGTGATCAAAGACAGATATATAAAACTATAGAACAGTGTACCCATCATTCAAGTATTGCTACAATATTTTGATTTTACTTAATTTTAACTAGAACCAGGTCTGAAAGTTCATCCATGAGAGAAACAATGGCTTGGAGAAGAGTGTTTGGTAGAAGGAAAGGCCTTATCCAATAATTTTAAAATGGAGAGAAAGGAACATTATTCATAGGTCAGCTTCTCTCTAATATAGGATAGGAACTCTGACGGAGATAAACCAATGAAGGAGAGGAATGTTCATATATCTTCTGTGAATAGAAGTTCTACTAGGAATTTTAGTGTCACCCCTTTTCACTCAGGTAAAAGTCTGTTGTTTTTGTCCTGGTGATTGTTATTGATCATTGTATCACAGGGCAGAAGGGAGAAAGAGACTGCAAGTCAAATGAGCCATGTACTACAGGTTTGAATAAAACTTTTGTTTAACTTCAACATGTGCACATACAGAGCTGAGTGGAATCTGAGCTAAAAGTTAAGGAAGCAAAGGAGATATACATCATATGAAAACAAAGTTGTTGCTGTCACCCATCACATATTCTCAGGACAAAGAAAAGGGCCTATGTTTTTTAGCAAAAGTTTCCTGAAAATCCCTACAATGTAACCTGTGTAATTTCTAGCACAACCTATGAGTGAGAGATGGAACTTGAGGCAAAGCTAGTGGGAGATTAGTACTGTGTGATGTCTTAGCTGTGTGACCTCGGAAATCACTGATTTTTAAGCAAACTAAGAAATAAGGAAGTTATGTTTATTTAGTCTTATCCTCAGCAACTTGGTGATGTGCTGGTTTTTCAAAGTTGTTCTCCCTCTCATTTTAAGTCTGGATATTAGTTTTACTTCATTAACTTTAAGTATTAAATTAGTAGTCTGCTGCCCACTCAAAGTTTGATTAAATATTGATTTGCTATGGGTTGTTACATGTAGACTTATAAAAGGTTTGAGATCTAAATTTTGTTGTGAGTTTGAGAAGAAACTTGAGATTAAGATATTGAAATTTAGGTGGGTCTTGTAGAGTGTTAGTCAAAGAAACAATATAAGAGAAAATATCTGTTAGAAACTTGTGTTGCATGTTAAAATTCTAAAAGATTTATTATTTCCATAAAGGATTATTCCAAGATATCATGGGCTTGGGAGATGGCTCAGCAGCTTAAGGTGCTTGCTTGCTGCTGACATGTGTTAACAAGGTTTCAATTCCCTAGTGCCCACATAAAGCCAGATGCACAAAGTGGCACATGTGTCCCAAGTTTGTTTATAGTGGCAAAGGCCTAGTTGTGCTCTTACATTTTCTCACTCTTTCTCTTTAGCTCGTATCACTAGTAAAGAAAAAAGTCATTTTAAAAAGATATCATTAACACTATAAAACTAAATTGTGGAGAAAAACATATTCAATCTTTTATCCATAAAATAATTTCTTTAAGTAATACAGAAATAATAACTGCAATCAATGAATAAAAGTGGATTCTCTAATACAGACCCGTTTCCACAAAAGGGCAGAGGAATTATTAAGAAACTTGAAAAATTCTTCATTCTCTTATTATTGAAAGACATAATAATTCCATAAAGTGAAATAATACACAACATAGAATAGATAAAGTAAAAATTTTGGAATTATTTCACATTAAAGAAGGTTTAGAAGACAGGGAAGACGTATCAACTGCTAAATGCATATGAAAAATCCATAAGAAAAACTACTATGTAAGCTATGTTAAAATATAATTGAAACAAAAACGAAGGAAGGAAAGATGGGAGCAAGGAAGCAAGGAAAAAACAAAGAAAGAGCAAGGTTGGACTGAGGCATCCATCATAGGTGAAAAATGTCTGTCCCCTAAGCTATAGGTTATTAAATGAAAATTCAGGTGTCAAGGATGAGCTATCTTCTTATGAGTTGTTGGTGGCCCCCTTCATATTGCCACTGCTCTTGGTTGACCAGGGCTAGATGGTCAGACTTCAGTAATACTGAAGATTCCATACACGTTTGATTGTAGAACATAGTGAAATCCAGCTGGAACTGAGCTTTCTTCCTGCTGCCCAACTCAAATGGTGCTAAATGATCTATGCAAGCTGCTTAGGGAGAAAAGCTGCCAACATTCCTAGCTATATATAGAGTCTGTGACCCCTATTTCTGCCCGATCAGGTGAGATTTACCTTCTGCTGTAGTAGTGGAATGATAGGTATGTAGTACCTAACCATTTTCTTTTTAGATATAAGGTCTACTTCATACCAGTGATTTATTTCTGGTACTGTAAACCTCAGCAAAAGCTTGGGAAATCATAGACCTTAGTGGGAAAGCTATTACTGTTGTTTTGTCAAATGTGTATGTGCCTACCAGGCTGCCTTCTAAATATTTGTGTCTATGCCAATAGATTACTGCAGCTCTCAACTTTGGTCCGAGGAGCCTCTTTTTGCAGTGGATGGTGGCTAATCAGAGATTCATAACTGGTTAAAGAGCTGAGAATTTGAGCTGCAGAGATGGCGTAGCAGTTAATCACTTGCCTGTGAAGCCTAAGGGCCCCGGTTCCAGGCTCAGTTCCCCATGACCCACGTTAGCCAGATGCACAAGGGGGCTCATGCGTCTGCAGTTTGTTTGCAGTGGCTAGAGGCCCTGGTGCGCCCATTCTCTCTCTTTCTCTCTCTATCTGCCTCTTTCTCTCTGTCGCTCTCAAATAAATAAATTAATTAAAAAGATGAGAATTAGTGACTGGTGATGCTCAGGTTTTAATGGAAGAGCAATATCATCCCCTTCCCCAATGTTGAGGGAAGATTTCAGAAGAGAGAACAGAGAGGAACAATATAAGAGATGGGAGATAGAAAGTAATGGTGTGAAATTGTGTTGAACAAACGTGACATGGCCACGGCACTCATGAACTCACAGTAGTTTGTATCTGCACAAGACTTGATATCCCATAATAAAGTTATATTTCATTTCAATGTGCATGCTTTGTGTGTGTGTGTGTGTGTGTGTGTGTGTGTGTGTGTGTGTGTATGTGTGTATGCATTCATGAATTCATTTACAGGTATAATTTTAATATCAGTACTGTGATATAGTAATGTTACTATCTGCATTCTTGTGTGATACTCCAAAAACTCTCTAATGTTATGTTGTATGGCAAAAGATGATTGTGGAACCAAATTTCAAAATTAATTATTTAGAGTTATTTGGCTGAGACTAACCTAATCACACAATTCTATAAAATCAGAATATTTCAGTGAAAAAGTAAAAAGTGTTATCAAGCAGAAATCAGGGTGATTCAAAGTATAGGAGTGTCCTAGTATCTAGTATGGTATTAGAGGTGTTCACCTGAAGGTGACACCATGACATGTGACACAGAAAACCTTAAGGAGCTAAGAGAAGTTTTTCACCCTTCAGTTGGCATGGACATAACTATGTCAAGAAACTGAATAACCTTGGAATCAGATTCTTGTGAGAGACCGCTAGTCTAGATAGGCTCCACGTTTATGGTTATGCAGATTCAGATGTATAACAAGGCAACTGTTGCAGTCAGATTCTCACTGCTAGCAGAAAACACCCAAGCAAGAGCATACTGTTGTGTGTGTGTGTGTGGGGGGGGGGGGTTCGGCTTATAGACTCCAGGGAAAGCTCCATGATAGAAGGGATAAATAATGGCATGAGCAGAGGGTGGACATCACCTCCTGGGCAACATCAGATGGACAACAGCAGAAGAAGAGTGTGCCAAACACTGGGAAAGGGACACTGGCTGTAATACCCATAAGCCTGCCCCCAACAATATCTGCCTGCAGTAAGTGTTAATTCCCAAATCTCCATTAGGAGGGAACCTAACATTCAGAATACCTAAGATTTTTGGGGACACCTGAATCAAACCACTATGGTAACCAAATGAACCCCATGAACTTCTGACCAATAGTGTTGTGAAATAAATATTTGTGTCTCTTCGTCTACCAAATTTGCTAATTTGTTATGGAATCAACAGAAAAAATACTACACATGCTCATTATAACCCTAGATGAGAAACAATTCTCACTTCTCACTAAAGTAGAAAGAATACAACCCTTGCAGCATAAGCATGAAATGTAATAAAATGCATAATTGTGAACAAAATGGAACTTTATACAACATAAATTCACTGCTTTGTGAAAAAGAAGACAGAAACAGAGAAGCATATACTGTATATGTGTGTGTGTTTATCATATACCTTACACACAATTAAAGGTGGATCATCATAGGTACTTCACTAGTTTTCCTGTATAGCTGGTTACCAATTTGTATCCACTTTTAGAAAAATACATTAAATTTCATCTTAATAAGCAATCCCATATGCCATTATTTGAGTGTATATTACTAGGATTCAAGAGTTTTCATGGAGCAAAAGATAAATGTCACTTTTATCACTTTTACCCAGAAACAATTGTGAAACCAGTCTAACGAGTAGAACAGAAACTGAAGAAATATAAATCTAGCTATGATTATGTAACTCATGGGAAAGAGGACTGCACTGCAACAGTGATGGGACATTCCCAATGAGCACTGCCAATTCAATTGAATATCCATGTTAAAAGTGAACCTTGAGAACTGGGCATGGTGATGCATGCCTTTAATCCCAGCACTCCCTGGAGAGGTAGGAGGGTTGTTGTGAGTTTAAGAGACTAAGTAGTTAATTTCAAGTCAGCCTGGACCAGAATGAGATTCTACCTAGAAAGAACAAACAAACAAAAAAAGTGAACCTTGAGACTTCCAGCCAAGATGGCGACCGCCTAGCTGCGCTGCAAATCCCGGGGAAAGAAAGGCAAGATATTAAGGGTATACAGTGGATTTTAGGGGAGAGAAATCTGGGAGGGCACACAGGCGAGGGAACAGGGAATCGCCGATCCCCTTGCGGGCGGGTAGACACCCCTCGCCCCAAATAACCGCCATATTCATAGCTCTGCCCCTGCCGCTGCTGCTGCTCCGGAGCCCACACGGCTGCCACCGCTGCGCCGATTGTTCCCTGCGTGCAGAAGCTTAGACTGCTCCGCACCCTTGTCCACTCGCCCACTTACTGAGTGTGCCCAGTCCCACAGCAGCTGCTCCACAGGCTCAGACTGTGTCTCTCGCTTGTGTCAGCTCAGGTGCCATCGCCTACCTGCCTGCCGCATCGGCGGGCCGCCATTGTCCTGTGGCGGGGGAGCGCAGACTGCTTCCTGTTCCCAGCGTTCCCAGCCAAAGTTTGGGCGGCTTCAGTGCTTGGTGTCTCAGTGCCACTCCTAGCTCAAATGCAGGCAGCTTTGGCACATTACTGCTTGAGAACTCAGGCAACTTTGGCGCCCCTGCCAGGCAGTAGATAGGCGGCTTTGGCAAGTGACAGCCAAAGCCCAGGCTTCTTGGCAACACCACCAGGCTGCATAAGATTCCCATTGTTCTTGAGCCCAGGCTGATACGCCCACCTATCTGCCCATACACTGTCATGGGCAGAAAACAGCGCAAAAGAAATAACATGAAAAATCAAATGCAAGAAAATCCAATTAGATCACCCAGTCCCACAATGAATACATCTAACCAAAACATAGAAGAACCAATAGGACCAGAACACCAAATTGAAGCGATGAGCAATGCAACCCTGACCAACCTACTGGTAGAACTTGCAGGAAAGCAACAAAGGCTGACAATCGTGTGGATGCTGCCATCACTAAACTAGAACTAATAGATAAGAAATTGGAAGGATTAGATAAGAAATTGGAAGGATTTCAAAGAGAGTTAAGAGATTTGAGGGAGAGTGAAAAAAAAGAAGACCTTAAAAATCAGCTGGCCATGCTAAATGAAGACATAAAGAAATGCAAGGATGAACTCCAAGAATCATCAAGAAAATCAGAAAATGATATGAAAAGGGAGCTTGACAGAGGGATGGAAATTATACATAGAAGAATAATAGAAAATGCAAACTTAATTGAACAAGTCCAAAACTCGCTAGAAGCTCTCAAGAATAGAGTTAGCCAAGTGGAGGATAGAAACGCTGATCTGGAAGACAAGATGGAAGAAACAGTAGAGTTCAAAAATTTCAGTAAGTTCAAAAGCTCCTGTGAACAGAACATGAGGGAATTGTGGAATACACTTAAACGTCCCAATATCAGGATCATTGGAATACCAGAAGGAGAAGAAATTCAGACCAAAGGCATGGAGAACTTATTTCACAAAATAATTGAAGAAAACTTCCCCAGTCTCTTAAAAGAAAGGCCCATCAAGATACAAGAAGTCAATAGAACTCCAAACAGACTGGACCAAAGGAGAAACTCTCCAAGACATATTATCATTAAGACTCTAAACATTGACACCCAAGAGAAAATCCTAAAAGCAGCTAGGGAAAAACAGCACACCACCTTCAAAGGTAACCCCATCAGAATTACTTCAGACTTCTCAATGGAAACCCTGAAAGCTAGAAGGGCCTGGAATGAAACACTGCAAAGTCTAAGAACCTATGGCTTCCAACCCAAACTACTCTACCCAGCAAAAGTATCCCTCATAATAGATGGTGAAAGAAAAACATTCCACCACAAAACTCAGATTTAAAATTATATGAACACAAAACCACACTACAGAGAGTATTTCAGGAAATTCTCCACAGAGAAGAAAAAAATAATCAAACACAATTGCCTACAAGAAGCAGATCACAACAACCAAACTCAGAGTAGGCACAAAAAATTTCAATGTCCATGAAAACTCCAACCCACATTTACCATCACAATATGGCAGGGATCAAATCAAATCTCACAGTCATTACCCTAAATGTTAATGGCCTTAATTCATCCATCAAGAGACACAAGCTAACAGGATGGATCAAAAAATTAGACCCCTCAATCTGTTACCTTCAAGAAACCCACCTCACCATTAAAGACAGACATCTCCTCAGGGTGAAAGGGTGGAAAACAGTATTCCAAGAAAATGGGAATAAGAAACAAGCAGGTATAGCTATATTAATATCGGATAAAATAGACTTCAAACCAAAAATAATCAAAAAAGACAAAGAAGGCCACTTCCTACTTATCAAGGGAACGATCCATCAACAGGATATTACAATCATAAATCTGTATGCACCAAACACAGGGGCACCACAGTTCATAAAACAAAACCTACTTGACAATAAAACAGAAATAACCACAAACACCATCATAGATGGGGACTTCAATACACCATTATCAGTAATAGACAGATCATCCAAACAGAAACTCAACAGGGAAATAAGAGAGCTCAACAAAACTATAGATCACTTAGACCTAACGGACATCTATAGAACCTTCCGTCCCAAATCCACAGACTACACATTCTTCTCAGCAGTCCATGGAACATTCTCTAAAATAGACCATATATTGGGTCACAAAGACTGCCTCCACATATTTAGGAAGATTGACATAATTCCCTGCATGATATCAGATCACAATGCTATATTGCTAGAAATCAACAATAAAAGACCCACCAAGAATTCCAGACGCACCTGGAAACTGAACAGCACACTTTTAAACGATAAATGGATAGTGGATGAAATAAAAACTGAAATTGCAAAATTTCTGGAATTGAATGACAATGAGAACACATCGTACCAAAACTTATGGGACACAATGAAGGCGGTCCTCAGGGGAAAATTCATAGCACTCAATGCCTTCGTAAAAAAGACAGAAAGGTCCCAAATCAGTGACCTAACCATCCACCTGAAGGCACTGGAAAAACAAGAAAAATCCAACCCAAAGAGCTCCAGAAGGAAAGGAATAATTAAAATCAGAGCAGAAATCAATTAACTGGAAACGAAGGAAACAATTAAGACAATTGACAAAACAAAGAGCTGGTTCTTTGAAAAAATAAACAAGATTGACAAACCCCTGGCCAATCTGATCAAGCAAAAAAAGGTGAAGCTTCAAAAAAACAAAATTCAAAATGAAAAAGGAGAGATCACAATAGACATAAGTGAAATTGGGAGAATCATCAGGACTTATTTCAAAAACCTCTACTCCACAAAACTGGACAATGTGGAGGAGATGGATAAATTCTTGGATGCATACCATCTACCAAAGCTAAACACAGAGCAGATTAATCACCTCAATCAACCCATCACACTCATGGAGATTGAAAAAGTAATAAAAAACCTCCCAAAAAAGAAGAGCCCAGGACCAGATGGCTTCTCAGCTGAATTCTATCAAACCTTCATAGAAGAACTCAAACCAATCTTCCTCAAACTGTGCCACCCAATTGGTGAACAGGGAAAGCTACCCAACTCCTTTTATGAAGCTAGCATCACCCTAATTCCAAAACCAGGCAGAGATGCCACAAGAAAAGAAAACTACCGGCCTATTTCCCTGATGAATTTAGATGCAAAGATCCTAAACAAAATCCTTGCAAACCGAATCCAACAACACATCAAAACCACTATCCACCTTGACCAAGTGGGCTTCATTCCAGGAACACAGGGGTGGTTCAACATATGGAAATCTGTCCATGTAATACACCACATAAACAAGGTTAAACATAAAAACCACATGATCATTTCGATAGATGCAGAAAAGGCCTTTGACAAGATTCAACATCACTTCATGTTCAAAACATTGGAGAGAAATGGCATGGCTGGTTCATATCTTAACCTAATAAAGGCAATATACGAAGCTCCGAAGGCCCAAATAATACTTAATGGAGAGAGAATGGAGGAATTCCCATTAAGATCAGGAACAAGACAGGGTTGTCCACTCTCACCACTGCTTTTCAACATAGTACTGGAAGTCCTAGCTCAAGCAATAAGACAGGAGAAGGAAATAAAAGGGATACAATTTGGAAAGGAAGAAGTTAAGTTAGCTTTATTCGCTGATGACAGGATTATATATGTAAGAGACCCGAGAGACTCCATCCCAAAACTCCTGAAGGTGATTGACTCCTATAGCAAAGTAGCAGGATACAAAATCAATGCACAAAAATCAGTAGCCTTCCTTTATGCAAAGGACAAAGATACAGAAAAAGAAACAAGGGACATAGTCCCATTTTCAATTGCAACAAAAAAAAAATAAAATACCTTGGAATAACGTTAACCAAGGAAGTGAAAGATCTATACAATGAAAACATAAAAAAACACTCAAAAAAGAAATTGAGGCAGACTTGAGAAAATAGAAAGACCTCCCATGTTCCTGTATAGGCAGAATTAACATTGTGAAGATGACAATCCTACCAAAGGCAATATACAGATTTAATGCAATTCTAATTAAAATCCCTACCTTGTTCTTCACAGAGATAGAAAAAATGATCTCAAATTTCATATGGAAAGGCAGAAGGCCTCGCATTTCCAAACATATCCTCAGCAAAAGAAATACCTCTGGAGGCATCACCATACCTGATCTAAAGCAATATTACAAAACCATAGTAATAAAAACAGCTATATTACAAAGCCATAGTATTAAAAACAGCATGGTACTGGCATAAAAACAGGAGTATAGATCAATGGAATAGACTTGAGGACCCGGACTTTGGGTCAAGCAACTATAGCTACTTGATATTCGATAAAGGCCCAAACAATATAGGCTGGAAAAAAGACAGCATCTTCAACAAATGGTGCTGGACAAACTGGATAACCATATGCAGGAAAGTGAAACTTGACCCACACATTTCACCATGCACTACACTCAAGTCCAAATGGATCAAAGATCTCAATATAAGACCAGAAACTCGAATACTACTGGAGGAAAATTTAGGAAGTACTTTCCATGATATAGGAATGGAAAAAGACTTCCTGAACAAAACCCCAGTAGCTCATGAACTTAAACCGTCACTCAACCAATGGGATCATATGAAGCTGAAGAGTTTCTTTACAGACAAGCATACAATAAGCAAAGCCAATAGATTACCCACAGAATCGGAGAAAATATTTGTGGGTTATCCAACTGATAGAGGCCTAATCTCTAGAATCTACCAAGAACTCAAAAATCTAAACAGTAAGAAGTCAAACACCCCACTCACAAAATGGGGCAAAGAGCTGAACAGGCAGTTCACCGAGGAAGAAATACAAATGGCAAACAAACACTTAAGAAAATGTTCATCATCCCTAATCATCAGAGAAATGCAAATTAAAACAACTATGAGATTCCACCCTACCCCAATAAGGATAGCAAACATCAAAAAATCAAATAAAAATAAATGCTGGCGAGGATGTGGAGAAGTAGGAACACTCATCCACTGTTGGTGGGAATGTAGGATGGTACAACCACTTTGGAAAGCAATATGGAGACTTCTGAAAAAGCTGAGTATAGAGATACCAACAGACCCAGTTATTCCCTTACTGGGCATCTACCCTAAAACCTTCAAACCAAGGACTAAAGAGATTTGCTCAACCATGTTTATAGCGGCTCAATTTGTAATAGCTAAGAGCTGGAATCAACCCAGATGTCCATCACTAGAAGAATGGATAACTAAGATGTGGTATATCTACACAATGGAATTCTATACAGCAGTAAGAAAAAATTACACAATGAAATTTGAGGAAAAATGGTTGAACCTGGAACAGATCATTCTCAGTGAACTTACCCAGTCACAGAAAAAAAAATTGCCACATAGTCTTACTCATCTACAGCACATAACCTGAATCTACCAAAGACACCTTACATACCCAGCAAGCATCTCCTAGACTAGACACTACTATGGAAGGGGAGGGAGGAGAGGGCATCAAAGGGGTGGGAAACACAAATCTAGACCCAAACAGCAATGGTACCATAATCTTCTACTTACTAAAAGACAGTCCAAATGGCTGATCCTTCACCAGGCCCTTACAGGGAACACCTGAACCACAAGACACTGGATAGGGTAAGATTAAGACTAACCTTAATCTCCTACATCTTCCCTCCCTCACTCCCCCCCTCTCTGTCTCTCTCTCTCTTATCTCTAACTCTTGTATATTATTTATCTTTTTCCTCATTTTCTTAGTGGGCCCTGACCTGTAACTCCCAGAACCAGCATGGGGCTATCATCCACAATGAGCTTTTGATCAGAGAGACCTACCAGGTTTCCTAAAAGACTGACAGATTTCTGTCAGAGTACTTGATGACCCACCAACGGCTGGTGGTAAGACCCTACTGCTGAAGATACCTTATGTGATTGACATGCAAATTAGAATGGCATGGCTGGAAGTTGGAAGAGAGTCAGTCCCCAGATAGTCAGTGCATCTAGTGCCAGAAGGTGCTACATGGGCGACTGGGGGAAATTGTCCAATATTTATCGAAGCAACGCATGGTCTAACCTACTTAGCAGCAAATAACTTATTGTGATGCCCACACAAGTGCAGTGGTGGCACACAGCCATGGTGGGGAACCAACTGCTCTCAATTTGGCTAACTGATCCCCTCACTGGTATGGGACCCATAGCTGGAGCTGAGAAACAAGTCAGAACCAGATCCAAACGTAAACCCACTCTCCAATATCAAGCTACCATTAATTGTGGGCTACAAGAGGGCCTACACCTATTAAATTCTCTATTAAAAAAAAAAAAAGTAAGGGTTATCTCATTTGTCCTGGTGCTAACTTACTCTGTGTTGGAGAATCTGCTTCTCTTTTTCAGATAGATGTAGATCCTAAGGAGAGAGCCACCCCATCATACCTCAAAAGGGCCCCGGCTGAAACTAAGAAAAAAATGGAGAAACAAGCAAGGGGGCTGTTTTCCTGATGA
The DNA here is from genome assembly GCA_036346955.1 of Dipus sagitta. Lineage (NCBI taxonomy): Eukaryota > Metazoa > Chordata > Mammalia > Rodentia > Dipodidae > Dipus > Dipus sagitta. Next base: position 86,193,471 of record CM070771.1, on the reverse strand, counting down.
ACCGGATACCAGCACAAGGGGGAAGGAGATCAGCACAGAGAAAAATCAACTCCTACCAAATCAGAGAACCAGAGCCTCAGAGGCCCCCAACACCTCATCACTGAAGCAGACCAAAAATGAACCCAACATGGCTCAGGGAAATTTTGCGGAAGTGGGGGCAGAAAGAATGTCAGAGTCACATGTTGGGTCATGAGATGCAGAGACATTGATCTTACCCATAACTGTGGGCTAACTCCACAATGCATGACCCGTATACCTCAACAAGGTGGGGCCAAGGGGAGGGGGTAGGTCACGGGTGAGCCTAATAATGGTACCAAACTGTCTGTATTTGCTGAATACAGAACTGACTAATAAAGAAAAAAAAAGTGAACCTTGAATTCTTCCTAACACTATTTAAAAAATTAATTTCAGATGAATAATAGAAATTAAGGATAAAGGTTCAAAAGATGGCTTAGCAGTTAAGATGTTTGCCTGCAAAGCCAAAGGACCCAGGTTAGATTCCCCAGTCCCCACATAATCCAGATGCATGAGGTGGCACATGTGTCTAGAGTTCGTTTGCTGTGACGACAAGCCCTGATGTGCCAATTCTCTCTACCTCTATCTGCCTCTCTCATTCCCTCACTTAATCAAATAAATGAATAAAATATATACAAAATTTACAAAAAATAAATGAAAGATGAAATGATTGAGCCTTAAGATAAGAAACTATATGGCAAAGACTTCTTGAATAGTATTCAACAACAAAAAAAAATAACTTAAACTACATTAAAAAGAAGAATAGCTGGCATTCAAAGACAATAAATCTTTAAAGAAATTTGAAAATAAAAACTATTGTTATTAATATATGTGTATCAGAAAGATATATTTATCTATCATTTATATATCACATACTTATCTTTGTACTCTATATTCTGTCTTTGACAAGATCTTGTGAAGTGAATGATTAAAATGAATGATTTCAATAGATAATTTAAATTAAGATAGGCTCATCTGTTTAGCCAAATTATTGCTTTATGTACATTCACCATTAAATAAGAAAACACCTACAAATGATTACAGATTCAACATAAACATATTTAATGAAACTCAAGAAACATTTAAATCATTTATAAAGCATTGGAGCAATTGAAAAATCAAGTGCTGATGAGTTAAGATATGGAAAACAAAAAAATGATCATGCAGTTTCTTGATAGCCTGAGTACAAGCTATGAAAATGATTTTGACAGCACCTTAAGTTGTATTTATCTAGGAAACCTAACTCTTTATCTTGTCAGACATGAGAATGCACTCCTAGGAAGGATTCATAGATAGCTGACCATGGCATCAGTATGAAGAACTCTCATAGGCTTTTTGGTGATAAAAAAAAAAAAAGTTTTTAAGGAAAAGCAATAAATATCTTCTGTGCCAACTGCAAACCAATACAAGTTTCTGTAATGAGGGATATTTTTATGGATGGAGATGCAATGGAAATAGAAGATATTGCCAAGACAAACAACCACAACACAAAAAATGAAAGGCAATGCTCAGGAAATCTTAGGAAGCACCCACCTCCTGCATAGTTGTAAATAAATGAATGAAATGACATGTGTTCAAATGACACAGGGAACTGCTGGCATGGCCATATGGGACATTATGCTCAGAGGCTTGACTAATGCCAACTTTGTACTCTTTACTGCATAAATTTCTGACTTGAACTAGCATTTACACTTTTAGCATGCCAGGTACTGAATTGGCTCCGTTGCCCAGTACAGATGACATATCTTAATGGAGTTCTAATGCACTTGGAGTGCCAAGAATGGACCTGGGTTCAGCAAGCCACATAAATTAATCCAACATTACTAGATAAAGGAAATGCACTTTCCCACCTGGTAAAGGATTAGCAAGAGGACAAAAACATCCTTCTGAAATGTTAAAGAAAAAGAAGTATTTCATATTACTAAATTGGAACATCTTTTGGTGAAGTTTATCACACATTTAATAATATATGAATATGGGAAATTAATTTGGTTATAATATATTTACTTTAATAATTTAGTTCATGGTATTAGGATATTCCATTTTCACTCAATAATAATTTCTAAATTAACCATGTGATTTTTATAGATTGGAATGCACCTCAGATTGTAGAAAGCTTCCCAAGGATGCATGAGGCCAGGGAATCCATCCTCAGGACTGCTTAGACTGGATTTGGTGATGCATATCGGTAAACTAAGAACTGAAACATGAGGCAGGCAGATCAGAAGTTTAGACTCACACTTAGCTAAGTGTCACTCAGACACTGTCTTAGCAAATGAGTAATCAACAATACATGTATAATACATACATGTGCACTGGATTGGTTTTCAGGTGGGAGAACAGAAGCCATGTTGGGCAGGAAGCTGTAACTGCTTGATTCAGTCCTAATCCAGTGGTAAACTTTGCTCAATCTCCTTTTAAGTTGACTTTCAGAGCTCATAACCTCTTCAGATACATTTTATTAATCTTTAGAAGGAAGTGTGTATGTGTTTTTGTATGTGTGTGTGCATATGTACTTTAATACATAATAAAGCTCTCATTCTGTGCTTCTAGGTTATATGACACATTACCCCAAGGAAAATTTAAAGCTATAAAAGTAATATTTGTATTTAAAAGTTTTCTGAGTTTAATATGTTTAGTTCAAAAATGGGCAGCATTCCACTGGGCAACTTTGCCTATCACTAGGGGTCCAAATGTTCAGTTTTAAAGCATATCATCATCCCATTCTAAACCATTCATCATGGCTTGCTGAGTAAACTTTCAAATTATATGAGCAATATTTTTAAATTATACAAACCTGGATGACGGATTCAGATCTCCTCCTATAATGAGTCTGATCTCTATGCCTGTTACTTTCACTGTGAGTAAACTTTGCATTGCTTGACTTTTAACAAAGTTCTATTAAACATTAATTTTATATATAAGGAACTGTATTAGTAATTTATTCACTAACATTTACTCTTTTTCTGATATATATATATATATATATATATATATATATATATATATATATATATAATTTGTTTTGATTTCTTTTTTTAAAATTTATTTATTTATTTATTTATTTATTTATTTTTGCAATTTTTATTAACATTTTCCATGATTATAAAAAATATCCCATGGTAGTACCCTCCCCCCACTTTCCCCTTTGAAATTCCATTCTCCATCATATCCCCTCCCCATCTCAATCTTTCTACTTACATGTATACAATACCAACCTAATAAATGCCTTCCTCCCTTCCTTTCTCTTCCCTTTATATCTCCTTTTTAACTTACTGGCCTCTGCTACTAAGTTTTTTCCTTCTCACACAAAAGCCCAATCATCTGCAGCTAGGATCCACATATGAGGGAGAACATGTGGCGCTTGGCTATCTGGGCCTGGGTTACCTCACTTAGTATAATTCTTTCCAGATCCATCCACTTTTCTGCAAATTTCATAACTTCATTTTTCTTTACCGCTGAGTAGAACTCCATTGTGTAAATGTGCCGTATCTTCATTATCCACTCATCAGTTGAGGGACATCTAGGCTGGTTCCATTTCCCAGCTATTATAAATTGAGCAGCAATAAACATGGTTGAGCACGCACTTCTAAGGAAATGAGATGAGTCCTTAGGATATATGCCTAGGAGTGCTATGGATGGGTCATAGGGTAGATCAATTTTTAGCTGTTTTAGGAATCTCCACACTGATTTCCACCATGGCTGGACCAGATTGCATTCCCACCAACAGTGTAGAAGGGTTCCTCTTTTTCCACATCCCTGCCAACATTTATGATCATTTGTTTTCATAATGGTAGCCAATCTGACAGGAGTGAGATGGAATCTCAATGTAGTTTTAATCTGCATTTCCCTGATGACTGGTGATGTAGAACATTTTTTTAGATGCTTATATGCCATTCGTATTTCTTCCTTTGAGAATTCTCTATTTAGCTCCATAGCCCATTTTTTGATTGGCTTGTTTGATTCCTTATTATTTAACTTCTTGATTTCTTTGTATATCCTAGATATTAATCCTCTATCAGATATATAGCTGGCGAAGAATTTTTCTCATTCTGTAGGTTGCCTCTTTGCTTTATTCACTGTGTCCTTTGCAGTGCAAAATCTTTGTAATTTCATGAGGTCCCAGTGGTTAATCTGTGGTTTTATTGCCTGAGCAATTGGGGTTGTATTCAGAAAGTCTTTTCCAAGACCAATATGTTGAAGGGTTTCCCCTACTTTTTCCTCTAGCAGTTTCAGAATTTCAGGTCTGATGTTAAGGTCTTTAATCCATTTGGACTTAATTCTTGTGTATGGAGTGAGAGAAGAATCTATTTTCATCCTTCTACAGATATATATCCAGTTTTTCCAACATCATTTGCTGAAGAGGCTGTCTTTTCTCCAATGAGTATTTTGGGCTTTTTTATCGAATATCAGTGGCTATAGCTACCTGGAGTTACATCTGGGTCCTCTATTCTGTTCCATTGATCTACAAGTCTGCTTCTGTGCCAGTCCATGCTGTTTTTGTTATTATGGCTCTGTAGTATAGGTCAAAATCATGTATGGTGATACCACCAGCCTTATTTTTGTTGCTCAGTATTATTTTAGATATTCAAGGTTATTTATTATTCCAAATGAATTTTTGGATTGTTTTTCCTATTTCCATGAAGAATGCCATTGGAATTTTGAAAGGGATTGCATTAAATGTGTAGAATGTTTTTGGTAAGATTACCATTTTCACAATATTGATTCTTCCAATCCAGGAACAAAGGATGTCTTTCCACTTCCTAGTGTCTTCTGCAATTTGAGTGTTTTAAAGTTCTCATTGTAGAGATTCTTTACTTCCTTGGTTAGGTTTTTTCCAAGGTAATTTATTTATTTATTTATTTTGTTTTGATGCAATTGTGAATGGAAGTGATTCTCTGATTTCATCCTCTGTGTGTTTGTTGTTAGCATATATGAAGGCTACTGATTTCTGTGTATTTATTTTGTATCCTCCAACATGGCTGTAGGTTTTTATCAGCTCTAACAGTTTGCTAGTAGAGTCTTTAGGTTCCTTTATATATAGAATCATGTCATCTGCAAATAATGATAATTTGACCTCTTCGTTTCCAATTTGTATCCCTTTTATGCATGTCTCTTGCCTCATTGCTATGGCTAAGACTTAAAGAACTATATTAAATAAAAATGGGGACAGTGGACACTCTTGGCTGTTCCTGATTTTAGTGGAAAAGCTTCCAGTTTTTCCCCATTTAGTAATATGTTGGCTGTAGGCTTATCAAAAATAGCCTTTATTATATTGAGATATGTTCCTTCTATTCCCAGTCTCTGTAGGACTTTTATCATGAAGGGATGTTGGTTTTTGTCGAATGCTTTCTCTGCATCTAATGAGATGATCATGTGATTTTTGTCCTTCAACCCATTTATATAATGAATAACATTTATAGATTTGCATATGTTGAACCATCCCTGCATCTCTCGGATAAAGCCTACTTGGTCAGGGTGAATGATCTTTCTGATATATTCTTGTATTCGGTTGCCAATATTTTGTTGAGAATTTTTGCATCTATGTTCATGAGGGAGATTGGTCTGTAATTTTCTTTTTTTGTTCTATCTTTGCCTGGTTTTGGTTTCAGGGTGATGCTGGCTTCATAGATGGAGATTGGTAGAATTCCTTCTTTTTCTATTTCATGGAAAAGCTTAAAAAGCAATGGTGTTAGCTCTTCCTTGAAGGTCTGGTAAAATTCAGCAGTGAATCCATCTGGGCCTGGGCTGTTTTTAGTTGGGAGATTTTTGACAACTGTTCAGATCTCCATGCTTGTTATAGGTCTATTGAAGTGATTATTCTCATCTTGGTATAATTTACGTAGGTCATATAAATCAAGGAAATCATCCATTTCTTTCAGATTTTCATACTTTGTGGAGTATATGCTTTTATAATATCTCCCTACGATTTTTTGAATTTCTCTGGCATCTGTTGTGATGTTACCTTTTTCATCTCTAATTTTATTAATTTGTGTCTCTTCTCTCTTCCTTTTGGTCAGATTTGCTAAGGGTTTATCAATCTTGTTTATCCTTTCAAAGAACCAGCTCTTTGTGTCATTAATTCTTTGATTTTTTATTTGTTTCTATTTCATTAATTTCTGCCCCAATCTTTATTATTTCTTCCTGTCTACTGATTTTTGGTTTGCCTTATCCTTCTTTTTCCAAGGCTTTAAGGTGAAGCATTAGGTCATTTACTTGTGACCTTTCTAATTTCTTAATATAGGCACTTAAAGCTATAAATTTACCTCTAAGAACTGCCTTCATTGTGTAGTGTATTGTTTAGTTTCCATGATTTTGTGTATGCTCTATAGCCTTTCTTGCTATTGATTTGTAGTTTGATTCCATTGTGGTCAGATAGAATGCAAGGAATTATTTCAATTTTCCTGAATTTGTTAAGATTTGCTTTGTGTCCTAATATATGGTCTATTTTAGAGAATGATCCATGTGCTGCTGAAAAGAATGTATATTCTGCAGCATTTGGATGAAATGTCTTGTATATATCTGTTAGGTACATTCCTTCTATGACCTCATTTAGTCCAGATGCCTCTCTGTTTATTTTTTCCAGGATGACCTGTCAATTGATGAGAGTGGGGTGTTAAAGTCACCCTCTACCACTGTGTTTGGTGTTATCTGTGACCTTCGTTCTAATAGTGTTTGTTTGATGAATTTGGGAGCCCCCATGTTAGGTGCATATATGTTTAGGATTGCAATGTCATCATGTTGGAGTGTGCCCTTTATCAATATAAAGTGACCTTCCTTATCTTTCTTGACTAATGTTGGAGTGAAGTCTGCCTTGTCAGCTATGAGGATAGCAACCCCTGCTTGTTTTCTGGTCCATTTGCTTGAAACACCATTTTCCAACCTTTCACCCTAAGATAATGCCCATCCTTTGTAGAAAGGTGAGTTTCTTGGAGACAACAAATTGTAGGATCCTGCTTTTTAACCCAGTCTGCAAACCTATGTCTTTTTTTGGGGCATTGAGGCCGTTGTTATTAAGAGATTTTATTGAAAGTTGTAAGGTGTGTATTTATGTTTGCATTTTTTTTTATGGTTCCGGTTCTACCTTTCTCTCTTGTGTTAACTAGTATTTGAGTATTGCTTGTTGTTTTCCAGGTTCCTTCTATGTGTGCTTTTCCTTCTCTTCAGCATGGAGGATTCTTTCAAGTATTTTCTGTAGAGCTGGTTTTGTCTTCAAATACTCCTTTAGCCCGCTTTTGTCATGGAATGTCCTTATTTCTCTGTCTATTTGAAAGGATAATTTTTCAGGATAAAGTAACCTTGGTTGACAGTTGTTATCTTTCAGAATTTGGAATACATCACTCCAAGCCCTTCTGGCTTTGAAACTTTGTGTTGAGTAATCTGCTGTGATCCTGATGGGCTTGCCTTTGTAGGTAACTTGATTTTTCTCTCTAACTGCTTTCAATATTTTTTCTTTGGATTGTGTGTTTGGTAGTTTGATTATAATATGGCAAGGAGAGGTTCTTTCCAGGTTTTGTCTGGCTGGGGTTCTATAGGATTCCTGTATCTGCATTGGCACCTCTTTCCCAATTTGGGGGAAGTATTCTTCTATGATTTTGTTGAAGATGCCTACTATGCCTTTGGAGTGAAATTCTTCTCCTTCTACTATGCCCTGAATTCTTATGTTTGATCTTTTCATAGTGTCCTGAATATCTTGAAATTCTCATTCATACTTTTCTGTTAATTTGTCTTTCTCTTTGTTGGACTGTATTAGATCTGCCACCTGGTCTTCTAGCTTAGATATTCTATCCTTTCCTTCATCCATTCTGCTTGTGAGATTTTCTATAGAGTTTTCTATTTCATTAACTGTGTTCTTCATTGCTAGTGATTCTGACTGGTTTTTCTTTATTATTTCTATTTCCTTATTTATGTCTTGTATTGACTTCTTTATTTCGTTAAATTGGTGCCCTGCATCATCTTTGATTCCTTTGATTTCCTCTTTGATTCCTTTGGTTTCCTCTTTGATTCCTTTGGTTTCCTCTTTGATTCCTTTGATTTCTTCTTTGAGTTCATTGAACATATTTACAATCATTCTTTTGAAATCTTTCTCAGGCATTTCCTCTAATTTGTTCTCACTGGAGGTCATTTCTGATGCATTGATACTTTTTGGTGAATTTATATTGCCTTGGTTTTTGGTGTTTCTTGTGTTATCATGTATATGTTTTTGCATCTTGGATTAAGTTACTGCTTAGATTTTCCAGTTAGCTGGGTATTCTTAGCTGTATCAATTGATCTGATGTTGTATATCTTCAATGTAGGAGATTAATATGTTAGGTGTGGCTCTTAACACTCTCAGAGTATCTAGACAAGTGTTCCTAGCGGTTGAGTTTGCCTGCTATGGGAGTATTCAAGTAGGCTGAGTGGAATAAAATACAGGTATATTCTAAAAGTTAACTAAACACTGTACACATTCTGTCAAAAACAGCACTGAGTATTTATGCAAGAGTAGGTATTATAAGAACCAGATCCTCTTTCAACAAAGAGGTAAAGAGTTCTGGTCTTTTGAGGGATCCAAGTCAGCTTGTGACCGAGTGAGACCCTTCCCTGGTTGAATCCCAGTTACCTTTATGGATGCTTTTGGTCTCAGTCAAGTTGTTGGCTTGGTTGTTGGGCTGCTGTTCTGTTTTCTGGAACTGGGCACTGGCTTTTCCTGCGGGGCAAACCAAGCCTGGCAAATGTGGCCCTGCAGATCGGCACCCCTGCTGCTGGATCAGCCGCTGCTGCTGCTGCTGCTGCTGCTGCTGGAGCTGCCTCTGCTGGATCCGCTGCTGCTGCGGCTGGATCTGCCACTGCTGCTGGTGAATCTGCCGCTGAAGCTGCTGGAGCTGCTGCTGCTGGATCCATCGCTGCTGAAGCCGCTGTAGCCGGTGCCAGAGCTGCTGATGTTGCTGTTGGAGCCAGAGTCACAGCTTTCACCGCTTCTTCCGCTGCCGGAGCCCGGGCCACTGCTGCCGGACCTGCTTAGGCCTGCCCGTGTGGGCTCTGGATGCTCTGGATCTCTCCTACTTCTGTGCTGCCATTTTAATCTCTTGTACACCTCTGTTTTTAGTAAAGTTGTGTATTTTGCTGTGTTTTCCTTGGCTTTTTCTCCCCTAGGCTGCTTTGTCGTGGTTCCTATGGTGCCATCTTGACCAGAAGTCTTTATTTTTATTTAATGAAAATTTTACTATAAACTATGTAATGACCACAGGTTTATAGAGGAACAGAACCAATAGACACAAGAAGATGAGGACCAATATTGTAGCCCTGGTCAAAGAATCAGATCAGAAAACTGCTGAAGACTCAATAGTATGAGTCAAAGTTGAAAGGTTGAAGAAGTTTGAAGCCCATGGCAGCAGAAATCAAGATCCTTCCTATGGAAGAAGGGTGATTGGAGAGGTGTAGTTTTCCTTCTTTTTGCACTTTTCTTTTATCTGGACCCTCAGCCTGCTGGACAGTACTGTCTACATTAAGGGTGAGTCTTCTTCCCTGTGCTGCTGTCTTGTGAGTTAGTTATCTAAGGAAGTTGACTCACAGATACAAACAGAAATGTGCTTACTAACATCTTTGTCAACAACTCCTACCAAGCTGACAATGAAGATTAACCATTTTTACAATTTATGTCAATAAATTCTAAGTAGTTCTTGGTTCCTTGCCAATGTAAAATATTGAGACTGTTTCCTTGTGGTTATAATTTGAAATTGCATATACACAAAAATAAGCACTGGTAACTCTTCTTTGCTGACTCTGTCCCACTGAGAGTCCTCTTAAGTGGAGTTATTAATAATCACTTTGGAGCTTTGAAAGCCTCAGCCGATCTTTGATTGAGGATGGGGAATTGTGCCTACCAACCCTGAGTCTTTTATAATATTTCCATCCCCTTTTACCCCAGTATTCCCTGAGCCTTGGAAGTCATGTTAGAAATCTGATTTAGTGTTGAATTCTCTGTAGCCTGTATTTTTTTTTTTTTTATGAGATTTGAGTGACTGCAGTATTTGTCACTGCCTCCTTGCCACTGGTTTGCAGGCTAGCAGTTAGAGCAGTACTATCATTCCACTTCCTCTGTAATGACTCCTATACCACAGTAGGTGGGGTAGATTTGACCCATCTTGTGGTATGCAGTCAGATGTATTTCCTTGTATTTCTGTATCCTGGATCTTATCTGTAATCTCTGTCATCTGTAAGATAAAATAGATTCTCCAACCAAAATTGAGAGCAGCTTGGATTAAAGTGGATAAACATAATTATTTGAGATATTTTTTGCTTTTGATGTGTGTGCCCTCTATTCTTCTTCAAAGAGCACTAGAGCTTTTCTCTAGGGGTTATGTGTTTCATATCCATGGGGTTCTGACTTATTTTCCAGTACCAGGTGTGAATTCTTACCCATTGAGTTGATCTCATGTCCAATCTGAGAACAGTTGGTAACCTGCATGGAATGTGTGCCACTATTGTACAAGTGTGTACCTTTTGTTCAGCTGGTTGAGCTCATAGCCTGAAAATCCTGCTTATTCACACTCTTGGAAATCATTGTTCCCAGGCAGCCTCCATAGCACTTTCCAGAACTATGAGGGCTAGCCAGGAGGGAACTGGTTTCCTTCTCTGTTCCTGCATGGTATCTCAATATCCTGTAACCACCGATTATGATATCTTCAGCAATATAGTCTTATCTTTTAGCTTTGGAAAGTAACCAAGTGTTTTGCCAATGACCTGTATTAGTTTGGGAATGTCATGAGTCTCCCAGTTGAACAGCTTACTGTGTAACATAACCCAATTCTGAAAGTGGAATTTACCAGCCAAATCCATGATTTTAGGGTTCAGCTTTCTCTGTCTCCTACAGGGCTCTTGGGTCTGGATCCTCCCTTCTTGTTTAGGGCTATCTTTTGTAGAATGTTATTCAGGAAAAAGGTTTCTATGATAATGATTTATGTCATCATTACTTTTGTGAAATTTCTCCCCTCCCTTCCACTATCGCCCTGATACCCTTCCACCACCTGTAATCTTTCCTCTTTCCTTCCTTCCTTCCTTCCTCCCTCCCTCCCTCCCTCCCTGCCTCCCTTCCTTCCTTCCTTCCTTCCTTCTTTCCTCCCTCTCTCTCTTTCTTTATTTCTCTCTTTATCTTTATTTCTTCCTTTCTTTTTTCTCTTTCTTGACTTATTGGTTGAGTAGCCCTTCCTTCTCTACTCCTTATCTCTCCCCCCTTCCCTAGCTTAATTCTAGTTCAATATCATTACTCCTAATACTTACTACCACTTGCAATCAACTCAACTTATTCTTTATGGTTTTTCTATTTATTTTATGAATTCATTTTTGATTCCCTCTTTTTTGAAAATTTAGTTGGTTTGCTAAAGTATGAAATTTATTAAGGCCCCCACAGCATTACATTGCAATCTTATATATACAGCTTTATCTAAAATAGACTATAATTTATCTTAATAACTCTAAGCACATGTTCATCAGAGACTTTGGATAGATAGACAGACAGACAGACAGACAGATTATAGATTAGATATAGATAATCTACCAGAAACACTATTTTAAGCATGGACAATTAATGTTCCCAAATCATAATTTTACAAAACCATATGTTACTTTGCTTCTGAGAAAGGTGTATGCTACATCGTCAAAGCTGACCTCAAAGCCTTGATCATTCTATCTCAGCCTCCTGAGTGTCCAATCCAGGGCTGTGTCCTCATGTCTGGCTCTGTTCCTTATCACTTATAAATACTTAAAAATATGCCAACCAAAAATATGCCCAAGGCTGATATTCTTCAGTACTTTTTGTCAAAGTATTGTCAAATAGTAGATACAGAGAAACATTTTATTAGTTTCATTGGCTCATTAGCCAGTATACTTACTAGAATCGTGCCAGATTATGGTGCTCTGAATAGATTTTAATTGAATAAATAATGATGTCTGAAAATCGTTAATCTATATTTTCATAGAATTATTTCTACCTATTCTTTTAATTTCAGTAATAAAGCCATCACCAGTATATATGCCTTTTTTCTACAGAAATATCCAGTGCAATTTATGTTGAAATCTTTAAATTAGGCTTAAAATGTTTCACTTCACTAGTTTTAGCTATTATGTTTAAAAATTAAAATAAAAACAAGATTAAAAAATGGTTGTACAGTAGTGTCATAGGCTCATAAATATTTAGCTATCCTCAGATTTAAAAATTTATTTCATAGAGAGAGAGGAAGGAGAGGGAGGAAGTATGGGGATGCCAGGGCTTTCTGTCTCTGGTGGTGGGGGTGATCTTGATGCACATGCACCACTTTGCACATCTGGCTTTATGTGGGTACTAGTGAATTGAACCAGAAGTGTAGAATTTGCAAGCATGTGCCTGTAACCATTGAACCGCCTTTTCAGCCTAGTATTGGAGTTTTATATAATTAAATTGTATCTGAGAAATTAATTTGAAGATGAATATTTGAACATATAAATATATGTACATATATCTACATTTATTTTTCCTAAAATAAACTTCTTCATAGTAGCTTTTTTTTTTTTCTGTAGAGCATAGGTTGAGTGATGTTTCTGAAAGCACTGTCTTACATCAACATAACTCACCCTGCAGAGGTGATTCTTGCCCTGTCTTTAGGATGGAAGGCCACTTGAAACTATCACCTATCATTTGTTTTCAAGTTAAGAGTCACAACTGAAAAGAAAAATTGATTTTAATATTTTTGTATCTGTTTTAAAGATTTCAAACTAAACCACTGTTAAAAGTGGTAAAGGGTGAGTATGAGTTCTCATTACAAATGAGTTTTTAGATTTGTTACTATATATTACTGTCCTACTTGTTGGTATTTCCTTGTATTTCTCTGAAATGCCTCCCAAATTCTCTTATGCCCCAAGTATTTATGATGCTAGTGCTCTTTCTTTCAGGGGAGGGATATAACCCTTCTACCAGTTCAATTAAACATTATATATATATATATATATATATATATATATATATATATATATAATCTGCTTTATATGAACTGAGGCTACTTTGATGAATGTAGTCACAGACAAAACAACACATATACTTTGTGCATATGTATGTATATAATGTGTGTATGTGCATGTGCATGTTATGTTCATGGATGCATTGAGAGGTACCAGTTACTCATGCATGTGTGTGAAGGCCAGGGATGAAAGTCGGGTGGACTTCCACAATGTCTCCCCATTTTTCTAGGAGACAGAGACTTAAGCCAGAGCTCAATGATTTATCTAGAATAGCTCTACTGCAAGCCTCAGGGATTGTCCTGTCTCTGCCTCCCCAGCTCTGTGGTTCTAGACATAAACCTCTGTGCCCAGCTTTTACACAGGTACTGGGCATCTGAACTCAAGTCCTCATGCTTGTACATCAGCTTTCACCCAAAAAGCATTTCCTGGCCTTGGTTGATATATATTTTAGGGATTATTAAAGGGATCTGTGAAGTCTGAAGTATTTCTCTGAAAACTAAAAAAATGCTCTGTCTAAATGCATACAGAAGAGTACCTGAACAATTGGCCAGTCTTTCCAGAGAAGAACTAATATCTTTCCTTACTCTTCTAAAGTTAAAAGAGAAGACCTAACCATGCTCTGTATTGAGCAATATTTATTCAAGTGTCACTTATGAATTCAATCACTTAGAGCTGTAAATATTCTCTGATTTTTTTTAAATCAGCACAATGTAAAATTTGCCATATTTCTCAGTAATTCCTTCAGATAACTAAGAGGAGTTTCTGATGGAACTCAAAGATGTTAGAGCATATATTACAGAGATTGCCAACTCTTATGAACTGGAAGCAAGTACCCTGGTGAAATGATGAATACCAATGGGTAGTTGATATGTGTATATATAAATGACACCAACATTAGAGGTGCTTCTTTTTACTTGTACAGTTTCTTGTCATTTTTTTTTCCTCAACCCAGGAAACAGAGGCAATTACCAAATGAACTAAAATTACCTTTGCTCTACTTCAATGTCAAGGTGTTTGAACATTCAAAAATACAAGTTACAGAAATAAATATGTGCAATAATGAATATCAGAGTTCAGTCCTATCAGTGTATGTGCATGTGAGAGGATATACATGACACAAATACAAAAATGAATTAGTTAGGAAATTGATATTTGTTTATCACATGCTATTTGTTGCATGATCAGAATTAATGGTGAAAATTGAAGGATTTTATGGGATAACAGGATAGTAAAGTTAATAGCTCATAAATATTTAAATCTAATTTATCTTACATAAACAATCTGTCTTTGTTGTCCCATACACAGAGCAATTTCCAAATCCTGCTGAGGGTAAGGTGATATTTTCCATTATCACTTTCAGTTAAAGTTCACCTCATGCAGTGCCTTAGGTGTTATAAATTACTCAGTTCTGCAAACATTATTTATGTCACCAAATGCCTTATTGTCATAAAAATCAATTTTCCATAATTTTGGGAATGATTAAAGTACAAGTACAATTTTGTGGGAAGAATACAAAAATGAATAAGTTCAGAAACATTTAACTCTAATTATTTTCAAGTCTGTCCCAAATGGGAGAAAAACATGAGTGAAAGTAATTTTAAATGATAGAATATTTTTAAAAATTCTTTATAAAACCCTGTGGTTAATTTGCTTTTGCATGAAATTTGTGCGCTGTGGATCGACTCCACGGAGAAATGAATCATGCCCCGTCCTCCCTAATTGCAAAGCTGTCAAGCTCCTTTACCTTGGCAAACAGGGCTCCGTTACGATGGCTGTACAAAAACATCAGGGCTGATGAGAAGATTTGTGCCAGAAACTGTAAGCAATTAATTTCTACATTGATTTCTGGAATTCATCCAAACTTTTCAAAACTGAAAAGAGTTGTGCCACACTGTCACTCAATGGAGGCATTCCAACCAGGCTAATGGCTTGACTGAGAAGAGGTGAGGTTAACTCCATCTAATATAAAGGTTTTCGCTCCTATATTAATCTATATGTAACTGCATTTCTATTAGTGAAACATATTTATTAAAAATAAGTGAACCTACATTGTGGGGTTAGCCATCAGTTATGGGTAGGAGGAAATGTCTCTGTGTATGGCTTTGACATTCTTTCTGCTCCCTCTTCAGCAAATTTCTCTGAGCCAGGTTGGGTTTATTTTAGGTCTGCTTCAGTGATGAGGTCTTGGGAGCCTCTGTGTCTCTTTGGTAGGAGTTGATTGTTCTCTGTGTCTATCTCCTCCACCCTTGTGCTGGTACCAGGTTCACCAAGGAAATAGCACTCTTGCTTGTTTCACTAATAATTCATAGTTTCCACTGGGGTCTTTTTGAGGTATGATGGTGTGGTTCTTTCCTTAGGATCTGTGTGTATCTGAACAAGAGAAGCAGATTCTCCAATGGAGAGTAACTTTAGCACCAGATAAATGGGATAAGCCTTATTTTTTTTAGGCAGAATTTAACAGGTGTAGGCCCTCTTGTAGCCCACGATTTATAATGGAGAGCGGGCTCATTTTTGGATAGGGTTCTGACTTGTTTTCCAGCTCCAGCTATGGGTTCTGTTCCACAGAGGGGGGGAGGACAGGAAGAATGCTAACAATGGTACCAACTAGGCTGCATTCACTGAGTATAAAACCAATTAAAAAAAAAGAAGTGAACATGGGTATAGCTTGTTATAACCTATACTGGACCAGAAAAAAAAATGAATTTCAAAATGAAATCAAAATGAAATATGTCCATGGATAAAAGTTCCTGGAATTAGTATTTGAAGTCTTATCACATATCTCATACTTATTTATAGGATAATGTATTACTTAAATATTTCTCACTACTAACCTCTAGCTCTCTAGCCATATAAAAGTGATTTGCTACCATCTTATGCCTACCAATGTTGTTGCATGAGTTTACCTAGAGCTAGGATAACAACATACCAGACTGACCAGCTTAAGCAGTCAGAAATTTATTATATAGTGCATTTCAAGCTTGAAGCTTCAGAAGGTTTGATTTGCTCTGAGGACTTGGACTTTGAGTGACAGGTGGCTGATTCCTGTCTGAGTCCTCATGTGGTCTGTTCTCTGCTCACAGGTATCCCTAGTGTCTCTTTGTGAATCCAAGTTTCTTCTTTTCATTACAGCATTAACCCGATTGGATGATGGCCAACGTGCATCACATTACATTTTTACTACCTCTTTAAAGACGTTATCTTCAGATAAATACTAAGTTATTAGGTCTTCAAAGTATGAGTTGTGATGAGCACACTTCAGTCTATAAAAAATATGTTTCCAGGCAAAAATAAGAACTTTACTATTCTAATGATTTTCTAAATCATCTAAAATGAAGATATCACATGTCCCTCTGGCCCTCCAATATCCTTGAGGCAATATTTCTCCTTTGCCCAAGACTTATTTAGGTCTTCTCCTTAATGCATAAATAAGCTTATATAGCAGGATAATCATGTGTCCTTTAAAAAACTGGGTAAATCTCTGACCATCAGACACCACACTTCTATGTTCTCTCACCTGATTTTCTTTTTTATCTTGCCTCTTTCCACTATAAATGAATGCCAGATAAATGTGTCCCTTTGTGCATTTGGGTTTACATTGGTACTGGGGAATTGATCCGTTAATGGTAGGCTGTGCAAGCAAGTGCCTTTAGCCACTGAACCTGAACCTTCTCTCTAACCCTGATTTTCTTTTACACTTTTATCATTGGCTAATAAGGGTTTAATTTTTTAAACATGCTTTATATGGCCAGAGAATTATGGAAACAGTGTAGAAGTTCCTAAACAAAAAAAAAAATAATAAGAAGAAGAAGAAAAAACAACCAAAATCAGAATAACTAAATGAATTAGTATCTCTCTACTGAGTATATGTCCAAAAACATAAACTTGATATGTCAAAAACATGTCTGCAAATGCATGTTTATTCTAGCAAAAATGCTATGTTTTTAAGAATGTTAGAAAAATGTATCCCAATCTTGCAAATACATTTTCTTTGAGGAAGGGTTTCACTCTAGCCCAGGCTGACCTGGATTTCACTATGTAGTCTCAGGGTGGCCTTGAACTCATGGCAATCTTCCTACCTTTGCCTCCCAAGTGCTAGGATTTGTGCCACCACTCCCAGCACAAATACAATTTTTAACAGCTCTTTCCAATGACCATTTAATTCAATATTAGACTACACCTGTGTTAACTTTGCTGAATATTTAAAAGGGATGTCTGGCAGAGTAACATGGTTTATATATTTTACAATTTTTTTGCACATAAAGTTTATACTTTGAATGTTTTTAGGAAGGACAGGGTTATATCATGGTTATAAAAATTATAGAATTAACACATTTATACTGTGTATACTTCTAAATGCAGAGAATAGGGAACTGCCTATACATTTTATAAAATAAAATTAAAATTAAAAAATGAATTGAAGCTCAAAAAGTTGAGGTTGTTTACCTGGTTTGAAATATGAACACAAAGACCTCTGAACTACACATTCATCCAACTGCACTGATGATGGAAGATACAAGAGAGCAGCATTTTTTTCCAAGGAAGCAGACACTGATGATCATCATCATGTTATTAGGGTAATTGTTCCTGGATCATCTTTGGAGGACTTTCACTTTTTAGACAATCAGCTGAGTGTGTTTCCAGGCACTACAATTTGTGACAATCAGAACCATCTACAAAGTTCAGAGATTCAAGCCCAAAGCACTCTGGGGTCTGGCACATAAAACAAGAGTAGAATTGAAATCTGGCTTGGAATTAACGTGACTTTTATGAAGGCACAGTCCCTTCAGATGTTGCATGACATTCACAACTGGAAATTGCCTGCTGTTGGCTCTACATCTGCTTCAAAGGTGCATTTTTATCCTACAACAACTAAACAGCACAGGAAGCCAGCATACTGGAAACCAAAAGCAAATAACATGAAAGAGAAAAAGAAAAAACCTAAATATACTTAACATGCAATTTTACTTATACTGAACATTCTACTTAGAATTGAGCATACATAAAAGGGTGGTCTAAAAACTGTATTAACTGAGTACAAAAGTAATTTAAAAAAAAAAAGGTGGTCTACTTTAAGGTTTTCCTAAGTTACTTGGCAGTCTGATGTCACACATGCATGAACACATGATACAATACTAGAGCAGGAAGGTGAGGAAGGCCAATAAATTTTATAGGTAGATTCACATCTTGTGTTGCCACAAGCCCCATGATTAATTTTGGTAATTTATGTTGAACTCTTAGCACAAGGATCAACGTTCAAATACCAGAAAAATGTAAGTGTTTGCAGATCTGAACCATGAGCCCAAAAGAGGCCAGTGAGTCACAGCATCATTAAGTGTGGTATAAACCACCAAAAGATGGGTTCATGTGTGGGGGGGCAAAAAAAACTCCCCCTTTCCCCAGCCCTAATGGCAATAATGGAACAATGGACATTTCTCTAGACTGGGAGATAAGGCCTACATCAAAGTCACTAAAGTTGCTCACAGAAAAACCACAATGCATATGGTGTAATGCTAGAAATGCCCAACCATCAGGACACTTCAGCCTGAAGTTACTGTGCTTGGCATTGTTTATGCCAGGATCAGTTGAGGCACCACACCTGTGCACACATAGATGCACCTAAGACTAGGGTATCACACTGCTCTTAGAAGCTTGCCTCTGGTACCTGTGGTGAAACACTGAGCACAGGACACTGCAGCCACAGAGAAAGAACTGAGGTACTGTGATTACATGGTAAGTGGCTGCTACCACTCAAAAGCACAAGGCATCATCCTTTGCAAAGGCTAAATTCGTATCTAGCAGCCCATGCACTGAGGCCTTGAAAGCACCAAATGGTCTCTTATATCAGGAAGTGCCAACAGAGACATGCAGACAGCAATTCCAAAATTCTAGTGCTTGGGTGATAGCATGCACCTTGTGTGGGGTGTGCTCAAACTACAGGGACTATTTTTGATCTCTACAGAAGACTAGTTTCACATACCACTTTTTCTCTGCCATCACGTCAGCGGGGTTTTTCCAAGACAAAGCGAGTAGCCATTTGGCAGTGATCAACCAGCCACATTTGCGGTTATGTTTTTGTTTCAAACAACCTTACAGAAATAAACCACAAAGGACTCTGAGTTAAAGACCATGACTGAGCTTTTTGTGGTGACACATCTATGACGTGACAAGCCTGCGGGCTGAGGGAATGACTCACATCAACAGCACACCTGGAGCCAGGAGCAGGCACAGCCACAGAAGGGTCAAGATAGTGAGCTGGTATTTGTTCAGGCATTCCTGGTGGAGGAAGGTAGGGGCAGGGAAAGAGAGAGAAGGCCTTTGACCATAATCACATAGCAACAATAATAGTAACAAAATTTTAAATGTGCCTGAGATCTTGCTAGAAGGCAACATTGTCTCTCTCTTTCTCTCTCTCTCTCTCTCTCTGTGTGTGTGTGTGTGTGTGCATATTTGGTAGAAAATTTGTATAGCCACATCATATATTGGTACTGTTATTCCACTCCTTTCTGCCCAAATTCCCCCATTCCACTCAGGGATCTCTTCAGTGAACTTTTTGGTATTCACCATGGGGTTGTGGGTTATGAGTTGTGAGAGCAGCAGTCAGTTAATGGGGGAAGGGCAATACCTTTGGATAATTTCTCCCACCATGTAGCTTT
This sequence comes from Dipus sagitta, assembly GCA_036346955.1. Classification (NCBI taxonomy): domain Eukaryota; kingdom Metazoa; phylum Chordata; class Mammalia; order Rodentia; family Dipodidae; genus Dipus; species Dipus sagitta. The sequence continues at coordinate 86,173,828 of CM070771.1, read as the reverse complement.
TAACATCTTTCTGCCTCTTTATAAAATTCCTTGGTCCTTGGTGGATATGTTTTGAGTCTTCTACAGTGCTGAGCTCTCAGAAACTTCTGAATTTTTGCTTGGGTACTTTGTTATCCTCAGTGTCTATCACTATCACACTGGCACAGGTTGTCAGACTCACCATGGAAGCTGCACTTTTGCTTATTTCACCAATTCCCCTGTGGTTTGACCAGGGCCCTAGCTGATGTATGAGAGGTGGTTCATCCACTGATAAGAAGTCAGCTATTTTTTCTTGTCTTGTTGATAGATTTTGGTTGTCCTCAGTTTTTGCTGTCTTGTATAAAGACAAACAGATTCTCCAACTGAGAATGAGATAGAAATAGGTTAAAAGTAATACATAATTAATTTAGAGAGATTTTGATAGGTTTAGCCTTTTTTTTTTCTTTCCTTTTCTTTTTTCTTTCTTTCTTTTTTTTTTTAGCAAAAGATTAGTGGGAGCTTTTCATTGGAGTCTATGATTCTGGTCTCCATAGGATTAGGAGTCTGACTTGGCTCCTGTTCCAGCTATGGGGTTCCTTTCCATTGACTGGATCTCTTAGCCAATGGCTTTTAAACCTAGACAGAGTGCCACTGTCACACAGGTGTTTACATCTGCTTTCCTGTAGCACTTTCTCCTGCTTGCTACAAAAAAAAAAAAAAAAAAAAAAAAGTTGGGAGAGATTAGATTTCTCACCTTTTGTTGAAGATGCTGTCTGTCCTCCAGTGAATATTGTTAGCTCCGTTGTCAAAGATCAAGTAGCCATAATTTCTTGACCTAAGGGCTAGAACTTCTGTTTTGTTCCATTGTTCTGTGTCTGGTCTTATGCAAGTACCATGGTCTTTTTGTTACTATGGCTTTGTAGTGTAGTTTTAGTGGGGCAGACATGGAAGGGCAGATCGTATATGTCTAAACATTGCTACTCTCATCTAGCAAGAAAAAAATGCTTTCTGAATCATACTCTTTAGGCTTTAAAAAGAGATAAAGTTTCCATAGTGAAAGCTCACATGAATATCTTAATTTAATATAAGTTTTACAGCATTAATGAAAATTTTTCATTTCCCCTCTTTATCAAGTATTTTTTGCTCTTTATTTCTTAGATATTTTATATTTTATTCTTGTTTAAACCCCTCCTTTAGTAATGTCATTAAGATTTTAACTCATTATTTTACTCTTAATTTTTCATGGCTCTGAATAAGAAGTGATGTCTCTTTCTGTACATGGGTATTACTGTCCTCTTTTGTTGGTGTCTAGTGTTTAATATCCACAGAAATAAGTGCATTATATGTTGTTCTTGTGGTCTGCCATTGATTGGGGATAAATCAGTAGGCAAAGCACCAACTGAAGTCACCAAAAAGCCTCATCTAGATATCCTGACTCGGGCAGTGGCAGCTGAGACTGCTCCCAGTGCCTCCTTCATGGTCACCTTAAAGTCACATGATCCTGCTTCTCACACAGGTTCTGAGGTGTCTGTGAAATTCAAAAATGATGTGAGGAGACAGGTTCCTCTCCTTCATTAATTTCCAAAGTAAATGTACATTTATATGTGTAAAGAGTATTTTTATATGTGTGAGTAGGAATTACCAAGTTGTCTCCCAGGGAATTACCTTAAGACCAACTTTTCTTCAATATTTGCACTCAAAACTATTGCTAGCAACATGCCATTTCCAGAATTATCAATGACATGCTAAACCATCGAGTGAGACATACCTCTAAACAGTGGAAAATAAACAGGACATCAGTTGTGATATAGTGACTCATTATTTAAAATCAGTAATGATTGAGGAAACAATATGAAGTTGAGAATATTTCCTTTACTCTGAATGACTGATTCATAATAACTAAGAATGAGATGTGCAGGTTAATATTCCTGAGTTTCACTTCTTTTTTTTAAAATATTTTTTGTTATTTTTATTAACTTATTTGAGAGCGACAGACAGAGAGAAAGAGGCAGATAGAGAGAGGGAGAGAGAATGGGCGCACCAGAGCCTCTAGCCACTGCAAACGAACTCCAGACGCGTGCGCCCCCTTGTGCATCTGGCTAACGTGGGTCCTGGGGAGTCGAGCCTCGAACCGGTGTCCTTAGGCTTCACAGGCAAGCGCTTAACCGCTAAGCCATCTCTCCAGCCCAGAGTTTCACTTCTTTTCATGAATTCATAAGTTGAGAGTCAAAACGCATGCTTCCTACAATTACATTAAGTAATATAAAGATAGAAATACAATAAAACTTTGATACAATGGATATGTGGGTGTTCTAGAATATAAAAACATTAACAACTATCCAGCTAAGGTGTTCTGGTATGTATATTGTCATAAAATCTATAAAAAATGTTCCACAGTTATATGAAAGTGATGAAAGTTATTATTGATTAATAAGATCTGACAAATGGTGTGGAAACCTGTTTTTATTATGTATTTTATAAAGAAGAGAGAAAACTTAGTGAATAATATAAGTCAAATGAATGAAATGGTAGAATTAAGTAGTAGCACTCATATTCCTTGGTAACTGATCTTTCTTTCACTATGAGGAAGTCTATTTCATGTTATATATTATTATTGTTATTACTATTATTCCTATAAATGGATTTTAGTGTTTTATTGATAAATGGACATGGAAAATTATTTGAGAGCCATAAGACATATTATAGTTATTGACATTATCAACTCAATACTAGGACAAGTCTTTTGTAGGCATTGTGTTCCATATTTTTGGACATGTCTGTTATTGTGATGTTGAATATTTTATGCATTTAAGGATACTCAAGTGACATTATTATACAATTATACTCTTGTTTCTAGTATACAAACATGAAATCCAATCTGGAGTGCACATTTAATTTTTCCCAGGATTTATCTTAAGATCCCACTTCAAATTCAAATTGGAGTAATATACAAAATACAATACCTTAATTTTCAAGAAAATGATGTGATAATCAATATATTAATTTTAGGAAAATATTGTTTTTTTTTAGTATGGTGGTAGTTATTCAATAGGTCACATAATTACAAAATGAGTAATGTTCTAAATATTAATTATTATTTTGCTTCCTATATGAGTTTTCAATTATCTTTTGATTGATTTGTTATTTTAGATAAAATTTTCTAAATTAAAATTATCTTATAAATTTATTTAGAGAGCTGGAGAGATGGATTTGCAGTTAAGGCATTTTCCTGAAAAGCCTAATCATCCAAAGTTTGATTCCCCGGTATCCACATAAAGCCAAATACACAAAGTGGCACATGAATCCGGTGTTCCTTTGCAGTGGCTGGATGCTTTGGCCTGCCCATTCTCTCTTATCTTTCTCTGTTCTCAGAGTCTCTCTGTTTGAAAGTTTTTAATTCTATTTTAAAATTGTAATAAGTTCTTTATTCTTTGTAATTTGATTGACTTTATAATAACTGTTGCATTATAAGTTTACTTATAATATTGAAATATTAGAAATATTTTTATATTATTTGAAACACAAGGAAGAATTTAAAGAAATGCTCTTCAATATAAATATATTTATTGCACCCAGAAGTAGTAACTAAACAAAAATAAATATTCCTCTATAATTTTAATTTGTCTAACACAATATCCTGAACAGAATTTTGCTTTTAACATCATTATGGATCACACAAGTGTGTTTCTGTGCCTGTGAAAAAAGAGAGCCACAGATGAGGCAGATGCTGCTATTCTCAGCCAAATGTTCTTCAAAAGGCTGTATACAGCAATTTAGAATCTGCATCATCTTAATATTCCCAGGCCCTTTAATGAGTTTTACTCTAGTTAAATGTGCAGCTTGAAAAGATGACTGGAAACCAGATTGCTATGACTGACAACAATCTTTTGTTGTTCAGAGACATTTTTCTTTTATCACCTAAACACAACCATTTGTACCAGTTTCATTATAGATGAAGTTGGATTTTATTTCAATTAAGTCACCTACAAAGTGTTAAGTGCTTTAGTACACAATTAATTTGGAGAATCAATGTAAACATAGCAGAGGAAATTAAAAACATAAACCACTCAGCAAAACAGATGTAAAAATGGAGTCATCACAGTTCAGCAGCAAAGCTTTAATGTGAAATGTCAAAATACTTTTAGGAGTATCATAGTGGCTTGGCAACCTATCCTTTTCTATGGATAAGAATTCATCAACAATATTTTTTGTTATTACTTTATCATGGTTAAATAATATATTGTGCATTGTGCCTAAGTTTGCCTAACACATTTAATGCAACATTTTTTTCTGATTGTGTATGCATGTGTACTGTATGTTCATGTGTGTCGACATGTTTATGCAATGTTTATACACACATGTATGACCATCTATGTGCATGTACAGGATAGAGGTCAACATTATTTGACTTTCTCTGTCAGTATCTACCTTATTTACATTTCTTTTATTTGTGTATGCAATTTCAGTGTGTGGGTACACATGTGTGTATAGGTGTATCTGAAAGCCAGATATTGATGTTACATGTCATTTTCAATCTATTTCCACCTTATTCTGTTGAGACTTGGTCTCCCACTAGACCTGGAACTCATTGATTTGGCTAAACCAGTAAGCACTAGGAAACCTGGTGTCTTTGCCTCCTGTGTGATGGTTTATACCTGGATGCTACTTACCTGACCTCAGATCTTCCTGAGCCATATTTCTAGCCCTTATGCTTCTTTTTACAATGGCAGGAAAATAATATCAGTTTTAATGATAAAAGTATCTTAAGTTATACTACAATGTTTGAATGTTATTTTTATATTTTATTCATGTTAAATTGCTCTGAGATGATCTGCATTAAAATAACTTACAAGGGGTCTGGAGATATTGCATAGCAGATAGGGCACTTGACTGAAAAGCCCAAGGACCCAAGCTCAATTCCCTAGAACCCATTTAAGCCAGATGCACATAGTGGCACATGCATGTGAAGTTCATTTGCAAAAACTAGAGGCCCTCATACCCCCATTTTCTCTCTGTCTTTATCTCTATCTGTCTCTATCTCCATCATCTCCCTCTCATGAACATAAATAAATAATAAATAAATAATAAATAAATAATAAATAAATAATTAAAAAAAATATTTACTAGGGGCTGGAGAGATGGCTTAGCAGTTAAAGCACCTGCCACAAAAGCCAAGGGATCCAGGTCAATTCCCCAGTACTCTTGTGAGCTATATACACAAGGTGCATGCATCTAGAGATTGTTTTCAGTGGCTAGAAGCCCTGCTGTGCTCATTCTCTCTCCCTCTCTCCCTCTCTCACTTTTTCTCACCTGCCTCTCTCTCTCTCTCTTTCTCTCAAATAAATAAATAAATAAATAATTTCCTAATTATTCTCCACATATGGCATTCAGTATTGTGTTATAGATAGCTATGCAAAAACAGATTTATCAAAGGAAATCCTAACATCTTTTAAATCACTACATGATAGATACCTGGCATCTATACTTATGCCCAAGTGCTAAGTTTAATTTTAGCTTTCTCTTAATCAGGAACATGCACATGGAAAACAGAATAAGCATTTTTATTTGCTTCAGCATGCTCCAGAAAAATTTGTGGTGAATATAGGTTCGAAAAGCATTGTGAATGGGTCAGACAACAGAACAGCTAAGCAGTTCATACAGTTTTCCAGGGTTCTAGGAATAGGCTACTGTGCTTTGCAGAATATACAAGAGGGCTGAAAATGTTTTGGAAAGACAAGTGAAAAAGGTTACCTTTAAGATCAACTTTGATCTACCTCATCAACAGATACTGAGAGTTTTTCTTTCACAAATTCAAACAATAATTTGACTGAAACATAGAAAATTAAGGGACCAGAGTTAAAAAAGAATAATATACTGATGAGCATCAGCAGAAGACAATTTACCTGAGGAAAACAACAGACTAAAATAGATGCCCAGACCTGAGCGCTTCTGTAAGAGTCTCATCTGAAATGGGTGTTCTGATCATAAACACACTTAAGTTCATAGTAACACACTGTAGAGGGTGATGTACATCTGTATCACTGAGACATTCTATAGTAACCATTTCTCCAAAATTCACAAAAGGGTTTTTCCTTTTGTCTTGGTATGACACAGTGGTATCTCTCTTCATTTGTACTTGGAATTTTATTTTCTTTTAACAATTTTAAAGTAGTATCTTTTAACTTAATAAACTTGAAAAGTAGAAATGATCAAAATACGTGAGTTTCAGTCCCACAGGAGATTCATCCTGAAGACGTGCAAACACAAGCTGACAATGAAGAAATCCCAGTTTGTACTTCCTGTGGAGAAAGTGAGAACAAAATCTGCTAGCATCTGATCATAGAGGGGAAAGATCAGGCAGTTAAATGCTGGTATCTTTAACATAAATTCAGATTGGAACAAGAGCGAGATTAAAGAAGGAGTGAGATAAGGGAAGTAGGAACTTTGATCTGCTAGCACACAGCTAGTTCTCATATTGAATATGTTCAGAATCAAAAAGGTTCTGTTCTTTCCTGGGAACTTTACTAAGGTTTACCTAAGCTCTTACTAACCATCTCTGACAGTACACTTACAAAGAAGCAGGTTATGAGCTAGTGCTTCTAACCTGCTAAATCAGGTACTTAGATTCAGGGAAAGCACTGTTTGGCATTCATATTATAAGAACATGCCACTGTGCTTGGCTTTTTTTTTAATGCAGATTTTTTATGTATATGCGATATTGGATCCTCATGGTTGTATGGCAAGCATTTTACCCACTGAACAATCTCCCCAGGCCAATTTGTTTTCTTTTAAAAATGATATTAGGTAACAATTCTGACATCATTACTATTCCTCCTAGAATTTTCTTTCCTTATTTTCTGTTCTCTTGGCTCATGGATATAAGTTTTCTAGATTTTCTTCTACCTCCTCAGTCCTTTCTTCTCTACCTTTTCATCATATATTACTATGGTTAAAGATCAGTCCTTATTCTGATATGTCAACAACCAGATAGTTTCTGCCTAATCACATGTAATTTTGATCTCATTTAAGAAGCTAAATGCCTTAGTAATTGTTAATTAATACAATGGATTTACATTCATTCCAAATTATTTTATTCAACATTTATGTATTCAGTACACTTGTTTTCATGCAGATATCATGCCATACAGCCAAAATTGATTCTGTGAACACAGTAGACAACAAAACAGATGAAATGAGTGAGCAGCAGCAGCTGGGCTACCAATCTGTGTCTCAGTCTTACTACAGTGGAAATTTAGTGCTGCACTTCCTCGGCAGAGCTGCTTTCCTCTGGTGGTCTTTGCCTCTGGGACTAACGTGCCACTTATCCAGAAGTTAGGATTGTAGAGTCACTGTGCCCTTTCTTCACTTGTCTGATCAGGTCTGTCAATGTTTAGATTCTGTCCCTTATTTTCTCACAAATTGTTTTCCACAAATCTCTCCCACTGCCTTATTTCTGATTTTCTTCTCAATGTGAATCCACAGCAAGTGCTTCATAACTACATTTCCGACCTTGCTGGTGCCTCCTGTGTAATCTATTTTCCACACTAATTCTAGAATGACCTTTCTAAACAGCATATGTGATCAAGGCACACCCCTATTCATAGCTCTGAGTGCATTTCCAAAGCTTTCAGATTAAAGTTCAAATAGCTTAGCATACAAATCTTTATCTCATTTTCTCTTTAGATTAATTTTTCTACTTACACACAATCATTCATGCAATACTTATATATAACGTACAAACTGAAAAGTGCAATTTCTCACTAATGTTATACAATTACATTCATTTTTAATCAGCATAAACACTATTTATAGTGTATGATTTTATTGGACTTATCTTGATGAGTTAGGACATTTTGATCATGGATCACTTTGCATTCAATACCTCTGATATGACTTATACTACGATCAAATCAATTTCTTTAAATGTTTTGCAATTAGAATCATAGTCTAATGAATATATTTAAGCTTTCCTTACATTTTTAAATGTTGCTGATCATGAAAAGCACTCAATACATATGTAATAAGGCCATGTAGGGAATAATGCCATGACCAATGTTGTCTGGAGTTAACCACAGGTTTCATGTCAGGGTGTAATATTTAAAACTTTTATGATTATGTAGTGTTTCAGTGGGTGTTAAAGAAAAATTTTGTTTAAATTAGTATAATACAAAACAGGGCAGATACATAAAAAAATAGAAAAGAAAGAGGCTAGCATGTCTGAAATTGGCATTGCAGTGCACTGATATTGACAGCTGAGATCTAACACAGTAAAAAGTTCTCTTCACTGTTGTCTTCCTCTCTCCCTCCATTCCTTCTCTGTTCCCTTTATGTTTACTTATTTCTCTTGTCATTTTCATTTATTTTCAGAATCACATTGAGTAAACTATGAATCCAAGGTGCTTTGTATTCATGATGTCAAAGATTGTCAGCACTCTGAGGTTTTGTGAAGTATCATGCTTCCATTCCCTCGCATTATATATACCCACTTAGTCACCTCCTCACTTGACTCATACATGCTCTATCATATTACATGCAACCTTCTGTCCACCTTCTCAATTGATTTACACAGGCTCCCTCACACTACATGTACCCTCTTCTTCACCTTCTCACTTGATTCACACAGGTGCAAATCTTTATGTAGAAATTAAATATGGAGGCGTCCACATCATCCTCCCTGGCTCTGCTCTTCTGTGGTCTAATCTTCTACTCAGAGGATACTGTTTCAATTTCCTTTATAATATCTGGTATATAGATTATAACTGTAACCTGTAACTTGCTAACTAGATGTTAGTAGTTCTTCTTTTTTTTTTCCATAGCATGTGAATTTTGAAACTGTTTGTCAAAGTGCATGTTCCCTCCCCTGAGAAAATTATTTCCTCCTCTCTTCTACAGCACACCTTAGGGAGCAGTAAAACAATATTCTATGGCACAATTGAGGGCACAGTGTGGGGAGGCAGACTTTATGGGTTGGAATAATGGTTCTGTTCCTTATGTGGTATTGTGAATTGGATATGATTCACGTCTTACAGATCATATTCCGGATTAGTTAGTGGTACTCTTTGGTGAGATTGTGACATGTTTGGGAGATGGGGTCTTCCTGGAAGACTCAAGGCAGCAGGTATGGACTTTGACAATTATAGGCCAGCTCAGCTTCCAGGCTCAACCTCTCTGCTTCATGATCCATCTTCTGTAACAAGAACCTACTGCATGCTTCCCCATAGTAGACTGCATCCCTTCAAACATAAGCAAAAAGAGGTGTTTTCCCTCTTACATTGTTTATGTCAGATATTTTGTCCAGCAAAGAGAAAAGTAATGGACACTCATGGTATGTGAGAGTGTGCAAACTACTTACTACTTATGTTTCAGAAAAATTAGAAATAAAATGGTAGTCATAGGGTAGCTATGTGATTTAAAGTAGTTATGACATATAAACAATTACATTTAACTTTAGATAGAAAATATAGGCAAAACATTTAAATTGTATCATTCCCTATTGGAAGCATGTATTTTTATATGAAGCTGACTTAAATATTTGGAAGTAAGCATATATGGTTTATGGTTTTTCTTCTACATAGGTAAGATAACAATGTTTAGATATTAAAATTCATCTTTAAGCTGTATTTCTCATTAGTTGATTACCAATTACAATTTCTGTTCATCATCATGAGTGACAAGATGTCAAGTGGATGGATTTTATTTCCAAAGAAAATGCAAATTATGTATTTTGATGCCTAATAAAACCCTAATCAAGAATTTTAAGAATTATGTGCACTCTATTGACATTCATTGGCATTCACTGTTATCATTATATAACTAGGCATGTGTAATATATAGACATACATACATGATTTTTAAACATGATTATGGCTATGGAATTCAAATTTTATCACTTTACATATATATTTTGAATTTCCTAGAAAGTAAATAGATTTTTTTGATACTTTCATCATAAAATTATCATGTTTCCTTGCTTTTGCAGTGGTCTTATATTTATGTATGAACATAAACTTTTGTACTCATGTATCTATATATCAAAAATATTCATTGTTTCTGTAACAGAACTATAATTAACTTTGAGATTACATAAATATTTTCCTCTAGTTCCAGTGCTTAAATAGTTATATGATTTTTATTTAATGATTTAACAATATGTACATATTTTTATTTATAGCATTGTACATGGTCAAGTTTAATTTTATTGATTTCTAAATGTTGCAAGACAGTCCTAATACTAAGGCAGATTGAAATTAGTCTTCCACAAAGTGATGAGCATGTGTGCATACATACATGTGCACCTGGGTACTTAATAGGTTGGTATTGTATATATGTAAGTAGAAGAATAGATTAATGTGGGTGAAAAGGCCCAAAGTGAGGTCAGGGGAAGAGATTGAGTAAAGGAAAGGTATATTTTTCCACAATTATTACTTTATGCATATCCTTCTAGAAATTCTAAGCAGTGTTGTTGCTACATCTACTATTTCAGCAGTTGCTTTCTCACTTTTTCTACAAATGAGCATTGGATGAGTTGTCAGCTCCTGTGCACACTTAAAGCCTGAAGTGTATGTTACATTCATTGAAGTCTCACTTTGGTCCTTTGAAAGGAGAGTAATTAAGTGGTTTTGTTCATACCCTTTTGCCTATGATCAATCTTCACTCAATTCTTGGTTTTTAGCAATACCCAGAGATACTTGTCCTAAGATCTTGTTCTAAAATATGACATTTGCCTTTCTCTCCCTTTCCCGCAGGGGAAATTACTCTACTATAATTACATGTGATGCATGAGGTTGGAGACAGGACATATTGGGCAGTCCATGATCAATAAAGCAATACCACTCTGTCACACCATGAACTTAGCCATGCTGGGACCAGCTGAGCACAGGCACAGGGTCAAGGCCCATCCTGCTGCGGTGTTCTTGTAGCATGAAGCCACAATAACCTATAGGTGCTCCTCTCATGAATATTTCATTGAACTGGGACTATGAGCCTCCTGCTCATACCTTGGCATATCCAGAGGCTTTGTTGATGGGCACCATCCATGGATAGAGGACCAGATATTGTTGGTATATTTCTAGTGATGGATTTACCCAGCCCGACACTGAGTTCCAAGGAAAATTCCTGTGTCTGTTTCTTTCTTCTATTCCTCAGGAGATGGTACTTCCTCATCACTATACTATCTGAGATAAATGAAGGGATTACAAAGTCAATTCTTTCATCACCTAAGGCTGATGTTAAAGTAGGCCACACTGGAGTTGCCTGACAACAGAAATCTGTATAATCTTGGGTCTATGACTCAGGTTTACTCTATGGCTGATCTTGGTAAAAGATAAAACTCAAGGGGCGGAAAGATGTCTTAGTGCTTGCATACAAATCCAAAGGACCTAGGTTTGATTCCCTAGGACCTACATAAGCCAAATTCACAAGGTGGCATATAAGTCTGAAGTTTGTTTGCAGTGGCTGGAAGCCCTGGTGTGCTCATTCTCTCTCTCTCTCTCTCTCTCTCTCTCTGTGTGTGTGTGTGTGTGTGTGTTTCTGTCTCTTTCTCTCTCTCTTTCTCAAACTCAGGTTCAGCCCACATGTCTGCCTGGCAGTATAACAGGTCTAGAGCTCCATCAATGAGCACTTGTCTGGGAAAAGGGTTTATGTACTCTGTTTTGCATTGTATTTCACCTGGGTGGACCCTTCATCTAGTTCTAAGGATTATTTCAAGTCCTGTGCCTCAGTAATTTGACCCTTACTTAGATCTATTATGCCTAAATATGACCAGGAGAGGCAAGGCCCTGTCCACTAAGCTAATATAAATGCAGAGATTTTGTTATGTTAACTTTTCCTTGGGGAAAACAATGAACAAATTTCTATTCATTCTGCTTTGAGGACAAAAAAGAAACAATTCTATCCACATCTAGTTTAGTGAACCTGTTAGTTTATTAGGGCTACTTATAGGGGTATAGTTGTGGGGTTACTTAAACAGGCACATGGATAATTCAAAAAGCTTCATCAACAAAAAGCCATTCCCACCATAGGTAATGACTCACAGAAATAATGTTCCTGTAGCTCACTGTAGGATTTGTAGGTAGATTGGCTGTAAAAGGGTCTCCCCTCCAACCACAATTATTTAGTGCTTGTATAAATTTGTTGAGGAGCCTTGTGAGTCTTATAACTTCCAACTTGTCTGAACTAGTGAAGTTAGTATAATTCCTGAGACTCATGACTCCCTCCTTCCACCAGGAGGGAATGTTTCAATTCAGAGGAAATTGCTGTAGAACTGACGTGATTTATGGCCATAATACTTTGGGAAGGTAGTCTGTGATCAGTATTGGATTCACTATGACAAATCTATATAACATGGTGTCAAATACAAAGCCTGGATTGATTTAATTCTCTACCAAGTAAATTGACCCTATTTTCAGAGTACACTGTTTGGGGTGGCCTTCTTTGATGTACCTTTTCTTATGATAATGCCTAAAGAAAGGAATATGGACCTTTTTCAGGTTCCCTTGTGAATGTAATTTTTTACATAAATATCTGATCAAGTTGATTTTAAGGAAGGAAGATCACTGGGATGTCTTACTCTACTAACTAAATCCTCTTTGCTTTAATTCTTTCATATTATCAGTTTCTTCCAAATGTTTTCATGTTTTTCATTATTTGACATAAAACAAATTAATTTTAGTATTTTTGTTTTTGTTGGTATGCCCCATAGAATTATAGACTCAAAGTATCTAATCTGTAATCCATTCATTCTGTTTCTGACCTCATTCTCTATACTCAGAGGGAGTACATTTCTTTCAATCAAAATGTCAGGTGAATGGAATAATGATACTTTTTGATACTTTTAATAAGGAAAGAGTTATCTATTAAAAGTATTTTGCAAAATTCCCTGGCTACAAGATTCTTTACACCAAATAAATATAAAATGTAAAATCCATATTTCTCATAATTTCTCACTAATGTTACATAAACGTCAGAGTCATGATTCCGTAAATATCACATAAAATTCTGATGTATTACCTGGGCCAGATGTGGCATTCCACCCTTTATGTAGCGGATTCTCCCTTCTTCATTTGAATATTTTAACTATTTCTATGCTGGATATTATTGGTGTATAGAGCTAACCAAGCTCTTACACTAACAGTAGTAGAATTCGACTACCTTTATGTTTTTCCTGTTACAAAAATATCTTAAGTGTATATGGAGAACTGTAAATATTGGACATATGCAAAAATGAATGAACGAACGATGATGAATTGTCTAGTTAACCACAGGTTTCATGTCAGGGTGTAATATTTAAAACTTTTATGATTATGTAGTGTTTCAGTGGGTGTTAAAGAAAAATTTTGTTTAAATTAGTATAATACAAAACAGGGCAGATACATAAAAAAATAGAAAAGAAAGAGGCTAGCATGTCTGAAATTGGCATTGCAGTGCACTGATATTGACAGCTGAGATCTAACACAGTAAAAAGTTCTCTTCACTGTTGTCTTCCTCTCTCCCTCCATTCCTTCTCTGTTCCCTTTATGTTTACTTATTTCTCTTGTCATTTTCATTTATTTTCAGAATCACATTGAGTAAACTATGAATCCAAGGTGCTTTGTATTCATGATGTCAAAGATTGTCAGCACTCTGAGGTTTTGTGAAGTATCATGCTTCCATTCCCTCGCATTATATATACCCACTTAGTCACCTCCTCACTTGACTCATACATGCTCTATCATATTACATGCAACCTTCTGTCCACCTTCTCAATTGATTTACACAGGCTCCCTCACACTACATGTACCCTCTTCTTCACCTTCTCACTTGATTCACACAGGTGCAAATCTTTATGTAGAAATTAAATATGGAGGCGTCCACATCATCCTCCCTGGCTCTGCTCTTCTGTGGTCTAATCTTCTACTCAGAGGATACTGTTTCAATTTCCTTTATAATATCTGGTATATAGATTATAACTGTAACCTGTAACTTGCTAACTAGATGTTAGTAGTTCTTCTTTTTTTTTTTCCATAGCATGTGAATTTTGAAACTGTTTGTCAAAGTGCATGTTCCCTCCCCTGAGAAAATTATTTCCTCCTCTCTTCTACAGCACACCTTAGGGAGCAGTAAAACAATATTCTATGGCACAATTGAGGGCACAGTGTGGGGAGCCAGACTTTATGGGTTGGAATAATGGTTCTGTTCCTTATGTGGTATTGTGAATTGGATATGATTCACGTCTTACAGATCATATTCCGGATTAGTTAGTGGTACTCTTTGGTGAGATTGTGACACGTTTGGGAGATGGGGTCTTCCTGGAAGACTCAAGGCAGCAGGTATGGACTTTGACAATTATAGGCCAGCTCAGCTTCCAGGCTCAACCTCTCTGCTTCATGATCCATCTTCCGTAACAAGAACCTACTGCATGCTTCCCCATAGTAGACTGCATCCCTTCAAACATAAGCAAAAAGAGGTGTTTTCCCTCTTACATTGTTTATGTCAGATATTTTGTCCAGCAAAGAGAAAAGTAATGGACACTCATGGTATGTGAGAGTGTGCAAACTACTTACTACTTATGTTTCAGAAAAATTAGAAATAAAATGGTAGTCATAGGGTAGCTATGTGATTTAAAGTAGTTATGACATATAAACAATTACATTTAACTTTAGATAGAAAATATAGGCAAAACATTGTATCATTCCCTATTGGAAGCATGTATTTTTATATGAAGCTGACTTAAATATTTGGAAGTAAGCATATATGGTTTATGGTTTTTCTTCTACATAGGTAAGATAACAATGTTTAGATATTAAAATTCATCTTTAAGCTGTATTTCTCATTAGTTGATTACCAATTACAATTTCTGTTCATCATCATGAGTGACAAGATGTCAAGTGGATGGATTTTATTTCCAAAGAAAATGCAAATTATGTATTTTGATGCCTAATAAAACCCTAATCAAGAATTTTAAGAATTATGTGCACTCTATTGACATTCATTGGCATTCACTGTTATCATTATATAACTAGGCATGTGTAATATATAGACATACATACATGATTTTTAAACATGATTATGGCTATGGAATTCAAATTTTATTACTTTACATATATATTTTGAATTTCCTAGAAAGTAAATAGATTTTTTTGATACTTTCATCATAAAATTATCATGTTTCCTTGCTTTTGCAGTGGTCTTATATTTATGTATGAACATAAACTTTTGTACTCATGTATCTATATATCAAAAATATTCATTGTTTCTGTAACAGAACTATAATTAACTTTGAGATTACATAAATATTTTCCTCTAGTTCCAGTGCTTAAATAGTTATATGATTTTTATTTAATGATTTAACAATATGTACATATTTTTATTTATAGCATTGTACATGGTCAAGTTTAATTTTATTGATTTCTAAATGTTGCAAGACAGTCCTAATACTAAGGCAGATTGAAATTAGTCTTCCTCAAAGTGATGAGCATGTGTGCATACATACATGTGCACCTGGGTACTTAATAGGTTGGTATTGTATATATGTAAGTAGAAGAATAGATTAATGTGGGTGAAAAGGCCCAAAGTGAGGTCAGGGGAAGAGATTGAGTAAAGGAAAGGTATATTTTTCCACAATTATTACTTTATGCATATCCTTCTAGAAATTCTAAGCAGTGTTGTTGCTACATCTACTATTTCAGCAGTTGCTTTCTCACTTTTTCTACAAATGAGCATTGGATGAGTTGTCAGCTCCTGTGCACACTTAAAGCCTGAAGTGTATGTTACATTCATTGAAGTCTCACTTTGGTCCTTTGAAAGGAGAGTAATTAAGTGGTTTTGTTCATACCCTTTTGCCTATGATCAATCTTCACTCAATTCTTGGTTTTTAGCAATACCCAGAGATACTTGTCCTAAGATCTTGTTCTAAAATATGACATTTGCCTTTCTCTCCCTTTCCCGCAGGGGAAATTACTCTACTATAATTACATGTGATGCATGAGGTTGGAGACAGGACATATTGGGCAGTCCATGATCAATAAAGCAATACCACTCTGTCACACCATGAACTTAGCCATGCTGGGACCAGCTGAGCACAGGCACAGGGTCAAGGCCCATCCTGCTGCGGTGTTCTTGTAGCATGAAGCCACAATAACCTATAGGTGCTCCTCTCATGAATATTTCATTGAACTGGGACTATGAGCCTCCTGCTCATACCTTGGCATATCCAGAGGCTTTGTTGATGGGCACCATCCATGGATAGAGGACCAGATATTGTTGGTATATTTCTAGTGATGGATTTACCCAGCCCGACACTGAGTTCCAAGGAAAATTCCTGTGTCTGTTTCTTTCTTCTATTCCTCAGGAGATGGTACTTCCTCATCACTATACTATCTGAGATAAATGAAGGGATTACAAAGTCAATTCTTTCATCACCTAAGGCTGATGTTAAAGTAGGCCACACTGGAGTTGCCTGACAACAGAAATCTGTATAATCTTGGGTCTGTGACTCAGGTTTACTCTATGGCTGATCTTGGTAAAAGATAAAACTCAAGGGGCGGAAAGATGTCTTAGTGCTTGCATACAAATCCAAAGGACCTAGGTTTGATTCCCTAGGACCTACATAAGCCAAATTCACAAGGTGGCATATAAGTCTGAAGTTTGTTTGCAGTGGCTGGAAGCCCTGGTGTGCTCATTCTCTCTCTCTCTCTCTCTCTCTCTCTCTCTGTGTGTGTGTGTGTGTGTGTGTGTTTCTGTCTCTTTCTCTCTCTCTTTCTCAAATTCAGGTTCAGCCCACATGTCTGCCTGGCAGTATAACAGGTCTAGAGCTCCATCAATGAGCACTTGTCTGGGAAAAGGGTTTATGTACTCTGTTTTGCATTGTATTTCACCTGGGTGGACCCTTCATCTAGTTCTAAGGATTATTTCAAGTCCTGTGCCTCAGTAATTTGACCCTTACTTAGATCTATTATGCCTAAATATGACCAGGAGAGGCAAGGCCCTGTCCACTAAGCTAATATAAATGCAGAGATTTTGTTATGTTAACTTTTCCTTGGGGAAAACAATGAACAAATTTCTATTCATTCTGCTTTGAGGACAAAAAAGAAACAATTCTATCCACATCTAGTTTAGTGAACCTGTTAGTTTATTAGGGCTACTTATAGGGGTATAGTTGTGGGGTTACTTAAACAGGCACATGGATAATTCAAAAAGCTTCATCAACAAAAAGCCATTCCCACCATAGGTAATGACTCACAGAAATAATGTTCCTGTAGCTCACTGTAGGATTTGTAGGTAGATTGGCTGTAAAAGGGTCTCCCCTCCAACCACAATTATTTAGTGCTTGTATAAATTTGTTGAAGAGCCTTGTGAGTCTTATAACTTCCAACTTGTCTGAACTAGTGAAGTTAGTATAATTCCTGAGACTCATGACTCCCTCCTTCCACCAGGAGGGAATGTTTCAATTCAGAGGAAATTGCTGTAGAACTGACGTGATTTATGGCCATAATACTTTGGGAAGGTAGTCTGTGATCAGTATTGGATTCACTATGACAAATCTATATAACATGGTGTCAAATACAAAGCCTGGATTGATTTAATTCTCTACCAAGTAAATTGACCCTATTTTCAGAGTACACTGTTTGGGGTGGCCTTCTTTGATGTACCTTTTCTTATGATAATGCCTAAAGAAAGGAATATGGACCTTTTTCAGGTTCCCTTGTGAATGTAATTTTTTACATAAATATCTGATCAAGTTGATTTTAAGGAAGGAAGATCACTGGGATGTCTTACTCTACTAACTAAATCCTCTTTGCTTTAATTCTTTCATATTATCAGTTTCTTCCAAATGTTTTCATGTTTTTCATTATTTGACATAAAACAAATTAATTTTAGTATTTTTGTTTTTGTTGGTATGCCCCATAGAATTATAGACTTAAAGTATCTAATCTGTAATCCATTCATTCTGTTTCTGCCCTCATTCTCTATACTCAGAGGGAGTACATTTCTTTCAATCAAAATGTCAGGTGAATGGAATAATGATACTTTTTGATACTTTTAATAAGGAAAGAGTTATCTATTAAAAGTATTTTGCAAAATTCCCTGGCTACAAGATTCTTTACACCAAATAAATATAAAATGTAAAATCCATATTTCTCATAATTTCTCACTAATGTGTACATAAACTTCACATGATTCCGTAAATATCACATAAAATTCTGATGTATTACCCTGGGCCAGATGTGCATTCCACCCTTTATGTATCTGATTTCTCCCTTCTTCATTTGAATATTTTAACTATTTCTATGCTGGATATTATTGGTGTATAGAGCTAACCAAGCTCTTACACTAACAGTAGTAGAATTCAACTACCTTATGTTTTCTGTTACAAAATATCTTAAGTGTATATGGAGAACTGTAAATATTGGACATATGCAAAAATGAATGAACGAACGAATGAATGAATTTTTCTCTTAATATTTTTTTCTCTTAATATTCATATTTATGTAGTGTTTTAGATTGATGGAGAGAATTTATTAGCCTCTGGTACACTTAAGTTGGGTGATTAAGGTGTTGAAAAAATTATTGGTCATCAGTGCTGAGCCTCAGGTCAGTGACTGTTATTGCATGCTGAAGAGAGGGTATCCACATACTG
This sequence comes from Dipus sagitta, assembly GCA_036346955.1. Lineage (NCBI taxonomy): Eukaryota > Metazoa > Chordata > Mammalia > Rodentia > Dipodidae > Dipus > Dipus sagitta. Next base: position 86,155,254 of record CM070771.1, on the reverse strand, counting down.
GATTTTACAACTATGTAGTATTTACCAGATTTTGTTAACTCAAATGGAATAATATTTAATTTATGGAATCAATTAAAGATATGAAATAAAAAAATATATATTTTTATTTTTTAAATATTTTATTTATTTATTTATTTTCAAGGAGAGAGAGAGAGAGAATGAGAATAAGAGTGAATATGTGTATGACAGAGCCTCTTGCTATCTCAAATGAACTCCAGCTGCATTCACCACTTTGTGCTTCTTGCTTTACAAGGGCATTGGGAAATCAAACTCATGTGCTTAGGCATTAAAAGGCAAGTACCTTAATCACTGAGCAACCTCTCCAAACCAAGATGCAGAATTCCTTAATATCAGTTAAAGAATTAGTTTTAGTCATCTGGGTAATTTAATACTGTGCATTAAGGCCTTTAATCTCAGTACTCTGGATCTCCATAGTAGGAGATTTGCCATGAATTTGAAGCCACGTTGAAACTACATAGTGAATCCCAGGTCAACTTGGGCTAATGTGAGTCCCTACCTCATTAAAACAAAAACAAAAACAAAACAAACAAACATACAAAACAGCCTGAGCCTTTTTAAATAAAATAACTAGATTGAATTACAGAAAAGAAATCACCCATTTACATTTTTTATATTTAAGATCTTAGTATATAGCACACATATATTATGATTTCAGAAGGATCATTTCAGCACTGTGTTTCTACTCTTCTCAAGGATAAATTGCTTTGTAAACTACATTTTTCACCTTTGTAGAGACAAAACTTCATTTGTCCCATGTAAACTTGTGGTAATTTAATAACTTACTGCTTGTCTTTCAAAAGGGTTTTAGACTCAACTGCTAGTGATTTTAGTATCTTCAGATACAATTCATTGAGATCAAAAGATTTAGAGTCATTCAAAGCATCTATCTTCTTTTGAAAAGTCTCCTTTACCTTGAGCGTCAATTTTCTATTTCAAATATTTGTTCTATGCTATAGGACATTTTCAAATAAGTCTATTATCAACTCCTCTAACTCAGCATCACTAAAAATATCTTCTCATCTCCATGTCTCATTCCCCAATATACGAACACCACATTTATTATCTGTTATCTTCATTCTCTTTCCTTTATATATCTTCAGGCAAAATATTATTTACTGTAATGATAAAATCAAGGTAAACTAGTAAGTTAATCTGTTGTTTTATAATAACACTACATTACCAATTAGGTATATATTTTTAAAACTTTTAATACTTAGGAAAAACAACATATCATTGGACAAAATGATAACATGAATGCCCCAAACACTGTGAAATTGCATTCTTCTTAATAAAAAATACTGTACTTGATATTTATGATAATCACCTTTCATATACATCTTGAGTATCTTACATCTCCAGATATATGTAGAATTGCTACGAATAGACCAAGTGGGATTTATGAGTTAAGCATGAGTGCTGCTGTCACTGTGAGCCTGACAACCTGAACCAGGGAGATGGCAGTTGGTACCGAGGAAACTCAAAATGTATCAAAGCAGAAATCCAGAAGTTGCTGTGAGCTTAAAACTAAAGTAGACTTTAAACTGTGTTGTTTGAATGTATGACTTCTAGAGACTCATGTAGTTTAACAAACCTTATGTTTCCAGCCACCTGACTGAAGGTGACATCACTGGGGTAGACCTGCATTCCAGCCCAAAGATATGCAGAGAGGTGTGAACACTGACATGGACCCCTGCTGCGAGCTGCCATGTCATGCTTGCTACTTTTGGTGTTTGGTGGCTGGTGTGACAGTTTCTCTCTGCTTCAGTTTGTGAATGGGAGCCAGCTTCTTCTGCCATAGATGGAACATCCTCTTGGATTTGTAGGCTGCAAATAAGCCCCTTCTTCCCATAAATTGTGTCTCTTTGTGATGTTCATCACAGCCACATGAAGCTGTTTATTATAATAACACACCCTACAAAACTCAGGGAACATTGAAAAGGGGGCAGAAAGATTGTAAGAGCCACAGGGTGTGAAGGAGTATCCAGTGACATCCCTCCCCCCATACATGCAATGACTGACTACAGCTCTCATAACTCATAAACCATAACTGCAAAGCACATACTAGTAACTTCACTGAGGAGAGTCTTATTGCAATGGGGGCAGGGAGCAGGAGGGAAATGGGAACAATACACATGAAGTTTCTAATTAGTAAAAATAAAAATAAAAAGGTGGAGGCAGGGCTACCAAAATCTAAGAGGATGCAAATAAATTATATGGAATCCCCTGGTTTCAGACAATGGAACACTCAGGAGCCATATATCGTTGTTAGAAAATTTTCAGTGCCGGGGATGGGATTCTTCCAGTGAGTTTTTAGCCAGGGAGGTCCCTGATGCCCCCAAAACATTATAGGCCATTGCCGAGGCCCTTGGTTTCCCACCAGGAATAGATGGTAAGACCCTAATGCTGAAGATGCCAGATACTGGGGCTGTAATGCCACTGAGAAATCCTGCTGGAACTGAGCTGATAACCTCTTCCGTGTAGACCATCTGACAGAAAGCTGGAAGAAGCCATTCTACATGCAGTTCAATGGGAGAAAGAGATACCACCATTGAAGATACTCAACAGTGGACACTGCAAGCCTTATAATTGGCCAGCCAGGCCAAATGAGCCAATGGGTGCGATAGTGGCACGCCTGTCATAGTGGAAACCAACTGCCCTCCAATTGGACTGGAGGCCCTCTCCATGGGAGGGAATACATCCCGGATACTGAAAACTTAAAACAGGGCTACTCATGAGCCCTAGGGGTGTAACATCTGCAAAAATGTATATACTATGCTTATCAAACTGCCCAGTAAGCACTTTTCTTAATATTTATACCCTTATATTAATGCTACTCTCACTTTGGGTAGAGAATCTCCTCTTTTCAGATGGCAGTGACCTTGGGATGACTCAGAAGGTATCGTAGTGCTGGAAAGAAGTGACTGAAGTACTGAGTAATATCTCTATCACACCTTCCAAGGCTCAGGGTCTAACGCGGAAGAGGTGGTGGAAAGAATGTAACAGCCAAAGGAAGGGTAGGACTCCTTACAGCGTGCTCCCTCCAGACATAAAATGGCCTGGATCTCCATGACCTCATAGTGCCTGACACTACCTACACAAGACCATCATAAGAGGAGAAAAAGATCATGACATCAAAATAAAAGAGAGACTGATTGAGATGGGCAGGGGATATGATGGTGAATGGAATTTCAAAGGGGAAAGTGGAGGGGGCAGTGAAGGTATATTACCATGGGATATTTTTTATAATCATGGAAAATGTTAATAAAGATTGAGAAAAAAATAAAATAAAATAAATAGACACTAGGATGGAAGGGGAGGGAGGGGAGGGCATCAAAGGGGTGGACAACACAAATCTAGACCCAAACGGCAATGGTACCATAATCTTCTACTTACAAAAAGACAGAACAAATGGCTGATCCTTCACCAGGCCCTTACAGGGAACACCTGAACCACAAGACACTGGAGAGGGTAAGATCAAGACTAACCTTAATCTTCTACATCTTCCCTCCCTCACTTCCCTCTCCCTCTCTCTCTCTCTCTCTTATCTCTAACTCTTGTATATTAGTTATATTTTTCCTCATTTTCTTAGTGGGCACTGACCTGTAACTCCCAGAACCAGCATGGGGCTATCATGCACAATGAGCTTTTGATCAGAGAGACCTACAAGCTTTCCTAAAAGACAGAGAGATTTCTGTCAGAGTACTTGATAACCCACCAAAGGCTAGAGGTAAGACCCTACTGCTCAAGACACCTTATGTGATTGACATGCAAATTAGAATTGCATGGCTGGAAGTTGGAAGAGAGTCAGTCTCCAGACAGTCAGCGCGTCTATTGCCAGAAGGTGCTACATGGGCGACTGGGGGAAAATAACCAATATCTGTCGAAGCAATGCATGGTCTAACCTACTTAGCAGCACATGACTTGTTGTGATGCCCACACAAGTGCAGTGGTGGCACACAGCCATGGTGGGGAACCAACTGCTCTCAATTTGGCTAACTGATCCCCTCACTGGTATGGGACCCATAGCTGTAGCTGGGAAACAAGTCAGAACCATATCCAAACATAAGCCCACTCTCCAATATCAAGCTAAAATCAATTGTGGGCTACAAGAGGGCCTACACCTATTAAATTCTCTATTAAAAAAAAAAAGTATACGCTGGAAAAAAGACAGCATCTTCAACAAATGGTGCTGGACAAACTGGATAACCATATGCAGGAAACTAAAACTTGACCAACACATTTCACCATGCACTACACTCAAGTCCAAATGGATCAAAATCTCAATATAAGACCAGAAACTCGAATACTACTGGAAGAAAATTTAGGAAGTACATTCCATGATATAGGAATGGAAAAAGACTTCCTGAACAAAACCCCTAGTAGCTCATGAACTTAAACCATCACTCAACCAATGGGACCACATGAAGCTGAGGAGTTTCTTTACAGACAAGCATACAATTAGCAAAGCCAATAGATTACCCACAGAATGGGAGAAAATATTTCCGTGTTATCCAACTGATAGAGGACTAATCTCTAGAATCTACAAAGAACTCAAAAATCTAAACAGTAAGAAGTCAAACACCCCACTCACAAGATGGGGCAAAGAGCTGAACAGGCAGTTCACAGAGGAAGAAATAGAAATGGCAAACATACACTTAAGAAAATGTTCAGCATCCCTAATCATCAGAGAAATTCAAATTAAAACTACTATGAGATTCCACCTTACCCCAATAAGGATAGCAAGCATCAAAAAATCAAATAAAAACAAATGCTGGCAAGGATGTGGAGAAGTAGGAACACTCATCCACTGTTGTTGGGAATGTAGGATGGTACAACCACTTTGGAAAGCAATATGGAGACTTCTGAAAAAGCTGAGTATAGAGATACCAACAGACCCAGTTATTCCCTTACTGGGCATCTACCCTAAAACCTTCAAACCACAGACTAAAGAGATCTGCTCAACCATGTTTATAGCGGCTCAATTTGTAATAGCTAAGAGCTGGAATCAACCCAGATGTCCATCACTAGAAGAATGGATAACTAAGATGTGGTATATCTACACAATGGAATTCTATACAGCAGTAAGAAAAAATGACACAATGAAATTTGAGGAAAAATGGTTGAACCTGGAACAGATCATTCTCAGTGAACTTACCCAATCACAGAAAAAAAATCGCCACATAGTCTCACTCATCTACAGCACCTAACCTGAATCTACCGAAGATACTTTACATACCCAGCAAGCATCTCCTATATTAGACACTAGGATGGAAGGGGAGGGAGGGGAGGGCATCAAAGGGGTGGGAAACACAAATCTAGACCCAAACGGCAATGGTACCATAATCTTCTACTTACTAAAAGATAGACCAAATGGCTGATCCTTCACCAGGCCCTTACAGGGAACACCTGAAACACAAGACACTGGAGAGGGTAAGATTAAGACTAACCTTAATCTCCTACATCTTCCCTCCCTCACTTCCCCTCTCCCTGTCTCTCTCTCTCTTATCTCTAACTCTTGTATATTAGTTATCTTTTTCCTCATTTTCTTAGTGAGCACTGACCTGTAACTCCCAGAACCAGCATGGGGCTATCATCCACAATGAGCTTTTGATCAGAGAGACCTACAAGGTTTCCTAAAAGACAGACAGATTTCTGTCAGAGTACTTGATGACCCACCAAAGGTTAGTGGTAAGACCCTACTGCTGAGGATACCTTATGTGATTGACATGCAAATTAGAATGGCATGGCTGGAAGTTGGATGAGAGTCAGTCCCCAGACAGTCAGCGCGTCTAGTGCCAGAAGGTGCCTACATGGGCGACTGGGGGAAATTGACCAATATCTATCGAAGCAATGCATGGTCTAACCTACTCAGCAGCAAATAACTTTTTGTGATGCCCACACAAGTGCAGTGGTGGCACACAGCCATGGTGGGGAACCAACTGCTCTCAATTTGGCTAACTGATCCCCTCACTGGTATGGGACCCATAGCTGGAGCTGGGAAACAAGTCAGAACCATATCCAAACATAAGCCCACTCTCCAGTATCAAGCTACCATCAATCATGGGCTACAAGAGGGCCTACACCTATTAAATTCTCTATAAAAAAAAAAAAAGTAAGGGTTATCTCATTTGTCCTCGTGCTAACTTACTCTCCGTTGGAGAATCTGCTTCTCTTTTTCAGATAGATGTAGACCCTAAGGAGAGAGCCACCCATCATACCTCAAAAGGGCCCCGGCTGAAACTAAGAAAACTTGGAGAAACAAGCAAGGGTGCTGTTTTCCTGATGAACCGGACACCAGCACAAGGGGGAACGAGATCAGCATAGAGAAAAATCAACTCCTACCAAATCAGAGAGCCAGAGCCTCAGAGGCCCTCAACACCTCATCACTGAAGCAGACCAAAAATGAACCCAACATGGCTCAGGGAAATTTTGCGGAAGAGGGGGCGGAAAGAATGTCAGAGCCACATGTTGGGTCATGATATGCAGAGACATTTAGCTTACCCATAACTGTGGGCTAACTCCACAATGCATGACCCGTATACCTCAACAAGGAGGGGCCAAGGGGAGGGGGTAGGTCATGGATGAGTCTAATAATGGTACCAAACTGACTGTATTTGCTGAATACAAATCTGACTAACAAAGAAAAAAAAAAAAAGAGTGAGAAAACTAACAATGGGAAAATTTATGGTCTTTGATTGCTTGGATTAATTAAATAGTGTTGAATTGGCTAATGGATCCACTAAGTGGAATGGTACCCATAGCTGGAACTGGGAAACAAGTTAGAAATATATCCAAAAATTGAGTCTGCTCTCCAATATCAAGCTCCCACCAATCTTGGGCTACAAGAGGGCCTACACCTATTAAATTCCCTCTAAAATAATAATGACTATCCCATTTATCCAGTGCTGACTTCACTCTCCATTGGAGAATTTGCTTCTATTTTCTGATAGATGCAGAACCTGAGGAGAAATTCAGCCCATCACACCTCAACAAGGCCCCAGCTGAAACCAAAGGTAATTGGGAAAATGAACAAGAGGGCTGCTTTCTTGGTAAACCTGATATCATCACAAGGGTGAAGGCAGTAGACTCAGAAAATACTCAGCTCCTACTAAACCAGATATCCTGAGACACAGAGGCTCCCAAGAACTCATCCCTGAAGTAGACTTAAAATAAATCCAACATGGCACAAGGAAATTCACGGAAGAGGGAGCAGAAAGATTGTTAGAGCCACAAGTTGGGACATTATGCACAGAGACATTGCCTCTTCCCCATAACTGATGGCTACCCCCAAAATGCATGACCCACAATTTCCAACAATGAGGGTCCCTTCAGAAGAGAGAGGGCAGGGAGGAGGCTAACTATAGTAACAGCATGGCTGTTTTCACACTCAGTATGTACATAACTAATAAAGAAAATAGTGTTGTTTATTTGTTGTTGCAACTTCCAAGTATTAAAAATGTGGTGTTATTTGCTGTTCTTTGTATTTAATGATAATGTCAGTGATTAAGAGAATTTAGTCTAATGCTTAGGAACTTCGTAGTATCCTCATGGCAAAGATTATGAGGTACCCCCACCCTCTGTGATCTTGAATCCAAGGATCTTTCCAGATCACATATTTCCAAGGGGACACTACATTCAAATCCTTGTCTACAGGCTTCCCATGCTGTGAGGAAATGGAGAAGGAACTGCACTTATTAGCCTAATGTTAACACTGCCTAATCAGTGCTCAGATGACAAGGAAAATGTTATTCCACTGTCAGCTAGCTTTTCCTGTTTGTTTTCAATTTTTAGTTAAATATTCTTTATTTTTGATATCATATACTTTTGTAATGCATTTTGATCGCATTCATCATGATCATATTAGCATATCAGGGCTTTCCACCATTGCAAGTGAACTCCAGATGCATGTGCTGCTCAGTGCATCTGGCTTTATGTGTGTATTGAGGTACAAAATCCATGCCATCATGCCTTGTGAGTAAGTGACCTTAATCACTCAACATTGCTCCAGATTTCATTACCCTCTTGTATCTCCTTCTCACTCATGCTTAACCCTTTCTAACTACTTCTTCTACTTTTATGATTTTTTTTTTGTGACTTACGAGTATAATTACAGTTGTTTGCACGAGCATGAATGGAGACTCATAAGCCTCTCTCCATCCATGGAAATGTTGATTGGCCCAATCTTGTGCATGCCTTTCATATGTAACTCTAGCTGCAGTACATTTATGAGTACAACAGCCATACCATGGTCAGAAGAAAACATTCCATAACTGTGCTTCACATCCTTCAAGTATTGCATTCGTTCTGGGCCTTCTTCCTCCATATTCCCTAAGCCTTGGGTGGTGGACCTTTTTATAGATGTCTTTTAGGCACTATCAGCAGGTGAATGATTCAAGTAAGCTGGGTGTTTAATTTGACATTCGGATGCAAAAGAGTTGAGGAAAACTTTGTAAAAAGTTATTTTTTTTTCAAATGCTATGATTTAAAATTCCACTATAAGTGAAAAATATGGAAGAAATTATTTATATTTCTTTGACACTTTAGGTTAGCTATTATTAATAATATTCCTGTAAATTGTAATACATTTGTGGTTTTATCTTCTGAGAAATTTTATATAACAACAGCAAACCATGATTTTTTTTCGAAGCTGGTTTTTATATTATTATAAAACATTGTGTGTGAGTGAGTCAGTGTGTGTGAGTACTTGTTTCATTTTTATCTATAATATTCATATAGAATGTCAAAATGTACCCTAGGATAATAAGTGGTTATTGAGTAATGTAAGAAAAATATTATGTTAGCATTGTGTGTCCTCCACTGGTACAGCCCTCCAGGGAACTAAATGTGAAGATGAATGTGTTTACTCTTCATTTCTAATTCAAGATTACTTTAATAATGCCTAAGAGAATAAAACAAAGATTAAATTTTCATCTTTGCTGAGTACTAAATTCCATCTGGTTTGAAAATCAGGCCTGTAAAGTTGAAATTGCTTTTCTCTTCAATGTTGTTATTAACATTGAGGAAAGATTAGTAAAAACATTCATTTAACAATGTCACTGTGGACACAAAGTACAAATAGTGTTAATATTTTATGTAGTTATTGGAAAGGAATCTCATGATTCAAACAAATTTTTGCACCTCATATATGGTTTTGATTTCATGTATTTATTTGTAATAGTGTGATGCATACATTTTTTCTTTTTGTTTTATGACAGGATGTCATGCATCATAGGCTGGTCATGAAGTTGCTACATAGCTGAGGATAACCTTGAACTGGGATTACAGACATGACCCACCACATCAGTTTCATGCAGTGTGGTGAATCAAACTTAGGGCTTTGTACATGTGAAGTAAGCACTCTGCTAACACAGAAAGTTTCAATATGATGTATTTATATTAAACAGTTTTTACAATAATCCCTTTGGAGTTTGTTACCTAAAATATGTCTTTATACTTGTTCCCTGAGTTGCCTCACCATTGGATTTTTCTACATCCTATCTTTCCATGATATCCTATTGGTTCTTCACAAATTATTTAGAAATGTGTATTCTTGGATAATAGCTATTATTTAGATCATTATACTAGATACTATGTTAACAGTACTAAATTTATGAGTGTCTTACCCCTGTCAGAAACACATCAATATTAAGTTTCTAATTTAGATAGTATTCACTTTTGTGAAAATAGATAATATAATGTGAGTGCATAGATATTTACAAAAGCAATTCATTTGTAACCTTGATAGAAAAAAATGCCTTAGTCCACACTAACTTTTCATTTTAACTGTGAGAATACTTATTCCCACCATCTGTCTTACTGAGGTAATTATTCAATACCAAAATTCATGTTATTAAACTTTAAGAGTTCATTGTACAAGCTGAATATAAATAATTTATTATAATATGTTCTTCTAGTGTGTAGCATCATTCGCTTAATGGTGTTTAAAGCAGAGCACAAAATTTAATATTTACAAAGTACAATATAGAGTTTAATTCTTTTTAACTTTTATTTTTATTTTTTTATTTATTAAGTTGAGAGGGAGAGAAAGGAGCAGAGACAGAGAAAGGTAGAGAGAGAATGGGTGTTTCAGAGCCTCCAGCCACTGCAAATGAACTTCAGACACATGCACCACCTTGTGCATGTAGCTTATATAGGTCTTGGGGAATCAAACCTAGGTTCTTTGGCTTTGCAAGCTAATGCCTTAACTGTTCAGCTATCTCTCCAGTCCATGGTTTTTTATTCTGGAAACACAACAGTTTTTATCATCAAATTCAGGGTCATGAATATTTTCTTGCTTAACTTTTCCAGAAATTATATAATTTGGACTTTATTTTTCTCATATCCAATTTAAATTAACTACCGTGTAAACTATACGGTACAGGCATTTATCTTTTATTTTCCTTCCTTCATCTATTTGACTATCACTCTTTTACTAAGGGGTATGTGTATGTGTGTGTGTATGTGCGTGTGTGTTATGATTTTTAGTTGACCTGTATTTCCCTTATACTGTTCACTTATTTGAAGGATATAGTCTAAGTGGCATTGAACTATAATCATAGAATTGTACAGACATCGTAGCTATTCAGTGTAGGATATATACATCACTTCAGAAAGAAATTGGCACTATCTTACCTCATCTTGTTGGCCAAGGAACAGTTCATCTCTGAGTCCTCTATTCTCAAATGCAACCTTACAGAAAATATTTTTAGTCTGTTTATATATTTGAATTTTTCAATGAATATGTAATACTTTAAATAACCAGAAAATGTCCCAATGCACATGAGAAGAGAACATCTTAACTTGAGAATGGTCGCTATTATTTTGTTAGTGAATGGTGGGTTTTATAGTTGTTAGATATAATTGGCTTATAATGGTTATGAAGTCTTTTTTGTTAATCATCTGCCTTGTTTTCATATGTATCATTGATATACTAGTTGTCATTGCTGAAATGTCTTTCTGGCACAATTGCTATCAGCTTTTGTCATATCACTTAAGGTTCTGTATAAATATATTTAATCTCTTATTTTAATAATAGAAGTTCTTTCCTCCTTCCTTTCCTCCCTCCTTTTCAAATTTAATAGAATCATGGAGTGGTTAATTTTTGGACATACAGATTAACCCTTTTCATCCTATCTTGATAGTTGTAAGCATTATTCATTTAAATACTTTTTTCTACTTGCTTTGTTTCTGGAATTCCCAGTACATGTATTACATTGTTCTTAATTGTGGGGTTTTCATTTTTTAATATCTGTTAAACTCATCTGGTGACTTTTTATTTTATTCATAATATTTCTCCTTACTGTATACCAGTCATCTTTAATATAAGTTCTATATATTTATTGCTACTCTTTATCTTGTGAGGAATTTTTATCTAATAACCAGACACTACTAATGATTTCTTTCAGTTAATTGACCTTTCTGCTTTGAAGTCAATTTGTTATAAATCAAATATTGGGCACTATTATTTGTAATTTCTGTCATCTGTTCTTGGCCACATATTATATACAATATTTTAGAACATTTTCAGGTACCATAACTTTTGTTGAAATTGTGTATGGTTTTGAAGCACATTTAGATGGCCCACTATAACTAATTTGGTCTTCGACTCAGAAGTTGTTTTAGGATGTTTTACACAATTCTCATCCCTGCAGTATGGAAACTCTGATGCTGTTCATTAAAAGGTATAGGACTGGACATGTAGACAGTCATAGTGAGGTGACTTTGGTTTTGTTAGGTCCTCTTTAGTCCTTTTTAGATCACATTAAGACCTCTTTTTTTTTTTTCAAGTAGCATTTCAATCTAGCTCAGGCTTTCCTAAAACTCGATCTGTAGTTTCAAGCTAGCCTCATACTCATAGTGATCCTCCTACTTCTGCATCCCCATTAAGCGCCTTTAACAAATATTTTACTTAGTTATTTGTAAGGAGAGACAGAGAGATTGGGAAATGGGTACTCCAGGGTCTCATGCTGCTGCAAGCTAAGACCAGATTACATGTTGCAAGGTAACTGGATGTGCATGGGTATTGGAGAATCAAACCAAGGCCATCAGCATTTGCAAGCAAGAATGTTTATTGAGCCTTATGTTCAGCCTGAGCACCATGTGTATTTGCTCATCATTTTCCACAACGGTCACTTCTGCACATTGATCCATACACTAATGTAATTAAGTTCAAGGTCCTTTGAAAAACATGATTTTTCCTTTATTAGTTATGTACAGACTCAGTGTGTAATCAGCACATATTGGTACCATTCTTACCCTCATCCCTGACCCCACTTCCAAGGGACCCTTCTCCTTGGTGATTGTGGGTCATGCATTGTGGGGGTAGCCATCAGTTATGTCAAAGAGGCAATGCATCTGCGTGTAACATCCAAACTTGTGGCTCTAAAAATCTTTCTGCTACCTCTTCTATGAATTTCCCTGAGCCATGTTGGGTTTATTTTAGGTCTGCTTCAGTAATGAGGTGTTGGGAGACTCTGTCTCTGGATCTCTGGTTTGGTAGGAGTTGAGTGTTCTCTGTATCTATTTCCTTCATCTTTGTGCTGATACCAGGTTTACCAAGAAAGTAGCACTCTTGCTCAGTTCCCCAATTACTCATGGTTTGAGCTGGTGCCCTGTTGAGGTGTGATTGGCTGAGTCCCTCCTCAGGTACTGTGTCCATCTGAAAAAGAGAAGCAGATTATGCAATGGAGAGTGAAATCAGCACCAGATAAATAGGATAACCATCATTATTTTAGCAAGAATTTAATAGATGTAGGCCCTCTTATAGCCCCAGAATGGTGGATGTTTGATATTGGTAGAGCGAACTTGTTACATGGATATGATTCTGACTTGTATCCCAGTTCCAGCTATGGGTTCTTTTCCACTGAGCAGATGTGTTAGCCAATCCAAGAGCAACTGGTTACCCAACATGGCTTAGTGCCAGTATTGCCCTTGGAAACCTATGTCCCCCACAGAGCTCTCCTTAGATGGTTGCTTCTGTATTTCTCTGGAAAGTTGTCGTTTTCTTACTTTAGCTCATGTATATACTGAAACTAGCAGTTTGCCTATAGCGGCTTGCAACATTTTTTCTAATGGTTTAAGAGCACAGTTAGCATTGGATAGCCCCATTAAAAAGAAATATATGCCTATTTGTTCCTTTCTTTTTTTAATTGATGAGAGATTTTGGAAGTACTAACTTATGCTACTTCTAATGAAGTTTCAGTGCCAGGGCACTGCATGTGTGGAGGAAACTATGGTAGGTTCATGTTCAATTGACTTCACTGCTTCAGGAGTTGGATTCTCCCTTTAAAATGGAATGTTTTGGGTAATATGTCTCTGTTGGTGTGGAATCTTCTTTCTTAAATCCAGGAAAAGATAACCAAATCCTTCTGTACCCACTGTTCTCAGAACAAGATATAATCAATCTCTCTCTTGCCTTGTATATAAATAAATAAAATATTTTAAATAGTGCTTAATGTTATGCAAAAATGTTCAGTATTGTGCCTTATGAGTAACAGAATCAGAGGTTTCCTATTGAAGGAATTAGGGGTAAGTATGAGAATCTTGAATCTGTGAACATACCACAAACAGATGAAATCTTTTATAATCTATTCAGAAGCTACCCATGAAACATCAAGCTGGGGATTTGAGCAATGTCTTATAAGAAGTGATTCATTTTATGTATCCCATGTTATACTCACACATCAACCTCCACAAAAATTAGAACATGCTCTTTGGATCTCATATGTTTTTGATAGTGTATGTTCCCTACAGGAGGGCCAGCATCATTTTCAACCTTTACACGGAGAAATCCAAAGGGAAATCTCAATGCTCATGGATGTGGGAGAAGTACCATAGAGATATAGTTTTCACTTGGCTTAACACTATATTATCTAAGTGGATGATGTATTAAGACTTGACAAATTAAAGAATATTTATCAGGTTCACAATTCTATGTGTTTGAATAATTAGAAATTATTTTATATGTAACATATATGTTTGAAAGTTCTTCCTTGTTGGGCATGGTGGTGCATGCCTTTAATCCCAGCACTCAGGAGGCAGAGGTAGGAGGAATGCCATGAGTTTGAGGCCATCCTGACACTACATAGTGAATTCCAGGCCAGCCTGAGCTAAAGTGAAACCCTACCTCGAAAAACCAAAAAAAAAAAAAAAAAGTTCTTCCTTATGTTTATAATATATAGATAATTGTATCATTTTCTATCTACACACATTATATATATGTATATTTAATCTATATCTACATCTCTCTGTATATTAATGCATATATATATATATTCATATATACATGTGTCCTTTATGTATATATATTCAGGAAACACTATATATTAATGTAAATGAATCGCAATCTTTCAAATTTTTTTTGATGCTCAACATAGTCTAAGTGTTGTGAAATATCAGAACACATTTTATATGAGTGTTTAACTTGTTGACTTTCAAATTTTAACATACATAGGATTTCTTTAGAATGTACAACAGTGACTACCAAATCATTTACAGGACTATTTAATCAGTGGGTCAGCAGAGAGTATCAGGACTATATCATTATAACTGATAACTTTCGAGAAATACTGACTTTGGTTTTATATATTATCAGTGGCAAATGAGTGTAGTTGAAACAAATTTTCCTTGATTTCAAGTAAAAACATAAGGCAAACTTATTATTAACACATGAAAAGAAATAATGGTAATGGATGAATTATTTCTCTTGTTTTTCCTTGCACGGTGATTCCATTGCGTTGTCCCTGTCCTTACTTTTACAGTAAGTCATTGGGGAAGCACTGTTTTTATTTTTAAGCTTAGTGCTGATTTACTAGGTGGTAATGATGTTGCATTTCTGAAGAGAAAAGGAAACAATATTTTTCATTTCATTTCCTTCAGTGTTATTTGGTCAAAGGTCCCAGAAGGTATATATGCCCTTGTTTCTTTGACAGTTTATTGATAAGCTAAAGAAGGACTTGAAAGATGCCTCTTGATACTTTTCATTCCTTTAAGTCCACTTTATTGTTGAAAGCTATGCCTTTTTTTTTTTTCATGCTGAGTTATCCTCCTGTCTCTAAAGTTTGGTCATGTCAAACACAAACGAATTTCTCTGAATTGAAACGGGCATTATGACAGTCGTCAGCCTGAGAGCAATGGGACAGTGCAGAGAACAGACCTCGCTAAGCATGCCGAAGGATTTACACACCGACGCAGCAAAGCCAAACGTCATGCAGACTAGAGCATCAGGAAGTCTTTGGCTGACCTTTACTTAATGGGTGATCATGTTTCAGCAGGAACACTTTACTGCAGTAGTGGATATGTAGCAAATCATTATTAGTTACCACCCATGCTACTCCTCTGAATACACACATAGCTATTTGCATTAATTCATATTTATGAAACTATTAAAACAGCATATACCATTACAAGAAAAAATAGCTACTCCTTTGAGAATAACTCTCAGTCTATATTATCTTATTTCAAGATTTATAGATAAATTAATAGGCTTAGAAAATTTATTTCCATCTGCTTGGCTTGTTTCTTTCAACATTTCATAATGTAATTTATTCTACTGAAGGATTACACATGATTTTTAATTAACTTTTTTGAGACAGGGGTCTCACTTCAGCCCAGCCTGACCTTGAACTCACTCTGTAGCCCAACTTAGTCTTGAACTCAGAGACCTTCCTCCCTTAGTCTGTAAAGTAATGGAATTAAAGGCATGATACAGAACTTTTGGCTTATGACTTTTAAAATCTGTAACATCTAAGTTTAAACAAGCTATGTCCCACTATGGAATTATAGAACTTGTCTTTCAAATACCATATTACAGATTAGAGATTGTAGGGTATATATGATGGTTAGAAACTGTTTGAGTGTGTATACGGGGTGCACGTGTATGTGCATGTTGGCATGTAAGAACACACACAAGTGTGTGTGTGTGTTTGTGCGTGTGTGTGTGTGTGTGTGTGTGTGAAGGCCAGAAATTGATGTCAGGTGTCTTTTTCAATTGCTTTCCACTTTATTGACTGAGATAAGATGTCTAATTTTAACCCAGAGCTTGCTGATTTTGGCAGTCTGTCTAGTCAGCTTGCTCCCAGGATCCTGTTTTTGTGCCGTGAGATTGAGATTAAAGGCAGGTTGCCATGCATACCCAGAATGTATGTAGGTGCTGGAGGTTCTCATGTTTGTTTTGCAAGTAATTTTCTACTGATCTATCCTCTCAACCTGTATACAAATTTTAAAACATATTATAGGAGATATTTCAGCAAATAGGATTAATTATAGTGTTATTTACAAATAAGAAATTTAAAATGTATGCATCTCATTACATGCTCCTTGAATTTAAAGAACTGACTAAAATTTAAATTTATACCCACACTAAAGGTATGGACAATAAATGAGTGAATGAAGTAATGAATAATAAGTAAATAAAATAATGTATGTAATAGAATATTGTCATTTTGGCATTCATGCTTATCCTTGTTTCCATTCTATCTTACCATAATTTGCCATAATTCATTTTTTAAAATTTTTATTGACAACTTCTATGATTGTAAACAATATCCCATAGTATTTCCTTCCCTCCCCCCCACTTTCCCCTTTGAAATTTCACTCTCCACCATACTTCTTCCCCCTCTCAATCAGCCTCTCTTTTATTTTGATGTCATCATCTTTTCCTCCTATTATGATAACCTTGTGTAGGTAGTGTCAGACACTGTGAGGTCATGGATATCTAGATAATTTTGTGTCTAGAGGATCACTGAAGGAGTGATCATCTGAAGGAGTCCTACCCTTCCTTTGGCTCTTACATTCTTTCCGCAACCTCTTCCGCAATGGACCCTGAGCCTTGGAAGGTGTGATAGAGATATTTCAGTGCTGAGCACTCCTCTGTCATTTTTTCTCAACACCATGGTACCTTCTGAGTCACCCTAAGGTCACTGCCATCTGAAAAGAGAAGGTTCTCTAACCAAAATTGAGAGTAGCATTAATGTATGGGTGTGAACATTAACAGAACTGCTTACTGGGCAGTTTGGTGAGCATAGTATGTTCATTTAGCCAGACAGAATCAGATGTTGCATCCTAGGGCTCATGACTGCCCTGTCAAAGGTTTTCAGTATCATGCATGCATTAGCTCCTATAGAACAGGCCTCAAGTCAAATTAGAGAACAATTGTTTTCCCCAAACAGACATGCCACTATTGCACCTGTTGGCTCAATTAACCTGGCAGCCAAATTTATGGTTTGCAGTGTCCACTGTTGAGTATCTCCGCTGGTGATTTCTCTCCCATTAAACTGCATACAGCATAGATTTTTATAGTTTTCTTTCAGCTAGTCTACATGGAGGAGGTTTTCAGCTTAGCTCCAGCAGGATTTCTCAGTGACCTTGCACCCCAAGTATGTGGAGTCTTCAGCAATACGGTCTTGCCATCTATTCCTGGTGGGAAACCAAGAGACTTGGCAATAGCCTGTAATGTTTTGGGGGCATTGGGGATCTCCCTGTCCATCAACTCAGTGAAAGGTATACCATCCCTGGCACTGAAAATTTTCTAGTAACAATCTATGGATTATGGGTGTTCGATTGTCCCAAAAGGTATGTTTCCATATGATATATTTATATCTCCTTAGGGTTTTTGTTGTTGTTGTTGTTGTTTTGAGGCAGGGTCTCACTCTGGTCCAGGCTGACCTGGAATTAACTATGTAGTCTCAGGGTGGCCTCAAACTCAAAGCAATTCTCCTACCTCTGTCTCCCAAATGCTGAGATTAAAGGCATGCACCACCACACCCAGCCTCTTCTTAGGTTTTGATTAGCCCTCACCTCACCTTTCCTTTTCTCAATAACTTCCCCTGACCTCCCTTATGTCTTGTTACTCCCATTAATCTTTTCTTCTACTTACCTATATACAATACCATCTACCCGGCTAGCCAACTGCAAGCTACAGTAACTTTCTTAGTCTCACTTAAGGTCAGGCTTAAGCACAGAGATACTGGATACAGTGTTTGCGTAAAATCTTTAAAGGGGGCTTTTTAGGGCCTGGAGGGATGGCTTAGTGGTTAAGGCATTTGCTTACAAAGCCAAAGGACCCAGGTTCAATTTCCCAGGACCCACATTAGCCAGATGCACAAGGGGGAACACACGTCTGGAGTTCGTTTGCAGTGGCTGGTGGCCATGGTTCTCTCTCTCTCTCTCTCTCTCTCTCTCTCTTTCTCCCTCAAATAAATACATTAATTAATTAAAATAAAATATTTTTAAAAGTGGCCTTTTTAAAGAGGAGAAAGAAATTTCATTCTGTGAGAAAATCCCTAGCAGTATTATTCAGGGATCTTTCCTTTATTACCAGTTCCAATCAATAATTTGCTTTACATTTTGCTCAATGCCCACAACAGCTGTCATGTGTTCTCCTTGTCCTCTTTATTACTACTTTTCTTCCAGTATGTGCTGCATCTCAGCAAAGGCTCCTAGAACCATGTGTACATCTTGCAACACTCCATGCATTGTTCATGCTTCCAAAACCAATATCAGGTGTAGAGGACACAACCATGTGGTTAATTTAGGGATAAAATAAATGTTTACCTTGAAGAGCAGGTTTCTTCCATTTCTACCATTCAGTCTTTCCACATCAGGTATTCTTTCCATTGCTTCAATGTAAAGCAGTTGGACCTTCCTTATTCACTGCAGTGTCTCCTTAAGAATAGCAGCTCAGCAACCAGACTCTGTGGCAGTAATTTTAAACTTATTTGTGTTTCTCCAATTTCCAATCTTAACTCTTTCCTTTCTATATCTTCCACCAAGAACATCATTATTTTCAAATTCAACCTTGAACAAACTCTCTGGCAATGGCCAGCAGAACACAGTCAGCCCTTAGGCCAGTAGTCCAGTTCCAACAAAGTTTTTTGTTGTCTTCCCTTTGACTTTGCAAGTTCCAAAGCCAAGAAAATCTCTTCACTTAGCATGTTAAAATTCTCACCAGAATAGTTCATAAAACTCGACTAACTGCACTGAAAGGCATAGTTGAAAGTACCAAGTTCTGCCCCGTTACTCCAGCACAAAATTTCTAAAAGACCAAAATCTTCATGGTCAGATTAATTGTAGCAAAATCATCTCAATTCTCTGCTATGAATTTCTGTTGTAGTCACCTCTACACTGCTGGAAGCAGACACAGTTTATGGGAGGAAGATATTTATTTGCAAATCCAGTGGAAGTTCCATTGATGTCATAAAAAAAACTGTTCCCCTTTCTCAGAACCAAAGAGAGAGAAAAAGCCACCCCTAGTCAGCCAGCATTGCAACAAGCTAGCACAAAACCAACAGCAAAAGAGCAGGTACCCAGACAACGCTAAGAGCTCTGCATGCCTTTGCAACAGAAACCTTGTCCTCCACCCATGACATCTCCTCCAGGCCCTAGTGACACCACCTCTAGCCAGGTATCTGAAAACAAGCTTTTAACAACCAACCAACAAACAAACAAACAAATAAATAAATAAAAATACCTGAGCCTTATTCTATTAAGGGGCATTCAAACTAAATCACAGGATTATATAACTAGATGGTAGCCTACCAGTTCACTATTTTCTTTCCTTCTTTCTTTCCTTCTTCCTTTCTTTTTCTTTCTTTCTTTCTTTCTTTCTTTCTTTCTTTCTTTCTTTCTTTCTTCCTTCCTTCCTTCCTTTCTTTCTTTATTCCTTCCTTCCTCCCTCCCTCTTTCTTTCTTTCTTCCTTCCTTTCTTTCTTTATTCCTTCCTTCCTCCCTCCCACCCTCTTTCTTCCTTTCTTCGTTCCTTCCTTCCTTCCTTCCTTCCTTCCTTCCTTCCTTTATTTCTTCCTTTCTTCCTTTCTTCCTTTCTGTTTTGTTTTTTTGAGGTAAGTAGGGTTTCACTCTCACTCAGGCTGACCTTGAATTCAGGCTGGCCTCAGATTCACAGTGATCCTCCAAACATTGCCTCCCCAGTGCTGAGAGTAAAGGCATGTGCCATCACACGCATGGCAGAGAGAAGTAGGGAATGGGTGCACCAGGACCACGAGCCACTGCAAACAAACTCAAGAAATATGTACCACTCTGTTCTTTTGGCTTTACGTGGGTACTGGGGAATTGAACTCTGATAGTTGAGCTTTGAACACAAGCACCTTAACCACTGATCCATCTCTCTAGCCCTTATTTCTTATATTTACAGTTATCTGGAACTCTGCTGTCATGTTCACTTGCTTTCACTATGTCATTCTCTTATTTTTAAAAATATGTATTGACTGTTTATTGTTATAAATTCCTTAAGATTAACCTTTAAGATCTTTCTCAGTTTGGCTATATGATTACCCTTTGTTTTCCTAAATAATTAAGTGATTTGTGAGAACAGTATCCATTCAAGAATGGTTTCCAGGATTTTAGATGTAGAATTGTACCTTATGCTAGTGCAGACCAAGAGCCAAAAGTTACCTATTGGTTATTTTCCTGGCTTTTTATCTTTCCTAGAGCTTTGACTGAGACTCTGTCTTCTTTTAAATGTATATGCATCATTTATCACACCATATCAAAAATAATGTTCCTAATGATCCCAGTGTTATGTCAGCCAGATAGAATTTTACATTGTTCAAGAATTTACCATGATCTGGTAGTTGAAAATTACCTTGAGACTTCCGGTCAAGATGGCGGCATAGGAACCACGCCTAAGCAGCCTAGGGGAGAAAAAGCCAAAGAAAACCCAGCAAAATACACAAGGGAGGTGTATAAGAGATTAAAACAGCAGCGGAGAAGTAGGAGATATCCAGAGCCCACATGGGCAGGCTGAAGCAGCTCCGGCAGCGGCAGCTCGGGATCCAGCAGCGGCAGCTCGGGACCCGGTAGCGGCGACTTGGGCTCCGGCAGCGGCACCTCGGGACCCGGTAGCGGTGATTCGGACTCTGTCAGCGGCAGCGGCAGCGCGGGCACCGGCAGCTGCATCTCGGGCTCCGGCAGGGGTGACTCGGGATCCAACAGCGGCGGCTCAGACCCCGGCAGCGGAAGCGGCGGTGGAAACCAGAAGCGACGGTGGAAGCCATGACTCCAGCCCCAAAAACACCATCAGCTGCTCCGGTACCGGCCACAGCGGCTTCAGGGCAGCGAATCCAGCAGCGGAGGCTCCAGCGGCTTCAGCGGCAGAGGCGGATCCCGCAGCAGCAGCACCAGCGGATCAGAGGCGGAGGACCCAGCAGCGGCATCTCCAGTGGCGGATCCAGCAGCAGTGGTCCCAGCAGCGGCAGCTCCAGCGGCAGCAGCGGGGATCCAGCATCAGGGGCGCCAATCTGCAGGGCCACAGTTGCCAGGCTTAGTTTGCCCCACAGGAAAAGCCAGTACCCAGTTCCAGAAAGCAGAACAGCGGCCCAACATCCCAGCCAGCAACTTGACTGAGACCAAAAGCATCCAAAGAGGTAACTGGGATTGAACCAGGGAAGGGTCTCACCTGGTCACAAGCTGACTTGGATCCCTCAACAGACCAGAAATCTTAACTTCTTTGTTGATAGAGGATCTGGTTTTTATAATACCTAATCTTGCATAAATGCTCGGTGCTGTTCTTGACTGAATGTGTATAGGGTTTAGTTAAATTTTAGAATATACCTGTATTTTATTCCACTCAACCTATTTGAATACTCCCATAGCAGGCAAACTTAACCCCTAGGACCACGTGTCTAGATACTCTGAGAGTGGTAAGAGCCACACCTAACACCTTAATCTCCTACATAGAAGATATACAATATCAGATCAATAGATACAGCAAAGGATACCCAGCTAACTGGAAAATCTAAGCAGTAACTTAATCCAAGATGCAAAAATATATACATTATAACACAAGAAACACCAAAAACCAAGGCAATATAAATCCACCAAAAAGCATCAATGCTTCAGAAATGACCTCTAATGAATACGAGTTAGAGAAAATGCCTGAGAAAGATTTCAAAAGAATGATTGTAAATATGTTCAATGAACTCAAAGAAGAAATCAAAGGAATCAGAGAAGATACAGGACACCAATTTAACGAAATAAAGAAATCAATACAAGACATAAATAAGGAAATAGAAATAATGAAGAAAAACCAGTCAGAATTACTAGCAATGAAGAACACAGTTAATGAAATAAAAAACTCTGTAGAAAATCTCACCAGTAGAATGGATGAAGGAGAGGACAGAATATCTAAGCTAGAAGACCAGGTGGCAGATCTAATACAGTCCTACAAAGAGAAAGACAAACTAATAGAAAAGTATGAGTGGGAATTTCAAGATATTCAGGACACTATGAAAAGATCAAATATAAGAATTCAGGGTATAGTAGAAGGAGAAGAATTTCAATCCAAAGGTATAGTAGGCATCTTCAACAAAATCATAGAAGAAAACTTCCCCCAAATTGGGAAAGAGGTGCCAATGCAGATACAGGAAGCATTTAGAACACCAGCCAGACAAAATCTGGAAAGAACCTCTCCTCGCCATATTATAATCAAACTACCAAACACACAATCCAAAGAAAAAATATTGAAAGCAGTTAGAGAGAAAAATCAAGTTACCTACAAAGGCAAGCCCATCAGGATCACAGCAGATTACTCAACACAAACTTTCAAAGCCAGAAGGGCTTGGAGTGATGTATTCCAAACTCTGAAAGATAACAACTGTCAACCAAGGCTACTTTATCCTGCAAAACTATCCATTCAAATAGATGGAGAAATAAGGACATTCCATGACAAAAGCTAGCTAAAGGAGTATTTGAAGACAAAACCAGCTCTACACAAAATACTTGAAAGAATCCTCCATGCCGAAGAGAAAGAAAAACACACATATAAGGAACCTGGAAAACAAGAAACAACACTCAAATACTAGGTAATATAAGAGAGCAAAGGTAGAACCAGAACCACACACACACAAAAAAAAAAAAAATGGCAAGCATAAATACACATCTTTCAATAATATCTCTTAATATCAATGGCCTCAATGCTCCAACCAAAAGACATAGATTTGCAGACTGGGTTAAAAAGCAGGACCCTACAATTTGTTGTCTCCAAGAAACTCACCTTTCTACAAAGGATGGACATTATCTTAGGGTGAAAGGTTGGAAAACGGTGTTTCAAGCAAATGGACCCAGAAAGCAAGCAGGGGTTGCTATCCTAATAGCTGACAAGGCAGACTTCACTCCAACATTAGTCAAGAAAGATAAGGAAGGTCACTCTATATTGATTAAGGGCACACTCCAACAGGAGGACATTACAATCCTAAACATATATGCACCTAACATGGGGGCTCCCAAATTCATCAAACAACCACTGTTAGAACTAAGGTCACAGATAACACCAAGCACAGTGGTAGTTGGTGACTTTAACACCCCACTCTCATCAATTGACAGGTCATCCCGGGAAAAAATAAACAGAGAGGCATCTGGACTAAACGAGATCATAGAAGGAATGGACCTAACAGACATATACAGGACATTTCATCCAAATGCTGCAGAATATACATTCTTTTCAGCAGCACATGGATCATTCTCTAAAATAGACCATATATTAGGACACAAAGCAAATCTTAACAAATTCAGGAAAATTGAAATAATTCCTTGCATTCTATCTGACCACAATGGAATCAAACTACAAATCAATAGCAAGAAAGGATATAGAGCATACACAAAATCATGGAAACTAAACAATACATTACTAAATGATGAATGGGTCAATGAAGAAATCAAGAAGGAAATCAAAAAATTTATAGAGTCAAACAATAATGAGAACACAACATACCAAAATCTCTGGGACACAATGAAGGCAGTTCTAAGAGGTAAATTTATAGCTTTAAGTGCCTATATTAAGAAATTAGAAAGGTCGCGAATAAATGACCTAATGCTTCACCTTAAAGCCTTGGAAAAAGAAGAACAAGGCAAACCAAAAATCAGTAGACGGGAAGAAATAATAAAGATTAGGGCAGAAATTAATGAAATAGAAACCAAAAAAACAATACAAAGAATTAATGAAACAAAGAGCTGGTTCTTTGAAAGGATAAACAAAATTGATAAACCCTTAGCAAATCTGACCAAAAGAAAGAGAGAAGAGACACAAATTAATAAAATTAGAGATGAAAAAGGTAACATCACGACAGATGCCAGAGAAATTCAAAAAATCATAGGGACATATTATAAAAACATATACTCCACAAAGTATGAAAATCTGAAAGAAATGGATGATTTCCTTGATTTATATGACCTACCTAAATTAAATCAAGATGAGATTAATCACTTAAATAGACCTATAACAAGCATGGAGATCCTAACAGTTATCAAAAATCTCCCAACTAAAAAAAGCCCAGGCCCAGATGGATTCACTGCTGAATTTTACCAGACCTTCAGGGAAGAGCTAACACCATTGCTTCTTAAGCTTTTCCATGAAATAGAAAAAGAAGGATTTCTACCCAACTCCTTCTATGAAGCCAGCATCACTCTGATACCAAAACCAGGCAAAGATAGAACAAAAAAGGAAAATTACAGACCAATCTCCCTCATGAACATAGATGCAAAAATTCTCAACAAAATATTGGCAAACAGAATACAAGAATACATTAGAAAGATCATTCACCCTGACCAAGTAGGCTTTATCCCAGAGATGCAGGGATGGTTCAACATACGCAAATCTATAAATGTTATACATTATATAAATGGGTTGAAGGACAAAACTCACATGATCATCTCATTAGACGCAGAGAAAGCATTCGACAAAATCCAACATCCCTTCATGATAAAAGTCCTACAGAGACTGGGAATAGAAGGAACATATCTCAATATAATAAAGGCTATTTATGATAAGCCTACAGCCAACATATTACTAAATGGGGAAAAACTGGATGCTTTTCCACTAAAATCAGGAACAAGACAAGGGTGTCCACTGTCCCCACTTTTATTTAATATAGTTCTGGAAGTCTTAGCCATAGTAATAAGGCAAGAGACATGCATAAAAGGGATACAAATCGGAAAGGAAGAGGTCAAGTTATCATTATTTGCAGATGACATGATTCTATATATAAAGGACCCTAAAGACTCTACTAGCAAACTGTTAGAGCTGATAAAAACCTACAGTCATGTAGCAGGATACAAAATAAATACACAGAAATCAGTAGCCTTCATATATGCTAACAACAAACACACAGAGGATGAGATCAGAGAATCACTCCCATTCACAATTGCATCAAAAAACATAAAGTACCTTGGAATAAACCTTACTAAGGAAGTAAAGAATCTATACAATGAGAACTTTAAAACACTCAAGCGAGAAATTGCAGAAGACACTAGGAAGTGGAAAAACATCCCTTGTTCCTGGATTGGAAGAATCAATATTGTGAAAATGGCAATCTTACCAAAAGCAATCTACACATTTAACGCAATCCCCATCAAAATTCCAAAGGCATTCTTCACGGAAATACAAAAAACAATCCAAAAATTCATTTGGATTCACAAAAAACCTCGAATATCTAAAATAATACTGAGCAACAAAAATAAGGCTGGTGGTATCACCATACCTGATTTTAACCTATACTACAGAGCCATAGTAACAAAAACAGCATGGTACTGGCACAAAAGCAGACTCGTAGATCAATGGAACAGAATAGAGGACCCAAATGTAACCCCATGTAGTTATAGCCACCTGATATTTGATAAAAATGCCAAAAATACTCATTGGAGAAAAGACAGCCTCTTCAGCAAATGGTGTTGGGAAAACTGGATATATATCTGTAGAAGGATGAAAATAGATTCTTCTCTTTCTCCGTGCACAAGAATTAAGTTCAAATGGATTAAGGGCCTTAACATCAGACCTGAAACTCTGAAACTGCTAGAGGAAAAAGTAGGGGAAACCCTTCAACATATTGGTCTTGGCAAAGACTTTCTGAATACAACCCCAATTGCTCAGGCAATAAAACCACAGATTAACCACTGGGACCTCATGAAAATACAAAGATTTTGCACTGCAAAGGACACGGGGAAGAAAGCAAAGAGGCAACCTACAGAATGGGAAAAAATCTTCACCAGCTATATATCTGATAGAGGATTAATATCTAAGATATACAAAGAACTCAAGAAGTTAAATAATAAGGAATCAAACAAACCAATCAAAAAATGGGAAATGGAGCTAAATAGAGAATTCTCAAAGGAAGAAATACGAATGGCATATAAGCATCTAAAAAAATGTTCTACATCCCTAGTCATCAGGGAAATGCAGATTAAGACTACATTGAGATTCCATCTCACTCCTGTCAGATTGGCTACCATCATGAAAACAAATGATCATAAATGTTGGCAGGGATGTGGAAAAAGAGGAACCCTTCTACATTG
The DNA here is from genome assembly GCA_036346955.1 of Dipus sagitta. Taxonomy (NCBI): domain Eukaryota; kingdom Metazoa; phylum Chordata; class Mammalia; order Rodentia; family Dipodidae; genus Dipus; species Dipus sagitta. The sequence continues at coordinate 86,128,932 of CM070771.1, read as the reverse complement.
TTGGTGGGAATGCAATCTGGTCCAGCCATTGTGGAAATCAGTGTGGAGGTTCCTAAAACAGCTAAAGATTGATCTACCATATGACCCAGCTATAGCTCTCCTAGGCATATATCCTAAGGACTCATCTCATTACCTTAGAGATACTTGCTCAACCATGTTTATTGCTGCTCAATTTATAATAGCTGGGAAATGGAACCAGCCTAGATGTCCCTCAACTGATGAGTGGATAATGAAGATATGGCACATTTATACAATGGAGTTTTACTCAGCAGTAAAGAGAAATGAAGTTATGAAATTTGCAGAAAAGTGGATGGATCTGGAAAGAATTATACTAAGTGAGGTAACCCAGGCCCAGAAAGCCAAGCGCCACATGTTCTCCCTCATATGTGGATCTTAGCTACAGATGATTGGGCTTCTGTGTGAGAAGGAAAAAACTCAGTAGCCGAGGCCAGTAAGTTAAAAAAGGAGATAGAAAGGGAAGAGAAAGAAAGGGAGGAGGGCTTTTATTAGGTTGGTATTGTATATATGTAAGTAGAAAGATTGAGATGGGGAGGGGATATGATGGAGAATGGAATTTCAAAGGGGAAAGGGGGGAGGGTAATACCATGGGATTTTTTTTGTTATCATGGAAAATATTAATAAAAATGGAGAAAATAAAATAAAATAAAATAAAATGTAAAAAAAAAAAAAAAGAATTTACCATGATCTTGCAAAGGAAGAATGTATATAGCTATAATGTAAAAAGGTGATCTATGTATGCAACATTGAATACATTCAACATAGAAATATTCATTCCTTAAATTTTAATACATTTCAACAGTTTTCACACTGTGTTTAAAGAAGTAAAATTCTCCACTAAATAAGTTAGTGTTGTTATCATTAAATATTATCATTAGTTTGATTGTTATAATGGAATAATCTAATCCTGAAATTGCAGCAAACTTTTGTGACCTGAGTAAATTTTGTTCTCAACATTCCAGAGATCCACATTAACTGGAGAACTCACAGATGTATAAAATGAATTATAATTTTAAAATAAGTATTCTGGCAAAAAATCTTCTATTCATATTATTCTAACTTGCACATATGCATGAAAGGCCTATTTAATGTAGCTTAGACCGGTGAGATTCTACTAATAGGTTTTTCTAATTAGAGATAGTAAGGATCAGTCCTCATTCATATCTGGGTCAGAGCTTCTGAATATAAAGCCAAGGAGAATGTCTATTGGTTATTTCACGTAATAATAAAGGAGAAAAGAAAAAAAAATAGGAGGGAAAATGCATCCTTATTTCTAGAATCTGACCTACCTGAGTTTTGTTTGAGAACTGAAAGTTTAATTCTATAAATATTAGCTTACGTTGTTTACAAATTATTGTATGAAGTAAATCCTGATAAACTCACTCACAAAATGTCTCATGCTCATAAAAAATAAAACTTTTTTGGGACACATTCTAGAAAACAGTGAGTTATTATTGCTTGTTCACACAATTAAACTTTGTGTCAGGGCATTTGAGTTACTCATCTTTAGTCAGAGTTGTATTCCATGTGTGAGTGCTCACTTGGTTGGAGATCAATCAGTAATTTATTGATCCACTGATACAACATTTTACCATTATAAGTCTTCTTGGAGAAGAAGATCAAAATGCCCTAAGTCATACTCTTGAATTTAAATAGTGTATTGGTTATAAACAAAGATAACACTTGGCAAATAGGATTCCTAAATTTGAGGAAACAGATTAAATTATTTAGGCAAATCACTGTGACATATAGCAATCTTTAAGTATCTTGGAGTTTGACTTCTAGAAGAGTAACACAATATGCCTTTTTATGAAGTTAATATTTTTGACTTTCTCCATTTCCTCTATTTTCTACACAGACAGGCCCATATATATAGTATTAATTTTACTTTTACTTTGCTTAGTTTTATATTTTTATTTATTTATTTGGGAGAGAGAGATGAAGAGACAGAGAGAGGGAGAGAGGGGAAGAGATAGAGAGAGAATGGGCATGTCAGGTCCTGCAGCTACTGAAAATGATCTCCAGACCCATGTATCCCTTTTGCATCTGGCTTACATGGATTCTGGGGAATCAAACCTGGGTCCTCTGACTTTGCAGGCAAGCACCTTAATTGCTAAGCCATTTGTCCAGCCCAATTTTTTTTTTTTTTTTTCGAGGTAGGGCCTCACTCCTGGTTGACCTTGAATTCACTATGTAGCCTCAGGGTGGCCTCAAACTCGTGGTGATCCTCCTGCCTCTGCCTCCTGAGTGTTATGATTAAAGGCGTGCACCAAAACTTTGCTTATTTTTAAAAAGTTCGATAAAATGTTAAATAAAAGAAAACTTCTGTTATCTATTTTATGAGTAATAATAGAAAGTTTGTCTACAAATGAGTCAACAAATGTCAAATTGTTCTTTTCCCCCTTCACTAAGAAATTCATGCAATGAAATTACAAAGGATTAAAAAATGTTCTTTGTATCTTTATCTATCTATCTCTTTTCAAATAATATATGTATGAAAATCTGCTAATCTGTGAATTGACCATGGAAAACAATTTTCACAATTTTCTTACTATGTCAAGAAAATTCTAATATTTCAGTATATATGGCATGAGTATGTGTCCTTATTTCTAACCCTTTATTTCTATTTTCTATGAGTTGTTGCTACAAAAGCTTTTTTAAAAGGAAAAATGGCCACCACCACCTGTCTCATTTTGAGAGGCAAGATCTTATCACTGACAGCTAATCAATAAAAACAAATGAAAAGTAATAACTTCAGACTTGAGAAGTAGGGTTTTTATTCCCAGCCTGAAGCAAGGGCTCACCAATATGTTAAAATCAATCAATCTCTCCCTCAGACTGAACCTAAATCCTAATCGTTAAATCTTTAAAAGCACCATATGCAGAGATCCCTGCTGCTTGCACTCAGAGGACAAAATAGAACAGACTGTCTCTGCTGTTCTCCCCCTCAGGCCCTCATAACCAAGACAGATCACCAGGGAGGATAACTCAGACCCCGAGAGTGGAGGGAGCATGCAGTTGCACCACATTCCCTGCTAAGCAGAGGAGAAGCAGCCTTTCTGTGTCCCTTCTGATGGAAGTCATTCTGAGTTTATGAGAAACAGGCAGTAAGCTGACTAAATGCAAAACCAAATGGTAATCAAACACCAGGAAAATAATGGCCACAGGGTTGGGTGGGGGCCTACACATGCATCTTAATCACCTCAAATAAGAGAGTAAGCAGAATGCATATTTTGTAGAAAATTGTTTACTCTATCAAATAAAATTAAATGCCATCACATATTTAAAGAATGTTTGGAAGTTTCTTCAATATGGAACTTGCATACACTTGACTATTTTAAACATAGTATTAAAAAACTTATTCTTTGCACCTATCCACATTATGCGTAAATATGATGAAATTCTAAATTTTGGTGTTCTGTCACAGACTTGTCTTGTCCTCATTATTTAATACAACTAGTTACAAAAAAAAGTGATTTGAAGAATTAAGCATACAGTATGCAGGAGGATATTTTGGAAATTAGAGCCCTTAATTCTATCAAAAGCTCCAAAATAGGGCTGGAGAGACGGCTTAGAGATTAAGGCATTTGCCTGCAAAGCCAAAGGATTCTGGTTCAATTCTCCAGGACCCACATAAACCATATGCACAAGGGGTGCATGCATCTGGAGTTCTTTTCAGTGGCTGGAGGCCCTGGCTCACCCATTCTCTCTCTTTCTCTCTCTCTCTCTCTCTCTCTCACACACACATAAATAAATAATTAAATATATATTTTTAAAAGCTCCAAGATAATTTCACTTATGCTATTTGCTAATTTCTTTGTAGTGATGGTTATAGGTACTCACACTCATTCATGTAATCAGATTCCTATGACTAAAGTAAAAGCATCATTTTAATAAGATAGAAATGGTGCCAGTATGACTGCCCAATCTTTCTAGCCTGAGTGTTTGCTTCACAAACATGAAAGCCTGAGTTCTATGCCCATTACCCAGGTGAAAATGCAGAGGTGAAGGGAGGGTAGGTTGTCTCTGTAATTCACTTGCTGGGGAGACAGAGAAAAGAGAATCCTTAGTACTTCATTTGTCTCATCAGCCCTAATTGGTAAGTTCCAGGCCAATGAAATACCCTGCTTCAAATATAGGTGGTTGTCATTTCTGAGGTTAACAAATATGAGGCTGTCCTCTGGCCTCCATACACACAATTGTACACAAACATGCATGTATATTTGCAGAAGCATGGGTACCCACACATGCATACCACACACATACATAATGTGGTGGGGTAACAGAGTGAACTGTTTCTTATACTAGGCAGGCAGGTCAGCACTTAGGATGATGCTACTTCACACCATCTTCACACCTTTCCCATGTGGCCTGGCCTATCTCAGCTTGCCTCTCCTGCTTCAGTAGTAGAATTTAGGTCTTGCCTATCTCATCCAATTAGATTGCTTCAGTCATACCACCTGCTCAAGTGTGGGTGGATTTCTCCTTGGAGCAAAGACCAACTGGCTGGGACATCTGCTATAGGTGTGTCTGGGTGTGGTACAACAAATTCTAAAGTATATCTTCCTGGACCCATGGAGAGAGGAGAGAGGGCCCTATTTCTCTCTCTCTCTCTCTCTCTCTCTCTCTCTCTCTCTCTCTCAATAATGTGTTTGGTTCCTCAGATGGGTAAGATCTCTCTCCCACTCTGGCAGCTGGCAGTCATGCTGGAGTAGAAAGAGATACTTTCTACCTTTAATTATTGTCTTCAGATTTCATCCCTTTGAAGGGCATGTTTTTAAAAATCTCTCTTCATGTGGTGGCACACGCCTTTAATCCCAGCACTCGGGAGGCAGAGGTAGGAGAATCACTAGGAGTTCAAGGCCACCCTGAGACTATATAGTGAATTCCAGGTCAGCCTGAGCTAAAGTGAGACCCTACCTTGGAAAACAAAAATGAGAACAAAATGAAACAAATTCTCTTTTTTCATTTTTTTAAAATCTTTATTTGAGAGAGAAAGAGAGAGAGAATTGTGCCAGTACCTCAGCCATTGCAACAGAATTCCAGACGCTTGTGCTACCTAGTGGGTATATGCAACCTTACACTTACACTTGCCTCGCCTTTGTGCATGTAGCTAATTTGGGATCTGGAGAGCAGAACATATTTCCTTAGGCTTCACAGGCAAGCACCTTAATGGCTGATTTATTGGTTTACTTATTTATTTATTTAGGCAAGCCCAACAGACAGACTTTTTTTTATTAAATGAGAGAGAATTGGCAACAGGGCATCCAGTCACTCTAATAGAATTTCAAATGCATGTGTGACCTTACACATGTTTCATTTGGCTTAGTGTGATCTGAAGAGTTGAACATGGGTGCTTAGGCTTCTCAGGAAAGTGCCTTAATGCTAAGCCATCTCTCCAGCCCTCACATTTTATTAATCTAAGATCCATGTTCTTTTACATGGGATCCTGCCCTCCATGATCTCCCTTGGCCCATTTTTTACCCCCCCCCCTCCTCTGCATTCAATTTTCCCCCTTTACCCACATTTTTTTTTTGATGTCTGAAAAAAAAAAAAAAACAGTAGCACAGGATCTTAAATATTCACTCAACCAATGGGATGACACGAAGAGGAAGATTTTCTTCACAGACAAACATACAATAAACAAAGCCAATAGATTACCCACAGTATGGGAGAAAATATTTGCTGATTATCAAACTGACAGAGGCCTAATCTCTAGAATCTACAAAGAACTCAAAAACTTAAGCAATAAAAAGTCAAACAATCTGCTCACAACATGGTGCAAAGAAATGGACAGGCAGTTCACAAAGGAAGAAATACAAATGGCGAACACATACTCAAGAAAATTTCTGTCATCCCTAATCATCAGGAAAATGCAAATTAAAACAACTATGAGATTCCACCTTACCCCAGTAAGGATAGAAAACATTAAAAAAATCAAGTGAAAATAAATGCTAGTGACCATGTGGAGAATTAGGAACTCTCATCCACTGCTGGTGAGAATTTAAGATGGTACAACCACTTTTAAAAGCAATATGGAAATTCCTTAAAAAGATGACTATAGAGTTACCAACAGACCCAGTTATTCCCTTACTGGGCATGTACCCTAAAACCTCCAAGACTCAGTCTAGAGAGATTTGCTCAACCATGATTATAGCTGCTCAGTTCGTAATAGCTAAGAGCTGGAATCTACCCAGATGTCCATCACTAGAAGAATAGATAACTAAGATGTGGTATATCTACAAAAATGGAATTCTATACAGCAGTAAGAAAAAGTGACACAGTGAAATTTGAAGATAAATGGTTGTACCTGGAAGAGATCATTCTCAGTGAACTTACCCAAAGATAATTGCCACATAGTCTCACTCATCTACAGCACCTAAACTGAATCTACCCAAGATGCCAAAATACCCAGCAAGAATCTCAAGGACTGGACAATAGGGTGGGTGGGGAGGGAGCGGAGGATATGGGTGGGGGTGGGGGACACAAATCTGGACCCAAATGGCAATGGTACCATAATATTCTATATCATAAAAGACAGACCAAATGGTTGAACCTTCACCAGGCCCTTAGAGGGAACACCTGAGTCACTAGGCCCTGGAAAGGGTATGATAAAGACTGACCTTAATCCTCTACTGCTACTCTCTCTCTTTCTCTCTCTCTCTTTCCCTTTCTCTTTCTCCCTCTTCTCTCTAACTCTTTTATATTACTTATCTTCTTCTTCCTTCTCTTGTGGGCACTGACCTATAAATCCCAGTACCAGCAAGAGGCTATCATCCACAATGAGCTTTTGATCAGAGAGACCTACAAGGTTTCCTAAAAGAATGACAGATTTCTTTCTGTCAGAGTACTTGATGACCCACCAAAGGTTAGTGATCAGACCCTACTGCTGAAGACACCATATGTGGTTGACGCATAACATGGAGTGACATGGCTGGAAGCTGGAAGAGAGTCAGTCCCCAGACAGTCAACTCGTCCAGTGTCAGAAGGTGCTACATGGGTGACTGGGGGAAAATGATCACAAGCAACTCATGGTCTAACCTACTTAGCAGCAAATAACTTGTTGTGATGCCCACACAAGTGCAATAGTGGCACGTAGCCATGGTGGGAAACCTACTGCTCTTGATTTGACTAACTGATCTTCTCAGTGGAATGGAACCCATAGTTGGAGCTGGGAAACAAGTCAGAACCAGATCCAAAAATGAGCCCACTCTCCATTAACAAGCTACCACCAATCATGGGCTACAAGAGGCCTACTATGAAATTTTCTCTAAAAAAAATAATGGTTATCCCATTTATCTGGTGCTAACTTTACTCCCTGTTGGAGAATATGCTTTTCTTTGTCACATACACACAGATCCTAAGGATAGAACCACCCTATCATACCTCAAAAGGCCCCAGCTGAAATTAAGAATAATTGGGGAAACAAGCAAGTGTGTGCTGTTTTCTTGGGGAACCTGGTACCAGCACAAGGGTGAAGGAGATCAACACAGAGAAAAATTAACTCCTACCAAATCAGATATCCAGAGACACAGAGGCTCCAAAGGCCTCATCATTGAAGCAGACCTAAAATGAACCCAACATGGTTCAGGGAAATTTGCTGAAGTGGGGCTGGGAAGACTGTCATAGCCATACATTGGGTCATACACAGAGACATTTCCTCCTACCCATAACTGATGGCAAACCCCACAATGAAAGACCCATATACAACAACAATGAGGGGCCTGGTGGAGGGGGGAGGACAGGGAGGAGGCTAAAATTGGTACCAACTTGACTGTATTCACTGAGTACAAAACTAATTAAAAAATATTTTAAAATGTTTTTTTAAAAATCATTTTCTTGAATCTGGAATTGCCAATTCTTTGGCTAGTTTGCAGATATGAATCCCAGAACCCTAAATTCTCCCGTTACAATACAGGGGAAAAAAGACTTGTTATTCATTTAACTATGAGAAATACAAGAGGCTACGTTCCCAACAGTAGTTTATATGCAACACCTGTCTGTTTGTATCCTCCCTTTCATTGATAAAGGAAGTTCAGTCTATTAAATTACTCTGCCAGCTTACAGAAGTACTCTGAGATAGTTATTTCTGAAACCTCACCTGCTTTTTTATGTGTTGATATTTTAATAAACCCTTGAATATAACATATTCTAGCAATCAGCAGCAGAATATTGTCTTTTTTGTTTTCTTTTTTAATTTTAATTTTTTATTGATAATTTCCATAATTATAGAAAATATCACATGGCAATTCCCTCCCTCCCCCACTTTCCCCTTTGAAACTCCACTCTCCATCATGTCTCCCCCGCCCCCCCCCAGTCCCTGTTTCATTTTGATGTCATTGTCTTTTCCTCCTATTATGATGTCTTATGTAGGTAGTGTCAGGCACTGTGAGGTCATGGATATCAAGGCCATTTTGTGTCTGGAGGAGCACATTGTAAGGAGTCCTACCCTTCCTTTGGTTCTTAAAATCTTTCCAACTCTTCTGCAATGGATCCTGCACCATGGTGCTTTCTGAGTCATACCAAGGTCACTGCCATCTGAAAAGAGAAGCTTCTCTAACCAAAAGTGAGAGTAGCATTAATATATGGGTATGAACATTAAGTGAAGTGCTTACTGGGCAGTTTGGTGAATGTAGTATATACATTTAGTATACATATAGTCAGACACGAGCAGACATTACACCCCTAGAGCTCATGACTACTCCTATTGTAGGTTTTCAGTATCAGGGATGCATTCTCTCTCACTGACTGGGCCTACAGTAAAATTAGAGGGCAGTTGGTTTCAACCATGATAGATGTGCCACTATTGCACCCGTTGGCTCATTTGGCCTGTTTGGGCAAATATAAGGCTTGCATTGTCCACTGCTGAGTATCCTCACTGGTGATTTCTCTCTTTCCCATTGAACTGCATGCAGAGTGGCTTCTTCCAGCTTTTTGTCAGCTGGTCTACATGGAGGAGATTTTCAGGTCAGCTCCAGCAGGGTTTCTCAGTGACCTTGCAGCTCAAGTATGTGGAGCATACCAGGTCTTACCATCTGTTCCTGGTGGGAAAACAAGGGCCTTGGCAATGGCCTGTAATGTTTTGGGGGTATCTGAGACCCCCTGGCCAACAACTCACTGGAAGGTATCTTATCCCAGGCACTCACAATTTTCTGGTAAGAACCTATGGCTTCTGAGTGTTCCATTGTCCAAAAAAATAGGTTTCCATATGACTTATTTATGTCCTCTTAGCTTTTGATTAGCCCTCCCTCCACCTTTCATTTACTATTCCTTTTCTTAACTTGGTGATTATTGTAAAATTAGAGTACATCAATACCTGCAGACATTCTACATTTTTCATGTCTTTGAACATAATTGATTATACTTTCTTTCATTTATTCTTATAATTGGATAAATCATCATTCTATTTTTAATTTATAGTTTTACTTCTAATCGGATTTATTTTTCTTGCTCTGGGTAGACAATTATTACTTGATACTTTATAGACAAATATATATTCTGTTTGCTGCCTGATTTCTAATGCTAAACACTATAATTAAAATGAAGATTTTTTTAAGTAAGTTAAAATAGAAGTACTCTCCTGATGAACTGAAGTATTCAACAGTAAGAAAACATTCTAAATTTCTTCTGAAAGCCACACTTTTCAAAAGGCTTGGTAGATCTTCCACAAAATAGTCATTGTCAAATTTACCTTCCCTAATTTATTTGGTATTCTTTCATTGCCTTGTCTTTGTGGCAATTTTACTGAGTCAGGGATGATTTTTTTTTTATTCTTCCAGGATGTTATATAAAGGATATTCTTTTTTACAACTACACTGTCAGGTGAAATTCAGTCTGTGAACTGATATATTAATTCCTTCAGGACACATGTGAATTCCAAAATTGAATTGATGGCAGATTGCAACTCATTCCAAACCAAAATACCTGTTGTAATGCTCCTTCATTTTGCTCTGAGGTTTGCATCAGCAGAACAAGACCATTTTTATTCATGTCCACTGAGTAGTTTCTCAAATGTGGCAAATTGCATCGTGTGTGTGTGTGTGTGTGTGTGTGTGTGTGTGTGTGTGTGTAAAAGAAATTTTGGCACTATATTAAAAATCACAAAATAAGATTTTATAAAATTATGATATATTTATATAAAATGCTTTTATATAATTGAAGTTGTATGTTAATGATCAGTACATACCTGTGGACTATGTTGGTAATTCCTCTTCTAACTTCAGTTTAGGGTAAGTCAGGTCACACATTTCACTTGTAACTTGAATTCCTCTACTCTCATCAGCCTTAAAATCCATCATGTATGTAACCATAGGAGACAACACCACTAATGCTGAGACTGTGTGGGATTCAGAGGGAAGCAGCAGCTCGAGCAGGACCCACTGGCTCTCATTGCACTGTTCAGGAGTGGGGATGGGTGTGCTGCCATTCTAGTATTTTAACTAAAACTGCACCCTTGACTCTGTACATGTGTTGCTCACATCACCTGAAGTGCTAACTAGTATTTCTAGATACCTTCTTCATGTCAGGATATCACTCATCCACCCAAGCCTCTCCTTTGAAAAGTATATCAAGGATGTTCATTCCGGGAAAAAAAAAAAAAAAAAGAGTATAAATGACAAATTTTGCATCTAGCCCTAGTAGAACCACCCTTGAAAATTTGTTTTCAGGGTTTCAAATATCCATAAAATTTTCACTCAACACTAAAAACTGTATCTGGAAGCCGGGTATGCTGGCGCATGCCTTTAATCCCAGAGCTCAGGAGACAGAGGCAGGAGGATCGAAGAGAGTTTGAGGCCACCCTGAAACTACATAGTGAAATCCAGGTCAGCCTGAGCTAGCATGAGACCCTACCTCAAAGAAAAAAAAGAAAAAAAAGAAAAAAAAAAAAAACAACTATATCTGGTACACTGTTTTGATCCTCTCAATAACTAATACACTTAACCATAATCTATTGATTTCCTACCCAGGCCAGTTATTTATTCCCCTCTCTCATCACATTTTAGTAGTTACAAAGTTCATTTTACTTTTGTTATTTCTCTGATTTCTCTTTTCTTTATAACTTTTCTGTTTTTGCCTTATGACTTCCTCTGATTTACACTTTTTTGGACTGTGTATAAATCCCCCTGTGCTTTTTCACTCATGTTTCTTAAAAGCATAAGAACCCTGTCACTTATTGTTTAAAATTGTTTCTCTATCTATATAGCTGCAGCAGACTGAATATATGTCCCTCTTAGGCTTAGATGTTTTATTAAAACGTGTTACTTGGATCTCCAGCTGCATAACTGGAGGAGGTATCACTGGGTATAGATTCTAGAATCCAGCCCTAAAGTATGTTTCTGGAGCAGATCTGATTTCCAACCCAAAGTAATGCAGAAGAGTCTGAGCTCTGTCTGGGTCCCTGCTTGTTGCAGGTTTTGTGCTTTCTGTTTTTTGGTATTTGCTGCTAATGGTTGGTTCTCTCGACTTGGATGTATGGAAATTGCTTCTTTGGCCACTGATGGAACATTCCCCTGTATCTGTGAGCTTGAAATAAATCCCTTCCACTCATAACGTGTTCAGCGTTTGGATGTTCATCCCAGCAATGTGGAAGTCACTACAATGATAGCCATTCAATGATTTCAGGATAATGTTCCATATAATATTTGATTGCTATAAATTTTCAAACTGAATTATATAGTTGCTTCATAATAATTTACTATTTTATACATAGTATTTTAATTATATTAATACCTATGGTTCATTTAAATTAGTAAGTAACTAGAGTCCATAAGAACGGTTCAGGTTATAATGGGATAGGCATTGATGGCAATGGCAAGAATTTTCTACTTAACGGGACCCTTTGCTCTGTAGATATTACACTTCCAAAAGTATGAGGGAGAAATATATTGGTAATTTCCAAATGTAAGGAAGGCAATAAATTAGGATAGAACAAATGAAATCTATTCCACAAATCAGAGCGAGTTATGTAGATACTTATGCATCTTTCCCATTGCTGCTTTTGCACTTTTTGTTATGTTAATAAATTTTTAGTTTATTGTTTCTTAGGCAACTGTAAAGCATAGGAATTCGTAAAGGGAATGCAATGATAATGGATAAACACATAGAGCTTTCATTTTGGTAAGGAGAGGGAAACAGTTGAGTAAGTATCACAGAGAGGATTCGCTGGAGAAGAATCTTGGAGATGCTGGAGCAGTGTGAGGCAAACACTCTAAGTACAGGCAGTGCCTTTGATTCACAGTGTTGACAATATAAGAAGACACAAGAGTGCCTAGAATTAGTAAGAAGTTAATTTTTTTTATTTAAGTTATAATTTACTTTGGGATGAATAAAGATAAGAAAACAACAAAATTTATGGGAGGGAGTTGAGTAAGGGTTAAAATTTTACTTTATTTTTTATTTTTTATTATTATTATTTTTTCTTTATTAGTCAGTTCTGTATTCAGCAAATACAGTCAGTTTGGTACCATTATTAGGCTCATCCGTGACCAACCCCCTCCCCTTGGCCCCTCCTTGTTGAGGTATACGGGTCATGCATTGTGGAGTTAGCCCACAGTTATGGGTAAGCTAAATGTCTCTGCATATCATGACCCAACATGTGACTCTGACATTCTTTCCGCCCCCTCTTCCGCAAAATTTCCCTGAGCCATGTTGGGTACATTTTTGGTCTGCTTCAGTGATGAGGTGTTGGGGGCCTCTGAGGCTCTGGCTCTCTGATTTGGTAGGAGTTGATTTTTCTCTGTGTTGATCTCCTTCCCCCTTGTGCTGGTATCCGGTTCATCAGGAAAACAGCCCCCTTGCTTGTTTCTCTGATTTTTCTTAGTTTCAGACGGAGCCCTTTTGAGGTATGATGGGGTGACTCTCTCCTTAGGATCTACATCTATCTGAAAAAGAGAAGCAGATTCTCCAACGGAGAGTAAGTTAGCACCAGGACAAATGAGATAACCCTTACTTTTTTTTTTTTAATAGAGAATTTAATATGTGTAGGCCCTTTTGTAGCCCACAATTAATGGTAGCTTGATATTGGAGAGTGGGTTTACGTTTGGATCTGGTTCTGACTTGTTTCCCAGCTCGAGCTATGGGTCCCAAATTTTTTTGTTTAGTTTCTAACTTGATTAAAGACTGGATGAGTGACTATGAAAATCTGGAGCATTGATGCTGCTCTCATCTTTCAGGGCCCTGGTTCTTGAACATAATTCAAATGTCCTTAGGATTAGGATGGCTGGAGTGATGGCACAGTGGTTAAAGGCACTTCCTCCCAAATTCTGATGTATCAAATTTAATTCCCCAGTTCCTAAATAAAGCCAAATGTACAAAGTAGTGTATACAAATGGAGTTCATTTGTAGTTGCAAGAGACCCTGGTATTTTCTCTCTCTTTCTCTCTCTCTTTCCTCTCTCATTGCAAATAAATTTAAAAAAAAAATTAAAAAACGACTCAAGTAATCAACCATTATGATTAACTAAAGAGAATACTAAACACAAATACTAAATGTGAGAATTTTAGAGCATATTTTAGGAGGAGGGAAATTTTATCAACCTGTTCTATGACACGTGTCTTGAAATCATGCAAATCAAATCCCTAATAATTTGTCTTTCATTTCTTCCATGAAGTGCTTCTTTTCCACTATTTGTCATGGAGATATCTACTAATAACTTAAAGGCAAGCATTTTTAGTCATGTTTCAGTTTCTCACCTATAACTTTAAAATCTAATATCCTACTGATCTGTAATGTATATCTTATAAATATAACTCTTAATTCGGGGAAGAGTTAATTGAACATAAAGACAAACTTTTTGGTTGCATATTAAACCATTTTGACAGCCAAAATATAAAAAGCAGGCTGTGCACTTCTTTCTAAGTTGCATTTTCTACTGAACTGTCTGGCTAATATTCCAAAGCATGCTATCAGTTTCACAAAGGACTATTTTTGCAATAGGTTTCCACCATAAGCTGGAAGGTACTTAATTGTCAAAATATGTCAGGCATTCCAGAACTAAGTGTCTAAAATTTGGGTCAATTGTGATTGTTTTTATGAATAGTTGTCAAAATTTACTGACATCAGACTTTTATCCTTACAGAATGTGAAATGGAAATGCTGATAAGGACCATAGGTGAATAATCATATATTAGTGAATTATTCCTCAGGAGGGCCAATTTTGGAGGACAGTTTGCTGTTTCACATTCAACCACTGACATTTCAGAGCTAACTAAGAACAGTGTATGAAGTGTCAGGGTAAGGTGGAAAAGAAGGTGAGTTTCATTTAAAGTTGTTCTTATTTATGCATAACATGTCCAGTACAGATATTTTTGCAGTGACATTTCATTTGTTAAGTTTATTCCAATATGTTAGAACAGTTACATCAACAAGTAAGATATGTTTTTTTAGGTTTGCTTGTGGTTGAAACAAGCTAAGCAAATACTATATCATACAGCAAAAGTCCCAGTCAATTAGGGGATTTTTTTTTAATGAAGGATGTTGGTTTTGAGATGATATTTAATATGTATAATTTTTTAAGTTCTAGCATTTACCAAAATGCTCCATAGGATGGGCACTTCAATTGTAGATATGAAGGATTTCAGTGGACTTTCTAAAGTCAGGATTGACCTATACCAGCAGTGAAATAAAGACAAGACTGCTGAAGAGACAGGCTTTACCATGCCACATAAAAGTAATATCATTGACAGTGTTCTTACAATTTGTCATCTATCTCTGGTTTACTGTAAGCTCTCTGACCGACACTTAAAATCACTTTCCCTCTTTGTAGATTTATGCTTAGAATAAAAATGTGCCTGGTAATATGGTGTGACATTGATTTAAACAACCTTGTATTGCAAAAATTTTCCATTGAGTACTTATTTTACAATATATTTTTTACTATTCTGAATATATATAGAGAAATTGCAGACAGTTTGTACATGAGTGAAAAATACATTCTAGAACTTGATTATGATTTCAAGTGATGTTTCATGTAATTAAAAAATAAAGTTTATTTAATACCTACAGCACTGACATTGTACAATGTCAGAGTGAGCACCAGTTCTTACTTATTACTGCTTGCTTTTCATTTATGAGCCTACTGTGACAGTAAGTTCAAGACCAATGCAAACAATAATTTGCATTACTTTATTGCTATTATGATATATATATATATGTATTTGTGTATATTTATGCTTATATTTTTATGCATATATATGTGTATATATTTTTGTCTTGTGGCTACACATATTTATAGAGGTCATTTTGTACAAATTTTATTTGACAAGACTGTCTTTGTATGAGTAAGCAGTTTCAAATTTCCATATATCATAAATTATTCAAACCCTTACATCTTGTCCATTTAAGTTTTGTTTATTTACCACTGATATAGTGATGAACAATACTGAGAGGACAGAGGTATATGTCACAATGAGGCAATTTCTCAAATGCAAGGCTATAAACATAACTTAGAACTTTTCAAAAATTATAAATAAATCCAAATGACTTCAATATTTGGGAGCTAAATCTATTTGTGAATAGAGGAAGCAGGCAATGGGGTAATTCTATGGATACAATTTTCATTTTTATTCCTGATCAATATCGTGTTACTGATATTTGTGTGATTAATAGTCAAAATGAGTCACAGTAACGGTAAAGAATTAAATAACAACTCCTACATTCTCATATGGAATATATTGTAAGATAACCATTCCTTTTAAGAAACAGAATAGCACTTAGAATGCTAAACACTAGCTCAATGAATGACTGTGATTTAAGGCAGAGCCAAAATAGTCCTCAATACCGAGCATTAAAATACCAGCAAAGATCCACTTAATGTATCTAAGAAGATATATCATATTTAAAGGAAAAATAGGCCTTTTATACTTGAAAATCTACGTAACAGTTTTCATTATTATGTAGAGAAAGTATTTACTATACTAAATATGTTGTTAATATATAAATTTGAAATATCCTTATTCAAGCAATGATATAAAGGAAAGATAACAAGTATTCTGGCATGTTAAAGGAAAGTTACTAATTATCTGGGAACCTAGTAGGCTTTAGGAGTTAATCACCAATGAAAATAGATGTTGTTTTCATTCTCATACCAGCCTAAATCCAACTCTATCAAGGAAGTCAAGTCCATCTAGATTATGAAACAATTCCAGTAAAGTATAAAGATGGCCTTGTTTTCAAGAATCTCTAAGCAAAGATACTAATCTAGTACAAGTTGCTCTCATTTTTGAAGATGCTTTTCATATGAGTCTTGATGGGAAAATAAGAGTTGCTATATGAAATGACATAGTCCAAGAATAATTGTGGACTGGAGAGATGGCTTAACTGTTAAGCACTTGCCTGCGAAGTCTAAGGACCCTGGTTCAAGGCTCGATTCCCTAGGACCCACGTTAGCCAGATGCACAAGGGGGCGCACGCGTCTGGAGATCGTTTGCAGTGGCTGGAAGCCCTGGCCACTCATTCTCTCTCTCTCTCTCTATCTCTCTCACTGTTTCCTTCTCTGTCAGTCTCAAATAAATAAAAATAAACAAAAAATTAAAAAATATTTATGTAAAAAAGAATAATTGTATCATGAGGATCATTTGAAGTTCTAGGAAGAAGAGATAGTAGGAGACAATTGAATGCACTTTTAGAATCAGCTATGTTGATGTGTTGTACCCCAAAGTAACAGAGGAGGATGGCTTACAAGGAGGGTATACACAATGGATACATTATAACATTTGAAATGTGTACTTTGTGCAATGAAATGCCAGTAACTGTATAAGCAGAAAAATAAAAGAAATGACCTCCATTATTTTATTGTTTGATTATATAGTGACAATGTTCACTTTAATTTATAAGGTAACATATTAGGAGATGTTCATCATAAAAAATATTAACCATACCTGTAATCATTAATTTGACTGTTTGATTCTAGAACCTGCAGCAAACAGGGCACCATGACTATCAAGGTTGAATCTATATTCTATCCTACTTGCCCTTAAAGCTGGTACTGGCTACAAACTGAGTTCAGTTATATTATTCTTTAGTAGATTTCACCATATTTAAGGATTTGCTACTAGCTTGTTAGAAATCTATGTAAACTCTTCCTTTTTTTCCTTATGTCTGAAATTTATCACAATATAAATTATCTAATCTAATCAAATCTTACTGAACCTCCTCTCAAATAATAATGGTTAGCAGAAGGCATGAAATATACATGTAGTCATTTATATAAACCCAAGAAAATCTGCACACCATTTCTATTTTTTATAGAGAACAACCTCTTATGAGGAAATTTTAGTAAGTGTGGTATATGAAGTTTGCTATAATATACCAATATTCTGAAAGTAACAGCAACAGGATTCTAGCCCAGGGTTCTTAACTATATCAGATGCAGTTTCCCATTGTATAATACATATGTACATATATATATATATATATATATATATAGAGAGAGAGAGAGAGAGAGAGATCACTTTCACTATTATTATTTAAAATCCATTGATGATGAAAATCCCCTAATATGTTACTTTATAAAATAAAATAGATAGTGTCATAATATAATCAAAAGATACAATAAAATATTTGTATCTTCTTCTTGCATAAATTGTCATATATCATTAAACTACATTTTATATATGAAATAAACTTTAGTCTGAAACCCATTTTCTAAGATAATTTTAGGAAAATTAAACATCAAAAATCACAGACATGTTTATTTATTAAACATAGCCCTGTAGTACAAATCTTTAAACTCAGTAATTATATATGACAAAAAAGAGTATAAGGTAAATTAATTCACAAAAATTGGCAAAAATATTTATAAAGACTGTATAAAATGAAAAATAAGTAGATATGCCATTCTTGAAAATAAATTGGATCATATTGATAAGAACAGTGACTAAGTAATAATAACTATTTTGATGTATAGCTGAAAATTAAATAATTAGCAGAGAAAAATGGTTATAGTTTTGCAATCTCACATTCTGAAATCTATTCAATTTCCAACAGTTAAAAGAGGACTTGACAGGCTGGAGAGATTCCTTAGTGGTTAAGGCTCTTGCCTGCAAAGCCAAAGACCCAGGTTTGACTCCCCAGGACCCACATAAGCCAGATGCACAAGGGGGTGCTTGCATCTGGAGATCATTTGCAGTGGCTGGAGGCTCTGGCGCACCCATTCTCTCTCTCTCTCTCTCTCTCTCTCTCTGTCTCCTTGCCTTTTTCTGTACTTCTCTCTAAAATAAATAAATAGAATTAAAATATTTAAAAGAGAACTTGAAGGCTATATTATAGCATAAAATATAAAAAAGTAATGATTCATGGGAAATGAAGCAATGCGATGAAAGTTATAGATATTTGCACAGAACTCTGGGTAAAATATTATTGAAAGAATGGGGAGGTGACAATGCAAAAAGTAATACAGAATGCAACTTTCACAACTGTGGTATTTTTCATTGTTCTTTAGCTTTTAAAATATATATATATATATGTATATATATATATGTGTGTGTAAGGAAATATATGGAAAATTACTCACATTAATGAATTGAATAATATTACTGCATTTCAGTTGCAAAAAAATACTTTTATACTTATGTTCAATGTAGCACCAGAAATATTTTCAGTTTTACCTTCAAAAAATTCCCTTTGCAGCTATTCAAATTACATTTTCCTTTCACTTAAACTGCTTTTGCTCCAATCATATTTGTATCTTTGAGACAAAGACTTGCTACTACCTCAGGCGGACCTGGAACTGGTAATCTTCTTGTCACAATCTCTTGAGTGTTGAAATTACGGGTTTGGGCTATCATGCTCAAGCTTTTTTTTTTTTTTTTTTTTTTTTTTTTTTGTTTTAATTCTTTGTTAGCACTGCCAGGTGCTATTTTATATTATGAGTTAATCATCTAACTTTATAGCTCAAAGTTAAAAGAAATTGAAAATCAGCTAACCATAATTGTACTATATCCAATTAAGATCAGTCTATCTTAAGGTTATATTATACTAACTCAGATTTGTAGATATACTCTTTAATTTCAGTAGAATTGGCACCAAGGAAGGTTCTTGACCATGGAAACCATGCTAATTCCCCTCACATTTCACAAGTAGAATACTTCCTTTCCTTTTCAGCTTTATAAGAATCAAATCAGTGCTGGGAGATGTCTCAGTAGTTAAAGGCACTTGCTTGCAAAGCCTTCAAGTCTGGATTCAATTCCACATTACCCACCTGAAGCCATATGTGCAAACCGGCACATCCATCTAGAGTTGGTCATCAGAGCCAAGAGTCCCTTGTGCACCTTGTGCACCCATTTCTCTCTCTCTCTCATCTCTCTCTCTCTCTCTCTCTCTCTCTCTCTCTCTCTATATATATATATATATATATATATATATATATATATATATATATTCTTTCTTTGACTCTCCCTTTCTCTGTTCCTCTCTCTCAAATAAATAAATAATTCTAAAAAGAAACTAATTAAAATTCCATAATATATCTGATACAGTGCTATCATTGTACTTCAACTGTGTATGAAGTTATTAGTCAATCATAGGATTGCACTTGATGTTGTGGGAAAGACTGAGAACATTTCTTGATTTGTAAAGTATTTAAAGACTAGGGGTGATTGCCCACTCTAATTGTGTAATGAAATGCTACCACAACAGATGCCACTAGTTTTTAATTTACCTATAATCTATGCTTCTGACCAATCTAAGTAATACAGCTTCTCTGCCCCCAAACTACAATTACAACATACATTTCTTTTTGAAAGTTCTATGCATATCTCCTTTGACCCACATTGTTGTTGGAGAATTGCTTTTTACAGATAGTAGTGAATACCAGAGAAACCAAGATTCACCAATCCAACAAGAAAAGATATCCATTGCATGCCATAATATGAGTCATCTCTATCATTTATCACATCAGTAAGTGACCTGGAGACACTACAGAGAAAATGGAGGTCGAACCACAAGTGCTGTTCTCACTGAAAGCCTTACAACTTCATTCAAGGAGAAGGTATTAGACACTGAAGAGATTCAATTCTCATCAAAGCAGAAATTCAGAGGTTTCAGAGAGCTCAACACTAGAGAAGAATTATAATGTTCCTGTCAAGGCTCAGAAAAGATTGAGAAAAAGGAGGCCATAAGAATGAAAGAGACACATGGTGAAATGATGTATCCTGAGTCACCCCCTCCCCTTCCCACAGAGACTGGTGTACTTATGAGCCCACAGTGAATAACAACAACTCAATTTCAGAAGACCCTCAATGAAATTGGGACAGATGAAAGGGGATATAAGAGGACATAAGGATATAACCTGTTAGGAATATGACTGATATGTAATTCCCTCATGACTTTTATGCTTTATTTATTTATTTTTTTCCAGGAAGGATGATTTCATCAACTGGAAATGGAAATCAGCTTGACTACAGCCTGTTACACACTTGGTAAGCTTGACATAGAGTTGTCATACTACTGATGTGCTGATGGCATGTGAAACTTTGGAGGCAACTCTCATCTGTATACATTCTTCTCTACACACTATCATTGCTTACTACATAAGGAAATTAGACTAAAAGTAAACATTCCTCTGCTCTACACAACCTAGTTCCATCCCATTAGCATATGTTTACATTGTTAATAGGACAGTGGATAATTGAAACCACAAATCTAAGTTCTGACTTGTCTCTCAAAACTACCCAATCATCAATCACTAATGGATCAGAGCACATGGCTTCTTTGATGATTAACTTAGATTGTCAACGTGATCTCTTTAGGAATCCACAAGTTCCTCTTGGGTGGGTTTCGGGTTTGCTTCCAGGAAGGATTACCTAAATAAAAAGTCCTTTCCTCAGAGTGATATCTTCTCCCAGAGTTAGTGGCCCCTTTCAGAGGGGCACTTTATCTAAGGAAGGTCTATGAGCAAAGAAGCCTACCTCTCACCTGGCTGTCATTGCTGCTTGCTGACTTCCAGTGTGGACTGAGGACCTCAGACTCCCCAGGCAGCCTCTAGGCCTTCAGTGCTGGATTGGGACTGCTGAGGCATATGCAGCTACATGGAATGAGAGGTTACCAGTTCCTTGACTCTCAGGCCTGCAGGCAGCTATTGTTGGACTGCCTTACACTAATCCAATAAATACCCTTTCTAATACAATTCATTGTGTCTATTCTGTTCCTCTAGAGAATCCTGCCTAACACAGCTTCCTATCATGTGGCTGCCTTTATGAGGATAAATACAGAAATGACTCAACAAAGTGGATTAAGGTGGTATTTTGGTCAATATTTCAAAATTCAAAACTTGGACAGGAACTTCCAGAGGCCTTATATCTAGCATGCGATCCAGAGGAAGATAGTTAGAGATACATGGGGTATACCCTTTGCCTTGGCCTGTTATGTTTCTCTGGCAGAAGAGCACCTTTGGAATGTGCTAGATAAGGTCTCATTGGTTCAGTGAGCTTAGGGCAGGGGTCCTGGGTGGGTGAAATTTATCGCTGCTAAAGCTCGCTTCACTAGAGTAGGAGTGTGTAGAGACTAGAATCCTGGCTAGAAATGGACAATTGCCTTCTAGAAGGTGATATGTACCAGATGTCATGTTCAAAAGAAGGAAGTATCCAGGGTTGTGTGACTAAGGCATTTCATTTATTATGGAAAGTTTCTGACCATGTTACATTATCATATGCATTATATATCATTTATTTTATTTTATTATTTCATTTTACTTATTTGGTTTTTCATGGTAGGGTTTCTAGCCCAGACTGACCTGGAATTCAACAGGTATTCTCAGGTTGAACTCACATTGATCCTCCTACCTCAGGCTCTGGAGTGCTGGGATTAAAGGCCTCATTAATTTTAGTTAAAATTTACACTCTCAAGCCATATTTTTTCTGTCTCAATCACAATTTTTATAAAATTTAATTTTATTATTTAGCGTGTCAGAGAAAGTGGCAGATACAGAGAGAATGGACATGCCAGGGCCTTCAGTCACTGCAAATGAATTCTAGATGCATGTGCCACCTTGTGCACCTGGCTTACATGGATCCTGAGGAATCAAACCTGGGTCATTTGGCTTTGCAAGCAAGTTCCTTAACCACTATGACCATCCCCCTACTATAATTTTTAAATATTAACAAATTATGTTCAATATGCAAACACTGTGTATGTGTGTGTGTGTGTGTGTGTGTGTGTGTGTGTGTGTATTTGTGTATTATGGCCTAAATTGTGTGTTCTTCAATTCAGGCTTTGAAGTTCTATTTTCCACTATTTCAACATATGACCTTTTTGGTATATAGGATTTTTACAGAGTTGACCAACGAAAATGAAACACAAGTTTTAATTTTCTATGGCCAGTGTCCTTCATATAAAGACAGGAAATTTGAAATCTCAAAAACACATACAAGGACAATGGCATATGGAACTGGAATAGGTCATCTTCAAGCAATGTAGACCTATAACAAATTCTTACCTCACTGTTTACATCAGATTAGTACTGCCTCACTGGTGATGGCTCCCCAGAATCATGTGGGCTGTTCCTTGCAGTTCTGTTTGCTGAAACCATCATACCTCAGAAAATATCAGGTGTTGATCATAACTGTCATAACTTGTTTTATTATTAGAAAATAGTCTTGAATAAAGTTACTCACAGACCATAAGTATGGCTTAGCACTTAAGGCATTTGCCTACAAAGCCAAAGGACCCAGGTTAGATTCCACAGAACACACATTAGCCAGATACACAAGGTGGTGTATGCATCTGGAGTTCGTTTGCAGTGCCTGGAGGTCCTAGCATGCCAATTCTCCCCAATCCCTCTCTCTCTCTCTCTCTCTCTCTCTCTC
The DNA here is from genome assembly GCA_036346955.1 of Dipus sagitta. Classification (NCBI taxonomy): domain Eukaryota; kingdom Metazoa; phylum Chordata; class Mammalia; order Rodentia; family Dipodidae; genus Dipus; species Dipus sagitta. The sequence continues at coordinate 86,106,112 of CM070771.1, read as the reverse complement.
TCTCTCTCTCTCTGTCAAATAATTTTTTTTTTTTTTTTTTTTTTTTTTAGTTTGTTGAGGTAGGGTCTTGCTGTAGATTAGGCTGACCTGGAATTCACTATGTATTCTCAGGTTGGCCTCAAACTCACAGCAATCCTCCTACTTCTGCCTCCCAAGTGCTGGGATCAAAGATGTGCTCCAAGACGCCTAGCCTAAAATATTTTTTAAAAAGTTATTCACTTATGACTTCTGGCCAAGATGGCAACTGCCTAGCTGCACTGCAAATCCCGGGGAAAGAAAGGCAAGATATTAAGTGTTCATTGGGGCTTTCAGGGAAGAGAAATATGGGAGGGCACAGAAGTGGAGGAAACAGGGAATCGTGGATCCCTCAACCCCTCCCCCCAAATAACCGCCATGTTCACAGCGACACAGCTGCTGCAGGTGCCCATGCCAGTGCAACGATCGATCACTGTGTGCGGAAGCTTAGACTGCTCCACACACTTGTCCACTCACCCACTTACTGAGCAAGCCCAGTCCCACAGCAGCTGTTACGCAAGCTCAGACTGTGTCTCTTGCTTGTGCCAGCTCAGGTGCCATCCCCTACCTATCGGCCATTGTCCTGTGGCGGAGGAGCGCAGACTGCTTCCAGTTCCCAGCTAGAGTTCGGGCTGCTTCAGGGCTTGTTGCCTCAGTGCCACTCCTAGCTCAAACGCAGGCAGCTTTGGCACATTACCGCTTGAGAAATCAGGCAATTTTGGTTCCCCTGCCAGGCAGTAGATAGTCGGCTTTGGCAAGGTAGAGCCAAAGCCCAGGCTGCTTGGCAACTGCCCCAGCCTACCTAAGATTCCCATTGTGCTTGAGCCCAGACTGATATGCCCACCTACCTGCCCATACACTGTCATGGGCAGACCATAGTGCAAAAGAAATAACATGAAAAATCAAATGCAAAAAAATCCAGTTAGATCACCCAGTCCTACAATGAATACATCTAAACAAAACATAGAAGAACCATTAGGATCAGAACACCAAATTGAAGCTATGAGCAAGGCAACCCTGACAAACCTACTGGTAGAACTTGCAGGAAAGCAACAAAGGACCGATAATCGTGTGGCATGTTGCCATCACTAAACTAGAACTAATAGATAAGAAATTGGAAGGATTTCAAAGAGAGTTAAGAGATTTGAGGGAGAGTGAAAAAAAGAACACCTTAAAAATCAGCTGGCCACGCTAAATGAAGACACAAAGAAATGCAAGGATGAATTCCAAGAATCATCAAGAAAATCAGAAAATGATGTGAAAAGAGAGCTTGACAGAGGGATGGAAATTATACATAGAAAAAGAGTAGACAATGCAAACTTAATTGAATAAGTCCAAAACTCTCTAGAAGCTCTCAGGTATAGAGTCAGCCAAGTGGAGGATAGAAACTCTGATCTGGAAGACAAGAAGGAAGAAACAGTTAGAGAGTTCAAAAATTATAGTAAGTTCAAAAGTTCCTGTGAACAGAACATAAGGGAATTGTGGGATACACTTAAACGCCCCAATATCAGGATCATTGGAATACCAGAATGAGAAGAAATACAGACCAAAGTCATGGAGAACGTATTTAACAAAATTATTTAAGAAAACTTCGCCAGTCTTTTAAAAGAAAGGCCCATCAAGATACAAGAAGCCAATGGAACTCCAAAAAGACTGGACCAAAGGAGAAACTCACCAAGACATATTGTTATTAAGACTCTAAACATTGACACCCAAGAGAAAATCCTAAAATCAGCTAGGGAAAAACAGCACACCACCTTCAAAGGTAACTCCATCAGAATTACTTCAGACTTCTCAATGGAAACCCTGAAAGCTAGAAGGGCCTGGAATGAAACACTGCAAAGTCTAAGAATCTATGGCTTCCAACCCAAACTACTCTACCCAGCAAAAGTATCCCTCATAATACATGGTGAAAGAAAAACATTCCATAACAAAACTCAGCTTTACAATTATATAACACAAAACCAAACCTACAGAGAGTATTTCAGGAAATTCTCCACAGAGAAGAAGCAAACAATCCAACTCAATTGCCTACAAGAAGCAGATCACAACAACCAAACTCAGAGTAGTCACAAAAAACTTCAAAGTCCATGAAAATACCAATCCACATTCGCCATCATAATATGGCAGGGATCAAATCAAATCTCACACTCATTACCCAAAATATTAATGGCCTTAATTGACCCATCAAGAGACACAACCTAATAGGATGGATCAAAAAATTAGACCCCTCAATCTGTTGCCTTCAAGAAACCCACCTCACCACTTAACACAGACACATCCTCAGGGTGAAAGGTTGGAAAACAATATTCCAAGCAAATGAGAATAAGAAACAGCAGGAGTAGCTATATTAATATCAGATAAAATAGACTTCAAACCAAAAATAATCAAAAAAGACAAAGAAGGCCACTTTGTACTTATCAAGGGAACGATCCATCAAGAGGATATTACAATCATAAATCTGTATGCACCAAACACAGGGGCACCACAGTTCATAAAACAAAACCTACTTGACAATAAAACAGAAATAACCACCAGCACCATCATAGCTGGAGACTTCAATACACCATTATCAGTAATAGACAGATCATCCAAACAGAAACTCAACAGGGAAGTAAGAGAGCTCAACAAAACCATAGATCACTTAGTCCTAACGGACATCTACAGAACTTTCCATCCCAAATGCATAGACTACACATACTTCTCAGCAGTCCATGGAACACTCTCTAAAATAGACCATATACTGGGTCACAAAGACTGCCTCCACATATTTAGGAAGATTGACATAATTCCCTGTATGATATCAGATCACAATGCTACGTTGCTATAAATCAACGACAAAAGACCCACCGAGAATCCCAACGGCACCTGAAAACTGAACAGCATACTTTTAAACAATAAATGGATAGTGGGTGAAATAAAAAATGAAATTGAAAAATTTCTAGAATTGAATGACAATGAGAACACATTGTACCAAAACTTATGGGACACAATGATGGCAGTCCTCAGGGGAAAATTCATAGCACTCAATGCCTTCATAAAAAAGACAGAAAGGTCCCAAGTCAATAACCTATCCATCCACCTAAAGGCTCCAGAAAAGCAAGAAAAATCCAACCCAAAGAGCTCTAGAAGGAAAGAAATAATTAAAATCAGAGCAGAAATCAATGAAATGGAAACCAAGGAAACAATTAAGACAATTGACAAAACAAAGAGCTGGTTCTTTGAAAAAATAAACAATATTGTCAAACCCTGGCCAATCTGATCAAGCAACAAATGGAGAAGCTTCAAATTAACAAAATTCCAAATGAAAAAGGAGAGATCACAACAGACATAAGTGAAATTGGGAGAAACATCAGGATTTATTTCAAAAACCTGTACTCCAAAAAACTGGATAATGTGGAGGAGATGGATAAATTCTTGGATGCATACCATCTACCAAAGCTGAGCAAAGAGCAGATTAATCACCTCAATCAACCCATCACACTCATGGAGATTGAAAAAGTAACAAAAAACTCCCAAAAAAGAACAGTCCAGGGGCTGGAGAGATGGCTTAGCGGTTAAGCGCTTGCCTGTGAAGCCTAAGGACCCCGGTTCGAGGCTCAATTCCCCAGGACCCACGTTAGCCAGATGCACAAGGGGGCGCACACATCTAGAGTTCGTTTACACAGGCTGGAACCTCTGGCGCACCCATTCTCTCTCTCTCTCTCTCTCTGCCTCCTTCTCTCTGATGCTCTCAAATAAATAAACAAAAAAAAAAAATTAAAAAAAAAAAAAAAAAAAAAGAACAGTCCAGGACCAGATGGCTTCTCAGCTGAATTCTATCAAACCTTAATGGAAGAACTCAATCCAATCTTCCTCAAACTGTGCCACACAATTGGTGAACAGGAGAGCTACCCAACTCCTTTTGTGAAGCTAGCATCACCCTAATTCCAAAACCAGGCAGAGATGCCACAAGAAAAGAAAACAACTGGCCTATTTCCCTTATGAATTCAGATGCAAAGATCCTAAACAAAATCCTCACAAACTGAATCCAACAACACATCAAAAGCATTATCCACCTTGACCAAGTGGGATTCATCCCAGGAACACAAGGGTGGTTCAACATATGAAAATCTACCAATATAATACACCACATAAACAAGGTTAAATATAATAACCACATGATCATTTCAATAGATGCAGAAAAGGCCTTTGAGAAGATAGAACATCACTTCATGATCAAAACATTGGAGAGAATTGGCATGGTTGGTTCATATCTTAACCTAATAAAGGCAATATACAAAGCTCCGAAGGCCCAAATAATACTTAATGGAGAGAGACTGGAGGAATTCCCATTAATACCAGGAACAAGACAGGGTTGGGCACTCTCACCTCTGCTTTTCAATATAGGACTGGAAGTCATAGCCCAAGCAATAAGACAGGAGAAGGAAATAAAAGGGATACAAATTGGAAAGGAAGAAGTTAAGTTAGCTTTATTCGCTGATGATATGATTGTATGTGTAAGAGACCCGAGAGACTTCATCCCAAAACTCCTGAAGGTGATTAACTCTTATAGCAAAGTAGCAGGATACAAAATCAATGCACAAAAATCAGTAGCCTCCCTATATGCAAATGACAAAGATACAGAGAAATAATAGTCCCATTTTCAATAGCAACAACAACAACAACAAAAAAAAAATACCTTGGAATAGCGTTAAACAAGGAAGTGACAGATCTATACAATGAAAACATAAAAACACTCAAAAAAGAAATTGAGGATGACTCGAGAAAATGGAAAGACCTACCATGTTCCTGGATAGGCAGAATTAACATTGTGAAGATGACAATCCTACCAAAGGCAATATGCAGATTTAATGCAATTTCAATTAAAATCCCTACAGTGCTCTTCACAGAGATAGAAAAAATGATCTCAAATTTCATATTGAAAAGCAGAAGGCCTCACATATCCAAACATATCCTCAGCAGAAGAAATACCTCTGGAGGCATCACCATACCTGATCTAAAGCTATATTACAAAGCCATAGTAATAAAAACAGCATAGTACTGGCATAAAAACAGGAGTATAGACCAATGGAATAGACTTGAGGACCCAGACATTGGGTCAAACAACTATAGCTACTTGATATTCAATAAAGGCCTGAACAATATATGCTGGAAAAAAGACAGCATCTTCAACAAATGGTGCTGATCAAACTTGATAACCATATGCAGGAAACTGAAACTTGACACACACATTTCACCATGCACTACACTGAAGTCCAAATGGATCAAAGACCTCAATATAAGACCAGAAACTCGAATACTACTGGAAGAATAGTTAGGAAGTACTTTCCATGATATAGGAGTGGAAAAAAGACTTCCTGAACAAAACCCCAGTAGCTCATAATCTTAAACCATCACTCAACCAATGGGATCACATGAACCTGAAGAGTTTCTTTATAGACAAGCATACAATAAGCAAAGCCAATAGATTACCCACAGAATGGGAGAAAATATTTCCGTGTTATCCAACTGATAGAGGCCTAATCTCTAGAATCTACCAAGAACTCAAAAATCTAAACAGTAAGAAGTCAAACACCCCACTCACAAAATGGGGCAAAGAGCTGAATAGGCAGTTCACCAAGGAAGAAATACAAATGGCAAACAAACACTTAAGAAAATGTTCATCATCCCTAATCATCAGAGAAATGCAAATTAGAACAACTATGAGATTCCACCTTACCCCAATAAGGATAGCAAACACCAAAAAATCAAAGAAAAATAAATCCTGGCGAGGATGTGGAGAAGTAGGCACACTCATCCACTGTTGGTGGGAATGTAGGATGGTACAACCACTTTTGAAAGCAATATTGAGACTTCTGAAAGAGCTGAGTATAGAGATACCAACAGACCCAGTTATTCCCTTACTGGGCATCTACCCTAAAACCTTCAAACCTCAGGCTAGAGAGATTTGCTCAACCATGTTTGTAGCAGTTCAATTTGTAATAGCTAAGAACTGGAATCAACCCAGATGTCCATCACTAGAAAAACGGATAACTAAGATGTGGTATATCTATACAATGGAATTCTACACAGCAGTAAGAAAAAATGACACAATGAAATTTGAGGAAAAATATTTGAACCTGGAACAGATCATTCTCAGTGAACTTACCCAATCACAGAAAAATATCACCACATAGTCTCACTCATCTACAGCACCTAACCTGAATCTACCCAAGATACCTTACATACCCAGCAAACATGTTGTGGACTAGACAGTAGGATGGAAGGGGAGGGAGGAGAGGGCATCAAAGTGGTGGGAAACCCAAATCTAGACCCAAATGGCAATGGTACCATAAAATTCTACTTACTAAATGACAGACCAAATGGCTGATCCTTCACCAGAGCCTTCCAGGAAACCCCTGAACCAAAAGAAACTGGAGAGGGCAGGATCACAACTAACCTTAATCTTCTACATCTTCCCTCCCTCCTTCTCCCTCTCCCCCTCTCTCTCTCTTCTCTCTGACTCTTGCATATTAGTTATCTTTTTCCTCATTTTCTTAGTGGGCACTGACCTGTAACTCCCTGTACCAGCATGGGGCTATCATCCACAATGAGCTTTTGCTCAGAGAGACCTACAAGGTTTCCTAAAAGACAGACAGATTTCTGTCAGAGTTCCTGATGACCCACCAAAGGTTAGTTGGTAAGACCCTACTGCTGAAGACACCTTATGTGGTTGACATACAAAATAGAATGGCATGGCTGGAAATTGGAAGAGAGTCAGTCCCCAGGCAGTCAGCATGTCTATTACCAGAAGGTGCTACATGGGCGACTGGGGGAAAATGACCAATATCTGTCCAAGCAACTCATGGTCTAACCTACTTAGCAGCAAATAACTTGTTGTGATGCCCACACAAGTGCAATAATGGCACACAGCCATGGTGGGGAACCAACTGCTCTTAATTTGGCTGACTGATCTCTTCAGTGGCACGGGACCCATAGTTGGAGCTGGGAAACAAGTCAGAACCATATCCAAACATAAGCTCACTTGCCAATATCAAGCTACCATCAATCATGGGCTACAAGAGGGCCTACACCTATTAAATTCTCTATTAAAAAGTAAGGGTTATCTCATTTGTCCTGGTGCTAACTTACTCTCCGTTGGAGAATCTGCTTCTCTTTTTCAGACAGATGTAGATCCTAAAGAAAGAGCCATCCCATCATACCTGAAAAGGGTCCTGGCTTAAACTAAGAAAAATTGGTGAAAAAAGCAAGGGTGCTGTTTTCCTGATGAACCGGATACCAGCACAAGGGGGAAGGAGATCAGCACAGAGAAAAATCAACTCCTACCAAATCAGAGAGCCAGAGCCTCAGAGGCCCCCAACACCTCATCACTGAAGCAGACCAAAAATGAACCCAACATGGCTCAGGAAAATTTTGCAGAAGAGGGGGCAGAAAGAATGTCAGAGCCACATGTTGGGTCATGATATGCAGAGACATTTAGCTTACCCATAACTGTGGGCTAACTCCACAATGCATGACCCATATACCTCAACAAGGAGGGTACAAGGGGAGGGGGTAGGTCATGGATGAGCCTAATAATGGTACTGAGCTGTCTTTATTTGCTGAATACAAAACTAATAAAGAAAAAAAGTTATTCACTTATACTTTGGGTATGCAATCAATTCAATTTCAGAAAAAAATCTGAAAATGAGGAATCAAATTAAATTTGAAATTAAAGTCACCATGCATCCTTATTGCATTTGATATGAATACAAGTAGAACTTTTTCATGCATTCAATAAGAGGAATTCAGTGTTGAAGAAATAATTGTAACACATAAATAACAATTTCAGTGGATATTTTCACAAGTAATCCAATGCTGGAACAAAACAATGTTTTAGACATTTAGAAAGGAAGTTAATTACTTGCAAACAATGGATGCCTTAGGTTCTGAATGTTTAAATCTCTCACAACACTCCACTGAGAAGCTCTAACATTATATGCTCTATCCATTAAAATGCAATCCTGCAGTGTAAATTCTTAATGAATTATGACTTCATAAGAAAGTATCAAGGATAATTGGCTTTTACAATTTTAGCTATTAAAAGTGCACTTCTAGTTCATGAATTGCTATTTTATAAACATATAATTAGTGATAAATTTTCTGTTTGTATTGAGGCAATGCAAATATTTTCTGAGAGAAGGTGTAGAGAAAAGATATACACTTCAACATCTGAACTCCAACAGAAAACATAGTCCCTGCCTTCAGATTTGCTGCACATTATCTTAAGAACATACATATATAAAGTCATGATGTATCTATACTATGAATTGATATTGTGATTTCCTATTATTGTGGACTTTCCTAAGAACCAAACTTGCTTGCTTTTAAAACCATGCATCTTTTGTCTTGAACTAAAATTGTTGGTTACGGACTGTCCTTGTGTTCCCATTAGCATATAGTTGACATGCAGAAAAGACAATGATTTTAAAACCTTGGTCACCTTCCTAATGCTCCAAAAGTGTACGAGCCCCCTTTTTTAATGGAAAGAATGTGCAGTCAGCTGTCTTACAATGGTATTATACTTTGCATCTTTTATTTTTAATCTTATTCACACATTCAAGGTTATGCCCCATTGTACTAGGTTTGTAAGGGGAATAATGATTGGTATTAAAAAATTCTTTGTGGCTTTCTGAACAATACTGCTCAAAGCTATCTTGCTCAATAGATGCTATAGCAGACAGGCTTATGTCCCCAGGATGAACCTCCAGACCAGACACAGTTTATGGGAGGAAGGGATTTATTGAAGCTTACAGATCAAAGGGTAATTCAATAATGGCAGAAGAAGCTTGCCCACTTTCACAGGCCCAGGCAGAGAGAGAAAAGCCACCACTTACACCATAAGCAAACAAGCACACTTCAGGAACTGCAGGCAGAACTCAGGCACTTTGCGTATCTTAGACTGGAATTCAGATCCATCTCCAGTGACACCAACTCCAGCCAGGTAGCTGGAAATCCAAAAAGCTTTAATAAAATTCCTGAATCTATTGGGGAGCATGTATTCGACTACCCCATATGCTTAATTAAAAATGTGTGTGTACATGTGTATACTCTGTGGATTTAAACAGACAATATATATTTACAATCTTTCATTATTTATAAAGGTTCAATCATGGGTATTTAAAAACAAATTTCTGCCACCGATTTTCTAGTTTTTGTGTAGATTTTGAGCTTGGGAGAACACTGTTTTGACAATACTTTTGTGCTGATATTTTTAGTAAATTTGGATTCTAATACTGGATATTGGATGCCATAAGGAATTTCTTTAGCTTCTATGGATCATCTTTTACCTAGCTCTGTCACAATGATATAAACCTCTGGGACTAATGGTGCACAGCTTTGGGAATTATTATTAATGTCTCCCAAAAATTGTCTCTACTTGAGAAAAAGTATTTTTCATAATTAACTGCATAAACCCTTAACAGTTCTCTTAGTTTCATTCTCTACATGATGTACTATGTCCTGGGATGGTAAAAGAGTTTTGAACTACATTCTTAATAAAGTATGCATTTGGCAAGTTTGTCTCAGTGATTTTTTTGTTGTAGAACTGTACTGATCCCTTAGTTGAAAAGAGACATAAATACTATGACAGATTAATGATATATGATATATATGAGATGTATGATAGATGAAACCTGAAAACTAAACTTTTCTTTCCTCCCATGAATTAAGTACGTATTACTCATGTTTAGCATAGTGGATTGGGCCACATTATAAAGAATCAGCTTTGACATTCAGAACGGAGTGGATTAGACTTTTCATTTTTCCTTCTCAGAAATAATGTTTAGTGAAAGTATAATGTTCATAAGGGAAATTCATAAGTTATTTTACTTCTTAGTTGCTATTTATGTTTCCAATAAGAAATTTGTGGCTTTCTAAATATTCCTATCTTTTTCTATAAGTTTATAATTCCACACTTTAAACTTATGACATATATTGTTAACTTTGTGCATGAAGTGATGTGAACTTTAAAGGTCCATCTTCTTCTTTTATAATCATTATGCATTTATATGGTGAATTTGTTAAAAGACTCATTTATCCACATAATTGTTTTGTTGTTGTTGTTGTTTGTTTTTACTTTCCAAGAATCAGTTGAACATTGTGTTCCTTACCAAGTTCTTCACTACTGTGACATAATAACTGAAGTAAACAATGCATTACTGGGAAAGGTTTTGGTTCTCACCTGCTTATCACAGTGCTACTGTGCATTTGGACCTGTTATGTGGCAGTACATCATGTCCCTGAGAGCAAGACCTTCACATATGGTATGAAGGACTAAGACGGAGGAATAGGAGAAGCTGAGATTCTGATATCCCTTTAAAGATCATGTCCCCAATGACATACACACTTCTTAAAAAATTTCCACAAGTGGACTGAACTGTGATCTGCTCTGCCCTGCTCAACTCAGCTCTGTTCTGTTTTCTGCTTGATCTGCCTACCTCTCTTCAGTTCAAGCCACACTTATATAAGTGAGTCTGGCTTCCTCTTACCCAGCCTGAATGGGTGGGGGGAGAACATATAATGGTTGGGGGGTACTTTTCTGCTTTACAGTTTGGGCTAACTTCTCACTTTGATTATATATATGATTTTCCTCTGGATTCTAAATTTGTGTATTTTTCTTGCATTCCAGATCTACCACGTGGGTGGTCTCACCAACTCTAGGTTTGCTACCTGTGCAATTTCTTTAAACCCTGGGTAACCATGAGTGTAACTCTTTTCATTACTCATTTCTCCTCTCAATCTCTTGGTCTCTGCTTTTTTATCTGTCCTCTCATTTTTTTTTTCCTTGAGCCTCACAATTTGCCCTCTTAACTTCTCTAGAAACACATGGCAGATGCCATGTGGGTTCTTCCCAAATTTTCCCACACAAGCTCCTAGGTTCTACTTCCCATATGCTTGCAGCTTTATTCTAATATGACTTTAAGAGCCTCAGTTTTTCTTAAGTTCAGATATTTGCAGCTTTAGCCTATTTTTTCTTTAAAAGCCTCAGTTTCTCTTGCATACACAGGCTTTTGGTTTTGCTCCAGATTTTTTTTTGTGAAAAACCTCAATTTCTCCTTTGTAAAAAATATTTTATTCATTTATTTATGAGAGACGGAGAGAGAGAGAAAGAGAAAGAGAGAGAGAGAATTGGCATCCAGGACCTCCAGCCACTACAAATAAACTCTAGATGTATGTACCACATTGAACATCTGGCTTTGTGTGGGTACTAGGGAAGTGAACCTGGGTATTTAGGCTTTGCAGGCAAGTGCCTTAACCACTTAGCCATCTCTGCAGCTTCTCAATTTCTCCTAAAAGAACATTATAAACTATGCAGTATTTCCATGTAAGAGCATGTTTCCTAAAACCCACAATTTGTGATTTATCCCTTAAATAAACCCAACAATTTGTGACTTCACCCTAAATAAACTTAATAATTCATAGTTTAAAAAAAAAACATTTGTATAAGAGACAGAACTCAAGCCAATAAGATATGGACATTTTGGAGACAAATATTTATTGGCCCTGTCTTTTCTTCTGCAAAATGGTATGTGTTTGTTGTGTAGCATATTCCTCCAAACTGAAATATTCCTTTCTGCAGAAAGGAAAGAGTCAAGAGGTCTACAAGTCTGAGAAAGCTGAAACTTATAAGGTCTATTGACCTAAGTTAAAAGAACAATTAACATCTGCTTTTGGAGATACTCTCTGGCAAGCCGAGCTGTCATCGGATTGGTGCAATGTACTCCAGTGGGGCAGCTTCAGTGAGTCTTCACCTATGCTGAGGTGGGCTTTTCATCGATGTGGCTTAAACCCAAACTTGTCTTACTGCAGTTGTGCTCTAGTTTGTCATTTGTGCCCTATCTGTGATGAATAGATATGTGCTTATATCTCCCCAGGAAAAGAGTTTCACATGAAAGCATTATATTTTACTAATTATATTAACTGAAGTACTAAAAATAACACAAATGTATATTTACATTTAAATAACACCCCCTCCATCAATTTCAGTTTATTTGTAAAGTGAAATTCTGCTCACTAAAAACAGAAGAATAACATGTAATATAGACATATGTTAAAAGCAGTGGTGACCAAATCATAACACCAAATTCATAGATGTTTCTATTCATATAAATCCAGGAATGAGTAACATAAATGTGATGTTTTTAACAAAGCAGTTATTCCCTATAAAGATTTGGATATTGATTTATAAAATGTAATACATGTATTCATTAAACTGATATTGATTTTTTATTATCATTAGTCTCTGCTCTAAGCAATAAAATGTATGTTGCTTACTTACTTTAGGAGAATTGTGGAGAGATCTTAGTTGTCAAAGTGCTTGGCATACATGCATAAGGACCTGGGTTCAGAGCCAAGCACATCGTAAGAGCATGGAGGAGTGTGCCAGTGAATACCAGTGCTGTGGTTGTGGAATTAGGAAGATATTTGAGGCTTTCTCACTAGATAGTCTAACCCCATCAGTTAACCCCAGGTTCAGTGAGAGGCCCTATATCAAAAAATAAGGGAGATGGTGAATGAAACTGATAAGCTCTGACTTTCACAGACAAATGTGCACATACACACATGAAATGTTAATACATACATGCATGCCCTACACCTACGCACACATAAAAGAATGCTAGTCATAGTGTCATGTGAATATATTCTTAGCAGTGGGGAGATGGAGACAGATCCCTGGAGAATGCAAGTTCCTTAGCTAGTTAGTCCAGCCTACTTGGCAAGTTTCAGGAAGTATAAGAGCCTATTTCAAAAAAAGTATTAAAAAAAGGTGGATGGTGTTTCTGAGGAATGACAGTGAATGCTATCTTCTGGCCTTCACATATATACACACAGACATGCAAACACACATGTGCTTGTATCCCCCCCAACGTAGGCCCATATCAGTGCACTCATGTGCATTAATAATCATACACAGACACACACTCAAAAGAGATGGAGCCTAGCTGGGCATCGTGGCACATGCCTTTAATCCCAGAACTTGGGAGGCATAGTTAGGAAGATTGCTGTGCCTGAGACTATAGAGTAAATTCCAGGCCACCCTTGGCTACAGTGAGACCCTACCTCTAAAAAACTAAATCACAAAATAAAAGAAAACAAAACAGGAGGGGCTTATATACAGAAAGCTCTATCACTGAAGACATGATCTTGAAAGGGCTGTTGGGACCCTGTCTTCTTTTCCTCTTTCCATCTCTGCCCACCTTCATGTGAACATCCTGCTCCACTTGCTGGATGCCATGATGTGCTCTTTCGTCTTGGATCCAACACAGTGGACTCAGTGGCCATGTACTAAATCTGTAGACTGTACACCACTATAAACTTTCCCTGTCATAAGTTGCTTTCTTCAGACATTTTTAATTTAAAAAAATATTTATTTATTTGTGTGTGAGAGAGAGACAGAGAGAAAGAGACATAATGAATGGGTGTGCAGGGACTGTAGCCACTGCAAACGAACTCCAGGTACATATGCCACCTTGGGCATCTGGATTATGTGAGTCCTGGGGAATCAAACCTGAGTCCTTTGGCTTTGCAGGCAAGTGCCTTAATTGCTAAGCCGTCTCTCTACCCTCTTTTCTTCAGACATTTTTCACATTATTTAGAGTGGGTCAATCAAACAAAATGTTCAACTGAGTTTTGACAAGAAGAAATAGAAACAGTTATAACAAAGAATAAGTCTTTTAACAAATAATACCACAACAAATGTTTAATAAACATAAAGGCAGAAATAGATTTTGCTACTTCATTCCATGGGCAAAATTAAAAATGGGAACCATTAACTTAAATAAATCATAAAGCTTCTGTAAGAAAAAAATAAATGTAAAGAATATTCAGGAAAGCAAATATTTCTTAGAGGAGACATTAAAATAAATTACTTTTGTTATGTTCATCTAAAGTAAGTATAGATTTACTTAAAAGTGAAAATTTTCCACTGCTTATACTGAGTGAATGACTTAAGCTAACATCGTATTTACTTCAAGAATGGATATAGATCCCTATTCAGCCATTTCTAATTTTCTTGCTCCTCATTAGAAATGATTTTATTTATTTATTTATTTATTTATTTATTTATTTATTTGAGAGAGAGAGAAAGTGAGTGAGAGAGAGAGACAGAGAGAGACAGAGAGAGACAAGAGACAGACAGCCAGAGACAGAGAATTGGTATGACAGAGCCTCAGCCACTGAAATCAAACTCCAGATGCTTGCACCACCTACTGGGCCTGTGTGATCTTGTGCTTGCTTTACCTTTGTGTATCTGGCTTACTGGGTAGAATTTGAAAAGAAATCAAGCATGGGTCCACAGGCTTTGCAGTCAAGTGCCTTAATCCCTAAGCCATCTCTCCAATCACAGGAATGATTTAAAAAATATTTTATCCATTTAAGAGAGAGAGAGAGTGAGAGAGAGATAGAGCATGAGAATGGGTGTACCAGGGCCTCTAGCCACTGCAAACAAACTACGGACACATGTGCCACCTTGTACACCTGGTTTATGTGGGTACTGGTGAATCAAACCAGGGTCCTTAGTCTTTGAATGCAAATGCCTTAACCACTAAACAATCTTTCCAACCCTAGCTATAATTTTATCTTAATAATTTAAGCTCAAGAATCTCTCATCTTTTCTTACTACCTGAAGTCTTGCTCAAAGAAGATAGATTGTCTTTAATAATATCAACCATTATTTCAAAAGTTTTTGAAATATGAGGGCTGGGTATGTGCCTTAGTGGTAGCATGGTAGCCTAGCATTTATGAGTTCTTGATTTCAATCTCAAGAACCATAGTGAACAATATAAAGTAATAAATAAGTGAATAAATATAATGGCTATAAATAGATGACCTCATATAATGCCCTCTGTGTTTATGCAAAGCATTACAAACTTTTGTGATCTGGGGCTGGGGAGATAGCTAATTAGTTAAAGGCACTTGCTTGCAAGGCCTAACAGCATTGCTTTCATTCCCCAATGTCCACTTAAAGCCAGATACACAAAGTGGCACATTTATCTGGAGTTCTTTTGTTGTACCCATTCTCTAAATCTCTTCCTCTTATTCTATTGGCAAAGAAATACATAAAGCTATTTTTAAGATGTTTTTGTTATTGACTCTATGTCTGTCTCCTAAGATTTGCTGTTTCCTTTTCATGAGATGTTAGAAACAAATAATTCATTGTATTGTTATTTTATAAAATGGTATAACAATACTCAATAGCTCATATTTCATAAAGAACATATAAATTTAGAGCATAGTATTTTAGATACAAATAAATAAATAGCATTTGATAAAACTACAAAAGATAAATGTCACAACTTTAAAGAAGTTGATAGTTTATTTTAAATTAGTCTCAGAATCTACCATTTGTCTTTACAAAAAAAAAAGAAATGTAATCAATGACAATACCCTAAGAAGAAAAAAAATGAAAATTTTACATAAAACATATTTCATATTTTAGGCATAAGATCACATACTTTATTGTATGTTTACTAAAGGAGATAATGAGTAACAGAATTAACATTTTAAATATCATTTAGGCTTTCAAATTTCTTTCAGCTTTGCCAAGTAAAGCCACAGCACACCATGATATGCCAGTGCAGAACTTATTATTTGAGGTAAGAAAATAAGTCTCAGGATTTTCTAATTCCATATAATAATATATGTGATTAGAAGAATGAGAACCTGGTATTTTCAAGTAATATCTGACCATCTAACAACACATAGAAAAAATAGAATAATTAAGTTAAAGGTTTTATTCCCTGTCATAAGCCCAGTATCTAATTTATCCAGTGGAACACATGACAATGTGAAAAATGAAGATGTCCTTTTATGAAGATTATGTAATTTAAGAAGAACAATTTTCATTTCTTAGAAAACTAGATTATTTGAATCAGGCTTGGAGACAAAGATTCTAGAATATCTATATACTGTTTCCTTAAAGGCAAAATATCCATGCCTTCAAACTTACACATTAGCAGTGTCATCATTAAATATATTTATCTTATGCTAATAAGTTAAATAAGAGTGCTTAAAATTATAATCACTTTTCCATGTTTTTGAAAGATTAAACTCTGAAATGTGCATCTTAAATTCTCAATAAAGTATATATTCTTCACTAATGAAACTAATTAATTATATAATCCATGGAATTTATGTTCAAAATACAGAATTTTACTAAACCACCTTTGCTGTTTTAAAGTTTATACATGAAAATTATCATTAGAGTATTTGAGTACTTGATGAAAAGCAAAAAAGTATTACATTTAATATTTTTCTGCTTAAGAATTAATGTGAATAAGGCAGTAAAATATAACCTAAGAGCACATAAATGTTCAAGTACATGTCATAAACAACTTCAATTTCCTCTCTAAATGTCAAGTACTGACTGTATATTTCACATGCAACCAACACTGGAGGGTGCATGCTAACATAGTTCTCAAATGACATTTTCTTAGTATGACCTTTCTTTCTAACAATGAGTTACACTTTAATTAAATTGCACCATTGTCATTACATGCCAAGTGTCTCAGCACCACACATTATCATCCTCCTGTGTCAGAAATGATGGCTAAAGGTCATGCACTTAAGTAATTATTTAGATTAACAGAATTGGTAATTTATAATAAAATGTCTTGCACAAGGTAGGTTTTCATTTTAGAATAATAAAACTGGAAATATTTGAGTTGATTTGAATAAAATATAAGAAAGAGATGACTCAGGCACTCATTAAGAAATTTAAAAATACAGATTTTCAGTATGATTAAAAGTGTATGTATGTATGTATATATGCATATATATATATATATTTTCAAGATTTTTAGATTTATAATTAATTTTTTGGAAAATGTCAGTAAAATAGGAAGAAATCGGCTGAGTCACAAAGAATCCTATCATGAACTATAGACACTTGATTGAGGAACCAGCTAGCTTACTTCTTTACTCTACCTGTAATGCGTATTTTCTGGTAACACATCCCATTTCCTCATTACTCAAAATTCTCCAGTTCATAAGAGATCTCTCAAATAAGAGAGATCTTCTAATACTTGTCTGGCTTTGCCTGGATTTTGATGCCTAACTTAATCACTCTCTTTCCATCTAAATTTTTACAGATGACAGAACTTCCTCTTGTTTATAGCATGTGTGCCCTTCAATTATGATTATAGCATATCTTTTTTTCATGTTAAAGCGAGAGAGAAAGAGAGAGACAGAGAGACAGAAAGAATTGGGGCACCAAGGCCTCAGCCACTGAAATAGAACTCCAGATGCTCTTGCCACCTAGTGGGCATGTGCGACCTTTTGCTTGCCTCCTCTTTGTGTTTCTGGCTTACTGGGATCTGGCAAGTTGAACATTGGTCCTTAGGCTTCACAGTCAAGTGTATTAACTGATAAGCCATATCTCCAGCACTGTAGCACATATTTTTCTACCTATATGTGAAAATAACTAAAACAGTAGATTTTTAAAAACTTTTGCCCTTCCATAATGTGGCACACATATGTTATGTTCAATAAGTATATGTGACTATTATTTGTCAATGAAAAAATGAGGCCCAAGCTGAAATTAAGGATTCTGAATTAGAATTTAGCTCAATAAGAATGCTTGTCTAGTATAATATTTACTGCAATACTGCAGAGGAAGTTAAAAGAAAAAAAGAAAGAAGAGACAAGGAAGAAACAGAAGAAAGAATGAAAAAAATACAAACAAAAAAATACGAATTAAGCTGCTAAAAACGTGGTTGAGCAAGTCTCTCTGGCCTGTGGTTTGAAGGTTTTAGGGTAGATGCCCAGTAAGGGAATAACTGGGTCTGTTGGTATCTCTATAGTCAGCTTTTTCAGGAGTCTCCACATTGCTTTCCAAAGTGGTTGTACCATCTTACATTCCCAACAACAGTGGATGAGTGTTCCTACTTCTCTGCATCCTCACCAGCATTTATTTTCACTTGATTTTCTGATGTTTGCTATCTTTATTGGAGTAAGGTGGAATCTCATAGTTGTTTTAATTTGCATTTCCCTGATGATTAGGGATGATGCCCAAGCAGACAGAGAGAGAAGCACAAGTTTAAAAGCCAAAAGCCACAGCACACTTCAGGAACTCCAGCTAGGCATACTTTGCATATCTTTAGATTGAAATCTGAAACCCACCACCACACCTTAATATCTACCCAGTGACACTGCCTGCAGCCAGGTGGCTGCAGATTCAAACCACAAACAATAAAAAAAAAAAACTCTATATATTGGGGGCCATCTATTCAAACCACCACATTCTGCCCCTGGCCCCCAATACATATGTAATCATCACACATTGTAAATTGTACTCAGTTCAATTTCAAAGGACCCCACAGTCTTGACCAATTTAAGATAATAAATCCTGTAAAATCAAACAAGTTAAATACTTCCAACATATAAAGGTACAGAGTAAACATTTTAAACTTCTATAATGAATGCATAGCAAGGAGAGACTAAAACAATGCAAACTCAACCACCATCAAACAAACATCAAACTTCTGCAGTTCAAGTCCAGTACAACCAAAGACTGACAGTCTCCAGATTTTCCAATTCCACCCCTCCAGCTGGGCAGAGTACCCAGGGAACACTTCCATCTCAGGCCAACAGTGTGCTCTATGGTACCACTTGCATAGTCCTGGTATATCCAAAACATCTTGAGGTCTTCATCTTAACCACAGTCCATCTTCCAAAGGCTCTTTCAGCCTATCAGGGCACCATGCCCTGCCTCATGCTGCATCTCAGCAGCAGCTCCTGGAACCGTGTGCAATTCATGACCACTCCATGCATTTTTCATGCTTCTGAAACCAATACCAGGTGTGCAGGACACAGCCATATTCTTAATTCAGGGACAAAATAAATCCTAACCTTGAAAAGCAGGTTCCTTCTCCAGTCAAATCTTTCCAAAAGAGTTTGAATTGCTATGATAGTCTTTCCTCAGGCATAGTTTTCATTGTTTTAATGTAAAGCAATTGTACCATCTTTCTTAAGATTGCTAATGTATTGACAATAGCAGATTCAGTAACCTAAAACCAGTCTCAGTGCCTGCAATTTTAACTTGCTTAAGGTTTTCCATCTTACAATTTTAAATCTCTTAGTCCAATATCTTCAGCCAAGCACATCAATCCATTACAAATTTAACCTTGATCAAACTCTCTGGGCCTGGGAAGCAAGGCACAGCCAGCCCTTATGCCAGTAGCCCAGTTCTAAGAAAGCCCTCTACAGTCTTTCCTTCTCCTTAGAAAGCTCATAATGCAAGCCTCGAAGTTCAGTACTGTCTGTACTTAGGATTCTCAAACTCTCATCAGAATAGTCTATAAAACTTGGCTTACCACTCCAGAAGGCATCTTCAGTTGCAAGCACCAAATCCATGCCTATTCCTCCAAAGCAAAGGTTCCAAAAGATCAACATCCACATGATCAGGTTCATCTCAGTCCACTCCTTGGTACCAAATTCTGTAGCAGACAGATTCAGGTGCACTAATATAAACTTCCAGATCAGGCACAGTTATGGAGGAAGGGATATTTATTGAAGCTTACAGATCCAGGGGAAGTTCCATAATGGCAGAAGAAGCTGGCCTGCCTTCACATGCCCAAGCAGACAGAGAGAGAAGCACAAGCCTAAAAGCCAAAAGCCACAACACACTTCAGGAACTCCAGCTAGGCTCACTTTGCATATCTTTAGATTGAAATCTGAAACCCACCACCACACCTTAAGATCCACTCAGTGACACTGCCTGCAGCCAGGTGGCTGCAGATTCAAGCCACAAACAATAAAAACTGTATATATTGGGGGACATCTATTCAAACCACCTCAGACCTCAATATTCTACAGCTTCTCTGCCTCCCTCCCTCTCTCTCACTCTTCTCTCTGACTCTCATATATTAATGAACTTTTTCTTCCTTTTCTTAGTGGGCACTGACCTGTAACTCCGAGTACCAGCATTTGGCTATCATCCACAATGAGCTTTTGATCAGATAGACCTTCAAGGTTTCCTAAAAGAAAGACAGATTTCTGTTAGAGTACTTGATGACCCACCAAAGGTTAGTGGTAAGTCCTTACTGCTGAAGACACCTTATGTGGTTGACATGTAGAATGGAATCGTATGGCTGGAAGCTGGAAGAGAGTCAGTCCCCAGACAGTCAGCATGTTTAGTGCCAGAAGGTGTTACATGGGTGACTGGGGGAAAATGACCAATATCTGTCCAAGCAACTTTTGGTCTAACCTACTTAGCAGGAAATAACCTGTCGTGATGCCCACACAAGCGCAATAGTAGCACACAGCCATGGTGGGAAACCAACTGCTCTTGCTTCAGCTAAATGATACCCTCAGTGGTAAGGGATCCATAGCTGGAGCTGGGAAACAAGTCAGATTCATATCCAAACATAAGCCCACTCTCCATTATCAAGCTACCATCAATCGTGGGATACAAGAGGGCCTACACCTATTAAATTCTCTATAAAAAGAAAAAAAAAAGAAGTAAGGATTATCTCATTTTTCTGGTGCTAACTTACTCTCCGTTGGAGAATCTGCTTCTCTTTTTCAGATAGGTGTAGATCCTATGGAGAGAGCCACCCCATCAAACCTCGAAAGGGCCCTGGCTGAACCTAAGAACAATTGGCAAAGCAAGCAAGGGTGCCGTTTTCTTGGAGAACTGGGTACCAGCACAAGGGTGAAGGAGATCAACACAGAGAAAAATCAACTCCTACCAAATCAGAGATCCAGAGATCCAGAGGCCTCCAACACCTTATCTCTGAAGCACACCAAAAATAAAGCCAACATGGCTCAGGGAAATTTTGCAGAAGGTGGAGCAGAAAGAATGTCAGAGCCACATGTTGGGTTATGATATGCAGAGACACTTATCCTACCCATAACTGTGGGCTAACTCCAGAATGCATGACCCATATACCTCAACAACGAGGGGCCAAGGGGAGGGGATAGGTCATGCATGAGCCTAATAAGGGTACCAAACTGACTGTATTCGCTGAGTACAAACTAATTAATAAAAAAATTTAAAAAGAATACTAAAAGTACGGCGAAAGTACATGTTTAATAACTATATTTTCTTTGTTTTTTTTGTTGAGGTAGGTTTTCACTGTAGCCCAGGCTCAGAAATAAAGTTGATTAAAAGTCATATACAGAAGCCTTCATTTTTTTTTCTGATTTTAAACCATTTTCTTTCATTGTTAGTACTACTTACATGAAATCAGTACATAAGAAACAAGTGACAAAAATGAGTAAAAAAGTTTGTTCCTTTTTACTAGCATTCAAATATTTTGCATATATTAGGAATATATAGTGGAGATTTATTTTATTTCAGGTACAATTTAATTCCCCTAATTTTGAGTTTTATCTTGTAACATGAGAATTACAAAAGGATTAGTATGAATAATTTAAATGAAATGACTGACTCCTAATCTTTTTACAGTCTATTCTATTCTTATCCCTTCTTGCTATAGAAGTAATTCTTGTTAGGATAGTGAACACATCCTTCCAGTTCCTTTTTATGCCTATATAAACAACTTATAGAAAAATAGGCACAGTGTATTACTGCTTCATGTATTTTGCTGAATGGATAACTTATCATAAAATATTTATTCAGTATTCTATAAAGAATTATCCTACTATTTAACGAAGTATAGCTGTAAGTAATGATGTCCTGATTAACCTTGAAAATAAGAAATTTATATAGCAGGAGATAATTTAAGCAAGTAATAAAAAACAAAATAAATAAGTAATAAAATAGCTAAGAATCTGCTATAAAATGAATTCCAAATGGCTTTGGAGCAAATGAAGCATTCTCAGCTATACTTTCAATAAGAGAATAATCATTGCAACTTGCCACACCAACTCCAGTGGAGTCTGTGTAGCATAGAGCCTGAACAGCTCGAATGGCTACTAGACCTGGGGTTTCGCATCACACGTGCCCCCTGGAGGTCCCCGGCAGAGTCTTTGGTGTTTTGTGATTTGGGTCTCATTCTGCAGTGTGTTCTTTCTCTGGGTGCTTGCCTTATTGATTCTAGGAACTAAGCCCACTCAACTTTATACTGATAAAATCATGCTCTCAGCAGATAATCTCGATGGGCCTTTAGATGTTCCAGAAACTAAGAGTACAGAAACGGAAGCTTCCACCTATGGAGACAGCCCTAGCCTCAGTAACCCCAGCAGCCTTAACCGCGACACCGGCTGTGTCTGAAAAGCTTGAATAGCTAATTTTTATTCTTGCTGAGAATGTAACTTTAACTCCATATGACCCTCCACTAACAGAATTGTTTGGCGGTCTGCAGTTTCTGATTCATGGCAGATGGAGGGAACCACCTAAATATAGAGAGCCTTATAATTTTGATCCTACTGATGCACCACTCCCTTGGACAGGAAAATATGATGAGAATCTAATCAGATGGGTAACATTTAAAGGAAAGAGAATCAAATATTATTCATTGAGTATATAGGAAATGATTAGGAGAAACAGGCCCCCATGGTGTGCTTTGACGGATAAACAGCAACAAGAACTTAGATGGGAAGTATATGTATTCTTCGCTGTTAGGAATAAAAGATTGTATGATATATTTGGAAACCCTTTAAGTCAAGAAAGAATGTTGAAAGACCTAAGAGTTTGGGATGAAATGTGGGACCCCAATGTGAATGTAAGATGTTAATATTAGAAATCTTTAGATGTTAGTCATTAACCACAAGTGTCTGGTCCTGCAGCAGCTACAGAAAGAGGAAGTTCCTGGGTATAGCAAGTTTATACTGAGTATATGTCATAAGGAGTTATTGTACTGATTTCATTTGTTGAAAACCTGCCAAATGGAGCAGTTCCTGATTGTTTCTGTATATAACTGAGACCTGAAAGTAAAGTTCTTTGCAGAAGCAATCACAACCTGTGTTGTCTGTCTGTCGCGTCGAATCCGTTCCTTACCTGAATATCCAAGCCTGGTCCCCCTGCAGAGACATCCCCACTGGGTGGTCTGCGGCAGCAACTATCAAATTACTGTACAGATTTCACCTTCAATTGGTGCAGATGTCAACTTTGATGTCACATGTTAATGGCAGTGTACCAAAAGAAAACATGAAGAAATGATGTTTAACACGTGGAAACATGTTAAAGCAACAGCTTTAGAGTGGAGCAGTTACTCTAAAGAGTTGTGCTATGGCATCCAAATAATCATCATATATATGCACTTCATTTTACTCAGTAGTATGGAATTATGAATCCATATAACCTGTGAGATGAAGTTCTCACATTTGAGATGTTTTCTCATGGTAGCAATATGGATGTATGTATTATATTATTAAATTTGTTCTTATTACATACATTTATTCGTGTCAAACATATTTTGGGAAAAGCTGAATGTCCACTAAAGAAATCTTCATATTATTCATTTAAGATAACATGAATATATGAATTAATAACTAAACTTAATGGAAGATACCATATATATGTATATATATAATGAACATAAATTAGATTACTTATAATAACATTTTTGCTTAAATTTAATAGTGGTTTTTGCAAATGACCTCAATAGCTTTTATCAGCAGCTCACATAGTGTTTCAAGCACTCACAGCTAGCTATCCGAAAGATGCATACATCTCAGTACCAGGTTGATTTTTCAACCAAGTTAAAAGCCTATGCTCTGCAAATTTATAGACACCAGAAGTATGTCCCACTGTCACTTGGCTATCTGAAGAGGTTATGCCAATGAAAGACACTTCAAACTGTTTATTCCCTTTGTTTAATGCTGATCACTCTTGGTTTGAGAACCTGCTTTATACATACGGCTGCAAATTCAAATGAGACACAGGATCCATCACAATGACAAGAAGAGGAAGCCTGAGTGTGGAGCACTGGATGAATCACCTTCACACCTGCCAGGGCTCAGAAAAAATTACAGGGGAAGTAGTAGAGTGAGTGAGTATGAGTGCGGCTCTCACTTCTAGCCAGAAAATCTTCCACATGGAGATAGGAATGGACACAGAAGGAAATGAACTCATTAACCAGAAAACAGATGGCTGAGCTCAACTCTAAATTAGTCCTCTAACGTGCCCTACAAGACTCAGGGTGGGATGATATACTGTGAGGCATTGTTCTACCCACCCAAACAGACTGAAATACTTTGGATCCAAGAGTGATGACAGATACCTCCACAGAGGAGCACCCTCAGTGGAATGGACCTGAAGGACAGAGAAAGAGAGAGGACAAAGAGGATAACCTGATAAGATTATGACCAAAGTAAAGTGTATTCACATATTAGTTTCCAAAAAAAAATACTTTTAAAAATAAGGGACATAATCCTGTCTTTGAAACTCTGGCTCATGACACACTCTTCAGCAATGAACATGGCAGAAGTGTGAGTCTGTGTTTCATGGGCATGCATGTTATGCCTTTGCATGGTGGCATGCTTTCCTACAGCGTGGTTCATTGAACAATGTGGCTGATTTCCTTTTGAGCTGCACTCTTTGTATAACAGGGGGTCACGATGGAGATGGCAATGCTATAGACTGGACGACTGGTGCTAGTTGCTAAGAAGCTTTCTGGGAGTCCTGAACACACTGTATACCTCAAGATCCCCAGTGTCGTGAGCTCAAATGCAGACAGGAAGCCTCTCTGTTGGTGTCACTACAGTCAAAAAATGGTCTCTAAGTGTTGTAGTCTACATGATTTCCAGGCACCATTGCTGGAATTCCCTGTGCATTTGCACAACACTTTCTGACATGCTAGAAATCGTCAAGACATAGAAACATAGATATGTAGAGAGGAAACCTGCTGTACATTGCCAGAGTTGATGACTCATGAATACCATGAGATTAATGTTTTATAGACAGAAATATTGGTTTAGTAAATTACAATAAAAATATAAGAATATAAATATTAATGTTGTAATATTGTAAAAACAATTCAAGATGTGAGGAGCAGAATAAGAATGGGAGATCCGTGGGCTGGAGGGATGGCTTAGCAGTTAAGCAGTAAAGGCAAAAGATCAAGGTTTGATTCTCAGGACCCATGTAAGACAGATGCACAAGGTGGCAAATGTGCCTGGAGTTTGTTTGCACTGGCTGGAGGCCCTGGCATGCCCATTCTCTCTCTCTCTCACCCCCCTGACTCTCGAATAAATAAAACTTAAAAAAAATAAAATATAAAAAGAGAATGGGAGATCTGTAAACAATGTAGATTTTGATATGTGGATGGTTACAATATGTGGGTATATTTTTCCTTAAACATAAGTAGAAGTATGAATAAAAAAAAATAAATACTGTTATTTGAGGATGTGTGGGCTGATGAGAAAATATTTTTGTATTACTTTAGAGGTGGATTTTCTCAATATATTTTACTGAACACTTGTGATTCCTGCTGAGAGAAAACTTCTGGGAGTTATAACTTCACAGATAGTGGGAGATCTGTAGATATATTTACCTGACACTGGAGTTAAGATTATATCTTAGGGAAAATAAAGCTTGGAACTTTGAAGCCATTCCTAGTTTGTACAGTCCAATAAATCCATGGCTTATTTGATATGTAGACAGGAGTAGTTTGTTTCAAATTTAAAACTTTGAGGGAACTACAAAAATCTCTTTTGCATCTATTTACAAATAAAAGTTTTGTGGTTTCTTAATTATTTTCTGTTTTATTTTCTCATCCTTTGGGAAGAGTTTCATAGAGAAAACTTCCGCAGCAATTTTTTTTCTGCCCTTCACTTATGGGTTTTTCCCTTTACACTTAGAGAATATTCTTTGGTCAGGATTTCATTACATTGCCAGAAGTAACAGGTTACTAAAAGCTGATAAATATTACCAAATTTTATCAGATGTTCATTGAGGATAATAGAAAAATAACATGAAAAACAGAAAGATAAATGCATATTTGAAAAAAAACTATAAAAATAAAGCACATATTGAGAAACACTTTAGTAAGGAAGCAATTTGAGGACAATAAGTACCTTGATGTGATGCAGTAGGACTGGCACAGTTGGTTGTAATTCAAGAGCCAGGGTGGTAGGTATCCTCATTGTTATTTTGTGTCAAGATGCGTGTTAATATCTTACAACATTTGTGCATGGCATGAAATATTTTCAAAAGAATAAAGTTGGAGGCCAGTTCGGAGATTAATGCATGTACTTCTATGTCCTGACTGTTGAATCAAGGAAAGATGGAGGCTGTAAGAAATGTCTACATATGAGATTAAATTCTGGAAGTAGAGTTAAAAATATTTAGAAATAGCTTGGATCAACAGTCTGAAAGAGAAGCTTGGAGACAGATTCCAATAATTATTTACATAACTTAAGAATTAAGTCTTAAATCAGAAGCAAAATCAATACTCTTATAATACTATAAGGGTTAAGAAAATCAATATTTATTGTAGGTCAAATTTTCTTAAAATGTTACATGAATGTTTGATTTTAAATTAAATATTATGTTTTAAAGTCATATTACCCTAATCTTATGATATTTGTTGGTGAGAGGAAGATTAAAATCATATTGGTGATATATTAATATTAACATCATTTTGTAGACCTATTTCAACTACATGTGGAATAATTGCTTATTAAATAATAATAATAATATTTTTTCAAGATACGGCCTTACACTAGCACAGGCTGACATGGAATTCACTAGACATGGAATTCACTATAGAGTCTCAGGGTGGTTTCAAACGCATGGCAATCCTCCTACCTCTGTCTACCAAGTGTTGGAATTAAAGGTGTGTGCCACCATTCTTAATAATAATAATAACAACAATAATGATAATGCCATTAAATTTTTATTAAGGTAAGAATTTCAGAAATTACACAAATGCTCTAAATGTATTGAATGCATTAGCTATTCAAATTATAGAAACAATGGTTTAGTACATCAAGGTTCACATCAAAACAAAACATAGATTTAATTCTTACTATTATTTGCTCTATTTTCCCACAGTAATTACACTATCTCTGTCCCTCCCTTTCTCTCATTTTCTCTTCCTTCTTTTGTTTCTTCTTTCTCTTTGTAACTGTTTCTGCATTTATATTAGATTATTTAAAGACAACAGATTCAGGGCTGGAGAGACAGCTTAGTGGTTAAGTGCTTGCCTGTGAAGCCTAAGGACCCTGGTTAGAGGCTCGATTCCTCAGGACCCACGTTAGCCAGATGCACAAGGGGGCGTACACATCTGGAGTTCGTTTGCAGTGGCTGGAGGCCCTGGTGCTCCCATTCTCTCTCTCTCTCTATCTGCCTCTTTCTGTCTTTGTTTGTCACTCTCAAATAAATAAATAATAATGAACAAAAAAATTTAAAGACAATAGCTTCAAATACTTCAAATACTGTGCACAAATTAGAGTTGGAAATGTCCATACAGCCCATGATCCTACAAAGTCAAGTTCATATTATATTCTTTTCTTCAAAAAAGAAAATAGTGACATATTCACTATGAGATAAATGCTATCTACTAAATTAACAAAGTACAATAGGTGAGTAGTTGGTCATGATCTCATAGCAAATTATTTCCATTTCAATCACAGTTTCTATTGCATACTGGAGACTATTTTATGAAAAGTAAGATAAATTGAGTTTTCCTCTTTTTGATGAATATGTAATTTATAATTGATAAAATGGCTATTTATGAATTTTCAGTTTGTTTTCTGGGTGCTTATCTATATGAACATGCAATAAAATGAAGTAACATTGTTTTTAGTTTCTGTATTGCTTAGTAAGAAATTATAAATTATTTATAACAAATAATTTTTGTTTACTATAGATGAATCACAGTTACATAACAAACCATCTAATTCTGTGAATTTTTTGTTTGTTTTAGAAGTGTACATATTTTGTATGCAGACAACACATATTGGTACCATGGTTTCCCTCCTCCCTGCCCCTATTCTGAAGAGGCCTTATATATTGAGGATGCAGGTCACCCCATGGGGAATGAGGGTCCTGCATTATTGGGGCAGCAGTCAGTTACAGGGGAAAGACCATGCTGGGACCACTTTAAGTGTACTTCAGTGATATGAAATTAGGAGCCTCTGGATCTCTGGTTTGGTAGGTGATGAGTGTCCTCATTGTCTGTCTCCTTCACCCTTGTGCTGATATGAGATTGACAAAGAAAGAAACACTCTTGCTTATTTCCCCAATTACTCTGTAGTTTCAGCTGTGGCTAGGATGGAGTACACTGGGTGGTTTATCTCCTCAGGTCCAGCTTCCATCTGATACACAGAAGCAGATTCTCCAACGGAGGGTGAAGTGCACCAGTAAAATGGGATAACCATTATTAATGTAGGGAGAATTTAAAGGGTGTAGACCCTCACATAGCCCAAGATTATTGGGAGCTTGACAATGGAAAGCAGAATCATTATCTGGATTATGACTTGTTTCTCAATTCCAGATACAGTTACCTTTCCACTGAGCAAATTTGTTAGCCAATAAACAAGTAGTTGGTTACCCTCCATGGCTATGTGCCACTATTGCACTTGTGTGAGCAGCACCTCAGGTTCTTTGCTTCTGAGTCACTTACACTTTGAGCTGCTTGGGCAGATGTTTGCCACTTTCCCCCGGTAGCTCATTTAGTGCCTTCCAGAACTGGATGGTCTAATTATTTGGGAACTGGCTCTTTTCCAGATACTAACCATGTCTCTCCATGGTCAGAGTGACAGCATATGGTGTCTTCATCAGTAGGGTATTACCACTAACCTCTGGTGGGCAATCAAGTACTCTCTGATCAACAGCTCATTGTGGATGTAAACTGCATCCTGATGGCACTGGCCAAGGGAAAAGAAAAAAAAAAGAAAGAAGCAAGAAAAATAGGAGAAATTTAATGTTAGGTTTCTTCTCACCCTTTGAGGGCCCATACAATTCAGGTACTCCCCTTAAGGTCCTGTTGAGGGTTCTACCTTTTAGCCTGACTTCCAGTATATAGGATTCTATGGTACCAGTTCAATTTGAGTTATGTTTTGTGATTCTACTCACCACCCTTGCCCTTCCCCCAAGTCCTATCTTACCTATTGTCCAAGCCTCCAGATGCTATTCAGGTATGTCAGCAACTCAGACTGATCCAGGTTAGGAACTTTAGATGAGTGAGACCATGTGAATATTGTGTTTCTGTGATCATGTGCATTCACTTAGAATGATCTGTTCCAAGTACAACCATTTTTCTCCAAATATTATTGTGTCATTTTTTATTAATGCTGAATAGAATTCTGTCATGTAGATATAACACATCTTGAGTATCCATTCATTCAATGATGAGTACCTGGGTTGATTCCAGTTATTAGCTATCATGAATTGAGCAGCTATAAACATGGTTGAGCAAATATCTCTTAACTGAGAGGTGGAGCTTTAAGGGTGAATGCTCAGGAAGGAAATAAAAGGGTCTTTTGGCAACTCAATATGTATCCTTTTCAGAAGTCTCCATATTGATTTACATAGTTGCTGTACTGGCTTACATTTCCACCAAAAGTGAATGAGTGTTCCCATTTCTCCATATCTTTGCCAACATTTGCTTTCATTTGATTTTTAATTGTTTGCTATTCTTACTGGGGTAAGGTGAAATCCCATAGTTGCTTTAATTTTCATTTCCCTAATGGTTAGTGATGTTGAACATTTTCTTAAATATGTTAGCCATTTGTAATTCCTGCTCTGTGAACCCCCTATTTAGGTCTCTGCCCCACTTTTGGAGTGGGTTGTTTGATTTTCTTTTATTGTTTAGTTTTTTTGAGTTCCCTGTAGATTCTAGATATTAGACTTCTGTCAAAATTTCTCCCATTCAGTGGGTAATCGATTGGCTCTGCTTATGGTATGCTTGTCTGTGCAAGAGCTTTTTAGCTTCATGAGATCCTATTTGTTGAGTGCTGGTTTAATTTCCTGGGCTACTGGGGTTTAGTTCAGGAAGACTTTTCCCAGTCCTCTGTCATGGAGAGTGAATCCTATTTTTTTCTTCCAGAAGTTGAAGAGTTTCAGATCTTATATTGAAGTTTTTAATGTATTTGGACTTGATTTTTTTGTATGGTAAAATGAGTGGGTCTTGTTTCATTTTTCTACATATGGTCATCCAATTTGTCCAACACTATTTGTTGAAGATGCTGTCATTTCTCCAGACTACATTATTGGCACCTTTGTCTGAGATCAAGCAGCTGTAGTTACTTGAACTAAAGTCTGGGCCTTCAGTTCTGTACCTTTGGTCTATGCTTCAGTTTTTATTCCAGTACCATGCTGTTTTTGTCACCATGACTTTGTAATATAGCTTTAGATTGGGTATGATGATACAGCCAGAGGATTTTT
This sequence comes from Dipus sagitta, assembly GCA_036346955.1. Classification (NCBI taxonomy): domain Eukaryota; kingdom Metazoa; phylum Chordata; class Mammalia; order Rodentia; family Dipodidae; genus Dipus; species Dipus sagitta. The sequence goes on along the minus strand of CM070771.1, from coordinate 86,075,817 downwards.
ATTTTCTTTTGTTTTGTTTTTTGCTGAGGCCTTCTGCCATTTCAAATGAATTTTGAGATCATTTTTTAATCTCTGTGAAGAATGATGCTGGTATTTTTATTGATATTGCATTAAATCTATATATTGCTTTTCACAGAATTGCCATTTTCACAATTTCACCTATCCGGGACCTTGGGAGGACTTTCCATCTTCTCAAATCTTCTTCTATTTCTTTCTTGAGTGTTTTTATGTTTTCATCATATAGGTATTTCACATCCTTGGTTAGTGTTATTCCAAGGTATTTCAGTTTTATTTTTTTGTTACTATTGAAAATGGGACAGCCTCATTGACTTCTGTCTCAGTACATTTGTCATTTGCATATAGAAATGCTACTGATTGTTGTGAATTGATTTTGTATCCTGACAATTAGCTGAAGGAATTTATCTCCTTTAGAAGTTTTGAGATGGAAACTTTGGGGGTCATTTGTATGTAGGATCATGTTACCTGCAAATAAGGCTAACTTTATTTCTTTCTTTCCAATTTGAATACATTTATTTCTTTCTCCTGTCTTATTACTTGGGCTAGCACTTCTAGTACTATGTTGAAGAGTAGTGGTGAGAGTTGGCACACCTATCATGTTCCTGATCTCAGTTGGAGCTCCTGTTTTTTTTTTTTTTTTTCAATTAAGTATTATTTGGGCTTAAGGAGGTTTATATATAGCTTTTATTGTGTTGAGATATAAACCCTCCATGCCTATTGTGTTTTGATCATGAAGTGATGTTGTATTTTGTCAAAGGCTTTCTCTACATCAATTGAGATGATTATGTGGTTCTTATGGTTATGGTTATTTATGTGCTGTATTACATTGACTGATTTCCATATGTTAAACCATCCCTGTATCCCTAGAATGAAGCCTACTTTATCAAGATGGATAATGCTTTTGATGTGCTGTTGAATTTGGTTTGCAAGGATTTTGTTTAGAATCTTTGTATGTATATTAATTAGGGATATAGCCCTACAATTTTCTTCCCATCTCTGTCTGGTTTTGGTATTAGGTGATGTGAGGTTCATAAAAGTAGTCGGGGAGGATCCCCTCTTCTCCAATTATTTGGAACAGTTTGAGAATGATTGGCTTCAATTCTTCAATAAATGTTTGATAGAATTCAGCTGAGAAGCCATCCAGTCCTGGACTTTTCTTTTTAAGGAGGTTTTTGATTACCTTTTCAATATCCATGGGTGAGATAGGTTTGTTTAGGAGATTAATCTGCTATGAGTTTAGTTTTGGTAGGTCGTATGTGTCTAAGATGTCATCTATTCCTTCCAGATTATTTAATTAGAGTATTGATTTAGGAAGTATGCCTGATGATTCTTCCAATGTCATTGATGTCTGTTCTGATACTCCTTTTCCATTTCTGATTTTCTTAATTTGAGTCTTCTCTTTTTTGTGCTTGTTCAATTTGGCCAGGGGTTTGTCAATCTCATTTATTTTTTCAAGGATCCAACTCTTCATTTCATTGATTTTTCAAATTGTTTTCTTAGTTTTCAATTCATTATTTTCTGCTCTAATCTTGACTTCTTTTTTTTTTTTTTATGTCTAGAGCACTTTGGGTTGGATTCTTCCTGTTTTCTCCAATGCCTTTAGGAGTATAGTCAGGTTACTCATTTGAGAGCTCTCTGTCTTTATAATGAAGGCATTTAGGGCTATGAACTTGCCCCTTATGACTGCCTTCATTGTGTCCCATAAGTTTTGGTATGTTGTGTTTTCATTATCATTCAATTCTAGGAATTTTACAAATTCTTTTTTATTTCTTCCTTGACCCATTAATTATTTAGAAGTGTGTTGTTTAGTCTCCAGGAGCTGGTGGAGTTCTTGATGTTTCTCTTGTTAATTTCTAGATTTGAAGCACTGTTATCTGACATGATGCAGGAAGTCACTTCAGTTTTCCTGACTTTATGCAGCCACACTTCATGGCTTAATATGTGGTCAATTTTGGAGAAGGTTCCATGGGCTGCTGAGAAGAATGTGTGTTCTGTCGTGTTGTGATAGAAATTTCTTTAGATATCTGTTAGTTCTAGTTGATCTATGATGCGGTTGAGTACTATTGTTTCACTTTTAATTATCTGCTTGTATATTCTGTCTATTGATGGTAGTAGTATTTAAGTCACTGACAATGATGGTGTTGGTGTTTATTTCTGTTTTATTGTTGAGTAGGTTTTTTTTTTAAATAAACTGATGTACATGTGAGATATATATATATATATATATATATATATATATATATATATATATATAAAAATGATTGTGATGTACTTATGTCAGATCATTCATTTGATGAGTAAGAAGAAGCTTTCTTTGTCCTCTTTGATTACTTCTGGTTTGAAGCCTATTTTATCAGATATTAATATAGCAATACCTCCCTGTTTTTTATCTCCATTTGTTTGGAATATCATTTTTTAACCTTTCACCCTGAGGAGGTGTCTATCTTTACTGGTGAGGTGGGTTTCTTCAAGACAACAGATAGCAGGGTCCAGTTTTTGTTTTTATATTTTATGTATTTATTTATTTATGTTTTTATTTATTTCACAGAGAAAGAGGGAGAGAGAGAGAGAGAGAGAAAGAGAAAGGGGGGATAGGCACAACAGGGCCTCCAGCCACTGCAAGTAAACTCCAGATGCATGGCCTCCCTTGTGCATCTGGCTAACATGGGACCTGGGGAATTGAATTTGGGTCCTTTGGTTTTTCAGGCAAAAGCCTTTACCCCTATGCCATCCCTCCTGCCTGGGTCCAGTTTTTTGATCCATCCTGATAACCTGTGTCTTTTGATGGGTGAGTTAAGACCATGAATATTTAAGGTTATTACTGTGAGGTTTGAATTAATCCCTGTCATGATGGGTGTTTTGTGGGGTTTGGTGCTTTCTTTTGTTTTGTACTATCTTGAGCCTGGTCTATTTTGCTTATTGTGACCTTTTGTTGGCTCTTTAGATTTGTTATTTTAGTGTTCTATGCAGAGTATTCCCTCACGTATTATCTGTAGGTTTGGCTTTGTGTTTATATAATCATAGAGCTGACTGTTTACATGGAAAATTTTCCTCTCACCATCTATTATGAGGGATACTTTTGCTGGGTAGAGTAGCTTGAGTTGGAAGCTATAATTTTTTTGACTTTGTATTGTTCCAAGCCAGGCCTTTCTGGCTTTCAGTGTTTCCACTGAGAAATCTGATGTAACTCTGATGGGATTGCCTTTGTATGCTATCAGTTGTTTCTTTCTTGCTGTTTTTAACATGCTGGCTTTGTTTTCCTTGTTAAGAGTTATAACTATGATGTGTCTTAGAGAGTTTTTTCTTTAGTCCTGTCTGTTTGGTGATCTGTGGCCTTCTTGAATCTCAATGGGCCACTCTTTTGAGAGAGTCAGATAATTTTCTTCAATAATTTTGTTGAATATGTTCTCTATGACTCTGGCCTGTATTTCCTCTCTTCCTGATATACCCATTGATCCGAATATTTGGTCCTTTTAGGGTATCCCACAATTTCCTCTTATTCTCTCCACTTGATTTTTTGAACGTAGTGAAAAAGATTTTGAACTTCCAATTTATTCTGTCTTGTCTTCCAGGTCAGAGGTTTTCTCTTCCACATCAGTAACTCTGTTGTTGAGGGGTTCTAGAGAGGTTCTTATAATTTCTATTTGCTTTATGTTTTCTGTTGCTTTATTTTGCATTGTGTCCCTTCTCTTTTTTGAGGTACAATTCATTTTGAATTCTGGTTTTCTTTATGTTTCCTGGAATTCATTCTTTCCTTTGATCAAATCTTCATTAAGCTTAATCAACTGTTTTCTTGAGATCTACCATTTCTTGACTCATCTTCAATTTATTCATATTTCCTTGGAGGTTTCTAACATTTTCTTTAATTATTTTAAGCCTACTGTCAAAACCTGAATGCTCTAGGAGACGATTCTGTTTAATTTCAATGATATGATTTGTGGTTATTTGATGGTTTGCTTCCAGTTCAGTGGTCTTTCTGATCGGGTTTTCATATTATGCATGAATTTCTGTTGATTTATGTAGGATTTCACTGGAGGCTCCCATTGCAGGACCAGGCATCCTTGGTGGAGATATCTCAATTTTTTTGACTTTCATCGGCTTTTTTGTATTGTTGTCTTCCCATTTTAGTAAGACTCTTTATTTTATTGAGGAAGAAGCAAGGTTTTATCCTTTGGCCCATGCACCCTCTGACTAAGGTGAACAGGAATGTTGGTACCCAGTGGCCAGTCAGGTTAACAGCAAGTGGCCTGATTCCACAGTTCATGCAGGGGCCAGGCCTCCCCAGGCAGCAAGGCTCAATGGAACCTGCCAGAACCAGGGTACTGGGAGGAGCCAAGGAACAGTGATATGGCCTACTTATTCAGAGCTATGCTGTCCAGCACACAGATGGGCCCAGGGAACTGGGAGGAGGCAGAAAGGAGGAGTCTGGCCCTACTCACTCCACACCATAGCACTTACCTGCATAGTGTCCATGCAGGGAAACCAGACCAGGGAGGTGGGAGGAGCTGGGACATAAATTGACTTTTTCACTTGTATTATTTTTTTTTCTCTTCTCATGAAGAACTATGACCACTACATATCTGAAGCCCAGATGTTATTTATGCTTTCACAAATTTTCATTATTCACATTAACTATAAATACATATTTCTAATTTTACAATTTTCATTACTCAAATGTAGACTTTGAGCCAGTTTTGTTGGCTCGTTCTTACAATCTCAGAATTAGAGAGGCTGAGACAGGATGATTCTTATTAGTGGCACATCTGTCATGGTGGAAACCAACTGCCCTCCAATTGGACTGGAGGCCTGCTCCAAGGGAGGGGATACATCCCTGATAGTGAAAACTTAAAACAGGGGTAGTCATGAGCCCTAGGGTTGTAACATCTGCTGATGTCTGGAAAAATGTATATACTATGCTTATCAAATTGCCCAATAAGTACTCTCTTAATATTTATACCCTTATATTAATGCTACTCTCACTTTGGGTAGAGAATCTTCTCTTTTCAGATGAAAGTGACCTTGGGACGACTCAGAAGGTATCATAATGCTGGAAAGAAGTGACTGGAGTACTGAGTAACATCTCTATAACACCTTCCAAGGCTCAGAGTCTAATGCGGAAGAGATGGTGGAAAGAATGTAAGAGCCAAAGGAAGGGTAGGACTTCTTACAATGTGCTACCTCCAGACATAAAATGGCCTGGATATCTATGACTTCATAGTGCCCGACACTACCTACACAAGACCATCATAAGAGGAGGAAAAGATCATGACATCAAAATAAAAGAGAGACTGATTGAGATGGGGAGGGATATGATGGAGAATGGAATTTCAAAGGGGAAATTGGGGGGAGGGAGGGTATTACCATGGGATATGTTTTATAATCATGGAAAATGTTAATAAAAATTGAGAAAAAAGTTGAATCTAACTAAAAAAAATAGTACATACATGGGAAACTACATTCCTTGCATAAAATACTTGGTTAGAAATATTAAAGAGAGAAGAATGGTTGTATGTCACATTGCATGTATTGCCCAGAAACCGCTGGCACTTGAGGAACATTTATATGCTGTAATTGGAAGAACAACTTACAGATATTATGATATTCTCCCTGTGACAGACACGAGTGGTAATCACCTTACAAGAGAATATGTTATTTTAGCTTACATATAGCTATTGAAGTTTTAGTTGTAGGAATTATACTTAATAATAACTTTTGAACATCCCAGAATAATGCATCTTCACAAGAACACTAGTTAGTTGATTGTATTGTACCCCTTCCAACTAGAGAGTGTATTTATTTGGGGCATGCATGGTCAGAGAACAATAAGATAAAGCCTTACTTATTAGAATACTAGAAATCACATCTAATGGATTTTGGAAAATATTCATGACAGGATTGTATCTGTTAGTGTTCTGGTACTCACAATTCATGCAACTTTATGTGCCCCGCATTAAAGGATTGCAATACTTGTGGTGGGAATCCATATTAATGATTACAAAGCTAAATCTAACTATAAATATCAGTACCTAACAGTTTAAAGGTATATGACAAACAGAATGTATTTGTTTTAGTCTTCAAAGTATACTTTGCATCTTCTAAAATTATCACCCAGACGTGCTCTAGTTCTCTTGCTGTTCCACGTGTTCTTCTACCTTGTGATCTGCTCCTCCATTGTTCACTGCCGTTCTTCCTTCATGTTTCTTGAGTTTGCGGAGAGCTCTGGTGTGAGTGGAAAATCCCCTCACCTGGTTTTTCCTGTGGCTCAAGCCGAGACTGGCCGCTTTCTGGCCGCCGCTGGGTCCACAGACCTGCCGGAGCTGCTTCTGCTGGCCTGTGTGGGCTCTAGATGCTCTGGATCTCTCCTAGTTCTCTGCTGTCATTTCAGTTTGCTATACACCTCAGTTTTTAGTAAAAGTGTGTATTTTGCTGCTTTTTTTTTTTTTTTTTTGGCTTTTTCCCCCCTAAGCTGCTTTGGCATGGTACCTATGCCGCCACCTTAACTGGAAGTCCTCTGTAGATTCAAATTCTTTAGAGAAGTGATTTTACTTACTTTGGTAAATTTTAAAATCCTGACATATTGTGAGCTGTTAATAGATAACATGTTTAACTTAGAACCATTTCAATTAATAGGGCTTAGTTGCACTATGAAGCATTAACACCATAATTATTTTATAAATTATAATTATACTATACAATAATATTTAATACATAATGTTTTACTTATTTGTTATTTATTTATTTGTTTGTTGCTTATTTGTATGAAGGTTGGGTTAGTGCACCACTGTGCCAATGTACATATCAGAAGAGCTAGCTTAGTGATCAAGAGTGCTTGCTGCTTAAACGTGAAGGCCTAGGAGTACAGGAGTTTGTTTCTTACCAAACCCATGCAAACAGAAGGGAGTGCTCAAGTGCATTTGTAACCTGTGGGTGAATAATGAAGAATCACTTTGGTTTGGGGTTGATAAAGACTACTGTATCACAAGGAAATACCAGGACAAGTGATAGAGAAGGGCACCCAAACATCTCCTCTGGCTTCTTCAGTTACCACATATTCATACACCACTCATCTCATACCACAGCACACAACACACACACACACACACACACACACACACACACACACACACACACACTGAGAAAGGGGGTGGAGGGAGAGAGACAGAGACAGACAGAAGCCCTTCACTGTATTTAAGCAAATATAAATATTTCTAACTGATATTTAATTTAAAGCCAGCATCTTGTTTTAATAGATATTATAAAACTTATTTCTCAAGTGTCAATGTCCCACACAACTTTTTTGTAAGTAGTTTGTGATGTGGATAAGTGATTTCTAAGAGTATATTTTATTTGGAAAAAAAATGTATTGATTGGTCCCTAGCTGCCCTACTTTTATCCCAAACTGGACATATTATTTATTCTTCCTGCTTCTGTTTATGCCCAGAGCCAGTTTAATGTCTCAGTCATTTATTTCCATTTGGAGTGAATGTATACACTTAATGACTCTCCCACCACCAAGGGCTCACAGTGAGAAAAAAGAGAACATGGAATGCTTATTTTGTCTGTTCTGCATTATAAACACACCCTCTTGCTATATTATTCCCCTTGATGACATTCTGTCCACACCCACCATTCCCCATTCAATTTTCCAATTCTAGGGATCTGATGTAAGACCTTGTACTTACTAAATGAATGCAATGCCACCTAGCTATATAATAGTCTTTATTATACTACTTCCATCTTTAAATCATAATCTCATTTCCCTTGGTGGTTACTATCATCTATATTTCACACTTATCACAAAATTCTGCAACAAAGTTGCCTAATTTTTTATCTTCTATTCTTTATATTTAATCTTTTTTTTCTAAGTCTTGATCTTAACCAGGCTGACTTGGAATTCATCATGAGGTCTCAAGGTGGCTCCGAACTCATGGTGATATTCTTACCTCTGCCTCATTCTTAATTCACAGTATTCTGGAATGAACATGCATGTGCTGAATTTAGTTTGAAATAACCCAAACTAATTTTATTCTGCAACATTTGATAAAACTGATATCCCATAGCTCTCTGACTTACTTTCCCTCAGCAGTGTCATACACAGTATCACTCTGTCAGGGAGAACTTGATCCTTCAATTTTTTAAAGAAAAATAATTTTATTAGGAATTTTAATGTATAAACATATTAGAAATTGTTCATATTCCCATTGGGTAATCCTCTTTTGTCCTTTCTTAAGCACCTCCATTCCATTCTAGATCTTAGTGAGGGAACCATCTTCACTGTGCTATCATAAATGCACCAGTCTTAATTGCCTGCTGTTTCTTTGGTGTGTGTGTGTGTGTGTGTGTGTGTGTGTGTGTTAGATATTAAACCTAGAGCCTATCCATCCTTTGTATGTACTCTATTACAGAGCTAAAATCAGTGCTCCTTTTATGCTCTTCGTTTGCTTGGTTTTGTACTGTTGTTGTTTACCACATGGTGTCACTGAATTATCCTGGCTTGAACTCACTCTGTCACTGGCCCTAAACTTGTGATCAACTTGTACTATTCTTGTGAATAATCACATCATAAATATTTGGCCTAGCTTTTCATGGACCTCTAAATGCTACAGTTTCCCCAATACAAAGTACATTTTGTGCTTTACATAGTTTCTAGTTTAACCATTTTGGATGGATTCATGACTTCATAATATCCTCATATCATTGGCTTTCAAATTTCTGAAAATTCCAACTTAGTTAAGTGCCTTATTGTTTAGGTGCCTAAATATGGGTTTCTATTTGATATGTACAATGATTGACTTTAATAGTAATTCTTTCATTTGTATTTCTTATGTTTTTTACTCTACTCAATCCACCAGCAATCATTTATGAGTTTATCATAATCATATATGAAACTATAACAGGTACCATTGGTGTGCCCTCAGTGTTCTCATATCTTGATTTCTAATGTTGCGCCTAAGCACAGTGGCCCAGAGCTACTGTGCACATGTGGAAGTGATACCCGCATAAAAGTACTATGTAAATTATGTATAGATGGTTGTCTATTTCTTTAAATTAGTAAGTTAAATAACTTATTTATATGGAGGTTGATAATGTTTCAGGAAAGATATCAATGTGTTTGTAGGCCTGGATGTTTTAATAATGTATCCCAGGCATGAGAACTCTATAATGGCTACAATTTCTATGCACATACTAATCTTGCAGCATTTAATCCCATTTCTTGCATGAGAGATTAGTGTTTAAGATGATCCTGAGAGCATCTTGACTACTTGATGTTTGAGCAAATGGAACATAGAAAACAGAGATATTTTATTGGATACTTCTTTTTATTAATACTGATTTATTCATCTTATGAAATTAACAAATTTTATTTATTCATTACTATTATGTTATACCTGCCGTGAATAATTCTAGAATAACACATTTGAAGAGGATTTAAAGTCTTATTTTCATTAGTGATGAATTATTCCATCTTCACATCTGTTGTTGAAATTAGTTGACATGTGTTACCATTTATGGAATATCATTTTAACTATGTCCAGATGGTAATATGAACAATAATTCATGCAAAGCTGATGCAACTGAAAGTTATGCAACTTTATCACTAATCATCAATTTGGACCCAATTTATTTCAGGAGCAATTTCTACACTAGTGCATGCATTGACAATATATCTGATTAAATAGAAAATCAAATTAAAACTAAAGAAAATAAAAAATGATCTAAATCCTCCATTTTATATTCCATACAAATGCTTTATTTTCATGTTTGATGCTTAAAATTCTTATGTGACAAGAATATGACCTTGCTTTTCCTACAATATTTTTTCCACAAAGAATGAACTAAGCCCTTTGGTCTAGTTTATTGTATTGATATTGTGAGTCCAGTCAAGTCCTCCCAAGAGCCAAAGTGGATGAAAACTTCAAAGTTTTATATTTATATCTTTATTCACTCTGCTTGGATTTATCACACTGTGATAAATTTATGGCCAGAGCTTTGCTCACTCTGAAGATTCTGACAGTGTTTCATCATGAAATATAAAATACATCCGCAAGATCATACAAACACCCCATGATTGAGAGCAGCCTTTGGTAGATATATAAAAGGCAGCATTGTATTACACTGTTGGTCCAGTTTCTCTTTTATATACTTGGTATTTATTTTATGTCAATTTTCAAGCCTCTTCTGACAGCTTCAACTGTGGTCCTATCTAAACCTCATCTTGTTATTTTCATGCTTTCATTCTGAAACAATTTTGACATATTTTTACATTTGTAGAATATTTATGAACAGCTGGAGTTTGATATAAATGAGATCACTTCATTTTCTATATTTTCTATATGTTAAAACTAGCTCATATTTTTGTAGTAACTGTGTTTTGGTTCAAATATATATTTCATCAGTTACTTGAATGAACAACAATGTCACCTAATACATTTTTTCTTAGAAAGTAAATGTCATTCTGTAGGAGAGATTTAGAGGAAAAAACTATATAAAATAAAATTTCAAAGCACAAAAGATTATATTAATATATTTAAAGAAAACAAACCTAAGATCATTTACTTAAATTTCCCTTTCCTTTGAGGGATGGGAATGTATTTCTATATGCCCCTCGGTTGCTATTTTACACACATCTAAGACAAGTTTAAGACACTTAGACATCATTGTAGCAAAAATCACTACCTAACTAAATAAATAAATAAGTCTCTGATATCGAGGATTAAAGAATGCGAGGAATATTCATGTTGAACAAAAAGTAAATACTGGACTGGATAGATGCCAAGCCATTAAAGCCCTTGTTTACAAAGCCTGATAGTCATGGTTCAATTCCCCAGTATCTAGTAAAGCCAGTTCTACAAAGTGGTGCATGTATCTGGAATTTGTTTCCATCAGTATGGGACCCTTGCATGCCCATTCTCATTCTTTCTCTCTCTCTCTCAAATAAATAAGTAAACAAATTTTAAAAATATTTTAATACATAAATACTGGGCTGAAGAGATGGCTTAGCAGCTAAGGCCTGTGAAGCCTAAGGACCCAAGTTTGATTTCACAGGATCCATGTAAAGCCAGATACACAAGGTGGTACAAGCATCTGTAGTTTGTCTTCAGTGGCTGGAGACCTTGGCACATCCATACTCCCTCTCTCTCTCTTTCTCCCTCTTTCTCTCTCTCTTCTAAATAAATAGAAATAAAAATTATTTTAAAAACTAAATACTGTTCACAATATTTCTAGTCTGGCTATCTAACCTTTTATAATACTTTATAGACATGACGTTGCAGTTGGAAATTTTTAGAATATTTTATTATCTTTAGCTAAATGAATGTAATGTTTTGTGAAGCTATATATATATAATTTTTTTTCACCAAACATTTAACATTGATTTAACTTTCAGGTGATGAATTGCTGTGGTATGAATGTAAACTGCTACCTATAGACTCATGTTTGAACTTCACCTTTTATTTGGTGTTGCTCTGCTGTGGGGTGTGAAACCTGTGGAGCATGAAACCTACTTGTGATTGGAGACTATTCCCGGTGGGCCTTGAAGGTTATAATGTTTCCTGATTTGCGCTCAAGCTTTCTGTTTCCTGCGTCTTTGAAGTGAAAGCAAACCCTGTTGCAGAGTTTATGGTACTTGCTACATGGTTTTTCCACCACTGTGGACTATACCCTCTGAACCATGAGTCACAAAAAGTACTTGTTCCCTTAAGTGGCTTCTGACAATGATGGGCAAATTAATATATATACAGATCTACAGATAAGGAAGAAATGTAATTTAAATAAGTGATCAGTGGGTCAATTGCATAATCAGTGAATTAGAAAAAATCTTAACAAATCACACTCTCATCTCTATTTTCAAATGCATCAGTTGTATGTTAATTAGGAAATTTGGTAATAAATTTCATCAATTTTCTCAAAGATTTAATTATGAAAGGTACTATACAAAATACAAATGAGAAGTTGGGGAATTTAATATACTCTGATTATCTTTCAGGCTTTGAAGCTATTATCAAGCTTGTATATTTAATCTTATATATGTATGAGTCAAATAGTTCTAAGATAAACTATGTCCACATTCAAATCAGCTCCACTTAATTTATTTTACAACAATAATATGTTGCCTTCTGTATCATAATATATTTAGTAAAGTACTATTAACTGTGGTAATGCATGTATTTTAGTTAAAATGATTTAATGGCATCTGAAATTTTTGAACTCTTTCATTTTTCTTCATTCAGTAGTCTTTATATATTTGGTTAACCAGCAAGGACATTAAAAAACACATGTCATAATTTTTATTAAGAAAACACCTGGGGAAGGTGCAGGGATGTAGCTCAGTGATTGAGCATTTGCCTAGCATTTATAACACACTAGATTATATCCCCAAGACAACAGGAATTGTACATATTAACTATGTTATTTGAATTTTAATTCCATCTTATAACTTATGATCTTTATCTCTCACATACAAAGGAATAGATAGATATACACAATAACGTTTCCAATATAAAGAATTATTTGAACTGAATTATAATAAGTTGGTATGTCAAAAATCTTCAAATTTAGGATAAATTGTAGCATTTAACAAGATAAACATTATTATAACAACTTAATTGTATTGAGTGATTGCTGTAAATTGAATTGTTCTCTGAGTAATGCAATATAATATAATATAAATATATATTAAACTTATGCTCAAATATAAATTTACCTATGCAAAAATAGTACAAAACTATTCATCATGTACACATATTCATCCAAAACATACAGAAAATAAATTTGTAATAGACAAGTGTTTTATAACTCTTCTATGTTTATAAAATAAATAAATGGAATAAGTATAGGATGAAGGTAACAAATTTAGAATATAAGACCATGATCTTTGCTCACAAAATGTAGACTGTATTCAACACAGAATCAGTCTTGTTCCTGCTATGGTGAAACGCTGATATGATGTCTTTCTATGTCATTAGGATGCATTTCTGTCATGTCATGGTGACCCATGTTTGTCATTTCAGCACTCTAAAGGTAGAAACAGAGAGAAAGTGAATAGGACACGTTTGGTATATACAATACAAAAAAACATATAAAACCCTAAGATACTTTTTAATCTAAATATATATATATATATATATATGGGGCTGGAGGGATGGCTTAGCAGATAAGGCACTCACCTGCAATGCCAAAGGACCCAGGTTCAATTCCCCAGGACCCAAATAAGCCAGATGCACAAGGTGGCACATGCTTCTGGAATTCATTTGCATTGGTAGAGTGGGGCAGATGGGCACCCAAGGGCCTTCATCTGCTGCAACTGAACTCCAGATACATGTGCCACCTTGTGCATCTGGCTTACATGGGTGCTAGGGAATAGAACCTGGGTCCTTTGGCTTTGCAGACAAGTGCTTTAACTGATATGCCATTTTTCCAACCCTAAGATATAATGTTTATACTTTTATATGCGAGGCAGAGAGAAAGAAATTTTAATAGTTAATTATTTCATCAAGTTTTCTTTATCATATTATTTATGATTCAGACTGCCTATCAGAAGTCTAAGAATATTTCTATGTGAAAGAGATTACTAAATAAAACATCCTTATGATATGATATTTTTGTAAATGTTTTCTCAGCTTCATATTTATTAACAAAGTCTTATAACGATGATAGTACAATACTGAATATTAAAAGCAATTTCAGCAGTCAACATAATGTTTACTAAGCTGAAAATATATTAAATATTAATAAAAATTTAGATAAAAGCATCTTATTGTAATATAACTACTTGGGTTTTGTCTATGTTACAGCCCATCAACTTCACATTGGTGCAATTTTAAATTTCACAAAATGTTACTATAAAGGTAAAGCTGCCAGGAACAATCCACTAGAGATGTCAGAAAAAGTGTGCTTATATTTAAAGTGATTATATTTAGCTGTTGAGGTCATGAGCCAGAAGGAAAACTTTTGCATGCTTTTTCTCCGTCTTTAGTTTATTAATGTGAGTTTTCATTATCCATTTAGGGAACTCCTGCTACTAGCTATATAATATGTTGCAAAGATTTTGCTATAGATGATATTAAGTTTTGTTATACTTCATCTATACTTAACATGCAAATATTTCCTGAAGCAGATTATGGCACTTGACAAAATGAAACACGCTATTTTAAAAATGAACATATATTGCACATTAGTGTTTAAGTTGCTATTAACGTTACTATTGTTCAGTAATCATAGGCAACAATGACCTTGGCCCCTTTTCTAACATTTCTGATTTGTCGCATGTATTTTATTATCATTGCAATTAACTAGTTAATTAGTGTTGAGGTTGAAGTTCTGTTTTATATTTACATAATATAATATTTCAGTGAATATTTTAATTGTAAGTAGATTCAATCATGTGACTTCCTTTCTGGTAAACATTAATGTTCAATTTATTTTCATGGTCATATTTTCGTACCTGTATCTTGGGCTTGATGTTTCTAAGACAGCCTTATTTTACAGATGGTCCAATAATTTTTTGACCTAACACTATTAATATTTTGAGCATTATTAAAACTTGTACCAAAAATAGACAGTTCCTTCTACTGGTACCATGATTCAGACTCAATTAGAAATTAAAATAACATCAGTACCTTTATTTTGCATCATGTCCTTACATCACTAAGTGGGCATGTTCTCATGGAGTCTGGTCAAAGATGAGTGCATTTTAGCATTAACTAAACATGTTGCAGTAAATCTTTGCAAGGGCAGTAATAGATGAACAATTCCAGTGAGTGCTTGAAAACAACTTGTAAACCCAACTGCTTTTAAAACCTCTCCAGATCCATCACTCGTTTCTTCTCAAATGGTTCATCTTTTATTAAAAAAATTCTTTACTACTTTCTTCAGTTTAAAAATGATAAACTGGCTGTTTGAGAGATGGCTTAGTGCTTAAAGCACTTGCCTCAGAAGCCTAAGGACCAATATTCTACTCTCCAGATCCCATGCTAGCCAGGTGCACAAAGCTGAGGCAAGTACAAGATCACACATGCCCGCTAGCTTGTGCAAGCATCTGGAGTTCAACTGTAGTGGTTGAGGCCCTGGCACAATTCTCCCCCCATTCCCAGCCCTTATTCACTCTCTGACTCCCTCTGAAATAAAAAAGAAAGAAAAAAATGGTAACCTGACAGCATACCAATTATTCTATGATAACCCTGAAATGCAGGGTCAGATCTATAGATCAGATGCTCACTCAGTTTGATCTTATTTCAATTACATTTACATTCTGGCCTTCACTACATACATGTGGAAATATTTTGCTTTCCTTTCTCTCACTTACTGCTTAATAGAGTGGATAGGACATTAATGTTCACAGCTTTTCTAAACTCTCATGTCAATAGCTCTAGATATTCCAATGTTGTTGTTGTTGTTGTTATCATTATTATTATTATTATCAGTTTTATTACTCACTTTCTTATTTTATATCCACAATATGACTAACAGGGTATTAAATGTTTCAGGAATAAAATGCCACTGTGAGTTCAAATCCAGCCTTGAATTATAGAATATGTTCCAGGTCAGACTAGGCTAGAGTGAGACTCTACTTCAAAAAAACAAAACAAACACAACACAACAAAGCAAAACAAAAATAGTCAGAAAGCATATGACTAATCAAAAATCAACCAATCAATCAATCAAATGTAATTTCATAGGAAAAGGCTGTAAATGGACCAGAATTGCTTTATGAATGAAACATAATATTGCTTTGTGATTTAAACCAAAGATATAATTTTCCTGGGGAAACATAAATAAGTTTTAGATGTTTAGCAGGCTGGGAATATGCAGGAATTAGGAATCACAAAGTGGTTTAAATTTAGTTTGAGTAAAGAAAACTAGTCAACTATGTTCAAAGACCAACTATAAGAAAAAAATATATATATAACTTTCATGGAATCCCGAGGTGAGTGAAAATCCCCAAATAACAAACAACAAACACAGAAGGAAGCTGGTGATTGGATTTCAACAGAAATAGTGTGGTGTTGTGAACTGGCTCCAGAAAGTTTCTGATGTTCCCAAGGGTAATTGTTATGTAGTCATTTAGAACTTGTGCTCCCAAATGATCCCACAACAGTCAGAAAGCAGATGAATTTCACGGAAATGCAGAAAAGGCATTCATATATAAGACCAGCTATACAGACATCCTATTATTGTTCTTGATGATATCTTCCTCTAGGAAAATGGCAACTTTAATATGATTAAATAGTATTATACACATAGGAGTGTCTTTGGAGCTGAAAGACTATTTATTAATAATTGGGGCAAAGATGGAGATTGGTAAGGTATATTTCCTGATTTTATATCCTACTTTTGTGCCCATAATTTTTCATGGTTTGTAATCATGAACACACATTCGTGTGTTGAGGAATTATCTTTTATGATTTATTATTTTCACAACTATTGTCATATTATATTAGGTTGGCATATTTAGAAGATCCATATTTCAGAAACACTGCTTTACAACTATAAGAAATTGTAATATATTTATTTGTGAGTAATCTAAAATAGCTTATCAGCTTATTTAAACATCAAAATCAGTCTATGTAGTTGTTATGAACTAAAAGTTCATGAACCTTTAAAGTCCATGGTGATGACCTAACCTTGGCCTGGAGACATTAGGAAATTGGTGACTTTGAGAGGTAATTAAATTGAAATGTGGTTCTGAGGAGGGGAGATCTATAAAGGATTAGTGCCATATAAAAAAAAAAAAAAGAGGGTGTGCCACAACAGTCGCAGATCCTTGGAAGGTGTGATGGAAGGAAATATGTGCTCTGGAATGTTGTCTTCCAGACACAATGTGATCTTGATATACAGGATCTCTCATTGGCTCATTTGACCTGCATGAGAAATGCATAATAGTAAAGGAAATGATGACATCAAAATAGAAGAGAGACTATTTGGAAAGAAGGGATTCAATAGAAGAGGTTGGGAGGGGGGGAAAGGAGGATGTTGGGAGGGGATTATGATCATGGTATATTGTTTATATTCATTATAGCTATCAATAAAAAGTTTAAAAAACAACAAAAAAAGATTTTATGCTTCATCACAATCTTTGTCTCCAAATAATTATTCAAAGAGAAAATTTTATGGAAGCAGGAAGAAGACCCTCCTCAATATATGAATTGACAGACACTATGATCTTAGACAACTTATCTCTTTAGGATAGCAAGAAATGGATGGTAGTTGTTTATGCTACTCAGTTTATAATCATTTGTTATACATTAAGATGACTAAGACAGAGATCAGTGCTCAGATTGTTAAATGGCATCTTAATGTCCAGTATTTGATAAAGAAGAGATCTAGAATTGTAGCAGACAGCTTCAGATTCGCTGAGATGAACTTCCAGACCAGGCACAGTTATGGAGGAAGGGATTTATTGAAGCTTACAGATCCAGGGGAAGTTCCATAATGGCAGAAGAAACTGCCCTGCCTTCACAGGCTCTAGCAAAGAGAGAGCAGTACAAGCCTAAAGGTCAAAAGCCAGAGCACACTTCAGGAACTCCAGCTAGGCACACTTTGCATATCTATAGATTGAAATCTGAAATCCACCACCACACCTTAAGATCCACCCAGTGACATTGCCTCCAGCCAGATGGCTAGAGATGCAAACTACAAACAAATAAACAACTGAATATATTGGGGGCCATCTATTCTATTCAAACCACCACATTCCGCCCCTGGCCCCCAATAGATTTATAACCATCACACATTATAAATTGTACTCAGTTCAATTTCAAAGGTCCCCACAGTCTTGACGAATTTAAGATATGAAGACCTGTAAAATCAAACAAGTTAAACATATATAGGCACAGAGTAAACATTTTCAACTGGTACAAGGCACAGCAAGGAGAGACTAAAACAATGCAAACTCAACCACCATCAAACAAATATCAAAGTTCTGCAGTTCAACTTCAATATACCCAGAGACTAACAGTCTCCAGACTTTTCAATTTCGCCCCTCCAGCTGGGCAGAGTACCCGGGGAACACTTCCATCCCAGGCCAACAGTGTGCTCTATGGTAGCCCTTGCACAGTCCTGGTATATACAAAACATCTTCAGGTCTTCATGCAAACCATGGTCCATCTTCCAAAGGCTCTTTCAGCCTATCAGGGCATCATGCCCTGCCTCATGCTGCATCTCAGCAGCAGCTCCTGGAACCATGTGCAATTCATGACCACTCCTCACATTTTCCAAAGGCTCTTTCAGCCTATCAGGGCATCAGGCCCTACCTCATGCTGCATCTCAGCAGCGGCTCCTGGAAGCATGTGCAATTCACGGCCACTCCATGCATTTTTCATGCTTCTGAAACCAATACCAGGTATGCAGGACACAGCCATATTCTTAATTCAGGGACGAAACAAATCATAGCCTTGAAAAGCAGGTTCCTTCTCCAGTCAACTCTTTCCAAAAGTGTTTGCATTTCTATGATAGTCTTTACTCAGGCATCCTTTCCATTGTTTTAATGTAAAGCAGTTGGAACATCTTCCTTAAGATTGCTAATGTGTTTGACAATAGCAGGTTCAGTATCCTAAAACCAGTCTCAGTGTCTGTAATTTTAACTTGCTTGAGGTTTTCCAGTTTAAAATCTTAAATCTCTCAGTCCAATATCTCTAGCCAAGCACATCAATCCATTACAAATTTAACCTTGATCAAACACTCTGGGCCTGGGCAGCAGGACGCAGCCAGCCCTTATGCCAGTAGCCCAGTTCCAACAAAGTCCTCTGCAGTCTTTCCTTCCCCTTAGAAAGCTCATAAGGCAAGCCTTGAAGTTCGATGCTATCTGCACTTAGCATTCTCAGACTCTCATCAGAATAGTCCATAAAACTTGGCTTACCACTCCAGACGACATCTTCAGTTGCAAGCACCAAGTCCATGCCTATTCCTCCAAAACAAAGGTTCCACAAGATCAATATCCACATAGTAAGGTTCATCTCACCCCACTCCTGGTACCAAATTCTGTAGCAGACAGCTTCAGGTTCGCTGAGATGAACTTCCAGACCAGGCACAGTTATGGAGGAAGGGATTTATTGAAGCTTACAGATCCAGGGGAAGTTCCATAATGGCAGAAGAAACTGCCCTGCCTTCACAGGCTCTAGCAAAGAGAGAGCCGTACAAGCCTAAAGGTCAAAAGCCAGAGCACACTTCAGGAACTCCAGCTAGGCACACTTTGCATATCTATAGATTGAAATCTGAAATCCACCACCACACCTTAAGATCCACCCAGTGACATTGCCTCCAGCCAGATGGCTAGAGATGCAAACTACAAACAAATAAACAACTGAATATATTGGGGGCCATCTATTCTATTCAAACCACCACAAGAATCATATTGTCAAACCATCTTAAGACAAAACTTAGAGTATACCACAGTGTCTTAGAGCAAGTCAGGGTATGGTTACTGTACAGTACTCAATATTTTTGCCACTATTCTTAATAAAAGGAAGAAACCAGAAAGAACGTGTTTGCACCTGTTTTCCATGACACCTTTGCTTGCAGGATACTGAACTCTAAGTAGCACAAGATAAAAAGCAAAACATTATTCATAACATATTGGAATATTAAAGTTAGGATATTATGAACATGTATTCTAAACATGTTAGCAAGGTAGGTTATTTGCATTTCAACTTAGCCATTCTTTTCTCACTTAACAAGGTGACCTGACATCCTTAAGTACTGATGCTATTATTAAATTCCCAGTGTAGTTGTGTCCTCTATTGCTAATTAGGAAGTCTTTCAGTATGACTGAAGACCATTGATTTAATTGTTACCTCAATTAAGTACTTGTACATTGACTACATGAAACAGTCTTTAGTGGAAGAAGTATTCTTTGATAAAAATGCTACTAAGAAACAGGAGGAAGAAAGAAAGGCAAAGGCAAGCAAAAATGAAGAGGAAAGAGAAGCTGGGAGGAGGTAGGGAGTAAGGAATGGAGAAGAAAGGTGAAAATGAAAGTGAGGAGGTAGGAAACTGCATAGTGACGTAGTGATTCTGGATATTGGCAGACCTCTCAGCACGGTAGAGTGAGTGTAGGCAGAGCTGAAATATATTGTAAAAGTACATTAAATCACATTATGAACCTGAAGGATTAAGTGTTTGGTTTTTATCATCCTATTGCTACTCATTTCTTTTCTCTTTTTCAATTTCACATTTTTATTACTTAAAACTTTGTAGAGACACATCATATGTTGGTACCATCATTTCCCTCCTCCCTGTTCCCACTCCACTACGGGCTCTCATTTGTTTGAATGCTCAAACTTACCATATAGTTTGTAGGTTATGAATTTTGAGAGTAGCAGTCTGTCGTTGTGGGGAGGGCTATATCTCTGGATATTCCCTGTCACCCTGTGGCTTTTACATTCTTTATGTTCCATCTTCCACAAGTTTCCCTGAGCCTAGGTGGGTGTACTTTAATACTACTTCAGTGTTGAGTTCTCAGTGGCTTCTGGATTTCTTCTTTGGTGCATTTTGAGTATTCTGTGTATGTCTGCATTAATCTGGCTCAGGTTATCAGGCTTGCCATGGTAACAGCACACTTGCTCATCTCATCTGTTCCTCTGTGGTTTCACCTGGGGCCTGGCTGCCAAGTGAGGAGTGATGAAGTCAGCTATACATTCTTGTGTTGTTGGGTGATTATAGTTGTCCTCAGTTCTTGTTGCTTTCTTAAAAACAAAAACAGATTTTCAACAGAGAATGACATCAGGATAAACCTAAAAGGGATAAACATTGTTAATGTAGAGAGATTTTGATGAATGTAGCCTTGCTTTTGGATGAAAGCTAATGGAAGTTTGTCACTGGAGTCCATAATATTGGTCTCAGTAAGGTTCTGACTTTTTTCCTATTTCAAGTTATGAGTTCCTTTCCACTGAGTGGATTTCATAGCCAATCAAAGAACTATTGGTTACCCACCTAGACTATGTGCCACTGTTGCACAAGTATGTGCATCTTATGTTGGTTGTTTACACATATCAGTGTCCTCTGCTTGCTCGTGACGTTGTTGGTCATTTTCCTCCAGCAGTCATGTAGTGCTTTTCAGCACTATATGGGCTAACCATCTGGGAACTGACTTAATTTCAGATTTAGTTGTATTTCTTCTTGTTCAGCATGCAGTATCTTCAGCAATAGGGCCTTACATTTTACCTGAGGTGAGTAATCAAGTGTTACAGAAACATGTTTTATTTTATAGACCTCACGGTTCTCTCCAATCAACAGCTCAAAATGAATAACAGCCAATTACTGGTACTAGGATTTGCAAGCCTGAGCCAAATGTTTTAGGGTTAGGCTTCATCCCACCATCTTTATAGCATTTCTTACTGGGTGATCCCTCCATGCTTCTAATGAAGATTATTTAAATAGTCTGCTATCCAGGAAGAATGTTTCTATGGTCCCAATTTGTTTCAGATATTTTTGTGTGTATATCTTCCCTCTTCCTCCTGTTGTATACGCCAATATCCTTCTACCATGAAAAAATAGAGGAAATTCTTCATGACATAGGAATGGAGAAAGACTTCTGGAACAATACACTAGTAGCCCAGGACTTTAAACAAACACTCCACCAGTGGAATCTCATAAAGTTAAATATATTTTGTACAGAAAAAAAATGAACAGAGCCAAAAGGCCTCCCTCAAAATGGGAGAAAATCTTTACTACATGCAGCACTTACAGACGCTTAACATCTATAATCTACAAAGAAGTCCAATAACTAAGCATTGAAGAAAATCAACAATCCACTCAAAAATGGGGCAGAGAACTCAATAGAGAATTCTCAAAGGAAGAAATACAAATGGCTAATATTCACTTAAGAAAATGTTCAACGTCCTTAACTATCAGGGAAATGCAAATTAAAACAGCTATGAGATTTCACCTTACTCCAGAAAGGATAGCAATCATTAAAAAAAACAACAACAACTAACAATAAATGCTGGTGAGGATGCAGGAAAAGGGGGACCCTCATCCACTGCTGGGGGGAGTGCAAACTTGTATAAATAGTATGGAAACTGATATGGAGATTGCTAGAAAGGATGAAAATTGAGCTAACAGCTAACCCAGCCATTCCTCTATAGGGCACCGGCCTTAAAAGTTCTAGTCTTTACTGCTGAGATATTTGCTCAATGATGTTTATAGCTGCTCAATTCACACTAGCTAAAAACTGGAATCAAACCAGATATCTATCATTTGATGAATGAATAATAAAGATGTGGTGCATATACACAAGATAATTCTACTGAGCAGTAAGGAAAAATGATATAATGCATTTTGTAGTAAAATGGACTCACTTGGAACAGATAATGCTAAGCGAACATACACATATGCAGAAAGACAAACACCACATGTACTTCCTCATTTGTGGTTCTTAAGGTGGAACAGCTTGAATTGCAGGCATACCTGACAAATATTTGTTTCTCGTTTTATATATTTTGATTATTATAAACATTTTCTTCATAACACAATGTAAGTTCACCAACAAATAAAACAATTAAACAAACAAACAAAAAAAAAAAAACAGGTGAAATAGGGAGGGACGGGAGGAGGGATTACTCCACAAGCAAAAGTATGAATAAGGGGAAAGGAGAATGAGGAGATACACAAAATGAATGACAGCATGATTCAGTCTAATACAAACCTGGATAGCAAACTAAAAGATATAACTGTTAAGAAGAGTTGTGGATCACCCAAATATAAGGGCTCTGTAGAGGGTTGAGAACCCTAAAACCATGAGCACTGACTGATAAATCTCTGTGCCAGAACTGGGTTACACACCACAGTGAGCTGTTGGTCATGGAGACCCACGAGATCCCCAAAATAATTCAGGCCATTAACAAAGTACTTGGTTACCCACCAGAGCTAAATGGTAAGGCCCTATTGCTAACTGTATCACACACCATGCACAAAGGACATTGAGGTTACCATAGATTCAGAATTTAACCATGGATCCTTTGACCTTGCCATAATAATTTATTTATTCCAAAATTTGGATTTGGTTCCTTCATTTTTCCCATGTAGATTACTATATCATCTTCAGAAGGAGCTCATAGTATTTCTTCATTCCCATGCTGTACTCTTTTGTTTCTTCTTGTTGTATTGTTAAACTAAGCAGAACTTCTACTTGAGAATTCAAAATGAATTTTGAGAAGAAACAAGTTTGCTGTATACTTTTCTTCACTGGGAAACTTATAGTTTCCTAAAAAGTAGATATATTATGTTTCCTTTTCTTTTTTTGTATAAGTATTCTTTATTAAGATGAGAATTTTCCCAGTTTTAGTATTCAGTTTGCAGCATTTGTATTTATATTTTGTGAAAGCTTTTTCTTCCCTATGAGTATGAGTACTCTGATTTATTTTTTCCTTTGGGGCAAGCCCAATAGACTGGATTTTTTTTTTAAGTGTTGAGAGAGAGAATTAGCAACTAGGGCCTCCAGGCAGTGTAATCGAACTACAGACATGTGCACCAAGTTATGGGCATGTGTGACCTTGTGCACTTGATTCACCTTGTGTGTCTGGTTTACATGGGACCTGCAGAGTTCAACATGGGTCTTTAGGCTTCGCAGACAAGTACCTTAACTACTAAGCAATCTCTCAAGCGTAGTATATAACTTTTTTCCAAAAGAAAATTGAAGTGATAAATTAGCTGATTTTCAAATGCTGAACGAGCCTAATCAGCCTATAAATATTACGTAAATATTGGATGGCTATGATGAAAAAAAGTATATATATATATATATTCCATTTACTAATAGTTACTATTAGGTTGAAGATATTTTTTACATCTCTGCTTTTTTGAAATAATAGTTTATAGATTTCAATTTTTGAAATATTTGGAGTGTTTTCCATAGTGGCTAAGCAATTTAAATGATTACTAACCATATATAACATCTTTCTTGCTATTTGTAGAGCACAGCCTTGAATTTATATACTAACTCCTGGAATTTTCTTATCCAAGAGTGGGAAAACTGCTTCTAGAATGAGAGGATGGTAAACAGGAAGAGTAACAGTTAGATATCAAGGAGTGGGTTAGCTGCCTCTAGTAACAACCTAATGAAAAAGAGGCTACTGCTTTAAAGTTAGTTTGAGCTATTAGTAAACCCACTGTACTTGCTATTACCACTGCTCTGAAAGCTGTAGCTTTTTCTGTGCAGGTACTCATTGGCATATTTATTGAATATCGTCAAACCAGTAATATGTGAACAAGTAGTACATTGAATGAGCAAAGGGTAAGGAACTTTTGACTTTGATAATCCATAGACATTTCTTAAAAGAAGGACTTTAGGGGTATGACCTATGGTCTCTGATGATCTACAGAACATTTATACTCTGATCACCAATGCAATAAGTTTATGGCTATCTGTCATCTTCAACAGTTATTAGGTCACATAGTAACTTCTTTATTGTCTTCAGTTCTAGGAACAGCACTTCTCACACATTTATGCTTGTTCTGAGTAAAGATTCTAACCAGACCACTGAGCAAATTGAGGAAAGAGCATAGCTAAAGATAAGTCAGCATCTTTAAACATTGTTTACCAATGTTGGTCAACTATGCTATTCAGGCCAAATATATACCAAGACAGAATAAACTTAGACACATTACTTTATGTGGGTTGATTACATAGTTGTTAGTTTAAATTTTGGGTACATTACAAGTAAGAAATTTAGCATCTCATAGCAATAATTTCAAAAAAGTTATTTGTAAGGTCCCTCAGAATTATTCCCACAATCTTTCCCAGAGTTAATTCCCATGTCTCATTCTTACAGTTAATTCAAGTAGTTTATTCTTATAGTACGTCCCCACAATTTGCTTTTCTCCAGCAAGCTACTATTTGTCTTTTGGTGTATATTTGATTGTGTTTTGTTTTTCATTAAGTGATTCATTGTTTTACATTATATACTGTTTCTACTCCAAAATAATTTTGGTAACGCAAGGAATAATATAGACTGATAAGGACTATTAACAATGAAGTAATTAGAGAAAACAAAAACAGGGAAAAGAACCTACATACATTAGATTATTCATATATGTATCCAAACTATGAATCATGACAATTTCAGAGACTCAAATAATATATGTTTAGAAGCATCTGAGTATCAAAAACTCCAACAAAGAGAAAAGCAAACATAAAAAAGCATGAGTGAGCAAGTCAAAACTTCTGAACCCTTTGTAAAGATTAAATTAAAGAATTCAGGGTACAGAAGAAGATTTTCATTGTAAAAGCATATTACATATTTTCAACAAAATCATAAAAGAAAATTTCCCCAAAATAGGGACAGAGATGCCAATACAAATAGAGGAAGCATTTAGAATACCAAATGAGAAGACCAGAAAGAATGTCTCCTCACTGTATCATAATTACACTTCTAAACACATAGACAAAGAAAATATATTGAAGGAAGTAATAAAAAAGGCATGTATAAAGGCAAGTCCATCAGAATCACAGCATATTTTATGTATATAAAGACAAACTTTAAAGGCCAGAAGACCCTGGAATGATGTTTTCCATATTATGAAGGACAATTGCCAACACAGACTACTATATCCAGTAAAGCTATCTGTCATAATGGAAGTAGAAACTAGGACTTTCCATCATAAAAACCAGCTAAAGAAATATATGAACACCAAGCTTGATCTATAGAAAATCCTTGACCTTTGTACTGAAGAGAAAAAAAATACATGTGAAAATAGGAAAAATAAACTATGTTCAAATAATACTTAGTGCAAGAGGGTAACAGAAAAACTGCAAGCACTGAAAAAATAAATAAGAATGACAAGTATGAATATAAACTATTCAATAATATATTTTAACATCAACAGCATCAATGCTCTAACCAAAAGACAGATATGCAGACTGGATTAAAAGGCAAAATCCTTCTGCTTGTTGCCTCCATGTAACTCACTTCTTTACAAAAGACAGACTGCCTTAAGATGAAAGGATGCGAAGTAGTATTTCAATCAAAGGGGCCTAGGAAATCAAATGTTGTACCAGTCTAGTACCTGACAGGGTAGACTTCAAATCAACATTAGTTAGGAAAGATAAAGAAGATCGCTTTATATTGACTAGGAGAATAATCCAACAAGTGGACATAATATTCTAAACATACACACACCAAGCAGAGTTGCTTCCAGTTTCATTAAACAAACAATAATAGATGTGAGGTCACCGGAAAACCCAAGCACAATTGTAATGGATGACTTCAATACCCTGTTCTCCCCAATAGACAGGTCATCATAGCAATATAAAATAAACAGAGAAGCATATAGATTAAATGACATAATTGAACAAATGGACCTAGCAGATATCTTCAGAGCATCTCATTCAAATGCTGCAGAAGATACAATCTTTTCAGCAGCATGTGAAAAATTCTCTAAAATAGGCTATATATTAGGACCAAAAGCAAATATTAATGAATACAGGAAATTTTAAATGATTCCTTACACTCTATCTGATTACATTTGGATTAAATTGTAAATCAATAGCAAGAAAGGCTATAGAACAGACTCAAACTCATGAAAACTAAACAATGGACTACTGAATGATGAATGGTTCATTGAAGAAATCAAGTAGGGAATGAAAAAAAGCATATTATGAAAAGATATTGAAAGCACCGCATGCCAAAATGTATGGGACGCAATGAAGGCAGCCCTAAGAGGGGAATTTATAGCTTTAAGTATCTATATTAAGAAATTAGGCTGGGCATGGTGGACATGCCTTTAATCCCTGCACTCGGGAGATGGAGTTAGGAGGATCACTGTGAGTTCAAGGCCACCCTGAGACTACAGAGTGAATTCCAGGTTAGCATGGGCTAGAGTGAAACATTACCTTGAAAAACAAAACAAACAAACAAAAAAGAAATTAGTGTAGTCTCAAATAAATAAATGCCACACATTACAACCTTGGAAAAAGAAGAACAAGGCTGACCAAAAGTTAGTAGATGAAAAGAAATAATAAAAAGAAAGGCAGAAATTATTGTAATAGAAACAAAAAATATAAGAATCAATAAAACAAAGATTTGATTGTTTGAAATGATAAACAAGATTGATAAACCCTTAGCAAATCTGACCAAAAGAAAGAAGGAAGAGGCAGAGAGAGAGAGAGAGAGAGAGAGAGAATGGGTGTGCCTAAAGATCAAAAGAGTTATAAAAAAAAAAAAAAATCTCCCAACTAAAAAATTTAGGCCCAGATTGATTCACTGGTGAATTCTACCAGACCTTCACAGAGGAACTAATACCAATGCCTTTCAAACTTTTCTGTACAATAGAAAAAGAAGGAATACTGCCAAAATCCTTTCACAAAACTAGCATTACCCTGATAGCAAAACCAAACACATAGCAGAAAAAGAAAATTACAAACCACTTTCCTTCATGAACACAGATGTGAAAATTCTCCAGCCACTGCAAATGAACTCCAGATGCATGCACCCCCTATTTTTTGTTTTTTATTTGTATTTATTTATTTGAAAGCAACTGATAGAGAGAGAAAGAGGCAGAGAGAGAGAGAGAGAGAGAGAATGGGTGTGCCAGGGCCTCCAGCCACTGCAAAGGAACTCCAGATGCATGTGCCCCCTTGCGCATCTGGCTAATGTGGTTCCTGGGGAATCGAGCCTTGAACCAGGATTCTTAGGCTTCACAGGCAAGCACTTAAGCACTAAGCAACCTCTCCAGCCCTAAAAATTCTCAACAAAATGATAGAAAACAGAACACAAGAATACATCAAAAGAGTCATTCACTCTGACCAGGTAGGATTTGTGCTAGAGATGGAGGGATGTTATAATATATGAAAATCAATAAATGTCATTAATATACCACATCATTGGACTGAAGGAGAAAAATCACATGATCATCTCAATAGATGCAGAAAAGGCATGTGATGAAATTCAACATCCCTTCATGATAAAAGTCCTAAAAAAAACTGAGGAAAAAAGGAACATATATCAACATGGTAAAGGCTATTTATGAGAAACCTAATGCTAACATTATACTCAATGGGAAGAACCTCAAAACATTTCTACTACAATTAGGAACAATATAAGGGTGTCAACTTTCCCCACTTTTATATATTGTAGTATATTATAGTACTGGAAGTCTTAGTTATACTAGTAAGACAAGAGACACAAATAAAAAGAGTACAAATTGGGAAAGAAGAAGTCAAAACGTTATTTGTAGATGATAAGATTCTATACATGCAGGACCCTAAAGAACCCATCACCAAGTCGTAAAGAGCTAATAAACACTTTCAGTAAAGTAGCAGGATACAAAGTTAACATCCAGAAATCAGTAGTCTTCCTATATATCAAAAAAAAAGTTCTGAGTATGAGATCAGAGAACTCCCATTCACAATTGCCTCAAAAAATTACCTAGGAATAACCATAATGAGGAAAGTGAAGGCAATCTACAATGAAAATTTTAGCACTCAAGAAAGAAATTGCATAAGACATTAGGAAATCTAAAGATGCTTTCATGAATTAAAAGAATCAATATTGTTACAATGTCTACCTTACCAAAAGTGATCTACACATTAAGCAATCCCATCAAAACTCCAATTTCATTTCTACTTAAATATAAAAACAAAGCTTAAATTAATTTTTATGCTCAAAAAACCTTGAATAGTCAAAACAGTTCTGAGCAACAAAAACAACTCCTACCAACCACATATCCAGAGACACAGAGGCTCCCAAGACCTCATCACTGACATAGATGCACAAAAATGAAGTCCAAATGAAAAACACTAAAATCTGATCAGAAAATGCTAAAGGAAAAAGTAAGAGAATCAGTTTAACAGATTGATATAGGCAAGGACTTTCTAAATATAACCCCACTCACTCAGGAAGTAAAAGCATTAATCACCGGAACCTCATGAAATTAAAAAGGTTTTTTTTTTTTAATTTTAATAGCACAGGAAACTATGTACAGAGCAAAGAGGAAACCTACAGGATGGGAGAAAAATGTTAACCAGCTATATATCTGACAGAAGTCAAAAAGCTAAATAATAAGAAATCAAATAATCCCATCAAAACTTGGCTTGTAGCACTGAATAGAGAGCTCCCCAAAGAAGAAATTCAGATGGCCAATAAGCATCTAAAAGCATGGGCTACATATCTCAACCATCAAGGAAATGAAAACCAAAACTATATTGGGATTCCATCTTGTTCCCGTCAGAATAGCTATCAACAAGAAAACAAATGAGAATAAATTCATGAGGGTGTGGAAAAAGAGGAACCCTTCTGTGTTGTTCATGGGAATTTAAACTGGCACAACCCCTGAAAATCTGTGTGGAGGTTCCAGAGACAGGTAAAATAGATGTACCATATGATCCAGATATATAGATCTTTGTCAGATATCTTATGGAATTTATTAATTACCTTAGAAATAATTGATCATCTATGTTTATTGCTGTTCTATTTTCAATAGCTAGGAAATTCATGGAACTAGCCTAGTTGTTCTTCAAGTGAGAATGATAATGAACAGTGGTACATTTACACAATGAATTTTTATTCATCAGTAAAGAAAAATGAGCCTAACATGGTGGTGCATACCTTTAATCCAAGCAGTGGGTAACAAAGAAAACACACAAAAAAATTAATTTTGCAGGTAAATGGATGGATGTGGAAAGCTGTACATGAGTTGGAATAAAAGTCAATAGTAGTGACCAGGAAGTAGAAAGAGGCCTATAAGTGAGGGAGGTAGGGTGCTTAACAGGATGGTATTGTAGATATGTAAATAGAGGGTCAAATTAAGGTGGTGGTCTAAGTATAAGTGGGATCAAGGGAAGGAATGGGTAAATGGAAGAAGGGGAGGAGGGTTAATAAAGAAGCAAGATGTGCTAGGTGTGGTGGCACATGCCTTTAATCCCAGCATTCAGGAGGCAGAAGTAGAAGGATGCCTGTGAGTTTGAGGCCACCCTGAGCCTACATAGTGAATTCAAGTTCAGCCTGAGGTAGAGCCAGACCTCACCTCCAGAGGACATAGAATGTTTTAAATGCATGTTATATGTAATAGATAGATAGATAGATAGATAGATAGATAGATAGATAGATAGATGGTGTGCATATGCATTTGTATATATATATATGTATATATATATATATATATATATATATATATATACATGCATATATATGTATAAGATGTTATAAGCAAGGTATATGGAAACCTACTTCTTTGCTATCCAATATATATATATTTGGACTGGAGTATCCTATGGATGTGGATAATGGTATATACACAAGCCATAGATTGTCATTAGAAAAATTTCAGTGACAAGGGTGGGAAATCTTGCAGCAAGTTATTGGCCACGGAGGCACCTGATCTCACCTCCCCCCCCCAAAGAAATATAAATCAAAGACATTTGCTAAGGCTCTTAGTTGTCCACTAGAAGCATATGGTAAGACCTTATTGCTGAGGACGCCACATGATGTTTGGGCTGCAGGTCAGTGAGAAATCAAATTGGAGCTGAGCTGGAAATGTACTTACTATTGCCTATCTGTGGAGATATTGGAATATTACTAATATAGTTTAAAATCAGTCACAATTCTTAAACCTAGTGGGCAAAATGCATATTTAATTATTTCAATATTTAGTGTCACAGAAGCATAGAGGTTTTGATAAACCTGTATTTAGTTGATATGAAGAAAACTATTCTAGAAGTAAGCTGGACGTTTTAGAAAGATACTGAGAAATTAATAGATCCATATGATAATTTCCAATATTGGATTATTTAGTTTAATGTTACCTAAAGTATAATTAATCTTGTAGTAAGACATGGCTACTTAAAGGGGAATATGGAAAAAAATAGAAATATTTAGTCTAGTTGATTAGAAGGCTTAGCACCTAAAGGTATTGGTTAAAAAAAAAAAAAAAAAACTAGTTATATAGTTCTACTTGGGATGGGCTGCAATGCTCAAAGAAAATATATTAGGACAGATAACTGAAAGTAATCATCTCAGAGGTAAGATGAAAAGTTACCAGAGCTTCAAAAAAAATGCCATAAAACATGGCTAAATGTAAGACCTATGGAACATATCTGAGGTAAAAACACACAAAAAAAACGATGAACTAAAGCAAGAAACTTTAGTTCAAGACATAAACTGTGTGTTGGGATTGGAAAGAGTTACAAGGGGGCCATGATAACCAGGAAATGCACTCAAAGTTTTTACACTGAAGGCCGACCTACAGCAAATATCCAGAGTAGGTATGTAAAACTCACTTTCTCCCCTCTACCTCTCCAAGGCTTATCTCTGCTTGTTCAGTGTTTCAGTATTCATGGTATTCAAGAGGTATTCTTCTGCCCCATGCAATGCCAGAACACTTCAGTGTCAGCCTATGGTTAGCTGTTCCATTTCAAACCTTTCTGTGATTTTCAGTTTTAGGTAAATTCAAACTAGTCTTCATGTTTTTATCTGTAAGTTTATTTCTATAATTACCAAAGAAAATATTCTAGGAATTTCTATAAGTTTATGCCATATGCCTTATTTCTAACATGTAAGAAGAGACTTTCCTTTTCTCCTAATTATTTTAAGTATGCTATTAGCAACAGTGTGTAGATGCTAATAGGCAAAGCCAAATAGAGTGTCATATATAATGTAACGATTTTTAAATATTTTACTTTTATTTTATTTATTTCACAGAGAAAGAGAGAGAGAGAGAATGAATGAATGAATGAATGAATGGGTGTGCTAAGGCCTCCAGCCACTGCAAAAGAATTCCAGATGCATGTGCCCCTTGTGCATCTGGCTAACATGGGTCCTGGAGAATCTAACCTGTGTCCTTTAGCTTTGCAGGCAAATTCCTTAACCGCTAAGCCAGCCCTCCAGCCCATAATGTAATGATTTGTTAAAATAGTAGGCATGCATATTAACATTCCAAATCAAAGATGTCATAACAAAATTAAGTAGAGTCATGTGTAATATTACAATTTTAAAAGTGTATATAATCATACAGAGGGCTCTTTGTACTCTTAGTTGATTCAAATACCAGATTCAGGGACTTGTACAATTTTCAGTTTTTCCTAGATGAACTCCCCTCTAAGCTTTTTGTCTAGTAATACGAAGACATCACCTGTCACCCTTTCTTCCTAATGAGTTCTTGAAAACAATCTGGGGTTAGGTATCTGTTCACGCTGAAGAATCAAATAGCTGTAATTCTGCATTAAATTATACCCTGTCCTCATTAACGCTGAGAGACAAAAAAAGCAACACTTTGTGTCATTGCATGCATTTTTATTCATAACAGTACTTTAAAAATATTACAGAATTCAATTTAATAATAAATATAAAATACAATTTTCAGCTTTACCAAAAACTCATTCTTTCAAATAATTTATTAATTTAATATTACCTCTTTTCTCCTGATGATAACGTCCTTACTCTGTTGTGCATTCTACTTTGTTTGAAGGGGCAGATTTTTCCTGATGTCCAAAATACATAGGACAGCTATGTTGTTACAATTTTAGGAGGGAAAATGAGTTGGCACCAGTACTTCTGCCTACACAATGCATGGTATAGTTAAGTGATTCATCACTGTTACTACATGCTAAAATTGATTTTACTTCACATAGGCCCCAGTGCATATAAGATTTTCTTCTGCTTACAGATATTGAATAAAGCCAACTAGTAGGTGTTAAGTTGATGACTCTAGTAGTTCGTAATGATTCCTCTTGGGACAGTTAATGCTAAAATAGTTTTTTATAAGTTAAATGACTTTAGGCAAAAATAAATTATTTCCAGAATTGTAGACCTGCTGAGTAAGATTTTAAACTTATTAAAATTATTCCTTATTTAATACTAGTTTTCTTAAGTTATTCACTTTTTCCTGTAACTCTTTTTTTTTTATTTTTCATTCATTGCCAGCCTTATTAGTCCTGATTTGTTTGTTTTCCATATAAAACTTTTATTACATTTATTGATCTGGAATATTTAGGACAGGATATATAAAGAAAATATAAAGTCTTGACTTGGGAGAGACTTTAATAAATAGAAAGTAGAAACAAACCAAGGTCTGGATCAAAGCAAATTTTACAGATTGGTAGCCCCAGTAATTCCTAACCTAAACTTCTGGTGCCTTCCAGTAATGGGGTACAGTTAGTTTTTATCTTCAACAATGTTCTATCTATCTATCTATCTATCTATCTATCTATCTATCTATCTATCATCTCTCTCTATGTATATATATTTTTCTTCAATCCTCTGGTGCCATGTTTGTCTTACACCCATTTGATGTTTGTGTAATTTTGCCAATCTGTCAAAAGCCAAACAAATTTGAGATTTGGACTCCCATCTATTAAAAATGTTTTATTTTTATTTTTAGTCATTTATTTGAGAGAGACACAGAGAAAAAAGATGCAGAAAGAATGAGTATGGGCAGGCCAAGGCCTCCTGTCTCTGCAAACAAATCCCAGATGCATGTTCCATTCTGTGCATCTGACATTATGTTGGTACTAGAGAATGAAACCCAGGCCATGACACTTTGCCAGCAAGCACCTTTAACCACTGCTCCATCTCTTCACTCAAGAAAAAACATATTCATTTATTTATATCTACTTATTTTTAGAGAGAGATAAGGCAGATGCAGAAAGTGAGACAATAGGTGTGCCAGTGCATCTAGCCACTGAATACAAACTCCAGAAGCATGGGCCACCTTGTCAATCTAGCTTACATGGGTCCTGGGGAATCAAACCTAGGTCTTTTGGTTTTGCAGATAAGTGCCTTAATCACTAAGCACTCCAGCCCAGAAATAGATTATTTTTAAACTAAGGCTGTATCTATGATTAATAGCTCATAATTTAACTTAGAATAAGAAAAAGCACTAACCAACAGCATTCTGACTAAGCTAATTTCAGTGTGTCTTACATACATTAGCTCACAGAAACTAACTGGAAAGATCAGAAACAAACAATCATTGAGAGGAGCTTATTTAAACTAAGAGAAATGCATATTATGCCAAGATGTTTGGGAATAATTAGTTGGATTTGTTATTTATTTGATATAATTTTATTACAATAATTTTAAATACTTGCCAAATGCCCTGTTTTTCAATTGGAGTGAAATTTAGAAATCCTGACATATCTTATGTGTGTGCAGTGTATGAATAATAAATGAGCATTAGCTTTGACTTAGTGATGATTACTTCAACTTCAGCCTGTTATAGGCATTAGCTAAAAATAAATTAATATGTAAAAGAAAATAACTACAGGATCAGTAGGTCTGTTAACAGTTGTAATAAACTCTGAAAATGAAGTTAAGATTAAAGGAAGGACTATTCTTGCATTTGAGGACTAGAGACAAACTTCTAAACTCTGTTAATTGGGATGGTTTTTCAGTAGTATTAGAATTACTCAGAAGCTATCGGTTAGTAAAGAAAAACTTCAGTGCCAGAAGTGGGATACTTTCCAGTGAGTTATTTGCCAAGGAGTTCCCTAAAGCCTCCAAAACCATAAGGGTTATTGCTTTTTCTCTTATTATCAGATGGTAAAATATTACTGAAATCCGTAAGTTTTGGTTTCAGTTCACAGAGAGATCAAGCAGGAACTTAGATGGGTGCTCCCTTCCTGCTGCATACCTTTCCTGGTGCTGGGAACTGCAGTGAAGCCTTCTCAGAGAGAAGAGTCAATCATCTTAAGAAGCAGTGGACCTCACATGCTATATAACATCATTCAGGCACTATGTGTCCATTGGTACAATAGTGGCATAACAGTGTGCCCAACTACTTATGAATTCGATTTGAGGCTCACTCCATGGGAATTCATTGCTGCTACTGAAAACCTATCAAAAACTAGTCACTGGATATTTAATAGACCATTGAAGGGAAACTACTACTGTTGTTTAAATAATTACATAGGATTCTGTGCCCAACCAATTGCCTTAAATTTCTTGAATTTATGATTATGCTAATAGATTACTACAGGCCTGAGTTTTGATGAGTGCATCATCTTTGTGCAGTGAGTGGTAATTAAGAGGGAGGCTAAAGCTTAAAAGTGTTGGGAATAAATGACTCCTGGGTACTGAACCCTAAAATGTAAATCTATATCAATCCTCTGAGGTTCAAGGAACATTGCAGATGAGGAGACAGAAAGAATGTAAGAGTAGGGATGGAAATATGGCCCTTTCACGTGGGTTCACAGCTGCTCTGGTTATTTGTCCAAGACCTGCACAGGTTTGGGTCCATCAACATTCCCTTTATGGATGGTAGAGTCTCATAAGAACCCTCTCCTTTCTGAGGAGTTGTTAATACATAATGGTTGCTTTGGAATAAGGAGAAATTTTATTCATTACTATAGCTACTGGAAAATTGCTCCCCCATGCTCATGAAAAATAATTTCCACCAATGCTCATGCAAGCAACTGAAATTGAAGTCAGTGGGTCACAACCAAAGATATCAAATAGAAGTACTAGTAGTTGGGAAGAAAGAGGAGTTCAATGTCTGTGGAAATGAGAGTAGAGAGTATAATGAGGGTGAAGATGATCAAAATACATTATATATGTGTTTAAAAACCATCAATAAAATATTTCAAAATGTTTGAATTGGCATTGAATTACATGCAGAAGACAGAGCAACATAATTTAATAATAAATTTATAAATGAGTGGGACTTAGAAAGTTAGCAATATTTATTTGTCCAAAGTATTATATTTGCACATGTTGTGATGATAAGCATTTCAATTAGCTGTAAATACTTTTAGGATAAATTTTATGATTACTGTACCAAGAACAATACATATGGTGATAATTGTGCAGATATGATGTGAGTATTTAAGCAGCCTTGGAGGGGGATAAAGGATATTAAAGTACTTGCAGGCTGGATATGAATAATAAAGTGGGAGATATTCTGGGGGATATATTTTATAGGTATTTAAGTTGTGCTAGAATTTTAAAAAGCTACCCAGTAGAAATGCTGTTCAGGTGAAAGTTGTTGATGTGTTAGAGCTGTGAAATAGTTTCTTAGACAGGAAGACAATGATCTTACAGAATAAGACCTCAAAAAAAAAAAAAAAGACCTTATGTTCTCTGAAATCAAATTAAGGAGAAGCCAAGATGGTGTGTTAAAAGTAAGTGGGGTTTTCCAGCTTCTGTGCAGCTTGGCATGGAGACAGTAGTGAGCAACAGCTCAGTGATGTGAGTTTCTAAGGGCACTCAGACTGTGGCTTGGTTGGGTCAGTGGCTGGTTATCTGAACAAAGTGTGTGAAGAGTAAATCACAGCAGATGAAGTTCATGGGCTTTATGGGGCTGAGTCTATCAAGGCTCATGCTCAGAAAATGAGATGTCTTAGGGCAGCTTCTGCTCTGAGGTCCATTCAAAGAGCTCATTAGTTTTCATTTAAAAAATCATTTAGGTTTTGAATCAAACTATTGTATAGTCCTTAACAATTTCCCATGTCAAGATGTCATTATTTTTCTTTTATTCTATCTTACCTCTTTACAATTGTTACTTCTATATGTATATATACTCTATTTTTCTGTCTAGTTTGCTTTTGAGTTGCATTGTCATTACTTTGTTGCCCCCAAGTCATACGAGGAACTGAGCTCTAAGTGGAAAGCTGCACATAGTGAAAGAGACGCCATTCTAAACAGATGCACAAATCAATATTCAGAAACACAAGAGAAACTAAAAATAAAGGCAACATGATTTTCCACAGATTTATACATTTCAATAGCTGAAGCCAAAGATATCAAAGCAGTAGAAATCAGACAAAGAATTCCAAAGTCAATTTTAACAGTTATCAAGGAACTCAGACAAGCTACAGATTCCTAAATGCAGTATGTAAAACAATACAGATTTTGATGAGAAATCAATAATGAAACGATTCTTTAAAAAAAAGTCATAACAAATAAGAAACTTGGAAATGAAAATGTTAGTAAATTGAATTAATGTATCAGGGGAAAGCAGAACCAATAGATTAAATACTATAAAAGGATTGGAAATAATATTGATGAATTGTGTCATTCGGATAGTAATACAAAGAAATAAAATCAGAAATAAAAAAATCTTCAAATGCTAGAACTATAAGAGAGGAATCCTACCAAAATTTAAAATAAAGGGAGCCACTTCCGGTCAAGATGGCGGCATAGGAACCACGCCAAAGCAGCCTAGGGGACAAAAAGCCAAAGAAAACCCAGCAAAATACACACCTTTACTAAAAAGGGAGGTGTATAAGAGATTAAAAGAGCAGCAGAGAAGTAGGAGAGATCCAGAGCATCCAGAGCCCACACGGGCAGGCCGAATTCGCTCTGGCAGTGGCGGCTCGGGCTCCGGCAGCGGAAGCAGTGGTGGAAGCCGTGACTCCGGCTCCAACAACAACACCAGCCTCTCTGGCACGCCTTCAGCGGCAGCGAATCCAGCAGCGGCAGCTCCAGCGGCTTCAGCAGCGGCGGTGGTGGATCCCGCAGTGGCAGCACCAGCGGATCAGAGGTAGGGGACCCAGCAGCAGCAGCTCCAGCGTCTTCAGGGGCAGTGGATCCAGCAGCGGCAGCTTCAGTGGATCAGCAGCGGCGGATCCAGCAGCGGATCCAGCAGCAGTGGACCCAGCAGCAGCAGCTCCAGCAGCAGCAGCTGCAGATCCAGTAGCAGCAGCTTCAGTGGCAGCAGCAGGGATCCAGCAGCAGGTGTGCTGATCTGCAGGGCCACAGTTGCCAGGCTTGGTTTGCCCCACAGGAAAAGCCAGTGCCCAGTTGCAGAAAACAGATCAGCGGCCCAATGTCCCAGCCAGCAACTTGACTGAGACCAAAAGCATCCATAAAGATAACTGAGATTGAACCATGGAAGGGTCTCACTTGGTCAAAAGCTGACTTGGATCCCTCAACAGACCAGAAATCTTAACCTCTTTGTTGATAGAGGATCTGGTTCTTATAATACCTACCCTTGCATAAATGTTCGGTGCTGTTTTTGACTGAATGTGTACAGGGTTTAGTTAAATTTTAGAATATACCTGTATTTTATTCCACTCAACCATCTTGAATACTCCCATAGCAGGCAAACTCAACACATAGGAACACGTGTCTAGATACTCTGAGAGTGTTAAGAGCCACACCTAACACCTTAATCTCCTACATTGAAGATATACAACATCAGATCAATTAATACAGCTAAGAATACCCAGCTAACTGGAAAATCTAAGCAGTAACTTAATCCAAGATGCAAAAACATATACATGATAACACAAGAAACACCAAAAACCAAGGCAATATAAATCCACCAAAAAGTATCAACGCATCAGAAATGACCTCCAGTGAGAACGAGTTGGAGGAAATGCCTGAGAAAGATTTCAAAAGAATGATTGTAAATATGTTCAATGAACTCAAAGAAGAAATCAAAGGAATCAGAGAAGACACAGGGCAACAATTTAACAAAATAAAGAAATCAATACAAGACATAAATAAGGAAATAGAAATAATGAAGAAAAACCAGTCAGGATTAATAGGAATGAAGAACACAGTTAATGAAATAA
Organism: Dipus sagitta; assembly: GCA_036346955.1. NCBI lineage: Eukaryota > Metazoa > Chordata > Mammalia > Rodentia > Dipodidae > Dipus > Dipus sagitta. Next base: position 86,037,356 of record CM070771.1, on the reverse strand, counting down.
AAAACTCTGTAGAAAATCTCACTAGTAGAATGTATGAAGGAGAGGACAGAATATCAAAGCTGGAAGACCAGGTGGCAGATCTAATACAATCCAACAAAGAGAAAGACAAACTAATAGAAAAGTATGAATGGGAATTTCAAGATATTCGGGACACTATGAAAAGATCAAATATAAGAATTCAGGGCATAGTAGAAGGAGAAGAATTTCAATCCAAAGGCATATTAGGCATCTGCAACAAAATCAAAGAAGAAAACTTCCCCCAAATAGGGAAAGAGGTGCCAATGCAGATACAGGAAGCCTTTAGAACCCCAGCCAGACAAAACCTGGAAAGAACCTCTCCTCGCCACACTATAATCAAACTACCAAACACACAATCCAAAGAAAAAATATTGAAAGCAGTTTAGAGAGAAAAATCAAGTTACCTACAAAGGCAAGTCCATCAGGCTCACAGCAGATTACTCAACACAAACTTTCAAAGCCAGAAGGGCTTGGAGTGAGGTATTCCAAATTCTGAAAGAAAACAACTGTCAACAAAGGTTACTTTATCCTGCAAAACTATCCATTCAAATAGATGGAGAAATAAGGACATTCCATGACAAAAGCAGGCTAAAGGAGTATTTGAAGACAAAACCAGCTCTCCAGAAAATTCTTGAAAGAATCATCCATGCTGAAGAGAAGGAAAAACACACATATAAGGAACCTGGAAAACAACAAGCAATACTCAAATACTAGTTAACATAAGAGAGCAAAGGTAGAAGCAGAACCACACACAAAAAAATGGCAAGCATAAATACACACCTTTCAATAATACCTCTTAATGTCAATGGTCTCAATGTCCCCAACCAGAAGACATAGGTTTGCAGACTGGGTTAAAAAGCAGGATCCTACAATTTGTTGTCTCCAAGAAACTCACCTTTCTACAAAGGATGGACATTATCTTAGGGTGAATTGTTGGAAAACTCTATTTCAAGCAACTGGACACAGAAAACAAGCAGGGGTTGCTATCCTAATAGCTGACAAGGCAGACTTCACTCCAACGTTAGTCAAGAAAGATAAGGAAGGTCACTTTATATTGATTAAGGGCACAATCCAACAGGAGGACATTACAATACTAAACATATATGCCACTAACATGGGGGCTCCGAAAATTCATCAAACAAACACTGTTAGAACTAAGGTCACAGATAAGACCAAACTCAGTGGTAGTGGGTGACTTTAACACCCCACTCTCATCAATTGACAGGCCATCCCGGGAAAAAGTAAACAGAGAGGCATCTGGACTAAATGAGGTCATAGAAGGAATGGACCTAACAGATATATACAAGACATTTCATCCAAATGCTGCAGAATATACATTCTTTTCAGAAGCACATGGGTCATTCTCTAAAATATACCATATATTAGGACACAAAGCAAATCTTAACGAACTCAGGAAAATTGAAATAATTCCTTGCATTCTATCTGACCACAATGGAATCAAACTACAAATCAATAGCAAGAAAGGATATAGAGCATGCACAAAATCATGGAAACTAAACAATACACTACTAAATGATGAATGGGTCAATGAAGAAATCAAAAATTAAATCAAAAAAATTATGGAGTCAAACAATAATGAGAACACAACATACCAAAATCTCTGGGACATAATGAAGGCAGTTCTAAGAGGTAAATTTATAGCTTTAAGTGCCTACATTAAGAAGTTAGAAAGGTCGCAAGTAAACGACCTAATGCTTCACCTTAAAGCCTTGGAAAAAGAAGAACAAGGCAAACCAAAAATCAGTAGACAGGAAGAAATAATAAAGATTAGAGCAGAAATTAATGAAATGGAAACCCCCCCCCAAAAAAATCCAAAGAATTAATGAAACAAAGAGCTGATTCATTGAAAGAATAAACAAGATTGATAAACCCTTAGCAAATCTGACCAAAAGAAAGAGAGTAGAGACACAAATTAATAAAATTAGAGATGAAAAAGGTACCATCACAACACATGCCAGAGAAATTCAAAAAATTATAGGGACATATTATAAAAGCATATACTCCACAAAGTATGAAAATCTGAAAGAAATGGATGATTTCCTTGATTTATATGACCTACTTAAATTAAATCAAGATGAGATTAATCACTTAAATAGACCTATAACAAGCATGGAGACCCCAACAGTTATCAAAAATCTCCCAACTAAAAACAGCCCAGGCCCAGATGGATTCACTGCTGAATTTTACCAGACCTTCAGGGAAGAGCTAACACCATTGCTTCTTAAGCTTTTCCATGAAATAGAAAAGGAAGGAATTCTACCAAACTCCTTCTATGAAGCCAGCATCACCCTGATACCAAAACCAGGCAAAGATAGAACAAAAAAAGAAAATTGCAGACCAATCTCTCTCATGAACATAGATGCAAAAATTCTCAACAAAATATTGGCAAACAGAATACAAGAATATATCAGAAAGATCATTCACCCTGAAAAAGTAAGCTTTATCCCAGAGATGCAGGGATGGTTCAATATTCGCAAATCTATAAATGTTATACATTATATAAATGGGTTGAAGGACAAAAATCACATGATCATCTCATTATATGCAGAGAAAGCATTCGACAAAATCCAACATCCCTTCATGATAAAAGTCCCTACAGAGACTGGGAATAGAAGGAACATATCTCAATATAATAAAGGCTATTTATGATAAGCCTACAGCCAACATATTACTAAATGGGGAAAAACTGGAAGCTTTTCCACTAAAATCAGGAAGAAGAGAAGGGTGTCCTCTGTCCACTTTTATTTAATATAGTTCTGGAAGTCTTAGCCATAGCAATAAGGCAAGAGACATGCATAAAAGGGATACAAATTGGAAAGGAAGAGGTCAAGTTATCATTATTTGCAGATGACATGATTCTATATATAAAGGACCCTAAAGACTCTACCAGCAAACTGTTAGAGCTGAAAAAACCTACAGCCATGTAGCAGGATGCAAAATAAATACACAGAAATCAGTAGCCTTCATATATGCCAACAACAAACACACAGAGGATGAAATCAAAGAATCACTCCCATTCACAATTGCATCAAAATAAATAAATAAATAAATAAATAAATAAATAAAGTACCTTGGAATAAACCTAACCAAGGAAGTAAAGAATCTCTACAATGAGAACTTTCAAATACTCAAGTGAGAAATTGCAGAAGACACTAGGAAGTAGAAAAACATCCCTTGTTCCTGGATTGGAAGAATCAATATTGTGAAAATGGCAATTTACCAAAAGTAATCTACACATTTAATGCAATCCCCATCCAAATTCCAAAGGCAAGCCTGGCCTGGTGGTGCACACCTTTGAGCCCAGCACTTGGGCAAAGGTAGGAGGATCGCTGTGAGTTCAAGGCCAGCCTGAGACTACATAGTGAATTCCAAGTCAGCCTGGGCTACAGTGAGACCCTACCTGGAAAAAAAAAAAAAAAAAACTTTATGGAGCCGGGCGTGGTGGTGCATGCCTTTAATCCCAGCACTCGGGAGGCAGAGGTAGGAGGATCACCGTGAGTTCAAGGCCATCCTGAGACTACATAGTGAATTCCAGGTCAGCCTGGGCTAGAGCGAGACCCTACCTCGAAAACCAAAAAAAAAAAAAAAAAAAAAAAAAAAAAAAAAAAAAAAAATCCAAAGGCATTCTTCATGGAAATAGAAAAAACAATCCAAAAACTCATTTGGAATCACAAAAAAAACCTCGAATATCTAAAATAATACTAAGCAACAAAAATAAGGCTGGTGGTATCACCATACCTGATTTTAACCTATACTACAAAGCCATAGTAACAAAAACAGCATGGTACTGCCACAAAAGCAGACTTGTAGGTCAATGGAACAGAATAGAGGAACCAAATGTAACCCCAGGTAGCTATAGCCACCTGATATTCGATAAAAATGCCAAAAAAATACTCATTGGAGAAAAGACAGCCTCTTCAGCAAATGGTGTTGGGAAAACTGTTTATATATCTGTAGAAGGACAAAAATAGATTCTTCTCTCACTCCATGCATAAGAATTAAGTCCAAATGGATTAAAGACCTTAACATCAGACCTGAAACTCTGAAACTGCTAGAGGAAGAAGTAGGGGAAACCCTTCAACATATTGTTCTTGGCAAAGACTTTCTGAATACAACCCCAATTGCTCAGGCAATAAAACCACAGATTAACCACTGGGACCTCATGAAAATACAAAGATTTTGCACTGCAAAGGACACAGTGAAGAAAGCAAAGAGGCAACCTACAGAATGGGAAAAAATCTTCACCAGCTATATATCTGATAGAGGATTAATATCTAGGATATACAAAGAACTCAAGAAGTTAAATAATAAGGAATCAAACAAGCCAATCAAAAAATGGGCTATGGAGATAAATGGAGAATTTTCAAAGGCAGAAATACGAATGACATATAAGCATCTAAAAAAATGTTCTACGTCACTAGTCATCAGGGAAATGCAGATTAAAACTACATTGAGATTACATCTCACTCCTGTCAGATTGGCTACCATCATGAAAACAAATGATCATAAATGTTGGCGGGGATGTGGAAAAAGGGGAACCCTTCTACACTGTTGGTGGGAATGCAATCTGGTCCAGCCATTGTGGAAATCAGTGTGTAGGTTCCTAAAACAGCTAAAGATTGATCTACCCTATGATCCAGCTATAGCATTCCTAGGCATATATCCTAAGGACTCCTCTCATTTCCTTAGAAGTACGTGCTCAACCATGTTTATTGCTGCTCAATTTATAATAGCTGGGAAATGGAACCAGCCTAGATGTCCCTCAACTGATGAGTGGATAATGAAGCTATGGCACAACGGAGTTTTACTCAGCAGTAAAGAAAAATGAAGTTATGAAATTTGCAGAAAAGTGGATGGATCTGGAAAGAATTATACTAAGTGAGGTAACCCAGGCCCAGAAAGCAAAGCGCCACATGTTCTCCCTCATATGTGGATCTTAGCTACAGATGATTGGGCTTTTGTGCAAGAAGGAAAAAGTCAGTAGCAGAGGCCAATAAGTTAAAAAAAAAAGGAGATAGAAAGGGAAGAGAAAGAAAGGGAGGAGGGCTTTTATTAGGTTGGTATTGTATATATGCAAGTAGAAAGATTGAGATGGGGAGGGGATATGATGGAGAATGGAATTTCAAAGGGGAAAGTGGGGGGGGGAGGGTACTACCATGGGATATTTTTTATAATCATGGAAAATATTAATAAAAATTGAGAAAAAATAAAAAATAAGTAAAATAAAATAAAGGGAGCCAAAATATAATCCAAGGGCATAGCAAACATATTCAATGAAATAATAGCTGAAAATATCCAAAATCTAGGCAAAGAAATCTACAACACTATTAAGGAGGCTTTTGAGTGCGCAACCAACATGGAGAGGAAAAAAAAAATGCATGCTATGTATGTATCATTTCACAGATGATGCCAAGATAACAGAAAAATGAAAGGAGACTGAAAGCTACAAGAGAAATGTGTCAAGTTACTTGTAAAGGCAAATCAATCAGAGAAACACAGATTTCTGGATAGAAATCCCATGGGCTGGGATAGCTTGCAATGATGTGTTCCAAACCCTGAAAGAAATAACCGCAAAAATACAAAGCAAAGTTAAGTAAAAGTAAAGGCAAAATTACAACCTTTGAAGATGAAACATAAATTAAAGAAATTCCTAAGCATTGAGCCACCAATTATGATGCCCAATTATGAGATCTAGGAAAGAATAACCATCATTAAAAATGATAAACAAGTGAGAATAACAATCAAACTGTTTTTCCTTAAAGCAAGAGAAAGTTTTACCATGTCAAGAACAATGAAGACATTTTATGTTAGATGAAGAAATGTTAGGGAGAAATGAGCAAAGCTTCATTGATTCTACTCAGACACTCAGACATTAGCTCATCAGACTTAGGACTTATGGATTTGATCAAAGCTCTCAGCAGCAGTTGCCATTACACCACTTTGAATAAGTAGATAAATGTTTATACGTTGAAAATGTCTTCTAGAAAATATTATCACATACTGCTGTTTGTTTTGTAACATATTAATTGAAGGTTTATACACTAATGTTGCAATTTTACTGTTTCATATATTTCTCACAGAAGTGTTTGATATTTCAAATTAATCATATTTGCAGTAATCATGAATTTTTGCATTCTGAGAGCTCCTATTTTGTGTCTGTAATCTTATCTTTAGGGAATATAGTTTTGGCTGTGAATTTTATGGAATTTTAATCAATATCAGTATTTAAATTCTTTATTTGTATTTGTTTTTTTCTTTGTTGTATTTATTTTTTCTTTGTTGTCTCCTTGAGTTGTACACACTCTAGTAATATTTGTTCTTTATTTTTGCATGAATAACATTTCCTAGTGTTTATTATCTGTTTGCCCAAGCATTTGATAGCGAGTGAATATATGGATATTTAGATCTCCATGTTTGCTTTTGGTTTTCACTTATTTCTACATCTTTGGAAATGCAATATTATTCTATGGTCAAAGTTTTATAATTTTATATATATATAATTATATATATGTAAAACTATGGATATATATATATATATATATATATATATGTATATATATATATATAATCCATAGTTTTATCAAATTAAATAGAATATTTTGTTTGCTGTGGCTTTTGGTTGAATGTTTCTATGACCATGGATGTGGGGGTTATGCTGCCACATTACATAAATTATTAAACGTGTCTCAAAGAAAAGAGGTAGTAATAAAATTAACACAATGATTTTTTTTGAAGATTTTAGGAGTTCATAAATGCTAGAATCAAAGAAAACACTACACTTGAAATATAGTGATGACTATATTTACAAGTATTATCAACTTTATATTTTAACTAGTACTTAAAATAGTTTACTTTAAATTATTATGATATGAATATATAATAATATATTTTATTGAAGTTTATTTTGTAACATTAACTTTATACTTTTACTTTGATACTTTGGTGGATGATTAAATTAAGACCAAATATAATATGTATTTTGCCTGTGTAAATGTTTAAGTCATTTGAGAAAAATAAAACATTAATTGTGGCCTGGACACTTTTATTTTATTTATATTTATTTCTTATTCAACAGAGTATCAAAACACTGTTTTAGTAACCATCTACAATTTAGATTATCCATCATACAATGCAGTTCTTAAATTGTTGCATTAGAAGTTGATCAGAGAGTATTTCACAATTCTAAATATTTATGATGAAAATATCATCTTCATTTGCATTTTATTTAACATGTACCCCATGTTTTCCTTTACTTACCTCAAGGAAGGTTTCAAATGTATATGGATCTACAATGACCAGAAACTAATGGCACATTCACAAAAAACTATTAAATTTTAATGAAAGAAACATTTTTATTGATCAGAAATATTTAAGTTCACACAGTTATCATAATATTTGATGTTTTCTCTTAAGTAGGAACTTTGTTTATGGACACATCATATGTTAGTACCATCATTTCCCTCCTCCCTGTCCCCACTCCATTGAGGGCCCTTGTTGATTGTCGCCATGGAGTTGTGGGTTATAAGTTGTGAGAACAGCAGTCAGTCATTGTAGCAGTAGGCAATGCCTCTGGATATTCCCTCTCATCCTCTGGATCTTACATTGTTCCAAGTCTGTACAAATTCCTAAATTTTTCATTATATCATTTTCCTTACTGCTGAGTAGAACTCCATTGTGCATATGTACCACATCTTCATTATTCATTCATCAAACATCAAACATCAGTCATCTGGGTTGATTCCAGTTCTTAACTATTATGAACTGAGCAGCTATAAACATGGTTGAGCAAATATCTCTGTAGTGAAGAGTGGAGCATTTAGAGTAGAAGCCCAGTAGATAAATGACTGGGTCACTTGGTAGCTCTATTTTTATGTTTTCTAGGATTTACCATATTGATTTCTATAGTGGTTATACAAGTTTATATTCCCACTAGCAGTGAATGAGGGTTCCTTTTTTCCCTCATCCTCACCAATATTTATTATTGTTGATTATTTATTGATTGCTATCCTTTCTGGAGTAAGGTAGAATCTCTTAGTTGTTTTGATTTCCATTCCCCTGATTGCCAGAAATGTTGTCCATTTTCTTAGTTGCTCATTATTCATTTGCATTTCTTCCTTTGAGAATACACTTCTTAGTTCTCTGCACCATTTAAAAAAAAATATTTTTGTTTATTTATTTGAGAAAGAGAAAAAAAGAGGGAAAGAGTGAGAGAGAAAGAGAGAGAGATAGAATGGGTGTGTAAGGGCCTCCAGCTACTGCAAACAAACTGCACACACACGCACCATCATGTGCATGTGGCTTATGTGGCACATGAGGAATCAAATCTAGGTTCTTAGGCTTAATAGGCAAGCACCTTAACTGTTAATCCATCTCTCCATCCCTCTGTACCATTTTCTGAATGGATTGTTGGATTTTTTTATTGCTTAGTTTTTGGAGTTTTTTTTTTTTTATAGATTTTAGATATTAGGCTCCTGTCAGTGGCATAGCTGGAGAAGATTCTCTCCCATTCTGTGGATAGTCTTTTGACTTTGTTTGGGTTGCACTTGTGTGTACAAAAGATTTATAGCTTCATGATATCCCACTGTCTGAGTGATTGTTTAATTAACTGAGCTACTAGAGTCTTATTTGGGAAATCTTTCTCCACTCCCATATCATGGAGGATTCACCCTGTTTTTTCTCAACCAGTAGTTTGTAATCTCAAAAAAAATGGAATGGCAGAAGGCCTTGGATATCTGAAAATATCCTCATCAAAATAAACAGCTCTGGAGGTATCACTATACACAACATTTCATATTTTTGCATATGGCATTTACATTCAGTTAAATTAATTTTGAGATGTACCATTTAATGGGCTCCATAAAATTTGAACCAGATCCATTTGTTAAATAGCCAATGAACATAACAAGTGACTGGAATGAGGCAGAGAAGTGCTAAGAAGACCCAGGCGCCAGGAGAATAAGGAACTGCTCAAGAGGTGGATGCTTCTTATAGTTTTGGATTTATGGCATGCAGCTGTTTCTCAAGTCAGATGTTCAAATGAGTTCTAAAACACTAGTTTATCCTGAATTTTTTTTAATATAAAAGCAAATAGCATTTTGTGAACAGACCTGGTATTTGTGCCTCTTTCTCCTTACCCTACAGAGTCTTGCTAAACAGCCCTTAAATTACCCATGCTGAAATGTTTTCAATCTCAATAGAATTTATACTGTAACATTTCTAATTCTTAGGTAAGTGTTAACAAACACCATTTCCTAATGTATATGCTATGTGTGCATCTTATAAACCTAAAGATTTTGGCACATATTTTGTCCCTTAAGTTAAAATTTAATAGAAACCATGCTATTTTCAAATATAATTTGTTTTATTGGTTTTTGTTGATCCCTGCATCTCCTCCTATACCCTTCCCTTTCTTCCCTCTAATCCCCCCTTCTGTATTTTACCTCCTGCTTATATGTCTCATGTGTCATTTTGCTCATCCTTCCCAACTCTTCCAGCTCTTCTCTTTGTATTCACTTTTATTTACTGTTATATTTATAGGTTTCATCTACAATCTACCCTCTCCCTCAATCCCCTGTCTTTAGATAGAAACTAGATAGATAGATATAGTTGATATAGGTAATATAGACATATATAGAGGGATGGAAACACGATAGATGTCAGATAGATAGATTGATAGATAGGTAGGTAGGTAGGTAGATAGATAGATAGATAGATAGATAGATAGATAGATAGATAGATAGACAGACAGATGATATTACATGCTAAGACCTGGATATCAGAGATAATATATAATTTTGGTCATTTTTTTAGGTGCTTCACTTAGTATTAATCTTCCCAGGTCCATCCACTTTTCTGCAAATTTTATAATTTCATTTTTCATACTGATGAATAAAATTCTATTGTTTATGTGTGCCTTATTTTTATTATCTATGCCACTGTAACTATGCATCTAAGCCATTTCCAACTCTTAGATACTAAATAGAGCTGCAATAAACATGCATGTGCAAGAATATATATAGTGGTGTGTGGAGTCCTTAAGGTACATGCCCAGGGATAGAAAGACTGAGTCATATATGAGGTTTACTTCTAAATTGTTGAGAAACTTTTTTACACTTTCCATATTGGCTCTACCAGTTTGTAATCCTGCCAACAGTGAATGAAAGTTACTCTTTCATTGAATCCTTGCCAGAATTTGTTGTGCGTGTTTTTTAAAAAAAAAATGTTTTATTTATTCATTTATTGGAAAGAGAGAGAGAGAGAGAATGAGAATCAGAAAGAGAAATAGAATGTGGGTGTGTCAGGGCCTCCAGCCACTGCAAATGCACTTCAGCAGCATGTGCTACTGCCTCATATGGGTACTGGGGAATCAACCTGGGTTCTCAGGCTTCAAAGACAAGCATCTTGAACACTAAGCCATTTCTCCAGCCTATGTTGCATGTTTTCTTTATGATAACCAATGTCCAATGTGACTGGAGTAAGGCAGTATATCAATCTTATTTTGATTTGTATTTTCATGATTTACCTTTTCTTGTTTCAGCAACTTCTAAATTCATATGGGAAATTCTCTCTTTTTTTTGCTATAGTCCTTGAAACTTTTCTAATATGACTGACATTCAAACTTATATAAGATGATTATACATAATGACATATTTATGTTTTACCAAGGTATTTAGAAGACCAGTGACATTGTAATCATCATAATTAGCTAGCATGCATGTCATCATTAAAATAGACCAAGATAATCATCAGCAGTGCAAAAGGCCAAGTATTCTTCACGGTCCATATTGTCTTAACATTGGAGGTCCGAGTTAGCTGTCAGGAATGTCTGTTAATGTAAAATGTGTTCTGTTTCAAATAAACTGATGTTGTTTAATGAGATTATTAAATGACACACTTTGGTTTTTTATGGTAGGCTTTTTCAGGTAAGAAATAGAAATCTAGGGAAAAAAATAAAAAATGGCTAAAGTACTAGTTAAATAGATTTGAGAAGAACATGAAAGAAATACTGAAACTTTCAGGCTGGAGAGATGGCTTAGTGGTTAAGCGCTTGCCAGTGAAGCATAAGGACACTGGTTGGAAGCTCAGTTCACTAGAACCCACATAAGCCAGATGCACAAGTTGGTACATGCATCTGGAGTTCATTTGCAGTAACTGGAGGCCCTGGTGAGCCCTTTCTCTCTCTCTCTTCTCTCTTTCTGACTGTTTCTCTCTATTACTCTCAAATAAATAAATAAAAATAAATGAACATTAAAAAAATAGAAATGCCGAAAGTTTGAATTCAAATACCAGTTAATATGTTTGACTTACAGTGAAGTGATTTTAAATTTTTTCTTCTGAATATATAGAGACCATTTTCTTGATCAATAGTTACTTATGTGCTTGGAGCTCCTCATTGTCTCTGGGAAGCCCCCCCCCCCCCCCCTTTAAAGAAGCAACAAGTATTGTCATCACTTATATCTCCCCAGTAGAGGATAACTCAGCCTTCAAAGTAATGCTACCTGAATCCTGACTTAAGTATTTAAGTCATTTTCTTGTGTCAATGAATATCAAAGTGAAAATTCATTTAATACACATGGCCACCACTGGCTTTTCTTGCTGTGATATTTTCAAAAAAATTCCCATTGTTTCATTTTCTTTAGAGTATTATAACATGTGTTACATAAAATTTTAAGCTTTTTTGCTCTCAGTTATGCATAATCTGAATTCTTCATCAGTTCTCATTGGATAAATCATTGTTAATTTTTAAAATAAAAAATGTAAACAGATCGGATTCTAATTAAAACATTTTCAAAGAGCATCTTGGCATTCTAAAGTTGCGTATTTTTAGTTACCTTTAAAAAATACTATAACTTGGGCTGGAGGAATGGCTTAGAGGTTAAGGCATTTGCTTGCAAAGCCAAAGAACCCAGGTTCAACTCCCCGGGACCCACATTAGCCAGATGCAGAGAGGGCGCAAGCATCTGGAGTTTGTTTGCAGTTGCTGGAGACCCTGGCGTGTCCATTGTCTGTCTCTCTGTGTCTCTTTATTTCGCTCTTTCTCTGTCATGTAAGTAAATAATAAAATATTTAAAATATATATTTAATAAATGCTATAACTGTGATATAATGAGTATATTATTTACTTTAAAATTTCATGGAGAATATCACATTTTCCTATATAGATCCTCATTTCGATTAAGAATAAAGGAATCAAAGGAAATAAAAAGAAAAAACAATTGGGTAAATTAATAAAATCACTTTAGTTTCTTTTAGGATTCTAAAATGAGATGAACAACTCTTGCTATGTTATAATAATATATTCACAAGTACTTAGCCATGTTAACACTTGAAGCTGGACTCGGACATATTTCATCAATTTATATTCAGTATGGAAATCAGCACATCTTCTCTGCATTCCATCTTTCTGGTGTATATTTTAATATGATTTGGTCCTTATAATAGAATAGTACTCCTATTTATTACTGCTTCAAATTTATACTGAATAATATATTTATTTGTTCTTTGAGTTTTTAAGTTATAGTCTAATAAATTATTTACTAATCAGTGAAACCAAATTTAATTATTCAACATTTTAATACCAACTTTACTAGATACTACTACTAAGTTATGTTTAATATGAGGACAAAATGAGAAATATGATGTGATCATGATTAATAATTAGAATGAGCTGTGCTGAAATAACAAACAGGAAGAACATAACCTTCTGTGGGGAAGGATTCAAACTCATTGAATGGACATGAGTGGCTTTGGAATTAAGGCTTAGTCTGCATGCTTTGCAAGCAAGCACCTTTAACTATTAAGCCATATGTATCTAGAACTCTGCTTTCGAAATTTTAATAACAGCTTTCCCCACAGGCTCGTGCATTTTAGCAGTTGTTGGTCAGCTGGTGGTGGCACTGTTTGGGGACGGTGTGGAATTTTAGGACATGGTGCTTATCTGGAGGAAGTAGATGATTGCTGAGGAATAAGCACTGGGGACTGTATCCCTCCTGCTTCCACTCCCATTCTCTCTGCCTTCTAGTTAACCCAGGTGTGAGCCACTGCACACTCCACAACCAGGGAGCTACCACACCACCTCCACACAGGTTGAACAGGTTGAGATGGTTTCACTACCAGATATCTAAAGATATAGTGCATTTTTCAGAAGCCATCAAAACATCCCTTGAGGAAAGAGTATGGGGGACTAAGTTCACACAAGAAATAAAGAAAAAGACTATAATCTAAATACATGTTGTGCATATATAAAAATTGTTAATAAAAAGTAAAAACAAGCAAAGTGAAATTTTTAAAGCACAAAAAGTACTCAAAATTATTAAATAAATACAAATTTTAAAACTCTTCACTAGATTTAAGAAAGGTTGCAACTTTACCTATAGGACTATATCTTGATTAATTTTTATCTCACATAAATCTAGAAACATATTGTTTATTATACTATATATTCAAAACTGTTGATTGATTAGTTCCTAACTCTAGGCCATGTTCTCTTTTTATATTTTATTTATTTGCAAGCAAAGAAAGAGAGAGAGACAGACAGACAGAGAATAAACACACCAGGGCCTCCAGCCACTGCAAACAAACACCAGATACATGCACCACTTTGTGCATCTGGCTTCACATGGGTACTGGGGAATTGAACCAGAACCATTATGTTTTGTATGCAAGCCTCTGAACTGCTGAGCCATCTCTCCAGCCCAAGAACATGTTCTTCAGATTATAATTTGTAATGATGAATATGAGTAGACTTGAACTAAAACTGTCTAAACATGATATAACATGTTGAGAAGTATTTCAGAAGAACACATGTCCTTTACTAGGAATGAGACTATTATTGAAATTCTATTTATAACTAATGAAACAAATTATAAAATGCAAGCCAACTTTTTAATGTCTTAATAGATAGTACTAGTAAATTTTGTACTATTTCAGGCAATAAAAGAAATAGGATCTCATTGTAATTTGTCTTTACAAGATAGTATACCACAATATAATCATTCATGCAATCCTGTTAGCTTTCCCAGAAAGTAAGGTAACTTGCAAAAGCATATCTAATCATAACCAAGTAGAGTTTCCAAATCACTGTTTTAAAATTAAAATAAATTTCAGAGTTGATTATATTCCAAATCTGAAAAAAATGTCACTCAGATAAATCAATGCACTTTATAACAAGAAAAGAAAGAATACCAGATGTTCCCAGGAATAGGAAAATACTTTAAATAATTTAAAAATCAGTAAGATATGCAACACAAGTAAAGAAAAAAAAAATTGAACAAGATGTGAGCAGCTGTTGAGCTGGGTATATCAAGTATTTACAGTTGGGACAAAGTGTGTTGAAATAATTGCTGGAAGACAATTCTTCTGTGAAGTATTCAAAACTGTCAAGTGAATGCAAAGTGTAAAATTATTGAAGTGAATTAGTGTAAATTATACTGAAATGTTACATGCTGTAAGCCTGTATCCAAATAAGTATTAGATTAAAGAAAATGCTTAATAAGGATAGAGGTTGCTTAGTTATTAAAGAGCTTGCTTTTAAAGCCTCACAACCCAGGTTTTATTCCCCAGTACCCATGCAAGCCACATGCACATGGTGGCAAATGGTCTAGAGTTTGTTTACAGTGGCTAAAGGCTCTGGAGTACACATTCTTTATCTATCAATCTGACTCTCTCTCAATAAATAAATAAATAAATAAATAAATAAATAAATAAAATATTAATAAAAATGTTTAATATATAAGTTAGTGAAACAGATTGTTCTATCAGCAGTTTCATAATGACTGCTATGGCTTGAATCCAAAATGTCTCCATCTGAAATGAGTCATATTTGGAATACCTAGCTCCCATATTGTGGCACTATTTTGGAAATCTTGGGAACTTTTAGGATATGGGTTCTATGGAGTGGGAAGTAGGTAATTGGCCTTAGAAAGTCATGCTTGTCTCTGGTCCTGCCTGGCTCTCTGTGTCTTTGTCCTCTGTGACATTGATAGCCTCCAACACAAGCTCGGCATCCTGAGCCAACGAACACATATCCTGGATTTCAGAACTAGATCCACAGGGCTTAGCATTTCTTGTGGGGAGTTTTGGAGACCTTTTGGCCTCATCCCTTTTTCCTGTGCTTCTTTCCTCCCTTTTGGAATAGGAATGGTTATGTCATTGTATATCAGAAGGAGGCAATGCTCTTTAGAGTACAAAGGACCACATTTAAAAGTTCGGCTTGAATTTGAGAAGAGACCAATGAACTTTGGACTTTTGAACAAATTTGTCACTGTTAAGACTTTGAGGACTCAAGTTGGTTTATGTGAATTTTGCATTCTGAGGGAGACAGGACCCTGTCGAGTAAAGGGACACAATGTTATGATATGGATCTCACATTTCTTACATAGGTTTTAATTTTTGCAGATTATACTCAGCCAGTGGTGTTGCCCCCAGCACCACATAAGTAAGTGACTTATGATTTTGTGGGCCCGTAATCCAGCACCTGCAGAGTGGTGTCAGGAGACTGGGCTATGCAGTGTTTGATTCCACCCCCTGGGCTACATGAAATCCTGTCTTAAAAATAGTGATATTAATGGGGAGGGCAAGGGAGGAGGCTAACGATGATACACTGTGTACTTAACTAATAAAAAAGGAAAAATAAATAAAAATAAATATTCTCATTATTATAACCAATTACAAAACAAGAAGCTGCAGAAAATTAAAGATTGTTCATTTATAGACTAAATTTTTTTGATTTTTACTTATAATGAGATTGTTCTTTACCTTTTCTGTTCCTTATTTTATCTTGTTTCTTTAGTTTTTGTATTTTTTATCTTCTATATGTGTTTTTACTAAATCATTCTGTAAGTTTGTATCTTTCTTGCACTTAAATTATTTAAATATTCTATCAATCATGTTC
The DNA here is from genome assembly GCA_036346955.1 of Dipus sagitta. NCBI lineage: Eukaryota > Metazoa > Chordata > Mammalia > Rodentia > Dipodidae > Dipus > Dipus sagitta. The sequence goes on along the minus strand of CM070771.1, from coordinate 86,021,425 downwards.
ACATTTCTTTTCCCCCAAATAATTTATATGGTTAATTTTTTTGTTTTGCATTTTAAAAAGCAACATTCTTCTTTCATTTGGAGAGCATTAATTTTATATCTATAAAGATGTGTACTTGATTTTATTTATACAACTATCATCAAGATGCTCTTATTTCTAAATTAAAATTTAAAATTTCCTTCTCATTTGTGAATTTTTGTACAGATTTATTATTGTACTATCTGTCCCTTGCTGTGTAAGAAACCATTATAAAACAAGTATTTTAAGTCAATGCATGTTTGTTTGCTTATGACACTGCATCACTTAGCAGGACTCTTGGCTTCATCCTGTCAAGGGTCTACCATTAAGCTAAAAGCAGTACTTTTATCACAGCATAGGATAGCCTCAGAAAAGATACGCTTCTAAGTTTACTCAGGCTTCTAGCAGAATTTGACAGCTTTCATCCATAAAAATGAGCTCTTTTAGAATGCAGTCTTCCAGTCACAAAGTAGCTGTTGCTACCTGCACAGGACCTGTATAATATTGGACCTATACACATAATTTCATGGATGAGGGATGATAGCAAAAACATGACAAAAAAGCAGGAGGGACTTGTTAGGAAGAAACAGTTCAAGGGAATGGGATAAGGTGGGGGAAACAATAGAAATTAATGTGGATAGATTATGATAAGACTTTTTAGATTATTTATTAAAACGTCAATAAAAGTAATTTTTAGCCAATGTGAAAGCTGTTGGTTAGACCTCTGGTTGCTCAGACCATTATTGGCAACTTTCCCCCAGTAGCTCATGTAGTACTTTCCAGCACTAGATGGGATAACTGTCAGACTGGCTTAGAGACCCACTCAGTGTAAAGAAACCCATATCTGGAATTAGGAACCAGAGCAGAATTCTATGGAAACAAAAATTATGCTCTCCAGTGTTAAGCTCTAATTAGTCTTTGGGTAAAAGTGGGGTTACATGCATCAAATTCTCCCCAAATTAATAATGCTCATACAATTTAGACTATGCTGAATTTACTCAACATTGGAGCACCTGCTCTTTTTCAGAAGGTGGTGAGACCAGAGGAAATAAACTGCCCCTCACAGGTCAGCCAAACCACAGCTGAATCCATAGGGGAATTGGGGAGAGGAGCAATAGTGCTGCTTCCATGCCAAACCTGATAATCAGCACTAGGATATGGGAGACAGACCCTGAGGTTACTCAACATCTACCAAAGCAGAGATCCAGAGGCTTCAAAGAGCTCATCACTGAAGTAGGCTTAAAACACACCCAACATGGCTCAGGGAATTTTGCTGAAGAGGGTACAGAAAGATTGTAAGAGCCACAAGTTGAGACATCATGCACACCCCTCCCCCAACACACACACACACACACACATACAAATAATAACTGTGCTGCTCCCACAACACATAACCCACAACCCCATTGGGAATACATGAAACCCAACTGAGGAGGGTCCCCAGCAGAATGGGGTGGGGACGAGAGAAGAGAGGGTATTACACATGATATATCCATACAAAATACTATTTTTAAAGGAATTTTTAGTAAAGTGAACTTATTTTATTTATGGATGTTGTCAGAAACTCTCAGCTCTAGGAGATTTCATATATATCCCCAGAGCTTGTCTTTCTCTATGCATACTCATGGGAATCCATTTTTCTAGGTCTAATAGTTAGTACTTGTTCTCTATACCTTAGGCAAAATAGAGCCTCGCCTCACTATAGCATTAACACAGAGTGATAGAGAGGAAGGTTAGAAGCAAGGCCCAGGACCCTCACATCCTCAAGACTAAAAGGTGTTTATGCACATCATGAACAGGAATGTCACTCTAAAGTCTCTCTGTCACAATTTATAGATATGTGTGTTTAAGCTTAATAATTTTCAGCATGTAATATCAGTGGGATGCTCTCAATCAACTTGAATTTCAAAATATATTGGGGATACAGACCTTTCTAAAATAGTTGAAATAATGCCAGTTTGATATATAAAGTATGCAATTATATACTAGTTAATGATTTGTAAGGTGGATTCCACATTTGGCTATGGAATTTATGAAGGCATTCTTATTTTGTCTTCATTTGGACATATTTGTAGGTTTTGAAGATAACTCACTTATTATATTCCATCATGATTATTATAAGTGCAAAGTCATAGCAGATGCATTAGACTGTCAAGAATGTAAAATTTTTTCATTGGTCATTTATCATGTCTTAGAAACAAACAAACAAAATGCTCAGAAAGCTATTTTATCTGTGCAAGATGCTATTTTAGTAACATACATATGTAAGTTTAAGTGGCTCCATTTTATACATACATAAAGATATAAAATTTGTTTTACACATTGCTTTATGTCACATATTATCATATAAAATGTGATCTGTGGTATGAAGTTTTCATTCAACAATTCATGTAATGTAACTTTATCAGACTATATTCACTGAGTACAAAACTAATTAATAAAAAATAATTTTAAAAAAGTTCAAATTCATATAAAAACCAGTGCAATTAGGGAAAATCACAGGACTTGTTTTTATCAAGCTTTTTCATTTGCCACTAGTCATGACATTTCCAATAAACAAAAGTAATAAACTATTTCACTAATTTTGCTTCAGTATTCTATTAATAAAGTAAATTGTGGGGCTGGAGAGATGGCTTAGCAGTTAAGCGCTTGCCTGTGTAGCCTAAGGACCCCGGTACAAGGCTCAATTCCCCAGGAGCCACATTAGCCAGATGCACAAGGGGGTGCACGCGTCTGGAGTACCTTTGCAGTGGCTAGAAGCCCTGGCGTGCCCATTCTGTCACTTTCTGTCTATCTGCCTCTTTCTCTTTCTGTGTCACTCTCAAATAAATAAATAAAAATGAACAAAAATTTAAAGAAAAAGAAAATGTGAAAATTCTATAAAAAAATAAAGTAAATTGTGGCCTTTAGATTAACTATTTACATTTTCATTAACTTAAAACTTAAACAGATGTTTAAAATTATAATCATTCCATTAAATGACATGTTACCATGCAACTTTTCTGTGATAGGTGTTAGACCGCTTGATCCTCTGTATATAAATGGAAACTGTGAGACTGAACATGTGAAGTCCTCATTAATATTACTAAGTATGTTATAGTTACAAACACTAAATTTTGATTTCTGTTATTAAAACATGTGAAGATGTGGATGTGGAGAAGTAGTAACACTCATCCACTGTTGGTGGGAATGTAGGATGGTACAACCACTTTGGAAAGCAATATGGAGACTTCTGAAAAAGTTGAGTATAGAGATATCAACAGACCCAGTTATTCCCTTACTGGGCATCTACCCAAAATCCTTCAAACCACAGGCTAGAGAGATTTGCTGAACCATGTTTGTAGTGGCTCAATTTATAATAGCTAAGTGCTGGAATCAACCCAGATGTCCATCACTAGAAGAATGGATAACTAAGATGTAGTATATCTACACAATGGAATGCTATACAGCAGTAAGAAAAAATGACACAATGAAATTTGAGGAACAATGGTTGAACCTGGCACAGATCATTCTCAGTGAACTTACCCAATCACAGAAAAAAAATCGCCACATAGTCTCACTCATCTACAGCACCTAAACTGAATCTACCCAAGATACATTACATACCCAGCAAGCACCTCTTAGACTAGACACTAGGATGGAAGGGGAGGTAGGGGAGGGCATCAAAGGGGTAGGAAACACAAAACTAGACCCAAATGGCAATGGTACCATATTTTCTACTTACTAAAAGACAGACCAAATGGCTGATCCTTCACCAGGCCCTTACAGAGAACACCTGAACCACAAGACACTGGAGAGGGTATGATCAAGACTAATCTTAATCTTCTACATCTTCCCTCCCTCACTTCCCCTCTCCCTCTCTCTCTCTCTTTTATCTCTAACTCTTGTATATTAGTTATCTTTTTCCTCATTTTCTTACTGGGAACTGACATGTAACTCCCAGAACCAGCATGGGGCTAACATCCACAATGAGCTTTTGATCAGAGAGACCTACAAGGTTTCCTAAAAGACAGATTTCTGTCAGAGTACTTGATGACCCACCAAAGGCTAGTGATAAGACGCTACTGCTGAAGACACCTTATCTGATTGACATGCAAATTAGAATGGCATGGCTGGAAGTTGGAAGAGAGTCAGTCCCCAGATAGTCAGTGCGTCTAGTGCCAGAAGGTGCTACATGGGTGACTGGGGGAAAATGACCAATATCTTTCAAAGCAACGCATGGTCTAACCTACTTAGCAGCAAATAACTTGGTGTGATGCCCACACAACTGCAATAGTGGCACACAGCCATGGTGGGGAACCAACTGCTCTCAATTCGGCTAGCTGATCCCCTCACTGGTATGAGATCCATAGCTGGAGCTGGAAAACAAGTCAGAACCATATTCAAGCATAAACCCACTCTCCAATATCAAGCTACCGTCAATTGTGGGCTACAAGAGGGCCTACACCTATTAAATTCTCTATTTAAAAAAAAAAAAAAAAAAAAAAAAAAAAGGTTATCTCATTTGTCCTGATGCTAACTTACTCTGTTGGAGAATCTGCTTCTCTTTTTCAGATAGATGTAGATCCTAAGGAGAGAGCCACCCCATCATACCTCAAAAGGGCCCCGGCTGAAACTAAGAAAAATTGGAGAAACAAGCAAGGGCGCTGTTTTCCTGATGAACCGGATACCAGCACAAGGGGCAAGGAGATCACCACAGAGAAAAATCAACTCTTACCAAATCAGAGAGCCAGAGCCTCAGAGGCCCCCAACACCTCATCACTGAAGCAGACCAAAAATGAACCCAACATGGCTCAGGGAAATTTTGCGGAAGAGGGGGCGGAAAGAATGTCAGAGCCACAGGTTGGGTCATGATATGCAGAGACATTTAGCTTACCCATAACTGTGGGCTAACTCCACAATGCATGACCCGTATACCTCAACAAGGAGAGGCCAAGGGGAGGGGGTAGGTCATGGATGAGCCTAATAATGGTACCAAACTGACTGTAAAAAATAAAATAACATAAAATAAAAATAAAAAATAAAAATAAATAAAAAAATATGAAGAATCTTTTTCATAGGTTGGAGTTAAGAAACGGTCTAAGTAAAGAACTCTGGTGTCTTTATAATAAAAAAGGAATATTGACATTCAACCTTTTTCTTCTGAATTTTATTTAATACTGTAAATGATTAGACATCAAAATTTAATGTGCACATAAATTTCTCTAAGTTTTTGGTTGCAATATTTTGATAGACGGAAGTCTATTAACGTATTGATCTTTTCATGATTATCTTGATTTTATTTTCACATTGTACAAACCCTTAGATTCAATTATTCACTGGTCCATTTCTACAACAAATACATCCAAAACACTATATAATAAAATTATTATAAAATTATTTACATTTCCAAATGACAAGATTGCTTTTTGCCCCCACTACTGTTATTCACACACAGTACTTCCACAGCACAATACATCATTAAAAGATCTAAAAAGGCTCACCCTGTACTCTAGGCTGCTTAAGAAATGTGAAAACTAGTAACATTTATAATGGCATTAGCTCCTGTCAATACATGGCAACATTTTAGAAACCTTGAAATTCATTTTGCAACACCCAAAAGGCTGTACAATTCTGCTTTCCCCATTACACTTTATGAAACAGTTTTCGAGGACTAGAACATGGGCCACATTATTAAAATGAGTAACTGTACAGAAATAGATTTTAAAAAGTCAAAGCTCAAAAGTGTAAAATTCACACACATTTAATTATGGAAATTAAACAACACACTACTAAATGATGAATGGGTCAATGAAGAAATCAAGAAGGAAATCAAAAAAATTATAGAATCAAACAATAATGAGAACACAGCATACCAAAATCTCTGGGACACAAGGAAGGCAGTACTAAGAGGTAAATTTATAGCTTTAAGTGCCTATATCAAGAAATTAGAAAGGTCGCAGGTTAATGACTAATGCTTCACCTTAAAGCCTTGGAAAAAGAAGAACAAGGTAAACCAAAAATCAGTAGATGGGAAGAAATAATAAAGATTAGGGCAGAAATTAATGCAATAGAAATCAAAAACACAATCCAAAGAATTAATGAAACAAAAAGCTGGTTCTTTGAAAGGATAAACAAGATTGATAAACCTTTAGCACATCTGACCAAAAGAAAGAGAGAAGAGACAAAAATTAATAAAATTAGAGATGAAAAAGGTAACAGCACAACAGATGCCAGAGAAATTCAAAAAATCATAGGGACATACTATAAAAGCATATTCTCCACAAAGTATGAAAATCTGAAAGAAATGGATGATTTCATTGATTTATATGACTTACCTAAATTAAATCAAGATGAGATTAATCACTTAAATAGACCTATAACAAGCATGGAGATCCAAGCAGTTATCAAAAATCTAAAATGAACCCAACATAGCTCAGGGAAATTTTGCAGAAGAGGGGGAGGAGAGAATGTCAGACCCACATGTTGGGTCATGATATGCAGAGACATTTATTTTATCCATAACTGTGGGCTAACTCGACAATGCATGACCCATATACCTCAACAAGGACGGGCCAAGGGGAGGGGGTAGGTCACAGATGAGCCTAATAATGGTACCAAACTGACTGTATTTGCTGAATACAAGACTAACTAATAAAGAAAAAAAAAATCTTCCAACTAAAAAAAAGCCCAGGCCCAGATGGATTCACTCCTGAATTTTACCACACCTTCAGGGAAGAACTAACACCATTGCTTCTTTAGCTTTTCCATAAAATAGAAGAAGAAAAGGAATTCTACCAAACTCCTTCTATGAAGCCAGCATCACCCTGATGCCAAAACCAGGCAAAGATAGAACAAAAAAAAGAAAATTACAGACCAATCTCCCTCATGACTACAGATGCAAAAATTCTCAACAAAATATTGGCAAAAAGAATAAAAGAATATTTCAGAAAGATCATTCACCCTGACCAAGTAGGCTTTATTCCAGATATGCAGGGATGATTCAACATATGCAAATCGATAAATGTGATACATTATATAAATGGATTGAAGGGAAAAAATCACATGATCATCTCATTAGATGCAGAGAAAGTGTTTTACAAAGTCTAACATCCCTTCATGATAAAAGTCCTACAGAGACTGGGAATAGAAGGAACATATCTCAATATAATAAAGGCTATTTATGACAAGTCTACAGCCAACATATTACTAAAGTGGGAAAAACTGGAAGCTTTTCCACTAAAATCAGGAACAAGACATGGATGTCCACTGTCCCCACTTTTATTTAATATAGTCCTGGAAGAGTTAGCCATAGCAATAAGACAAGAGATGAACATAAAAGGGATACAAATTGGAAAGGAAGAGGTCAAGTTATCATTATTTGCAGATGACATGATTCTATATATAAAGGACCCTAAAGACTCTACTAGCAAACTGTTAGAGCCGATAAACACCTACAGCCACATAGCAAGATACAAAATAATTTCACAGGGGCTGGAGCAGATGGCTTAGCGGTTAAGCACTTGCCTGTGGAGCCTAAGGACCCCGGTTCGAGGCTCAACTCCCCAGGACCCACGTTAGCCAGATGCACAAGGGGGCGCACGCGTCTGGAGTTCGTTTGCAGTGGCTGGAGGCCCTGGCGCGCCCATTCTCTCTGTGTCTCTCTCTCTGCCTCTCTCTCGCTCTGTCTGTCGCTCTCAAATAAATAAATAAATAAAACAAAAAATAAAATAAAAAAAAATAAATTCACAGAAATCTGTAGCCTTCCTATATGCTAACAACAAACACACAGAGGATGAAATCAGAGAATCACTCCCATTCATAAATGTATCAAAGAAAACAAAGTATCTTGGAATAAACCTAACCAAGGAAGTAAAGGACATCTACAATGAAAACTATAAAACACTCAAGCGAGAAATTGCAGAAGACACTAGGAAGTGGAAAAACATCCCCTGTTCCTGGATTGGAAGAATTAATATTGTGAAAATGGCAACCTTACCAAAAGCAATCTACACATTTAATGCAATCCCCATAAAATTCTAATGGCATTCTTCATGAAAATAGAAAAATCAATTGAAAAATTCATTTGGAATCACAAAAACCTCAAATATCTAAAGTAATACTGAGCAACAAAAATAAGACTGGTGGTATCACCATACCTGATTTTAACCTATACTACTTCAGAGCCATAGTAACAAAAACAGCATGCTACTGGTATAAAATCAGACATGTAGAACAATGGCACAGAATAGAGGACTCAGATGTAAGTCCAGGTAGCTTTAGCCACCTGATATTCGATAAAAATGCCACAGATACTGATTGGAGAGAAGACCACATCTTCAGCAAATGGTGTTGGGAAATCTGGATATGTATATGTAGAAGGACGAAAATAGATTCTTCTCTCTCTCCATGAATAAGAATTAAGTGCAAATGGATTAAAGACCTTAACATCAGCCAGGTAACTCTGAAAGTGCTAGAGGAAAAGTAGGGGAAACCCTTCAATATATTGGTCTTGGCAAAGACTTTCTGAATATAACTCCAATTGCTCAGGCAACAAAACCATAGATTAACCACTGGAACCTCATGAAATTACAAAGATTTTGTACTGCCAAGGACACTGAATAAAGCAAAGAGGCAACGTACAGAATGGGGAAAAATATTTGCTAGCTATATATCTGATACAGGATTAATATCTAGGATATATAAAGAACTCATAAAGTTAAATAATAAGAAATCAAACAAGCCAATTATAAAATGGGCTATGGAGCTAAATAGAGTTCTCAAAAGAGGAAATATGGATGGCATATAAGGATCCAAAAAAATGTTCTACATCCCTAGTCATCAGGGAAATGCAGATCAAAACTACATTGAGATTCCACCTCACTCCTGTCAGATCGGCTACCATCATGAAAACAAATGATCATAAATGCTGGTGGGGATGTGGAAAAAGATGAACTCTTCTACACTGTTGGTGGGAATGCAATCCAGTCCAGCCCTTGTGGAAATCAGCGTGGAGGTTCCTAAAACACCTAAAGATTGATCTACCATATGACCCAGCTATAGCTCTCCTAGGCATATATCCTAAGGACTCATCTCATTTCCTTAGAAGTACGTGCTCAACCATGTTTATTGCTGCTCAATTCATAATAGCTGGGAACTGGAACCAGCCTAGATGTCCCTCAACTGATGAGTGGATAATGAAGATATGGCACATTTATACAATGGAGTTTTACTCAGCAGTAAAGAAAAATGAAGTTATAAAATTTGCAGGAAAATGGATGGATCTGGAAAGGATTATACTAAGTGAGGTAACTCAGGCCCAGAAAGCCAAGTGCTGCATATTCTCTCTCATATGTGGATTCTAGTCACAGATGATTGGGTTTCTGTGTGAGAAGGAAAAATCTCAGTAGCAGAGGCCAGTAAGCTAAAAAAGAGATACAAAGGGAAGAGAAAGGAAGGGAGGAGGGTACTTAATAGTTTGGTATTGTATATATGTAAGTAGAAGAATAGATTAACAGGGGTGAAAAGGCCCAAAGTGTGGTCAGGGGAAGAGATTGAGTAAAGGAAAAGTGGAGGTATGGCTAATCAAAATCTAAAAGGATATAAATAAATCATATGGAATCCTCTGGTTTTGGACAATGGAACACTCAGGAGCCTTAGATTGTTGCTAGAAAATTTTCAGTGCCAGGGATGGGATACCTTTCAATGAGTTGTTGGCCAGGGAGGTCCCTGATGACCCCCAAAACATTATAGGCCATTACCAAGGCCCTTGATTTCCCACCAGTAATAGATGGTAAGACCCTATTGTTGAAGACTCCACATCCTTGGGCTGCAAGGCCACTGAGAAATCCTGCTGGAACTGAGCTGATAACCTCCTCCATGTAGACCAGCTGACAGAAAGCTAGAAGAAGCCATTCTACATGCAATTCTATGGGAGAAAGTGATACCACCAGTGAAGATACTCAACAGTGGACACTGCAAGCCTTATAATTGGCCAGCCAGGCCAAATGAGCCAATGGGTGCCTTAGTGGCACATCTATCATGGTGGATACCAACTGCCCTCCACTTGGACTGGAGGCCTGCTCCATGGGAGGGAATGCATCCCTGATACTGAAAACTTAAAACAGGGGTGGTAATGAGCCCTAGGGGTGTAATGTCTGTGTATGTCTGGAGATATATATATATATATATATATATATATATATATATATATATATATTATGCTTATCAAACTGCTCAGTAAGCACTTCTCTTAATATTCATACCCTTATATTAATGCTACTCTCACTTTGGGTAGAGAATCTTCTCTTTTCAGATGGCAGTGATCTTGGGATGACTCCGACGATATCATAGTGCTGGAAAGAAGTGACTAGAGTACTGAGTAACACCTCGATCATACCTTCCAAGGCTCAGGCTGTAATGCAGAAGAGGTGGCGGAAAGAATGTAAGAGCCAAAAGAAGGGTAGGACTCCTTACAACGTGCTCCCTCCAGTCATAAAATGGCCTGGTTATCCATGACATCCTTGTGCCTGACACTACCTACACAAGAGCATCATAAGAGGAGGAATAGATAATGATATAAAAATAAAAGAGAGACTGAGTGAGATGGGGAGTGGATATGATGGAGAATGGAATTTCAAAGGGGAAAATGGGGGGCGGGAGGGTACTACCATGAGATATTTTTTATAATCATAGAAAATGTTAATAAAAAATGAAGAAAAAAAGAAAACAAAAGAAAAGCAGCTTTGGCTTTCAGGCACCTCACATAAAATGTTGAAAATAATAGTTGAAATGTAGATGAAAATAGGAGGTCATACCACATTTCTACTCTTATATTCTACAAAATGTTTCATTAAAATGGATTTAAATGTCTACCAAGATAAAAGAACTTTTTTTGCAACAGTGAGAGAAGAAAAGAGAAGAAGCAACATATACATTTAAATTTAGAAGTTCAAAAAAATAAAAAAATGGATAAATTCAGAAATAATTGAGGAAACATAAAATACCCAAGAAGAAATTAAAACATGAACTACCTCATGAATGTCTAATAATTTTAAGCATAATATAAATAATTTCATGTAGCCATAGTTGCATATGACAAATCTACCTGGCTTTACAAAGTAAAATCTTAAAAATATACTTCACTTCTTTTGACAAATATTCATTATAATGCAATAACTTCTGGAAATATAATATTACAACAAATCCAAACAAAAAATCCTCCAAATGTGAAGCTGCAAAAAGTTTTAAATTGAAATAACAAAATTACACCAAGTTTGATTCTAAAAGTAATATATAATTACAATCTCTACTTAACCCCTATTTAAAATATGGAAATGGTTTTTTAAGTATAAATGTAATATGAAGATCAATACATTGGAATTCATCCACAATAATTTATTCGAAATAAGAGAATAGTCTAATGCCACCCTTAAAATCTTAAAATTAGGAAATTATAGACTGGCTTGTTGTCTGTAAGTATAGAAGATGTCTCTCTCTCTGAGAGAGACAGAGAGAAGATGCATCCAGTTTTGATTCCTTAGTATGCATGTTAAGCTACATGCAAAAGGTGATACATACACCTTTGTTGAATATGCTATCTTTTTCCGACTGGATGTTTTTGGCTCACTTGTGAAAGATTAGTTGGCCAAAATTGTTTGGATTTATTTCTGCACTTTCTATTATTATCCAGGAATTTATATGTCAGTTTGGGAGCCAGTACTATGCAGTCTTTGTCATTATGGCCCTGTAGTATAATTCAAGGGAAGGGTTATGATCTCTCTAGCACTATTATTTCACAGTAAGATTACTTGTGGTATTTGTACCCTTCTGTACTTTCATGTGAATTCATGGATTATTTTTTTCAGCTCAGTGGAAAATGTCAATGGAGTGTTGGTGGAGATTACATTGAATCTGTATATTACTTTTGTCAGGGTAGCCATTTTTCACAATACATTAATTCAGCCAATACATTAGTATGGAAGATCTTTCCAACATTTGCTACCCTCCTTAATTTTATTTTTGGTGTATCATAGTAACGCAGGATTTTGTGGTACAGAACGGTTCTCCCAAGGTTGTGAACCCCAACTTTGGGCCTTATCCTATTTTTAACAATGAGTTGATAAAATTGGTTTTAGAAGGCTAAATTATGAACCATTAAGTTCATTTAGGCATGAATCACAATTTGTTATGGTTATTTAGGGGAAATTGGTATATAGGAAAAGGCTTGGGAATTTGCACACACACACACACACACACACACACACACACACACGAGACTGAACATAGAATTCCCTTCAAATAACAAGCTAGAGAAGATTAACAAATAGTACAGGATGAGGTTAAAGATAGTTCAAACATATAACCAAAGTGAGAATGGACCCCTCAAACATGAAACAGGTAGAAAGCCAGAAGAAAACTACCCAGGTCAAGATCTCCTCCTTCTGAGCCAGGCCAGTTCCAGTTATGCTGGTTGCAACTTGGCTGAGAAGGAGGAACAGATGCTCAGACAAGGTCGCAGGGACAAAGGAAGAAATGAGCACCTTTAACAGGGAGTAGAAAAGCTAAGCTATGTGGGTAACCCCATTTATAGGGTTCAAACACCCAATTCAGGTGGGCTTTGACATCAGGCTTAGAAGTATAAGGAGAGGCCTGATTTATTTCCTTAGGTGTTGAAGCAGAGATCTGATTCATACTTAAGGATCAGACCCCAGTTTCGCTTTTGCCAAGAGGGACAGATGGCTTCTCCTTGTTCCCTGTTTGGACTTCTATTCCTAACTAACTGCCTGAATGAAACTAGTTTTCTTTTATACTTTTCATTATGGAAGCCATTCACATTTTTTGGTTACATGTACTCCTAACTATTTAATTTTCCATTGTAAATGGGATTTTTAAAAAAATTTCTTTTTCTGTGAGTTCATTATTGTTATATTTGAAAGTTATTTATTTGTGTGTGCTATTTTGTATTCTACAACTTCACTGGAAGTATTTATTGGCTCTGGGGGTTTTCTTGTAGATTCATTTGGGTCTTTAGAATAGCGTCATCTGCAAGTATGGATATATTGACTTCTTCATTTCCTGTTTTTATTCCTTTTATGTCTTCTTTTCTTATTACTCAAACAAACAAAACTGCCAATCACCAAATGGTGTAAATAAATGAACAAACAGTTCATAAAAGAAGACACACAAATTGCCAATAAGCCCACTTACAAGTGTTCAACATCCCTAGCCATGAGAGAAATGAAAAGTAAAACCATTTAGAGACATTGGGTGACAAAGCCAAAATTTTTATCATCAAGAAAACTGGTAACAAATGTTAGTGAGGATGTGGAGAAATAGGTACTATAATTCATTATTAGTTGCGGCGAGCCCCCCCCGACCAGCGGGAAAAGAACAATCACCACACGAGGATCCTTCTTGATCACACTTTATTGGAGAGCTTCTTGGTTAACAGGAGACAGCGGATGGAGAAGGACGCGGGGGCGGGATGTGCAGCTACTTTTATAGGGGGATGGGCAATGAGGCACCTACTGATTGGCTGCTTACCCGCTTGTCACCACCAGGCGCCACGGGATAGGCTCAGGACAGGTTGCGTCAAGCGCATGCGCGTACCTTGAATACAGCTGGCGCGAAAGCACTGTCGTAAAGAAGCTGAATGCCACGAGGTTAGCGCCATCTTGTAAAGGCGGATTAGATGTGGTTTCCTGCAGTGCCAGCGCCATCTAGTGGTGGGGACTAGATGTGGCTCCCTGCAGTTCCCCCTTTCTATTATAAAGCGCAGCAGGTGAAGGTAGAGGTTTGATCTCTGATAAACAAAAGGACATTGTGAAGACCCCAGGCCAGGTGGCCAGCCAGGCTGGTGCCTCACCCGTCCGGTACCTTTTCTCAGAGATGGGATGTCGGTACCAACCCATATGCAATCAAACATGCCCTCCATGAGGCTGCTAAGAGCATACCTCATGTGCAGTACTTTGTCTCGCAGCCTGAGCGCCAATGAATGTCGTGTTCCCAACACCAACCCTCTGCTCCTCCTTGTATAATGAGCACCTTAGGCCCTAAGGGGGCAGGGGCCAGGGAAAAACTAGGTGTTTTTCAGGGCTGACAGCCAAATCTGGGGGGAGGATCCACACTCCAAAGCGGCAAGTGCTTGAGAAATAACTACCTTGTCCCGCCTGGTCTGGGCTTGCAGGCGACAAATCAACCAGAGGCACAGCGCACAGCCCCCAAGGCAGCAAACTGCAAACATCCCTACCCCTACCCACTCCTTGAAGAAGGAAAAGGCAGAGGAAAGCCAAGAGGTAAAACCCTCAGCCAGGCTAAGGTCCACTCGTGTGGAATTGATCATAACAATAGCTTGTCTTAGTTCTTCCAATTCCGCATCAAAATCTAGGGACCAATTCCCTGCCAAGTACAAGGACAGTTGCTTTGACAGATTTGCTGCCCTTGTAAAGTTTTCATATTGAACACTAGTGATACATAAGGCATTAAGTTTCCATTCACATCCCAACTGAGCGATTTGCCAAAGAACATCAATTTGCTCCTGAACTAGGTCCACCCTTTGATTTAGGATCATAATGCCACCTTTGAGTTGGGAATTTAAATTTGATTGTGTGTCTAAGGCGGCAGCTGTGGAAGAAGCCAAGGTATTTAAGGTAGAGGCGGTTTGAACGGAAGAAGCCATGGCTACACCTGCGGCTGTAGCTGCGGCAGCAGCAGCCGCCACCGCAGCAATAACAGCGGCCGTGATTCCAAAATCTCTCTTATGCCTGAACAAAGACAATGTACTAGGAGCCTCTACAGGCACGGGGACCCAACGGGGGACCCTAAGTACCATGGCTCTGTGATAGAGTGTTGCGTCCCAACATTGGGACAAATAACAAGAAGCATTAGAACAATTGCTGAAAGAAAAGTTACTAAGGACAAACATGAATGGTGGATGGACACACACCGGGGTGGGGGCATAAGAGGCATTTTTTCCTAGGTATTTTCCTATCCGGGTGACACCCCCGAGCACTCTCTCATATCTCTATTCAAGGAATTCGCTCAGGAATAGTAGCTCATGGACTACTCCAGACACATTATTACGGGCAACTGTCCCCCCCCGTAATAAAACAAAGGGTGTCATATCTGTGCAGCTACCATTAACCCCACACAGAACCCACTTTGAAAATGGGTTCATAGTACTATCCTGTAGAAATGGTCCCTCCGTCCACGACAACTGTAAAGGAAAAGGCCCTTTCATATTCGGGGAATAAGTAAAGGTCCGTCCCACATCTGCCCAGCCCACAGTACTGGACTGGCATTCCGTCCATGGCCAAAGGTCCCCTTCATAAGTTCCCATACAGTGAGGTGCCAGGCGTGGTTGAGGCAGAGTCACAGTACCTCTCTGGCCACGAAAAAAGGTACCATTGAGCCATATCACCTCTTCTGAGAAGGGGTAACTATAAGCTTTGTGGGACGAATTCCGAAAGGTAGATTCTGGGCCCCATCTCCTGTTCCCCCTAAACCAAGCAAATGCCTGCATCTCCAGTTGTATACAAGAGTCACGTTCACGGGCGAGAGTAAAGCAGAGACTTCCACTTTCCTCGAAGTGTCGAGCCTCCCCCAGGGGGGCAAGGGTCAGGTCTTTAACAACCGTAGGGAGATTGAGACCTTGCTGAGTGGTGAAGAACCGAGGAAGGACTCTCGCCGTGTGGCGAACGGGCAGGGGCTTGGGGAAAACAGACAGGATGCCCCAGCGCAATTCTCCTCTACTAGTCTCCAGGCACATAAGGATCAGCATCCACAGGATCTTTGGCACTCGTACTTGGATGGCCATCCTCGTCCCCTGGACTCTCCTCTGGAGTTGATGTCAGCGTCTTGACTAGCCGGGCCGGGACCCAATGTGGCGATTCCTGGTCCTGTGGAAAGACACAAACAGCTCCCCTGGATCTTACCAAAGCAGGATCCGGTCCCTTCCATTTATTATCCAACACATCCTTCCACATGACCAGTTCCGGATGTGCTTGTGCCCCCTGGTGGCAATGTCTGTCTGCTGCAGACCTATCATGAACATCCAAAACTAAAAAATTAAGGGTATAGAGTGCTAGAGAGACTCTCTCCTTGGGGGTTGCATTCTCCGCTATCCCCCTTCGTTGTTTAAAAAGGATAGCTTTTAAACTTTTATTTGCTCTCTCCACAATACCTTGGCCTTGTGGGTTGTAAGGTAGGCCAGTAGTGTGGGCAACCTGCATCTGGGCACAGAAGGCACGAAAGCCAGAGGAAGCATAAGCAGGGCCATTGTCAGTCTTTAGGCGTCGCGGTTTTCCCCAAGACGCCCAGGCTTCCAAACAATGAGTTTTTACATGAGTAACCTTTTCCCCTGCAAGAGGAGAAGCATGTATGATTCCTGAGCAAGTATCCACCGAGACGTGCAGGTATTTAAGCTTGCCAAATTCCAAGACATGAGTAACATCCATCTGCCAAAGATCACCAGGTCTTAGGCCCCGTGGGTTCACACCCACATGTGGAGAAGGCAGGAAAGTGACACAGGATTGACAAGCCTTAACAATATCACGTGCCTCGGACCTAGAAATGGCAAAGGTCTTTCTTAAGGTGTTAGCAGGAACATGATACAGTCTATGGAACTCGGTGGCCATATCTTTAGGACTACTCATGGCTAACATAGTCATCCACGTGGCTTTGTCTACCAAGTCATTTGCTTGAGATATAGGTCCTGGTAGCAAGGAGTGAGCACGAACATGGGTAACATAGAAGGGGGAGGAGCGTTGCCAAATGAGAGATTGAATTTGAGAAAGAATGTTTGAGACAGGACTAGCAGAACGAATAGAAGCAGCAATTTCCAGTCCAACAACTGCATTAGCCACATACTGTGAGTCTGTGAACAAATTAAAGGGACTACCAAAAGTCTGAAACACCTCCAAGACAATCATGCATTCCACAATTTGGGGAGAGTCAGGCCTATAGAACTTCACCACAGGTTCTGAGCCCTGAACCATATAAGCTCCGCGACCTGTTTTTGAGCCATCAGTGAAAATGGCAGGGGCTGAGGGCAAAGGGCCCTTTGATGTGACCCGGGGAAAATAGACTAAATTTTTTTCCACGAAGGACAGAATGGGGCTTTTTGGGTAATGGTTATCTATAGGATTTGGAAAAGCACACATAAGAATGCTCCATTCATCAACCGTACCGGATAGAGTCTCTACTTGTTCCTTAGTATAGGGGATGATAAGCTTATCAGGCAACTTTGCAAAATGAGTTAGGCACGATTTCAAACCCAAACAAGCCTGTTGGGCAACCAACTGTGGGAAGTACTGCAGGGTACGAGCTCCCAAGGAATGTCCATGAATCCACAAAAGAGGGCCGTCCTGCCATAACACTCCCGTGGGGACATCCCTTGTTTTTAGAATACAAAGAAGAAGTGGACTAGAAGGGTCAAAGCGTTTAAGCTGTGCCTTCATAAGGGCCTTTTCTATTTTGCTTAAGGCTTGACGAGCTGGCTCAGTGAGCACACGAGGAGAGGTAATCTCAGGATCACCCTCCAAAATGGAAAACAATGGTAACAAATCTGCACGGGGGACATGGAGAAAACCTTGCAACCAATTAATGTCCCCCAAAAGTTTTTGAAAATCATTTAATGTATGCAAGTGGGAGGTATGGATGCAAATTTTTTGAGGTTTCACAGACTGAAGGCCAATGACGGACCCAAGGAAATTTACTGAATCCGTTTGCTGGACCTTCTCTGGGGCAATAAAAAGACCCTTATGTTCCAACGCCTTGACGACCTCCTGAAAGGAGACATGCAAAACATCTAAGGTGGGGGCTGTGAGTAGGATATCATCCATATAGTGGATCATACGTAAAGAGGGGAACTGTTGTCTTACTACAAATAACACTGAGTCTACATAAAGCTGGCACATAGTGGGACTGTTGGACATCCCTTGTGGCAACACACGCCACTGAAAGCGGGCATCAGGCTTCTCATGATTTACAGCTGGTAATGTGAAAGCAAAACGCTCTCTGTCCTGAGGGCAAAGGGGTATGGAGAAAAAACAGTCTTTAATATCCAAAACCATCACTGGCCATTCCCTGGGGAGAGCAGAAAGCGCTGGCAGGCCCCTCTGAACTGGGCCCAGGACCTGCATTTGAGCATTGACAGCCCTCAAATCATGTAATAATCGCCACTTTCCAGAGGACTTTTTAATCACAAATATAGGTGTGTTCCAAGGGGAAATAGAGGGCTCCAGGTGGCCTAACTGCAATTGTTCCTCAATTAACCTCTGGGCTGCTTCCAGTTTTTCCTGTGAGAGGGGCCACTGAGGAACCCACACTGGCTTATGAGTCATCCAGGGTATGGGCACCTGTTCAAAATTGGAAGCAGAATTTTCAGTGGTCCCTAAGAAAAACCCAACCTAAAGCGATCCAGCTTCTCCTCCGGGATGATGGGCTGAGGTCGCCCTTGAAGGTGCTTCCCTAGACCTGAACCTGGAACAAAGCCCTGAATTTTCATCATATTTTTACTAGCTTCTGAATAATCATTGGTCAAGCGGAGATTCATCTGGGTCTGAATATCTCTTCCCCATAAATTAATGGGAACATCCAACACAAAAGGTTGGATTTTTCCCTTTTGACCCTCTGTAGTGGTCCATGTTAACTCCTTTGCACTCATATGTGGTGTTTTAGCAAACCCTAAGCCTTGCAAGATCTGAGCTGATCTCTGCAAGGGCCAGGCTTTTGGCCAAGAGTCCAATTTTATTATACTTTTATCTGCCCCAGTGTCCACCAGTCCTGAGAATTCTCTTCCTTCTATGGTCAGGCGCAGAAGGGGTCTTTGATCCAACTCCAAAGACAAGCAGGTCAAGTCCACACCGGTAGACCCAAGGCTCTTGTCACCCCTTTCCTTATCTAGTGCAGGAAATAGAGAATGGTTAGAAGGCAAAATCAGCAATTGGGCAATACGGTCCCCAGGGGCCACTGACACTGCCCCATAGGGGGAATGACAAAGAATTTTAATTACACCTGTATAATCTGGATCGATAACACCGGGGAAGACTATGAGACCCTTTAAAGTAGAGGAGGAGCGCCCCAAAAGAAGGCCCACCGTATCTCTCGCTAGCGGGCCAGACACATCTGTGTCCAGGATTTGCACGCCCATTTCCGGAGTTAAGACCAATCCGGAGGTGGCACAGAGGTCCAGGCCTGTGGAGCCCGATGTTGCTCTCCGGGCTGAGGCAGCGGGGGACCTGGCGCCACAGTCACCGGGACCTGAGGTGTCTGCATTGCCCCATAGATTTGTGGGCCCTGGGGACGTGGGCCCTTCCCCCCGTTTTTTTGGTCCTGATTACTTGAAAGAGGGGGGAGGGGCAGACCATTAATATCCCTCACAGATCTACATTCATTAGCCCAGTGTTTTCCCTTCTTACATCTAGGACAAGTCCCAGGGGGGCGCTGTGCCGGTCCCACATCTCGGACAGGGGCTGGGCCATCCGCTTGAGGACATTGGCGTTTAAAATGTCCCAATTGACCACATCGGAAACAGCCCTTTTGATTCCCTGTCCGTTGAGCCTTAGCGGCAGCTATGACCGCTGCTGCTAATCCTGCATTAGACAGAGGACCCCCTATCTCTCGACAGACTTTGAGCCAGTCATCCAATGTTCCCCTTCTTACTGATTGTATAGCCTTTTTGCACTCCTTAGTGGCCTGTTCAAATATTAGCTGTTGTATAAACGGCATGGTGTGGTCAGCAAGGCCAATTGTCTTTTCTGCCACTTCCAACATTCTAGCTGAGAAATCAGAAAATGGCTCTGTAGGGCCCTGAACAATCTTAGTCAACTGTCCTGCGACCTCTCCCTTATTACGGAGCTCCTTCCAAGCCTGATAATGAATATTATTAATTTGGATATACACGTCTGGATGGAAATTGAGTTGATCTGTAAGAAAGGGACCAGTCCCCAGAAGCATATCAGAAGTCCAGTCCCAGTCCCCTTTCATAATATTCTGCCTAGCTTGTTCTTGGGCTTTATCAGAAATCAGTGATCTGAAATCCAAATATTGCCCCCTCGTTAGACAAGCCCGGGCTAAGTCTAACCAATCACCAGGAGTAAGGGTGCGCTGCATGAGTCTGCGAAGCAGCATAAGTGAATAGTCAGCAGTGGGTCCAAAGTCTTTGCAGGCCTGAACTAAATCTTTAAGTTCCGTATAGGGGATTGGCTCCCAGCCTCTTTGATTGGTAGTGGTATTCAAAAGAACCGGGAAAGCGGAGGCCAGGCGGGACCACGTCCGCGGCTTAACAAAATGGCAGCGATCCTCGGCTGGGACATAGGGGGGGGGGGAACATGAGGGCGTGGCAGAGCACTAGGCGGTGCTCGGTTCCGAATACCAACTTCCTCTTTTAAGGCACTCCTCCCCCTAACCGCGGGAGGGCAGACACGCCTGCCCACAAACTGAGTATCCTGAGCACAATGCAGAGCTGCCTCCTCTAAATCCTGTCCCTCTGTCCCACTGGAGTCCTCCTGATCAGAAGCAGAACTACTGCCGTGATCATCTCGTATACTCAGGTGTCACAGCGGCTGTAGGGAAGGATATAACCCCACAGCCCCTGCTGCGGCGGGGCCCTAGGGAAGTCCTCACCCCTCCTGTGCATACAGCCGGAGCCCTCATTACTCTCTTCTAACGGGGGTGCCTTCTCCTCTACATGGCAGGGAACCTTTTCCTTGAAATGACTGGCCATATTGGGAACTCCTCCCGGGAAATGACTGGCCCTTTTTTCCTGTACTTCCTTATATAATCTGGGTTTGCTATCCCCACTTGCATCAGATTCTGACAAACTATCCTGATGTTGTCTGAGCCGTCTCCGGCCCTCCTGAAGTGGGTCCGGGTGGCTTCCAGAACGTAAACAAGAATGTATCATCCTCCAGAAAGGGAGGGTACCTCGACCTAAGTGACCCTCCTCACTAGCCGCCTCAAGGTCTTTACCCAGCTTTTCCCATGAGGGCAATGAGAGATCTCCGGACACCGCAAACCATGGAGCCGCAGCATCAATGTCTTTAACAATCTTTTTAATAGTGGCATTAGAGACCTTTAGATCACGTTGTTTCAAAACTTCCTTTATAGGCTGAGTAAAATCAATGGGAGAATACCGGGCACTCGATGTATTACCCATCACGAGCTGGAAGGCTGGAAATGAAACTAACAGCCAGCCCCACGTTATCTACCGAGGATTTATCTGACTCGAGGCTCCAAGGACCAGAGCCGCGTTGTCTACCGCGGGTTTAACCGGTCCAGGCAATCAACAGACTAGGCAAGACAGAAACAAACGCAAAACAATAGAAAGACCCAGACAAAACAAACCAAAAACAGCAAGAACAGCGAGGCCCTCAGACACGGACATGACTGAGACACAGAAAAGAAAAGAAAAAAAAAAGAATGACTTACCGGTACCTTCCTCTCCGTGTGTCGAGTTCTGAATCCTCCTTTGGTCCTTCGCCTGGTGACCACAAGGCTCCCGGCGTCCCGGGATTTCGGCACCACTTTGCGGCGAGCCCCCCCGACCAGCGGGAAAAGAACAATCACCACACGAGGATCCTTCTTGATCACACTTTATTGGAGAGCTTCTTGGTTAACAGGAGAGAGCGGATGGAGAAGGACGCGGGGGCGGGATGTGCAGCTACTTTTATAGGGGGATGGGCAATGAGGCACCCACTGATTGGCTGCTTACCCGCTTGTCACCACCAGGCGCCACGGGATAGGCTCAGGACAGGTTGCGTCAAGCGCATGCGCGTACCTTGAATACAGCTGGCGCGAAAGCACTGTCGTAAAGAAGCTGAACGCCACGAGGTTAGCGCCATCTTGTAAAGGCGGATTAGATGTGGTTTCCTGCAGTGCCAGCGCCATCTAGTGGTGGGGACTAGATGTGGCTCCCTGCAATTAGTGGGTGTGGTGGTTTGAATGCAAATGTATGTCCCCCATAGCATCAGGGATTTTTGATTCAGATTGAGTTTGCAAATGATGTCTCCAGCAGGTGGACCCCTGCTGGGGGAGAGGTATATCACTGGAGTCCTGCTTATCTTTAGGAAGAGCCACCTGGGAGGTGTTAGGTAGGCCTGTGACAAGGAGTCCCACTTATCTTAAGGAGTTTGCTCAACAATGCAGGCCCCAGGAAATGCTTTTCATCCCAGCAGAGCCTCCTGTTTGTCTACCATCAACAGAGCCTCCTATAAGGAAGTAACCTATATTTCTCTAGGCTAGGTATAAAGTAATGTAGAGAAATATAACATTTTGCTCTCTTTACATTTCCCCCTCTGACATGGCACCGAGTTAAATCATTGACTTGTGAGGGATAACATCTAGGGTTTGTTTAGTTTCAGAGGGTGGTGGAGGGGAGGGGGCATATTGTGTCCATAATACCATAAGTTTAATGGATATAATTTTATTTTATATATAACTCTACTTATAGTGTTAATAATGCAGGATCCTAGAGTAAGGCCTAAGAGTACTAGTATCAGGTGCCAGCAATAGAAGAGATAAGGGACGTTTGTCATGGAGATCAACTAAACATAGACTGAAAACAGTTATTATTTTATCTAAAGCCATACATAGGTGCCCTTGTTTTATGTAAAGTAAGTCTAATCCTCTTTTATTTTGTCGCCTTCACTTTCATAGACTTTGGAGTGGTTAGGATGACCTGTTGGGGGCTCTTATAATGTCCAAATATGTCCCAATAGGGTGTCTCTTGATCCAAACTGTCACCAGACTGAAAGGGACGGGGCAAACAGGGTGTATCTGAAAAGCAGCCTTGACTGCCAGAACAATGGACTCCTGGACTCTTTTGATAGAACAGAAGAAACCTTTCATTAGTAAAATCAGTTATCTATTCAACATCCATCCAGGGCAGGGTGGGGGAGAGGTTCCATATAAAATTTTAAATGGAGTACTTTTTTTTTTAAATCTAAGAGGTACATTTGGCCCTTAACAGGGTGAAGGGAAGGAGTCCCATCCATCCTTTGCTGGTCTCTAGGGTTAATTTAGTTAAAGTCTCCTTCAAGGTCTGGTTAATCCTTTTTATCTGTCCTGAACTTTGGGGATGATAGGCACAATGTAATTTCCAATTAATCCCCAGAGGTTTAGTTAATTTTTTAGTGATTTTTGGCAAAAAGATAAGCCCATCATCTGTTCCTATCATGAGGTACAGCCAATAGTGGGGAATAATATCCTCTAACAATTTTTTAGTCACTGTTGGGGCTGTCTCAGATTTGGTGGGGAAGGTTTTTATCTATCCTGAAAGGTATCAACATAAACAAGTAAGTATTTATATCTATATCAATCTGGCTTTACCTCTGCTGAATTAACTTCCCAATATCTGTCTGGCTCTATTTTTTTTGTTGTTGTTCTAATCCCCATTGATGGTACCTTACCAGAGGAGGCATTCAGCTCCAGTTGGCTTAGAGCTGGACAAGCAGAAAGGAATACCTTGACCAGAATCAAAGAGGGCAAGGCCTGTCCTTTGTAGAGTCAGGGACACTGCACACACATGGAGAAAACAATTTTTTTGGAACTGGGCAAGAGGTAAGTAAAGCTTTCTTGCCCTTTTACCTTCAGCAGTCCAGTCACCCTAACTCTACCCTGCTTTATTTCTCCCTCTCATGAGAAGACACTCTAAGTGCTGTCAGGTGACAAAGGATGAAAACATCATTGGTTCCTATGTCCTATGTCCTGCTGGCTGGGGCACAAAGTTGTAGCAGTTAGAAAGTCTCTTCCACAGAGAGGAACTATTCTAATGGACCCTGGAGTGCAGGAAGATAGTCTTGGAAGAGAATATTAGGGAGAAAGGATAAAAGTAAGGAGTTAATGAGAAGTGAACACAGTGAACCAGAACCCAGGTAGATGGAGAGGAATTGTCACTGGGCCATGTGAGCATGAGCTGGCTGAGATTTTCTTCCAGAACTGTTCATTAAATGTTATAGTAGTGTTTCACATGGCTGAATCTGTTTGCATATGGCTTGTAAAACAGATTAAATATTAGCAGAGTTATCAGAAACATATACACAACATTTAAACTTGATAATAGAGAGCCATTGGGTGTCATTAAAGGCTGAACAAATATATTTTTTGTCTCAGAATTTACTTACATATTTTAGATTTGAAAATAACCCTTTTGCCATCCATAGTTTTTTTTTTTTTATTGCTACTATAGAATTAGAACTACTAGAGATGGGGAAAAATGTCTTAAGATCTTGTTTGTTTCCCTTCTTTAAAAGTTCTTGTTGTATTACTTAATAGGCCATTCATATATTTAAAGTATTTTTTACCTTTGGTTATACATTTCTCTCTGAGTGTTTAAGACCAAGCAGATAGACAAAACTTAGTGAAGGATTAATTTAGGAGAATTTAGGAACCCAGAAGTAGCCCTATATCCTACTGGTGTCTTCTGCCTGTTAGGATGAGTCAGGGCCATGCTGGCCAAGTAGTTTTCTCTTCTTTGGGAAGCCAGGAGAACTGATTGTTCCTCAATTGTGACTCTGCTATTTCAGACTGTACACCAATTTTTGTTTGGGTGTCCATATCCTCCTACTCAGGAAGAAAGGTGACTTACCAGGGTGCCAGTGTAGAAGTGTCCCATCATCTCCAGTGGCTTCATGACCTGGGAGTACAGGCCAAAATATTGGCCTTTTTTGGCTTCCACATAGGTGATTAACACACTTAGAAAGGAAGTTACTACATATAGAGCACATTTGATTACTGAAATAGATTTAGTTAAAGAATGACACAAAAGCTTCTTAAAATCATTTTGCCTAACCTTTTAAAATTTTGTTGTCCTGTGACAGCAGAAGCCATATCTGAGGCATAGAAACTAAGCACATCTTACATTTGAACTATCTCATAGCTATAACTACAGGCAGAACCTGTTGCCAGTCTTGAAAACAATATCAATTAATTTACAAACAAATTAATTTAACATAGAAATTGTCAGAAAAGGACAAGTAAGACAGTTTGAAGTCTCAGCATCTGTGTTTGAAAACATCTTTGATTAGTTCAGACACCTGTGTGGGTACCAATTACCCAGAGAACATTGGAAACAGAACCAGAGCTTGAAATTATTTTTTCTCAGATGAGGATCATTGTTTGAGAATGAGGATGTACCCTAAAGTAGGAAATATGTCTTATGAGTTAATTTTGTTATAAGCACTGGACTTAAGATGCCAGAAATGAGACAGTTACTTTACATACAAAAGAGAAAAATCTGGTGTTAGTTGAGCCAAAACAGCCAGGTAAATTCTAATGTAACCCCTGACCAATCTGTTTTGAAAGAAAAAAAACACCATTTCATATCCAATGATTTTAGCTTAATTTTGATAGCCATTGATTTTGTGTACCATAGAAATTTTTATTAACATGAAAATTTTATGTTTTACCCATGACTTAAATTTGATAAAGTGTAAGCAAGTGCCTCAATATATTTTATCCTGAAAATAAGCTTTTTGTTCCTTCTAAAAGTACATTAATTTTAGGCAAAATTTTGTCTTTTTAGATCTCTGACATCCTTTCTACAATACACATATCTTTATCCACATACTTTAACATTCTGATACAAGTCCACTCAAAAGCATTTTTAACAAACATTCTAAGTCTAACATTGAAAAATACCTTTCCAGTTTCTTTAATCATCTCATCTCAAACCATAATTAACCATCTTTCTTATAAGGCTATTAGGAAAATCTACACCAAAATGATTAATCTTATTACCCTCTAACAAAGAAGCAATTAGTCTGACTTCAAAAAATTAACCATCTTATTATGGGAAATTTGTAGAGAAAAAGGATTCCTTAATATTTAGGTCACGAAAAAGTCTCTACCTGACAACCAGACTTGCTTTATAATACCAGTATATATACTTTCAGATTTTATAACCCATGGATTTCAGATATCTTCTATTAATAAACTCCATTAAGACCGGGCATGGTGGCACATGCCTTTAATCCCAGCACTAGGGAGGCAGAGGTAGGAGGATCGCTGAGAGTTCGAGGCCACCCTGAGACTACATAGTGAATTCCAGGTCAGCCTGAACCAGCGTGAGACCCTACCTTGAAAAAAAATAAATAAATAAAAACCAAAAAAAAATAAGAAAAAATAAAAATAAAATAAACTCCATTAAGTACACTTTCTATGACAACCATTTTTAGGATAAACTTCATCAATACCTCTAACACATTTGGAAATATTTTTATTAGGAGTAACTAAGGCAAAGTTTTGTTTCTATTTTGAGGCAGGATGGCCTAGAACTCAAGCAAGTTGCCTCCTCCTTTTAAGTAAAAGAACATGATAATCTTTTTAAATACCTGGCAAATTATGAGTCACCACCTCATAGAGGAATTTGTTGTTTTTAATAAACCTGTATGTAACTTAAGTTGACCTAGAACATAAACTTAGTAATTATATTTATGATATCATGTAACACAGTATGGCATTGTTTATGTAAAATTTCAGCTCACAATAGGCTTTAGTTAAATCTGTCTTTTAAAGACCAAAAAAAAAAAAAAAAAAAAAAAAACCTTGAAATAAATCAAATGTCAACAAAACTTTAGGAGAGACCTGTTGGACTATTGAATTAATAAAGAAACCAAAAAGTATCTATAAACAATGTCTTATTTGTTTAAAACCCAAACAAAAGAGGAAATATCAGGCAGAGTTCAAATTAAAATTATGTACTTATTTTTATCAAACAATTTAAAAGTCACATGGTTTAAATGTATCCCATTGGGACCTCCTGTCTCAGCTTCCCAAGTAGCTAATATAATATGCCCAGCTCATTTTATTGTTTCTCTCTCTCACTCTTTTTTTTTTTTTTCCCTTAAGATCTTTAAAGTGCTTTTTAACCAGTTTTAAAGGAGATTTTTTTCAACACAATGATTTTGAACCATATCTTCAAAGTTCAGGACAAGACAAAGGACAATACAACACCAAACACAAACATGCTAAAAATAACAACTCTCCTGACATTGCCACTTGGCTGCCAAACCAAAACTGAACCAGAAACAGACCTCCATTGGAAATCTCTGAACGGAGCCAGAGAGGGTCAAGGGTGGCCCCCTGATCCCTCATGCAGGGGAATTAATGCTGTGTCCAGCTTCCCTCTTGGGCCCAGAAAAGAGCACAAAACCAGGAAAACCAGAAAGAAAGGAAAAACAAAAAGAAGAATGGAAAATGCACCTCCGAAGGTTTCTTACCCAATAACGGAGGGGGCTGGCAGTCCTAGGCAAAAGTTCCCCATCAATGGCTTGCTACCATCTCCAAAACCAGGAACATGCAGACAGATGGAATTATAGTTCTTGGCCTGAGAATTTTTTTTTTTCTCCAGTACGGTCACCCAAGAGTCAGGAAGGGAGGTCTTGAAATGTGGATCCAGGGTGAGTCCCCAGATGTTATGAGGTCTGGTGTCACAAAGTAAGACCACTGACTCATGGAATGTGAGGCAAAATGTTATTGGGTAAAAAAGAAAGAAAGGAAATAAAAAGAAAGTCTGGTATATCAGGTCTGCGTCCAAGACATAATCTCAGGCAGGCAGCCCTAAATGTTCAGAGTGTCATCTTTTATTGGAAATAAAAACATGATGTTAGGAAAAAAAAAAAAAAAAAGGATGAAAGTTAAACCCTAAATCACAGTTTACATGTGACAGTTATAGGAGTAAAAGTAAAAAAAGGAACTTGTAAACAGATCTGTTGGTCAGTTTCAGCAAGCACCACCTGGGGGGTGCAAGGTAGGCCCATGACCAGGGGTCTTGCTTATCTTAAGGCTTTGCTCAACAATGCAGGCCCCAAGAAATGCTATTCATCCCAGCAGAGCCTCTTGTTTACCTGCCATTAGCAGAGCCACCTGTTTGTCTACCATCAACAGAGCCTCCTATAAGGAAGTGACTTCTATTTTTCTGTAGGTGAAATGTAGGGGAAATATAACATTTTGCTCTCTTTACACTGTGGAATCAGAACTTTTGCTCTGGTATCTTGACTGGCTACTAAGTACCAACATCATTGTTCACCTGAGTCATAGGATGAATGGGCCAAAGAACACAAATTTGCCTCCTCCTCAATAAAATAAAGTCTTCCTAAAATGGGTAGACAACAATGCAAAAAAGTGAATGGAAGTCAGACAACTGAGACATCTCCACCAAGGATGTCTACTCCTACTATGGAAACCACAAATGAAATTATAGAGAAATCAACAGAAATTCATTCCAAAAATGAAATCACAACAACCAATGTGACCCAGATTAAAGCAATCATGGAATTTGAAGCAAACTATCAAAGAACCAACAATCATGACAATGAAATTGAGCAGAATCATCTCCTAGAGCATTCTTCTTTCAACAATAGGCTTAACTTGATGGAAGAAAATGTTAGACCCCTCTAAAGAGATATAAATAAATTGAAGGTAAGTCAAGAAATGGAAAACCTCAACAACTGATTGGTTGATTAAGCTTAATGAAGACTTGATCAAATGCAGGAATGAACTAAAAGACGCATCAAGAAAACCAGAATTCAAGTTGAAATCATACCTCAAAAAAGAGATGGACATTATACAAAACAACACAACAGAAAAGAAAAATCAAATACAATTTATGAAAACCTCTCTAGAAACACTCACCAACAGAGTTACTCATAGGGAAGACTGAACCTCTGACCTGGAAGATAAGACAGAAGAAATTGATTTGTTGGCCAAAAACTTTGCTAAGTTCAGAAAATCAAGTGAAGAGAATATGAGGGAACTGTAGGACACTCTAAAATGACAAGAAGAGAAATTAAAAAATCTGCAGTTTATCACAGGAAAAATTCAAGCAAGTTTAAAGTTACTTGTAAAAAGTCTGGATTTAGGTTACTGAAGTTACAATTGTTAAATTGACTACCATTATTAAGGGGGACAAATGCTGTGTATTGGGACAAAGTAAAAGATGCCTAAGGGAAAAAGTCTACCCATGGAAGTCTCCAATGTGTAAGACTACAAAGTATTTTCAGGAAGAAGGCTTAAAGGAAGAATTCTAAAGAAGTAACTTCTCTTCAAAGTCCACGTTTACTTCCCCCTGGATTTACAAATCTCCCTATGTTACTTACCTGGTATTAGTCTTGGAAACATGAAAAAAATCAGGGAAGTGGGTAATGATGTGCACATGATTCAAGAAGCAAGTAAAATGTGACTAAGTGAGGGTTGAAATCCCTATATAGAAGCTCAGTAAGGCCATTGTACAAAGTTGAACTTTTTCCAGAAAAAGTTGAGATGCTTCTTGGCAAACAGTTTTGAAATCCCTGTATTAGAGGGTAAGGGCATTGTGTGTAGCTGTAAAGATGAACTATGGTTTTTAGTGTAGACCTGAAGATGTTGTGGATATAACTGGACTATGGAATGGCTGCTGTGTAGAGCCCAGGACAGTATTTTCCCCAGGCTGGTTAGCCCAGCTAGAGAGGCAGAACTGGAATTCACAGGCTTTCCTCACTGGTTATAGATGTTCGACTTGAACTGCAGATGTTTCAAGTTTGTCTACTGGTTATTAATTTTTCAGTGGTCCAGTCACTCCTTGTTAAGTCTTCTTGAAATAGAAATGTTTATTTTTGTCCCATTGTGTTAGAAGTAATAACTTGTGTTTTGACCTTATGGGCCTCACAGTTGAGAAACAGTCTTAAATCTCAGATAAGAATTGGGACTGGTGAACAAGGATAAAGTTAATAAATACTAAAGGTAGATTTGAATTTTGTCTGAAAGTAAAGAGAAAGATTATAGAGGTAAGTTAGAAAGGGAGGAACAGGAGACATTTCTGGTAAGAAGTAAGGTTTTATTTCAGGGTAACAGAGAGACACATAACATTTTAAAACAGAAATGTGAAATTCTTGCATGGGTTTTTGCTGGGGGTGGAGGGGTAAAAGGTTGAGTTTGTGCTGGCAGAGAAGAGGAGAGAAAAGGATTAGCAAGTGTGAAGAAAGAGAGTTTCTTTGAACTTCTTCATTCTGAGATAGCCAATGTGAAGTAAAGTTCCCAGAAAAGCACTGAATCTGTTGCACCTACTTCCAGCAGGCTGAATGGACTGATAGAACTCAAGTACTCACAGAGAGATGGAATGTTCCAAGTCAGAGCCAATTTATCTTGGCCTATGTTTATCAGTTTAATAGATATTTATTGCTCACCTCTGTGTCTGAGCTAACATCCTAGTGACTGTCAGTTGATCAGATGCAATCCTTTCTGGCATATAAGAACAGACCTCCAGTTTGCACCAACCCAAGGACTAAGAATGTCCTCAGATAGCATCTGAGACCTATGGTGGTGATTGCCCTGCTTTTCTATAACCCATCTACCAGATGATCAGCCAGTGTATTTGAAAATGTCTTGATTTGTGAGCTTCTTTTGTTCTGTTACTATAAAACCTGCTTGAAATTGTTATCATGTTGGAACATGAAATTGGGGTAATCTACATCTGTGCCCCTGGGCCATGGTCACTCATACTTTGCTCCAGAATAAATTATAATAATTATATAATGGCTCCAGAATAAATTCTCTTTTCAGGTGAGAACTTTGTCTTTTGTGTTCACACCAGCCAGGTATCTGGCTCCCCTGGGGTTATGGAGTTGCAAGGGACAGTCTGTGGACAGAGTACGTGTAGTCCAGCACTAGTATGTTGAATTCCTGAGATTTGTTAACTCCTTCACTGAATGCAATTTTTGTTGTGAGATGGTCATGAATCTATGGGAGCCAGGGGTGAAATGCGGTGGTTTGAATGCAAATGTATGTCCCACATAGCATAAAGTATTTTTTATTAAGAATGAATTTGCAACTTGAATTCTATCAGGGTGAGTCCTGCTAGGGAAGAGGTGTGTCACTGGGGCAGATCTCTTAAAAGTTTGAGCTTTGAATGCTCACATTTCCTGAATACTGGTAATTTCTCTCTACTTTTGATCTATGGAAGTATGCCAGCTTCTTCTGCCATGATGATGCTTCCCCTGGGTCTGTAAGCCAGAAATAAATCCTTTCTCCCATAAGTTGCTTCTGGTCAGGTGTATTTCCTAGCAATGAGAAAGTAACAGCATCAGTGGGAATACAAAATACTATAGCCATTTGGGTAACAAGTACAAAAGTTTTAAAGAATTAGAAATATATTTCCAACATACCCAGCTATACTACTCCTGGACATATACCCTAAGGACTCCATACTGTACTACAGAGACACTTGCACATACTTGTTTATTGCTGTTCCACTTGCATTAGCTAAGAACTGGAATTAGTCTAGATGACCAACAGCAGATGAATGGATAATTAAAATGTGGTACAGATACATGATGGCATTCTACTCAGCAGTATGAAAAATGAAATTATGAAGCTTACATTAAAATTGATGGGTCTGGACAGAATGATATTATGTGAAGTGACCCAAATTTAGAATTAACAAAGCTAGATTTTCTTTTGATTTAAGGGACTTAGTTTGCAATATCTATATGTATGTATAAATGGGGGGGTAGGTTAGACCTATTAATGTAGACTTAGACCTACAAATGTAGACTAGTAATAATAAGTAAGTATAAAAAGAGATGTGCTGAAAGAGGGTTGAAGAAAGGGAAAATGGACATTTGACATGTAAACAGAAGGGGGAAGGGTATTAGGGGTAGGGAAGATAAACAACAGAAGGTAGAATGAGAATCAACCAAGACAAATTATATTTGAAAATGAAAAATTTAAATAATACCTGAATTACTGTAAAATCAAATAAAATCAGAAAGAATATTTTAGTTTTGATTTTCCTATGATTTTTCATCTGTGTAAGATAAGAGAATTAGATTTAATCATAAATTGGGTTTCTTTGTTTTTTTTTTTTTTTTTCAAATAAGAATACAATGGAAGAAATGGGTAGGAAAGAATGTTCTTATTTTTCAGGTTCAAAGATGGAAAACACTGGCTATTATTTTGGTATAAAACAAGCAAACATTAGAATAGATGTAAAACTATTTTATTTCATCAATAAAAGCATCCTTTTAATTATCAATATTCTTTTTTTTAAATTAATACTGTGATGCACGTTCTACAGTAATGCTAATGGAGCTACTGACAACACTCCAGTGAATGGAGGAGTGTAATGGCACAAGACACTCACCTGGAATACCAGCAATTGCTCCCTCCTGTCCCTACTCCAGCTGCAAGTGGTCTTGGGATAAAGCTAGACTATACAGGAGGTAGAAGGAAGGTTCCATGATGTAGCCATCCAGGGTGGGATGTTGATGCAGCATCTCTTCAGTTACTCATGCTCCAGTAAGCAACCCATAACCCTACTCTACAATAACCACAGTAAACTCATCATTCCACCAAAATTGATTTTGGTACAATCATACTTTGGTAGGTAGTCTGAGCCCTATCTGTGGTGAGTAGAAGGGTGTTTGCATCACCCCAAAGGAAAAGTTTACTTTTCTACTTGGCACCTAATATGGCTCATGCAGAATCTAAGATCAGTTTGATAGAAGCAATGGCTTAGTCCCGGCTATGGGTAGTAAGGCAAAGAAACTGAAGTTGAGAGTAAGGTATCCATGGGGGAATCCTAACATTGCCATCCTGCCCTATGTGGTGTGTGGTAAAGGGTCTTATTGTGGCAGCTGTGGTTGCATGGGCTATGTCATGGGTAGCAAGACATGTAACTAAGGCTGAGCCATCAGAAGGAACAGTGTGTGCTTGAAGAATTCCCGGGTGGGTTGTCTTACATGCTGTGGTATGTAGTAGCATGCATGCTTGGTAAGTGAGGTCTACCTCAGGAATATAGGGCTGCCTTGAAAATAGCTGAAGGATTAGAGAATGTGTTAAAGTTCCTGAGCATGGTACATAAGGGACTAGTCTTTTGGCAAGCTTTTGACAAGTAGCCTGGCCATTACTATTGGTAATAGGAAATGTATCTTAGGCTGAGATGGCTGTGCAAATAACTTAGTTGTGTAAAGGAGTTGTTGCATATGGAAAGGAGAGGTGGCCAGTGTCCTCTGCATTACTCTCTGATTTGATAAATAAATTAAATAGAAGAGAGAATAAGGTAAAAGTGAGAGTTCATAAAGTTCAAAATAAACCTAGAAAAGATAAGAGAGAGGCCAGAAAGATAAGGAAAAAGGGGTCAGTTATAGTCAGTTGGAGGAAAAAATGGCAAGATTTTTGTTGACCTGGAGTTTGTAAGGATAAAATTGACAGAAAGCCAAATGAAGTGTTAGTTGGCCTCTGGAAGACTTTAAGACCTGAAGAATGGCCTTCACAGGGTATGAAATGATAGGGTAGTGTAGGTGTAAAGTACTAAGCATATCACAGGGGAGGACAAAAACCTCAAACCCAGAGTGAGCCATGCAGAGTTATCTCCTGCCCAAAATTATGCTTGGGGTGGAAATTGTTGGCTTACCAGATGTGGTTGAGAAAGAAATACTGCAGAAGACTTCAGCCTCAGAGTTAGCCCCTGGAGTCAGTGGGGTGGGAAGATCAATCTGCAAGATTAGGCACCTCAGCAAGGCTAAAGAACTGCCTAACTCACCTTTGACCCTGGACCTGGCAAAACAGTTTGAGTGGACCCCATTGATCACATCAGGGATGGGATGATATAACACAGCACTATGGAAGTACCACAGAGTAAGAAAGGGGCATGGAAAGTGGACAATATCTATGGATTACTGAAGGCTAGAGGGGGTGCTACCTCCAACTTATGGTGCCCTTTTTAGGAAATAGTTGATGTAAACTTATGTACTCCTTTCATGCTAATTTGCCACCCCCCCAAAAAAAAAAAAGAAATAAAAAGAAAAGCTATTGACACTGTTGGTGTTTGTTCCGGAACTAAATGATAAGACCTCCATTGCTGAAGACATGGCATGCTTTGGTCACAAGACATGGAGAATGCATACTTGAACTGGTCTGGAAGCCTTCTTCTCCCTTCTGGCTGGGAGGCTTTCATGGTGATAAAGGGGCTGTATATTGAATTCTGCGGGAGAAAATTAACATTCCTGCTAAGCTGTGGGCCCCAAGTACTGCATTACCAACATGCCAGGCAAGGTGTTACTGCTTGTGTTATAATTGCATGACTTTTGTAGGTACAGCTGAGTTTTTCATTTGATTTAAGGACCCACTCCACAGGAGAGAGCTTTTTCCTCAAAAGCCTGAAGCTGGGGAAGTGCTAGGCCCTAGTCATTGGCTACTGGTATTGTTCATGAGATGGATGTGATGATGATCCTTTCAAGCTCTCTGCTAAACATTTTTGCTTGTGTCCATAGGGTATCACCTCTATATTCGCTGCTGTTTGCCTCGATGGTTGCTGATGGAGAGACTTCTAAGAGGTTAAGCTGCTGAGAACATGTGGCATGGCTACCCATTGCTTATGAAAGGACACTAGACATGACTCTTCCTCTGCCAAGGCTCAGAAAACTCCAGAAGAGGTGGCAGAAAGAATTGAGTCAAAGGAAAGAGGTGGAATGTCATATGGTATTTCTCCTCTGGGCATAATATGAAACCATCTTGAGGTAAAGAATGCTTTTGCCTGGTAAAAGTGTACAGTACATTCAAGGAAAAGATGATTTCAACATTTAAGTGGAGAAAAATTGAGCAAGAAGATATAGGAATGTGAGAACCAATACTAAGGAGTAAAGTCAACGCATTAGATACCTAAATGAGGTAATAGAAGGAAGATGGATTGAGTCATCATGCAAAAGACAGTAGAGTTTAGGGCTGGAGAGATGGCTTACAGGTTAAGGTGTTTGCCTGCAAAGCCAAAGGATCCCTGTTCGATTCTCCAGGACCCATGTAAGCCAGATGCACAAGGGGGTGCATGCATCTGGAATTCGTTTGCAGTGGCTGGAGGCCCTGCCACGCCCATTCTCTCCCTCTCTCTCTCTGCTCTCTGCCTCTTTCTCTCAAATAAATAAATAAAGTATATTTTAGAAAAAGACAGTAGAGTTTATATGGATTTTGCTTGTAATATACATATGTAATTATAGTAAGGTGTATTTTTGGTATACCAAAGAAAAGAAAAACAGGGCTTCAAAAATCTTAAGGAAGTGCTCTACTACATAGATATCTATAGTAAAATTTTAATTTTTGAATGGAATTTGAAGACACTGAGGTAATGAAGAGGGCATGATAATTCAGAAGAGTAACTAAAGGAACCAAGTGATGAGAGTCCTAGAAGAACCATCCATCTGTATAGTAAAGCAGACAATATTTAATAAGAAAGAGTCTTGAAAGGATGACTACATTGACTAAACTGATTGAAACAAAATGACATTTTCTTAGAAGTTGATAAATAATTGTAATGATGATAGAGTTGCTATGTGATATAATCTGACAAAAGCAAATTCTGAAATAAGCACTTTTACATGACCACAAAGCATTAGGTAACAGCAGTGCTTTCATAGTAGCAAGCAACAAAGGGCTACACCTAAACTCAATGATATAGGAATGAATGGTGGAAGTAGATAATAAAAATAAAATCATGAGCAGAATTCCCTGTGAAGTAGCATTTTATGAGAATTAATAGATTTATAAAGTAAAAACTTGAAGAAAATATACAAGGAAAGAGGTGGGATATGTTTTAAAGAGATTTTGTAGACACAGAAATGTTTGGAAAGACAGTTATAGAGTATATATTAAAAAAAAAAAATAGGGCCAAAACATGAGAGACCATGGTTGACTCTGCTTTGTAGAAACTTCCTGTAACTTAAAAAAAAAAGTATAAAATGTATAAGCAAATAGTCTTGGTAAATTGCAGCCATTTCTGTTCATGTTGTAGAGGGAATCTATCTGGAACTTCCTTTTCTTCCCTCAAACTTTAAATATCAGATTCACTCTTGCACATTGTGGAGAGAAGGACCCATTTAATTATATTTTTCTTGAACTCTGTGTGGAATAGGGTATTCAGAGACACAAAGAAAAATATTTATTACTATGTGAAACACGATTGCTGTTTTTACACCTCAAGAACCTTAAATCGTCATTGCACTTTCCACAACACTTGGAAAGTATTTAGATGATGCCTTTTTAGTTATTTTAGAGAGAGTGAGTGTGAGAGAGAAACAGAGACACACACACACACACAGAGAAAGAGAGACAGAGAGAGAGAGAGAGAGAGAGAGAAATTGGTACACCATGACCTCAGCCAGTGAAATCGAACTCCCAACACTTCCGCCACCTAGTGGCCATGTACCACCTTGCGCTTGCCTCACTTTTGTGTGTCTGGCTTAGGTGAGATCTGGTGAGTCCACCATGGATCCTTAGGATACACAAGCAAGTGTCTTAATTGCTAAGCCATCTCTCCAACCCTTAGAAATTCTTTTTTGTTGTTGTTGTTTATTTTTTAATTATTTATTTGAAAGTGACAGAGAGAGAAAGAGGGAGAGAGAGACAGACAGAGAGAGAGAGAGAGAGAGAGAGAATGGGCCCGCCAAGGCCTCCAGCCACTGCAAACGAACTCCAGATGCGTGCGCCTCCTTGCGCATCTGGCTAACAAGGGTCCTGTGGAATGGAGCTTCCAACCGGCAACCATTGGAAATTCTTTATAGAGCTCAGTAAACATGAAAAGCTTGCTGTCTTCAAAGAGGTCCACATGATTTGTATTATTTTGTGGAATCTAAAATATGTGCTGGGCCTGGTGGTACAAACCGTTAATCCTATCACTCAGGAGGCAGAGGTAATAGGATCTCCATGAGTTCAAAGCCAGCCTGAGACTACATAGTGAATTCCAGGTCAGTCTACACAAATTCATACTCATACTCTCATTGTCTACATTTTATTTTCCTACCTTTCCACATATTAAGATTATTGAATACTATCTTATACCTAAGGAATATGGTTATATCTTATTTTTAGGGCCCATTATTAATTTTACTTTTGCTTATAGGAAAGTATTTTGAGACTTGAAAATCATGACAACTTCTTTTCATTAAAGTAGTTTTGTACATATTTTGTGTTTGTGTGTATATACATGTAGGTATAGGTTTAAGTGTGTGCATGTGGAGGTCAGAGGGAATATTCTGTGACTTTCTCAATTTCTGTCACCTATATTAACTATTACAGTCTTTTTCACTTGAACCCAGAGCTTACCAGTTTGGCTAGTTGAGCCATGCAGCTTAGCCTGGGGACTCCCAGTCTCAGCCTTGTGGTCATCACATACAAGCACAGGACCAACAAAGCCATCTCCTTAGCCACTACACTATTTTCCTGGTAAACAATATAATGCCAACTAACAGCTTTCTTAATATCCTCTGTTTACCAGTCATAAGGGGAAAAAAAAAGGTTCTGATTAGTGAAAGAACAGACTTTATACTGATTTCCTTCTCAAGGACCCCACCTCTGCTGTAGAAGATTCAACTGAACTCCCCATTTGAAAAAGCTTATCCACTGTTTTTATTCTCAAAAACTCATCAAATTTACTATTATCACAACGAAGAATTAAAAAGCTCTCTGGTTGATTAGGGTTTAGAAATGTTTTCTGTTTAAACAAAAATGTGCAACTTTTTCATATATGTTATATTGATACTCATTCATTATTTTTCCTGTGGATTAGTGCACCAGAAATAATAACTTGAAATTTATTATCTTTAACCTAATATAGATAATTATTCATAGACATATACAAAGGCTAACCTAATCTAGATATCCTCTCACAGGTAATTCTAGGTCCTATCCAGGTGAGAATCACTACAAATCATTCCTAGTCTACCAATCTTAAACTCGATATCCAAGCATATCATCACACTTACATCATACCCTTCTACCTCTTGTCTTCATAGATTCATGGCCACCCTCATAATGCAAATTGTATGGTGTCCACTTAAAAAGTAATTATACTTTTCAAGAGTTCCAACACTAACCTTACTCACTAAACCATTTCTCCAGCCCTGATTAGAAATATTTAAGAATGGTATTTCCTTTGAAATTAATTAAAGAATAAAATTTGTAGTTATGTTATCTTAGTTATTTGTACATTTCTGCATGCTTGGGAAGGATGATTAGAAATTTGCAATTATAATTATCCCTATACTAGGCAGCAGGTAAATTATTATTCATACTATTTATTTTAATCATCTAGCATTTTCTTATTAAAAAGTCTTGATATATGCCAACATATGTAGAACTTTGTACTTTTACAACTCTTCATTTTAAAATGTCCTGTTATTTATCATAAGATCTGGAAATATTTAACTTTGCTACCAACTACAACATGAGATTTTACTAGATTTAAACTTTCTCTCCAGGCTGAGCCTTCCTGCAAAAATAATTCATACAAGTCTTCCACAGTTCTCTTCAGTTAAGCATTAATGCTAATATGACTCCCTTGTATCTTTGCCTTTTAAAGTCTCTAGAATTTTCACTCTTTAAACATATATTTTGTTTACGGATTGTAATTGTTACCTGAATATGCAAAAGCAGAAATGCAAATCATGCCTTTTCATTAAAGAAAATAATTTAGTGTGGGACTTTAATCTCCTATTTAAGGAAAGAAAATCTAATTATTTCCAACTTAGCTATTTTATGTAAACAAACACATAATTAGAATATAACTAAACTAACGTGATTATAATTAATGTAACACACCTGCAAAGTGGTTATGTAAATCAGTCTGAAGTAAATGCCCTAGATATTTACATTAACCATTAGCATAAAATCAAAACTTTAATGATATAATATGCTTTCTATTTTGTTTGCATAAAAGAAACGAGTCCTTTGAGATTTTTTTCCTTTGAGATTTTAATATCTCATAGCAGTTGTTGTTATTGTGATAAGCATTGAAAATTTCTCTAAATATATTATGACCTGTATTTTCTTTCATATATAACTTAAGATACCCAAACACTATTAATAAACATTGTTAAAATTTATGGAAACATAGGATAAATTACTTAACATTTTCCAAGAAAGGGAAAAATGTTTTAGAATCATTGAAAAAAAATAGTCTTATACTCATATATCTTGTTTTCTTTCAGATGAAAGCACAGAATATTCAGAATTTATGGCTACTGTTATCCACAAATGATATTTTCTGATATAAAAAAGCAAGAAAATCCTGCACTAAGTGGTGACCTATTTTTATCACTACTTCCATTCCTCTGTTACTAAGCAACCAAAAGACCCTGGGAAAAAAAGATTTGCAACACTTTTACATATATCATGCACAGTAATATAACCTGAATGTGTTTTATATACCCAATAAAAAATAATACTTTTGTGTTTGTGTTTTCTAGGACTTACAAAACTGCCATAACACTGCACATCAAAGTTTTCCAACACTATATATTTTATAGACATTTTTATTTCAGGACATATTTTTTTCATGTAGGATCCAGAAGATTCAATTTTTAAAGCTTTTTAAATGGATACTGCACTGTGATAGCTTGATCTGACCACAGAGGATCCCAAATCTTCTGCACTTTTTCTGATAACATGTTACCTCAGGCAACCTTTGTACTGTTTTCATCCTCTATCATTAATTATCTATAATGCACTCTCTTCCTCACATAAATTAAAAATTAAATTTAATCATCTACCAACTATTTCTTTCAAAACTAGTAAAATTCGTTTCCTTATATTTAGACTAACTTCAGTATAGCCCTTCACTAATTAATAATATGTTCTTAAGTAAATTTATGTAATAACATAACTATCACAGGTTCTATATATGATAATAATATTTTTCTTCTGTTTTTAAAACTTTTGGCAATATCTAGAATATATATGATCATATTAACCCCCATTCTACTATCTTACCCTTTCCTATTTCCCTTTTTTCTTCACAATAATATAGCCCCTATTTCCTATTTTTCTTTTCTATTTGTTTGTTTTTTTTTCTTTTGTAACTCGTTGTTTTTACTTGTGTAATCTTGCTTGTTTCACTAAAATAAGATTTGATTTAATACCAGTATCTTTCAGCTGATTTGTTATTATTCAATTTATATTTTTGACAATACCATGGATGTGTATCATGTGTTTTGAAGCTATTTTCACCCTCCACTCCTTATGAATACTTTCTTCATTGAAACTAGTTCTCTTCCTAACTCCATGTCTTTTCATCTGCGATCTACTGAGTGTAGTGAGGTTGTTCCTATAAGTCTGGTTGGGGGTTATATACTGCCTGTTGCAGCCAGGTTCACATTACTCACAAAAATCACCTGACCAAGAGC
This sequence comes from Dipus sagitta, assembly GCA_036346955.1. Classification (NCBI taxonomy): domain Eukaryota; kingdom Metazoa; phylum Chordata; class Mammalia; order Rodentia; family Dipodidae; genus Dipus; species Dipus sagitta. Next base: position 85,981,280 of record CM070771.1, on the reverse strand, counting down.
AGCTTTTGGGAAGAAAGGGTTTATTTTGGCTTACAGACTCAAGGGGAAGCTCCATTATGGCAGGGAAAACAATGACATAACAGAAAGTGGACATTACCTCCTGGACAGCATCAGGTATGCAACAGCAACAGGAGACTGTGCTAAAAACTGGCAAGGGGAAACTGTCTATAATATCCGTAAGCCTGTCCCCAATAAACTGTGCCTCCAGGAGGTGTTAATTCCCAAATCTCCATCAGCTGGGAACCTAGCATTCAGAAAATGTAAGTTTATGGGGAACACTTGAATCAAACCACAACAGAATAGAATCTGGGTCCCTAAGTTTTGCTGGCAAGCACTGTAACCAAAATACCTGACACTGTGAGGGACATTCATTAACATTCAAAGCACCACACCAAGTAACCATCAACAGTGAATATTTCCTCAATGAAGGTAGGGACTTCATGATTATTAATATACCAAAGTATATTTAACCTTTTTATATCACTTAAAAATGAGACATCATCATGACAGGTTATTTGCTGCTAAGTAGGTTAAACCATGAGTTGCTTGGACAGATATTGGTTATTTTTTTCCAGTCATTCATGTAGCACCTTCTGGCACTAGACACACTGACTGTCTGGGGACTGACTCTCTTCCAGCTTCCAGCCATATCACTACATGTTATGTGTCAACTGCATATGTGTCTTCACCAGTAGAGTCTTATCACTAACCTTTGGTGGCTTACCAAGTACTCTGACAGATATCTGTTATTCTTTTAGGAAACCTTGTAGGTCTCTCTGATCAAAAATTCATTGTGGGGCTGGAGAGATGGCTTAGTGGTTAAGCGCTTGCTTGTGAAGCCTAAGGACCCCGGTTCGAGGCTTGACTCCCCAGGACCTACGTTAGCCAGATGCATAAGGGGGGCACACCCGTCTGGAGTTTGTTTGCAGTGGCTGGAGGCCCTGGTGTGCCCATTCTCTCTCCCTCTCTCTATCTGCCTCTTTCTCTTTCTGTCTGTCACTCTCAAATAAATAAATTAAAAAAATAACAAAAAAATTTAAAAAATGCATTGTGGATGATAGTCACCTGCTGGTACTGGGAGTTACAGGTCAGTGCCCATGAAGAGAAGGAAGAAAAATATAAGTAATATAAAACAGTTAGAGAGAAGAGGGAGGGAGGGAGAGAGGGGGAGAGAGAGAGAGAGAGAGAGAGAGAGGGAGAGAGAGATGCTGTAGAAGATTAAGGTCAGTCTTTATTTTACTCTCTACAGTGCCCTGTGACTCAGGTGTTCCCTCTAAGGGCCTGGAGATGCTCACCGAAGTGCAATAGTGGTGCATGGTGCATAGCCATGGTGGGAAACCAACTGCTCTTGATTTGGCTAACTGATCTGCTCACTGGAACAGAACCCATAACTGGAGCTGGGAAACACGTCAGAACTATATCCAAAAATGAGCCCGCTCTCCATTACCAAGCTACCACCAATCATGGGCTACAAGAGGGCCTGCATCTATTAAATTATCTCTAAAAAAAAAAAAATAAGGGTTATTCCATTTATCTGGTGCTAACTTTACTCTCTGTTGGAGAATCTGCCTCTGTTTTTCAGATGGATGCAGATCCTAAGGAGATAACCACCCCATCATACCTCAAAAAGGGCCCCAGATGAAACTAAGAATAACTGGCGAGACAAGCAAGGATGCTGTTTTCTTGGTGAACCTGGTTCCAGCACAAGGGTGAAGGAGATCAACACAAAGAAAAAGCAACTCCAACCAAATCAGATATCCAGAGACAGAGAGGCCCCCAAGACCTCATCACTGCAGCAGACCTAAAATGAACCCAACATAGCTCAGGGAAATTTTGCAGAAGAGGGGGAGGAAAGAATGTCAGAGCCACATGTTGGGTCATGATATGCAGAGACATTTATCCTACCCATAACTGTGGGCTAACTCCAGAATGCATGACCCATATACCTCAACAAGGAGGGGCCTAGGGGGAGGGGATAGTACATGAATGAGCCAATGGTACCAACTTGACTGTATTCACTGAGTACAAAACTAATTAATAAAAAAGCAAAAAATGAAAAGAAGAAAGACAACTACAATGAATAAGTAACTAGGCCATAGGTTGGATATTTTAATTCTATAGGGCAATATCTGCCATAAAACTAGGGCACATAATATAACCATTATCTATAACATACATGTGTATACTGAGACAAGGAGTCTGGGTCTGAGGGAGGATGAGTAGTATGAATGCATTATTCTCCACATCCCAGAAATGAAGAGTATTATACATACAAGCCAGAGTTTCTGTAATAAATAGAACTGTCAATATCACATAAACATATGATGGTAAAAAATAATACATCAATCCTATGTAAGCAAACTCACATTCAGTAAGTTATGATCTAGTATTTTATTTAACTTAAAATTGATGTAGACATTTAATTAATGTCTATGAGTTAATTTAACATGACTATATTTCAAGTTACAAGAATTGACATTCTTCTTTTTAATTTATTTATTGATGATTGAATATGTTTAGTAAATATTTTGGTAACATTCATGCCCATTACCCTCACATACTTCTTTTTTCTTCCTGTTGAAACCCTTTTCCTTATGAACTGGTCCCCCTTCTATTTCCATGTTTTGCCTTCTCATTTTGGAACCCACTAATTTTAGCAAGAGTTTGTTCCACAAATATGCATGGGGCTTATTTCCTGAAGCATCAGTAGCACTACAGGGCCTATAAGACTAAAGCAATTGATTTCCTACTTCTGATCAACCAGGCACTGTTAATAGTTCCTAATGGAGGGATAGAACCTCATAAGCCCATATGTGAACCATGATAGAATGTTGACAGCCTAATCTTGTGTAGGCCTTGTGCAGATAAATATAGCTTGTATGAATTCATGAGGGCCACATCCTTGTTCTGTCGAGAAGACTCTATTCACTGCACTCCAACCCAGTCTTCAGGTCTTACTCTCTTTCTGCTCACTCTTTCACAACAGTTGCTGAGCCTTGGGGAGCTGAGCCCTCAACTTTCACTTATTCTTGGTGGATTTAACAGTTATGAGTCTCATTAACCACCAATCACTAAAAAGAGAAGCTTCAGTGACTAACACTAATCTATGGGGTAAATAATATTTAGAAAGTTAGACAGTATGATGTTGAACTACCATTCCTCCATTTTCTTTCTACAAAATACTGAAAAGTTATTTTTTTTTAATGATGGACATTACTGTATTAACAGATCACCTATTGGTCATATTCCCATAAGGTTATACTCTTACATCCCCTCTCCTCCACCTCATTAGAACTGAGGGTCTTTCTCAGTGTGGAAACTGGTTTTGACTTTGGGGTCACGAATACACCTGTCAGTCGGTGGGGGGGGGGGGAGGATGCCTCAGGATACTCTTTCTCTCCCTGTGGATATTGTAATCTTTCTGCCTTCTCCTTGGCAATCTATCCTGAGCATTGGTGGATGTGTTATAAGTCCTCTGTATTGTTGAGCTCTCTACCTCTGAATTTATGATTGTTGAGTTTTAAGTGTCCTCAGCTTCTATTGCCATCTCCATGTCAGGCTAAAAATGTGAACTGAATTTATGTTTAAGTCACTACTTCTTCTGTAATGTCTCTTGGGCCCTGGCAGATGTGATAGAGTTAGATTTATTCATGCTAGGCAGTGGACTATCTTTTCTTCTTTTTTTTTTTTTTTTTTTTTTTTTTGGTTTTTCGAGGTAGGGTCTCACTCTAGCCCAGGCTGACCTGGAGTTCACTATGGAGTCTCAGGGTGGCCTTGAACTCACGGCGATCCTCCTACCTCTGCCTCCCGAGTGCTGGGATTAAAGGCATGCGCCACCACGCCCGGCTTCTATCTTTTCTTCTAATACTAATACTAAAAAAGTAACTAATAATATCTGTGTCAATAGTTGATTTTTTTCATGTATTAAAAGTGAATTCAAGAACTCCCAAATCACCTGCTCCAGAGGGTGCATGCATGGACTGAGTAGGCCAGAGTTCCCAGTTCCTTCCCCTAATCCCAGTTCCCTGGTCCCTGTATTCCTGCTGCTGTCTTTAGCTGCCTGATTCTGAATGTGTCCTGTGGAAGCAAGCCTTTTTCTGTGGTTTCCTGATTGACTAGGCCCTGGGATCCCAAATGCTTATTAAGAAAGTGGGCACACAGAGTGAGTAGGCTAGAGCTGTAGGTTCATTACTCACCTCCTACTTCCCTGGATCCAGCACTGCTGCTGCTAGTTTTAGGTGGCCTGGTCTTTTTGTGTGTGCTGCAAGAATGAATTTCAGGAAGCTTCAAGAAACTTGGACCTCAAACTGAAGTTGTACCTCAGAAAAGGGATAGACATGAAGCAAAAGAAAACAAAAATCAAATAGAGCTTATAAAAACTTCTCTAGACATCCTCACTCACTGAGTCACTCATGTGGAAACATAACCTCTGAGCTAGAAGATAAGACAGAAGAAACTTATTTGGAGTCCAAAAACATTGAAAAATTCAAAATATCATGCAAACAGAATATGAGGAAACTGTGAGATATCTTAAAAAGGCCAAATAACTAGATCATGGATATACCAGGAGAGGAAATCCAGGTCAGAGGCATGGAGAACATATTCAGCAAAATAATTGAAGAAAAATTTCCCAATATTCCAAAAGAGAGGCTCATCCAAATATAAGAAGCACACAAACACCAAACAGACAGGACCAAAGAAAAAATTCTGTAAGTCACATTATAGTTAAAACTCATAACAGTGAAAACAAAGAAAGAGTGCTAAAAGCAGCAAGAGAGAAAAACCTCACTACACAGAAAAGCAATCCCATCAGAATTATCTCAAATTTCTCGTTGGAAACACTGAAAGCCAAAGGGTCTGTAATAGAAATTTCAAAGTCTAAAACACTATGGTTTCCAACCCAAACTACTGTACCCACTGAAAGTATCCCTCATAATAGATGGTAAAAGGAAAAATTCCATGAAAAATGTCAACTCTGATTTTATGAACACAAAGCCAAACCTGCAAAGAATATTTCAGGTAATACTTATCCCTGAAAGGTCAAACAACCAATCTCAAGAGCCTTCAAGAATATCACAATAGCAAAAGCTAGTCCAGCCTCAAAAAAGTACAAAGCACAAGAAAAGACCAAGCCCCCACAAATCACCCCATCATGGCAGAAATTAAATAAAACCTCACAGTTATAATCATAAATATTACTGGTCTTAACTCTTCCATCAAAAGACACAAATTAACAGGGTGGAAGAAAAATGGACCCTTCTATCTGCTGTTTTCAAGAAACCCACCTCATCACTAAAAATAGATACCCCCTCAGAGTTAAATGATGTAAAATGATATTTCAAGCAAATTTAAATAAGAAACAAGCAGATGCTGCTATTTTAATATCTGATAAAATAGACTTAAACCAAAAATAATCAAAACGGACAAAGAAGGCCACTTCTTACTTATCAAGGGAATGATCCAACATGAGGCTATCACAATCATAAATCTATATGTACCAAATATATGTGCAAGATAGTTTATAGAACAAATACACTTGCCAAAAAACAGAAACAAACACCAACATCATCATATTTGGGCACTTGAATACTCTACCATGATCAATAGACAGATCATCCAAACAGAAAATTGAGAAATAATAGAGCTCAATAACACCATAGATCAACTAGACCTAACAGACATCTACAAAACTTTCCACACTAATTCTAAAGAATACACATTCTTCTCAGCAACCCAAGGAACCTTCTCCAAAATAAACCATATATTAGGTCATAAAGCATGTCTTCATAAAGTCAGGAAAATTGAAGTAGCTTCCTGAATCATATAAGATTGCAATGCTTTAAAGCTAGATATTAAGAATTCCATCAGGACATGGAGGCTAAACAACACACTGTTAAACAATGAATGGGTTTTGGAAGAAATTTTTTTTTAAAAAGAAAGAAATTGTAACATTTCTAGAATTGAGTGATAGTGAAAACACAACTTACCAAAACTTATGGGACATAATGAAGGCAGCCCTAAGGGGACTTTTCATACTATTAAATTTTTTCATTACAAAGACAGAGAGATTCCAAATTAATAACCAAAATGTCCACCTGAAGGCACTGGAAAAGTAAGAAGAATCCAACCTTAAGAGCTCCAGATAGAAAGAAATATTCAATATCAGAGCAAAATCTAATAACTTCAAAAACTGAGGAAAACCATCAAGAACATTGATAAAATGAAGTGTTGATTTTTGAGAAAACCAATAAGATTAATAATCCCCTGGCCAATTTTATCAAGCAAAAATAAGTTTCAAATTAACAAAGTCAGAAATGACAAAGGAGCAGTCACAACAGACATCAATGAAATTGGAAGAATCATCAGGACATGCTTCCAAAACCTATACTTCACAAAATCAGATAATCTGGAAGAAATAGATGAATTTCTTGCCACATACCACCAACAAAACTAAACTCAGAGAAGATTTATGTCCTAAACAAACCTATCACAACGATTGAGATTGAAATGGCAGTCAAAAACCTGCCCCCAAAGAAAACGGCTTCTCTCCCAAATTCTATCAAACCTTCATTGAAGAACTGAAACTAATTTTTCTCAAACTGTTTTGCATAATCAGAGAGCAGGGAATACGCTCTAACTCCTTTTATAAGGCTGCTATCACAGTAATGCCAAAACAAGAGAGTGATACAACAAGAAAACTATAGGCCTATATTGATGATGAATTTAAATGCAAAGATCCTGAACAAAATACTCACAAACAGAATTCAACAACATATCAAAAGCATTGTCCAACTTAATCAAGTAGGTTTTATCCCAGAGATACAGGGATGGTTCAACATTTGGAAATTGTCAATGTAGTACACAACATAAATAAACTAAGTCACAAGATCCACAGTATCATCTCCATTGATGCAGAGAGGTATTTGACAAAATACAACACCACATGATGATCAAAATGCTGGAGAGAATAAGCATGGACTGTTTATATCTCAACACAGAGGAATTGGGGAGAAAAGAAAGAGTGCTGCTTCCTTATGAACCTGATAATCAGCACCAGGGTGAAGGAGACAGACCCTGAAGATACTCAACACCTACCAAAGCAGAGATCCAAAGGCTCCTAAGAGATCATCACTATAGTAGACTTAAGACACACCCACCACAGCTCAGGGAATGTTGCTGAAGAGGGGTTAGAAAGATTGTAAGAGCCACAGGTTGGGTCATTATTCCCAGAGGCATTGCTTCTCCCCTAAAACTCACTGCTGCTCCAACAACGCATTACACACAACCCCATGAGGAATACTTGTAATCCCACTGAGGAGGGTCTCCAGTGGCATGGAGGCAGGGATAATGGAATAGAAGGTACTAACATATGATGTATCCATGCAAAATGTGTTGTTAATTATAATAATTGAAAAATCAAGTCAGAAGACATGTGTAGGGTTTAAATGGGGTTGCTAGATAATTAAGCATTTTTACTTGACACTAACAAAGCTTTATGAGGTCGTTAAAAGTGTATGTGTAAGCGTAAATTTGTCAGGACTTCAGGTGTCACTGACCTCTACTTATATTCTGATTTAACTCTTAGTAAACCCACCCCAGTCTCTGATGCCCACCCAATTCCACCTCATATTTAGAAAGGGAGATAAAAATTGTGATGAAATGTTTAGGCACACTTCCTACTGAAGAATTCTTGGTCTTTATATTTTGTATAACCACATTTTACTCTCACATTTTTTTTTTTTTTTAGTACTGTGTCTAATTCTTAGGCTTTTAAAAGTTCTTTAAACTTCAAGTCTTGGAGTTTCCATTTCCTTTGGCCGGGCTCCTGCTTTCTGAATGCTGCTTGATAGAACCATGGAAGAGAACCCAGCTGGCAACTACTCGAAAAGCTTCACAAAGTCACTAGCTCATGACACGGGGATGCAGTGGATGACAGGAATGGATCAAGTAACCTTTTATCTTGCTTTTTGCATCTTGAATTCTCGAGGGAATGGCATTTTCCTGTCTGGCTAAAAAAATGACCACTGCCTTAACTGAATTTCTGCTAGTGGATGAAGTGAGAAAGGAAATTAAATCCAGAATCTAATATCCTGGGATGTCAGTATCACATATTATTTCTCCTATCATGCCAAATAAGAGAAGTACAAAAAGGATGTATAAAGCACCTTTACCATTTTGAAGTAGGTGTTAAAATATGTTTCCTTGTTTTCTTTGGGAAAGCTTTTTTCCAGTCAGTTACATTTCTTCAGTACAGTTTCTGAAACCGTGAAGGCTTCCAATTATCTTCCTTTCAGTAAGAGACTCAATTAAAAATGCACTATTTAACTCACACTATTGTTTGGATTCCACTTTACAACCATGAAGTTCTTCTTCATGTCAGTAATAGTCATCTTGGTCCATCTACAAAAGTCACCTTTTTCGGAGGTTACAGAGTGCTTCCCTTTCCTTTTGTTTCATTGCTTCAAAGACAAAGGGTTTGATGAACTTCTTAATATGTTGAACAGAGTTATATGTCTCCCTTGCATCCCAAATCAATGAATTCTATTTCCTTCTATTGCTTCCTACTAACTTTGGCAGCTTCTTGCCTGAGTTCATTCCTTACCTTACTGCCTTTGTAAATTAGCAACAATAAAGTAATTTTGCCAAATTTTCAAGACCTTTTTAGACACTTCCCTAGAAATACAAGCACAATGAGCATATGGTACCCACTATCACATGTCAAGCAGAGAAAAAGGGGACAGTCGGTCAAGTCATAGAAGTCCTGTTTTAATTCAGAATATATCACTTGGCTTTGAACTTCTCAGCTCTTTATCCAATTCTATTAATTTTGAATCATATCTTTTGATTTCTGGGGATAATTACTACTTTAAGATAAAGGAATAACAAGAAGCTCTAATTATGTTTTTGAGTTACAAATTTTGTTTTTACTCTCTCTTAATAGCCTTAATTTCAGGTAACAGAATTTCCTTGATTAGAGTTTTTGGCATTTTTAATAAAAAGGTTATAATATTTGATCCAACAACTATGGTGATTAATAGCAATTTTTTCAGGACATCACAAATTTGAAACAATTTTCATAGTAATGATAGCACATGATTTATCTTTTTTTCTTTGCTTATGTTTGCACATAATCACTGTGCTCCTAATAGTCATTCAATGATAGAAAAAAAAGCTTTAAATTTCTGATAGTACTTAATATTGCCTCGATGAATGAAATTATTAATGTTATCAAATTTTAGATACTGGATAAATAATATTTTAAACATCTTTATGAAAAATAATAAAAATGCTTAAGAAAATCTGCTCACTAGACAAATATGTAATTGTATTTAAGATAGCATTTCATGTGTTTTTGCAGGTGCATAAAACACAATTTTTAATGGAATAACCAATCAATAAGTATTCTAATTACTAGACTTGCATGTAAGCAGCATGGAAATTATTGCTCCATTCTAACCAAAAGAAAAATATAGAGAAACTGGGCACTAATAAAAGTAATTTCTTTTCAGATCTTTTAGAAAAATGTGGACATAGGACAAATTCTAGTTCTCAAAATTAAAGAAATAAATAGTACAAAATTCATTAGCAAAAATACTAACCACTATTTGTTAATCCCCTTGGATAAGAGGGATTCTCCTTAATTACAAAAAATCTGGACTTAGGGAAGGCAGAAATTTTCCCCAATTTGTACTCTGAATCCATTGATCCCTTGTGCATCTCCAGCTGAAAATAACTAGTTTGAAGTACAGGGATAGGATGGGAAGGGAAGAGAATGTGCACTTTGGTATAATAGCCTCCCCATTTATGTTTATTGTTTGGACAAGCCCTGAGTAATGACAGCTTAATGTGACCTTATGCACAACCTCTATATTTCCCAGAGGTTCAATAAGATTTATAGCTTCAAATTCTTGTCAAATTCCTAGGCAAAGAGAAAAGGAGACCACAGGTTCAGTTTTTCAGAAAAACCTTCTAGATGACCGACAGTACCCTGAAGGCTGTTACCATGGTCTGTAGTCAGTATCATCTCTCATTCCCTAAATAAAGAATTATTTCCTTATTCCCAGAGGCAGATACTGGGTATAGAGTATCCTCCAGACTCTCATTGAATGAGTCTGTTCTATATTTAGATGTTAGTACTGGGACAAGTTAACTGCTGTAGTTATAGAGGTGTGTTCCAGCTCAATGCAGATAATGGAACATCACAGGAATTATGGCAGATTTGACCTGGGCCTTGTCATGCTTGGTAGAAGTTTCGTCTTTACTGACACCAGTCACATGCTCATAGTGAATTTCACTGAATTACCAAAACTCCTTCCTATTGACAACACTGTTTGGCCAGTGGCATCTAGAGTATTTCATAATGTCATGGTTTCTCTCTTTAACAAGGGAAGTGAAGCAAATGGTAATGTCATATGTATATCAAGACTCATATAATTCCATAGATCAATAAGAAACTAAGAGAGAAGATCCAAATGAATAAAATCAGTGATAAGATTAAATATCACAACTGATACTATAGAAATCCAAATAATACTTATAAACAAGTATGAAAACCCATTTTTCACAAGTTGGGTAATTTAATTATCACCTCAAAAACAAGGGCCATAAAAAGGTTCAAAACATTTTTCTATAAAATCTGAAAACAAGATTCTCTTTAGTAAATCAGATAAAATTTCTATATATAACTGTAACCCTGCACATTTAGATAAATGGGTTTATAACCTTCAATATTATCCATTATGCCAAAGTTAAGTGAAATAAATAGTGGCAGGATTCCTATTGATTACCCAGGAAGATTTTATTTATTTTTATTTTTTAATTTATTTTATTAGATATGGACATATTTAGTATGTAAACAATATATGTTGCTACCATTCTTTCCCTCCTCCCTGCCATTTTCTGAAGCCTTCCTCATCGGGGATGCAGGTCAACCACATGGGGATTGTGGGTTATACATTATACAGGCAACAATTAGTTATGGGGGACAGGCAATGTCTCTGTGCAAAATGTCCCAACTTATAGCTCTAACAATCTTTCCACCCCCTCTTCTGCAAAATTCCCTCACCATGTTAGGTACATTTTAAGTCTACTTCAGTAATGGGCACTTAAGGAGCCTCTGGATCTCTGGTTTGGTTGGTGTTGAGTGTCCTCCTTCACCATTGTGCTGATATCATAGAAAGCAGCACTCTTCTTCATTTCTCCAATTCCTCTGTGGTTTCAGCTGGGTCTGGGCTGGGGTGAGATGGGCTGGGTCGTTTATCTCCTCAGGTCCAGCTTCCATCTGAAAAAGAGAAGCATATTCCCATAAGAATAGTGAAGTCAGCACCAGTTAAATGGGATAACCATTATTAATTTAGAAAGAATGGAAAGGGTGTAGACCCACTTGTAACCCAAGATTAGTGGGAGCTTGACAATGGAAAGCAAAATTTTTCTCTGGATATAATTGTGACTTGAGGCTTGGAAAATAGGGAGGGCAAGGCTTGGGGGGAAATTAAAAAAATAACAAAAGACAAACTGGAAACATTTGAGGTTAGGTTTTATCTCATTCTCTCCAGGTCCCTTTGATTCAGGTGTTCCCTCTAAGGTTTTCTTGAGGGTTTCACCTTTTAGTCTGATTTCCAGGATACAGGATTCTATGGAACCAGTTCAATTTGGGTTCATATTTTGTGTCTCCCCCTACTCTTTCCCTTCCCTCAAGCCATGCCCTCCCTATTGTCCAAGCCTCAAGAAGCTATTCAGTTATGTCAGCAACTTGGGGTGATCCAGGTTAGGAACTGCAGATGAATGTGATCATGTAACGAATGTGTTTCTGTGATTATGTGAGTTCACTTTAAATAATTTATTCATGTTCAACCATTTTTCTACAAATTTCAATGTGTCATTTTTTTCTCACTGCTGAGTAGAATTCTATTGTGTAGATATACCACATCTTGGTTAACCATTCATCCAATGATGGACACTTGGGTTGATTCCAGTTTTTTTCTATTATGAATTGTTCAGCTATAAACATCATTGAGCAAATCTCTGAATGGAGATGTGGAGCTTTTAGTATAATTGCCAAGTAAGGGAAGAGCAGGGTCTGTTAGTAATTCTATATTCATCTTTCTCAGGAGTTTCCATATTGATTTCCATAGTGGTTGTGCCAGCTTACATTCCTACCAACAGTTAATGAGTGCTCCTGTTTGTCCACATCCTCGCCAACATTTGTTTTCATTTCTTTTTTTTTTTTTTAAATGTGTGCTATTCTTACTGGAGTAAGTTGGAATCTCACAGTTGTTTTAATTTTCATTTACCTAATGGGTAGGGATGTTGAACATTTTCTTAAGTTGTGAAGTTTGAATTAATAACTGCTATGATGAGGTGTTTTGTGAGGTTTGGTACTGTCTTGTGTTTTATACTATTTTGAGCCTGGTCTATTTGGGTTATTGTGATTTTCTTGTTGGCTATTGAGATTGATTGTTTGTATGGAGTATTACCTCAAGTGTTCTCTGAAGGTTTGGCTTTGTGTTCATATAATCATAGAGTTGGATTTTTTTTCATAGAATGTTTTTCTTTCAGCATCTAAATATGAAGGATACTTTTGCTGGGTAGAGTAGCTTGGGTTGGAAGCCATAGGTTTTTAGATTTTTAAGTGTTCCATTCCAAGACCTTCTGGCTTTCAGGGTTTCCACTGAGAAATATTGCCTTTGTATGTTGTGAGTTGTTTCTCTCTTGCTGTTTATAACACTCTCTTTGTTTTCCTTGTTGAGAGTTTTAACTATGATGTGTCTTGGACAGTTTCTTCTTTTGTCTTGTCTGTTGGTGTTCTGTGGGCATCTTGTATTTGGATGGGCCTCTCTTTTAAGAGATTCAGAATTTGTTTTATCAGCTTTTAAAAATATTTTCTCTATTCCTCTGGCCTGGATTTCCTCTCCCTCTGGTAGACTGATGATTCATATATTTGGTCATTTTAGGGTATCCCACAATACCCTCATATTCTCTTCACTTGATTTTTTTAAACTTAGTGAACTTTTTGGCTTCCCAATCAATTTTTTTCTGTCTTGTCTTCCAGTTAAGAATCTATGTCTTCCACATGAGTAACTCTGTTGGTGAGGGAGTTCTAGAGAGGTTTTTACAATTTCTATTTGCTTTTTGTTTTCTGTTGCTTTATTTTGCATTGTGTCCATCTCTATTTTGAGGTACAATTTAAATCAAGCTCTGATTTTTTTGATGCTTCCTAGAATTCATTTTTGCATTTGATCAAGTCTTCATTAAACTTAATCATCCAGTTGTTGAGATCTTCCATTTATTGACTCACCTTAAATTTATTCATATCTGTTTGGAGAGTTATAAAGTTTTCTTCCATCAAGTTAAGTCTACTGTCAAAAGATGAGTACTCTAGATGATTCTGTTCTGTTTTATTGATATGATTATTGATTCTTTGATTGGTTCCTTCTTGTTAAGTGATTTTTTTGATTAGGGTCTCATTGGTTGTTGTGTTTTCATTCTGAGAATAAATTTTTGTTGATTTCTCTATGATTTCATTGGAGGCTTCCACTGTAGGACAAGGCATCCTTGGTGGAGATCCCTCAGTTTTCTGACTTTCATGGGCTTTTTTTGTGTTGTCTGCCCATTTTAGGAAGACTCTTTATTTTATTGAGGAAGAAACAAGCTTTTGTGCTTTTACCCATGCACCCTCTAACTCAGGTGAAAAGAATGTTGGTATCCAGTGGCCAGTCAGGATACCAGAGCAAGAGGCCTGATTCCACAGCTCACTCAGGGAGCAGGCCTCCCCAAGCAGAGCACAATGGTGTGTACTAGGACCAGGCTCTGGGAGGAGCTGAGAGACACAATTTGGCCTACTCATTCCATACTGACTTGCCCTCCCAGGGACCCAGAAGAGGGGGCTGGTAGATTCTTGGAGATATTGTTCTGGCCTACTCACTCCCCACCACTGTGCCTGCCCACACACTGTCTGTGCAGGGAACCCAGACCCAGGCACTATAAGGAAGGTTTTTTTTTAATTATAATTTTTGGTTTATTTTATTTATTTGAGAGTGACAGAGAGAGAGAAAGAGGCAGATATATATATATATATATATATATATATATATATATATATATATATATATAGAGAGAGAGAGAGAGAGAGAGAGAGAGAATGGGCGTGACAGGGCCTCCAGCCACTGCAAATGAACTCCAGACACGTGCGCCTCCTTGTGCATCTGGCTAATGTGGGTCCTGGGGAACCAAGCCTTGAACCAGGGTCCTTAGGCTTCACAGGCAAGCGCTTAACCACAAAGCCATCTCTCCAGCCCCTATAAGGAAGTTTTAAACTGGGTTATGGATGCATTCACAGAGCTCCAACTATAGACTTTTCTTAACATTTTTTGCAAATTTTTGGACTATTCTTGTTAAGTATAAATTGTATATGATAAAAATGATGAGTGTAAGTATTGCTTAAAAATTATACAAATGAAATTTTTGCCCACTATTTTTATTTTGTGTTTTGGTTTGTTTGTTTTATTTTCAATCAGCATTTTCTATGTAGACTGGTTTACCTAGTACTTATGTAGCCAGGCTGGCCTCAAACTTGCTGCACTCTTCCTGCCTTGGACTCAGGAGCTCTAGAATTAAAACTGTGTGCCACATTGAACAGCTGTGCTACATGCTATCTCTGACTCTGCTTTCTGTTTGAAGCAAACATAGTAGTGAAGATGTTATGACCATACAAATGGAAATAATTACCTGAGACCTAGTGTTGGAATGGGAAAATTATAACCTAGAACACAAACCATTTACCCCCTTAGACTCAGGTAAGTGTTAAAAAATGTTTTACCTCAATCCATGTTTTGATTAGTAAAAGCAGCCTACATATTAAGCACTATAAATAATACTGAATGCATACTTACTTTTTCAGTCAAGATTGCATAATAGTAATCATATTTTCAAAGACAACATGACAAATAAGCTTTTCGCTGTTGTTGTTGTTTTGTTTTGGTTTCTTGGTTTTTCAAGGTAGGGTCTCACTCTAGCCCATGCTGACCTGGAATTCACTATATAGTCTCAGGGTGGCCTCAAACTCATGGCAATCCTCCTACTTCTGCCTCCCAAGTGCTGGGATAGCATGCCTGGCAGTTTTTAAAATTTTTTGAAAGTTATGTATGGCATTAGATATTGCCTCATTTTAAACTATACACATTTTTATGGACAAGAAAAAATACAAGGGAAACAAAAACCACAAGAAAACTAGATCAGTAAATGTACTCGGTATGACAATGTTTTCTTTTCCAGTTTCCTGTAGCAATACATAAATGAATCTGGGCTTTGGTAAGAAACAACATAAACATACTCTTGTGGACACAGATGCCTAATGAATGTACAGTTGGTGCTGGCACAAGTGTGAAAAGGCTGGGAATGATTAATTGCTTATTCTTCCAAAGTGGTGGTTTCCTAATTCCAATATGCTTCCCTTAGGAGTTTCTTGTTATTAAAGCACATATCATGTCATTTCCACCTGTGCATGGCAGCAAGCCTTCACAATACACTTTAAACTCGAATGGAGTAAAATATCTTGTAAGATATTATAAGAAAATGACAAAACAAAAGTGCAATATTAACTGGTCAAACTCAGAGACTTAGTTTTTTTTTTAATTTATATTCCCCATCCTGTTAAAATCACCTTCTGTTATTTGTGTAATACTACCTTAATTTTTTTTCTTTCAGTTTTTAAAACAGGGTTTCAACATATAGTCCTGGCCAACCTGAGAATTGTTATAGATGCCAGGCTGGCCTTGTACTTACATTTACCCTATAGCATTTACCTCCTAAGTACAGGGTTTGGAGGCACGATACAACATAGGTGGATGAAAACCTATTTTTTTTTCTTCAGGCTTGCAATATATCTCATTGTTTCAATAATTTTTCTGTTATTTTCATAAATTTATGCTTTCTGGACAAATCTTTATATTACATAAAGTTTTGTTATGGTTGGCTAATAAAAGATAATTACCAGATTAAATAAATAACACTACTTTAATGCTTAACTCTAAAGCTTGAAAAACAAATCTTCTCAAGTTTAAATGCAGCCTCAATACTTCATAGGATGATATTGTATATATGTAAGTAGAAGAATAGATTAGTGGGGGTATAAAGGTCTAAGTGAGATCAGGGGAAGAGATTGAGTAAAGGAAAGATGGAGGAAGGATAGTCAAAATCTAAGAGGATATAAATAAACCATATGGAAACCTACTTTTTTGAACAATGGAATACACAGGAGGCAGAGAATGTTAGCAGAAAATATTCAGTGTCAGTGATGGGATACCTTCTAGTGAGTTGCTGGCCAGGGAGGTCCCTGTTGCCCCCAAAACATTACAGGCCATTGCAAAGGCCCTTGGTTTCCAACCAGGAAGATATGGTAAGACCCTATTGCTGAAGACTCCACATACTTGGGCTGAAAGATCACTGAGAAATCCTGCTGGAACTAAACTGTAAACCTCCTCCATGTAGACCAGCTGACAGAAATCTGGAAAAAGCCACAGTCCATGTAGCTCAATGGGAGATAAAGAAATCACCAGTGAAGATACTCCACAGTGGACACTGCAAGCCTTACATATGGCCAAACAGGCTAAATGAACCAACGGGTGCAATCGGGGCATGTCTGTTTGGGGCAAACCAACTGCCCTCTAATGTTACTGGAGGCCCTCTTCATGGGAGGGAATACATCCCTGATACTGAAAACCTACAACAGAGGTAGTCATGAGCCCTAAGGGTGTAATGTCTGCTAGTGTCTGGCTAAATGTATATACTATGCTCAACAAATGGCCCAGTAAGCACTTCTCTTAATGTTCATACCCATATATTAATGCTACTCTCCATTTTTCACTAGAGGACTTTCTCTTTTCAGATGGCAGTGACCTTGGGATGACTCAGAAAGCATCATGGTGCTGAGAAGAAGTGACAGAGGTGTGCTCAGCACTTCAATATCTCTATCACATCTTTCAAGGCTCAGGGTCCATTGTAGAAGAGGTGGTGGAAAGAATGTAAGAGCCAAAAGAAGGGTAGGACTCCGTAAAACATACCCCTCCAGACACAAAATGGCCTGGATATCCATGATTTCACAGTGCCTGACACTACCTACACAAGACCATCATAACAGGAGGAAAAAATTATGATATTAAAATAAAAGAGAGACTGATTTATAGGGGGAGGGTATATGATGGAGAGTGGAGTTTCAAATGGGAAAGTGGGGGAGGGAGGGAATTACTATGGGATATTGTTTACAATCATGGAAGTTGTTAATTATAAAAAATAAAAATTAAAAAATAGAAATAAAAAAGAGAAATAAAAAATAATAATTGACTATGCTAAATTCATTAATCTAAACACTAAAATAATCTGGCTTCTTAAATTGAATTTGGTTGCATACTGAGCTATGTTAATGCTCACAGAAACAAAACAACTTTGCACATTTTGTGACAACCCAAGTAACATATCACAGTTTCCCATATATTACTGTAATTTTATATATAATTATATGTAAATAATTATATAGCCACAAAATATGCTTATACACACAAAGATTTAAGATAGTATGCATTATGCTAGGTAGTATATATTAGGTAAGCAATCATAATTATAATCTGTTAAAATCATTTTCAAAGTTCAAATGTACAGCTATAATTTTGAAACCTAAAGATAGAATCAAAACAAGTAAACATTTATGCAAAGTATGCATGATTTTGCCAAGATTTGTAGCATTTATGAACATTTTCAGGCAACCAAAGAGCAAAGCAAATGAAAAGGCATATACTTTAGAAGACTTTAGTACATAATAGTACCTCTACTAAAAATAAAAAAATAAGATGGAGAAGACTTTGGAATAAGGTTTAAAGCATAAGAAAATACTAGATCATTCAGAACTACACAAAAATGCATGAAGATGAAATAAGTTGTAATTTTAACTTACTATGTTTTATTTTATTATAAAGTAACAAATTCATACCAAAGCCTTTAATTTCATTTCAATATTAGAGCTGTCTAATATTTTACTTTTAAGTTACTTTATTTTTACTGTTTGTTTAACCCTTTTTCACTAACATGTTTTAAATTTTTTTAAGCAATCCATTTTTGTTTATTTATTTATTTATTTGAGAGTAACAGAGAGAGAAAGAGGCAGATAGAGAGAGAGATAGAGAGAGAATGGGCAAGCCAGGGCTTCCAGCCACTGCAAATGAACTCCAGACGCGTGCACCCCCTTGTGCATCTGGCTAATGTGGGTTCTAGGGAATCGAGCCTCGAACTGGGGTCCTTAGGCCTCACAGGCAAGCGCTTAACCGCTAAGCCATCTCTCCAGCCCATATTTTAAATTTAATTGAATGCATTTCTTTTAAGTACACATGCTGCTTTTGTCTATACTCAGGCACTTGATACATATGCATATCAAACTTAGTTTCTGCTTATATTTGTGCACAGATATACACACCACCAATTATAGTGCTACATAAAATCAACATTTATTAATAATTTGTCACATAAATTTAATATTGTTTTCTTAGATTTATGTTTTACATGGTTGTTTTTATATGAATGACTGTTACTTTCTTTTGGTTTCTATAAAATATTTTATCAAAAGCATAGTAGTAAATTAAATGATCATATTCTATAATGATCTGATTGAGCTGTTGCCAAATTTTGGTAATAGGAATTATATGGCAATAATTTCTCAGGGTAAGATTGCTCTGAAATAGATTGTGTATTTTATACTATATAAATAGGTCTTAAGACACAAAACTGAGGAATGATTTAATAAAAGAAGTGAATTTTACAAAGGTAATACCAAAACAGAAGAATTTACAGAAAAATATTATTTTCTCTAAACTCAAAGAGATGTAAAAATAAGATAGTGAAGCAGACTAGCAATATATCTAAAAATATCAACAGAAGATCAAAATCTTACTGTTTAAATAAAATATAGAGAATGAAGTGGTATTTAAAAGTATAGATATCTGAAGGGCTGAGTAGATGGTACAAAAGTTAAATGGGGTTGTTACAAAGCTTTTCAGCCCAAGACTAATTTCCCAGTGCCTATACCATTAGCTTCTGAGTTCTGCCCTCACATTCACAGAATGTAAAAAGAATATAGATATCTGATATAAATATCAAGACAGATATTGGGGCTGGAGCGGTTAAAGTTATTGGAACTCAGTGGTTAAAGAGGTTTCTTTCCCAAGCCTATTCAACATAGTTCAGATTCTGAGCACATGGAAGTTATATATGTCTGTAATCCTAATGCATCTATGGCAATAAAAGATGGAAGCAGGAGAATCCCAAATCTAGACAGGCCTTCCCACTGTCTCAAAACTGTGTCTTAAATTCAAGGATGCCCACTGAATCCCACATGTGTTATTTAAGCCAAAAAATATGAAAGTAAAAATGTTGAGATATGTATATACATAAACCTATATGGTTAAAATTTAAGATCCCTGTTATTAAGTCTTAAATATTTATATGTATTTATATTGACATCATTAATCTATCAAAAGATTTTCAATTAAATTGTCTGTTTTTAAATTCCCTTGATATCTTTAACATTCTTAAATTCAATGTAGTTAGACCAAAATCTAGTGTTTCTCTTTTTAGTTCAGAAATGTTTTAGTCTTTTTATTTTGTTTTTCAATTGTCTCTTTTGCTTGCAGAAACTTGTCAACTTAAAGTTCTACTTTTGCAAATTCAGCGTCACTAGTTACTTAGGTGTCTCAGAACCTATTTTTTTGTCAATGCAGAGACAAAACTCCTTAAATGAGCCATAAATTTAATTTGTGCTATTGAGGAAAATAAAGAATAGACTTGGGAAATTCTGGTAGTGGTGGGTCTGTGTTAATTAAAAGGACAGAAATCGATTTTCTGCTAACCCAAGTTGACATTACTTCCTTAAGTGAAACAAGTATAAATGGCAATGACCCTTTTACATCTGTTCTTGTCTCGCAGATGATCTTATAAAGGTTACAGAAATGAATTTACAATTTGATAAACTTAGAAACCTAGAATCTCCTAACACTTGTGCATCATTGAACATATTGGAATGATTTTTTTTCATTTTCAAAGTCATCATTTACCCTGATTTAGGACTCTGTAGACATTTTATATCCCTGGAAGATTATATATCCTGATTGTTAGATGAGATACAATGAGTTCATTTGGTACAAGTTTGCATATGTCATTCAAATATATCACAGGCTGAAATATTTTATGCCTAAGAATAAAAGCCAAATTTTCAGCAAAGACTTTCAAAGTTACACAGGCTTGGGATGATGCATTTTAAGTTCTGAGAGACAACAATTTCCAACAAAACTTTTATGCCCAGAAAAGTATCTTACATAACTTAGGAGAAGGAAAGATTTCTGCAATAAAAACAGACTAAACAATTCATAATCACTAACTCAGATGTGTAGAATATACTCTAAAAAGCCATTAGACTGGAAGAAAAAGATAAATACATCAATGAGGTTTCTGAAAAAAATAATATACCACACTAAAACACAATTTAAGAAAAATGAAGAATTAGAAAGCATGAAACATTACAAAATCATCAAAATGGTATGTATTAATAATTATAAATGTTAATGGTATTAATTCCATAGCCAATGACAAAATAGGTAGATTGTGTTTTTTTTTTCTAAGATCCAGGGCGTAAAATATGGCTTAGTGCTTAAAGTACTTGTCTGCAAAGCCAAAAGACCCAAGTTTAATTCCCCAGGACCCATGTAAAGTCAGATACACAGGTGGCACATGTGTCTGGAGGTCTTTTGCAGTAGTTACAGGCCCTGTGCTGCAAATTTTTTCTCTCTGTGTGCCTCCATCTGCCTCTTTCTCTATCTTTTTTTCTCCTGACTCAAATAAATAAATAAATATTTTACAAAAGATCCACCTATTTGTTGCTTCCAACAAACACATCTCACCATCAAACATATATGATTATCCTAGGGAGTAAGATGGAAAAGGATATGTGAAGCAAATGATACTGAGAAGCAAGTAGATGCCACTAGTCTGCTATCTGACAAAATAGACTAGATTTCAAACCAAAATTATTCAGAAGTGCTAAAAAATTAATTCAGTATTGGTTAAGCTAATAATTTATAAATAGGACATGACAATTCTATACATCAATGCATTGAACATGACTACAAATAATGTCATTTACAAAAGAGACAAACAAACCTACAAAATGTACATTCAAAAGAATGACCCCAAGAGAGCAGTAGTGTATAACTTCACCCCATTCTCATACAAAACAGCTCTTCCCAACTTTGGTTGTTTGAATCAGTTGGTCCTCGACCCCATCAATTTATGTGTATTGAAAGCTTATTCCCCAGCTGGTGACAGTTTAGAACATGGGGACTTGCTGGGGATGGAAAGTTTCTCAGGGCAAGATTAGGGGTGTTATAGACATATGCCCCTTGCCAGAGCTCAGCTCACTCTCCTGCTTCCTCTGTCTTCTAGCTCTTGAGGCAGAATATCATGTCCAACCTCTGCTCATGCTGTGATTTTCCCAGCCATTATGAAGTTTCTCCATAGGATGAGAAATTAAAGTAAATCGTTTTCCTCCAATCAGCTGATTTTCATCAGGTGTTTCCATCCAGCAATCAGAAGTTAACTACAACAGAAAATTGACACCAAGGGAGTGGGTTTACAACTTCTAGAACCTAACTATGTGGCCCTTGATATTTTGGAATCAATTTGTGGGAGAAAGTCTTTGTTTAAGAGATACCTTATACTGCTATAAGCAAAATTTGATGAACCTTTCTGATCAGAGTTAAGAGACCAAGATGCAGAAATATTGATGGACTCTGTAGTCTTACTTTATTAGAAAAAGCTTTATTTGGATTAAGCTTTTACAGTGTTTGTGGGAGGTTGTATGTGCTCTTCCCATGTCCTGAGAAGTTGTACAGTGCAGAGGTTAGAAGGAATTGATTGGTGTGAAAAGACAGAGATGGCAAATTAAAACCTGAGAGTTGGACAAGAGCTATCAGACCACTTTAGTTGCAATTATTTGAGAGATTACCCCCAATAATATTGCACCAACTGTTATACATTGGTACAGAAGGAAGAATGCTAACCTTTGAAATTAGGGAGTTTAAAGGAAGAAAGATGAAGGAGTTTTCATACTCTTCAAAGTTGTCTATAGCCTCCTCTGGTTTAATAATTTTGGTAGCCTACCCAGTAATATTAGAAAATAGGAAATGAAGGAAAGAGGGAGCCATTGAACATACAACAAGTTTGGGTTTGGGACCTTGCCAATGTGAAGCAGGGATGTTTGAGTCTCTGTGGAGATAGAATGGAACCATGAGGATGAACCTGGCCTTAGAGTGAGTAGCCTAGGATTTTTGGATATATTAGGACTAGATGACAGCTGCCATGGAGAGCTGCTGGATGAGGATGATGTTTCTCTGTACTGTCACCAGTCTAGCTAGAGAGGTGGACTTAGAACACCAGAGACTTTTTCATGGGCCTTACATGCTGCACTTGGAGCTGTGGGATTGGCTGTTGGAACTGTTTTAGATCTTGCATTCATTCATGCTTTCATTTCAATGTAATCTTTTGCAGTGTAAATGCTTATTCTGTGCCAATTTGTGTTTTTTTTACATCAATGATTCATAGTAAGTATATTAATACACAGAGCTACACATTAGAATTTGATTTTAAAATAATTCCAGATCCCATACATTTCTATTCATTATATACTTCATTGATTTTTTGATGTGCCTCTCTATGGTTGTAGTATGTAGATATTCATGTGTGGTGTGTTTGCATGTAAGTATATGCATGTACCCCATGTGGATGTGTGTGGAGGCCAGAGGAAGATATCAGATGTCCTCCTCTGCCATTCTCCCCCTTTATTTCTTTGATGCAGAGTCTCTCTGCACCTTGAGTTTTTTTTTTTCTTTATTAGTCAGTTTTGTATTCAGCAAATACAGTCAGTTTGGTACCATTATTAGGCTCATCCTTGACCTAGCCCCTCCCCTTGGCCTCTCCTTGTTGAGGTATATGGGTCATGCATTGTGGAGTTAGCTCACAGTTATGGGTAAGTTAAATGTCTCTGCATATCATGACCCAACATGTGGCTCTGACATTCTTTCCGCCCCCTCTTCCACAAAATTTCCCTGAGCCATGTTGGGTACATTTTTGGTCTGCTTCAGTGATGAGGTGTTGGGGGCCGCTGAGGTTCTGGCTCTCTGATTTGGTAGGAGCTGGTTTTTCTCTGTGCTGATCTCCTTCCCCCTTATGCTGGTATCCAGTTCATAAGGAAAACAGCCCCCTTGCTTGTTTCTCCAATTTTTCTTAGTTTCAGCAGGGGCCCTTTTGAGGTATGATGGGGTGGCTCTCTCCTTAGGATCTACATCTATCTGAAAAAGAGAAGCAGATTCTCCAACGGAGAGTAAGTTAGCACCAGGACAAATGAGATAACCCTTACTTTTTTTATAGAGAATTTAATATGTGTAGGCCCTCTTGTATCCTACTATTGATGGTACCTTGATATTGGAGAGTGGGCTTATGTTTGGATATGGTTCTGACTTGTTTCCCAGCTCCAGCTATGGGTCCCATACCAGTGAGGGGATCAGTTAGCCAAATTGAGAGCAGTTGGTTCCCCAACATGGCTGTGTGCCACCACTGCACTTGTGTGGGCATCACACCAAGTTATTTGCTGCTAAGTAGGTTAGACCATGAGTTGCTTCGACAGATATTGGTCATTTTCCCCCAGTCGCCCATGTAGCACCTTCTGGCACTAGACGTGCTGACTGTCTGGGGACTGACTCTCTTCCAACTTCCAGCCATGCCATTCTAATTTGCATGTCAATCAGATAAGGTGTCTTCAGCAGTAGGGTCTTACCACTAGCCTTTGGTGGGTCATCAAGTACTGTGACAGAAATCTGTCTGTCTTTTAAGAAACCTTGTAGGTCTCTGTGATCAAAAGCTCATTGTGGACTATAGCCCCATGCTGGATCTGGGAGTTACAGGTCAGTGCCCACTAAGAAAATGAGGAAAAAGATAACTAGTATACAAGAGTTAGAGATAAGAGAGAGAGAGAGAGAGAGAGAGAGAGAGAGAGAGAGAGAGGGTAAGTGAGGGAGGGAAGATGTAGAAGATTAAGGTTAGTCTTGATTTTACCCTCTCCAGTGTCTTGTGGTTCAGGTGTACCCTGTAAGGGCCTGGTGAAGGACCAACCATTTGGTCTGTCTTTTAGTAAGTAGAAGATTATGGTACCATTGCCGTTTGGGTCTAGATTTGTGTTTCCCACCCCTTTGGTGCCTTCCCCTCCCTCCCCTTCCATCCTAGTGTCTAATCTAGGAGATGCTTGCTGGGTATGTAAGGTATCTTGGGTAGATTCAGGTTAGGTGCTGTAGATGAGTGGGACTATGTGGCGATTTTTTTTTTTCTGTGATTGGGTAAGTTCACTGAGAATGATCTGTTCCAGGTTCAACCATTTTTCCTCAAATTTCATTGTGTCATTTTTTCTTACTGCTGTATAGAATTCCATTGTGTAGATATACCACATCTTAGTTATCCATTCTTCTAGTGATGGACATCTGGGTTGATTCCAGCTCTTTGCTATTACAAATTGAGCTGGTGGGTCAAGCAACTATAGCTCATTGATATTCGATAAAGGCCCAAACAATATAGGCTGGAAAAAAGACAGCATCTTCAACAGATGGTGCTGGACAAACTGGATAACCACATGCAGGAAACTGAAACTTGACCCACACTTTTCACCATGCACTACACTCAAGTCCAAATGGGTCAAATATCTCAATATAAGACCAGAAACTCGAATACTACTGGAAGAAAATTTAGGAAGTACTTTCCATGATATAGGAATGGAAAAAGACTTCCTGGACAAAACCCCAGTAGCTCATATACTTAAAATGTCACTCAACCAATGGGATCACATGAAGCTGAAGAGTTTCTTTACAGACAACATACAATAAGCAAAGCCAATAGATTACCCACAGAATGGGAGAAAATATTTGCGGGTTATCCAACTGATAGAGGCCTAATCTCTGGAATCTACAAAGAACTCAAAATTTAAACAGTAAGAAGTCAAACACCCCACTCACAAGATGGGGCAAAGAGCCTGAACAGGCAGTTCACAGAGGAAGAAATAGAAATGGAAAACATACACTTAAGAAAATGTTCATCATCTCTAATCATCAGAGAAATGCAAATTAAAACAACTATGAGATTCCACCTTACCCCAGTAAGTATAGCAAACATCAAAAAATCAAATAAAAATAAATGCTGATGAGGATGTGGAGAAGTAGGAACACTCATCCACTGTTGGTGGGAATGTAGGATGGTACAACCACTTTGGAAAGCAATATGGAGACTTCTGAAAAAGCTGAGTATAGAGATACCAACAGACCCAGTTATTCCTTTACTGGGCATCTACCCTAAAACCTTCAAACCACAGGCTAAATAGATTTGCTCAACTATGTTTATAGCACTTTGTGTTTTTTGATGATCACCAGAGACCTTGGACTACAGGGATGTTTGAACAGTGGTGTGACTGGTAAAAGCTATGGGGACTTTTGAGGATGGACTAAATGCACTGGATTTTACATCAAGAATGCTTATCAGTTTATGGGATCCAGGGACTGAATGTGATGGTTTAAAATAGAATTCCCTCATAAACTCCTGTTCTGAGTGCTTGGTCCCAGGCTGGTGGCAATTTGGAAAGTGGAGACTTGATGGAGGAGATGTGTTTCTGGGGAAGATACTAGAGGTTTTACACCAGCTCTTCCTTGCCATAATTCAACTCACTATACTATTGTTTTCTAACTACATTGCAGATTGTGATGCCCAGCCTTAGCTTATGCCATACTTTCCCCTGGCATCAGAAAGATACACCTTGAGACCATAAGCCAAAATAAGCACTTTTCTCCCATCACAGGCTTTTGTTAGGGTGTTTTACTAGCAAAAAAATGGTAATTGCAACACCAACAGAAAAAATATCAGAGTTCACTGACTTCATAGATTAAATGGCTACAATAGGCATCTATAAACTATTTCATCTAAACAATGCACAATACTAATTCTTCTCAGAAGCACATATAAATTTCTCTAAAATAGATCCCATGATATGGCATGAATAAAATTTTAGAAAAAGTATAAAAAGTGTGGGAAAACTTCTAATATATTATCTTGCCACAAAGCAAAAATAAACTAGATATTTAATACAAGAACTGCGTACTGACAAAAAGTCATAGAGAACGAATAGCACACTATTGAAAGTGTTGTTTATGAAATGAACAAAGGTAGATACTCAAATAAATCAAGATGGAAATTGTAAAAATTCATAAAATCAAATGAATATTTAATAACTTACCAATAAGTATGGAATACATTGAAACTAGTCTTAATTGTGAAGTTTAGAGCTACATGTGTTTATATTAAAAATAGGATAGGTATCAAATGAATGGCAATATACATTAGGGCCTAGGAGAGAAAATAGCAAGCTAAATCCAAAATCATGAAAAAAGAGAAATAATTAAAATCTTGGCAGAAACTAATAAAATGGATATTGAGAAATGTAATACAAAGAATCAAATAGTTAGTTTTGTTGAAAAGATAAACAAGATCAGAAAACCCTTACCCAGACTAAACAAAAGAAAGATCCAAGTTATTAAAATCAGACATGAAAGGGAGTCATTAAAATAGACACCAATTAAATGGAAGAAATCAATAGAACATACCATAAAAACACATTCTACTAAGTTGGAAAATTTTAAGAGAAATTGGTAATTTTTTAGATGCTTATAACCTACCAAAATTAAATCAAGATGAGTAAAAGGAATAGATTTATAATAAGAAATCATATTAAAGTACTAATAATACAGAACAATACCATATTTTAAAAAGTTCAGATTTTTTAAGATATACCAGGCCTTCAAAGAACTAATAGCTATATTCAACAGGATTGAAAAGGATGGAATACTATAAAACATTTTTTACAAAGGCCTTATTACAATGACATCCAAACCAGACACACAACAACAAATAATAAATAAAATAAAATGGTAGAATAATTCCCCAGTACATATAAATGAAAAAATTCTCAATAAAATATTGGCAAAACTTACTCAAGAATATATCAGAAAGGTCATTTGTTTGAAAAAGAGAAGCTAACAATGGTACCAATTTGACTGTATTCACTGAGTACAAAACTAATAATAACAATAATAATAATAAAGAGATTGGTAAAACAAAAAAGAAAGGTCATTTGTCATGACCAAATTGGCTTCACTTTTTTTTTTTTTTTTTTTTTTTTTTGGTTTTTCGAGATAGGGTCTCACTCTAGTCCAGGCTGACCTGGAATTCACTGTGGAGTCTCAGGGTGGCCTCGAACTCACTGTGATCCTCCTACCTCTGCCTCCCGAGTGCTGGGATTAAAGGCGTGCGCCACCACACCCAGCTGGCTTCACTTTAGAAAAGATGCATTTCTCAAAAAACTTCAGCAAATGTAATACAACATGTAAATGTGTTCAAGTACAGATATGGTATTATCATCTCAATAGGTGAAGAAAAACTTTTGACAAAATCCAACATCTCTTTATTATTATAAACGTTGTAACAAAACTAGGAAATTAAAGACTATGGAGAAATATAATAAAGACTTTATAGCCAAAATAAGACTACATGGGAAAATACTCAATTCATTTCTACTAAAATCAGGAAAAAGATGAGAGTGTCCACTTTCTCCAGTTTTATTCAATATAATGCTTGAGGTGTTAGAATAAGATAACAAGAGAAGAAAATAAAAGGAATGTAGACAGAGAAGAAATAAATAAAAATATTTTTAGTGCAGATTGTATTTTTCTATAATTAAAATACACTAAGGATTTCACCAGAAAACTTAGAACTGGAAAAAAAATTTAGCAAAGTGATAGGCAGGATACATAATTAACACAAATGAGTCACCTTCCTATATACTAATAATACACATGAGAAAGAAATCAGTTAAATAACCTCATTCAAAACGTACCAAAACTTGGAGCTGGAGAGATGCCTTAGCAGTTAAGGTGCTTGCCTGCAAAGCTTAAGGTCCTATGTTTGACTGTCTAGATACCAGAAGTTGAGGCAAGTGCAAGGTTTCACATGCCCACTAGGTGCCAAAAGAATCCAGTGTTTGATTGCAGTGGCTGAGGCCCTGGTTCACCAATTCTCTCCTCTCTCTCTCTCTCTCTCTCTCTCTCACACACACACACACACACACACACACAACAAAAACAACAACAAAAATTTCCAAAACAATACTTTGAAACAAATCAAAGAAATAAAATGAGAGATTTAAAATACTGAAGATAGAAATTGAGCAGTAAACAATGGAAAGACTTCCTATACACATAAACTAGAAAATAATGATTGTGAAAATAGCTATCCTACCAAAAGTATCTACACATTCAGGATAATCCCAATGAAAATTCAAATTGCATTCTTCACAGAAAAAGAAAAAAATCTTAAAATTAATATGGGATCACAGAAGATCCTTAACAAGCCTCAGCAAAAAGCACAAGGTTGGAGGTATCACCATATTGATTTCAAGATATAGCACACAGCTACAGTCACAAAGCCTGTATGATACTAGCACAAAACCCTACATATAGATAAATGTACAGAGTAGAAGCCACAGATTTATACCCACACAGTTATCCCCTTAATTTTTATAAAAGCAGACAAAACTAGACATCTTGGAAAAAAAGACAGCCTCTTTAACAATGCACTGGAAAACCCAGATATCTTCATGTGGAATTATGACACTAGATCCTCATATCTCAGCTTGCACAATAATAAGTCCAAGTGGATCAAAGAGTCAGAACACAATGAAAACAATGGACAAATATGACTTTATAAAATTAAAAATCTTTTGTACAGCAAGAGAGCCAATTAGTTAGTACAGAATATAGAGTGGGAGAAAAATTTTGCTAGGTATACATCAAAAAAAAAAAAAGATTTAAAAACTGAACAAGAAGAAATCAAACAATCCAACCAACAAATGGAATAATGAAATTAACAGAAAGTTCTCAAAATGAACTATTCTAGGGCTCATTATTATAGGAAAACATGTTCAATCTCAGTGACTATCAGAGAAAGAAATAAAATCCACTTTTGATTCCATCACTCCAGCCAGAATTGTAGTCATCAAGTCACTAAGAAAACAAATGGCCACAACGGCAGGAAAGGATATGGATAAAACACTGCCCTAATAAACTGCTGGTGGAAATGTAAAGTAGACAAGCCACTACATAAGTCAATATGGCAGTTTCTCAAAAAGAAAAAAAAAAAAAACTAAAAATTTTGGGGAGAATCAAATCTCATTAAAGTGCTAAGAAAATATAGGGGCGAAAAGAATGTCAGAGTCACATGTTGGGTCATGATATGCAGAGACATTTAGCTTACCCATAACTGTGGGCTAACTCCACAATGCATGACCCGTATACCTCAACAAGGAGGGGCCAAGGGGAGGGGGTAGGTCACGGATGAGCCTAATAATGGTACCAAACTGACTGTATTTGCTGAATACAGAACTGACTAATAAAAAAAAATATGTTTAAAAAAAAAATAAAAAAATAAAAAAAAAAAAGAAAATATGCCAGTGGAGTGTTCAGCAGTGAGACACATCTCTATCAGACCCTCCAGGTTTCAGGAACATTGCATTTGAGGTGGCAGAAAGAATGTAAGAACCAGAGGAAAAGAAGTGCTTTTGAATGCTGTCTTCCAGACACAAAATGGTCATTCAAGAGTGCACAGTGGCTGATTCTACCAACTCAAGACCTGCTTTATATGAGGGGAAATATATGACATTAAAATCGAAGAGGGATTACTTAGAGGAAAAGAAGGAGTTCATTGGAAGGTAGCTGTGAAAGGACAGACTTATGATCCAGGTTTATTGTATCTGTATGTGGAGGTAGTCAATAAAAGCTAAGAAAACATAGGGCTGGAGAGATAACTTAGTGATTGACGCATTTGTTCACCAGGCCTAATGACCCAGGTTTTTCCCAGTACCCATGTAAAGCTAGGTACACAAAGTGGTGCATGCATCTGGATTTGTTTTATGAGGCAAAAGGCATGTCTATCTACCCCTACCCCCTGCTGGCAAATAAATAAAAATATTTTTCAGGAAATTAAAAAAAAACTTAGAAGAAATGATCTTCCATATGACCAAGCTCGAATACTTCTGGGTATTTATCCTGAAATTTAAGTAAATATATAAGAAATATTTGCACATTGGAACATTATTCACAATATCTTAGTTATGGATGGAATCTAGTTGTCCAAGAACATTAGAATGATAAAGAAAATACTGACAATTTCAGCTGTGAAGAACTTTTATCATTTGCAGAAAATGGATGCAACTGAAGAAATTAAGCAAAATATCTATGCTTAGAAATATGAAAATTATCTATGGCCATACCACCCTGAACACTCCCAATCTTGTAAGATCTCAGAAGCTAAGCAGGGTTGGACCTGGTTAGTACTTGGATAGAAGAAAAATGAATAGTATATGTAATCTGTCCTTTGTGGGTTTAGATTTTATAAAGATATATAAAATCAGATGCGACTTCCAGTTAAGATGGCATCCACCTAATCACACCACACCTGCCAGGGAAGGAAAGGCAAGACATTTAGGGTTCATTGGGTCTTTTAGGGGTGAGAATACTCTAGTAGAACTCAAGTGGGAGAGCATGGAGGAGCAAAGTTGATATTCATGCTCGCAGGTAGCCCACAGACCCCCAACCACCCCAAACAGCTGTCCCAGCCATAGTCTCAGATGCAGGTTCCTCCTACACTAACCACAGGAAAGAGGACCCAGGACAACAGGCTAGTGTAGCTCCACATGTGCCTCCAAGCTAGTGAACACCTTCCCGCTCACTGCCGCCATCACCTCCATGCACAGACCCAGGCCAGCAGTCTAGCAGTCCCCCAGGGGACCTCCACACAGGAATTCAGTCCCACTCACCACCACCCTAGCCCTCTGTGTGGACCCAGGACAATAGGCTAGAGTTCCCCCAGGGGACCGTCACACATGAATACCATCTCAAGGAGGACTTGAAAAAATGGAACGACCTCCTATGCTCCCGGATAGGCAGAATTAACATTGTGAAAATGGCAATCTTACAAAAGGCAATATACAAATTTAATGAAATACCAATAAAACTCCCAACCTTGGTTTGGAGAGATGGCTTAGCAGTTAAGCACTTGCCTATGAAGCCTAAGGACCCTGATTCGAGGCTCAATTCCCCAGGACCCACATTAGCCAGATGCACAAGGGGGCACACACAACTGGAGTTTGTTTGCAGTGGCTGGAGGCCCTGGCACACCAATTCTCCCTCTCTCTCTCTCTCTCTCTCTCCCTTTTTCTCTCTGTTTGTCACTCTCAAATAAATAAATGAAAACAATTAAAACAAATCCCAACTTTACAGAATACTTCACAGAGCTAGAAAAAATAATCTCAAAATTCATATGGAAATGAAGAAGGCCTTGGATATGCATATGCTCAGCAAAAGAAATACCTCTGGAGGCATCACCATGCCAGATCTAAAACTAAATTACAAATCCATAGTAATAAAAACAGGATGGTAATGGCATAATAAGAGGAGTATAGAGCAATGGTATAGAACCAAGGACCCAGACTTTGGGTCAAGTAACTATAGCCACTTGATATTTGAAAAAGACCCTAACAATGTAGGCTAGGAAAAAGATAGCATCTTCAACAAATTGTGCTGGACAAACTGGATAACCATATGCAGGAATATGAAACTCCAATCCACAAATCTTACCATGCACAAAAATCAAATCCAAATGGGTCAACAACCTCAATATATGACCAGAAACTCGGTGACTCCTGGAAGAAAAAAATGGGAGGAACTTTCCATGATATCAGAATGGGACAAGACTTCCTGAACAAAATCCCAGAGCGCAGGAACTTAAACAATCACTCAACCACTGGGATCTCATGAAGCTGAAAAGTTTCTTCACAGAAAAACATACAATAATCAGACCAATAAATTACCCACAGAATGTGAGAAAATTTTTCCTGGCTATACTACTGACAGAGGCTTTATTCCTAGAATCTACAAAGAACTCAAAAACCTAAACAATAAAAAGTCAAACATCCCCCTCAAAAAATGGGACAAAGAACTGGACAGGCAGTTCTCAGAGGAAGAAATACAAATGACAAACACACACTTAAGAAAATATTCAACATCTCTAACCATCAGGGAAATGCAAATTAAAACCACCACAAGATTCCACCTTAACCCAGTAAGGATAGAAAACATTAAAAATTCAAATGAAACCAAATGCTGGGAGAGATGTGGAGAAATAGGAAACTTCATTCACTGTTGGTGGGAATGTAACATGGTACAACGACTATGGAAAGCAATATGGAGACTCCTTAAAAAGTTGACTATAGAGTTATCAACAGATCCAGTTATTCCCTTATTGCCCTAAAAGCTCCCTGCCTCAGTTCAGAGAGACTTTCTCAACCATGTTTATAGCTGCTCAATTAATAATAGCTAAGAGCTGGAATCAACCCAGATATTCATCATTAGACAAATGTATAACGACCGACTTTACTCTCCGTTGGAGAATTTGCTTTTCTTTTTCAGATGAATGCAGATCCTGGGGAGAGAATGAGCCCATTATACCATAAAAGGGTCCCAACTGAAACCAAGAATAATTGGGGAAATGAGCAAGAGTGCTTCTTTCTTGGTGAACCTGGTATCAGCACAAGAGTGAAGGAGATAGAAACAAAAAACACTCCACCCCTACCAAACCACATATCTAGAGACACACAGGCTCTCAGGACCTCATCACTGAAGTAGACCTGGAACAAACTCATCATAGCTCAGGGAAATTTGTGGAAGAGGGACGAAAAGATTGTTGGAGCCACATGTTGGAACATCATACACAGAGACATTGCCTCTTACCTATAACTGATGGCTAAACCCACAATGCACGACCCACATTCCCCAAAGAGGAGGGTCCCTTCAGAGGGGGGAGGGTAGGGAGGAGGCTAACGCTGGTACCAACATGGTACTATGCACACTGTGTACATAACTAATAAAAAAGATATATAAAATCATAATACACATATGACAGGAAAGTGGAAGGGAAATTGTCTGGGATACAAAGACTATTGGAAAGAGAGGAGGAGAAAGAGGAAACAGAGTTTATGCATGGAAATATGTTCTACATAAAATATATATATTTATTAAAACTTAAAATAGATAATTTTTTTAAAACCTGCATTTCTATTAAAACAGCCAATTTGAAATGTTATTAATTTTGAACTTTTATGGTTAATTTGGATCCCTTTTATCTTCTTTTAAATATTTGGGTTTAGTATCCATCGTATTTTACAAATATTACAAACATAATTTATATATTTTATGTAACTGTGAATTCTAATCTCTAAGTACATTTTTCAGTTATGTGTGGTGTTGCAATAATCAATTAAAGTGTCTTAAATAGGAAAACTAGTACCAACAGTCTTTTCTTTTAAATCTCAGATCTTTAGTTTATTTGATCTGTTAAGAACTGGCAAGTCTTGTACTCTGCATTGATTCTTCTAATGTGAAGGCAAAGATGAGAAGAAGACAAATGAAATAGCTCCTCGGGGCTTTGCCCTCCCCCTCCTCTTGTGTACAGTGTTAAACCACAGCATCATCTCTGCACTTGAGCAGTATCAGTAAAATAATGACTGCAAATATCATTACATTCAGGAACATTTCTCATGAATGGGAAGCTCCATACAAGAGCCAATCAGCAGCTTTTATAGCATTACACTGTCTATAATGTAGCTAAAAATCCTCTTGAAGTCCATTTTAAAGTATTCACTAGCTGAATTATCTGCTAAATCACAGACAGCTGTATCTATGTCAGCCTCAATATTCCAGTCATGAATATACACAGTAATACACTGCTGTAAATAAAATCACATGCGCTTATGCACATAATAGAGGCTTGCTGAAAGCTGAGCCATTTGAAATCCATGTATTGTTTGAGATGGACTGCAAATGTAAATAACAGATGGGTACCTTTTCTCTATTTAAAAACACCTGTAAAAGTTGCAGGAAAATCTCCAAGAATATCTTTATTCATTCCAAAATTTAATTCAGACGACCTGGTGATTGACAACTTTCATGAAGCTTTGTTAGAAAACTGCATTGGAATAGTAAGGTATGTTCCCCCAAAATGGCAAAGGAACAACATAAGATGAACTTCCAAATTTGTTTTTAACGTATTCACTTCTTTTATATATTCAGTTTTATTGACTATCTAGAAAGAACCATGCAAAATGGAAAAATATATGAATAATTCTGCTCCAAATGTATTTCTTATCTACCTTCCTGATTAATTAAATTAGACACCATGCAGACTTGAAAACTCCCATTACCCTCTACCTTTACTGATCACTTCACCATCCACTGTATTTTTCTCTGGCATCCTATGGCCTGAACTTACAGGCGCCTTCCTGAGTCAATAAAAGGAAATGGGGGAGCTGCTTCAAACTCATTTCCATATAATATTTCCGCACTTCAGTCATTTGTCCCCCAGTACAAGTACTGTCTGTCCTATTATATCATATTGCATATGCTTTATGGTATATGACTCATGCAATATGTGGAAGGAAGTTCAAATTTACTCTAGTACAGAAAAGCCCCAACAGTTTCTGAGTATATGAAGTTGCTCTAGTCATTGACAAGCTGCAAAGTAAAAATATAATCTGCAGCACATTAATGAGATAATTAAGCAGCTTAAAAGATGTACTTTTATTATTTTATAAGCAAATCTTTGTATTGTGCTTCAACAATGCCATGTCTGTTGAATGATATGTTTCAGTTTTCTTTTTCTTTGTTTCAGAAAATATAACCTACACAATCCTGTAGTTAATGCTTCATTGAATGCATTTGGTTTTCTAATACTCCAATATTCTTGTGATCACATGTCAAGGTAATAGGGATTATGACACATCTCTCAATGATGTAGATATGTTTTCAGGGTAAAATATCAGTAAGCAGCAAAGGAGACAATGTTGAATATTATGTCTTGCTGATTAGAAATATAGGTTTCACTGGAGGAAATATAAAGTATAAATGAAAGTTTAATATATTAACTACTTAGAATAAAGGTATAGATTAATAAATGTCAAAGCTTTAATGAATTTATAAATTCATATGACACTCCAAATAAACAACAAAATTCTATTAATCTAACTGCATTCATATTTAGGTTCTTGTAATTAATATTTAAAATCTATGCTAATTTTTGCATTACTAAAATATCCATCTCTAAGTTTAGGAAGTAGCATCTCTACTCTCAAAGAAAAGCATGTAAGATTGTTTGTAGACTATAACTGTTTTTCATGATAATAGTTTTGTACAATAATTTTTCTTCAAACATCATTATTCATTTCAACAGGAAAGTGACCTAATTTCTAATATTACTAAGCTTTAATTGTCAAAGTCTTTATCTTTGTACATGGTTCAAGTGTCAAGGAACAATGGAAGTCTAAAATGATATATGTGTTAATTAGCTTTTCACTAGTATAACATATTACCTCAAGTCATCATCATCATCAAAACATGGAAGATGATTTTTTTTTCTTTTGCCTCATTTTGTCAGGAGTTCCATCTTGGGCAGTTATTGTGTTAGGGACAATTGTGAGGTTGAAGCTTATTGTGCCAGCTCCTGGGAGAGGAACATGTGCACCTCACCCTGTGTTGTAGTAAGTTACCTTCTTTGTTGGAATAAAGCACCAGCTCCAAAGCAGCTGATGGAAGGAAAGTTTTTATTTTGGCTCAAAGTCTCAGGGAAAGCTTCATGACAATGGGGCAAATATGATGGAGCAGAGGATAGGCATCACCTTCCTTCTACAGAGGATGGCAAACAGAAGCAGGACAGTGTGCTGAACTTTAACAAAGGGGAGTTGGCCATAGCCTGTCCCCAACAATGTACCTCCTCCTACAAGGATCCACCTCCAAAATTAACATAAGCTGGGAAGCAAGCATTCAAGACTCATGAGTTTATGGGGTTCACCTAATTCAAACCATCATCACATTCATAGGGATTCAGGTAGCTTTATTAGGTAGTTTAGGGTTACTGGACCCCAAAAGGAAACAAAACAAATGTCCTTAATCTGCCCTTACAGTTAGAATTTAGTTGTTATCCTGGCATTGTAGTTTGTTAAGATCAGCTCCAAAGCTTGGTGTCATGGCTGGCCTCTTCTTGAGCTAGCCCCTAGCCTAGAATAGTCCTCACTCTGACTCACTTAAGCCTGAAGGTAAGCCCCACCACAAAAAGGTTAAGAGTAAGGTGCTTACCAGGTGGGTAGACTCCCCTTTTTGCTGGCAGTTCATCTCTCTGAACTTCCAG
Source organism: Dipus sagitta (assembly GCA_036346955.1). Classification (NCBI taxonomy): domain Eukaryota; kingdom Metazoa; phylum Chordata; class Mammalia; order Rodentia; family Dipodidae; genus Dipus; species Dipus sagitta. Next base: position 85,944,866 of record CM070771.1, on the reverse strand, counting down.
GTCCTCTTAAGCCTCCCTTCACCTCCTATTCCCACATGGGCTCTCTACCTCCTCCTGCCCACCACATGGCAGGAGCTTTCTGCCCTTTCTTGTATCTCCTCTCTAAATCTTTGCATGTTTAAGGCTCATATCCACTTCCCACATGGGCTTTCAGACCAAGTGGGTGCCTCTACTCTTCCTTCCTTGGTCCATGGACTCTCCTTCACCCCTCCTGACTCCTGAATGAAAATGAAATAATTTAGCCAGGTGTGGTAGTGCACACCTTTAACCATTAATCTTAGCACTTTGGAGGCAAAGGTAGGAGGATCACCACGAGTTCGAGGCCAACCTGACTACATAGTTAATTCCAGGTCAGCTTGGACCAGAGTGAAACACTACCTTGAAAAACCAAAAAAATGAAATAAAATAAAAAGTAATATTTTTATAATTATCCTTCTCGGTCTTTTTTTAATACAATTATTTGTTAACCAAACCAAAACAATAAGCCTGGTTAAAAAAGAAGTTACCATAATTGACATTTTACAAACTATGGCCTAAAGTGATTATCAAAGGACCATGCTTTCTGAAGCTAAGGGTAGGATCCAGAAATTAAAATCTGAAGTAGAAGCATTAACATTGAAAATGATGTCTATGTTTCAAATGATTCATGTCATTCAATAATCAACAACAGAGGACTTCTGGCCAAGATGGCGACCACCTAGCTGCACTGCAAATCCCGGGGAAAGAAAAGCAAGATATGAAGGGTTTGTTGGGGCTTAAGGGTAGAGAAATTTCCAATAGATTGTCAGTGAGAGTACACAGAGGCAGGGGGAAACAGGGAATCGCGGATCCCCTTGCGGGCGGGTAGCCCACCGCTCCCACCAAATAACTGCCTGCATTCACAGAGCCGCAGATGCCTCCGCCGGTGCCACTGCCACTGCTGCCACTGCACACCAATTAATCCCTGCTGGCAGAAGCTTAGACTGCTCCGCACACCCATCCACTCGCCCACTTACTGAGCTAACCCAGTCCCACAGCAACTGACACACAAGCTCAGACTGTCTCTCCTAGTCCAGCATTGTCCAGTGGCGGGGGAGTGCAGACTACTTCTGGGTACCAGTGTTCCCAGCCAGAGTTTGGGATGCTTCAGTGCTTGGTACCTCAGTGCCACTCCTACCTTGAACACAGGAAGCTTTGCACATTACCGCTTGAGAATTCAGGCAACTTTGCTGCCCCGGCCAGGCAGTAGATAGGCGGCTTTGGCAAGTGAGAGCCAAAGCCCAGGCTGCTAGGAAACTGCCCCAGGCTGCCTCAGATTCCCATTGTGCTTGAGCCCAGGCTGATCTGCCCACCTACATGCCCAAACACTGACATGGGCAGGCCACAGAACAAAAGAAATAACATGAAAAATCAAATGCAAAAAAACCCAGTTAGATGACCGAGTCCTACAATGAATATAACTAACCAAAACATAGAAGAACCATTAGGATCAGAACACCAAATTGAAGCTATGAGCAATACAACCCTGACCAACCTACTGGTAGAACTTGCAGGAAAGCAACAAAGGACCGATAATTATGTGGATGCTGCCATCAGTAAACTAGAACTCGTAGATAAGAAATTGGAAGGAGTTCAAAGAGAGTTAAGAGATTTGAGGGAGAGTGAAAAAAAAGACCTTAAAACTAGCTGGCCATGCTAAATGAAGACATAAAGAAATGCAAGGATGAATTCCAAGAATCATCAAGAAAATCAGAAAATGATGTGAAAAGGGAGGTTGACAGAGGGATGGAAATTATACATAGAAACATAGTAGAAAATGCAAACCTAATCGAACAAGTCCAAAACTCTCTAGAAGCTCTCCAGAATAGAGTCAGCCAAGTGTAGGATCGAAACTCTGATCTGGAAGACAAGATGGAAGAAACAGTTAGAGAGTTCAAAAATTTCAGTAAGTTCAAAAGTTCCTGTGAACAGAACATGAGGGAATTGTGAGATACACATAAATGTCCTGAAATCATGATCATTGGAATACCAGAAGGAGAAGAAATTCAGACCAAAGGCATGGAGAACTTATTTAACAAAATAACTGAAGAAAACTTCCCCAGTCTCTTAAAAGAAAGGTCCATCAAGATACAAGAAGCCAACAGAACTCCAAACAGACTGGACCAAAGGAGAAACACTCCAAGACATATTGTAATTAAGACTCTAAACATGGACACCAAAGAGAAAGTCCTAAAAGCAGCTAGGGAAAAATAGCACAGCCATTTTCAAAGGTAACCCCATCAGAATTACTTCAGACTTCTCAATGGAAACCCTGAAAGCTAGAAGGGCCTGGAATGAAACACTTCAAAGTCTAAGAACCTATGGCTTCCAACCCAAACTACTCTACCCAGCAAAAGTATCCCTCATAATAGATGGTGAAAGAAAAACATTCCACGACAAAACTCAGCTTTACAATTATATGAACACAAAACCAAACCTACAGAGAGTATTTCAGGAAATTCCCCAGAGAGAAGAAACAAATAATCAAATTCAATTGCGTACAAGAAGCAGATCACAACAACCAAACTCAGAGTAGGCACAAAAAAATTCAAAGTCCATGAAAACACCAACTCACATTTACCACCAAAATATGACAGGGATCAAATCAAATCTCACAGTCATTACCCTAAATACTAATGGCCTTAATTCACCCATCAAGAGACACAAGCTAACAGGATGGATCAAAAAATTAGAACCCTCAATCTGTTGCCTTCAAGAAACCCACCTCACCACTAAAGACAGACACCTTCTCAGGGTGAAAGGGTGGAAAACAATATTCCAACCAAATGGGAATAAGAAACAAGCAGGCATAGCTATATTAACATCAGATAAAGTAGACTTCAAAACAAAAATAATCAAAAAAGACAAAGAAGGCCACTTCCTACTTATCAAGGGAACAATCCATCAAGAGGATATTACAATCATAAATCTGTATGCACCAAACACAGGGGCACCACAGTTCACAAAACAAACCCTACTTGAAAATAAAACAGAAATAACCACCAACGACATCATAGCTGAGGACTTCAATACACCATTATCAGTAATAGACAGATCATTGAAATAGAAACTCAACAAGGAAGTAAGAGAGCTCAACAAAACCATAGATCACTTAGACCTAATGGACATCTACAGAACTTTCCATCCCAAATCCACAGACTACACATTCTTCTCAGCAGCCCATGGGACATTCTCAAAAATAGACCATATACAGGGTCACAAAGACTGCCTCCACATATTTAGGACTATTGACATAATTCCCTGCATGATATCAGATCACAATGCTATATTGCTAGAAATCAAGAAAAAAAGACCACCAAGAATCCCAATGGCACCTGGAAAGTGAACAGCACACGTTTAAACAATAAATGGATAGGGGATGAAATAAAAAATGAAATTGCAAAATTTCTGGAATTGAACGACAATGAGAACACATCGTACCAAAACTTATGGGACACAATGAAGGTGGTCCTCAGGGGAAAATTCATAGCACTCAATGCCTTCATAAAAAACACAGAAAGGTCCCAAATCAGTAACCTAACCATCCACCTAAAGTCACTGCAAAAACAAGAGAAATCCAACCCAAAGAGCTCCAGAAGGAAAGAAATAAAAAAGTCAGAGCAGAAATCAATGAATCAGAAACCAAGGAAACAATTAAGACAATTGACAAAACAAAGAGCTGGTTCTTTGAAAAAATAAACAAGATTGACAAATCCCTGGCCAATCTGATCAAGCAAAAAATGGAGAAGCTTAAAATGAACAAAATTCAAATGAAAAAGGAGAGATCACAACAGATATAAGTAAAATTGGAAGAATCATCAGGACTTATTTCAAAAACCTCTGCTCCACAAAACTGGATAATGTGGAGGAGATGGATAAATTTCTGGATGCATACCATCTACCAAAGCTAAACACAGAGCAGATTAATCACCTCAATCAACCCATCACACTCATGTAGATTGAAAAAGTAATAAAAAAAACTCCCAAAAAAGAAGAGTCCAGGACCAGATGGCTTCTCAGCTGAATTCTATCAAACCTTAATGGAAGAACTCAATCCAATCTTCCTCAAACTGTGCCACACAATTGGTGAACAGGAGAGCTACCCAACTCCTTTTGTGAAGCTACCATCACCCTAATTCCAAAACCAGGCAGAGATGCCACAAGAAAAGAAAACTACCAGCCTATCTCCCTGATGAATTTACATGCAAAGATCCTGAACAAAATCCTCACAAACCGAATCCAGCAACACATCAAAAGCATTATCCACCTTTACCGAGTGGGTCATCCCAGGAACACAGGGGTGGTTCAACATATGGAAATCTGTCAATGTAATACACCACATAAACAAGGTTAAACATAAAAACCACATGATCATTTTGATAGATGCAGAAAAGGCATTTGACAAGATACAACATCACTTCATGATCAAAACATTAGAGAGAATTGCATGGTTGGTTCATATCTTAACCTAATAAAGGCAATATACAAAGCTCCGAAGGCCCAAATAATACATAATGGAGAGAGACTGGAGGAATTCTCATTAAGATCAGGAACAAGACAGGGTTGTCCACTCTCACCTCTGCTTTTCAATATAGGACTGAAAGTCCTAGCTGAAGCAATAAGAGAGGAGAAGGAAATAAAAGGCATACAATTTGGAAAGGAAGAAGTTAAGTTAGCTTTATTCTCTGATTACATGATTGTATATGTAAGAGACCCGAGAGACACCATCCCAAAACTCCTGAAGGTGAGTAACTCCTATGCCAAAGTAGCAGCATACAAAATCAATGCACAAAAATCAGTAGCCTTCCTATATGTAAATGACAAAGATACAGAGAAGAAAATAAGGGCATAGTGCCATTTTCAATAGCAACAAAGAAATAAAATACCTTGGAATAACATTAACCAAGGAAGTGAAAGATCTATACAACGAAAACATCAAAACACTCAAAACAGAAATTGAGGAGGACTTGAGAAAATGGAAAGACCTCCCATGGTCCTGGATAGGCAGAATGAACATTGTGAAGATGACATTCGTTCCAAAGGCAATATACAGATTTAATGCAATTCCAATTAAAATCCCTACAGTGTTCTTCACAGAGATAGAAAAAATGATCTCAAATTTCATATGGAAAGGCAAAAGGTCTCACATATCCAAACATATCCTCATCAAAAGAAATACCACTGGAGGCTCCACCATACTTGATCTAATGCTATATTACAAAGCCATAGTAATAAAAACAGCATGGTACTGGCATAAAAACAGGAGTGTAGACCAATGGAATAGACTTGAGGAGCCGGACTTTGGGTCAAGCAACTAATAGCTACTTGATATTCAATAAAGGCCCGAATAATATAGGCTGGAAAAAAGACAGCATCTTCAACAAATGGTGCTGGACAAACTGGATAACCATATGCAGGAAACTGAAATTTGATCCACACATTTCACCATGCACTACACGCAAGTCCAAATGGATCAAAGACCTCAATATAAGACCAGAAACTCATATACCACTGGAAGAAAATTTAGGAAGTACTTTCCATGATATAGGAATGGTAAAAGTCTTCCTGAACAAAACCCCAGTAGCTCATGACCTTAAACCATCACTCAACCAATGGGATCACATGAAGCTAAAGAGTTTCTTTACAAACAAGCATGCAGTAAGCAAATCCAATAGATTACCCAGAGAACGGGAGAAAATATTTGTGCATTATCCAACTAATAGAGGCCCAATCAATAGAATCTACAAAGAACTCAAAAACCTAAACACTGAGAACTCAAACACCCAACTTACAAAATGGGGCCAAGAGCTAAACAGGGTGTTCACAGAGGAAGAAATACAAATGGCAAACATACACATAAGAAAATGTTCATCATCCTTAATCATCAGAGAAATGCAAATTAAAGGAATTATGAGATTCCACCCTACCACAATACGGATAGCAAACATCAAAAAATCAAATAAAAATAAATGCTGGCAAGGATGTGGAGAGGTAGGAACACTCATACACTGTTGGTGGGAATGTAGGATGGTACAACCACTTTGGAAAGCAATATGGAGACTTCTGAAAAAGCTGAATACAGAGATACCAACAGATCCAGTTATTCCATTAGTGGGCATCTACCCTAAAACCTTAAAACCACAGGCTAGAGAGATTTGCTCAACAATGTTTGGAGCAGCTCAATTTGTAATAGCTAAGAGCTGGAATCAACCCAGATGTCCATCACTAGAAGAATGGTTAACTAAGATGTGGTATATCTACACAATGGAATTCTATACAGCAGTAAGAAAAAATTGACACAATGAAATTTGAGGAAAAATGGTTGAACCTGGAACAGATCATTCTCAGTGAACTTACCCAATCACAGAAAAAAAATCGTCACATAGTCTCACTCACCTACATCACCTAACCTTAATCTACCCAATATACCTTACATATCTAGCAAGCATCTCGTGCACTAGACACTAGGATGGAAGGGGAGGGAGGGGAGGGCATCAAAGGGGTGGGAAACACAAATCTAGACCCAAACGGCAATGGTACCATAAAATTATACTTACTAAATGGCAGACCAAATGGCTGATCCTTCACCAGACACTTACAGGGAACACTTGAACTATAAGACACGGAGAGGGTCGGATCATGACTAACCTTAATCTTCTACATCTTCCCTCCCTCCTTCTCCCCACTCCCTCTCCCTCTCTTCTAACTCTTGTATATTAGTTATCTTTTTCCTCATTTTCTTAGTGGGCACTGACCTGTAACTCCCAGCTCCAGCATGGGGCTATCATCCACAATGAGCTTTTGATCAGAGAGACCTACAAGGTTTCCTAAAAGACAGACAGATTTCTGTCAGAGTACTTGATGACCCACCAAAGGTTAGTGGTAAGACCCTTCTGATGAAGACACCTATGTGGTTGACATGCAAAATAGAATGGCATGGCTGGAAGTTGGAATAGAGTCAGTCCCCAGACAGTCAGTGCGTCTAGTGCCAGAAGGTGCTACATGGGCGACTGGGGGAAAATGACCAATATCTTTCCAAGCAACTCATGGTCTAACCTACTTAGCAGCAAATAACTTGTTGTGATGCCCACACAAGTGCAATAGTGGCACACAGCCATGGTGGGGAACCAACTGCTCTCAATTTGGCTAACCTCAGTGTTACGGGACCCATAGTTGGATCTGGGAAACAAGTCAGAACCGTATCCAAACATAAGCCCACTCACCAATATCAAGCTACCATCAATCGTGGACTACAGGAGGGCCTACACCTATTAAATTCTCTATAAGAAAAGTAAGGGTTATCTCATTTGTCCTGGTGCTAACTTACTCTCCGTTGGAGAATTTGCTTCTCTTTTTCAGATAGATGTAGATCCTAAGGAGAGAGCCACCCCATCATACCTCAAAATGGCCCCGGCTAAACTAAGGGAAATTGGCGACACAGGCAAGGGTGCTGTTTTCCTGATGAATCGGATACCAGCACAAGGGGGAAGGAGATCAGCACAGAGAAAAATCAACTCCTACCAACTCAGAGAGCCAGAGCCTCAGAGGCCACTGACACCTCATTACTGAAGCAGACCGAAAATGAACCCAACATGGCTCAGGGACATTTTGCGGAAGAGAGGGCAGAAAGAATGTCAGAGCCACATGTTGGGTCATGATATGCAGAGTCATTTATCCTACCCATAACTGTGGACGAGCTCCACAGTGCATGACCCATATACCTCAACAAGGAGGGGCCATTGGGAGGCGTAGGTCATGGATGAGCCTTAGAATGGTACCAAACTGACTGTATTTGCTGAATATAAAACTAACTAATAAAGAAAAAAAAGAATTAAAAAAATAATCAACAACATTAGCATTGAGTTAAGGTGTAACAGGATTCCCATCCTTGTGAAAAGGGCATTTTTAGATAGTGACCCTGTACTTCCTCAGGTGTACAGGTAGCAAGTAGTCATGGTTAGGACCCTTTTATGAAACCCTGGCCACAGCCTGATGTATTTTTGCCACAGTATTAAAATATTTCAGGCATCATGATCATAATCTAGTTTGTAGTGATTAATGTTAATGTTGACCCAGAGTCCTCATGAGAGAACACATATTTTCTTATATATATTTTCCTCATTTGTTTGCATGAGATATTGACAAATGAGAAGTGAATGTGGGTGCTCCAGGCCATCCTGTCACTGTGAACAAACTACAGACACATGTACCACTTTGTGTATTTGGCTTTACGTGGGTACTGGAGCACCAAATCTCTGCCTTCTGACTTTCAAGCAAGAAACTCTAACTGTTGCTTTATCCAGTATAAAATTGAGACTTTTAATAATTAATTTGATATAATTATCTAATGAATACCAACTAAATCATTTGTGTTTCAAAAAAAGTTCTATAGTTATTAGTTATATGACTATTTTATATTCATTAGGAAGGACTGGAGAGATAACTTAGTGGTTGAGGTGCTTATCTGTGAAGACTAAAAACCCAAATTTGATTGCCCAGTATCCATGTAAGCCAAATGCATGCGGTGGTTTATGTGTCTGAAGTTCATTTTCCATGGCTAGAGGCCTTGGTGTGCCCTCTCTCTCTCTCATTCTCTCTCTCTGCATTTCTATCTTCTCTCTCTCTCTTCTTATCTCTCTCTCTCTCATACAAATAAATAAATTAAATTAATAAATAAATATTTTAAAAAGTACTCTCTCTTAAATTGTAAGATTTTAGACCCTTAATTTCTTCACACATGATATTGAAAAATAACATCACTTGTGTTTCATAATAGTTTCATAATATACAGACTTTATATTTAACTATTATAATATGTAGTAAATGAGTGTATGCATTGCATTCGAACACCACTGAAAAATGAGAATACATAATATTTTACACAAAATTTTAAATATAGAGAAGTACAAGTTTTTCCTTCAGTATCTAAAACCCATCATTCCAGTTTGGTGCAACTAGGTTGTCCTGTCACATCCCTCAGCAGAGAAAGTTTACTTCTGCTTCAATAAATCTCTTCCTCCTTAAGCCTCTTCTGTTTTCCCCCACCCTCAGAATGTCCTCGCATTCTTGTTATGAGGTGATCAAAATGCTTTGGGAGAACTTAGTGCAGTGACACAGTGAGCATCCTTATTTGAAGGGGCTCTTTTGAACCTGTGGTTAATTCACTCAGATTTATTACCTGAATAGATGTTCTAGATCATATGGTAATTCTGTCATTATTTTTGAAATCTCACATACTTTTATGTCACAGTGAATGGCATTTTACAATTCCATCAAGGTCTACAAAGAGCCTAAATATTCCACAACCTTTACAAACTTGTAATGATTACTTACTTTTTCCAGTGTACTTCTTCTAGTATGTGAGCTGCTATTTCACAATAACTTGTGTCTGCATTTCACTGGTGCTAAACAAACCTGAGCCTATTTTATTGTGCTTGTTGGCCTTACTGAAGCTTTCTGCCTGCATTTTTTTGTACTTTCTCTTGTGGGCCTTAGGAATCCTCTGAATATTTTGGTTGTCAGTTCTGTATCCAATAAAATATATAAAGTATATGCAATGTTTGCTTACATTGGTAAGGGGTGCACTTTTACTCTATTGATAAGATTTATTTTCTTTTGGGCCTAACTTTTTTTAATCTTTCCTTTCTCTTTTCCTCCTTCCTTCCTTCCTTCCTTTCTTCCTTCCTTCCTTCCTTCCTTTCTTCTTTCTTCTTTCTTTCTTTCTCCCTCTTTCTCTCTCTCTTTCTCTCTGTGTCTCTTTCTCTCTTTTGATCTCCTAGTATTAGGTATTGACACAAACAGCACACAGGTGCAATGATACTCACCTATTATTTTTATTAACATTAAGATAAGTTCTCATTACATTATTCAGGCTGGACTTAAACTTATTTTGAAGCCTTTAAAAGTTTTGATCTTGCAATCAATGAGCACCTCCAAGTATCTGAGATTAGAGGGCCATTGTATCCTCATATATGGTGTATTTGAATGAACAGTATTTATAATTTTCACTAATTGTAATTAATTTAGGTTTTGTCTTATTCTCCTTATGCTCTCAGTTTCATATTCAAGAAATCCAAACCAAATCCAAGGTCATGAAGAATTTGCTTTGCTGTTGATCCAAGTGTTTTATAGTTGTATGTCTTACATAGAGCTATGAATAATCATTTTGAACTATTTTGGTATATGTTGTTAAACATGGGTCACATGTCTTTTTTATTTCAATATCTAATTTTCGCCCATATATTTGTTGAGATCATTGTCATTTTAACTTTTAGTAGTCATGGTATTCTTGCTAACAATCTGTTAAGCACCAGTTGGGAGTTCATTTGTGAGCTTTGTACTATACAGCACTGGTCTATAGGTGTATTGACGTGACAGGTCCATGTATTCATGATCAATGAATTCTGTCCATTTTTTAATTTAAGAATGTCTTCCAGATTCATCCTTCTGTTTCAGTGTGTGTGTGTATGTGTGTGTAGGTGTGTGTACATTTCAATAGATGAATGGATAATGAAGATGTGGCACATTTACACAATGGAATTCTACTCAGCTATAACGAAAAATGAAGTTATGAAATTTGCAGGAAAATGAATGGATTTGGAAAGAATTATACTAAGTGAGGTAACCCAGGCCCTGAAAGCCAAATGTCACATGTTCCCTCTCATATGTGGATCCGAGCTACAAATGATTGGACTTCTGTGTGAGTAGGAAGAAAACTCAGTAGCAGAGGCCAGCAATTTAGAAAGGAGATATAAGGAGAATAGAAGGGGGTACTTAATAGAATGATTTATGGGGGTGAAAAGACCTAAGTGAGATCAGGGGAAGAGATTGAGTAAAGGAAAGGTGGAGGGAGGGCTAATCAAAATCTAAGATGATATAAATAACTCATATGGAAACCTACCTTTTTGGGCAATGGAATAGGCAGGAGCCATAGATTGTTACTAGAAAATTTTCAGTGCCAGGGATGGGATTCCGTCCAGTGAGTTGTTGGCCAGGGAGGTCCCTGATGCCTCCAAAACACTATAGGCCATTGCCAAGGCCCTTGGTTTCCCACCAGGAATAGATGGTAAGACCCTATTGATGAAAATTCCACATACTTGAGCTGCAAGGTCACTGAGAAGTCCTGCTGGTGCTGAGATGAAAATCTCCTCCATGTAGACCAGTTGACAGAAAGCTGGAAAAAGCCATGCTGCATTCAGTTCAATGGGAGAGAGGGAAATCACCAGTGAAGATACTAAATAGTGGACACTACAAGCCTTGTATTTGGCTAGCCAGGCCAAATGAGCTAACAGATGCAATAGTGGCACATCTGTTATGGGGGAAACCAACTGCTCTCTAATTTGACTGGAGGCCCACTCCATAGGAGGGAATATATCCCCGATACTGAAAACCTACAGTAGTGGTAGCCAGGAGCCCTGGGGTATAATGTCTGCTGGTGTCTGGCTGAATGTATATACTATGCTCACCAAACTGCCCAATAAGCACTTCTCTTAATGTTCATAACCATATATTAATGCTACTCTCATTTTTGGTTATAGAAGCTTATCTTTTCAGATGGCAGTGACCTTGGGATGACTCAGAAGGTACCATGGTGCTGAGAAGTGACAGAGGAGTGCTCAGCACTAAAATATCTCTATCACACCTTCCAAGGCTCAGAGTTCATTGCAGAAAAGGTGCCAGAAAGAATGTAAGAGCCAAAGGAACTGCAAGACTCATTATGTGCTCCTCTAGACACAATGGCCTGGATATCCATGGTCTCACAGTACCTGACACTACCTACACAAGACCATCATAATAGGAGGAAAATATCATGACATCAAAATAAAAGACAGACTGATTGAGAGGGGGAGGGTACATGATACAGAGTGGAGTTTCAAAGGGGAAAGTCGGGGGAGGAAGGGAATTACCATGGTATATTGTTTATAATCATGGAAATTATAAATAAAAATTGTTTGATTATAATAGCTTTGATTGTAAAATTTTCTTGCTTTTTTAGTTATTCCTAGGTCCTTGGTACTTTTTGCTGCATTTATCTAAGAAAATTTTTGTGATTTTTCTTTTAAAGTGTCCAGTCATTAGTGTGGAACTTGCATGTTGACCTCCATCTTGTACTTTGGTGAAATAAATTTATATTTGAAACATCAGAATTTTCTTCATATAGGATCATACTACTTTCAATCTTCTAATTTTAATTCTTTTCTCATTCAGTTATTTTTTCTTTCTTACTGAATCTTGAAAATACATTCAATGTAGCATAGAAGAGAAATAACAAGGAGTACTTGAGCAGTTTCTACTATTAAGATAACTATTTTTGGTATTTAAATTAGTGATATTTGCTGATGTCAGCTGCCAGTTTTTAACATATAGCTTTAGATTGAGGTCATTTTTAAGTTAATTTTTAAAGATTTTATTTACTTATTTATTTATTTATTTATTTTTGTTTTTTCAAGGTAGGGTCTCACTCTAGCCCAGGCTGACCTGGAACTCACTATGTAGTCTCAGGGTGGCCTCGAACTCACAGCGACCCTCCTACCTCTGCCTCCCAAGTGCTGGGATTAAAGGCATGCGCCACAACGCAGCGTTAAGGTTTTATTTTTGTTTTTGTCATGGATGTATGCGGGGCCATGTGGCCTGACATGATTGTGGGCTTTGTTTTCTCTTCCTTATGTTTCTTACCAATATTAGAGTGATATTTCTTATATTGAGTTGTTTATTTTAGGAAAATAAATTATGTTACAGTTACCTTCTCATTCTTGGGATAAATCACTTTACCTGAAACAGTTCATGGAAGAAAAGGCAGGATTTTAGCTGATACTTTCAAGAAGTTTCATCATGGTTGGAAATGCATGGCATGATAAGGAAGCTGTCAAGTATTAGATTGGAAATAGTATAATTGCTGGGTTTTATTTGAGCTAAGAAACCTCAGAGTCTCCTTCAGTGACAAACAATTCCTGCAAGATTTTACCTCCCAAAGTGCCACTCAGATGTACTTTGAGGCTTAGTCACAAATACATGAGGCCATCATGGTCACTTCACATACAAACTGTAACTTACCATCCCTGGTACCCTTCTGACTTACCACTATCTGATGATGCAAAATGCATTTCATTCAAATTTTAAAGTCCCCACCAGCTTTACCAATAATAACACTAAAATTACAAAGTCTCACCTGTGACCCACGACAGTTCCTTAACTGTGGAACATGGAACATAAAGCACAAGTTAAATATTTCCCATACATAGTAGTGCAGACATTTCTAACACATAGTAGTACAAAGTAAACATCACCTTTGTGCAAATAAGGCATAACAAGGAAAAAATAGAACAAAGAAAATATAGGAAACCAGCCAGGCAGGACTGATGAGATTTTTCATTGGTTAGATTGCTCCATGCACAAGTATCAGGGCCAGAGGGGGGCCTGAGAGACTGTCTGAGTTCAAATCTCTACATCCCATGTAAAGCAGCTGGGAATGAATATGCATACCTCCAACCCATGTCCTGAGGAGGAGCTGTGTGAAATGATGGACGACCCTAAGCAACAGAAGTACAAAGGGATTCTTGTTCAAAACAGGACCAGGTGGAAGAGTGACGAAGCTGGACACTTGGTGTTCTGGGAATACAAGTTTCTGTGCCACTTCCTCCTCTACCATCTTTCTAGAAACGTGTAGTTCCACTCTTGAACAATTTTTTTTTTATAATCAGTTAAAACAGGTAATGAGATTTCTATAAGGTTATACTATGCGCTTTGATAGTATCACATTAATATTTAAATCAAATAATTAGACTTTAATTACAGCATGAAAATAACTAGAAGGTCAAGAATAACTTTAATCTGATATCATAATATAACTGAAGTTCAGTTTTTCTACCAGTTTGTAATGGCTTTTAATTTATTATTTAATCATCCTAAGACAAAAGAATGTTTTTCAAATTTTTTCATTAATCTTTATTTTCAATATATTTAATAAGTTTATTCCTATTGTGAACCATCTTTTGGCCAAGGTTTATAATGCTTTAAAGAAGCACTTTATAATAATGTCTGCATAAGTAAAGCAAAATAGGACAAGATTTGCATTGATGGATCCAAAACAACACCCATTACAAATATTTCAATAGAATATCATAAAATAAGATCTTAACAAAATTAGTTTTCTAATTTCTCTGTGGAAAATTTATCTTTCTTTTCCATTTGCCTCCACCTGACTTGCACTACTCAATCCATTAAAGTGATTCTTCTTGGATAGGGAAGCAAAGGATAATAATGAATAACTGTTAAAAAATTTTTTAATCATTTTATTTTATTTGAGAGAGACAGGCCTTCAGCTGCCACAGATGGACTCCAGACACATGTTTCACCTTGTGCATCTGGTTTACATGTGTCCTAGGGAATTGAACCTGGGTCTTTTGGCTTCACAGGCAAACACCTTAACCACTAAGCAATTACTTTAGCCCATAACTGTTAAATCTTTATGACAAGATACATTTGTGGTACTCTGTTTGCATGACACAATTAAAGTAGTACCTCTGATTTTTGAATCTAAAAAAAAAAATAAAATTATCATTGAAACCTTCATTTAAGTAAAAGGCATTCAAACCTGAAACAATATGTCTATGCCATGGTGTGAAAATGAAATATAAATCAGCACTCAAAGAGCTCACTGACACCATGAATTCACCTGGCCAGTGTAAGGGTATAAATTGTGGTTTCTGATTTGTCCAGAGAAGGTTTCATTTTGGTTTCCAGCTCTTGAAGATTGTTTTGTTTTCTTCTTTGATAGGGGTCTAGCTGTGTAGCCCTGTGTTTTCTGTGATTGATATCCTCCTACCTCCTCCTTCCCAACTGTGTTACTGGTGTGTGCACTGTGTGTGCTCCAAAATTTTCAGACAGGACATGTGGCAGAAAGGACAGGATCATTAGTAGATCTTAACTTGCTGTAAATGCAAGTATTAAATATTATAAATAGGAAATTTAAAAAAATTAAGTTTAAGCACATCCTAAATTGCATACTTCTCAGATTGTTATTGCACAAAGAACATTTCTATTTTGGAGTTAAAACAATAACAAAATCCCAAAGTGGTAGTTACCACTGAAAATTACTCAAGTCAGGATTAACAAAAAAAAGAAAGAAAGAAAGAAAGAAAGAAAGAAATAGAAATAAGAAGATATTATCTATGAAGTTTTTCCCTTTTAGTATTGAAAACCTGCATCACAAAGATTAAATTTAATAAGTAAAAGATCAAAATTAACATTTTAATGATGACATTTAAACTAAATACTAAAATATGTGATCATAATGTTTCTTAAATTACTTTAAATACCAAGAGTCATGTTAACACTTTTTTTCTTTTATAGAGAGATTGCTTTTTATTTAGAATTTTAAAATGTCTTCATCTACATATATAAGAGTGCTCTGGAAAAAGAAAATGACCAAATTGAATGGACAATTTAATAATTTTTTTTAAAGATACTAAATACATATAAGAGAATACTATAGAAAGAAAATAGATGACAAATAATTTATTTGGTGCTTATTAAAATACCAACTTTCTTATAAATGGCTTTTCTATCACATTTGTTCTAAATCTTATAATCAAAGGTAAGGTTTACCTGGCCTTATACCAAAGTTCTTATTTTATTTAAAAATAGCTTTATACTTGTTTATGTGAATTTCCAAGAGGATCATTTAATAGCAAAAACATCTAGTCAGTTTATTAGGTATAAGTTAGATCAATAATATGAACAGTCATGAATTCACTTTCGCCATAAGAGTTATGAATTTGTCTCATAGCAACGTTGATACTAAACATTGTATGAACCTGTAGCAGACAGCTTCAGGTTCACTGAAATGAACTTCCAGACCAGGCACAGTTATGAAGGAAGGGTTTTATTGAAGCTTACAGATCCAGGGGAAGTTCCATAATGGCAGAAAGAAGTGTGCCCCCTCTTAAAGAACAAGGAGAGAGAGACAGAGAGAGAGAGAGAGAAGTCCCAAGCCAAAAGCCACACCACACAGCACACTTCAGGAATGCCAGCTAGTCACATTATGCATATCTTTTTAATTTTTTTGTTTTATTTATTTATTATTTAATATTATTTAGACAGAGAAAGAGGCATATAGAGAGAAATAGAGAGAATGGGTGTGCCAGGGCCTCCAGCCACTGCAAACGAACTCCAGACGTGTGCACCCCCTTGTGCATCTGGCTAACATGGGTCCTGGGGAAACAAGCCTCGAATTGGGGTCCTTAGGCTTCACAGGCAAGCATTTAACCGCTAAGCCATCTCTCCAGCCCCACTATGCATATCTTTAGATTGGAATCTCAAATCCACCACCCCTTAGGGCTGGATCCTAAGATCTATCTGTTGACACCACTTCCAGCCTGGTGGCTATAGATCCAAACTACAAGCTAATAAAACACTGAATATATTGGGGGCCATATATTCAAAATACCACATCAACATTGACACTAAACATTGTATGTGCCAATTTGGTTTGACAATTTGCACCTTTACACAATAATATCTGTTAGTAATGTTATGCAAAAAATATGGCATATTTATTTGTATTTGTGTGAACATACACACATTTATGGTTGTGTTTGTGGGAGGGAGTGTGTGTGTGTGTGTGTGTGTGTGTGTGTGCTGCAATTAAAAGAAAATTTAGGTGTCATTCTCAGTTGTCTTCCACGTTTTTTTGAGATAGGCTCTCTCATTGCCTGGTAGTTTGTCAAGTGAGCTTGACTGGCTGGTTTGTGAGCTCCAGGTGCTTTACTATCTGAATTTATTTTTGATTTCCTTAATTTGGATACTGGCAATTGAACTCAGGTCCTCATGCATGTGAGGCAAACTTTATCAGTTTAGCTATCTCTTCAGCTTTATTTATTTATTTATTTATTCTTTTTTTTTTTTTTTTTTCAAGGTAGAGTCTTACTCTTGCCCAGGCTGACCTGGAATTCATTCTGTATTCTTAGGTTGGCCTCAAACTCAATGCAATCCTCCTACCTCTGCCTTCCATGTGCTGGGAGCATGGTGCCCCACCATGCTTTGCATTTGTTTTTAAACTTGTTTCATTAATTCTCTTTTGGAAAATTTCTTGGTTGTAAGAATTAATGAATCAAAATTCATTTATTAGTAGAAGAAATTTATTAGCAGAGAGAAATTCTTACCAGAGAATAATTTGCTTTCCTGAGCAGCATTTTATATATGTTTTTTTTTTAATTTGTTCAGATGTACAATACATATGAGGAAGCAATAGTGCAGAAGCATGTCTCCAAATTTTCTTTTTTTCTATAATATTAGTAACTTCTCCCATCTGGAATTCATCCCCTGACACCCTACTGTCTCTCTCCCTCACACACACACACACACACACTCCCTTTGTCCTCTTCCTTCTCCCTTATTCTCTCCATCCACTTTCTTTTCTTTATGTTTTTGAGCTCTGTAACTTAATGCCTCTTCAGGATGCTAGGTGTTAGGCCAGGACAAAATGGAGTCATTGAGGATAGCAGGAGGGAGACAGAGGCATAAGGAAGTGGGTCATCAACATTCCTCAGGGAACCGCCCAGCCATTATCCCTTCCTTGCCTAACATTGCCCCAGCTCTAGGTTTTCTGCCTCCTTTTTTCCCACCTGGTCTCACACCTTAGCTATTTCCCTTTTTCACCTTCCCCCAACTGATGAGCAAAGCTCTATATAGCCCCCTATCTGTAATCCCAAATTGACTGCTCCACTCTTGAGCTTCCATTTTACCTCAGAGTGGTCTCCGTGGTCTTAGTCATTATAGAACCTTACAGTAGGTAAGCACTGTGGACTGCATCACAAGCCAAGAGCCTATTCCTCCATTAAACACTATTTTATTTATAATCCTTTCCTAAAGCATAATGTGATTTGTAAGATTATAAATATAAGAAAAGACACAAAGTGAAAGTTAAAATGCATAACATTGAAAATAAACAGGGAACTAGGCAATAAAATTACAGTAGTCCTATCAACACAACCAAATTTTTAAAATTTTAACTTAATTATTATCAATGGTTACAATGTCTTTTTTCCATCCTAATACTAAATATTTCAGCTCTAGGTTTTAAAGGAAACAAATAAAATCTGTGTATCTATACCAACATGACATACATAAAATTTCTAACTTTAAATTTCTATGCTAGTTAAATAATATTGTAAAAGATTATTACACATATGTAACTGGTAAAATTATTCTTAAATTTAGAAAATAGCTATCCAATATTGGCATAAAATATAGTATAGCTTAAATTTCTGTGAAATTTTAAAATCATGCCTTAACAAGAATAATGATGTTTAAATCATAAGATGAAATATTTAGTGCTCTGATTAACAACCACCTCTATTTTTCCTGTTAAAAAGGGCTTTTGCCAAAAAAACAATTTTAATATTTGTGAAAGCATACTTTCACATGTATAGTTGATGGTAAAGTAAGTAGCACGAATAAATATTGATAAATTAAAAAAAATAGGAAAACATTGTCGAGTGTCAATAACAGGTAACAGTTACCATGAGCATTTACCAGCGCTCAACTTCATCAATACGAATTCATTTGAGTTAATGAAGTTTGATCCTTCTAAGTATTCATACTTGTTAGTTTGGATAATTGATAAAATTATTTAGTGTTGTTTGATGTTTTAATTGTGAAGAAAATTCTCTTTTTGAAATTTACATTATGCTTTCAAACAGTTCAGTTGAACTATGTTAAATACTCATGGTAACTATTACCTGTTTTATACACTCAGCAATATTTCATTTTGTAAATTAATTAACTAATTAATTTTATTTGTTTACTTATTTTTTTAATATATAAATTTTTATTGACAACTTCTATACTTACAGACAATAAAACATGATAATTACTTCCCTCCCCCCACTTTCCTCTTCACAACTCCACTCTCCATCATATCCCCTCCCTCTCTCCATTAGTCCCTTTTATTTTGATGTCATCATATTTTCCTCCTATTATGAGGGTCTTATGAAGGTATTGCTAAGCACTGTGATGTCATGGATATCGAGGCCAATTTCTGTCTAGACAGTTGCATTGTACAGTTATACCCTTCTTTGGCTCTTAAATTCTACCATCTCTTCTGCAATTGACCCTGCACCTTGGAAGATGGGATAGAGATGTGTCAGTGTCAATCATTCCTCTGTCACTTCTTCTCAGCACTATGTTGCCTTTTGGGTCATCCAAGTGGTCACCACTATCTGTAAAGAGAAGCTTCTCTAACCAAAAGTGAGAGTAGCATTAATATATGAATATGAACATTAAGAGTAGTGCTCACAGGGCTGTTTGGTGAGCATAATATATGCATTTATCCAGACAAGAGCAGGCTTTATACCCCTAAGGCTAATGACTTCCCCTGCTATAGGCTTTTGATTAGGTTTCCAAGACCAGGCATGTATTCCCTCCCATAGTTTGGGCCTCCAGTACAATTAGAGAGCAGTTAGTTTCCCCTTAACAGACATGTAACTATTGAATCTTCAGTCATTTGGCCTGTATATCCAACTTGAGGCTCCCAATGTCCACTGTTTTTATCACTGGTGTCTCCCATAGGTCTGCATGTAGTGTGCCTTTTCTAGCTTTCAGTCAGCTGGTCTAAATGGAGGTTTGCAGCTCAGCCCCAGCTTGATTTCTCAGTGACCTTGCCACCCAGGCATATAGAGTCTTCAGCAATAGGGTCTTACCATCTGTTTCTGGTGGAAAACCAAGGCCTTGGCCATAGCCTGTAATGTTTTGGAGGCAACAACCTGACATGATGCTCACACAGTGCAATAGTGGCACACAGCCATGGTGGGTAACCAACTTTTCTTAGATTGGCTAATAGATCCACTGAGTTCCATATCTGTAACTGGGAAACAAGTTGGAATCATATTCAGATAATGACTCTGCCTTCTGTTGTCAAGCTCTTAGACTATAAGAGGGTCTACACCTTTTAAAATTCTCCCTAAATTAATAATGGTTATTCCATTTAACTGGTGCTGATTTCATTTTCTATTGGAGAATCTGCTTCTCTTTTTCAGAGGGGAGCTTGACCTGAAGAGATAAATGACTCAGTGCACTCCACCCTGACCCTAGCTGAAACCACAGAGGAAATGGGGAAATGAGAAAGAGTGTTGCTTTCTTAATGAGTCTGATATCAGCACAAGGGTGATGGAAAGAGATACTGAGGACACTCAACACCTACCAAAACAGAGATTGAGAGCCTTCTAAGTGCCCATCACTAAAGTAGACTTAAAATGTTCCCAGCATGGCCCAGGGAATTTTGTGGAAGAGGGGGCAGAAAGATTGTTAGAGCCACAAGTTGGAATATTTTGCACGGAGACGTTGCCCCCCCACCCACCCATAATGCATGACCCACAATCCCCATGGGGTTGGCCTGCATCCCCAAGGAGGAAGGCCTCTTCAGAAAAGGGGCACAGAGGAGGGAAAGAATGGTACCAACATGGGTTGTTTTCATACAAAATATGTCCATATCTAATAAAAAATTCTCCGTCTAATTCAGTTCCTGTTTATATAAACAAACTTAAATGTAATTCTGTGTGTGTGTCCTCATCTGTGTATAAATGCTACATTTCATCTGCCAGTTTTGGCTCATTGTATTTATTAATTCTTTTTGTAGAAATTTTACAATTTCAGTTTGAATATCTATCTATTTTCCTCCAAGAAATTCACATGTTTATATAGTCAGTTGGGGGCATTATTCTTTGGAATATTTTAAATTCCTGGTTTCTTTTATGTGCCTTCTATCTAAAGGCTTGGCTAGGGGCCTAACCAAATTATATTGAGAAATATATAAAGAGAAATGGCTTATGACTCCTAAGAAAGAATTGTTGTCAGTGTTGACATATAGTAAGATATGAGGGCAACTAAATAATTCATTTTGTTATCATAAGGAAAGAAAGGGTTAGGATCAGTAAGACAATAACCTAGGTAACAAGATTATCTTCTTCAGACTGTCATATCTGGCTCCAAGTTTTTCATGAAGAAGAAGCAACGTTTGATATCTTCTGTGAGATAACGTATAACAATAATTCAGGGTACTTCAAATTGTATCTTAATTTATTTATATTTAAGAAGTAATCCCCAATTTCATCAGTCAGCTTTTTGACATTAAAAATATACATTGAAAGCTGGAGAGATTGATTAGTGGTTAAGGCACATGCATGTGAAGCCTTAGGACCTTGGTTCAATTCTCCAGGTCCTACATAAGCCAGATACACATGGTGGTGTATGGATCTGGAGTTCATTTGTAGTGGCTAGGGGTCCTGGTGCACCCATTCTCTCCCTTTGTCTCTCTCTCTCTCTCTCTCTCTCTCTCTCTACTTCTCTGTATCTGTCTCTGTCTCTAATAAATAAATAAATACAAATAAATACACACTGAATATTATAATTTCTATAAAAGTCACATGAAATTAAGGAGTCTACTCATACTTGAAGTAGAATATTTGATTTTTCCCTACAAATAATTGTTATAGAAGTTGTGTGTTCACTAAAAATTTCATCTTATAAAGCTGTCTAACTTATTTTAGTTATTGTACTAATTTTCTAGAAGGTGTAGCAGTCATAAACTTCAACCAAAACAATTATTGCTATAAATTTTATATCCCAAATCTTATTTATAAGAAATAAAATTTATTTAGTAGGTGCATTTAAGGGATAAATATTAATTGTTGGTATTGTGCTATAGTAGCATAGATCATATATTGAACTCATGAGATTAATTATTAAATATTGAATGAGATTTAAGTTGAACAAGTTGTACCTGAAATTCATTTATTTATTCACTGCAAACCTTCCAGGAGCAAAGAATTTATGAGATTTTCTCTGTGTTTGATTTTTTGTTTGTTATTTTCTGCAATTTCTCAATAATGTTTTTCTTTGGATAGCATAAAATATACTTTGACATGAATGCATTGCTTAGAAAATAATCTATTATGATTCTTTCAGCCTTAGTTTATTATTTTTTTTCCAATTGAACTTGTAAATCCTTCTGAAATTTGTGTGAGTATACAAGCAATGCATTTAAATCAAACTCATAATTAATTTTGTATTTTATTAGCTCAAAAAGGTATTTGAATTTATGTCATGATAGGTTACGAGTTTCATTGTGTAGAAAAATGAAATAAAGATCTTTCCCTAGTCTACTTGCTTCAATTCAAGTAGATATTTTGTTTTTAGGTGACTTTGAATGTGAACATGTTTTGATTTCAAAATTGGTTACTTTGGGGATCTCATAGTTTCAATGTATTTAGTAATCAAACCCAGAGCTTGAACATTCAGAGTCCCAGTTTTATCAAAGTTTTCCATACTTATTCCTTAATATTGAAACTTATTAAAATTTGATTTATTATCAAATTCATGGTCTAAAACACAAAGTACCAAGAGCCTACATGATATTCAGAATATAAAATGCTTATACTAAAAATAAAAATAATGTACTACATATAAAATTGCTATTGCACTGTGATTGAGCTATTAGAGCCTCATTAATTTAGCTTATGCATATTTGTTGGTGTCTATGTGACTTAATTCTAGCAAATGCAACCTTTGCAGAAATTACACATGTAACTCCAGACATAAAAAATCTCGCACATGCACACCTAATCTCTCTCTTTTCTCTCCTGAATCGGTATTCATGTTTTGCATGTTTTACATGTTTGGCAAAATCATGTTTTTGTATGCCATCTTACCTTAAAGCACAGCCCTACATTGCTGAACTAGCTTTACATGACAAAATAATTTTGCTCTGTGAAGCCACTGATGTTTAAGGTTTAAATCATATATATGCTGACATAACTTTTTCACATTCATAAATCAGTAACCCAAAGTGTTTTATTACTACAAGTGGTATTTTCAAGTGACAAATGTTAAGAATGGTAGAACACATTGACCAAGCCTTTATGGAACACAGATGCTGCAATGTTAGACACAATAAAAATAATAAAATACACAACCCAGTTCCCTAAGGAGGAGGGTCCCTGTGAAGTGGGGAGGGCAGGGAGGAGGCTAATGATGGTACCAACATGACTGTGTAAACACTGTATACATAACTTAAAAAAATATTACAATATACGTTAGTGATATGCTCCAATTTTTCAAGCTCATACTTCTGCAAACATATATGATGGCATACTGAGACTTCTGTTGAGTGGCTGTTTGTGAACTAGTATTCCCAGCCTTCTTTCTGTATATGTGTGATTTAACACTTGCCAATGAGATATAGTTGGAAGTGAGGCAATAAAGTTCTGAACTTAAACTACCAGGTGGGGTGGCGCATGCCTTTAATCCCAGCACTCGGGAAGCAGAGGTAGGAGGATCGCTGTGAGTTCGAGTCCACCCTGAGACTCCATAGCGAATTCCAGGTCAGCCTGGGCTAGAGTGAGACCCTACCTCGAAAAAACAAAAAAAAAAAAAAAGTTCTGAACTTAAATATTTGAAAAGCAACCCTGTGCTATTCCTATCAAGATAGAGTTCCTGCAGTCGAATCAAGACCTTAGGGAGCTTAAATTATATATATATATATATCCCTTATATTTGGGCTAGAGAGATTGCTTAGTGGTTAAGGGACTTGCCAACAAAGCCAGAGGAACTAGCTTTGTATATTGCCTTAATTATGTTCAGATATGTACCAAACATGCAAATTCTCTCCAATGTTTTAATCATGAAGTGATGTTGTATCCTGTCTAAGGCCTTTTCTGCATCTATCGAAATGATCCTGTGGTTTTTGTGTTTAATCCTGTTTCTGTGATGTATTACATTGACAGATTTCCATTGAACCACCCATGTGTTCCTGGGATGAATCCCACTTGGTCAAGGTGGATAATGCTTTTGATGTGTTGTTGGATTCAGTTTATGAGGAATTTGTTCAGGATCTTTGCATCTAAGTTTATCAGGGAAATAGGCCGGTAGTTTTCTCTTCTTGTGGCATCTCTGCCTGCTTTTGGTATTAGGGTGATACTAGCTTCATAAAAGGAGTTGGGTAGCTTACCCTGTTCTCCAATTGTGTGGCACAGTTTAAGGAAGATTGTTTTGAGTTATTCCATGAAGGTTTCATAGAATTCATCTGAGAAGCCATCTGGTCCTGAACTCTTCTTTTTAGGGAGTTTTGTTTTATTATTACTTTTTCAATCTCCATGAGGGTGATGGGTTCATTGAGGAGATTAATCTGCTCTGAGTTTAGCTTTGATAGATGGTATGTGTCCAGGAATTTATATGTCTCCTCCACATTATCCAGTTTTGTGGAGTAGAGGTTTTTGAAATAAGTCCTGATGATTCTACCAATTTCACTTATGTCTGTGGTGATCTCTCCTTTTTCATTTTGAATTTTGGTAATTTGAAGCACCTCTTTTTTTTTTTTTTTTTGCTTGATCAAATTGGCCAGGGGTTTGTCAATCTTGTTTATTTTTTCAAAGAAACAGTTCATGTTTTGTCAGTTGTCTTAATTGTTTTCTTATTTTCTAATTAATTAATTTCTGCTCTGATTTTAATTATTTCTTTCCTTCTGGAGCTCTTTGGATTGGATTTTTCTTGCTTTCCCAGTGACTTTAGGTGCATGGTTAGGTTATTGATTTGGGATCTCTCTGTCTTTTTTATGAAGTCATTGAGTGCTATGAATTTTCCCCTGAGGACCACCTACATTGTGTCCCATAAGTTTTGGTACAATGTGTTCTCATTGTCATTCAATTCTAGAAATTTTGCAATTTCATTTTTTATTTCATCCACTATCCATTTGTTGTTTAAAAGTGTGCTGTTCAGTTTCCAGTTGCTGTTGGGTTTCTTGGTGGGTCTTTTGTTGTTAATTTCTAGCAATATAGCATTGTGATCTGACATCATGCAGGGAATTATGTCAATTTTCCTCAGTATGTGGAGACAGGCTTTGTGACCCAGTATATAGTCTATTTTAGAGAATGTTCCATGCTGCTGAGAAGAATGTTTAGTCAGTGGATTTGGATGGAAAGTTCTGTAGATGTCCATTAGGTCTAAGTGATCTATGGTTTTGTTGAGCTCTCTTACTTCCCTGTTGAGTTTCTGTTTGGCTGGTCTGTCTATTATTGATAATGGTGTATTGAAGTCCCCAATTATCATGGTGTTGGTGCTTATTTCTGTTTTATTTTCAAGTAGGTTTTGTTTTATGAACTGTGGTGCCCCTGTGTCTGGTGCATACAGATTTATGATTGTAATATCCTCTTGATGGATCGTTCCCTTGATAAGTAGGAAGTGGCCTTCTTTGTCTTTTTTCATTATTTTTGCTTTGAAGTCTATTTGGTCAGATATTAGTATAGCTACACCTGCTTTTTTTCTTATGCCCATTTGCTTGGAATATTGTTTTCCACCCTTTCACCCTGAGGAGGTGTCTGTCTTTAGTGGTGAGGTGGGTTTCTTGAAGGCAACAGATTGAAGGGGTCTAACTTTTTTGATCCATCCTGATAGCTTGTGTCTCTTGATGGGTGAATTAAGGCCATTAATATTTAGGGTAATGACTGTGAGGTTTGATTTGATCTATGCCATATTGTGATGGTATATGTGGTTTGGTGTTTTCATGGACTTTGAAGTTTTTTCTGCCTACTCTGATTTTGGTTATTGTGATCTCTTCCTGTAGGCATTTGGGGCTGATTATTTGCTTCTTCTCTGTGAAAAATTTCCTGAAATACTCTCTGTAGGTTTGGTTTTGTGTTCATATAATTGTAAATCTGAGTTTTGTCGTGGAATGTTTTTCTTTCACCATCTATTATGAGGGATACTTTTGCTGGGTAGAGTAGTTTGGGTTGGAAGCCATAGGTTCTTAGACTTTGCAGTGTTTCATTCCAGGCTCTTCTAGCTTTCAGGGTTTCCATTGAGAAGTCTGAAGTAGTTCTGATGGGGTTACTTTTAAAAGTGGTGTGCTGTTTTTCCCTTGCTGTTTTAGTATTTTCTCTTTGGTGTCAATGTTTAGAGTCTTATTGACAATATGTCTTGGGAAGTTTCTCCTTTGGTCCAGTCTTTTTGGAGTTCTGTTAGATTCTTGTATCTTGATGGGCCTTTCTTTTAAGAGACTGGGGAAATTTTCTTCAATTATTTTGTTAAATAAGTTCTCCATGCCTTTGCTTTGAATTTCTTCTCCTTCTGGTATTCCAATGATCCTGATACTAGGATGTTTAAATATATCCCACAATTCCCTCATGTTCCGTTCACAGAAAATTTTGAACTTACTGAAATATTTGGACTATCGAACTGTTTCTTCCATCTTGTCTTCCAGATCAGAGTTTCTATCCTCCACTTGGCTGACTCTAATCTTGAGAGATTCTAGAGAGTTTTGGACTTGTTCAATTAGGTTTACATTTTCTATTACTTTCTATGTATAATTTCCATCCCTCTGTCAAGCTGCCTTTTCACATCATTTTCTGATTTTCTTGATGCTTCTTGGAATTCATCCTTGCATTTCTTTATGTCTTCATTTAGCATCACCAGCTGATTTTTGAGGTCCTCTTTTTTTTCACTCTCCCTCATATCTCTTAACTGTCTTTGAACACCTTCCATTTTCTTATCTATTAGGTCTAGTCTAGTGATGGCAGCATCCACATGATTATTGGTCCTTTGTTGCTTTTCTGCAAGTTCTACCAGTAGCTTGGTCAGGGTTGCATTGCTCATAGCTTCATTTTGGTCCTCTGATCCTAATTACTCTTCTATAATTTGATTAGAGATGACCATGGTAGGACTGGGTGATCTAACTGGATTTTCTTGCACTTGATTTTTCATGTTATTTCTTTTGGGCTGTGGTCTGCCCATCGCAGTTTATAGGTCCATAGGTTGGTGGACCAGCCTGGGCTCAAGCACAATGGGAGGCTGTAGCAGCCTGAGGCAGTTGCCAAGCAGGCTGGGCTTTGGCTCTCACTTGCCAAAGCCACCTGAGCTCCTGCCTGGCAGGGGCACCAAAGTTGTTTGAGCTCTCATGTGGTATTGCACCAAAGCTGCCTGTGCTCATGCTAGGAGGGACACTGAAGCACCAAGCACTGAAGCAGCCCAAACTCTGGCATGCTGGAACACTGGTACCCTGAACCAGTCTGACCTCACCTGCAACAGGACAATGGTGGTTGGCTGGTGCAGCAGACAGGGAGGGGCTGGCATCTAAGCTAGCGCAAGCAACGGGCTGAGACAGTCTGAGCTCATGTGGGGTGTTGCAGTGGGCCTGGGCTCGTGTGTGAATGTGAGGCGGCCAGAGCAGTAAGTGAGCAGATGGACAGAGCAGGCTAAGCTTGTCCCAGCAGGGATTGATCAGCAGCAGTGCTTGCTTGGCAGGCAAATTGATCAAAGGAGTCTGAGCTCCAATGTGCCAGCAAGCATAGCCTGGCCAAGGTCACTTGTGGGCAAGGGTAGCAGGGTGATCGCCTCTGTGCAGTGTGGCAAGTGGAACTATGTTTGCCTGGGACCCTTTCCCTAGAGTAAGTGCGGGAGTTTCCTGAAGCTGGGACTGTGGGTACAGCGGCCTCTTGGGGTGAGGGGTGTGCTAACTGCACGTGAGGGAATCACTGATTCCCTGTTTCCTTCCCCCTCTGTGCCCTCCCACTGGCAATCTTTTGGAGATTATTATTACACTCACCCAAAATACCCAGTGAACCCTTAATGTCTTGCCTTTCTTTTCTGAGGATGTGTGGCACAGTTAGGTGGTCGCCATCTTGGTTGGAAGTCATATATATATTTCTTATTGACAATTTCTATACTTACAGACAATAAACCATGGTATTTCCCTCCCCTCTCCTGCTTTCTCCTTCATAACTCTGCTCTCCATCATATCCCCTCCCTCTCTCCATTAGCCTCTCTTTTAATTTGATGTCATTATCTTTATCTCCTATTTTGAGGATCTTGTGTAGGTATTGCTAGGCACTGCAAGGTCTTGGACATTGAGACCAATTTCTGTCCAGACAGTTGTATGTAAGGAGTGGTACCCTTCCTTTGGTTCATACATGCTTTCTGCCACCTCTTTTGTAATGGACCCTAAGCCTTGGAGGGTGTGAGATTTTTCAGTGCTGGACAATCCTCTGTCCCTTCTTCTCAGGACTATGTTGCCTTTGGGTTTTCCCAGTGGTCATCACCATCTGAAAAGAGAAGCTTTGTTAACCAGAGGTGAGAGTAGCATTAATATATGAATATGAACCTTAAGTATAGTGCTTTCAGGGCAATTTGGTGACAGTAATATATGCATTTATCCAGACAAGAGCAGACTTCATACCCCTAAGGCTCATGACCTCCCCTGCCATAGACTTTTGATTAGGTTTTCAGTACCAGGCATAAATTCCCTACCATAGAGTGGGTCTTCAGTACAATTAGAGAGCAGTTGGCTTCCCAGAGTAGACATGCCACTATTGTACTCATTCAGTCATTTGGCCTGTCTGGCCAAACTTGAGGCACTGAAAATTTTCTAGTAAAAATCTATGGCTTCTGGATATGTCATTATTCAAAGAAGTAGATTTTTATATGTCTTATTCAGAATATCTTGAAATTTTTTTATTAGTTTTGTACTCAGTGAATACAGTCACGTTGGTACCATTGTTATTCTCCTCCCTGTCATCCTCCCTCCACATGGATCCTCCTTGTTGTGGTATATGGGTCATGCATTGCGGGGTTAGCCATCAGTTATGGGTAGGAGGAAATGTCTGTGTGTTTGATGGAACCTCCCCTCCATCCTTCTTTTATACAATCTATTCCCCTGACCTAGCTTAGGAAGGTTTTAATTATACCAATCATTTTTAGCTGGGGAGAGAGGATATGAGTATAATTTAAAAATTTACCATTTAGGGCTTGGAAGATAACTCAGTAGTCAAAGATGCTTGCTTATAATACCTGCTTGCCTGGATTTGATTGTCTGGCACAGATGAACAAAATGGAGCATGCAGCTGGAGTTCCTTTGTAGTGGCAAGATGCCCTAGAATTCCCATTTACTATCATCTATCTATCTATCTATCTATCTATCTATCTATCTATCTATCTATCTATCTAATCTAATCTATCTATCTATCTATCATCAATGTACCTATCATCTATCATCTGTCTATCTAATATATCATATATCTCTGTCTCTCTTGTCCATTTTTCTGTCTCTGCCTCTGTCAAATGAATAAATATAATCAAAAAGTAAACATTATTCTGAGCATCAATCTCATCAGCACCCATAAATTTGTTTTCCTGTCTTTCATAGTTTAATTCCAAATATGTGGAATGTATTAAAAGACACAAGACATGGGAAGAGAATAAATTCTTGTAGCTTCGTATTATGTAATTTGTATTGCATTAACTTTATCAATATAAATTACATAATATATAATTTGAATTCATGTTCTTCATAAGACTGTTTGACTGCACTCATGGATACTATTTAAATTAAATGTAGCAATAGTTACTCTTCACTTGGATATTTAGACTCCATCTGGCTGAAAACACAGAATTTTTAAATATTCTGATTTGTTTCACAAACTGTTATTGATGATGCTCTAAGCCACACTGCCCAGCAAGTATGTATGCAACCATATTGTAAATAGTCCAAGTGCTTGTCATGCAATGAAGAGGAAGCTATACCACATTGGAACATTTTGTCTTAGACCTCAGAAAATTAGCTAATAGAAAGAAACACACCCAAAGTCCGATGCAGAATATAGACTCATTTTAGGTACTTCAGAGAGTTGAAGAAGATGCTCTTGATAGTCACAAGTAGAAAGTGTTACTGACCCAAACACACTTTCATCTCTGGAATTACTAATGGTTATATCTATCTAATGTATCTATCTATCTATCTATCTATCTATCAATCATCTATCTATCTATCTAATCTATCTATTTGTAATTTAAGGACCTCCTTGGAAGTCCTTTAAAAAATAAGGCATGCAATCCTGATATAAATATTACACAGTTATTATAGTAGTTTTGAAAAACATGAGAAATTAATTTTTATATGCTGATTTACAGATTTTAAACTGCAACATTGATTAAAATGCATTTTACCGCACTAAAATGGAGCCTAGGGGAAAAATGCGTCCTTTTCCTAGCAAAATTTATCCTTCCAAAGTTTTATTAGGGTAATGTATGTATTTTGAATTGAGAAGTATTTAAAAAGTATTGTGATATGTGTATTCTATGTGATATTTGTATTACTTCAGCAAATATTAATTTAAAAATAACGATATGGTCATTAGATATTGCTGATACTGTGTGACTTTTTGCTTCATTTTTCTTGGGACAACCACATACAGTCAATTTATGCTCTGGATGCTGGTGTTGACAAGCAACCATTATGGATATAATGCAGTTTATGGAATTCTACATTTCTAGCCCCCTTTATACCTCATATAACACTCTATGAACTGGATAAATTTTATGACAAAGTAATTTCTCAAAATGACTATGGCATTCTGTTAGTGGTTTTGAAGTCAGTATAAGAAAATAATAAATTTGTAAGGAAAATAGTATTTAATAATGATACAATTATATAATAATCTTCAACTAATACATATATTCCTTAAATAGCAACTTGTTTTCAAATGTTAAATTGCCATTAAATAAATTTTCATTATTCATTAAATATGCTTTTTTTTTTGCAGTAGTGGGTATTGAACTTAGGATCTTGTGCATGCTGAGCAAATGGTTTTAGCTTAATGAAGCTGTTACTGTCAAACACATTATCAATCTTAAGGAAGGTGGCCCAACTACTTACATTAAAACACTGGAAAGGATGCATGATGAAATACTAAATGGTAGAAATGCAAAACTTTTTTTGAAAGGAGATAACTGAAAGGAACAAACCAACTCTTCAAGGTCTCCATTTATTTTATCCTTCAATTGAACAACAAGGCTCTCTCCTGCACATTGGTGGAGTACTTAATGAACTGCACACCTTGCAAAGCCACTGATGAGATGGGGCAAGTGAGACAGGGCTCAATGATTATGATAAAGAGGGCAGTGAAACCATTGGATGTTGGACCATGGTTTGCATTGTGACTCAAAGATGTTTTGGATGTAACAAAACAGTGCAAATACTAAAATGGAGTGCTGTTGTTTGGGCATGAAAGTTTTCCCTGACTACTCAGCCCAACTGGAGGAGGTACATTGCCATGTGGCTGCCAGTTGGTTTTCATCTTGCTTGTGATACTGGTGGTGGTTTTTATCTTTCCATGGATCCATATAAAAGGGGACCAGCTTTCTCTGCCATTATGGAACTTCCCCTGGATCTGTAAGCTTTAAATAAATCTCTTCCTCCCATAAACTGAGTCTGGTTTGGAAGCTCATCCCACCAGTATGGAGATGATTACATCAAAAACTAAACTTGAGATGCAATGGCAAGCATTTATTTTCCATTCATACCTTCTGAGGTATGTGTGCCTCTTTCTCTTCCCATGTTTTGATACCCTTAGCATTTCTGGGTTCTATTCTGGCAACACATGTCCAAGATGTCACTGATTTATTTTTTTTTTTAATTTGTTAGAGCAATAGTAACTTTGCTTGTAGTTTATTTTTTAAGTTTATTTGTGTAGGTCAAGTTGTGTTGGTGTATGTGGGGTTCTGTGGAGGACAGAGGACAACCACAAGCTGTCTGTACTTCACCTTCTTTGTTTGTTCATTTTTTGTTTTTGTTTCTTCGAGGTAGGGTCTCACTCTAGCCCAGGCTGACATGGAATTCACTGTGGTGTCTCAGGGCTGCCTCGAACTCACTGCAATCCTCCTACCTCTGCCTCCCAAGTGCTGGGATTAAAGGTGTGCACCACCACGCCCGGCCTACTTCACCTTCTTTGAAACAGAATCTCTTGTCTCAGCAAAAATTAAAACAAAAAAAATTGCCAAAATGAAAATGAATTTCACACTAGTTGGGCTGTGAAGTTGGATTCACTTTACTTTCTATTTTCACAGGTATACTGGGCTCATAGATGCACATGCCACTTGGCATCCAGCTTTATGTAGGTGCTGGGGAATAGAATCCTGACCTAATGCTTTGCAAGTAAGTACTTTTTACTGTGAACCATCTCCCCAGCCTACCTGCAATGATTTTGACTCTATTCCCTTGTCTCAATGATTGTATTAATTACATTCTTGTCATTGTGAGCATGGCACCTGAAAAAAAACATATATATATAAAGGAGAAAATATATTTTAGTGCACAGTTTTGGGTAAGTCCATCGGAGTGAGGGAACTATGGGAGTAGGAGATGATGGCAGAAACAACTTCCAAGAATGAAAGAACCTGGAAGGAAGTTGACAATATGCTACCAATGATCATCGACCAGGACCAATTCCTCCACCTAGGCCCCACCTGCTCAGTTCTCAGAACCTCCAGAAAGAGTCTGGGACCTAGAATTCTAACCAGGAGCAACTGGAGGACATTGAAATTCAAAGCATGACAAATATTTACTTCATAATTTTTAACACATTTATAAATACAAAATGTATCATTAACATAATAATTATAAATTCTTATATTTATATATGTATAACTTAAATACTTAGATCTGGGGCTAAGGAGATTGCCCAGTAGTAAAGATGCATGCTTATAAAATCCAAATATGTAAAATTTCTTTCATTTTGCTATTTATATTTTCTCTTCTTTTCAACTTTTTCATTTCCAGATATCATTTTGCATCTTACTTTAGGCAGTTAACTTTGCTGATAGCTGTGAAATTCTAAGTGGATTTTTCTTTAAAAATTTTATTGACTGCTACTAGTATCCTAGTAGGTGCTTCTTGAGTAAAACTTTATTTTTATTTCAGGTAATTCTCTATGAACATGGATATAATGCAACAATTTCCAGTCATGTTACATGTAGACAACCTGCATTTAAGTGAGCACATACATATGATTGTCCAATAGATCAACATTTTCATCGCTATAATTTTTAGTTATATGCAATTTCATGTATATATATATATATATATATACTCTGATTCTAAAATTTGAAATTACTACTGCAAAAATTAGGAAAATCACATTACTAAGGTAATTTACATCTTGGAAAAAAGAAGATCAGAAATTTATAAGAAGAGATAAAGGGCAGGAAAAAAATTCCTCCTAGTGTTATGGTCATTGGAAATTTATTATAGTATTCATCATATGAAAGCATGCTGGCAAGATAACTTTACTTGGGAAAATAATTATGAAATTTTAAAGAGGGAATTTTAAAATACAAATTATATGTTAGATAATAATTTTAAACTTCCTCAAAGTTTTGTAATATGCTTAAAATATTGGTTATCACTGAGCCAATAGAAATATGTGCACATTTTTATATAAAGTGCTATATTTTACTGGAAGAATAACAACATGGTTAGGTAATAGTAATATCTGAATATGTGAATAATGCTGGATATCAAAGATGTAAGATATGGAACATGACATACTCATTATGTTAATGTGTACATTTAACATTATGCAGATGAACTTGGAGCAAGTGCTAGCCAAAGCTAAGACAAGCTGTGGGCACTTAGAAAACATTTAATATTCTTTTTAAAATTCATTTTTCTTATTAGTTATGTACACAATGTATACAGTCATGTTGGTACCATCGATAGCCTCCTTCCTATCCTTCTTCCTCTGCCTGACTCTCCTCATTCAGGGATATAGGTTGTGGATTTTGGGGTTAACCATCAGTTATGGGTAAGGGTCAATGTCTCTGTGCATAATGACCCAACATGTGGCTCTAACATTCTTTCCAACCCCTCTTCTGCAAATTTCTCTGAGCCATGTTTGGTTCATTTTAGGTCTGCATCATTGATGAAGTCTTGGGAGCATTTGTGTCTCTAGATATCTGGTTTGGTAGGAATTGAGTGTTCTCTGTGTCTATCTCCTTCACCCTTGTGCTGGTACCAGGTTCACCAAGAAAGCAACACTCTTGCTCATTTCCCCTGTTACTCCTAGTTTCAGCTGGGGCCCTTTTGAGGTGTGATGGGGTGGTTCTCTCCTTAGAATTTGCATCCATCTGAAAAAGAGAAGCAAATTCTCCAATGGAGAGTAAAGTTAGCTCCAGATAAATGGGATAACCATTGTTTTTTTAGAGATAATTTAATAAGTATAGGCCCACTTGTAGCCCACAATTGGTGGGAGCATGATAATGGAGAGCGGGCTCATTTTTGGATATGGTTCTGACTTCATACCCAGTTCCAGCTATGAGTTTCATTCCACTGAGCAGATCAGTTATCCAAATCAAGAGCAGTTGGTTTCCCACCATGGCTATGTGCCACTATTGTACTTGTGTGAATATCACATCAGATTGTATGCTGCTGAGTAGCTTAGACCATGAGTTTCTTGGACAGATGTTGGTCATTTTCCCCCAGTCACTCATGTAATACCTTCTGTCACTAGACAAGCTAACTATCTGGGGACTGACTCTCCTCCTGATTCCAGCCAGGTCACTCCATGTTCCATACCAACAGCATATGTCGTCTTCAGCAGTGGGGTCTTACCACTAACCTCTGGTGGGTCATCAAGTATTCTGACAGAAATCTGTCATCTTTTGGGAAACCTTG
Organism: Dipus sagitta; assembly: GCA_036346955.1. Taxonomy (NCBI): domain Eukaryota; kingdom Metazoa; phylum Chordata; class Mammalia; order Rodentia; family Dipodidae; genus Dipus; species Dipus sagitta. The sequence continues at coordinate 85,910,356 of CM070771.1, read as the reverse complement.
TAGGTCTCTGTGATCAACGCTGCAGTGTGGATATTAGCCACATGCTGGTACTGGGAGTTACAGGTCAATGCCCAAGAGAGAAGGAAGAAAAAAATAAGTATTATAAAAGAGATAGAGTGTAGAGTGAGAAGAGGGAGAAAGAGAGCGAGAGAGAGAGAAAAATAGAAGATTAAGGTCAGTCTTCATCATACCCTCACCAGGGCCTTGTGATTCCTATGTTCCCTCTTAAGGGCCTGATGAAGGTTCAACCATTTAGTCTTTCTTTTAGGGTGTTTAATTTTATGGTACCATTGCCATTTGGGTCCAGTTTTGTGTCCCCCACCCCCATCCACAACCTCCCCTCCTGCTCCACCCACCCTATTGCGTGGTCCTTGAGATACTTATTAGGTATGTCAGCATCTTGAGTAGATTCAGGTTAGGAGCCGTAGATGTGTGAGACTATGTTACAATTGTCTCTCTGTGATTGGGTGAGTTCATTGAGAATGATCTGTTCCAGGTTTGACATTTTTCCTCAAATTTCATTGTGTCATTTTTCCTTACTGCTGTGTAGAATTCCATCATGTAGATATACCACATTTTGGTTATCCATTCATCTAACGATGGACATTATTCTATGACCATAGGAATATGATAGTTGACAGCAAGTGTACAAAATATAAGCATTTATAGTTCTCCTCCAATGTGCACTCACGTAACATTTATTTCAATGAGACCTCAATATGATAATTATCAACATATTAGCTGAGTATATTTACTTTAAGGTCATATATATATATTCAAAATATTTGTATTTATTTATTTCAAGAGAGAGAGAGGGAGGAAAAGGAAGATGCAGATGCAGATAGGGAGAGAGAGAGAGAGAATGGGCTCACAAAGAGCTCCAGTCACGGCAAATGAACTCCGGAACAATGTTCCCCCTTGTGCATTTAGATTACATGAGTACTGGGGAATTTAACATGTGTCCTCAGCCTTCACAGGTAAGGCTCTTAAATGCAAAGCCATCTTTCCAGGCCATAACATATATATTCTTGATTTAATTAACATATTAAATAAATAATTGAAATATTTAAAAGCTTTGTTGTTTTTTATTATTTTATAAATGTATCTAATATATTTGCCAGTTTTAGGTTTTGGAACATGAATATATTTTACTAAATGAATGAACAGTGTTTTCATGTCTATATGAGCCACTGAGAACACATGATCTTATAGGCATACTTCTGCTTGGGAGCAGGTTCATACAACAGAAACATTTATAGATCATGAATACACATTCAGATGGAAAATCAGTTAGAAAATGTGACAGTTGTTTATTGAATATTTCTCTGTCACAATGAATTACTCTTCTTTATTTGAGAAGTATATTTCAGTCTAACTAATGGAAATTGATGATTTACCATCAGACTTCTCTTCCCACTGCCTATTATCACAGCTTCCTAAATTACTTGGAATATTTTCACCATGTCTCACAATATCCATGCTTAATTTATATTTCTGATGGTATGTAAAATAAAATGGTCATGTGCTCCATAATCACACAACACAGTAATATAATGATATTCAACCCACAACAAACAATAAAATAATGCTGCTCATCAAAATTCTGAAGCACATTAAAATATATTCTATGAGAAATTGATGATGATTTGTGTAGAGATATTTTTTTAAAATAAGCTATGATTGTAAATAAAAACAAGTCATATAACTGAAATATTAATACTAAAATTATGCATTTATATATGTGAATAAAATATACACATATGCACATATGTTTACACTTTCTTAAGACTAGAAATCATAAATATGTATGTACATACTCTGCGAATTTATGTTTTCTTGGAGGTGTGCTAATGTACAAGAAGATGTAGGTATTCATTGTACTTTTAAAGTTGAATTTCATCATTTATGGAAATTTCATGCAATTTATATATGTCTTGTAGAACAAACTTTTAGTTAGATAGGAGGAAAACACTATAAGGAGCTATTAAACAGCATGGCACCTATCAATAATGATGCATTCTATATTTTTAAGTTGATGCAGCATGTTTTAACTAGTGTCACTGCAAAATATGTGAATTAATAAATATATTAATCATATCTATTAAATCATTCCAAAATGTAAACCTATATCAAGTCATGAAATTATAATCAAGAATAATATGCAGATATTATTTGTTAGTTGCAAAATTGGTGAATTGTCATAAATTTATAGAAACTAACTTTGGGATTTGTGCATCCCAGAGTGGATTATCTACTTTGTAGAGCAGATCCTGAAAGAATGAAAACTGACCTTTTAAGTCATTTAAACCAACAGTGATTCAGCAGCTTCTGTTCTCACTGCTGCTCTGATGTTTCTGCAGCTATAGATTCTGCTGACAGGCACTTACTGGTGTTTTTAATAAACAGTAAAAGAATAAAATAATTAATGTGTAAACAAGTTGAACATTATATAGGCAGAAGACACATGATTTTACTCTAAATAATAATTTTAACATTTGTTAAAGGAAGGGATTTAGCGCTATGACCTATTGGACTCTGCTGACACAGATGTCACATACATGCTATTCACAAATGCAATCACACTAAGCCCACCTGATGTTTTCAATAATTTGTGGCAGTTATGTGAGCAATTTGTGTGTTTTGAACTTGGTCTTCATTGTCGCTCACGCTCACATATTTCTGGATCAGAGGGCAACCAGGCCACTGACAAAATAGGGCAAAGAGCATGGAATTAAGATGAGTCAGCATCTCTAAATATTCCCTGTCAATATTGTCAACTGTTCTGTTCAGGTCAAAGGGAAGCTAAGACAGAGGAAAGCTAGTCACATTCTTAAAAGCATACTGATTACATGATTGCAAGATTAACTTCAGAGCAAGTTATAAGGCAGGAATTTAGCAGAAAAGGTATCTCAGAGCAATATTCTCAGAAGAGTTATTTGTAATTCCCATAAGAAATATCCCTGCATGTCTTTCCCACACTTCATTCACTTCATTCCCACAGTAAAAAAAAAAAAAATTAAATTTAAAATTTTAAAGTAATTTTTACTGTCTGTTTCAATTAGTTTACATTCATTATTATAAAATTTCAATTTTTACATTAATTTCATTATTAATATTTTTCAAGTTTCTCTTTATTCGTTTTAATAAAGATGTACTTATACATACCATTAAATAATCTGTTTTCCATGCATTATTTTTCTAAACATCATATTTGAAATAATTTCAATATTTACCTTTGAGTTTGAACATACTATTTTGAGTGCTGGGTTTTGATTTTGCTCCTATATATCAGCTCTTATTACCTTGTTCTTTTTTAGTATTTCATTTTTAGTTCTTAGAAAGAGAAAGAGAGAGAGAAAGAAAGAGAAAAAGAGACTGGGTATGCCAGGTCCTGTCGCCATTGCAAAGTAACTCCAGACATTTGTGCCTGCTTGTGCATCTGGATTATGTGGGTAATGGGGAAATGAACCTGGGCCCTTCTGCTTTGCAGGCAAGCAACTTAATTGCTAAGCCATCTGTCCAGTCCACTTTTGATTACATATTAGCCTTCCATATTTGATAAATGTCTAAAAACTGACTTAATTATTTTTGAAACAAAATTGCATGGTTATTTGTAGTTTATTTGTTACTGGGCTTCAAAAGCCAAATTCTCATAATTTTAGTTTTAAAGCTGCAAAAACCAACTTTTCTAATACCTTTTTTTGTTTGTTTGTTTGTTTTGATGGACACTTCTGATTCTCTTGCCATGTAAAAATATCTGAAATATCATTTTAAAGCCATATTTAACTACATTTTTTCTTATTCTAATGTTCTGATGTACTTGATAGATAAACCAAGTTACACACATATCTTTATAAATTGATGAATACAATACATATAGCTTGCCTTTACAATGCTAGTGTACAGCTGGTGACATGGCTCAGTGGTTAAATGTGCTTGTTTGTAAAGCTTAGCTTCCAAGGTTCAATTCCCCAGTATCCATATAAAGCCAGATCCACAAAGTAGCACATGCATCTGGAGTTTGTTTGCAATGGTAAGATGCCCCTGGCATGTTCACTCTCATTCTCTATATCTATCTTTGCTTGCAATACATAACTAAATATAAACAGATTTCCAGACAAGGTAGTAACAAATTCCAGAATTAACTGTCCCATTTAGCAACTGGACTTAAGGAGCAAATTTAGAATATGCCATTCAGTATCTGTGGAATACACATTCTTCTTAGACCACAGAGCTTTCATCTAAATAGACCATGTTTCATACTATAAAGTAAGTGTAAAATAAGCAACATTATATGTTATACTTATATGTAATAAAATAAAACAAGAATTTTGTAGTAAGAGAAACTGCAGAAAATATAAAAACCATGACAAGAGAACAATACAGTCTGGAATATAGATGGATTATTAAAAAATCAAGGAAGGAAATTAAAAGTTCTACAGAAATGAAAATACAAATATCTCATCAGAACACATGAGATAGAGCAAAGTGAGTGCATGTCAGTAGCTCTAGGTATCCACAATAAATACATGAATAAATATCACATGAATACTTCAATTAAATAATATCATAATGAAATTTAGGATGAAAATTTTAAAAGAATAATACTAATCTAAACAAGTTTAACAAGGGCTCACTTATCTAATCTACCAAAAAAGTACCTTAAAGACAGGGCAAACTAATAAAATTTATGGTGAAACGGATATTGCAAAATAAAGACAGAATATTATTATACAATTTTAAAGTATATATTCCAGGGCTGGTTTCATAGCTTAGTGGTTAAGTCCTTTGCCTGGGAAGGCTAAGGACACAAGTTTGATTCCCCAGTACACATGTAAACCAGATGCACAAGCTGGCACTTGTGTCTGGAGTTCATTTGCAGTGGCCGGAGGCACTTGTGTGCCCATTCTTCACATACGCTATTGTTACGGAACATGGACTGACCTGGCTGGAATCTGGAAAAGAGTTAGTCCCCAGACAAATAGATTGTCTAGTGCCAAAAGTTGCTGCATGAGCAACTGGGGGAAAATGAACATCTGTTCAAGCAACTCATGGTCTAAACTACTCAGCAGCAAACAGCCTGACTTGATGCTCATACATATAAGTATAATATATAAGTATAGTATAACAGTGTATAATATAATATACAGTATATTATATTATAGTATATAGTATAATATACTATACTGTATAATATAATATAATTATATTAGTGTATAATTACTAAAGTAATTATACAAACATTATATTTTTAATATAAATATATAAATATTCTGTATGTCTCTCTCAAATAAATAAATGAAAGTATTTAAAAATGTTATATTACAATAAATTTAAATGTTTATTGAGGGGCCGGAGAGATGGCTTAGCGGTTAAACGCTTGCCTGTGAAGTGTAATATAATAGTGGCACACAGCCATGGTGGGTAACCAACTGCTCTTGATTTGGCCAATGGATCCACTCAGTGGAACAGAACCCATGGCTAGAGCTGGAAATCAAGTCAGAACCATATCCAAAAAATGAGCCCACTCTCCATTATCAAGCTATCACCAATAGTGGGCTACAAGAGGACCCACACCTATTACATTTTCTCTAAAATAATAATGATTACCCGATTTATCTGATGCTGATTTCACTTTCCACTGGAGAATTTGATACTCTTCCAGATGGACACAGATCCTGAGGAGAGAATCAGCCCAGTGTACCTTCAATAGGGCCCCAACTGAAATCAGGAGTAATTGGGGAAATGAGCGAGAGTGCTCTTTTCTTGGTGAACCTGGTGCCAGCACAAGGGTGAAGGAGATAGACACAGAGAACCCTTAAATCCTACCAAACCAGATATCCAGAGATGCAGAGGCTCCTAAGACCTTGTCACTGAAGCAGACCTAAAAGGAACCCAACATTGCTCAGGGAAATTTGTGGAAGAGAAGGCAGAAATATAGTTAGTGCCACAAGTTGGGACATTATGCACAGAGATATTGCCTCTTCCCCATGACTGATAGTTAACCCCACAATGCATGACCCACATTCCAAAATGAAGAGGGTCCCTTAGGAGTAGGGAGTTAGCCAACTATGGTACCAACATGATAACATGGGTGTATACGCACTGTATACAAAGCTAAAAAAGAAAGAAAGAAAGAAAGAAAGAAAGAAAGAAAGAAAGAAAGAAAGAAAGAAAGAAAGACAGACAATTTAGCCAGGCGTGGTAGCACACGCCTTTAATCCCAGCACTCAGGAGGCAGAGGTAGGAGGATCGTGGTGAGTTCGAGGCCACTCTGAGAATACATAGTGAGTTCCAGGTCAGCCTGGGCTAGAGTGAGACCCTACCTCAAAAAAAAAAAAAAAAAAAAAAAAAAAAAAAGGAATAAAGAAACACAAGGCATGGACATCACACTGAAAGAACTCAGAATTTGTTTGCAGGTATTTTGTCCCTAAACACTTGACTCAAACACATTTAGAAATAGTAAATACTTTATCAACATGGAATTACACAAAATAAACACCCCCCAATCAGTTTCACTGCTAAATAACAATAATGAACTTTCTGGAAGAGAAGCCAGAAAACAATTCTTCAGTTAAAAATGATGCTTAAATGAACTAAGATGGTAGACACCTCTACAATCAATGTATGAAGACTGAAGGAAGGAATTTAAGAAGTCACTGATAATAAAAAGATCTGGAAGGTTCTCCCATGGTCAAATATCCACAGATTGATAATGCAAATTTTCCATATTACTGAAAGTTATCTACAGATTCAGTACATTCCCTGTCAAAGCTCTAATGATATCCCCTACTCCAGCAAAATAGCTTATTGAATGCTCAAATATCTTGATATTGTTAGCAATAAGTGTTTCAATTAAACCATGTACTTTGAATTTTATAATGCAACTTCATTGTTAATATAATGTAAATATAATGTAAATATAATGTTTATATATGCTTGAAAGTGGAAAAAATGTGACTTTGTAGGATTGTTGGACTTGCAGTCTGGACCTGAATTTGCAATGCATGTGTGAGGTATGCCTATGTTGTTAAATAAACCATATAGAAATTATATAAACAGGACTTGTACGATGTTATAATATCAAAGGCAGTAAATTCCCAGCTATATCATTTTTATACCATCTATTTTCACATAGATAGAATACATTATGGCACATTATTTTAGGAAATCATCAATACATACTCACTATTCTGCTAACTTAAGACACATTAACTTCTAGCAAAACATGCACACTCTTTGTAATAACAGTAGGAATCTCTTAATGTAATGCAGATTTTTGACATTCACTATGCTGTTGATACTAAAAAAAAATATCTAACAAAGGAAAAACAATTTTTGTCCCAAAGATTTGCAGATGTGAAAATGCTAAAATTGCATGCTCTTTATCCTCACGCATTGTCCAGGATGATGATGGCCAAGCCATTCTTTTAGGTATTTGGGGTAGCCAGCAAGAGCACATCGTATATATTGTTAGATAATCCTTATGCTTTTTCCAAGTTTCACAGACATCCTTGGTCTGATTCTTCTTGGAAGTCTTTGCTGAAGTTGACATGGAAACCATTGTTGTATGAGGCTAGCAGTTGTCACATCTAAAGCTCCACATTGAGGAGACTTTGAGCAGAAAGGGCTCTACTCTGTAATTCACATTTTTTTAAGCTCTAATTATTTTTTTTAATTTATTTTTATTTTTATTTATTTATTTCAGTGTGACAGACAGAGAGAGAGAGACAGAGAAAGAGGCAGATAGATAGAGAGACAATGGGCCTCCCAGGGCCTCCAGTTACTGCAAATGAACTCCAGATCCGTGCATCCCCTTGCACATCTGTCTTACATGGGTCCTGGGTAATTGAGCCTCAAACTGAGGTCCTTAGGTTTCACAGGTAAGCACTTAACCACTAAGCACTCTCTCCAACCCAAGCTTTAATTCTTAAAACACTTTTAAAACTGGTGCTATGATCTCTCAGTATTGATATTGGGGTTATGAGAAGAGACAAGACTGGAATATTGGACAGGTGTGAGTTATCCTTGAGTAAAATGTAAAACGCTGCAAAGCCTGCTAGTGTGAGTTTTTACCCTGTCATTTCTGACAATTCTGGATTTCTTTTGTCAAGTTCTGTGTTATGATTTCTAACCCAAGGAGGCTGGAGATGTTGTCTGGAAAGATCACCAGTGTACTGCTTTACATAATAGACATTATCTGAATATCATGTCTTGAAAATATAGTCCACAATGCATGATTCTATCATGATAATGGTGGTATTCCAATCTGCATAATTGTAGGAATGTTTTTGTATTATTATTTCAATATTATTTTTGGAAATAATAGTTTAGGCAAGTACTTGATTCATATGCATATTGTATGTAGAGTAGAATTATTTTGATGCATAATTAAGAGTATTTTCCTAGAAGTGAACGAATGAAAAAATGTTCTTCACTATTTTTAAAAGAATTACAAGGTCAAAATATTGAATTTCCCATAGTTATTAGGAAATACAATTTTTTTTCAACAGTAATTATTAATAAGATCATGGCACATGTATAGTGAATAAGTTCCATTAAAACAAAACCTAAGAAATGACCAGGATATTCTCAAACTGAGAACAACTAAATGAACATAAATTTGATGGTAAAGAGACATTTAATAGTGAGACAGTCAGATGGCTCTTCAGCCCTCTTGTCAATAGTACATATTTCTAGCTCAGGTTAGTGGGGGAAGGGCTAACATAGAAGCATAACAAAAGCAGAGATAAATTTATGATAATTTCATGTAGCATTCCATATGAGAATCAGTTGGCTCCTTAATATGAGATGCCTCAGTGGATAAAGACTTAGCTTCACAATCATGAAAAGCTGAGTGTGGGTCCCTGAGACCCTCTTTAAGATGTCCGATGTGGTAGCATGTGCCTATAATCTCAGTGCTGGAGAGGGAGAGCCATGTAGTTTCCGGGTGTTTACTGGTCAGCTATTCAAGCTGAATCACTGAGGTCTGGGTCTAAGAGGGATCCTGTCTCAAAAAAAAAAAAAAAAATGAGGTGTAAAGTAACTGAGGTTAGCCTCTGATGACATCTAGGCCTCGAACTCATGCCATCCTCCTACCTCTGCCTGCCAAGTGCTGAGGTGCTGAGATTAAATGTGTGTACCAACACGCTTAGCAAGCTTTTTTATTTTTGGATGGAGAAGGGACTCAGAAGTATCAGGGATATAAGGAAACTTAATAGGATCAGGAAGATGACAAAACTAAAGACTTGCAAGACCCCTACCAACGATTTTAAAAGGCTAGAATTGATTGCTAGGGAGAGAAGACTTTCTGGTCAAACTGTCTTCAGGCTGTCATCCAATAAACTTAGTACACACAGCTGAACGTGAGTGGAATTATTTCTTTGATCTGTCATCACTCCATTACAGATATGAAAAGACTCCCTCACCCCTAAGTAGGGCCTCACTCTATCCCAGGCTAACTTGGAATTTACTCTGTAGTCCTAGGCTGGCTTCTTAACTCACAGTGATTCTCCTACCTCTCCCTTCTGAGTGCTGAAATTAAAGGCCTGTGCCACCATGCCTTACTAAGAATAGTCTTTGGAGTTTGAAGTCTACTTCAGTGAAGAGTTTCTTAGGAGCCTCTGGATCTCTGCTTGAGTGTATGCTCAGGGTTCGTCTTCTACACCCGGTGCTGATTATCATAAACAGCATGGATGCAGCACTCTTGCTTGTCTCCTCCATTCCTCTGTGGATTCAGCTGTGGCTTGGCTCAAGTGCTAGGGGTAGTTTATCTCCTCTAGTCTACCTACCTTCTGAAAAGGAATAGATTCTCCAGAAATATTGTAAGAACCACACATAGAGACATCATGCCCAGAGACATTATCTCCTCCCCAGAAATAACAGACTACTGCTCCCACAATTTATGAACTACAAGTCAATGGGAAATACCTACAACCCCAATGAGGAGCGTCCCCAATCGAATGGGGGCAAGGAAGTATAAAAGAGGGTACCAACACATGATTTATCCATAGGAAACATCTTGTTAATAATAATAATAGTCATTTAAAAAAGAATAGTCTTTTGTTCACTTCTCTCTGTGAAAAGTCACACAACAGCCAATAACTAATTCCTACTTGAATGCCTTAATCATGTAAACACTCGAACCCCAGGATATGCTGAAAAAAGTTAAAATGTGGGGTTGGCAAGGTGGTTCTGATATGATAAGTACTTGCAAACCCTCCTGGCTCACAATTTCCCATCCACCAAGTACAGATGGGCTGGCAGCAGCACAATACCCTTATACACACACACGTACACACTCAAAATAGACTTAAGAAGAAACATGACTACATTGAATGATGAAAATTATTTAATTACATTATTTGAAATAATACAACTTCAAAAATATTTGCTAGTATTGTCTTAATAACTAGTTAAATGTAGCTTAATAATCTAACTAGGAAAGTATTGTGAACAAAATGATAAAATATCACATAAAACATGATTATTCAGCTAAAGTAATTTAATTTAAATGGAGAAAAATGTGACAAGAGAGCATTGCATATAATCCTCATTTAAAATAATTTATTTGAAATGAGGATTTTTGCAATATTAAAAGTATTTGCACATTAAAAAGGAGCTACTAATAAAACCTGGAAATGTTTTGATTAGGTTAAAGTTCTATCCCCATCCCAATCATGCATAATCGAAAAATACTTTAAGTTTCTGAAGAGATGGCTTAGTGGTTAAGGTGCTTGCCTGTGAAGTCTAAGGACATAGGTTCTACCCCCACGAACCAGAGTTAGTCTGTAGTAGCTAGAGGGCCTGCCATGCCCATTCTCCCTCTCTTTCTCTCTCTCTCTCTTTCTCTGACATCTAATAAATAAATAGATAAATAATATTAAAAATACTTTAAGATGTTTTTGATGAGGACAACCCATGATTGTTAAATGAACAATAGGAAAGAGGAGCTGGAGAGATGGCTTGGCAGTTAAGGAGCTTGCTAAGCCAAGCCTAAGGACCCAGGTTCAATTCCCCAGTACCCGTGAAAGCCAGATGCACAAGGTGGCACATTCTTCTGGCAGTTGTTTGCAATGGCTGGTGGCCCTGCCTGGCATACCCATTCTTTCTCTCTTCCCCCCTCTCTCCCCCTCTACCTTTTTCTTTTTCCCTCAAATAAATAAAAATAAAATTTAAATTAAAAAATATTAAAAAATATAGGAAAGAGGATAAACCAGTTGTTGATATCCCAGATTTGCCAAATAGTATTAAAAATCTTCCCTCAGTTTTTCATTTTTACATGTTGCAATAACTTCAAAAGATACTTTAGGGGCTGGAAAGATGGCTAAGAAGTTAAGATGTTTACCTGAAAAGCCAAGGGATACTGATTCAACTCTCCAAGACCCATGTCAGTCAGATGTGCAAGGGGGCACTTGCATATGGAGTTCTGGTTGCAGTAGCTGGAGGTCCTGGTGTGCCAATTCTCTCTCTCTCTCTCTCTCTCTCTCTCTCAAATAAATAAATACAATATAAAAAAGAATTATTTTACAAAAAGAGTTAATTTATCTCATCAAATGAGTTAAGAGTGGACTACTAACAGTAATATAACTTATGCATGTCTAAAGTATTCTTGAGCACTGGACTTTGTTCAGAATTCTTCACAAATATACATTCTGGGAGACTTACCAACAATTATAGCGCATACCAAGGAGAGAAGCAGAATTCTTGGAATTAAGCCATGTGAACATCAGTTCATTTGCTTTACACAGTTCTCAAGTGTGACAAGTCCATCATTTTAATATGTGAAGAATTTGCATGCACAAATATCTATTTTTAAATAATCCAGAACTGAAAAATATACCTAAAAATGGAAAGCATAAAAGTCCAATATTAGAAATATAGAAAAAGTAGAAATTCACAAAAACAAAACAAAACTTTTGCAGTCTTACTTGTTCAGATGGTGAGATAGAAATAGTATATTTAAAATTGCCAAGAGGGAGAGCAATATGGATTTATTTGTTGTAAATGAAGTCTTTACCATCAAAATCCCATTTAAATATTTACTCTTATCATATCACTAGCCTATGAACATCTATTGTGAAGTTTGAAGAGAGATATTAGTAAGAATGTATATCCAGAGTCGGCCATGGTGCTCTACACCTTTAATCCCACTATTCAGGAGACAGTTAGGTGGATCACTGTGAGTTTGAGGCCAGCCTAGGTCTACAGAGTGAGTTCCAGGTCAGCCTGGCCTAGAGAGAGAGAGACCCTACCTTGAAAAACAAAGAATGTATATTCAGTAGTAATGTAGTCTATTTGTCCAATCATTCTGTTACTGATGTTACTGAGTTAAATTTTGGATGGAAATTCATGTTCTGATTCCCTAATTACTGACTTTTCCATGAAGTTTATACTTACTGAAGTTAGTAATGAATGATTGCTTGATGGTTGGTGGCAGGTAGAGAGGCTGTGAATTGAGTGATGCTTTCAACTTCTGCAGGTTTTCTGAGTGAATATAGTTGTGATGAAACCTGTTGACATTTTAAGCCTCACTTAAAATTTGTAAATAAATCTAGCTAAGTTGCTTCTAGAATCATAATTATCCATCATTAATTAAAAGATACAAATTGAGCATACCACTTCAAAATTGAAGGGGCATACTTTAATTGATAAAGTTAATGTAAATTCAGGATTGTATTGCACATGAATTGATGGAAAAACCATCATTTTATTAAAGATTTCATTAATATGTAAATTTTTTAAATATTTTATTTATTTATTTATTTGAGAGAGAAAGAGTGAAGGAGGGAGAGAGAGAGATTGAGAGAGAGAGAGAGAGAGAAAAAAAATGGGCGCTCCAGGGTCTCCAGCCACTGCAAACAAACTCCAGATGCATGCACCCCTTGTCCATCTGGCTTACGTGGGCCCTGGAGAGTTGAACTGGGATCCTTAGGTTTCGCAGGCAAGCGCATTAACTACTGAGGCATCTCTCCAGCACAATATATAAATTTTTATTAAAACATTTGTGAATACAACGTACAATTTCCTTTAGTAGTGTGTGTGTCTTTTCTGCAACATAATGAGGCATGGAATTCTTTTTTTTTTTTTTTTTTTTTTGAGGCATGAAATTCAAACCTTACCAGAAGGGATGACTACAGTTCTGAGATATGTGTGTACCAAATGTTAACTAAATAATGTAATGTATTGTTTGTCCTTGTTAACTAAATTTTAGCTTAAAATCTTGATATTACCAAAATGTTATACATTTATACATGTAAGGTCTAGTATGTGTAATAATATTCCTGTAGCAGTAAAAATATCTTTAATTTCAAAGTATGGTAAACTTGTGTCCATGAAACATCAGTATTATCTATAAAATACTTATAAATTAATAGTAAAATGTAAAATAATGAGTAATTGTCCAATCATTCTATGATTTAGTTATGACTAGATTATAAACTTTGCTTGCCAATGAAAGTTAGAGAGCTGAGGAGAGCATTTCTCAACTATAAATTATAGGATATTTTTAATTTGAAAGTATACTTTTTTGTGTGTTATGATGTTAATACTATAAAGAGCTTAACTAAGGCCTAATGGTGACTACTCCAATAGAGATAGCTGATAATTCACGGTATTTTCAGCAAGTTTTCTACTTAACTCAGACTTCCCAAGAAATAATGTCAGTCTCTAATTCCTGACAGAAGGCTCAAGAGGCAAAAGCAGCTAACACTGCTGTCTGCTCCTTGTACTCATTTGAATGATATATTCATGAGTTGGCAGAGGTTAAGCCTTATAGCCTGGCATAGCTGATTATCACGTTGTAGCAAATGGAGAGAGCCCCAGGGCATTAATAATGCTCAGCCATTAATACTGGATTTGCCACAAGGCAGTTACATAAACTGACAGATTGGCAGTGGTGTGACTTCTTGACTACTCAAATTCTGATTGCTCCTGAAATATCATTAATGTTACTAAATTCTTAGTTACAATGCAATTAAAGTCAGGCTTTCCATATGGAAGGAAAATATATGGTCAGGTTTATCTTTGTGCTAATATGATTTTCCCTACTGTGCATTTTAGTGGAGTTAACATATTGTTTTAGATAAAAAGTAATGAAAATGTATTCAAATAAGGGATTTTTTTTCCTGGAAATTTACACTGTAGAAATAGTTAGGATTTTGCCTGATAAAAAGGTCTTACAAATATAAAAGAATTATAGTTTAACTCTATATTATTATTTGAAATTTTAGGGTTTTTTAATTTCACAAATTTCTGAGAAAAAGAATTTTGAATCTTGGGACTGTTAAGCTGTTAATCAGGACTCTCTCTCTCTCTCTCTCTCTCTCTCTCTCTCTGTCCTCTCTCAGACCATGCCCACGTGGAGCATGTTCACTATACTTACTTGTTTCTCTCACTATCTTATGCTCTATACTTAAATACACTAAAATGTGCTTAAGGAGTTGAGAGGTGGCTCAGTGGATAAAGTGCTTGCCTTATAAGCCTGATATCCAGAGCTCAGATCCCCAGCACATATGTAAATGTCAGGCAGCCACAGAGATTCCACTTGTCATCCAAGCATTTGACAGGTGGAGACAGATGATCCTGGGGTCAAGCTGGCTAGAAAGATGAGCTAAATTGTGAAGCTTTGGGTTTATGAGAGAGCCCGCCTTGGTAAATAAGGTGAAGCGTGATGGAAGAAGTCACTTACTTCTGCCTGTGACCTCCCAAGCATTTGCAAAAACATGTACATGAGCTTGTATAATACACACACATGCAATAATTTGTTAAAAATTAAAGCTATTCTTTGTAATTTTTTAGTTGAAATGAATTGTATCATATTTAAAACAATGTTTATTATTAAATTTGCATAAAAACAAGAGGATATTTTATCAATATTAAATTATTACATCAAGGATATTTTTACTGTACAATTCTCACAATATACATAGTTTTTAATACTGCCTATATATTAATGGGAAATGGGAAACTAAATTAAGAATTTTAAAATGATTTTACGGGCCTTAATTACTTATATTTTCAATAGCTAGCTATTATACAATATTATAATCAATCATCTATTTTAATGTTAACATATTTTTATATTAAATACAATGGCAGATATGCTCCCACAGTTTATTTATATTTAGGATGATGCTTAATCTATGTTAAAATGGGATATAGAATAAGTACTAGATCACAACATTTAGTATATCGTAAAACATATAAGGTGTTAATTTCCTTGCTGTGTATGAGTCCTGGATAAAAATCTTTTAAGGAACCAAAGAGGTAAAGCAAAAGAGAAAGACATGCTATAGGAGTGGAAAAATTCTAGGAGGATGGGGAAAAATATTCTTGGCGGAGGTGCCCTAGGCATTTCTAAGCTTGGTTGCTATTGGTTCTCCAAGGGTTCATTCCCTGGAGGCTTGGACGTTAGCTGTTTGTAGGAGGCAGAAATTTGAAGAGGTGGAGTTCAGTTAAAGTAATTCATTTTGCCCTAGGGAGGGATGAATGTAATTCTTGTGAGTCCCACTTTTGGAAACTGTCATTTCCCACTCTCTGGATCCCTATCTCACTATACCATGATGCTAAAAGCACTCCACTATTGTCAGGTAGTCTGCTGGGAGGCCCTCACCAGATGTCCAACGATATATCTAACCTTAAAATTTCAGCAGTACATTTACAAGATAGTTAGACTGTTTGATATGTAATTTCAAGAGGCCAGCCTCAGCTAATTTGTTAGTAAAGAACACAGACTACTATAGCAATGCTTGAACAAAGGCTAATGAAAGGTGGTCTTTAAATCGAGGTGTCTGGCTTAAAATGTACACATACGTATATTGTTGGATAGAGTATTGAGGAAGTACCCAAGTGCCTGTTAATAAACCACCCCACAAAAAATAAAATGCACTTCAATAGCATAATGTTTTATGAGGGGAGACACTTTATCAATGAAACTGAACAATTCTAATTATCTATAGTCAAGCACAAAAAGACTTCACAAAGTATTTGTGGTACAGAACACTTGATAATATTCTTGACACCTGATATTACTTTTATCAAATGCAAAAAAAAAGGGCTGGAGAGATAGCTTAGCAGTTAAGGCATTTGCCTGAGAAACCTAAAAAACCAGGTTCAATTTCCCAGTACCCATGTAAGCCAGATACACAAGGTGGCACATACGTATGGAGTTCATTTGCAATGGCTATAGTCTCTGGTGGGCCCATTGTCTATCTCAGTTCTCACTCTTTCTCTCTCTCTTTCTTTCCCTTTGTCTTAAAATGAGTAAATAAATGCATATTTTTAAAAATAAATATAAATTAATAAAAATGCAAAAAAGAGAAAAATATTAATACTTACAGTTCTATTTAATCATATCACAATTCTAATTACTTTAAACAATCTGTTCTGCACATATAATCAGCTCACATCCAGTGCTATTATAGTATGTTGCCCAAAATATTGTTTCCTATCTTGTATTTTCAGTTTCTTGTTTATTTCAGCCAAATTTTTACTCAGCTAATATGTGACCAAATTAATGACTTCTGACCTATAATGAAAAACTTGAAAACTCTTCTAGTATCAATGTATCTTTTACCTCTTTATTTTCATTCATCAAACATGTTCATGCATACTATTGTATATCCACTGACACTTTAGTGTATTTAGTGAGATTACTGGATTTTATAAGAGTAGAATTTTCTAAAACATTCATAGTTGATAATTTTCAGATGAATATTAAATAGATGAGAAATACAGATTTAGTTGTGTTTTCTTACTTCTTCAATTTAAGTAGTTACTACATAATAATTTTCTTGTTTCAAAATTATCTTGCTTATATTAGGGCTGGTGAGATTGTTCAATGGCTAAAGGCACTTACTTGCTAAGCCTTGGGTTAAATTCCCCAGCCACCCATGTAAGGTAGAGTAGGCATTTATTTGCAGCAACAAGTGACTCTGGTGCAAATGTGTGCATGCATGTGTGTTTGTGTGTGCACCTACACCCACACACAAACAATAAATTTTAAACATATCTCTTAAACCAGGCATGATGTGTCATGTTTTTTAATCCCAGCAAGTGAGAGGCAGAGATAGGAGGATTGGCAAGAGTTCAATAATCTTGAGGCTACTTAGTGAATTCCAGGTCAGCCTAGGCTAGAAAAAGGCCTTATAAAAAAAAAAAAAAAGCATACACACACACACATATACACACACACACAGAGAGAGAGGGAATGCAAATATACAACCAGAAAGAACACAGTGATTGAGAACACAGTGATTGCATGGCAAAATGGGAAATCTATGGTCTCCTGAGTAAGATGTCTTCTAAAATGTGTTTAATACTTATATGTGATCAAAAATAATACGGTTCAATATTAAGAATTTCTAGCAAATGAGTTTTCCACAAATAAGATGATTTTACTCATAAAATTTTCAATCAAAACAAAGCAACAGTTAAATATTATTAATATATTTGTGGTCTAAATAATATTTTCCACAAATAAGTCTCCATCAGGAAAACACCCTACACTTGGCCTATTTCACCATGTTTATCACCATTACTATCTCTGCTTTTGTAAACTCGGAAAATTTTGCATTTTCTTAAAGGAGCTACCTTCCTGTCTGTGTGCGTGTAGTTTTGCAGGCCTAACAATCACTAGTAGCCTTTATACATGACAAGAGATAGGCAGACACAAACTAATGAGATTGTTGAGCTGTCCAGTGATTAGTGATTGTAGTGGGGGAAGATTACCTTGTTCTAAGTACATATTATCTTTGTGGGTATCATTATGTCCATCCTATGAATAAAAATAACTCATGATATTAACAAATACAATTTAATTCATTAGTTTATTAACCTTCAGGGTTAATAGACATACTTTACATTTTACAAGTCATGCCATAAGTTTCACCTATAGTGCCTCACCCATTTTTAATCTATAAAAGAATGACCAGCCAGGCGTGGTGGCACACACCTTTAATCCTTGCACTCAGGAGGCAAAGGTAGGAGGATTCCTATGAGTTGAAGGCCACCCTGAGACTACCGAGTGAATTCCAGGTCACCCTAGCCTAAAGCGAGACCCTAACTTAAAAAACAAAACAAAACAAAACAAAAAAGAATATATATACTTATATACCAGCAAAACTATTTTCAAGAAAAGGTGCCTGTTTGGATGTGTGATATTGTTGGTTATTTGTCACCTTATCTACATTATTTTTACCTTCAAGAATAAATAATTGTGCCAGACTCCATTGCTCACTTCTCCTTGGAATAGTGCCAGCATTCTTGCCTCAATTCTCTAACTCTTCATCATAGCACTTGAACCCTGTCCCCCAGACAGCACCATCTCCAGAATCCCTCTTCAACTGATGTACTGCATTGCTCATATAACATATGAATCTGAATAAAAATCAGAGTGATCTAGGTAGTATATTTTTTCATATTGCCAAAGTATCACATTTCTTTGGTAAACATAATTTAATTAACAAAATTATTCAGAATTAGTGTTTATTTAAATTTTTAGTTATTATATTTTAGCATTTGTCATCTGTAAACATACAAACTACTTATTTCTTGACTTCTAATATTTATGCAATTTTCTTATTGTCTTTTTTACTCTACTGATGTGCAATTTTAGTACCTGAGATAATCCATCCCTCCTCATGAACTCTCTGTACACTGACTTCCACATGTTTGATCTTAGATCCCTTTCCCAAGTCAGCTAAACTCTTGAGACAATACTAAACCTCTTAGCCACAGGGGGAAAAAAAATAACTTGATCCAAAACATTATGCGACTGATCTTACTGCTTGAACATTAATTACTCTCTGTTTCTCTGGTTTTCTTCTCCAGTAACATCACGTCTTTCCATCATTTATTAATATGGACTGTAATTAATGGGGTAAATTTCTGCCTGTTAAGTGGTCCTGCTTATTAAATTAGATTCTGTACCCACTCTTATTTTATGCTTACATATCCCTACATCTCTCTCACCTTCCAGGTTTTCTTGCAAATGAATTGCAATCTCGTACACCCTAAAGAATTTCTTTGTTTTTCTCAGCTTGCCTGTGAGCAATGGAATTCTGCTGGAAATATACACATGCCAGCAAGAAGAATATCCTGACGAATTGTCAAATGAAACCTTAGCAGCTTCTGGGATATATTATGCTCCACCTTCCAATCCTCCTGCTATGTGTCCAAGCACAAAGCCTGCATACTCTTTGTTTCCTTACCACACTCAGAAATGACAATCTCCTCTTCCAATTTCTTGTCACATGCAGAAAACTACTGCTACTGGACTTCTTCAATACTTATCATACTTAAACCTCTCATCCAAAAGTCAATGCTTTCTCCAATCCTCTGAAAGATAGCTATTCCTGTTACTTGCTTTCTATAGAGATAGAAATATACTCAAGAATAGAAAAACATATATCCTTTTGTTTAGCTCACTGTATGTGAAGTCTTTCATCACATCCATCTACAGATAGACTGTGTTATTACAGGTTAATCTGATCTTCCTGTAAAGGAAAATCCAAGATTTTCTACTATGAAAGGAGTGGGTTTGGTAGTCTGTAGCAGCTCTTTGTGGTGTGATATATGTTCCCTCTTTTGTTCATAACAGCACTAGATGTTTTCTTCCCTAATTAGTGTGGTTCATGTGAAGTCCACTTTTTTTCATTGTCTTACCAGTTGAAATTCACAACAGCCTTATGGAGGAAAGTTCTGCATATTCTTCCCTGTGTTTGTCAAGGATGGGTGTCTCTGGCAGCGAGAGCCAACACTAAGAATAATCATGTGCCACAGTTAAAAATCATTTTCTTTTCTTTCTCACCAGACATTAAAGATCAGAGAACATAAATATGAAACTGAAGATGTGGATAAGGACAAAATATTTCTAAGCATCAAGTCAAAATAATGGGGAGTAGTGCCCAAAGTTAGAAAGGTAAGCGTCTCACATAGTGGTTGGAAAGCCTGGGTTGTGATTTAATGGATGATCCATAGATCCATTAAATCTGTGGTAACATAGACACTAGGCAATATTTTCTTTAGCTTAAATTGTGTTACTTAAATATACAACTTTATATTCAGAATTGCTCTATCTTTTATTGATTCTCTTGTATTCTAATTCTAATTCTATAAAGTTCATCATTCTAACATAATAATTTCTTCCATGGTATCCCAAAGAGTCTGTGTTGTAAGACAGCAGAACTAATCTAAGATTTCTGAAATTATTTCACTTATTCTCTGAACATTAATTGAAAGTGTTCCACTCACATTCCTTAGGCTATAATAATGGATAATTATGGGCAAGGACTGTACTTGTCTTAGTAATACTGGAAAGCCATTTCCTGGGCTTTAAGTCTTTCTGAAAGAAGGTTCAAAAGAGATTTCTTCAATGTTGGCTCTTAGGCTTAATTGAAAATAGCTCCTCACAGTAGCAACTATGTCCTCACAACTGCATTGGTTTAGTAATGTGAACATCATATACATTTTGACTTGATGTTCATCATTCATTTTAATCAGCTTATATTGTTTTATGTTGGGAGATGTTAGAAAGGTTATAAGAAATTGTTGTTTATTTCCACAAATCTTTGGATAATTTGGATGTATTTACCTTCAATGAACAGAGAATGTGTGCCTGTAAAGAAATGCTTTCAAGTCTAAGCTATATGTTTAAGCAATAATTATTGTATTTAATTTTAGGTGTATGAATGTTTTTTGTAAGAGGGGGAGAGCAGGTTCTAAGACTAATAGGAATACATCATTTTTTATTTTTTACAAATATATCAAAAATCAAAACATCAGCTGGGCATGGTGGCGCATGCCTTTAATCCCAGCACTCTGGAGGCAGAGGTAGGAGGATCGCCGTGAGTTCAAGGCCACCCTGAGACCCCATAGTGAATTCCAGGTCATCCTGGGCTAGAGTGAGACCCTACCTCGAAAAACCAAAAAAAAAAAAAATCAAAACATCATAATATATATGATATATAAGATATTTTATACATATATATATATACATATATATATATAATACACATATATAAAACTGTTTATACACAAAGTGGTAAAGATTATCATTGCCAAGTATCTGCTGGCATAGAGATTTTATGGATTATCATTATCTTATAGTCTTTGATGTAAACTACTTAGAAAATTTTTTAAAAAATGGTTTGTAAAATAAATTGATACCAGTTTTCTTTTGACCAACTTAACAGAGAACAAGAGTACTATGTAAAAGGAACTATTTAATGCTGCAAGGCGTATTGCATCCTGCCAAAATTTCACTCTTGAATTTATAGAGGCACAGATTTTGTGAAATCATTAAATGCTATTCATTCTTGTGAGGATGCTGTTTTATTAGATTTGTTGTATGGAAACTGATTCTGTATGCTAATTGAAGTGGGGAGAAGCCTCTGCCTTGGATTCCTTCTGCATATGTGCAGGAAAAATCCCTTATGTTTTGCTTGGGTATGTTCCAACCTCATCAAAGAGTAAAAAATGAACTTGGGGTAGAATTGCAATAACTACTAAAATACTGATTCCATCTTTAATGCAGATTTTTATAAATGCGTTTAGTAAAGTGATAGGAAAATTAATCAACCTGAAAATAAAAGCTCATTCACAAAAACACAGCAACACACATCGGGTGTTTGGCATTATTTAGATAAGATTTTATGGGAACAGGCAACCATAAGCTGGCATTTGAATGCTGATGTTTCCAAATTTTTCAACAGCTTGGTAGTTTGAACATGAGGTTTGGTATAACACTAAATCATAAGATGCAAAAAGTATGTTATAGCTATATGATAAATAAAGATGAAGGGAACTTGGATTGATAAATTATGAACAACATTTTATGAAGCTTTTCTATTGGAGTTAGATCAGAAAGTTCTTTGTGATATAAATATAAGTAAAACCATAAAAATTTACTTTAAGTCTAGATGGCCTTGTAATTTTATCCAGTTCAGCATACAGCTAAGTTTTTTTTTTCATATAAAGTCTCATTATTTAATATCCATATTATTGTAATTGTATATTACATAGTTTATTATTGTTGTTTGTTTAATTTATGCTAAATGTTATTACAAGAAAATAATGCATTTTTCCAAGTGTCATAATTTTCTCTAAACATTTAAAGTAACATAGTGTCTTTAGGGATTACTTTTCTATGAAGAACAGTGTTGTTGTTCGTAGAGAAGATGTGATGATAGACATCAAAATCTGATATGCTTCATCCATAAAATCTAATATAACAAAATTATATATTTTCATTACAATAAGTATGAAACATTATTTTTAATGTTTTATTATTATTATTATTATTATTATCAACAAGATGTTTCATATGGATACATCATATGTTGGTACCCTCTTTTCCATTGTCCTTTTCCCCATTCCATTGGGGATACTCCTTAGTGGGGTTGAAGATATTCCCCATGGGTTTGTGGTTTATGCGTTGTGGCAACAGTAGTCAGTTTTTGTGTGGGGAGGGAATGCCTCTGGGTATGATATTTCAACCTGTGGCTCTTTCTCTCTTTATACCCCCTCTTTCACAAAATTCCCTGAAACATGGTGGGTGAGTTTTAAGTCTACTTTAGTGATGAGCTCTTAGGAGCCTCTGGATCTCTGCTTTGGTAGGTGCACCCTCCCCCTTACTCCTTTTGAGGGTTTTATCTTTTGGGCTATCTCCAAGGATAAAGGTTTCTATGGTATTAGCTCATTTTGGGTTTAATTTTGGTTGCCCCCCCCTCCAGTTCCTCTCCCCTCCCCTCAAACCCTTCCATCCCTATTGTCTGGTTCTTGAGTTGCCTATCAGGTTTGACAGCAACTTGAGCAGGTTAGCCATAGTAACAAAAACAGCGTGGTACTGGCATAAGAACAGAATCATAGACCAATGGAACAGAATTGAAGACTCAGACCTTAGATCAAGTATATACAGCTGTTTGATCTTTGACAAAGGAGCCAATAATATAGACTGTCAAAAAGATAGCATCTTCAACAAATGGTGTTGGACAAATTGGATGACCATATTTGCAAAAATGAAACTAGACACATCCATCTCTACATACACAAAAATCCAGTCCAAATGGATTAAAGACCTCAATATAAGATGTGAAACTCTCCTTCTACTGGAAGAAGAAATAGGAGGCACTCTCCACAATGCAGAGTGGGGAAAGACTTCCTAAACAAAACCCTAATAGCCCAGGCAATTAAAGTGTCACCCAACAAATGGGATCTCATTAAGCTAAAATGCTTTTATACAGACAAACACACCATAAGCAGAGCCAATAGATTACTCACTGAATGGGATAAAATCTTCACCAGCTATACCACTGACAGAAGCCTAACATCTAGAATCTACAAAAAACTAAACAATGAAAATTTCAAACAACCTACTCCAAAAGTGGGGCAAAGAACTGAATAGGGAGTGCTCAGAGGAAGAATTACAAATGGTTAACACACACTTAAGAAAATGTTCAACATCCCTAATCATTAAGGAAATGCAAATTAAAACATCCCTGAGATTCCATCTAACTCCAGTAAGGATGGGAATCATTAAAAAAAATAATCTAACAGCAGCCGGACATGGTGGCACATGCCTTTAATACCAGCACTTGGGAAGAAGTAGGTGTATTACTGTGCGATAGACTACATAGTGAATTCTAGGTCATCTTTGGCTAGACAGTGATACCCCACCTAAAATAAAATAAAATAAAATCTAACAGCAACAAATGTTGGCAAGGATGTAGGGAAAGAGGAATCCCTATCCACTGGTGATGGGCATGTAAACTTTTATAACAGTTATGGGAATAAATATGGAAATTCCTGAAAAGGATGAACATAGTGATAACAACAGACCCAGTTACTCCCTAACTGGCCATTTACCCTAAATGTTCTATGCTTCACTACAGAGTTATTTGTTCAATCATGCTTATAGCTGCTCAATTCATTATAGCTAAGAACTGAAATCAACCCAGGTGCCCATCACTGAATGAATGGATAATGAAGTTGTGTTACATTTACACAATGTAAGGAAAAAAAGATACAATGAAATTTGTAGAAAAATGGACACACTTGGAACAGATCATCCTCAGCAAACTCACACATCACAGAATGACAAATGTGGCATGGTGTTATTTATCTGCAGTTCCTAACCTGGGCCTGCTCGAGTTGCCCAGACAATGGGGATGAAATATAATTTTACTATACAGAAAAAATAACCAGAAAATAATATTGTTATGTACTTTTAGCAGCAAGGTAAAACTTATTATAAGTAACTAAAATGTACCACCATTTTTTTTGTCTGGCCATGCCATACTTTAGTGTTTTACATTATAAACATGAAAGTTGTTTACCACAGAATAGGCTAATTATTTAAGAAAGTAGAGAATTTTCATTTCGCTGTAGTACAGAACAGACAACACAGCACTAAAATAACTTATTCTGAATAGCTGAAAGAATAGAAGTAAAAGTGTTTACTAGGTATTTGACTGGAAATATTTCATTTTTACATTAACTTCTCCAACCAAAGATATTTCTTGTCAATATAAGGTCATCTTAAGTTCATTTATCTAAACAGGAAAATGAATCAGTATCATTGTCCAAGAATGTGAAAATAAAAGTAAATATGAAAAATGAATTGTCCTTAATGCAATTCTTTGTATAGTTTTATTTACGTCACTAGTATACCTTTTCATAAAACACTCCATAAAAGACATTGACTCCCAGGCAATGTTATGCACATTTACAATACAGATTTTGTGGGATGGCACAGTCAAGGTCAGCCTGAATTACATTGTAAGTTCCTGTCTCAGAAATGGTTTTTAATGATTTTTCAAGAGAGAATTCCTGAGTTATCTAAGTAACAATTTTTATTCAATGCTGTCAGAAATATTAGTGTTTATTCCAAAATACATGCTATATTACAACCATAAAAATAAACACTATGTAAAATTTTCATATGATATTCACTTTTTATGACTTTTTGTTAATCAGGAAGAGCATCTCAGTGTCTACATAACTATTTTCTTGAACAAAGCTGTTTTTACAGGAAATACAAATAAAATGAAATCTTCACAAAAGGAACAATGCTAGAACACACAGTGCTGCTTGAATCCTATAGAAGCAGTATTCCTACTTGGGTTCTATATTCTATGGCCTCTCATAGACTTCTTATAAAAATGTTAATAATAATCCACTCACGAGGACTCTTGCTTCATAAGCTGATATCCTCAAAAATCTTTCTTCTTATATTATTTACGTTGGATGTTAGTATTTCACCATGACTTTGTTGGGATATGATCATCTTATAATTTATAGTAAATATATGTCTTCTTATCTTTTGTTGTTTTATTTTTTGTTTATTTATTTATTTATTTGAGAGTGACAGACAGAGCGAGAAAGAGGCAGAGAGAGAGACACAGAGAGAATGGGCGTGCCAGGGCCTCCAGCCACTGCTAACAAACTCCAGACGAGTGCGCCCCCTTGTACATCTGGCTAACATGGGTCCTGGGGAGTTGAGCCTTGAACTAGGGTCCTCAGGCTTCACAGGCAAGTGCTTAAACGCTAAGCCATCTCTCCAGCCCATCTTTTGTTGTTTTTTTATGGGAACTTATTAAATTGTCTCTCATTGTTGATTGGTATTCACAGATAATTAACTGCTACATCTCTTCACCCAATAAAAATTACAAATAACTTAGTTCATCATAAGTAACATGTACTCTTTATATATTCCTTATAGATTTCCTCCCATGAACTTCTATTCCTTTCCAATTTTTAAGACAGGGTCCTATTATTTAGCCTAATTTTGCTTCAACCTCATGATACTCCTTCCTCAGTCTCTCGACTTCACTGATTACATAGACATGCCACTGTGTTCTGTTCCCTCCCATATACTCTAAATTAAATCTAGGTTGTTTATACCCAATTCTATGTAAATGGCATATAACTATTATATGTATAAGTTATGTAATAATGACAAGATAGGTAGTCTGCATGTATTAAATGAAGGTTCATACTTTTCTAATATTCTTGACCCACAATTAGTTGGATCATGAGATGTGGAAGGTGTAGGGAAAGGTCAGCTTTCCCTCATTAGTTATGCTTACACTTATGAGCAACCTCAGCCTAATTCCAAAGGCAGTACCGTGTGTGCTTGTTTGAGTGATGATAAATAGATGAGTGTAACTGAACTGTGGCTAATCTCAAACTACAAATCTTTCAGAGCAAACCTAACTTGAATAGTATGAAAATATAACTACTTTATATTTGCAGTTTAAGGTGTTATATATTATGTCTTATGCTAAGACTTTGATATATAATTATTTACAGAATTTTAATTCCTCACATGACAGCCAATTATGATATATGTTTTTAGTTACGTATTATAACATTTAGTTGTCTACACAAATCTTTGACTTTTCACCCACACTTCTTTAAAACAAACTGTTTGCTCTTGTTTGTACTATTTGATGAATTGTGAAGCTATGATTTATACACCAGATGCTGACTCTTAAAGTTTATAAAAGTG
This sequence comes from Dipus sagitta, assembly GCA_036346955.1. Lineage (NCBI taxonomy): Eukaryota > Metazoa > Chordata > Mammalia > Rodentia > Dipodidae > Dipus > Dipus sagitta. The sequence goes on along the minus strand of CM070771.1, from coordinate 85,883,847 downwards.
TCCCACCCATTAATTTGCTATTAAATCAAATTAATAAAGAATTACAGAATGAAACCCAAACTTTAATATAATGAGCTTTATTTAAATCCTATGCACTCTTAAATTTTTTTTTAATTTACTAATAATTTGCTGCTTCTTAACACAGAACATAACCATGGATCTAGTAATCATTCTATGAGGAGGAATTAATAAACTAAATGTGGATTTAAGATTTTCAAATATGTAATTTATTGTTTAATTTTAACATTTTTTGTTTATTTGGGGGAGAGAGAGAGAGCGAGGATGGGCACACTAGGGCCTCAAGCCACTTCAAACGAACTCCAGATGTGTGTGTCTTTTTGTACATCTGGCTTAAGTGAGACCTGGGGAATCAAACCTGTGTCTTTTAACTTTGCAAGCAAGTGCCTTAACTGCAAAGCCATCTCTCCAGCCCTATCATTAATTTAAAATAATGTTATACTTATGGCAAAGTAACAGAAGGGAAGGAAGGTATAGTGATTCCTAACCAGTTTACCCTAGTGTTTATAGCTTGAAAAAGGAGTAGTATAATTATCAAAATCAAGACATGCATAATGTTCTGATATATTGTCCTAACTAAAGGTTCTAGTAGTATTTCATAGATATCTCACTAATGTTCTTTTTCAGCTACAATACCAGTTATAATTGCACCCAGTGTTCATGTCATTCATCTTAGTTGCCCAGTCAAAAGAGTACCTGAGTTTTCCTTCTTGTGTGTCACTCTCTCTTTTTAAAGCACCTGTCAAGTATTCTGTGCTTTATATTTTCTTTTAATGCCTGATATATTTTCTTATAATAAAATCATCAGCTTTAGAAATAATACCACAATAATGAGGTACCTCTGAATACATTATATAAAAATATGTTATTATAATATGGTTTACTATGCATGAAATAAAGCCATCATTTGGCAAAGGAGATCATTTACCACTTCATCCATTTTTTATAGGGTTCCATTTAAAAAATAATATAGATTCATGGAGAGACATTCTGTGACAAATAAATTCGTCAGAGTTTGATGCTTTGATAAAATCCTTTCTATCATTGAGATAACACTGTTCTCTAATGTTATGGGTGCACATTGCATTCTTTTGTTGCTGTTGTTGTTTTATAAAGGCTGCTACTTCTTTTTCAGCAAAGTACAGCTATAGTAATACAGCTGTCTTCACTCCAACATGATTCACTTGCAAATAAGTAGCTCTTTCAAACCTATTCATAATGAAGCTAAAAAGTTTACATAATAAGCTGATGTTATTTCTCAGATGACTGAGCTATTTTAAATTTTATATAGATTTTAAGCATTCGTTTTATTTTTTAAATATTTTATGTATTTATTTGAGAAAGATTGAGAAAAAGAAATGGAGAGAAAGAGAGAGAGAGAGAGAGGATGGGAGAGAGAGAGAGAGAATAGGCATGCCAGGACCTCTAGTCACTGTAAATTGACTCCAAACATATGTACCACCTTGTATATATGGCTTTATTTGGGTATTGGGGAATTAAACTTGGGTCCTTAGGCTTTACAGGGAAGTTCCTTGACCATTAAGACATCCCTATACCACCAAAATATATTATGATTTTGATGGATGATGCCTAGGATGCTTGTTTCCTTAAAGGTTACTATGGGTAAAAATTATACAACAATCCTAAGATTTTGTGTTTTGTCCCTATGATGATATACCATTTTCCTTTATAAATTAAATTAAATTAAATTTTCTCATTGACTTAATTAAATTCACTTTACTGGCTATTTTGCATCCTTTATTCTAATGATTAAGGATTAGAATGTTCTTGGCTATTTGCTTTTTTGTAGTCCAGATCCAGATTTTCAACCTTTCATATTTTTAATGTCTTTTCACTCTCAAAATTATCTGATCTTTTTAAAACTTGGAATTAATTCCTTGGGTTAATGTATATGAATTATTATCAAGTATCATATTATTTTAATATCTAAATATCTGTGGACTTGTATTCATTTGATCTGTTTTTATTCCTTCTTTTTCATTTTACCCCAGTGTTCACTATACTCATGGCTATAACCAGTTAGCTCGCAGATGTAGCCTGGCCTAGGAAACAGCACATAAAAGTGCAACATTTCTGAAAGCATTATTCTTCCTTTACAGATTATACTGTTCTGACAGGACATGAAAATTTAAACAAGTCACTGTTTGGATAAGGGAGATGAGGATAACCTGAAGTTGTCTTCATTTTCATAAGACTGAGTGTATTTTGTATTCATTTTCATCCCAAATTGCTGCTTCGCTCTTTCATGCACCTTTCAAATCATCACCACTGAAATTTCTGCTTCATACAACAGGTGAAGCACTAGAGAAATGGCTGAATTGTTAAGGTGCTTCCTTGTGAAATGTAAGGACTCATGCTCAATTCTCCTGGTCCCACATAAGCCAGACAAACAGTGAGGAAAGTGTGCAAGGTTGCACATGTGCACAAGGGTGTATACACATCTGGAGTTCAATTGCAGTGGCTGGGAGCCCTGCGACACCAATTCTCCCTCCCTCTCACAGAACGCACACTCTCATTTTCACATATAAAAGGCTGGTGAGAACTTATTAACTAATATATATCACTTCAATTATAAACTGCAAACTACTTAAATATTTGGTGCCATTCCCTGTCACTGAGCTTGTGTCACTGTTGCTAACTTTCTTGTGTTGCTATTTGATCCCCAAACTATGTTACCTTGAATATTCTCTTATAGGGTTTTCCAGAATGCTTTTTATTCTCATTTTAATTTCTAAAATTAGTGCTGCCATTAGTATAAATTATTAGATCTATAGCTCTTAATATATACTACAATATCCCTATTTTTTTGCCATATCCCATAAGCATGGAGTTCCCTGTAGCTTATCTTCATTTGGATTACATGTACATTTATGCGGAGAAATATAACATATGTAATTCTAAAGTTAAATAGCTTGTTCTATGTAACAAAACAAAATACTAAATTAAACATTCACATCAGTGATTTGTTATCTTAGTATGCTCCTCTTTGTTATCCTGTCTCCATTCAGAAATTATTATATTGTCCTCCTTTGTTGTCCTGTGAAAATTCAGAAATCATTGATGGTTATTTAATACTTTGTAATCATGGCCCTTTCTGAGGATACCACCACAATTAAGACTGAAGGGAACAAGGCTGGGCAAACAATGTGACAAAACTTTTTCCATACCTTAATCATTAATTCATGTCTTTGTGAAAAAAGACAAGCAATGTTAATGATCATCAAATAGAAAGACGTGTCACATTTATTAGTAGGACAAAAAGAAGGAGGGATTTTGCATAAATGCAAATAGGTTACTCTTAAAGTAACTGAGGAAAGGGCCAAGGAAAACTAGCATATTCCATGAACATGCTCATTTTTTACTGTTACAAATACTCGATAGGGGCTGGAGAAATGGCTTAGCAGTTAATGCACTTGCCTATGGAGCCTAAGGACCTAGATGGCTAGAGGCCCTTGTGCACTCATTCCTTTTCTCTACCTGCCCCTTTCTCTTTTATCTCTCTCTCAAAATAAATAAGTAAATAAGTAAATAAATACTTGATAGTATGTGTTTGACTGGATTATCATGGATTATCAGTGTCCTTCAAATAATATTTATAACTCAGATCAGTTAAAGTAAGTATTAATTGCTGTCTAAGAATTACTTCTAAAACAGTTAATTCCTTATTGCGAATTTTCTTTAATATATATCACGCCTAGAATAATGGGCATGTAAATAAGCAGTTTTTTATGTAAGATTATAGAGGTCTCTCAAGAAAAAAACTCAAAAACTAAGGGTAAAAGGATATAATGAAATTAACAAAACTACAGACTGAGCCAGAGACATGGCTTGGAGGCTAAGGCACTTGCCTGTAAAGCCAAAAGACTGGAGTTCACTTCCCTAACTCCCACATAAAGTCAGATGCACAAGGTGGCACATGCTTCTGGAGTTTGTTTGCAGTGGCTAGAGGCTTTGGCATGCCCAATCTCCCCTGCTCTCTCTACCTGCCTTTCTCTCTATATATATCAAATAAATCAATAAAATATGTTTTTAAAATTTTAAGAAACGAAAAAAATCCAGAGAAGCATGAAAATTTATACTGAAACCTAATACTCTGTAAGCAAGTTAAAGATATAATTTCTATAAACAAAACAATTGAAGAGAGTTAACTTGTGTGGGTGAATAATGCTGTTCTTAGAAGCCACAGGTTGCTATAGGAAAATCCCAGTGCCAGGGCTGAGATACCTCCTAGTGAGTTATAGGTCAGGGAGGCCTATGAGGACCCAAAACAATATATGGTAGTGCCACTGCTTTTGGTGCCCACAAAGACTAAAGGTAAGGGGCTACTATGGAAGACATGGCATGCTTCCATTATAAGCCACTGAGAAATAAAGTTTGGACTGAGTTGGAAGCTTCCTTCCTGCTGGTTGGCTGTCATAGTGATGGGAAGTGCAATGTACTATGTTTGACGAGAAAAGTCATCAGTGGTCTTAGCCAGCCAATGATCTTCCCTGCTTATGACGTAACTAACCAGACAAGCAAGATGTAACAGCTAGAGTAACAGAGGAATGACTCTTATGGAGCTAGGTAACTGTCATCTGATTAGAATTGAGACACATTGCATAAGAAGGAATCTATGTCTGGTACTGAAAATATGCTCAATAGCCTATGGCTATGAAGATCATGGGCCCTAGGAGGGAAACCGCTGCTATTATTGAGTAAATGGTTATTTTGTATCCATCAAATTACCCTAGAAATATTTAGGGTTAGGACCACAGATTAGTGCTGCTTCTGCCTTTATTCAGGGAACCTTTTATTTGCAGTTGAAAAAAAATGATGAACAGACTCAAAACTCATCAAAGTGCCAATAACAAGTGACAGTTAGGTTCTGTGTACTAAATCCGACATCTACATTATCCCTTCCAAGGCTCAGAGAACACAGAAGAATGAGCATAAAAAAATGTAAGAGCCAAGGGTGGGGAGAAGTGCTATGCAATGCTGTTCTTGGACATGAATTGGCTAATTCATGCAGGAACACAAAGTGTCTGTTGTTACCAGTGCAAGACTTCCACAACCTTGAGCCCATCAGTGTTGTGTCATTTAATAAAATAAAATAGTTAAAAATTAAAAATGCAAATAAAAAGCTAAAATCTATTTAAAGATATTGACTATGAACACTTGACATTTAAAAGCAGTGTGAGCAACAAGGGTCTAAGCTACTCAGAAGCAACCATCTTGACAGGAAATACACACCAGTGCAATGGTGGAACACAGCCTAGGTGGGTAACAATTGGCTAAGAGATCCACTCAGTGGAAAGGAACCCATATCTGGAACTTGGAACCAGATCTGAATCCCATAGAGACAAAGATTATGTTTCCAAAGTCAGGCTCCATCTATTCTTTGGCTAAATGAGGGGCCAGATCCATCAAACTCTCCCTAAATTAATAACATATATCCAATTTAACCTATGCTGATTTCACTCTGTGTTGGGGAATCTGATTTTCTTTTTCAGAAGGTAAAGAAGCTGGAGCAGATAAACCTCCCCTCACCTTTTAGCCAAGGCCCAAGTGATACTACAGAGGAACTGGAGAGATGAACAAGAAGGCTGCTTCCATGGTGAGCTTGACAATCAGTGCCAGTGTGAAAGAGACAGATACTGAGGATACTCAACACATGCCAAAGCAGAGATCCAAAGGCTCCTAAGAGCTCATCACTGAAATAAGCTTTAAAAAACATCCACCAAGCCTCAGGGAATTTTGCAGAAGAGAAGGTGGAAAGGCTGTAAGAGCCACAGGTTGGGATGTCATGCCAAGAGGCATTACCTCCACCCAATAACTGACTATTTGCTCCCACAACACATAACCCACAACCTCATGTGGAATGCCAACAACCCCACAGAGTAGAGCCCCCAGTGGAATGGGGTCAGGGAGGAAGGAAAAGATGGTACCAACACATGATGCACCTATACAAATTATGTTCTTAGTAAAATAATAATAATAATTTCTGAAATAAAAAGGTTACATTATGTAATCCAACTATTGGCTGCATTTCTAAATGTCATTCTACACTAAACTATCAAGTTTACTGCAAGTCTATTCACAAGTGATACAATGCAGGAGCAGGCTAAATGCTCAAGAACTAACACAGCTGCTACACTACATTTGTGCAATGAAACAATATTCAGCAATAATAGAATCAAATGATTTATCAGTAGCTACAATGTGGATGGAGCTGTAAACCATTAACTCATGTGAAATACAGCAAGCATGGGCAGACAAGTACAGAATACCACACTCATGCAGAAACAACAAAAAACATTGATCTTTTAATATTTGAGGGTAGACTGGTGAGCTGAGGTAGACTGAGGTGGGCTGAGGGAACTATGGGGACGGATGGAGAAGGGTTGATGAAAGACTACTAAATTACCATAAAAAATAGGAATAGGAAACGTTTTTGCTTTTACATGTACCACAACTACAGTCAAAAAATTGTTATATTTCAAAAAGTTGGGAAAGTACTTTGTTTTTACCATAAACAAATGATAAATAAGGTGATGCACAGGTCAAACTTAAATTTTACATGAGTGCATATATTACAACAATTCATGGCATCTAATTAATATGCATAACTTTAAGTATAAATTTTAGAAAATTTAATTAGCTGAGTGTGGTGGTGCAGGCCTTTACTCCCAGTACTTGGGAGGCAGAGTTAAGACAATTGCCACAAGTTCAAGGCCAACTTGAGACTACATAGTGAATTCCAGGTCAGCCTGAGCTAGAGTGAAATCCTACCTCAAAAAAAACCTAAAAATTTAATTAAGTGTATATAATATAATTTCAAATGGATTTTTTTTGTCAGAATGAGGCAGAGAGAGAAACAGAGAGAAAGAGAAATGGGGGAGAGAGTGAGAGAGAGAGAAAGAGAGAGAAAATGGGCACACCAAGGTCTCCAGTCACTGCAAACCCACTCTAGAAGCATGCGCCGCCTTGTTCATCTGGCTTACATGGTTCCTGGGGAATTGAACTTCCATCCTTTGGCTTTATAGGCAAGCACCTTAACTGCTAAGACATCTCTCCAGCCTTTGAAATGTATTTTAGTTACTGGATTATCTTATAATTGGTCTTTGTTATTTACCAATATCAAATGTACATCAACAACAACAACAAAAATACAACCATGCTCCAAGTTCTGAAGGCAAATTCAGCATTTATTAAGGGAAAAGTAATACAGAGAAAATTTACAGCAAATGTATAGATTTCCATTAGGATGATTGATAAATGCATTCACATACATGCATTACTTTTCATGTATTTGTTAATCATTCATCATGTTTCTTTTTTTGGTTTTGTTTTCTTTTGTTTTTGTTTTTTGAGGTAGGGTCTCACTCTAGCCCAGGATGACCTGGAATTCACTATGTAGTCTCAGGGTGGCCTCAAGCTCACGGCAATCCTCCTACCTCTGCCTCCTGAGTGCTGGGATTAAAGGCGCGCACCACCACGCCTGGCACTCATCACATTTCTTAGATAGCACACCTAGCTATATATCTGGGAATGCTTCAGAATGGTCACACTGATTTTAACTAAATGGCATCAATAACAAAAACAACAAGACCTTCACAAATATAGATTTCTCATGTGGAGACATTAATATTTTCTGCATGGATCTCAATACTTAGTAGCTCATGTCACCTGCACAGAGCATCCACTGCAGGTTTTTGTGCTGTAAATCCCAGCTTGTCACAGAAACATACACATGTGTATATTGGTGTGATAAGTAAGTTTATGTTTTGATTATATCATAGTCATTCACTTCTGTTAAAATATTCCATCCCAAATCATTCCATGTGAAATTGGATGGTTACTGGCAAAAGAAAAATGGAACGATATATATGTTTTAACTTTGTAAATTTTCTTAGTTATTTTTCACAAGAGTCATAATTCTTCCAACAAGAGCATATTTTTCTAAGCTGCTTATTTCTGCCAAAGCCTATTTTAGCCTATTTTGTATCTGGGATTCTGCCACAAATGCAAACTGTTCTATGGTCAGTGTGTTAAAACAGAAAACCAGAAACAGGCTGTTCACATCACTTTTTTTGTTCATATCACTTTCAATGCAAAATATAATCTGATTCTTTTTATGAATTTCCAGCCTGTTTGTTTAAAACCATTGCTCAAAATTGGAAACAAGCACTGCTTTATTTTCTTTATTCTATTTATTTTAGGTTTTAGTACTAAGATCTGCTTGCATTATAAAAGAAATCATTACTTGTACCTAAAGTGACTTTTGAGTTAGGATTGAGAATATCAAATTTCACTGTGAAACACAGATATGTCATTTTAATTTGATGCAGCAGATCTTAAACAATTTCCAGAGTCTTGTAGTTAAATGTGCCAAACATACTACAGTTCAGGTCCACAGGCAAGGACACTTATCAGAGACACGCAGCTTGATTTCTGAATGAGATTTTCTCAGTTTCACAAAACAAAATAGAAATCAGCAACTTGAAAATTAATATGATCAGATTCAATAAAGCTACAGCCACAAAAGCAAGATGTGATCTATATTGATCCATGTGCCAACCACTGTCTCCAAGCCTCAACATGACGCTATATGGCAGGAATTGCACCTGCTTTATGCTAGGTATGATTTGTGAATGAGTGATGTCACTTGTTGCTATTTCTTTCTGTGTATTACCCAATTATTGCATGCTTATTTATATGTCTTAATATCTCTCACAGAAAAAGTATTATGAAGACACTACCAATTATATATTCATGATTCATAGAAAAAGGAAATATCTCCTAAGAACTAAAAGTATTAATGAATTAAAATATATTTCTATTAAACTATATATGGCAATTTGTGTTGTGTCACTTAATGATGATTTCATCTAGTAAGTAGTTAAAACCTATTAAACTTTACTAAAAACAAACTTATTATTAGAAAAAAGTGGTATTTAATGGACATATTCTGTCCTATGAGAAATCTCTTCAATAGCAAATCTTAGTCCATTCAGGCAGCCAATAAAAATTACCATATAATAATACCATACAGTATTTTCAGAAGATTCTGGAGTTTAAAAAATACTGAGTCAGTGTTCTGAAATGTTTGGTTCTTAGTCCTCTCCATGCCTTACAAAGACCCACTTTTCTTTATGGCTCATCTGGGGAAACAGAAGAGGAGAGGAGAAGAGAGGAGAGAAGAGGAGAGGAGAGGAGAGGAGAGGAGAGGAGAGGAGAGGAGAGGAGAGGAGAGGAGAGGAGAGGAGAGGAGAGGAGAGGGAGGAAAGAAAAATGGGAGGGCAGGCTGCAGTTAAGAAAAGTGTCTGATAGGATTATGTCATAACTTTCTGACCTAATTTAATCTTAATTATTAGTCAGGAAACTCTCTCCAAATAATCATATTGGAAGCTAGAACCACTCCCTCTGCCCAAGTGCCTTCTACTTGGACGTGATCTACTCAAGTAGATGATAACTAAGATGCTTTACTTACCCATTTCTATTTTATCATATCTCATTATACTCCTAGAATAGAGAAGCACATGATATTGCAGTTTGATAACTTTGTTTATTTTTAGTATCACTGTCCCTGTTCCCATTATTTAAACATTGTCTTCGGACTTTGTTTCTTTCTTCCTTGAAAACTGAAATCTATCTAGAAAGAATATAGTAGAATGGAATCATCTATGAATACTCACACATTCATGAATGTTTGAGTACTTTAAGTATTTTGGAATATTGACTAAATACCAATATTTTGCTTGTACTAAAAATAGGAAGAAAAATATACAAATTAGCAAATCAATTCTATAAAAACAACTTATTAAGTCAAATAATATCTTAAAATAACACATAAAGAATGAATTCAAGCCAGGCATGGTTGCACATGCCTTTAGTCCCAGCACTCAGTAGGCAGAGGTAGGAGGATTGCTATGAGTTTGAGAAATGAAAAATGTGTAAAAAAAAACTTTTTAAAAAATAATTCAATGTATATTATTTCTAAAATAATAAAATAAGAATATTTCAAGAACTTTTAAGACAAAGCATTAAAATAATAAAATCAAAGAAATAAAAATAATATAGAAGAATGGTCTGTCTTTCTTTCTATGAACAATGATCATTAAGATGTTTCCCACTTGTGTTTATTCTACATGTCTCTTATATCTTGGTTGTGCTTCACCATCATTTAAGCTTTCATATTTAGAGAAAAGGATGAATCATACCTAATTATCACTATATGATATGACTACAATGTTGTAACCAATGCTTATCCAAAATGATTTTTGTAAGAATTAGTTGGATAGTTGCACTGTACACAGTGATTCTGGACTAGAGTGTTCTCATTCTCTTCCCTTCAAAAGATGAATTAAGCTCACCTGTTTAAAAAATCATAAAACACTAAAACTTGACCATGTGCTGTATATGCTCAAGATCTTTTTCACAAAGCAGTATTTTTAGAGCTAAAATTTTAAATGTCATTTAGCGAATTACTTTTTTTCTTAGCTATGAGTGTAACCTTATAACATTTACCACACTCACCAGTTAGTTGGACAAAAATAATATATTGAATTTCCAATGCTTACTTTCACTTAAATAATAAAAATAAATCTGGCAGAGGATTCTAAGAATTAATTTTATATTAATGTGATATGTTCAAACTGTGTTGAATTAAATTTAAACAATTTCTTATATAATTGGTGATCAGTCTTATAATTTACATGTTTAACTTGGCAAACCTTAAAAATAATTTCTCTATTCTCTCCTAAATATATCACAAAAATTCAATGTTTCGGTAAAGATATTTAAATAAAAGTTTGTTTTACACTTAACAAGACTCTGTTGTTATAGGTATACCATTTTATATTCCATTGTAAAAGAAATATATTAATAAAATCACAACAGAAAATATTGTGTATAGATATCAAAATTAACTCAGGATCTCAGCAGTGTTTTCACATTATAATGTCTAATTTAATTACTGAAAGATCCTTTGAGAATAACCCTTAAACAAAGAGATAAATGTTTCCTTTTATTCAGTGCCTAGAGAACTCATAAATAATACATAGATATTTCTCACTTAGTACCTGAATTTTAATAAGTCACCTTCTGTGGTGTTTTGAATAATAATGTATGTGTCCCATACCTTAGGTATTTTTGATTAAGATTAAGCTTCCTATTTAGTTTTTAGCAATTAGAGCCCTGCTGAAGGGAGTGTGTCCCTGAGGGCAGGTCTTGTAGTCCAGCCCTACTGTGTCTGTAGAAAGCTGGCTTGTGCTCTGGCTGTTCATGCTTACTGGTGTGGGATCTTCCTCTCTGCTATGGATGTTTAAAGCGAGTCAGCTTCTTCTGTCATAATGATGCTTCTCCTGGAATCTGTAAGCATGAAATAAATTCTTACATCCCATAAGTTTCTTCCTGTCCATGTTCGTCTGAGCAATGAAATGAAATACTGCATTTATACATCTGCTTAGTGACATCTCAATGAATAAATACAGAAAATTATTATAACAGTAATATTATGATTAAAATTTAAAGACACATTTTTTTAGCCTTTATAGATGTATGTCATATCATGTTTAAATATTTGTATATTTAGAAGAGATGAGCATTTTTTCCCTATTGCATCAATGAAAAACTCATATGGCTTATTATTCATGTTTAATAATATAATTCTAATACTAAACCTAAGGTCATATATATCTTAATAGAATGATTACATTAAAATGTAATAATGGCTGAGAGTAAATAATATATGCTTACATAAATATTATTTTATACTTATCTGAGAGTATTTTCTTTACCTTAACTTACTTAAAAGGTATCTCTTTTTCAGGCTTAGTAGTGCATGCCTTTAATCCCAGCACTTGGGTGGGGGCCAGAGGTAGGGCGATTGCCTAGAGTTCAAGGCCTCTCTGAGACTACAGAGTGAATTCCAGGTCAACCTGGACTAGAGTGAGACCCTACCTTAAAAAATCAAAAATCAACATAAAATTAAATTAAAAAAATATTTCTCAATTAACAGTGTTACATAGTATCACAATTATAATGAAAACTTTATATCACATATAAACAACAAATAGTTATACAAATAATAGTTTAAAACCTTCCTAAATTCAATCTTACTCTCTGGAAGAAATATTTCCTTGACCCACTATTCCTCTTCCCTGTAATCCACATGTTGCATTCATGATCAGAAAAGAACAAATGAGTATAAAGGAGACTCAGGTTATAATACCTCAAGGTCTACCCCACTTCCAGTTGAATGAGTTAGAAAGCTCATGAAGTTCGAAATGGGTGTAGTGTGCCTCCTCATAGATCACAAGAAGGGAATCTAGTTCATCAAACATATGAGTCCTGAACTGTTCTTTAAATACTTAATAGCATTGATCATCAATACTCTCCTTACTACCAGTAGAATCTGTAGTAGCTGTAAACTTACATGAACTAGAGAGCCAGCTTCAGATACCACTGGAAAAATTCATCCTTACAATTGTACTTCTTTAGAACCACTTGTGGTGCTATGACCTATATTAGTCTCTAGAGGCACAGCATGGATAGGACAAATATATAAGGAAGATTTATTAGATTGGCTTACATGTTATACGCTACAAGGTATGACAATGGATGTCTACTGGCTGGAGATTGTAACTCAGTTAGTACTTAACCCATGAAGCTATATGGCTCAACAATTTAAATCTGGAGCTGAAGGCCTGGAGTATTCATGAAGTGCCTTTGGTCTGATGTCTGCATTGGGAGACTGATGAAGCTGGATTTCAATGTCCATTCAGTCATGCACTTCACCAGCAAACTGATAGTGCATTCAGGCAAAAATAGACACTGGGTGTCTCTGGGTCCTCTTCATATGTGGTCCGATACCAGAAGGACTTCCCACTGTAGAGGAAAGTGGGAAAGTCTTCCTCTTTCAAATTGCCCTTCCTGAAAACTCCCTCAAACCTGATCAAGTTGAAAGTAAGATTTAACTGTCACAATTGGTTTGTGAAGACTTTTTTAAATATTTATTTATGAAAGGGAGGGAGAGAGCAAGAGGCACATAGATGAATGAGAGAAAGACTGAAAATCAGTGCTCCAGGGCTTCCAGATACTGCAAATGAACTCCGGACACATGTGCTACCTTGTGCATCTGGCTTACGTGGGTCCTGAGGAATTGAACCTTGGTCCTTTGCCTTTGCACACAAGTGCCTTAACCACTAAGCCATCTCTGCAGCCTTTTAAAAAATTTATTTATTTGAGAGACAGAGAATGGGCATGCGAGGGCCTCCAGCCACTGCAAATGAACTCCAGATGCATTGCCCCCCTGTGCATCTGGTTTACATGGGTCCTGGAGAGTCAAGCCGGGATCCTTTGGCTTTGCAGGCAAATGCCTTAATTGCTAAGCCATCTCTCCAGTCCCTGAGAAGACTTTTTAAAGTAGTTATTATGTATTTATTGAAGAAAAAGGGAAGGAGGGAGAGAGAGAATGATTAGAGAGAGAGAGAGAGAGAGAGAATGTGTACAGGCAAACTAGGGCCTCTTGTCACTGCAAATTAACTTCAGGTGCATAAGGCCACTTTGTGCTTCTGGCTTTAGGTGGTTACTGGTGAATTGAACCTAGACCCACGATCTTTGCAAGCACATATCATGAAGTCTTTATAAACTATTTCTTGCTTTAATATTCCAAAGAAAATACATTCTCATTTTTTGAAGGACTAAATCTGGCCTGTGGGTGGTAGGATATTAATATCAGTGAGTAATATAGTTTGGTTTTTATCAAGTGCTATATTTCCATCTTTTTATCTACCACATCCTTGATATTTATTTTTCTCATACTATTCAAAATTTCAGCATTAAAGGACATAAACCAAGGCAATTTTTAAAATTTATTCTTATTAGATATGGACATATTTAGTATGTAAACAATACATGTTGGTACCATCCTTTCCCTCCTCCCTACCCCTTTTCTGAAGAGTCCCTCATTGTAGGGAATGCAGGTCAACCCCATGGGGATTGTGGGTCATGCATTATGGGGGCAGATTTCAGTTATGGAGGAGAGGCAAAGTCTCTGTGCAATATGCCCCAACTTGTGGCTCTAAAAATCTTTCCACCCCCTCTTCAGCAAAGCTGTCTGAGCATGTTGGGTACATTTTAAGTCTACTTTAGTGATGGGCATGTAGGAGCTTCTGTATCTCTTATTTGGTAGGTTTTGAGTGTCCTCAGTGTCTATCTCCTTCACCCTCATGCTGATATTCACTAAGGAAGCAGCACTCTTGTTCATTTCTCCAATTCCTCTATGGTTTCAGCTGGGGCTGGGGTGGAGTTCACTGGTTCATTTATCTCCTCAGGTATAGCTTCTGTCTGAAAAAGGAGAAGCAAATTCTCCAACGGAGAGTGAAGTCAGCCCCAGGCATATGGGATAACCATTACTAATTTAGAGAGAATTTAAAGGGTGTAGATGCTCTTATATCTGAGGATTAGTGGGAGCTTGACTGTGGAAAGCAAAATGGTTATCTGATATGATTCTGACTTGTTTCCCAGGTCCAGATATGGTTTCCTTTCCAGTGAGTGGATCTGTTAGCCAATCAAAGAGCAGTTGGATACCCACCATGGCTGTGTGCCACTATTTCACTTGTGTGAGTATCACATCAGGTTGTTTGCTTATGAATTGCTTAGACTTTGAGTTGCTCTGACAGATGTATTCCACTTGTCCTCAAGTAGCACCTGGGACTGGCTCTCTTCCAGATTCCAAGCAGGTCTCTCCATAGCCCATGCAGACAGCATATGTTGTCTTCAGCAGTAAGGTCTTACAATTAACCTCTGGTGGGTAATCGAGTGTTCTGATAGAAGTCTGTCTTGTTTGTTTTAGGAGATCTACTAGGTATCTATGATCAACAGCTCATTGTGGATATAGACCATATCCTGGTATAGAGAATAACAGGCAAGCACCAAGAGAAAAAAAAAAAGAGAGAGAGAGAGAGAGAGAGAAGAAAGAGAAACAGGAAAAATTTAAGGTTAGGCTTTGTCTCACCCTCTCCAGGGCCCTTTGATTCAGGTGCTCCCTCTAAGGTCCTCATGAGGGTTCCATCTTTTAGTCTACCTTCCACAATATAGGATTCTATGATACCAGTTCAATTTGGGCTCAGTTTTGTGACCCCCACACTTATCCTTTCCCCAAGACCTACACACCTTATGGTCTAAGCCTTGAGATGCCATTCAGGTATTTCAACAATTTGGGCTGATCCAGGTTAGGAATCTCAGATGAGAGAGACCATGTGACAGTTGTTTTTCTGTGATTGTGTGAGTTCACTCAGAATGATGTGTTCCAAGTTCAACCATTTCTCTACAAATTTCATTGTGCCATCTTTTTCTTAGTGCTGAGTATAATTCCATTGTGTAGATATACCACCAGATATCCAATAATGGGAACTTGGGTTGATTCCAGTTCTTACCTATTATGAAATGAGTAACTATAAACATGGTTGATCAAATATCTCTGTACTGAGATGTGGAACTTTTATGATAAATGCCCAATTAGGGAATAACAGGGTCTGTTGGTAACTCTATATTCATCCTTTTGAGAAGTTTCAATATTGATTTCCATAGTGGCTGTACCAGCTTACATTCCCACCAACAATTGAGGAGTGTTTCTATTTCTCCACATCCTTGCTGACATTTGTTTTCATTTGATTTTTTAGTGTTTGCTGTCCTTACTGGAGTAAGGTGGAATCTCATAGTTGTTTTAATTTGTGTTTCCATAATGGTTAGGGATGCTGAACATTTCCTTAGGTGTGTGTTAGCCATTTGTAATTCTTCCTCTGAGAAATCCCTATTCAGTTCTCTGGAGTGGGTTGTTTGGTTTTTTTATTGTTTAGTGTTTTGAATTCTTTGTAGATTCGAGATACTACGCTTCTGTCAGTGGTATAGTTGGCAAAGATTTTCTCCCATTCAGTGGGTAATCTATTGTCTCTGCTTATGGTACATTTGACTGTGGAAAGCTTTTTAGCTTCATGAGATACCACTGGTTGAGTGCATGTTTGATTTCCTGGGCTACTGGGTTTTGTTCAGGAAGTCTTTTCCCAGTCCTGTATTGTGGAGAGTGCCTCTTATTTTTTATTCCAGTTGTTGAAGAGTTTCAGGTCTTATACTGAGGTCATTAATCCATTTGGACTTGATTTTTCTGTATGGCAAAATGAGTGGTTCTAATTTCATTTTTCTACATATGGTCATCCAATTTGTCCAGCACCATTTGTTGAAGATGCTGTGTTTACTCCAGTCTACATTATTGGTAGCTTTGTCAAAGATCAATTAGATCTTTATTTTTTTAAAGAACCAACTCTTCATTTCATATTATTTTTTTAAATTCTTTCCTTAGTTTCCAGTTCATTAATTTATGCTCTAATCATGACTATTTCTTTTCATCTGGAGCTTTTTGGGTTTGATTCTTCTTGTTTTTCCAGTGCCTTTAGGTGCACAGTCAGGTTATTAATTTGGCATCTCTCTGTCTTTATAATGAATGCATTTAGGAATATGAATTTTCCCCTTAGGACTGCCTTCTTTGTGTCCCACAAGTTTTGGAAGGTTATTGTCATTATCATTCATTTCTAGGAATTATACAATTTCTTTTTTTGATTTCTTCCATGACCACTCATTGTTTAAAAGTGTGTTTTTTAGTCTTCAGAAGCTGGTGAAATTCTTGATATGGCTCTTGTTGATTTCTACCTTTAAAGCATTATGATCTGACATAATGCAGAAAGTTACTTCAATTTTTCTGAGTTTATAAAGGCATGCTTTATAGCCTAATATATGGTCAGTTTTGGAGAAGGTTCCATGGGCTGCTGAGACAAATGTATATTCTGTAGACCTGGGGTGGAAAGTTCTGTAGGTGTCCATTAGGTCTCCTTGATCTAGTATGTTGTTGAGCTCTATTATTTCTCTGTTTATTTTCCACTTCAATGATCTGTATATTGATGATACTGGAGTATTGAAGTCTCCAACTATGATGGTGTTGGTGTTTATTTCTGTTTTAGTGATGAGTATATTTTGTTTTATAAACTATGGTGCACCTGTATTTGGCATATATCTATATCTGTCTGTCTATCTATCTATCTATCTATCTATCTATCTAATTGTGAAGTGCTCATGTTGGGTCACTCCCTTGAGGAGTCAGAAGTTGCCTTCTTTGTCCTTTTTGATAACTTTTGGTTTGAAGTCTATTATATCATATATCAGTATAGCAAAACCTGCTTTTTTTTTTTCATTTGCTTGAAATATCATTTTCCAAACTTTCACACTGAGGAGTTGTCTATATTTAATGGTGAGGTGAGTTTCTTGAAAAACAGCAGGTAGAAGTGTTCAGTTTTTTGATCCACCCTGATAACCTGTGTCTTTTGATGGGTGAGTTAAGACCATTAATATGTAAGGTTATTACTGTGAGGTTTGAATTAATCCTTGCCATGATGAAGTGGTTTTTTTTTCTTGTTTTTTGCTTTCTTGTGTTTTGTACTATTTTGACCCTGGTCTAGTTTGTTTATTGTGATTATCTTCTTTTTGTCTTTTGAGATTGGCTGTTTGACTGTACTATGTAGAGTGTCTCTCAAGTGTTCTCTGTAGGTTTGGCTTTGTGTTCATATAATCATAAAGTTGACTTTTTTCATGGAAAGTTTTTCTTTCACCATCGATTATGAGGGATACTTTTGCTGGGTAGAGTATCTCGCATCAGAAGCCATAGTTTTTTGACTTTTAAGTGTCCCATTCCAGGTCCTTCTGGCTTTCAAGGTTTCCATTGAGAAATCTGATGTAATTCTGATGGGAATGCCTTTGCATGTTGTAACTTGTTTCTCTCTTGATTTTTTTTTAACATTTTATCTTTGTTTTCATTGTTAAGAGTCTCATTGGGTGTTGTGTTTTCATTTTGGAAATGAATTTCTGTTGAGTTATCTATGATTTTATTGGAGGCTTCCATTGTAGGACTATGCAACCTTGGTGGAAAGCTCTCAGCTTCTGAGTTTTTTTTTTTTTTTTTTGCATTGTTGTCTACTGTTTTTATTTTATTAAGGAAGAAGCAAGTTTGTCATTTGGCCCATGCAACCTCTGACTCAGGTGAACAAGGATGTTGGTATCCAGTGGCAAGTCAGGATTCCAAAGCAAAAGACCTGATTCCATAGCTCTCACAGGGACTAGTCCTCCTCAAGCAAGGCACAATGGGACCTACCAGGACACAGGAACTGGGAGGACCCAGGGAACATAGATATGGCTGACTTGCACATAGTCCATCCCAGGGTACCTGGACCAGGGACCTGAGAGGAGGCAGGATACAGGGGTCTAGCCTATTCACTCCACACTGCCACACCCTAGCCCAGGCAATTTTTAAGTTTAGATTTTTTAACTTGAAACAGACAATAAAAATATGTTCTTGGACTTTTCACATTACTGTAATTTCAAGGATAGGAAGCAAAAACAGAATATCAGGGGAAATGTGATGTGTCTCTGTCTGATCAAAACATGCAGCATATATCCCCAAGGAAGTATGCAGTAAACATATATTTAATACATCTGTATAAAATTTGCACTTTTTCCAGTGTGTTACTTATTATTATAGATACTTTAAATGAAGTAAAGTTTTAGTCTTACTGTTACATGTACAATACTCAAATAGTCAATGTCTGAACAAAAATCTGAGTATTATTTCACTAGTAACCAGGAAAGTACAAACATAACCCAAGTGATATGATACCTCTGGAAAGAATAATTCAAAGACAAGTCTATATTCTTTCTTCCAGACTCAAAACTGCATTTACTCATTATGAAATTAACTTATATAACTATTATGTTAATGTATCTGTACATTTAGGAGTATAACAGAGATAAGCAAATAAATATATAATTTATATATTTGACAATATAATTGTCAGGATTACTCATTGAGTAAAAAACAAAGAATCTTAGTTGAGAAGCAACTTCCTTAAAGATAGTAAAATGGCTACATGCCATGAACGGGCACATAAAGTTATACAAGATCACATAGTATAAATAAAAAATGTTGCTATAGAGTTAACAGCTTCCTGAGATGTTGGTCCATGTCAAACCAGGCTCCTAATGACTGTTAAGTGAGCTATTGAAGTTGTGTTTGTTATCATAACATATTTTCACCGTTCTGTCTCTTTAAATGTTAAATTACTTTCATTTTTGTGCCCTTTGTCAAAGTTAAGTAAATACGACTCTTAATAAAGCTGATTGTTTGAACGTTTATTTAATTGTTGATCTGAACCCAAATCCAGGCTTACTGATCAAACAGAGTGAACACTGAAAATAATCTCCTACCAAAACTGGAAATAAATGAAGCAAAACAAATGTTAAAGTATTTAGAATCAGAAACAAGTGCTTGCAAGAGTAAATTGTTAATACTACTTCATAAAATTTTTTGCCACATTTCTTAAAGCTGACTATAAACACATTTGGTGACTGAGGAAGGATACGTTTAAATATAAAAAAGTCCAAAATATTTATTAAAAATTAGAGAAGTGATTTTATAATAAATTATTCATTTTGATGACAAATTTGAAAGCTCATAAGGTATGAAATTCATGTAGCAATTCACAGAATAAAACATGTATAAAAAATGAAAAATTAAGCTGGGTGTGGTGGTACACACCTTTAATCTCAGCACTCGGAGGGAGAAGTAGGAGGATCACCATAAGTTCGAGGCCACCCTGAGACTACATAGTGAATTCCAGGTCAGCCTGAGCTAGAGTGAATCCCTACCTTGAAAAACAAACAAACGAACAAAAAATTGTCAAATAAATCTAATCATGAGTTAATCCTAACATTTCTTTAGGAAGGTCACATAAAACATGTTCAATGTATGATCTCACGTATAAATTTCAGATATTCTCTCTTAACCCATAGAATTATAATACTATAATTCTGGCCAAGAAGGGCAAAAAGTGTCTATTGGAATAAAATTAAAATTTTATTTCCTAGCGTTGAAAACTGGTAGTAGCACCCTCATGGTGTTACACAAATAATAGTGCAATGGATATATGCTCATTCATTAGCATAATATAGAAATTATTAAATGAATTTTATCTTTCATCTTTTCAAGAAATCAAAGTCAGCCTAAGTTAAAAAAAAAAAAAACTTCCCTCTAAAACATCGATTTATATTTACCTCTATTTCTTACTTTTTGTGTGACTTTGTTGTCTATATTATTTGAATGAAATTTCTCTGTAGGAACAATAGTAATAACTACCTAAGATCTTTGTTGTGATGATTTTATGAAATAATTGTTACAAAGAAATTAGAGTATGATACACACAACAAAATGGTAAAAGCCAGTTATCATTGTGTATTATATGATACATGTGACTTTTATCCATAGAATTCAAGAAACTCTTTAGTATTACTTTATTTTGAAAATTATATTACAGTATATTTTATTTATTTATTTTCAGGGAGAAAGAGAGAGGGAAAGAAAGAAATTGGCATATAAGGGCCTCCTGACACTGCTACAGAAACACCACATGGGGGGCTGGAGAGATGATTTAGTGGTTAAGGTGTTTGCCTGCAAAGCCAAACGATCCCGATTTGATTCTCCAGGACCCATGTAAGCCAGATGCACAAGAGGTGCATGCATCTGGAGTTCATTTGCAGAGGCTGGAGGCCCTGGTGCATCCATTTTCTTTCTCTCTCTTTCTCTCTCTCAAATAACTAAATAAAATAAAATAAAAACACTACATGAATCCATCACTCTGTGCATCTAGTTTGAGCATAGGGCAATCAAACCCAGGCCATCAGGCTTTGGTAGCAAGTGTCCACAACCACTGAGACACCTCACCAGCCTTATTAGAGCATATTTGTTAGCCATGTATCTGCCCTTACCATGTTCATGACCTTTACAGTAAATATTTATTTTTTGCAATAATTTTTGGTTTTAACATACTTTACTCATGCTGTTTTTCATTCATTGCATTGATAAGGTAAATTTTTAAGATTCTTTTGTATAGTGCTATTATAGTTAAACACTTCAGAACAGGATAATATAACAAAGCTTATCTTGCTACCAAATTTCTGTTTGTACAAAGCACTTACTTCTAATTAAATGTTTGTGAAAGGAAATATTAATTTTGTCTCCAATTAGACATAAATAAACATATGCACAGTTAAATTACTTATAAGAAATAAGCCCAAATATTACTTTGTATAAAATTAGTCTTATTTCTATTTTGTAATCTGTTTTTTAACATTAATCTTTTACCAACTGTTATTTTTCTGTCCTTTCCTCCCACACAGGGACTGAATCAAGAAATATGGTTGACTATAGTAAGGTTGCTAGTATGAGAAAGCACAATGCTGGAAACCATAACACTAGTGTAGGAACAATGAAACAAAGAAAAGGGTAAAGCAAAAGTGAGTTTATGATACTGAAGTCTCAGGTACAGGCATACGCACAAGATTCCTGGAAATTTACTGTATGTTTATTCATTTTGGAAACACACTATTAGATGTGTAAGTGTGGGTATTTCCAGAGGATTACCTGAAGAGCAAAATCTAACATATAGTGGGGCACAACATCCTACTTTGTTGTTGTTGTTGTTTGTGTCTTTAGTTTTCCAAAGTAGGGTCTCACTGTAGCCCAGGCTGACCTCGAATTCACTGTCATCTCATTTTGGTCTCAATCTCATATTGATCCTCCTACCTGTTCCTTCCTAGTGCTGGGATTAAATCCATGTGGCACTACACCCAGCTACCATCCTACTTTTAATAAAAGGAAGTGCATTTATATGGAGGCACAACCACCTTCCCAATAAACTGGAAGCAAAGACTTCCTTCTCACCACTGTAGACTTCTTATCACCTCTAGTCAGCATACCTAGAAAGGAATTATTATTTTCAGAGTAACTGATCCTGAATACCAGGAGGAAAATGGGATAGTATTCCACAATGAAGATAAGTCTGGAATGCATGAGTTCCTTTTTCATGACCTGAGACTGACAAATAGAAAATTACAACAACCAGTCTAGGCAGAATAATGAGTGGCCCAGAGCCATGAGGAAGGTAGATGTTGACCAACTCTTTATGTAAAGAACAAAGAATTCCTGAGGCACTTATTGAGAAATGCAGAATGAATAGCCGAAGATGGTTATAAATTCCATCCATAACTCTTGCAGTCAGGTTCACATTGCTGGTAGAAATCACCCAACTAAGAGCAGCTTGTGGGAAAAAAGTTTATTTTGGCTTACAGGCTTGAGGGGAAGCTCCATGATGGCAGGGGAAAACAATGGCATGAGCAGAGTGTGGATATCACCCCTGGCCAGCATAAGGTGGACAATAGCAACAGGAGAGTGTGCCAAACACTGCCAAGGGGAAACTGGCTATGAAATCCCATAAGCCTGCCCCCAATAATACATTAACTCCAGGAGGCATTAATTCCCAAATCTTCATCAGCTGGGAATCTAGCATTCAGAACACCTAAGTTTATGGGGGACACCTGAATCGAACCACCACCTTCCACCCCTGGCCCCATAAACTGATAACCATCCATGATGTAAAATGCAATACATTCCATCCAACTTTAAAAGTCCCCATATTTTTATCAATCCCAAAGATGTTCAAACATACCCATAGTCCAAGATCTTTTAACTGAGCCATAATACCAAAATAACCTCAAAAAAACCCTAATGGCACAGAATAAACATTCACACTGCAAAAGATGATATTAGGCATAGTAAAGTAATACTCAAGCAATACATGATTTAAACAGGGCAAACAAAAAATTCTGTAGCTCCAAGTCCAACTACTTTAGCTAGGGACAAGTCTCTAATTCTAACCAACAATAAGTCTCTGGAGTTCTAATTCTGCAATGCCAGCTAGGCTACTCACAGTCCTGCAAACTTCATCCAGGGCTAACAGCTCTCTTTGGCAACCATCTTGTGGTTTTGGCCTCTCCACCTGGTCTCCACTGTAATCCACGGTTCATCCTCATGGCCCCATGGGGTTTCCATGCAGGCAACCAGCAAACCTGCTTCACACTGCCCATGTCCATTTCCAAAACACAAGACTGTGTTGCAAACTCAGTGATCCTCTTTCCTCCATTTCTTGTACTCCACAACACCAGGTAGGGTGCCAATTTGTTAATCCAGGGGGGAATAAAGCAGACTTTGAAGAATAGGACACTCCTTGAGCACTCAGGCCCCTTCAAAAGATTCTACATTCTTCTTGTTGCCCCAGTGCAGGTCAACTGGCCCAGTCTCAAAGGTTGTAATCTCTCAAACAATTTTCAGGGTGAATGGGCAGCAGTTTAGGCCCAAAGATTTCATTTTTTACTGTGCCATATCCCTCTGCTCACATGAGTTCATTTCTAGGCAAAGCAAACCTGCACAACTTCTCAGGACATGGGCATAACAGCAAGCTTTTCACACAACTTGCCTCTAGCCCAGTCCAGGCACAGCTCTTTCTCACCCTCATAAACCACATCTCACACTCCATAGTTCTTACTGCATTCAAGTCTTTCAACTCTGACCAGAATAGCCCAGAATAGTCCATCAAGCTGTACTTACAGCACTGCAAGGCATCTCTTAGGCCCTCTTCCACATTCCTCTTGAAAATCAGCTCCAAAAGGACAAAGCCACACAGTCAGGATTCTAGCAGCAATCCCACTCTTCAGTACCACTTTACTGTTGCAGTCAGGTTCGCATTGCTGGTATAAATCACCCAACTAAGAGAAACTTATGGTAAAAAGAGGTTTATTTTGTCTTATAGGCTTGAGGAAAAGCTCCACAATGGCAGGGGAAAACAATGGCATGAGCAGAGTTTGATATCACCCCCTGGCCAACATAAGGTGGACAACAGCAACAGGAGAGTGTGCCAAACACTGGCAAGGGGAAACTGGCTATAAAACCCATAAGCCCGCCCCCAACAATGCACTCCCTCCAGGCACCACCAGTGACCCATGTGACCCCTTGCATTCCTCCTATGCCTCACCAGGTCCCTTTTTAGTACTGTGTTGGCTCTGTGCATCAGGAGTGGGTGTGTGAGTATGTGTAGGTATGAGTGTGTGTGAGTGTGTATGTACCAATAAAAATCTTGATTTTAAGAAAATGTAAAATTATATATATGTGTGTGTGTGTGTGTGTGTGTGTGTGTGTGTATTCATTCTTTTACTAGTATTCCCTAAGTAACTGGGAAAAGTGATATTTTCTGGGGTAAAATCATTAGCAGTTGAGCCGGGCATGATGATGCACACCTTTAATCCCAGCACTCAGGAGGCAGAGGTAGGAGGATCGCCATGAGTTTGAGGCCACCCTGAAAATACATAGTGAATTCCAGGTCAGCCTCTACATCACTCAGGTGAGGCTCTACCTCAGAAAACAAACAAACAGAAAAATTATTAGCAGTTGAATTACCTATGGCATACTTTTACCTTGCTAAGTGGAATTATGACCTTAGTATGGTCTTTCTTTATAAAATATACATGACTTTAGTTGTTACTAGATGTCAAGTAGACAAGAGGTGGACTTTTGACTACTAATCATCAGGGCCAATTCGACTGGAATTAGGCCACCTAGGAGACACAGTTCTAGGCAACTCTAAGAATATTTCCAAGAGGAAAAACAAAAGTGGGTGGCACCACCCCATTTTTTGGGTTCCAAATTGAATATAAGGCAAAGAAGGAAAATGTTTGATAGGTCTCAGGATTCATCTCTTTCTGGTTCCTGAGTGCTTATGCAACATGCTCTACCACCATGCCTTCCCTGCCATGATGGAGTATATCCTCCCAAATTGCGAGTCAATGAAAACTTCCTTCATTGGCTTCTTTCAAAAGTATTCAGTCACATTGATAAGAAAAGTAACTAATACACTAGGCAATGCACAGTAGGCCAGTATCTTTTTTTTTTTTTTTTTTTTTTTTTTTTTTTTTTTTTGCGGGAGGGTCTCACTCTGGCCCAGGCTGACCTGGAATTAACTATGTAGTCTCAGGGTGGTCTCAAACTCACTGCAATCCTCCTACCTCTGCCTCCTGAGTGCTGGGATTAAAGGCATGCGCCACCATGCCTGGCCTCAGTATTTTAGTTTAGAACCAATCGGGAGTCATAGTTGTGTTGGGAAAATCTTCATGGCAGAATGTACCATATTGAGCAGTATACAACTGAGAAAAATCCAAGAAAATGTGATGTGAAGAGCTGGACTCTTCTTTGTATCTGGGGTTGAAGTTATAAAAGTACTAAGGGAAAATGGATAGTTTATAATTTACAGATTTGATCTCTTCTGTTTTGACATCTTTGGGCTCTGTGACATGTATCTATGTATTTACATTCATGCAATCCATATTAGATCTTATGTTAATGTTTCCATCTTAAATATTTTCTCAAACATTACATATGTTACCATAGGTTCAGAAAACATGTCACAATATATTTTGAGCATCAATCATGAGATAAATTAATGGTATTGAAATAAACAGTATACATTGTTGTAGTGGTTTGAATAGAACAGATGGCCCCCAATATAGTCAGTTGTTTATTTGTTTGTAGTTTCCATCTTTAGCCACCTGACTAGAGGCAGTGTCACTGGGTGGATCTTAACATGTGGTTGTGGGTTTCAGGTTTCAATCTAAAGATATGCAAAATGTGCCTAGCTGGAGTTCCTGAAGTGTGCTGTGGCTTTTGGCTTTTGGCTTGTACTTCTCTCTCTGTCTGCTTGGGCCTGTGAAGGCAGGCCAGTTTCTTCTGCCATTATGGAACTTCCCCTGGATCTGTAAGCTTCAATAAATCCCTTCCTGCATAACTGTGTCTGGTCTGAAAGTTCATCTCAGTGAACCTGAAGCTGTCTGCTACAATTGCATTTAAAATTTGTCTAATCCTAAAAGTATGTATATGTATACATTCTGTTGTATATGTATATAGAGAGACAGAAAAGAGACTCTTGGATATACAGTTAGATTCTGTGTAATTAATACACAATGCATATAGTTATAGGTATAGATTATAGAGACAATTCCACATTGCTTGAGTGCGCATCCAGCCAAACACAGTTTTATGGGAGGAAAGGATTTATTTCAAGCTTACAGATCCAGGAGAAGTTAAAACTTTGTTTAAAAAAGCTGAGTTCTATTTATAAATTCAAAGAAAATGAGAGAGAGAGAGAGACCACCAACAGCCAGCAAACACCAAAAAGTAGCAAGCAGCAGGGACCCTGCCAGAGCTTAGACCTTTCTAGATACCACTGGCCTAGAATTCAGATCTTTCGGCAGTGATACTTTAGAGTTGAACTCTAGGGTTCACTCAGTGACACCTCCTTCAGCCAGGTGATTGGAGATCCAAGTTGCAAGTTTCATTTGAGCTTCTGATGCAATGGAGGTATATATTAAAACTACCACAGGTGTTGAGCCTTTAGGAAGAGGAGCCTTGTAGGAATTGTGTTACTGGGGATGGGCTTAATGGTTCTTAGCTCACTCTCTCTTCTTCTACTCTGCTGATATGAAGATGTGACGCCCAGCTTTCCTCTTCCATCATGTTCCATCTGTTTAAACGAAACACAATTTTGAAACTGTAAACCTGTCTCTTCTTCCATAAGCCGCTTCTGGTGAGCAATGAGAAAGTAATACCTATACATTGTTAACACAGCAACACAATCAATGTCTTTGATATTCTGATATAACTTCCTTTTTTCATGTACTCAGAAGTGATGTATCCTGGTCATATTATATATCTATTTACATTTTCTTAAAATGCCTGATATTCTTCTTCATAGTGACTTCACTGGTTTGTATTCCTACTAATACTGCATATTACTTCCTTTTATTATAAATTTCACCATTTGTTAGTTTTTGTCCTTAATGATAGCAGCCATTTTAATAGAATTGAAATGATAGCTACTTGAAATTTCTCTTATGGAAAATGAGGTTGAATACTTTTTCATATCCTTAGGCATTAGAAGGCATTCTTTAACTATCTGTCTTATATTTTATATAACTTTAATTAAATCACATGTATTTACCCATAGGTTTGATGGTTTTCATAATGTTTTGTAATAGGATTTTATACATTTTTCATATTCATATATACATACATATATATACACATATATACATATATATATGTATATATGTATATATATATATATATATATATTTATATAAAACAGTATATGCTTAGAATTTACAAGTTAATATGACTATTAACTTTACCAAAACTATACACCACAAAATGATCAAAAGGTGAGCCTGTTAATGTGTCATTTACAGTAGCATTTTGAAAATGGACACAACCTCAACCTGAAAATATTGTGTATTTATGAATTCCTAATTTTATTTACACATGTGGTACATTGCATGTGTGGTATGTTGAATATGTGTAGGCATATTTTTATGTTTATGGGCACAATTATGTACTCAGATATGCATGCCAGTTTGTGTGTTTGCAAGTGGAGGCCAGAGGTCAAATTCAAGTGTTTTTCTCAACAGCTTTCCACCTTAATTTTTTGGAATAAGGTCTGTCACTGAACCTAGATATCGCCAATTCAGATACAGCAGCTAGCCAGCAACTCAAAACAATGTTTCTTTCTGACTCCTCAGCTCTGGGATTATAGGAATGCACAGCTAACCTATACTTTAAGTTGATTATGAGAATATGGACTCAGGTCCTATTCTTCAAACAATCACTTTAGCCACAGATCCATCACCCCAGTCCCATTCATGTTTTAATATGTGTTTTATAATATTTAGACTTATAATTATACAGTATGCATAGTCCACATTCTCTGGCAAACTATCCAAAACAACTATAACAAGTTTAATCATTAAAATTAGATTTATTTCTGGTTGTGGTGGCACATGTCTTTAATCCCAGCACTTGGGAGGCAGAGGTAGGAGGATTGCCTTGAGTTTGAGGTCACACTGAGACTACATAGTGAATTCTAGGTCAGCCTGAGATAGATTGAGACCCTAACTCAGAAAATAAAACAAAAAAAATAGATGTATTTAAGGATTATATTTGTTTATACACAATACTACTGACTTTTTTTTTTTTTTTTTTTTTTTTTTTTTAGTTTTTTGAGATAGGGTCTCACTCTGGCCCGGGCTGACCTGCAATTAACTATGTAGTCTCAGGGTGGCCTCAAACTCATGGCAATCCTCCTATCGCTGCCTCCCAAGTGCTGGGCTTAAAGGCGTGCACCACCACGCCTGGCTTACTACTGATATTTATATCTTAGAGCACTAATTGTGCAGTTACAGGTAACTGGGATAAATACCATATGCTGGATATTTGTTTAACCTGGTTTATTTGCATTTGTTTTAATGTTTGTTAGTTAATTTGAAATTGAAACCAACTATCACTAAAGTAAAACACATATTGATGCAAATTCTAGCCTCTAATACTTAATAAAAGTCTGTTAACTATAATAATCTGTGAAGACTAAATCATTTTGAAACTTTATCAAAGTCACAAATATTAATAAAATATTTTCAGTGATATAAAGACCTCAATAACTTTGATAGATTGGCCTTGGTAAGGACAAAAAAAGACGTATTTTATTGGTAGGTTAAGACATTGATAAATTTATCACATGAAAACCTTTCTAGTATTCATCCCATGCAACAGTGAAATGTTGCCTGCTGTGAGAATTTATAGCCATAATATGAGATTCATAGTCTATCCTTTTATTTATTGTAGGCATTTCTGGAATACTAGCAAATTTATAAATGGTGAATTAAGTCACAAAAGTATAGTTGAAATTCAACTCAGGACTTCTTTTAAAGTAAAACTACAGCAAAAAAAAAGTTTGCAAAATGACTATAAATTTCATAATTTTGTTTCATAGTTTAATATCAGATAAATGAAGAATCAGGCCCAGTGGGGAAATTTTTGAGGAACGAAGAAGGTCCTACATGACTGTATTTAGTCTGTAAATAAAATGTAAACTTTTCACAATTTTTGCTTCTGGTACAATTATCATAGAATTTACATAAAAATGGATGTTAAAGTCTAGTTCTAGAATAAATTTTATCTATGTAATAAATTTAGGTAACCTAGTATTGAACAGTTAATACCTTTGAAAAATATTCTAACAAATATAGAACACCATATGAAGAATTTCTACTTATTTGGCTAAAATAATTTTAGCTTCAATAAATTACTAGCAACAAATTTAATATATTATTATTAAGCTAAACATTACATGTAAATAAATGTTTTAGTATAGTCTAAAATTAAAAGATATTTAGGAAGAATTCACCAAATATTTGGCTTAAAAATAAAATTAAACAGACTGTGTAAATATATTCACATATATAAAACAAAATATTGATCATTTCAAAAGTAGTTACATGGAGATGTGATTATTTATATTAAAAATCTACAATGCTATCAAATTTGTAAAATTAGTTCTCCACGGATAAAAACATACACATGTATAAATCAACCACATGTGTCTATGGATTTTCATTTATTGTTTTAATATAGATGAATAAATAGTATATTTTCATAATAAAAAAATCTAAATGGCACAAAAAATGTAATAAGCTTGAACTATACTCCCTGCCTGTGAGAGGGTAAGGCAGGACTTCAATGTCAGTCTGGGCTACGTAACCCAGTTAACTGTATAAACATAAATAAAATGACATTTATTCATAATCATCATATTTTCCAGCTAAAATTCTTTTAATTAAATGTGTTTCTTTGAAAAACAGAATATAGGGATAATTCTAAGTACATAATGTTATTTACCATGTAATTTAGGAGTTTGGAAAAGGAGAATGTATTTGTTAAGGAAAGATGTACAATTTTAGAACTTGTTAAAGAAAAGCAAACATTATAAAATACTCCTAAGTTAAAAACAAAGATGAGTAAAAATAATTTATATTCACTTGTAAATAGTGAAAGAAAATTTAATTTCCTCAGTGGGGGTTAGCAACAAAGGCAAAGGAAAAAAAGGACAGGCATATAAAATATTATGATTAACATAGTAGGTTGACTCCAGTTATATTGTTGGATAAAATTCACTAAATAAAGAGGGACTCAGATATAAAGACACTAGAAGTTGCTCCAACAACAAAACACCATTTACACATAAAAGAATTAGGATACTGAAGCATACAGGAAGTTTCAAGATGTTGTAATGACACATGCTTTAAAAGAAAGCCTTCACAGGATCCTCACAATTGGAGAAAAAGATGATGACATCAAAATAAAAGAGAGACTAATGGAGAGATGGAGGAGATATGATGGAGAGCAGAGTTGTGAAGGGGAAAATGGGAGACAGGAGGGACATATCATGGTTTATTGTCTGTAAGTACAGAAGTTGTCAATAAAAAAGTTAAAAATAAAAAGAAAAGAAAGCAGAGGGCTAGAGAGATGGATTAGCCATTAAGGCGTTTACTGGCAGAAGCAAAAGACACAGGTTTATTTTCCCAGTACTCAAGTAAAGCCAGATGCACAAGGTGGTGCATGTATCTGGAGTTTGTTTTCAGAGGCTAGAGGCCCTGGCGTGCCCATTCTCTCTCTCTCTCTCTCTCTCTCTCTCTCTGTGTCTCTCTCTCCTTCTCTCTTTCTCTCTATATCTCTATTTGCTTCTTTCTCTCTCAAATAAATAAATACAATATTTTTTTTTAAAAGGGGAAAGACAAAAGATCCTTTTGTTACTTGCTATATACTCTCTCTGTCTCTCAAGTAAATAAATAAGAAAGTTGAGTTATTAATTTTATTATAAAGAAAATGACTATTCAATGGTAGGAGAAGTGTCAGAGAGTGATTAGCTGGCACATCCTGGCTCTTAGTATCATCATCAAGAGCAATATAATGCATCAGTATTATCCAAAGTATCTGTGACAAATCAGTTTTATGAGTGAGAAGGGATAGATGAACAATCCAGGGCATTATTACATCTTCTCAATATTCCTCAATGTTTGATCAGTATGTGTATGTAAAATCCTTATCTCTTTCCTAATCAAAATATCACACTATTTATCCTTTTATTCTCTATAGTCAGTATTTTAACATATTAACAGAACAGAGAGGTTGCTCAGTGGTTAAGGCACTTGTCTGCAAAGCCTGACAGCCTGGATTTGATTCCCTAGTACCCACATAAGACAGATGAACAAAGCAGCACAGGCATCTGGAGTTTATTTGCAGTGCATGTAGGTCCTGACTTGCCCTCTCTCTTCTTCTCTCTGTTTCTCTCTCTCTCCCTCTTTTTCTCTCTGTCTGTGCTTGCAAACAAATAAAATTTCAAAAAAATTATAAAAAGATGCACTAACATACTTTCTTCATATTTAAGGAAGTTTTTGACATTATATACAATCTAATGCCTTTTCATATATGCAACAATGTTCAAACATCTCGTCCACAACCATTGCCTGAAGTTCTTTGACACTCATTTTTCATAACTCAAATTAATTGGGATCATTCTCTCTATGAACCAACCAAAACTAAAATTTAATGTTATAACTAAATTTATTGTTGCATAGTCAGTTCTCTGTTCTGCTCTTCTCTTTTTTACTTTTTTGTCAGACACAGCCTAACCATGACCACAGGCTGGCCTTGAACTTGCAATCTCCTTTTTCATCTTTCAGTGTAGTGAAGCAGTAACCATGTGCCAGGATGCCTGTATTTCAGAACCCACATCTAGGTTTTAAAAAGCTATCAGAAAAAAAGTCTAAAGACTCTGAAAAACCTGTTTTCCTTAACATAAAATAAGACAAGATGGGCTGGAGAGATGGCTTAGCAGTTAAGACACTTAACTGCAAAGCCAAAGGACCCAGGTTCGATTCCCCGGGACCCACATTACCCAGATTCATAAGGGGGCACATTCGTCTTGAGTTTGTTGGCAGTGGCTGGAGGCTCTGGCATGCCCATTCTCTCTCTCTCTCTCTCTCTCTCTCTCCCTCTTTCTCTGTCAAATAAATAATTAAATAAAAATAAAATATTTAAAAAATAAGACAAGACAAAATTGGTTATTTGTTCATAGCTATACTTTTCTATAAATACAAAATACATTGTTGGGATGGAGAGATGACTTAGCAGTTAAGGTGTTTGCCTGTGAATCTGAAGGATCCAGGTTCTATTCTCCAGTACCCAAGTAAGCCATATGCACAAGGGGATATGTAGTAGACAGCCTTAGGTCACTGAGATGAACCTCCACACCAGGCACAGTAATGGAGGAAGGGATATTTATTGAAGCCAACAGATCCAGGGGAAGTTCCATAATGTTAGAATAAGTTGGCCCTTCTTAAAGGACCAGGCAGAGAGAAGAGAGAGAGAGAGAGAGAGAGAGAGAGAGAGAGAGAGAGAGAGAGAGAGAAACCACACCACAGAGCACACTTCAGGAACTCCAAAAGGAACTCTGACACTTTGCATATCTTTAGATTGGAATGTCAAATCCACCACCACACCTTAGGCTATACTGCCTAGTGACACTTCCTCCAGCAAAGGTGGCTGAAAATCCAAGAAGTTTTAATAAACTCCTTAATCTATTGGGGTGCATTTATTCAAACTACCACATGATGCATGCATCTTCAATTCATTTACAGTGGCTAGAGGTCCTGGAGTACCCATTCTTTCTGTCTTTATCTACCTCTTTCTCTCTCTCTCAAGTATATAATTAAAAAAATAAAAAGTAGAAAGTACATTGACGACTCTTCCCATTATTTTAAAATCTTTATTGAACCAATCAAAAATTATGTTGACTTTATCTTAATAAACCTCTAGGCATGAAAAGTGCAATGTAGCAGATAAGAAACATACTATCACTGAAATGAAAATATAAAAAACATTTAGAAATATGAACCAATTAGAGATATAGGACCAAACATCCAAAATGTAAGTTAGTAACATTTTTAAGATATGCATTGAAAAAAATTTAAATCACTATGTTCAGTTTGGTAGCAATTTCAAGGCCTAGCTGGCATCATGGATGAGAGAAGAGAGGGAGAAATGAAGCAGTGTGGTAACTGATTTTGCAGACGTGAGTTAGAAGATTCACATTTAGCCCAGTGGGCTTTGATCATAGAGTGACTTCTTTAATATGAGCGGGCTTCATCCTGGCAGCGTGAGTCTCTGCCCACTGGCTGTCAAAGAACTGCATCATTGGTTCTCCTACATAGCTCATAAATGTTCAGTCGGATGTTCCAGACTCCATAATTGTGTTAGCTAATTCACCGTAACAAATATCTCTCTGTCTCTATACATTAGGACATTTCACTGGTTCTGACTCTCCAGAGAACCATAATTAATACAAAATCTGGGTTCTGAGACTAATGTAAATGAATAAAATCTTAAAGACAAGTATTCTGACTTGATTTGGGGTTTTTAGAAATGACAATTTAATCTGTAGCCATTTTATTCCAGTAATAAAAAGGTCACTGAGGGAGTATAAACTTATATGACCAATATGCAAAATATTGCTCTCCAAGGCTTAGGAAATATGGTAAAAAAGATAGCAGAAAGAATGTGAGAGTCAAATAATGAAGAGGAGTGCATTAGGATGCTGTTTTCTAGACACAAAGTGACTATCCATTGGGTTCAGATGCTCCTAGCAGCTGTTGTTACCTACACAAGAACTGTACAATATTGGGCCTGTCAACATGTAATCAGAAATGATGTAGGTGGAGAAAAAGTAGAGAATTTGGGGAGAGGCAAAAAGGGGTAATAGGTGGGGATTATGATCTAAATACATTATGTATATATACAAAAACTATTTTAAAAAATAAAAACCCTTGAGTATAATGAACTTGACTACTGTCCCTACCAGCAGACAGTGCAGAGAAAAAAAAAGAATGAGTTCATAGATTTAACTCCTCAGGTTGATCATTGAACAAATGACCTAAAGTTTCTAGATCTGTCTCTGAAGATAGTATCAAAGCCTAGAGCCATGTAGATAATATCAACAAAAAACTAAGTTTAACTAAGGTCTACCTAGCAATAGCTCCAGTATTTAATCAAAGATCTTTTGGGATTATTTCTCAGTTATTCTTATAATTGGAATGAATATAGTCAATATCTGTCAGCATCCCCTGCATGGGTTCACTGACCAGTGCAATAGGTCCTATTGTAGAAAACATTCTACGGGAAAACACCAAAACCTTCACTACCCAGGGCAACAGTAAATCGACAGCAACATCACATTCTGGGTAGAATTGCTGAGACTTTTGCTATGACCAACTTATTGAAAGCTATGACAGGTGACTTCCACATTTTCCTGAATTCTATTTGGAATTTGGAAACAGTGTATTCTTCATCTGGGTGCTAGGTGTTCAGAACAGCTCATAGCTCTGAGAGGGACCATGCCAAGAGATCATTTCGCAGGGCCAGGGGTGACTATACATACCTTTAATCTGAACACTCAAGAGACAGATGAAAGAGGATCACTGTGAGTTCCAGTCCACCCTGAAGCTATATATAGTGAATTCCAGGTCAGCCTGGGCTACAGCAAGACCCTTCCTCAAAAACAAAGCACAACAAAACAAAACAAAACAACAACAACAAAAAAGAACACTTTGCCTGGAATGAGTCTGGCATACAATCTCCTCCCCAACTATTGCCATGTGACCCACAAGATGCAGTGGTACTTCAGGATACAGTGTCAGCTAAGGATGTAGCCAAAAGCCTGAGACGGGTTGCTGTACGTGAATTATATAGATCCCTGAAGAAGCCCTGCCAACCTCTGCAGGTGATTACTTTTTTAAAACTTGAATTTAGCTTTAGTACAGGCTTTAGTACAGAGTGAATAATGAACCATGAGCAAAATTATTATTCAATTTGAGGTGGTTTGATCTACTAGGTAATACCATAACTACACAATCACTAATTTATGTTTGAACTAACTCTATGATGAAGTAAAAATTGTACATTAAGGGCTGGAGAAATAGCTTAGCAGTTAAGATGCTTACCTGTGAAGCCTAAGGACCCATGTTTGACTCTCCAGATTTCGCTTTAGCTAGGTGAACGAAGGGGAGGCAGGTGCAAGTTACATATGACCACTAGGTGGTGCAAGCATCTGGAGTTTGATTGCAGATTGCAGTGACTGAAGCCCTGGTTTAGTTCTCTCTCTCTCTGTTTCTCAATTTCTCCCTCTCACATACACACACTCTCTTTAAAAAAAAGAAAAGAAAAGAAAAGAAAAGAAAAGAAAAGAAAAGAAAAGAAAAGAAAAGAAAAGAAAAGAAAAGAAAAGAAAAAGCCTAAGCAAGACCTGAAGGCACCAATGAATTAAATATAGTCGGGCCATAGTCCCAATCTTGCTGCACTCTACTATCTATGCTTTGGACTGTCACTATAGCCTCATGTAGTTCACAGAGAAGGAGAAAACTCAAGGGCCTATGTTATAGGTTGCAGCCAACTCCACAGAGTGGTAAGCTGAAGAACTTGGGCCCATTTTTGCATCATACATGAATGACCATCGTTATAGAGAATCACTTTTTTGTGCAAAAATTTCTGTAGTCTTCTTTCTTGCTCAGAAGAAAATATGTTCAAGTATCCAATTATGCATTTTGGGTGTTTTTGTCTCATAAGAAACACAATTAGGCTTGGGAGATGACTTAGCAGTTAAGGTACATGCCTGTGAAGCCAAATGACCCAGGTGCGATTCAGCAGGAACCCATGTAACCCAGGTGCACAGGGTAGCACATAGGCCTTGAGTTCATTTGCAATGGCTGAAGGCCCTGGGCATCCATTCTCTTCTCTCTCTCTCTCTCTCTCTCTCTCTCTCTCTCTCTCTCCCTCTTTCTCTCTCTCAAGTAAAGTAAAATACCTTTTTAAGAAAAGGAACAATTTGAAAATTTATAACAAACAATACTGGGGAAAGTTTATAGATACTTATCTAGGACTGTGTAAAAACAAAACAAACAAACAAACAAACAAAAAAACATGTGAAAGTTCTGTGATCTTGATCTGCAACCATGACTAGGTCACCTTCGTGGAAAAGCGTTTTCATAACCAAGTGGAAAAGATGCCATTGTCTATCGATACCAACCATCATCCTATGGATCTCAGTCAGTGCTCAGTGGGCTTAGGGGAAAAGTAGCAATAGTTTTAGGTAATGTAGGAACTCAACAAAATTGACAGTTATGTCTGAACTGGCCAAACACCTGCTAAATTCCTGATCTGCCAACAGCTGAACCAATATGAGGTTCACAATCGTTACCTATTATCCCCGATATGATCAGGGAAAAGTGTTGGTAGATTATTTTGGGCATCTTCCATCATTAAAGGGGTAGTGCTTCATTCTTACAGAGACAGAAACTTTTTGTCAGTATTATTTATTTTTTTCCCCATTTTTTTCTTTATGAGTTGTATACATACTCTGTGTAAAAATCCATGTTGGTACCATCCTTAGCCTCCTCGCTGTCCTCCCTGCCTCCGAAGGGACCCTCCTTACTGGGATTATGGGTCATGCATTGGGGGGGTAGCCATCAGTTATGTGGAGGAGGCAATGTCTGTGTGCATAATGTTCCAACTTGTGGCTCTAGTATTCTTTCCATCCCTTCTTCCACAAATTTCCTTAGCTATGTTGGGTTCATTTTAGGTCTATTTTAGTGATGAGTTCTTGGGAGCCTCTGTGTCTCTGGATATCTGGTGTGGTAGGAGTTGAGTGTTTGCTGTGTCTTTCTCTTTCAGCCTTGTGCTTGATATCACGTTCATCAAGAAAGCAGCTCTCTTGCTCATTTCCCCAATTAATCTATGGTTTCAGCTGGGGCACTTGTGAAGTGTAATGGGCTAAATCTGTGCTCAGGATCTCCATCTTTCTGAAAATGAGAAGCATATTCTCTAACAGAGAGTGAAGTCAGTGCCT
The DNA here is from genome assembly GCA_036346955.1 of Dipus sagitta. Classification (NCBI taxonomy): domain Eukaryota; kingdom Metazoa; phylum Chordata; class Mammalia; order Rodentia; family Dipodidae; genus Dipus; species Dipus sagitta. The sequence continues at coordinate 85,847,053 of CM070771.1, read as the reverse complement.
GATAAATGGTATAACCCTTATTAATTTAGAGAGAACTTAATAGATGTAGGCCTTCTTGTAGCCCAAGATTGATAGGAGCCTGATATTGGAACGTGAACTCATTTTTTTGGATATGGTTCTGACTTGTTTCCCAGCTCATGCTATGGGTACTGTTCCACTGAGCAGATCTGTTAGCCAATCCAAGAGTGTTTTTTTTTACCCACTGTGGCTGTGTACAACTATTTCACTTGCGTGAGTATCATGTCAGGTTGTTTGCTGCTGTGTAGCTTACACCATGAGTTGCTTGGACAGATGTTGGTTATTTTCCCTCACTTGCTCATGTAGCACCTTCTGGCACTCGACAAGCTAACTGTCTGGGGACTGGCTCCCTTCCAGAATCCACCCAGGTCTTTCCATGTTCCATACCAACAAGATATGGTGTCTTTGGCAGTAGGGCCTTACTATTAACCCTTTGGTGGGTAATCAAGTGATCTGACTAAAATCTGTCTTCTTTTGGGAAATCTTTTAGGTCTCTCAGGTAATTGTGGATGTTAACAGCCTCCTGGTATGGGAGTGATAGGCTAGTGACAAGGGAAAAGAAAGAAGAAAAATATAGGTAATATAAAAGAGAAGGAGAGGAGAGAGAGAGAAAGAAAGAAAGAGGGCAACAAAGAGAGAGAGAGAGAGAGAGAGAGAGAGAGAGAGAGAGAGAGAAACAGGAGAAGATTAATGTTAGTCTTCATAATACCCTCTCCAGGGCCCTGTGATTCAAGTCTTTTGTATAAGGACCTGATGAAGGTTCAACCTTTTAGTCTGTCTTTCAGGATATAGGATTTTATGGTACCATTTCCACTGGGTCCAGTTTTGTGTCCTCCTCCCACCGCTCCCCTCCCCTCCAGCCCTACCATCCCTACTGTCCATTCCTGAAGATACTTATTAGGTATGTCAGCATCTTGGGCAGATTCAGGTTAGGAGCCATAGATGAGTGAGACTATGTGAAAATTATCTTTCTCTTATTGGTTGAGCTTGATGAGAATGATCTCTTCAAAGTTCGACCATTTCTCTTCACATTTCATTTTTTTTTTCCTTAGTGCTGTGTAGAATTCCATTATGTAGATATGCCACTGATTGGTTATCCATTCATCTAATGATGGACATCTGGGTTGATTATAGTTCTTAGCTATCATGAATTGATAAGCTATAAACATGGATGAACAACTCTCTTAACTGAGGCATGAAGCTTTTAGGGTAAATGCCCAATAAGGGAATAATTGGGTCTGTTGGTAACTCTATAGTCAACTGTTTTAGGAGTCTCCATATTGCTTTCCATAGTGGTTACACCATCTTATATTTATCTTACATTCCCCACCAACAGTGAATGAGGGTTCCTATTTCTCTGCATCCTCACCAGCATTTGTTTTCATTTGATTTTTAATGTTGGCCATCCTTACTGGGGTAAGATGGAATCTCATGGTTGTTTTAATTTGCATTTCCTTGATGTTGAACATTTTCTTAACTGTGTGTTTTCTATTTGTATTTATTCCTCTGAGAACTCTCTGTTCAGTTTTCTGACTCATTTTGTGAGTGGGTTGTTTGAATTTGTATTGTTTAGGTTTTTGAGTTATTTGTACATTCTAGAAATTAGCCCTCTGTCAGTTGTATAGCTGAAAAATGCTTGCTCCCATTCTGTGGGTAATCTATTGGCTCTGTTTATTGTATGTTTGTCTGTGAATCAAACTTTTCAGCTTCATGAGATCCCAATGGTTGAGGGATTGTTTAATTTCCTGAGCTACTGGGGTTTTGTTCAGGAAGTCTTTTCCCACTCCTATAGTTTGGAAAGTTCCTCCTATTTTTTCTTCCAGTAGTAGCAGAGTTTCAGTCTTATGTCGAGGTCTTTGATCAATTGGGACTTGATTTTTGTGCATGGTGAGAAATGTGGATCGAGTTTCATTTTCTTTCATGTGGTTATCCAGTTTGTCCAGCACCATTTGTTGAAGATGCTGCCTTTTTCCAGTCCACATTGTTAGGGACTTTGTTAAATATCAAGTAGCTGTAATTACTTGACCCAAAGTCTGGGTCCTCAATTCTGTTCCATTCATCTATAATCCTGTTTCTGTGTCGGTACCATGTTGTTTTTGTTACTAAGGCTTTGTAGTATAGCTTTAGGTCAGGTATGGTGATGCCTCCAAAGGTTTGCCAAGGATATGTTTGATATCCAAGGCCTTCTGCCACTCCATATAAATTTTGAGATTGTTTTTTATATCTCTATGTAGAAAAATGTTGGGATTTTTTATTGGTATTGCATTAAATCTGTATATTGCTTTTGGTCAAATTGCCATTTTTAAAATGTTAGTTCTGCCTATCCAGGAGCATCGAAGGTCTTTCCATTTTTTCAAGCCCTCCTCAATTTCTTCATGAGTGTTTTTATGTTTTCACTGGGTAGGTCTTTCACATCCTTGGTTAATGTTATTCCAAGATATTTTATTTTTTGTTGCTATTGAAAATGGGACAATGTCACTAATTTCTTTCTCTATATCTCTTGCATATAGAAATGCTACTGAATTTTGTGCACTGATTTTGTATCCAGCTTCTTTGCTGAAGGAGTAAATCACCTTAAGTGTTTTGAGATAGAGGTTCTCAGGTCACTTATGTATACAATCATGTCATCTGCAAATAGGGATAACTTAACTTCTTCCTTTCCAATTTGTATCCCTTTTATTTCTTTCTCCTATCTTATTGCTCGAGCTAGGACACCCAGTACTATGTTGAAGAGCAGAGGTGAGAGTAGACACCCCGTCTTGTTCCTGATCTCAATGGGGATTCCTTCTGTATCTCCCTATTAAGTATTATGTGAGCTTTAGGAGCTTTATATATAGCCTGTATTATGTTGAGATATAATCCGTCCATGCCTATTATCTCCAATGTTTTGATCATGAAGTGATGTTGTATTTTGTCAAAGGCCTTTTCTGCATCTATTGAAATGATAATGTGGTTTTTGTGTTTAAGCTTACTTAGGTGGTGTATTACGTTAACAGACTTCTATATGTTGAACCACCCCTGCATTCCTGGGATAAAGCCTACTTGATCAAGGAAGATAATGCTTTTGATGTGTTGTTGAATTCATTTTGTGAGGATTTTGTTCAGGATCTTTCTGTCTAAGTTCATCAGGGAATTAGGTCTATAGTTTTATTTTCTTGTGGCATCTCTGCTTTGTTTTGGAATTAGGGTGATAGTAGCTTCATAAAAGGAATTGGGGAGCTTTACATGTTCTCCAGTTGTGTGGCACAGTTTGAGAAAAAATGCTTTCAGTTCTTCCATGAAGCTTTGATAGAATTCAGCTGGTCCTGGACTCTTTTTTGGGGAGGTTTTTGATTTCCTTTTCTATCTTGATGTGTGTGATAGGTTTGTTTAGGACATTACTCTGCTCTGAGTTTAGCTTTGGTAGATGGTAAGTGTCCAGGAAACTATGAGTTGATGTTGAGTGGGTTTTTATGTGTCAGTTGGGAAATTATATGTTTGCTTTGAAATATGTGTATCAGTAATTTCCTCCATTTTATCAAAATTCTGTATACAAATATATACTAATTTTTGGCTATATGATTTGCAATTTTTAGCCCATCCTGTAATTTCCTGTTTAATTTGATTATTCATTTTGTATTGTAGAATTTTTCTTGTTTAATATTGTCCTATTTATTTGTATTTACATTTGATACATGCTTTATTAGGTGGCAAATTCCCCCCCCCCAAATATCTGCTAATCTTAATGTCAAATGAATTTTCCTATAAGCATCATCTAAGAAATTTTGTGATTTTATGTCTCACATTTGTCTTATCCAATTTCAGTTGTCTTATGTTGAGACATAAGAGTTTCACTTCATTATTTTACATAAATGTGAAAATTTAAAGGTTAATTTCATGGGAACAAAAGTAACCTTCAAGGTGACACATGAAGTTAACCTCAAAACCCTACTCCTTTTTTGCATAATACTCATACACAGTGTACGTACAGTCTTTTTGAAACCATCATTAGCCTCCTCCCTGTCCTTTCTCCTCCACAGGGACCCTCCTCATTGGAGAATATTGGTTGTGCATTGTGTGGTTAGCCATCAGTTATGGCTAAGAGTAATTGGGGAAATGAGCAAGAGTCCTTCTGTCTTGGTGAACCTGATACACAATCAAGGGTGAAGGACATAGACACAGAGAACACTCACCCCTAAAAATCAGATATCCAGAGACACATAGGCTCCCAAGACTTCATCACTGAAGCAAACCTAAAATGAACCCAACATGGCTCAGGGAAATTTGTGGAAGAGGGGGCAGAAAGAATGTTAGAGCCACATGTTGGGTCATTTTGCACAGAGACATTGCCTCTTACCCATAACTGTTATATTAAGCAAATTTGCATATAGTTACTTGTTTATAGTACATATCATATATTCAGTTTATTATTATATATACACATTTATTTACATGGTTGTACTTTGAACATATAATGTCCCCTAAAGGTCTTTGTGTTGATTTTTTTTTTCACCATTCTGTGGGACATAGTAGAATCTTTTTTTAAAGACTTATTTTTATTTATTAGATACAGAAAAGAGAGAGAGAGACAGAGAGAGCCACTGCAAACAAACTCCAGACACCTGTGTCACCATGTGCATTTGGCTTATGTGGGAACTGGAGAATCAAACCTGCATGCTTAGACTTGACAGATACGCATTTTAACCACTAAGCTATCTCTCCAGCCCTATAGTAGAATCTTAGGAGCTGGGCTTCTTCATAGAAGCAAATTAGTTCATTAACGACCTTTCCTTGAAACTATATTGGGATTTTGATTCTGTTATTTCTGTCACTCTTTGAGTAGGTCACCTCTAAGGTGATGTTCTATGCTGTCACAGGTGAAAAAAACCATAATAATGAGGGTACATGAATATCAACCGACTCCTCTGAAAGTATGAGGCAAATAAATTTTCTTTTCCCTAAATTGGATGAGAAATATGTATTTAATAGGTTGTTCAGCTTTTGATACTTTGTTATTATAAATTCAAACAGATAAATGATTTACACTTGAAACTAAATTTCAACAATTAAAAGTGACAGGTTTGTAATCAATACTTAAAGGAGATGTAAAGAATTACATGCAAGTTTTATGAGAGCCTCATATGACTGAAACTCTAAAAAAGTAAACACTTTGTTTGAGCAATCAGTATAAAAGCCAATTGAGTTCCTTCATAATGGAAATTATTTGATCTTTCTAATGACTATACATTCTTGGACTCCATTAGTGTTATAAAATTTAATGAATAATTTACCTAACACTAAATGAATCTATGTTGGATTTATGATCATGCATGTACTTTCAATTGAACTGAAAACACAAAGCACAAAATAACTTAAAAGTTGGGAAAGAGATGAGGAAAGTATTATCACATAGCATTAAATGTCTGAACCAAGACCACAAAAGAATGCTGTGTGTATCAGACTTTCAGGTAGTGGTCTGGGGAGATAGCTTTTCCAGTAAATTGCTTACTTCACAAGCTTGATAACTTGAGTTCAGAAACCATGTAAAGTTATGGATGTGGTTGTACACCTCTGCCTTCCCAGCACTGGAAAAATGAAAACAAGAGTATCTCTGGGGATTACTGGCCAGCCAATCTAGCCTAATTCATGAGCTTTAGGCCAAACAGAGACCCTAAACCAAAAGTGATGGACAGTGTTAGTGAGGCTAACATGAGAGATAATCTTCTGGACTCCACACAAATGACATGTACACATGCACATGTATCCCTCCTCACAAACATGTATAAATATGTACATGAATTAAAAATTCAAGTGAAAGTTAACTCCAGGGTTTCATTTGAATCATTGTTTTGATGTATAATATAATACAACATTTTAATTTTTTTATTTTGCCATATTTGCTTCAAACCAAGTTAAAATAAGAACAATAATCAATAACATTGTGATCTCCTCACATTTCCCTGGCTTGTAAACAACTGCTGCTGGCTTGGGGAAGCTTGGACAGTGTGTGTGTGCTATGGATGCAGGGGCTTTACTCCAGCTTCCTTATTGTCCAGACCCTGGGTCCCCAACTGCATGTTTCCATGAGCCAGAGTGTGCATAGGCCACTGTGAGAACTGGCTCATTGCTCCTGCCTCCAAAACTTTTGGGCTCCTGCTTCCCCAAAACTTGGCTCCTCAATCCCCAGTTCCTCTGTGCTGAAGACTGTGCACAAGTGGAGTGAGTAGGCCTGAGCTCCCAGTTCATCACTTCCCAGTTTGCCAGATACCCTTGATAAACTTTCAAAGTCCACAGTCTGCATATCTGTGGTCATAACTCCATCCTACTCCAATCCAGTTCAAAACTAAAACAGAACACTCACTAAAGACAAATACATGCTTTCCTCATAATAAAATAAGTCATTTCCCCAAGATGGCTAGATCACAATGCACAAAAAAAAGTCAGAAAACAGAGATAGCCACCAAACACACCTAGTCTCACAATGGAAGCTTCCAGTGAAATCATAGAGAAAATAACAGAAATTGAATCCCAAATTGAAAATACAACATGCTATGTGACCCTGATCAAAAGAATTCCTGAACTGGAAGCAAAGGATCAAAAAACCAACAATTGCATAAATGACATTGAGCAGAATCATCTCATAGAGTACTTAGCTTTTGTCAGTAAGCTTAACTTAATTGTAGAAAACCAGAGAAGCTTCAAAAAAGAGATAAATGAATTGAAGAACAATCAACAAATAGAAGACCTGAACAGCCAGCTGATTAAACTCAATGGAGACATGATCAAATACAAGAATGAATTCTAGGGAGCATCAAGAAAATCAGACCTCAAACGGAAATTATACCTCAAAAAAGTGATGGACATGAGGCAAAATAACACAACGTGATACAAAAATAGAGCTTTTGAAAACATCTCTAGAACCCTTCACTCACAGATTCATTCATGTGGAAATCAAAATCTATGAGCTGGAAGACAAGACATGCAAAATTGATTTGGAGTCCAAACACTTTGCTAAGTTCAAAAAATCATGCAAATAGAATACAAGGGAACTGTGGGATGCCCTAAAACATCCAAATATCCGGATCTTGGGTTTACCAGAAGGGGAAGAAATTTAGGCCTGAGCTATAGAGAACATGTTCAACAAATTTATTGAATAAAGTTTCCCCAACCTCACAAAAGAGTGTGCCATCCAGATGTAAGAAGTGCACAGAACACCAAATGGGCAGGACCAAAGAAGAAACTCTCCAAAGCACATCACAGTTAAACCAATTAACAATGAAAATAAGCAGAGAATGGTGAAAGCAGAAAAAGAGAAAAAAAAATCTTACTAAATACAAACGTAATCCCATCAGAATTACCTTAGATTTCTCGATGAAAACCCTGAAAACCAGAAAATTCTGGGATGGGACACTAGAAAGCCAAAAATAAATAAATAAATAAATAAATAAATAAATAAATAAATAAATGAATGAAAAGGTGGAGCAAAGGCTAATAAAATTCTAAGATGATATAAATAAGCCATATGGAAGCCTACTTTTTTAGACAATGGAATACTCAGGATCTATAGATTGTTAATAGAAAATTTTCAGTGCCAAGATGGAATACCTTCCAATGAGTTGTTGGCCAGGGAGGTTCCCAATTCCCCCCAATACTAAAAGGCCATTGCTGAGGCCCTTGGTTTCCCACCAGGAATAGATGGTGTCCCCATTAAACTTATGTATTCTAAATGCTAGTCTCCCCAGCCAATGGTGATTGGAGATTAAAGCCTCCTGGAGAAGTGTATTGTTGGAGGTAGGCTCACAGGTGTTATAGCCAGTTTCACCTTGCCAGTGTTTGGCACACTCTCCTATTGCTATTGTCCACCTTCTGTTGGCCATGGGTGATGTCCACCCTCTGTTAAAGTCATCATTTTCCCTGCCATCGTGGAGCTTCTCCTTGAGCCTATAAGCCAAAATAAACCCCTTTTTCCCACAAGCTACTCTTGGTCAGGTGACTTCTACCAGCAATGCAAACCTGACTGCAACAGATGGTAAGATCCTATTGCTGAAGACTCCACATACTGGCCTGCAAGGTCACTGAGAAACCCTGCTAGAGCTGAGCTGAAAATGTCCTCCATGTGGACCAGCTGACAGAAAGCTGAGAAAAGCCATGTGGCATGTACTCAAATGAGAGACTGACTTTAATCTTCTACAGCTCCTCTCTCTCTCTCTCTCTCTCTCTCTCTCTCTCTCTCTCTATCTACCTATCTCTCCTCTCTAACTTTTTTATATTAGTTATCTTTTTCTTCCTTTTCTTAGTGGGCACTGACCTGTAAATCCCAAGACCAGCATGTGGCTATCATCCACAATGAGCTTTTGATCAGAGAGACCTACAAAGTTTCCTAAAAGAAAGACATATTTCTGTCAGATTATGTCATGACCCACCAAAGGTTAGTGGCAAGACCCTACTGCTGAAAATACCACATGCAGTTGACACGTAAAATGGAATGGCATGGCTGGAAGCTGGAAGAGAGTCAGTCCCCAGACAGTCAGCACATCTAGTGCCAGAAGGTGCTAAATGGGCGATTGGGGGAAAATGACGAATAACTGTCCAAGCAACTCATGGTCTAACCTACTTAGTAGCAATTCACCTGTTGTGATGCTCACACAAGTGCAATAGTGGAACACAGCCATGCTGGGAAACCAATTGCTCTTGATTTGGCTAACTGATCCCCTCAGAGGAATGGGATCCATAGCTGGATCTGGGAAACAAGTCAGAATCATATCCAAACATAAGCCCACTCTCCATTATCAAGCTACAACCAATCATGGGCTACAAGAGGGCCTACACCTATTAAATTCTCTATAAAAAAAATAAGGGTTATCCCGTTTGTCTGGTGCTAACTTTACTCTTCATTGGAGAATCTGCTTCTGTTTTTCAGATAAATGCAGTTCCTCAGGAAAGAATCACCCCATCATACTTCAAGAGGGCCCCAGCTGAAACTAAGAACAATTGGCAAAACAAGCAAGGGTGCTGTTTCCTTGGTAAACTAGGTACCATTACAAGGGCAAAGGAGATCAACACAGACAACAATCAACTCCTACGAAATCAGATATCCAGAGACCCAGAGGCCCCCAACACCTCATCACTGAAGCCAACCAAAAATGAACCCAACATGGCTCAGGGAAATTATGAGGAAGAGCAGGTGGAAAGAATGTCAGAGCCACATTTATGGGTCATGATATGCAGAGACATTTCTCCTACCCATAACTGTGGGCTAGCTCCACAATACATGACCCATATACCTCAACAAGGAGGGGCTGGGGGGGGGTAGGACATGGCTGAGCCTAACAATGGTACCAACTTGACTGTATTCACTGAGTACAAAACTAATTAATTTAAAAAAAAAAGAAAAAAGAAATAAACATGAGAGAGAAATCACCAATGAAGATACTCAACAGTGGACACTGCAAGCCTTATATTTGGCCACCCAGGCCAAATGAGCCAATGGGTGCAATAGTGGCACGTCTATTATGGGGGAGACCAACCACCCTCTAATTTGTGTGGAGGTCAGCTCCATTGGAGGGAATATATCTCTGATACGGTAAACCTACAACATTGGTAGACATGAGCCCTATGGGTGTAACATCTGCTGATGTCTGGCTAAATGTATATACTATGTTCACCAAACTGCCGAATAAGCATTTCTCTTAATATTAATACCCATATATTAATGTTAATGTTCACACCCATATACTAATGCTACTCTCACTTTTTCTTAGAGAAGCTTCTCTTTTCAGGTGGCAGTGACCTTGGGATGACTCAGAAGGCACCATGGTGCTGAGAAGAAGTGACAGAGGAGTGCTCATCACTGCAATATCTCTATCACACCTTCCAAGGCTCAGGGTCCATTGTGGAAGAAGTGGTGGAAAGAATGTAACAGCCAAAGGAAGAGTAGTGTTCCTTACAACATGCTCCTCCAGACACAAAATGGCCTGGATATCCATGACCTCACAGTGCCTGATACTACCTACACAAGACAATCATAATAGGAGGAAAAGACGATGCCATCAAAATAAAAGACTGACTGATTGAGAGGGGTAAGGAATAAGAAGGAGAGTGGCCTTTCAAAGGGGAAAGTGGGGGGAGGGAGGTAATTACCATGGAATATTGTTTACAATTATGAAAGTTGTTAATATACATAAATAAAAGAAAGTCAAAAAATCATGACCTCCAACCCAAACTTCTGTACCCAGCAAAAGTGTTCCTTATAACAGATGGTGAAAGGAAAACTTTCCATGAAAAACAACAGCTCTGTGCTTTTATGAACACAAAGCCAAAACTACAGAGAATACATCAGGGAATTCTCTATACAGAAGAGTCTAACAACCAATCATAAGAGACCACAAGAGGAAGACCACAAATAACCAAGCTAGAGCAGGCTCAAAAGAATACAAAGTCCAAGAAAGCACCAAACCCCATAAAGCACCACCTCATGGCAAGCATTAAATTGAACTTCACAGTTATAGAGTTAAATATTACTGGTCTTAAGTCACCCTTCACAAGACACAACTTAACGTGGTGGATCAGAAAAATGGACACTCCCATGCAGAAACCCACATTACCAATAAAGACAGACACCCCTCATGGTTAAAGGATGGACAATCACATTTCAAGCAAATGGAAGTAATACACCCTATGACTGAAGACACCATGGGCTGTGGAAACACAACACAGAGGCTAGAATCCAGAATAGAGACCTTCCCCAGAAAGCTAGCCCATTAAGTGCTGAAATATGCTACATGAGCTGCTGGGGGAAAGTTGCCAAAAATGTTCTGAGCAATCAGGGTTCTAAGCTACTCAGAAGCAACCAGCCTGATAAGAAGTACACACCAGTGCAATGGTGACACAAAGCCTTGGGGGGGGGTATCCAATGGCTTTTTGATTGTCCAAGAGATCTGCTCAGTGCATAGGAATCCATATCTGGAACTGGGAATCATGTCTGAATCCCATGGAGACAAAGATTATGCTCTCCAAAATCAACATCACACTAGTCTTTGGCTAAATAAGAGGCTGCATCCTTCAAAATCTCCCTAAGTTAATAATGCTTATCCAAATTTAACTTATGGTGAATTCACTCTCCATTGGAGAATCTTTTTTTTTTTTTTCAGAAGGCAGCAAGACTCAAGGAAATAAACTACTCCTCACATTTCTGCCAACATCCAGGTGAAACTACACAGGAAGTGGGATGATGAGCTAGAGTGTTGCATCCACGGTGAGCCTGACAATCAGCACCAGGGTGAAGGAGACAGATGCTGGGAATACTCAACACATACCAAAACAGAAATCCAGAGGTGCCTAAAAGCTCATCACTAAATTAGACCTAAAACACACTCACCATGGTTCAGGGAATTTTGAAGAAGAGGGGATAAAAAGAATATAAGCCACAGGTTGGGATGTTATGCTCAGACACATTGTTCCCCCCAGTATCTGACTTCTGCTCCCACTATGTGTAACCCATAACCCCATGGGGAATACCAGCAACCCCAAAGAAGCGGGCCTAAGTTGAATGCAGGCAGTTAGGAGAGATAATATGATAACAACACATGATGTATCCATACAAAGTATGTTCTTAATAAAAGAAACTGTCACTGGATATAAAATGTGAAAAAAATTGTGATCTCCCATTTCATTGTTTTATATATTCAGGTTGCATGGTATGTTAATATCATTAATGTTTTAATACCTATCTTAATTAAGTATATACAAATATATAACTATACTATATTTTAAATATTTTACAACAATTTACACAATATAGAGTATTATTTTGAGATTTATTGTTCAAATTTGTTGTTATAATGATCCATTTTATACATGTATGTATAGTTCATTAATTCTTACTACTGTTGACAATTTCTTTCTTTGCACCTAACTAGCAGGGATAAATGGAGACATTGTTCTTACCAGTGTATTGATCTCCAATGAGTGACTGCACTCAGCCATAATGTATTAGACAAGAAACAGGTTGTTTTTCTGCATTATCTGTGAGATGCCAGGGCAAGTAAAACAATGACAGCAATATTAATTCATCACCTCCAGGTGACAAGAGAAATAAGAAAGCTATTGATTTTATAACATCTTTAAATCAGGAATAAATCATTGTCTGATGAAGAAAGATACATGTTTATTTATTTCCTTACCAGGCATTTATATGATTTATATGCCATGTATATGACATGTTCAACTTTCTGCATTTGAGATTTAAGAGGATAAACAGGGCTTCCATTACAAGATAACTTTTGAAGCAGACGAGTTTCAACAGAAAGTACAAAGAATAATCATGACAAATGCACATTACATCTTGAAACTCAGTGACAATATTGCCCACAAAGTGGCATGTGTATTGCTATAAACTATCATTTTATATGGAGTGAGGAATTTGACCAGCCATATAAGAACCATCAATAAAACCACCAAATAGGCTTATCTGAGAATTAAAGTAAAAAAAGAAGCACCAAGGAATTCATGATATTTAGTAAAATACAAATAGATACTCAAATATGAAAATGGAAAATAAGAATAATTAAGTAAAATTTACATTAAATGAAACATAGGAAGCACTGACAGTTAAATAGATTTAGAAAGAATGTGTTCAGAGAGTTAAAAATTTCTCTGAAATGAGTGTTTATTGCAAACTAATACATATAACTTGTTTTCTATTTTCATGTCAGGATAAATTAAAATTGTTATGGAAAATATTTTATATAGTAGAAATTACACATTTGACAAAAGTTTTACTTAAATAGACAAATTTTCAGTGTGATGATATGCAGAGTTAGCAAAACAAAAGACAGCCGAGGGAATAAAAACCTACAAGATATGTTGTTTGCAAGCTTTTTCTCCATATGATATTAATGAGTAGCAAGCAGTAAAAAACTTGGATTTTCATAGTCAAATACAGAGATATACAGAGAATGTAAAAGTACATACCGATTTTCTCATCAAAATATGTACCTCACAACATTCCTCTCTATGTGCTGAACATGGACCTGTTTGGATCTTGTCTTTTGCCTCCATGCTATTAAATTCTGGCTGTTTCCTAAGTTTCTTACTGCTGAACATTTAGCATAAAAATAGTGGTTATTCACAGTAAGAAAAGTGATGTGGTCATTAATTTGGCAGAATACTCTCTTACAGATATGACTATGTATACTGTGCTAACATGTATTTTCCAAGAGTTTAAGAAGGGCATTTGATTCAGTGGTATTGTCATGCATACAAGTTGCCTAACATGGATTTTAATTCAGCAGAAAGCAGGATTTCATCAAAGATCCAAAAGATTCATCAGTAGAGACACCTTGAAGAGAAATTATTCTTTTCAAGCTTTGCAAAGTGAGAACCTGACAACTGGACAGCTAAAACTGTCAATGTAACCCACATAGACAAAAACACCTGCAATCATGGTGCTGACTCCAACCCATGGGAAGATGTACATACACGTGGCCATGTTTACTCACCTGAATACAAGATCATACCTGTGTGCTCACCAGTCTACATACAAGAGGATATTTGTTCTATTGGTTTGTTAATACTTTGGGCCTCCTGTCCTCTGAGAAACGGCTATACCACTAAGATACATTCCCTAGTTACTCCATACTTTTGTGCACATATTCTGACTTGAAACCTTCTTTAAGATGTTAGACTTTATTATATCATAGGGAAAATTTATTTCCATATGTTCGGAGAAATATGTATTTCTTACATATTTTCCTCCTGAGCCAGAAGGAAGGCTGCTTTCACACAGCTGGAAGGTTTTTCATAACTGGCTTGTGGGGATAGAGTGAGATTTAGTCTTTTCAAGCAGTATTTTTTTTTCTTTTAAGTAATGACATATTGTCTCATCAACACATCTAGGAGCTTCTATTTTGGAAATGCTTCACTTATCACTTGTGGAGTGTGGAAATGGAACCTATTTTTTTTTCCCCAAAGAGAACATTCTTTAGCAAAGACAGATGGTGTCATCTGCTTTAGGAAAATGTCCCTCATGAAACACTGTCTATTGAGACAAGTATATGCTTTGTGTCTGCAAAACATGAATATTTAAAAATTAGAACTTTCAATTTCTACATGAGTGATATTTTTTGTTAAGCACCAGTAATTTAGTTCTTTGAGCTAGCATCCCTTATGGAATCTCAATGTATTTACAATAAAGTCATGTATTACTATCTGGACACAAAACTTCATCATTTTGTCTGTTTGATAGTATATAGATGGACTTGTACAATGACTACTCTATATTTATGGGCCTTTTTATTTAATATTTTGTGACATACTCTGGGATGTATTTTAACTATCTAGGGTGAAAATGACAAACTTGCAAGTATATAAAATCATTTCTAAACAATCAAGAAGAAATCAAATGACTCCTTGAATTTATAACATGAAGATATAGCACAGAAATACCAAAAATATTTGAAATATACAATTTCATGTGACCTTGAAAATAAAACATGAAAAGAGAATATATTCTCAAAACATAAAAATTAAGATAACCTCACACCTAAAATTTCTAAAAAGAACAATGAATGAGGAAATCCATCTATCTAATAGAATAAGGAAAACAATACAATAATGATTAAACATTTATTTCAAAATTTAAATTTCAAGTAAAGCTGACAATTTGAAAAATAACATGTGGAAGGTGAAAGGTGAGAAAAAATCAGCAGTACAATTTTCAGTTAAAGTTTTAAGGTAGAAATTTATTTATTTATTTATTTTTGAGGTAGGGTCTTATTCTAGTCCAGGCTGACCTGGAATTTACTCTGTAGTCTCAGACTTGCCTCAAATTCATGGTGATTGTTCTACTCAATTTATCTAATTATTTGTGGTTTTTTATGTACACAATTAAAGTCTTTTGTGAGTAATGGAGACATTTCATTGCATTTCCACTCATTTATTAGTTATCTTTATTTAAAAATATTTTCTAAATAGTTTCACAATGTTATAATTAATATAACAAGGATACTAATGTTATAAATATGTGACAGTCCATTTGGTTTGTGTATCTCCCATATCTTTTAAATATTTATTACTGAAAAGTGAAATTAGTATTTTGAGGATTTTTTTTTAAACAATAGCCAACATTGATTGCAATTCAAAACCATATATAAAATATAACTCTGCTCTGTGAGGTTCATTCCATTTCCAGGATATTCATGTCTTTGCTGGGATTTTGAGCAAATATGTGACTAAGGGGAAACTGCAAGGAGAGTCTCTATAGTTTTATTCTTCTTTCATTAGTAAATTGGTCATAATTAAATGAGAGTATCCCAAACTACCTTCCATGCTTCTTCAATGATCTTTTTTCTTAATTTTTTTGTTCATTATTTATTTATTTATTTGAGAATAAGAGAGAGAGAGAGAGAAAATGGGCTCACCAGGCCTTCCAGCCACTGCAAACGAACTCCAGATGCATGCACCCCCTTGTACGTCTGGCTAACATGGGTCCTGGGGAATCAAGCCTTGAACCGGGGTCCTTAGGCTTCACAAGCAAGCACTTAACCGCTAAGCTATTTCTCCAGCACTTCAATGATCTTTTGTTCTCTTCTCTATAATAACCTGTGTTGTATAAATTCTTCTAGATTTGGAATAGGTCTATTTTAGTTTCCTGTGTTTTACTCATATTATGTCATTTTTAATGTGATGATTTGTTTTGTAATTGGAAAATTATTTGGATATGGAGACATATGTAAGTAGAAATACAGGCCTATACATAGATAAAAATTCAGTAAAGTTGTATTTTCAGCAAATTATACCTACAGTCAATTGGAAGATACTTTATGGCAAGATTTTGGAAAAGGAAAAGTAAACCATATCTGATTCTTGTGCCATATGTTAATGTGTGGCGCATTCAAGATTTATATAGTCTCAAATGAATGCTTTCTATACTAGAAATTTTCATATTTATTTCTCTAAAAACTATCTTTTGATGGGCTAGAAAGTTTACTTTGTGGTTAAGGCATTTTCCTGCAAAGCTAAAGGACCCAGATTTTATTCCCCAGGACCCACATAAGCCAGACAGATGCACAAAGTAGAGCGTATATCTGGAGTTTGTTTGCAGTGGCTGGAAACCCTGGTATGCCCATTATCTTTCTCTCTTTCCAAAATAAATAAATAAATATACAGATTTTTTTTGTTGCTGTTTTTTTCAAGGTAGGTTCTCACTCTAGCCCAGGCTGACTTGGAATTCACCACGTAGTCTCAGGGTGGCCTCAAACTCACGGTGATCCTCCTACCTCTGCCTCCCAAGTGCTGGGATTAAAGGCATGAACCACCATGCCTGGCTTAATATACAGATTTTTAAAAGACATCTTTTGGCAAAGTTTTGCTGCAGATATGGAAAGCACCATGAAAACAAGTCTATTGAAATGGTCACAAAATGAAGCAAGAGTATCCTTGTTTTGTCATTAATAACCACAAGACAATTGCCTGAACATTGTAAACTAAAGCAGGTGAACAGCTTAGTCCAGTCAATATTAAGGAACCTCAGTTCTCAAACACTCCAATTTTGCAGAAAAAGAATCTTAACCCACATTGGGAGAATTCCATGGCAATGGAAGGAAAGACATTTGTGTACAGCATCATGGACATTACATCAACAGTTATTTAGTGCTACTCCTGCTGACTTTTGATCACCAGCTGTATAGATAAAGGATGATCCATGAATCCTCCAAAAATATCAATTAGTATACAGGGGAAAGTTGAATTGGAATGAGAGCATATTCCTAAAGTAGCATTCTTTTTGTGGGCTCACACTGAGTTTACTGAGACTGTTATGTGAATGTTCACACATTTACTGGCATAATGTCCACCATGGAAGTATATATGATCATGAAAATCACCATGTGTCAAAAGACATGTGAAAATGCAGGAGATGAAGTTGTACTTTCACTACATTACACCTACAGTCAACTTAAAGATATTGACCAAATAGCCGGGCGTGGTGGCGCACTCCTTTAATCCCAGCTCTTGGGAGGCAGAGGTAGGAGGATCGCAATGAGTTCGAGGCTACCCTGAGACACCATAGTGAATTGCAGGTCAGCCTGGGCCAGAGTGAGACCCTACCTCGAAAAAAAAAAAAAAAGATATTGACCAAATAGGTATCAAAACTAGTCCCTTAATGACTAAACAAGTATCAATTTAGAGAGCAGCCCTATGAGAAGAGGATACTATTCTTTAGGATGGAGTGCATAATTTAGAACAATTATGATGCACATAGATTGACAAACCACAATTAGATCAGGTAAGTTCAGGGTGGTATAGCTGTCAACTGTCCACAGAAATAAGATTGTGTGGACACACCTGTGACCTTCTCACTATCATAGTACCTGTACTTCCTAATTCCATAATTGTAGTTATATCAACTTAGAGATTTTCATCCAAACTGAGGAAATATTCCAAAAGGGACATGAGTGCAATCTCATTAACTTAAGATCAATCTGCTATTGAGGTATGTTGTCTTCCTCTTGAACAGCTAATGGGGAAAGAAGAACTAGCTGTGTGGCAGCACAGTGGATCCTGTTGTGAAGATGAATGGAGGCAATTGGTCCGTGTATTAGGGTCAATCACACAAAATGCATGGACCATTTCAAATCCAATTTAAAATGACAATTACAATGCCCAGAAAAAAATTCCTTGGGAAACCATGCTGTAGTTCAAACTTGTATATTTTCCACAAATTATGACCAATTGCCATCTTGAGGCAGATGTATCAGAATGGAATAGGAATTATATAAATACACTTAGATCTGACCAATACAAAGAGAGCACAAAATAGGTAAGTGAAGTGCCTGTAGTTAACCCCTCAGATCTCCTGTACTGTTGTTCAGTTTATCATTGCTAATACCTATATAGGTATCTTCATATGAAGACATTGTGTTTATGAATTTATATATTCCAAGAATGGTCCCAATACATGACTGGCCATTTTGGTCATAGGATAATCCATTTCATGAGGTAAGTGAAGAAAATCTTTAAGTATTAATTTATACCCAGACAACCACTGAAGAATCAGACTGAAGCAACACTCTGAGACACTTTGGTTAAAAATCTTCCATTTTCTGGGCATGTGTCATTTCTTGCTCTGTATTTCTGTCTTTCTAGAACCTCACTTGCACATATCTTCATTTCTTCATGATGTGCCCTAAGATATGGTTGGACAATGTAAACAGAAATGGAACTATAGTTTAAAGGGTAATAAATAATCCTTATGTTCAAGGGACTTCGTTATCAGGTTTAGAAGAAAAATCACAAAAGATAATTCTACAACTGAATAATTTCAAAGTAATTCAGCCATAGCTAATACCATCTTAACTTATACCTCAGGCTGTTCTGGAACTATAACCGTCTTTCTTTTCTGGACCTCTTGATTACACACATGTATTTATGAATTTCTGATGGTGAGTGGATTAATCAGATTTTCTCAGTGCTTTTCTTATATTTTTCACCAAAGTAAAAATGATTTTCATGTTCAATTATAACAGAGAGTGAGTCAGAGAGTTCCTGTTATATAGGGACCACATAAAATGCACATTATCATTTGCTGAATGTAAAATGTTGTCCCATACTGCTCAAAGTACTTCATGCTCTGTCATCTACTGCCATTTCATATAAACAATAGACACATTTCCATAGCAAGAAATTATCCCCACTTAGAGAGTAAAATTATCCCAACTCATGGAGTATGAATATCTAAACCAAACTCAGGATGACCACCAATATTCACCAACATCATTGATAAATTTAGACAATATAGGAAATATAGCAATTATGCCCAACATGACAGGGTAAAAGGATGAATTAGTACAAAAGCTTAGGTGTCTATAAAATCATAGTCATTAAATGGTTAAGGAAAGAAAGCTAATTTTAAATTTATAAAATCATATATTAATTACCTAGGCATAAGGAGAAATGGAACAAAACCTTTTATAGTAAGCATAAGTGTATGTACAGATCTAGCTAATTTTAAAATATAAAGATAAATCTTTAAATTATTCTTAGATAACTTACCAGAAAAGTTTTTTTTTGCATTAAATTAATTATTAAGCAAAATGGAAACAAGACAGAGTCCAGAAGGACCTCTTAATGCTTTCTCTCAGCAGTATGTGGTGTATTTAGCAATAGGGTCTTACCTTTTACCTTAGGTGGGAAATTAATGTCTTTAACAGAAGCTTATCTTGTTTTGGTAACCTAATAGGTCTCTGATCAATAGCTCAATATGCATTTTATTGGATTTTGGGTACTGGGACTTATAGGCCAGAGCCAAATGTTTTAGGGTTAGTCTTCCCCACACTCTCCAGGACTTTTCATAGCACATTATTTACCCATACTCCTATTAAGGGTTATATATTTTAGTTTGCTATCTAGGAGGAAGGTTTTGATGATACCAATTAATTTTGGCTTTAGTTTTGTGGATTTTGCCCCTTTCTCCTCTCTCTCCCATTCCCTTCTGCCAAAACCCTTTAATCCCTATTACCTTTCCCTTGAGCTACCTGTCAGGTATATCAGCAACTCAAGCTATTCCGAGTCACAAAGCAAGAACACAGATGGTTAGCTCATATGATCCTGGAAAACACCATGTAAGCTGCTGGGGGAAAATGGTTGACAACATTGTTAGGAAGCAGGGGATACTGCTATATATGAAAGCAACCAGCCTAATAAGATGTACACATATGTGCAATAGTGGCGCCCAACCTAGGTGCATAACCAATGGCTCTCTGGATAGCTAAAAGATTCTCTCATTGGAAAGGAACCCATGGCTGGAAGTGGGAACCAAGTAACAGTCCTATGCAGAACAGGATCATGCACTCCAAAGAGAATTTCTCATTAGTCTTTGGCCAAAAGAGAGGCTATACCCAACAAAATCTTTCTAAATCAACTATGCTTATCAACATTAACCTACACTCATCTCACTCTCCACTGGAGAATTTTTGTCTTTTACAGAAGGCAAAAAGAACCAAGGACAACCAAAATCTATTAACAAGACAAGATAACTGATTCCCTAACAAGAGATGAGCCACTCCTTGCAAATCAGCTAGGACCCAGGTGAAACCATAGAGGAATTGGCGAGATGAGCAGCAGTGCTGCTTCCAGAGTGAGCCTGACAACCTAGACCAAGGTGATGGAGACAGAAACTAAGAATACTCACAATATACCAAAGCAGGCATTCAGAAGTTACTGAGAGGTCACCACTACAGTAAACTTAAAACGTATCCACTAATGCTCAGGAAATCTCACACAAAAGGATGTAGAAAGATTATAAGAGCAAAAGGTTGGGAAGGAATATCCAGAGGCATTACCCCCACCACATTTATTGACTATTGCACTCACAACTTATAATTCATAATTCATAATTCCATCATGAATACAAGCAATCCCACCACTGTGGATGGATTTCAATAAAATTAGAGCAGAGGGGAGGGAAATGATGGTACCAACACATACATGATGTGTCCATACAGTTTCTACTTAGTAAAAAGAATATATATATATATATATATATATATATATATATATATATATATATACACATCAGGGCTACAGAGATGGCTTAGTAGGTAAAGCACTTGCCTGCAAAGCTAAAAGACCCAGGTTTGATTTGCTAGAACCTACGTAAGCCAGATGCACAAGGTGACACAGGTACCTGGAGTTCCTTTGCAGCAGCTAACAGCCCTGGTGCCCCAACTCTCTCTCTCTCTCTCTCTCTCTCTCTCTCTCTCTCTGTGTGTGTGTGTGTGTCTCAAATAAAAATATAAGAGTAAAAAATATTCCATTAAAAGCTTGTTTGTTTAAAAATTATAAAAATGTATAAAGTTAAAATCATTAAAGTTTACACACAGATCCAAACAAGAAGAACAAATAAAATATGCTTATAAATAGGATTTAGCCATTACAAAATTATGAAAAGTAATATGTGCAAACTCAGACAACTCTATTGTAAAATACAATGCAAATGAGCCTAATATGTAAATAGATTATTGTCAGAATAAAGCTGAAAAATCAGATTTACATAAACATAGCATATTATGAACCAATATCCTACTTTACTCAACGTCCCTTTCAACTACCACTAGACTGACATAAGCAATCATGAGGTGAACTACTGCTGAGAAATGACGTGTAGATGTGAGAATTCTATTCACACTGTTGCAGCAAGTGTAAAACATTAGCAAACATGATTTGCAGACTCTAAGAGCTTTTTCCATAGCTGCCCCAGTATTTTCTGCACACATGCAGAGGAGAATTGTATAGCCCTTTTATACTCATCATTTCTAGTAGTTAAAATCTACAAACCAATAACAAATTTAGTGTGAGCTACATATATTTGTTTCCTTCTCACAGCATTGCATATGGTCATGAGTTATTCTTAAGAAAGATCCCCTATTTTAAGAGACTGGGTAGGTTCTCTTCAATTATTTTGTTAAATAAGTTCTCCATGCCTTTGGTCTGAGTTCCTTCTCCTTCTGGTACTCCAATGATCCTCATATTAGGATGTTTAAGGGTATCCCACAATTCCCTCAAGATGTGTTCACAGAAATTTTTGACCTTACTGAAATTTTTGAACTCTCAAACTGTTTCTTACATCTTGTCTTCCAGATCATAGTTTCTATCCTCCACATGGCTGACCAATATCTGTCCAAGCAACTCATGGTCTAACCTACTAAGCAGCAAATAACCTATCTTGATGCTCACATAAGTGCAATAGTGGCACACAGCCATGGTGGGAAACCAACTACTCTTGATATGGCTAACTGATCCCCTCAGTGGTATGGGACCCATAGCTGGATCTGGGAAACAAGTCAGAACCATATCCAAACAGAAGCCTGCTCTCCATTATCAAGCTACCACCAATCATGGGCTACAAGAGGGCCTACACCTATTAAATTCTCTATAAAAAAAAGTAAGGGTTATCTCATTTGTCCTGGTGCTAACTTACTCTCCATTGGAGAATCTGCTTCTCTTTCTCAGATAGATGTAGATCCTAAGGAGAGAGCCACCCCATCATACTTCAAAAGGGCCCTGGCTGAAACTAAGAAAAATTGGTGAAACAAGCAAGGATGCTGTTTTCCTGATGAACCGGATACCAGCAGAAGGGGGAAGGAGATCAACACAGAGAAAAATTAACTCCTACCAAATCAGATATCCAGAGACCCAGAGGCCTCCAACACCTCATCACTGAAGCAGACCAAAAATGGACCCAACATGGCTCAGGGAAATTTTGCGGAAGAGGGTATGGAAAGAATGTCAGAGCCACATGTTGGGTCATGATATGAAGAGACATTTATCCTACCCATAACTGTGGGCAAACTCCAGAATGCATGACCCATATACCTCAACAAGGAAGGTTTCAGGGGGAAGGGGTAGGACATGGATGAGCCTAATAATGGTACCAAACTGACTGTATTTGCTGAATAGAGAACTGACTAATAAAAAAAAAATGGAAAAAAAAAGAAAAAAAAATTAAAAAAGAAAGATCCTCTGTATCAAACAGCTTAAGACATGATTTTTCAGAAGAGAAAAGAAAAACACTCAAAGGTGCAGTTATTTTTTTTTAATTTTTCATGAAATGTCTCAAAGAAGCAGAAAACCCCTCCAGTAACCATCACTCTAAAGCCAATTTCTTAACCACTGATCAACCATTGAGTAGGATGATGAGGTATGGACAATTCTGGTTATTCTCTTATAATATCACAGTACATAATATTTGAAGTAAATTTAATTCAGCTACATGGATTAAACTTAGATAATCCCAGAGGTTTTATGTGGAGGAAAGACAGATTAAGAAGGAAATGTACAGAGGCAAACAATTTAAATCCTGCTAACCCAAACCACACAATATGTAGGTGCATAAATGTAGCTAGAAATGATAATAATGTGTAGAAAGCAGTACATGAGCAAAAAAAATATATAATTTAGAAAGCATGCTGGAGGATTTTGATAAAATTCTCATTTAAAAAAAAATCACTGTAAGATATACAAGTTATTCCCATAACTTAGGGAAAGTTTCCAAAATCCACCTACTCAAAATGATGAAAATGTGGGAAGAAAAGTTATCAGTATATTAAAGCAAAGCTGAAAAGCTTCCTGGTGTTGTGTTTAGTTTAGGAGTAGTGGTAATCAAACTGTCATCTACAGATGAGCTCATAAGACAAGGGATGTATGACCTGTTAGCACCAAAACCTAAATCGAGGTTACCCTCAAACAATGGCTTAACCATAGACTATAGAGATCTATAGCATAAGAGAATAGATGAAGTAAAAATAAGCAAGTCTTAGGAAGCAAAAGTAATGGACAATCCCTGATCCTCATGCAATAAGTAAATTTCTTTAAAAGATTCTATGCTAAAGGCAAAAAATATTTAGGAAAATCACACTTGAAATGTTTCCTGGATACAAAGCTCTGAGTGAAGTAGTATAGAGAAGAAAACTGAGAAGGGCAAATCAAAGAATACCAAAACCTTATGCCATATCAATAGTACCAAACTAAGAGAAAACAAATGGAAACAAACATATCTTAGTGCAAACAAGATAGCTTAAAATTTGTAACAAAAAATACAATGTTTTCACTTAATGCTTTTTTTTTGTTGATTAACAAGTTTTGTATTCAGCAAATACACTCAGTTTGGTACCATTATTAGGCTCATCCATGACCTACCCCCTCCCCTTGGCCCCTCCTTGTTGAGGTATATGGGTCATGCATTGTGGAGTTAGCCCAGAGTTATGGGTAAGATAAATGTCTCTGCATATCATGACCCAACATGTGGCTCTGACATTCTTTCCATACCCTCTTCCGCAAAATTTCCCTGAGCCATGTTGGGTTCATTTTTGGTCTGCTTCAGTGATAAGGTGTTGGGGGCCTCTGAAGCTCTGGCTCTCTGATTTGGTAGGAGTTAATTTTTCGCTGTGTTGATCTCCTTCCCCCTTCTGCTGGTATCTGGTTCATCAGGAAAACAGCATCCTTGCTTGTTTCGCCAATTTTTCTTAGTTTTAGCCAGGGCCCTTTTGAAGTATGATGGGGTGGCTCTCTCCTTAGGATCTACATCTATCTGAGAAAGAGAAGCAGATTCTCCAATGGAGAGTAAGTTAGCACCAGGATAAATGAGATAACCCTTACTTTTTATAGAGAATTTAATAGGTGTAGGCCCTCTTGTAGCCCATTATTGATGGTACCTTGATATTGGAAAGTGGGCTTATGTTTGGATATAGTTCTGACTTGTTTCCCAGATCCAGCTATGGGTCCCATACCACTGAGGGGATCAGTTAGCCAAATTAAGAACAGTTGGTTCCCCACCATGGTTGTGTGCCACTATTGCAGTTGTGTGGGCATCACAACAAGTGATTTGCTGCTAAGTAGGTTAGACCATGAGTTGCTTGGAAAAATATTGGTCATTTTCCCCCAGGTACCCATGTAGCACCTTCTCGCACTGTCTGGGGACGGACTCTCTTCCAACTTCCAGCCATACCATTCGATTTTGCATGTCAGCCACATAAGGTGTCTTCAGCAGTAGGGTCTTACCACTAACCTTTGGTGGGTCATCAAGTACTCTGACAGAAATCTGTTTGTCTTTTAGGAAACCTTGTAGGTCTCTCTGACCAAAGCT
Organism: Dipus sagitta; assembly: GCA_036346955.1. NCBI lineage: Eukaryota > Metazoa > Chordata > Mammalia > Rodentia > Dipodidae > Dipus > Dipus sagitta. The sequence goes on along the minus strand of CM070771.1, from coordinate 85,822,416 downwards.
GATTTTGGATGATAGCCCCATGCTGGTACTGGGAGTAACAGGTCAGTGCCCACTAAGAAAATGAGGAAAAAGATAACTAATATACAAGAGTTAGATATAAGAGAGAGAGAGATAGAGAGGGGAAGTGAGGGAGGGAAGATGTAGAAGATTAAGGTTAGTCTTGAACCTACCCTCTCCAGTGCCTTGTGGTTCAGGTATTCCCTGTAAGGGCCTGGTGAAGGTTCAGCCATTTCTTCTGCCTTTTAGGAAGTAGGATTTTATGTTACCATTGCCATTTGGGTCTAGATTTGTGTTTCCCACCCCTTCGATGCCCTTCTCTCCCTCCCCTTCCATCCTAGTGTCTAGTCCATGAGATGCTTGCTGGGTATTAAGGTATCTTGGGTAGATTCAGGTTAGGTGCTGTAGATGAGTGAGACTATTAGGCGATTTTTTTCTGTGATTGGGTAAATTCGCTGAGAATGATGTGTCTCAGGTTCAACCAATTTTTCTAAAATTTTATTGTGTCATTTTTTTTCTTACTGCTATATAGAATTCCATTGTGTAGATATACCACATCTTAGTTATGCATTCTTCTAGTGATGGACATCTGGGTTGATTCCAGTTCTTAGCTATTAAAAATTGAGCTGCTACAAACATGGTTGAGCAAATCTCTCTAGCCTGTGCTTTGAAGGTTTTAGGGTAGATGCCCAGTAAGGGAATAACTGGGTCTGTTGGTATCTCTATACTCAGCTTTTTCAGAAGTCTCCAGATTCCTTTCCAAAGTGGTTGTACCATCCTATATTCCCGCCAACAGTGGATGGGTGTTCCTACTTCTCCACATCCTCGCCAGCATTTATTTTCATTTGATTATTTGATGTTTGATATCCTTATTGGGGTAAGGTGGAATCTCATAGTTGTTTTAAACATTTTCTTAAGTGTGTGTTTGCCATTTGTATCTCTTCCTCTGTGAACTGCCTGTTCAGCTCCTTGCCCTATCCATGATATAGGAAGACTTCCTGAACAAAACCCCAGTAGGTCACAATCTTAAACAGTCACTCAACCAATGGGATCACATGAGGCAGAAGAGTTTCTTTACAGACAAGCATACAATAAGCAAAGCCAATAGATTACCCACAGAATGGGAGAAAATATTTACGGGTTATCCAACTGATAGAGGCCTAATCTCTAGAATCTACAAAGAACTAAAAAATGTAAACAGTAAGAAGTCACTTCATGCTTCTAAAGAACACAATCTTCTATAATTACCTAGTGTTGTCTTGCTATAAACTAGATATCTGGAATGAATTCCTCCTTCCTATATTTGTGTTTATTTTAACCAAAGGTTTTCTATCTCTTCATTATATTAGCCTCCAAAAATTATCTGAAGTACTGTATTTAGTACTTACTTAGCATTAACCATTACAAAATTTGTGTGAATGTTTATATGTATTTATCATCTATCAATTACCTATCATATATGTAGTTAGTTATCTACCTCCCTCCCTGTGAAACATATGTATATATCAAACAAAATCTTACATAGTAAATATATGCATTTAAAATTTTTCCCCTTCCTTCCTCCCACACTCCCATTACTCTTCCCTCCCTCTTTTTTACTTTTCTTTTATTTCTTTTTTTCTTCTTTCCTTTTCTTTTCTTTTTTCTCTTTTCTCTTCTTTCCTTTCTCTCATTGTTTTCAAGCTTGATCCCAGGGCCTTAAATATGTTTGATAAGTTCTCTACCACTATGCTACATTCCCAGTCAAATTTTATTTACATACTATTATTTTGACACAGAGTATTGCTAAGTTACCCAGGTTTCCTTAGACTTGGTAAATGACAAGAAAGACTTTAAACCCACGATACTCCTCTCTTGCAGTCTTAAGTATCTATATCTGAACTTTAAAGTAAATCATAATTATTTTTAGTAGATGTTATACCTCAGCAAACTATTCTACATTAACTTCCTGAACTAAATTCTAAGAGAACATTGATCACTCTATTTATAATAAAATTGGCAAATGATCTATATTCTAGCACATATAGCATAGCTGTATTATTAACAATGTTAATTTAAAGTAGAATAGCCGGAGGATAAACACACCATAAAATCTGGAGGTGGTCAGTACCTGTTGCTACCATGCCTCTTCTTCTTTGCAGAGAAGAAAGTAAACCTGATTTCTTTCTAATATTTTTAAAGTCTTCTAATTCTAAGGTATAAGAAGACCTGGACAACAGAATCATATAATAATAAGCCCTAGCACCTATATAAGTTGGTCCTAAACACACACATTATGCATACACGTGTTCACACAACATTCAAAGGCAGATATTGAAGGCATAAACTGTATCTTTCATAAATGATGTCTTTCAGACAGACAGTGCAGGATTGGAATGACAGTCAGAAGTATTAGGATGTTAGAATTATTTCAACTCATTGCTTTTGTTAAGCTATCACACTTTCTAAGACATCCATGGCATATGTTCTTAAGTGTTACTCAAAGTCTAGTTATTACATCTACATTTTAGGCATTCAAGATGTGCTAATCAGTTTTAAAGTATCATGTAATATTCCTAAACCACATATATTAGCAGAGTGGGTAAGGGAAATATGGCTGACTATTACATGCTGGACACATTGCTTCAACAGTAGTTCATCACACAAGAAATGCCTTCTACCTTCTTAGCCTTTGAGTGGTCTGTGTAGGGAAAACAGAATGGTATACATGAACACTTCAGAGATCCCTGAGCCTTAGGCACAAAATTTTGCACCAACTCAATCATCAGTCAGTTCTTTCCTGGACCCAATTTTACTTTCTTCTCTTCCATTAGGGATTAATCCTCAAGGTGCTTCCATTACATGTTCTTTATGCAATTTTCCTTCTCAGCATTAATTTTCCAGAAAACCATGTAAGAAAATGAAGGCAAAACTTTTTATTATGTATTCCAAACATTTTCCATTTGTTAGACCAAACAGTACTTTAAAAACTGAAAAAATATAATGGCAAATTAATGATAAATAAAATTATAAAATTAACATATTTTTACTATGGATAATAACACAAATGTTAATTTTGAAAGTATTTCCTTATTCAAAATTTTGTTTCTAGAACCAAGAAAAGCTAACATACTTCAAGAAGCTATATAAATTATAGGTATCACAACTAAATTATTAATTCCCAAAAAGTGTTAAAATGCATGACAGTTTGGAGGAAAGAAGGGGTGCTAAATAAATCAATGGTGATTTTAATAAACTAGAAGCTTTTAGGTACTAAATCTGCCTGCAACTGATCTGAATTGCAATTACCTGTCAAAAATTCATCCATCATCACAAGCTCCAAACAAACTCTCTTGGCAGCAGATGTTTGAAGATAGCTATTTCATATGGCAAATTTTCCTTTTGGTTTACAACATCCTCAGGAATGACAGAAATTTTAGAGAACATTGCAACACAACTCAGTAATAACCTGCTAGGTGTAAAAATATGTTTACATAGTTTATATAATTTATATATGCATTCCTTATACATAAACTATTCATGAATTAATGCTTTGACTCCCCTTGTTTCTAAATAATGCACCCAATCCATTATTTCAAAATTTCGATGTTTTATAAGAAGGTGTTTAAGAATATAAATATGAATAAAATGATATGAGACTTTCCTAGTTTTATTTTAATTGTAAAATTTAGTTACAAAAATAAACTGAACTATTATTAATTTGTACTTTCGTCTGGTAAAAGGAATATCTAGAGGGTTTATAATTGTTTTGATAAAAGAAATCCTGAGAACATTATTAGTTTAAAAGCATATACTGCTTTTAACTTTTTACTTTTTCTTGCCTTTTGGAAATTGTGTTGCTACTTTTGAAAAATTATTTTTTGTCACATATTAAATTTTTATATTTCATTTTTCTTCAGACAGACTATTCTGAGGTAGTATAGCCTGGTCTGGAACTTGTTGTATCACTACAAAGTCCTGTACTTCCAGGTTACTCCTCCTGGTTGTTATTATAATGGATAGAATACCTCAGTGCTGGCCCAGAAAGTACATTTATAACATAACTTTTATCTAAAACTTGTAACAGCATATTGCCTGTGGCATAGTAATTTTCATCATTATTGGCACATGGAATTTAATGTTAAATGCATGGATATATTTTGTCTACCATACTACTTGTGTTCATATCCACTGAAGTATTTAATATATATATATATATATCCATCAAAGCACGTTTATACATAAAAAATACATATTCATAATTTTTGGCTTAATGATAGAAATTGTTTTTAATAAATAAACAGAAGAACTCAATATACATAAAACTACTGCTAATCAAATATAAATTCAAGAAAATATCTAGTCTTATCATGAATTGGGAAAACAACCTTAAAAGATATAAAACAAATCATTGCCTATTACTTAGTAATAAAAGCCCTACAGAAATTACCAAAAAAGTGGTAAATGTTAAAATGAAAATTACAAGGGATTTATTGAGATCTTTTTTAAATGTTGTGTTACCAGTTTGAGGACATGATAAATTAAAACCAAAATTAAGTAACGTCCATCCCACAGTAAAAGTGAAAATGAACCAAACTAATAAGAGAAAATGCTGAAACTATAGAAAGCAACTGAACGAACAACTTTTGTTGATGTAGATGCAAAATATTAACATTCTTTCAGGGAAAAAATCTAGCAGTTTTTCAATTATTGTTTGCTTTTTTATAAAGGTAAAGACATATATCACATCCAATTCCAGGCTTTTACAGAAAAATAACACTTATGTCTACAAAACAATGGCAAAATAAGAAGAAGACACCAGCATAACCCAAAATAGTTCCAAATTGGAACCTGAGGCTATGTGTGAGTGCAGGCATGTGCATAACATCATAACATGCTGGTGTATGGAGATCAAAGGACAACCCTGGGTGTAAATCACCTTGCAAGCTCTGTTATTGTTCACTTCTGTCCACACTAGCCTAGCTGGCCCACAGGCTTCTGGGGGTTCTCCTCTTCACCTTCTCATCTTTCCACAGAAGCACTAGGTTAACAGACAAGTACTACTGAGTTCAACATTTACATGGGGTCTGGAAATCAGCATCCCTTGAATGATTAATAAAGGATTTTTAAAAGAGTTCAAGTACAATCTGTTTTTCATAGCAAAATGATAGGGAAAATAGTGAACTAACATGAGAAATTATTTGGAAAAAAAAATCCTTCTACTACAACAGAAAATCAGCAATGCCTCCAATCAGGGTTTCCTCCAGAACAATGAGGAATACATACCTCATACCACTGACTTGACCTCTGGGGAGGCATATCTGCTCCAACCAGCAGTGTAATTGAAGCAGGGCACATGGCTAACTTCTACTTCCATCTGGTTAGAACTTTGCTCTAATTCCCATAGGAGATACTACTATAGATACAAATGAGTGAAATCCTGAGCTTCCTTCTCCTGAATGACAAAACTAACCAGTGCTGTGAATCATTGACATAGAGAGTCAGAAACTCAGAAGCAAGATGAATCTTAAGTCCCCAAAGCCATAAAATATAATAAGTCCATTGAGGTTAGACCAGTTTTCATTACCCTGCATCTCCCTTAATAATCTTACCAGTCAACTGGATTCAGTGAAAAGCTGATAATTCACATTAAGTAGAGTTCTATAAGGAAAAGGAAGCTAGGTAACGAAAGTGAGGGTTAGAAAGCACTCCATATTTTCTTGACCACAGATACATGCATTACAATGGAGGTTTAATGTCACAATATGCCCCTCATCAACATTGTACACAGAGTCAATGCCAAGTGATAAGGTTGACATTCCAGCATCCCTAATTATTGATGACAGAAAACATTGGTAAATATCTTAGGCCAACTCTCTAGCCAACATCAACAGAGTGGGTCAGAGTACTTTGAGGCACTATGTTCTGGACATAAACTGACCACTGTAATTATTGCTTCATATGGTTTTTGTCACATTCCCATGATCTACATAATGCTGTGCCGTCAACATATATATAGACAACATTTTGATATAGAGGAGGACAATATAATGAGCAATCAAAACAACGGAATGACTACTTGGTAAGTAAAAGAGAGTAAGCAAAATGGGTATCGGGAGGTAGGAAGGTGAGAGTAGTGGCAGGGTATTATGATCAACTTCACACCACATTAACATACTGAAGCCATCAATAAAATAAAGAAGGAAAAATTGCTAAAAGAAAAGAAGTCTCAGCAATAAATTCTATTTACAGCAGAAATATTTAAGCAACAGAAATAAAGACATGATTATACAAACGAAAATTGAGAAAAGTTTTGCTTATAAACACACATTTAGAGAATCCTCCAAGGGGGTAAAACAGTAATTAATACTGAAATTCAAAGGTAGGTAAAAATAAAACTCAATAAAAATATAGGTAAATCTATCATAATTCTAATATTTGGAGAAATACTAAGTATTAAACATTCTATGACTATTTCACAAATTATACAATATATAGGTCCCCATATTTACAAAGGTTTTTAAAAAATCAAGTCAATAAAAAGCAAATAATCTAGCCAGGTGTGGTGGTGCATGCCTTTACTCCCAGGGCTTGGGAGGCAGAAGTAGGAGGATCACTGAGAGTTCAATGCCACCCTGAGACTACATAGTTAATTTCAGGTCAGCCTGGACCAGAGTGATACCCTACCTCAAAAAATAAAAACAAAAATAACAAAAAAAGAAAAAAAAAAACAAATAATACTTGCATACTTTACTCAGTAACATAGTTCATAAGGTCCATATTGAAATAGTGGAATTATATGGTAATAATTATACTAAAATATTCAAATATATGCTGCCAAGGTCAGCTTCAGTGGGGTTGTAGAACTAGAAGGGGATGTGTGGAGTCAGCATTGTGAGGAAATGATGTGGACCAGTAGGTCAGGTGAAGCATACTGGACTCAGAGCAAAATTCTGCTTCTTTATTTATACTTTTATAATACATTATTATTGTTCTTATTATTACTTTATTAATTAGTTTTGTACTCAGCAAATACAGTGAATTTGGTACCAGTATTAGGCTCATCCATTACCTACCCCCTCCCATTGACCCCTCCTTGTTAAGTATATGGGTCATGCATTGTGGAGTTAGCCCACAGTTATGGGTAGGATAAATGTTTCTTCATATCATGACCCAACATGTGTCTCTGACATTCTTTCTGCCCCCTCTTCCACAAAATTTCCCTGATCCATGCTGGGTTCATTTTTGGTCTGCTTCAGTGATGAGGTGTTGGGTGCCTCTGAGGCTCTGGCTCTCTAATATGGTAGGAGTTGATTTTTCTCTGTGTTGATCTCCTTCCTCCTTGTGCTGGTACCCGGTTCACCAGGAAAACAGCACCCTTGCTTGTTTTGCCAATTGTTCTTAGCTTCAGCTGGGGCCCTTTTGAGGTATGATGGAGTGGCTCTCTCCTTAGGATCTACATCTATCTGAGAAAGAGAAGCAGATTCTCCAACAGAGAGTAAGTTAGCACCAGGACAAATGAGATAACCCTTACTTTTTTTAATAGAGAATTTAATAGGTGTAGGCCCTCTTGTAGCCCATGATTGATGGTAGCTTGATATTGAAAAGTGGGCTTCTGTTTGGATATGGTTCTGACTTGTTTCCCAGATCCAGCTATGGATCCCATACCACTGAGGGGATCAGTTAGCTGAATCAAGAGCAGTTGGTTCCCCACCATAGCTGCACTTATGTGAGCATCACGACCGGTTATTTGCTGCTAAGTAGGTGAGACCATGAGTTGCTTGGACAGATATTGGTCATTTTCCCCCAGTCGCCCATGTAGCACCTTCTGGCACTAGATGCACTTACTTTCTAGGGACTGACTCTCTTCCAGCTTCCAGCCATGCCATTCCATTTTATGTGTCTAGCACATAAGGTGTCTTCAGCAGTAGGGTCTTACCACTAACTTTTGGTGGGTCATCAAGTACTCTGACAGAAATCTGTCTTTCTTTTAGGAAACCTTGTAGGTCTCTCTGATCAGAAGCTCATTGTGGATGATAGCCCCATGCTGGTACTGGGACTTACAGGTCAATGCCCACTAAAAAGAGGAAGAAAAAGATAACTAGTATAAAAGAGATAGAGAGAAGAGAGAGAGAGAGGCTGTAAAAAATTAAGGTCAGTCTTCATCATACCCTCTCCAGTGTCTTGTTGGTCAGGTGTTCCCTCTAAGGGCCTGGTGAAGGTTCAGCCATTTGGTCTGCCTTTTAGGATGTAGAATTTTATGTTACCATTGCCGTTTGGGTCTAGATTTGTGTTTCCCACCCCTTCACTTCCCCTCCCTTCCTCCAACCCATCCTATTGTCTAGTCCATGATATGCTTGCTGGGTATGTAAAGCATCTTGGGTAGATTCAGGTTAGGTGCTGTAGATGAGTGAGACTATGGGGCAATTTTTTTTTTTTCTGTGATTGGGTAATTTCAACTTTCAAAAGATGAGAATATTATAGAAACAGAGAAGGATTATTGACTTTTCTTGTTGGGTATAAGTAAAAATTTGGTGTTGGGAATAAGGAAGTGGCTCAGTTGATAAAACACTTGCTATAGAAGTATGAATACCTGTTTCAGATCCTAGAATGTCTAGAAAAGCTGGATGCTCTATCACTTGCCTTGATAATTTCAGAATGAACCTAGGACAAGGTAGGGGTTTGAGAGAGGAGAATTCTAGGAGACTCATGGGTCACATAGTCTGGAGAACTCATAGATGTGAATGAATTCAGTCCTGCCTCAAGATTGAAGACAAGGAGTGAGTGGCATTGAAGACATGCTCTGACCCCAACACTGAGGCACATATGTTCCTCACATATGTACTCACACAAGTGAACACACATGCACATACACAAATAATTCACAGATATAACAACAAAAGAAAAGACTTGGGTATTGGTAAAAAGTAACAGCAGGAACAATACTCAGGATTCTAAATTTGCTCTGTATCTAAAATCATCAGAATATTGAGAAAATATGATATTTCATGTTTGTAATAGAGAGAATAATAGCTATGAATGTCATCTCCGAAATATTATTTGAAAATACATGTAAATATAAAGTTATCTTTGAGTAGGTATAATTTGGTAAAACATGTGCAAGTTGAAATAGAACGGTTAAATAAATAACAGGAGAATATAATGGTAGAAAATTATTAAAGATAAATTTGCTCCTAGTGAAATTGATAATATTTACAAACTGTTAGTAATTTGATGGCATGTTGAGATGAAAGGCATTATTATTAGGATCATATATCTGATTTAATATGGAAGACATAGAATGTATTTCTGCATATTAATGAAGTAATAGAAATTATATGAAGGGTTCAATAATAAACTGGTCAGAACTTATTTGCAACTCATTATAATATCCTAATTAAGTTTGAAGATATTGCACTCTCTTGATCCAATGAACTTAATTTTTAAATAGGAAGCTATTTTCTTAGGATGGTTCAATATTAAATATTTATCTTAAATAGTATTCACAAAAGTATGCATGTTCTTAGCATGCCTTCCCAATATCACACTGGAGCAATGTATACAAAAGTTATATAAGCTTTAAGATAAGCTATAATCACAGATTTTAAAATAGTCTTTTAAAATAACATAAGAAAGTCTGATATACTAAAAATACATTTCACAATATATTTTCAGGCTTCCTAAAACTAAAATCAATAATGAGATATATGACTGAAGATCTGACTAAATGGATGGGAATTTATATATTGGACATGCATGGACACTCATTACATACATGATGTGTCTGCTCTCTCCTTACTTATCAGTGTTTTTGAACACTGAATTTCCTTTTTTCTATACAAATTAATGGTTTCTAGTATATACATTGAAAGTGAAAATGTTCCAGAATTACTGAAAGGAGATTGAAGATTACACACAAAAGTAGAGGACCTAAACAACTACTAGACAAAATTATAAAACTGCTATATTTTCCTTGTAATTTAAATCAATACCCAAAGGGAATACACTTAAGAAATAAACCTTCTGATTATTGTTTTCTGGGAGGGGGGGGCTGATACCATTTATTTATCATTATATAGTGTTAGCACTTATTGGTAAATACATTGGTACTATGTATTGGTCTTGATAATTTTTTGGGGGAGGTTGAGGTAGGGTCTCGCTCTAGCCCAGGCTGACCTGAATTTCACTATGTAGTCTCAGGATGGCCTTGAACTCACAGCAATCCTCCTGTGTGCTGGGATTAAAGGCATGTGCCATCACTCCTTGCTTAGACTTGATAATTTAATACTCCAAGCAATTCAAAAAGTAGGTAATTATCTTGATCCTCCTTTTACAAATGAAGAATGTGAGGCCTAAAATTTTAATTAAATTTTCTATGACATTTTAAAAACAGAAATAGCATTTGAACCAAGGTTTTCTATAGTCTCATGTACCTGTTGGTAACCAGAACAATATGGAGGGTTAGTAGTCATTAAATATTGAATTGGTGGCCAGAAGATAAATTTAATAACAAACATGGATAAATTAAAACTTAACCTTCATTGGAGTCAGGGATGCTTCTTTCGATCTAGAATATATTCTCTTTGACCTTATAAAAACCCTTAAGTGATTCACCACTTAGCTTTATGTCATGGACTCAGAAAAAAAAAGTGACTTGATACAAGCAATAGCATGGGTGAATCTGAAAGGAATTTAAATAAGAAAAAAAAACCTGATATATACTTCACATATACATATAATGCTTATTTGTCTTAAAATGACAAAATTTTAGGAAAATAAAAAAGACATTTCAGTCCTCATCAGGTTAGGGATGAAAGAGTGTGGGTGGAGAGTGTGTAAACAAAAAAGCACCAGCATGTGTACCTATCATGTGGTGATAGGCATAAAACTACATGATCAAATTTCACAGAACTCTGCTACAGGGGACATATCATTGGGGATTGATCTGAGTCCAGCCCTAAGGTATGTTGGAGGACAGATCTGAGTCCAGCCATCCCTACTAAGTGTGTGCAGAGCAGTGTGAGCTCTGGCTGCTTGTGCTTGATTGTAGTGCTTGTTGTTGGTGATATCTCTCTGCTTGGACCTATGAAAGGGAGCCAGCTTCGTCAGCCATTGATGGTCTTCCTGGACTCTGTAAGCTTTAAATAAATCCTCTTTCTCCCCAAAATTAACAAAAAAAGAAACAAACAAAAAAAGAATTAACCTTCAAATTTGCACACCATTGATTGATATAAAGAAGTCAAGTGGGACTAGAGAGATGATTTCGCAATTAAGGCATTTGCCTGTGAAACCTAAAGACCCAGGTTCTATTTCCCCAGTACACACCTTAAGCCAGATGCACATGATGGCACATGCATCTGGAGTTCATTTGTTGTGGCTGAAGGCCTTTATCTCAACTAAATAAATAAAATTTATTGAAAATGTCAAGTAATTTATGGAGGAATTAAATGATTTTTAATTATGCTGGGCTGGATCTATTTAGTAGTTATAGGGGTATTTTGTTTTATTCTTATTTACATAATATGATTTGAGATGACATATGACTGAATTTCAAGCTAAAATATGTAGCTTGTAGAAGAAAATGGTTAATATTTGTGATCAAATTAATTTTATCTGATAATTAAAGATAAAAACTATGCATATTTATGGGACTTCATAGAGTAATTTTAAATCCATATATGTAGTGCAATGTTTAAATTATAGTAGCCTGTCTAGTTCATCATTTAGCATTTATTTATTTTAAAAATATATTTAAAGACCTTTCTTTTAGCTATTTGAAAGACACAATACATTCTCATTAACTGTAGTCACCCTACTATGAAATGAACACTACAACTTCTTGACATATTATATATATATATATATATATATAAAATCTTCCTATCTAGGTACCAATCTTTTCTCAGCCCTGTTTAATCTTCATTTTCTTCCCTACCTAGCCCCTAATTAATCATCATACCATTACAACTTCTATGAGAAAAATGTCTCCTTTATTCTACATGTTTATATTCCAGGTACTATGTGTCTTAACATACCTGGTTTAATGCACTTAACATAATAGTCAACATTTCTGTTCATCTTCCCCCAAATGACAAGCTTTTATCCTTTGAAATGGTCCAGTTGCATTCCATTAAACCAGCCAATATCCTCATGATTGTATAATAAGAAAAAAATTATGCAAATTAACCAAGGATAAAATAATGTGAACATTCATAATCTAAATATTATTACAATAATTGTCTTCTTTGCACTATTTATAATTTTCTAAAATTTTATTTTTATTGGATATGACATACTTAGTATGTAAAGAACACATGTTGGTATCATCCTTTCCCTCCTCCCTGCCCCTTTTCTGAAGTGGCCTTCCTCATAGAAGATGCAGGTCAACTCCATGGGGATTGTAGTTCATGCATAGTGGGGATAGCATTCAGTTACAAGGGAGAGACAATGTCTCTGTGCATAATGTCTCAACCTGTGGCTCTAACCATCTTTCTGCCCCCTCTTCCACAAAATTCCCTGACCCATGTTTGGTGTGTTTTAAGTCTACTTCAGTGAGAGGTTCTCAGGAGCCTCTGGATCTCTGCTTTGGTAGGGGTTGAGTGTCCTCAGTGTCTATCTCCTTCACCCTTGTGCTGATATCAGGTTAACCGGCAAACAGCACTTTTGCTCATTTCCCCAATTTCTCTGTGGCTTTACCTGGGGCTGAGGTGAAATGTGCTGGGTGGTTTATCTTCTGAGGTCCCACACCCATCTGAAAAAGAGAAGCAGAATTTCCAACAGAAAGTGAAGTCAGCACTGATTAAATGATATAACCATTACTGATTTAGAGAGAATTTAAAGAGTATAGACCCTCTTATTTTCCAAGATTAGTGAGAGCTTGAAATTGGAAAGCAAGATTGTTATCTGGATGTGATTCTGACTTGTGTCCTCAGTCAAGATATGGTTTCCTTTCCACTGAGTGTATCCATTAGCTAATCCAAGAACAGGTGGTTACCCACCATAGCTTTGCACCATTATTGCACTTCTGTGAGCATCATGTAAGGTTGTTTGCTTCTGAGTAGCTTAGACTTTGAGTTGCTCAGAGGGATGTTGACTTCTTTCCTCCAGTAACTTATGTAGCATCTTCCAGCACTAGATGGGCTGTTTGGGGACTGGCTTTCTTCCAGATGCCAGCCACATCTCTCCATGGTCTGTGCTAGTAGCATATGGTGTCTTCAGCAGTAGGGTCTTACTATTAACCTCCAGTGGATAATCAAGTGCTCTTGCAGAGTCTGTCTTGTTTGTTTTAGGAAACAGTGTAGGTCTCTCTGATCAACAGCTCATTCTGGATGCTAACCACATCCTGGTCAGGGAATTACAGGCCAGCACTAAGAAAAAAGAAAAAGACAGAAAAAAATGGAAAAATAGGATAAATTTAAGGTTAGGCTTCATCTCACTCTCCCCAGGACCCTTCAATTCAGGTACTCCCCCTAAGGTCCTGTTGAAGGTTCAACCTTTTAGTCTAACTTCCAGAATACAGGATGCTATGGTATCAGTTCAATTTGGGTTTACTTTTGTGTTTCCCTCATGTTTTCCCTTCCCCAAGCACTACCCTCCCTATTGTCCAAGCCTTGAGATATTATTCAGGTATGTCAGCAACTCAGTAGATCCAGGTTAGGAACAGCAGACCAGTGAGACCATGTGATGATTATCTCTCTGTCATTGTGTGAGTTCACTTAGTATGATCAGTTTCAAGTTCCACCATTTTTCTACAAACTTCATTGTGTGATTTTTTTTTCCTTGCTGCTAAGTGGAATTCCATTATTTAGAAATACCACATCTTGGTTTTCCATTCATCCAATGATGGGCACCTTGTTTCCAGTTCTTAGCTATTATTAATTGAGCAGCTATAAACATGGATGAGAAAATTTCTCTGCACTGAGGTATGGATATTTTAGAGTAAATGCCCAGTAAATAAATAACAGGGTCTATTGGCAACTATATATTTATCCTTTTCGAAAGTCTCCATATTGATTTCCATAGTGGTAGTACCAGCTTACATTCCCACCAACAGTGAATGACGGTTCCCATTTCTCCACATCCTTGACAACATTTCTTTTCATTTGAATTTTTTTTAATGTTTATTATCCTTACTGGGGTAAAGTGGAATTTCATATTTGTTTTAATTTGCATTTCCCAAATGGTTAGGGATGTTGAACATTTTATTATGTGTGTGTTATCCATTAGTAATTCTTCCTCTGAGAACTCCCTATTCAGTTCTCTGCCCCACTTTTGGAGTGGGTTGTTTGATTTTTTATCATTCAGTTTTTTGAATTCCTCGTAGATTCTAGACATTAGGCTTCTGTCAGTGATATAACTGGTGAAGAAATTCTCCCATTCAGTGGGTAATCTATTGGCTCTGCTTTTGGTATGTTTGCCTGTGCAAACACTTTTGAGCTTCATGAAATCCCATAGGTTGAGATTTTGTTTAATTTCCTGACCTACCTAGGTTTTGTTCAGGAAGTCTTTTCCCAGTCCTATATCGTGGAGCATGCCTCCTATCTTTTTTTTTTTTCTTCCAGTACTTAAAGGGCATCAGGTCTTAAAATGAGATCTTTAATCCATCTTGACTTGATTTTTTGTGTATGGTGAAACGAGTGGGTCTAATTTCATTTTTTTCTACATATGGTAATCCAAATTTGTCCAACAACATTTGCTGAAGATGCTGTCTTTTCTCCAATCTACATTACTGGCACATGACTGTAGTTACTTGACCTAAGGTCTGGGTCCTCAATTCTGTTCCATTGGTCTATGTTTCTGTTTTTATTCTAGTACCATGCTGTTTTGTCACTATAGCTTTCTAATATAGCTTTAGTTCAGATATGGTGATACCACCAGAGGTGTTTTTTGTTTGTTTTTGTTTTTGTGAAGGATATGTTTGAATATTTGAGGCCTGCTGCCATTCCACCTGAATTTTGAGATAATTTTTTAATCTCTGTGAAGAATGAAGCTAGTATTTTTATTGGTATTGTATTAAGTATATATATATATATATATTGCTTTTGGTAGAATTGCCATTTTCACAATATTAATTCAAGGAGCATTGGAGGTCTTTCATGCTTCTCACATCCTCCTTGATTTCTTTCTTTCTTTTTTTAATGTTTTCAGCATACAGGTCTTTCAGATCCCTCAATGGTGTTGTTCCAAGGTATTTAATTTTTTTATTGCAATTGAAAATTGGACAGCCTCACTGAGTTCTTTATGTGTATATTTGTCCTTGCATATATAAAATCTTCTGAATTGTGTGCATTGATTTTGCGTCCTTCCACTTTATTGAAGAAAATAATCACCTTTAGAAGTTTTTACATGGAGATTTTCAGCTCACTTATGTACAGGATCTGCCAATAGGGCTTAACTTAACTTCTTCCTTTCCACCCTTTGTTTCCTTCTCCTATCTCATTGCTTGGGCTAGTATTTCTAGTACTATTTTGAAGAGCAGTGGTGTGTGTGGGGACCCCTGTCTTGTTGCCAATTTCAGTGGGAACTGCTTGAGTCCTTCAGCATTAAATACTATTTGTGCTTTAGGTGCTTTGTATATAGCCTTTATTGTGTTGAGATATAAACACTCCATGCCTTTTCTTTCCAGCATTTTGATCATGAAGTGATATTGTATTTTGTCAAAGGCTTTCTCTGCATCAATTGAGATGATCATGTGTTTCTTATGGTTAAAATTATTTATGTGGTGCATTTCATTGACCAATTTTCATGTGGTGAACCATTTCTGTATCCCTGGGATGAAACCTATTAGGTCAAGGTTGATAATGCTTTTGATGTGTAGTTAAATTTGGTTTGTAAGGATTTTGTTCAAGGTCATCAGGGATATAGGCCTATAGTTTTCTTATTGCATGTAAGTCTGTTTTTGGCATTAAGGTGATGCTAGATTCACAAAAGCAGTTGGGGAGGATTCCTTGGTCTCTGATTATATGAAACAGTTTAAGAAAAATTGGTTTCAGTTCTTCAATGAAGGTTTGATAGAATTTGGCAGAGAAGCTGTCCAGCCCTGTGTTTTAGTGGGGGAGATGTTTGACTAACTTTTCAATATCAGTGGATGTGATACATTTATTTAGGAGATTAATCTTCTCTGGGTTTAGTTTTGGTAGGTAGTATGGTAGTATGTGTCTACGAATTCATCCATTTCTTCCAGATTATTCAATTTTGTGGAGTAGAGGTTTGGGAAGTATGCCCTGATGATTCTTGCAATTTCATTGATGTATAGTGTGGCCAATCCCTTTTCATTTCTGATTTTGTTAATAAGAGACTTCTCTTTTTTTTGCTTGATCAAATTATCCAGGGGTTTGTCAATCTTGTTTATTTTTTCAAAGAAGAAGCTCTTCATTTCGATTTTTAAAATAGTTTTCTTAGTTTCCAATTCACTAATTTCTGCTGTAATCTTAATTATTAGTATCCAACTGGATATCTTTGGGTTGGATTTTCTTATTTTTCAAGTACCTTTAGGTGGGAAGCTAGGTTACTAATTGGGATCTCTCTGTCTTTGTAATGAAAACATTTAGGGTTATTAATTTTCCTTTTAAGACTGCCCCTTCATTGGTTCCCATAAATTTTGGTAGGTCGTGTTTTCAATATCATTCAATTGTAAAAATTTTATGATTTCTTTTTTGATTTCTTCCATGATCCATTCATTGTTTAAAAGTGTGTTGTTTAGTCTCCAGGATATCTAGGAGTTCTTGATGTGTCTCTTGTTGTTAATTTCTAGCTTCAAAGTAAACAATGTAGACAAACTAAATGTTGAAAATTTTCAAGACACATAATAACAAGAAAACTTATATTCAGATACATGGAGAATTGATTTACCTCAAGAAAATTTCAGTCAGCTTATAGTATCTTTTTGGGGTGTGAATAGGACTGGAGTTCTAATCAGGAAGTTCTTTCTTATGTGTATACTTGGTCATATCCTCCCTATATTTTTCTTTAACTCTTTCAAAATTTCAGTTTCTATGATTTATGTTTTGTATCCATTTGTAATTGATTTTTGTGCGAGTAAGAGATAAGGATCTAGTTTCATTCCTTTACATGTAGATATCCAGCTTCTAACACCATTTGTCACAATCTCTTCCCTTGTTTCTGTAGAGAAGTCTATCTTCATCAAATTACTTACTACAAGACAGAACTCATTTGGTGTCCTTTCAATAAATATTCATATCTTCTGCTATTGCTTCCATTCTAAATTGAGGTTCCTCAGAAATGATGTTACTATTGGCTTTGAACTGTTTTCCACATCTTTAACTTTTTAATCCAATTTGTTTTCACAGAAAGCCATATTTATAACACATCTAATTGACATGACAATGGGGTCTATCAATACCAAATGAGAAAAGAACATAACCACACACATTTTTTATTTCTTAATATGATCAGAATAAACACATAGTACTAAATTCTCAGAAGACTTGTAAATAAGTCATGTGACTGATTTTTCCTTGTGATGTGCTACCAGAAAATTTTAACTTTGCACAATTCCTTAAAATTAACCAATCAAGTACTCTGACAAAAATCTGTCTGTCTTTTAGGAAAACTTGTAGGTCTCTCTGATCAAAAGCTCATTGTGGATGATAGCCCCATGCTGGTACTGGGAGTTACAGATCAGTGCCCACTAAGAAAATGAGGAAAAGATAACTAATATACAGGAGTTAGAGAGAAGAGAGAGAGAGAGAGGGAGGGAGAAGGAGAGAGGGAAGATGTAGAAGATTAAGGTTAGTCTTGATCCTACCCTCTCCAGTGTCTTGTGGTTCAGGTGCTCCCTGTAAGGGACTGGTGAAGGATCAGCCATTTGGTCTGTCTTTTAGTAAGTAGAATTTTATGGTACCATTGTCGTTGGGGTCTAGATTTGTGTTTCCCACCACTTTGATGGCCTCCCCTCCCTCCCCTTCCATCCTAGTGTCTAGTGCATGAGGTTCTTTCTGGATATGTAAGATATCTTGGGTAGATTCAGGTTAGGTGCTGTAGATGAGTGAGACTATGTGGCGATTTTTTTTCTTTTTGATTGGGTAAGTTCACTGAGAATGATCAGTTCCAGGTTCAACCATTTTTCCTCAAATTTTATTGTGTCATTTTTTCTTACTGCTGTATAGAATTCCACTGTGTAGGTATACCATATCTTAGTTATCCATTCTTCTAGTGATGGACATCTGGGTTGATTCCAGCTCTTAGCTATTACATATTGAGCTGCTACAAACATGGCTGAGCAAATATCTCTAGCCTGTGGTTTGAAGGTTTTAGGGTAGATGCCCAGTAAGGGAAAAACTGGGTCTGTTGGTATCTCTATACTCAGCTTTGTCAGAAGTCTCCATATTGCTTTCCAAAGTGATTGTACCATCCTACATTCCCACCAACAGTGGATGAGTGTTCCAACTTCTCCACATCCTCGCCAGCATTTATTTTTATATGTGGTTGACATGCAAAACAGAATGGCATGGATGGAAGTTTGAAGAGAGTCAGTCCCCATACAGTTAGCACGTCCAGTGCCAGAAGGTGCTACATGCTGACTGGGGGGAAAATGACCAATATCTGTCCAAGCAACTCATGGCCTAACCTACTTAGCAGCAAATAACTTGTTGCGATGACCACACAAGTTCAGTGGTGGCACACAGCCATGGTGGGGAACCAATTGCTCTTAACTTGGCTAACTGATCTCCTCAGTGGTATGGGACACATAGGTGGAGCTGGGAAACAAGTCAGGACCATATACAAACAGAAGCCCACTCGCCCATATCAAGCTACCATCAATCATGGGCTATAAGAGGGCCTACACCTATTAAATTGTTTATAAAAAAAAGTAAGGGTTATCTCATTTGTCCTGGTGCTAACTTACTCTCCGTTGGAGAATCTGCTTCTCTTTTTCAGATAGATGTAGATCCTAAGGAGAGAGCCATCCCATCATACCTCAAAAGGCCCCAGCTGAAACTAAGAACAATTGACTAAACAAGAAAGGGGGCTGTTTTCCTGATGAACTGGATACCAGCAGAAGGGGGAAGGAGATCAACACAGAGAAAAATCAACTCCTACCAAATCAGAGATCCAGAGCCTCAGAGGCCCCCAACACCTCATCACTGAAGCAGACCAAAAATGAACCCAACATGGCTCAGGGAAATTTTGCGGATGAGGGGATAGAAAGAATGTCAGAGCCACATGTTGGTCATGATATGCAGAGACATTTATCTTATACATAATTGTGTGCTAACTCCAAAATGCATGACCCATATACCTCAACAAGGAGTGGCCAAGGGGTAGGTCACGGATGAGCCTAATAATGGTACCAAACTGACTGTATTTGCTGAATACAAAACTAACTAATAAAGAAAAAATAATAATTGTACTTATGCAAATGAATTTATTTGGTTTAGAAACATGCTGGTACATACAATATTAGTTTTATTGATTATGATTTAGAAACATGATGAAGATGGAAAAATCTGATAATTTGTTTCTTAATAAAGATTGATATTAATATGGAGAAATATTATCTTAATTAATTTACATTTTCCTAAATAAATTAAATTATATTAAAATATTCTCTGCAGCACAGAATCACTACTGACAAAAATATTAATACAAAAATGGATTTAAGTAATATTTTGGAATAATAAAATCAATTTGCTATGTTATTTTCATATGCATTACTTATGAGAAAATATTTTATTTATCAGCTGATTATGTGTTCATCACAATGTATTTTTGATGATCTTCTTGCACACTGTAATAATTTAAAATTTATTTGTATAGTTGAAGTAAATTTTTAAGAAATATTTTTAAGGACACTGTTCTGACTCTCCCTCCAAGGCTCAGGGAACAATGTGGAAGTGACAACAGAAAGAATGTAATATTAGCAGGGTGGGAAGGTGTACTGTAAGGCATTGCTTCCCCAACCTTGTCAAAGACTGGTACATTCATGACCCTATAGTGAATAGTAGTAACACCACTGAGGCTTGGTTTTATTATATATTTGAATTTTAACTAATATAAATGCTAAATTTATATTGAAATATGTTAATTTATAAATTACATAAAACTAAAAATTATGATAATTAAATTAACTAAAACAAAATGAAATTAGTTATTAGAACACCTTACTTT
This sequence comes from Dipus sagitta, assembly GCA_036346955.1. Taxonomy (NCBI): domain Eukaryota; kingdom Metazoa; phylum Chordata; class Mammalia; order Rodentia; family Dipodidae; genus Dipus; species Dipus sagitta. The sequence continues at coordinate 85,802,310 of CM070771.1, read as the reverse complement.
ATAGCTACTTCTTTTCCATGTTTTCATAATGTAGAATAATATTTTTTGAACCATGAAAATAAACAATTTAAGAAATGCATGACATTAATATATTGTTTCAATAAGAGCTCATGTTATTTACATAACCTTGACAAAATGTGCTCATTCTGTAAAGTTGATCCTAACAGGAGCGTGTAGGAAAGAAGTAGAATTTTTCAATGATTTCATAAAAAATATTTGTTACAAGTAAGGTGGTTTGTTAAAACTTAAATTTGTTATCTACTATAGGAAGGTACTTACATATTATTTCCTGAGTGAATTTGGTAACAGTGTTTTTGAATTTGCACCTTTTTGTAATGAGCTCACACAAAACATGTCTATTACATATAAGAAAAGTATTGTCTGACAATTCCGGATTCAAGGAGTGTGAGATTAAAGCTATAGTGATCCTTCTAGAGCTCACAGCGAGAACCTCTTCCTCTTTCCTTTGACTTTGGGTGAGTTTCCAGCCAGTATGACCCTGCTATAGCTTTAAAAATTCCATCTCAGATTGCCCCATTCCAAACATATACATTTAGGCATTGTGAGCTAGATTGCAGTATATGAACTTATGGTAGAGGGCATAACTTAAACTGTAACAGTCCTTTTCATGTATTTTTAGATGTGAGAGTAACAGTTACTGGTATCGGACTTGTGTGTTTTAAATCACTACTTGACTTTGTTAAAACCTATTGATTTACTATGTAAACTATAGATTGTGCCTTTAAAAGATCCAGAAATGTTATGCCAAGATGTGTGTGTGTGTGTGTGTGTGTGTGTGTGTGTGTGTGTGTGTGTGTGTGTTTGGTGTGATATGTGTTTATGTACAGGCACGCATGAGGAGGTTAACATACAGAGAACAACCTCAGTGTATTAGTCTGCATGTAACACCATAGTTGAGATAGTCTGTCTTAACTTTTTTTTTTTTCAGGCTTTGAATGCTAGACTAGCTCACTTTTGAAACTTTGGATTCTCTTGAATTCTCAATGATTGTCGCTGGTGTGTGCTTTACATAGGTTCTAGCAATCTGAACTCTGGTCTTGAAGTTTGTACAGAAAGCACTTGGAACCACTGAAAATTTTCCTCAGACCTATGTAGACTTTTTAATATTCAAAATGAAAATTCATTTTTAATTCAATAGGATGCTTTGTCAATTTATGTTTGTTGTAATTATCACTATAGTTGCTTGGACTACTCTTCAATCTACATTTTATTCATCAATTAATTGCCTTTTTCTTCTTACTGGCCTGTAGTGTGTGGTGGTTGCTTTACTTTGTAATCTCTCCTTACTGGATGGCATTTCCAGATTCACTTCATAGAACTTATGCAGAATCAATTGGATATTATAAAACTATTAACACAGTCACATAGGAATATAAGAACTCAATATTTAATTAACAAAATTGCTAATTTGAGAATGATTTTTCTTTTATTTTTAACTTCGTTCCAAACAGCCACAAATATAATTGATATTTTATATGTATCATTTGGAACATTTTTTCTAAAAGTCACATTTATTTAAAATGTACAATTGTTCTTTTATCACACTTATTTCCTAACTGTGATGTATTTACTTTTAATTCAATAAATATGTATTGTTATTGGTAATTTCATGTGAAAAATGGCCTTAATTTTTCCCTGCTTCTCAATGATAAGATCTTGGATGCCATAATACTCTCAAATACATGGGCACTGTATTGGGTGAAAACTAGATTTTGTAGTAAAACAAAATTAACCTTGTTGAAATTACCTTGTTTGCCAGCTGATCTTGAATCACAGGTCAGTGTAGGTTTCAAAATGGGCCACATGACATGACAAAGGTTTATATAAGAGAAGAATTGAATAATGGTGCTAGGTAAAAAGATGTAAAAATGAGGATTGGTAAGTCTGTTCACTGGTTAAAGGTGCTTGCTTGCAAAGTTTTCCATAGGAGTTCAAGGTGACACCCAAAATGTGTGCAAATGTGTGAAGTTTGCAGGAGCAAGAGACTCTGCCTTGAGTGAGCAAGCATGTGTGAACATACATACACACATGTGTTTAAATAAATAAATACATGTTTAAGAAGGCAGAGATGTAAAAATGGAAGTAATACTCAATATGTGGACAGCCTGCCTTAAAGACCAAAATGTAAATCAGAGAATAAAAATTAAATAGTTCCCAGAAAGTTTCATCTGAATCAGGAAGACCATAACAACCTCCATAAGCACTCTCTATATTGCCCTCAGTCTTCCACTAAAGGACAAGATTTAATGTAAATTTCATGTTACTATTTCATTAATAAGGTTGGACCTGTGGGATGATATTTGTGCAAAAACAAAAATTTTAAGTGTCAGTTTACTAATATTTATTTATGCCACATAAGTGAAAAACTAAGAAATGAGATTAGAAACTATAAAGGATGTTTAATTGTTTTTCTGATTAATACCTATTGTCCATGTACTTATGTGGTATATATTTATATATATATATATACATACATATATATATATATATATATATATATTCATTATTCAATGATATAAATTTTGTATATATCTTTCATACAGCAAATATTAAATATTTTATTGTTTTGTGTTTTTATTGAGCTCATAAGCTATACCTCCCAAATTTTAGCTAGAGTAGTGTTTTCTTTTCAGGAATAAATATAAATTCTATATATATTAGTAAAAGAAGAGCTGCACTAGACAGTAAACCAAACCAGATAGGGCAGGCTTTACTTACTGTCAATGCTGTAAGGAAGAGAGATAAATTTAAATTCTTCTGGGAATAAGAAGGAGCCCCATTTCCATTTTATGACTGATTTTCCCTCAAACACATCCTAAATTTTAACAGAGTGATGAAACTAGACATAGGCTAGTTCTATTTTGTAATGTACATATAAATGTTAAAACCTGTATATATTATATATATATATATACATATACATATACATATACATATATATGTATATACATGCATATATATGTATATATTTATGCAATTTTATAAGGGTGTTACATATGAGAGAAAGCATTTAGAGTTTGTTTTTCTGAGTCTAGAATATATCACTAAAGTAATTTCAGGACCAGAGAGATGGCTTACTGGTAAGACTGCTTGTGGTACAAGCATGAAGGCTTCAGTGGGCCTGATTTGCCATGAGTTTGATTCCACATATCAATAGCTGTGTGTGACCCCACATGCTTGTAACCCCAATACTGTAAGAGCACAGTCCAGAAAATTGCTAGGTCTTACAGCTCAGAAAGTCTGCCTGAAAACAGCAGCTCTTATTTTAGTGAGATACTCTGTATCAAGGAAACACACAGCTATTCTGACTTAAAGGAGATACAATGTGAAAATAATTTCAGTTAAGCTAAAATCTGAACTAAGCGCAATGTTATTTCTACAAATTCTAACTGTTCTTATTTTCTTCTTTTGAGAATTATCTATTTAGACTTTTAACCCATTTATTGATTGAAATATTTTCATGTGCTTAATTTTGTAGTTCTTTATACACTCTAGATATTAGGCACCTATCTGAGGTATAGCTGCCTAAATTTTGAGAAAGTTCTCAAAAATGTACTTTGAAAAAAAGGCAAATAACAAATTAGTGTGAAAAAATAGATTACCAAACACAGAAAAATTAATCTAAATTTCCATCCCTTACTCTTCACAAAAATCAATACTAAACATCAAACACCTTATTATAAAATCTGAAATGCAGAAAATATTCAATATTTTTGGGGGATGCATAAGACAGTCATTTTCAAAAAAGTTCTCCAAAAGTCTAGGAAATAATCCCAAGAACTGACGGTTGCAATTACATCAAATTAAAACATTTTTACACAGCAAGGACACAGTCAGCAGAGTGGAAAAAGCCTACATAATGAAGAATTTATTTTCCCACAAACGGTGGGCTAGTATCTACATTTCCAAGGACCTTTTGAAAATATCACTTGGATTTTAAAAACTAAGCAAAGGGTAGAATGATCTTTAATTTCCATGAGGTCAAAGAAATTATTTGTAACAACAGGTTTTCTGAAGCAAATGCTTATAGGGGAGGGAAAAGAGGGGCCAATGGAGAAGACACAGCTTTAAAGTTTACCAATGTTCAGAGGAAGTTTGAAACTGTCATGATCAGCTTTATAATAAATGCATATTCAACATTCAACATCACAGAGAAGGGAAGTAGTGTATGTTTGCTCATTGGAATTAAAGTAAGTCTAGTATTTAACTTGAAGTTAATATTATTTGAGTAATATGAATGGAAATAATATTTACTTTATATCATTTATTTAAGGTAAACACTACGTGACATTAAAAATGGAAAATAAGGGGTCACTGTCAGTATAAAAATTTTCTTATTTAAGTTTACTTTAAAAGTATTTAAAGGAAATATCATGATTGTATCTCTTTATATTAGGAGATAGAAATTGGCTATAAAGTCAGGGTAGCACAACCCCAGAAGTGATTTTTTTTTTCTTGACTAAAAGTGGAAAATGTCATTCAGCTTACAGAACCCTGGGTGTCACACCCTCTAGAAAATATTTCTAGATTAATCTTGCACCCTTCCTAGAGGACAGAAACTCTGATCTTTACCTAATATTACTGAAAATGTATAAACTTTGGTTTCTCTCCATAGGAACCTGTAAACCTGGTCTTCCTCAATGCAGCCAGTCCCTATAAAAAACCTAAATATGGGCTTCTCAAACCCCTTCTTGCCCAGGGCCTCAGATTCTGTAGTCCAACCCCAGATGATTGCACTACCTAGTGGGCATGTGTAACCTTGCTCTTGCCTCACCCTTGTGCATCTGGCTAACATGGGATCTGGAGAGTCAAACATGGGTTCTTAGGTTTTACAGGCAAGTGCCTTAACACTAAGCCACATCTCTAGCCCCCTGCCCTATGGTTTTAAGCTGTAATAAAATCTTTCTGAATGAACCTTAGTCTGTGGTCTATGGAGTTAATTATTTGAATTCACAGGACAAGGATCTGGGAACATTCTAAAGTATTGGTGTGTTGGTGTACAGGAAATCAAAATTTCTGTATCAGTTTTTGATGTTATTGGCAGAGGGAGAGTGCTCTTCTGACTCCTGTTTTTTTTCATGGCAGGAGGCAGGATCTGTTGTGTTCCTAATTCTCCACTTTCTTCTTTGAAACTCTCCTGCACTACTGAAATGGGCACGTGTAAAACCACAAACCCATAGGGAACGCAAGCAGTCCGGCTGAGGAGTCTTCCCAGTGCAATAGGGGCAGGGACGAGGGAATAGAGGGTGCCAACACATGATCTATCCACACAAAATATGTTGTTAATAATAAAAATAATAGTAACACAACATAAAAAGAGAATAAGCAACCAATTATATATATATATATATATATATATATATATATATATATATATATATTTTTTTTTTTTACTTAAGAAACTTGTTAAGTATTGGAATTTTGTTGTCTCTTTTGACCCACTTGTAAAGCTAACAGCACAATGTTAATGCTGTGCGTAGAACATTCACTGAGTTTTGTCAGGAGATAGGTTGTGTTTCCTCTGTGGAACATTGCCCTGACTTTAAATGCTAATAAGCAATGCTAGTCTACAGGAAATGCAGATTTCACCTAGAATGACTGTGCTGTATTGTGTGGACAGCATTGCTGTAGGACACAGATTCATAGAGTGGACAGACAGGGGCTCACACCGGCAGGACTCCATGTGTGACTCTGTGTAGTAGGATACCATATGGGGTGTCGGAGTCAGCAAGGGTGGGACCCGTCCTAGGTAGTGAGCAACAGCAGCATGGTGGCAGAGAGACTGCATGCCACAGCCAGAATCAGTACAGAGCATAGACTAGATATTATGACTCTGAGGCAATGAATCAAAAAGAGCTCTCGGAAGATCTCAGAGGTTCAGCCTGTGAGGATGCTAGGACCCTCTCTTCTCTTGTAGATATTAGAAATTATCAGACTTCCCTAATGCCTAAGGCTTAATAATTAATCCAGAGTTACTTTTAATACAATATATTTTATTTTAAATTAAAGATAATTGAAGCTTTTTTTTTTCTTTTTATGTGCATAGTAGGCGTGATGCAGGTTGTGTGGTGTATTCTTGTTTGTGTATACATATGATGTCCTGTGTGTGAAGAGCAAAGGAGAACATCAAGTGTCTTCCTCCATTACTTGTTTCCTTGATATTCTCAGGGACTCTACTGCTTCCAGAGCTTGCCTTTTCCCAAGCCCCAAAGATTCACAGACCTCTATTATTCGCAGGATTAGGGTTACAGGCATGTATGACCACTCCCATCTATTTATCAGGTTTCTAGGGAATTGAAGTCGGTGGTCTCAGGCTCCTCAGGCCCTCATGCTTGCACAGGAAGTGTTTTTAATCACTGAGCAATATCTCCAGTTCTAATGACTTTTTTCTTTCTGTTTTGTTTGATTAAATATATACTTTGTATGGACATTTTTGTTGGTAACATCATTTTCCCCCTCCTTTCCTCCATTAATTGAGGGCCTTCATCAGTGGGATTGCTATCATTCTGCCAAGAGGTTATGGATTATGAATTACAAGAGCAGCAGTAAGTCCTTGTGGGGGCAGGGCCAAGCATTGCATCTGGATATTCCCTCCCAACCACTGGCTCTTAAAATTATTCTGCCCCCTCTTGCACAAAAGTTCTTGAGACATTGTGGACGCATTTAAGGCTACTTTAGTGTTGTTGATCTCTCAGGATCTTCTGGATTTCTGCTTTGTTGCATGTTGAGTGTCCTGAGTGGCTGTATCCTTCACCATGGCACAGGTTGTCATGCTTGCCGTGAAGGTAGCACTCTTTCTCAGCTAGCCACCTCCTCTGTAGTTTCACCTAGCTGATGTCTGACGGGTGGTTCATCTCCTGCCAGGGAGTCAGCTATATTTTCTTGTCGTGTTGATAGATTTTGGTTCTTCCAGGTTTTTGCTGTCTTTTGTGAAAGAAAGATTATCCAATGGAGAATGAGATCAGCATAGGTTAAAGAGGATAAACATTGCTAAGTTAGAAATGGATGTAGCCCCTCTTTTTGCCAAAACTAGTGAGATCTTGTCATTAGCGACTGTGGTGGCTTGATTCAGGTGTCCCCCATAAACTTAGGTATTCTGAATACTAGTCTCCTCAGCTGATGGCAATTGGAAATTAATGCCTCCTGGAGGCAGTGTATTGTTGGGGGCAGGCTTATGGGTCTGTTATAGCCAGTGTTCCCTTAACAGTGTTTGACACACTCTCTTGTTCCTCTTGTCCACCTTATGTGGGCCAGGGCATGATGTCCACTATGCTATTATTTTCTGCTGCCATTGTGGACCTTCCCCTTGTGCCTATAAGCCAAAATAAACCTCTTTTTCCACAAGCTTCCCTTGGTTGGGCAATTTATACCAGCAGTGTAAACCTGACTGCAACAGTAAAGTGTTACCCAGGAGTGGGATTGCTGCTAGACACCTGACTGTGTGGCTTTGGCCTTTTGGAGGTGATTTTTAAGAGGAATGTGGAAGGATTTGAAACCTTGGCGTAAGGGATGCCTTGTAGTGCTGTAAGTACAGCTTGATGGGCTATTCTGGTCAGAGTTGAAAGACCTGAATGCAGTAAGAACTATGGACTGTGAGGTGGTTTATGAGAGTGAGAAAGAGCTTTGCTTGGAGTGGGCTAGCAGTTTGTGTGAGGCTTTCTTTTGCCTGTGTCCTGAGAAGTTGTGCAGGGTTGCTTTGTGTAGAAATAAGCTGGTGTGAGCAGAGGGATTTAGCACAGAAATAAAAATCTTTGGGTGAACTACTGCCCATTCAGCTGAAATTGAGAGATTATAATCTTTGAGATTGGGCCAGCTGACATGCACTGGGGTAACTGGAAGAATGTAGTCTCTTTTGGAGGGGACTGCGTGCTCAAGGAGTGTCCTGTTCTTCAAAGTTTGCTTTATTCCCCATCCCCCTGGATTAACAAATTGGCACTCTACCTGGTACTATGGACTATAAGAAATGCAGAAAAGAAAGGGTCATTGAGCTTGGAATACAGTCTTGTGTTCGGCAATGGCCATGGGCAGTGTGAAGCAGGACTGACTGCCTGGAGTCCCGATGGAGCTGTGAGGATGAACCTGGGTTGCAGTGGAGACCCAGTGGAGATGGCAGGACCATGAGATGGCTGCTAAGGAAAGCTGCTGGCCCCTGATGATGCTTTCCAGGACTGTGAGTAGCCTAGCTGGCGGGGGGGAGGGGGGCATGCAGAATTGGAATGCCAGAGACTTATTGTTAGTTAGAATTATAGGAGCTAGAGACTTGTCACTGGCTAGAGTTATTGGACTTGGAGCTACAGAGTTTGGTGTTGGCCCTATTTTAAATCTTGTGTTGGTTGAACATTTCTTTGCGATGCCCAATGCCATCTTTTGCAGGGTGAATGTTTATTCTGTGCCATTATGGGTTTTGGGGGGATTTTTGGTATTATGGCTCAGTTAACAAAAACCTTAGATTATGGGGATGTATGAACATCATTGGAATTGATAACAACTATGGGGATTTTTAAAGTTAGATGAATGCATTGCATTTTACATCATGTATGGTTATCAGTTTATGGGGGCCAGGGGTGGAATGTGGTGGTTTGATTCAGGTTTCCCCCATAAACTTAGGTGTTCTGAATGCTAGTCTACACACCTGATGGCAATTGGAAATTAATACCTCCTAGAGGCAGTGTATTGCTGTGGGCAGGCTTATGGGTGTTATAGCTAGTGTTCCCTTGCCAGTGTTTGGCACAGTCTCTTGTTCCTCTTGTTCACCTTATGTTGGCCAGGGGATGATGTCCACCCTTTGCTCAAGCCGTCATTTTCCCCTGCCATTGTGGAGCTTCTCCTTGAGCCTGTAAGCCAAAATAAACCTCTTTTTCCCACAAGCTTCTCTTGGTCTGGTGATTTCTACCAGCAGTGCGAACCTGAATGCAACAGAGACCATAATCTTGGTCTCTATAGGATTCTAACTAGGTTTCCAGTTCTAGCTATGGGCTTTTTTTCCATTGAGTGTATCTGTTAGCAATCAGAAAGAAACTTGTTACACACCAAGGCTTTGTGCTGCTATTGTACAATGTGTATGTCTTGTCACGCTGGCTATTTTTATATAGCACTGTCCCCTGCTTTCTCACGTTGTTGTTGGCCACTTTCTCCCAGTGGCTCATGTAACATTTTCCAGCAGTATAAGGGCTAACCATCTGGGAACTGGCTTCCTTCCGGATTCCAGCCAGATCTCTCAATGTTCTGTGGTGGCAGCGTGTTGTGTCTTTAGCAATAGGATTTTACCTTTTACCTCAGGGGGTAATCAAGTGCTTTGTTTTGGGGCCTTGTAGGTCTTTCCAGCTCAATGTGGGTTGTAACTAAAAGTTACAAGCCAGAGCCAAATGTTTTAAGGTTAGGCTTCTTCCCACCCTCTGTAGGGTCCTTACCACACAATCCCACCATACTCCTGTTAAGGGTTATATCTTTTAGTCTACTGTGCAGGACCACAAACAGAGATAATAGACTACCCATGGAATAGGAAAGAATCTTCTCCAGCTACATTACTGACAGAGGCTTAATGTATAGAATACACAAAGAACTGCAAAAAAAACCTAAGCAATAAAAAATTAAATAATCCACTCAAAAAAAGAGTCATAGAACTGAATAGGGAGTTCTCAAAGGAAGAAATACAAATACCTAATATTCATTTAAGAAAATGTTCAACATACTTAACCATCAAGGAAATGAAAAATAAAACTACTATGAGATTCCACCATACTCCAGTCAGGATTGCAATCATTAAATAATGAAACAATAATAAATGTTGGTTAGGATGCAAGGAAATAGGAACCCTCATTCACTGACAGTGGGAGGGCAACAAACAACTCGAGGGACAGACAATAGGTATGTGCTTGGGGGGAGGGAAATGAGGGGGTAAGGGAAGAAATGCACAAATCTAAATTAAAAATGAATTGGTACCATGGAAACTGTACTCCAGAGTTTTTGATGAAAATTTCTGAATGGGCAGGCTAAGATCAACCAGGCAAAATTCAAGAAGAGGTCAACCACTGGATGTATAAATGTAGGGTCACAATGGTAAAAAGCAACTCAAATCCATAGGCTCTACCTTCTCCTCAAGGTCAAAAATATTTCAGACCACAATGATAATGGGTGACTAAATTCAAATGTTTCATTTCTCCTTGTTAATTCACTGCGGAGAACTAGAGACACTCTGGGACAAAAGACAAAAGGGATTTTGTCTTGTTTTGTTTTGTTTTTCAGATGAGTAGTTTTATGTCTCCAACAATGACTCCCACAGACTGTGGCCTTATCCACTGGGATCCCTTTGATTCAAAGAAAAAGAAGTGCCTGATATTCTTGTGCACTCAAGCCTGGCCAAAATATAAACTAGAGGATAGAGAGAAATGGCCTCCAGGGGGAAATATTTTTTTTTAATTTTTTTCTAAGCAGTTATTTTGTCAGATTAAACATTAAATTTATCTTCATTTGCCATCCAAAATAGTTACCTGAAGTCTGCTTTTGTGTGCATGTGTGTGTTTACTTTTATTGTACATTTGTGTTCTGAAGTCTTTGGCACAATTTTCTGGGGGTGTTCACTGCCACAATACAAGTCAGGAGAGAGCTTTTCTTTTGTGCTAACAATTTTTGAATTTTAAAATTTTAGTTAGGGTTGTGGCTTTTTTTTTCTTTTCTCAAAATCTGCATTCTTTATTTATAAAAATCGTACTTTAGGTTTTCTGTATCCTCTAACTCACATTTTCTTTTTCTCCCTCTTCCCCCCCCCCACCCCCGCACCGAGTTCTACATTCACAGTTGTACCACGTCATTAGGAAAGGCGCCTTGATGAAAGATCAGGACGGAGCTCTGACCATGTTTCAGTGTTTTCCTAGAGCAATTAAAATAAAAATAAAAGCTAAAGAGTGTCTTTCTTTTTTCTTTTGTTTTTAAACATATATATTGTGCTGCATCAGTAGGTAGAACTTCAGTTAGTTCATGAAATGCAACATCTAACTTTTTTTTTTTTTTCCTGGGAAAAATAAATTGCAATGTTTGAAATTGAGGGTATGGATACCGCCTCTCACACACACTCATCCTAAGACTGTAAAATCACTCACACTCCTTCTAACAGGCACATATAAAGTACCATGTGGCAAAGGCAGGGCGAAGGAGAGCTCAAGACCTTCGCTCCATCTTTCTCCTTAGTAGCAAAGGCTGGGCTGCTTCTTACAACAAAGCACCACAGCTGAGCTCAGGCCCTCCCCCTTTCCCAAACCAGACATTCCCTTCCACAAGGCCCAAAGAGACAAGCTAGAATTAGCCTCCTCTGGGAAGAGACAGTCTTTTGTTTTATTAAGCAAGCAACTCCCCATCTCTCTTTTCCAAGATGGCCAGTGTTAAGGTGTTTTAGAGTCAGTGCTCACTTAGCCACAGACAGCGCTGCTGCTGTTGGCGGCAGCTGCAGCAGGATTTTCAACATGGTGTGTTTCTAAGCCTCATTCATGCATCCTCTCATCATTCCCAAACATTCAGCATCCGTGTACACTCCTCACTTCTGGGTTTTCCGAAAGGTTGGAGATTTCCAGTGGGGGGACTCAGGTTATTATCCCAAGGGTACCATATCAAGCTTGGTTCTTCAGTTTCCTCAGTTTTATTTATTTATTTATTTATTTATTTGAGAGCAATAGACAGAGAAAGAGGCAGAGGGACAGACAGAATGGGCTCACCGGTGCCTCCAGCCACTGCAAATGAACTCCAGATGCATGAGCCACCTTGTGCATCTGGCTTACGTGGGTACTGGGGAGTCGAGCCTTGAGCCTGGGTCCTTAGGCTTCACAAGCAAGCGCTTAACCGCTAAGCCATCTCTCCAACCCCCTCCTCAGTTCCTTTGATACCCATGTATCAAGTTTTTGCTTCGTCAGTCTTTGATCTTCGTCCTTCAGTTAATTGTTCATGGATCATTGGCCTAGCTTCTACTAATTTCAGTACATCCTTCCCAAATGCAGTCCATAAGCCCCGTATAAGTTCAGCAGCACAGGCTACTCCTCCATCTGTATGATCCTCATCTCCAGCAATATGGTCAATAAAAGACGGAATAAATTCTAATCTGGGTTGTGCCAGCATTACATCTAGGTGTACGGTCTCCTGATCTCCCTTCAATACTTGCACAATTCCAGTGTAAACTTCCAAGCAGAATTCTCTTAACTCATTCAGATAATCTACCATGTCAAAGTCTGACTTGTCCACCTGGGCTTAGGAGGCCTGCTAAAGAGTATTCAATACAATCACTAGGTATTATTTTTTTTTGAACTCTCCACCAATGGCAAGAGTCATATGACAAAACAGAGAGAATCTGTGGCTTCACAGACCTATGGACATTCTTATTGTCCAAATTTTACTTTTATTTACTTAGAGAAAGAGAGAGAGAGAGAGAGAGAGAGAGAGAGAGAGAAAGGCAGATAGAGAAAAGGGAAAATGGGTGCACAAGGGCTTCTGGCCACTGTAAACAAACTCCAGGTGCTTGTGCCACCTTGTGCATCTAGCTTTATGTGAGTACTGGGGAATTGAACCTGGGTCCCTTGGCTTTGCAGGCAAGCACCTTAAACACTAAGCTATCTCCCCAGCCCCAGAAATATTAATTTTAATGTGATTTTAATATTAGACCTACATATCCTCCTTACCCTGAGTACCCAAACCCTACTAGGGCTCCCATTCTTCCTTCTCAAATATGTTGAAACATGATCTTAGTTGGGCAAGAGACTTGTGTCACAGGCTCAGAGAACCATTTAGGTCCTGCAGTCTGACATGTAAAGGCAAAACGCCAGCCAGCTAGACACTGGTAGAGTTGCTAAATGGGTAGATAGACACACCTGCTAGTGATTGCATCTTTCTGATGTGCTTTTTGTTTAGATAAAATAAAATGTTTTACATTAGACAATGTGGTGGTTTGAATGGATGTCTTCAAATAGATTCAGGAGTTTTATTAATGTTTGTAATTTAGATCTCCAGTTGCCTGGCAGGAAGAAGTGTCACTGTAGGTGGATCCTAGGGACCAACCCTAAAGTGTGTTTGGGGAATTCCAACCTAAAGATATGAAAAGTGCGAGAGCTGTGCCTGGTGTTCCTGGAGTGTGCCCTCTTTCAGCATTGGCTGCTACTTTTTCTCTCTGGACATGTGAAAGAGGTGCCATTAGGGAACTTCCCCTGGATCTATAAGCTTCAAATAAATTCCCTTCCACCCATAACTGTGCCTAATCTGGAGGGACATCCCAGCGACCTGAAACTATCTGCTGCAGAGTGTTTTATATTGCCTATGCTACATGTGGTAAATGACAGTGTGGTTTTGCTAATCCTGATGCCTTGACAGACTTCTGTAAGGAATTCACCCTGAGTGTTATCATGTGATCTAGATTAAAGGATAAAGGAGTCATTTGTTTTTTACAAAATGTAGTAGAGGCTCAGTGCAGAAGAATATTTAGACCCTCCCTATCTCATGTAGTTATTAGAAGCTATTTGGCTTCTCTTACCATATAAGTCTCAGTATTTATTCCAGAGGTTTTTGCTAAACATGTGGTTGACCTCTCGTTGGGGAATAATCCTGAGCCCCTCAGGGATTGACTTTTCTAACAAAATAAAAGTGATACAAAAGGCGAGACTTTAAATCACAGTCAACATATTGAGATGTTTGACTCTGTTTCTTTTGCTTTTTCTACCACATTGTCATGTAAAGTATACTAATTGTGATATGCTATTTAAATTCATGATAAACTGCATTCTGAGGAATGGACTGGCCTTGTAACTCAAACCCCAAGCAAGTTCAACCATGTATCATCCACACCCTTTCTTCAAGCAAATTGGCCAATTGCCTCTGCACAAGAATGGGGGGTGACACGCAGCACATAGTTTTGATTCTGTCTGTATTGTTCATGTCTAAGATCATTAATGCCTTGCTAGAATACAGTTCTCAGACTTGTAGGAGAGAAAAAATGAACATAAACAATAAATAGATCTGAGTTCACGAATGTTGGAATTTTGTAATTTACAATATGTGAATAGGTGATCTTAGTGTGTTGTATCATAAATCTAATTCAGATTTCTCATTTCTAATGGCACCATTTCCAGATGTGCTAAATTTGTTGGTAAAGTTTATATCCAGGACAGTTATCAATTTTGCCTGTATTTACAAATCCATGCTTTTAAAATATATTTCAGAATTTTTTTATAAAAAAGAATACCTCAGATAAATAAGTAATAAAATATGTATGCTTTGCTGATAAATACTATAAAACAAGTCTAGCCATCATTTTTCTTGGGTTATATTTATTTTAAATAGCCATTTGCCAACATAAATAATAAAATAGAAAAATTTAAGTATGTATACCAAAAAGAAATTTGGGTTGGAGAGGTGGCTTAGCAATTAAGACACCTGCCTGCAAATCCAAAGGACCCAGGTTCAATTCCCCAATATCTAGTTAAAGCCATATACACAAGGTGGAGCATTCATCTGGAGTTAATTTGCAGTAGCTAGAGGCCCTGACATGCATATTCTCTCTATATCTATCTGCCTTTCTCTCTCTCTATTTCTGTCCCTCTCTCTCCCCTTGTTAAATAAATTATAAATGAAATTAAAATAGAGATAAAATCGAATAGTCCTAGATTTTCAGTGATAGAATGGTTAAAAAGAAAAGTTATATTAGAAAATAAAGTTTTGTTGGTAGTTATGATGATAGAGTAGTCAAATGGTAATGTGGAAAGGAAACTTTAAAATGCTAGATGTTATGGACTGTTTGATAAGAATGGCTTTTTTTTGTATGGTATGTAGGTTAAAAGGTAAAAAGTATGTGCACATGATCAGAGAATATTGAATAAGAAGATTATGAAAACAGCCTAAAATGTAAAAGGACTAAAAACTCTGTCCGGTAAGATTTTTGTTAAACAGGAACTGAGTCTTAATAAGATCAACACTCATTTATTAGTTACTGATTTTTTTCTTTTATAAATCTATTTCTACTAAAATATCATTGCTGTGTTTATAACTTAGGTTTTATAAAACAAATAATCTAACTTCATTCATTATAACTTTTGTTCTTAGGGAGACAAGGCAGTTTCTCCATTTTCTGATACCTGCATGTTTTCTAAATTTTGAGGAGCTCCAGACATAATTCCTGGATGAAAGTGAGTTAACCCCATGTTGTAATGCTAGCATATGTATTTACAAACAATATAATTCAAATATATACTATAAGACATATAGCTGAAGCTTCATATTTTAGTTTTTTTGGTTTTTGTTGAGGTAGGGTCTCACTCTAGCCCAGGCTGACCTGGAACTCACTATGTAATCTCAGAGCAGCCTCAAACTCATGGTGATTTTCCCACCTCTGCCTCCTGAGTGCTGGGGTTAAAGGCGTGAGCCACCACGTCTGGCTGCTTTATACATTTTTAATAGTCATGGGTAACAAAAATAATTAAGCATAATTTGCTTTATGCTAATCAAAGTAACACTAAGGGATGCATATCATCTTGATTGCTTTAGATTTCTATATCAGCATTAAGTTTGTGTCTACTACAGGCTAACAAAAAGATTAAAGCTGCTAAAAATGTACAGAGGTTCATAGATGTATTTAAAGGTGATGCTAAGTTACTAAAGACAGACTTTAGATTTTCAATTTCTGTTCTGTAGATTTGATTCTTCCAATTCATAGCACAGGAATCTGGGAACACCCCCAAGTTACCAGTGGGATAGTGTACAAGAAACCCAAAATTCCTGTATCATTTATTTTATCATTGAGTACAAAATGCCACTGGTAAGATAGTATTAATCAGGCAATAAAAGTATCAAAGTTAAAGCAAGGATTTTCCTTATCTCAGTTGAGCAGACACATTGTGCCTTTGAAACCTATGCCCCATTCATCTAATGGGAAAATCTTAATGTAATCGTTATTTAATGTTTATCTAGATAGAGCAATGTGAAGAAATTGCAGTAATGAGGCATTTTAAAGTCTTTTAATGACAACCTAAGTAACTATGCTGGTATCTTTCATATATTTCATATGATTGAATGGAGAATAGTATTACATTAAAAAGCATATTCAATCTATGAGCCGTATCCTCACGAATGCTCTCTTCAAAACAGATTTCCTCAATAGCAGATGACTGAATGTCAAAAGCAAAGGTCAAGCAATGTTAGAATTCAAAATTAAATATATATACAGTTTCCAATGTACAACATACACAATGAAGTAAGAAAGATTAAAATCATTCTTATTTTACTCACAAAATACGAACACTGACATTCATGTCATGACTTTGATTCATCTAGCTAGCATAAGGGTCATGGTCTTTATCCCATAATGGCTCATATCATAAAAAATATGTGTATAAGTGCAATTTCCACTGAATTATTTCAAACAGAAAAAGACACTCTTTCTAAGAAATAAAATTGGCAAAATCAAGTATTTCCCAATTTAACAGTACTTATTTTGACCACATTTAGCAGAAATCTGAATGCAATTCAGTTTCTACCTCTAAATTTTTCTTTTGAAAATGGCACGGGTTTATTATATTAATCATAATAATTCCAAATGAATGTAAAGTGAAAGTAAATATAAAGAGCCACAAGATTGGGTTGCATAAACCTGTTTCATGTGCTTTAGGAAGTCTTTTTGAAGGACAAGAGTGTCCATAGTCTCTCTTGCAGCATCTTCCAAAGTGTTTGTCTCAATGAACTTGCATGATAGTCAACAACATACACACGCTTAGAGGAGATGACAGGCGCTAGTGATGTCTATACATGGAATTAACTATAGACATATGTATTTAAAACATATTTTTCTATAATAATGTTAAAGCAAAATACCTCAAAAGGGCCCAAGCTGAAAATAAGAACAATTGGCGAAACAAGCAAGGGTGCTGTTTTCATGATGAACTGGGTACCAGCACAAGGCTGAAGGAGATCAACACAGAGAAAAATCAACTCCTACCAAATCAGAGAGCCAGAGCCTCAGAGGCCCCCAACACCTCATCACTGAAGCAGACCAAAAATGGACCCAACATGGCTCAGGGAAATTTTGCGGAAGAGGGGGCGGAAAGAATGTGAGAGCTACATGTTGGGTCATGATATGTAGAGACATTTATCCTACCCACAGCTGTGGGCTAACTTCAGAATGCATGACCCATATACCTCAACAAGGAGGGGCCAGGGGGAGGGGGTAGGACATGGATGAACCTAACAATGGTACCAAATTGGCTGTATTCACTGAGTATAAAACTAATTAATAAAAACAAATAATCAGACATTTCTAAACTAATGATCTTCTGCAGTTGAAGAATCTCATTGAATATGAGGGCTGAGAATAAACTACTAAATATGTGTAAGTTATCTGTCCATCCTTTTGTTCCCTGGGGTAGAAAAGAAGAAAGTACTGTGCCCATAATATATTTAAATATGATAACTACTCATTTCAGTTTTGTATCAAAATACAGGTTGAAGGCTCAAATTATATAGCTTGAATAAGCTGGGTTTCGCTCATTTTACTCAAGTAGATATGATGTCTATAATGGTTCATTCTTTCACAGTCATTGCCATAATATATTTTATAGGAAGAATTCTATAGCATTATTTGATTATTTGTTTTTTAATAAAAAATGAGTTCTAAATTTGAAAAAAGAAGTGGGGCTTTTTAAAATATCAGATTAGTCTTTTATACAAAGATGACAATCAATATGAATTTAGAAGGTGCTAAACTTTAAATTGGAAATTAAATGAATTCATGCAGTAAGAAAAATAATTTTCACCACAAGTAAGGAGTATACTTCATCATGAGTTATGTTGATGTCAAATATTTTATACAATGTATTTGCTTCAATCTTATTTTTTTTTCCATTCATGGCTTCATTCACCAAATTTTTCTTACATGAAATTCAAATAAAATAAGATAACAATCACACAATGTCATTCTTTATTCCTAATGGAAAATATATATATATATATCTCTTATCATCTTCATGTAAACATGTAATAATGAAATATAACATCAGTTTTAATCATTCCTATGAGTAAATGGTTGCACATATATGCATACACATATATTCAGAAAGATTTTGATATTTCTCTTTAAAAAAAACTGAATCATAATCTGTAGAAGAATTTACATCTCAATTAACTCAAAAAAGTTTCAGAACAATGCAGTGGCACATAGCTGTGGTCTGAAAATTTGGGAGGCAGAGGATGCTGTATTGTGAGTTCATGGCCAGCCAAAGCTACATGGTAGACCATATTCAATACAAAATATAACAACAAAACAAAACAACGCTGGAAAATACTTCAGAAAAATACTAAAGTAGGAGTCCATTAAATTAATTTAATGTTAAAATGCTATTGATCTTGATGTACAGTTATTTATTTAACCCTTCTCCTTTTTGTTTTGGTATGTGCTTTTATATATTGTGTGTGTGTTCACATGTATGAGTGCAGGCATGTAAATGCCATGGAGAATATGTGGAAGCCAAAAAATATCTTTTGGGTATCAGTCCTCACCTTACACCATTTTGAGGCAGTGTCTTTAGTTTTTGCTCTTAGTCACCACTGGGTTCAGCAGGCCAGTTGTCCCATGAGTATCTAGGAGATTCTTCTGTTTCCACTTCCTTCCTCAAGTGTACACACACTATGATTACAGAGGCTTATTATTGTGTCTGACTTCTACATGAGTCCCAGGGATCTGAACTCAGGTACTCATACTTGTGGAGTAATCTCTTTATTCACTGGACCACTTGCACAGCCCTTAGTCCTTCTGCTTTTAGTAGACATTTAACATGCTTATGTTATTGCAATAGTATAAATTATATTCTTGTCTCAGTGTTAAGTATTGGATATCTATTTCCATGAATGAGGTTTGTACATCAAGGAAGCTATGTTTGTCCTGGAAGCTCAGACCTGTCATCACAGGTACTCATGAGATTCAGGCAGGAGAATCACAGGTCCATCTGCCTGGCCTACAGAGTTTCAGTTCAGATACTTAATGAGATCTTGTCTTAATTTTTTTTTATCTTTTTTATTGGGTTCATTTTTGGTCTGCTTCAGTGATGAGGTGTTGGGGGCCTCTGAGGCTCTGGCTCTCTGATTTGGTAGGAGTTGATTTTTCTCTGTGCTGATCTCCTTCCCTCTTGTGCTGGTATCCGGTTCATCAGGAAAACAGCCCCCTTGCTTGTTTCTCCAATTTTTCTTAGTTTCAGCCGGGGCCCTTTTGAGGCATGATGGGGTGGCTCTCTCCTTAGTATCTACATCTATCTGAAAAAGAGAAGCAAATTCTCCAACGGAGAGTAAGTTAGCACCAGGACATATGAGATAAATGAAAAATGATGGCTGTAGGGATGGCTTAGCAGTTAAGGTGGGGACTTCCGGCCAAGATGGTGACCGCCTAGATGCGCTGCAAATCCCAGGGAAAGAAAGGCAAGATATTAAGGGTACATACTGGCTTTTAGGGGAGAGAAATCTGGGAGGGCACAGAGGCGGGGGAACAGGGAATCGCTGATCCACTCGCGGGCGGGTAGGCACCCCTCACCCCAAAATAACTGCCGTGTTCACAGCACCTCCACTGCTGCCACCACATGCCGATTGTTCCCTGCCTGCGGAAGCTTAGACTGCTCCTCACTCTTGTCCACTTGCCCACTTACTGAGTGTGCCCAGTCCCACAGCAGCTTCCATGCAAGCTCAGACTGTGTCTCTCACTTGCGCCAGCTCAGGTGCCAACCCCTACCTGCCTGCCGTGCCGTCAGTCCGCCATTGTCCTGTGGCGGGGGAGCGCAGACTGCTTCCGGTTCCCAGCATTCCCAGCCAGAGTTTGGGCTGCTTCAGTGCTTGGTGCCTCAGTGCCACTCCTAGCTCGTACACAGGCAGCTTTGGCACATTACCACTTGAGAACTCAGGCAACTTTGGCGCCCCTGCCAGTCAGTAGATAGGCGGCTTTGGCAAGTGAGATTGTTCCCTGCTTGCGGAAGCTTAGACTGCTCCGCACTCTCGTCCACTCACCCACTTACTGAGCAAGCCCAGTCCCACAGCAGCTGCCACACAAGCTCAGACTGTGTCTCTCACTTGCGCCAGCTCAGGTGCCATCCCCTACCTGTCTGCAGCACTGGCCGGCCAACATTGTCCTGTGGTGGGGGAGCACAGACTGCTTCCGGTTCCCAGCATTCCCAGCCAGAGTTTGGACTGCTTCAGTGCTTGGTGCCTCAGTGCCACCCCTAGCTCGAATGCAGGCAGCTTTGGCACATTACCGCTTGAGAACTCAAGCAACTTTGGCGCCCCTGCCAGGCAGTAGATAGGCGGCTTTGGCAAGTGAGAGCCAAAGCCCAGGCTGCTTGGCAACTGCCCCAGGCTGCATAAGACTCCCACTGGTCTTGAGCCCAGGCTGATACGCCCACCTACCTGCCCATACACTGTCATGGGCAGAACACAGCGCAAAAGAAATAACATGAAAAATCAAATGCAAGAAAATCCAGTTAGATCAGCCAGTACCACAATGAATACATCTAACCAAAACATAGGAGAACCAATAGGACCAGAACACCAAATTGAAGCTATGAGCAATGCAACCCTGACCAACCTACTGGTAGAACTTGCAGGAAAGCAACAAAGGACCGATAATCATGTGGATGCTGCCATCACTAAACTAGAACTAATAGATAAGAAATTGGAAGGATTAGATAAGAAATTGGAAGGATTTCAAAGAGAGTTAAGAGATTTGAGGGAGAGTGAAAAAAAGAAGACCTTAAAAATCAGCTGGCCATGCTAAATGAAGACATAAAGAAATGCAAGGATGAACTCCAAGAATCATCAAGAAAATCAGAAAATGATGTGAAAAGGGACCTTGAAAGAGGGATGGAAATTATACATAGAAAAATAATAGAAAATGCAAACTTAATTGAACAAGTCCAAAACTCGCTTGAAGCTCTCAAGAATAGAGTCAGCCAAGTGGAGGATAGAAACTCTGATCTGGAAGACAAGATGGAAGAAACAGTTAGAGAGTTCAAAAATTTCAGTAAATTTAAAAGCTCCTGTGAACAGAACATGAGGGAATTGTGGGATACACTTAAATGTGCCAATATAAGGATCATTGGCATACCAGAAGGAGAAGAAATTCAGACCAAAGGCATGGAGAACTTATTTAACAAAATAATTGAATAAAACTTCCCCAGTCGCTTAAAAGAAAGGCCCATCAAGATACAAGAAGCCAATAGAACTCCAAACAGACTGGACCAAAGGAGAAACTCTCCAAGAGCAGTTAAGGTGTTTGCCTGCAAAGCCAAAGGAACCAGTTTCAATTCCCCAGGAAACACTTTAGTCAGATGCACACGCATTTGGAGTTTGTCTGTAATGGCTGGAAGCCCTGGAGCACCCATTCTCTCTCTCTTTCTCTGTCAAGTAAATAAATAAAAATAAAATATTTAGAAAATAAAAAATGAGATTGAGACATTCATGAGCTCTTGATGAACATGTGGAAGCCCTAGATTCAATACCCAGTAGATACAAATAATAAAAACCAACATTATGAGTATTGTACTAATTTTCTACTTTCTTTTGAGAGAGAGAGAGAAAGAGAGAGAGAGAGGACATGCTAGGGCCTCCAGCCATTACAACTAAAAGTTCACCTTTCCAAAAGCTAAAATCCTTGAGGAACTTCATTTCTTGATAAATTATAATGCTAAATGAAGTTATTAGTTTACATTTTCATATCCTATATAATTTTCCCTTACTTTATGTAAGCTGAAATGAACCTAAATGATAGGAAATAGGAAGATTACTAAGATTATTTTATATAAATGATGGTGCAAAATTCCTTCAGATTTTCTCAAAAATCATTCTTATTTTCTTTTAAATTCCTTGGGAACACAAATAATAATTCATCAAAAAGGCAATGTTGAATGTGATAAAATAAACAGAGATGAATTTGAAACACTGATTTATCATGTTTCCTATTTTACCTATAAAAATAATGTAGATGTCAAAATTTTAAAATAAAGAATCCTGATTAACAAGATTTTCCAACATGTCTTAATGTTGAGATGCCAGTAGCATAAAGGTCTGTTACAAACCTGAGAAGCTGATGAACAGTTCCCAATATGGCACTTTCCTTTACAAAACACATAAATCAAATGATTACAACTCTTTCTGTTTTATGATTGACCTGTAAGTTACTAGCAGAAAATCGTTAAGTTCAAAATGAAAAATAATAGCATAATTACCACACTCAAAGCCCTGTCCAGAAAACATGTATAGCAATCAATATGACAAAGACTTCTTATACATGATTAAAATGAGAAAAAAAAGAATAGTGCATTCATTTGCAGCCAGATTAGTTTGCTAAACATTCTCTATAGAAAGAAAGTTACTGATAATATTCATTTATCTTATTTTTATTAACTTCTTGAGTAGTAAAAGTCTAAGTATTTTATTTTCAGTGTTTGAAATAATTCTCTAGCATAAGAAGACATCTCTGCAGGAAAGTACTGTGCATAGATTTATCATTCATCCTATGTG
Source organism: Dipus sagitta (assembly GCA_036346955.1). Lineage (NCBI taxonomy): Eukaryota > Metazoa > Chordata > Mammalia > Rodentia > Dipodidae > Dipus > Dipus sagitta. The sequence continues at coordinate 85,779,774 of CM070771.1, read as the reverse complement.
TAGTGAACTATATTTTTAATACTAAATATTTTCAAATTAACATGAGCTTAATAGTCTGTTTCTAGGAAAGTAAATACCAGTAGTTTTAAGTTTGTATTGCAAATAAGACCATTATTTAATATATGCTTGCTTCATGGAGGCCTGTCAGTCAGAATACAAAAAGAATTCAAAGACAGTTAAATATATTCAAAATAGAAATTTATACACAATGAACACAAGGTACATAATCTTTAAATGTTATAAGAAAATAGTCAGAAATATCTTCCTAGTGAAGACAGAGAAACTTTCTCTAAATTACATTCTTCCATTTGGATCATAAAACATTAGGTAACCTTATAATTCAGGTGAGAATCACAATAACGGGATACTATATCCCTGCTGTGCTGAAGTTCTAGGCAAAAGTTCAGGACTCTCAGAAAATGACTATTTAGTCAGAAAATGACTATTTAGTTGTCATCCATTTGATACTGCCAATGAGAACAATGTTACAGTTGCCATGACAGTCTCACTGATTTTGTTGCATGTAAGATTTGAGCCACAAATTGGTCTGAACTACAGATAAAAGAGTAAAATATTTTTACATGAGTTCTGATGTTAGGAATGTCTTTGTGATTGAAACACCATTGAATCAGCATGATATTGTTGAATACAATCCTGTATTTGAAGCCATGAAGCCATCTGTATAAAATACCAAATATCACAGAAAACCTGGAGCACAGTGAGGTAAATGGTGAGGCAAGAAGGTCAAATTATGGCTCCTAACTTCTTTCTTCGGTGTTCTTCTGAGTTTGCTTTCTGTAAAATGAGGTGCATTTGATAAGGTCCTTTGCAATATGATGAGTTTATCTACAAGCTGTTTATCTGTACACTGTTAACACTGAATGGGATTATAATGAGCAGTAACTGCAATGAGAACAGGGGTCTCACTAAGCAAATGAGTTCATCTCAAAGTATATATTTTTAACCTTGTGAAAGATAATTACATTCCCACTTTACATAATTAGTCTTTATCTTCAACTCTGTAAAAATAAAGCAACAGTCCATAAATTATAATTTTAAACTGTAAACTAAAAGTTGCAGGATGCTTATGCAAATGCATTGGTTGTTTTTATAATGCTAAGAATCATTTGAAAGAAATGTATTAAAATGACAGACTATTTCAGACATTATATATAATATATATATATATATATATATATATATATATATATATATATATATATATATGTGTGTGTGTGTGTGTGTGTGTGTGTGTGTGTGTGTGTGTGTGTATAATATATATTTACTGGGGTAAGGTGGAATCTCATAGTTGTTTTAATTTGCATTTCCTAATGGTTAGGGATGTTGAACAATTCCTTAAGTGTGTATTAGTCATTTGTAATTCTTGTTCTGAGAACTACCTATTCAGTTCTCTGCCCTACTTTTAGAGTAGGTTGTTTTATTTTTATTTTTTTTTTCTTTTTTCATTGTTTAGTTTTTTGAGTTATTTGTAGATTCTAGATGTTAGGCTTCTGTCAGTGGTATAACTGGTAAAGATTTTCTCCCATTCAGTTGGTAATTTATTGGCTCTGCTTATGGCATGTTTGTCTGTGCAAAAGATTTTTGCTTCATGAGATACCATTGGTTGAGTGCTTATTTAATTTTCTGACCTGCTGGGGTTTTGTTCAGGAAGTCTTTTCCCAGTGGTATATTGTGGAAGTGCCTCCTATTTTTTATTCCAGTTGTTGAGTTTCAGTTCTTAATTAATTTAATTATTTTTAATTAGTTTAAAGAGTTGAAGTCTTTAATCCATTTGGACTTGATTTTAATGTATGGAGAAATGAGTTGGTCTAATTTCATTTTTCTACATATGGTCATTCATTTTGTCCAACACCATTTGTTGAAGATGTTGTCTTTTCAGCATCCTACCTTTTTGGCACCTTTGTCAAAGATCAAGCAGCTGTAGTTACTTGACCTAAGGTGTGTGTCTTCAATTCTTTTCCATTGGTCTATGTTTCTGTTTTTATTCCAGTACCATGCAGTTTTTGTCACTATGGGTTTGTAATATAGCTTTAGATTGGGTATGGTGATACCACCAGAGGGTTTTATGTGTGTGTGTGTGTGTGTGAGGATATGTTTAGATATCTGAGACCTTCTGCCATTCTATATGAATTTTATGATCATTTTTTCAATTTCTGTGGAGAATGACACTGCTATTTTTATTGGTATTGCAATAAGTATGTATACTGATTTTGGTAGAATTGCCATTTTCACAATATTTATTCTCCCTATCTAGGAGCATAGGAGGTCTTAGCATCTTTCAAGTCCCCCTCCATTTCTTTGATGAGTTTTTTATTAGTTTCATTGCATAGGTCTTTCTCATCCTTGGTTAGTGTTATTCCAGGGTATTCATTTTTTTTTTTTTATTGTTGCTATTGAAAATGGAAGAGCATCACTGATTTCTTTCTCTGTATATTTGTCCTTTGCAAATAGAAAAATTACTCTTTTTTGTGCATTGATTTTGTATCCTGATATATTGCTGAAGGAATATATCACCTTTAGAAGTATTGAGATGGAGACATTTGGATCACTTATATACAGGATCATGTAATCAGCAAGTATGGCTACCTTGACTTTTTCCTTCCTAATTTGAATCTCTTTAGTTTCTTTCTCCTGTCTTATTGCTTGGGCTAGTACTTCTAGTATCATGTTGAAGAGAAGTGTGGTAAGAGTGTGCACCTCTGTCTTGCTCATGATCTAAGTGGGAATTCCTAGAGTTTTTTCCCCATTAAGTATTATTTGGGATTTAGGAGCTTTATATATAGTCTTTATTGTGTTGAGATATAAACACACCATGCCCATTCTTTCCAGTGTTTTGATCATGAAATAGTGTTGTATTTTGTCAATGGCCTTCTCTGCATTAATTGAGATGACCATGCAGTTTTTATCATTAAGCTTATTTATGTGGCTTATTTTGTTGACTGATTTCCATATGTTAATTCATCCCCACATCCCTAGTAGGATGAAGCCTACTTGATCAGAGTGGTAATGCTTTTGATGTGTTGATGAATTGGGTTTGCAAGGAATTTGTTTAGGACTTGCATCTAAGTTCATTAGGGATATAGGCCTATAATTTTCTTTTCTGGTTGCATCTCTGCCTGCGTTTGGTATTAGGGCAATGATAGCTTCATACAAGGAATGAGGAGGATTCCTTGGTCTCCAGTTATGTGAAACAGTTTGAGAAAATGTGGTTTTAGTTCTTCAATGAAGGTTTGATAGAATTCAACTGAGAACACATCCAGTACTAGACTTCTTTCTGAGGAGGATTTTGATTACCTTTTCAATCTCCATGGCTATGATACCTTTGTTTAGGAGATTAATCTGCTCTGGGTTTAGTTTTGTTAGGTGGTATGTGTCTAGGAATCCATTTCTTCTAGATTATTCAATGTTGTAGAGTAGAGGTTTTGGAAGTATGCACTGATAATTGTTCCAATTTCATTAATGTCTGTTGTGATCTGTCCTTTTTTCATTTCTGATCTTGTTAATTTGAGACTTTTCTTCATTTTGCTTGATTAAAGTGGGCAGGTGTTTGTCTACCTAGTTTACTTTTTCAAAGAATCAGCACTTTGTTTCATTGATTTTTTAAATTATTTTCTTAGTTTCTAACTCATTAATTTATTCTCTAATCTTGATTATTTCTTTCTGTCTGGGGCTCTTTGTGTTGGAATCTTCCTGTATTTCCAGTGTGTTGGTATTTATTTCTGTTTTATCGTTGAGTAAATTTTGTTGTATAAACTGTGGTACAACTGTGTTTGACACATATATATTTATGGTTTAGACATGCTCATGTTGGGTCATTCTCTTGATGAGTAAGAAGTGGCCTTCTTTGTCCTTTTTGGTTAATTTGGTTTGATGTCTATTTTATCAGATACTAATATAGGGTTTCTTATTTCCATTTGCTTAGAATATCATTTTCAACCTTTCAACCTTGAGGAGATGTCTATCTTTAGTGATGAGGTGGATTTCTTGAAAACAGCAAATAGAAGGGTCTGGTTTTTTGATGCACCCTGATAACCTGTGTTTTTTGATGCATGTGTTAAGACCATTAATATTTCAGGTTATTACTGTGAGGTTTGAATTAATCTCTGCCATAATGAGGTGTTTTATGGGGTTTGGTGCTTTCCTGTGTTTTGTACTATTTTGAGCTTTGCCTGTTTTGGTTATGGTGATCTTCTTCTTGTTGGCTCTTGAATTTAGTTGTTTGACTGTACTGTGTAGAGTATTCCCTCATGTATTCTCTGTACGTTTGGCTTTGTTCTCATATAAGTAGTATACAGTTAACTTTTTTCATGGAAAGTTTTTCTTTCACCATTTATTATGTGGGATACTTTTGCTGGTTAGAATAGCTTGGGTTTGAAGCCAATATTTTTAGATTTTGAAGTGTACCATTCCAAGCTCTTCTGGATTTCAGGGTTTCCATTGAGAAAACTGACATAAGCCTGATGAGATTGCCTCTGTATGCTGTAAGTATAGCACTCTGTCTTTGATTTTATAGTTAAGAATTTTAACTATAATGTGCCTTGGAGAGTTTCTTCTTTGGGCCCATCTGTTTGGGGCTCTGTGGGTTTCTTTCATTTGGATGGGCCGCTCTTTGGAGAGATTCAGAAATTTTTCTTCAATACTTATTGAATATGGTCTCTATGCCTCTGACCTGGATTACTTCTCTTTCTGGTGTACCTACTATCTCAATATTTGGTTATTTTAGTTCCCTCATATTCTGTTCACTTGATATTTTGAACTTAACAGAGGTTTTGGCCTCCTGATCAATTTCTTCTGTCTTGTCTTCCAGGTCAGAAGTTCTGTTTTCCAGATGAGTAACTGCACCAGCCTGCAGGGGTTCAACAGAGGCCCGAGGGGAAGTTAACCTGAATGGGAGAAGGCAAACAGACACAAGAAGGAGACCAAGCTGAGCGTTTGGTCAAGGTCTCAATTTTTATTAGTACAGGAGGGTTTATATAGGCAGATCCGGGGAAGGAAGGCTAGTCGTATAGCACGTAAGCAGAACTGGGAACTTGGAAGGCGAGGCCGCATGTAGCGCTTCTGGGAAGGTCCCAGGTGTGGTGTTCTGAGCACAGTGGGTCTTGCAATTTCCAGTAAGTGATTCAAGAAGCAGGAAACAGAAACTTAACTTGCGACATGGCGGTTTCTGTCAACATGGCCGAGGTTTGGCTTATAGCTCCCAACATCTCCTCCCTTCTTTTATACAAAAGAGGGGGAGGCCCGCTATTCAGCAGAGGGCTTTAACCAACTGGGGGAGTATTGACCTGACTCCTCCCATGGGCTGTCATTTTTTCGTCCCACAATCCTGGCCCTTGGTACCTTTTGGGGAGGGGAGGCAGGGCCTATGTAATAACAGGTGTGGTACCAACCTCCATGCCAGTCAGGTTTTGCTCTCAAGGAATTCAGAAATGGTCAAAAAAGGACCTTCCCTTGCGGTGCTCTGCCTCACACCCATGTTGGTGCCCATATCGTGCCCACCTCACTGTGAGCCGATATGCATAGGTCTGAATCCTATGCAATCTTAAGGGAGGGGAAGCCTTTTGGCCATGAGACAAATAGACTGCAGCAATAGCAGAGGGGTAAAGGACAGTAGATGTTGGGGTTGACCGTTTTTATCTTGAATCTTGGGTATTGGAAACCTGGAAGAGAAAAGAGGGAGTTGCCTCAGGAACAGGGTGTTCTTGGGCATATATTACTGAGAACTTATAGGCTCGTTGATTTGTTTGACTAAATGTTCTGGTAGCCATCGTGCAGCGTCATTTTGGGTATCGAACACACAAACTGACCCGCGGCCCCAAATGAGGACTGGGTCTGGGCCATTCCATTTCAGAGTCAAAGGATCCTTCCACATAGCTTTGGCGAAGGTATTTTTTGTGTTTGTATGCCAAAAGTGATCATCAGCTGAATGTCCTTGAGCGTCAAGGGTTAAGAAGTTTAGGACAAACAAGGCATGATGAAGGATATTTTGAGGGGAGCCTTTTATGGGATATAAATACCCCATTTTTAATTTTTGGAGGGTATGTTTAATAGTTTGATGGGCTCATTCAACAATTCCTTGACCCTGGGGATTGTATGGTATGCCTGTAATATGTTTAATTTGTAGTTGATGATAGAAATTTTGGAATTTTTTATCAGTATAGCCAGGAACATTATCAGTTTTAATAATTTGGGGCTTTCCCATGACACCAAGGCAATTGAGTACATGAGCAATGACATTTTTTGAAGCTTCTCCAGCATGGAGGCTGGCAAAGATGAATCCACTAAAAGTGTCCAGAGTGACGTGGAGGTACTTAAGATTACCAAATGAGGGAATGTGTGTTACATCCATTTGCCAGATCTCATTGGGAATTAATCCCCTAGGGTTCACACCCAAGTGGGGGATGGGTAGGAGGGTGACACAGTTTGTACATTGTTTGACTATCTGGCGGGCTTGTTCCCTAGTGATTTTAAAAAGAAGACACAAGGTTTGAGCATTAAGGTGATGTACAGAGTGAGCTGCTTTAGCCTGGGCCATAGGATCGAGCTCAACAAGGAAAGGAAACTGGGTGGCTTTGCCAGTGATGGCATTGCCTGCGGCTAGAGGCCCAGGGAGTCTAGAATGAGCACGAATATGGCCTATATAAAAAGGATGTTGCATTGCTGAATGGAGAAAAACAGAGGGGCAGCATTGGTAGGGGGTTTTATGTATGGTACAGTCTCCAAAAGAGGGATGGACTGAGCAATATAAGCACTATCAGTATACAGATTAAAGGAAGTATTTGGAAGCTGTTGAAAAACCTGTAAAATAGCAAAAAGCTCCACCAGTTGAGCAGAGTGGAATGGGGATTGCAGGGAAGTGGTTTGATGGTCTACAGTGAAGGCTGCCTCTCCATTAGAGGAACCATCAGTGAAAACTAGGGGGACATGGGGAAGGGGTCGGGGAGAGGTTAATGTAGGAAAAACAAAAGGTTGAATTCTCAGAAATTGGAGGAGCTTGTTAGCAGGGTAATGATTATCAAGGGATCCCTGAAAAGAGGTGCAAGATATTGCCCAGTCATCATCATTTTGTATTAACCACTGGATTTGGGTAGTGGAATAGGGAAGAATGATTTTATCAGGGTCCTTACCAAATATTTTTCTGCTTTGGTCACGTCCAATTTGTATTAATTCTGCCACCCATGAGGTGTAAGGGGTAAGGACTTTGGGTGGTGAAGTGGGTAAATGGACCCAGAAGAGGGGCCCCTCCTGCCAGAACACTCCAGTGGGTGTAAAGTCAATGGCACAGATGACCAGGAGAAGAGGCTCCTCATAAGAGATGAAAGTGACCCTTTGGCTCAGAATTGCAGCCTCCACTATCTTCAGAGCCTCTAGGGTGGGGGCCATTAATGAGCGGCTGGAGGCAGGGTCTGGGTCTCCTTTAAGGATGTCAAACAAGGGTTTAAGCTCTCCAGTAGTTAGCTTGAGATAAGGCCTGAGCCAATTGGTATCTCCTATGAGTTTTTGAAAATCATTTAAAGTTTTTAGATGATGAGTTCTAAGTTGAATCTTTTGTGAAAGAATTTTGTTATGAAAAAGTTCAAAGCCTAAGAATAAGTAATGGGGTTTTAATTGAATTTTATCAGGAGCTATCTGAAGACCAGCTCTGGTAAGGGCCCTAGAAAGCTCTTGAGAGCAAATAAGGAATTCAGTGGGATCAGGTCCGGCCAAGAGAATGTCATCCATATAATGAATTATATACAAGGAAGGCCATCTATGTCTAAACGGGTCTATAACTTGGGCCACAAATTTTTGACACAGCGTAGGGCTGTTGGCCATCCCTTGAGGCAAGATTTTCCATTGGAATCTTGGCAAAGGGCCTCTAAAATTTACCACAGGTAAACTAAATGCAAAATGCTGCTGATCCTCAGGGTGCAAGGGAATTGTAAAAAAGTAATCCTTTAGGTCAATAAGGATTTTACAATATCCTGCAGGAATTGCCACTGGAGTGGGGAAGCCTGGTTGTAGGGCTCCCATAGGTACCATGGCCTTATTAATTTCTCTAAGGTCCTGGAGCAATCTCCATTTTCCAGACTTTTTCTTTATAACAAAGGTAGGAGTATTCCAAGGAGAGGTGGTAGGTTCAATATGGCCTGCAGCAAATTGTTCCTGCACTAACATCATGGCTGCAGCTAATTTTTCAGAAGTTAAGGGCCACTGATCAACCCACACAGGTTTTGTTGTTTTCCAGGATATCTTATCTGCATGGGGTACAGGCATGTCAACAGCCATTAGGATAAATTTTCGTAGCCTATTCCAGCACGATCAGTCTTTATAGTAACTGGGATTGGCTCCTTTGTTCCCTGAGAATGTCTGCCCAATCCTTGTCCTGGGCGGAAGCCTTGATTAAGCATTTGGTGAGCTACCAACTCCTAGGGCTGCACATAATGAGTTGCATTTGAGAGAGGATGTCTCAGCCCCAGAGATTAATGGGCAGGCCTGTGACCACATAAGGTTGAACAGTGCCTTGATTGCCCTCCTCATCCTCCCGTTGAATAACTTCAGAACTTTGTAATGGATTAGAAGTTTGTCCTATTCCTTTAAGATGGGTCATGGAGGCTGTGAGGGGCCAAGATGCAGGCCAGTCTTTACTGGCAATAATTGTGGCATCTGCACCAGTGTCTATAAAACCTTCAAAGGTTTTTCCTTTTAACTTTAATTTAAGAAGGGGTCTTGTTTGAGTGACCTCTTGTGCCCAGTAAATATCTGATGACCTAAACCCATGGGGGCCTCTCTTTTTTTTTCCGGCAAGGCGCCTTATCATTGAGGGGCAATAGTATTAACTGAGCAATCCGTTGGCCAGGAAGAATGGTAATAGGCCCCTGAAGGGCAGTGGCCATGAGTTTAATTTCCCCAGTATAGTCATTATCAATAACTCCTGGACAAATGGCGAGGCCCTGAATGGTTGAACTGGCACGTCCCAAGATAAGGCCAAAAGTGTCCTGAGGTAGGGGGCCATAGGAGGCGGCTGGTCAGGGTTATGATACCTGGCAGCCTCACCCTCTGACTCTGATTCCGCATCTGGGGAAAGAGCAGTATTAATGGGGGGAGTAACTGTAGATTTGGAGAGAATAGGATAAATAGATTTAGGGGCAGGTGGGTCATCCTCGGGCATAGGAACAATGACGGAGGGGCACTGAGAAGGGGGATCCTGATGGCGGGAGGTTAATTCATGAGTCAGAGGGGTCTGGCTAGGTTTAAGATTATTTCTAAGAAAGGATTCTCCATCCCTAACAATTTTTGAAATGTCCGGTTGGCACCGGTGGACCTAGAGGACACCACTTATTAAGTTCCAATAGGAAAAGGCCTGAACCGGGACTTTCTCAGGCCCAAAAGTCCTATAGTAATCCTTTAAACAATCTCTTACTCTTCCCCATCTTTTTTCATCAATGGTGCCTTCCTGGGGAAACCATGGACATAAATCTTCTAAAAAGAGGAAGAAGTGAACAAGATCTTTTTTCTTAACTTTTACCCCACGAGTCTTGAGGGAGTGTTTAAGTCCCTGGATAAAAAGTTCATGTTTACTTAGGGTCTGTCCCATGATAGAAAGGAAAGAATAGAAACGGCAAGACCAGAGGGCAACGTTCCCGGCCGGAGAACCGGCATGGGGAGTTCCCCAAAATGGGCTTTGCGTGAGCCTGTTCGCAATTTAAGATTCCAGCGACTGCTCTAAGAGCATTTACTGGTCGTTGCGTTACCAGGTTTGGTGGCAGGAAGAGAGGCTAGATAGGAGGTTTCTGCCAACGCCCGAACAGGCTGTCAGGACTCGCATAGGGAGCTAGGGGACTTCAGCCAATGCCAGAGAGTAGCCCTGGCCAAGAGACTTCAGTTGCCCTGTTGCTATGTTGTGATTCCACACGATGGCATGAACCGAAAGTAAAAGAGATGGAAAAGGAGTTTATAGGAATCAACAAATAAATCCCGCAATTCCTGTGTCTTGCAAATCTGACTGAATAGTCTCCATTTAAATGGTTTGCCTAAAAGTCTGCATCGCTCATCTTACCTTAATCGGATCTGTATCACAGGTGGGCTTCCTGCAGTGATCACGGTGCGGGTCTGTATCACAGGCGCGTTCTGCCTGCGGTGACCTCTATGCGGATCTTCACTCACCCCCCCCCCGTGGGGTGGTGATCCAATGGCGGGGACGGCCGTCCACTGGAGCGACGTTCAGGTTTCTCTTCGTACCTGGAGCCCCACATTCGGGCGCCACTTGCCCCGGCCTGCAGGGGTTCAACAGAGGCCTGAGGGGAAGTTACCTGAATGGGAGAAGGCAAACAGACCCAAGAAGGAGACCAAGCCGAGCGTTTGGTCAAGGTCTTGATTTTTATTAGTACAGGAGGGTTTATATAGGGAGATCCAGGGAACGAAGCCTAGTCGTATAGCATGTAAGCAGAACCAGGAACTTGGAAGGCGAGGCCGCACGTAGCGCTTCTGGGAAGGTCCCAGGTGTGGTGTTCTGAGCACAGTGGGTCTTGCGATTTCCAGTATGCGATTCAAGAAGCAGGAAAGAGAAACTTAACTCGCGACATGGTGGTTTCTGTCAACATGGCGGAGGTTTGGCTTATAGCTCCCAACAAGTAACTCCATTGTTGAAGGGTTCTTGAGAGGTTTTTTATAATTTCTATTTGATTTTTGTTTTCTGTTGTCTTATTTTGCATCATGTCCATCTCTTTTTTGAGGTATGTTTCAATTAAAGTTCTGATTTTCTTGATACTTCCTGGAATTCATTCTTGCATTTAATGAAGTCTTCATATGTTTATTCAACCAGATGTTGAGATCTTCTATTTGTTGACTCATCTTTACTATATTTATATCTCTTTGCAGGTTTCTATCATTTTCTTCAATAAAGTTAAGCTTTGTGTCAAAAGATGAAAGCTCTAGGAGACAATTCTGTTCAATTTCATTGATACAATTATTGGTTCTTTGATTGTTTGCTTCCATTTCAGCAATTTGTATTTTGATCAGGGTGTCATTGGTTGTTGTGTTTTCATTTTGGGAATGAATTTCTCTTTATTTCTCTATGGCTTCATTTGAGGCTTCCATTGTAGGACTTAGGCGTCCTTGGTGGAGATCTCTCAGTTTTATGCCTTTTTTTTTTTTTGCATTATTTTCTACTCATTTTAGGAATACACTTTATTTTATTGATGAGGAAGCAAGTTTTGTCATTTAGCCTGTGCACCCTCTGACTCAGGTGAAGAGGGATGTTAGTACCCAGTGGCCAGTCAGGATACCAGCGCAAAATGCCTGATTTCACCACTTACACAGGAACCAGGCCTCCCCAAGCAAGGCAGGATGGTAGTTATTAGAACAAGGAGACTGGAAGGAGACAGGGAACAGGGATCTGTCCTACTCCCTCCATTCTGTGCCCTCCTGCACACAGTCCAACACAGGAAATCTAGAGCCAACAAACAGGGGTCTGGCATACTCACTCCACACCACTGAACCTTCTAGTGCACAGTCTGCTCAGGGAATCCAGACCAGGGCAATAGGAGGAGCTAGGAAAGAGGGGTCTGGCCTACTCACTCCATACCACCATGCCCACCAGCACACAGACTGGCACAGGGAACACAGATCAGGTAGTTAGGAAGAGCTGGTTTTTCTACAAATTTAACAGCCATTAATTCATATTAACCATGATGTTTTGGGAGTTTTCAGTTCTATATTTCTTGTTTGTTTTGTTAATTCTTCTGCAACAGGCACTAATATTATCTTTATTTTACAGATGAGGGAATTTATACAAGAAGAAAATGTCCTTTTCTTAAAAATTATTCTAACATCTGAATCTATGGTAAATAATTCTACTTTGAGTTTGTTTACAGTAATTTTCCATTAGCCTTAAGGAAGTAACAGCAATACACTATGTGTTAGACCATGTGCTAGACACTAAAACATAATAAGTATAAAAAAGTATGAGATCACTTTCTTTGTGGAGCCTGCATCCCAATGGAGAATTGGGCAGGAGTAATGTTAAGAAAGATGGGTAGCCGGGCGTGGTGGCGCACGCCTTTAATCCTAGCACTTGGGAGGCAGAGGTAAGAGGATCGCCGTGAGTTCAAGGCCACCCTGAGACTACATAGCGAATTCCAGGTCAGCCTGGACTAGAGTGAGACTTTACCTCGAAAAACTAAAAAAAAAAAAAAAAAAAAAAAAAAAAAACCTAAAAAAAAAAAAAAAAGAAAGAAAGAAAGATGGGTAAGGGGGCAACAGAGTGAGGCGTGGTGCCTCATGGCCTATAATCTTACTACTAAGAAGTCTGAGGCAGAATGATCAACATAAATTTTGAAACACAGGTAAGCAACATCAAAGTTCAAGATCAGCCTGGTTTATAGAGCTAATCTTGTTTCCACAAAAACAGAGTAGAGATTTTGTTTAAGGTAGTAAAGTAGAAAGAACATAGACTAGATTAGTTAAAGACTAAAGCAAGTCAGGTGTCCATGAGTAAACCAAATGGTTAGGGTCATAAGATACAATATTCTTAATTGTCTCCATGATTTTTAGAAAGCTAGTGATTTTCTGTTTGCTCACCATCTCAAAAGACAGCTACTATTATTATTGATATAAACTGATAATCTGTGTATGGAGTTCTTTAAGAAAATGATACAATGGAGTATATGCAAAAAGCAGCCTCACAGCTGCCTCATTTGTTGAACTTGAATGCACTAAATAGCCTCTGTCAGCAGCAGCATGTGTCATAACAAATAGTATTGTATCACTCTTTGGTATACTCCCAGGTAACCCTCAGGTTAATTTCTCATGCTTTGTCTGTAATTGAAAGAATAATTGTATGTGTTTTTGTTCTGCTCAACACTTTGTCCATCCCAGGACTGTCCCAGGACTGCTATACTGTCTATATTTTTATCACCTGTGTTATGAGTTGGGAGGTGTGCTCAGGTCTCTAATCATGAAGTAGATTTGCTACTGTCACCCATTAATTCATTGAATTTTGTTTATATACTTAAATGGGTGCTCAGTACACATTGAGTTAAGATATTGGCATCTCTTTGGTAAAATTCTCATGTTTATCACTTATCTGCTATCCTCTATATTTCTTTTTAGTTGGAAATAATTATAGGTAGGCTAGCATTTTTAGAGTTTTTTCATGCTATGTCTTTTGTATAGTCTCATATTTATGTGTTTTCTACATAGAAATTAAAGAATATTCTACCAATCTAATGTTAATTGATGTATTAAATCAATTTAATTTTATTTATGTTGTTTGTATATATACTTATGGACTGATACAGAAAAGATTAGCATGGCCCCTGTGCAAGGATGACATGCTAATTCATGAAGCATTCCATATATTTTTTTTAAAGGCAATTGTTTCACAGAAGTAAAACTTACACCTAATACCTGTTATATAAAGAAAATAGCCAATATTCCACACCCAGTAAAAACTGGGAAGTTCAAAATATAGAATTGATGTTCATAACATTTCTGCTTTGAGTATTATAACACACTTTGAATAAACTATGGACCAAATGATATATTTAATACCATTTCTATATTCAAGTTGCAGTCTGACAGAACATATAAACAAATCTCACTAACTTCTAACATTGATTTTTGAATTATTCTTGATGTCATTCCTAGTTAATTATATACCATATGAAACACTGTTTTCCTTTTCATTTCATAGAAGAATCTCCTTAACATTACACCAGTTCTTCATGTCTACTTTCCTAGTAACCTAATGGAATTGGATAACTTTGACACCCTTTCTCAAATTTGAGTTCAGTAGGAAAATGTGCCTATTAAATTCATTCCCCTTTTATTATCCAAACCTCAAATCAGGTATTGCTTAGTAAGTGGCCTACAAAATCAATAAGTCTAAGCTTCCATATTATGTAAAACCAAACATTCTTTCTTTCTGTTTGGCCAATAGTTTAGGTCATAGTTAGTCAATAAGTGTCAAAAAACCATAAAAAATAATTAGAAATCATTCTTTGATTTAGCACATTATGTCAACTTCATACCAAGTTGTTGCTAGTCATTTAAGAAGCATGGCAAAGCATCACTACCTGGTTATATTAGAGAGATAATTAAGGATGTGGAAAAGAAGGTTTTTCGGAACATATCTGCCCTCCCCAGCCACGTGAACTATGGTTACAAAGTGCTTCATGTGAAACTGCAAGTGGATTTATTCACTATCACTTCTTTTTAAAAAAGTATGCTTAAAATGCTTTCCTTGGAGGATAAATAGGAATCACATGCTGACAAAACCTCATTTAATTGAGCTAGGATTCTTTATTTACAAGTAATATATCTTGGACTGGACAGAGAGTATGGTGGTTAAGGTACATGAAATGGAAAGGATCCAGGTTTGATTAGCCAGGACCCACTTAAGGCCAGATGCACAAAATGGCATATGGGTCTGGAGTTAGTTTGCAGTGGCTAGAGGCCCTGGCGCACCCACTCTCTCTATCTGCCTCTCTCTGTCTCTAAAATAAATGAATAAATTAATAAAATTATTTTAAAAAGAAGTAACATATCTTATTAAATGATATGCTCTATTAAAAATAAACTGGTTTATCATTTCCTTTAGAATTTTAGAAACACATTTATTGCTCAAAAGGACAATTTATTGCTAAATTTATTGTTTGCCTCAATGATATAATAGAATTTATGGAAATATTACATTTTATGGCATAACAATGATATCAACAAAAAGTTTAATAATGCATAAAAATAAAAATTGTAATTTGAGGCCTAAGTAAAAGTATTTTTCTACTGTTTCCATGAATTCAAAAGAGTAACATATTCAAAGGCATGAAGACACATTTTTTTCTAATGATTTATATTAAATTACCCTAATTTTCTAGTGTCTCATATATTTAAACATATGGATTTGTCAAATCAAACATTCATACTATGGCATGAATATGAAAGATTTATAAAACATTTTTAAGACCTCAGCAAAAACACTTAGCATCAGTATTAGCAAGAAAGACTCATCCCCTAAAGCTGAATTATTGGGGAAAAAACAAAACAAAACAAAACAAAAACGTCAGTGACTATTATTAGAAGCATTTATAACAGGAAAATATTTAATTTTATTCTGTGTATTGTTTTCAATCATGTCAATGTTTTAATTTTGGAAGTATTAGGCAATTGTATTTTATAGTAATTTGGGAAAGAATAGTAAAAGGTTTTCAGTTCCCGGTACAATCTAGAATCTCCAATACTTTCTGTGATAATTATTTCATTTAAAATATTGTTTTGATATCATAGACAGTATTTAATTGATTTCTCTTACATTTATTTTCTTAAATAATTCTATTTTCACAATTCAGGTATTACATTTTCCTTTTATTTTATTGTTTTTTCTGAATGATAATTTTAGTTAAAATTAAAGTCAGGTCATACATTAATATCATATGAGGTTTTGCATGCTAACAACAGAAAATAACTGTGACATTCATGCAACTCATAATGATCAAAACTTTTTATTACTGTTTGATGATATTTTTAATAAATATTTCACAACATTATGTGATTGTACGATCTTCAAATATTTTAACATAAATAAACATTTAAAATAACAGAGTGGCTTTGTTAATCTTTTAACCAATATTTGGCCTGAGGCCTTTCAATAGTCCATCATGGATAAGGGAAAGGGTCATGAGGTTCCATCCCTGCCTGAGGAGGAAATAGCAGTGGTTGGTGGAGGTAGTGTCATTTTCTTCAATGATGTAGTTAGTGGTATATTGCCCATGCTTCAGGAAATAGCCACCATCCATACTCATGCAGGCAACCCTATTAGAGCTCCAATGAGAAGCTCCCTCTAGTTTTTTGCCCAAAACAAGGCTACACCCATCAAAACCTCTCTAAATTAACAATGCTTATCCCCTTTAACCTTTGCTTATTTCACTTTCTGATGGCAAATCTGTTTCTATTTTTCAGACCGCAGAAAGAAACTAGGGCAACCAAAATCTATCAATAAGACAAGAAAAGATAGCTGACTCCCTGGCAGGAACTGAGCCACCCCTCATGTATCAGCTAGGGCCCATATGAAACTGCAGAGGAAGTGGCTAGATGAGCAAGAGTATTACTTCCATGGTGAGCCGGACAACATACTCCATAGTGAAGGAGACAGACCCTGAGGATGATCAACATGCACCAAAGCAGAAATCCAAATGCAGAAGCTGCTGAGAACTCAACACAAAAGTAGAATTAAAATATACCACTACGTCTCAGGGAATTTTGCATAAGAGGGGGATTGTAGGAGTCACAGGGTGGGAGTCATTATCTAAAGGCACTTCTACCACCTCAATAGGTGACTGGTGCTCACACATCTCACAACCCACAATCCCATGGTGAATACCAGCAATCCCAGTGTGGAGGGCCCTCAGTGGAATGTGGGAAGGAATAAGGGAAATCATGGTTCAACCACATGATGTGTTCATACAAAGATTCTATTTAATTACAGAAAAATGAAAATAGCAATAGCCACAGATTAAAAAAAAAAGCTTGGTGGGTCATGAGACACACAGAAATAATATGAACAGAATGCATTATATAGATGTATGAAATTGTCAAAGAATAAATTTTTAAAAATAAGTGGATTATGTGACATCAAGAAAAGCTAGATCAATAGGTAATAAAATATATCTTCTCTACCTCTACATTTTAGGAAGCTTTGTGAAAACAGATATTTACCTTCCCCTAATTTCTAATAAGTCTAATGTAAACTTATGTTATGGTGAACATATCTAATAATTCATCATAGCTAATAACTGGTATCAACCCACAATAGAATTCTACTCAGCAGTAAGAAAAATCAATCCAATGAAGTTTGTAGTAAAATGGACAGATGTGTAATAGCAAACTGACACAACCACAGAAAGACAAATGCCGCACGGTCTTCTGCATCTATGGTTGCTAATCTGGATCAAGTAACATACCTGATAGGCAACTCCAGGCCCAGACAATGGGGATGGAAGTGTTTATGGGGAGAGGAAGGAGGTATGGGGAAAAAACACAAAACTAAACCCGAAATGAACCGATACCATAGAAATGTTTGTCCTTGAAGATAGATAAATAGAGTGAACTCTCAACAGTAGTATGGTGGGTGTGGTGGTTTGATTCAGGTGTTCCCCATAAACTTAGGTGTTCTGAATGCTAGGTTTCCAGCTGATGGAGATTTGGGAATTAATACCTCATGGAAGTAGTGTATTGTCTGGGGTTGACTTCTGTGTGTTAAGGCCAGTTTCCTCATGCCAGTGTTTGGCGCACTCTCCTATTGCTATTGTCCACCTGATGTTGGCCAGGGGGTGATGTCTACCCTATGCTCATGCCTTTTCCTCCCATCATGCAGCTTCCCCCTCAAGCCTGTAAGCCAAAATAAACCTCTTTTTTTCCCACAAGCTTCTCTTGGTTGGGTGATTTCTACCAGCAATGAGAGTCTAGTGAATCTCAAAGCTTGCTGATCTGCTAGATCTGGGCATATGCAGAGGAGCATAACATATATGCTATTTCAAATAAGTTGAATGGCAAGGAAAGACATCCAGGAGTTGTCGTTTGACCTCTGCATATGTGCCATGACACACTTGGGTACATATAAAAACATACTTTGTGAATACTTATACACATACAAAAATACATATGCATATTAGTCTCAGGGTATTATGTTGCAAAATTTGATGCCTAACATCAACAATAAAGGAAAACTTGACATAAGAATGACAGCCAGATTTATAAATCCCAGAACACTTTCCTTTACAAAGCACAGAGAATTATACCAGTGAGGATGGCACCATCCTCCTTATAATGTTTTTGACCATAGGATACAAAGTTGAAGTGAGCCATCAGTTTTCAGTGGAAACATCAGTGTCTTTTGTGGTAAATTTTATAAGCAAACCCACAATGTGAGATAACCATAACTGGCAGTGCATCAGTTTCCCAGGATGATTTAGTCTGTCTGTGCCACAGGAAGACAACCAGTGACAAATCTAAAATTCCTTAGTGTTTGCGAATAGCTATCATGAATTAAAATAATTCAAAGTAGTGCAAGCAGAAATTACATTTTACCCACCATATTAGACAACCCTGCTTCCACATTTGAAATCTTTATTGAATCTTCCTGCACTGCAGAGACAGCCCAGGTGAAGCAGGTGAACACGATGGAGGACCGCACTGCAGAAACAGAGACAGTATTTTCATGTTCACTGCTCACCTTCAGCTAAATGTGTTCAAGGTATTTTTCAGAGCATTTACTGAAGGTGAGCAGTGAACATGAAAATACTGTCTCTGTTTCTGCAGTGCGGTCCTCCATCGTGTTCACCTGCTTCACCTGGGCTGTCTCTGCAGTGCAGGAAGATTCAATAAAGATTTCAAATGTGGAAGCAGGGTTGTCTAATATGGTGGGTAAAATGTAATTTCTGCTTGCACTACTTTGAATTATTTTAATTCATGATAGCTATTCGCAAACACTAAGGAATTTTAGATTTGTCACTGGTTGTCTTCCTGTGGCACAGACAGACTAAATCATCCTGGGAAACTGATGCACTGCCAGTTATGGTTATCTCACATTGTGGGTTTGCTTATAAAATTTACCACAAAAGACACTGATGTTTCCACTGAAAACTGATGGCTCACTTCAACTTTGTATCCTATGGTCAAAAACATTATAAGGAGGATGGTGCCATCCTCACTGGTATAATTCTCTGTGCTTTGTAAAGGAAAGTGTTCTGGGATTTATAAATCTGGCTGTCATTCTTATGTCAAGTTTTCCTTTATTGTTGATGTTAGGCATCAAATTTTGCAACATAATACCCTGAGACTAATATGCATATGTATTTTTGTATGTGTATAAGTATTCACAAAGTATGTTTTTATATGTACCCAAGTGTGTCATGGCACATATGCAGAGGTCAAACGACAACTCCTGGATGTCTTTCCTTGCCATTCAACTTATTTGAAATAGCATATATGTTATGCTCCTCTGCATATGCCCAGATCTAGCAGATCAGCAAGCTTTGAGATTCACTAGACTCTCATTGCTGGTAGAAATCACCCAACCAAGAGAAGCTTGTGGGAAAAAAAGAGGTTTATTTTGGCTTACAGGCTTGAGGGGGAAGCTGCATGATGGGAGGAAAAGGCATGAGCATAGGGTAGACATCACCCCCTGGCCAACATCAGGTGGACAATAGCAATAGGAGAGTGCGCCAAACACTGGCATGAGGAAACTGGCCTTAACACACAGAAGTCAACCCCAGACAATACACTACTTCCATGAGGTATTAATTCCCAAATCTCCATCAGCTGGAAACCTAGCATTCAGAACACCTAAGTTTATGGGGAACACCTGAATCAAACCACCACACCCACCATACTACTGTTGAGAGTTCACTCTATTTATCTATCTTCAAGGACAAACATTTCTATGGTATCGGTTCATTTCGGGTTTAGTTTTGTGTTTTTTCCCCATACCTCCTTCCTCTCCCCATAAACACTTCCATCCCCATTGTCTGGGCCTGGAGTTGCCTATCAGGTATGTTACTTGATCCAGATTAGCAACCATAGATGCAGAAGACCGTGCGGCATTTGTCTTTCTGTGGTTGTGTCAGTTTGCTATTACACATCTGTCCATTTTACTACAAACTTCATTGGATTGATTTTTCTTACTGCTGAGTAGAATTCTATTGTGGGTTGATACCAGTTATTAGCTATGATGAATTAAACAGCTATAAAAATGGTTGAGCAAATATCTCTGTAG
This sequence comes from Dipus sagitta, assembly GCA_036346955.1. NCBI lineage: Eukaryota > Metazoa > Chordata > Mammalia > Rodentia > Dipodidae > Dipus > Dipus sagitta. Next base: position 85,760,003 of record CM070771.1, on the reverse strand, counting down.
TTAAGCCTGGAGTATTAAGGGTAAATGACCAGTAGCTCTATATTCACCCTTTTCAAGAATCTACATATTGATTTCGATAGTGGGTGTACAAGTTTACATTCCCACCAAAAGTGAACTAGAACTCCTCTTCCTCTCCAAAATTTCTTGTTGTTTGATTTTTCAATGGTTGACATCCTTACTGGAGTAGGGTAGAATCTCATAGTTGTTTTAATTTGCATTTCCCTCATGGTTAGCGATGTTACACATTTTCTTAAGTGTGTTTTAACCATCTATATTTCTTCATCTTAGAACTCCCTATTCAGTTCTCTGCCCCAATTTTTGAGTAGGTTGTTTGATTTTTTATTGATTTTTTTTTATTTCTTTGTCAACTCTAGGTATAGCTGGCAGAGGACTAGTCCCTAGATTACTCCCATTCTGTGAGTAATCTATTGGCTCTGATTATGGGATGTTTGTCTCTGGAAAAGCTTTTTAGCTTCATGAGATCCCATCGGTTGAATGATTGCTTAATTACCTGGGCTACTCTGGTTTTATTCAAGAAGTCTTTTTCCCACTCCTATATAATGGAAAGTTTCTCCTGTTTCCTTCCAGTATGAGAAGAGTTTCAGGTGTTATATTGAGGTCTTTAATCCATATTAATTTAATTCTTATATATGGTGCGATGAGTGGATCTTGTTTCATTTTTCTACATGTGGTTACCCAGTTAGTCCAGCACCATTTGCTGAAGATACTGTCTTTTCTCTAGTCTATGTTATTGGCACCTTTGTGAAAGATAAAGTAGCTGCAGTTACTTGACCTAAATTCCAGGTCTTCAGTTCACTTTTATTGGTCTATATTTCTGTTTTCATTCCAGTACCATGCATTTTTGTTATTATTGCTTTTAAATGTAGCTTTATATCATTTATGGTGATATCTCCAGAGGTGTTTCTTTTGTTGCAGATATGTTGGGATATCCGAGGGTTGCTGCCATTTCACATGAATTTTTAACTAATTTTTACTCTCTGTGAAGAATGATGCTGGAATTTTTATTGGTATTTTATTAAATCTTTGTATTGTTTTTGGTAGAATTGCCATGTTCACAATATGAATTCTACTATTCAGGAGCATGGAAGGTCTTTCTATCTTCTCAAGTCCTGCTTGATTTCTTTCTTGAGTGTTTTCATTACATAGGTCTTTCACATCTTTGGTTAGTGTTATTCCAAGGTATTTAATTTAATTTTATTTAATTTTACTTTTTGCTATTGAAAATGGGACAGCCTTACTGATTTCTTTTATTTCTCTCTATATTTGTTCTTTGCATATAATACAACTACTGATTTTTGTGTGTTGATTTTGTATTCTGCCACTTTACTGAAGGAATTAATCACCTTTACAGTTTTTGAGATGGAGACTTTCTTTGGGTCACTTATGTATAGGATCTGCCAATGGGGCTGACTTGACTTCTTTCTAATTTTTATCTCTTTTATATCTTTCTACTGTCTTATTGCTTGGAGTAGGACTTCTAGTACATTTAGTGCTATGAATTGTCCATTTAGGATTGCCTTTATTGTGCCCCACAAGTTTTGGTAAGTTGTGTTCTCATTGTCATTCAATACTAGGAATCTTATAATTCCTTCTACTACCCATTGATCCATTCATTGTTTAAAAGTGTGTTGTTCAGTCTCCAGGAGCTGGTGGAATTCATGAGATGTCTTGTTTTGTTAATTTATAGCCTTACAACATTGTGATCTGACATAATGCAAGAAATTATGTCAATTTCCCTGAACTTATGGAGGCATGCTTTATGGCTTAATATATGATCTGTTTTGGAGAAGGTTCCATGGACTGCTGAGAAGAATGTGTATTCTGTAGAATTTGGGTAGAATGTTCTGTAGATGTTCATTAGGTCTAGTTGATTTATGTTGTCATTGAGCTCTCTTACTTCCCTGTTGACTTTTTGTTTGGATGATCTGTCTGTTGATAATAGTAGAGTACTGCCCCAACTATGATGTTGTTGCTATTTACGTCTATTTTATTGTCAAGTAGGTTTTGTTTTATGAACTGTGCACCGGTGTTTAGTGCATATAGATTTATGATTGTAATGTCCTCTTGTTGAATCATTCCCTTGATGAATAAGAAGTGGCCTTCGTTGTCTTTTTTGATTACTTTTGTTTGAAGTCTATTTTATCAGACACTGAAATAGTAACACCCACTTTTTCATTATTTCCATTTGCTTGGAAAATCATTTTTCACTCATTTACCCTGAGAAGATGTCTGTCTTCAGTGGTGATGTGGGCTACTTGGAGACAACAAATTCAAGGGTTCATTTTTCTGATCCATCCTCTTAACTTGTGTCTTTTGATAGGTGAGTTGAGACCATGAATATTTAATGCAATAACTGTGAAGTTGGATTTCATCCCTGCCATGTTGGGGTGATTAATGGGGTTTGGTATTTTCTTGGACTTTGTACTTTTTGAGCCTGCTCTAGTTTTGGTTATTTTGATCTTCTTGCAGGATCTTAAGATTGACTGGTTGACTCCCCTGTGTGGAGAATTCCCTGAATTATTCTCTGTAGGGTTGGTTTTAAGTTCATATGATCATAAAGTTGGTTTTTATTATGGAAAATTTTTCTTTTGCAATATATTATAAAGGATATTTTCACTGGGCACAGTAGTTTGGTTTGGAACCTGTAATTTTCCAGACTTTCAAATATACCACTACAGGATCTTCTGGCTTTCAGTGTTTTCATTGAGAAATCTGAGGTAATTCTGATGGAATTACTTCTGTATTTAATGTGTTGTTTCTCTCTTGCTGCATTTAGCACTCTCTCTTAATTTTCATGATGATGTGCCTTGAAGAGTTTCTTCTTTGGTCCAGTCTGTTTGGAGTACTGTTAGCTTGTTAGTTTCTTGTATGTTGATGTGACTGTCTTTCTAGAAGGTGGTGAAGTTCTTTGATAATTTTGTTGATTAAGTTCTCCATGCCTTTGGTCTAAATTTCTTCCCCTTCTGGTATGTCCATTATCCAATTGTTAGGATGTTTTAGGGTATCCGACAGGTCCCTCATGTTCTGTTCATAAGATTTTTTGAACTTGTTAATGTTTTTGGCCTCCTGAAATGTTTCTTCTGTTTTTGTCTTCCAGTTTTGAGTTTGTGTCCTCCAAATAGTTAACTCTGTTCTTGAGGATTTCTAGAGAGGTTTTCACTATTTAAATTTGGTTTGTATTTTCTGTTGCCTTTCTCTGTATACTGTCCATTCCTTTGCCAAATTCCAATTTCAGGTCATGTTTTGATTTTTTTTTAATTCTTCTTGGAAATCATTCTTGGATTTACTTATGTTTGCATCAAGCTTAAGCAGCTGGTTATTGAGATCCTCTATTTTTTAGCTCACCTTCAGATCATTTAACTCTCTTTTGATGCCTTTCTTGTTTTTGTCTATTAGGTCAAGCCAAGTGAAGAGAGCTGTGTGGATTTCATTCACGTGATTGTTTTTTTATTTTTTTTATTTTTGCTGTTTGTTTGTTTGTTGATTTGCTACAAGTTCTGCCATTTTCTTGGTTAGGGTCTCATATCTTATGTTTTAATTTTGGGGTTCTATTCCTGTTTTCTTCTCTATGTTTTCATTGGAGGCTTCCATTGTGGCACTAGGGAATCTTGTTGAAGCTCCTTCGGTGTGTCATTTCATGTTGTTTCTTTTGCTTTATTGTCTGCCCATCACAGTGTGAGATCTTATTTAATTAAGACAAAGAAATAGTTTCCCTTGTAGTGTCTTCAGTGAGTGTTATGTTTTGTGCTTGAACAGAGTAGGCTACTTATGGCTTTGTATTTTGTGATGTGCAGTTTGTGGAGGGTGTAAGTGGACCAGCTGCTCTGGGCTAGTGCTTACTACCTAAGATGAGATTGGAGGTCTGGAATCCCTTTGACCTGGTATCAGCTGTGTTTTTCCTGAGGCTCTGGGGCTGTAAAACTTGCCCTTGCTCTCCTACTGATCAAAAATGGGTAGGTTATGCCATATTCACTGATGTCCATTTGAAGGTGAATGCCTGATTTTCTTGTGTTCCCTTTCTGGGGTTGATGTAATGCCCTAAGTAGTCACTAGGAGTGTGACAGAGTGTTGGAGAGATGGTGGGGGTCTCTGGATTCCACAGCGCAGGCCAAATTGGGGAGTTAGCTGATGTGGGGAAAACACCAGGACTGGCCAAGGGGCACACACAACAGCACTGTAGCCATCACAGGTTATTGAGGGTTTGTGATCATGGGGAGCAGAGGCAGCCTTCAGGTCAGCCCACCAAGGATTCAAGACAGGGAGAATGAAAGCAGATGGGAGCATGGGTGTCAGGGGTCTCAGTTTGTGCAGCTTGCTGTAGGCAGGCACAGTGTGTAGGGTCTCTGGAATATAGACAAAGTGCATTCTGGCCACCACAGATGCCACTGATGGTGGGGGTTGGGGTAGGGAGTCAGGGAAGTACATTACAGACTCAGTGGGTCAGGAGCCTCTGAGATTCAGGGAAGTGTACCTGGACCACCAACAGATATAGGTGTGTGCAGACCACCCACAGATGCAGTGGGAGTCCCTTTGGGAGACAGGCAAGGCACCCAGGCCACCTATAGAAGCAGTTTGAGTGGGTCTGGGACAGACAGATGCATTGGGCAGGTTGGGGGGAGGGGCTCCAGGAGATAGGGAAAGTGTTCAGGCCACCTATAGAAGCAGTTAACATGGGTCTCCAACAGCCAAATTGGGGGCCTTCCGGAGACAGTGAAAGTTCAGGGGCCACTAACAGATGCATTGTGTGTGGTGTGGACCACCAACAGACTCAGTGGGGAGGAGTGGCCCTCTGGGAGACATGGAAGTGCCATCTTGCCACTCACATTGCAGTAGCAGGGGGCTCCAGGAGACAGAGAATGTGCTTGGCCCATGGCTGCCTTAGTCTGGAGATAGCAAAATGGGAGAACCTATTCTGGGAGTCAGGGGTGTGGTGGATGGGGTGAGTGGTTGTGGGGATCAGAGGAGTTATTGGGCTACCTGAGAGTGTGGAAATCCTCACATTCCCAAATATGACCCCCCGTGCCCACCCCTAGAGGTCTGCTAAGACATACTAAAATTGGAGTCCCACAGATCTTGCCTAATGTCACTCTGGGAGCTGAAGCATTATGAGGAGGATGCTATCTTGACCAGAAGTCTCTATTATTATCACTATTTTTTACCACAGCCAGTGTGATGTGTATTGTAAGATATCTTATGTACTGAAAAACAATCTCATTTATTATATTACAGTAGTTTTAAATTACAGAAATATTAATATGAAATGCATAAATTTTTCATAACGTACCTGTATTTATGTACAACTAATACTAAAGACTGCTTTAGTGACTTTTCAAATATCCTAAAACAGTCTTACTTTTCTTTGCATTTTTTTTTTTCCTGTCCAGGCTAGAAATGTGGCTAAATGGTTAATTTGCTTGCTAAATAAGCATGAGGATACAAATTTGAATGCCCAGAACCCAAATAAATATCAGCTGGGTATGACAGCCCACCTGGAATTCCAGCTCTTGGGTGGCAGAGATGGGAAATTCCCGAGCAATCTGATTAGCTAGACAAGCAAAATTTGACATGTCTGTGTTCAAGTGAAAGAGCCTGTCTCAGTATATTATGTGGAGCATGATCAAAGAAGATACAAAACATTATATGCTGTCCTCCACATGGATGTGCACACATACATGTACCAATATTCAAGCAAAGAACATACACACACACACACACACACACACACTCACACACCACACATACACATGCCATGAATACTTTCTAATTTCTTTTTTTTTTTTTTTTTTTTTTTATTTTTTTATTTTTTTTTTTTTTATTTTTTTTTTTTGGTTTTTCGAGGTAGGGTCTCACTCTAGCCCAGGCTGACCTGGAATTCACTATGGAGTCTCAGGGTGGCCTCGAACTCACGGCGATCCTCCTACCTCTGCCTCCCGAGTGCTGGGATTAAAGGCGTGCGCCACCACGCCCGGCTCAATACTTTCTAATTTCTGTAGTCTATGTTAATGCTATTTTATGGATGCGTGTATTAAACTTATGTCAGCCCACTAAAAATGGAAATGCCATTTAAAATATAGATAACATGTTTAATTGTAACACTAGCATATAATCAATATTTTAAGGTAAATAAATACACCTAAGTTAAATTGAATATCTTCAATTTAGTCTCTCATACTAAGATTGCAATCATAATCTTTACATATTGCTTAATATATGCATAATTTCCTTGGTGTTTCTATAACATTCTTTTTACAATAAATTTAAAGGTATGATCAACATAATGGTCCAAGCTGAGATGTACTCTTGTTGTTGATATGAATAAAGAGAAAGAACAGAAGCATCACTGACTGTGTGGAGGCTGATACACCATTAAGACATCATTAGTCAGGATGATCACTAAAGCTGAAGCTCCATCATTATGGGGGTGAGGAGCGGGAGGAACTAGGAGGAAAATCTGTGTAAGTATTGTGATTTTGGCTTCAGAAAGCTCCTACATATCTCCACCTGACTTCAGTGTCCTTGTGCTTCTCAATCACTGACATACCCTTTGTTTACCAAAGTTTAATATGATCTGATTTCCAATGATGTTGTGTTCTAGTGAAGTGTTCCAGATGTGTGAGCAAAGAATACATTTTAGTATCCCTTACCAGCTCCTGTTGTCTTGATGCTTAACAAGCACACACGTGAAAAGCTGATGGACTTTGCTAGCTATCTTTGTAATAATGAGTAAAGATCCAGGCTTGGAGTGCATATGACAGCCAATATCAGATAGATAGATGCATGGTAACACCACAATTCTAAATGAAGTTACCACATATTTGAATGTAGCTAGAGAAGAGATCCAAAGATTCATCTCTCAGCTGAAACTCTAAAGTATTTAGGGGAAATGGGTGTTGCATCAGAGACACAATAAAAGCAGAAGCTGCTGACATAGCAAATAGGGAAGAAAGGTGTCTCTCCTTCACTATTATGCATAAAGGGATATTGTTGAACACAATATAAATCACATCTCTGCTTAGGGTCTTCAAATAGAACATCATGTGATATTATTTTCATATGGAATGTTCCTCAAAGGCTCATATGTTAAGATTTGGCTATATATTGGAAATACTGGGAGGCTGTAGATATTTGACAGTAAGGGCAGCATGGGAGGCCCTTCATCATTTGTGGTGTGCCTCTACAGAAAACTGTAGGATATGGACCCTTTGCTTTCCTACATTTTGTTTCCTGGAAATTGGCGAACAATTTTACTTCATTGTATGTTCTTATTTTCAATTAAGAATTGAGACTTCCAAAATCTCTTATTATCTCATGTATTTTGTCACAGGAAGCTAACTTATAGACCATCCCATTGGGTTGGGTTAGCGATTATATTACTTTGGCATTATTTTAGGAGAGTGTAACTAACCCTAAATGGGAAATAAGAAAAGCATAGGTATTTTTCCTTTTGTATTGAAATTTTAATGCATGAACATACTGTAAAATGATCATAAACCCCTCCCATTATCATTTTTTGAGGCAAGCCCAACAGACTGCCTTTTTTGATGCAAGAGTGATACAATGAGACAGAGAGAGAGAGAGAGAGAGAGAGAGAGAGAGAGAGTTGGCATGCCAGGCCTCCAGCCACTGCAATCAAACTCCAGATGCATGTGCCCCCTTGTATGCATGTGGTACCTTGTGTGTTTATGTCTCTGTGTGTCTGGTTTATGTGGTGAGACCTGGATAGTCAAACATAAGTCCTTAGGTTTCACAGGGAAGTGTCTTAACCACTAAGTCATCTCTTCAGCCCACCCAATTACCCTCTTCAGTCCCACCCTCCACACCCTATTTAACTGAACCCCCTCGTCTTTTCAATTATGCCCTTATTCATTCTTCTTTCTTTTTTTTTTTTTTTTTACCCCCTTCATTTTCTATGTAAACAAGTTGAAGGGATCGGCATTGTGCAAATCTTGTGAAATAGGGACATACACAGTGAGGCCAACAATGCACCACTCACTTCAAGTCTACAGAATAGTATCCAAAGTACATCCCCAAACCCTCTGACTTTTACATTCTTTCAGCACTCTCCTACATTCTTTTAGCTCCACCCCCAGGGTGCCCTGAGCCTTTGAAAGTGAGATACTGATGTCACAGTGTTGACCTCTCACAGCCTCACTTTAGTGCTTCTCCACAGAATCCAAAGGCATCTCCAAAATTATGCTGCAATAAGAGTGTCACTAAGACTCTTTTTGTTCCCTGAGCCCTGGCCGATGTTATAGAAATGGCTCTTCTAAAACTGACACCTCGACTCACTTCTCATCAACATAATGAGTGTTGACTCTTCCCAGCTGTCACTGCCATCTGCTAAAAGAAGAAGTCGGGCTGAGGAGATGACTCAGTGGCTTACTGCAAAAGCCTGCTTGTTAAGGTTTCATTTCCCAGATGCAAAAGTGGCATATATATCTGCAGTGAATTGCAGCTGCAAGAGGACCCACATGCTTGCTGAAACACAAAGTATAAATAAATAAATAAATTTTAAAAAAGCTTTTCAAACAATATCACTGAACCATGAACATAAATATAAACATTTTGAGGACTATTTGATGGGTACAACATAACATTAGCCAAAGAGCAGTGGTAATTTCATCCCTTGGCCTATGACCTTCCCAGCCAAAGGCTTTTGACACAATTTTCAGTACAAGGCATGGATTCCTTCCCACAGACTGGATATCAAATCCAATGAGTGAGTATTTGGTTGCCCTGGTAACTGATGGCCCACTATTGCACCTGTGGCACATCTTGTCTGGCTAGTTGGTTGTGGGATCCACTGATGATTAAGACTTGGTAACTTTTCTCTCCCAGAAGCTGCATAGCACTTTAAAGCATTGTGGCAGCTACCCAGAAGGAAGGATGCACCCAAAGTAATTCCAATGACAATTGGCAGTGTCCTTCAATGAGCGGAATATATATCTTCATCGATAGGGCCTTACCAGCTAGTTCTGGTGGGCAACCAAGAGCACTGGTAATGTCCTGTGTGGTTTGGAAGGGAGCATAGTTCCTGGATCTCCTGGATCAACAACACATACCTCAGTCTCATGAGTGCTGGTTTTAACAGGTATGAGCCAACTTGCCTAGATGTTTCTTAATTGAATTTTTAACTTTTATTTATTTTTAAGACAGGAAGAGGCAGATAGAGAGATGGGCTTGCCACAATGTTTAGCCACCGCAAATGAACTCCAGACATATGTGTCACTTTGTGTATCTGGCTTACATGGGCCTTGAGGAATCAAACCTGGGTCCTTTAGTTTTGCAGGCAAGCACTTAACTACTAAGCCATCTCTCCAGCCCTCTTAATTATTTTAAACCAAACTTTTACTAAAATCATCAAAAATTTGTCTAAATATTTTATGGTTATTAATGATACACTGTACAAAATGACTAAAAGTTAATTCAGGGACTGAAAAAATTAGAGATTATTTATTACAGTATCTCACTGCATATCTGAGTCTAACTTAGAGAAAAACTCATTCTGCCTGCCAAGTATTGGAACTACAGGCTTGCATTGGGACATCTGGCAGATATTTTTAAGTTAAACGATACTTGGTATAAACACCTAATCTTTGGACTTTCTTTTCTGAAGGTCACCAGAAAATATTATAGGGTTATGTTTATTGACTATGGACATGTAGCATGAATTTAGCTTTCATTTAGTGTAGAACTTCTCTGAGTTTATATCTCTAAGGACATTTTATACATTAAGTCCCTCTATAGCAAAGGTTCACATTGTATAATTAATGTTCTGATAGTATTGCTAGGTAAAGAAACATTGAAATAAGTATGAAATATACTAATGAAAAAATATAGGACTTCTGCTGAAGATGGCGGCATAGTAACCGCGCCAAAGCAGACTAGGGGGAAAATCCAAAACAAAAAACAAAAAACAAAAAACAAAAAACAAAAAACAAAAAACAAAAAAAACAGCAAAATACACACTTTTACTAAAAAGTGAGGCATATAAGAAATTGAAATGGCAGCAAAGAAGTAGGAGAGATCCAGAGCCCACAAAGGCTGGCAGAAGTGGCTCCAGGAGGAGCAGCCAGTTCCCTGGGAACTCAGCTGCCAGGCTCAGCTTGAGCTGCAAGAAAAGCCAGGTGAGGGGATTTTCCACTCAAACCTGAGCTCTTTGCAAACTCAAGAAATGTGAAGGGAGAACGGCAGTGAACCACGGAGGAGCAGATCACAAGGTAGAAGAACACGTAAACCAGCGAGAGAACTAAAGCCAGCAGTGGCAGCCTACCCTCCCCCACTGCCAGTGCCCAGCTCTGGTGAGCAGAGCAGTGATCCAGTGACCAGGCCAGAATACTTGAACCCACCATGGACCAAAGAGGGACCCAAGCAGGAGAATAGCATAACTGAGACCAAAATCATCCCAAAAGGTACCCGGGATTACACCAGGTCAGTACCCACCTAATAAACCTGGTATATAGGGCTGAACCAAAAGTGCTAATTGCACCTTCCATATCAGGAAAAATTATGTGTTAAATATGATGGATGGTGAGGTTTGCCATTCTTAAACAGGCTATATATTGGGCTTGTTATTTGTTGCTTCTTGATTTATAGTGCCTTTGTTTCCTCTTCTGTTATACATTAGGGAAGGGTCTCACCTGGTCACCACACACCAGGAGGGACAGAGGATCTGGTTATCAAAATACCTACTCTTGGATAAATACTTTCTGCTGTTTTTCATTGAAAGTGTACATTATTTAGTTAAATTTTAGAAACTATCTGTATTTTGCTCTACTCAGCCAACTTGAATACTCTTATAGCAGGCAAAACCAACACCTAGGTTTAGTTTTGTAGATACTTTGAGAATCCTGAGAGCCACACCTAGCACCTTAAGCTCCTACCCTGAAGAAATATAACATTAGATTGATTGATACATCTAATAATACCCAGCTAACTAGAAAATCCAATCATTACACAATCCAGGATGCAAAAATATATACATCATAACACAAGAAACACCAAAAACCAAGACAATATTAACCCACCAAAAAGTATCAATGCATCAGAAATGACCTCCACTGAGAACGAGTTAGAGGAAGTGCCTGAGAAAGTTTTCAAAAGAATGATTATAATATTTTCAAAGAAGAAATCAAAGGAATCAAAGAAGACACAGGATGCCAATTTAATGAAATAAAGAGTCAATACTATACATAAAAAAGGAAATAGAAATAATAAACAAAAACCAGTTAGAATTACTAGCAATAAAGAACACAGTTAATGAAATAAAATGCTTCACATTAAAGCCTTGGAAAAAGAAGAACAAGGCAAACCAAAAATCAGTAGATGGGCAGAAATAATAAAGATTAGGTCAGAAATTAATGAACTAGAAACCAAAAACACAATCCAAAGAATCAATGAAACAAAGAGTTGGTTTTTTGCAAGGATAAACAAGATTGATAAACCCTTAGCAAATCTGACCAAAAGAAGGAGAGAAGACACACTAATAAATTTAGAGATGAAAAAGGTAACATCACAACAGATACCAGAGAAATTCAAAAAATCATAGGCACATATTATAAAAGCATATACTCCACTAAGTATGAAATCCTGAAAGAAATGGATGATTTCCTTGATTTATATGACCTACCTAAATTAAATCAAGATGAGATTAATCATTTAAATAGACCTATAACAAGCATGGAGATACAAGCAGTTATCAAAAATCTCCCCACTAAAAAAACTCCAGGCCCAGATGGATTCACTGCTGAATTTTACCAGACCTTCAGGGAAAAACTAACACCACTACTTCTGAAGCTTTTCCATAAAATAGAAAAAGAAGGAATCCTACCAAACTCCTTCTATGAAGCCAGCATCACACTCATACCAAAACCAGGTGAACATAGAACAACAACAACAAAAAAATAAAAATTATAGACCAATCTCCCTCATGAACACAGATACAAAAATTCTCAACAAAATGTTGGCAAACAGAATATAAGAATATATCAAAAAGATTATTCAGCCTGACAAAGTAGGCTTTATCCCAGAGATGCAGGGATGGTTCAACATATGCAAATCGATAAGTGTAATACATTATGTAAGTGGACTGAAGGACAAAAAACACATGATCATCTCATTAGACACATTTGAACAAATCCAACATCCTTCATGATAAAAATCCTACAGAGACTGGGAATAGAAGGAACATATCTCAATATAATAAAGGCTATTTATGAGAAGCCTACTGCCAACATATTAGTAAATGGAAAAAACTGAAAGGTTTTCCACTAAAATCAGAAACAAGACAAGGGTGTCCACTGTCCCCACTTTTACTTAATATAGAACTGGAAGTCAGCCATAGCAATAAGGCAAGAGACGCACATAAAAGGGATACAAATTGGAAAGCAAGAGATCAAGTTAACATTATTTGCAGGTGACATGGTTCTATGTATAAAGGACCCTAAAGACTCTACCAGCAAACTGCTAGAGCTGATAAACACCTACAGCCATGTAGCAGGATACAAAATAAATACACAGAAATCAGTAGCCTTTATATATGCTAACAACAAACACACAGAGGATGAAATCAGAGAATCACTCCCATTCACAATTGCATCAAAAAAAAAAAAAAAAAAAAAAGCATCTTGGAATAAACATAACCAAGGAAGTAAAGGATCTCTACAATGAAAACTATAAAACACTCAAGTGAGAAATTGCAGAAGACACCAGGAAATGGAAAAACATCCCTTGTTCCCGGATTGGAAGAATCAATATCATGAAAATGGCAATCTTACCAAAAGCAATCTACACATTTGATGCAATCCCCATCAAAATTCCAATGGCATTCTTCACGGAAATAGAAAAAAAAATCCAAAAATTCATTTGGAATCACAGAAAAAAAAAAAAAAAAACCCTCGTATATCTATAATAACACTGAGCAACAAAAATAAGGCTGGTGGTTTCACCATACCTGATTTTAACCTATACTACAGAGCCATAGTAACAAAAACAGCATGGTACTGGCACAAAAGCAGACATGTAGATCAATGGAACAGAATACAGGACCCAGATGTAAGTCCAGGTAGCTATAGCCACCTGATATTTGATAAAAATGCAAAAAATACTCATTGGAGAAAAGACAGCATTCTCAGCAAATGGTGCAGGGAAAACTGTATATATATCTGTAGAAAGATGAAAGTAGATTCTTCTCTCTCTCCATGCACAAGAATTAAATCCAAATGGATTAAAGACCTTAACATCAGACCTGAAACTCTGAAATTGCTGGAGGAAAACATAGGGGAAACCCTTTGACAGATTTGTCTTGGCAAAGACTTTCTGAATATAACCCCAATTGCTCAGGCAATAAAACCACAGATTAACCACTGGGACCTCATGAAATTACAAAGATTTTGTACTGAAAAGTACACTGTGAATAAAGCAAAGAAGCAACCTACAAAATGGGAAAAAAAAAAAAAACTTTGCCAGCTATATATCTGATAGAGCATTAATATCTAGGATATACAAAGAACTCAAAAAATGAAATAATAAGAAATCAAGCAAGCCAATTAAATAATGGGTATGGAGCTAAATAGAGAGTTCCCAAAAGAAGAAATGTGGATGGCCTATAATCATCTAAAAAAAATGGTCTACATCCCTAGTCATCAGGGAAGTGGAGATTCAAACTATGTTGAGATTCCATCTCACTCCTGTCAGAAATGCTACCATCATGAAAACAAATGACCATAAATGCTGGCTGTGATGTGGAAAAAGAGGAACCCTTTTACACTGCTGGTGGGAATGCAATCTGGTCCAGCCATTATGGAAATCAGTGTGGAGGTTCCTAAGACAGCTAAAAATTGATCTGCCATATAACCCAACAATAGCACTCCTAGTTATATATCCTAAGGACTCATCTCATTTCCTTAGAAGTATGTGCTCTACCATGTTTATTGCCCCTCAATTCACAATAGCTGGGAAATGGAACTAGCCCAGATGTCCCCCAAGTGATGAGTGGATAATGAAGATATGGTACATTTATACAATGGAGTTCTACTCAGTGGTTAAAAAAAATGAAGTTATGAAATTTGCAGGAAAATGGATCGGTCTGGAAAGGATTATACTAAGCGAGGTAACCCAGGCCCAGAAAGCCAAGTGCCACATATTCTCTCTCATATGTGGATTCTACCTACAGATGATTGGGCTTCTGTGTGAGAAGGAAAAAACTCAGTAGCAGAGGCCAATAAGCTAAAAAAGAGATATAAAGGGAAGAGAAAAGAATGGAGGGGGGTACTTAATAGGATATGCAAGTAGAAGAATAGATTACTGGGGGTGAAAGTGCCCAAAGTAAGGTCAGGGGAAGGGATTGAGTAAAGTAAAGGTGGAGGGAAGGCTAATCAAAATCTAAGAGGATATAAATAAATCATATGCAGTCCTCCATTTTTGGACAATGGAACACTCAGGAGCCATAGATTGTTGCTAGAAAATTTTCAGTGCCAGGATGGGATACCTTCCAGTGAGTTATTGGCCAGGGAGGTTCCTGATGCCTCCAAGACATTATAGGCCATTGCTGAGGTCCTTGGATTCCCACCAGGAACAGGGCTGCAAGGCCACTGAGAAATCCTGCTGGAACTGAGCTGATAACCTCCTCCATGTAGACCAGCTGACAGAAAGCTGGAAGAAGCCATTCTACATGCAATTCTATGGGAGAAAGTGATCACCAGTGAAGATACTCAACAGTGGACACTGCAAGCCTTATATTTGGCCAGCCAGGCCAAATGAGCCAATGGGTGCAATAGTGGCAAGTCTATCATGGTGGAGACCAACTGCCCTATAATTGGACTAGAGGCATGCTCCATCAGAGGGAATACATCCCTGATACTGAAAACTTAAAACAGGGGTAGTCATGAGCCCCAGGGCGGTAACATCCGCTGATGTCTGGATAAATGTATATACTATGCTTGTCAAACTGCCCAGTAAGCATTTCTCTTAATATTCATACCCTTATATTAATGCTACTCTCACTTTTGGTAGAGAATCTTCTCTTTTCAGATGGCAGTGACCTTGGGAGGAATCAGAAGGTATCATGGTGCTGGAAAGAAGCGACTGGAGTACTAAGAAGTATCTCAATCACACCTTCCAGGGCTCAGGGTCTAATGCGGAAGAGGTGGTGGAAAGGATGTAAGAGCCAAAGGAAGGGTAGGACTCCTTACAAAGTACTCCCTCCAGACATAAAATGGCCTGAATATCCATGACCTCACAGTGCCTGACACTACCTGCACAAGACCATCACAAGAGGAGGAAAAAGATCATGACATCAAAATAAAAGAGAGACTAATTGAGATGGGGAGGAGATATGATGAAGAATGGAATTTCAAAGGGGAAAGTGGGGGGAGGGAGGGTATTACCATGGGATATTTTTTATAATCATGGAAGATGTTAATAAAAATTGAGAATAAAAGAAAAAAATATAGCTAAGAGTATGTGTTTTGACCAGGAAAAATTTATAATAATTTATTTATATTGGCAATATATTTTGTAGAAATATATTTTAAAATGTAGAAGTTGCTGTTATTGGAGAGTACTATTAGGAAGATGACTAAATACAAATTTCCAGCACTCATTCCCTCAAAACAACACCTATAAATGATGATGCATTTCCATGTGAGCCAAGTAACTGAAGAGAAATTACAACTTCTAGATACAACAGAGAAGTAAGCCACACTGAAGAGGACAGGCAGAAAAGTGTTTCATTACCTTATGTCCCAGAACAACAGTACAGGGTAGAATGAATGGCTCCATTTGATTGGAGAGCAAACCAAAACTTATCTAATCATATATTTATTGGCATTAAGCAGATATGTTTTTAAGGAAGCAATTTATATCAATTCAGTTTACTCTGGCTACATTTCCTCATTGTGGTACATATAATATAATATTAATAAAGTATTATATTTCACATTAATAGTGATACTTTATTCCATGATGTTTTAAGTGAATTTTTATTTGTGATTTTATGTGAACTATGGAATATAATAATTTCAATGTGTTTAGAATGAAATAAAATCTTTACCATATTAAAGATAGATTAATTCAATAAATATTCTTAAAACATAATAAAATAAATCCAAATGATTTATATTAAATTTCAAGCTCTTGTTCTCAAGTAAAGCATTTAACACTGTTTAATATTTAAATGTCAGATTTATAGAATTAATTAGCTGAAATCATTATAATACTTAAACATCACATAGCACTTTTCCATGTAATTGTCTCATTGACCTTATTTAATGTGATGGAGTAATCTTGCTCTTAATATAAGATCACAACCTTTTTATGAAAAAAATCTGAGTACTCATGATTCATTATCTTATCACCAAAATTAAAGATAATAGTGAAGAAGTTTGATGAATTAAAATATTTTTTATATTAGGAAACATTAAATAAAATATATTTAATGAAATTAATAAATTTACAAATTCAAATTGTATCTCACATGCTAGTTAAAATGTGCTGTAAATATCTTTGATATGTTGTTATGTTAATATTTATTATTTCTGTTCACACCAGACTAACTTCCACCTGTCAGTGCTATCATCGTCCCTGAAGGTGTTCTGTGCCCTCTGCAACCTGCTGTATTGCACCACAATAGCACCATCTTGCAATGCCACTGAACTAACAAGCCCTGGGGACCTTCTCTAGGCCAGCAATTGAAAGGAGTTAATGCAGATGTACCTTGGGTCCCTGACTTTCAGGTGCTACATCTTGGTGCTGGGTTCTCTAAAGGATGTAGGTTAGCTCCCAAGAAGACTTTGTCTTCATGTGTTCATTCTGTTAACTTGCTTAGTAAGGAATGCTATATTGGTTTACTTTCCTTATCTGTCTCATTTCTCCTCCCCGTCCATCCCACTCTTCCCTGGGAAATTCTAAATAATTTTATGCAAATCTTCATATCATTGTGCCTATGGAAACGCAAAATAATGTACACTGTTATGTAAATTTTTATCTGAATGTCTTTCATGTAGGTTTAAAAATAAATACTCCATAAGGAAGCATTTTTGAGTTTCATATAAGAATTCTTGGAGAATTAGATCTCTCTATGAGGGAGCACCCTAAGTTACACTGGTGCTCATATGAATCTGTTTGTGGACCTCATTATTTTGCTGAGGATGCCACACCATATTTCCTTTTTGACCATCATCTAGAGACAGGATACCTCAGTTACACATTAGACTAACTGTATAGTACAGCTATCACTTTCTCTCTAGAAAATAAACATGAAAATGTTACTCATATTTGGATCAGTGTGAAGCACAAACTAAGTCGGGAGAATTCCCAATGTCCAACTTAATGCAAATATTCTTTATTTTTTTATTATTTATTTTATTTTTTTGGTTTTTCAAAGTAGGTCTCACTCTAGCCCAGGCTGACCTGGAATTCACTCTGTAGTCTCAGGGTGGCCTCAAACTCACGGCAATCCTCCCACCTCTGCCTCCCAAGTGCTGGGATTAAAGGCATGTGCCACCATGCTCGACAAATGCAAACATTCTTTTGTTCCTCGCTAGCATTTTTTTTTCCTTCATTAATGAATATTTTTGATGCAGCAAGGTTCTAAATGTTATAAAATAAAACAAATATAAAGGAAAATGTCTAATAGTGGAGAGAAGTTCCATATTGTCCTTGTAACTATTTGGTTTTCAGATCTGAATATTGTGAACATGGTAGAAATAATATCCAGTCTGTGTCTAACAGAGAAGTTTATTTGATAGGTGGTGTTCTCCCATATTACAGTTTGGATCTGGAATGTTCCCCCAAAGATGGTTTGTTAAAGTGTTGGTCTTCTACATGGTATTATGGGGAAATGTGGATCTTTTAAGAGAATGGTATAATAGGAGGATGAATGATCATTGGAGTCATACCTTTGATGGTGATATTGGAAGCCAGGTGATTTCTCCCACTCTCTTTGCATCCAGACCACCATGAAGTAAGCAGCTTTCTCTGTCCCCTTTCATCCAGCATTTTGCTTGCCTCTGCTGTCCATAAAAACAGTAGAGACAACCAAGCCTGTACTGAAATCTTTCAAGTCATGAGCAAAACTAAACACTTCTTCCAATTTTGTACTGGTGAGGGAAAGCTCACATGCTGTTTGTTCATGTTCAGCAGCTAGTCCTATCATTTATATTGATCAGACAATTTACAGTGAAGGGTTATTTGTGTGACTCAAACTCTTTCCTCATTCCATTTACTGTTCTTTCCTCAGGTAGTACCATAGATAGGAAACCAGAATCAAAAACAATGGACCCCATAAGTTCAAAAATAGTGCTCGGTTTAGGCCAGATTTGACCCCAGCCTGTAGTATGCAGATATGTTCCTGGACATGTTTGAATGGAAACTAACTACAAAGAATGAGTTACCAAAGGGTGGCTAAGGGAAAAGAGACTATTTCTTGGACTGTGGTGTATCTGAAGCCCGATGTCTGTGAGAATCCTAGATTTCCAAGTGCATGCACAGGACAGGATGTATCTACCTCCAGATAATTAGAATCCTAGGTTGATAAACTGTTTCTACCTTTGCATTCAAAAAGATACCCGTTAGTAAATGAGATACAAGATATATACAAATACCAATCTTGGTCTCCCAAAACATTTATCTTCCAAGATATAATAAATACAATGTAATCAGCCTATTGTGAGCCACTAGTAAACTCAGACTTGTAGAGAAGTCATTTTCCAATGTGCACTCTGCAGCAATAGCACTACATATAAACTATGTAACATTAACTCATATATTACTGAAATGCCAGTCATTGTTATTACCACCAGTTAATTATTCCATTTGAGTAGTGCCAGTGTGTAGAGAAGGATACCAAATGATGTAAAGGAGATTATGTTGTCACATACCTAATAAGAGCTTCCACTTTGGTACATGTCCCTTGGCCGTTCACCTTGCATCATATTCCCAACATTTAAGGCATGTCTTTTCACTTCTTTCACAGTCCCTTATCATTTTCTTAAGCTTTGTTCCTTCAACACAATGGCCATATATGCCAAGCATCAGTGTCTCAGGCTATTTGTTTATTGCTATTTTTCCTTAATGAAAAAACTATATTTTCAACATCTTCTTTTGTCTCCCTCTCTCATCCACATTCCACTGAGCAACCCTTATGTCCAAATGTTCCAATACTCTTCCATTTTGGAATCCAAATACTCTTCCATTTTGGAATCTCTTAAATTTTTTTTGGTCTTCTCTTATCATCCATGATAAAATCTTGAAAGGCCTAATATTAAGCAGTTCCTATGCAAGTACAATAGCTGCTTGTAAAGTCATGAATGCAACAACCATTTTGTGTCTAGAAGACAGTGGGGCAAAACATTCCTTCCCATTTTTTGGTTCTAACATTCTTTCTATGACCTCTTCTGCAATAGTCCCTGGGACTGGGAGGATATGATAGAGATGTCTCATTAGTAATGAACACCCAACTGTAAATTCATCTCATCACTTACATGAGCTTTGGGTCTCTCCAGTAGTCACTGCCATCCAAAAGGATAAAGTTTTATCTTGATCACACCTTCCAAGGTTCAGGGTCTAATGTGGAAGAGGTGGCGGAAAGAATGTAAGAGCTAAAGGAAGGGTAGGGCTCCTTACAATGTGCTCCCTCCAGACAAAACGGCCTGGATATCCATGATCTCACAGTACCTGACACTACCTACATGAGAACATCATAAGAGAAGAAAAAGATCATGACATCAAAATAAAAGAGAGACTGATTGAGATGGGGAGGGGATATGATGAAGAATGGAATTTCAAAGGGGAAAGTGGGGGCAGGGGGGTATTACCATGGGATAGTTTTTATAATCATGGAAAATATTAATAAAAATTGAGAAAAAAATAGTTAGAAAAAGGATAAAGTTTTATAACAAAAAAATGAAGATAACATGATTATGTGTGGGCATAAACTTTATTTATTTGGAAGGCAATTTGGTGGGCACACTATATCCATTTAATAAAATAACAGTGGTACCACCCCTCTAGGGCTAATGGCCTTAATAATCATAAGGTTTTGACAAGATTTTCAGTACAAGGTATAAATTCTTTAGCACAGAGGCAGTCTCAAATCAAATCAGAGATCAATTGGGTATCCATAAATAGACATACCACTGTTGCACTAGTGGGCACATCTGACATAGTTGGCCAGTTATGTAATTTGGAAGGTCTTCTGCAGGTTAACACTGTTGATGGCTTTCCTCCCCAAACAGCCTGTATAGTACTAGGAAATCTAATCTGCCATAGTTTGCCATTCAGTTCTAATTTATTTATTAGTATCCTTCAGTCAAAGAATGTGGTGTCTTTAACAATAGGGTCTTACCTTTTACCATCTAGTTCTGGTGGGAAGCTGAGAACTCCTCTGGACCAGTAACTCTTTGGGAGCTATCCCACCACTGGCACTGAAAATTTTCTGTAAAAATCTATGATTTCTGCAAGCAGCATACTCTGGAAGAGTATAACTAGTTATCAAATGCACTCTTCTTGTACTAAAGTCTAAAAGTTTTCTCTATTGTTCTCTTGTTATAGCTTGTAGTAGAAGCTTCATACAAAATAACACGTGCAAAACAAAATGTAATAAACTGTGTCTGCTGAGTAAGTACGCCAAAGTGAAAGAGTGTGGGAATGACTATATACATAGGAGTGTTGAGTTTTATTTTCTTGATTTTGGATTCTAATGTAAACTTGTTGTCGCTTAACCTCATTGTCAATCTGATAAGATTTAGAAGCACCATGGAAATGAATCTCTGAGCATGCCCATGAGGGAATGTTACATTAGGTTATTGGAGTTGCAATGAGCCATTCTAAATGTAAGTGGTGCCAGTGGATGGACTACAGTTCCAGACTGCATAAAAACAAGGAAGAGCGCCAGCCTTCATCACTTTCTATTTGGTGGATGTAATGTGACCAGCTAATTCATCTTGCCACCACATCTTCCTCTCCATGATGGACTGTTACATTAAACAGTGAGCCAAAACTAAGCCATTCTTCCCTTAAATTGCTTTTCTTGGTATTTTGTTGCAACAATGAGAAAATGTCAATTGTAATAGGATCTCCTAAAATTATAAACGGAGCTGGAGAGATAGTTCAGCACTTGAGGCATTTGCTTGCAAAGTCGAATGATCCCCAGTACCCATGTAAAGCCAGATGCACAAAGTGGTACATGCACCTGTAGTTCATTTGCAGTGGTTGGAGGCCCTGGCATGCCCATTTTCTCTTTCAGTCTCTTTTCTCTCTATCTCTCCCTGCTTGTAAATAAATAAATACTAAACAATATATATATATATATATATATATATATATATATATATATATATATATATAATGGGAAGCTCAGACAACAAAAACTCATTATTGTAAAACATTCCAGCAAACTCTTCCCCCCTTAATATCAATTTTGAGTTTTATGCAAACTAACATTACTGGGAAAACACAAACAGAAGTCTTACCCTTAGATAAATTATAATGAAAGGAAAAATATAAGTGAATAATTAGGAGTAAACTAAGCCTAGAACTCTTTCTTGAACAACAGAATTCCAAGCAAATACTCATCACCTAGAAAGAAGAATGTAGAGTATCAATAACTGATAGGGAAACTAGGGAAAAAAAAGAAGGAAACTGTAAATTTAAACTCCTTTTATGGAATGATTATGTCATAGTGACTTTTTTTTAAATTTAGGTATAAGTGTCTTGCTCTAGCTGTTAACTAGGACCAGAATAATTTGAATATATGATTTTTAAGAATATAATTCTATATGTTATGTAATTCATGGTGCTAAACTAACTTATTTTTATTTATAAGTGTATTATATTTGTACTGTTGTCATCAAAAGCACATTTTGTACAATGTCTTTGGTGTTAATAATCAGTTAATACTTGTGATATATTCAATGTCTTGGCAAGACTACTATACTAAAGAAAGTATTAAAAACTTTGTTAATCAGTGCTGGAGAGGTTACTTAGCAGTTAACCCACTTGCCTGAAAAATCTAAAGATCCAGGTACTGGATACTGATCCACATAAGCCAGAAGCCTAACAACAGAATTTCAATTCCCAGTATCCATGTAAGTCAGATGCACATGATGACACATGCATCTGGAGTTCGTTTGCCATGGCTAGAGGCCATAATTCAACCATGATCACCCTTTATCATCTATCTCTCTCATAAATAAATAAATAATTACTTCCTTAAAATTTAATTTAGAAAATTTATGAATAAATAAATATTCACTCATAATATTGCTATTAATGTATAGGTATTAATCTGGTACATGTCCATAAATGCTACATCAAATATATTAATTCTATAACTATCTTGAATACATACATAAGAGCAATTATAGATTAAGGTAATATAAGACCAACAGCTATCATTGTAGTGTTTATTAGAAATGATTGTGGAAGCTAAGAATGGTGATGACAGCCTATGCTCCCAGAACTCTGGGTGTGGAGGAAGGAAAATTAGGAGTTCAAGACTAGCATAAAGTGTATAATGAGGTCAAAACCAGCTTGGGCTACATGAAAACCTGACTGAAAGACAAATATGTTTGTGTATACTTTTTTAATTACCTATTCCTGTGTCCTACACCAAGTACATATGGTTGTATAAGTAAAAAGTGAGGGATAATAAAAATGCTATGCATGCTTTTAATATCTATGTGCAGTATCATAATAAGCTTTAAATATAAAGATTTTTTAATCTTTAGCGAACATTTCTTCCACGTACTAACATATATCATTTAAAATGGAAGTTGAATGAGCTAAATGGAGTTGAATGCAAATTTATGGTGATTCATTTTATTGCTCAGAAGAAAAAATAACAGCTATTCATACTAATCAAAGCTACTGCTAAGTTTTATTCATATTCCTCTTTACAGTTCGTGAACACTGGAACACAGCATTTTGAAGCCCATGAAGCTGTATTAGTGGTAATAACCCATGCACTTAGTGCCTTCCAGTTGCCATGAGTATAGAATTAGATACATGAACAGATACAACCTAGTAAGTGGGGTTCCTGCTCTCTAGTACAGCACATTTGAATTTCATGTATTCACTGCCCAAATATTCACCATCATATACCACAATAAGTGAACACACATTTATGAAAATGTTAATGTGAAAATCATAGCCTAGAAAATGGGTGGACTTCTTTGTAGTAAACTTATACAATTAGTTTAGCTCCACACAATAGTCTTTTTATAGAGAGAATTAGCATAGACGCAAATAGTAAATTCCAATATCACCAACAGTGAAACATTTGATGAAGTGGAATCTAGTTATTCTGGCTATCTTGAAAAGTGAAAGCATAAGATAAATTATTAGACTACTAGAATAAAATATATCTTATAGACAGTATATCATTGTTTGTAACTAATTTTACCAACATAGTTTGTAAAACTGTTTTAAAATAAAACTTTCCTTTCCATAAACTATGCTGATTATAATGTAAATAGTTCATTATTTCTGAAGAGAAATTATAGAAATAGAAATTAGAATTAAGATGTTGTTTTGATCATTTTTATTATTTAAAAAAATAATATCTATTTTTGACACATTTTTTATTTGTTTAATCATTTGCAAGGAGAAAGAGGAAGAGAGAGAGAAGAGAGACAAAATTGGCATGCCAGGGACTACAGCTGCTGAAAATGAACTCCAGATGCATGTGCCCACTTGGTGCATTTGATTTTATATAGGTACTAGGGAATCAAACTTAGGTCATTATGCTTTCTAGGTAAGTGCCTTAAGTATTAAGCAACCTCTTCAGACCCAAAATAATTTTAAAATATATCATTTGAACATATGTTATAGATACTGTATGACAAAAGTAAATACTATATTTTATTTTCTGATGTTCTCTTAATGAAATAATAGCATTAGAATATAAAAAGTTATTGGAGTATAAGTATTTTTAAATAATCCACACTTTGAGTAATTTCAGTTTTCTACTAATAATAAAAAAGACAGTACACAGCATCAAAGAAGGAAAAGAAATTCATAGGCCTATATTACAGCCAAGAGGAAAGCAACTGCAGCTTGTGCATGCTGGAATTATAATATGGTAATTCTTAATTTGTTCAAAAACTTAGAAGAAAAACACAAGATATGGGTATATGGGAGAAAATTCTGAACAGGCCAATAGAAATTAATTATAACTTTTAGTTTGGGGATGAAATTAACATAAATATTGCTACTGCTACTAATACTGAAATGAAAGAAACTGTTAAATGGACATTACAGATTAATGAGGCCTCAAGAAAATTTTATCTGATAGAAACATCAAGACAAGACATGCCTTCCAGTGCAATAGTGTTATGATGGTGACAAGTATAACCAAGAGTTCTATGCCCCAATTCACAGGGAGTATCTGTTTCAAAATGGTTTTTGATGAATGATGTTGAGTGTTTTCATTGTTAAGAAATGTCTTTGATACCATAAACACAGCCAACACAATGCACACAGAATGAGAGAAACTCTTTACCAGATTTACCACGAACAGAGGCCTAATATATCGAATCTACAAAGAATGCAGAGAACTGAGCAACAAATAATCAAACAAGTCACTCAAAAAATGGGGCAGAAAACTGAATAGGGAATTCTTAAAGAAAGAAATACAAATGACAAATACCAAAGAAATACTCAACATCCTTAACCATTAGGGGCAATGCAAACTAAAACAAGAAGAATCAGCCTTACTCCAGTCAAGATGGCAATCACTAAAATATCAAACAACAATAAATTTTGACAAGGATGTGGGACAAGAGCAAACCTCATTTAACTACTGGTAGGAGTGCAAACTTATACAGACACTGTGGAAATCAATATGAAGGCTCCTGCAAAAGATGAAACAGCTACAAGCTGATGCAGTCATTCCTCTACTGGGAATCAGCTCTGAAGGCTCCTCGCTTTACTGCAGAGACATTTGCTCAACCATGTTTATAGCTGCTTAATTCACAATAGATAAAACTATAATCAACTCAGATTCCCATTGTTTGAGGAATGCATAATAAAGATGTGGTACTGATACACAGTAGAATTCTACTCTGCACTAAGAAAAAAAATTATATAATGAAATTTGTAGTAAAATGAACAGACCTGGAATAGATCATACTAAGCAAACTCACACAAGCATAGAAAGACAAATGCTGCATGTGCTCTCCTCTGTGTTTCCTAAACTGGAACATCTTGAGCTGGAGGCACACTTGACAGACAATTTAAGGGATGGATAAGAGGGATAGAAGGAATTGCAGGAAGGTGAATGGGAGGAAGGGGGGAGATACACATAACACCCATTCAAAAATTAATTGATACCAAAGAAACCTTCCTCCTGGATAGCAAACTAAAAGATATAACTCTGATTAGGTGAATGGGGGTAGGGGGTGTCATCTGGTGAGAAAGGTCCAGGCGAGAGGGTTAGGTAAAGCCTAATCCTAAAGCATTTGGCTCTTGCTTGTGACTCCCAGTAC
This sequence comes from Dipus sagitta, assembly GCA_036346955.1. Lineage (NCBI taxonomy): Eukaryota > Metazoa > Chordata > Mammalia > Rodentia > Dipodidae > Dipus > Dipus sagitta. The sequence continues at coordinate 85,734,498 of CM070771.1, read as the reverse complement.
CAGAAATTGATTACAATCTATGTAGAGCTGTTGACTAGAGAGACTTATGAGGTCCTCAAAACAGGACAGGCTTCTGTCATAGCACTTGATTATTCATCTGAGGTAAAAGATATGACACTATTTCTGAAGACGCCACATGCTTTAGACACAGTGATGTGACTGGAGCTGCAAAGATGCCACTTCCCAGATGGTTAATCCATATAGTGTTGAAAATCACTACATGAACTGCTGAGGGAAAATGACCAATGATGTTGTGAGTAAGCAGGGGATGTTGCTGTATGAAAGCACCAAGATATACACTTATGCAATAGTGGCACACAGCCTGGGTGGGCAACCAATGCATCACTGTTTGGCTGTGAAATGTGCTCAGTGGAAAGGAAAAAAATCCATAGCTAAAACTAGGAACCAAGTCAGAATCATATACAGACCAAGATTATGAACTCCAATGAGAATCTCCCACATGTCTTTGTCCAAAAGTGAGGCTACATCCATCAAAATCTCTAAATCAACAATGATTATCCCTTTTAACCTACCCTGATCTCTCTATTGAAAAATCTGAAGTAAGAACAAGCAAAGTCTATCAACAAGACAAGGATAGATATCATACTTCCTATCAGCAGATGAAACACCCCTCCCACAGCAGTTAGGGCCTGGGTGAAACCACAGAGGAATTGGCAAGATGAGCAAGGGTGCTGCTTCCACAATGAGCCTGACAACTTGCACCAATGTTATGGAGACAGACACTGGCGGTACTCAAAATGCACCAAAGCAGAAATCCAGAAACTTCTGAGAGCTCAACACTAAAGCAAACTTAAAGCATACCCACCAAGACTCAGGGAATTTTGTGGAAGATAGGGTGGAATGAATATGAGAGCCACAGAGTGGGAGGGAATACCAGAGACTTTGCTTCCCTATTTTCTTTGTCTTTCATTCCTGTCACGTCTACCTGACATTCTTCTCTTCTGTGAGGAGTTCACTTAAGCAATTCTTTTTTCAGAAGGCCAGTAAAATCTGTAGGCTCTCATGTAATATATCTGCAATATTTTTATTGTAGGTACTTTTGATAATAATTCATAAAATTTCATGAATTTATTATAATAATCATTACAAAAAGATTTCTGTTAAATTATTAAATATATGGAAACAAACACATTGAGATATTGTCTGAAATGTGGTGTTTTAGGAATACAACAAAGCAATAGGATCTGTTACTTTATTATTGTTATCAAAAATTGCATGACCATAAGTGACTTAAGAGAGGGAAGAGTTTGTTTCAGCGTATGTTTCAGGGGTATATAGTCCATAATGGTTGGAATTACATTATGAAAGGAATAGGAAGCTGCTGTTCACTTTGCAGCACAATCAGCAAACAGAGGACATGAAGAAAGTGGAACCATGCTATAGCATACCAGTGGCTCACCTCCTTCAGCAAGAATAGACCCCCTAAAGGTTCCACAACCTTCAGCAATTGGAGCCTGCAATGAGACACCAAGTCTTTAAACATATAAACTACTGGGGAATACTTTACATGCAAACATTAAGAGCTTATGAACATTTATACTGTTGTAATTTATATTTTTAATCATAATCCTGTTCCATGATATTAACAATAATGCATTCCAAAAACCATGAAACAGTTATAATTGAGAATTATTTTTTGAGGAAACAAGAATTACATGAGAAAAATAGTTTCTACAAGAGTTATCTAAGTCTATTAAAATAATGATCCAATTAAGAGGACAAATAATATTAATATGAACATTTAAATATTTAAAATGTACCATATCAAGTTTAAACAGACTAACCTTTTTCAACAATGTAGCCCACAAGGAAGAACTGAAGTGAGTCCCATTGGCTCATATTCACATTCTCTCTCTCTCTCTTTCTTTCTCTCTTACATACCCATGATACAAATATCATATGTAAATATTAGTACATAAAATACAGTTCTGTGTGTAGAGTTCCGGTTAAATAAGTAAGTTAGGGCTGGAGAGATGGCTTATTGGTTAAAGCACTTGCCTACAAAGCCAAAGAACCTCAGTTTGATTTCCCAGGGTATACATAAGCCATATGCACAAGGTGATACATGCATCTGGAGTTCATTTGAGGTGACTATACCCCTCTTTCTCTGTATCTGTCTATTTCTCTCTCTCTCTCTCTCTCTCTCTCACTCTCTCAAATAAATACATAAATAAAAATGCCTTAAAATAATAAAATTAATTTTGTGTCAAAAATATTTTTGTTTTTCTATAAATAATAATATTGCTCATAGTACAATGAATGTGTCTGCCATTTATTATGAAACAGTAAGAAATAATGTTTTTCAAACTATAGCAGTTAAATACTATAAATAAAAGTATAGTAGATGTTTAATTATATATATATATATATATATATATATATATAATCAATTATTTTATGTGCACATTAATGCTTTATAAATTCCGAATATGAGTTACTAAAAATGTTTGAAATTTCAAAAACCTAAAAGGATGAGCTAAATGAATGGCTCATCAGATGAAGCATTTGTAGTTTAAGCAAGAGTACCTGACTTTGGAATCCCAGCACCCATGTAAAAAAAAGAAAAATCCAGATTTTGTGGCACACATATGAGAGCGCCGATATCCCTGAGATACTTGTTTTAAGAAAAGAGTCAAAAATAGGAGATATTTTGTGTACAGTTAGACTGTCAAAAGCAGAAAAATGAACAATGTGAGACCCTACTCAGGCAAAAGATCCAAACAGATACAGCTTCTAATAAGAAAGGGTTTGTTTTTGTGCTATAATTTTGAAGGGAAGCTTTATCATGATAGTGAAGCATGACTTGAGCAGACATCCCCTTATCAGTAGGGAGGAAGTAGAGATAATCTACTAAATCCAGCAATCAGTGCAAGGCTAAGACCCTAAGGCCAGCTCCCAGTCCTACACTTCCTCAAGCAAAGCTCTACCTCCCTGGGGCTCCACTGGCTGTGGATTAAAGATAAGGCTTAATCACAAACACATTAGGTTATGTGTACATTTTATATCCAAACCTGCATGGATACTAAATTAACCAAATATACAATATATGCTTAGGAACATTTGTTTGAAACAATTTTTTTTTCTTTGCTTAGATCTCATTTTACAATTTATAGGAATGTTCCTAACAAGCACATTAAGTGGAAAACTTGTAAAAGTTGGCTATAAATTGGGCTCATTCAGGCACAGTAAAAAGAATGCCCAATGTTCATCTCCAAAAAGACAATTCACAATTGGCTGGCTGTTGATTTTAGAATCTCCCTAATGCTTTTTTAAAATATTTTTTGTTGAAAGAAATTATCTTATTATATCCAATTAATTGCATGTATATTTTAAAATTTGGTCATATAATTTCAAGAATAATGCATGGTGAAATGTATCATTTGCCTTAAAAAAATCCTTCATATAACATATTAAACCAGTTCATTTATTTATTTATGAGAGAGAGAAAGAGAAAGAAAGAGAAAAAGAAAGAGAAAGAAAAAGAAAAAGAGAAAGAGAAACAAGAGAAGAGAAGAGAAAGTGAGGAAACACTGTATAGCCATTGCAAGCAATCTCCAGCCACATGCACCACCTTGTGCATCTGGCTTATGTGGGTACTGGGAAATAAAACCTGGGTCCTTAGGCTTTGCAGGAAAGAGGCATAAACACTAAGCAACCTCTCCAGCCCTATTATCCACTTTTATTAAAATAGCAAAACAATTTGACTTATGTTTCCCCACAAAGAATGTATAAACAGATTTATTGTAATTTTAGCAGGATTAATTCCAAAATGGAGGTGAAACCAATTTCAACAGCTCCTTAAATTTACTCATAGCAAGTATATGGTTTGGTCTCTTCATTATTCTCTATTTACTGTGTACATGATAAATTAATTGAATTATTTTATAACCATTTTAATTAATTTGTATTCATTTAGAATTATTTTTAAATTTAGGCTTACCAAATTGATATATAGAATATTGTCATCAGCATATTACTTACATAATTTGATAAAAATGAAACTATTCTAACTAAAGTTTGTGTGTATTCTCTTACATGATATTTCCCACTGTCAACTAAATGCTCATGCAAATAGGAATGGGAAAATGACTGAGCTGGTAAGATTACTTGCTGAAGAAGCATGAGGACCTGAGTTTGAACTCTGGCACCCAGCTAAAAACCTGGAAATGGCAGAAAAAACCTAGAACCCCAGTGCTATGAAATTAAAGACAGAATTGTTGAGGAACCCACTCAGGCAGTCTAACTGAAAAATGTCAAGGGTTTATTTACTTCATTGTCAGACTCTGACCTAGGAAAATAAGGTTGAAGAGCTATAAAAGGGACTCTCAAAGAATGACTGACCTCTCCAATGCATCTATGTACACACAAACAGCACAAGTATTGCACACACACACACACACACACACACACACACATTTCTGTAAAGAATTTTTATTTACATATATTTTCCTTTAATATTATTATTTTGTATGCCATAAATACCTTGCAATTGTGCTCATTCTACATTCATTTGTCTCAAATATTTCCTTAATACTATATTTTGTTTGTCTTTAATAAATGCTACTTTTAATTAATATTGTATTTTAATATTGAATTTTTACTGTTTTTTTTCAGAATATGCCTTATTACTTTCCCTTGTATTTTCTTTTAAAACAGTGACTATTATATTTTCAAATTTTCCTGTTTGCCTATATGTGAGAGATATGCTCAAGTATACAAATTGAAATTTTGTATTTAATTATGCATATTTCTATACTATGTATGTATGTATGTATGTATGTATATGCAGATACATACATATGCATATATATTATATAATATTATATTATATATATATATATATATATATGTGTATATATCAGTTCATTTTATTAGACTGTGTCTTACTGTTTACAGAAATTGAGTTTTGCCAGTTTTATAAGAATAAAATATTGTCTCACTTTAGTTTTAACTTTTGGTTTACTTGTTACTAGTGAAGCTTAACACATTAAAAGTTATTATAAATCTAAATTACATTATCTCTTGCTAGTGTATTCATAACAAATACATTGTGTTCAATTTATTTCTGAATTTTACAATGCCTGCATTTATGTATTTCTGTGTTATTTGTATTTCTGTATATGTATAGATATTTTAATTGAGCTGGCTGCAAATACTTCAATGATCCACTCCTCTAGTAAGAATACAAGTTTATGTTTTTCTGTATTCTTTATTTATGCGCTTTTACTATTTGCCTACCAATAAACCATGCATGCATTGCCTATGATTTTCTGACCTGTATTCAAAGGAACATGTGCTATGACTTCATTATCAAACCTGAGTAAATTCTTCAATGATTATGAACACCAAGTTGGGAATTTTTTTTTTTTTATGTAATGTGTTCTTTTCTAGGAAAATGTCACTTGCATTTGAATAAGTTACATCATTTACTTTTGTAACTTACCAGAATAATTCTATAGTTTGTTTCAATTTAATTTGTTTCATTTGCAAGAAGAGAGAGATAGAGAAAGAGAAGAGGCAGACAGAAGGACAATGGGTATGCCAGGGCCTCTAGCCACTGCAAACAAATTCCAGATGCATGCTTCCTCTTGTGCATCTGGCTTACATGGATACTGGGGAATCCAGGCTGGGTCCTTTCACTTCACAGGCAAGTTATCTTAACCACTAAGCCATCTCACCAGCCTAATTCTATAGTTTTTTTTAAATTAATTTTTAGAGGTGAAAAAAATAGCTGTGCTATTAATTACTTACATGCTTAAAACTATTGTAATTAGCCTGTTAAGATACTATCTTCGTTACTGACTTATTGTCTTCATGTCTCATGCAAGCTCCTTGGCTTCTTGAAGCAGATATTGGGATCTTAGCCCTTCCTTCTTACCTGCTTGCTTCTGGGTCATTATGAATTGAATACCCTTCCTTCTCCTACCAGCAGTCCTGTCATGATGCCGTACTCCACCTGCCCAGAGCAAGTGAACATGGACTGGAACCTCTGAAACTGTGGCAGAGTTAACATATTCATGAAAATACACAAGGGGTTGAAGCACTTGTTGAACAAGCAAGAGAACCAGAGTTCAAATTCCCAGAACCCATGTGAAGTTTCAGGTGTGCCTGTACAAGCCTGTGATCCTTTGAGCTCACAGGCTGGCTAGGCTAGTGGAACTAGTGAGAGTTGCATACAAGAGACACAGCTTCAAAAATTAAGGTAGGGAGTGAATCGGGAAGACCATGAGGTTGATTTCTTACCTTTACCATGTTCATGAGCATGCTTATACACACAAGTGAAAGCATACATGTGAACTCAGCAAATAAACACTTTCTCCTTTTGAATTAATCTATTCAAGTATTTGACCCAAGGTTGGATAACTAATACCAGTTGCTCTCTCTATTTTTATTGTACTTTTAAAATAATTAGTTTACAATTCTTTTTTCTATGTCTTTCACTAGCTTTTCAAATGATATCTATTGTATTATCAGATTATGCTATTTAAATTGTGTGGTCATTGACACACAATCTTTTTATAATACTAGAAATTTGGGTTACCCAGATTCATGTATTTCTTATTCTCACTACCTTTGAGATGAAATAGATTACTTTATCAAGTTTTCTTTCTTTGTAGTCCCTCTTCTCAAAAGAATAATATTTGTATATGTTCACTTAAAAATGCTATTTGTATTTAAAATTACAAAATTCAAAGCCAATAAATACATTAGTGACAGATTTTTCTAATACTTTATAATATTTAAAAGTGGATAATATTCTATGCTCTGTATTCTATTAGCATTATTACTTTTTGTTCTAGTTAAAACAAGATTAGTATTCAATAAATATAATAATCTGTGCTGAGATAAATTTGATACATGCAAAAAGAAGGGATGTTGCTTCTGAAATCTTCCCATAATGGGCATCAGAGGTCGGGAGGGGCCTCCTACAGAATCAGTAGTATCATTTCAATGACCTTTGCCAGAGGACCTGTTTTGTCATAGTTTAATAACATATCCAGAACTGCAGCTACACTTTTTTTTTGTTTGTTTTTTGAGGTAGGGTCTCACTCTAGTCCAGGCTGACATGGAATTTACTATGTAGTCTCAGGGTGGCCTATAACTCTCGGTGATCTTCCTAACTCCTCTTCCTCCCAAGTGCTGGGATTAAAGGCATGTGCCACCACACCCAGCTTCAGCTACACTTTTGAGTAAAATTATTTGTTCCTTAAATTTAATTCAAGTTAGATGCATAGTAAATATGTATATTTGAGTTATCATAAATGTTCTCAGAAGAAGAATGTGGAATAATGGAGCCAGAAACTGGAGAGATTAAGGTTTAGGGAGGAATAGGGAGAGAGCAATAAAGGATGAATAGGCAGGGCAGGGGAAATGGCTTAGTAGTTAAGTCATTTGCCTGCAAAGCCTAAGGACCTGGTTCGATTTCCCAAGACCCATGTAAGCCAGATGCAAAAGGGGGTACATGTGTCTGGACTTCGTTTGCTGTGGCTAGAGGCCCTAGTGCTCCCATTCTGTCTTCTCTCTCTGCTTCTTCCTTGTCTCTCTCTCTCTCTCTCTCTCTCTCTCATGAATAAATAAAATATTTTTAAAAAGATAAGAGACATTTAGCTTGGAGGGGAAATTTCTGGTTCTCTCTCCTCTCTCTCTGTATCTATCATCTGTATATCATCTCTTCATTTCTCATATGATGTACTTCTATGTTCTTTATGAGCTACAATGATGATTAATTGTAAAACAAAGAGACAACCATTTCTTCCTCTAGTTAATTTGAAAACTACAATAATCTTATCTTTGTGATTCTCATAGGATAAAGCAGTAGTGTATGATTTTTATTTACTTTTTTTCTCTGCTGAAACTCGACTATTACAAGTTTTCACATTGGTTTGCTATCATGGTCAATTTTACTTTACAAGATAAAAAGCTGATGTGAAGATTTGGTAAGCTTCTGATTATTTTCTACCATCCTTTAGAGCACAAGAAATTAATATTTGATGTGTTTATGGAAACTTTTCAACCTCGAATGACATTTAGGGCCTGAAATCCATTTCTCGTCTATGTCCCACTTGAAAAGAATATCCATTATGAGCTCAAACCATTTATCCAAAACCCTAAAGGAAATTTTAGAATTTTTGCTTCCTCAACGTAAAGTAAACATTTTGCCTTTGGGTAGGAACTGAAGGATTGATGACCTACTCCAACATTGCAGATTCCTTCTGCAGGGAAGGTTTGACATTTTCAATTGATTTGGTTCTTGTCTGAGCCTAGTTTAGGTCTCCAATGTGGATGAAGGGATTTTTACATTTCTTTGGGGCAGGTTCCATAACCTTTCTGCTCTCTACAGTTATTTTTTACTGTGAACAAAAACCATCATTTTGTTGAACTTTCCCAGTAACAAGAAGACCATGGTTACTATTGTAATAATTCATTAATATTCATCATTTTACCTGATCTTCACTAGAATGTTACTAATTTTAAGAAAATCATGATGGAGTGATGGCTTAGCAGTTAAGGCGCTTGCTTGTGAAGCCTAAGAACTGATGTTTGATTCCCAGTACCCACATAAACCAGAAGCACAATGGAACATGCGTCTGGAGTACATTCACAGTGGCTAAAGACCCTGGTATGCCCATTCTCTCTCTCTCTCTCTCTCTCTCTCTCTCTCTAGTAAATAAATAAATATTAAATGAATAAATAAAATATTTTAGAAAAGAAAATCACGTTTACATCATTGCTTGATAATGACATCTTAATCATATCACCACATGTATTCCCATACTAAGAAACTCTCTTAGTAGTAATTCTTACTGTGACTGGACCCAACACACACACACGTTCAGATTCTCAGAGGTGTCTGATTCTTCTCTCTCTGCCAACAGCACTTATAAGTAAATGAAGTATTTCAAATGTTTTTCGTTTGTTAAGTTTGGCATGCTAATTCTGAACATTTTGAAATCTTACTCAACTTGGAAAACACCTATCATCATCAATTTTTTGTAAGTCACCATTTTCTCCAAACTAGAGGAGCCATCTGTGTCTTAATCATTCCATGGCTGGGTTTGGGTGCTTATATTAGGTAGTCAAATCATGAACAATAAAAGTCTATTCCCCCAACAACAACCTCTTCCATATGGAGCCATAGAGTCGCTCATCCATTCCTTATGCAAGCATAGGTGATCTGCTATTCATTTTTCCTCTCCCTCATAATTCATCACTGAGGCAGAATTTCCAGCACTGCTCACCTAGCTCCTAAAAGTGCATTATTAGCACAGGCATATAATGAATCATCCCTATATTCTTTTTCATACCTGTCAGTTGTCATTCAGTAGTGAGATTTGACTCTGCTTATGTGAGCAATGATCCAAACCTAAGAAAATAAGTATATCCTAATAATCATATATTATATCATGTACTCTAATAACTATCTGAAGCATTGTAATAAATATTTTTTCATGCTTTTATATTTTTTCTTGCTATTTTTCTACTTCTACTAAATATTTAGGAGGCCTGGCCTTACTTAGGTTATTTTAAACTTAACAAGTAGATTAAATGCATTCTAAAAACTCTGCTGAAATAGTATTTTAATCTTTAATTACAAATGGTATTTCTACATTCATTCACAAATAGATTTCAGGAAAAGTATTTTTAAGTTTTCTTTTTAATTTTTTTGTTTCTTTTTTATTTATTTATTTGAGAGCAACAGGCAGAGAGAAAGAGGCAGAGAGAGAAAAAATGGGCATGCCAGGGCTTCCAGCCACTGCAAACGAACTCCAGATGCGTGCACCCCCTTGTGCATCAGGCTAACGTGGGTCCTGGGGAATCGAGCCTTGAACTGGGATCCTTGGACTTCACAGGCAAGCGCTTAACTGCTAAGCCATCTTTCCAGCCCTATTTTAAAGGTCTTAATTGAGTATTTGCTTTTTAGATGAACATTTTTGTTATTGTCCCTCAATGTGTAATAAGAACTCTTTATGATACTCCCTGGAATAGTTCAAATAAAGAAGGTATGACAGTGTGTATGTGGATATTGAGATAACTCATCCTAAAATAATCTGAGGTGGAAGGCTTGTATATGTTGATATTACTTTATTTTCACTTGTTAAGCTATTCAGTGCATTTTAGTCATGTAACATTTCTACTCTCTCTCTCTCTGTATATATGTGTGTGTGTGTGTGTGTGTGTGTGTGTGTGTGTGTGTGTGCGTGTAATATAGATCACTGGTTCTAATTTATTCTTATATTCTTTTTTTTTAGAACTTGTAATATTTTGTAAAATTAACATATAGCATTTTGTTTTTACGTCCTCCTCTGCTTAAACACCCACAGTGTTCGAACAAAATAGAACCACATTTGGTGTTTGGATGCAAATTAGTTTTGGATCAGAGTCAAGTTACAGTGTTTATTTCTTGTTCTTTTTTGGTTTTCAACCAATACCATTAAGCACTTTATTTAACTCTTTCACTTATATCACTCCATGAAACCATATATTAAATGACTGAAATGTCTAGGTATGTAACTATCTAGCATCCGAGTTCTGTGACACTAATGAACGCTTTTTCCAGTAAATTCCATAATACAACACAAAACATAAAATGTGACTTAAATGCCCAATACTCCATAGAGTATAAACATATACAGATTATCTTTCTTTTAAAGATAATCATATCTGAATTAGTCAGACTAGCAGGCATCAGATGTCTGATGATTTTATTAGCATTTTCTGGATGATTAGTAATTTTGAGCCTATTGACCATTTTTATGTCTTCTGCAGAGAAATATCTGTTCAGTTCTCTGTTCATTTTTTAAATTGGGATATTTGTGGTTTTTTTTTTTCTATTTTACTGTAGTAAATTCTTTTTATTTCTTCTTTTGTTTTATTGCTATATTTGTTTAATTTTGAATCTGGTCTTGATATTTGTCCCAGGTTGGTTTTGAACCACTGATCTTCCCTCAGGCTTTTCAGATCAGTGACTAGGTCTATTTTATGTTTTTGAACTTAAAAAAAATTTCAAATATATAGTCTACAAATATTGTAATTTTATTCAACTGCTTGCCTTTTCTCTGTGCAAACTGTTTCCTTTGTACTGAGGAACACATCAAGATTGATTCAAAATTATTGATTCAGTCTTCCTTGCTCAGCTCCACATCTGTTATTCAGAGTTTTGATGTCTTAGCCAAGAAATTTCAGTCAAGACCAATGCCAAGAAGCATTTCCCAACATTCTAGGCATTTGCTCCAGGTATACCACTTTCAATTGGTGCTATTGCTTTGTGAAAGAAAATATTACAAAAGATGATATGTTTTGATGAGATTGTGGGAAAAGGAAGAATTCATATATTGCTCAAGGGCATGTAAACTGGTGCATCAATTATTTGAAACAGTGTGGTTAATTAAAAACCCCAAACAGTACCAATTTGGCTTTAGCTTTAATTACAAGACATTAAATTCAGACCCTAAAGAGATATTTGCATTCCCATGAACATTAAAACATTAAGCACACTAGCCAAGATATAAAGCAATGTGAATATCTATAGATGGATGGATGCAAAAGGAATAGAAAATTGATCATTTAAAAAAATGAGGGAATCCTGACTTTCACTAAAATATGAAGCTATTAGAAGAGTCTTCTTTTGTTTGTTTGCTTTTGCTAGGTAGGGTCTAACTGTAGCCCAGGTTGACTTGGAATTCACTATGTAGTTTCAGGTTGGCCTTGAATTCATGGAAATCTACCTACCTCAGCTTCCTGAGTGCTGGGATTAAAGCTGTACCACACCACGTCCCTCTTGAAGTCTTTCTTAATTATGGTATCACCCCTGCCATGCAAGTGTTGAAGAGTCTGTCAACAAGTGGTACAACCTGAACATATAAGAACAAATTCTACATGTTTATAGGCACATGAATAAACATTTAAATTTGTCAAACTCAGAGCTCTGGTGATAGGGCAAATTGGTAGTTTCTTTCAAAGGGTATTATTAATATACAAGTGAAGAATTTCTAGATATCTGTAGTATCTAGATATCAGAGAGCTTATAGTTAATAATATTATAGAATATACTTAAATATTTGCTGAGAATCATTCTCATGCTAAATATTCTTATAATGACAATGCAGGGTTAATAAATAAGGAAGATGGGAGGAAACTTTTAAGTATGATGAGTGGGACATGGCAGCATAGTTTGTGGAAATGATATCAGAGATTATATATAAATAGATTACATATATATATATACATATATAGATATAGATATACACACACACACATATATATATACTCACAAACACACATAAACACATACATACACACAAGGGCTTTGCATAGAATAAGTTGTATGCAAATTTGATATCACTAAAATGCTTTAAAATGCAAATAAATCTTATGGACTTAAATTATGCATTGGAATTCACATACACAAACATAATAATATTATTTCTATATTTCTAAAAGTTACTATTAAACAGATTGTTACAATGTCAATTCTCAAGTTATTCAGACATAACAATACTTATGGCTTTTGCTTTCCATACCCAGATGTTATAGGAGGAACTATGTATTTGCCTGAACCATGAAGATACTTAGAGCTGTGTGTACTGGACCATAAAATCAATTAACAGATGTTTGTCCTCAATGCAATAGTTCTTTCTCATTTGCATACAACACAATACACATCCTGTTGTATAGATGACTTTTTCTTTTTCATCTAAGGGAAAGTATTTTCAAAAAAGAGTGTTTTTGCCTTGATTTTTTTTTACTATAATATTATTAACTTCTATAATCAAAATCATCAATACAAAAAGACTCATACAAAGACTTAGTGCATTGTCATTTAAAATTCATAAACATTTATTGGTAAAACTTTGTAATAGTGAGAATTTTTAAAACAATTCTCACTTATTGATAAAAGTTTTCCTTAGTCTCCAATAATGAAATTTTACCTGTATTCAAATCAACCATAACATATTGTCAAATCACATTTCAAAATGTATGCATGAATAAGAGGATGAAATATATGCCCAAAGTCAAGCTAAGTTTTAATTTCTTTTTTAAATATTCATAAACATAATTGAATGAATACTATTATTGAAATTGGATAAAAATACAATAGTAGACATAATCAGAAAACATAATAATATGTAATACATGAAATAAGTATGTAAGTATAGAACATTTTTATTTATGTGCACTAAATAAGACAATGATTGCTATGTTATTAATGTCATTAAACATTATGTACCAGATAACGTAATCTCTGAAGTCTTTCAATATCCACCCACAGCTATGACTATTATTTAATATTAATATTCAAAAGTTTAGCCACATAATTCCATTTTTACTTTTTAAAAAGTCAAACATTTAAGTGAACATGCAAATGTATTTTTATGAAAAAATGTCTTAGTTCTTCATTAACTAGATTTTCTATGTGGCACATGATAATTTGAAAGCTGACCTGAATTTACCTTAGCGATTTTATGAAATTCAACCACATTTGAGCATCATTATGATCAGAGGAGAAGATAAGCAGTACTTAATGGAAAAATCACACAATTTCTTAGTGGAGCAACTTGGTTTGGTTTGGTTTTCAAGGTAGTCTCACTCTAGCCTAGGCTGAACTGGAATTCACTATGTTGTCTCATGGTGATCTTCTTACCTCTGCCTCCTTAGTGCTGAGATGAAGGGTGTGTACCACCACGTCTGGCTGCGTAATCTAGGATTTAATACTATATTTATGGAAATGTTTATACATAATACTTATGCATTGTGAAAAAGAATATTATTATCATTAAAGTATGCCATTGTTTACTACATAAAAAAGGAACAGTTCTCAAAATAAATACTATTCCATTTTATGAATATGTAGTGGGGTGGTTTAATCATTACATGGTATACATTGATTATATTAAATTTTCTTTATCAATTATACCAAATACTTCAAGAAAAATATAGATTCAAAATAAGTTTAGTTAATTCATTACTGCTGTCTTTATATATAACATGAGAAAATTAAGATTTTATTTCATAAAAATTCAGGCCCAATAATGTTACAATAGTTATTAGAAACAGATTGTAGAAAAAATATTATCTGATGTTGTTCAGGTTAAGATGGCAGTGTAGAAACCACGCCAAAAAAGCCTAGGGGAGGAAAAGCCAGAAAAAAAAAAAGAAAGAAAAAAAAAAAAACCCAGCATAATACACACTTTTACTAAAAAGTGAGGTGTATAAGAAACTAAAATCCAGCAGAGAAGTAGGAGAGATCCAGAGCATCCAGAGCCTGCACAGGAAGGCAGAAGTGGCTCCATCAGCAGTGGCACCAGGTCTGTGAGACCACTGCGGCCAGGCTCGGCTTGAGCACCAGGAAAAGCCAGGTGAGGGATTTTCTGCTCACACTGGAGCTCTTCGCAAACCCAAGAAACATGAAGGGAGAACAGCAGTGAACAACAGAGGAGCAGATCATGAGGTAGACGATCATGTGGACCAGTGAGATCTAGAACCACCATCAACAGCCTCCCCTTCCCCAATGCCAGTGCCTAGGTGCAGCAAACAGAGCAGTGGTCCAGCGACCCAGCAAGCCTAATTGAACCCACAGTGCACCAGACAGGAACCCAAGCAGGAGCACAGCGTAACTGAGACCAAAATCATCCCAAAAGGTAACTGGGATTATACCAGGTCAGCACTGCCTAATAAACCTGGTATATAGGCCTCAACCAGAAGTGCTAATTGCACCTTCCATATCAGTATAAATTACATGTTAAATCTGATGGGTGGTCAGATTTGCCATTCTTAAATAAGTTATATTTTGGGGTAGTTATTTGTTCATTCTTTATTTAAAGTAGCTTAGTTTCCTCTTCTGTTATATATTAGGGAAGGGTCTCACTTGGTCACAAGTTGACTTGGAACCCTCAACAGACCACAAATCTTAACCTCCTTGTTGATAGAGGATCTGGTTGTCATAATACCTACTCTTGCATAAATACTCTGTGCTGTTTTTCATTGAAAGTGTACATTGTTTAGTTAAATTTTAGAATCTATCTATATTTGGTTCCACTCAGCCTATTTGAATACTCTCATAGCACGCAAACCCAACACATATTGTCACTTTTGTAAATACTCAGAGAGTTTTGAGAGCCGCATATAGCACCTTAAGCACCTACCCTGAAGATATATAACATCAGATTAATTGAAATATCTAATAATAGCCAGATAACTGGAAAAATCCAAGCATTAACTTAATCCAAGATGCAAAAATATATACATTATAACACAAAAAACACCAAAAATCAAGACAATATAAACCCACCAAGAAGTATTAATGCATCAGAAATGACCTCCAGTGAGAACAAGTTACATGAAATGCCTGAGAAATATTTCAAAAGAATGATTATAAATGTGTTCAAAGAAGTCAAAGAAGAAATCAAAGGAATCAAAGAGAAAATCAAAGGAATAAAAGAAGACACAGGACACCAACTTAATGAAATGAAGAGGTCAATACTCTACAAAAATAAGGAAATAGAAATAATAAAGAAAAACCAGTTAGAATTAATAGCAATAAAGAACACAGTTAATGACTTCAACACCCCACTTTCATCAATTGACAGGTCATCCCAGGAAAAAAAAATAAACAGAGAGGCATCTGGGCTAAATGAGGTCATAGAAGGAATGGACCTAACAGATATCTACAAGACATTTCATCCAAATGCTGCAGAATATACATTCTTTTCAGCAGCACATGGAACATTCTCTAAAATAGACCATGTATTACGACACAAAGCAAATCTTAACAAATACAGAAAAATTGAAATAATTCCTTGCATTCTATCTGACGACCATGGAATCAAACTACAAATCAATAGCAAGAAAAGCTATAGAGCATACACAAAATCATGGAAACTAAACAACACACTACTAAATGATGAATCGGTCAATGAAGAATTCAAGAATCAAATTAAAAAAAAATCATAGAGTCAAATGATAATGAAAACACAATATACCAAAACTTTTGGAACACAATGAAATCAGTGAGGAGGTTCCTAAAACAGCTAAAGATTGATCTACCATGTGACCCAGCTGTAGCACTCCTAGGTATATACCCTAAGGACTCATCTCATTTCCTTAGAAGTACATGCTCAACCATGTTTATTGCGGCACAATTCATAAGTAGCTGGGAAATAGAACCAGCCTAGATGTCCCTTAACTGATGAGTGGATAATGAAGATATGGCACATTTATACAAATGAGTTCTACTCAGTGGTATAGAAAAATGAAGTTATGAGATTTTCAGGAAAATGGATGGATCTGGAAAGGATTATACTAAGTGAAGTAACCCAGGCCCAGAAAGCCAAGCATTGCATGTTCTCTCTCATATGTGGATCCTAGCTATAGATGATTGGGCTTCTGTGTGAGAAGGAAAAACTCAGTAGCAGAGGCCAGTAGGCTAGAAAAGAGATATAAAGGGAAGAGAAAGGAAGGGAGGGGGTACTTAATAGGATGGTATTGTATATATGTAAGTGGAAGAATAGACTATTGGGGTGAAAAGGCCCAAAGTGAGGTCAGGGGAAGAGATCAAGTAAAATAAAGGTGGTGGGAGGGCTAATCAAAGTCTAAGAGGATATAAATAAATCATATGGAATCCTTGGCCAGCCAGGCCAAGTGAGCCAACGCGTGCATTAGTGGTTACACTATCATGGTGGAAACCAACTGCCCTTGAATTGTACTGGAGGCCTTCTCCATGGGAGGGAAAACATCCTTGATACTGAAAACTTAAAACAGGGGTAGCCGTGAGCCCTAGGGGTGTAATGTCTAATGCTGTCATGCTAAATGTATATGCTATGCTTATCACACTGCCCAGTAAGCACTTCTCTTAATGTTCTTACCCTTATATTAATGCTACTCTCACTTTTGGTAGAGAATCTTCTCTTTTCAGATGGCAGTGACCTTAGGACAACTCAGAAAGTATAATGGTGCTGGAAGGAATTGACCACAGTGCTCAGTACTGAAATATCTCTATCACACCTTCCAAGGCTCAGGGTCTAATGCGGAAGAGGTGGCGGAAAGAATGTAAGAGCCAAAGGAAGGATAGGACTCCTTACAACGTGCTCCCTCCAGACACAAAATGGCCTGGATATCCATGACCTCCCAGTGCCTGACACTACCTTCACAAGACCATCATAAGAGGAGGAAAGATTATGACACCAAAATGAAAGAGAGACTGATTGAGATGGGGAGGGGATATGATAGAGAATGTAGTTTCAAAGGGGAAAATGGGGGAAGGGAGGGTATTACCATGGGATATTGTTTATAATCATGGAAGTTGTTAATAAAATTTTGAAAAAATAAATAAGTAAAATATTATCTGACCTGCTAAAAAAGAGAAAAAAAAGAAACAGATTGTAAAACTTTTCATAAATGAATCAAAGAACAATTTTAATTTTATTGAATATATAAATAATAACAACATTAAGCATATATAAGCACATAGCATTAAGAAAAAAATGCTTTTTCATTGAATAAGCAAACCTATGCTTAGAGCCAATTCATATGCAGACTTCACTAGAATTATTGTAAAGAGAGTGGAATAGGTAAAGTTATAACAGCATATTTACTTGAAATTTATGATTTCCTATATGGTTATGTTAAATATAGAGATTAGTCTTGCAGGTTAATCCTCATCATTTATTTCAAAAGTACTAACGTGATTCAGTTATCAATTAAGAGAAGACCAAAGTGAGTGAATGAATATTACCAGAGAGGTGACTGTGCTTATACAGCTCTCATTCAGAGATCCAAGGCAAGGCTTCTGCAGTTGTCTTATTTGTATTTGCTGGAGACCTTGTAAACATTCAACTTACCAGCATCATTATATCAAATAAAGGCTAGGCATTAAAATAACTGTACTCATTTCTGAATTGTACAAAATAATCCTAAATAACAAAAATTATACAAATTAATATGACATGTTATTGCTATAGATACTAAATAATTATACACATTATGATGAAACTTTTAAAAACTTTAATAATGTTTTAGCAGACATACTTGCCTATGAAAATTATCAAAGGAATCCTGTGCATTTGCTTATATAAAATGAGTTTGGGGCTGGAGAAATGGCTTAGCTAGCAGCTAGGTGCTTGCCTGAGAAGCCTAAGGAACCCTATTCAAGTCTCGAATCCCCAGACCCACATAAGCCAGATGCACAAGTTGGTGCATGCATCCGGAGTTCGTTTGCAGTGGCTGGCAGCGCTGTTATGCCCATTCTTTCTCTATCTATCTGCCTCTTTCTCTGTCTGTCATTCTCAAATAAATAAATAAAATTAAACAAAAAATATTTAAAATGAGTTTCTATTAAAATATGTTAAATTTAAACATGTTATTCCTATATAAATGTGTGAATATATGTATAACCATTATGGTAATTATCCCAAATTAGCTTTATAAACACCATATATATATATATATATGATGAGTCAGGATACAGTGCTCAGATCATAATTACATTTTCATAAGATATATACTTAAGGCTTTTGAGGTATCATAATATTTCATGATGATAGCCTGAATGGAACCCTAGGGATCACTTAAAATAATCAGAAGTCATCTGGCAAATATTAAAATAACTGAACAATACATAAGCAAAAGGAAATTTAACTAAAATTTGCTTTTCAGTTAGTACCCATAGAGTTACACATTGCAAATACAATAATTATAGCATAGCATCAATAAGAAAATTATGGAGATTGAGATCACATCTAGAAAACTTTAAAATTAAATTTGTTAATGAATTATTCTTCATTCACACAGAAAATAATTCAAACCAGTGCAACAATCTGACCTCAATGATGAAATGAAGTGATGATATTTTATATTTCCTTCAGTATTATAAAAAGTAAACTTACTTTAAATAATACTCTTCTTAAAAATCATAATTCATACTATACACTAAATGCCAATTTCTTTACTGATACTTTCATTTTGAAATGTTTAGTAATTATGTTCGCAATATATGAACAAGGAATTTTCTTGAATGTAAACTATCTGCTTTAAAACTTGTATCTGAAGAGAAGTGGAGAACATAAATCACGATTTACATGCAAAAACAAAGCACTTTGGTCCACAAGATGTCACTGTAGTTCAAGTAGGATGTAATTTCCAATGAAATTAAATGATAACAGAGCACTGGATTTAATTTATACATTTAATCTGCATTTGTATTACAGATATTCTTATAGTGAACTATAAAAAGAACTCAGAGCAAAATACAGTCTGTGCTTAGAACAGTTATGCAGTTTTATAACAAGTACAGTGTAAGCTAGATTAGTAGAAATAAGTTAATGTTTTATACTTGTGAAAACCTGTTATAAAAGCACAATTGGAATAATAACAGAGGAGGGGAAGGGGAATATGTCATTTGATAAACGGTTGTCTTGTCTGCATGAGGACCTGAGTTGCATCAGAACCCGTATTTAAAAAATGAAAATACGTGTGGCAACACATAGTCAGGATCCCAGATCTGGGCAGGCAGAGGCAGTTGTTAAATCCTAGAGGCTCACTGGCCAGTAAGTTTAGCCTACTTGCCAATCTATAAGCCATTGAGAGACTTGATGCCAAAAATGTGGATGGCACATGAGGAATGACCCCTACTGTCCTCTGGCCTCCACACACATGCATGCATGTGTACACACACATATACACACAAACATTCACAAACAGACAGAGACACAAACACAAAAATGAGTGACTGATTTTGACTTTAACTATTAGTATATAGAAAAGCATAACAATGATATGAACTACTTAGACAACAGTGTTTCATTAGTGACTTACACACTCAAATTAGAAATAACCTGTCATTTTCTGTAAAATGGTAATGTAATGGTACTTATTTCACAGGCCATCATACTTTAAGAAAATAGTTGTGTATCTATAACTTAATATACAATCAGTATTTATTACATGTTATACATTACTAAGAACACAACAAAGCTAATATATTCCAATGCTTTTATTTTTCACAGTGTAATTCTTCAATACATGCTATGTTAAATTCTAATGTATATTCAAAATTTTTAAAAATTAAGTATAAAGACTCCATAGATATCAAATGAGTTGCTTAGTTCTTAGCTACTAAAATTAAATATCACAATAAAAATAAATTGGTACCTGATAAAAATTAAAGATTTAACTGTTTCTCACTGAAGACATGATGAATTAAATAAATATATCATATCTAATCTAG
The DNA here is from genome assembly GCA_036346955.1 of Dipus sagitta. Taxonomy (NCBI): domain Eukaryota; kingdom Metazoa; phylum Chordata; class Mammalia; order Rodentia; family Dipodidae; genus Dipus; species Dipus sagitta. The sequence goes on along the minus strand of CM070771.1, from coordinate 85,714,256 downwards.
TAAAAGGTATACATGTGATACATTACCAATAAAGTATATTAACTTAAAGAATAATGTAGAGCTGGAGTACAGTTCAGTGATATAACATCTTCCTAGTATGTAGCATGGACAATGGTTTGGTTCATGGCCCCATAAGCAAATATACATTTATGCAGCACTAATATATACTACTATATTTTACATTTATGTTATATATATTATAGATATTTGTATTACTACATACACATATATAACATACATAATAAAACATATGTACATTTTGCAAATGTATTACACCAATATATTACATCTATATCAATCTTTATTTAACAAAATTCATTTAATATTTGTTTTGTTATATTAAATTGTTTCAATTCAACTGAAGAAGTAGAAATTTGTGTTTATTTACACATAAATGAGTAAAATTTTAAAATATACATCTCTGTATGTTTATAGAATATCTTTTAATGGCTAAAGAGATGGCTTAGCACTTAAGGCACTTGCCTGAAAAGCCTAAAGATTCATGTTGCAGTCAGGTTAGCATCGCTAGTAGAAATCACCCAACCAAGAGCAGCTTGTGGGAGAAAATAGGTTTATTTTGGCTTACAGGCTTGAGGGGAAGCTCCGCAATGGCGTGGGAAAATGATGGCATGAGCAGAGGGTTAACATCACCTCCTGGCCAACATAAGGTGGACAACAGAAACAGGAGAGTGTGTCAAACACTGGCATGGGAAAATTGGCTATAACAACCATAAGTCTGCCCCGACAATACACTCCCTCCAGCAGGCGTTAATTCCCAAATCTCCACTAGCTGGGAATGTAGCATTCAGAACACCTAAGTTTATGGGGGACACCTGAATCAAACCACCACAATTCATGTTCAAATATCCAGGTCCTACTTAAGCCAGACGCACAGTGATACTAGTGTGAATTTTCGCACATATATAGAAGAGGTTGAACACATCTGGAGTTCATTTGCAGTGCCTGAAGGCCCTGGCATGCCCATTCTCTAACTCTCTCTCTCTCTCTCTCTCTCTCTCTCTCTCTCTCTCTCTCTCTCTCCCTGTCTGTCTCCCAACTAAATAAATGAATTGATCAATTACCAAAAAATTTTAAAAATGATATACTTCAACTATATCCTTAGAATTTTATTTCACAGGTGCCATTTTCAAATAAAATGAGAAAAAAACCTACTACACATTATTTTTAAATAGACATGTGATATGATCAAGCTCAACAGAAATTATAATTTTTTAAATTAAAACTTTCTCATTGAATTAGTTGCAAAAATAGAGCTAATTGATAAAATAAAAACATACAAACTAAGTAAAATTCAACACAAAATGTAAATACCAGGGACTCATGATTTTATCAAAAACTATTATATAATAAGTAAAGTTTTATATTTATAATTCTAAATAAAGATTGTTTTATTTCCATGAGTTTCAGATCCATATTTTCAACAACCATGTGTAAAATATTTTAAAAATATAGTGTCTCAAACATGTGAAGCCTTTCTATTCTTGTTTCATTCCACAAAATAATGCAATGTACCAACAATTTACACAGAATATACATTGTGTTAGGTACCAGGAGGGAGATGGCTCAATGTATAAAGTGCTTGCGATGCAATTATGAGAAACAGCTTGGTCCAAGGGCCATTCTCCCCCACATTGCCAGCACTGGAATTCAGGCCGACACCATGCACTCTCTTCATTTATTTCCTCAGATGCTGGGATCTAAACACTGGTCTTCTTCACCTTTGCATGGCAAGTGCTTTATCAACTTAAGCCATCACCCAAGCCCCAGAATTTAGGAAGTTGTAATAACCTTTAATTATGTTCTATTTATTCATATACATATCATCATTTAAAAAATACCTTTTCCAATCATTTTACGACATAGTTTAGTATTCTTCTATTTTTTACATAGTTTATGTAGTTTTATTCAGGTCAATTTCCATTTGAAAAATAAATCCTTAACCTTAAGACAAAGGTAATTTGTAACTTAGGGAACTTTCTCATCTCCTTTCTTTAACATTCTTTATAAAAATATGCTTTATTAACCGTAATTGTTATAACTCGTTTTTTATTTTCTGGTTACATTCTGTCATACTTTTATTTGTGTCATGTATAAAATGATTTCTTTTTACTTTAAAAATTTATTCCAGGACAGGAAAGATGGTGCAACAGTTAGGTGCAAAGCCAAAGTACACAGGTTCAATTCTTGAGAACCCACATAAACCAGAAGCACAAGGTGACACATGTGTCCAGAGTTCCTTTGCAGTGGCTAGAGGCCCTGGTGCACCCATTTTCTCTCTCAAATAAATAAAAAAAATAAAATGTTTTTTAAAACTATACTCCATATGAAAACTCATTTTCTACCTAAAGCACTGAAATTGTGTACAACTTATATCACGCATCCAGAAACAGTATTTGCTAAAAATCATTTACATTTTCTTTGAGCTCAAGTGCCAGCATCAATGTTTGGAATTCCTTTGTGTAACAAATATCTTAGACACTCAATTATTTTATCCTTCTTCAAATTTGAAGGTACAGAGATAAATTAGTGTCCTAAATACAATAAAAGACAAACTACAAGGATCATGCCATGAAACATGTTAGATATAGTTTGAGTATGAAATAACTTTGATTGATAATGTCCATTTTCTCCCTGTACTTCCAAATTATTTATAGTTTCAACTTCTTTTGGCTTGGCTAGGATAAAGACCTCGAAAACTCTGTTTTACAAGAGCCAGGAGCACTAAAAAAAATCATTCTACAAATGTATATATTTATATACACAGCTGATTACACTCACAATTCTTTAATTAGTCATGGTAATAAAGAAAATTTTAGGATGGAATGAGTATTAAAATGTGAAATGAAAGGGTCATAAATTCTGTTATACAGTTATGTTTAGAAATGTTAGAGTGAGATTGAGATTTGTTCTGCATAAGCTAATTATATGAGAACAATTATCTTGAACACAAATAAAAACACAGTGTATTTCTTAGTAAGATATAGTAAACATTTTACAAGGAACACAAAAAGGAATAGATCATAGTTTTTATATTTGAGATTAAACTCTCCCTGTTTCAGCTAATTAGCAGAGTGACTGTGTATGTGTGCCATATTAAAACAGCGAACTTTTATTCCCATGTATGGGTGTGGTATGCATAGTTGTATATAGGTGTGTGGGTGCATGTCACTGCAGGTGCATGTGGGGGTGTGGAGGCCAGGGTGTATATATCTTCTTCAACCACTCCTCTTCCCTTGAGACAAGGTCTCACAGTTGAAATCAGAACTTGATCATTCACCTAATCTTGCCAGTCAACTTTGCTTGTCAACCTCCTAGCTCTGCCACCAGAAACTTGAATTTTAGACAGGTTACCAGGCTGGCCTGTCATTTATGTGTGTTTTGGAGGCCTAAACCTGGTCCTTACTCTTATGCTGCAAGCATTTCATCCACTGAGACATGTGCCCAACCCCTACAAAATGGACATTTTAATATAATATGAGTTTTCTTTACCCTTTAAACTTTATTCCAATATAGGCTATAATAATCATTGATATAAATTTATAGAGAAAGAGAAGTAAGAGGTAAGATCAGTGGAGAGATATATTCAAAGATAAATATATGGGGACAGATGATTAAAAAGTTAAATTTTTCAGGATTTCCTTTACTTTTAAACATAAGCTAAAATATATTGTTAACTTTCTATTCATTTTACACACTACTTTTAATTTAGTTTGTAAAAGTCTTACTAATTTTTGCAACTGTTCAATTTCACCATTTCCTTTCTTTAGATGTTTAAAATTCCAATTCAAATATACTATCCATTCATGATTTAAATCTTATTCCCTAGGACTTATAATTTTGCATGCAAAAATGTTTAGAGATAAATATTGAGGAAAGTATAAAACCAAGTTATCTCCACTTATATTTTTCTCATTATATCCCAAATACTTGCACATTTAATTAATATGTGTAAAACGAAGCCAACAATATATCAAATATTTCTCCAACTATTTCCCCCTTCTTTGAGTTAGATATTAGAGTGGCCAGAGAAAATTTTTTATAAAATGAATACAGTTAAAAATGACTTTCATATTTTATGAATCATCATAAAATTTTGCTCATACATTTTCATATATTATATAAGGAAGGAATGAACACTTAAAAAATCACATACTTAACAGCTGGCATCTTTTTAATAGTGAAATATTGGATAATTTTATCTGGTGATCAAAAATCAGGATGCTCATTTTCAAACCTATTATTCAAACTGTGAAGAGCACTCAGCAGATATGTATGCGTGCTGTGTAAATGGGAAGACCTGAGAGGGCCTGGGACTGTCAGCATTCATTTCCACAGCACCTACATATACATGTGGGTATGGCCACTCAAGCTTGAATCCCAGTCCCATGAATAGCATAGATGGAGAATCATTGGAACTTGTGAAAATGGCAGCTCCGGGTTCAGAAAAAGACTTTGTCTAAAGAAAACATGCAGAGCAGTGATAGAGGATGACACTGTATATTTTCCTGTCACCTCAACATGCATGTACATGGGGTATACACAAATGCACACACATGTGCATATAATAAGCATGCCCCTCAATACCTGTGCAAAACAATCAGAAAACTATTAATAAGTAATACCAAAAGTTTTAATCAGTAAGTAAACTAAAAAAAAGCCATACGTGAAATGAAGAAACAAAATTGTTCATATTTTCAAATTATGTCATTATCTACTCAGCTAATTTCATGAATAAAACTGAATTAACTGAATTAAAATCGAATTATTAAACAAGAATATTAAAGCCAGATGATAGAATATATAAAAATGTACCTACAAACTCATGAGTCATTGACATTGATTTTATGCAACCACTTAGAATATCTTAAAATGTACATCTACATATACATGTACATATATATATATATGACTAATTAATATCAAGGCCTAGTAATTAGACACAATGCTGCACACAAAAACATATATCAGTGGTGCTGGTGGGGCATAAATATACAGGTGTTGGAGCAAAATTAAGAGACCAAGAATTGACTCAGAAATTTGACTAAAATTTAATAATAAAATGGAAGCAAACTTTCATCAGTGAATGTTATCAAAGTAGCTGAACATTCCTAGGATAAAAATAAACATAAAACTCTCTGGACATAGTATTTACAGAAAAGTAACATCTTATATTAACATGATATTCGTGATACATGAAAGAAAAAAAAATCAGGACCTGGAGAGCAGAGAGAAGGCTTAGGTGGTGCAAATCTTGCCATGCAAGCACAAGAGCCTGAGTCAGACCCAGACCCACAGCATTGACATGCAAGCCAGGATCAGCAGTGCCCTCCTTTTATCCATGCACTGGAGATTAGAGACATGCAGTCACTAGCTCTCACCTGCTAACTAATATAGTGGCTCAGTGACTTATATACTCAGTGAGAGATTCTGCCTTAAAAAATATGGTTGAAAAAATAAATTTAAACCATATGGTGGAAAATGACTGAATAAGAAATCTGATGTTGCCTTCTGGCCTACACACACACACACACACACACACACACACACACACACACGAGCACACATGCAAAAATGCATATGCAAGACATATACATGCAGCACGAAGTCACAAAATGTACTACAAAAAAATTGTAACTGTATTTTCTGCCAGAATGCTGAGAAAAGTAAAGGGCAAATTAGAAACTGAATAAATTTAGTGTAAATCCCACGTATCAAATAAAGAGCTCATATCTATAATAAAGTGTAAATACTCGGCAGTTAAATTTAAATTTCAGCAAAATATGAGGTTGCTTTTGCTGAATAAACTAGAATAATCATCAATAGATGATGACTTTACACAGAATAAGGATGATAAAATCCAGGTTTGAATGTCAATAAAACCATAGTATGAAGAAAATAATGTACAGACAGGATGGCTTTGCATTTTCTTTGTGATTGTTGTTACACAAGCACATTAGTTAGGATTCTCTACAGAAAGAGAATACAAAGAATGAATACATATTATTAAAGATGATTTATTAGACTGGCTTAAATGACAGGGGCTAGTTAGTCCAAGAATATCTCTCTATATGCTGGAGAAACAAGGACCCCATGGGTACTTAGTCCATAAGGCAAGATGCTTCAGTAGTCCCAATCTGGTCTTGATGACCTCTAAGACTCCTGGAGAGATGCTGATCTTCAGTCCACATTAGTAGGCTGAAGAACCTGGCTTCTAATCTCAGTGAAGGATGGCAGAAATAGACTAGACATATTCACTAGTGAGAACTGAAGGCAGGCAAAGAGCACTGCTTTATCCTTGGACTTCCGTTGTATCTGGGGCACCAGGAGAAGGTGCCACATGGTTTGGAGGAGGGTCTTGTTCCTTCAGTTAACCCTTCATGGAAATGCCTTCACAGATCTGCACAAAGCTGTATTTCTTAGTTGATTCCAGATCCAATCAAGTTGAAATTCAAGATGAACTATCACACTTATTTGTATATGGACATTGCGAATGTGTCTGTTTTCTTTAAAAAAAATATATGGTATAATAATAATGTGAGATATCACCACATGAGAAACTGCTTGTAAGGGTATGACTTCACTCTTTTGTTTCAACTTACTTTCTTTCTTCCTTTCCTCTTCCTTCCTTCCTTCCTTCTTTTCTTTTTTTTTTTTTTTCTTTCTTTCTTTTTAGAGAGAGAGAGAGAGACACTTGTGGTTGGGGGACAGAGAATTGGTACACCAGGACTTTAGACATTGCAATCCCACTCCAAATGCTTGTGCCATCTAGTGAGAATGTGAAACCTTGCACTTGCATCACCTTTGTGCTTCTGGCATATGTGAGATTTGGAGAGAGATTGAACATGGGTCCTTAGGCTTTCCAGGCAAACATTTTAACCACTAAGCAATCTCTCCAGCCCTCTTTTGGTTTAACTTTCTATGGACATCTGGATATATGGAACAGAAATACTTTAAAAGAAAATAATTTACAACTTCCTAGGAATTTGTAATTTACTATATGACATTTTATATGAAACACATGGCTTCTACCTCTAAGCAAAGTGAATTAATAGGTATCAGATTCATCATTACCTGAATAACTTCAATATGGATTACACATGTAAAATAAAAATTAGAGTACTGTAGAGATCTGACAATAAGGCATACTTTTATGGAGAAGTAAGTGAAAGAATCTATTTCTCTCAGCTTATTGCCATTTGAAAGCATGTTCAGAAACTGATGTTGGTATTATGTTGGTTTCTTGTTTGAGAGAATTTTGTATGAGACCTCTAGAAAGGAGACACAGCAAGAGAGGTGAGTGCAACAAGATCCTCCAGAAAGACTCCTAAAGAAGAGAGACCACTAATTGGAGCAATCTAAAAACTTCAGAAGATCCTATCTATCTATCTATCTATCTATCTATCTATCTATCTATCTATCTATCTATAATCTACCTATCTATCTGTAGATGAGACTGTGTACCTATTACCTTGGGGTGTGAAGGCACCAGTACATGTAGTTGAAGACAGAAATCTAACACATTAGATATAATAATGTTCCATGCTTACACAGGCTTAAAAATAGGAATAGATTCCACCACTCAGATTGGAAAAAGTTGCTATTGCAAATGATAGTTTATAAAAGCCAATAAAAGGAAATCATTTCTGCACTCATCAGCCAAGACCCAAAATATTAAAAGTAAGACCAAACAGAACAAACTGCTAAGAACTATTATTGCATGGATCTGAAATGTCTTCCAAAGACTCACATTTTAGTTCCTGATTCTCCATTTATACTCATATTTTGAAGGATTATAGAGTCATAGACCATAGTGACTGGCTGGTACAAGTAAGACACTGAAACCTTGGAGCTTGGAGCTTGGCCCTGGATCTGCCTGTCTTTTCCTTCATGGTCTTTCATCATATGAAGCACTGTGTCTAGCTTCTACCACCACAGACTGACCTCCATTCTACTCCATGGCTTCCCCATGGATTCCCCATGATGGAACACTCTTAGAGTCAAAATAATCCTTTTCTCCCCTAATTTGTATCTGTCAAGTATTTTTGTCATCTTCATGCAAAACTAATACAAAATTTGACTATATTATATCCAATAACAAAAATACCTACATGGTATAGGTAGGAATACAAAAATTCCAAGCATAAAATTTTTTAAATTGGGAGAGAGAGACAAAGAGAGATATTATAAAATATAAAAGTATTTTTAATTATTCCTCAGATTCAGATTTTTTAAGAAGTAAAACTCCCCCTTTGTTGATATCTATTCTATAGATACATAGTTATTGTAATGTAATAGAAAATCTATGGAAATCAGCTGTATGCTTCTGTCATGCATTTACTGCCATAATGAAATGTAACCTCAAAATTGTGAACTAAAAATAAACCCCTTCCTCCCATAAGCTGTTTCTGGTTGGGTGTTTTGTCCCAGAAACCACAAAGTAACAACTACCGAAAATGGACAGGAAAAAGCTGGGCTGTTGTGATAAACTTGGAAACATTGGTTTAGTTTTTTGAAACTGGTTTATGGGAAGAATATGGGAGGATCTGGGACTTTGAACTGGAGAAGTGTGATGGTTAAATATGCCTCATAGCCACATGTGTTTTTCATTAAGAGTCATATTCAACCCTCAGCTCTCAGGGTCTTGGAAAGATGGAGATGGAGCCTTGCTGGGGGAGATTTGTTACTGGGAGGTCAGATTATGAGTTATGTTCATCCCAAACCCATTGAGTGTTCCAAAGTACCTTCCTTAGACTACACCTACTCAGATGATGTGACAAGATGTGATGCCCTGCTGTCTGTTCTTACCATGCTTTCCCCTCATAATGAAGTTTCCCCTGAAGACCATAAGCCAGAAATAAACCCTTTTCTTCCACATGCTACTTTTGATAAAGTGTTTTATCCCCACACTGAGAAGACAAGTGTAACAAGCTTTAAACTGGTAAAATGCAGATCTTATTGATCCATTTTGGTGAACGTTTGAAAAACAGATGTGCAAAGAATAGTGTGCACTACAGAAAACTGGCTTTTGGAGTTTCAAAGGGGAAAAGAGGACTTTGTCACAAGCTGGGTTATTGGCAGTTCCTGTTGTGTTATAGCAAGGAAGATGGTTGTGTTCTTCCTGTGTCCTGAGAAATTGAACAAAATTGAATTTAGAAATAATGGATGTCTGTGTTTTTCAAGGAAGTAATAGAGCAAAAGGATGTTGAAAATACAAAGTTTGGTACATGAGGAAATGTGAACAGATCTTGGGTTCCAGAGACTAAAGCCTATAGTTAAGATGCAATTATTTAAGAAATCCCTACCACTGAGGCTGCACCATTTGTTCAGAAGATGAGTGGTGACTCTTCTGAAAAGATGAGGCGAAAACAATAAGGCTGAAGGGGTTCTAAAAGTGGTACTTCATCTTCTCCATATAAAAATATGGCAGGGGCTGGAAAGACTGCTTAGTGATTAAGGTGCTTGCCTGCAAAACCAAAGCACCAATGTTCAATTCTCCAGGACTCTTGTAAGCCACAAGTTAACACATTTTTCTGGAATTTGTTTTCAGTGGCTAGAGGGTCTGGTGTACTCATTCTGTCTCTCTCTCTCTCTCTCTCTCATAAATGAGTAAAAATAAAATATTTTTAAAAATATGGCACAATTGCTCATATGGTACTGGGTTTGGAATCATTAAGATTTCAGAAATAGAGGATCATGAAGTGCATGAGGGTTTACAGGAGCCACTAAAGCTAGACAGTGTTATGAAAAGACTAGGTAAAAACTATGGAAACTTTTATAGAGTGGCCTGAATATAATTGGCATCATAAGATGTCCATGAATCTATGGAGAGTAGGGGAGGAATATGTTGGTTTGAATGTAAAATATCTCCCATAACTTCATATATTTTTGATTCAGCCTCATACTTAATTTGAGCTGGTGGAGCTTTTGGGAGGTGAAGCCTTGCTGGTGGATGTGTATTACTGGAGGCTGGTCTTTGTGGTGTTACAGTCCAAACCATTTGCTAGTTTAGCAATCTCATTCTGCTTATTCCCTGCTTCTGGTGATGTCAAGCTATCTGCTCTTTCCATCCTTTCACTGCCATTATGAAACCCTCTCTCTCTGAAAGCTGCTCATGGACAAGTATTCTGACCCCAGAATAAGCAAGTAACTGCTACTCACATAAATTCCAAATCTCTATTTTGGTCAGTTAACTTTTTTTCACCAACTTATTCTTTTTTTCTTTAACAATAAAATTCAAATCTCTGATAGGGTAGAAAACAGTAGCCATTTTCATTTCAGATTGACTTATGATATATTTTTACATCAAAAAACTAATTCTTAAAACTAATTCACACAATGATCTAATTTCTATTATCATACCAAATTCTATGGATACAAGTTTAATTTTTTTAATTTTTTAAAATTTATTTTTATTTATCTATTTATTTGAGAGAGACAGAGAGAGAAAGAGAGAATGGGCATGCCTGAGCCTCCAGCCACTGCAAACGAACTCCAGATGTGTGCACCCCTTTATACATCTGGCTAACGTGGGTCCTGGAGAATTGAGCCTCGAACCGGGGTCCTTAGGCTTCACAGGCAAGTGCTTAACCGCTAAGCCATCTCTCCAGCCCAGTGCATGTTTAAATTTTAAGATAATCTTTAGTGTATCAAAATATCAATGAGACTTGTTCATGTTTTGTTCATTATATTCTATACCCACTATTGTAAGGACACAAGTAAATAATAATAGTCACATAGCATAGTTTTCTGTTTAGTTTTAATGTTCATGAGTATATTTTTTAGTTTAATTTACTTCCCTAAATGAACAATTTTGTGGTATTGTTAGTATGCTAATGTTTGAGATTCACTGCATGTCTTAGAACTTATAGCCCTAATATAGATTTAAATATATTCTTGTTTTAAAACAAATATAAAAAGGTAATCAAACATAAATACAAATAGACATAACTTATGAGGGAATTTCAGTTTAATATGCAGTAGTGTTCTACACATTAGAATTGACAAACAACTAACTATATTTTATGCTATGAGTTTCTTAATTTAACAAATGTATCGCTGTCTATCATGAGACTTATCAGTGTGAAATAATTAACAATGGTTCAAATGTGTCAGGTATGTGTAAATTGAACACAGTTTGCATTTCCTACTGATTCTATCGTCACTGAATACATTTTCAGGATGACAGTTCTCACAGTGAGTAATTTAAATGTATATCTTTTTAAATAACTTTTATTTTATTTATTTGTGTGAGAGAGAGGCAGATAGAGAAAATGGGCAGGCCAGGGCCTTCAGTCACTGCAGATGAACTCCAAAAGCATATGCTGCCTTGTGCATCTGGTTTATGTGGGTCCTGAGAAATTGAACCTAGGTCCTTTGGCTTTACAGGCAAATGCCTTAACCACTAAGCAATTCTTCCAGCCTTAAATGTGTATCTTTAGTAGAAGAAACATAACTAAATAATTTTTAAGTATGTGCAAATGATGACGCTTTTATTTGATTTTATAGTACAGTAATTATATAGGTCATGAAATTTCATATGAAGCATTTGACAAAACTGTAATTTTTATTCTAAATACCTAAATTTGTGAAAATACACTTGGGTTAACAATGGATATTTTAGTAATAGTCGTGAAAATTGTTCTTAATTCTCACAAAAATAAATCTTTATAAAAATAAAAATACTATTTGGTTTAATTTTTGTACATGTATATAGTATACATTCGTGGGTGTAGGTATATATATTCTTGTAGTTGATGGACAGGTATATTATGGTGTGCATGCACATGTGTGTGCATGTGTGTGGAAATCAGAGTTCAACAATGAGTGCTTTCCTCAATTACTCTTCACTTTATTTATTTATTTATTTATTTATTTATTTATTTATTTATTTTGAAGCAGTGCCTCTCACTGATCACTGACCTTACCAGTTGGATTAGCATAGATAACTGGCTTATCCTGGGGATCTGCCTGTGAAGCAATAGGATTTTGTAATGTCACCATACTGTATATTTACACAGCCGGGAAATCCAAACTCAGATTCTCATGCTTATGTGACAAGTGCTTTACTAACTGAGTCATTGCTCTACTCTCAGAATTATTGTGATGTACTTTATTTCATCAGCACACTGAACTAATGCATAATAAGATATATTTTATCTTTTTTCTTACAATTTTTCATTACTTGTCTTATGCCATTGAGTTCATATGACTTGGACTAAGTTTTATATTATAATATTTATATTACTATTCCCATTTTATTTTACATTTTCTTTTTATAAGTCTTATTTCAACTCATAAATAACAATTTCATTTATTGTTGTGGTACAATCAGATGTTTTGATTTGTGAATATAGTATAAAAAGATTCTCCAGAGCTAACATATAGATCTATTGCCCTGCCAACTCCATTCAGTTTCCTGTATAAGATAAAAGGGGCTGGGGAGTTGAGGACATCATAAAGTACTCCTCTCATAAGCATAAGTGTTGAGTTTGGATCTCCAGCACCCACATCACCCACATAAAAGATGAGCATGGTGATGAGTGTCTGTAAGTCCACTGCTGGTCAGGCAGAGGGAAGAGGATACCCAGGGATATCTATCTAGCTAGGATAGACTAACTAGTGAGTTTGAGATTCATTGAGAAAAAATGTCTTAAGAATTCCAATGGAGAGTCTTTGAGAAAAACTTTCAATGTCAGTCTCTGTATTCCACACACATTTGAACACTGGAGCACATGCATGTGCTCACACATACACACACACTCCTGCCTATTAACATGCATAAATAGATGAATGCACAGCACACATATACCACAAAAAGTAATAAAAAAAGATGATAAAATTTATATTTCAAAATAGCTCAAAGATTTTAAGTGCATTGTCGAAACTTAACAATATAAATGGAAAAATCCATATCTGAAGGATTATCTTAGAAATTACATCCTTTAAGCAACAAGTTTATAGAATTACTATTAAGGGTATGTCCCCTAGCTCAATGTGTTATATAACCATTGCCTACATGTATATACATAAAATAGTCTTACAGTATGCCATTTCTATATGCTTCTGGATATATCATACACACACACACACACACACACACACACACACACACATTGTATTATTTTATCCCCTTGTTCATGCTCCCATTACTTTGTTGGCTCTCCTCAGTGGGGTTATTGGTGTTCATTGTGAGGTCATAAATGCCTCAGTCTGTCCCTGCAGAGTAGTGGTGGGACCAGGTCTCAGGGTATTCTTACCAGCTCTGTGGCTCTTACAGTATTTCCACCCCTCTCTTTCACAATGTTCCCTGAGGCCTGTTGGCAGTTTGGTTTAATATTGACTTCTCTGTAGCATTTGGATTTCTGCATTGACAGGTTTTCATTGATCACTATGTCTGCACCATCACTTTAGAGCTGGCCGTCAGGCTAACAGTAACAGAGGTATTCATGTTGCTGCTTCTTCGGCAATTACTTCTGGGCTCTAGATGATGAGGTCAAAGTGGCCCATCTCATGGAAAGCAGTTGGCAATCTTCTTGTCTTATCCATGGATCTCAGTTCTCATCTGTAAAATAAAAAGTTTCTCTAACCAAGAGTGAGAGAAACTTGGGCTAAAGAGGGTATTCAAAATTATATGAGAGACTGGTGTGCAAGACCACTCTTCTCCAGAGAGCAGTGAACATGTCTCTCTGATGTATCAGTTTCCTGACCATAGGATTCTGAATTGCTTTCCAGCACCTGATATGGGTTATCTCCCACTGAAAATCCCTTCAGTCTAATCAGAGAACAGTTGATTATCTATAGATGCTGTGTGCCACTACTGCACAAGTTTCTACTTCTTGTCCAGATGATTCATCTCATAATCCTCAGGGTCCGCTGCTTATTCACGTTGTTAGTGACTATTGTCCTACATCAGTTCCCACAGGCCTTTCCAGCACTATGTGGACTAGCTAGGTTCGAGCTAGTTTCCTTTTCCATTCTAGCATGGTATTATATGGCCATATCCTGTGGAGTCTGCAATAATAGGTCAAGGTAAGCTCTTTTAAAAATAAAATATGAGATACATATTATTTCTCCCACTGAGTTCATGACATTAATCTACTTACCATAAACATGTGTATAGTTACACCAATTTCAATAATAATAAAAGGTAAAATATTTGTAAAATCCAGTTGGTCATTATGTTGCGTTTTCATTGCAATTGCTAAGACAATACTATTTTTAATTTTTTTCTTTACTTACTCATTTATACTTATGTGCAACTCACTATTTGTCACTGTGAAAAAATACCTGAAAAAACAATGCAAGTGAGTTTTGACTCAGCTTCAAAGGTTTCATTCCCCTGTCACTTGGCTCTGTTGCTCTTGTGCTCATGATGGTGAGGCAAAACACTGTGCTGGGATCATGGAGTGGGTCAAAGTGGCTCATCTCATGGAACTCATGAGGTAGAGGGAGAAAGAGGAAAGGTCTAGGACTGGATGAATATTTCAAAGGCAGACTTTAATGAACCTATTTCCTCTAGGCACTTCTTCCTTATAGCCCATTATGTCTTCAACTGATTAACCTATCAATGAAAGTAGTGCCTAAATGACATTTTTGAGTTTAGAAATTATTTATAAGTTCATGGATGATTCAAAGGGAACCACAGCCCCACTGGTATATGTCCTGGGTAACTTAGGGGCTCCTATGCTCCTGAATTGTTGGCCTCTTATAGATAGTGGGAGTTGAAATCTCAAGGAAAACAATGGTATTTCATGAGCTTTCTCCCTCCCTCCAGGACAATCCTTTGAATGTCTCTGTGGCTCATCACTGATGGTTTGCTCAGAGATACTAATGATCTTTCTCCAGCACAGGGTAAACAGACACACTATACTTTCTGTGATTAAACTTGGCTATACTGGAAAATGTTTAAAATTTCAAAGTTCATTACAAAAGGATGTATGCTTGTGTGAACCACATGTAGAAGTCCCCCTTATAAGGAAGCTACTAGTGAACAAAAACATTTAGAAATTTAGAAGTCACCTCAAGTTATACAAGTTGACATTAGCTCATACCAAGAATGCAAAAGGATCCATTAGAGGAGAAAGTGTGAGATGTGGGCCAAGTCTAGATAAAATGATCCTTGACACTACAAATCGTTCTGTTGTACCTTTATTCACTAGTCAAAACACAAGCTGAAATATTCAGGCAATATATCACACATGAACCAAGTCTTATCATTCCAAATATTTTCTGTGACCTTACTTAAAATGTAAATAAACTACAACCTAATGCGAGTGTGTTATTGCAACTTTAAGCCAATCATAACTGCTGAGCTTTTAACTATCCACTAGGAAACTTCTGATAGAGTGTCAAAAAAGGGCAATACTGAGCTAAAAGCACTCCACTATGTATAATATTTCCTTTCCCTCTGTAAGGACTTCCTGCCCCTGTCTCTATGTGAAGTTTGTTGAACTTTTAAAGGTTCATTGTGCTTCCCAATTCATGAGTGCTTTTTTGCTAAAATGAATGTTTTATTTATTTGAGAGAGTGTGAGAGAGCGAGACAGAGGAAGAGATAAAATGGATGTGCCAGTGCCTCTAGCCCCTGAAAACGAACTCCAGATGCATACAATATTTTGTACATCTGACTTTCTGTGGTTACTGGGAAATTGGACCTGGGTCTTAGGCTTTGTAGTCAAGAGCCTTAACCTCAGTCAAGTGCCTGAACCTCTCAGCCATCTCTCCAGTCCTAAATCTTCACTTAAAAATATTTATGACAGAGAGAGAGAGAGAGAGAGAGAGAGAAATAGGCAGGGAGAGAGAGAGAGAGAGAGAGAGAGAGTAAGAGAGAGAGAAATAAAGGGTGTGCCAGGGCCTCCAGCCACTGCAAATGAACTCCAGATGCATGTGACCCCTTGTGCATCTGGCTTACGTGGGTCCTGGGGAGTTGAACCTGGGTCATTTGGCTTTGCAGGCAAGCACATTAACCACTAAGCCATCTCTCTAGCTGTAAATCTTCACTTTGAACAACATTAAACTGGCCACTGGGATCACTGGCTCATTTATCATGTAAATAAACATCAATAATTTGAATTTTTCATGTTATAAATTATGTTAAGAATTCTAAATGACTCATGAGAATTAAAACAAAGATTATTTTTCTACTGATGCCTGGTAAATCTACCTAAATGAGCATGGAGCTCACATACAGTTGTTTGATCAAGTATCTTAAAATATGTATAAATAAACTTAGAAAAGCTTAAATTACATGACTCCATTTTGTTATTAATAGGGACACACTAATAATGGTTAATTGGTTAAACTAATATTGGCTAAAGTCATTCCTTTCAATATGCCAAATTGGTCTCTTGCCCTGTTTGAAAGGTTCATAATTTCTAAAACCTAATAATGCCCACACCTGTATTTTATTTTTAGATTTAAAATACATTTATGTCAGTATAATTGAAGCATGAGTTATGTATTTCTTTTTAAAGAGTTTTATAAATTAAGCACTGAAAAATTTATCTTGTAATGTATTCAGGTTAATTTTAGTTTGATAGAAAACATTTATTTTATTCTCTGTAAACTGTGTCATAATCTGTAAAATAAAAATAACTCTTCACAAAATATTCACACAGATTATTAACATTCTGACCTATTTTTCTTGTCCTGGTGTTCCAAATAGGATTGCTATGTCAACAAATGACTTATACCTCTCCTGCCATTTTTAATTATCAGAAAGTGCAAAAACAATTGGGATGAAATGCTTCTAAAAATTCAATTTGTTGATAATATTTTAAAAGCATAGGTGTAGGCCTTCTTGTAGCCCATGATTGGTGGTAGCTTGATAGTAGAGAGCAGGCTTATGTTTGGATATGGTTCTGACTGTTTCCCAGATTCAGCTATGGGTCCCGTACCACTGAGGGGATCAGTTAGCCAAATCAAGAGTAGTAGTTGGTTTCCCACCATGCTGTGCATAGGATTTGAAAGTCATTAACCAAAATATTGGTAAGGTAACAGAGAAGATAAATGTTTCTTCTTGTTAATTATGGGTAACTAAAGCACACATTCAGTAGTTAATTTACAATATAAATTTTTTAATTTTAATTATTCTGAATTACTTGTTTGCCAGAGATTTACACTTTTTTGTTAGGTATTAAGAATATCCCTGTTAGGACTTGTCAATTCAACTCTCACTGATTGTGGATTCTCTGGTGTTTTTGCTTCTCTTTATGCTGTCCATCAACTCAAGAATGCCCTTCCTATATAACATATGAGTGGAGGTTCTGGATGTGAGCAGAGCCTAAATCACCTACAAAGGATAGATCAATTAGTGGCTTACATAGCATATAATCAAAGCAGAATTTCCAGAAGTAGGAAAAAGGCCAAGATTTAAAATAATAAAGTAAGGGAACATGCACTTCTTTGTAGGTATTTAATGTATTAAGCAATTGTTTTCTTTTAATATCAGAATTATAATACACTTCTGTCATTTATGAAGAAATATTGTACATTCCAAATATTCTGCTTTCGATTTAGGCAGTGATATACTCAATGCTTCTTGAGATAATGAAATTTAATGATAAAGTGTCACTTGTCTGTCGTCCTCATTGTTAGAAATTCAGGTGACTCTAATGACTTCCAGAACACAGGGGCCTTTAACCAGATTTCTGAAAGGTGACATTATAATAGAGGCAAAGAAACATCATCTCACTGTAAAAAAATGTAAAATGCTGCCACACTGGTTCCTGGAATAATATTAGAAAAGCCTCTATCTAAAATGAGCAAATGTTGGTCTTGTAACAAAGCCAACTAGGCCACTGTGATCATTCTAGTACAATAAATAGCAATACAAATTACTGCTTTAGAAATCACAGTTGATAGCAGTTGTAAAATTGACATAAATACTATGTATCAGAGTGGTTAATGAATTTAACATACACAATGATCTGATAGGTGGAAAAAACAAATCATCATCAGAATGAATACATGAATAATTTCTATTTATAATTTGTAAAAGTCAATACTTATATCATGAAATTGAACACTGATATGTGAGGAAATCAGGTGAAGATACATCATCAAATGTGTTCCCAAAAGTCACATTTTACTTCCTATGGTGTAAATCAGAATGTTCTTCATGATTGGTTTTATAGGTAACTTCATGATTCTGGGACAAAACAGTTGAATAAAAGCAGCTGGTGGGAGGAAAATTTTATTTCTGCTTCCAGCTTCTTGAAGAAACTTCACGATGGCAGGTAAACAATGGTCAAGCAGAGGCTGGACATCACTCCTTGCCACAACAGCTGGCAGAAAGCGTCAGGAGGGTGAGATTGCACTGGCAAGCTGGGGGTCTAAGAAACCTCACAGTCCATCCACAGTGACACCCTTCAGCAAAGCTCCACCTCTCACATTGCCACTAGCTGGGGACCATTCATTGAAAGCGCAGGAGTTTATTGGGGCATCTGATTCAGACCACCATTATTGGTGAAATAACTGGTTTTACACTAAATAGATTCCCATTTTAGTTCTATCACATCAGAAGTAAGTGTGCAGGTCCCACCACTGATGGACTTAGAGCAAACTTTCAAATCACTTTATATTTTCTTCAAATGTGTTTAAATTTATTACAAAATAATTTATGCAGAATAATTTTTTATTGATTGAAAAATGTTTATTTTGTTTTTAGTCACTAAATTATGGGGTAATTTTCCACTTAATCAAGATAAATTATGGTAAGAGAATTAATCATGTAATTCAGGGATTTGTATAGGTATGAAGCAATATTAATACTCAGGAATCCACATATTTGGTTGGTAGAATGAAAACTGGCCCTCATTGCCTGAAGAGAACAGGTGCTGTTGTAGTCAGCACCATGTTGCTGGGATGAATATCCAAACCACTGTATATAGGAGGAAGGATTCATTTCATGATTACAGATCCAGGGAATGGAGGGAAGCTCTATCAGTGCTGGAAGAAGTTGGTTTTATTCATAAATCAAAGTAGAGAGACACCACCAAACATCCAACACCAAAAAATTCACAATGAGACAGCAAAGAGCAGGGACCCTGGAAGAGCTGAGACAGCTCTGCATTCTTTTGTGCTAGCAATAACATCTGCCACCAGTGACACCTTAGGGCTGGACTCCAGGTTCTGACAAATCCAAGTTACCACCTAAGTCCATTGGGGGGGACACATATTCAAACTATGTACCACATGTGCCAAATATATATGAAATTCTCTCAACAGACAATCCTACAAGTAAATATGCACATATGAATGTATATAAGCATATGGTTTTCTTTATATTTCAACATATTTTTGGCTTTAGTTTTTTTAAGAATGATTTGTTCTCAATCACCACAAAGAAAATGTTCCAGAGTTCAACAATCTTCTGTCACCAAGAAACAGGCAAGGATAGAGGATCCAGATGATCCAGCCCTCAGGGAATTGCTAGATCCATGAGCTGGCAGGAGAAATTAAAAGGTAACTTATATAAAAAGTGTAGACAAACTCAAGAGTAAAGGCCTAAAATTAAAACGATGATATAGTCTTTTTATTTATACCTTGACCAAATTCCTTAGAAGTTCAAGGCCAACAGTATAATTTCGTGACACCCTGCCTCAAAATAAAATATAAAAAGAGGCCTGAAGAGATGGTTCAGTGGTTAAGGGCACTTTGTGTGTATGCATGTGGGTCTGAAGATACTTAATAATTGATTCCCAGAACCATCATAAATATCTGAGCTTGGCCACATGTTTGTTACCCAAGTCCTGTCACAGCAGAGACAGAAGAATCACTGGGCTCAATTCAACAAGCTCCAGGACTTGTACACCCACTGACATTAGAAAGGGCAAAGGAGTGATGAAGGTAGATACCTGATGGTCCCCTCCAGCCTGCAGGAGAGCAAACATCCTTAAAAACTCCACATTAACACTGCTAGAATTAAAAACATTCATTAAACTTGAGTTCATATACACTCATATAGCATGCACATAATCTATTCAGATATATGGATTAAATAGTTTTTCATAACTTAAAAAATATATATTTCATAAGTAATTTCAGTAAAAGAAAGAACAATTGGGGCTGGAAAGATGGCTTAGTGGTTAAGTGCTTGCCTGTGAAGCCTAAGGACCCCACTTTGAGGCTCAATTCCCTAGTAAACACATAAACTAGATGCACAAGGTGGTGCATGCATCTGGAGTTCATTTGCAGTGGCTGGAGGCCCTGGTGTACCCATTATCTCTCTCTCTCTCTCTCTCCCTTTCTCTCTCTTTCTCCCCCTCTTTGTCTGTCTGTCACTCTCAAATACATAAATAAATAAAATAAAATAAAAATAGAACAATTACCTCTCACTTCCCCAGTCTGAGTTCCTTGCTCAGACAGTCCGTAGGCAGGCACAGGAGTCTGGAGTGAGTAGACCAGGCTGCTGTTTACGGGTTCCTCCCACCTCCCCAGTCTGGGTGCCTGTGTGCTGGAGGGCACAGAACAAAGTAGTCCAGAAGCCATTTCCCTTGCTCCTCCTAGTCCCCTGGTACTGGTTGGTACCATTGTGCCTTGCTTAAGGAGGCTGGGTTCCTATGTGAGATGTGGAATCAGGCCTTTGACTCTGGTATCCTGACTGGCCACTGGGTACCAATATTCGTGTTCACCTGAGTCAAAGAGTGCATGGGCCAAAGGACAAACACTTTCTTCATCTTCAACAAAATAAAGAGTCTTCCTAAAATAGGTAGACAACAACACAGAAAAGCCAATGAAAGTCAGAAAACTGAGAGATCTCTGCTAAGGATGCATAGTTCTACAATGGAAGCTTCCAATAAAATCATAGAGAAATCAGCAGGAATTTATTCCCAAAATGAAAACATAACAACCAATGAGTCCCTGATTTAAAAAAAAAAAAATGCTGAACTACAAGCAAACTATCAAAGAACCAAAAACCATGTCAATGAAATTTAACAGAATCATCTCCTAGAGCATACAGCTTTTGACAGTACACTTAACATGATTGAAGGAAATGTTAAAACCCTCCAAAGATATAAATTGAAGGTAAGATGAGGAATGGAAGAAATAGAAGATCTCAACAACCACTTGATTAAGCCTAATGAAGACTTGATCAAATACAAGAATGAACGCCAGGAAGCATCAAAAAGAATCAGAACTTGAATTGAAATTATACCTCACAAAAAGAGATAGACAAAATACAAAATAACACAACAGAAAACAAAAATCAAATAGAAATTATAAAACCTCTCTAGAACCCCTCACCAACAGGGTTACACATGTGGAAGACAGAACTTCTATCCTTGAAGGTCAGAGAGAAGAAACTGATCAGGAGCCCAAAAACTTTGCTAAGTTCAAAAAATCAAGTGAACACAATACAAAGGAACATCCTAAAATGACTAAACATCCAGATCATGGGTCCATGATACCATAAGGAGAGGAAATACAGGCCAGAAGCATAGAGAGCATATTCAACAAAATTATTGAAGAAAAATTTTTATATCTCTCAAAAGAGAGGCCCATCAAGGTAAAAGAAGCCCACAGAACATCAGACAGACAGGACTAAAGAAGAAACTCCCTAAGACACCTCATAGTTAAAACTCTTAACAAAAACAAAGAGTGTTAAAAGCAGCAAGAGAGAAACAATTAAAAACATATAAAGGCAATTCTGTCAGAATTACATCATAATTCGCAATGGAAACCCTGAAAGCCAGAAAGGCCAGGAAAGGAACACTTCAAAATATGAAAAACTATGACTTTCAACCCAACCTGCTCTACCCATCAAAAGTATCCCTCATAATAGATGGTGAAAGAAAAATTGTCCATGAAAAAATCCAACCCCATGATTATATGAACACAATGTCAAACCTACAGAGAGTACTTGAAGGAATACTCCACACAAAACAAACAACCAATCTCAAGAGCCAACAAGAAGATCACAATAACCATAGTAGAGTGGCTCAAAACAGTACATAACACAAGAAAGCAGCAAACCCTATAAAACACATCATCATAGCAGGGATCAATTCAAACCTCACAATAATAACCTTATGTATTAATGGTCTTAACTCACCCATCAAAATACACAGGTTTTCAGGATGGATCAAAAAACTGGACTCAGTTGGGCATGGTGGTGAATGCCTTTAATTCCAGCACTCAGGAGGCAGAGGTAGGTGGGAGTGCCATGAGTTCGAGACCACACTGAGACTACATAGTGAATTCCAGGTCAGTCTAGGCTACAGTGAGACCCTACCATGGGAAAAAAAAAAAAAACAGAAAGAAAAAAAAGAAAGAAACAGAAAGGGAAAAAAAGAATAAAACCTGGACCCTTCTAACTTCTGTCTTCAGGAAACCTACCTTACTACTAAAGATATACTCCTCCTCAGGGTGAAGGGTTGAAACATGATATTCAAAGTAAATGGAAATAAAAAACAAGCAAGTGTTGCTATATTAATATCTGATAAAATAGACTTCAAACAGAAAGTAATCAAAAAGAAAAAAGAACACCATTTCTTACTCTTCAAGGAAATGATCCAACATGAGCACATAACAAGCATAAATATGTAAGTGCCAAACACAGGTGCACCACAGTTTATAAAACAAAATCTACTAGGGAAAACAAACAAACAAACAAAAACAGAAATAAACTCCAACACCATCATAGTCAGAGACTTGAATAATCTACTATCATCAATACACAGATCATCCAAGCAGAAAATCAACAGGGAAATAATAGAGCTCAACAACATCATAGAACAACTAGACCTAAGGTATATCTAGGATATCTACAGAACTTTCCACCCTAACTCTACAGTGTATATATTCTTCTCAGCAGACTATGGAACCTTCTCCAAAATTGACCATATATTAAGCCATAATACATGCCTTCATAATGTCAGGAAAATTGAAGTAACTTCCTGCATCATGTCATATCACAAGCTTTTTTAAAGCTAGAAATTGACAACAAGAAATACCCCAAGAACTTCACCAGCTCCTGGAGATTAAACAATGAATGGGTAGTGGAAGAAATCAAAACAGAAATGGTAAAACTCCTAGAATTGAATGATAATGAAAACACAACCTACCAAAACTTATGTGAAACAATGAAGGCAGTCATATGGGGAAAATTTACATCCTTAAATGTCTTCATTACAAAGACAGAGAGATCTCAAAACAATAATCTGACTGTCTACCTAAAGGTGCTGGAAAATCAAGAAGAATCCAACACAAAGAGCTCCAGATAGAAAGAAATTATCAAGATTACAACAGAAATTAATGAATTTGAAACAAAGATTTAAAAAATCAATAACAATTTTTAAAAAATCAATGAAACGAGGAGCTGGTTCTTTGAAAAAAAAATAAACAAGATTGACAAACCCTTGGCCAAATTGATCAAGCCAAAAAAAAAAAAAAAAAGAAAGACAAATGTCAAATTATCAAAATCAGAAATGAAAACTGAGACATCACAACAGACATCAAGAACATTGGAAGAATGATCAGGGCATACTTTCAAAACTTCTACTCCACAAACTTAAATAATCTGGAAGAAATGGGTGAATTCCTAGGTACATAGCACCTATCAAAATTAAACTCAGAGTAGATTAATCTCCTAAACAAACCTATCACATTCATGGAGATTGAAAAGGTAACAAAAAAAAAAAAAAAAAAAAAAAAAAAAAAAAAAAAAAAACTCCCCCAGAAGAAACAGGACCGGACCAATGTCTTCTCAGCTGAGTTATATCAAATCTTCATTGAAGAACTGACACCAATTTTTCTCAAGCTGTTCACCATAATCAGAGACCAGGGAATCCTCCCTGACTCCTTCTATGAAGCTAGCATTACCCTAATACCAAAACCAGACAGAAAGGCAACAAGGAAAGAAAATTATATCCCTGTAACCCTAATGAACTTAGGTGCAACAATCCTGAAGAAAATCCTTGCAAAGCAAATTCAACATCACATTAAAAGCATTATTCACCTTGATTAAGTAGGCTTTATCCCATGGATGCAAGGATGATTTAACATACAGAAATTGGTCAACCTTATCCAACACATAAATAAACTGAACCATAAGAACCAAATGATCATCTCAATTAATGCATAGAAGGCCTTTGACAAATAAAACACCACATAATGATCAAAACATTGGAAAGAATAGGCCTGAAAGATTTATATTTCAACACAATAAAGGGTATATATATTTACTAAAGCCCACATAGTACTTAATGGGGAAAAACTAAGGGAGTTTCCACTGATATCATGAACAATACAGGGGTGCTCACTCTCTCCACAGATTTTCAACAGAGTACTAGAAGTACTAGCCCAAGCAATAAGACAGGAGAAAGAAATAAAAGGGATTCATATTGGAAAGGAAGAAGTCAAGTTAGCCCTACTTGCATATGACATGATCCTATATATAAGTGACCCAAAAGTTTCCATCTTACAACTTCTAAAAGTGATGATTTCCCTCAGCAAAGTGGCAGGATGCAAAATCAATGCACAAAAATCAGAAGCTTTTTTATATGCAAAGAACAAGTATACAGAGAAAGGAATCAGTGAGGCCATCACATTTTCAAAAGCAACAAAAGAGCCACCCCATCATACCTCAACAGGGCCCCGGCTGAAACTAAGAAAAAATGGCGAAACAAGCAAGGGTGCTGTTTTCCTGATGAACCGGATACCAGCACAAGGGGGAAGGAGGTCAGCACAGAGAAAAATCAACTCCTACCAAATCAGAGAGCCAGAGCCTCAGAGGCCCCCAACACCTCATCACTGAAGCAGACCCAACATGGCTCAGGGAAATTTTGCAGAAGAGGGGGCGGAAAGAATGTCAGAGCCACATGTTGGGTCATGATATGCAGAGACACTTATCCTACCCGTAACTGTGGGCTAACTCCACAATGCATGACCCGTATACCTCAACAAGGTGGGGCCAAGGGGAGGGGGTAGGTCACGGATGAGCCTAATAGTGGTACCAAACTGACTGTAAAAAAATAAAATAAAATAAAAAATGAAAATGAAAAAAAAGCAACAAAAAAATTAAATATTTTGGAATAACACTAACCAAGGATGTGAAAGACCTATATAATGAAAACATAAAAACACTAAAGAAAGATATAGAGGAGGACTTGAGAAGCAGGAAAGACCTTCCATACTCCTGGATAGGTAGAATTAATATTGTGAAAATGGCATTTCTACCGAAAGAATTAGACAGATTTAACACAATACCAACAAAAATACCAGCATCATTCTTTGCAGCAATTGAAAAAATGTTTGCAAAACTCATATGGAATGGCAGAAGGATTCAGATATCCAAACATATCCTCAGCATAAACAAAAACAGACAATTGAAAACACCTCTGGAAGTATCACCATACCAATTCTAAAGCTATATTAGAAAGCCATAGTGACAAAAACATCATGGTACTGGAATAAAAACTGAAACATAGACCAATGGAATGGAATTGAAGACCCAGACCTTAGGTCAAGTAACTATAGCTGCTAATCTCAGAAAAGTTGCCAATAATGTAGACTGGAAAAAAAAAAAAGACAACATCTTCAACAAATGATGTTGAAGATATTGGATGACTATATGTAGAAAAATGAAATTAGACCAACTCATTTTGCCATATACTAAAATCAAGTCCAAATGGATTAAAGACCTAAATATAAAATCTGAATCTCTTTCACTACTGGAAGCAAAAATAGGAGGTACTCTCCCCAATATAGGACTGGGAAAATACTTCCTGAATAAAACCCCGGTAGCCCAGGATATTAAACAAGCACTCAACCAATGGGAACTCATGAAGCTCAAAAGCTTTTGCACAAACATACCATAAGAAGAGCCAGCAGATTACCCAGTGAATGGGAGAAAATCTTTACCAGCTATGCCACTGACAGAAGCCTAATAACTAGAATCTACAAAGTACTCAAAAAACTAAGCAATCAAAAACCAGACAACCCACTCCAAAATTGGGGCAGAGAACTAAATAAGGAGTTGCAGAGGAAGAATAACAAATGACTAAAACACACTTAAGAAAAATTTTTTTTTTGTTTTTTTTTTGGCTTTTCTGAGATAGGTTCTCACTCTAGCTCTGGCTGACCTGGAATTCACTATGTAGTCTCAGGCTGGCCTTGAATTCATGGCGATCCTCCTCCCTCTGCCTCCTGAGTGCTGGGTTTAAAGGTGTGCGCCACCATGCCTGGCAAAAATTTTCAACATCCCTAACCATTATGGAAATGCAAATTAAAACAGCTATGGAATTCTACCATACACCAGTAAGGATAGCAAACATTAAAAAAATGAAATGAAGCCGGGCGTGGTGGCATATGCCTTTAATCCCAGGACTTGGGAGGCAGAGGTGGGAGAATCACCATGAGTTCGAGGCCACCCTGAGACTACAGAGTGAATTCCAGGTCAGCTGGACTAGAGTGAAACCCTACCTTGAAAAACCAAAAAGAAAAAAAAAATCAAATGAAACAAATGTTGGTGAGGGTATGGAAAAATAATAACATTTATTCACTGTTGGTTGGAATTTAAGCTGGTACAACTACTATGGAAATCAATATGGAGACTCCTGAAAAGAATGAATATAGAGTTACCAAGAGACCATGTTATTCCCTTACTGGGAATTTACCCTAAAATCTCCACATCTCAGTTCAGAGATATTTGCTCAAATATGTTTATAGCTGCTCAATTCATAATAGCTAAGAACTGGAAACAACCCAGGTGCTCATCATTGGATGAATGGATAGCCAAGATGTGGTATATCTATATGATGAAATTCTACTCAGCAGTAAGAAGAAAATGCACACTGAAATGTGTAGAAAAATGATAGAACAGATCATTCTCAGTGAGCTCATACAATCACAGGAAGAAAACTGTCTCATGATCTTACTCATCTGCAGTTCCTAACCTGGATCATCCCAAGTTGCTGACATACATGAATAGCATCTCGAGGCTTGGACAATGGGGAGGGGAGGGCTTGGGGAAAGGTAAATGGAGGAGGACGCACAACTGAACCCAAATTGAACTTGTACCTTTGAAACCTATATCCTGGAAATCAGACTAAAAGGTGGAACCCTAAAGAGGACCTTAGGGGTTGCACCTGAATCAAAGGGCCCTGGAGAGTGAGATGAAGCCTAACCTTAAATTTCTCCTGTTTCTCATTCTTCTCTTTCTTATTTTTTTTTTTTTTAATTTTCCCTTGGTGCTGGCTTGTAATTCCCTGTACCAGGATATGTTCTGCATACACAATGAACTATTGACCAGAGAGATCTACTAGGTCTCCAAAAGTATAAAAGACAGACTTCTGTTAGAGCATTTGATTACACACTCAATGTTAATGGTAAGAGCCTACTGCTGAAGATACCACACGCTGTCAGCACTGACCATGGGGAGACCTGGTTGGTATCCAGAGGAGAGCCAGTCCCCAGACAATTAGCCCATTAGTGTTGGAAGGCTCTATGTGAGTTACAAGGGAAAAGTGGCCAGTATCTGTCCAAGCAACTCAAAGTCTAAGTGACTCAGAAGCAAACAACCTGATGTGATACTCACAAAAGCGCAATAGTGTCACATAGCCATGGTGAGTAAAAAAAGTGCTATGGGATTGGCAAACCAATTCCTTCAGTGGAAAGGAAACCATATCTGGAACTGGAAAACAAGTCAGAATCACATCCAGATAATGATTCTACTTTCCAATGTCAAGCTCCCACTAACCTTGGGCTATAACAGGGTCTACAGCCTTTTAATTAGCTCTAAGTTGATCATGGTTATCCCATTTAACCAGTCTGACTTCATTCTCTGTTGAAGAATCTCCTTTTCTTTTTTATAAGGGAGCTGGACCTGAGGAGATCAATGACCTAGTGCACTCCACCCTGGCCCCAGATGAGGCCACAGAGGAACTGGGGAAATGAGCAAGACTTCTGCTTTCTTTGTGAATCTGATATTAGCACAAGGGTAAAGAAGATAGACACTGAGGACACTCCACACCTACCAAACCAGAGTTCCAGAGGATCCTAGAAGCCCATCACTGAAATAGACTTAAAATGTTTCTAGTATAGCTCAAGGAATTTTTTAGAAGAGGGGGCATAAAGATTGTTAGAGCCACAGTTTGGGACATTTTGCACAGACACTGCCTCTTCCCCCTGCCCATAATACATGATACACAGTCCCCATGGAGTTTACCTGCATCCCAATGAGGAAAGCCTCTTCAGAAAAGGGGCAGGGAGGGGGGAAGGGATGGTACCAACCTGTGTTGTTTATATACTGAATATGTCTATATCTAATCAAAATAGTTAAGATGAAAAAAATCGAACAATTAAAGTAAGAAAAGATGAAAAATGTATAAAAGTGTATGCATTTACATTAAATAATAGTCTGCTCTTTGGTTCATCTTCAGGGTGTGTTTCTGTGCACTGCATTAAATGTTTCTAGTCATTACTGTTTTGCTATGATTTTCATCTATTTGTTAACCTATACAAATGACTCTTCAAATCAGTTTTACCTAAAATTAGTAATAGGTCAGTATTTAACAAAAAATGTTCTTATCTTATGTCACATAAAATCATTAGTTCTGTGGAAGTGTTTTATGAGATGAATTATAGCATTTTTCTGTGGTGCAATACGTGAATGTGTGTTTTCACCAAGATTTTTTTTTTTTTTTTTTTTTTTTTTGGTTTTTCAAGGTAAGTTCTCACTCTATCTCTGGCTGACCTGGAATTCACTATCTAGTCTCAGGGTGTCCTTGAACTCATGGTGATCCTCCTACCTCTGCCTCCCAAGTACTAGGATTAAAAGCATGTGCCACCACGCCTGGCTTCACCAAGTGTTTTGAAGAAACTAAACAATATGTGATATGAAAGAATGTATATAATTAACTTTTAAAGTGTCTTAAATAATTTATCCATTACTATATTAACTATATTTCTTCTAAGAAAATCTGCACATTAATCTGTCATATTTCAAGTACTACTGCCACTGGTTACAACTGTGGATATATTTTTATTATCTTCCACATGATATAATAGCTACTTCATTTTACTATAATAATGTTATATATTAAGATATTAACTTCAGGTTAATATTTAAATAACATAATTTCCATAACATATAATATTTGGTATAATTTTCTAATTATAATCTATTATACACTGCAGTATATTATAGATATTTCTTTTATTGCAATTAATTCATTTTAGATGTCTCATCAAAATGCTAAATTATAATAATAATCTGTAATTAAAGGTTAAATTATATTTCACTGGTAATGCTATCAGTTTAATGAGTTCCAAGACAAACCAAGCTACTTTGTCAGGAGAATAAAATGAAGTTGTATAATGAATTAAATCATCCTCTCATTTATAACATATTCTACACTAAGACATGTTTGTATTTTATTTGCTACTGAACACATTATAGTACAAAGGATTATATACATATGCAGAGCTATGGAATTGTCTCCATAGATAAAGTGTTAGCTACATAAGTATGAGGACTTGAATTTGGATCCCCAGCACCATGTGAAGTTGGGTGTGATTGTGATCCCAGTCCTGGGATAGAGAGATGGGGCATCCTCGGTGTCTAATTGCTAGGTATTATAGCTGAATTGGTGAGTTATAGGAGTTATCGGTTTAGCAAGGGACCATATCTCAAATATAAGGTGGAGAGCCATTAATTAAGACATCCAGTGTCAACCTCTGGCCTTTGTAGACATGTACACACATGTTCACCTTCCTCACCACATGTGTGTATCTATATGCCCATGAACAAGTATAGACATACAAATGACACACACAGGTACACATGTAAAATTAAATTAATAAATAATAAGGATAAATGTGCATATATAATATTAATTTTAATATATGCTTTTATCTTTGTTTGTGCATGTATGTGTCCATGTAATGGGTACATATATGTATCCATGCACAAGGAAGAAAAAATTCAAATGCCATTTCTCTGGTGCTGTCCATCTGGTTTTGCATGTGTGAGGAAGGTTAAATATAGGTTCTTTCACTGTCTTGGAATTTCAAGTAAGCTAGCCTGGCTGACCAGTAAGCCTCAGTAATTTGCCACTCTCCATGTACTAGCCCTAGATTGTTATCATGCACCACTTACTGTACACATCTTTAATTATTTAGTTCTTAGGCTTATATCAGACTCTTATGCTTACAAGGCATGTACTTTACCAACTGAGTTTTCCTCCTAAGCATGTAACATATTCTTATTTACTATAAATTATGCTTCCCATATTAAATAATCAAAAGTTATTTTTAATTGCTACCCAAGATGTAAACTATAAGGAAAATGACCATTAAAATCAGTGATGATATTTATTTAGATAGAATGCATTGCAATAGCCAAGGATTTAATGATCCTTCCAAGTTTCAGTAGTATAGTAAGAAGAGGGTTTGTCTGGAAACATTCATAAGCTTTGTGCTAGAAGTGTCAAACTTGAAGCCTCAGGTTTTTTTTAATTTTTATTTTATTTATTTATTTGAGAGTGACAGATAGAGAAAGAGGGAGAGAGAGAGAGAGAGAGAGAGAGAGAGAGAGAGAATGGGTGCACCAGGCCCTCCAGCCATTGCAAATGAACTCCAGATGCATGCACAACCTTGTGCATCTGGCTTATGTGGGTACTGGGGAATTGAGCCTCAAACTGGGATCCTTAGGCTTGAAGCCTCAGTTTTGATCATTTTAACATTACTCTAAACTCAGATTTGCCATTACTTTACCATGGATCACTTTTACTGAAAAATTCATAAAATCTAACAGAATCCTTGCTGATCTTAATTTGATATGTACTTATACTTGTTTTCCTTTATTTATTTATTTAATTATTTATATTTTTAATTATTATAACCTCTCTCCCTGAGTGGTCCCTGTTGGCCTTCCTCAGTAGGGATATTGGTGTTGACTGTGGGGTAACTAGGGCCATTGTCTCTGGGGAAAGCTGTATCTCAGGATATTTCTACCCACATTCTGGCTCTTATAATCTTCCACACCCCCCCCACAACAACAATTCCTGTGCCTTGGTAGGTGTGTTAGCAGTTGGTGTTACCTTCTCTGTACACTCTTTCTGTTATGATCTGTGTCTGTTCACCACAGAACTTGTTGCATTTTTCTTGGAGGTTGTTTTCTGGTTAGCTTTAGGAGCACTATTCATGTCACTGCTTCCTCTGAACTTCCTTCTGTGTCATGGTAAATATGGTACAGGCAGCACATCTCATGAAGAGCAGATGAGTTTCTTTGTTGGCTGATATTGGATATCACTAGTATTATCTGTCATCTATAAAATAAAACAGATTGTCCAACCAAAGGTGAGAGCAGCTTTGATTAAAAGGAATATACATTTTCATGAGGATATGCACTCAACTTGTATAGAGAACACTGGGAAATTCTCTCCGTGTATCATGATGTGATGGTTTGATTCAGCTGTCCCCCAAAAACTTAGGTGTTCTGTTTGCTAGTTTCACAGCTGATGAATATTTCAGAATTAACACCTCATGGGGGCAGTATATTATTGGTGGGGACAGGCTTGTGGGTATTTCCCCTTGCCAGTGTTGGGCACACTCTCCTGTTCCTGCTGTCCATGTTATGTTGACCAGGGGTGATGTCCACCCTCTCTACACATACCGTCATTTTCCTGTGCCATCATGGAGTTTCCCCTCAAGCCTGTAAGTCAAAATAAACCTTTTCTCCCCCTAAAGCTGCTCTTGGTCAGGTGAATTCTGCCAACAATGTGAACCCAACTGCAACACATGCTGACTTGATTTCCAGTACCAGTTATGAGTTCTCTCCTAATGAGTCAACAGTTGATTATCCACAAAGGTTGTGTGCGATTATTGCACCAGTGTGTACTTCTTGCTTGGGCGGTGGATTGTATGGCTTCTAGGGGCTCCTGCTTCTTCATGCTATTGATGACCATTATTATCCAGTAGCTCTCATAGCAGTGTTCAGTGCCAATAAAGTTAATGGTTATATCCTAGTGAGAGTAACACAAATTATAATTACAGATGGGGACTGAGAGGAAAACTAGTCATCTCCCTTACTTATTCTTCTATGTAACTGTCATTAGGATGTAACAATTAATTTTAGTAGAAATGTTTATGTGGGTCCCTGGGTCCTTGGAGCCACAGTTCCCCAAAGGCATCCGCGCAACTGTGGAGAGTGTGACAAAAGAAACACTTTAGAGAGGCAGTCTCTGTGAACACCTCATATATTTGTAAAAAAAGGGGGGGGCTTATAAGCAATCAAGAGTGGGAAGAGGGGTCCTAAGGGGATTGGTGGGTGCAAAGTCTGCTACTAAATGCCTAGGGATGTTCAGCACTTAAGGGAGAGTAAGGTGATATACCTAGTGGTGGGAAGAAGGTCACAGGGATATGGGCTGTGTGAAGTTTGCTGGCTGATAAGGAGTTTCCTAGGCAACTGGCCAAAGATCACAGGGTTTGGGGCAAGGCCTAAGTTCAGGTGTGCAGGGCTTGGAGAGGGAGTGGCCTCTGGTAGCCCAGGGGTCCCTAGCCATGCCTGGCAGCTCAGGCTTATCTCCTGAAGGCTCCATTCTGTGCCTGGCAGTGCCAAACAACTCCCCTTTTTGCTTTTTTATAATGGAACAGTGTCATCCTGAGTGAGTTCTACATAATTTACCATAGGTCCAGATAGAGCTAACTGGTACATGAGGACATGATTAACAGTAACACTGGAAATATTAACCATTTGTTATCTGAGAAATTTGATGAGACAGGGGGCTACAAGCAATAGGGTTCTGTTGCAGTCAGGTACAGCATTGCTGGTAGAAATTACCCAACCAAGAGCAGCTTGTGAGAAAAATAAAGAGGTTTATTTGGGCTTACAGGCTCGAGGGGGAAGCTCCATTATGGCAGTGGAAAACAATGGCACGAGCAGAGGGTGGACATCATCCCCTAGCCAACATAAGGTGGACAATAGCAACAGGAAAGTGTGCCAAACACTGGCAAGGGGACATTGGCTATAACACCCATAAGCCTGTCCCCAACAATATACTGCCTCTAGAAAGCATTAATTCCCAAATCTCCATCAGCTGGGAATCTAGCATTCAGAAGACCTAAGTTTGTCGGCGACACCTGAATCAAACCACCACAGGTTCCAATAGCAAGGAGGGGGCCTAAGGAGCAGGAGAAGCCAAGTAACTAAAGGGTTACAGAACCAGGTGATGAGGTCCTCAGGCTTGTAGCAGTCAAGCAGATCCTTGTGGAGTTTTTACATTTTGTTTAACAACATTTGATTCATTAACAGAAAACAACATTCTTTTCATAAGTCCACACATGTCTCCCCATGTTCAGCAGTAATGAGGTCTAAGGCTAGATGGTTTTGAAGTACCACACTCGTGAGAGAGTTTAATTGTCTCTGGACAGATTTGAAGCTGTTGGTCACCAGAGAAACTCAGAGACAGCATCACATCAAGGCCCACCAGAAAGGGATGACAATCTCTCTCGATTGACTCAGATGGAGTTTGTAGGCTGATTTTTTCTCATAGAGTTACACCTGTGGAAAAGTAAAGACTGGGGAACAATAAGTGGGAGAGGAAATATTTGTGCATGGGGTGGTTACCTCTTTGCACCGAAGGAGAGCAGGTGCCTTGACACAAGTGGTCCTGGTTATGAAAATATTGAGCAGAGAATCAGCACTGGTCAGCTTGGACCTGTACATGTAGAGAGGCAAAACTTGAATGGCATCAAAGAGAACTATCCTTCAACATATCCAAACGAATTGGACACATTAATTCATTGTGTGGACTTCTAGGTGAAACCACAATTTCCAAGCCAAAGGAGTGTTTGCATTGTTTTGTACAGATTGCTTATCACAGCCCTTAGAAGTGACAACACAGAGTGCCCTAACTGTCAGAAAAAAATCTCCAAAGATCACTTAGGCCAGACCCAAAATTTGATGCACTCATCATCAAAATTTACCCAAGTCATGATGAGTAGGAAACTCATCAGGAGAGAGTATTAGCCAAGATCAACACGCACAACAACCAGCAAGCCCTCAACCACAGCATCGAGGAAGGACTGAAGATACAGGCCATGAACAGATTACAGCAAGAAGCAACAGATAGAAAATGGCAGTGGAGCAGAAGATAATGGTGACAGCTCACACTAGTAAAACATCCACACACAGCAATCAGGAAGCAGGCCCTGGTAACAAACGGACCAAAGTCACTGATGATTCTGGGCTTGAACCTGACAATAGTAATACTTCAGTGGCAATTGATCCAGTAATGGATGGTGCTAGTGAAATTGAGTTACTACTGAGGCCCACACTTGTGGAAAAAGATGACACTGCACAGACAAGATACATAAAGAGTTCAGCCAATGCCACTGTTCATCACTTATCCAAGTATCTAGAAATTAGATTAGCTTTAGAAGAACTTTAAAGCAAAGGATAATCAAACCACATGAACCTTGATACAGACATTGAGAAGCAGTACACCATTCATATAGCAACAGCCAGTGGCCAGTTCACTGTATTAAATGGCTCTTTCTCTGTGGAGTTGGTCCGTGAGAAATACTGGAAAGTGAACAAACCCATGGAACTTTATTATGCACCTACCAAGGAGCACAAATAAGATTTTAAAATTTCTGAGATAAACTTTATATAGTCTATTTCTTTAATATTAAAGATGTACCATAATTACTTTCATGGAAAAAAAAAAAAAGGCCTGGCTTTTGCAGAGCCAGGGACATGGTGCACACAGGGGAAAACAGTTCTTGGAACTGGGCAAGAGACAAGAAAAACGTTCTTGTCCTTTTTACCTTCAGGGGCCATTCACCCTAACTCTACTTCCCCTTTATTTCCCCTCTCATGAGAAGACACTCTAACTGCTGTTAGGGGACAAAGGATGAAGACGTCATCATTTATTATTTCCTGCTGAATGGGGTACGAAGTTGTGGCAATTAAGAGAGTCTCTCCCAGAGAAGGGAACTATTCTAATAGACCCCAGAATTGCATTGATAGAGTGCAGGGAGACAGTTTTGGAAGAGAACGGTGGGGAAAAAGAATGAAAGCAAGGAGTTAAAGAGAAGTGAGCACATAGAAAACTGGTGCTTCTTGTAGATTGAGTTGGATTGTCTCAGGATCATCTGAACATGAGCTGGCTGAGATTTTCTTTCAGAAATGTTCATCAAATGATACACTAGTGTTTTTTTTTATTTTTTTAACTTTTATTTATTCATTTGAAAGTGACAGACAGAGAGAGAAAGAGGCAGATAGAGTGAGAGAGAGAGCGAATGGACGTGCCAAGGCCTCCAGCCACTGTAAATGAACTCCAGATGTGTGCGCCCCTTGTGCACCTGGCTAACGTGGATCCTGGGGAGTAGAGCCTTGAACCGAGGTCCTTCAGCTTCACAGGCAAGCACTCAACCGCTAAGCCATCTCTCCAGCCCCACGGTAGTGTTTGACATGGCCTGAATCTGTTTCCATATGGCTTGTAAAGCACAGTTATCAGAAACATATACACAACATTTAACCTTGATAATAGAGGGTCATTGGGTACTATTTAAGGCTGTAAAAATATACATATTTTGTCACAGAACTTACTTATATATTCTTAGATTTGAAAATAACCCTTTTGACATCTATAATTGTTTTGTTTATTATAGAATTATAACTATAGGGAAAAATGTCTCAAGGTCTTGTTTTGTTTCCCATCTTGGAAAGCTCTTGTTGTATTACCTAATAGCCATTTATATATTTAAGGTATGGCTATACCTTTCTCTCTGAGTGTTTAAGACCAAGCAGATAACCAAAATTTAATTAAAGATTAATTTTGGAGATCACTAGTGACTCTCCACAGGAGACTTTAGGGTCCCAGGAGTAGCTCTATAGCTTACTGGTGTTTTTTGTCTGTTAGGATGAGTCAGGGCTCTGCTGGCCAAGTAGCTTTCCCTTTCTTGGGAAGCCAGGAGGACTGATTGTTCCTCAATTGTGAGTCTTCTGTTTCAGACTGCAAACCAATTTTTCTTTGGGTCTCCATATCCTCCCTGCTCAGGAATACAGGTGACTTACCAGGGGGCCAGTGTAGAAGTGTCCCATCATCTCCAAAATATTAGCCCTTTTTGCTCTGATGATTCCAATTTACTTTGGCTTCTACATAGGTGATTAACACACTTAGAAATTTATACCAGCCTGGGTTTATGTGCATATAGAGCACATTTGATTACTGAAATAGATTTAGTTAAAGAGTGGCACAAGGTCTTCTTAAAATCATTTTGTACAACAAAAGGACAAGGAAGATAGTATAAAGACTTAGCTCCTGTGTTTGTAAACAGCTTTGATTAATTAAGATACCTGTGTGGGTACCAATTACCCACAGAACACTGGAAACAGAACCACAGAGCTTGGAATTATTTCTTTCAGATGAGGACCATCGTTTGAGCATGAGGCTGTACCCTAAAGTAGGGAATATGTCTTAAGAGTTAATTTTGTTATAACTACTGGACTTAAGATGCCAGAAATGAGGCAGTTATTTTACATACAATAGAGCAAAATCTGGTCTTAGTTGAGACAAAACATCCAGTTAAATTCTAATACAGTCCTTGACAAATCTGTTTTGAAAGAAAAAAAAAAAAAACACCACTTGACAACCAATGATTTTATCTTAATCTTGATAGTCATTGATTTTATGTACCATAGAAATTTTTATTAATATAAAACAATTTTGTTTTATCTATGACTTAAATTTGAAAAAGCTTAAGCAAATTATCCCAATATATTTTACATAACAGGAGCATAAAGGTTATAGTGACTAAAACTAAATCACTTAGAGCATCCTTAACAGCCTACATACAGTTGAAAAATATTTCACTTTAGGCATAGTGTTTAAGTTTAGCCTGAAAATTCTTTCCTACATATGCCCATCTTTATCCACATACTTTAATATTCTGATATAAGTACCATTAAAAGAGCATTTTTAACAAGCATTCTATGTCCAACATTGAAAAATTCCTTCCCAGTTCCTTCAATCAACTCATCTTACCCCATAATTAACCATCTTTTTTTTATAAGACTATTAAGAGAAACTACACCAAACTAATTAATCCTATTATTCACTGATAAGCAGGTAGTATAGATTAAAGACAATTTTATGTCATTAATATTTCTAACACACTTGGAAATGATTTTATTAGGAGTAAATAATTTTGTTTTTGTATTGAGACACGCTGGCCTAAAACTGAGATCAGTTGCCTCCTCCTTTTAAATAACAGGACATTACAATCTTTGTAAAATATCTGGCAAATTATGAGTCACCATCTCAAAAGAGAATTTTGTTGTTTTCAATAATCCTCTATGTAAGTTGAAGTTGACCTAGAACACAAACTCGGTAATTATATTTATGATATCATGTAACAAATGGCATTGTTTATGTAAAACTTCAGTTCGCCATAGGCTTTAGTTAAATCTGACCTTTTCTTTTTTTTCTTTTTCTTGCTGCTTCATGGTGCCAGCACTTCAGGCAGTGGCTGGGCAGGGCAGGAGCTCACATACACCTTTGGATCAGCCCCGCCCTGCTCCCAGGCACTCATCTGGGGTTGGGTCTGGTAGACATGGAGGTAATGGCCAAGAAGACTGCCAGCCTGCTTGCCTGAGTCCAGCTTCGTAAATGGGAAAGTGGGAAGGGGTCCCTGGGACAGCTGGGAGCTGCTGAGAAGGGAGGTAGAGACATGGCACCTGTACAGGCCAAGGCACCATTGTCTCAGCATGCATAAGCCCACCACCAAACCCGAGTCACTTTGGAGTGCTTGCAAAGCTGTCTTGCAGTTTTGCCACTGCCCTAGCAGAGAAATTTGAGAGGAGATGAAAAAGGAGTGAAGGGAAATTTCCTTCCTGAACTTTTTGTTTCCTAGCCAGATAAACTATGCATGTCCACATGTCTGGGTCACATGGATCCCCAGAAACCATCCAAGGAGTGACTTGGAGGACTTCCTCTAAGTTCTAGGAGATAGATTCTCTCTGGGAGAGTTGAATTCCTATAACTTTCAGGACAGCCCTTCATCTACAAATTTGTGATTCCTTTCGGTGGAGGACAATACTGCTCATGATATAAAAATAGTGGAAGTGCACAGACCAGAGGGCAAAGTTCCCAAGGGCTGAAGAGTACTGTTGGGGATTTGCCAATACTCCAGACATAAGCCTGTCCACAAGAGACCGTTGACCTGCCCTACAGGTTTTTAAGAGGTCAGTGTGTTACCGGCTTTTTGTGTTCGAGAGAAATATAGAGGGTCTTTGCCAATGCCCAATGGGCTGTCAGAGTCCAGGCAGAGGATGGCTGGCCTTTAGTCAATAACGAAGAGTGGCCTCAGTCAAGAGACATCAGTTGCCAGTTCCTCATGTCTGGTCCCTCATGATGGCATGAATCGAAGATAAAGGAGGAAAAAGGAAAACCTACCAGAAATCAAAAATGTGGAGGCAGGGCTAGAGGGATTGCTTAGTGGTTAAGGCATTTTCCTGCAAAGCCAAATGACCCAGGTTCAATTCCCCAGGACCCACGTTAGCCAGATGCACAAGGGGGCACACATATCTGAAGTTTGTTTGCAATGGCCGGAAGTCCTGGGGTGCCCATTTTGTCTCTCTCTCCCTCTTTCTCTGTCAAATAAATAAATAAAATATTAAAAAATATTAAAAAATGTGGATGCAAGGGCACGTGGGCTGATATCTCCCATTCCCTCTGGGAGAGCACTCACCTATCTTGGCCCAACTCAGAGGGTCCCTATTCAGGCACCAGCTCTGGATCCCTGGCTCTTCAGGGCCATGGTTCCCCAAAGGCCTCTAGGCAACCATGGTGAGCACTTTCAGGAGACAGTCTCTATCAACAGGTCATATATTTGTCAAGGAAATGGGTTTATAAGCAGTTGAGAGCAGGAAGAGGGTCTTCAGTGGACTGGTGTGTTCAATGTTCAATGGCAGCTGGCCAATGCCTATGGAGCATGTGGGGAGAGAGTCAGGTGATCTACACAGTGGCAGGAAGAGGGTCACAGGGGGATGGGCTGTGTGAAGGCTGATGGCAGGTAAGGAATTTCATAGGCAACTGGCCAATGGTCACAGGGTTATGGGCAAAACCTAAGTTTAGGAATGCAGGGCTTGGAGAGGGAGTGGCTTCCTGTAGTCTGGGGGTCCTCAGCCATGCCTGGCAGCTGAGGCCCATCACCTGACAGCTCCAGCCTGTGCCTGGCAGTGCCTGACATATTTATACAATGACTTGTTCTATTTGTTCCTCTTACTCAACATTCTCTCAAATGTCTTCTTATTCTGTTTTGACTAAGTTATTCTTGTCATTTTCAGCCCTATTGTCACAATTTATTTCTTAGTTTTCAAGATGAAAATAACACAAGATAATCTATTTCAAACTACGCAATAGGTACAATAATGTAGAAAATTGAATCAGATTTCCCTCATAAACTCATGCATTTTGAACACATGGTTCCAAAATATTGGCAATCTGGTAGGTGGACCCTTGCTTGAAGAGATATGTTTCTTTTTGGGGGGTGAGATTTAGGGTGTAATAGATAGCTCCCCTTGCCAGTTTGGCTCACTCTCCTGTGTCTATTTTTTAATCACTGTGACAGAAGTGATATCCAGCCTCTGCTCATGTCATGATGTTCCCTGAGCCTTGAGCCTATAAGTCAAAATAAAAAAAATCTTCCCTTTCATAAGCAGCTTGTGGTCAGGTGTTTTATCCCAGGAATGGGAAGGTAACTACAACCTAAAAGAGGTACCAGTGATGCAAGGTTCTTCCTGCTAGATATTTGACTATGAGCAGTTTGGTCTTTTGGAATTGATTTATGGGATAAATGTGGAAGGGTTTGAAACATTGGCCAAAGAGATTCTTGATGGTAATATAAGAAGAGTTTGATGGACAATTCTGGTAAGAATTTAAATAACCTAAATGCAGAAAGAATTGTTCAGGCTTGGCTTATGAGGGGAAAAAAGATCTATTCCTAGACTAGACTAGAAGTGGTTTGTGTGACAGGCTGCCTGTGCTCTTCCCATATTCTGAGAATGAGCATGTTGCAGCTTGGGGGCAAAAGAGGATTTATTTTGGCTTACAGGTTTGAGGGAAAATTCTATGATGGCAGGGAAAATAATGGCATGAGAAGAGGGTGGACATCACCCCCTGGCCAACATAAGATGGACAATAGCAACAGGAGAGTGTGCCAAACACTGGCATGGGGAAACTGGCTATAACACCCATAAGCCCGCCCCCAACAATACACTCCCTCCAGGAGGCATTAATTCCCAAATCCCCATCAGCTGGGAACCTAGCATACAGAACACCTAAGTTTATGGGGGACACCTGAATCAAACCAGCACAGGGTGCATGGTTGATTTTCCAAGCAATGGACTGGTATGAGCAGGTAGATATAGCAGAGAAATAAATTAAAGGTTTGTATAGAAAAAATCAGTTCTATTGAGCTGCAATTATTTGAGAGAATACCAACATGGATATTTGGCCAGTTGTTCTGCATGGAGACACAGATGTTGGCTTTTTTGTGATGATGGGGATAATATACTGTAGGAGTGTGTTGTTCTTGAAATTTGGCTTCA
Organism: Dipus sagitta; assembly: GCA_036346955.1. Lineage (NCBI taxonomy): Eukaryota > Metazoa > Chordata > Mammalia > Rodentia > Dipodidae > Dipus > Dipus sagitta. Next base: position 85,673,675 of record CM070771.1, on the reverse strand, counting down.
TTCTCCTCCCGGATTAACAAATTTGGTAGCCTACCTGGTACTATGGGAGTATAATGAATGCAGGAAAGAAAGGGTCATTGAATTTGTAAAATGGTGTATTTATTTATTTATTTTTGTAAATGAGCACTGGAAAATATGAGGCAGGGATGTTCAGAGTCATGAGTGGAGGACCAGTGGATCCATGAGGATGAGCAGTGGAGACTCCAGGATGTTTTGGAGATGCAATAAGAATATAGAATAGCATAAAGGAGAATTTTTGGCTCAGAATGGAATTTTTCCAGCAGCTTATCTGGAGAAGTGGAATAGGAACTCCAGAGACTTCAACCCTGGTTATAGATATTTGACTTGAAGCTACAGGATTTGACATTTTCCCTATGTTTTTGAATTTGCATTGGTTCAGTCTTTCCTTGCAGTGCTATCTTTTGCAGTGTGAATGTTTACCCCGTGTTACTATGTGATTTTGAGACTTTGGAAATATTTGAAAAGTGCTGGAATTGAAAAATCTAGCAGGACTTTTAAATTTGGACATAATCCATTTCATTTTACATGATAAATGGTCATCAGTTTATGAGAGCGGGGCCAAAATCAAATGCCCCACATAAACTCACGTGGTTTGAATGCTTGGTCCCCAGCTGATGGCAGTATGGGAGGTGGAACTTTGCCAGAGGAGGTTTGTTGTTGCAGACAGACATGGGGGTAGTATGGCCATTTTCCCTTTCCAGAATTTAGCTCACTCTCCTACTGCTATTTTCCACCTGCAGTGGCAGACATGCTGTCCAGCCTCTGTTCATGCCATGTTTTACCCTGCCATCATTAAGCTTCCCCTTGAGACTGGAAGTTAAAATAAAAACTTTGCTCAAATTTGATACTTTGGGTCAGGAGTTTTGTTCCAGCAATATGAATGTAACTGCAACAGAAAATTTTCTGTTTTTGGTGATATAAAGCAGTTGATGAAAAATGTTCTATTTTCTCATTGCAAGTAAACAAATATTGGTACCTAGTATGATTCTAGCCTTCAGTTTTTCTCTCATGCAGTAAAATACTAGTTTCTATCATATACTTACAGTATATATTATTTTTTAAGTGAAGTTTGAAGTAGTAGCTAGGAAGAGCAGTACTCATTTCAGTTTATAATAGGTCCTGTGTTATACAAGATAGAAGATTAGAAAAGGTATATGTATCAATCAATTCTTATATAACTGAGAAAAGATCATTGAAAGAAGGGCAAGATGGCAAGAGCTCAGAAGACACTTTGTATTTACTCACTACTGTTCTAGGAAACCCTGATCACATGGCTAAGCTAATATTGCCACATGGGAGGGAAGTACTCACACCAGCCCATGCTGACCTGACACTCACTCTGCAGTGTCAGACTGGCCTCAAACTCAAGGTGATCCTCTTATCTCTGCTTCCTGAGTGCTGGGATTAAAGGCATGTTCAAACATGCCTGACTAGAAACATTGTTTTTAGGAGAATCCAAATGGAAATTGAACATAAGAGTTTTCAGAGGATAGAAATATCTTGAAGTCATCTTTCAGTCTAACATCCCAGTTCTAAGTACGTTACAAAAAAGAGGTTTTGTCAGAAAGACCACAGTCCATGTTATCATCAGATTGCTCACATTTTTCATTCTTTGCTTCCACTTTTTTATCCTCAGTTGGGGCAGCAGTGGTGGAGTGGGCAAGACCTCCTGTTGATGCAGCACCAGCTGTTGGAACAGTTTCACCAGCCCTATATTGTAGATGTGGTTCCTAATGTTGACATTAACTTGGCCCATTTCAAACATGCCAGAACAAAAATATTCTACATTTACCCCAGCTGTTTTAATGAGGCTATTGAGCTTATCCTTGGTGGTGGTCAATGCATCCTCCTGTAGGATGAGGTCAGGGAAGATGAAAGTGAGATCCAAGAAGCAGACATAGTGTCAACTGCTGGGCAGAGGTCTAGTCACCAAATGATGTGAGGGCCTCACCCCAGTGCAACCTTACCTTCCACAGAAGAACTAAGTACCTTGGTGGCAGTCAAGGAAAAGGTTACTTTTTAATTGCACAAGATATTATGTATATAAAAGTACAAAGCCAGCATATTTTACTTTCCCAAGTAATTTAATTTATGCTTAATTAAAAGTATTTATTTGTACTGAAAGTCATGAATAGCCCTAGAATATGAGTCAATGTGAATCATTCTATCATCCTTCAGTTGTGTTTTTTTGCATCTATTCAATTAATTAAGATATCCATCATCCCTCATATTTATTATTTGTGTAAGAAATATTTAATGTTGATTCTTTGAGTAATCTTCAAGCATAAAATAAATTGCTAAGGACTGGACTCACTGTGGTGTGCAATTGAATTCCAGAATTTATTTCTCTAATTTTACTGAAATTTATATTCTTTTATACTCTGACAAATATCTCCTCAGTGGCTGTTGTGGAACCTATGAGATGTGGGCCTAGAACAATGCAAATAGGAGATGAAAAAGGATAGATGATCTCCAATATTTATTTATCTTTTGACTTCTTGATTGTATACACAATGTGACTGGCCACCTCATGCTTCCTCACACCCACATCACCATGCCTTCCTACCTTGATTCACTGTATCTCTCAAAACATGGACCAAAACAAATCTTTCCCCAGTTAACTTTCTTCTCAGCAGCTATTTGGGTTAAAAAATGAGGAAAAAGGGGCTGGAGACATGGCTTAGTGGTTAAGAGCTTGCCTGTGAATCCTAAGGACCCCGGTTCCAGGCTCAATTCCCCAGGACCCACATAAGCCAGATGCACAAGGGGGCGTACGTGTCTGGAGTTCATTTGCAGTGGCTGGAGGCCCTGGCATGCCCATTCTCTCTCTCTCTCTCTCTCTCTCTCTCTCTGCCTCTTTCTCTCTCTGTTGCTCTCAACTAAATAAATAAATAAATTTTAAAAAAAATTTTTAAATGAGGAAAGAACTGGGCATGGTGGCACAGCCCTTTAATCCTAGCACTCAGGAGGGAGGGAAGCAGAGGTAGGAGAATTGCCATGAGTTCAAGGCCACCATGAGACTACATAGTGAATTCCAGGTCAGCCTGGGCCAGAGTGAGACCCTACCTCACAAAACTAAAAAATAAAGGTGATTCAACAATGGGCTGGAGGGATGGCTTAGCAGTTAAGGCATTTGCCTATGAAGCCAAAGGACCCAGGTTCAGTTCCCCAGGACCAACATTAGCCAGATACACAAGCAAATGCGTCTGGAGTTCCTTTGCAGAGGCTGGAAGCCTTGGCACACCCATTCTCCTCTCTCTCTCTCTCTCTCTCTCTCTCTCTCTCTCTCTCTCTGCCAAATAAATGAATCAAAATAAAGTATTTTAAAACATGAGAAAGAAGTTTTGTGGCGCCCAGGTGAGTCTCTGCGAGCAGCCAGGGACGTTTCGGCCGGCGGCAGTGAGGAACCCAGCTGCACCCTGGTGTTGCAGGACCGCGCCAGAGCCGAGGACACTGAACCCATCCCGGAGGAAAGGAACTTAAAGCCTCGACTTCCAGTCAAGATGGCAGCATAGGAACCACACCAAAGCAGCCTAGGGGAGAAAAAGCCAAAGAAAACCCAGCAAAATACACACCTTTACTAAAAAGGGAGGTGTATAAGAGATTAAAACAGCAGCAGAGAAGTAGGAGAGATCCAGAGCATCCAGAGCCCACACAGGCAGGCTGAAGCAGCTCTGGCAGTGGTGGCTTGGGCTCCAGCAGCAGCGACTCGGGCTCCAGCAGCGGCAGCTCGGGCTGGGGCTCTGGCAGCGGCGGGTCGGGCCCCGGCAGCAAAAGCGGCAGTGGAAGCCGTGACTCTGGCTCCAACAGCAACATCAGCGGCTCCGGCACCAGCTACAGGGGCAGCTCTAGCAGCTTCAGCGGTGGCGGATCCAGCAGCGGCAGCAGAGGCAGATCCAGCAGCAGGGGTGCCGATCTGCAGGGCCATAGTTGCCAGGCTTGGTTTGCCCCACAGGAAAAGCCAGTGCCCAGTTGCAGAAAACAGATCAGTGGCCCAACATCCCAGCCAGCAACTTGACTGAGACCAGAAGCATCCAAAAAGGTAACTGGGATTGAACCAGGGATGGGTCTCACGTGGTCACAAGCTGACTTGGATCCCTCAACAGACCAGAAATCTTAACCTCTTTGTTGATAGAGGATCTGGTTCTTATAATACCTACTCTTGCATAAATACTCGGTGCTCTTTTTGACTGAATGTGTACAGGGTTTAGCTAAAATTTAGAATTTACCTGTATTTTATTCCACTCAACATACTTGAATACTCCCATAACAGGCAAACTCAACCCCTAGGAACACTTGTCTAGATACTGTGAGAGTGTTAAGAGCCACACCTAACATATTAATCTCCTACATTGAAGATATACAACATCAGATCAATTGATATAGCTAAGAATACCCAGCTAACTGGAAAATCTAAGCAGTAACTTAATCCAAGTTGCAAAAATATATACATTATAACACAAGAAACACTAAAAAACCAAGGTAATATAAATCCACCAAACAGTATCAATGCATCAGAAATGACCTCTAGTGAGAATGAGTTAGAGGAAATGCCTGAGAAAGATTTCAAAAAAATGATTGTAAATATGCTCAATGAACTCAAAGATGAAATCAAAGGAATCAAAGAAGACACAGGACACCAATTTAACGAAATAAAGAAATCAATACAAGACATAAATAAGGAAATAGAAATAATAAAGAAAAACCAGTCAGAATTACTAGCAATGAAGAACACATTTAATGAAATAAAAAGCTCTGTAGAAAATCTCACCAGTACAATGGATGAAGGAGAGGACAGAATGTCTAAGCTAGAAGACCAGGTGGCAGATCTAATACAATCCAACAAAGAGAAAGACAAACTAATAGAAAAGTATGAATGGGAATTTCAAGATATTCAGGACACTATGAAAAGATCAAATATAAGAATTCAGGGCATAGTAGAAGGAGAAGAATTTCACTCCAAAGGCATAGTAGGCATCTTCAAAAAAATCATAGAAGAAAACTTCCCCCAAATTGGGAAAGAGGTGCCAATGCAGATACAGGAAGCCTCTAGGACACCAGCCAGACAAAACCTGGAAAGAACCTCTCCTCGCCGTATTATAATCAAACTACCAAACACACGATCCAAAGAAAAATTATTGAAAGCAGTTAGAGAGAAAAATCAAGTTACCTACAAAGGCAAGCACATCAAGATCACAGCAGATTACTCAACACAAAGTTTCAAAGCCAGAAGGGCTTGGAGTGATGTATTCCAAATTCTGAAAGATAACAACTGTCAACCAAGGTTATTTTATCCTGCAAAACTATCCATTCAAATAGATGGAGAAATAAGGACATTCCATGACAAAAGCAGGCTAAAGGAGTATTTGAAGACAAAAGCAGATCTACAAAAAATACCTGAAAGAATCCTCCATGCCGAAGAGAAGGAAACACACACAAATAAGGAACCTGGAAAACAACAAGCATACTCAAATACTAGTTAACACAAAGCAGCAAAGGTAGAACCGGAACCACAAAAAAAAAAAAAAAAAAAAAAAATGGCAAGCATAAATACACACCTTTCAATAATATCTCTTAATATCAATGGCCTCAATGCCCCAACCAAAAGACATAGGTTTGCAGACTGGGTTAAAAATCAGGATCTTACAATTTGTTGTCTCCAAGAAACTCACCTTTCTACCAAGGATGGACATTATCTTAGGGTGAAAGGTTGGAAAACGGTGTTTCAAGCAAATGGACCCAGAAAACAAGCAGGGGTTGCTATCTCAATATCTGACAAGGCAGACTTCAGTACAACGTTAGTCAAGAAAGATAAGGAAGGTCACTTTATATTGATTAAGGGCACACTCCAACAGGAGGACATTACAATCCTAAACATATATGCACCTAACATGGGGGCTCCCAAATTCATCAAACAAACACTGTTAGAACTAAGGTCACAGACAACACCAAACATAGTGGTAGTGGGTGACTTTAACACCCCACTCTCATCAATTGACAGGTCATCCCCAGAAAAAATAAACAGAGAGGCATCTGGACTAAATGAGGTCATAGAAGGACTGGGCCTAACAGATATATACAGGACATTTCATCCAAATGCTGCAGAATATACATTCTTTTCAGCAGCACATGGATCATTCTCTAAAATAGACTATATATTAGGACACAAAGCAAATCTTAACAAATTCAGGAAAATTGAAATAATTCCTTGCATTCTATCTGACCACAATGGAATCAAACTACAAATCAATAGCAAGAAAAGCTATAGAGCATACACAAAATCATGGAAACTAAACAATACACTACTAAATGATGAATGGGTCAATGAAGAAATCAAGAAGGAAATCAAAAAATTTATAGAGTCAAACAATAATGAGAACACAACATACCAAAATCTCTTGGACACAATGAAGGCAGTTCTAAGAGGTAAATTTATAGCTTTAAGTGCCTATATTAAGAAATTAGAAAGGTCGCAAGTAAACGATCTAATGCTTCACCTTAAAGCCTTGGAAAAAGAAGAACTAGGCAAACCAAAAATCAGTAGACGGGAAGAAATAATAAAGATTAGGGCAGAAATTAATGAAATAGAAACCAAAAAAACAATCCAAAGAATTAATGAAACAAAGAGCTGGTTCTTTGAAAGGATAAACAAGATTGATAAACCCTTAGCAAATTTGACCAGAAGAAAGAGAGAAGAGACACAAATTAATAAAATTAGAGATGAAAAAGGTAACATCACAACAGATGCCAGAGAAATTCAGAAAATCATAGGGACATATTATAAAAGCATATACTCCACAAAGTATGAAAATCTGAAAGAAATGGATGATTTACTTGATTTCTATGACCTACCTAAATTAAATCAAGTTGAGATTAATCACTTAAAGAGACCTATAACAAGCATGGCGATCCTAACAGTTATCAAAAGTCTCCCAACAAAAAAAGCCCAGGCCCAGATGGATTCACTGCTGAATTTTACCAGACCTTCAAGGAAGAGCTAACACCATTGCTTCTTAAGCTTTTCCATGAAATAGAAAAAGAAGGAATTCTACCCAACTCCTTTTATGAAGCCAGCATCACCCTGATACCAAAACCAGGCAAAGATAGAACAAAAAAAGAAAATTACAGACCAATCTCCCTCATGAACATAGATGTAAAAATTCTCAACAAAATATTGGCAAACAGAATACAAGAATATATCAGAAAGATCATTCACTATGACCAAGTAGGCTTTATCTCAGAGATGCAGGGATGGTTCAACATATGCAAATCTATAAATGTTAAACATTATATAAATGGGTTGAAGGACAAAAATTGCATGATCATCTCATTAGATGCAGAGAAAGCATTCGACAAAATCCAACATCCCTTCATGATAAAAGTCCTACAGAGACTGGGAATAGAAGGAATATATCCCAATATAATAAAGGCTATTTATGATAAGCCTGCAGCCAACATATTACTAAATGGGGAAAAACTGGAAGCTTTTCCACTAAAATCAAGAACAAGACAAGGGTGTCCACTGTCCCCACTTTTATTTAATATAGTTCTGGAAGTCTTAGCCATAGCAATAAGGCAAGGGACACTCATAAAAGGGATACAAATTGGAAAGGAAGAGGTCAAGTTATCATTATTTGCAGACGACATGATTCTATATATAAAGGACCCTAAAGACTCTACCAACAAACTGTTAGAGCTGATAAAAACCTACAGCCATGTAGCAGAATACAAAATAAATACACAGAAATCAGTAGCCTTTATATATGCTAACAACAAACACAGAGAGGATGAAATCAGAGAATCACTCCATTCACAATTGCATCAAAAAATAAATAAATAAATAAAGTACCTTGGAATAAACCTAACCAAGGAAGTATAGAATCTCTACAATGAGAACTTTAGAACACTCAAGCGAGAAATTGCTGAAGACAATAGGAAGTGGAAATACATCCCTTGCTCCTGGATTGGAAGAATCAATATCATGAAAATGGCAATCTTACCAAAAGCAATCTACAGATTTAATGCAATCCCTATCAAAATTCCAAAGGCATTCTTATGGAAATAGAAAAAACAATCCAAAAATTCATTTGGAATCACTAAAAACCTCAAATATCTAAAATAATACTGAGCAACAAAAATAAGGCTGGTGGTATCACCATACCTGATTTTAACCTATACTACAGAGCCATAGTAACAAAAACAGCATGGTGCTGGCACAAAAGCAGACTTGTAGATCAATGGAACAGAATGGAGGACCCAAATGTAACTCCAGGTAGCTATACCTACCTGATAGTCGATAAAAATGCCAAAAATACTCATTGGAGAAAAGACAGCCTCTTCAGCAAATGGTGTTGGGAAAACTGGATATATATCTGTAGAAGGATGATAATAGATTCTTCTCTCTCTCCATGCACAAGAATTAAGTCTAAATGGATTAAAGACCTTAACATCAGACCTGGAACTCTGAAACTGCTAGAGGAAAAAGTAGGGGAAACCCTTCAACATATTGGTCTTGGCAACGACTTTCTGAATGTAACCCCAATTGCTCAGGCAATGAAGCCACAGATTGACTGCTGGGACCTCATGACATTACAAAGATTTTGTAAAGCAAAAGACACTCTGAATAAAGCAAGAGGCAACCTACAGAATGGGAAAAAATCTTTACCAGCTATACATATGATAAAGGATTAATATGTAGGATATACAAAGAACTCAAAATTAAATAATAAGAAATCAAACAAGCCAATTAAAAAATGGGCTATGGAACTAAACAGAGAGTTCTCAAAAGAAGAAATACGAATGGTGAATAAGCATCTAAAAAAATGTTTTACATCCCCAGTCATCAGGGAAATGCAGATTAAAACTACGTTGAGATACCATCTCACTCTATCAGATTGGCTACCATTATGAAAACAAATAATCATAAATGTTGGCGGGGATGTGGAAAAAGAGGAACCCTTCTACACTGTTGGTGGGAATGCAATCTGGTCCAGCCATTGTGGAAATCAGTGTGGAGGTTCCTAAAACAGCTAAAGATTGATCTACCATATGACCCAGCTATAGCACTCCTAGGCATATATCCTAAGGACTCCTCTCATTTCCTTAGAAGTACGTGCTCAACCATGTTTATTGCTGCCCAATTTATAATAGTTGGGAAATGGAACCAGCCTAGATGTCCCTCAACTGATGAGTGGATAATGACGATATGGCACATTTATACAATGGAGTTCTACTCAGCGGTAAAGAAAAATGAAGTTATGAAATTTGCAGAAATGTGGATGGATCTGGAAGGGTTATACTAAGTGAGGTAACCCAGGCCCAGAAAGACAAGCGCCACATGTTCTCCCTCATATGTGGATCTTAGCTACAGATGATTGGGCTTCTGTGCGAGAAGGAAAAAACTCAATAGCAGAGGCCAGTAAGTTAAAAAGGAGATAGAAAGAGAAGAGAAAGATAGGGAGGAGGGCATTTATTAGGTTGGTATTGTATATGTGTAAGTAGAAAGATTGAGATGGGGAGGGGATATGATGGAGAATGGAATTTCAAAGGGGATAGTCGGGGGGGGGGGTACTACCATGGGATATTTTTTATAATCATGGAAAATATTAATAAAAATTGAGAAAAAAATAAAAAAAAACTCAAAAAAATGAGAAAAATAAATTATGTCCACAGTGACTAGACTATTATTAACTCTGCATTAGTCAAGATTCTCTAGGGGAACAGAACTGATAGAATGAATTGTATTAAAAATGAATTTATTGGATTAGTTTATGGAAGTCCAACAATAGCAGTTGGCAGGCCCGAGAATCAAGGAATTTGGTAGCTATTCATTCCATGAGGCTGAATGCCTCAGAAGTCCCAATCCAGTACCGAAGACCTGGAGGCTTACTGGAGAACGGCTGGTCTTCAGTCTGAGCTGGAAGGTACCAAGCAGCATTGGCAGCCAGGTAGAAAGAAGGGATTATTTTCTCCCAGATCTTCCTTAGATTAAGCCCCCTGCCCCTGAGATGGGCCCCCTACTCTGGAGGAAGGACTAGTCCTTCCTGGAAGCAACCTCAGAGACCCACTCAAGAGGAATGCCTGTGGATTCCTAAACAGATCAAACTGACAACAAAACCATTGGAAGGGTCACTCACTGTGGGGGCAGGTCTTCCACTTTCAGTTAATCCTTTGTGGAATAGCCTCACAGAATGGCCCAAGATTGTATCTTGATTGTCTCTCACAATCGCACAGATTGTCCTGATCTGATCAAGTTGATGATAAAAATTAAACAACACAAATAGCAATATCATTATCCTTATGGGAATCTTATGTGTTGCTCAAGATTTGATATGTGACAGAGACAAAAGGAATTTTCCTAGAGATCAGATAAATTATCAATAAAAAGAATCTATGGGAGATGTTGTAACTTACTTGGTTATTTATTACTAAAACTAAAAATACTGAGGAAAATATAAACTAAATTTTCTTATGCTGACTCAATAAAAAGGGCATTAAATTGCTTAAATTTTAAACAAAACTAGAATTTATATTAAAATTATAAGTGGCATTCACGATATAGCTAAGTTTGTATAGTACTTTGCCTTGCATGTTTTTAATCACAAAATATATATATATAAGAAAAATTTTTAATGTTTGTTTGAAGCTTAAGAAATATCTTATTTTATATTTATGTAAACACAGACCTTTTTTGACCTATGTTTATGTTGATATTTCTCTTCCCCATTTTTATGGGAGTGCATGGGTATGTGTGGGTTGAATTTATAGAGCAATTCAATAGGTCATGGACCACAAGAAACAATGAGATGCTTGGACTGATGGCAACCTGCTATCCAAGTCTGCATCACCGATGTGCTGACAAACAGAAGCTTTTGTCTTCTAGAAAATATGATTATATATGTAGCCTAATTTAATCTAGGAGTAACATTGCTTTGCGCAACTCACAGTTATTAGTGAGGACATGCAAATAACACAAACCTAGCTCAAACTTTTGGAAGGTTAAATGTATGACATAATATTCACAGTATATTTTTAAACTAAAGTTTGCCTTTCTTTTTTTTGGTTGTTTATTCTTATTTATTTATTTGAAAGCAACAGACAGAAAGAGAAAGATGCAGAGAGAGAGGCGGGGAGAGGGAGGGAGAGAGAATAGGCACACCAGGGCCTCCAGCCACTGCAAATGAACTCCAGATGCTTGTGCCCCCTTGTTCATCTGGCTAACATGAGTCCTGGGAAATCGAGCCTCGAACCAGGGTCCTTAGGCTTCACAGGCAAGTGCTTAACCGCTAAGCCATCTCTCTGGCCCTGCCTTTCTTTTTAATCCAGTAGTAGAGAATTAAAGTTAGAGATTCACTGAAGAAAGTATGGAAAGAATTATTAATTAATTATTTTTTAACAGATTATACCCATTTATGCCCTTTCCCCCATTTCTTTTTTCCTGGGGTCTTTCTCTGTGGTGTTATTGGATTTACTGTGGGTCATGAAGGACTCAGTTAGTTCCAATGGCATAGTGGGAATGTACCATGCTTTTATTTTGATTCCCTCAGGAACAGTCAGAGGTATTTACTTAGCACCATTTCTCTGAATTATTTTCAGGGATCTTTTACATATTAGTTTATGAAAACTAAGTGATGAATTATCATTAGGCCTAGTCCATACAGGCCAGTGGTGGCTATAGGCACTGTAAATCATCCTATCAGATGGCAACACCTTTTAGTTGTTTCTAATCAGTAGAGAGAGCTGTTCAAAATGGAAGAAAATAGACAAGTCTCAGGCTTTAAGCCGATGATAATACTAAACCAAATTTATGGAAAACATATTGGATTATTCAGTCTATTCATGTGGCTTCAGGAAAATGAGATATGTATATGTAAACTAAGATAAACTTAATTAAATGATATCCCTAATTGCTCATTCCATGACTGGATGTGATATATGAATAACTAGCTATGGAACTTTGATATTATGGACCTCACAAAATTCTTACTATTGAGGTAGATAATTATAGTCCTTTAAAAAAGCACAGATATATAACAGAAGTAGTATTTTCTTTTGCTTAAAGATTTAAAGCATTATAAATGATTTCTTTGATATATTTGCTATTTCTAAACTCAGAAATAAAATTTGTAGTATAAGCAATTGTTTTCATTTCCTTAGGCATTGTGGTGGTATTTTCCCCTTTAAATAAGTACAATATATATAAGTTATTTCATAACATACATTTACAAATTATACAAAGTCACCAAATTCTGAACATTGTTTAAATCTTTTTATTATATGCATACACATTGTTAATTATTGGTCCATCTTTTGACCTCTAACTATGTGACTATTTCTTTTTAAATTTAATTGAGAAAGATTCCTCACTAGTGAATACATATTTGAATACCATATATTAAGTCTAGTAAAAGAACCAAACTTTTAAAGACAACTAAATATAACACATAAATAAAAATCAAATTATAGCATGGTTCTGTAATCTCAGCCCTTGCAAAAAAGTGGGGAAATTCTGAGTTTGACAGTAGTCTGAGCAACATAGTAGATCTTATCTCAAAAACACCAACTCATCCAAAAAATATATTAAATAATGTGTTAGACAATCCACATTGTAATAGGCTAAAGGATCATTTATACAAACTTGGATGTTATTTATAATTAATTAAGTATAATATTTTTGATTTCATCTTCCATTTCAGTGTACCTGTGTGCATATAGGTCTAATCTGTTTGCGTTTTTCCACTAAGTACATTTCAAATTTAGCTGAAAACACAAAGAATAAATATAGCAAAGTAGTTTATGCTAATATTATTGAAGGAAAAACAAAAAATGCCTTAAAGGTAAGTTAGAATTTTTATTTAGTATTCAAGGGGAGTTATAACAGAAAGTTGTTAATGAAAGTTTTAACGTTAAACAATGAGTAACTGGGCATGGTGGTGCTTGCCTTTAATCTCAGCACTCAGGCAGAGGTAGGAGGATCACTGTGAGTTTGAGGCCAGCCTGAGACTAATCCCAGGTCAACCTCGGCTGGAGCGAGATCATACCCCCAAAACAACAACAACAAAAAACGTGTGAAATATACCTCAAATTGTCTTTCCTAGTTGAGTCTTCCATTCACTTACTACATGAACACATATCTATATATGAGTATAAATAATAGTATTAATGTAGTAGAAACATAATTTATGTTATAAGATTATCAAGATAATAACAACACAAATTTCAAACTTTTATTGTATCAATTGGTAAGAATATTAATAAGTTTGTTAATCTAAAAGATATAATAATATGTTTTAAAATAAAGTATTTTTGAAAAATCAAATATCTAAACCTCAAAAATTATGCTGTTTTCAGTTTAAGAGGTAATAATAAGAAGAATCAGCTGAGGTATTTAAAATAGTTATGACAGGGATGGAAAGATTGCTTAGTTAAGGCACTTGTCTGCGAAGCCTAAGGACCTGTGTTCAGTTCTCCAGTACCCACATAAGCCAGATGCATATGGTTGCCCATGTGTCTAGAGTTCATTTGCAGTGGCTAGAGGCCCTGGCATGCCCATTCTCTCACTGTATCTGACTCTTTCTCTCTCTTTCTTAAATAAATAAATATACTTAAATAATTATAACAGGAATGCAAAATTTCAATTCTAATGTATGTATATTGCTTGTAACAAATTAACATACATTGAATGATTTAATGAATATTGTTTATCCAATAACTTTCACGAGTCAGAATGACAAGTAGGACTTTATATTTAACTGGGTTCTCTACTCAGTGTCTCACAGGGTCACATTATAGTCAAGATTTGAAAACTACAAGCAAAGAAGACATACTAAAGTCACACCAACTCACCTACAAAATCATGGATACCAAAATAACTTCATGCCTTTTTTTAGCAACATTGAAAGCTAGAAAAGCATGAAAGGATATATTTCAAACCATAAAAGCAATCAACTACCAACCAAGATTGCTAAACAAATTTGATGGAGAAATGAAAATTTTCCAAACAAACACAACTTCAGGCAATTACAAGCAAGTCAGCAGTGCAGAAAATTCTTTAAAGAATACTATATAGAAAGGAGGAAGAAAACCTGATCAATAAGAACTAATGAAAGAATACAATGAAAATAGACCATATAGATTAAAAAATAAGGACCAATCATCTGTGATCTAAAAGAAATATACTTAACTAACAAAGATGTATACAAATTCCAAATATATTCCAACCTACCAAACAAATGGAAACCTTAAACAAGCAAGCATTGCTGTTCTTCTATTTGATAAGATAGACTTTAGCACATTTCAAAAAAGGTAAAGAGGGCCTCTACATATGTGAAGTGAAACAGCCACTACAGAAATCAGTATGGAGGTTTCTCAAAAAATTGAAAATAGGACTACCTTATGATACCACCGTACCACTCTTGGATATTTATACAAAGAACTCTGTGACTCAACACAGGGATACTTGCACAACTATGATAATTGCTACACTATTCACAAAATCTAGGGACTTCACCTATTCTTCATGTCCATCAACATATGAATAGATAATAGAAATGGGATAAATACACACAATGGATATTTATTTGGCTGTAAAGAAACATGAAAATTGCAGAAAAATGGATAGATCTGGAAAGTATACTAAGATAGATGACTCAGACTAATAAAGGCATGTTTGGCCTCATATACAGATCCTAACTTTTAATATTTGTGGGTGTATATATAAGTGGGGTGCATGTGGTTATAGGCTATGAAACTACAAGGGATGGTAATGGAACACATGTGACAAGTACCAAGCTAAGTAAGGTACCACTGTATGGGGGAAATAAGGAGGGATGAATATCAACAGGAACATTTTTTTTGAAAATTCTGGAATGAAAGTTAATACTGTGTATGCTCATTTTTAAAATTATGTCATGATTAGATGTTTACATTTTATGACTATGTATATTATTCACAAGTATCTTGCAATCTTATGATTATTTTTCTTATGAGTGAGAAAATTGAGGTCCTCAAATTTTGGAATTTATATTTGCTTTACTACAATGTCTTATTTTTTGGGGGGGGGGTGCATTGGAGGTAGGGTCTCGCTGTATCTCAGGCTGACCTGAAATTTGCTTTTTAGTCTCTGGGTGGCCTCAAACTCACAGCAATCCTCCTACTTCTGCTTTCCAAGTACTGGGATTAAAGATGGATGCCACTATTTCCAGTTTATAATGTCTTTTGTTATTACATTTTTTTTTTGAGGTAGTGTCTCACTCTAGCCCAGGCTGACCTGAAATTCACTGTGTCTCAAGCTCACAGTGTTCCTCCTACATCTGCCTCCCAAGTGCTGGGATTAAAGGCATGCTTCACTAAACCCACCTTGTTATTACATTTTTATTATATGGATATTCCTCAACATGGTAGTCATTTATATACTTCATTATTCACTATCAGAACTGTTCCCTTTATTTGACTATTAAACCCTCCATTCCTCTATACTATCTATAATTTATTCAGTTTCTCTACTCATTTTTATAGACCATTTAATTGTGTCCTGTTAAAAGGGGCATGCAGTTAAAAAGCTTTGTATATTGTAAATTTCTTGACAGATTTCCTTCTTGGAAATAATTTTTCCTCTGAGTATAAAATATTTATTTCATATTTTGCTCAGTTTGCTCTAGCAAAGACAAGTGGCACAAAAACCTTATTCATTTGCATATAAATACATTATTTTTATATTCTTATTCTTGTTATAATTTTGATATTTTTTTCTCATAAGATTTAGGTCCCCTCTTTATATTTTATATTATAAATTTTATAATAAATATTTTACATTTCATGCCACACTACACATTGAGCAGATCTTCTCAAATAAGAAAGCTAAGGATGTGAGCTCTGTGTAGTGACACATGCCTTTAATCTGAGCACTCCGGAGTCAGAGTAGGAGGATCAGCATGAGTTTGAGGCCACCTTGGGACTACACAGTGAGTGCAAGGTCAGCCTGGGCTAGAGTGAGACCCTATTTCAAAAAAAGAAAGAAGAAATGAGAGAAGAAAGAAGGAGGGAAGGAAGGAAGGAAGGAAAATGAAAGGAAGGAAGGAAGGAGGAAAGGAAGGGAAGCAGGGAGGGAAGGAACAGGTAAACAAGCAGGCTAAGAATTTCACCTATCATGAATTTTAACTATTATTTTCTTGGTAAATTTATTTGATTAATATTTTATTTTCCATTTTTTCAAACTCTGAATCTAAAATGATTTTTTTTAGTTGTTGTGTCTGATTTTTGCTTCATGATTTTCTGCCTCATAACTTTATTTCTATCACATTGTTTTTAACATTTTTTTTTCTTTGAAAAGATGTCTTACAATTTCAGTAATATAAGTGTGTTTGGTATGTGTGTATGCATGTTTGTAATGTGTCAGGACACATGTATGAATGGAGATGCGTGAGTGTTCATGTGGAGGGCAGAAGTATTTTCTGTGATCAATCTTCACTATATCACCTGAGGCAGGGACTCTCACTTAAACCCAGAGCTTGGTGGTTCAGCTAGTCTAGATAGACAGTTTTCCTTAGCAATACCCTTTCTCTGCCTTCCTAGTATGATTGCAGGCAGCCAACCTCACTCGCTTTGCACGTAATGTTGGACTGACTATCCAAACCCCAGAATTCATGCTGCATGACAAATGCTTTACTTATTGAGCCATCATTCCAGTCCTAGTACATCATTTTTATTTGTTTTTCATGATAGAGGCCTGCATAGTTGATGTTCCTTGCTTGGCTATATCTACAAAATTGTGATGGATGTTTTGTATTTTTATATTAACCACAAGCTAAGGATTTTTACATATTTAATGTTTGATAAATAAAAGACTACTTTAATACAATGCAAATTACATCAAATTTAAATATCCAAGTCTATATATAAAATTTATTAAGACAAACCAAGCTCATTAACTTACATACTGTCTCTGGACATTTTCTCCCCTAGTGCTTGTTAACTGATGGAAGAGCTGTTTCTGAGATCACATTTGCAGCTCATATTGCTTACACTGCTCTTGGGCTTATGAAAATTACAGAGATGTAGTTATAACTGTAAAACTTTTCAAATATGGTATATATTATGAAAAAGTATATTTATATTTTTACTACCAATGCAGTCTGTGGTGTCAAGACAAAAGAGACAAGATGAATTGGAAGTCTCCTTTTTCTTGGACACAGCAGAATGTAGGTTATCTGAAACCTGATTCTTTGAGAAAATATTTTAGTAATTATACAATGACAAAAAGAGAATGATATGTTGACAAGTACTTATCAAAAAATTTTTAGTAAAATAAAAAAAAACTTTAATAATATTTGGTCACAGTGAAAGTTCTTTTCAACTTTTAAAGTAAAATTGATGTTACAACAAAAGTCAATTTCCAAGTGGCACATTTGTTAGCAAAGTCAGGAAGTTGATTCATCTCAGTAAATTATGTTTGCAGAAACTGAAAAATGTATTCAAAGACAATGAAATTTTAAAACTTGTTTATAAGCTCAAAAGATTAGAAGGAATATTTACAGTCAATTGGAAAACATCAAGCATTTCAAATGCTTTTTGTGACTCTTTTTTTTTTATTAATTAGTTTTGTATTCAGCAAATACAGTCAGTTTGGTACCATTATTAGGCTCATCCGTGACCTACCCCCTCCCCTTGGCCAGTCCTTGTTGAGGTATATGGGTCATGCATTGTGGAGTTAGCCCTCAGTTATGGGTAGGATAAATGTCTCTGCATATCATGACCCAACATGTGGCTCTGACATTCTTTCCTCCCCCTCTTCCGCAAAATTTCCCTGAACCATGTTGGGTTCATTTTTGGTCTGCTTCAGTGATGAGGTAGGTGTTGGGGGCCTCTGAGGCTCTGGATCTCTGATTTGGTAGGAGTTCATTTTTCTCTGTGTTGATCTCCTTCACCCTTGTGCTGGTACCCGGTTCACCAGGAAAACAGCACCTTGGCTTGTTTTGCCAATTTTAATTAGTTTCAGCCAGGGTCCTTTTGAGGTATGATGGGTGGCTCTCTCCTTAGGATCTACATCTATCTGAAAAAGAGAAGCAGATTCTCCAACAGAGAGTAAATTAGCACCAGGACAAATGAGATAATCCTTACTGTTTTATAGAGAATTTAATAGGTCTAGGCCCTCTTGTAGCCCATGATTGATGGTAGCTTGATAATGGAGAGTGGGCTTATGTTTGGATACGGTTCTGACTTGTTTCCCAGCTCCAGCTATGGGTCCCATACCACTGAAGGGATCAGTTAGCCGAATCAAGAGCAGTTGGTTCCACACCATGGGTGTGTGTGACTCTATTGCACTTGTGTGGGCATCACAACAGGTTATTTGCAGCTAAGTAGGTTAGACCATGAGATGCTTGGACGGATAGTGGTCATTTTCACCCAGTCGCCCATGTAGCACCTTCTGGCACTAGACACGCTGACTGTCTGGGGACTGACTCTCTTCCAGCTTCCAGCCATGCCATTCCATTTTACGTGTTGACCACATAAGGTGTCTTCAGCAGTAGGGTCTTACCACTAACCTTTGGTGGGTCATCAAGTACTCTGACAGAAATCTCTTTCTTTTAGGAAACCTTGTAGGTCTCTCTGATCAAAAGCTTATTGTGGATGATAGCCACATGCTGGTACTGGGAGTCACAAGTCAGTCCCCACTAAGAAAAGGAAGAAAAAGATAACTAATATACAACAGTTAGAGAGAAGAGAGAGAGAGGGGGCAGGAGGGAGGGAAGGAAGCTGTAGAAGATTAAGGTTGGTGATTCTTAATGGTTTGACAGATGTTACTGCACTACTGAGTTTGTTTATTTGAGTAATCCAGAATGACTAAGTAGTGAACTTCTATAAATAACCTGCAAGGATAACAATAAGCAACAATGTATTCAAGGAAGATTGGAAAACACAAATTCAATAAACTGAGGTAGAATTTCCTAAGTAGGTATGGATGAGAGAAAGGTTTAATTGGATAAATGGTAAAAGCTTCTAATCTGGAGAGAAAAATTTGTGGTTAACACATTTGCCTGCAAAGCCAAAAGACCCAGGTTCAATCCCCTAGCAGCCCTATAAAGCCAGATGTACAAGGTGCCACATATATCTGGAGTTTCTTTGCAGTGGCTACAGGCCCTGGCATGTGCATTCTCTCTCTCTAATAAATGAAAAGAAAATTTCTGAGAATTTCTGGTTATTCCCTTACTTACTTGTCAGCAGGTAACTTGTGGAAGTACCTAACCCAGAGGAACCAGTGATGAACCTTATACTGTGACTTACCTAACAGGTGCAAAATTACTGTTTTTTTTTTTGTTTGTTTGTTTGTTTGTTTTTTGTTGTTGTTGTTAGAAAATCTAAATGACTGTGTGGATTCAAAAAATGTGATGGAGTAGAACTGACGAATATTATAACAACTTTCTGAACTTAGGAAATTTCGGTCTTTATAAAAAAGGAGACCCACTCTCTACCACTGTTACTGAATGGCTTTAACAATTAGCATTTGAAAAGTACAGACTGGACCAGATCAGTTTATTAAGATGAGTTCAACTTAAAATCACAAAGCAAAGAAAGCATGAGTATGCAAAAGACATTTACGTTAAAAAAGTGTTTAAGTTCCTGTAATATCAAGTTAATTGTGTAAAAAAATAAATAAATAAAAAGTGAGAAACGAACATAAACATTTGGGGAAGGTATTTTTTCTGAGGTTTTCGGAGCTCATCCTAAAGTTCCAAGAATATTTTTTTAGATTTGAAGGCAAGTAAGAGAAAATTTCCGTATTTCAAAATAGATTTAAATCTTCAATTGGAGAGCTTCCACCTAACCTGCAACTAGAAGTGACTAATATGCAGCATGGAATGACATTGTAAAAGGCAAATATCATTAGTAGAATCTCAGAATTATATGAGTGCATTTCAAGATTTAAATATGCCCAATTAAAATCACAGACTCATTGATTTTAAGTATGTCAGTTTGTCAGTACTTCTTTTTGTAAAAGGCAAGATAAAATGCAAAAGCTCACTACAGATTATAGTGAACAGATGGGCATTTGCAGTCCATTCTAATGAGAACAGTAAATGTGAATTTAAATTACATGAAATGTTACCGCTTATATTAGTTCCCTAGGGCTCTCATAACAAAATACCACAAGGTGGATGGTCTAAATGATAGAACTTCACTCTCTCACAGACTTGGAACTGGACATTTGAGATGAAGGAGGTGCAGGGCAGTTTGCTTCTCTGGGTGGTAAGCAAGAATGGGCTTCATGCCTCTCTCTGATTTCCAAAGATCTCTGTTACATCTTTCCTTCTAGTGTCACACTGCCCTGACCTCGGAGTGATAAACAGAAAGCATTGTCCTGATGATTTAGTGGTTAAGGCACTTGCATAAGAAGACTAATGACCCCGATTTGATTCCCCAGTACCCACATAAGCCAGATGCATAAGGTGACACATATGTCTGGAGTTCCTTTGCAGTGGCTAGAGCCCTTGGAGCACCCATTCTCTCTCTCCCTCTCTCTCTCTCTCCCAAGTAAATAAGCAAATAAAATTAAATTAAAATGAAAAATGTAAAAATAAATTTAGAAAAAGAAAACATTCTCCTTGGTTCAGGTCTGTCCAAAAATTATCCCCTTTTATCTTCACACTAGAAATATTGGAATCACACCAACTCTCATGATTTCATTTTATCTTGATGACATTTGTAAGGTCCTTATCTTGAAATGAAGATATATTCTGTGGTATGAAGGATTAGTATGTCACCCTATGAACTTGGGCAGACAAAATTCTACCTGTGAATCCAGGCATGGGATGCAGTCCCAGTCAAGGTCAATTTTGTCAACAAATTTAGTTCAAGTCTATCCTGAATAAATTAGACACTATCTCAGAAAATGAAAATCACAATATATCCTAATTTATTATAATTTTATATTTATATAGGTCATCTTGTTATTTTATTTTATTTTATTTTATTTTATTTTATTTTATTTTATTTTATTTTTTAGAGAGAGTGAGAGAGAGGAGAGATAGAGAATTGGGACTCCAGGGCCTCAGCCACTGAAATTGAACTCCAGACGCTTGCACCACCTAGTGGCCATGTGCAACCTTATGCTTGCCTCACCTTTGCGCATCTGGCTTACATGGGAACTGGAGAGTAAGAACATGGGTCCTTAAGCTTCACAGGCAAACACCTTAACTGCTAAGACATCTGTCCATCCCAGGTCATCTTATTTTTGAAAAACATGTCCACCCCTATATATTTCCCTTGGGTCTTATGTGTTCATTCCAGTGCTAATCTCTGCTTTCCTATCTATCTGATCATTGAGATTCCAGATCCTTTGTGTTTCAGTCCAGAGAACTAGATGCATTTTCTGTTATCTTTACACAGGAATGGACAGGAAACATGTGCATTTGTTGATATAAATCTGCTTTTTCAAGCTTTGTCAGTGTATTAAATCTCATATCGTGAAAGAAGTTTCTCCAACTGTGAAAAAAAACTCTTCAGTATAAAATATTATATCATATCTAATCATCAAGCTTACCTTCAAATTCTCATCCAATGAACACCTGTCTTGCTATTGACATCATATGTTGATTATTCTTGCCACTTTGGTTTATCACCCCTGTCTTCCGTTTCCTCTATCTATGTTGTCTTCAACTTAACCTTGTGATTTGTCCATCATGCAGAAGAGGAATCAAGGTCTTGCAACTTTAAAAGTATCTTGCTGCCATGTAGAGATAGATAATCATTGTTCAGTGCATTTCCATACCAGGGAACCCTAACCTTTAAGAAGGAGGACCTGGTGATACCGGTAGTCTCTATGAACTGGTGAGAGCAGGGAGTCAAAACCTTTTTAAGGTCCATGCTGATATCTTTATTCAATGGCCTAGCAGATCTCTTCACTTCATATCCCTTTTAAAAGTTGATAAACCTATTAACCAAGTTTAACATTCAATTTTCTTGCTCAAGCACTGCTTGTTAACAACCAACATATCTGTTTGCCCTTCACACTTAATTTTCAGGTCAGTGATGCAGCTTAACAAACAACCAGCCAGTACTATTGCCCTTCTATGCACTATCCTAGTTATCAAAGTCTTACTAAATTGCTGAACAGTACCACCACTGAAATATTCTTACAAATCATTCAGTAAATATTTTAACAATAGAGTTTCCTACGTATGAACCAGGCAAGGAGTCTTTAATACCACTGAGGCAAAGAAGACTCAGTCCCCAAACCCTAGTTCCCATGTTACTTGGAAAATTATAACAACTGGGCTACTTCAGGAGTTATTGAATATAGATGCAAGTATGGAGTTTGAGAGCCAGTGCTTTATTGGAGGGAAGATGAGAAGAAGAAAATGGTGAAAGCAGGAAAAAAGTAGGAAAGACCTCTAACTGTGCACCAAATGTGGTATCAGTTAAATGAATTTGTTGTTGAGGCAGTGGCTTATACAGCCCAGGTTGGCCTTAAACACCCTATGTAATTGAGATAGCTTTGAACTCCTGCTCCTCCTTCCTCTGCCTCCTTAGTGCTGAGATTACAAGTGTGAGCTACCAAAGACACATACAGTTCATTTCTGAAAATATTTCCAATAACCCAAGAATAAGCTGTGAGTGTCTAGACCCCATTTACCACACTAAGCTCATTATTTGTCCTGGGGGCCAATGTCTGTAAATAGAACAATCTCAACTGAACATCAGAATTGGATTCCAAAGAAACCATTGCTGAATGATCAGCTAAATACATGTGTTTTCTGAAGGGATATCCAAGCAGTACATTCTTGAAAAATATCATTATTTGGTACATAAGTGTTCATGAATATATTATGTCCTTAGAAGGAAATGTGAAATATGAATGTAGACCTGCTTACAATATAATAAAATATATTTAATAAAGGGAGAATATTGGTAGAGGGTAACTTCCCTTAACACTGAACATCTTTAGTACTGAAAGAAAGTCCTGAATAAGCCTAAACATGGTTGGAGTTGATGCAACAAAGAGTTTTAATGATAGTATTACTTAAACAGAAATATTGGTGAACCAACTTTCCATAATGTATGCTTCTTTTTATACATTATGTATACATATTTATATAATACATACATAAATTATAACTACATTTATATTTATATGTAATTATATATACCAGATAAGTATTATTTTAAAATTTTAAGTAGATTTGTCTTTTATGAATAAAAATTATATTTCAAAAGACATTAATTCTTATGTATTTGTAGATGATCTGAGACTTTGCTTGAGTACCATAAAAATATTTACTTCCTGAGCTACTCATGCAATCCTCTTAGTTGTCCCTAGTTGAAGAATCTAGGCATATTTGTAGAGGTAAATGGAAGGACTGGTTTTTATATTTTTTCTCATGTCTGATTGTGAGTAGGAATATATTCTAAGCCTATTTTATACAATTCTCCCTTTCCAAATATAGAATTTTCCTTGTCACAAAAAATTCCTCTGGTAATTGTAGTAGACTCTTCACAAAGTACTTTAGCCTCAAGGGTTCTCTTTTGTGACTGAACATCCATTCAGATGACCTGTTGTGTCACTGCTACTTCCACCTAATGAAATGCTCCCTCCTGAAGGGGAGACAGAGAGCCATACTATTCATGAAGCTAAGGAAACTTTCTAAGCTCCTGAACATTACTAACTCAAAATAAATGGAAGATTCCCAAGGGCCCTCCTCACCATTATATAAGTATTCATACTGGAGAAGGGAGACAGTCCCTCAGGCCATCTCCCTGCTACGTGTGCCTGGAGCTCTAGGGATGCAGCTTCACTAACTCATCACCAAGGCTGGAGGAGGCTCTTTGGTTATGTAGTTTCCTTGGAGTCCCTGATGCTCCTATAATTTACCAGTCAACTACACTCCTGTTAAGTATCTCACTGGTACTCCTAGCTAGACTGGAGTTGGATATATTTTTGGTGTGTCACTAATACCCTACCTGTGGTGAATAGACTTTTGTTCAGGTATCCATGGGCAATGCACAACATGATCCTTTGCCTATTATGCCAATATCAAGTGAAATATAACCACAGTTTCATCTTTCATAGACATGAAAACTGTAGGTAGATATGACTCACAGATAACACTCAACAACATTTCTAATTTGAATATCAAATGAACCAAAATAAAGCTAACTTTATTCTTTCAGTCTGTAGATTCAGGACGTTTCTGAAAAAAAAAGAAAAATTCTAATGAAACAGGGAAAGCATATACCAAAAAGCTTTGTAGGGTATCAATCCTGTGGCTATTTAGGGTTCTGAGCTAGAGATGAAAATCATAGCTACAGATGTTTGGACTTTTATGTGAATAGGAATAAAACTCAGCAGCAGAAAGTTAGAAAGGGCATACAAAGGGAATAGAAAGAAAGGAAGGGGGATTTAATAGGATGGTATTGTATATATATATGTAACTAGAAGAACAGATTAATGTGGGTGAAAAGGCCTAAATGAGGTCAGGGGGAAGAGATTGTGTAAAGGAAAGGTGGAGGGAGAGCTAATCAAAATCTAAGAAGATATAAGTAAGTCATATGTAAACTTACTTTTTGGGACAATGGAACACTCTGTAGCCATAGATTGTTACTAGAAAATTTTCAGTGGTAA
This sequence comes from Dipus sagitta, assembly GCA_036346955.1. Classification (NCBI taxonomy): domain Eukaryota; kingdom Metazoa; phylum Chordata; class Mammalia; order Rodentia; family Dipodidae; genus Dipus; species Dipus sagitta. The sequence continues at coordinate 85,649,038 of CM070771.1, read as the reverse complement.
GGATGATATACCTTCCAGTGAGCTATTGGCCAGGGAGGTCACTGATACCCCCAAAACATTACAGGCCATTTCTGAGGCTCTTGGTTTCCCACCAGGAATAGATGGTAAGACTCTGTTGCTAAAGACTCCACATAATTGCACTGAAAGGTCACTGAGAAATCTTACTGGAGCTAAGCTGAAAACCTCCTCCATGTAAACCAACTGACAGAATGCTGGAAAAATCTATGCTGCATACAGTTCAATGTGTGAGAGAGAAATCAACAGTGAACACTGCAAGCCTTAGACATTGCTAGCGAGGCCAAATGAGCCAAGAGATTCAATAGTGGCGTGTCTGTTATGAGGGAAACCAACCTCTCTCATTGGACTGGAGGCCCACTCCATGGGATGGGATGCATCTCTGATACTGAAAACCTACAACAGGGGTAGTCACAAGCCCTAGGGGTGCAACGTCTGCTGGTGTCTGGCTAAATTTATATACTATGATCACCAAACTGCCCAGTAAGTACTTCTCTTAATATTAATACCCATATATTAATGCTACTCTCACTTTTGGTTAGAGAAGTTTATCTTTTCTGATGGTAGTGACCTTGCAATGACTCATAAGGCATCACAATGCTGAGAAGAAGTGACAGAGGAGTGCTCAGCACTGAAATATCTCTATCACATCTTCCAAGGCTCAAGATCCATTGCAGAAGAGGTGGCAGAAAGAATGTAAGAACAAACCAAAGGAAGGGGGTAGGACTCCTTACAATGTGCTTCTCCAGACCCAAAGTGACCTAAATATTCATGAGCTCACAGTGCCTGACACTACTTATACAAGTCCTTCATAATAGGAGGAAAAGATCATGACATCAAAATAAAAGAGAGGCTGATTGAGAAGGGGTAGGGATATGATGAAGAGTGGAGTTTCAAAGGGGAAAGGGGGAAGGAGGGAGGGAATTACCATGGGTCATTGTCTACACTTATGGAAGTTGTCAATAAAAAATAAATGAATATAAAAGAAAGAAAATACTTCAAAAGTAGATTTGTACTTATTTAGATTTCCAAGTGTGTGGTTAGTACGTGTGCATGTGTGTGTGGGGGGGGGTGTGCACACAAGAGACAGAAAATGATATGGAGAGAAAAATTGCTACATGTGGACATAGTCTTGAAAACTTTACTATGTAACTGATGTTGCAAAGTAAACAATGACTTGACTGGCTCTCTAGATGAATTACAGCTTCTAAGAAAGTAATTTATTAACCATTTAAATTAAAGTTAAAAGACTATTGATATTTTTAATTAAATATTTTCTAGAACAAGCTTTAGTTTATATAGAAATTGAATAGATACTGCTGCAAGTGCTCACATATTTCTAGAAGATATGATTTTCCCATTGATTAATGCAATGTCGTGTCAATGTTTCTACTAACAAATGAGTACTGATAAAATATTAATAATGCCAACTACCTAATTAAGGTTCAGTTGGCTGTCTTCTTTAATCCCATTCAACCTTATAGGTTTTGGAAACAGGGTCTCACTGAAGGTAGAACCTAGAATTCACTGATAATGCTAAACAAGCTAATATTACAGGTGGGTTTTTATGTGGGTGTTGGGATCTGAAGTGAGGTCCTGTTTACATGGCACTTTTCCAGCAAAGCCATTTCCACAGACCTCAGACTTTGTCCTACATCTTCTTGTCCTTCAGCTGGCCAAGCACATTTGAGCACAGGTGTGTCGTTTGAAAGTCACACAAATCATATCTGCTAACAGGTGAAACTATTTGGTTCTTCAGTATGAGGTTTTAGCTAGTCTGTCAAACAACTGAACTACTGACTGCCACAGTCAAACCTGTTTGCTGCTAAAATTTTTCTCTAGTTAGATGTTTGTTTTTATCTATCTTTTTAAAAATATTATTTTATTGACAACTTCCATAATTGTAAACAATATCCCATCATAATTCCCGCCCTTCCTCCACTTTCCCCTTTGAAACTTCACTCTCCATCATATCCCTGGCTCCTCTCAATCAGTCTCTCTTTTATTTTGATGTTATGATATTTTCCTCCTATTATGATGGCCTTATGTAGGTAGTGGCAGACACTATGAGGTCATGGATATCCAGGCCATTTTTTGTCTGGAGCAGCACATTGTAAGGAGTCCTACTCTTGCTTGGCTCTTACATTCTTTCCGCCACCTCTTCCACAATGGACCCTGAACCATGGAAGGTATGAGAGATATTTCAGTGCTGAGCACTCCTCTGTCACTTCTTCTCAGCACCATGGTACCTTATGAGTCATCCCAAGGTCACTGCCATCTGAAAAGAGAAGGTTCTCTGGCAAAAAGTGAGAGTACCTTTAATATATTTGTATGAACATTAAGAGAAGTGCTTATTGGGCAGCTTGGTGAGCATAGTATATACTTTTAGCCAGACAGTACAGACATTACACTCCTAGGGCTCATGAATACCCTTGTTGTAGGTTTCTAGTACAGGGGATGTATTCCCTCCCATGGAGCAGGCCTCCAGTCAAATTAGAGGGCAGTTGATTTCCCCCATAACAGACATGCCTCTATTGCACCCATTGCCTCATTTGGCCTGGCTAGCCAAATATAAGGCTTGCAGTGTCCACTGTTGGGTACCTTCACTGGTGATTTCTCTCTCTCTGCCATTGAACTGATGCAGTATGGATTTTTCCAGCTTTCTGTCAGCTGATCTACATGGAAGAAGTTTTCATCTCAGATCCAGCAAGGTTTCTCATGACCTTGCAGCCCAAGTATGTGGAGTCTTCAGCAATAGGATCTTACCATCTATTCCTGGTGAGAAGCCAAGGGCCTCAGCAATGGCCTGTAATGTTTGGGGGGCATCAGGGACCTCCCTGACCAACAACTCACTGGAAGATATCTCATCCCTGGCACTGATAATTTTCTAGTAACAATCTATGGCTCCTATATATTCCATTGTCCAAAAAAGTAGGTTTCCATATGACTTATTTATATCCTCTTAGATTTTGATTAGCCTCCCCTCCACCTTTCCTTACTCAATCTCTTCCCCTGACCTCACTTAGGCCTTTTAACCCCCATTAATCTGTTCTTCTACTTACGTACATACAATACCTTCCTATTAGGTCCCTCTTCCCTCCCTTTCTATTCCCTTTATATCTTCTTTCTAGCTTTTGTCTATTTTTTATTTAAGTTTCCCAAAGCACTTCTTAACTAGCTCCTGAGTATTACTTGTCTCTGTTATAACCATTATTCCAAAGCCTGGAGCTCTCTTAATGTGGTATTATAGTCTTGGGGAGGAGAAATTAGTTGGCTAATTGTACTTTTCTCTGGTCAAATAAAGCTCTGGGTATTAGCTTCCCTTTCAGGACAAGCCATTGTTAGGGAGAATGCCCTTGTCATATTTCTAAATGTTTACCTTCCTGACTCTTCTGCTGTTAAAAAAATAAAAAAGTGTTTCTCCTCTCTCAAACATTAGAACCTGGGAAATTCTTGTAAAGCACATGAAGTGTAATGTAAGCATTTCTACTAAGCAGGTCTCAGAGGTGACTCTATCTGTCCATCTTCATTTTTCAGGGTATTTTGATCTGTTACTTCAATTATCTTGTGAACTTCAGAAAGGGCAATAGCCATTACTTTGTTTGGCTTTTACAATTGTTTTTGCTCAGTTAAGTTCAAGTATGATGACATGTAAGCTTTTTACATGTTAAAGAAGAAATCAGATGTCTCCAGTAGTTTTTCAAAGGATTAATTTTTCCTTCTTATTATAGTTCAGACAAGTTTAAAAATCTTTGCTGGTTGCTGAACTTTTAAATTTTACTTTCTTCATTCTAAAGTTTACCTGAAAAAGCTTCTTGCTCATTTATTTACATGAGATCTTAAATTTATGCATGACCTATAAAACAATTTACATATTTTTGTAATGCTTAATGATTTATATGTTAAACAAATCATTGCATTATTTTTCATGCTTTTCTCTTTTTATGATTGCTTATTAAAAAGTGAATTTCTGAGAGTTGATATATCATTGGATAAATATGCTATTTGCAAGCAAATAGAAATTCAGAAAATGTATTATGTATATATTATTTTTCTTAAGCTATTTTGAAAGGATTTGTGTTATTCTCTCTGAAAATAGGTTTTAAGAATACATTAGTATATTCTTATTGTTATTTTCATCTACAATGAATCATTAATCAAAGCACATTCTTACCTCAATCAAATGCACTTGAGTAATTTTTAAAAAGTTTTTGACCATGTAAACTTTACTTTGTTTTTCAAGTACTATAAACCATTAATAAAAATAAAGTACTTTTTATTTTAAGTGCACCCCAAAACCTAGTAAGACTACTTTCTTCATACATTTCTTCATACATTTTAATAAATGCACTTAATACATCATGCTTCAAGGGATATTGCTTTCATATCTTCATACATTTGTTAGTTTTGTTTATATATAAATTAATTTCATATAATATACCAAGGCAGCCTGACCTATTATTGAGCAGAGCTTTGATAAATAGGTATATTAAAATTAATTAAGCCAAAAATGCCAATTTATTTATAAGCAAATCTTTATGTTCTGGAATAAAGCAGTACAATATTATTCTAAAAAGGTAACATCATTAATTTAACACTAAATACCATAGCATTTCAGGGATAATGGATTAGTCCTGTGAGATTGTCAAAACTGTTTGAATAATTTTCTATCATCTTGCTACATTAAATTAAAAAAAAAAAAACACTATAACTATGCTACTCTACTGCACTTGTCTCTTATTCTAAGTTTTTGAGGGCAGAATAGGAGCAAAGTAGACAGCTAGGGGAGAGCCTGAAGAGGGAACTAAAAGTTATGTCACATCACCTGCTTAAGCAGAACTGGAAATCAGCATCTGATCTATTCTCATCTTTCAGGGATAGTGCCCCCTACTCAAGTATGCTGGCCTCATTGTTGAGCCAGCCTCCTGACTCTAAATCAATCAGCTCTCTGTCAGTACTTACCTGAGCTTGAGGGCAAAGCCTATCCAATAAGCTATAACAGGGGCTTATCAGGTAGGCAGGGCTTGGCTGTTCATCTTTTAATTCCCTTGAACCTTCAGGTGTCTGTTCTCATAAGCCCTCCTCCATGTCAGCAGGCTGGGATGGGATAGGGTGGGAAGGACCCATTACTAAGTGACCTCTTAGCTTTGGCTCTCTTGTGAAGGCCTGGTAGGCTAACATGCTTTTGTGTGTCTTTCATTAAGCTCTGGGCCTTTCTAAATTTCCCCAGATACCCTCTTCTGTTGCAGCCTTTACCTGGATACCAATTTTCTCAAATAAACTCTATAATTTAACATTTTTGGAATCTATTAATCAAATGCTTTTTGTTCAAGACAGCTGCCTCAGATGTAGTAACTTCTATTTTCTATCTTGAAGATCATTGATCTTTTCCTGAGACAGACTAGATGATTTCACATGAAGAATATTCCAGAACTTCTATGCAAAGGTATTTCTTTGTTGCAAGGAAGTCATATACCAACCCATCAACCTGTGGTTCAATATAAATAGTCACAAAAGGGCAGCACAAAGTGTCCAACACGAAACAGGAGGACTTATTACACCATTTTCCAAGTAACCACATCTATCTTCTAAACTGGCTTCAACTTTTCATTCCTGCAAGTGGACTTCATGAGCCATAAACTTCCTCTAAATGTCTTGTGTGTTTTTGAACTTTCATAGTCATGTGATATTTCTTGCTGTTATTGATTGTATTTAATTACATATTTAAGTGTATATTTGAATTTTTATTTATTTAAGAATAACTATTTATAATTGCATTAAATTAGAACCTGTATTAGTTTTGATGATGATTTCTCTATAATCAGTGGGTACCTCAGCATCTACTGAGTTGACAAAACTGAATATTTGTTTAAAAGAATGGATACTTGAAAACTGTCTGATTATAACAAGAAAATTGTCAGTAGGTTTCAAAAAATCCCCGAGAATTCAGGCATGGTGGTGCACAACTTTAATCCCAATACTCGGGAGGCAGAGGTAGGAGGATCACCATGATTTTGAGGCCACCCTGAGATGACATAGTGAATTCCAGGTCAGGTCAGCTTGAGGTAGAGTGAGACCCTACCTAGAAAAACCAGAAAAAGGCAGACTTCTGGCTAAGATGGTGACCTCGTAACTGCGCTGCACATCCCCCGGAAAAAAAGGCAAGACATTAAGGGTTCACTGGATCTTTTAGGGGAGACAAATCTCTAATAGATTGCCAGTGGGAGGGCACAGAGGGGAAAAAACAGGGAATCACTGATTCCCTCGCTTGCAGGTACCCGACCCCTCCCCCCAAGCAGCCGTCGTACCCACAGTCCCAGTTTCAGGAAACACCTGAACTTCCTGTAGGAAAAGGGTCCCAGGCCAAAATAGTTCCACTTGCCTCACTGCATAGGGGTAATTGCCCTGCTAACCCTGCCCACGAGTGACTTTGGCCAGGGTACACCTGCTGGCCCATTGGAGCTCAGGCTCCTTTGATCAATTTACCCACCAAACGGTGCTGCCACACCAATGCCTGCTTGTGTGAACTTAGCCTGCTCAGTCCATTGGCTCACTTACCACTCCAGCCACCACACACTCATGCTCGAGCCCAGGCCCATTGCAACACCATACATGAGATCAGACTGTGTCTGTCCCTGTCAGACACTCCTGCCAACTGCCATTGTCCTGTTGAAGGGGATCACAGACTGCTTCCAGGTATCAGTGTTCCACCACGCCAGAGTTTGGGATGCTTCAGTGCTTGGTGCCTCAGTGTCCCTCCTAGCATGAGCACAGGCAGCTTTGGCGCATTACCTTGTAAGAGCTCAGGCAACTTTGGGGCACCAGCCAGGCAAGAGCTCAGGTGGCTTTGGCAAGTGAGAGCCAAAGCACAGGCTGCTTGGCAAATGCCTCAGGCTGCTTCAGATTCCCACTGTGCTTGAGCCCAGGCTGATCCACACACTTACATGCCCATACACTGTGATGGGCAGACCACAGTGCAACAGAAATAAAATGAAAAATCAAATGCAAGAAAATCCAGTAAGATCATCCAGTCCTACAATGAATACATCTAACCAAAACAAAGAAGAACCATTAGGATCAGAACACCAAATTGAAGCTATGAGCAATGCAACCCATACCAAGTACTGGTAGAACTTGCAGAAAAGCAACAAAGGACCAATAATGGTGTGCATGCTGCCATCACTAGACTAGACCTAATAGATAAGAAAATGGAAGGAGTTCAAAGACAGTTAGAGATATGAGGGAGACTGAAAAAAAAGAGGAACTCAAAAATCAGCTGGCAATGCTCAATGAAGACATAAAGAAATGCAAGGAAGAATTCCAAGAGGCATCAAGAAAATCAGAAAATGATGTGAAAAGGGAGCTTGAAAGAGGGGTGGGAATTATACATAGAAAAGTAGTAGAAAATGCAAACCTAATTGAACAAGACCAAAACTCTCTAGAAGCTCTCAAGAAGAGAGTCAGCCATGTGGAGGATAGAAACTCTGATCTGGAAGACAACATGGAAGAAACAGTTGAGAGTTCAAAAATTTCAGTAAGTTCAAAAGTTTCTGTGAACAGAACATGAGGGAATTGTGGGATACCCTTAAACGTCCCAATATCAGGATCATTGGAATACCCGAAGGAGAAGAAATTCAGACCAAAGGCATTGAGAACTTATTTAACAAAATAATTGAAGAAAACTTCCCCAGTCTCTTAAAATAAAGGCCCATCAAGATACAAGAAGCCAACAGAACTCCAACAGACTGGACGAAAGGAGAAACTCTCCAAGACATATTGTCATTAAGACTCTAAACACTGACACCAAAGAGAAAGTCCTAAAAGTAGCTAGGGAAAAACAGCATACCACTTTTAAAGGTAACCCAATCAGAATTACTCCCGACTTCTCAATGGAAACCCTGAAAGTTAGAAGGGCCTGGAATGAAACACTGCAAAGTCTGAGAAACTATGGCTTCCACCCCAAACTAATCCACCCAGCAAAAGTATCCCTCATAACAGATGGTGAAAGAAAAACTTTCCATGACAAAACTCAGCTTTACAACTATATGAACACAAAACCAAAACTACAGAGAGTATTTCAGGAAATTTTCCACAGAGAAGAACCAAATAATCAAACTCAAAAGCCTTCAACAAACAGATCACAATAACCAAACTCAGAGTAGGTACAAAAAGCTTCAAAGTCCATGAAAACACCAAACCACATATATCATCACAATATGGAATGGATCAAATAAAATCTCACAGTCATTACCCTAAATATTAATGGCCTTATTCACCCATCAAGAGACACATGCTAAAATGATGGATCAAAAAATTAGACCCCTCAATCTGTCGTCTTCAAGAAACCCACCTCACCACTAAAGATAGACACCTCCTCAGGGTGACAGGGTGGAAAACAATATTCCAAGTAAACGGGAATAAGAAACAAGCAGGCACAGCTATATTAATATCAAACAAAATAGACTTCAAACCAAATATCATCAAAAAAGACAAAGAAGGCCACTTCCTACTTATCAAGGGAATGATCCATCAAGAGAATATTACAATCATAATTCTGTATGCACCAAACAGAGGGGCACCACAGTTCATAAACCAAAACCTACTTGACAATAAAACAGAAATAAGCACCAACACCATCATAGCTGGGGAATTCAATATACCATTATCAATCTTTGCAGGATAAAGTAATCTTGGTTGATAGTTGTCTTTCAGAACTTGAAACACATCATTCCAAGCCCTTCTGGCTTTTAAAGTTTGTGTTGAATAATCTGCTGTTATCATTGATAGGCTTGCCTTTGCATGTAACTTGATTTTTCTCTCTAACTTCTTTGAATAAATTTTTTGGTTTGAATATATATATATATATCATTATCAGTAATAGACAGATCATCCAAACAGAAACTCAACAGGGAAGTAAGAGAGTCAACAAAACCATAGATCACTTAGACCTAACGGACATCTAGAGAACTTTCCATCCAAAATCCACAGACTACACATTTTTCTCAGCAGCCTATGGAACATTCTTTAAAATTGACCATATAGTGGGTCAAAAGCCTGCCTCTACATTTTTAGGAAGATTGACATAATTCCCTGCATGATATCAGATCACAATGCTATATTGCTAGAAATTAACATCAAAAGACTCACCAAGAATCACAACGGCACCAGGAAACTGAACACCACACATTTGAGCAATAAATGGATAAAGAGTGAAACTAAAAAAATGAAATTGCAAAATTTCTAGACTGGAATGATAATGAGAATATATCATACAAAAATTTATGGGACACAATGAAGGCAGGCCTCAGAGGAAAATTCACAGCACTCAATGTCATCATAAAAACGACAGAGAGATCCCAAATCAATAACCTAACCATCCACCTAAAGGCACTGGAAAAGCAAGAGAAATCCAACCCAAAGAGCTCCAGAAGGAAAGAAATAACTAAAATCAGAGCATAAATTAATGAGTTGGAAACTAAGAAAGCAATTAAGACTATTGACAAAACAAAGAGCTGGTTCTTTGAAAAAATAAGAAAGATTGACAAACCCCTGGCCAATGTGATCAAGCAAATAAAAAGAGATTCTTCAAATTAGCAGAATTTAAAATGAAAAAGGAGAGATCACAGCAGACATAGGTGAAATTGGGAGGATCATCTGGACTTATTTCAAAAACCTCTACTCCACAAAACTGGATAATGTGGAGGAGATGGATAAATTCCTGGATGCATACCATTTATCGAAGCTAAACTCAGAGCAGATTAATCTCTTAAATGAACATATCACACTCATTGAGATTGAAAAAGTAATAAAAAAAACCTCCCCAAAAAGAAGAGTCCAGGACCAGATGCTGTCACAGTTGAATTCTATCAAATCTTCATAGAAGAACTCAAACCAATCTTCTTCAAAGTGTGCCACACAATTGGAGAACAGGGAAAGCTACCCAAGACCTTTTATGAAGCTAGTATCACCCTAATTCCAAAACCAGGCAGAGATGCCACAAGAAAAGAAAACTACCGGCCTATTTCCCTGATGAACTTAGATGCAAAGATCCTGAAAAAAATCCTTGCACACCGAATCCAACAACACATCAACAGCATTGTCCACCTTGACCAAGTGGGATTCATCACAGGAACAGAGGGGTGGTTCAACATATGGAAATATGTCAATGTAATACACCACATAAACAAGGTTAAACATAAAAACCACATGATCATTTCGATAGATGCAGAAAAAGCCTTTGACAAGATGCAACATCACTTCATGATCAAAACATTGGAGAGAATTGGCATGGTTGGTTCATATCATAACCTAATAAAGGCAATATACAAAGCCCCAAAGGCCCAAATAATACTTAATGGAGAGAGACTGGAGGAATTCCCATTAAGATCAGGATTGAGACAGGGTTGTCCACTCTCACCTCTTCTCTTTAATAGAGTACTGGAAGTCCTACCTTAAGCAATAATAAAGGAGAAGGAAATGAAAGGTATACAATTTGGAAAGGAAGAAGTTAAGTTAGCTGTATTAGCTGATGACATGATTGTATATGTAAGAGACCTGAGAGACTCCAGCCCAAAACTCCTGAAGGTAATTACTCCTGTAGCAAAGTTGCAGGATACAAAATCAATGCACAAAAATGAGTAGCCTTTCTTTATGCAAATGACAAAGATACAGAGAAAGAAATAAGGGACATGGTCCCATTTTCAATAGAAACAAAATAATAATAATAAAATACCTTGGAATAATTTTAACCAAAGAAGCGAAAGACCTATACAATGAAAACATAAAAACATTCAAAAAAGTAATTGTAGAGGACTTGAGACAATGGAAACACCTCCCATGCTCCTGGGGGCAGAATTAACATCGTGAAGATGGCAATCTTACCAAAGGCAATATAAAGATTCAATGCAATTCCAATTAAAATCCCAACAGTATTCTTCACAGAGATAGAAAAAATGATCTCAAATTTCATATGGAAATGCAGAAGGCCTCACATATCCAAACATATTCTCAGCAAAAGAAATACCTCCGGAGGCATCATCATACCTGATCTAAAGCTAAATTATAAAGCCATAGTAATAAAAACAGCATGGTACTGGCATAAAAACAGGAGTATAGACCAACGGAATAGACTTGAGGACCCGGACTTTGGGTCAAGCAATTATAGGTACTTCATATTTGACAAAGGCCCTAACAATATAGGCTGGGAAAAAGTATCTTCAAGAAATGGTGCTGGACAACGTGGATAACCATATGCAAGAATTTGAAACTTAATCCACAAATTTCTCCATGCACTACACTCAAGTCCAAATGGATCAAAGACCTCAATATAAGACCATAAACTCAACTACTACTGGAAGAAAACATAGGAAGTACTTTCCATGATAAAGGAAAGGAGAAAGACTTCCTGAATAAAGCCCCAGTAGCTCACAATCTTAAGCAGTCACTCAACCAATGGGGTCACATGAAGCTGAAGAGGTTCTTTCAGACAAGCATAAAATAAGCAAAGCCAATAGATTACCCACAGAAAGGGAGAAAATATTTGCTGATTATCCAACTGACAGAGGCCTAATATCTAGAATCCACAAGGAACTCAAAAATCTAAACAGGAAAAAGTCAAACACCCAACTCACAGAATGGGGCAAAGAGCTGAATAGGCAGTTCACAGAGGAAGAAATAGAAATCGCTAACACACACTTAAGAAAATGTTCATCATCCCTAATCATAAGGGAAATGCAAATTAAACCCAGTATGAGATTGCACCTTACCCCAATAAGGATAGCAAACATCAAAAAATCAAATGAAAATGAATGCTGGTGAAGATGTGGAGAAGTAGGAACTCTCATCCACTGATGGTGGGAATGTAAGATGGTACAACCACTTTGGAAAGCAAAATGGAGACAGCTGAAAAGCTGACTATGGAGATACCAACAGACCCAGTTATTCCCTTACTGGGCATCTACCCTAAAACCTTCAAACCACAGGCCAGAGAGATTTGCTCAACCATGTTTGTAGCATCTCAATTCGCAATAGCTAAGAGCTGGAATCAACCCAGATGTCGATCATTAGAAGAATGGATAACTAAGATGTGGTATATCCACCCAATGGAATTCTATACAGCAGTAAGAAAAAATAACACAATGAAATTTGAGGAAAAATGTTTGAACCTGGAACAGATCATTCTCAGTGAACTTACCCAATCACAGAAAAGAAAATCACCACATAGTCTCACTCATCTACAGCACCTAACCTGAATCTACCCAAGGTGCCTTACATACCCAGCTAGCATCTCGTGGACTAAACAGTAGGATGGGTGAGAAGGGAGGGGAGGGCAACGGAGGGGGTGGGAAGCAAAAATCTAGACCGAAACAGCAATGGTACCATAAAATTCTACAACCTAAAATGCAGACCAAATGGCTGAAAATTCACTAGGCCCTCAGAGGGAACACCTGAGCCACAGACACTGGAGACGGTATGACGAAGACTAACCTTAATCTTGTACAGCTTCTCTCTCTCCCTTTCTCTCTCTCTCTCTTTCTCTCTCTTCTGTCTAACTCTTTTATATTAGTTTTTTTTTTTTCTTCCTTTTCTTAGTGGGCACTGACCTGGAACTCCCAATAGCAGCATGTGGCTATCATCCACAATGAGCTTTGGATCAGAGAGACCTACGAGGTTTCCTAAAAGAAAGACAGATTTCTGTCAGAGTATTTGATGACCCACCAAAAGTTAGTGGTAAGTCCCTACTGCTGAAGACACCTTATGTGGTTGACATGTAAAGTGGAATGGCATGGCTGGAAGCTGGAAGAGAGTCCGTCCCCAGACAGTCAGTGTGTCTAGTGCCAGAAGGTGCTACTTGGGCATCTGGGGGAAAATGACCAATATCTGTGCAAGCATCTCATGGTCTAACCTACGTAGCAGCAAATAACTTGTTGTGGTGCCCACACAAGTGCAATAGTGGAACACAGCCATGGTGGGGAACCAACTGCTCTTGATTCGGCTAACTGATCCCCTCAGTGGTATGGGACCCATAGCTGGAGCTGGGAAACAAGTCAGAACCATATCCAAACATAAACCCTCTCTCCATTATCAAGCTACCATCAATTGTGGGCTACAAGAGGGCCTACACCTATTAAATTCTCTATTAAAAAAGTAAGGGTTATCTCATTTGTCCTGGTGCTAACTTACTATCCATTGGAGAATCTGCTTCTCTTTTTCAGATAGATGTAGATCCTAAGGAGAGAGCCACCCCATCATACCTGAAAAGGGCCCTGGATGAAACTAAGAGCAATTGGAGAAACAAGCAAGCGTGCTGTTTTCTTGGTGAACCAGATATCAGCACAAGGGTGAAGGAGATCAACACAGAGAAAAATCAACTCCTACCAAATCAGAGATCCAGAGACCCAGAGGCCCCCAACACTTCATCACTGAAGCTGACCAAATATGAACCAACATGGCTCAGGGAAATTTTGCAGAAGAGAGGGCAGAAAGAATGTTAGAGCCACATGTTTGATCATCATATGCAGAGACATTTATCCTACCCATAACTGTGGGCTAACTCCAGAATGCATGACCCATATACCTCAACAAGGAGGGGCCAAGGGGAGGGGGTAGGTCATAGATGAGCCTAACAATGGTACCAAATTGACTGTATTCAGTGAGTACAAAACTAATTAATAAAAAATATAAGTAAATAAATAAATAAATAAATGGAAAAAAGTCCCTGAGAAAGTAAAGGTAAAATCCAATAACTATATAAAAAAGTATAGTTACATAGAACACTGACAATTTAAAATTTACTTATGAGAGAGAGAGAGAGAGAGAGAGAGAGCGAGCAAGCCAGACCAAAAGAGAGTGCTTCCAGCCGCTGCAAACCAACTCCAGATGCATGTGCCACCTTGTGTATCTGGCTTATATGTGTCCACTGTTGCCCCAGCTGAAACTATAGAGGAGTTGGGGGAATGAGCAAGTGTTACTTTCTTAGTGAATCTTCTATCAGCACAAGGTTGAAGGAAATAGATACTGTAGACATTCAACACCTACAAAACCAGAGATCTGGGGCTCCTAAGTGCTCATCACTGACGTAGATTTAAAATGCTCCCAGTATGGCTCAGGGAGTGTTGCAGAAGAGGGGCAGGACTGTTGTTAGAGCCACAAGTTGGGACATTTTGCACTGAGATATTACTCCCCCCCCCCCAGCCATAGTGCATGACCCACAATCCCCATGGGGTTTATCTGAATCCCCAATGAAGAAGGCCTTTTGAGAAAAGGGGTAGGGAGGTGGGATAAGATGGTACCAGTATTTTTTGTTTACATACAAAATATGTCCACATCTAATAAAAAATATGAAATTCTTTAAGCTAGGTCATGGAAATTGTTTTTGTCAACCATCACTTTATTTATTTATTTTTAAATACTTTTAAATTTTTAAAATATTTTTTTAAATATTGTTTCTTTGAGAGAGAGAAAGAGAAGGTGAGTATAGACTCTCATTTATATGTAACACACAGTGTTAAGTCCTTAGCACAAAATAGGGGGTTATTGGAGGTAATGTTTGCTGTTTGTAACTTACAACCATCTATCTAAGTGAAGAAGTAGTACAACTTTGCATCACTCCAAGTAATGTGATCATTTAAAATGTTTACAAGGGGGCTGGAGAGATGGCTTAGTGGTTAAACGCTTGCCTGTGAAGCCTAAGGACCCCGGTTCAAGGCTTGATTCTCCAGGACCCACGTTAGCCAGATGCACATGGGGGCACACGCATCTGGAGTTGGTTTGCAGTGGATGGAGGCCCTGGTGCGCCCATTCTCTCTCTGTGTCTCTCTCTCTGTCTCTCTCTCTCTGTCTCTCTGTCTCTCTCTCTCTCTCTTTCTCCCTGTGTCTGTTGCTCTTAAATAAATAAATAAATAAATAAACAACAAAAAAAGTGTTTCCAAGGGCCTGTAAAGAAGGCTAACATGCTTCCTGGCAAAGCCTGCCAGCCCGGGGTCAAGTCCCTAGCAACTCATATAAAGCTGGACAGGCATTCATTTGCAATGCCAAGAGACTCTGGAATACCCATACACACACAGGTAAATAAATAAATGAAGTTGAGAATGTTTCCTAATCAATTCAGATTTTTTAAATTAAAAAAGAGACCTTTGTATAAGCCATGCTTATGTAAACAGAAAAGATCCAATATTAGCATTAGGTATGCATTTTTTATTTACTTTTATTTTTTATCAGTTATGAACTGTGTACAGTTATGAAGTGTGTATACAGCCATGTTGGCACCATCATTAGCTTCCTCCCTGTCCTTTTCCCTATGCAGGGATCCTCCTCATTGTGGAATGTGGGTCGTGCATTTTCAGGTTATCCGTCAGTTATGGGTAAGAGGCAATGTCTCTGTGCATAATGTCCCAACATGTGGCTCTAAAAGTCTTTCCGCCCCCTCTTCCACAAATTTCTCTTAGCCATGATGGGTTCGTTTGAAGTCTACTTCAGTGATGAGGTCTTAGGATGCTCTGTGTCTCTGGATATCTGGTTTGGTAGGAATCAAAAGCAGTTGGTTACCCACCATGGCTGTGTGCCACTATTGCACTTGTGTGAGCATCATGTTAGGTTGTTTGCTGCTGAGTAGCTTAGATTATGAGTTGCTTCAATAGATGTTGGACATTTTCCACCAGTTTCTCATGTAGCACCTTCTGGCACTAGATGAGCTAACTGTCTGGGGACTGACTGTCTTCCACATTCCAGCCAGATCATTCCAAGTTCCATACCAATAGCACATGGTGTCGCTGGCAGTGGGATATTACTACTAACCCTTGGTGGGTCATCAAGTACTCTGACAGAAATCTGCCTTATTTTAGGAAACCTTGTAGATCTCTCTGATCAACAGCTCATTGTGGATATTAACCACATGCTAGTACTGGGAGTTAAAGGCCAGCCCCAAAGAAAAAAAAGGAAAAAAAGATAAGTAATATAAAAGAGAGAGAGAGAGAGAGGAGGGAGAATGAGAGAGAGAGAGACAGAGAGACATAGAGACAGAGAGACAGAAACAGAGAGACAGGAGAAAATTAAGGTTAGTCTTCATTGTACCCTCTCCAGAGCCCTGTGATTCAGGTGTTCCCTCTAAGTACCTGATGAAAGTTCAACCTTTTAGTTCGTCTTTTAGGATGCAGACTTTTACAGTGCCATTGACATTTGGGTCCAGTTTTGTGTCTCTCGCCCCCACCCTTGCCCTCCCCTCCCACCCCAACCTCCCTATTGTCAGGTCCTGAAGACACTTATTAGGTATGTCAACATCTTGGGCAGATTCAGGTTAATAGCCACAAATTAGTGAGACCATGTGATAATTATCTTTCTGCGATTGGGTGAGTTCGCTTAGAATGATCTGTTCCAGGTTCAATCACCTTTCTTCCAATTTCATCATGTCATTTTTCCTTACTGCTGTTTAGAATTCCATCGTATACATGTACCACATTTTGGTTATCAATTCATATAATGATGTACATCTGGGTTGATTACAGTTCTTAGCTATTATGAATTGATCACCTATAAACCTGGTTGAGCAAATATCACTGAACTGAGGCATGGAACTTTTAGGGTACATGTCCAGTAAGGGAATAACTGGATCTGTTGGTAACTCTATAGTCAACATTTTTAGGAGTTTCCATATTGCTTTCCATAGATGTTGTACCATCTTACATTCCCACCAACAGTAAATGAGGGTTCCTATTTCTCCATATCCTTTCCAGCATTTGTTTACATTTGATTTTTTAATGTTTGCTAACCTTATCTGGGTAAGGTCGAATCTAATGGCTGTTTTAATTTACATTTCCCTGATGATTAGGGATGATGAACATTTTCTTAAGTGTGTGTTTGCCATTTGTATTTCTTCCTCTGAGAACTGCCTGTCCAGTTCTTTGCTCCATTTTTTGAGAGGGTTGTTTGACTTTTCATTGTTTAGGTTTCTGAGTCAGTTGGATAGCCAGCATAATTTTTTTTTTCCAATTCTGTGGGTAATCTATTGGATCTGCTTATTGTATGTTTGTCTGTGAAGAAACTTTTCAGCTTCATGAGATCTCAATGTTGAGTGATTGTTTAATTCCTGAGCTACTGGGGTTTTGTTCAGAAAGTCTTTTCCCATTCCTATATCATGGAAAGTTCCTTCTGTTTTCTCTTCCAGGAGTAGCCAAGTTTCCATTCTTATATTGAGGTCTTTATTCCATTTGGACTTCATTTTTGTGTGTGGTGAGATGTGTGGATTGAATTTTATTTTCCTGCATATGGTTATCCAGTTTGTCCAACACCATTTGTTGAA
This sequence comes from Dipus sagitta, assembly GCA_036346955.1. Lineage (NCBI taxonomy): Eukaryota > Metazoa > Chordata > Mammalia > Rodentia > Dipodidae > Dipus > Dipus sagitta. The sequence continues at coordinate 85,631,727 of CM070771.1, read as the reverse complement.
GATGCTATCTTTTTCCATCCTTCATTTTTAGGGCCTTTATCAAATATCAAGTAGCTCGACCCAAAGTCCATGTCCTCAGTTCTTTTCCATTGGTCTAGATTTCTATTTTTATGCCAGTACCATGTTGTTTTTATTACTATGGCTTTTTAATATAACTTTAGATCAGGTGTGGTGATGCCCCCAGAGGTGTTTCTCCCCACAACCCTCGCCCCCTGAGGATATCCTTGGATATCTGAGGTCTTCTGCCATTCCATATGAATTTTGAGATATTTTTTTTCTATCTCTGTGAAGAAAAATGGTGAGATTTGTTTTTAATTTTTTAGATTTATTTTATTTATTTATTTATTAGAAAAAGAGAGAGAGAGAGAGAGACAGAAAAAGAGTGAGAATGGGCACACAAGTGCCTCTAGAAAAGAGTGAGCATGGGCACACAAGTGCCTCTAGAAAAGAGTGAGAATGGGCACACAAGTGCCTCTAGCCACTGCAAATGAACTCCAGATGCATGCGGCACCATGTGCATCTCGCTTAAATGGGACATGGAGAATCATATGTGGGTTCTTAGGCTTTGTATGCATGTGCCTTAACTGCTAAGTCATCTCTCCAGCCCAAATGTTGAGATCTTTGTTGGTATTGCATTAAATCTGTATACTGCCTTTGGTAAGATTGCCATTTTCACAATGTTAATTCTGCCTATCCAAGAGCATAGGAAGTCTTTCCATTTTCTCAATTCCTTCTCAGTTTCTTTCTTCAGACCTTTTATGTTTTCATTGTATAGTTCTTTCATATCCTTGGTTAATGTTATCCCAAGGTATTTTTGTTGCAATTGAAAATGGGTCAATGTCATCTATTTCTTTTTCTGTATCTTTGTCTTTTGCATATGGAAAGGCTACTGATTTTTGTGCATTGATTTTCTATCTTGCTACTTTGCTGAAGGGGTTAATCATCTTTAAGAGTTCTGAGATGGATATTCTTGGGTTTCTTATGTACAGAGTCGTGTCATCTGCTAATAGGACTAACTTAAATTCTTCCTTTTAAATTTGTATCCCTTTTATTTCTTTCTCCTGTCTTATTGCTTGTGCTAGGACTTCCATTACTATGTTTAAGAGCAGAGGGTAGAGTAGACACCTCTTTCTTGTTCCTGATCTCAGTGGGAATTCCCTCAGTCTCTCCCCATTAAGTGTTACTTGCACTTTAGGAGCTTTATATATAGCCTTTATTATGTTGAGATATAAACTGTTCATGCCTATTCTCTCCAATATTTTGATCATGAAGTGATGTTGTATTTTGTCAAAGGCCTCTTCTGCATCTATCAAAATTATCAAATGGTTTTTGTGCTTAAGCTTTTTTAGTTGGCACATTACATTGACAGATTTCCTTATGTTGAAACATGTCTGTGTTCCTGGGGTGAAAGCTACTTGATCCATGTGGATAATGCTTTTGATGTGTTGTTGTATTTGGTTTGCAAGGATTTTGTTCAGGATCTGTGCATCTAAGTTTATCAGGGAAACAGGCCTGGAGTTTTCTTTTCTTTTGGCATCTCTACCTAGTTTTGGTATTAGAGTGATAGTAGCTTCATAGAAGGAGTTGGGGATCTTCACTGGTTCTCCAATTGTGTTACACAGTTTGAGAAAAATTGGTTTCAGCTCTTCCATGAAGGTTTGAGAGACTTCAGCTGAGAAGCCATCTGGTTCTGGACTCTTTTTTTTTTCTTTTTTTTTTTTTTTTTTTTTTTTTTTTTGGTTTTTCAAGGTAGGGTCTCACTCTAGCCCAGGCTGACCTGGAATTCACTATGGAGTCTCAGGGGGGCCTCAAACTCACGGTGATCCTCCTACCTCTGCCTCCCGAGTGCTGGGATTAAAGGCGTGCGCCACCACACCCAGCTGGACTCTTCTTTTGGGGGAGGTTTTTTATTACCTTTTCAATCTTGATGGCTCTGATAGGTTTGTTTAGGAGATTAACCTGCTCTGAGTTTAGCTTTGGTAGGTGGCATGTGTCCAGAAATTCATCCATTTCCTCCATAATATTCTGTTTTGTGGAGTAGAAGTTTTTGAAATAAGTCCTGATGATTCTCCCAGTTTCACTTATGCCTATTGTCACCTCCTCCTTTTAATTTCTAATCTTGATAATTTGAAGTCCCTCTCTCTCTCTCTCTCTTTTGCTTGATCAAATTGGCCAGGGACTTATCAATCTTGTTTATTTTTTTTCAAAGCACCAGCTATTTCATCAATTTTATTAATTGTTTTCTTAATTTCCAATTCATTAAGTTCTGCTCTGATATTAATTATTTCTTTCTGTCTGGAGCTTTTGGAGTTGGATTGTTCTTGCTTTTCCAGTGCCTTTATGTAGATAGTTAGGTTACTGATATGGTATCTCTCTGTCTTTGTTATGAAAGCATTTATTGTTATGAATTTTCCCCTGAGGACTGCCTTCATTGTGTCTCATAAGTTTTGGCAGGCATTTGTTTTTATGTTTTACTTTTATGTAGTTGACAGAGTGAAAGAGGGAGAGAGAGACAGAGAGAGAGAGAGAGAGAGAGAGAGAGAGAGAGAGAGAATGTGAATGTGTGTGCCAGGGCCTCCAGCCCCTGCAAACAAACTCCAGGTGCATGTGCCACCTTCTGCATGTGGCTTACATGGGTATTGGGGAATTGAACCTGGGTCCTTTGGCTTTGCTGGCAAGTGTCTTACCCAGCAAGCCATCCCTCCATCATTGTATGCACTTATTCTAAGTTTCTATCATGGTGATCCAGTATGCAGTACAGGCTCATATCAGTTGAATATTAATAATTTAGCTTTTATCCTCTTTCTTTTACAATGTGAAGATGCATATCAGTATGTGTAAATCATTTTAGACTTAGTAGTACCCATGTGCCTGACAGCATGTTCATAATCAAATTATTTAATAATTTTATTATGTTTTTATTATTGAATTGGCTTTCATGCTGTTATAACTTTCTCATAGAGATAATAAATATTTAAATGTATTTTCAGTAGCCTAAAGTTTGAATCAAATGGTGGCATTGTACATTTGTGAATAGATTATTATAATCTTACTTGGTTTGTTTATTTATGTTATCTTCCAGCAGATGGTGCTCTTGCAACAGTTATACATTATATATATTACACACACACACACACACACACACACACACACACACACACACATATAATTTACCCATACATATAAATGTACATGAGTGTTGATGTGCACACTTGTGTATTTTTCTTACTATGATGGGATCAAACAAGGTATTACTCATCACTACATTCTATTTTTTGTAATGATATAATTAGTAAGAGTTTGTATATGTAAACATGATTCCACTCTTTCTTCCTAAGGTCAGACTTATTTTTACTGCATTACTTCCTCTGAGCTCCTTCATACACTCATCAATGAATCTACCAGGTGATATTCCCATTCTTCAACCAAAATTCATTTCTTGGATTCATATTAAGTTGAGACTAGTTCACATTAATATTATATAAATGTTGGATAATTTTTTAAATTGTGTAAATATGAATACTACAACAATAGTTAATCAATTGGAAAAGCTGTTAATTTTATACATATATTTTCTATTTTAATTTGTTCAATTCACCTTAATATCTATACTATAATATATAACTTTAACATATGTAACTGAAAGGTAATATTTGACCCTATAATTATAGAAATGATAAAAAAAATCAATGTGTGCTCAGGAAAAAATAGAATAGAAATTAAAACAGCTCTAAAGATCATAACATCATGTTTACATCATTGAATGCATATTTCTATATTTTGGCATCACCACCAGTAAGACTCATTTAATACAAACAAATTTAAAACATGATGGAAAATAAGACAATATCACATAGAAACCTGATGAGAATTGTAGATAATGAAATGGGCAGGGAAAACAGGAATTGGAAAATCTTCTGTAATAGCAGAATGACTTGCCACTGAAATTCAAATTTCAAATTAAAAAAATATATTTCAATTATAAATTTAAGGTTTTCATGCATGTAAATTCAGTTGAGTCATAAATGAATGAAAAATGATTTCTTATTTAATGTTTTATAGCATGCAGAATGATTTTGAGAAATCAGTGTAAATAAAGAGTATTATAAAAATAAATATTAAGTGTTTAAAATATTGGCACTTATTTGAAAAAAATTAAAGATACATGAAATATGTAGAAAGCAGATGAATAAAATTGGAATCTGTACTACCTACTGCATTACTTCCTTTGGGGTGCTATACCATAATATGATAAACTGCATTATTTACAATGGAATAAATAAATTTCATAAGAGTAGGAAGCTGACACTTCAAATACAGTTATTTTGAAAACAGATATTACTCAGTATACCCTTGCAATTATAATTTTTAAAAATAACATTTTACTTATTTATTTGAGAGAAAGGGGGTAGGGGGCAGAGAGAGAGAGAGAGATTGCGAGTATTCTGCAAATGAGCACCAGACTCCTGTACCACCTTGTGCATCTGGCTTATGTGGGTAGTAGGTAATTGAGCCTAAGTCCTTAGGACTCAAAGGCAAGTGCTTTAGCCACTAAGACATCTCTCCAGCCCAGTAATTATACCTTTAATAACCCTTTATATAATGCAGTTTACATTCTGAGAGAGTGGAGGTTAAGACTAAAAATGTTTCAGAGACAGAAGTCTACCAATGATATCTGGATAAATTAAATTTCATGTATTTCTAACACACTTAAATTTAGATAGATAGATAGATAGATAGATAGATAGATAGATAGACAGATAGATGATAGATAGATGCATATGTATTATATTGCTCAGATATACCCCGTTATCTCTCCCATTCCAGTTGAATCCCTTTCATTTTTCCTGCTTACCAATGGCTACCTCACTAAAGATAATGACAAGCCTTCTTCCAGCACCTATTTACTATCATCAAGTTCTTTAGGAGAAATGGGGGCTCATAAGCCTGTCCTCCACCAATACAAGAGTGTTGACTGGCATTATCTTAATCAGCTCTTCTGCAGATCATGACATCTTCGGTGAGTTCATGAATGCAATGGCCATGTCATGTTGAGATGAGGTAAGTAAAGTTGCTTTACTTTAGAAATCTAAATATTTCTCCCAGTACCAGCATGGGGCTATCATCCACAATGAGCTTTGGATCAGAGAGACCTACAAGGTTTCCTAAAAGACAGACAGATTTCTGTCAGAGTACTTGATGACCCACCAAAGGTTAGTGGTAAGACCCTACTGCTGAAGACACCTTATGTGGATGACATGCAAAATAGAATGGCATGGCTGGAAGTTGGAAGAGAGTCAGTCCCCAGAGAGTCAGCGCATCTAGTGCCAGAAGGTGCTACATGGGCGACTGGGGGAAAATGACCAATATCTGTCCAAGCAACTCATGGTCTACCCTACTTAGTAGCAAAATCCTGTTGTGATTCCCACACAAATGCGATAGTGGCACACAGCCATGGTGGGGAGCCAACTGCTCTTGATTCGGCTAACTGATCTCCTCAGTGGTACTGGACGCATAGCTGGAGCTGGGAAACAAGTCAGAACCATATCCAAACATAAGCCCACTATCCAATCTCAAGCTACCATCAATCATGGGCTACAAAAGGGCCTACACCTAGTAAATTCTCTATAAAAAAGTAAGGGTTATCTCATTTGTCCTGGTGCTAACTTACTCTCCATTGGAGAATCTGCTTCTCTTTTTCAGATAGATGTAGATCCTAAGGAGAGAGCCACCCCCATCATACCTCAAAAGGGCCCCAGCTGAAACTAAAAAAAATATTGGTGAAACAAGCAAGGGTGCTGTTTTCCTGATGAACCGGATACCAGCACAAGGGGGAAGGAGATCAACACAGAGAAAAATCAACACCTACCAAATCAGAGAGCCAGAGCCTCAGAGGTCTCCAACACCTCATCACTGAAGCAGACCAAAAATGAACCCAACATGGCTCAGGGAAATTTTGCGGAAGAGGGGGAGGAAAGAATGTCAGAGCCACATGTTGGGTCATGATATGCAGAGACATTTATCTTACACATAACTGTGGGCTAACTCCACAATGCATGACTCATATACCTCAACAAGGAGGGGCCAAGGGGAGGGGGTAGGTCACGGATGAGCCTAATAATGGTAACAAACTGACTGTATTTGCTGAATACAAAACTAACTAATAAAGAAAAAAAGAAAAATGAATAAATATTTTGGATAAATAACAATTATGTAATATTTTGACTTTGCTTAATGTTGCAGCAAAAGTATTTAATCTCATTTTTCTGCAGATATATGATTATAATACATAGTTTGTGTTATCTGATAAAATAGTAAATTTGAAAATGTTTTGAAAACTACATTATAAAGCTACTAAACATCATGACAATTGCTATTTGTGCTGTATTCCACTCTGTAACTTTAATGAGTATGTTAGTATGTGTTAGATAAATTGAACAAGGGAGTAAACAAGAACAATCTATAACCACAGTAAAAGTTAGAGTTTGTTTGAAGATTTTTAAATGGTAATGTGGTGGTTTGATTCACATGTCCTCCATAAATTTATGTGCTCTGAATTCTAGGTCCCAAGCTGGTGACAGTTTAGTAATTGGAGCTTCCTGGAGGTAGTGTATTGATGGGTGCAGGGTAATGAGTATTATAGCCAGGTTTCTCTCTCCAGTATTTGGCACACTCTCCTGGTGCTATTATCCACCTGATGTTGGCCAAGACGTGATGTCCACCCTCTGCTCATGTCATTGCTTTCCTCTGCAATCCTGGTGCTTCCCTCCCCCCAATCTGTAAGCCAAAATAAATCCTCCCCCCCATATGGTCAGGTGCTTTCTGCCAGCAAGGTGAAGCTTACTGTAACAGGTATATTTGAAAATGTATTGATATTATTGACATGTGATTTCTTGCCTTAAATGTGTGATTATGATTTCATCTGTACTAGATAATTTGGAGAAGATGGCATATGACACTTATGCAAGGGTGACTAGAATATCTATAGAATAAACCAGGATAATTACAAAGAAAATTAATTATGGAATTTCCCCAGGGCTTTTTATTATCCATGCTTTAATGAAAGATAGCTTTCTGACTTTTTCATAATCTATTCAAAGCATAGCATCTGGAAAATATGATTTGTTAGATATTCTTTGACTCAGAATCATATGATATGATTATTTTATGTCCACAGGAAAGATCAAATGCCATACTTCCTCAAAATGACCATATGAACTAAGGAAAAATATTATTCTTCAAAATTATGAATAATAGGAATATTAATTATTAAATTCAGTCATAACTTCTTTTTAAAAAAATTATTAATTAGTTTTGTACTCAGTGAATACAGTCAGTTTGGTACCCTTATTAGGCTCATCCGTGACCTACCCCCTCCTCTTGGCCCCTCCTTGTTGAAGTATATGGGTCATGAATTCTGCAGTTAGCCCACAGTTATGGGTAGGATAAATGCCTCTGTATATCATGACCCAACATGTGGCTCTGACATTCTTTCCTCCCCCTCTTCCGCAAAACTTCCCTGAGCCATGCTGGGTTCATTTTTGGTCTGCTTCAGTGATGAGGTGTTGGGGGCCTCTGGGTCTCTGGATCTCTGACTTGGTAGGAGTTCATTTTTCTCTGTGTTGATCTCCTTCACCCTTGATCTGGTACCTGGTTCACCAAGAAAACAGCACCCTTGCTTGTTTCTCCAATTGCTCTTAGTTTCAGCCAGGACCCTTTTGAGGTATGATGGGGTGGCTTTCTCCTTAGGATCTACATCTATCTGAAAAAGAGAAGCAGGTTCTCCAATCGTGTAGGTAATAAGTGTAGGCCTTCTTGTATCCCACAATTGATGGTAGCTTGATAATGAGAGAGGGCTTATATTTGGATATGATTCTGACTTATTTCCCTGCTCCAGCTATGGGTCCCATACCACTGAGGGGAACAGTTAGCCGAATCGAGAGCAGTTGGTTTCCCACTATGGCTGTGTGCCACTATTGCACTTGTGTGGGAATCACAACAGGTTATTTGCTGCTAAGTAGGTTAGACCATGAGTTGCTTGGACAGATATTGGTCATTTTCCCCCAGTTGCCCATGTAGCACCTTCTGGCACTAGACTGTCTGGGGACTGACTCTCTTCCAGCTTCCAGCCATGCCATTCCATTTTACATGTCAACCACATAAGGTGTCCTCAGCAGTAGGGACTTACCACTAACCTTTGGTGGGTCATCAAATACTCTGACAGAAGTCTGTCTTTCTTTTAGGAAACCTTGAAGGTCTCTCTGATCAAAAGCTCATTGAGGATGATAGCCACATGCTGGTACTGGGAGTTATAGGTCAGTGCCCACTATGAAAAGGAAAAAAAAAAGTTAACTAATATAAAAGAGTTACAGAGAAGAGAGAGAGCAGCTGTAGAAGATTAAGGTCAGTCTTTATCATACCCTCTCCAGTGTCTTGTGGCTCAGGTGTTCCCTCTAAGGGCCTGGTGAAGGTTCAGCCATTTGTTCTGCCTTTTAGGATGTAGAATTTTATGGTACCATTGCCATTTGGGTCTAGATTTGTGTTTTCCACAACCTCCCTTGCCCTCCCCTCATTCCCCTCCCATCCTGAGTGTCCTAACTTTTTTTTAAAAAATTGTTTTAATTAACAACTGCCATGATTATAAAAAATACCCCATGGTGATACCCTCTTTGCCCCCACTTACCCCTTTGAAACTCCACTTTCCATCATACTCCCTCCCCATCTCAGTCAGTCTCTCTTTTACTTTTGATTTCTTGATCTTTTCCTCCTCTTATGATGGTCTTATGCAGGTAGTATCAGGTACTGTGAGGCCATGGATATCCAGGCCGTTTTGTGTCTGGATGGAGCATGTTGTATGGAGTCCTGTCTTTCCTTTGGCTCTTACATTCTTTCCGCCACCTCTTCCACATTAGATCCTGAGCCTTGGAAGGTGTGATACAGATATTGCAGTACTGAGCACTGTGGTCATTTCTTTCTATCACCATGATACCTTCTGAGTCGTCCCAAGATCACTGCCATCTGAAAAGAGAAGATTCTCAACCAAAAATGAGAGTAGCATTAATATAAGGGTGTGAATATTAACAGAAGTGCTTACTGGGCAGGTTGATAAGCATAGTGTATACATTTGGCCAGACAACAACAGACATTACACCCCTAGGGCTCATGCCTACCCCTCTTTTATGTTTTCAGTATCAGGTATGTATTCCCTTCCCATGGAGTGGGCCTCCAGTCCAATTAGAGGGCACTTGGTTTCCCTCATAACAGAGGTGCCACTATTGCACCAAGTGTCATAACTTTTAAGGCTGGTTGACTACAGTTTCATTACTTTGCTCGTCATTGTACCTAATCACTCAATACACTCTTGCATACATTTAGTGACATGTATATTTTCACCTTTTTATCATTGATAGAATTATATATTTTAAAGTGTAAGTAAACAGATTTGAGATATTTAAATTTTAATAAGTAATTTATGGGCTGGCAATGGCTTGGTGGTTAAGGCATTTGCCTATCAAGCCTAAGGACCTATATTTGACTCTTCAGATACCATGTAAGTCAGAAGCACAAGGTGATACAAGCACACAAATTTGTGCATACACATAAGCTGGCACACGTGTCTGGAGTTCAATTTCAGTGAATGGAGGATGCACTGGTATGCTAATTCTCTCTCTCTCTCTGTCTGTCTCTTGTTCTCTTGCATAAAAGGCTAGTCTGTTGAGCTTGCCTTCAAAAATAAAGAATTCATTTACCATAAAATAATATCAAGATACATATAAGTGAGACTATTTTTAATTACAGAGCAGTGTTTAGTTAATATAGTTGATTGTAGTCATCAATACAGTTATACATATTTTTTTCATAAGGTTTCTCTACCTGTTTCCCATATATTGCTACAGCTATACTGGACTTTCAAATCAATAAAAACTGTAAAATAAGAGACTATATAATAATATAAAAGAGTAATTCAAATCCAAGCATTGTCCATTAGTGTCTTCTGAGATTTCAATTTACAAAAGTTGTATTTTCCTTCAGACTTCTTATAGTATATCTATTACAGAGGATGTTCTCTAAAATCTTGTCCATTAATGACACAATCATTGCAAGGTACACAAAGTAGAAACTCAATGTACTATTTTGGATATCAGCATAGGTACTGAGAGAATTGTCTCAGAATAAGAATTTCTAAATTTTCAGGTGAGAGAATATATTTAATTATAAAGAAATAATTATTTTTGTTTGTTGATCTAAATTTAAAGTTAAGAATGTTTTCATTAGATTTATTTATTTTAAGACTAATGTTCAGATGCTGGTTTTGTATATGGATTATGGAAGAGAGACATGAGATAAGAAGTGACTTCACATTAAATTCCTCTCAGACCTGCTAAAACGCTATATGTCAGATAATAACAGGCAGCATAGCTGAGAAAGAAATATCTACCATATGAGGATGAACTTCAGGAATAGATGTTAGGCACATAGGTGTGCACATACACTAAGACAACTTTGTACTGATGAAACAGTGAACAATACCAAGGGTTGTTTCAACATTGAGCACAAGTTGTTGTTGGCTTGGACAAGCTCATTTTCTCACACTGATGCTGTCATGGCATGAAGTACAGTTGTCTGTCAAGTAGTTAGGGCTGATACAAATGTTGCCCTGCACTTGAAATTAAGTCAGACTATTTTCACTTAGGATCACTCCACATGGTGGAAATGATTTTAGCTGATGCTATCTTACCATTACTTCCTGCTTCCTTTAATAATACTAAATTTGAATTTGATATCTATGTTTATATAATCATACATTGTAAATATTTACCATGGAATGTGAATTAAATTTTGTCTAACAAAATTAATCTCAGTGGATATACCCCCAATTGCATTTTCTTTCTCCATGTTCTTGTGGTATCAGTTACCTTAGAAGTGGTTGGGTTGTGAGGCTTGAGTAAGATGCTTTACTGAAGGCATGTTCTCGGGAGAAAGGTAATGTGACAAGGTTGAAAAGAGAAGGAAAACTTAAGCCAAGATTCATTCACAGTTGTTCTCAAATGACCCCATAAGCCTATATAGACCCACAGAATTCCTCTCTAACAAGAGAACAATTTTGTTCTAACCTGCATCAGTTATTGGTTGGAGATGACCTATCTCTGGACTGTGGAAGCTGTAATTTCCCCAGGCTCAGCAGTTCTTTTTATAAAGAGGACAATTCCCTCACCAAAGCTGGGATGGGGACAGTGTAGGGATAAGAATATTAGAAGCCAACACTCCCAGGAAGACAGGCTGAAAAAGCCAAGTCACGGAGTTTTCAGCTGGATATCAAACAGTATTTTTGTCTGTGTGTTAACTGTGACACTTGATAGTTGGGAAAGAGAAAGGGCATTAAAGAGAGACTTCCTAATTTAACTTCCTCATGTCCTCAGCAAAATTGACATATGAAAGTAGGTTGTCATTTTCTATAAAGCCTGTTCTTGGATATATACATTTCTTATGACATAATAGGAGAATGTGTTTTCTTTTTATCATTTGAAACCTTTCATACCAAAGTAAATATAATGTCTTTACATAGCATTTTACATATATGTGTACCAACTTGAAAAAAAAAAGTACTTTAAAGTTTTCAATTAGAAATGTTTTCAAATATCCAGAAGACAATGAAAATGGTGAAATAATGAATTATAGACACTACTGTGGGTGGAAATATGCAAATGTTAAAAAAAATAGATTGAAGTACCCCAAGTTTGGGGTGGAAAAGACACGAGGCTTCACGAACATCTCCTTGAACTGAACTCTTGACTCCTCAAGTTGTGGGTACTTTTCCTGCTTCACATCAAACCTTTGTCAGGACAAACTGTGTCCATCCTTTGGTCCACATGCTGAGATGAGTGTTTTTAAGCACAGAGCATTGTGGCCCAGCAGGCAGCCACTGGGGTCTCCACCTTCCTTCCTTTCCTGAGAATTTCTTTGTTCTTTTCCATTTCTTCTTTTTGAGAAACACTTATGTGTAATTTTTAAATTATGCAATTTTACAAGACAATCTGCTTCTCTCATTGCACTCATATAAATTTTTGGGAAACAACTAATCCATTCCCCGTCCCCATCTGTGATTTTTGCCATTAAAACTTGTTTGAAATCCATATGACCCAGAGAGCAAATAGGCTGCCTGAAATTTGTGTTTCCTGATTTGCATTTCTGATTAAACTGAAAAAACCTTTTGATTCACCCTTTGTGCCTCGCTTTCTCTTCAGGATCTACCTATTTAGCAGTTCCTCTCTGAACATGATACTACTGTCAATTGCAGAACTACAGAGGTATGTGTCCACATATTTTTGTAAGCCTGTGTAATGCAGGTTTCATCTATACATCTAATAAATTTGTATAAAAGTAAATATAGGAAATATTAATAATAATGATAGTGTGTGTGTGTGTGTGTGTGTGTGTGTGTGTGTGTGTGTGTGTGTTTCTCCCGTGATAAAGTGTGCAGGGCAGTAAAGCATCACTGTTGACAAAGTTGATTTTTAAAAATATTTTATTTTGTATAAATTATTACAAGTTATTCCTTTTTATGCCCTCACCCTAGATCTGGTTACCCTTGAGGTCCTCCTCAATGGACTTTTGGTATTCATTGTGGGGTCATGAAGATCTCAGTCAGTCCCTGTGGTACAGCAGCAGGAGACCATGCCTCCTACCCACTTGGCAGTTCTCATTGTCTTTTTTCCTCCTATTCCAAAATGTTTCCTGAGCCATGGCAGACTGGTTGGCAATCTGGTTTAGTGTTGAGTTCTCTGTAGTCTCTATATTTCTTCTTTGGTAGGTTTTTATTTATTACCATATCTGTCACTATTTCCCTAGAACTGGTTGTCAGGCTAGCCGTAAGTGCAATATTTATATTTCCATTTCCTCTGAAATTTCTTCTGGGCTCTGGAAGATGTGGTAGGGGCGGCATGTCTCATGGTGTGCAGTCAGCTGTCTTCTTGTCTTACCAATGGATCTTGGTTCTCCTCTGTTTTCTCAGACATCTGTAAAATAAAGCAGATTTTCTAATCAAGAGTGAGAGCATCTTGGATTAAAGGGGGTATGCAAATTTATTTGAGAGATTTTTTTTTTCTGATATGCAAGCCCACTCTTCTTCTCCAGAGAGCAGTGGGGGCTTCTTTCTGAAGTGCATGTTTTTAGACCATGAGTTTCTGACTTGATTTATCAGATGTGAGATCTTTCCCACTGGTGGGTCTTAGTCCAACCAGAGAACAGTTGGTTATGCTCAAAGGCTGCGTGCCACTATTATTGCACAAGTGTGTACTTTGTGACTAGATGGTTGATTTTGTTCTCTGTAGGGTCCCCTGTTTCTTCATGCTGCTTGTGACTATTGTTCCCCAGCAGTTCCCATAGGACTTTCTAGTACTTTGAGGACCATACAAGTGGTACCAGCATGATATTCTGACATCCTATGACGACAGCTTTTGGTGCATTCAACAATAAGCTCTTACCTTTTAGCGCAAGGAGGTGATCAAGTGTTTTGGCAAGGTCTACATGGTTTTGCACAACTCATGGGTCTCCTGGGCAACAGCTGACTATGGGGAGAAACCAAATTCTGGACCTGGTATTTACCAGCCAGGGTCTGTGGTTTTAATGTGAAGTTTTTTCCACTGTCTGTCCAGACTGTCCCCATTCCCCCTTTATTGATGGTTGTATCTTGTAGAATGCTAGGCAGAATGGAGTTTTCTATAGACCTGAATCATGTTGTCTTAAGTTTTATGTAATTCTGTCCCTATCTTTCCTAACCCCTCCCACTCTAAGCCTCCCACCACCTTCAATGTTCTGTCCCTCCCCTCAACCTCTCCTCTCTTCTCACCCATTTTTTTTTTTTATCTTTCTTGGTCTCATTCTAGTTTTATGCCGATATTCCTGGTGGTAATTGCCATTTTCACTCATCTTCATTGATCCCAGAAAATCATATGAGAGAATATATGTTGTATCTTTCTTTCTGTGTTTGTGTGACCTTGCTTAGAATGATTTTTTTTTCCAACATGATCGATTTACCTGAAAATTTCATTATTTCATTTTTCCTTAACACTGAGAACATCCTATTGTGTGCATGTGCCATATATTCATTATCCATTCATCAGTTAATGGGCATCTGGGTTGATCCTAGTTCCTAGCTATTGTGAATAGAGCAGCCACAAATATAACTGAAAAAGTCTCTCTTTAGTAAACAGTGGAGTCTTGATGATACATGCACAGGAGAGGTATAGTTGGACCAAAATGGTAAATTTATTTTCATTTTTTTAAGAGTATCCATACTGATTTTCATAATGGTAGTACCATTTTGAACTCCCACCAATGGGTAAGGGTTCTTCTGTCCCTATAGCCTCACAAGCATTTGTTATCATTTGAGATATATATATATATATATATATATATATATATATATATTTATATTTTTTTGATGAATACCATCCTGATTGGGGTGAGATGAAATCTCATAGTTGTTTTGATTTACATCTCTCTAATGACTAATGATGTTGAACATCTCTTTGTTTAATGGTCATTTGTAATTCTTGAAGAGTTAATGACTTTACATGAAAATCAGAGGGAACTAAAGAGTTAATGATTGCCTCTAAGACTGGAAGGCCTTGAAGAAAAATCACAGGCATTCAGTACCAGACAAGCCTGACCACTCCCATGATTGATAAACTTCCCTTAACTCAGAAGGCATTGAAGGAACATAAACCATCTGGAATATCCCCCTTAGACAATTTTGCTGAAAAAGCTTATTCTGAGCAAGGACACAAGTAACTACAGTTCATTTTCTACTTCCCTTGGACCTACACCTGGTCCAGTATGTGTTTTCTTAAGATCTTTCTTTTTTTTTATTTATTTTTTATTTATTTATTTTATTTTTTTTATTAGTCAGTTCTGTATTCAGCAAATACAGTCAGTTTGGTACCATTATTAGGCTCATCCGTGACCTACCCCCTCCCCTTGGCCCCTCCTTGTTGAGGTATACGGGTCATGCATTGTGGAGTTAGCCCACAGTTATGGGTAAGCTAAATGTCTCTGCATATCATGACCCAACATGTGACTCTGACATTCTTTCCGCCCCCTCTTCCACAAAATTTCCCTGAGCCATGTTGGGTTCATTTTTGGTCTGCTTCAGTGATGAGGTGTTGAGGGCCTCTGAGGCTCTGGCTCTCTGATTTGGTAGGGGTTGATTGTTCTCTATGCTGATCTCCTTCCCCCTTGTGCTTGTGTCCGGTTCATCAGGAAAAACAGCCCCCTTGCTTGTTTCTCCAAGTTTTCTTAGTTTCAGCCGGAGCCCTTTTGAGGTATGATGGGGTGGCTCTCTCCTTAGGGTCTACATCTATCTGAAAAAGAGAAGCAGATTCTCCAACGGAGAGTAAGTTAGCACGAGGACAAATGAGATAACCCTTACTTTTTTTTTTTATAGAGAATTTAATAGGTGTAGGCCCTCTTGTAGCCCACAATTGATAGTAGGTTGATACTGGAGAGTGGGCTTATGTTTGGATATGGTTCTGACTTGTTTCCCAGCTCCAGCTATGGGTCCCATACCAGTGAGGGGATCAGTTAGCCAAATTGAGAGCAGTTGGTTCCCCACCATGGCTGTGTGCCACCACTGCACTTGTGTGGGTATCACAATAAGTTATTTGCTGCTAAGTAGGTTAGACCATGCGTTGCTTCGATAGATATTGGTCAATTTCCCCCAGTCGCCCATGTAGCACCTTCTGGCACTAGACGCGCTGACTGTCTGGGGACTGACTCTCATCCAACTTCCAGCCATGCCATTCTAATTTGCATGTCAATCACATAAGGTATCTTCAGCAGTAGGGTCTTACCACTAACCTTTGGTGGGTCATCAAGTACTCTGACAGAAATCTGTCTGTCTTTTAGGAAACCTTGTAGGTCTCTCTGATCAAAAGCTCATTGTGGATAATAGCCCCATACTGGTTCTGGGAGTTACAGGTCTGTGCCCACTAAGAAAATGAGGAAAAAGATAACTAATATACAAGAGTTAGAGATAAGAGAGAGAGAGACAGGGAGAGGGGAAGTGAGGGAGGGAAGATGTAGGAGACTAAGGTTAGTCTTAATCTTACCCTCTCCAGTGTCTTGTGGTTCAGGTGTTCCCTGCAAGGGCCTGGTGAAGGATCAGCCATTTGGTCTATCTTTTAGTAAGTAGAAGATTATGGTACCATTGCCGTTTGGGTCTAGATTTGTGTTTCCCACCCCTTTGATGCCCTCCCCTCCCTCCCCTTCCATCCTAGTGTCTAATCTAGGAGATGCTTGCTGGGTATGTAAGGTATCTTCGGTAGATTCAGGTTAGGTGCTGTAGATGAGTGAGACTATGTGGCGATTTTTTTTCCATCACTAGAAGAATGGATAACTAAGATGTGGTATATCTACACAATGGAATTCTATACAGCAGTAAGAAAAAATGACACAATGAAATTTGAGGAAAAATGGCTGAACCTGGAACAGATCATTCTCAGTGAACTTACCCAATCACAGAAAAAGATCTTTCTTATAAGCTTGAACTTCAGCCTAGCTCATTGCTTCAGCCTCCATCTCTCAGGAAGGCTACAGCCCCTCACTGTGTTTCAATAAATAGCCTTTTTCTGTTGAGATCAAGTCTGGTGTTTTCCTTTGCTTTTCTCTTTACATTTTCTCTTACATTTGGAGCCGTGATTCAGATTGGAGCCCTCAGGGGCTTTTGGCCTATGAGCCCTCTCCTTCTCTTTTCCCCTTCTCCTCTCTACCACCTTGCCAATGTTTCCCTCCCCCAGGAGTACAAAAACTCACCATGCTCAGTACTCTGAACTGAAAGGCCACCAATTTTGACCTGAAAACTCCAGTATTTCCAGTTTCATACCTGGAAGCTTCTTCTATTCTTCTTTTCACCCTCTCCCCCAGACTTTCTAATTCCAGATGAGGGGCCAGTGCCATGTGATGACCTCCACCCAATCCTCATCAAATTACAGCCGTCAGACAAGGTACTCACTTTCAGTCTGTGGTGGATGTGCCCTGTCTCAGACCTTAGTAATTCAAAGACTTTCTCACTTTTTGGTACATGGATGATTAGTCTCTGGGAGCTCCCTCCCCCCACATATCACTCCACCAAACACCCCAAGTGGGAACACTCCATCATAATCTTTGGTTTTTTTTTTTGTTTTGTTTTGTTTTTTTTTTTTTTTTTTTTGCTCTTTCTAAGCCTGGGAGGCATCCCTGGTGATGGAATTGGCCACTCTAATTACTCCTTGTTCTCCAAAATAAGCTCTGAATTATCTATTCCAAAAGACACTCCATTGGCATGTCTCAAAATTAATTTTAAAAACTCAGACTATCTGAGCTCCTTGCTACCAACTTACTCTCTATTGAAATTTGGCCACAATATTCTGTAGACAGTGGTCACCACTGGCCTGAATATAGTACTTTAGATTTCAACATTTTCATTGGTCTTGATAAATTTCTTGGACAACATGGCAAGTGGTCCAAGTTTCCCTTCCCTGCTCCTGCCCCTTCTAAAGCTGTGTCTCTCATACACAGTTCTGTCATCTGGCCGTGACTTGCCAGGTTCCGTTCCTCTCACCCCAAATTTAAGCCATCTCACTAAATCAAATACAAACCCTGTCTTCTTACAGAAACTCCTATCTTTACTGGCTTTCTTTAACTTCTTCTACACATGGATATCGAATTTTTCTACCGTTACTAAAAGTTAAAATCACTACCCAGCATCTAGGGTTTTTTCCCTTTCTTTTCCCTTCTCCCCTTCTTTTCATTACAAGCCACAAAAGAAAAACTGACAACAGAGTTGGGGCAATCACAGTACACAAAAGCTTCACTGTTTAATGACTAGGAAAAAAAAAAAAAAAAAAACAGTGCCTGCCACACAGCTAGATAATATAAACAAAGACAAATACCAAGATTTATTAAAAGGTTGTATTAGAGCTCATCTGTTTTGGTCCAATACTGACCAAATTCTGCTCTTTTATGTATCATTAAATAATTAAATAACTGTCTCATTTCTTGTATCTAAAATTCATTGCTCATAAGTAAATTAACTCTTAAGACATAATCTCTACTTCAGAGTAGAGTCCCATGCCCAAACAATGGTCTTCATCTAAAATAAATGATTGCAAACCCTACAGCCCAATTTCCAACCTTTCCTGAGTAATTGATATCCACACAAGTATAAAAACTAATCAAAGATTTTATCAAATACAGATGCTGAAGCTTTATGCTATCTTACTTGTCTTTTTCCTGACAATTTCTAAATTACTTTTATTGGTTTATAGTTATCAATAAAATATTTTTTTCAAAACTGATAATTTGTTCTTCCTCTATTTATAACTATTATATATTTAAAGAATAAGATATGCCTACCTTCTAGAAAGCTGTTTCTCTGTGTTTCTCTTGCCTTACTTTTTTACATAGTTCAAAATTAATTTTTTATAATAAGATGCTAAATTTATTACAATAAAAAATTTGAAAGGCTCCTGACCCAAAGTTATGTCTTATACTGTAATAATCTTTTATGCTGATTATGTCCCATACTACATAGTCTTGTACTGAAACTGTAGTTTTTGTACTGGTTCAAGGCCATGATTTGTATTCTAGCTTCTGGACAATACTAATTAACCATTTGTTTTCAGGCTTTGGGAGGGATTCCCCTGGATTCAAGCTGATATAAAAATAGACTGATTCTCCACTCCATCTCTGTAAGCCTTAGTCTCCCATATCAATACTGAGGTTAATAAGATCAAGATATTTTAACTAGTTTTGTCTATTTATTTAAACGCCAAGTGTTACATAAAAATCAAAACTAAAAAATTGATATAAATAACCTTCTGGACCTCTACAATTCCACTAATTGATCTCAGAGGGTCCTATAACAGACTAATTCCATCTATCTGGGCCCCTTTTGATTGTTCTCCAAGGCCTAAAATTCAATAGGAGTACAGACTCTTGCCCAGTTTTTTTTTTCCACCATCCCACTTCAGCTTAAAAATTCAGACTCAAACTCATCACTCAATCACGCATCTTCCAAAAACTTGGGGTCTCTCTCTCTTTTAAAAGACAGTCATTAGGCTTGGAGGTCATTAAAATACAAGCCAAATTTCATTTGCCCCTAATAACATTAAAAAGGGTATAAAATGTTACTTTTGACTGAGATAACTAAGTTATACCCAAATATGAAGCTTATATGATCTCCATCTGACAAAGCCTTCTTTTGTTGCATAAGATACCTGTTTACAACAATAAGTGTTCTACTCTTATGTGTTGTTCTATTGGATAAGACATTTATTTATTTGCTATAGATAGAAAAAAAAAAAAAACATAGGCCGTTATAAAAACACAACATTGGAACAGATTTATAGGCCCAGGTGAAACCACAGAGGAATTAGCGAGATTAGCAAGAGTGCTGCTTCCATGGTGAATCTGACAAATCAGCTCCAGGGTGACGGAGACAGATCCTGAGGATACTCAACACATACCAAAGCAGAGATCCAAAGGCTTGTAAGAGATCATCACTATAGCAGACTTAAAACTCAGCCACCAAGGCTCATGGAATTTTGCAAAAGAGGAAGTAGAAATATTGTAAGAACCACAGGTTGGGATATCATGCCCAGAGGCATTGCCTGCCCTAATACCTGACTGCTACTTTCACAATGCATAACTCACAATCCCATGGGGAATACCAGCAACCCCACTGAGGAAAGTTCCCAGTGGAATGGGGGCAGGGAGAATGGAAAAGATGGTACCAACACATGATGTATCCATACTAAGTATGTTCATAATAAAAATAAATAAGAAAAAAAGAAATATTGGTGAACCACAAATTTTAAAATATTTTTAAAGACAAATTTAAGGATATGGTGATGAGAATGCATTGATGTTTAAATTACAAATAAGGGTTTTAGGCAGCAATGATATGAACTAAATATTAATAGTATATCTGGAGGTCTAGATAATTTGAGTGCAACTTGGGAATTGGCATGGAAAGGGATATGCAATTTGAAGAAGTGAGTAAGAAATTATTATTGAATTATTGAAGAAGAAAGTAGGCAAATCACTGGGAATGTCATTCTCTTGGCATCCCTAGAGCTCTACAGACTCCATAACATCTATTTTTGGCATCAAAGTATATGTTCCATACAAACAAACAAAGACCAAGTGTACCCCTTGGTCATCAGTGTCAGTGTGTCACTGTGTGAGGCCACTACAACACTACCAATAAAAATGACAATTGTGTTCTTCCAGGAAAAGGAAGAAAACAAACAAAAATAGGTATCTTAATGATTTAAGATATATCTTCAATGGCACTATAGCTCCTAGAAACTGGTTTTGTAAGAAAATGGAATCTCTTGTATAAAAATCTTATTACAGAATTTTTGCTATATTACCTCTATAACCTTTGTTACAGTGTAGAAGAAACATTTTTAACTCTCTGTTTATAAAATCTATAAATTGATTCATATACCCAATTAAGTTGAACCAGATGATTGGTTTTAACATACATTATCATTTTTATGGGTTCTTGCTTCTGCACAGATGACATAGCTATAAATAATATATTTAAATTACAATGAGAACTTTCCTATTTTATGCATATAAACATAATAGTTTTATGTTTATATGTTATATATTTAATAGTTAAAGAAACAGTTCTTTTTCAAACAATTTTATATCTGAGGTAAAGATACTGAATGCATTGTGTTTGGAAGGTGGTATGTATTATTGTGAAGTGGACTGTGAAGTGGTGTGTCTTTCTTATTTAATATTAAACCGATAAGTGTTCATATAACAAGTTAAAAAACTATTTAATTTTCTGCTGTTATTTTTAGGTGTTCAAAGGTTTATATGGCACAATTCTTAATTATTTGTATGGTCTTAATTATTTGTAAGTCTGTTCTCTAGAGTGTTGTTGTATAGAAGGTTCCTCAGAATGGAAGTACTCTCTCCTGAAGAGAGCAAGGAGGCTGTGATTCAGGAAGTCATGTCTGGGATATCTAAAATTAAAGGTCACACAACCACTCCCCAAGGTTATGTTAATTAGAATCTGAAACATTCCTTCCTGTGCTGGGGATGGTGGGCAAGAAGGAAGTTCCAGATATTCAGAAGTCAACAAGTCAGGAAAGGTTTGCAAACCCCTCCTTAAGGCTATAGAAATAGAACACCATTGCCTGAAGAGGTGACTCTCCAATTGAGATGCCTGCAAGTATTGTAGTGTGTTTAATACTCTTCAGCCATCCAAGCTGCCTGCAGATTATGCATTGTGCTCCTGCAGGTTATGCACCGTGCTCCTGCAGGCTATGCACCATGCTCCTGCAGGTTATGCACTGTGCTCCTGCAATGCAGGTTT
Source organism: Dipus sagitta (assembly GCA_036346955.1). Lineage (NCBI taxonomy): Eukaryota > Metazoa > Chordata > Mammalia > Rodentia > Dipodidae > Dipus > Dipus sagitta. Next base: position 85,610,354 of record CM070771.1, on the reverse strand, counting down.
CAGGAGTCATCACCTATGCTGGGTGGGCTTTTTGCATGTTGCAGCTGATTTGGATTTATCTATTGATCCTGTGTAAGCAACCACACACCCTACTCTGTAAATAACCCCAATAAACTCATAAGTTCACCAAATCTGGTTTGTATGGCATTCTCATTTGGTCTATTGTCTGTGCCATATCTAGGGTGAAGATGTGTGTTAGTGTCTCCCCAGGGGAAAGGTTTCCTGTGACAAGTATAAAAGTAAAAATTATGAATGTATATTTACTATCATATGATAATATAATTCAATGATTTTATTCAATATTTTCCACTGATATAATAAAAGAAAAATAGTCTTGTCTTGTGCCCAATAAATAATTTTGACTTGCAATGAGATGTCCAATATCTTTAATTTCTCTAACTGCAATAACCCTCAGGCATTTCTTGTCTTTAATGTCCATGAAACATATACCCCCAAACTACATTTGTCTGATATTTCAGTACGACTAGAGTTAAATTATACTTTTTGTTAAGAATATCAGAGATGAATTATTGTGTCTTCCTCTAAGAGTAATAAGAAGCAGACTTATATTTGTGCTGTTGAATGATGTTATTTTATTGAATTTATGTGGTTTCTGTCTGACTTCATCCTGCTACATATTTCCATTTCTAATCTGCCACTATTGAGCAATAAACTCTTCCATAGGTATAACAGATTCCTGTGTTTCTCACCCTTTTGAAGTAGCAAGAACATAATTATCTGGGAGGACTTAAGGTTTGTTGTACATTAAGAATAAAGACTTAGGACGTTGAGTGGAGAGGAAGTGTTATGTTTTGAGTGAATTCCTGTAACAGGAGTGAAGGTTAAATGTGCAGACAATACTGATGATTTGGAATATTGTTTGAAGAAGCATGAAATTATTTTCTTGTTTTAGACTCTACTACTTGTGAATAGATGGTAAGTGTCTGCTCAATGAAAGAGGAGAGAAGTTATCAGATATTTGATGAGGGAAAAATGGTTGCCATGGTGATTCTTTTGACGTTGTTGACTAGAAGAAAAATATTAAGACTGCTTTGCAGTAACAGTGCATCCATCATATATATATGCATATGTATGAAATGTATCTCTATTTATGTAACATGAAGAGTAAGCATAGATATTTTATGTTGTTTTCAATCTCATTCATCTTGTGTCCAGTCATGGATTAGGACATTACCTGGATTGAACCACTGAACCATTAGAGTTAGCAATGGAAGATGTTATAGTCACATGCAAGAAATATAGAGTAAGGCCAGAGAATAAAAATGCCAACATGATCATTAGGTTTTTACAATGACAGAAATATCAGTATTTGTTTTCTTCACCAATTTTTACAGTGTCCACACCATTTGGAAAGGCCCAAGAAAGCATCAGAGAAAAATAATTATGAGTAGAAAGCCATGAAGCATAGTTATTCCAATTTGCAATTGAGATCTCAGTTATGCTCTTTAGAGTTCCTAGATTTAGCTAGTTAAAACAAATCTAATTAAATGCAGCTGTCTATTCTAAAAAGCTAGGTGGTTTCCCTCCTTGCTCTCTTCACTATTCTCTTCCACATAGATTGAAGTGCCAATTCAGGCACTACAGGACTTGGACCAATATGAAAAACCATGTAACGATAGAAAAGACACCCTGAAAATGCAGTCTCACAGATAACACATGGTAACTCGGAGACAAAGAACCAGGGTGTGCCAACTAGTCAATATTACAAGTAGTTTCAGCCCTTCCATCCTGGAATTAACAGCCAGATTAAATAATTTATTACAATAGTTACTTCCATGAGTATTTCCTGAGATAACTTATTTCCAAACAGGTTTTCTTGTCCATGATACAGTTCACCCACTTCATAAATGTGAATGATATCTGGAGGTGTGTTAGCTTCATAAATGAGAAGCTGGGTATAGTAGTTTGACTATATGTCCCCCATAAACTCAGGTGTTTTATTAAAGCCTGTAACTTGGGTTTACAGCTGCCTAGCTGGAAGAAGTGTCCCCAGGGAAGATCCGGTTGTGTCTCTCTGCTTGGATTTATGAAAGGGAGAAATTCCCTGGGATATATACCTTGAAATAAATCCCGTCCTCCCATAAACTGTGTTTGGCTTGGATGTTCATACAAGCAATGTGGAGCTGACTACAACAAAAAGGCATGGATTTCTTCATAGTAAGGAGCCTATGGGATCATCTAAGGCTTAGGCATCTTTGTAGTCAAGAGTCTATGGGATCCTCTTAGGCTTGTCTGTCTCTTCAATCAGGAATCTATGGGATCATCTAAGGCTTGGACTTCTTTGTATTGCAGATAGCTGTTCTAGTAACAATGTGTTAACAAGTTCTAACCCTGTATAGACTGGTCTTCACTGCTGAGTTCCACTGTCCTTATTCCATTTTTAACTGTATAGTGTGTCTTCTTTTATAAACGCCCTGTAGTCTCACTGTCTGAAACCTGGGTGAAGTGCTCATAGGTAAGACTCACATGAATTCTAATGATGCTTCATGTTTCTGCCTATATCTCTGATGCATTTTCTTTTCACGTGCCCACGTGCACCCATGTGTGTGTGTGTGTGTGTGTGTGTGTGTGTAATGTGGTGCATGCAGGATATATGGTGTATGCTCATGTATATGCACTTGAAGTGCCCCGTGTGCTCAAATGTGGCTGGGGTTGAGGACAGTGATCATCTGTGGTGGCCTGATGTCCACTGGTTTTTCATGTGTTCTCATTTTGAGCCTGAGTATCTTACTAATTCTTGAGCTTGCTGGTTTTTTCAAAATGGGATAATTACTTTCTGCAGGTTACAGACACATGACCACTCCCAGCTGTTTATGTAAGATGTGGAGATTCGGGGCTGGAGAGATGGCTTAGCGGTTAAGCGCTTGCCTGTGAAGCCTAAGGACCCCGGTTCGAGGCTCAATTCTCCAGGACCCACGTTAGCCAGATGCACAAGGGGGCGCATGCGTCTGGAGTTCGTTTGCAGTGGCTGGAAGCCCTGGCGTGCCCATTCTCTCTCTTTCTCTCTATCTGCTTCTTCCTCTCTCTGTTACTCTCAAATAAATAAATAAAAATGAACAAAAAAAATTAAAAAAAAAAGATGTGGAGATTCAAACTCAGGTAGTTTCAGGCCCCCTCAGACCCTCATGCTTCACAGGATGCACACTTAACCACTAAGCCTCCTTTCTAGCCTTCTAGTATATTTTCTTGCATATTCTATTGTTTTAAGTGTCTTGAATTCCAAATCCAGTCTCCTCAGTTCAACATCATTTCCATGTTCTTCTCTAAGTATGAATTCTAGTATGCTCTATTGAATATTAACAACTACTGCATTCAACATATTGTGATAGTTTATTAAAACTGAATTTTCAGTAAGATTCATGAAAAGAGTACATTTTAGCAAGAATAATAGGTTACTTAGTAGATAAAAACATTCTGAAACACAAGAATGTATAGAGAATTGCTCATGTTGCAGCTATACATGTTGAAAGCATATCTGTAAATGATCAACAAAGTCTTTTCTGAGATATAAATCTTTGCATTGCAAAATTAACAACAAACTAGGAGAAGAGATGGAGTTTTCAGATGAGGGACATGTGCCAATCCCTAACATCTCTGAAGGTGGACCAGAAAAGCTGGAGCTTGGGCATACTTGAGGTAGGTAATGGTTGAAAGGAACTGAAGTTTCTGTAGGAACAGAGAAAATCTACAAAGACAAGAGAGAGAGAGAGAGAGAGAGAGAGAGAGAGAGAGAGAGAGAGAGAGGAGAGAGATAAGAGAATTTCGCAAATAGAATAGAGGTAGAGGAAATTGCAGTGGGGAGTACACAGGAAGTGTTTTAGAGGAGTGTTGGCAAGTGAGAAAGAAAAGCCTCAAACACATGCACTGTAGAGTCACCTGTTGTCACTTGTTAGCATTCACAATGTTACTTCAAATTCTTAAAGAGAAACAGAACTTAAGAGAGCTGAAGGAAGAGAGCAAGATATCCAGTGTACAGATGGATATAGTGAGATAGAGGGTGAAACTAGAAAGAAAGAAAGAACAGAGAGACTGAGAAAATGCAAGCAACATTGGTCACAGTACCCAGTAGAACATCTGTGCAACTAGAGAGGAGGCCTAGAGGACATACTGGAGCTGGCCTATTCTCTCTTCTGGGCATTCCACTGTGGCATAAAGGGAGAGACTCCTCACTGTATTGGGACCCAAAGATCTCTGTGCTATCCTCTTTCAAGCAACTCCCCACAAAAATCATGTGCTGATTCAGGAGTATTGGCCTAAAGAGCTGCTGAGGAGAGCTGCAGGAGAAAGGTGGTCTCAAAGACATTCACACCAGGTAGCAGGGATCCTGCCAGGAGTACAGAGATGGCTGAGAAAGCACCTGTTCGTGATCATGAGCTCAATCAACTTTTGGAAAAACAGGCAGTTCCAAATGATTACATGTGGGAAAACAAACTGGGGAAAATTAGAGATAGAGACAGAAGAGGCTTGTAACATTATCACCTGCAGTGTAGATGGTCACAACCCACTGTACATCCCTACCCCACACACAGATTTTTAACTGTGAGGGAGACTCTAATCAGTCCAAGAAAGCTTGACATTTGCCCTACTCTACTCCAAAGAAAAAATTCCAGCCAGGTCTGTCTTCTCACTGTGCCCTCTGGTTACTAAGTGGATCAGCACAAAAGAAACATGAGAAAGCCAACTAGAACAGTCTTTTCTTACCAGGCGGTGAGTAGCAGACGTGGTCACTGACAGAAGAGCTCCTGAGCACAGTCTTAGACCTTGCATTGAAAAACTTACTGCTTGGAATACTGACTATCTGTCCTTTTTAATTTTATCGTTTGCTGGATGAATTTTCTAGAGATTTTCTGATCAGTTGGTTTAAATATGAAGATAATTTTATTCTACATTCTTCATAATTACTTTTTTTGTCTTTTTGATTTATTATCTCTCTCTTTCTTCTCTTGTTCCTAATTTCTTTGCCTTTCTTTCCTGATTGGTTTTCATTTCTCATTGAAAGATCTACACTAGACTTGGACCTAAGTCCTCCTGTATCTTCGTCCTAAATGTAAAGATTGTAGTGTCAAGTTCCTTGCACAAATTTTAACATGTAGCATTTAGTCCTCTCTTTATCTTCAACCACCTTTTTTCTCCCTTCATTTTTAATCTGTCTTTCACTTAGATAAATTTTATCTATTTTGTTTCTTATTCCTAATTTTTCTTCTTTTTCCCATTAAGGGTTGGTCTGTTTTATTGTTTATTTCTTATTTTGTCCTTAGTTGGTTCTTGTTTCTCTTCCTTTCTTATTCTACCATCTCATTTGCCTCATCTCTATTTTTGTCTCATTTTAAAGTACTGCTCTTTATGAAATTTTTACTACTTTTTAATTTATAGTTTGTTAGTAAATATCTTCTTTCATTCAATGTTAACTCCCTTATTTTTCAAAATAATTTGGACTTATGGCACTTTTCAATAATTACTCTGTTTCCATATCTGTTCTGGTTATATGTTGTAGTTGATCCTATAGTCAGTTTAATTCTCCCTCTCTCTCTCTTTCTCTCAAAGATGCTTGAATTTGAGTGGAGTGCCATTAGTACATTGTTTTGTTCTGCTTTATTTTTAAAGTGACTGATACCCATCACCCATTTAGGAGTGACTGAACCTCAGCCCTGCCATCACCAAGTCCCACCCTTTCTTCTCCCCCTTCCCCAGCCCTGACTGGATTTGAGGTCAATTCTTTCCTAGTACTGAAAACCTATTCAAAAGCCCATGGCTAGGGTGGTCATAAGCCCTGGGAGAAAGCTACTACTGTTGATTGGATAAATGGATATATTGTACCCAAAACATTGTTGTGCACATATTTATGCTTATGGCCATATTTTAATGCTACTCTCAATTTTGTTAGAGAAGCTTCTCTTTTCAGATGGTGGTGACTAATGGGGTAATTCTAAACTCACCAAAGGGCTGAAGAAAATAAGGAAGTGTTCAGCACTAAGTGAGACATCTACATTACACACTCCAAATCTCAGTGACCATTACAAAAGAGGTGGTAGTGGAGAGCATATAATAGCCAGAGGAGGGAGAGGAGTTATTTGGAATACTGTACTCCAGACACAAAGTGGTCATGGCATTCTTGAACTTGTAGTGGCTGATTCTACCTATGTAAAGCCTATATAATAGGAGGAAAAATAAATGGTGATATCAAAATAGAAGAGTGACTGGTTTAAAAGAAGAAAGTGTTCAGTGGAGGGGAAAAAAAGAGGAAGGGGAAAAGACCTTAGTAGAAGGGGATTATGACTGAGTACATTCTGTATATGAATGGAAGTTATGAATAAAAAGTTAAATAAAAGACGAAAGATTTATGCAATCTGAAGAGAAACCAGAGTACTGTGGGCTAACTCCACAATGCATGGCCCATATACCTCAACAAGGAGGGGCCAAGGGGAGGGGGTAGGACATGGATGAGCCTAACAATGGTACCAACTTGACTGTATTCACTGAGAACAAAACTAACTAATAAAAAATAAATAAATTATTTAAAAATGTTAAATAAGAAACAATACAAAAGAGAGATGAAAGCACTCTTTTAGTTCTTGCCTAATACTAGGATCTTATTCCTTGAAGTAAAAAGGTAAAGCACAGTCTCCCTCTCACTTCTTTGCTGCCATAGACACCATACCCCATGTCAAGAAAAATTTCAAAGGAATTTAAGTAAATACCTCAAAGTCATGACTGCCTGCACTTCTGTGGTCACTGAAGTCTCATACATCATATCCAAGTTATGAAAACAATTTATACCTCCCAATGGATAAATGCATAAAGAAAATGTAGTGTATACACAAAGTAGGCAAAAACCCCATTATTTGGAAAAAAAAAAAAGACTGTATCTGGGGTATATTAAGTGGAATGAACAAGATGCAGAAAGTGCAATGCCATTGGATTTTACTCATAATTAATGTGTCAATGATTGAGTCAAGGAAGCAGAATATTATTAGTGATTATCAGAGGTAAGGGGATAAAGAGGGAAGAGGACAACAATGAGAGATGTCAAAGAGGCATCAATGAATATAACCTTGAAGTTTCTGGCAGGAATGAATTCTGGTGTTCTATGCATGCACAATGACTATAGTTAACAATAATATATATTTCAAAGTAGCTGGACAGGAAGATTTTTGAATGTTTCACAATAAAAACAAATGTAATTACAGGCCACAACTCAAACTTATCTTGATTTACTAAGAATACAAAGTACACATCTCTATCAAAATGTACATTATTCTGTATAACGATAATAACGAATATGTACAATAATTGCATATAAATTAAAAATAGAACTTCAAACACTGAGACTGTAGCTTTGGGATCCTACTAAATATGGACGTCTATTAGAATTAACAATGAGCTGGGCGTGGTGGCGCACGCCTTTAATCCCAGCACTCAGGAGGCAGAGGTAGGAGGATCGCTGTGAGTTCGAGGCCACCCTGAGACTCCATAGTGAATTCCAGGTCAGCCTGGACTAGAGTGAGACCCTACCTCGAAAAAACCAAAAAAACAAACAAACAAACAACAACAACAAAAAAACAATGAAACAAAATTTGGTAACAAACCTTTTCTTTATTACTTCATATATGGATTTTGCCACACAAAAGTAAAATAAACATAGAAAAAATACCACATATCATAAAATACATGAGATACATGTCAAGCATGTGATCTTATATGCATGTAAAAGAACATATGTTCTTCTTTAGATTTTTACTTTTAGTTATTCCCCACAATTCTTATGTGGATATCTCCATCAGTTCTTTTATAGAATCAGGTCAATTTCATTTTGTCTGAAAACATATTGAATATAACTAGTAATTAAGTATATCCTAATACCCATTGTCAGGAGAAGACAATATCTGGCAGCTGTGTGATGCAACTTCTCAGTTTCCAGTAGTCCTACACAAACATCCCTAGATAGAAAGTTACTCTTCATGACCTAAAAATAATAGTTTTGAATAAAATCCAGTGACTTTTCAGTTCCAAAATCAACAACTGAATATGTTTAGAAAATTAGAGAATTTTAAACTCATCAACTACGATGATTTTCATGGAAATGAATTTTATGGGGGCATTATGTGATAATCTAAGGATGTAACTATTGGAAAGCTCTTGACTACTTTTAGATAAAAAGTTAATTAAAACATCAGTCAGATAACATATGTGTATCTCTTTGATGTTCCCATAATCATATTGCTTGGATATGGAGAGATTATGAACAAAAGCAAAGGCAGGCAAAATAGGAGATTTGAAAAAAAGTTTAAAGGATTTGAAGTCAAACTTTTTACAAGGTTATTGACCATAAGCGTGCCCATAAGCATAACTTCCAGTAACTGTTGCAAAACACAGAGAGTATTCTGAGAGAGGTGGGCAGATTTTTTGTCTTGGCAGGGCATGTGCAATACAAAAATTAATATAAAGGGTTGCCTTGCCAAATATCTCAGGCAGAGAATATTACAATCATGAGCAATCCCCATAACTTATAATAATCAAACAAATCTAGACTTAACAGAACAGAACAGAACAGAGAAAGTAATGGTTAAATAAGTCCTCCAACTCTTACTTATCAAGTAATTTAATCCATTTCAAACATTTTATTGCATGTGTATTCCATTTTGATGATGATTACTTAAAGAATATAAATGCAGAAAGAAAATTTAAAATAAAAACAAATTTAATGTACAAACAATAATATCCCACCACGTGGAACTTTCATTATTGTATAGAAAAACTCACAAGCTCAATATATTATTTCAATGAAATTGATGTACTAAACTGCAAAAATATTAAGCATTTACCCAAAAAATTAAGAATATTACACACATATCTTTGCAATTAGCACAAAGCATGTGCATCTTTTTGTAAGTATACCACATGAATGTTTTTTTTATTACTGAAGACTTTTTCTATCCATAAAATGTATTTAGATAAATGATCATGCTGATGCTCTGATTCCTACCATGTAGCAGCTGTTTAAAAGAGAAATTGCTTATTCAAAGTTAATTGTGAGAAACATATGCTATCAAAGCAAAGTAAGTGCCAAAGTATTTTACATTATGAAGAAGAAGGTATTCAAAGAGTAACTCTCAAACTCATATTAAAATCCCACTTTCATACTCATATGATCTTGCCTTTGGGAAGTCATAATATGGAATGTGTCTCCCTCACAAAAATATAGATATTAACATATTGTTTTAGACAGATGTTGTTGCAGATGCAGAGAAAGACTGAAGATGTGCTCTGGCCAGGCAGCTCAGAAATTACTGTCTCATAGATGGGTAAGCAGCTATAACACACACGGTCACCAGTCTTGTATTTCTGTGTAACAGTAATGAAAAGACATCTGTCCAGTGCAGTAATTTGCCAAGAGTACAGCCCAATACTCTATTTGATTTCAATATATTTAAAAATGAATCACAAACAGTATTTCTCACCACAGTCCATTTCCTTGTTTGCAGTAATTTAAATAAAGGATGCATGAAATAATTTCACAAACCATGTTAAGGAAAAAAATAAATAAATGTAGTTGTTGATATTGAAAAAAATAGAAAAGAAATGCCTGTTTTTGATTCAAATTGGAAATAAAACCATTTTGATAAAAGTTATTTGTATTAAAAACATTAACACCCTTTATATTTTAAAGCAGTGTTTAATTCATAGAGAAAGGAAGCAGGAAATGAAGAGAATTACCATGTATCACCTCTGTCCTTAGGTTCCCTCACACCTACATCTTACATTGGCATGGGTCATTTGTTGAACCAATATGAACATAACATCTGTGGTAACTTGAATGTATGGCCCCATAGACACAGGTGTTTTACTAAAATTGAGATTGTAGCTTCAGCCCCTAGCAGGCAGATTCCTACTACAGGGGCTGTATCATTGGGGGCAGATCTGAATTCCAGCCCAAAGGTATCAAGAAGAGTTTGAACTCGAATTCTGAGCACCATATCGCACCCTCCCCCCGCCCTCCCATTCCCTTTTGTGTTGACTGACTGGGTTTTGGGTTGGTTGTTTTTTTTTCTCTGCTTGGATTTGTGAAAGGGAGATAGCTTCTTCCACCACTGATGAAATTACTCCTGGATCTGTAAGCCAGAAATAAATACCTTCCTCCCATAAATTGTATCTGTTTGGAAGTTTGTCCCAGCAACATTGAACTGACTACAACAATATTCTTGCAACATCTATAAATATTGTTTGGGCTAACAGTAGTGGTGTAAATGCCTACATAGTCTGCCTCATGAATGTCATGTAGCTTCCAGTTTCACTATCATAATCGCAAGTCATCAATGTGGTGATGTCAGGCACAACACATTCATGTTCTGGAAGCCCTCTTGTCTCTCCCCTTCCTCATCACCTCAAACCCTTGACCACCAATGATGTTTTCCTGCCCCTGTAGCTTTACCTTTCCCAGAATAGTGGCCAGTGTGTAGACTCAGAATCATTTAGGATGTAACCCTTGCTAAGACCTGCTCTTTTGATCTTGCAGTATTCATTTACAGTTTTCTTAGGGACCTTGTGACTTGGTAGCAAATTTCTTTCTTTTTTTTTTTTTTTTTTCTTCTTTGAGCTAGGGTCTCACTCTAGCACAGGCTGACCTGGAATTCACTATGTAGTTTCAGGGTGGCTTCAAACTCACAGCAATCCTCCTACCTCTGCCTCTCAAGCGCTGGGATTAAAGGTGCACCATCACACCTAGTGAAAATTTCTTTTTATTATTGAATGTTTTTCATTGGTATAGACCTATAATGTTATTTGTGATTTGAATGTGAAATTGTAATGTAGCAGAACTAAGAAGCAGGACCTCAGGATGTGTCTGTCTTTATGGTGGAGACCTAATCAATAGGATTAGATGCCTTTAAAAATGCACATGATGCCACACATCTGCAATCCAAGAACTAAGTGGCAGAGGCAGAATCTTAAGAACAATTAAAGCTGAAGCTGCTCAGTGAGACCCTGCATCCAAACATTCATCACAATATTCCTCTCACCATTTTCCAGGTGGGATACAGCATACCTTCTTTCATCAATGAGCCATCTCAGAAGATGAGTGAAGCCATGCCCAGAAAGAAATTTTTTCACTGATATCATTTTGGACTTCACAATTCTTGGGCAAAATTGAGCAAGTACAAATTTTATCTTTAATTTTGTTGAAAGCCAAAAGAAAGACTTAATTACAAAGATAGAAAAGATATGTTAGAGAATTATAGAATTAAGATTATACATATTTTATAGTTGTTTGAATCTTTAAAATGCTGATGGCCTATTAAAGAGTGATGAGCAGAGTACTTGTAGCAACATCTAATATAAGTGAGGCAGACTGAATCTCTTAGATGATCAGCAAGGTTGAAATACTTGGTCGCCTTGGCTTGCAGGTGTCTATAGTGGAGATAAGGAGAGAAATGAGGAGCAGCTGTTACTGTGACTGTAGAATCAGTTCTTAGTTGGTATTACATTTGCATGAGCAGCATCAGTGAACTAAACAGATACATCCAGATTCTTAAGATCTTTAAGAATAGCAGTGATCTCTGCCATTCCATGTGTGATTTGGAATTGCTTCTGGTCTATTAATGTTTAGGCATAAAAGCAGTTTCAAAGACTTCTCCTTAATCTAATGTAAAATATTTTTGTTGCTTTATGTGAATGGGAATCAGTAAGATAATTCATTGCCTGTTAACTAAATCATTCTTTTCTTTTAATTAATTAATTAATTATTTTATTTAGTTAGTATAGAAAGAACGTCTAGGTGAATTTATAGCACTTTTGGAGCCATTGTGAGATATACCTGAGCAAGGAAAACATTTGTCTATTTTCACCTAGCATCCATATGCTTTCTACTTTAGCAGAACTGATTTTATTTTGATTAATATTGTTGAGGTATATGAGAATTCCAGGGAGTTTCTCATTCATGTTATCCAGTGCACATTATTATGGTATCTTATTGGGAATAGCTGTCAGTTATACTTTCTTTAGTATAGCACTGAGTGATACACATTTTCTTTAATCAATTGGCTCTGGGTTTTATAATTTTGTCAGAGCTAGAAATTGAGTTCAGTATCATCATTCTTCATTGGAATAATAAATGTTAGCCATTGTCTCACCCATTTTTTGACCTTTCATATTTCACACATCCTCATCATATGGTCAATAGTAATCATTATAAATCATTCTGGGTGAGGGAATCTTGATTTTTCATTTCAGCTTTACTGATCATTTCAGTAATTTCCCTGCTTTGCTTCTAATAACTTTGATACCAGTTAAGTGCTTATTCCTTGCCCTCTCCAAATCTCTTTTTCTCTCTTTCTTGTGAATGGGCATGCACACGTGTGTGTGTGTGTGTGTGTGTGTGTAGATGCAAGTGTGTGTAGACACACATGAATATGTTTGCCTTTGTAGACCAGAGCATAACCTCGGGTATAGCTCTTCTCAGGTGCCATACCCCTTTTATGAGATGAGATTTTTGATTCACTTAAAGGTTACTAAATAAGGTAGGATTGCTGGGTAGTGAGTACAACAAATCCATTTCTCCACATGGGGATTACATACATGTACAACCACGTTTGGAACTTTAAAAATTTCTTTTGGAGCTTAAACTAAACTCCCCACAGAGTCACCTCCTCTGTCTACCAACTCATTTTTATTGTTGGCCATCATCTTTTCCAGATTTATAAACATACTCCAATAACATATACTATATGTAAAGCATGCTTTCTAAATTAATAATGTCCTAACATAGATGCATCTTATTTATTCATAATTATAGTTCTTATTTCATGATGTTGCCCTTCAAAAACTATTTCCAGTCATGGAAGGATGTCTCAGCACTTAAAGGAGCTTGCTTACAAAGCCTGATTGCCAGGATGCAAATCCTTATATGCACATAAAACCAGTTGCACAATGTGGTGCATGTGTCTGGAGTTCAATTGAGGTGGCAGGAGACCCTGGCTCACTCTTTCCCTCATTTTCTCTTTTTGTCATCTCCCTGACTTTTTTATTTCTCTTTCCCAGACAAGTAAATAAAAATATTTAAAATACTGAACTAAAATAAAATTTATTCTTGAGAATTCCCTTTTAATCTTCACAAAATATCTTGACAGATTTTATAATATTTTATTGTTTAAAGTTTAAGGATTTAAAAAATTATTTTATTTATTTATTTTGAGAGAAAAAGAGAGAGAGTGCAAATGAACTCCTGACACATGTGCCATCTTGTGCATCTGGTTTACATGGATACTGGGGAATTGAACCTGAGTCCTTAGGCTTCACAGGCAAATGCTTTAACTATTGAGTAATCTCTCCAGCCCCAATTTAAAAATATTTTTTCATGCATCATTAGCTTTCTTCTGTGGTGTTCTTATGGATGCTCACGTGGTAATTTAACCAACTTGTTGTTTCACAAGCAATTATAAGAAAATTTGGGACCAAAAAGTAATGTCACTGTGCAGGACAACTTTAAAATGTAAACTGTAGGGGGTATTCTTCATAGATGTGGATGGTTTTCTCTTCTGGGGATTGTGAAGGGGCTTCCTTTCAACCTAACATATCAGTATAAACAGGACAATGATAATTCTTATTCTCAAACATAAATGGAAATGTCTAATAATGTTTCTTTAAGTTCTGCTTCTTATCTATTAGATGCCTACGATCACTGTAGGAGATTTATGAGGGGTGGATGCATTTTTCTGTCCAGTATAAGTGCTTCATGAATTCTTAGTACTATACAGAAAATTTAACAAAGGATTTAATCTATTTGATCAGTTTTGATCAATTCTAGTTCAGATACTGAACAAACAGAGGAAAAAAATGTAGATATTTTTAGTTGTCTGTACAAATTTGTCATTTTGGAAAATTCTGAGACAGAATTATTATAATTTCTGTTTTAAGTCATCCTATGTATGATTTCCCATCTTCAGATGAAATTACTTTTGTTCCTATATATTTTTGAATGCACAAAATGAAAATAAATAAAGTGTGACTTCCTTTCCACTCAGTGGATCTGTTAGCCAATTCCAAAAGCATTTAACTGGTGCTGACTTCACGCTCTGTTGGGGAATCTGCTTCTCTTTTTCAGATGGGAGCTGGACCTGAAGAGATAAATGACTCAGTGCACTCCATCCCAGCCCCAGCCGAAACCACAGAGGAATTGGGGAAATGAGCAAGAGTGCTGCTGTCACAGTGAACCTGATATCAGCACAAGGGTGATAGAGACAGAGACTGAGGACACTCAACACCTACCAAACCAGAGATCTAGAGGCTCCTAAGTGCCCATCACTGAAGTAGACTTAAAATGTACCCAGAATGGCTCAGGGAATTTTGTGGAAGATGGTACAGAAAGATGATTACAGCCACAAATTGGGACATTTTGAACAGAGACATTGCCTCTCCCCGGTAACTGACTGTTGCCCCATAATGCATGACCCACAATTCCCATGGGGTGACTTGCATCCCCAATGAGGAAGGCCTCTTAAGAAAAAGTGCAGGGGGAAGGGAAAGGATGGCACCAACATGTGCTGTTTACATACTAAATATGTCATATCTAATAAAATAATTTTTTAAATGTGATTTCTCTTTGAATACTTAGATTTTAATAAATATTTAATATCTCAGAATGTGCCCTTTAACACTTGTTCCTCTCTGCTAAATTTTGTGTGTTCATGTGCATGTATATGATTGCATTGAAAAAGTTGTTCTCAGCAATAATTGATTTGAATGACAGTAAATAGAACCTTGTGAGACCTGGTTATCAGAACCTTAATATATTAAATCTTATTCACTCAAAAAATAATTGCCACACATGAAGTTATGAAATTAAAGAGGCACAACAAAATTCACAGCTTGTATTTGTTTTCTATTCTCAGTTACCTTTCATTGAGTAGAATGCCACTGACAGTGACAAGTGCAAAACATTTTCCATGTCATCTTCTTGTTCAATTTCACCGTAAAAGAATAAACTGTAAACCAGCACAGAACAGATTAAAGATATTTATCTTAGGAGGAAGAGCAAGCCAGTCATAAAGTCATAATATACATCCAATTGAAGGAGAACCAAGGTGTGTTGATTGTTAAGTTGAGGTAGGGAGTGGTTTCAAATCACAGAAATATACAAGAACAATAAAAACATCATGCAGCTCTTTTACAAATATTGAAAGATTTCTGTATCCTTCAAAGAAATGGTTCAAGTCAAGACTTTTCTCCTTAACCTTCACACAGATATAACTTATTTAGACAATTAAGTATATATCTACACGTACATATATGATCATGTAGTGTTCATTGAATGGCGCTTCCTACAAATCAGGGAATGTGGCCATTTAGAGTAAGGAAGAAAGCCATCTTGAGAAAAATGAGTACTGCTAGAGGAATCACCATACCAGATTTTAAATTGTACTGAAGACACACTGCAATCAAAACAGCATGTTACCAGCACAAAAGCTGAGGCATAGGTAATGGAATAGAAGAGTGGACTCATAGACATCAGGACATATAACTACAGCTACCTTGTTTCTTACAAAGATGTAGAAATTCACATTGGAGAAGAGAAGAGATAACATCTTCAACAAATGTTGTTCTATAGCAGTGACCTTCTTGTTGCTGGGGCAAAACATTCAAACAGAAGATTTATTTCAGGCTTACAGGGTAGAGGAGGAAATTCATCATATAGTAGAAGGTATAGCAAGAAGTAGACCAAGTGCTTCTAATAGTGCTGGGTTATTGAGTCAGCTCTTCCCAGGTTCCACCTCCCAAAAGCTCCAGCTGAAACATAAGCATGAGACTTTAATAACAAAAATGTGGGACAGTTTCTACTCACACTACCACATACTGAATATAAAATAATAAAACTGGACTCTCATCTCTCACCCTGCAGAAATATCAACTCCAACTAGATCAAAGACCTCCATATAAGATCTCAAACTATGAAACTGCCAAAGGAAATGGTAAAGCGTACGGTACAAGATAAAGGAATAAAGAATTTTCTGTGAATACGATTTCAATTGCTAAGGAAAGAAGTCAGAAATTGACAAATGGTATCAAATGAAATTTAAACACTTTTGTCCAACATAAGAAATGGTCACCTGAGTGAAGACACCATACATAATGGGAGACAGACATTTCCAGCTATATATCTGCAGAAGATTTAATGCCTATAATATACAAAGAATTCAAAAACAAACAATCTAATCATAAATTGGTAATACAACTGATGTCTGAAGATAGATAGATAGATAGATAGATAGATAGATAGATAGATAGATAGATAGATTCAAATTAATTTGAGATTCTTTCTCTCTCTAGTCCATATGGCTAGTATAAAAAAATGAGGGCTGAAGGGATGACTTAATGGTTAATGCAATTGGCTGCAAAGCCAAAGGACCCAGGTTAGATTACCCAGGACCCACTTTAGCCAGATGCACAAAGGGGCGCACGCATCTGGAGTTTGTTTGCAGTGGCTGGAGGCCCTGGCGCATCCATCCATTCATTAATTCTCTCTCTCCCCCCCCCTCTTTTTCTGTCAAATAAATAAATAAAAACAAAATAGTTTTTAAAAATGAGAACATATTCTGGCAAAGAAGGGCGAAATTGACCTTAATTCAATGTTGGTTGGAATGCAAGCTGATACAGCCACTGTGGAAATCAGAGTTGTGGTTGCTCAAAAAGCTTAAAATAGAATTATCTCCTGACCCAGTTATACTACTCATGAGCATATACCTTAAAGATACTAAACTTTAATGTAGAGATACTTGTTCATTTATGTTTTTTTTTTTTTTTTTTTTTTTTGCTGTTGCATTCACAGTAGCTAGAAAATAGAATCAACCTACATACTCTACTAATTAGAAATGCATGATAAAAACCTGGTAGACATACCTAATGGTGATTTATCTAGCTATGAAGAAACATCTGATATGGTTTCTCTAAGAATTAAACCTTCCAGTATTTCATCATTATGGATGAAGGAGGGGTTCATGAGCTCCCACACCTCCCAGAATAGTTAATAGCAACTAATAATTTCTGGGAGAAGAGAGGCATGTCTTTCAACAATGTATCCCACAGATGTGTTGCCCATTCTCAAATAAGTAACCTCCCACCCATGATCAGTCAAATAACCCCAATTTAACTAGGTGGATCAAAATGGACATAAATGTAGGATGTGGATCAAATGAGAAGCAGAGGGTAAGAGTGGTAACTGGGGGGAGTGGGATCAAGTCTATACATATATAAAACTTTCAACAATAAAAATAGAGGTAAAAGAAATATTTTTATGTATTTACTTATTTGCAAGCAGAGAAAAAGAGAGATAGAGAAAAGACAGAAAAAGAGAGATAATAAGGACAGTAGGACCTCTAGCCACTGCAAATGAATTCCAGAAGCATGTGCTACTTTGTGCATCTGGCTTACATGGGTACTGGGGAATTGGACATGGATCCTTAGACTTTGCACACAAGTATCTTAACCACTAAACTATCCCTCCAGCCCTAAAATAATTATTTTGAATATGTTTATTTGGTATTTATTAGTAGTGAATGTTTGGTTTGTATACCTACCTTATATATTTATGTATCTGAATTCATGAAAATATTTTTGAGGTGAAAAGAACTAGTGACAAGGAAAAAAAATCAAGAAGCTCCAATCTAAATTTAATGTACTCTGTTTTCTTTTCTTGCCTCTCCTTTCTTTCCAGTTAAAGATTGATTATTTTCTCATAATCTTTAATTTTCAAATTATTTATAGTAGTTTCTAATCTTTCATTGAGTTTATATATTGCTTAATAATATTTTCTTTAAAAGATTTCTATACAACCGGGTGTGGTTGCGCACACCTTTAATCCCAGTGCTTGGGAGCAGAAATAGGAGGATTGCTGTGAGTTCGAGGCTACCCTGAGACAACATAGTGAGTTCCAGGTCAGCCTGAGCTAGAGTGAAATCCTACCTCAAAAAAACAAAAATATAAATAAATAAAATAAAAAAAAGATTTCAATACAATTCCCTACAATGTGCCCATACACATATACACATGATAAAAGAGCATTAATTAATTTGTTTTCATTATAATTAATTTTACCATTGATATAAAATCTGCACTTCTGGTATGCTATGTGATGTATTGATACATACATACTTTGCGTAATAGTTCAAATAGGTTAACCAACACTATCTCTTCAAACATTTGTCACTTTATTCTGAGAACATTCATGATCTTTTCTTGCACTTTGTGAGTAAGGTAGCACATGGCTGTTTTCTGTACTCCCTCTGAAAAGCAGTGGTTCCCATGACTTACTCCTATCTATGTATAACAGTGACGATCTAACCATCTCTCCACATCCTCCACTCCCACCAACACACATACTTTATGGCCCCTGGGAATCACTATTTTTCTCTTACTTTCTATATGATCAATTTTGTTAAATCTTGCCTCTGAGTGAGAACATATAGTATTTATCTTTAAGTGTCTGTCTCAATTCCATGAACACAAAGTTCTATAGTCCTTTCATATAGTCACAAAGGACAGAATTTCTTTTTTTTTCTGCTTTAGTTTAAAGCTTATTTCATATTTTGTTTTGCTAATTGTGAACTTTACTATATGAAAAAAAAATTGTGTTAGTTCCATCCCCCTCCTGTTATCTTCTTAAATCCCCTCTTCTCTCCTGTCATTCCACTGAGGGTCCTCCTCACTGGGGTTATGGTATTCGCCATTGGGTTGTGAATCCATCCGTCAGTCTCTGTGGAGGAGAGGGGCAATGTCTTTGGATATTCCTTCCCACCCTGTATCTCTTGCACTCTTTCTGCCCTTCTTCCACTATGTTCATGGAGCCTTGGTAAGTATGTAATAAACCAATTTTAGTGTTGAGCTCTCTGCAACCCCTAGATTTCTGCTGTAATAAGTTTTGGGTGCCATCACTGTCTATAGTCATCTCGCTGGAGCAGGTTGTCAGGATAGCAGTGAAACTGTCACTTCCTCTAAGATATCCTGGTCACTGGCAGATGTTCTAGAGGTGGCACTCTTTTATTTTGTTGTATTGGTGGCCTTTGTTTCTCTCGAAGTTTGCTGCCATCTGTAAAAGAAAACAGATACTCCAACCAAGAGTGTTACCAGCATGGATTATAGGGATAACCACAGTTAATTGAGAGACATTTTGATTGGTGTAGCCACCCTTCTTGAACGAAGACTAGCAGAAACTTCTTCCTGGAGTCAATGACCTGCGCATCCATAGGATTCTGACTTAAGCAAGTATGAGCACTTAACCAGATATCAGTAACAGGTATGAACACTCGTAGTGAGCAGGCATCCCACTGAGCAAGACCCATGGAAACCTTCCTCCTAGATAGGAAAGTAAAGGATGTAATCCTTAATAAGAGGGAGGGCTGATGGCCTAGGCAGAAGGGCACAGGGGAGGTGGAGAAATCCTATTCCTAAAACCACTGACTCTGGCTTATAATTCCTAGTTTCATAATTGGGAGTTATCTGTTGGCCAGGAATATTTTGAGGTCCAATAAATAATGTAGTCTATTGCCAAATATTTGGTTATTACCCAAATGTAAAAGACAAGGCCCTATTTAAGAAGATACCACAGTTTATGAGCACAGAAGAATAAGAGTGAGCATGCATTCAACAGAAGGTGATAAATGCAGCCTCTGTAAAAATTTAAAGAAAACAAACAAACCATCAACTCCATACTTCATGAAAGATAAATGATTATGCTCTGAATTCTGTATATATTATAGAAATATTTTAGTTCAATAAAATAGGCTCATTTAAAAAATATAGAATGGTAGTATATATATATATATATATACATATACATATATATATATATATATATATATATATATATATTCTAAAGATAACTAAAGATAATAACATTTCATATACAGTTGTATAGTTAACACTACTGGACTGCCAATCTAAAAGTTTGCTATGTCAGTGTATTTCAATTAAGTGTGCTTTCTAGCAAACAAATAAATAAATGGCAACAGAAGAGAGCACAAGTAAACTCTCATAACTGATGAATATTTTTTTAGTTTGATTAGTATGTAGAAATAAAGTTATGTACAGACCTACCAAATTATATGCACTTAAATATGTATGATTATTTTTTTGTTTGTATTTCCTAGGTAGGGTTTCATTCTAGCCCAGACTGACCTAGAACTCACTCTGTAGGCCCAAAGATGACTCAAACTCACAATGTGATCCTCCTATCTCTGCCTCCTGAATGCTGGGATTAAAGACATATGACACCACACCCAGCCTTGTGTGAATTTTTATATTGATTATGTATCAATAAAGTGGGAGAGAGGAGAGGGAGAGAGAGAGAGAGAGAGAAAGAGAGAGAGAGAGAGAATTCTTATATACTAGGTAGGAATGTGACATTAAACAAGGAAACCCATAGAGGACTGGGATAGAATTTCTGTAAATAAGAAAATAAGATATAGTGACATACAATCAAGTTCTATAACTGTGGGTCAAGCAAAACTTCTTAGGACATTATAATGTTTATTTCCATGAAAGATTTTATGTGAAACCAGAATGCAATAGATTAAGTGCCTGAAATGGTCATCTGATACAAGTTAGTGGTTGTGTAAATGTTTGAACTTTCTGTTAATTACATTCCTTATGTTAATGCCAAGACTATTTTTAAAAGAAGGAAATGAGAACAAATATGCTATGTTCATAATTGGCATTCACATTTTGCTCCTGTGACTGCTAGTTTTAGGCATTTACAGTGCTGGTCAACAGTGCAAAAGATGTGGTCAAAAATTGCAAATGTTCCTGTTTAAATGTATTCTGATAAGACTGCACTAAGCTTAAAGAAAAGCAGATTTCCCTTCATTATATTCTATGAGAATACAACAAAAGCCTGTTCTTCTCTAAGGGAGAGAGGATTCTTCCAGCGGGAGCATTTAGACTCCATCTGCAACATGGGCTCTTTCCTAAGCCTGTGTTCTGGTGGATTGTGGCTTAGAGCTTCAGTATTAGCCCTACCCTGATTTAGTAGTCAAAAAGATTTTAACCTTGAACTCTAGATTTTGAAATTCTGTCTGATCTTCAAAATAATGAGATTAATTTCCTTATAGTAAATCTACTTATTTTTATATCTTTATCCTATGTATTTTCATTCTTTGGAGGGCCCTTCTGCACCCAGCACTCAGGAGGCAGAGTTAATAGGATTGCCATGAGTTCAAGGCCACTGTGAGAGTACAGAGGGAATTCCAGGTCAGCCTGAGCTAGAGGGAGATACTACCTCAAAACTACCCCCCCAAAAAACATTAAATCCATAAATTAATTCCACTATGCTGTCTATTACTTTGTATATCACAATGTTGTTTTTAATAATTAGTAATAACTGACTCATGATATGCAATTAGTAAAAAGTAAATAGAAATTCTGATTGCAGCTATGAAAATTTCCTGAGAATTTTTCATATGGATTTTCATACAACTTTAAAAATATTAAGGTTATTAACATAGACAAGTAATAATTTATATATCATAGTTATGGCAGCTAAAGAAGTCATATTGACTTAAAAGTCTTGAGGCAAGTTCAAAAATGTAGATAATTTGATATTACATATTGCATATAATACTGTTTTCCCAACTTAACTTCAGTAGAGAAGTTGATCATAAATTATTCCTTTTTCCAAACAATACATGCTAGTACTATTTGATTGTGATGGCTATTTTATATATTATTTTGAAAACTGTTTGAGATTACTAGTCTTCCTTGTTTCATTTCTCTTAGACTTTAATAAACTTTTCTATAATTCTACTATCTTTTCAAAAATTCTGCTATCTAATGTACTAATGAGCAAATTAATTTTGTTCTTTTAATTCTTTCCATTTGTGTTAGTAGTCTTATCACCTATATTCCCCAACAACAGTTTTCCCTGTATTGTATTAGATCACTAAATCTTAAGATATGTAATATTTTAAATATGTCATTGTGTCCACCTTTATCCGACTCGACAAGTAAATTTGGTCAGGCCTAATCATAGTGATTATCATAAGTTTCGAAAACAAAAAAAAAAAAAAAAATGTCATTAATGCAGAGCTTTTAATAATAAATTAATTACTAACCTGTTTCTATTAGCCTTAGATTATTTTATTTCCTTTTCTTTTATGTGAGTCCATTTTGAAAAAAAAACATGAAATCCCAAAAATAATGAAGTTAAAATATTCCTTTATCATATGTGACTGAATTTGTCTACCTAAGACAACTCTGATTAATCTCAAGAATCATTCATTCATTCTTTCTCTTTTTTGTTTATTTGTTTGCTTGTTTGGTTTGTTTCTATATCTCACTCCAGTCTAGACTGATCTGGCACTCCCTCTATACCTCCAGGCCAGCCTTGAACTCATGATGATCCTCCTACCTCAGCTGCCTAAGTGCTGGGACTAAAGGCATGTGGCACCACACTAGGCTTCATGAAATTGTTTTTGAAAGAAGAAAAGATTCAATATTTTCTGAGGACACTGTATTAAGTACTAATCTCTAGCTATATCTGGCATGTTGAGTCACTATTTACAAAGGTCATTGGCCTGTGTCATCTTGCCAGGGTCTAGCTTCCTCAAGTTTAATATGGAGTGGCAGATATAAATGTGTGATTTATATTTATAGTGATTTTATGATCCCTTTCTTTTATATGTATATCCTGAATTACTTATATGTGATTCAGAAAGGACACAGTCAAATAGTTATTAAAATTCATAAAAATCTCAGTGGAGAAGGCAGAAGTCATTAAAAATTTTAGAATCCTTCCACTTTGTTATTAATCAGAGGGTTATTTTTTAACACTTTAATAACTAGCATTTTTCACAGTTTGTGATTAAGTATTTCTTATTCAAAGTTCTAGAAATTCTTGTTGAATAAGAAACATATTTTACTACTTATTCTGTAGGAAAAAAATACAAAAATTTAACCATGCAAAACAAGTTAGCCTTATTTACATTACAGCATAGGTTCTCAACAACACCATGAATTTCACAATAGTATTCTTCTACAATACTCTGGATATTAGAGAACATAAAACGAAATGGCTTTTACAAATTTCCAAAAGATTACTAGTGAAATATTAGAATTCAGAAATATCCTTCTTTTAATTAACTTAAGGTGTAAATTATTTTATCTTTTTGCATACTAACAAGAGAAATATTTATTGAATATATACTTATGAAAACTGGAAGGGAAACATTTCAACTGTAGTTACTTAATAATTATTTACCACTTTACTGGCTACTTGGGTAGCAAGTACATATTTTCAACAAGATAACTCTCTCATTCATATTCTAGAAAGAAATAAGTAATGAACAAAAGTATCAAAAGAAAAGGAAGGAAGGGAGAGAGGGAAGGAAGGAAGAAGGGAGGAACAGAAGCATACATAAGATAATCAGGATAAATTTTAAGGTAAATGTGTTATTTCGGAAAAATATATCAATAAAGATTATTCCTGCAGGGGTGAAGATGTTCATAGCACAAGTTATCAGACATAACAAAACCTCAAAAATAGAATAATACACATGTATGGGATAAATAAAATAGGAATGAATAGGGCCAAGAAGATTGTAATAGTCTCAAGTGGGACATGTTTGAAGACCTGAGTCCCTAGTTACTCTACAAGGTCATTAGGAATAAAGAATGACACTTAGAGTGGTTTGTGGGCAGACTTTACAGAGATGGGGTCAAACAACTACATAATCTAATCAAGCTCTGAGCTTGCTTATGACAAAGCAA
This sequence comes from Dipus sagitta, assembly GCA_036346955.1. Classification (NCBI taxonomy): domain Eukaryota; kingdom Metazoa; phylum Chordata; class Mammalia; order Rodentia; family Dipodidae; genus Dipus; species Dipus sagitta. The sequence continues at coordinate 85,586,588 of CM070771.1, read as the reverse complement.
ATTCTCACTTCATCTTCTAGGAATAATGCAAAATGTTGTTCTTCTATGTTGTTATTAGCCAGAGGAAACTAAGAAAGGAACCTTTAGTTTTACAATATTCAAAATTTATAGATTCAAGATTGTCTAGTATGGTGGTTTCAATGTAAATTTTCTCATATGTTTGACTGCTTAATCCCCACTTGAGAGAGATTTTGTTGTTGTTGTTTTAATTGTTTTGTTGTTGTTGTTGTTGTTTTCTGGTCCCATTTCTCTCTCTCTATTTATCTTTCTCCCTCCTTTCTCCTTGCTAATGTGACAATGTGACCCAGAATTCCTACTCATGCCACGCTGGAAATATAAGTGAAACTATACTTTTTTCCTTCCAGCAAAAATAACTAGTGTGCCTAGTTTTAACACTTCACTCATCCCTTCTCATAGCTCTTTGTGGTGGTGTTATTCAGGTGTCCCCCCATAAACAGGTGTTCTGAATGCTAGGTCCCCAGCAGATGGCAATTTGGAATTAAAGCCTCTTGGAGACAGTGTGTTGTTGGGGGTGGGCTTATGGCTATTATAGCCAGCTTCCTCTGGCCAGTGTTTGGCACACCCTCTGTTGAGATCTTGGGTGCCTCTGTGTCTCTGGATATCTGCTTTGGTAGGGGTTGATTGTCCGCTGTGTCTATCTCCTTCACCATTGTACTAGTTTCTGGATCACCAAGAAAACAGCATTCTTGCATGTTTCCCCAATTATTCTTAGTTTCAGCTGGGGCCCTTTTGAGGTATGACGGGGTGGTTCTCTCCTTAGGATCTGCATCTATCTGGAAAAGAGAAGCAGATTCTCCAATGGAAAGTAAAGTTAGCACCAAGTAGATGTGTTAACCATTGTTTTATAGAGAAAGTTTAAGGGAGAGCGGGTTCATTTTTGGATATGGTTTCTGACTTGTTTCACAGCTCAAGCTATGGGTTCTGTTCCATTGAGCAGATCAATTAGCCAAATTGAGAGCAGTTGGTTTCCCACCATGGCTATGTGCCACTATTGCACTTCTATGAGTATCACATCAGGTTGTTTGCTGCTAAGTAAGATAGACCATGTGTTGCTTGGACAGATATTGGTCTTTATTCCCCAGTCGCACATGTAGCAACTTCTGGCACTAGATGCACTATCTGGGGACTGACTCCCTCCCAGCTTCCAGCCATGTCACTCCATGCTACATACCAACAGTGTATGGTGTCTTCAGCAGTAGGGTCTTACCACTAAACTATGGTGGGTCCTCACGCGTTCTGACATAAATCTGTCTTCTTTTGGGAAACATTGTAGGTCTCTGTGAACAAAACCTCATTGTGTATGATTGCCACCTGCTGGTACCAGGAGTTACAGGTCAACAGCCAAGAAGAGGAGGAAGAACCAGATAAGTGATATAAAAGAGATAGAAGGATGAAAGAGAAGAGGGAGGGAGGGTGAGAGAGATTGAGAGAGAGAGAGAGAGAGAGAAGCAAAAATAGGAGAAAATAATAAACTTTTTTTTTTCATACACTCTCCAGGGCCTTGTGAATCTGGTGTTTCCTCTAAGGACCTGGTGGAGGTTCATCCATTTGGTCTGTCTTTAGGATGTAGAGTTTTTTGGTACCATTGCCTTTTGGGTCCAGTTTTGTGTACCCCCTCCCTTCCTTACCCTCCCCTCCATCCCCACCTCCCTATTGTCTGGTCTTCAAGACGCTTGGTAGGTATGTCGGTGACTTGGGTAGATTCAGGTTAGGAGCTGTAAATAAGTGAAACTATGTGGCATTTATCTTTCTGTGATTGGGTGAGTTCACTGAGAATAAGTTTTCCAGGCTCGACCATTTTTCTTTAAATTTCATTGTGTCATTTTTCCTTACTGTGGTGTAGAATTCCATCATGTAGGTACACTACATCTTTGTTATCCATTCGTCTAGTGATGGACATCTGGGTTCATTCCAGCTGTTGGCTATTATGAATTGAGCAGCTATAAACATGGTTGAGCAAATCTCTCTGAGCTGAGGCATGGAGGTTTTAGGGTATATGCCCAGTAAGGGAATAACTGGGTCTGTTGCTAACTCTATAGCCAGTTATTTTAGGAGTAAGTGGTTGTAACATCTTACATTCCTACCAACAGTGGACGAGGGTTCATATTTCTCCACATCCTCATGAACATTTATTTTCTTTGGATTTTTTTTCATTTTTATTTTTTATTTTATTTTTTTTTACAGTCATTTTGGTACCATTATTAGGCTCATCCGTGACCTACCCCCTCCCCTTGGGCCCTCCTTGTTGAGGTATATGGGTCATGCATTGTGGAGTTAGCCCACAGTTATGGGTAAGCTAAATGTCTCTGCATATCATGACCCAACATGTGGCTCTGACATTCTTTCCGCCCCCTCTTCCACAAAATTTCCCTGAGCCATGTTGGGTCTGCTTAAGTGATGAGGTGTTGGGGGCCTCTGAGGCTCTGGCTCTCTGATTTGGTAGGAGTTGATTTTTCTCTGTGCTGATCTCCTTCCCCCTTGTGCTGGTATTCGGTTCATCAGGAAAACAGCCCCCTTGCTTGTTTCTCAATATTTTCTTAGTTTCAGATGGGGCCCTTTTGAGGTATGATGGGGTGGCTCTCTCCTTAGGATCTACATCTATCTGAAAAAGAGAAGCAGATTCTCCAACGGAGAGTAAGTTAGCATCAGGACAAATGAGATAACCCCCCCTTTTTTTATAGAGAATTTAATAGGTGTAGGCTCTCTTGTAGCCCACAATTGATGGTAGCTTGATATTGGAGAGTGGGTTTATGTTTGGATATGGTTCTGACTTGTTTCCCAGCTCCAGCCATGGGTCCCATACCAGTGAGGGGATCAGTTAGCCGAATTGAGAGCAGTTGGTTCCCCACCATGGCTGTGTGCCACCACTGCACTTGTGTGGGCATCACAACAAGTTATTTGCTGCTAAGTAGGTTAGACCATGCATTGCTTCGACAGATATTGGTCATTTTCCCCCAGTCGCCCATGTAGCACCTTCTGGCCCTAGACGTGCTAACTGTCTGGGGACTGACTCTCTTCCAACTTCCAGCCATGCCATTCTAATTTGCATGTCAATCACATAAGGTGTCTTCAGCAGTAGGGTCTTATCACTAGCCTTTGGTGGGTCATCAAGTACTCTGACAGAAATCTGTCTGTCTTTTAGGAAATGTTTGCTATTCTTACTGGGGTAAGGTGGAATCTCATAGTAGCTTTAATTTGCATTTCCCTGATGATTAGGGATGATGAACATTTCCTTAGGTGTGTGTTTGTCATTTGTGTTTCTAATTTTTTTTGTTCATTTTCATTTTTTTTATTTGAGAGCGACAGACAGAGAGAAAATGGGGGAGAGAGAGAGAGAATGGGCATGCCAGGGTCTTCAGCCACTGCAACCGAACTCCAGACATGTGCGCCCTCTTGTGCATCTGGCTAATGTGGGACCTGCAGAATTGAGCCTCAAACCAGGGTCCTTAGGCTTCACAGGCAAGTGCTTAACTGCTAAGCCATCTCTCCAGCTCTGACATTTGTATTTCTCCCTCTGTGAACTGTCTGTCCAGTTCCTTGCCACATTTTGTGAGTGGGTTGTTTGACTTTTTATTGTTCATGTTTTTTTTTGTTTGTTTATTTGTTTTTGTTTTTCAAGGTAGGTACTTGAGGTTGTTTGTTGTTTATTTGATTCTCTTGTGTGGAGAGTTTCCTGAAATACTCTCTGTAGGTTTGGTTTTATGTTCATATAGTTGTAAAGTTGAGTTTTGTCTTGGAAGGTTTTTCTTTCACCATCTATGATGAGGGGCATTTTTGCTGGGTAGAGTAGTTTGGGTTGGAAGCTATATGTTCTTAGAGCTTGCAGTACTCCATTCCAGGCCCTTCTGGCTTTCAGGGTTTCCATGGAGAAATCTGATGTGATTCTGATAGGGTTACTTTTAAATGTGATGTGTTTTTCTCTAGGTGCTTTTAGGAATTTCTCTTTCATGTCAGTGTTTGAGATTTAATGACAATATGTCTTGGACAGTTTCTCCTTTGGTCCAATCTGTTTGGAGTTCTGTTAGCTCCTTGCATCTTGATGGGCCTTTCTTTTGAGAGAGTGGGAAAGTTTTCTTCGGTTATTTTGCTGAATAAATCTTCCATGCCTTTGGTCTGAATTTCTTCCCCTTCTGGTATTCCCATGATCCAAATGTTGGGACATTTGAGGGTATCCCACATTTCCCTCATGTTTTGTTCACAGAAATTTTTGAACTTATTGAAACTTGTGCACTCTCGAACTGTTTCTTCTGTTTTGTCTTCCAGATCTGAGTTTGTATCCTCCACATGGCTTACTCTATTCTTCATAGCCTCTAAGGCGTTTTGGGCTTGCTCAACTAGGTTTGCATTTTCTACTACTTTTTTATGTATGGCTTCCATCCCTCTGTCAAGTTCCCTTTTCACATCATTTTCTGATTTTCTTGACGCTTCTTGGAATTCTTCCTTGCATTTCTTTATGTGTTCATTTAGCATAGCCAGCTGTTTTTTTAGGTCCTCTTTTCTGTCGCTTTTCTTTTTATCCTTTAACTGTGTTTGGACCCCTTCTGTTGTCTTGTCTATCAGGTCTAGTTCAGTGATGGCAGCGTCCACACAATTATCAGTCCTTTGCTGGTTTTGTGCAAATTCTATCAATAGATTGGACAGGGTTGCATGGTTCATAACTTCATTTTGGATTTCTGATCCTATTGTCTCTTCTGTTTTGATTAGAGACTTCATTGGTAGGACTAGGAGATCATATTGGATTTACTTGCATTTGATTTTTTTTTATGCTATTTCTTTGGCGTTGTGGTCTGCCCATCACAGTGTGGGAGCAGGGAGAATGGGACTGTGGTCAAGATGGGTGGTGGCAGTGGTACAATTCGCCAGGTGCAGGGACACATGTGAGGGCGGGGATGGAGCTTGGGGGTGGGTAGTGCAGGGTCTGGACAGAGAGTCCAGGGTCAAGACTCCTTTTGGGGTGGGACAGGGTGGGGCCAAGTTGGTCTGAATTCACTGGGGCAGGTGCTGGGCCGAGCAGAGCAGAGCACAGCAGAGCATAGCAGGGCAGGGCAGGTCTGAAGTCCAGAGGATTGGAGGTGGAGCAGAGCCAAGGGGGTCAGAATTCATATGAGGGCAGGCCAAGTGGTTGGATCTGAAGTAGTGGGGGTGGGGGCAGGGTGGAGCCAAGCAGAGCAGATGGAAGGAGGAGGCTGGTCAAGGTGGTTGGGTGGAAGTCTAGGGGATGACAGGGCAAGGTGGAGCTAGCTGCAGTGGTGGGCGGTGGTGGAGCACAGGGGGCGGGGTGTCACTTCAGGATAGAGTGGGGAGGGTCAATACTTGCCTGGTGTTTGGGGCAAGCAGGGCGTATCAGAGCAGGACTGAAGTCCAGTGGGTTGGGGTGGAGCAGAGTGAATGGGTGGGGGTCGGAATTCACGTAGGGGCCGAGTGAGCAGTTGGATCTGACACATGGGGGCAAGGGCGGGGCCAAGCAGAGCGGGTGGATGGAAGAAGCGGGCAAGGTGGGTGGGTGGAAGTCTAGGGGGTGGAGGTGCAAGGTGGAGCTAGCTGCTGTGGTAGGCAGGTGTGGAGCTTGGGGGCTTGTCACGTCAGGACAGTGTGGGGAGGGTCAAGACTCACCAGAGGGCGGGGTGGAATGGAGCAGAGCAGCTCTGAATTTGCAGGGGGCTGGGGCGGGGCCAGAGCAGAGCTGAGCAGAGCAGGTCTGAAGTCAGGGGCTGGAGAAGTTGCATGCTGGAGAATTGCGCACTCAGGGCTGGAGCAGGGTAGAGGGGATCAGAATTCACTTGTGGGTAGGACTGAGCTGGTCTATCTGAAGTCCCAGGTCAGTGGCAGGCCATGCAGAGTGATCCGAAGTCCAGGGGTGGGTGGGGCAGTGTGGAGTGATTCCAAAGTCTGGGTGGTGCGGGCGGGGTGGAGGGGAAAGGGAGTGGGGGAGTTAGGTGGGTCTGAAGACACGCAGGGGGTGGGGAGGGGAATCTGTGACCTCATGGTGGGGAGGATAGGGGGTTTGGATCCCAGCAATATCCTGAGCTTGGGGCGCAGGTGGAACTGCTGGCCTGGGTTTCCTTGCCTGCAGTTACTGCCAGAGTAGCCTGAGGGAGGGAGTCAGGTTAGGATTGCCGCTTGGGGTGATTGGGGGACAGGTGGGTTACCCAAGAGCCTGGGAGTCAGCCGATTCCCTTTTTTGCCCCTCTGCACCCTTCCTCTGGTGATCTATTAGAGATTTCTCTCCCCTAAAAGTCCCAGTGACCCCTTGATTACTTGCCTCTCCTTCCCAGGAGTTGTGGCACAGTTAGATGGACCCCATCTTGACCAGAATCCAAAACATAGCTAAAACTCTTAACAGTGAAAACAAAGAGAGTGGTAAAAGCAGCAAGAAAGAAACAACTATCTACATCAAAGACAATCCCATCAAAATTACCTCAGATTTCTCAATAGAAACCTTGAAATCCAGAAAGACCTGGAAAGAAACACATCAAAGTCTAAAATACTATGGTTTCCAACCCCAGCTACCCTATCCAGTGAAAGTATCCCTCACAATAGATGGTGAAAGGAAAGCTTTCCAAGAAAAAGTCAACTCTATGATTATATGAACACAAAGCCAAACCTGTAGAGAATACATGTGTAAATACCCAACCGAGAAGAGTGAAGCAAGGAATCTCAAGAGCTACAAGAAGATCACAATAATCAAAACTAGAGCAGGCTTAAAAAGGGACATAACACAAGAGAGGACCAAACATCATAAAGCAAACCATCATGGCAGGGATTAAATCAAACCTTACAGTTATAAACTTAAATATTAACAGCCTTAACTCAACTGTTACCATAGCAGATATCCAGAGGCTTCTGAAAGCTCACCACTGAAGTACACTTAAAACATGCCTACCAAGGCTCAGGGAATTTTGCTGAAGAGGGACTGGAAGGATGGTAGGAGCCACAGTTGAGATATCTTTCACAGAGGCATTGCCTCCCTCCAAAACTGATTTTTGCTCCCACAACACATAACCCACAATCCCATGGGCAATACCTGCAACCCCACTGTGGAGGGTCTCCAGAGGAATGGGGACAAGGATGAGGGGAAAAAGGGTACCAACACATGATGTATCCATACAAAATAGGTTGTTAATAATAATAATAAACACTGTAGCTCATTTCAAACAACTATGGTAAATGTAGTACTGGGATAGCCTTATACTCATAGGATATAAATAGACAGATAAATTTTATGGGTTCCTGTGTCCGGGACCCGGCCATGGTCCTCCCCCCGCAAGGGTGCCCAGGCAAACAGGGTGGGTGAGCACCCGAAATTAAAAGACTTTTGGGAGGAGTTTCAGTGAACATCTCTCTCAGTTTATTGTCAGTGAAGTGGGTTTATAAGCAATTGAGTGTGGGGGGGAGAACCATAAGGGGATTGGAAGTACCAAGTTCATTTCTGATGCCTAATTAGTATATGGGGACATTCATTCTAGCACGTAGGCAAGGGCAGTGGGGGTCAGGTGATCTCGGGTCTCAGAACTGTGTGAAGGTTGTTGGCTGATAAGGAGTTTCCTAGGCAACTGGCCAAAGATCACAGGGCTATGGGCAGATCCTAAATGCAGGGGTGCTGGGCTTGGAAAGGGAATGGCCTCCTATAGGCTGGGGGTCTTTAGGCATTCCTGGCAGCTCAGCCCCCTCTCCTGAAGGCTACAGCCTGTGCCTGGTATTGACTGACAAGATTTAGTATTTTTTTTTTTTTTTTGGTTTTTTCGAGGTAGGGTCTCACTCTAGCTCAGGCTGACCTAGAAGTTACTATATAGTTTCAGGATAGCCTAGAACTCCCGGCAATCCTCCTACCTCTGCCTCCCAAGTGCTGGGATTAAAGGCAAGCACCACCACGCCAGGCAAGATTTAGTATTTTTAAAAGTGCTTTCAGACTCTGTCTAGACACAGATTACCTACTGATTACATATTTATGTATTATTCTAAGTCAGATATTGTAGGTTTATAAAATAGCAAGTAAATAAAACAAGATGCACAGAAAATTTCCAAAAGAAAATGGACTAAAACATGGAAGTATTAATGCCCTTCACATGGTATGCATGTGTATATTTTATTATTGTCTATAAGTACACAGTAGCTAACACTACAGCAGAAACTGCAATGATTCATTAAAGGTTTAGAAATGACACATTAAAATCAGCTTAATATTACTAATTTTTTTTATTCTTTTGCCACTATACATGACATTTCTAGGCTTCTAGTGAATTTTCAAATGTGTATGCTGCTTTGTCAGCCACTCTGAATGACAGAGGCTAAGAATAAATCCATTCAATTTGTCTTAAACAACATTTAATTAAGGATACTACCAATAGGACTTGAAGTAGCAGAATAAGGCCAATTTGCAGTGTTAACCTCAATCATTCCCTAGATCCTTAGAGTAAGGCAACTTTCAACAAATCCCAGGGGAGGCCAGAAGGTCTGCTTTGACACAGCCATGATGGAAGCTATACCTGTCCTTTCTAACAAACATTCTAACAAGAATTAAAGATGACATACTTGATTTTTTTTTTTTCATTGTAGATAACTGTAAGAGGCAAAGAGGCTGAATTGCAGTCTGATCTCCAATGGAAACTCAGTCCATGTCTTAGTCACATTTTCAAACAAACAAATAAAATTACAGCAGTAAGTTCACATATGTTGTAGAATTCTATGTGAGTCAGTACTACATTGGTTAGCCTAAGTGTCAATTAACCAAGTATCTTTCCCATCCTTAGACAACATAAGCCATGCCTATTTAAGCATCATGATGTGTTTGTATTCATCAAAATAGAGCATGCTGCTTGCAGCTGTGGTTGTAAATGTTTTTTAAAATTGTTTTATTTATTTGAGAAAGAGTGTGAGGGGAGAGACAGAAAGTAGGAGGGAGAGTAAGAGAGCGGGTCCTTCTGCCACTGCAAATGTACTCCAGATGCATGTGCCACGTTGTGGTTTATGTGGGAACCATGGAATTGAATCAGGATGGGTGGGGTTTACAAGCAAATTTCTATTACTGCTAAGCCATCTTACCAACCTGGTTGTAAATTTTTAATTGGAATTCATATTGTGAAACTGTTATTAAATTTCTATTGATGATGGCCAATAGAATAGTCCTGGGCACATTCAGAAGTGATTTCCTTGTGACTGGACATTGATGAAAATAACAATTGACTAGACTGTAAGTCACAAATGCTGATGGTCTCAGTCATGATTACTTCATTGAGTTCTAGTATATGTGTTGCCAAAGTGAGCACTGTTTCACTGAGTTCTAAAGTGAAGTCATAATTCTCAGGGATGGTCATGGGGAAAAATGTTGAAATCTTACTCTCTTTGTAACATTTGTAAATTAAAATTAGGAAGGCGCAAAAAGAAGCCACTCTCATCCTATGGATGACAAAATATGGCAAGTCAATTGTTTCATTAGGTTATGAGGCATAAAACTGTGAAATAGATAGATCTAGATATGATTTCAATGTGTCTTCTGAGAAAGCAATTAACAGTTGATACTGGATATATCTAGTAATGATAGGGGATTGACATGCCAAGGAAATATCCTGGCTACAGGCTCATTGTTGAATCTTATGTGTTACAAACCACATACAGTGCAAGATTGATGGTCTGGAAAGATAAACATATATAATGGATTAGTTTCATGGCTCACACTACTGTGGCAAATGTTGGATGGTAATTTTGAAATAGCAGCTCCTAAACCTGAAAGAGCACCAACAATGACAAAGGATTAAGAAGGCTTAAAACAAAAATCCAGAAGCTACAGAGAACCCAAAACTAAAGGGTATTTATAACATACCAGCCAAGACTCAGGGAACATTGCTAAAGAGAAATGGGAAAGATTGTAAGAGTCACAAAGTAGAAAGGAATACCCTTAAGGTATTGCCCCTGCCCCACAGATTCTTACGCATGTGCTCCTGACCCTAAGGCTTTTAGTGGAATGAGAGTGGGAAGAAGAGATATATTTGGCGAATATGTGTTTTATTTACACTGAGTAAAAAACTGAAAAGAAAAAAAGGGAAAAACAAAGAATCCCAACTTCCCCACACTAGAGGTTTCTCAGACTACTGTGGGAGGCAATGTGGCAATGTGCAGCTCGTGTCTCTAGCTCATGCCTACTGTCACTGACACTTGTTCAGTGTCATAAGCTAATATTAGTTCTTGTCTTATTTTCCCTCAGGTTTAAGTCCCTTCTCATGCATATCAGTATGAATAAGAAAATCTATATAGCTTTATCACTTCACTCTTGGCTCCAGCTGAATAAATGGCATTTCACTTTTCTCAGTCTTGTTAGAGGTTTTCCTAATTCAATATTAAACAGAAATTGAATTACTTATTATTGACAAACAGGCCTACTTTAGTTCATTTTTAAAAGTTAATATTAGAACTGTAACATTATTATGGAATATATTATGATAATCTATTAAGTATATTACATATAATGATGAATATTGCATAATTGGCATTTTCATCTTAAAATGTTTTTATTAACATAAAATAATTATATTGTAGTTGACCAAGGTAAAAAATTTGATCTGGCTATAGAATACTGATTAGAAGCTGGGAGGGATAAAGAAGAGGATATAGTACAGTGTTGTCTAATGGTACCAAAACACTGATAGAACTAATAAATTACAAGGTTTGCAGTACAGTGTGGTAATGTAGCTCACATTAACCTACTGCATGTTTAAACTCACAGTTAGAACCACTTGTAGCATTCAGCTCCCCTGTATGTGCTCAGTTCCTCTCCTGGCATTGTGGCAAATCAACGAAGTCTTTTCCCATCATGTATGTGAAGCCTCAGTCATGATCTGATGTAATGCAATAACTCATCTCATCCAAGCCTCTTCACACATATTGTTGCCTTTCTTTTGAGGTGCTTTCTTTTTTTTATAAATTGTTTTCTAGAGTGTTCTTAAAGTTAAAATATTTTAGGGTTAGTGTTGCCATAAGTTTGGAGAATTGCAGTTGAGACTAAGATAGGGAATACTAGGCAACTAATAGAGAGTGAAAAGGGGCATTTGCCTCCAGTTACTTCCCTGGCACCATTTGGGACATTATCTATGTTAGCTTTCTTTGATATCTGCATCATGGTCCATGGCAATTACATCCTTTCTTATGTACACAGTGATGCTTCCAGATACATAAACTGACTTCAGATACTACTCTGAGAAATAAAAGTATACATTGATACCCCTCACACAAGAGCATGGTTATGGCCACTAGCCCCCTTTCCACATTGCTTGGTCAATGGTTGATGATAATCTTTCAATGTGGACCACAGGTGTTTTCCTTAGCCCAGGCAAGGCAGGACACCTCCTGTCCTCAGAAAATAAAAATCCTATTTTGCAAACTAAATAAGATAAACCAAAATATAAAAGGAGACAGAAATATGATATACTTTAAGACAACATAAAAATGAAAAAAAAAACATGCCCTTCATGAAAAAATGTATTTTCAGATACTGAAAGCCCTTCACTGGATACAGTTTGCAACCACTACAAATCCTGCCTCTTTCTGAGTTGTGACAGGGAAAGCATAACTTTTTTTCCCTCTCTCTCTCCTCTCTATCTCCTTTCTCTGGCCACCAGTCAAAGTCCTAAGCCTCTCCAAGTCCCACCCTCCCAGGCAGTGAACTACAGACTTTGCTTACTGAGTCTGCTCACACTCATTCTTGCCATCTGGCTCTGAATGTATAGCATTTCTCACTTCTCTAACCATTCCCTCTTCATGGCAACTGCTAGGTTCTTCAGCTTGCCTGCTCTCTCATTTATCAAATTCAGAAAACCCCCAGAATTCCCACTATGCCTGTCCTTCCCACATTTACTTGCTTCTTTCCTTCTTTCTCTTCCAGACCAATAACTTTGATTAACTTTGTATTAGCTCATAGTGCAGAGGATAATAGAATGACTCTGTTCTATCCCGGAGTTTCTGGCTACATATTAATGTTTGACTTACTATGCATATATCTGAAACCTGATCAAGTTGGATTCACTCATAGACTCTAATTCTGGTATGTGTCTTTATCCAAACTATTAACAAAGGGGGGTTGCTATGGAGATGCTAAGGTGGAGTTAGCATTATTTTGTTTAAAGAGGGATGTTCCTATAGTTCAATGAAGATGTGGCTCAGAGTTGCTAAACATCTCCTGTAAGCTACTTCTCTCAGGATATCCATGATTCTGAGTAAATAATAATCAGGAGCAGTCTAAAAGGCTGGGCACCAGCCAGTTCCATTTTATGTTGTTAAAAATGCAGCAAAACTGAACAATATTTTTGTACAGTTTACATGCAACCACTATATTTTCTTAGATACCAAGAAATAGTAAACACAAAAGTGAAAACAATATTGCTTCAGTTTAATAAAGCAGGGTCTGTACTTAGATGTTATTTTCATCATCATATTAGTTTTGGCATAAGTATTGGGTTACATTATATTAATATATTCATAGGGTTTCACTTTGGTTTATAGAGTCTCTGTGTGCCCTTATATATTTGGTATGTAAAAATCAGTGCATTAAAATTAAAAAGTGAAAATATGGTCCATAAGGTCCACTTATTCATTCATTTTCTTATTCCACCTGCTGCTTTCTCTCATTATAGTGGCCATTGCATTTAGGGAAGATGAAGTTATATCTGTGGGGAGAAATGTTAAAACTGAAACTTTACCCTTAAGAAAATAACCTATAAAGGACCTTCATATTAATCTTTTCAAACTTGTTACAGTTGTCAGTAGTTATGTTTACCTGGTGTTCAAGCAATTATGGGAATTAAACCTCCATGTGTACAGGTCCAGCACTTTTATTAAACCTGGCCTTGACAAGAGAAGGATGGCTTCCCAAGCAGGATCTTTATAGCAGTGCTCAGGCATTGTAGGTACAAGTTCCAAATGAAAATCTCTGTGTCCAGTTCCAGCTAGAAAGTAAAGAATTCCCTTTTTCTGTGTGCAGAGAATTTTAGATTTTCATGGGGAGAAGTTTAAGTAGTATCCAACTGCCTCAGTTCTAAGCTTCAGAGGATTACTATGGATAAGAAGCTGCTGAGGCCCAGGGTCTTAGAAAGACAGGTTTCATGTGTTCCCTGTCTCATAGGGAAGTAAAAAACCAGAGTTAATGTAGAATACTGAATACTAGGTGTGAGCATAAAGGTGTCTGGATTTGATTAATGCTCATTATATGCATATGTTGAAATATTACACAGAACTCCATTATATCATTATGATTAAAGTAAAATGGATAAAAGCATAAGTAAAATATCAGAAAGACATTTTTCATTAGTATTTTAGTCCATTTATGTTACCAGTTTATGTTAATATATACTTAAATTTATCACAATTTAATTACGGTATTCAATGGACCCTCTACTTTAACTAATTTATTATTATACTTTATTGCACTCCAACATACTTTTGTATTTAATTTTTACTACAATTACTTATTGTGTGTGTGTTTAGTTATTATTCTTTACACTACTAAGTTTTTACCTGGACAAGGACAAGATATCTTTGTCAATGTTCCTTAGTGATGTAACATAATCCTCGTAACTATTTTACAAAAGGTTCTTACTTAATGCCTACATGTTGAAGAACTATAATATAAAGTATCAGTGAAAGACAAGGATTATGAAAAAAATATAAAAAATCCGAAGCCAGATTAAGTAGGAATGTTTTATGAATTTAATATCATTAGTGTCGTTATCAATAGACTAAACAAAAATCAAATATTTGATCTAAATGCTAACATATCATTATGAGACATTGGCCCTGTTCACTCACTTAAATGTAGGCTTCTTATCTTCAACATGAAAAATAATCACAAACACATTTATTTGGCTTTAATCAGCTTGTCTAGAAATACAGATAATTTGATCACCAGAAATCCATTAATTTATAAATTTAAGCTGTTCAAACACAAACTCAAATATTTTCAGAGGCCTTGCAATGTTCCAATCACTATGTAAGGAAATTGGAAAGAGAAAAATTATCAAATGGGCTGGAGAGATGGCTTAGCAGTTAAGGTACTTGCCTACAAAGCCAAAGGACCCAGGTTCAATTCCCCAGAACCCATGTAAGCCACATGCACAAGGTGGCACATGTGTCTGGAGTTCATTTGCAGAGGCTGGAAGCCCTGGAGCACTGATTCTCTTTTTCTTGGATCTCACTCTGGTCCAGGCTGACCTGGAATTAACTATGTAGTCTCAGGGTGGCCTCGAACTCATGGTGATCCTCCTACCTCTGCCTCCCGAGTGCTGGGATTAAAGGAGTGCGCTACCATGCCCGGCTTTGATTCTCAATCTCTCTTTAATTCTATATGCCTCTTGATCTCTCTCTCTCTCTCTCCCTCTCATACATAAATATTTTAAAAATTATCAAATAATAATTGTCATATCTACAAACATAGTATTAAAGGTGCTGAATTACTGGCATAAGAATCATGTTTATACATATAAATGGCTATTATAGATACCTGAAAGGAAAAGTATAAGTTGCATGAATATATAATACACAGTATAGATTCCAGTGTGATGGAACACATATGGTATTGTTTAATAATTCATATGAATTTTGCTTGATGTTCATTACTTTAAATATTATATAGTTAACATATAAAAAACAAATAGAGATGCCCTTCCAAATATCTTAAATATTTTGATAGTCAAGCTATTCATTCTACAAATAATCATTTGATAGTAAAATAAATCCAACTAAGTACTGAGATGGCCCATAAAATTGGAATATTCCAAATTTAAGTCTTACAAAACAAAGATATTTTTTCCCTTGAAGAAATTGTGGGAGATCACAGTGCATAAAAACGTATCCTAGAGGAATGTGAATGCCAACCAGGGGCTGTAAGCTTGAACATCCATCTGACCTCTTCCTCCCAGTAGTACAAAAAATACACATCTGGGCAGCAGTGTGAGTTGTCCTGGTGAAATCTAATGCATACCAAAACCCAGACATTGTGAATAGAAAAACATAGGAACTATACATACTTTCATCACATTTATTTAGCTTGTAATATTTATATAAGCGTATTTCTTTTTGTATTTGTAATGGAAAGCATGATATTTTAGAATGATTAAATGCATCCCATTATACTTATTAAAGTAAACCACTGCTATGACTTACAATTATGAATACTTTAAGAATAGGCTTTTGAAAAGTAACCTATAACACACCAAATAGATCTTCTTTCAGTCAAATTACTCCTAGTATCATGTCGGAATGTATGAAGCCTTCATCATAGCTTTAAACTTGTGGGACTTTCACTACTGTGGAATATTGTGATGTATGATCTCTCCTTGAAGAGCATAGTGGTGTTCAATATAAAATATTCCTTGGAAAAATATATATCCATCAACTTATGCATGTGACTTTATAAAATAATATATGTTCTAATATTAAGTAGTGTGGTTTATTTCTTTGCTTTTATATTTCTTTGCTTCTTAATGAATCATATAATTAACTTTAAACATACTTTTGGACATCAATATTAAAAAAATTGTGTTTTCACTGTTTTGGCACAATGGCATGCTTTCTGTTCAGTGTAACCCTAGAAAACTATTATTTTAGCCATCATTACTAATTATTCCATTAAATGCTTCAAGTTATTTGAGTAGTCACCTGGTGACTATACTAACTCAGGGAAATCTTTCTTGATTTTTAATGAAAAGTGTTGATATAAAAATCAATGTCCCTTACTTCTAATTAACTGAATTAATGGTTTTCTGCACTGAAAAAATTGAAATGTATTACTTATGTTTTTTTCTGAGTCCCAATTCAATAATGGATTATCTGCTTAGCAATGTCCAGAGAAAAATGTTCAAGGACATTGCCTAGAATGTAAAGTGGACATAACAAAGAATTTAACTCCTGTCACCTACCTTTTATCTAGTAGATCCTTCTTGTTGGCAGTGCAGTTGAGCTTAACTCTAATGAAACTAGAGATCATTTTAACTAATGGCATGGCACAGGGTTTACTTCTGGCTTCATTTAAAAGTAAGAATAAGAAATTCACAAATCTCTCAATTCTTACTGCTTTTGTGGGTGTGACTGGGATATTTTCCTGAGGTGAGATTGACAACCTGAAAGTTGTGTTTTGACCCCTACCCATATGGCATGACATGCCCACTTGAACTAACAAACACACAGACATGGACACACAAGCATCACCTCACGCATGTGAGTTACCTTTGTCTTATTGGCTGAGGGTCTAAATAAATCAGAAGAGGAAGAAGAAATGTTATCTCACACTCTGTCTTCTAGAGCTAAGGTATCCTTATTGTCCTTGGATATCACAATGCCTTGGAGCCCTCAGTTCTGTCATCATCTTTCCTTTGGGGCCTGAAATGGCATAGACAATACCGGGGAAGATAGCTGTATTGTCAAGTGACTCTTCCATTTCCACAATCATGTTAAAAATATCTTAAATAATCTGTTAAAAGCAGCTTGGATATTAAAGTGAGTAAGATGGAGAATATGGTGAATTATAGCACCCTCCTAAAACACAGTAGAACTCATTAGCATGTTAAATACTCTAAGTTTGATGAAAAGTGAAATTTAAATCAAGTCAAAGATGTGTAATATGTCCTTTCCTTGTGCACTTAGAGGCCATTATAGGATTATTAATTGTCATAACTTCAATATTGTTGATCTTAGGGAACAAGAAGCCAAACAAGAGGGAGAGAGGTGAGAAAACTGTCTTTTGATTGAACAGAAGAACAAAATATATGTTAGGCTTCCCCCATAATGACAATAAGAATATCAAATATCACTAATCACTGAGGGCTTAACATACGAAACAGTAATGGAAAAGTTTTAAATACCGAAAATCTTACCAAAATGTCACACACAGGCACAAAGTGACCACATGCTGCTGGAAAGAGGGTGTTGGTAGATGCAGACAATACAGGGTTATTACACATGCAGAATTTGTCAAAAATGTAATAACTGTGAAGCATCAACTAGGAAAGCATAGGAAGTGAAGAATGGCTGAAAATCTCTCTTATATCATCATTTGTATCTGTCTCTGCCTCTTTCACTCAAATATACAAATATAATATTAAAAGAGAAATGCTCTGCATGTATGCACAATACTGCTACTAGAAGAAATTGATTGTTGTAGCCATATGCCATTTTCAGGCATAGAATATTTCCCAGTGAGCTGATGGTCAGAGAGTCCCATAAGGCTCTCAAAACAACAGCTACATGTACAGGGCAGGAGAGGTCCATGCCTAGTATTGATAATCAAGTCCAAAGCCTATGTCTTAGGCTAAGGGGGAAGCTACTACTATTCTTTGCTGAAAAGTGTTTTTAAAAGTGTCCTCCCTGATTCACTGAGTGGCCCAGTGGTCACTCATGGAACAGTGCAGTGTTTTGTATCCAAGCCTTTTTCAGGTTCTATGCTTTCTATTGTTCAGTTTAAGTTTATTCCAACATTATGATTTGATAAAATAAAAGGAATTACTTTGATTCTTGTTTCTGTATTTATACAGGCTTGCTTCATGGCCCATAACATGATCAATTTTATATGTAAGCCCTTGAACCACTGAGAAGAATATACATACATTCATTATCTTTCAAGCATGTTCTACATATATTTGTTAAACCCAATAGATCTATAAAATAGTTTAACTCTGAAGTTAAAAAAATAATCTGTCTGAAGTTATAAGTGGAGCACTGTAGTGTCCCCACTTACTGTAATAGGATTCATTTGATTATCCATGTTTTTATTGCTTGTTTTATTAAAATGGGAGCCCTAACATACTGTGTATATATTTTTTTTTCACAAGTGTTAAATATTGTTGACAAATGATTAATATTTAATGACCTTTATCACATGTCTAGTTTTGGTTTGAAGTCTACTTTATCAGCTATCATAATACCTATACCATGTTGATTTTGGCTTCCATTTGCTTGGTAAGTTGATTTCCTACCTTAACTCTCAGATCTCTCTATCTCTTTTTTAAAATGTTATTTATTTATTTTATTTATTTATTTATTTATGAGAGCAAGACAGGGAAACAGGCAGACAGAGAGAGAGAGAGAGAGAGAGAGGGAGGGAGAGAGAATGGGCACCAGGGCCTCCAGACACTGCAAATGAACTCCAGATGCATGTGCCCCCTTGAGCATCTGGCTTATGTGGGTCCTGAGGTATTGAACCGAGGTCCTTTGGCTTTGCAGGCAAACACCTCAACTGCTAAGCCATCTCTCCAACCTTTTTTTTTGTTTGTTTGTTTGTTTTTGAAGTAGGGTCTCACTCTAGCCAAGGCTGACCTGTAATTTACTATGTAGTCTCAGAGTAGCCTCAAATTCATGGTGATTCTCCTATCTCTGTCTCCTGAGTGCTTGGATTAAAGGCATGTGCCACCACAGCCTGGCTCAGTTAATGGATATCTTTATCAATGAAGAGTGTTTCTTGGGGACAAGAAATAGTTGAATTTTGCCTTTTAATTTGGTCACCTACTTAGTCTTTTAAATGGTATGTTAAAGTTATTAAAGTTAATGTTGCTATTGAAAGGAATTTTCTACTTCTTGCGTTTATAGGTGGTCTTATTGCTAAGTTGAATTATTTCTCATAGTTTTATTCCTCTCCTTTTACTATTAGGAGTCTGATTGTTTAGTGTTGGGTATGTTAGAGTCTTCCTCAGCTCCCTTTCAATAGCTTATATATGATGAAATTTATTCTTTTTGTGTTTCCTTGAATGTTACAACCCTTTTTCTTTCTCGGTGTACAATATTCCTGTTAAAGATTTTCTGCAGTGTTTCTTAGGAGGTCATCAATTTCCTTGATTTGTTGTTGGCTTCAAATAATCTTAGTTTTCCAACCATTTTAAATGATAAGTTTGTTAGTTATAACAATCTTGGTTGATACCTTTTTACAATCAGTGCTTGTGATTAGTCATTCCATTCTTTTCTGGCTTTTAGGATTTTTTTTAATAGCTCTCATATTATTATGATACACAGACTTACCTTTATAGGTACTTTGGAGTTTGTTTTTCCCTTACAGCTTTTAATAATGTTTCTTTGTTTTGTATTTTAGATATCTCAACTAAAATAATTTGTACATAGATTCTTATCTGGGCAGTTCTGTCGGGAGTTCTAAAAGCTTCTGTTTCAAAGGTCCATTTCTTTCTTTCAGTTTGTAAAACATTCTGCTCGGATTTAATTTAACTAGCTATTATTTCAATTTTATCTCAGCTCCATGTTCTACCCTACTTTTTTTTTTTTTTTTTTTTTTTTTTTAGTTTGAGTATCTTGAATGGATTCAGGAGTTACTATAAATTTTGTCATTCTCATATGCAAATATTCTTTGTAAATGCCTGAATATATTATTTTCTGAACAAGTCCACCTCTCTACTTAGTTTTGTCAGTTGATCATGAATTTGCTCTGTTGTTTTACTTTATTTCTGAGACAAGGTTTGTCTCTATTCCACAGGCTTACCTAGAAGTCTATCTGTTACCCAGGCTTGTCTTTACTGTGAGCTTATCCTTTTACCTCAGTGTCCTGATCACTTGGATTACAGGTGAGTCACATGACTCATTTTTCCACAGTTATTTCTTTTTTTTAATTTTATTGACTGACTCTTGTTTTGAGCAGGTCTGTTTGTTCTTTTCCAGAGCCTCAATTTTTATAACGATTTTTCTCTCAATGTTTTTGATTACTCAAACACATTACCTACCATTTCAACCACATTGCATTGTCAGGGTCTTAAAAAAATTTCCTTTTTAAATTCATGTGTTTAAGTGCTCTATTTTGTTACAGATCCTTTTGAAAATTAGCACTCTAAATCCTTTCTGTCATTTCATCTATCTCCATATATTTCACTTTGGGATGATCTCTTTGGAAATGAAGTTCTGGCAGTGCTTGAGTGGCCTATTTTCTCATGGTTTTTAATCTTTCCTCTTTATTTTGTTTAGAGGATGAGAGTGTCCTTTTTATTTATTTTTTCCTTCACCACTCCTTTTGTTTTATTTTATATAAACCTACCAGGTGAGGTTACCTGGATTTATTTCTGCATTTTCTAAAATTTGGGGTGGAAATTGAGTGCTGTAACAAACAAAATAATTTCACAACAATCCTGGTATTATTGCCATGGGGTGGTATCTTGCTGTCTGCACATGTGAACAAGAATGTAGGCCAAGTTGAACAGCACATTTCTTGGGGTTTATATTAGGGTTCGCTAGAAGAAAGAACTGATAGACTAAATTGTATTAAGAAAGGAATTCATTGGATTAGCTTATGTCAGCCCAACAATATCAGTGTGTAGGTTTGAGAATCAAGGAACCCAGTAGCTGCTCAGTCCATGGTGATGGATGCCTCAGTATTCCCAATCCAGCACTGAAGGCCTGAAGGCTTCCTAGAGAGCTGCTGTTCTTCAGTCTGCATTGGAAAGCTGAGGAAATTTAGTTCCCATGCAGAGGAATGATAGCAGTAGAGGACGCATGCACTTGAAGGTGAAGGCACTCACCAGCAAGCAGCACTGGCAGCCAGGCTAGAGTAAGGGGCTCTTTCCTTTCAGGTCTTCCTTACAAAAAGCCCACCACCAGGAGGACCACCTACTCTGGAATAAGGTCTCAACCAGAAGGAAGCACCTTGTCCTTTGGCCAATTCTTCCTGGAAGCAAACTCAAAAATCTGTCTAAGAGAAATGTCTGTGAATTCCTAATCAGACCAAGTTCATAACAGAACTTAGCCATCACAAGTTCACCCCTTGTCAACTTCGCACCAAACCATATCTTCTTATATCTACTTAATTTCCAAATTAACACAGTAATAAAGTCATAATTCCACCTAATATGATATAACTATCCTACATGTAACTGGAACTGCACAAACTTTCACCCAAATACAAGGCAAGATTCCTTGAAGAATGCATATTCTCCAATAAGAAATATGTGAAATATAAATTCGACAATAGTTAACTAGTGAAATAATTCCAATCAATATTAATAACATAACAGAGAAATAGAGGAAAGAAAAGCAAAAGCATATCAATATTGGTGTATATATGCACATATACCCTTAACAAGTTAGAACAGAAACAAACATGGCAATTACAATCTTCCTGGTATTTTTACTGTCTTCTACCACCCACTCTGCATTTACTCCACTTTCAGCAAGCACCTCATCAGGTCTTGGTTCTTTACCTGGAGGGGTGACCAGACTTTCATTTCTAAAGGATATGGATCATTTGTCATACTGCCCTAAGAGGGTGGTCACTTGATGTAATGATAAGTGGTAACATTCCCATTTTCATCCCTTGATTCCTGGACTTGTGAATCCTGGCAATAGGAAAAACAGTAACATATATAGAATTACTAATTCAGAGCATATATAGCCTGATGGAGGACACTGCCCCAGCCCTCCAGGCTATTGCCGCCTAGTTAGCATCATAGCTAATTGTTTAAAAGGCTATTCCATCATTCTTTCAAGCCAGATGTTTCAGAGTGATAGGGATTATGGTAATACCAGGGAATTCCATGAACAGGAGCCCACTACCACACTTTCTTGGCTGTAAAGTGAGTTTCTTGATCAAAAGCAGTGCTGTGATTAATGGCATGTGTTACCTTGCCTGGTTTATGTGGTGGTAGACATTGAATTCAAGGCATATCAGGCAAGCACTCAACCAACTGACAGCATCACTAATTCTGTTGTACATTTATAATGAACTTTTCAAAGCATATCAATGGAAAAGGAACTAGGAATACAGGGCTGGCATGTAATCTAGATACTGCTTGGAAGAAAGCACTCAGGAGTGAAGATACGAGGATCAGAAATTCATTATCATTTTTCACTACATATTGAGTTCAAGCCTACCTTGAAGTAGATGATATCCTAACTTAATACAAAATTATATAACGAATAAAATTAAAACAAACAACATGTGAAAACTTGGCAATTAATATTTATGTCTCTTAAACTACACATAAGAAAAAACATATCAAACAGCTCAAAATTCCATCAACCTAGGTTGCAGGAAGCCTCTATGAATCAAAGCACCTGAAGAGTGCTGATTTTATATTAAAAAAGAAACAATAATCTATCACACTAAGTGTATCAGCAAATAAAAGTATGTACTTTCTCTGTTATCTGTAAATGACTGTACTAAGAATACATTTCCTACCCATGAGAAAGAGCTACGGAAAAATCTGTTTCCCACAGGATATTAATAATATGTCCCTGCCAAAGTCAGAATTCAGTCAATCTTAGCTAGCTTCGCCCTCAAATTCTATCTTGACCCTATGGCAAGAAGACACAGAAGCTCTATATGTAGACTCTCAGATCATGTTTCATAATCTTTCATTTTATTTTCTCCTAATTTCTATCTTTTATAAGAAAACTTTCATTACACATTTGTGAGTTCCTGAATGTTATGTGCCTTTCTGATTAACTACCAAACCTTAGGAAAGCATGAGAAATCCTGGAAATTATTGGAAAATGGTGAAAAGTTCAGGTATCCTGGGATCCCCTAAAATCCTAGCTGGTACCTGAACTGAGGGATGTGTTTTGGATAACTGGGCCATTGCCCTACAAACTCAGTACTTACCTCTAAGGTTAACATCAGCAGCCCATTGCAACATTGCAGTTTCAATACATAAATAAAAACAATATTGTAATATTGAAATGCAGAAAAAATGGAAAGTGTATATTTAGTTGTATATAGATAAGCCTTTAGGAAAACAATCTTCAAATAAACAAAAATAAAGAAATAAATTGTTAGGATTAAGATTTATTTATTTTTTGTCATTGTAAAGAGGTTTCAATGTTCAGGTTTGGTTTGCTTGGTTTTCTGTCATCTGAAACTTCAGAAAGATTAATGTAGCATGGAACATGAGAAAGTTCTTTTCTGAAATCTGCATAATTCTTTCATAAACTGAGAATTCAAATTCTATGTTTAAATCTTAGACTTTTTCTCTTGTATCTCAGGAGTGGAATGTATTTTTCATGTAGTGTAAGTCACTTTTTTTCAAACTAATCAAGGAATGTACCAACAAGGAATAAATATTTTACAACATTTCATCAGAATCAATGAAGACTCAAGTGGAGCACCCTCACTGTCTTCTTGGGCTTCTTTATGGATCCCCAGTGTCTCCAGACGCTCACCTCTTCATTTGCAACCATTCTCTTATATAATTCAGGAAATATAGCCCTTATAGCTTACAGTGAAACAAACAATCTTGACTTATATATCTATATGTAATAAGAAGAAGCCCAGAAAATGTCTACTTTGAATCTTCTCCAACATGTGTAAGCACTATAAAGAAAAAAAAATCCATTTTTTAATGTGAATCAATAGTGGAACATATGAAAGTTTTCCAAGACATGAAAGAATGAAAATTACATATTTATGAATAAGTTATGATGTAACTGAACATGCTATATCATACTAAATGGAAAATTAAAAAAAAACATGGCTTGGAAAGATGGCTTAGTCATTAAGTCACTTGCCTGCAAAGGCTAAAAACTCATGTTCAAATCTCCAGGTCCTACAAAGCCAGACATACACTGACACAAGTGCACAATGTTGCACATGCGCAAAAGGGGACACATGTGCCTGGAGTCCATTTGCAGAGGCTGAAGCCCTGGTGCATCCAGTCTCTCTCTACCTTTCTCTCTCTCTAATAATAAATACTAAAAAAAAATTATAAATAAATAAAAATTTGATACACAGTCCTCCAGCATCTTGTAATGTTGTTCTATTATCTTACACTTAGAGTAATTTATGGTGAAGAATGAATAATATGTCTGGCTTACTGTTTTTTTTTTTCTTTCCTAAATAATCATTTTTTTTTCTTTCTTTCCTTTTTTGTCTGTTTTTGCTTGTCCATCATTAGAAAAGATCTGTATAATTTAATGTAAACGAAATCAATAATTCTAGATTGCACATTTTTTAAATTGGAATATGTTTTGCAAACTAATCAAAGAGTAAATCATCAAGCAGTAAATATTTAGCAAGTATTCATTACACTAAGAATTTAAAGTACCCAGTATTAACCTAAGAATTTTTATATTATTGTATTGATTGCTTAGATGCAATGTCCAGCTTGCTTTAAAGTGTTATAAATAAAGTCGTTTAAAAGTCTTACGCTATCAATATTCATTTACTTTTATTGATTGCTTGTCACTATTCAGTTCTGGAACCAAATTAGCATATTTGTGACTATACTTTCAACGTTTAAACATATTTGTGATAATTTGAGTAATTTCTATGATAGTCTAGATAATAAATAACTTTAATGACTAAATTCATAATTCATTCTTATACCCCAATGGTGATTTTAAATACTACACATTGTATGAGATTTCTATTCTTTTTAGTGTGTTTTATTCAGTTTCATTCCATGGTAATCTTTACATGGAAAAATATTTTTTGATAGTATATTATAGCAGTTTTCATTTCACCATTCTTAGTATGATGCATACTATATATATAGAATATACATATATATATCCAATATAGTTTATGACTCCAGTGGCTGCACTACTTCATATTAGCAAGACAATTTCCTGTGCATATGGTATATGGTATATGGATAGTGAACCTGTCCCTCAGGCTTATTCTCATCTATTTCTCTATTGCTAGGATAGTAAAAGGGATCATTTTTTAACTTCTAATCAAACAACTTTTTTGCCAAAACTATTGTTGGCCACGTGAGTCTTTTATTTGACTCTCATTTTGTTAGCAGATAAGAATAACATAATTTTAAAAGTCTCCTCAGTTTTTTTGTCATAAAATAATGTTATGTTGTATTTTGACAGTTTTTTGACATTCTTGTAAAATTCTAGATGAAATGCAGACTACATAGTCCAAGAGACTGAAAGAAAACTGCAGCTGAGTATATTATTGTTTTCTGTACTAGAGAAAAGGAGCACTTCCATATACAGTCTTTCAGTATGAATTCACCTAGTCTAGGGAAGAAGAAAAGTATTTGAGACATCCTTATGAGGTTGAAAATTACAATTTTTGGTGTACCAAACATGTCCTTCTTTTGAAGAATCATGACTGTATGAATATATTTGATTCTAGCAACTACATATGAGATCACAACTCTAGGTTTTTGTTTCTAGACAAAGCTTCTGTTAACGTGGTTCAGATATTTTTTTTTTTTGTTTTTCCAATGAAAGAATGCCATACCTGATCCTACCCACATTATTTTGGTCCAAGAAGCCTGTGTGCTGTCAAGGAACTTTAAAGATTCCTTCCGATGTGACATTTTATGATTGACTGCCTCTTAAATTTCTTTGTTATGCCACTGAAATTAAAACACCTGGCCACTGTGATTCAGATTATCCTTTCTGAGCAGCTGCATAATTTCCCACTTGGTCACAACTCTATAGAAAATTGGCAAATGACCAATGAAGAAAAAGAAGCAGTGTGTGTGTATGTGTGTGTGACCTTTAGAAGTCCATTTCCCACAATGATTTCATTTTTTATAGGCCCTCTCATGTACCTTTGTTTGGATAGAGATGGACTTATTTCAAAATCTGTTATGGTTAATCACATTATTAGATTTTTAAAAAATGTATCACTAAATAAATTTTATGAAGACAAGCATCACACACACACATACACACACACACACTTAACACATTCCAGAAGTCAATGTTTCAATCATGCTTATGTCTATACCTCTTAAAGACACAAGCTAGTATTAGATATTTTAATGACAGTACTTGGAACAATGGAGTGTAGGGCATGAAGGGCATCAGCTTTCCCCTGAAGGAAAACTACTTTCATCAAAGCATTATAGGTAGATTTTGCTAACTATGAATTTCATCATTCCAACAGAGCATTGTGGCTTCTGCAAACAATGTGAACTCAGAGCAGATGGATGTTCAAGGTGCTCTGATAACCCTAACACATCATAACATGTATCTGTGAAACTGCACTCTTCCCTAGCAATGAGATTCAAAGTTGTCCTAAAATATTTTGTTTGTTAGTTTCCTCTCAAAACCTTTCATGTTCAGTCTTTAGAAGAGTTTTGAGGAATGCCTCCAGATTGATTTTGTTTTCCTAGACACACTGTAAGGCAGCTCACTGCCATAAACAGGGCAGATTTCCATGAATCATGTAGTGCAATTGCTCCTAGACATCAGCGTGTAGTTTAATTCTGGAACACTGAGCGACACGATTTAACAGAATTGTCCATATGAGAAATCATTGGCTGGCTTACAGACAAGCTTTATTTTACTGTGCTTTGATTTCCTATGCTTTGCAGGCTTGGTATTTGTTATACATTGGGATTTTGTGGTATCTTAAATTGTGAAAGTCTCGCCAGATCCCACCTAAGCCAGACACACAAAGGTAAGGCAAGGATGCAAGCTCACATGCCCACCAGGGGCAGTAGCTGAGGCCACAGCTTGGCAATTCTTTCTCTCTCTCACTCTATCTAAAAAAAATGATAGAAAGATAGATATTTAGATGATATATAGATAGACAATTCTATTTCCATAATGTACATGGAAATAAAATATAATGTTTGATAAACCTTAGACAACAAAATCTCACATAATTCACTTGCTATATCATAGTGATCTGTGTGCTCCAATATATGCTTGAAAGTTACTTCTGCAGAATTTTTCACTGAAGTTAAGAAATACATAGAAAATTGCCCCAGGACTCTATTATTAGCCATTTGACTCAAAATAGTACTCATTAAAAAGTTAAGTCTCAGATTTTAACTTTGTTCTTTTAATTTCACTTTGATTTTATCGTTATTATTAAAATCTATAGGAAGGTAAATAACTTACTAGTGTCATTAATGTGAAAATTATATGTACTAGTATATTCTTCAAACTGAATTATAGAATTTCAATTGAATTATACCCTAATTCTGAGTCAGTGTGGTAGGTGATTCATTGAAAATTCTATCAATCTAAAAAACAGGCAAATATATATATTTATCATTGTAGTATAATGTTCAGAGATTTTTATGTCTTTTTTCCTAGAAACTTTGATATAGATTTATTTGGAAGATATAGTTTAGAAAAAGCTTAAGATTATAATCAATGTAGTAGGTAGACTATAAATGTGAAGGAAATCCAGATATTCAAAGGCCTTGTGTTTATTAAGGAAAAAGTTGTAGCAATTTTACTGCAAATGCTATAAGGTGCCCATACAGATTTCTTGCACTTACCTTCCTCCCGGTAACACACACAGACAGATAGAATACTCCTCTTTAATAGGAAATCTGAGATATTTCTTGGGGATACACTTTTCAGTATGTTAACAAGCTACTCAGAAAGAACCTATCTGCATTCATTCATGTCTGTCCTTATGAATATGGCACAGTAGTCATATTGAAAGGCAGAGATGTAATGGACTTTGATGTGTAATGTTGACTCTCATTTTACTTCTCTATTCCCCAATTCTGTTAGCATTTTTTAAAATATCACTAGATTTCACATAATTTCACAATTTCCATTCTATATTTTTTATCAAATAATTTTAAATAAGTTTTGAAATGTAATATAGAAAATGCAAATATCCATTTCCACAGAGATGTATTTTCCTTTGAACATTAATTTCTGCATTAATTTTATTATAATTTTATAATAAATTTAACAAATTTATAATTTGGTGTTAATTTAAGTGAATGTATAATTTAAATATTTGATTTTAAAATTGGTAGTAATTTATTACCAATATTTTCAAACTTAAAAGTATATCTACAGGTCAACACCCAAGAATAGAAGGAAGATAAAGATAAGTAATATAAAAGAGATAGAGAGATGAGAGAGAAGAGGAAGAAAAGAGAGAGAGAGAGAGAGAGAGAGAGAGACAGAAACAGGAGAAGTTTAAGGTCAGTTTTCATTGCATCCTCTCCAAAGCCTTGTGATTCAGGTGTTCCCTGTAAGGGCCCTGTAAGGTTCCCTGTAAGGGAAGGTCCAACTCTTTGGTCAGTCCTTTTAGGATGTAGAGTTTTATCATACCATTGCCATTTGGGTTATCTTTTTCTCATTTTCAGTTGCAAGCACCAAATCCATGCCTATTCCTCCAAAACAAAGGTTCCAAAAGATCAACATCCACATGGTCAGGTTCATCTCAGTCCACTCCTCTGTACCAAGTTCTGTAGCAGATAGCTTCAGGTTCACTTAGATGAACTTCCAGACCAGGCACAGTTATGGAGGAAGGGATATTTATTGAAGCCTACAGATCCAGGGGAAGTTCCATAAATGGCAGAAGAAGCTGGCCTGCCTTCACAGGCCCAAGCAGAGAAAGAGAAGCACAAGCCTAAAGCCAAAAGCCACACAACAAACTTCAGGAACTCCAGCTAGGCACACTTTGCATATCTTTAGATTGAAATCTGAAACCACCACCACACCTAAAGATCCACCCAGTGACATTGCCTCCAGCCAGGTAGCTGCATAATGCAAACTACAAATAAACAACTGAATATATTGGGGGCCATCTATTATACTCAAACAACCACAGGCACTGACCTGTAACTCCCAGTACCAGCAGGTGACTATAATACACAATGAGCTTTTGATCAGAAAGACCTATAAGGTTTCCCAAAAGAAGACATATTTCTGTCAGAGTACTTGATGACCCACCAAAGGTTAGTGGTAAGACTGCTGAAGTACACCATATGCTGTTTGCGCTTAACATGGAGTGACATGGCTGGAAGCTGGAAGAGAGTTAGTCCCCAGACAGCATGTTTAGTGTCAGAAGGTGCTTTGTGAGTGACTGGGGGGGGGGGGGAATGACCAATATCTGTCCAAGAAACTCATGGTCTAACCTACTTAGAAGCAAAAAACCTGATGTAATGCTCACACAAGAGCAATAGTGGTACACAGCCATGGTGGGAAACCAACTGCTCTTGATTTTGCTAACTGATCTGCTCAGTGGAACAAAACCCATAGCTGGAGCTGGGAAACAAGTCAGAGCCATATCCAAAAATAAGCCCTCTCTCCATTATCAAGCTCTCACCAATCATGGGCTACAAGTGGGCCTACACCTATTAAATTCTTGCTAATTAATAATGGTTATCCCATTTATCTGGTGCTAACTTTACTCTCTGTGAGAGAATCTGCTTCTCTTTTTCAGATAGATTCAAATCCTAAGGAGAGAACCACCCCCATTATACCTCAAAAGGGCCCCAGCTGAAACTAAGAATAATTGGGGAAACAAACAAGAGTGATGTTTTCTTTCTGAACCTGGTTCTAGCACAAGGGTGAAGGACATAGACACAGAGAACAATCAACTTCTACCAAACCAGATATCTAGAGATACAGAGGCTCCCAAGACCTTATCACTGAGGTAGACCTAAAATGAACCCAACATGGCTCAGGGAAATTTACGGAAGAGGGGTTAGAAAGTATGTCAGAGCCAGACGTTGGGTCATGATACACAGAGGCATTTCCACCTTCCCATAACTGATGGCTAACCCCATAATTCAAGAACCATATACCCCAACAAGGAGGGTCCCTGTGGAAGGGGGAGGACAGGGAGGAGGCTAACAAGGGTACCAACTTCCCTGTATTCACTGAGTACAAAACTTATTTAATAAACTTTAAAAAAAGTCTATCTACCTAAAGAAGCTAGGCCTAAAATAATAAAAATATGCTAGGCCATTGTTTAATATCTAATTATTGACAACTTCCATAATTATAGACAATAAACCATGATAATTTCTTCCCCCCACTTTCTCCTTCACTACTCCACTCTCCATCATATCCTCCACCCCTATCATTCTCTCTTTTATTTTCATGTCATCACCTTTTCTTCCTGTTATACTGTGAGATCATGGATACCCAGGACATTCTTTGTCTGGAAGAGTGCATTGTAAGGAGTCCAATCCTTCCCTTGGCTCTTACTTTCTTCATGACACCTTTTCTGCAATGGATCCTGAGCCTTGGAAGATGTGATAGAGATGTTTCAATGCTGAGCACTCCTCTGTTACTTCCTCTCAGCACCATGGTGCCTTTTGAGTATTCCCAAACCTCACTTCCATCTGAAAAGAAAAGCTTCTCTAACAAAAAATGAAAGTAGCATTAATACATGGCATGAATATTAAGAAAAAAACACTTACCTTGCAGTTTGGTGATCATAGTATATGCATTTAGCCAGACACCAACAGGCATTACGCTCCTAGGGCTCATAACTTCCTCCACCAGAGGTTTTCAGTAACAAGTATTTATTCCCTCCTGTGGAGTGGGCATCCAATCCAATCAGAGAGCATTTGGATCCTCCCACAGACATGCCACTATTGCACCCATTGGCTTATTTGGCCTGGCTGGCCCAACTTAAGGCTTGCAGTGTCCATTGTTGTTTATCTTCACTGATGACTTCTCTTTCTCCCATGCAGCTGCATGCAGTATAGCTCTATCCAGCTTTCTGTCAGCTGGTCTATGGGGAGGAGGTTTTTACCTCATATCTAGCAAGATTTCTCAGTGATCTGGCAGCCCAAGTATGTGGAGTCTTCAACAATATAGGCCACTTTAGAATATGTTTCATGGCATAGTCTACCCTTCAGACAACATTAAATTCCAGTTAGCACAATTATTAATCATAATTATCATATTATGATATTATCATATCATAATCATAAGTATCAGATAGATTTTATTAAAAAAACTCATTTTTTAATTTGCAAGCAGAAAGAGAGAGAAAGGGAGAGAGAGAGAGAGAGAGAGGACGGACACACCAGGTCCTCCAGCCATTGCAAATGCACACCAGATGCATGTCCAGTTGTATGTGTCACTTTGTACATCTGGATTCATGTGGCCACTAGGGAATTGAACCTGGAGCATTATGCTTTATAGGCAAGCACTTTAACTACTCAGCCATCTCTCCAACTATTCATATTGACTTTTGATCAACAAATAAAAGTAAAATATTTTATAAATGGAATCTCATCCCCACATAGCACATTGCACATGTTTGTTGGATGCTATACATGGGATTTAATGAATATCTGTCATAGAGTTGATCTGTAGCTCTCCAAAAGCACTGCTAGTTTTTTAGTTAAAATTTTTATATCATTATTAGATGTCTGATATAAAATAGGTCCTTATTTTTAAAAATATTTTAAGAAGTAAAGATAAACTATTTTATCAACTTCAGGCTTATACTAGTCAATTTAGTTCCAAAATTACAGAAGGCTCCAAAACGTATTATTTTGTCTTCCTTGTGTAATTTAATAAACTCTTTGAGCATAAGATATTCAGTTCACATGTTCTTATCTTCAAAGATCCTCTTCTTCTTGGCTTCCCTCATATCGTGATCATACTACAGTCTAAGTAGTCATTGCAACTAAAAAAAAAATTTTAAACTACTATCTATCAACAACAGTTCTGTGTTACTCCACAATTTAGCTATCCATCAAATCTTATTTGAGTATACCTGTGATATAGCTATTGGACAGTCTATCTGTTTTGATCCTGGCTTCATTATTATCAACTGGACAAGTTAAATCATCTTCCAGCTACCTGTGACACAGATCAAAATATAATACACATTTTTCTAAGTTGTATTCAATTTTTATGACTTTTAAATATATATACATATATACACATTTACTTTCTCTCATGATCTTATTTTCTTTTGAGGGGAGCAGGGTATATCAAGAGACTACTATGTGGAAATGTAAAGGAGGAAAAAGAGGAGCAACAAAATTCTCTATAGACTGATGACAAATAAGATGCTTTGGGGGAGGCTATAAGTAGAAAATGATGCTCTATCCTCCGCACAGCTGAGCCACATCAATGTAAATTGCTTGGCATATAGGCCCAACACTATGATACTGAGTAGACTTCAGTAAACTTGACCTCACTGAGAGGCCCTGTTAAGCTTGGCCACATTCTAGCTATAGGGTGATTCAATATTTATAAAGCCTTTTTTTTTTGTTTTATCAGTTTCTGGTTCTAGCATCTTACTCCTTTCTTAGAAAGTTTTTGAATTTGAATATATATTGAATATATGTTTTGTGCCATATATAATGGCATTTCCTTGTCTGCTTGTATTTGACCTCTTATTACAATTTTAATTAAATGAATTAAGTACTTTTCTGCCCTTATTCTCTTATCATTTGGATTATGTCTACTTTCAGATTTCTTTTCAGCTTTACAGGCCATGCATTTCTTGTATCATGCCAACATCCACATGTTTCCCAACAATGTACAGTTGATTCCAAGGCCATTTAGGTCCCTTCACCTTCCCTGTGTGACTCATCTTGTCCTCAATAGGATTATAGTGAGGCTCAGTGGGAAGCAGGTAATGTTTCTTCACATTGAAAGGACATGTCTTGCATTTTGTAAATCGAGTGTCCAGAGAATACCTCACAATGCCCACACCTGTTTCCTACTACATTGTAGACTTTATTAGCATGTATCTTAATGGAGTGCATTTAATGCTTACTCTTTGATACTTACTCAATGAATTGAAATCTGTCTAAGAAAGCAGACTGTAAGAAAAGATTTTAGTGTTTTCTTATAAGTCATTTTATTTTATTTTTTTTCTCTTCACGTTTTTTATTAGTTATGTACACAGTATATACGGCCATATCGGTACCCTAATTAGCCTGCTCCCTGCCCTCCCCACTCTGTAGGCACCCTCCTCGTTGGGGAATATGGGTCATGAATTGTGGGGTTAGCCATCAGTTATGGGTAAGATAAAAATTATTGAACTGATCAGATATGATTACAAAATACTTCCAAAAGCATGTTAAAAAACAACATGCTTATAGTATGGTGCTGTATAAAATCAAACCTTTTATTTATGCTCCAAAAAAAAGGAAAGAAAAGAGAAACCTTTCCATGGTTTGATTTTTTTTAAAAAATATTTACTTATTTATTTACTAGGAGATACAGATAAAAGAGAGAGAGATTACAGGACAGAGAGAATTGGTACTCCAGGGCCTCTTGCCACTTCAAACAAACTGCAGATATATTTGCCATTCTGTGCATCTGGTTTTACTTGGGTACTGGGCAATCAAACCCAGGCTGTTAGGCTATGAAAATAAGCACCTTTAGTGACTGAGCCATTTCTCCATCCCCTAAAGTTTGATTTTTAACGTTCAAAAAATTCTTGATTGTATTTTACTTGAACGTGGAAGTACTATATCAACTGTAATGCATTTGAGGTTTATAAATCCATTACAGTACTAACCCATTTTAAAGTTCAATGTAATAATTTATATAAAATTGTTTTCATATGTAATTATACATGCATATAATTATCAGTATTATACTTATGTGGAGACTAAACTTTAGCCTATTTAGACTCAAAATTGTAGACCATATCCCCCATTAGTAACATTTGTTTATCTGAGGTTTATCTTGTTTTGCATGGGACTGGAATTTCTTCTGTAAGGCCATGGATGGAATTTGTTTATCTCCACTAACTTGGGGACTATAAATTATAGTAGGTGTCTCATAATACCACGGAATAGAAGCCTTAATCTTGATCAAGTTTATCAGTTATCAGTAAACAACCTCATTTTTACCATCATTACATCTGAATGTTGATTGATGACAGATTTTTTTTGCACCTTCTAGTAATTTTAGTTTAATTCTATACTCAGTTTAATCACTTTTTTATGTATTGCTTTACTTACTTTTACTTATTCTTTTGTATTACATTTTGCCTATAATCTTAGAAGAATCTGAACAAATATTATCTTTTTTTAAATTTGTTAATACTCATTTGATTTTGAAATATATATACAGAGAAGAAATGGGATAGATTCCACACTTGAAAATCACCAACCAGGTATCTTTCAGTAATTGTAAAAATTTACTCATACACATACTTGTTATTATACAGAGGGGATCACAAGTTCTCTCTAAAGACTGATGAATTTTTCCAAGTTACTATTTTCATGAAACAAAGATATTTATATTTTTGGAAATTATATACTATTCTGAACTGAAATTTGTATTTCAGAGATGAGGATGTAGAGTTTTCAATCATATTATATGAATAACTATGCTATATATGAATTTGTTAAAACTGATTTCAATTATACATTTTTGAGATCAGATTAGTACTGTAGAGAAAAAATCCTCTCATCTATTTTATATTTAACACTATATGGATATAATTAATTTTTAGGCTTTAAATATGTCTGTAAGAGTAATGCATCTTTACCTGCTACAAAATCTTGCAAACCAAATACCTTGGTTTATATGAAGTTGAATTCAACCACCACTTATGAGTGCCAGATGGACTCAGAATGAACTGTCTGCCTTTGTATTCCCAACAGTAAGCCTTCTGCCAAATTTAAAGTAAGTTAATGAAACTTGCTTACTGAAGGGAGACTGTGGCATTAACATTTGGCAGGTATTATTTGTCACCCACTGAAGGTTGTACTTAGACTTTTATTTTACCATGTGTGCTATGTTTAGAGACAATACAATCAAGAGCATAACTATGACATTTTTATCCAAGCTATTATTTAAACATCTTATTATCTCAAAGATTATCACTATTCTACTCAAGACTTTACACTAAAGTTTGCATTATGTGCTTAAAACTGAAATGTTTGATTTTACCTATTTAGCAATGTGCATATTTTGTAAGGATTTAATTATTAAAAATAATTAGAATAGTATAAAAATCCACAGCATGTTAGAGTTTATAAATAAAAAATAAAAAAGAGTTTAATATTCACAATAATATAATTCATAATCATAAAATGTTTGTTATCTTCATACTACACAAGAGAATGAATTCAGTGATTGTCTAGACATATGTGTAAGTGAAAAATTATTCTTCATTAAAAGGCTTAATGTTCTAAATTTAAACATAGACAAGACCATATTAAATTCAGAAATGACATACTTTTATTATAGAGCAAAAATCCTTTACCTTTGTATGAGGGAGGCTTTTATGCAGGTGACTGCATTCTAGGATTGGCAGAAAGAATAATTTGTTTGGTTCCTTTCAACCTTTACAATGCTATTGGCTTTGGTAACACATATATGCATAATTTTCTATGCTATATTGTCTTTGTAATTGTTCCTTTAGAAATTGAATTTTTCTAATATATTTTACATCATTGCCTGTATACTCATAGTTAATTGCTTTCCACATGCTGTCTTTGTGTATGGAGTAATGGTTCATCTTAATTGTCAGCTTGACTGGACTTGGGATCACCTAGAAGATGGTAATGTACAATATTCAGTGCATCTATAAAGACATTCCCACAAGGTTTTAAATTCTTTTACTATTTTTTAAACATAGTTTCTAGTGTATTTTCTTCCCCAGTCACCATTTTCCTGCAGGCCCTCCTCAGTAAGATTCTTGCTGTTCACTGTGGGGTAATTAGGGCCTCTGTCTGGGCTGGGGTTGGGGTGGAGGAGATGAAGGGGACATGCAGCTCTTAAAATATTCCCACTGACCCTCTTCCACAACAGTCTCTGAACCTTCACAGGTGTGTTATCAGTTGGTGTTGACTTCTCTGTACCCTCTTTATTTCTGTTATGATGTGTTTGGGTTCATCACAGAGTTTATTTATTTATTTTATCCAGAATGTGGATTTAGGGCTAGTATTGGGAGCAATATTTGTGTAGCTTCTTCCTCTGTAATTTCTCCCAGACTCCACTAAATGTGGTAGAGGTGGCACATCCTGTGAGCCCTCATCTCCCTTCACTTGTGTTGATGGATCTTGGATCTCCACAGTATTCTCTGTCATCTGTAAGATAACATATTCTCTGACAAAGGTTGAGGGCAGCTTTCATTAAAGGGGATATGGTTAGGAGCTTGAGAGACATTTTGATGAGGATACACACTCGGTTTATACACAGAACACTGGGGTCTTCGCTTTGGGTAATGTGATTTTCCTGGCCATGTGTTGCTGACCTGGTTCTGAGTACCCCAGTTATGACTTGTTTCCCACTGAGTGGGACTCTGCAAATGAACTCCAGATGCATGTGACTCTTTGTGCATCTCGCTTGCATGGGTACTGAGGAATCCAACCTGGGTCGTTAGGCTTTGTAGGCAAGCACTTTAATCAAAAAGTTGTCTCTCCAGCCCATGTTTGCTATCTTAATCAGGATGATAATTTCAATATGGATTCATTTGGTAGAGCTTATCCAACTGTATACTTGTGTGCACATTTTATTGAACTTTAACTATACTTCCAAAGCATTGATATGCTTCAATATTATGCTATATATTCTTATTTTCCTTCAACTTTGTATTATTCAATTTATTACATTTTATTTACAGTGTTACTTTTGATAAATCTGCCATAGTTTTGATGTTCAACAAGTTAATTTGACTGCTTGCTCAAAGAAGATTTTAAAGTAGTTTCCTTTTTATTTGAGATTACCACATTTAATAAAATGTATTTATGTATTGGGAATTTTCTTTTTTAATTTTATTATTTATTTTTATTTTTGTACTCAGTGAATACAGTCAAATTGATACCATTGTTAGGCTTCTCCCTGTCCTCCTCCCTCTATAGGGACCCTCCTTGTTGGGGTATGTGGGTCGTGAATTGTGGGGTTAGCCATCAGTTTAGGGTAGGAGGAAATATTTATGTGTATCATGACCCAACGTGTGCCTCTGACATTCTTTCTCCCCATCATTTGCAAATTTCTGTGAGCCATGTTGGGTTTTTTTATGTCTGTCTCAGTGTTGAAATATTGGGAGCCTCTGTGTCTCTTGATATCTGGTTTGGTAGGGATTGATTGTTCTCTGTGTCTGTCTCCTTCACCATTGCGCTCGTATCTGGTTCACCAAGAAAACAGCACTCTTGTGTGTTTCCACAATTATTATTAGTTTCAGCTGGGGCCCTTTTCAGGTATGATGGACTGGTTCTCTCCTTAGGATCTGCATCTATATAAAAAAGAGAAGCAGATTCTCTGATGGAGAGTGAAGTTTGCACCATATAAATGTGATAACCATTACTTTTTAGAGAGAGTTTAATAGGTGTAGGCCCACTTATAGTCCACAATTGGTGGGAGCTTGATAGTGGAAAGCAGGCTGAATTTTGGATATGGTTCTGACTTGTTTCCCAGCTCCAACTATGGATTCTGTTCCACTGAGCAGATCAGTTAGCCAAATCAAGAGCAGTTGGTTTCCCATCATGGCTGTGTGCCACTATTGCACTCGTGTGAGCATCACATCAGCTTGTTTGCTGCTAAGTAGATTAGACCATGAGTTGTTTGGACAGATATTGGTCACTCATGGAGCACCTTCTGGCAGTAGAAGCAGTGTCTGGGTTCTAAATATCTTTTAACTTCTAGCCATGTCACTCCATGCTACGTGCCAACAGCATACTGTGTCTTCAGCAGTAGGGTCTTACCACTAACTTTTGGTGGGTCATCAAGTACTCTGACAGAAATCTGTCTTCCTTTGGGAAACCTTGTAGGTCTCTCTGATCAAAAGCTCATTGTGGGTGATAGCCACCTGGTGGTACAGGGATTTACAGGTCAGTGCCCAAGAAGAGAAGGAAGAAAAAGAAATGATATATAAGAGAGATAGAGAGATGAGAGTAAAGAGGAAGACAGAGACAGAGAGAGAGAGAGAGAGAAAGAAAGAGAGAGAAACTGAAATAGGAGATAAAGGTCAGTTTTTATTGTACCCTCTCCAGAGCCCTGTGAATCAGGTGATCCCTCTAAGGGCCTGGTGAAGTTTCAACCATTTGTTCTGTCTTTTAGGATATAGAGTTTTATGGTACCATTGCATTTTGGTCCAGTTTTGTGTTCCCCACTCCTTCCCTTATCTTCCCCTCTCTCCCTACCCTCCCTAATGTCCAGTTCTTGAGATGCTTGCTAGGTATGGGAGCAATTTGGGTAGATTCTGGTTAGGAGCTGTAGATGAGTGAGCCTATGTGGTAATTATCTTTCTGTGATTGGGTAAGTACACTGAGAATGATCCAATCTATGTTCACCCATTTTTCTTCAAATTTCATTGTGTTGTTTTTCCTTACTACTGTGTAGAAGTCCAATGTGTAGATATACCACATCTTAGTTATCCATTTGTCTAATGATGGATTACAGGTCTTAACTATTAAGAATTGAGCAGCTATAAACATGGTTGAGAAAATCTCTCTGAACTGAAGCATGAAGCTTTTAGGGTACATGCCTATTAAAGGAATTACTGGGTCTGTTGGTTCCTCTATATTCAGCTTTTTAGCAGTTTCCATATTGCTTTCCAAAATGGTTGCACCATCTTACATTCCCACCAACAGTGGATGAGGGTTCCTACTTCTCCACATCATCGTCAGCATTTATTTTCATTTTATTTTTTAATGTTTGTTAGCCTTACTAGGATAAGGGGGAAACTCATAGTTGTTTTCATTTGCATTTCCCTAATGATTAGGGATGATGAACATTTTGTTAAGTGTGTGTTTGCCATTTGTATTTCTTCCTCTATGAACTTCCTGTCTAATTCTTTGCAACATTTTGTGAGTGGGATGTTTGAGTTTTTATTATTTAGGCTTTTGAGTTCTTTGTAGATTCTAGAAATTAGGCCTCTGTCAGTTGGATAGACAGAAGATATTTTCTCCCATTCTGTGGGTAATCTGTTGGCACTGCTTATTGTATGTTTGTCTGTGAAGAAACTTTTCAGCTTTATAAGATCCCATTGGTTGAGTGATTGTTTAAGGTCCTGTGCTACTGGGGTTTTGTTCAGGAAGTCTTTTCCCATTCCTATATCATGGAATGTTCCTCCTATATCTCCTATATTTTGTTCCAGTAGTAGCCTAGTTTTTGGTGTTATGTTGAGATGTTTGATCCATTTGGACTTGATTGTTGTGCATGGTAAAATGTGTGAATCAAGTTTAAGTTTCTTGCATATGGTTATCCAGTTTGACCAGCACCATCTGTTGAAGATGCTGTCTTTCTTCCAGCCTATGTTGTTAGGGCTTTATCAAATATCAAATATCAAGTAGCTGTAGTTACTGGACCCAAAGTCCAGTTCTCACTTCTATTCCATTGGTCTATACTCCTGTTTTTATGCCAGTACCATGCTGTTTTTGTTACTAAGGGTTTGTAATATAGCTTTAGATCAGGTATGGTGATGCTTCCAGAGGTGTTGCTTTTGCTGAGGATATGCTTAGATATCAGAGTCTGTCTGCTTTTCTGTATGAATTTTGAAATCATTTTTTCTATTTCTGTGAAGGACAATGTTTGGATATTGATTGCATTAAATCTGTATATTGCCATTGGTAGGATTGCCATTTTCACCATGTTAATTCTGCCTATCCAGGAGCATCAGAGGTCTTTCCATTTTCTCAAGTCCTCCTCAATTTCTTTTTTTGAGTGTTTTTAATGTTTTCATTGTATAGATCTTTAACTTCCTTGGTTAATGTTATTCCAAGGTTTTTTT
Source organism: Dipus sagitta (assembly GCA_036346955.1). Taxonomy (NCBI): domain Eukaryota; kingdom Metazoa; phylum Chordata; class Mammalia; order Rodentia; family Dipodidae; genus Dipus; species Dipus sagitta. The sequence continues at coordinate 85,547,263 of CM070771.1, read as the reverse complement.
TTTTTTTTTTGTTCCTGCTATTGAAAATGGGACAATGTCACATATTTCTTTCTCTGTATATTTTTCATTTGCATATAGAAAGGCTACTGATTTTTGTTTTTTTTATTTTCATTTTATTTTTTTAAACATTTTTTTTGGTTTATTTATTTATTTGAGAGAGACAGAGAGAAGGAGGCAGAGAGAAAGAGAGAGAGAGAGAGAGAGAGAGAGAGAGAGAATGGGCGCGCCAGAGCTTCCAGCCTCTGTAAACGAACTCCAGATGCGTGCACCCCCTTGTGCATCTGGCTAACGTGGGTCCTGGGGAATTGAGCCTCGAACCGGGGTCCTTAGGCTTCACAGGCAAGCGCCTAACCGCTAAGCCATCTCTCCAGCCCCGCTACTGATTTTTGTACATTGATTTTGTATGCTGGTACTTTGCTGAAGGAGTTTATCACCTTTACGAATTTTGGAATGGAGACTCTTGGGTCTCTTACATATAGAATCATGTTGTCTGCAAATAGACCTAACTTAACTTCTTCCTTTCCAATTGTATCCCTTTTATTTCTTTCTCCTGTCTTATTGCTTAAGCTAGGACTTCCAGTATTATATTGAAGAGCAGAGGTGAGAGTGGACACATCAGTCTTGTTCCTGATCTCATTGGGATTTCCTTCAGTCTCTCTTCATTAAGTATTATTTGGGATTTAGGAGCTCTATACATAGCCTTTATTGTACTGAGATAAAAATCGACCATGCCGATTCTCTGCATTGTTTTGATGCTTGTCAGCCATCCCATAGTCCTTGCATCTCCTTTGGATCGCTACTGCAACACATGTATCATCCTCATGGATCCATAAGGCCTCCACACAGGTACTCCAACAAGCCTACTTCACACTTCCCATGGCTATTTTCAAAATGTAAAATGCTGTTGCAAATTCACTGACCCTCTTTTTCCTGCATTTTATAATCCATAATACCAGGTGGGCTACCAACTTGTTAATCAAAGGAGGAATAAAAAAGACTGTGAGGAACAGGACACTGCTTTAGCATTCAGGCCCCTTCAAAATAATCTGTATTCTTCCTGTTGTTCAAATGGAGGTCAGCTGGACCAATCTCAATGAGTATAATCTCTCAAATCATTGCAGGTAAATGGGCAGCAGTTTCGGCCCAAAGATTTTATTTCTTTCTGTGCCACATCCCTCTCCTACACCAGTACATTTCTATGCAATGCAACCCTGCATATGTTCTTGGGGTACGGGCTTAATAGGAAGCCTCTCACAAAAAACTGCTTGTAGCTCAGTCCCTTTCTCACCCTCATAAGCCAAATCTAACAGCTCATAGTTATTAACTGCATTCAGGTCTTTTCAACTCTTATCAGAATGCTCCATAAAGCTATACTTACAGCACTGCAAGGAGCCTCTTAGGCCTAGATTTCAAATTCCTCCTGCAAAGCAGTTCCAAAAGGTCAAAGCCACAGAATCAGGTATCTAGCAGCAAGACATCACTTCTCAGTACCAATATTACTGTTGCAGTCAGCTTCATGTTACTGGCAGAAAACATCAAACCAAGAGCAGCTTGTGGGAGAAAAGGATTTATTTTGGCTTACAGACTTGAGGGAAGCTCCATCATGGCAGGGAAAAATTATGGCACAAGCAGAGGGTGAACATCACCTCCTGGCCAAAATCTGGTAGACGTCAGCAGCAGGAGAGTGCACCAAACACTTGCAAAGGGAAGCTGCCATGACACCCATAAGCCTGGCCCCGACAATATACTGCCTCCAGGAGGATTCAATTCTCAAGTTGCCACCAGCTGAGGATTTAGCATTCACAACACATATGTTTATGGGAGACACCTAAAGCAAACAAACACAGTGCAGAATAACAACTTTTTTAAATGAAAAATATTAAGTTACTACATTTATTCAGATGTCCGGAGGGGTGAGGAAGAATATATGGACTAAGAAAGGGGGATAGATGCATATAAATGGCCCAAGAGCCCATGTGAAAAGTGAGAATGGATCTAAAACTTGAAAATGGATTTGGAGAAGAAAATGCAGAGAGCTACTGCCACTTGGGGGTTTTGAAGGGGTAGAGAGTCCATGTGGAATATGGGTTTTAGAGGGTCCTTATCAGAATTGAAGCCTGGAAGTTGAGGAGAGATGAACATCCCAAAAGAAGGGGCTTTTTCACCTGGTAAGGATCTATATGCAATCTTATTTTGGTGAACTTTACTCTCAGACTCCCCAACAACAATGCCAGGATCAGATTTAAGTTATAGGAAAGGGGGACTCCCTCCCATGAAGGGGCTCAGGTTGTTTATGGCAAAACATATCTAGGCAATTCTTTTAATCAAGGGATAAGGAGAGGTGAGATCCTTCTCTGATCTCTAGCAAAGAGATTGTAGGGCCATACCTAAGGGTATTTCTGCTTTTTACTTTTAGGGTCACCATAAATTACCCAACTCTCTCTGCCTACTAAAACTACCTGCCTTCCTCTCATCCCTACCTTTCTTCAACACTCTAACTTCTGTTACAGGCAAGAGGGCAATGATGTCAGTCTTAAACTACTTTCAGCTGAACAAAGTCATAACAATATAGCAGTTGGAGGCTCTCCCATGTTGAGGGTTGGGGCTATCTAAAGGCCTCACAGAAATCTGTGAGTTTTTCACATGTTCCATTACCTTCATAAATTTTTTGACCTGGTATAAAAAAAAGACTGGAAATTAGTGACATAAGTATTGGAGCATATCTCAAAGCCTGGGAAGTTTAACATTGTGAGATAGGAATGGTTGATATTCCTGTCAGAACTGGTGAGTGATTAGCATTTAACAGGTAATCAAAGGGGCCCATATAGATGAAGTTAGATTGCTGTATGACCATATAAGTGCCAGCTGCCTATAAATGAGAAGAGATGAAATTAAAACAGCAGTTGAATATATAAGGTCCAAATATAAACAAAATAACTATGAAGATTATAATAGGTATAATAGTTTTCCACCATGCTAATCCTGAGGTCCAATTTGATCACTGTTCCATGAATGGCATTTTAGAAATTAACATGGTCTAAATCTGTTCCTCTAGGTCTTGTAAAGTAGATGAGATGTTAGCTAAATTACCAGTTATATGTTTATATGAGTTAATCTTGATAATGACACATGTACTACCTTGGGCTGTTGTAAGGATGTCCAAAGCCATTATATTTTGTTAATTGCCTTTCTTATCATTTTAACTTCACAATTCAAAAGGAAGATTCCCTCAGCTGTGTCATTTAAAGCCTTTTGAGTATATATAGTGAGAGCTTCTATGTTCCAGATGACATCTTCTAAACCAATACATGCAATAAAAATCAAGACTAAATGATTGGTCCTTTTATAAAACACTCCTACTATATCTACTATCCTTCTTTCCTTCATGCCTTAAAATTGGTTTCTCTAAGGGTTTTACTTGTCACTCTTGCATGCAAGGAAATAGTATAGTGTACTTTCCAATCCATCCTGGGGGTACCTAGGGACAAAGGGTTATACCATGGGTGCCATAGGGGGCGGCCCCGAGTAATTTTGACCTCATGACCCACTCAGTAGCAAATCATCTTAATGGTTGGAGGGTAATATGTTTTGGTCTAAGTCTGAAGATACCCATCCTAGGTAATGAATATTACTTAGATATTTTGAGTGAGTATGGTTTATTTTTTCCCAGTCTAAGGAAGTCTTTTGACTTAAGTGACCTTTTATTGGAGTCATCCACATATGTGTATCCTAGATTTGGAAATAACCATCCTGATATATCGGATTGTTCTCCATCATCATGGAGCTAATACCATGGGAGAAGGGACCAAAATACATTAGTAGGACATTTTTGGCCTTCTGTTTTGAAAAGCTCTTTCTGTGTTCCTGTTTCTGGTAGATTTTATAGGCCATTGAGAAACATCTCATCTAATAACCTATAGGAAAGTAGGAAAGGTAGCTCTTTCCTGGCTCATATATATCTAAATGGTTCCTTTCATCTCCATGGTATAGTCTGGTATATTCTCTAGGCATCCTTGATGGTTGTCTTACTTATGGAGCTTGTAACATAATCAAGTACCTTAACTCAGTTTACCCATTTTACCTTTTCTGTCTAGTGAGAAATTCTATCAGACAGAGGTGATATTCAGAAGAGAGGAAACATGAAGAATAGCAAAATAATATGCTATATGTCATGCTCTTTTTCCTTGTCAGAGACAAGACACAATTGTCCATTTTGTTTCTGGATAAGGCCTGGAGGAGACATGGCTTAACCTTGCTTGGGGTATGAGATCAAGGAGGGGACAAGGTCTCATTCTAGGTCAGGCTAGCTTGGAACTCACTGTGTAGTCTAGCTGACCTTGAAGATATGATGATCCTTCAAACTTAGACTCCCAGGTGCTGGGTTTAAAAATATCATGCTATTCTTTTATTAAAAAAAATACTTTTTATGTATTTATCCACACATAGAGACAGAGAGATAGCGAATGGCACAAAAAAGGAATGGGCACACTAGAGGCTCTTGCCACTGCCAATGAACTCCAAATGCATGTACCACTTTGTGTATCCCAGCACTTGTAAAGTAGAGGTAGGAGGATCATGATGAGTTTGAGGCCACCCTGAGACTGCATAGTGAATTCGAAGTCAGCCTGGACTAGAGAAAGACCTTAACTCGAAAAACCAAAAAAAAAAAAAAAAATCAATTGTGTTTGTGCTGGAGAGATAGCTTAGCAGTTAAGTTACTTGCCTGCAAAGTCAAAGGATCCAGGTTCAATTCCCCAGGACTCATTTAGGCCAAATGCACACAAAGGGACACAAGTGTCTGGAGTTTGTTTGCAGTGGCTGATGGCTCTGGTGCACCCATTCTCTCTCTCTCTCTCAAAAAAAAAAAAAAAAAAAAAACTTTAAGAGCCTTAAAAAAGAGAGAATTCAATTATTTAAAAGCAAAATAGAAACTCTATTCTTTTCTTAAATATGTATAAATTTTATATCAAATATAAACTTTTACACAGTATATCTGGGTAAGAAAATTTGAATTCTTCATATAGATAAGCAAATAGACTTTTAAAATTATTAAAATGAATTTGAAGCAAGTATCTTGGGCATTAAAAACATGTGCACTTTTTTCTGTGGAGATAGCTTCAATGGTTAAAGGTGTTTGCCTGCAAAGCCTACCAGCCCAGGTTCAATTCTTATAGTCTCTGATGAAAAGTTGAATGGGCATTTATTTAAACATATAGAGCCTTGTGTGCCTTCTTCCCACATGCAAATAAATAAATAAATATAAAAAGGTAAATAATTATGTGCTTTCAGGCTAAAGATCATTTTAGCTTAAAAAGTTTTCCAATTCTATATTTGTTTGTATAATATAAATATTTATATCCAGATGTACAAATTTTCCATAGCAGTGCATTTATTAAGTGGCTTATTTGGAAATACTTGTTTTATAATATTTTTTTCAGGAGAAGGATTGGTTTTTCAGGGAACTGTTAAGTCTGTATAATCTATCTCACAGCATCAAGTACAGGTAAACTATAATAATCCTGTGCCCATGGAGCTTCAAAGTATGCAATGAATTACATAGAGTTCAAGCTGACAGACATAGACAGCAGCATAACCAACTGCTCACACAATCAAATTAACCTGGGATAATCACCTGCAGTATGTATGGCATTGACTACAAATAACTTCAGTTCACTGAGTGCTTTATAAACTGAAGATACCTGCAGGATTAAAGGGATTCAGTTTTCAAAGCCAAATAATGAAATCCATCTATCAATTTGAAGCAGTTTATTCACTGTGCTGATAAATTTTGTAGAAACTGTGTCAGCATGACTGCAAAGTTAATGCCAGTGAAAATTTTGTTTATAATTTAACCTCAATTTACCCTAGCATCTTGGAGCTTTACTATCAATTGCAATTGCTGCTGACTCTATTGATCAACTTGAAAATTAAAGAGCAAATGAAAACATTTGAATAGTGACATCAAACATCCTTTGCTAGAGATTGTTTCATTAACTCAGGCAGGAGATATAAAGTTAACATATGCTATTGTTCATAGTAGAATACAAAAATATAGGATAGTAAAACTCTTGATGATAACTACTTACATTTCCTTAACACTTAATAATATTCACAATCCTCTAATATATAATTTGTTGAGTTTGCTAATAACTGCACAAAAGTCTGAATTGGAGGGCTTCCTGCACAAGCATGAGAGCCTGTGAGTGTCTGAGAATGCTGAGTTTTGATTGCCCAGAATCCACATAAACAGCTGGGTGTGGCCATGCACATCCATAACTCCTGTCCTGCAGGTAGCAGAGACTGGAGAATCTGTGGGTCTCATGAAAATGGCAAGTTCAGGAATCAGTGAAAAGACTCTACTTCATGGAAGCAAGTAAATGGAAAAGGGAGGAGGAACACCAGATATTCTCCTCTGGCCTCTGCACACATGGGGTGACAAAATTTACACACACAAGCATACACCATACAATACATTAACACCCCACCTCCAAATTACACCTACTACTCACATTCACATGCAAAATAATGAATTAGAGAAATAATCACAGTTTCTTATACCTCTTTCAACATATGATACATTTGTGCCTTTATCAAATTCACCGCAAAAGAAAGGTCACTCTCATGTCTGTGTTGCCACGATGTCTTACAAAGGCAGTACATGCCTCTGAGATATCATCACACAAAAAAGACATAACAAAATAAGAAAATATTTTTTTTCTGTCTCATCACTGATAGTGTGATTAGACAAAATTAAATCATGTGTTTGTTTTCTCTTGTGTATATATGTGTAGTATTTATGCATGTTTATATTCATACTTTTTTGTGTGTGTGTTTGTCCACATTCATGAGGAAGTCAGAGATTGAGTTTGGGTGGTTATTTGTATCACTTTCCATTTTGTTTGTTGAGATTGGATCACCACTTAAACCCAGACATGAATAGTCTAGCTGGCTAACTGACCCTGGGATCCCTGACTCTTCTCTGACTCTTCTGAGTGTTAGGATTGCAGAAAGGCCCCGATCCCTACACCGCATTTAGGCAGATGCTAGATTCAAACTAAGGTCCTCACATAGCACTTTCCCAACTATGACCCCTTACAGCTGCCATATTTAACTTAACCTCAGGTCATAGTTTAAGATTGATAATTGTTCTATCCCTGGAAGTTAGTATTTCCTGAATAACTACTACATTTCCATTATGCATTAGTTAGCTTTATTTTCAAAATATAACAGCTAGAGAGTGTTATGGATAACACTGTCCAGCTAAGGAAATTAGATTATGATATGTGCCATAAGTTACAGGAAAAGCAAACAAATAAAATGAGCTTCATATGTAAAAGACTAGTTATTACATAAGCCCAAATATTTTTATTGCAATAATCTGCTTCAAAATTACATAATATTAGTATATATATATATATATATATATATATATATATATATATTTTTTTTTTTTAGGTAGGGTCTCATTCTATAGCCCAGGCTGACCTGGAATTCACTATGCAGTCTTAGGGTGGCCTTGAACTTACAATGATCCTTCTACTTCTGCCTCCAGTATGCTGGAATTAAAGGTGTTCATGACCACATACAGCTTGATTTTTTTAATGAATATAAGAATGCTCATGTGATGAAAATTAGCAGTTACCTGACAAAATTAATTAATACTTTGCAAATAAAAAGTGTTTAGGATTGTGAGGCTTTCATAGTCAGATCCTCATGCCTCTTTCTCTTCCTTTTTATAAGCTCTGCTGTAGTAAATACATGACAGGCTACAGCTACAACAATAACATACATGAAAAGTATTTTCCTGGAATATATGACAGTTGGTCTAGGAGACCTTCAATGTTTAGTCTGTGCCCTCATGAGATGCATAGTAAAATACAATATTTATAACCATTATATTTTATGTATTTGTGGAATTGTTCCAATTGTATCTACAGTATCATTCAGTGCTAATATACTCCCAAACCATGGATTATGGTTCAACTGACACAATAGGTTGTAGGCAATCAAGGTCTTTTGTTTGTAAATTCAATCATCAAAACAATGAGTCATTCAAGGATGAAGTCCAGTTGGAAAAAAGATAATAGCTAAATTTTATTATAGTCAATAATTTGGCTTTTGAATTATCATCCATACATTAGGCAAGTTAATTATTCAGCTTTCATACAGAATTCTGTCAATAGGTTTTAAGAAGCTGGATAGTATATATTCATAAGTTTAACTGATCCAGGAGTATTTTAATTTGTCTGCCACCTGTTCTTAAAATCTGCTTTATAAAATCCAGGAATATTTTAAAATTTTTAAATGAAGCCCATTTTACATTTTTCTATATTTGTTGTCAAACGGAATCAGTTTTTCTAAGTATGCAAAACACTAATTAATCAATGTTCTTTAAATTTAAATTGAATTACTAGAAGATTAAAATAATATGTAGATTTCTGCCTTAGTCTTCAAAATTGTAAATTATAGTAGTCACAGTCCCAGATTTTAGCATAGTGAAAAATTGTTGGACAAAGAATAGCTTTTTCTGCCTCTATAGATAGTATGTATCATTCTTTTCCATAGAAAACATTACTTTTTGTTGATTTTATCTGGGCCTCAGAGGAGATAAGTTAACATGAATGTAAAGTTTCTTCTACACCCATCACTAAAAAGGAATATGCAAGATTATATAACTGATTCCAAATGATTTAACTGGAACATATTCACAGTTTCAAATACATTTTGTATAAACTAAAGTACATTGTGTATATCATCAAATCATAAACTACGCTGGAGAGATAGACCCATATACCCCAACAAAGGGGGTCCCTGTGAAGGGGGGAGGACAGGGAGGAAGCTAACAATAGTACCAATTTGACCATATTCACTGAGTACAAAAATTAAAAATAGGGACTTCCGGCCAAGATGGCAACCGCCTAACTGCACCTCACATCCCCAGAAAACAAAGGCAAGACATTAAGGGTTCCTTGGGACTTTTAGGGGAGAGAAATCTCCAATAGATTGCCAGTGGAGGGCACAGAGGGGAAAAAACAGGGAATCTATGATTCCCTCGCGTGCGGGTAGCCCACCCCTCCCTGCAAGCAGCTGCCATACCCGCAGTCCCAGCTTCAGGAAACTCCCCCCCTTACTGTAGGAAAAGAGTCCCAGGCTAACATAGTTCCACTTGCCTCACTGCACAGGGGTGATTGCCCTGCTACCCCTGCCCACGAGTGTCCTTGGCCAGGTTATGCCTGCTGGTCCATTGGAGCTCAGGCTAATTTGATCAATTTGCCCACCAAATGGCGCCACAGTGCTGATCCCTGCTTGTGGAAGTTTAGCGTGCTCCGCCCACTTGCTCACTTACTGCTCCGGCCACATACAGTCACACATGAGCCCAGGCCCATTGCAACACCCAATGCGAGCTCAGACTGTGTCAGTCTTTTGCGCTAGCTCAGGTGTCATCCCCTCCCTGTCTGCCACACCAGCTGGCCGCCATTGTCCTGTTGTGGGGTAGCACAGAATACTTCCAGGTCCCAGTGTTCTGCCACACCAGAGTTCAGGCTGCTTCAGTGCTTGGTGCCTCAGTGTCCCTCCTAGCATGAGCGCAGGCAGCTTTGCCATATTACTGCGTGAGAGTTCAGGCACCTTTGGCGCATTGGCCAGGCAGGAGCTCAGGCAGCTTTGGCAAGTAAGAGCCAAAGCCCAGCCTGCCTTGCAACTGCCTCAGGCTGCTTCAGATTCCCATTATGCTTGAGCCCAGGCTGATCCACACACCTACGTTCCCATGTACCGCGATGGGCAGACCACAGTGCAAAAGAAATAACATGAAAAATCAAATGCAAGAAAATCCGGTAAGATCACCCAGTCCTATAATGAATATCTCTAATCAAAAAATGGAAGAGTCATTAGGATCTGAACACCAAAATGAACTTATGAGCAATGCAACCCTGACCAAGGTACTGGTAGAACTTGCAGAAAATCAAGGAAGGACCAATAATCGTGTGCATGCTGCCATCACTAGACTAGACCTAATAGATAAGAAAATGGAAAGAGATCAAAGACAGTTAGAGATTTGAGGGAGACTGAAAAAAAAGAGGACCTCAAAAATCAGCTGGCAATGCTAAATGAAGTCATACAGAAATGCAAGGATGAATCCCAAGAATCATCAAGATGATCAGAAAATTATGTGAAAAGGGAGCTTGAAAGAGGGGTGGGAATTATACATAGAAAAGTAGTAGAAAATGCAAACCTAATTGAACAAGTCCCAAACTCTTTAGAAGCTCTCAAGAATAGAGTAAGCCATGTGGAGGATATGAACTCTGATCTGGAAGACAAGATGGAAGAAACAGCTGAGAGTTCAAAAATTTCAGTAAGTTCAAAAGTTTCTGTGAACAGAACATGAGGGAATTGTGGGAAAACCTTAAACATCCTAATATCAGGGTCATTGGAATATCCAAAGGAGAAGAAATTCAGACCAAAGGCATGGAGAACATATTTAATGAAATAATTGAAGAAAACTTCCCCAGTATCTTAAAAGAAAGGCCCATCAACATACAAGAAGCCAACAGAACTCCAAACAGACTGGACGAAAGGAGAAACTCTCCAAGATATACTGTCATTAAGACTCTAAACATTGACACCAAAGAGAAAATCCTAAAAGCAGCTAGGGAAACCAGCACACCACTTTTAAAGGTTACCCCATCAGAACTACTCCAGACTTCTCAACGGATACCTTGAAAGGCAGAAGGGCCTGGAATGAAACACTGCAAAGTCTAAGAACCTATGGCTTCCAAGCCAAACTACTCCACCCAGCAGAAGTATCCCTCATAACAGATGGTGAAAGAAAAACTTTCCATGACAAAATTCAGCTTAACAATTATATGAACACAAAGCCGAACCTACAAAGAGTATTTCAGGAAATTTTCCACAGAGAAGAAGCAAATAATCGAACTCAAATATCTACAAGAAGCAAATCACAATAACTAAACTAAGAGTAGGCACAAATAACTTCAAAATCCATGAAAACACCAAGCCACATATACCATCACAATATGGCAGGGATCAAATCAAATCTCACAGTCATTACCCTAAATATTAATGGCCTGAATTCATCCATCAAGAGACACAAGATAACAGGATGGATCAAAAAATTAGACCCCTCAATCTATTGTCTTCAAGGAACCCACCTCACCACTAAAGATAGACACCTCCTCAGGGCGACATGGTGGAAAACAATATTCCCAGCAAATGGAAAAAAGAAACAAGCAGGCATAGCCATATTAATAGTGCATAAAATAGACTTCCAACAAAAAATAATCAAAAAAGACAAAGAAGGCCACTTTCTACTTATCAAGGGAATGAACCATCAAGAGGATATTACAATCATAAATCTGTATGCACCAAACACAGGGGCACCACAGTTCATAAACCAAAACCTACTTGACAATAAAACAGAAATAAGCACCAACACCATCATATTTGGGGACTTCAATACACCATTATCAGTAATAGACAGATGATCCAAACAGAAAATCAACAGGGAAGTAAGAGAGCTCAACACAACCACAGATCGCTTAGACCTAAGGGATATCTACAGAACTTTCCATGCCAAATCCAAAGACTACACATTCTTCTCAGTAGCCCATGGAAAATTCTCTAAAATAGACCATATACTGGGTCACAAAGCCTGTCTCCACATATATAGGAAGATTCACATAATTCCCTGCATGATATCAGATCACAATGCTATATTGCTAGAAACTAATAACAACAGACCCACCAAGATTCCCAATGGCACCTGGAAACTGAAAATCACACTTTTAAACAATAAATGGATAGTGGATGAAATAAAAAAATGAAATTTCAAATTTCTAGTTGAATGAACATGAGAACACATCGTACCAAAACTTATGGGACACAATAAAGGAGGTCCTCAGGGGAAAATTCATAGCACTCAATGCCTTCATAAAAAAAGGCAGAGAGATCCCCAATCAATAACCTAATCATCCACCTAAAGGCACTGGAAAAGCAAGAAAAATCCAACCCAAAGAGCTCCAGAATGAAAGAAATAGTTAAAATCAGAGCAGAAATTAATGAATTGGAAACTAAGAAAACAATTAAGACAGTTGACAAAACAAAGAGCTTGTTCTTTGAAAAAATAAACAAGATTGACAAACCACTGGCCAATTTGATCTACAAAAAAAAAAAAAAAAAAAAAAAGGAGATGCTTCAAATTAACAAAATTCAAAATAAAAAGGAGAGATCACAAAAGACATAAGTAAAATTGGGAGAACCATCAGGACTTATTTCAAAACCCTCTACTCCACAAAACTGGAAAATATGGAGGACATTGATAAATTCCTGGATGCATACCACTTGTCATAGCTAAACTCAGAGCAGATTAATCTCCTAAATGAACCTATTGCACTCATTGAGATTGAAAAAGCAATAAAAACCTTCCCAGAAAGAAGAGTCCAGGATCAGATGGCTTCTCAGCTGAATTCTATCAAACCTTCATGGAAGAACTCAAACCAATCTTCCTCAAACTGTGCCACACAATTAGAAAACAGGTAAAGTGACCCAACTCCTTTTAAGAAGCTAGTATCACCCTATTTCCAAAACAAGCAGGAATGCTAGAAGAAAAGAAGACTACCGACCTATTTGCCTAATGAACTTACATGTAAAGATCCTGAAAAAAATCCTTGCAAACCGAATCCAACAACACATCAAAAGCATGATCCACCTTGACCAAGTGGGATTCATCACAGGAACACAGGGGTGGTTCAACATATGGAAATATGTCAATGTAATACACCACATAAACAAGGCTAAACACAAAAACCACATGATCATTCTGATAGATGCAGAAAAGCACTTTTTTTTTCTTTATTAGTTAGTTTTATATTCAGCAAATACAGTCAGTTTGGTACCATTATTAGGCTCATACGTGACCTGCCCCCTCCCCTTGGGCCCTCCTTGTTGAGGTATATGGGTCATGCATTGTGGAGTTAGCCCACAGTTATGGGCAAGATAAATGTCTCTGCACATCATCACTGAAGCAGATCAAAAATGAACCCAACTTGTCTCAGGGAAATTTTGTGATAGAGGTGGGGGGGGGTGGAGAATGTCAGAGCCACATGTTGGGTCATGATTTGCAGAGACATTTATCCGACCCATAACTGTGGGCTAACTCCAGGATGCATGACCCATATACCTCAACAAGGATGGGCCAAGGGAAGGGGGTAGGTCATGGATGAGCCTAATAATGGTACCAAATTGACTCTATCTGCTGAGTACAAAATTAATTCATTAAAATAAATAATCAAATGAATAAATACATAAATAAAAATTTAAAAATATATGAAATATGGAATACCTGCAAAGTCTATCAGGAATTGAAATTATTTGGTTGAATGGGGTAAAAGTATGTAGCATGACAGGAGCAAAAACAATCAGTGAAACATTTACAAATAAGAAGTGAACACCTAATACAGATATACAATGATGTTTGAGAAGATAATCTGATTATTATGTACCAAAATAAAAATAGTCAAATAAAATTTATGGAAATAAAATTCAATATCTGAAATGAAAAAATAAATATATAAAAAGTAGAGTACCTGTTGATCAACACCTGAGATTTTCTTCTACCCTCTATACATACATGCACACATAGGGCACCTGCACCTACAAACACACATATATCAAGTACACATGCCCATGCATACTTATACATGCACATACCAAAAGATGTTTCACATTTTTCACTGAAAAAATTTAAGGTTGGATTCATAATATATATGAATAAAATATCTGTGACAAATATTAACACAAAAAAACTGGATGAGAAATAAAAATGCACTGTTGTAAAGTTCTCGGATTATAGATTAAGTGGGATATCAGGTCAGATCTCTGTATCCTTCCTAAACAGTTTTGAAAACTCTTGAAAAACATTACATCAAGTTCACAGAGATGGTTCAGTTATGAAAGGCATTTGGTTGCAAAGCCTGCTAGCCAGGGTTCTATTTCTCAGTACCCACATAAAGCCAGATGCACAAAATAGCACACATATCTGCAGTTCATTTGCAGCAACAAGAGGCCCTAGTGTGTTCAAAACCTCTCTCTCTTCCTCAAATAAAAGTAATTTAAAAAATACATGAATACTGAATGCATATGGACTTCTTCCCTTATAAGGTCCCTATACAATTTTTTCTTATAATGGCCTCAAACAGTATATGTTTATGAACATTCCTTTTAATGTCCTTAAAATATAGCGTAATGATGATTTATATATTTTATTATGTTAGGTAACATAAATATACCAGAGATTATCTAATGTGTAGGTTTTATGCAAATGCTATATCATTTCACCTAAGGCTCTTTAGCATCTTAGGATGTTTAGTGTTTATGTTAAACTTGGAATAAATCTTTTACAAATAATGAAAGAGAACTTTAATTTGAAGGTTAATAAAAAGTTAATAAATATTGTGAACATGATACCAACAACTAATAAGAAAATGCATGTATATAGGCCATAAGCCAATGGAGGATCTAAAGTGGAATAATTAGCAAAATATTCAATTCATCAAAATAAGAGAAGAAATGATGAAACAGAAAGCTAAATTAGACAAGTAGGAAAGAAATGATGACAGTTGTGCAGCATACCATATCCATAACTATTTTACATTGAAAAAAGTCTAAGTTCACTAAATGAGGATTTTTTCAGTTTTGACTGAAAGAAAGCCAAATTTTTACTTATTATTGTAAGTGTAAAGACATAATTAAGAGAAAAAAAATAAAGGCACTGTAACATTAGTAGTTAAAAGCTGTTTGGGTTTAAATATTGGGTTGAAAGATTTAAAACATTATAAATTATTAATAATTTTCAACACAATGTAAAACCAAACTTTAAGAAGAACTGATAAAATATTACTTTTTATGCAAATTGATCCTTAGAATCCAAGGAAAGTCAGCAGTGTATGCTCATCCAAGGCCAGAGAATGAATGGCCCATAAGCTTCCAGGTCAACTTGTCTTGTGAATATAGTGGTGAATAAGAGTCCCTGACTCAAACAAGGTAGAAGGTAAGTATGGATCCCCAAGACTGCCTTTGACCTACACAAACATGGTGGCATGCTTTGGTACACCCATGCCCAAACAGGCATGTAAAGGCACACACACACACACACACACACACACACAGACACAAACACACAAATTCTTAAGATAAGATAGATAAAAGAAAACTTGAATACAACAATTTATGTATTTGGGGCTGGTGACATGGCTCAGAGGGGAAAGCACTTGCAGTAAAAGTATGAATACCATGGTTCAGATCTCCAGTGCACATGCAACCCTAGTAACCTGGTAGTCATGTACAATCCTATTGCCCAAGAGGATTGCCAGTGTAAGTTGGCTAGCTAGACTAGTTGAATCAGTGAGCTGTAGGCCCAAGTGAAAGATCAAGGAAGTGATCCAGGAAAATACCTGACAATAACCTCTCACCTCCATATGCATACACATTGACATGCACCCACACAAACATAGGCATGCACACATGCATATGAACACACACACAGCACAGACAGATAGATGTACAGCAGAAAAATATACAGTTGTACCTAGAGATGTTAATGTTCTTCCTTAAATTGTAGAGGGAAAAAACCTGACTGCTTTTATACTCACAAAACACAATCTTTCCCCATACGGCACATGGACTGTTTAACAAGAAAGACTTTGCTCCAGGCTATTACAAAATCTCAACAATACTGTATTTCAGTGTTCAACAAGAATATCATGCTTTAGATGACTGGGGCCTCTAGCTTATGGGAAGTGGTTAACCCCATTCAGGGATGATTATAAACCACTTTATTTAAATATCTGAAATAAAGAGAATTGCTTTACTAATATCCAAGGATCCTCTAAATCCAAACAAATTCACCATCAAGATTAACTACGACATTTGTACTCCTTGAAACCCAACATCCAAAAAAAAAAAAAAAAAACAAGAAAATTTCCTTAACCCATAGTGTTGTACCCTGGCTTCACCCTGTCCCCCAGAAGGCTTTTGTGTTTATCACATAAAGCAAACTGTATTCAGGCCAATGCCATTATTCACCATAGCCTTAACAGTCCCAACATGGATCAAAATTTCATATTCAAAGTCTCCTTCTGCCTCGAAGTAAACTCCTAGTTGTGTCCCTTTGAAAAATCCATAAACAAGATGCATATAAAAGGACACATTGTAATCATTCCCATTTCAATGGTATTGAGGAAGTAGAAAGTAAGAATGGAGAAGCAGTAACACTCATAGCCAGTGATAATTTCATGCGTGACATCTGGACCTGAAAGGGCTTTGTCATTTCAGCTCTTATTGCTTTGCCATTGTTTTGACTCCAAGACCTTTCTGGAAATGAACTCATGTGCTTTAAGTAGTATGTCTCGAAAAGAGCTAGGCACTTACCATATAATAAAATCCTTCGAACTGGTTTTTCCAGTAGTAATCTTTTAGTACTGACATTTTTATATAATTATCCCCCAAACTTTGTTTGATTGTTAACAATTTATCTTGCAAATTTTGTGGGACAACACTGACTGATTTCACACTTAGCAGCATTTAAAAGGAAGTCGGTAAGGATTCCATGGGGCAAGTCCCTCCTTAGGGAGAAAAATACTGACTGTACAGTTGTAATTTTAAATGAAAAGATTTAAGGTTGTTTAGTATGAACTATTGGCAGTAAAGTTGTTTTAAACCATAGAAGCTCCAGATTTTTCTGGATAATAAACTGTGAGTATAATAACATCTGGACCCACGACTATTTAAATCTACAACTTGTGGATGCTGAGAAAATGCCATTGATCTTTCTGGCAGACACCCTTCCTGTTTAAGGGTGAGTAACCTATGAAATTGATAGACATTCTTCCAAAGATTATGGTAAATTATTTGGCATAGGGGACATTATATCAAGGATATGTCATTTAAAAGTTGAGTTTTTGTTTAATGACATCAAAAGAGGCACTCAAACATTTGAAGCATGGAGAGATTTGATATACCTGCTGACAAAGAAGGTGGGCAGCTCTAGTAACATCAGATCACATGCTTGCAAAATCCTGTAGAAATGACTGGAAAGTATGCTGGAGTTCCTCATCCATCAATTGAGCAGTGCAGAATGGCCTCCTCTCAGGTGAGGCTTCCAATTAGCAGTTTCCTCCACAGATACATATTTTAAGGTACATAACAGAAAATTTAATCATTTTGTTGTTAATGTGAATATTACTAATATGACTTTATTTCTTGTTTTTTTAATTAGTTATGTACACACTGTGTATACAGGCATGTTGGTAACATTGTTAGCCTTCCCCCCTGTCCTCCCTCCTCTGCAGGGACCCTCCATATTGGGGAATTCCACAGATATTTTATAACATGGAATATTCAATAGTGACCTCGGCAACAGTTAAGACTGGAGGGGAAGGGGAGTTAGTCTGGGAATGGTTCACATTTCACCTGTTCCAAACAACAGGATATGTGTGTTCCATTCACACAAATTTGTGCACAGTGTATATTTGGGACCTGGTATGCTTGCAAATTTGTTTGAATATGCTTAACCTTGTAGGCAGCTAAATAGTTTTCCAAAGAGTTGCATTCAGTGAGGGTCACAGCAGTAGTATATATACATACATGTAATTTTTGTCAATAAAATATTACTTTGTGGACTTTGGTATTTTTATGAGAATATAGTAAGAATAAAACTATTTGGGGGGCTGAAGAGATTGCTTAGTGGTTAAGGTGCTGGCTTGCAAAGCCAAAGGACTCAGGTTCAATTCCCCAGGACCCACATAAGTGAGATGAACAAGGTGCTGCTTGTGTCTGAAATTCCTTTGCATTGGCTGAGGGCTTTAACATGTTCCTTGTTTCTCTCTCTTTCTCTGTCTCCCTCTCTTTCAAATAATTTTTTTTTGTCTTGTTTTGTTTTGTTTTGAGATAGGGTCTCACTCTAGCCTAGGCTGACCTGGAGTTCACTATGTAGTCTCAAGGTGGCCTTGAACTCATGGTGATCCTCCTACCTATGCATCCCGAGTGCTGGGATTAAAGGCGTGCACCACCAGGCCTGGCTCAAATAAATATTTTTTTTAATAAGAATAAATATAGTTTTTTGAAACCATCTAGATATTTAAGAGCTTGTTTGGAGGTTCTAGCAGAGGAGCACATCTATTCATACACCCTTGACTGAAGACTGGTCCTCCTCTACTCGGGGAAAGTTGTCCAAGTTGTCCATTTTAACCAACCACACAATAGCTATGGGAAAAAACTTAACATAGCAGTGAGGGAGGAAAGGGACCCACAGATAGCCAGCCTGATAATGGAATCAAATCTGGAAATCACTAAGTGATAGATGTCATAGCCAGATCACCCTCATATCCCATTTATATAGTTGAAAGCCTATTTTCTTTGATTAAAAATGTATCAATGTATTATTTTCTAGCTAGGAATATTACCTCCATCTTTTCAACTTTTGTAAGACAACGTGGCTATTTTAAATAAGTTAGCTAGCTCTTCCAGAAACTGCTTGAGAAGAATAGCTAAAGCCATCTCTTATTGCTGACTGAATAGAAAAGGCTTCTTTACTTTTCATCATTTTATATGCAACCATAAATATGTGTCCTGCACAGTTATCATATGACATATCACATGTAGCCAAATTTTATTTTATTTATTTATTTATTTTTGTTTTTCGAGGTAGGGTCTCACTCTAGTGCAGGCTGACCTGGAGTTCACTATATAGTCTCAGGGTGGCCTCAAACTCATGGTGATGTTCACATACAAAATATGTCCATATCTAATGTGGTGGTTTGAATAGAATAGATGGCCCCCAATATGTTCAGTTGTTTATTTGTTTATAATTTGCATCTGCACCACCTGCCTGGAGGCAATGTCACTGGGTGGATCTTAAGGTGTGGTGGTGGGTTTCAGGTTTTAATCTAGGATATGCAAAGTGTGCCTAGCAGGAGTTCCTGAAGTGTACTGTGGCTTTTTGGCTTTGGGCTTGTACTTCTCTCTCTGCTTGGTCCTGTGAAGGCAGGCCAGATTCTTCTGCATTTATGGAACTTCCCCTGGATCTGTAAGCTTCAATAAATATCCCTTCCTCCATAACCGTGTCTGGTCTAGAAGTTCATCAGGGTGAACCTGAAGCGGTCTAATACAGAACTTGGTACCGAGGAGTGGGCTGAGATGAACCTGTCTATGTGGAAGTTGATCGTTTGGAGCCTATGTTTTGGAGAAATGGCCATGAACATGGTGCTTGCAACTGAAGATGCCTTCTGAAGTGGTAAGCCATATTTTATGGGCTATTCTGATCAGAGTTTGAGAATGCTAAGTGCAGGTAGCATTGAACTTCAAGGCTTGGCTTATGAGCTTTCTAAGGGGAAGGAAAGACTGCAGAGGACTTTCGTGGAACTGGGCTACTGGCTAAGGGCTGGCTGCATTCTGCTGCCCAGGCCCAGAGAGTTTGATCAAGGTTAAATTTGTAATGGACTGATGTGCTTGGCTAGAGATATTGGACTGAGAAATTTAAGATTTTAAGCTGGAAAACCTCAAACAAGTTAACAATACAGGCACTGAGACTGGTTTTAGGTTACTGAATCTTCTATTGTCAAACACATTAGCAATTTTAAAGGAAGATGGTCCAATTGCTTACCATGGAAAGGATGCCTGAGGAAAGACGATCATAGAAATGCACACTTTTGGAAAGAGTTGACTGGAGAAGGAACCTGCTTTTCAAGGTTATGATTTATTTTGTCTGTGAATTAAGAATATGGCTGTGTCCTGAACACCTGGTATTGGTTTCAGAAGCATGAAAAATGTGAGCAGTGGTCGTGAATTGCACACGGTTCCAGGAGCTGCCGCTGAGATGCAGCATGAGGTAGGGCATGATGCCCTGATAGGCTGAAAGAGTCTTTAGAAGATGGACCGTGGCTTTCATGAAGACCTCAAGATGTTTTGTATATACCAGGACTATGCAAACGCTACCAAAGAGCATACTGTTGGCCTGAGATGGAAGTGTTCCCTGGCTACTCTGCCCAGCTGGAGGGGCAGAATTGGAAAATCTGTAGACTGTCAGTCCCTGGTTGTATTGAACTTGAATTGCAGAAGTTTGATGTTTGTTTGATGGTGGTTGAGTTTGCATTGTTTTAGTCTCTCCTTGTATGCCTTATACCAGTTGAAAATGTTTACTCTGTGCCTTTATATGTTAGAAATGTTTAACTTGTTTGATTTTATAGGTCTTAATATCTTGAATTGGTCAAGACTGTGGGGACCTTTGAAACTGAACTGAGTACAATTTACAATGTGCGATGGTTATAAATCTATTGGAGGCCAGGGGCGGAATGTGGTGGTTTGAATGGAATAGACGGCCCCCAATATATTCAGTTGTTTATTTGTTTGTAGTTTGCATCTGCACCACCTGGCTGGAGGTAATGTCACTGGGTGGATCTTTAGGTGTGGTGGTGGGTTTTAGGTTTCAATCTAGGATATGCAAAGTGTGCCTAGCAGGAGTTCCTGAACTGTGCTGTGGCTTTTTGGCTTTTGGCTTGTACTTCTCTCTCTGCTTGGTCTTGTGAAGGCAGGCCAGCTTCTTCTGCATTTATGGAACTTCCCCTGGATCTGTAAGCTTCAGTAAATATCCCTTCCTCCATAACTGTGTCTGGTCTGGAAGTTCATCTCAGTGAACCTGAATCTGTCTGCTACATCTACTAATAAAAAATAAATAAAAAATTCTACAATTTAGAACTATATCCAAAATGAGCCTGCTCTTCATTATCAAGCTCTCACCAATTGTGGGCTACAAGAAGGCCTACACCTATTATTCTCTCTCTCTCTCTCTCTCTCTCTCTCTATATATATATATATATATATATATATATATATATATATATGAACTGAAATAAATTACACATAGCAAACATCATAAATATAAGATTTAGTGGTATAAGAAGATAAATTTAAAATGGAAACACTGGTCTTTTAAACTGATCAGTCTATTTATAGCATGTATTGATGCTCATGACAATTAAATCAGCAAACAAAGACTCACAAAAGAAATATATTTTCCTGCTCGTCTGTCATAATTAAGCACTATGGCCAATAAAACTTAGAACTACCAATGTAAAAAACAGCAAATGTGCTTTAATATCTACTTAAGAGCACTATCAACTATATTTATTCTAGGTGTTGTGGAATACTGTTCTCTGGACATGACATGACCATTACTTGCTTGAACTCAAAGCAACTGTCTTTATCTGCACAAGCACTGCACATGTTTGTCCCTATAATAATTCACTGTTGCACTGTTAGAATGGGATGGGGGCTCATGAGGCCCAGATTCCAATGATACATAAGGAGTTAATTAACGGTTGATGGAAGACAGATATTCTCTTCAGTGTGCTGGTCACCCATACTCCTGTAAGTAACCCTAATTAAACTCATTTGGTTCACCAAACTATTCTTTTATTTTATTTTATTTTATTTCTTCCTGAGGTAGGGTTTCACTCTAGCTCAGGCTGACCTGTAATTCACTATGTAGTCTCAGGGTGGCCTCGAACTCATGGTGATCCTCCTACCTCTGCATCTTGAGTGCTGGGATTAAAGGCGTGTGGCACCATGCTTGGCCTCACCAAACTATTCTTGAGAAGAAACAGTAGTCTGGTCTGGCTTTGATGCTGTATTTGGGATGAATGCATATTTGTTTGTCTTCCCCCCAAAATTTCACATGACAACGAAGAAAACGTTTTTATTTTTATGATATCATTTATTAAATGTTTGATTTATGACTCCTTACTGTTAATAGAGTACTGATTCAAGAAAGACAGGTGAAAGGAGAATACAGAGTATAAACACCAACTTAGTAAATCTTTAATAGTAACTGATATTCAAACACATTCCAATAATAATGTAAATATTAATATAAAGTGATAAGTATGTAAAGACAAAGAGAATGCAATTTCTTTACAACAAAGTTTTACATTGACTAAAGCCAAGCAGTCACAAAGAAAATCCTACAGATTACTAAATGATTTGCCATTCCAGGGACTAATTTCTATTTTATAATGGGTTTTATTTTCACGCTTTGCAGTAATGTGTTCATTTCATGGCCAATTTATAGCAGGGTTAGCTAGATAATCTCTTATAAAGATAAACAGAACTATATTCCATCTTATCTTTTGAGTTATGTCAGTATGCCTTCGTGTAAAGCAGAGTAAAACTATTACAACAAACTAATAAAATTTGGACATGATCTGATATAAGTATATAATGAGGAAAAAGATTATTTTAAAATATCATGCAAGGTTTGATCTACTAATAGATGGAGAATTATCTAGGCCTGTTTGAGTCAATTCTCAGGATTTGGAGTTGAATCAGTCTTTTCTTTCATACACATTATCAGTATTGAAAATGGGGGACATTTGTGAAAAATGTTTCCAGCAAAGAGACTATCACAAGCCATCCTCATCCTTTTGTTTGGTATCCTCCATCACATGTTTTCGAAGAAGGAAACAGTTTTTAAAACTATAGAATGGAGCCAGACATGGTGGTGCACACCTTTAATCCCAGCACTCAGGAAGCAGAGGTAGGAGGATCCCCAAGAGTTTGAGGCTACCCTGAGAATAGAGTGATTTCCAGGTCATCCTGGGCTAGAGTGAGGCCCTACCTTGAAAAAAAAAAAAAAACCCAAAAACCACTATAGAATGGTACAAATTAGTTTTGTGGTAATTCTATTGTGGGAAGGAATTTCAGTTTAGGAAAAGAAGGCTTTGGTGCAATGATCATTGCATAAAAGTTTGCTTATTGTAAGTATTTAATTAACAGAAAACAAGAAAACAGCAGGAGCTTGCTTTGAATGCAATCCAAAAATGCAAAGCTTGAATTCATCTGAAGTTCTCCCTTAGGGTTCCCAGCAGTAAAAGTTCTGTACTGAAAAACCCTAAGTATTTATTCTCAACTCTCTTTTTCAGGTTATTGAAATTACTGGGTAATTTTCTATTAAATGAACATGATAGGTACTTCTTATTAATGCACTATACTTATTTTTTATTCCTATAACCCCATACTACTCTGAGTAACATAAAATGACAATCACTATTTAAAGAATGAAGAAATGAAGAATGTCATAACAGATATTTGAAATGTCCATTTAAGACAACATGTCTAATTTTAAAGTATCAAGATTCAGCCTTTTAAGAAATGTGTTCTAGGGCTGCATATATGGCTTAGCAGTTAAGGTGCTTGTCTGTGAAGCCTAAGAACCCAGGTTTGATTCTCCAGTGCCCACATAAGCCAGATGCACATGGTAACTGGCACATGATATCTGGAATTTGTTTCCAGTGGCTAGAGGTTCTTGCTCTTTCTCTCTCTCTCTTTCTTTCTCTCTCTCTCTCTTTCTCCCTTTCTTTCAAATAAGTAAATAAATGAAATTAAATAATCAAAAGAAGAAGTTTCATTTTTTTCTAAAGTGTTCAGCAAAATGTAAACTCTAAAAAATAATGGGCATTAAATTGCTCAGTTACATTGCATGTTAGTTACAAAATCAGTTACAGAGAAAGCAACTCCTCCTAAATAAAAATGTGAAAATCTGCACCTTTTGTAATATGGAATATACAGGTGTTATCCATCAACTTAGGTGTTCTGAATTCTAGGTCTCCAGCTGATGGAGATTTGGGAATTACTGACTCCTAGAAGCAAAGTATTGTTGGCTGGGGTCAGGGTTATGAGTATTATAGCCAGTTTTTTCCCTTGCCATCTTTTGGCACATTCTCCTGTTCCTGTTGTCCACTTGATGTTGGCTATGGGATAATGTCTACCCTCTGCTCATGATGTCATTTTCCCCTGCCACCTTGAGTCTGTAAGCCAAAATAAGCCTTTTTATTTTCCCCAAAGCTGCTCTTGGTCAAGTGATTTCTGCCAGCAATGTGATCCTGACTACAACAGTAGAGTTGGTACCAACTGGTGTCATTTGCTGCTAGACACCTTACCGTGTGGCTTTGACCTGTTGGAGCTGATTTTCAGGAGCAATGTGGATGAATTTGAAACCTTGGCCTAAGAGACATCTTGCAGCACTCTAAGTACAGTTTAATGGATTATTCTAATCAGAATTGCAAGACCTGAGTGCAGTAAGAACAATGGAATGTGAGGTTTGGCTTGTGAGGGTGAGAAAGAACTTTGCCTGGGTTTGGCTAGAGCCAGTTTGTGTGAGAGGCTTGCTATTGTGGCCATGTTCTGAGAAGTTGGGCAGTGTTGTACTGTATAGAAATGGACTGGTGTGAGCAGAGGGATATGGCACAGAAGTGAACTCTTTGGCCTGAAACTTCTGCCCATTCAGCTGTAATTATATGAGATTACAGCCTTTGAGATTGGGCCATCTGACCTACACT
Organism: Dipus sagitta; assembly: GCA_036346955.1. NCBI lineage: Eukaryota > Metazoa > Chordata > Mammalia > Rodentia > Dipodidae > Dipus > Dipus sagitta. The sequence continues at coordinate 85,522,859 of CM070771.1, read as the reverse complement.
GGGGCAACAGGAAGAATGTAGGCTCTTTTGAAGGGGCCTGAAAACTCAAGGAGTGCCCTGTTCTTCAAAGTCTACTTTATTCCCCTATAGATTAACAAACTGACACCCTATCTGGTATTATGGAGTATAAGAAATGTAGGAAAGAGAGGGTCTTTGAGTTGGCAATGTGGTATTGTGTTTTAGAAATGACCATGGGCAGTGTGAAGCAGGTTTGTTGGATGTCTGCATGGAGACCTGATAGAGCCATGAGGATGAATCATGGGTTGTAGTGGAGACTCTGTGGAAATGCCAGGAACACGAGATGGCTGCCAAGGAGAGCTGCCAGCCCGTGATGAAGTTTTCCAGACTGTAAGTAGCCTAGCTGGAGGGGTGGAGTTGGAACTTCAGAGATCTATTGCTGGTTAGAATTATCGGACTTGGAGATTTTTCACTTAGAGTTATTGGACTTGGAGGCATAAAGTTTGATGTTTGCTCTGGGTGTTTTAAATCTTGTATTGGTTGAATATTTATTTGCTATCCTCAATTTTATATTTTGAAGTTTGTAGTGCAAGTGTTTATTCTGTGTCATAATATTTTGGGGGGATTATTTGGTACTATGGCTCAGTTAAAAGTTCTTGGGCTATGGGAATGTTTGATCACCATTAGGATTGACAAAAACTATGGGAATTTTTAAAGTTGGACTGAATGCATTGCATTTTAGATCATGTATGGTTATCAGTTTATGGGAACCAGTGTGGAATATGGTGGTTTGATTCAGGTGTCCACCATAAACTTAGGTATTCTGAATTCTAGGTTCCCAGCTGATGGAGATTTGGGAATTGATGCCTCCTAGCATGGAGAGTATTGATGGGGGGGGGGGTGTCTTATGGGCATTATAGCCCATTTCCCCTTGCCAATGCTTGGCGCACACTCCTGTTGCTATTGTTCAACTTACATAGTCCAGGGTGTTATGTTCACCCTATGCTCATGCCATCATTTTCTCCTGCCATAATGGAGTCTACCCTTTAGTCTGTATGCCAAAATGAACCTTTTTTTTTTTTCCCCCAAAGCTGCTCTTGGTCAGATGATATATGCCAGCAATTTGAACCTGACTGGAACAGTAAGAAAGCTGACATTTCTGACTGTGCCTAAAGTTGTGAATAACATCATATTATGAGTTTAGTAAAATATAAGTTTGTACCACAGTTCTGCAAATGGGGAATTAGAAGACTCATTGATTGACTAGGAAATAGAAAATCTGTATATACTATAAAATATGAGGCATATTTAAACCCTATTGAGTAGACTTTCTCATTTATGTAATGGAAACCTTTTTTCTTTTTTACTTAGATATTTTGACTTTAGAATAAAATAAAAAGATTAGCATAAAGTTAGCAATTTTTTAATATAATGATGTATGTTCATATTAAATATAGTCAATTTTCATTGCATCAGTTTAATGTAAGTATTGATATAATATTTGACAGATGAGGAAAATAGCCTTTAACTAGAAGCATGGCATCATAATAATATGTAACTAGTAGATTTGATGAAAGAAATTAAATAATTTTAAACATACTAAAACTACTTTTTAAATTTCATGGTAAATAAATATAAAATTCATGCACAATAAACATAAAGCAATTTCAGATGTTCCAGAAAGTGTTTCTATGTGGCTGAGGAGATGGAACAATCTGTCAAGTGCTTAGCACACAGGCATGAGGACTTGAGTTTGAGCTTTAGTACCCACATAAATGCCAGGCACACATCTGGAATCTTAGCACTGGTGATTGATGTAAGGGGATCCCTGGAGCTCAGTGGACTTCCAGTCTAGCCAAATCACTGAATTTGAGGCCAATGAGAAACCCATCTCAAAAACAGGTGGATGTCACTCCTGAGGAACAATACCTAAGGTTGTCCTCTGGTCTTCACTTATACACACGTTTGCCTGCTCAACTGCACACTCATGGGTCCTCACATAAAGCATGTATACACACATGCATACCACACATATATACCATATAAACTATTTTCTTCAAATTTCATTTTAGAGATAATTTTCCCATTTAATAATAATCAAATTATCTATTTTCTCCTGTTCTGTGGTTGTTTTATTAAAATTGAAGCCCTTTTTTTTTTAGGCATGGTTGTGCATACCTATAATTCCAGCACTCAGAAGACTAAGGCAGGAAAACTGTGAATTCAAGTACACCCTGTGATCCATAGTGAGAAACTGTCTCTTAGAAAATATTCATAGGGCTATGCACTATGAGCAATAACACATACCCAGCAGGCAACTCAGACTCTGCTCCTTGAGAAATGGAACTCAGATGCAGGGACAGAAGCTTCTCCTGTTGATTACTGTTTTTGTCTAGAAAAAAAATATGTTTGCTCTTTATGTCATTTTTTAGCACACTTGTACTTTGTAAACTTGGATATAGGAGTACTAAACAAGAGTACTGAATTTTTAGTAGACTTGCAATACAAGATGCATGCAGTGATATTTAAATATCAAAAAAATAAGTAAAAATAAAGTTATAGTTCCTCTTTCTCAACCATTAGGTATCCTGACAAGCTTACTTTTCAGTTTAATTTTATTTTTTAACTTTTAGGTTTTGAAAATTTTAGGCCTGTGTATATTTTAATCATAATCTCTTTCTATTGCCTTCACATGATTGCCCTAACTGTTCCTCTTCTGCTGAAACTTCTTCACAAATACTCCTTCTATTTTGACACAATTGTTTTTTATATGGGCATGACCCACTGTGACCCACTGAGTTCAGTCAGAGTTGCTTGCATGGACACTTGTGGGTGATTAGACACTCTGAATTCAGATAAGATTTTCTGTTTAGGAAACCTTATTTAGTCATCTATTTTATATTGTAGCGATGATAAAGCTTAATACCATTGCTCTAGGCAACTACAAGTGATTAAATATGCAATTTAAGTTGTTAGTCAAATCAATACAAATAACAAAAAAACACTTCCAATTAGATTGCTTTGATAAGTATTTAATTTGCATATAAATGGTTAGTGTTAGGTAAATTAAATGTCAATTGGTTCTTCAAGATAAATTATTATTTCTTTGTAGTTAGTTCAGAAACATGTTACAAGAATTTTGAGAGCTTTTGACTCACCATTAAGTCAACTGGATTTATTCCACCTAAATGAAGTTTCTTTTTGATGTGCCAATGAATCTAATATAGTCTCTTCTGTTCATTTTAATAAAAAATAATTGCAATTACAATTATCATTGTGGAAATTAATAGCATATGATGCAGTATTTACATAACATTTTATTGCCTAATATGATATCCCTCAAAAACTTTCAAATATTTATAAAAGGCTAGAAAGATAGAATTAATATTAAAGAACCTAATGATATTTTTCACCTTAGATGTTGAATTTCTTGGTTCTCTAATATCATTATCTGATGTGATTGATCTTAAAACATACAACAGGAACACACTGAGATAATCAACTTATATTTATATTAGAGTTTGAGATTTCCTAAGAAATTCACACTCTTATAAACTTCTGTCACAATAATATCTACCCCAGTCACAGAAAAATCAATTTCATCTCAATAAATTAATACCATGTGGCTTGAATATTGACTGAAATTAATGGCCAGATATTCTCTTTGAATTTATTTTTTACTCTGAGAGAGAGAGAGAGAGAGAAATGAGAGGTAGTACCAAGGCCTCTTGTTGCTGTAAATGAACTCCAGATGAATACACTTTGTGCATCTGAGTTTACATGGGTACTGGGGAATCAAACCAGGTCCAGCAGGCTTTGCAAGAAGACACCTTGAGTCACTGAGCCATGTCCCTAGAACTTGCTTTTTTTATTTTTAAACATTGAGTGGGAAATGTTTTGTGAGAAAGAAAATAACAATTCACTTTTTATTTTTATAATGGATTTTTGCATTGACAGGTGGTTTTCTCTCAGGAAAATTATAGCAATGTTTGCTCTAATCATTTTTGGTTATTATTCCTTAACTCTAACTTCACTAGTTGATGTACCTATCAAAATGACTTCTTAAACCTACACCAATGTTGAGTTGTTGGCAAGTTGTTGATATTAGTTTAAGGAGAAAATGCTGAGCATAACCACTTTAAGCAATATATTTTTATATATTTACAGACAATAAATGAATACTGTGGATATGAAATACATGAAAATGCTATTTTTCATGTAAACCAAATATTTCACAATATTTGAATGTGTTAGGAAAGCATGCAAGAATATCTATTTGAACATACAGTCACAGAATTCTTGAAGGGTTTCAAGTTAACTTTTAACCTGTCCAGACAGACAGTTCTCTTCAAAAAGTTTTTCTTGGAACTTAGGCAGTCAGATGACCTTGGAATAAATTTCTTAATTTCAGGAGGAAAAGACAACATATCTTTACAAAAATTAGGGCCAGGCGTGGTGGTACATGACTTTAATCCTAGCATTTGGGAGGCAGAGGTAGGAGGATCGCCATGAGTTCAAGGCTACCCTGAGACTACATACTGAATTCCAGGTCAGCCTGAACTAGAGTGAGACCCTACCTTGAAAAACAAAAACAAAACAAAAACAATTACAAAAACTAAATAGTTGTTAAATCATATCATCTATCTTGTTTCTGACCCTTTTGTAAAAATATATCACCATGAAAAGTGTCAGTAGTATCTCATGAAGGGTTTTTTTTTTATTTTAATTTTATTTATTTATTGTAGAGAGAGAAAGAGACAACGTGAGGAGATAGAGAGAGAATGGGCACGCCAGGGCTTCCAGCCTCCGCAAATGAACTCCAGACGCATGTGCCCCCTTGTGCATCTGGCTTACGTGGGTACTGGGGAATTGAACCGAGGTCCTTTGGCTTTGCAGGCAAGCGCCTTAACCACTAAGCCATCTCTCCAGCCCTCATGAAGGTTTTATTTTTACTTATTTTTTTTCAAGCAGATAGCAAGAAAAGAAAGAGAGGGGGAGAGCAAAGGAGAAGGAAGGGGGGAGAGAGAGAGAGAGAGGGAAAGGGGGGCATGCCAGGACCTCTTGTCACTGCAAACAATCTTCAGTTGCAGGTGGTACTTTGTGCATCTGGTTCGATGTGAGTTCAGGGGAAGCAAACCTAAGCCAATGGGCTTTGCAAGCAAGCACCTTTAACCCCAAACCATTTTTCCAGCCCTCATTAAAAAAAAAAAAAAAAAAAAAAAAAAACTTTAGGGGGCTGGAGAGATGGCTCAGTCGTTAAGGTACTTTCCTGCAAACCTTAAAGATCATGATTCTGTTGCCCAGTACCCACATAAAACCTGATGCACAAGGTGACACATGTGTCTGGAGTTCATTTGTATAGGCTAGAGACCCTGGCATACTTATTCTCCCTCTTTTTTCTCTCTCTTTCTTTTAAATAAATAAAAATATTATTTTTGTTCTACTTTTTCCAGATATAAATATAATTGTAAACAAAGAATTTTGCTCTATTGATCAGTCAATAAATTTATTTAAAAATGTCTGGGCTCAAGAGATGGTTTGGTGGTTAAAGGCACTTGCTCACAAAGCCTGATGGCTTGCATGCTATACATCAGTGGCCATGTAAAGCCAGAGGCACAAAGTAGTGCATGTGTCTGAACTTCATGTGCAGGCATAGGAGGCATTGGTGTGCCCATACTCACTCTCTGCCTCTTGCTATCTGTCTATATTAAATAAATAAATACACATTAAAATTATATATATCAAGTCATATTGCCTTGTGCAAAAATTTCTTAGGCAATAACATGTATAGAGAGTTTTTTACAAAAAAGAAATCTCATTAAAGCAGAGTAAACAGTGTCATAAAAAATACCATATATATTTAGTAGTATCTTTTTCCAAATTCTAAAAATTATTTGCTTCCTAATTGTAGTTCAATTGCTGTGAACCTCAGTAAACTGTCACTAATATGTAAGCTAAAACTCATTTTGGTAACAGTCAAAGGCAATATTTTTCTTTCTTTTTTTTTTTTAAAGTGTGTGTGTCTACTGTATCTCTTTACTTCTGGTGTTATATTGGTTTCTTATTATTTTTGAAAAGTTCAGGACCAATTTTTGAATATAGTTAAAACTAAAGGTCTTTTCAGTGAAATTTTTATTATTTTTTTATTCATTTGAGAGAGCCAGAGAGAAAGAGGCAGAGATTGAGAGAGAGAGGGAGAGATAAAGAGAGAGAGACAGAGAGAAAGAATGGGTGTGCCAGGACCTCCAGCCACTGCAAACGAACTCCATATGCATGTGCCACCTTGTGCATCTGGCTTACATGGGTCCTGGGGAATTGAACCGAGGTCCTTTGGCTTTGCAGGAAAACGCCTTAACTGCTAAGCCATCTCTCTAGCCCCGTTTGGTGAATTCCTAAATTTTATAAAACTATAATTGTACAAAAGGAATACTATGAGCGAAAATGAAGCTTTTGTAGAAAAGTTGAAATAGGTTTTGTCCAGGGATGATAGCTTCTATAGCATGCATAATGCTCTGCATTTGATTCTAAGCACAGAATTATAATCAGGTGAAGAACCTCCAGTGCTTTTTGGTACATGTCTGCTTGCTTGTAAGACATTACACAGACACAGACTCAAAATAACCATTAGAACATTTCATCACAGAAAGTTCCCGAGTAAGCAGCCATCTCCTGATAGAGGTTTGGTTTTCCCTTTCATTTATTTCATTACTTTCGCCATAAGTTTGATATCCCTAACTAAATAAAAACTTTGTAAATGAACTCACATGTTATATAATTTTGGTTGGTTGACTTTTTCACTCTGTACTTACTGCATTTAAATCATTTATTTTTACCTCTAGGTAAGTACTGTGTGAATATACTAAGATCCATTTATTTTTTTATAATTTTTTGTTTATTTTTATTTATTTATTTGAAAGTGACAGACAGGAAAGAGGCAGAAAGAGAGAGAGAGAGAATGGGTGCACCAGGGCCTCCAGCCAGTGCAAACAAACTCCAGATGCGTGCATCCCCTTGTGCATCTGACTAACGTGGGTCCTGGGGAATCAAACTTTGAACTGGGGTCTTTAGGCTTCACAGGCAAGTGCTTAACCACTAAGCCATGTCTCCAGCCCAAGATACATTTATTTACTGTGTGAAAACATTACAATACTCAGTCCTCTGGGAAAAAAATAACAGTGGAGCAGGGCTCTCAAAGTTTCGTACTAGTCATCAAAGGCAAGTGTCCACATTACAAAAAAAAAAAACACATCAAACCATGTCATACATATATACACCTACACACTTACACACTTACACACAGTATTATATAAACATAATAGCGACTACACACACACACACACACACATATGATTTTCTTGGAAAAAAATCATAATTTAAAAAGATACATATCCTGGTATCTATATAAATGAATAAATAGTCTTGTTAACATGGAGTAGTTGAAAGTTAATGCACATTATGTAATGAATAGACCCATTGTGAAATAGTATCTCTCACAATGTTACATAGATTCAAATGAAACAAAGAAGCATTTCATGCTTATTATGAAAGTATAAGTACATGTTAATTAGAATGCAGAATTACTTCTAATCTTGGGTCATGGATGAATCAATAAATTATTTGGGCTAGGGTAATAGTACAGTGGTTAAAGGTGCTTACTTGCAAAGCTTGAGGGCCTGAGTTTGAATCCACAGTATCTACGTAAAGCCAGATTTTCAAGTAGCACATTTATCTGGTGTTTGTTTACAATGATGAGACAACTTTTAGGCCCATATTTTCTCTCTCTCTTTCTCTTCTCTTTCTACCTCAAATAAATACTTTCAAAATAATAATAAAATAATTTAGTCACAGTGACCCAATTAAGAATATATTTAGTATTAGTAACTTAGGTGATATGTTCTGAAAAAATGTTAGATTTTGATCTGTATACACATATGTATTAATAATACTTTCTTGACAAATAGGTTCTCATAATCCATCCTGTGATTGACACTTTCATCAAGTTTCAGTTGCCTTATACACTGTACAGCATTTGGACTAATGTCAAGCTTGACTACTTCTGAAAATGGACACAATCTTGAAACTAACATAGTGAGCACTGCAGATGTTGAACAAAGTTATTGCTTTAACACTTAAATTTCTATGGAGAAGAAAAATTTCAAGATGGAAACATGTATCTATTGTTTCAATAAAATTTATTTTATTGAAATTGAAAAAAAAAATATGAAAACGAAGAGTTTCAACAGTAGGGCAAAGTTCTTTTCTTCTTCCCTGTTGGTATTTTTTTTCACTTTCTCTATAATAAATTAGCACTCAGATAGTTAGACTTATCTCAAGGTCCTTCCCTCAGTTCATCAGCAGGGACTGAACCGATGTGCCTGGAGCCAGAAGGGCCAGGTTCCTGTGACCTCCCCTTTTTAGTCATGTCATGCCTTGTGCCACTTGTACCTGTCTTCTCTTTCTGTCTCCTTGTTCTGAGCACTTGAAGTCTTGCTCTGACTTGTATCTCTTCTTTGGTTAAAAAAAAAAAAAATGAATGCACCATGTAACTGCTTTAATTATTCTAAGAATGTGACTAATGGTATATTTTCAATTACATTCCATAAAATGATTTTCAACAGCTGATTTCTTCAAGTAGAAAAGTACTGCTTTCACAAAACCAAGAAAATGTATTATATAAACTTTACTTTTGGCTATGCTTCTTACATTTCTTTAATCATTAAATTGCTTGCAGAGCAGAATAGCCTAAGAATCTATCTTTTTTCAAGTTTTCATCTCTAGAAACTGAAGATAGTTAATTATTGGAAATGTTGACCTTTGCTTGTGCTTCTTGAAGCAACTGAGCTAACAGGTAAAAATTTAATAATCTTGAAATGCTTATAGGTTACCAAATTCATGAAGCTATAAAAATTTATTCCCACTATTTAAAGTCATATTTTTATCAATTTCTTTCATTTCACTTTAAGAGAGACTCTATTTTTTTGAATATCTAAATTTTGAATGGATAAAAACATAGGTAAAATAATTCAAAGTGTGCTATACAGTTTAAATCTAAAATGCAGAGATGGCTTAGCACTTAAGACATTTGCCTACAAAGCCAAAGGACCCATGTTCAATTCCCCATGACCCATGTAAGGCAGCTACACAAGGTGGCACTGCATCTAGGGTTCATTTACAGCATCTAAAGGTCCGGGCACATTCTCTCTCTTTTTTCTTTTTCTTTCTCTCTTTCCCTCCCTAATTCTCTCTCTCTCAAATAAATACAATAAATAAATAAAAAGATAGCTAAAAAATTTAAAAACAAGGTTTTATACATGTAATAAAAATAGAAAAATAAGCAAAATCTAAACTTTAGTTTCATATATGACAGAAAGCTATGGGTCTTGATAACCCTGTTTAAATTAAAGTGACAAATATAAAGAGAAATAGGCTTAGGCATAACCTTTCCTAAAAGAAGTGTTCTCTGTGAAGTTTATAAATAAATAATTTAATGTGAATATCTTTGGATGATTCAAAGTTTTTGCTTCATACATTTGTGGCTATTTTCAATATGAAATTATTTTACATGTTATGATAGATTATAAAACATATTGTATTATTAACAACATATTTTAACTGAAATTTTTGGGATTACAAATTATATACTGTAGTCATTCTTTAAAAACATCATCTGGATATACTAACAAATGCATAGCTTTGTGCAGAACGAAACAATGATTTGCATAATTAGAAACAGGTTTTTTCCATATGTATAATACATAAATAAAGTTTTTTCTAGATTAGTTCTGATTATATATGAAGTAATATGATACAGATTTTTAAAAAAATATTATGTATACCAGGGCCTGTGCCACTGCCAATGAACTCTATGCAGGCACCACTTTGTACATTTGGCTTTATGTGGGTACTAGGGAATTAAACTGGTGTCTTTAGGCTTTGTATGCAAGTGCCTTAACCACTGAGAGATCTCTCCAGCCTACAAGTTTATTTTATTTTGTCATAAATATTATACTTTGCTTAACATTATTTTAAGAGCCCCTTGAGATCTATAATGTTCAATTATGAATTAGGAAATTTTTCTCAGATACTAAGTGATAGAAACTATCTTCATTAAATAAGATATAACTATTTCTTTTTTATATTTTATTCGTGTATTTTTATTTGCAAGCACAGAGAGAGAGAGAGAATGGTGTGCCAGTGCCTCTTGCTACTGCAAATGATCGCCAGATACAAATCTGGTTTATGTGGGTGCTAGGGAATCAAACCTGGGCCATTAGGCTTTGCAGGAAAATTCCTTAACTGCTGAGCCATCTCTCCAAGCTCAGATATAAGTATTTCTTCTTGACAGTTATTGTTATATACAGTTGTTCAAGTTATATATTTGAGGTATATTCCACATTTGAATTTTTAATAAAGAATCATAGCACATTCATGTCAATTATTACATTTATATAATTTCAAATAAGATAATCTATTGTTATTGGTATGCACTCATTTTACTTAATGCGAGGTTTCATAAGGATATTTTCATAGAAGTTCATAATGTACTTTGACATGATTCCTTCCAAACCCCTTCTCTTATCTCCCCTCCTTAATTCTGTGAAGTCTCATTCTTTCTCCTAATTTCTCCTCTATTTGATGGTCATACATTAGCGTTTAATTTTTATGTATGCAAATCCAAGATTTAAAAGTGAGACAATATATGATATTCATATTTCTGTGGCTAATTCACTTAATATAATCCTTACTTGCATCCATTTTCCTGCAAATGGAATATTATTTATTGATCGTTGAATAACATTATACTTTATAATATTTTCCTTATACATTCATGTCTTTATGAATACCTATATTGATTTAATGACTTAGTATTTATAAATAGTGCTACAATGAGCATGAATGTATAAGTATTTTTGTGTTGTATTTACTTAGTATAAATCAAGTAAACACTCAGGAGTGGTGCAGCTGGGTCAGATGACATATGCATTTTAATTTTTTGAGGAACGTCCATACTGACTCCCATAGTGGCTTGACTAATTTACAGTCCACCAGCAATACATAAGGCGATTCATTTTAATCACATCCTCATGGGAATTTGTTACTTTCTTGAAGACTATCATCTTGACGTTACTGAAATTAAAACTCTGTGAAATTTTACTTTCCATTTACCTGATGGAAATGAAGTGCAACATGTTTTCAAATATTCAGTGGCTACTTGCCCTTCATCTGTTTAATGATGCTTTATTATAAATATTGTGGAATGATTTAATATCATATTAAACCTCTACCATATGTAAAATTAACATAAATTTTCAAGCATTTTATAGGCTGTGTCTTGATTGCTTCCTTTGCTATACAGAAACTTTATTTTTTGCAATTACATTTGTTAGTTATTGGCATTATTTTTTGAGCCTTTGGAGTTATTTTCAGAAAACCCTTGTCCATGCATATATACTTAATTGTTGTCCATATATTTTTTTCACTTAATGTTTCAGGGTTTTAGTCTTACATTAAGATCTTTGGCCATTTAGAGTTTATTGTTATACAGGGTGAATGGTAGAAATCTAGCTTCAGTCTTCTATGAATGGCTTTCCAGTTTTTTTTCTAAAAATTACTGTTTTGGGGAATTTTTTTAAAAATCAGATGGCTGCTGCAGAAGATACTGGAAAGAATCCTTTTCTGCATTTATATGTGTTAAATATGAATACAAATATAAAACACAAGTTGCAATATAAACAATCTATAGTTCCAGCATAAAACTATATCAAATATAATATTCATACTAATAAGAAAAAAATAGCCTAGTGACCAGTGAAGAAAAAAAATTGTATTTTTCTTTGCAGATTTAATCTGATGCTATCAATAACAACATAAATAAGTTAATTAAAAAATATGAAAGAGCTGGAGAGATGGCTTAGTGGGTATGGTGCTTGCCCACAGAGCCTAAGGATCCATGTTCTGTCTCTTTCAAGAGCCCATGTAAGCCAGACATACAATGGTGAGGGAAGCACAAGGTCTCACGTGCCCACTAGGTGGTGCAAGAATCTGGAATTAGATTTCAGTACTGAGGCCCTGGCATACCAATTCTCTCTCTCACCTACTCACTCTCTCTCTCTCTCTCTCATTTTCCCTATAAAAATAGGAAAAAAAGCAAATTTATGTTACTACTTAAATCTTAAATTTCTATATCTTTGGTTTATGAGGGAAAATTACACAGCAAGAATTTTGTGATTTGTTTTATTTTACCAATATCAATACACATATGACTTTGAAATTTAGTGTTCTCACATTATCTTAAATTTTGAGTGTGCTATTGTTACCATTTCTAAATATGTTATTTTTGCATACAATGTTATGAGGCTCCAAAAAGTTCCTTTAACAGTTTGTAAATAATGAATTAATTTCAAAGAATCCCTAAAAAAATGGGCAATACTAATTGTATAGATGATAAAACTAGACAATTAGGGAAATTCAATGGGACACATTGACACAGAAAACACAGAGTAAACATGGGGTTGAATCTGGTCATCCAGGCTCTAGATTTCTAATCATGTATAGAAATGAATATTTTAGAAAGGTAATTTGATATATCTCCCAGGTATTCTAGAAATATTTATAGCAATAAAAATATATATCCATACTTAAGCATATTATTAATGTCATCATAGAGAGAACTAAAAATTCAAACCTTGAAGTAATGTTTGAAATAATATCAATGGTAAAACTAAAATTCAGAAAAAAATAGCGGTTTTTCTTGGGATTCTTCATTCTGTTACATATATATAATCCAAAGTTTTTTCTATTATGTTAATTTAGTTCATAATTCATTTTAGTTTCTGAGCTTATTTTCGTTGTCCTGATACTTGCCCCTATTTTAAACACCAATAAACAGTAGTAAGATATTTATCTCCAATAAAGAATTCTACTGGAATAAAAATCCTTGTAGAAACATGTTTGAATATTTTTTTAAGGTAGAGTCTTGCTCCAGCCTAGGCTGACCTGAAACTCACTCTGTAATCTTAGTCTGGGCTCAGACTCACAGTGATCCGCTACCTCTGCCTCTTGAGTGCTGGGATCAACATGGAATACATTATATTTGTTCATAAAACAGGTTATAATCAGCTAAGAGATAATTCAGTGAATGAAGCACTTGGCACACAGACATGTGTACTTAAGTTCATATTCCAGAACCAAAGTAATGCCAGGTGTTGCAGTGGGCATCTGCAATCCCATAACTCCTACAACCAGATGAGAGGCAGAGAAAGAAGAGTTCCCCAGAAGCTAGTGGGCCTGCTATCCTGGTGAACAAAGTGGTGAAAAGGAGAAAGCACATCTCAAACAAGGTGGAAGGTAAGCATAAAGATTTAGGGTTGTCCTCTCAGCTATAATTATGCTGGGGTACTTATACCTGTACTCACATGTGAACAAAGAGAGAGAGAGAAAATGAGTTTACAATCTTTAATATCACTTTTTTTTTTTTTTTTTTTGGTTTTTTTGAGGTAGGATCTCACTCTGGTCCAGGCTGACCTGGAATTAACTCTGTCATCTCAGGGTGGCCTTGAACTCATGGCAATCCTCCTATCTCTGCCTCCTGAGTGCTGGGATTAAAGGTATGCGCCACCACACCCGGCTTAATATCACTTTATAAATTAAATATATTATGGCTTGTTTCATGTGAAATAACTACTTATATATCTGTAAACACAGAGTTTACAGTTTTATGTTTATTTTTTCCCACTCATAGTACCATATATGTATTGCTTATGGATAAATAAACAATGGATTCTGGGATTATCTATCCATATACCTACATTTCATCAATTAATTTAAATTTTCCATTACATAAAGATATTGGTTTTTGTATTATTTAAAGATTTGTACACAGAAGACACGTGTTTCCTGCCTTCACTGGATTTGTCACAATAGCTGTCAATTAGATGATTGAAATATCGACTAGTTATCTATATTGTATCTATAACTTTATGAGTACTATTAACATTTTGTCTCCCTCCAAGGTGAAGGGAAGAAGTACTAAACATCTGTATCAGCATGATGGACAATGGTCATTACCAAAGACTCTTGAGCTTAATAGGTAACATGCTGTTACCAGAAGCAGATAATTCTGCAAATCAGCCACAGCAAACACATGAGGAACATGATTAGGGCTATTGTGCTATTTTTTATTTTTCCTATTGGTGGCAGTTTTGTGGACTTTTTTCTAAATCGGGATCTGAGGTGTTTTGAATGAATGTGCTTGCAACTTGAGTCTCCAGTAGGTGGAGGCCTGCTCAGGAAGATCTTGCAGATAGCCCTGTAAAACCGCAAGGCTTTGGTGGGTCATCAAGTACTCTGACAGAAATCTGTCTGTCTTGTCGGAAACCTTTTAGGCATGGTCTAACCTACTTAGCAGCAAATAACTTGTTGTGATCCCACACAAGTGCAGTAGTGGCACACAGCCATGGTGGGGAACCAACTGCTCTCAATTTGGCTAACTGATCCCCTCAGTGGTATGGGACCCATAGCTGGAGCTGGGAAACAAGTCAGAACCATATCCAAACATAAGCCCGCTCTCCAATATCAAGCTACCATCAATTGTGGGCTACAAGAGGGCCTACACCTATTCAATTCTTTATTAAAAAAAAAAAAAAAAGTAAGGGTTATCTCATTTGTCCTGGTGCTAACTTACTCTCCGTTGGAGAATATGCTTCTCTTTTTCAGATAGATGTAGACCCTAAGGAGAGAGCCACCCCATCATACCTCAAAAGGGCCCTGGCTGAAACTAAGAAAAATTGGCGAAACAAGCAAGGGGGCTGTTTTCCTGATGAACCGGATACCAGCACAAGGGGGAAGGAGATCAACACAGAGAAAAATCAACCCCTACCAAATCAGAGAGCCAGAGTCTCACAGGCCCCCAACACCTCATCACTGAAGCAGACCAAAAATGAACCCAACATGGTTCAGGGAAATTCTGCGAAAGAGGGGGCAGAAAGAATGTCAGAGCCACATGTTGGGTCATGATATGCAGAGACATTTAGCTTACCCATAACTGAGGGCTAACTCCACAATGCATGACCCATATACCTCAACAAGGAAAGGCCAAGGGGAGGGGGTAGGTCACGGATGAGCCTAATAATGGTATCAAACTGACTGTATTTACTGAATACGAAACTAACTAATAAAGAAAACAAAACGTTTAAAGTCTATAGTCATGGATATACTGCTAATTACCCTGAGCTGAGCAGTGCCCATTGTATGCATGGACCACACCAGAGCACTGCACCTCAGGACTATGTATGATGTTACAACAAGATTAAATAAATAAAATGTTAAAAAAAAAAAAAAAAAAAAACAATGGCAAGGCTGAGCTCTGGCTATTTGTATTTGCTGGTGATTCATGCTTGCTGGCATTGTTTTTTCTTTCTCTGCTATGAATATATCTAGGAAGAAAGCCAACTTCTTCTACCATTGACAATGTTTCCCCAGAATTCTGTAAGCTGAAAATAAACCCTTTCCTCCTGTGAATTGTGTTTGTTTGCATATTTTCTCAGCAACAAGAACGTAACTGCAAAAGTAAAATTGGTACCAGAAGTGTACTTTATTTTTATTAGTTACATACACTGTGTATAGAGTCATGTAGGTACCCTGGTTAGCTTTCTTCCTGCCCTCTGTAGGTACCCTCCTTGCTGGGGATTCATGCATTGTGTAGGTAGCCATCAGCTATGGGTAAGAGGCAATGCCTCTGTGCATAATGACCCAACTTGTGGCTCTAACATTCTTCCCGCCTCCTCTTCCACAAATTTCCTTGAGCCATGTTAGGTTCATTTTAGGTCTGCTTCAGTGTTGTGGTCTTGGGTGTCTCTGTGTCTCTGGATATCTGGTTTCATAGGAGTTAAGGGTTCTCTGTGTCTACCTTCTTCACCCTTGTGCTGGCACCAGGTTCACTAAGATAAGAGCACTCTTGCTTATTTTCCCTGTTACACTTAGTTTCAGCTGGGGCCCTTTCGAGGTGTGATGGGCTGGTTCTTTCCTTAGGATCTGCATCAATCTGAAAAAAAGAAGCAAATTCTCCAATGGAGAGTAAAGGTAGCACACTTTGGTGGATCATCAAGTACTCTGACAGAAATTTGTCTTCTTTTGGGGAACCTTGTAAGTTTCACTGATGACAGTATACTGACTTTCCTGCATTAATTTTGTATCCTGCTACTTTGCTGAAGGAGTTAATCACTTTTGCAAGTTTGAGATGGAGGATCTCGGATCTCTTACATACAGTATCATGTCATCTGTGAATAGAGCTAACTTAACTTCTTCCTTTCCAATTTTTATCCCTTTTATTTCTTTCTCCTATCTTATTGCTTGAGCTAGGACATTCAGTACTATACTGAAGAGCAGAGGTGAGAGTGAACAACCCTGTCTTGTTCCAGATCTCAATGGGAATTCCTTCAGTCTCTCTCCATTAAGTATTATTTGGGCTTTAAGAGATTTATATACACCCTTTATTATGCTGAGACATAAACAGTACATGCCAATTCTCTCCAATGTTTTGATCATGAAATGATGTTATATTTCTCAAAGGCCTTTTCTGCATTTATCAAAATGATCATGTGTTTTTTGTATTTAAGCTTATTTATGTGGTGTATTACATTGACAGACTTCTGTATGTTGAACCACCCCTGTGTTCCTATTTCTACTGCTAATAATGGAATATTGAAGTCCCCAACTATGACGGTGTTTCCATTTTGTTGTTAAGTATGTTTTGTTTTATAAATTGTGGTGTCCTTGTGTTTGGTCCATAAAGATTTATGACTACAATATTGTCTTCTTGGATCATTCCCTTGACAAGTAGGAAGTGACCTTCTTTGTCTTTTTTTATTACTTTTGGTTTGTAGCATATTTTATCTGATATTAGTATAGCTACATCTGCTTGTTTCTTATTCCCATTTGCTTGGAATATCATTTTCCACCATTTCACCCTGAGGAGGTATCTGGCTTTAGTGGTGAGGTAGGTTTCTTGAAGACAACAGACTGAGGGGTCTAATATTCTGATCCACCCTATTAGCTTATTTCACTTTATGGGTGAATTAAGGCCATTAATATTTAGGGTAATGACTATAAGATTTTATTTGATCCTTGCCATATCATAGTGGTTTATATGGCTTGGTGTGTTCTTGGACTTTGTAGTTTTTGTGCCTTCTATGTGTTTGGTTATTATGATCTGCTTCTTGTAGGCACTTGAGTTTGATTATTTGATTCTTTTGTGTAGAGAATTTCCTGAAGTACTCTCTGCAGATTTGGGTTTGCATTCATATAGTTGTAAAGCTGAGTTTTATCAGGGAAAGCTTTTTCTTTCACCATCTATTATTAGGGATACTTTTGCTGGGTAGAGTAGTTTGGGTTGGAAGCCATAAGTTTTTAGGCTTTGCAGTGTTCCATTCCAGGCCCTTCTGGCTTTCAGGGTTTCCATTGAGAAGTCTGAAGTAATTTTGATGGGGTTACCTTTAAATGTAATTTGTTGTTTTTCCCTAGCTGCTTTTAGGATTTTCTCTTTGGTGTCAATGCTTAGAGTTTGAATAACAATATGTCTTGGAGAATTTGTCCTTTGGTCCAGTCTGTTTGGAGCTCTGTTACCTTCTTGTAACTTAATGGGCCTTTCTTTTGAGAGAGTGGGAAAGTTTTCTTCAATAATTTTGTTGAATAAGTATGCTTTTGATCTGAATTTCTTCCCCTTCTGTCATTCTCATGATCTGAATGTTGTGATGTCTACAGGTGCCCCACAGTTCCCTCGTGTTCTGTTCACAAACATTTTTGAACTTATTGAAACTTCTGACTCATGAACTGTTTCTTCTGCTTTGTCTTCCAGTTCTGAGTTTCTATCTTCCACGTGGATTACTCTATTTTTGAGAGCTTCTATGTAGTTTTGGGCTTGTTTTGAAAGATTACCAATAAATACAACTAACCTTCTTCTTTGGCTTCTGTACAATTGCTTGCTTTACCTAGACATAAGGACAGCCATTTTATGAAGGAAAAGCATGTTATACGTGACTTTCTGCAGTACGTGACTTTCTGCAACTAGCCGCCCGGGCCCAGATAAGGAACTAGTTAACTGAAATGCTGACCTTTGCCTTAGAAATCTGTGCTTGTTTGCCCACCTGTGCTTGTTTGCCCAACCCCTGTTTGCTCAACCGTAACCCCCTTACCCAATTTCTGGAAAGCCTCCGCTCAGAGACAATTGAACAATGCCTAACCGCAGGGGCCCTAGCTCCCTGCCTGGGGTCACGATCCCTGAGCCGAGGCGACACCCTGACGACATCTGAAGAATCCCTGAGCTGAAACATGTTTGAGATATTTCCGCATGTTTTATGATCTTTCCTTTTTAAAAACCCCTACCTCCCGGCTGCTCGGGGCTCTTCACCTCTCCTGCGTGAGGACTTCGTGTTGAGCCCCGGTGCACCGGTACAATAAACCTCTTGCATCTTGCATTGAGAGCTCTCCGTGTGAGTGTCTTCGGGTCTAGTAGACAATCCCACTTGGGGACCCTCCAGGGGCTCCCCACATTTGGAGGTCCCACCGAGATTTTCCGGGATCTCTACAAGACCCCAGACCTCATTCTGGATCCCTCAGAGGTAAGAGGCGCCTCCTGTTACATCTGTCTGTCTGTATGTTCATTGTGTTTGTCTAACCTCGTCCAGTTTTGAGAATTCTCAATTCTGGGTGCCTTGCTCTGGGGTGTGGCAGGTCGGGGCTGACGGGCCTGAGGATCACCACCCAAGCAATCTGGAGGACGCTCTTGATTGCCCGGAGGAGACAGACCTGATTTCTGTCTCCTATCTGAAGAACTCTGACCGAGTTCTTTTCTATCGCAAGGCACCATCCGGGCCTAGCCCCCCGCCCTCTGAATCGCTTTTGTTTTTGTTTAGGCGGCGGGCAGGCCAACTCAGTTTTTTCTTTGTTTTCTGTGTTTTTCTGTTCATTTTGTTCTACTTTCTCTATCCTCCTCCCAAAATGGGACAGACTGTTTCTACCCCTCTGGACTTGACTCTAACACATTGGACTGACGTTAAGACGAGAGCTCATAACTTATCAGTAGAAGTTAAGAAGGGAAAATGGCAAACTTTATGCCAAGGAGAATGGAATTTGCTGAATGTGGGATGGCCTCAGGAGGGAACTTTTGACCTAGAGGTTATCCAAGCTGTCAAGAAAGTTATTTTACAGGAGCCCGGAGGCCATCCTGACCAGCTACCCTACATTTTTACCTGGCAGGATTTGGTGCAGGACCCTCCCTCTTGGCTAAAACCCTGGATTTCCCCCAAACCTGTTAACAAGGACTCCTTGCAGTCCGCCACAGTTCTTGTTGCAGGTTCAGGACAAAGGAAGAAGATCTATCCGGATACACAGACAGACTTACTCCTGTTAGACACCCCACCGCCATACCCGCCATCTCACGCTCCCACTGCTCCGCCTAACCCCTCAGCCGAAGGAGCACGTGGGGGGCCAGCAGCGGGGACCAGAAGCAGACGGGCTCAGACTCCAGATGCCGCTATCACCCTGCCCCTTAGGGCTATAGGTCCTCCTCCTCCCCTAGGACCAGGAGATGACCCAGATCAAAGACCCCTGCCACCACTTCAATACTGGCCTTTCTCTTCTGCGGACTTATATAATTGGAAGGCTAATCACCCCCCTTTCTCAGAGGATCCCTCTAAACTAACTGCTCTCATGGAATCTCTAGTTTTCTCTCACCAGCCCACTTGGGATGATTGTCAGCAGTTACTCCAAACCCTCTTCACAACAGAGGAGAGGGAACGCATCCTGTTGGAAGCCAGGAAAAACGTTCCTGGGGATGATGGACGTCCCACACAGCTCCAGAACGTGATAGACGACGGTTTTCCCTTAACCCGCCCCGACTGGGACTTCAACAACCCTGAAGGTAGGGAGCATCTCCGCGTCTACCGCCAGGCTCTAGTGGCTGGTCTCCGGGGAGCCGCGAGGCGTCCCACGAATTTGGCTAAGGTAAGAGAGATTATTCAGGGACCTGATGAACTACCCTCTGTTTCCCTGGAGTGCCTCATGGAGGCCTACCGTAGATATACACCATTTGATCCAACTGCAGAGGAACAAAGGGTATCAGTTCTGATGAGTTTTGTCGACCAGTCAGCACCAGATATCAGGAAGAAGTTACAGAGATTAGATGGCTTAAGTAGGTATACGCTGTCGGACTTAGTTAAGGAAGCTGAGAAAGTTTACAATAAGAGAGAAACTGAGGAAGAAAGGGAACAGAGAAGAGTAAAAGAGCAGGAGGAAAGGGACAATAGACGAGATAAGAGACATGAGAGAAATATGACTAAAATTCTGGCCGCCATAATTCAGGATAGAAAGAACCTAGACAGAGAAAAGCATAGAAATCCTAGACAGAGACAAAACCAGGGCAACAGACGGCAGTTGGAAAAGGACCAATGTGCCTATTGCAAAGAAAAAGGACATTGGATAAAAGACTGCCCCAAAAAGAAACCAAGAGAAATCTTGACATTGGAGGAAGACGATGAATAGGGGGGACGGGGCTCGGAACCCCTCCCCAAGCCCAGGGTAACCCTTAAAGTGGAGGGGGCACCCGGATAAGAGAAGTTAACAGAAGGGTGGAGGACCTACACCCAACAGTCCCCAACCCTTACAACCTATTGAGCTCACTCCCACCTGAAAGGAATTGGTACACCGTCTTGGATTTAAAAGATGCTTTCTTCTGCCTACCCCTACATGAAAAAAGCCAGCTCGTCTTTGCCTTCGAATGGAAAGATCCGGACATGGGACTCTCCGGACAATTGACTTGGACGAGATTGCCGCAGGGCTTCAAGAATTCACCCACCATCTTCGACGAAGCCCTCCACCGAGACCTAGCGCCCTTCCGAGCCTCCAACCCTCAGGTAACACTCCTCCAGTATGTTGATGATCTTCTCCTTGCAGCTAACAGTCAGGCTGAATGAGAAAAGGGAACAACTGCGCTGTTGGAGGAGCTGGCCCGTTTGGGGTACCGAGCCTCAGCTAAGAAAGCTCAGATCTGCAAAAGGCAAGTCACATATCTGGGATACTCTTTGAAAGGAGGACGGAGGTGGCTGACGGAGGCCCGTAAACAGGCCGTGGAGCAGATTCCAGTCCCAACAAATGCCAGACAAGTACGGGAATTTCTAGGGTCCGCTGGGTTTTGCAGACTTTGGATACCCGGATTTGCCTCCCTGGCTGCTCCGCTTTATCCTCTGACTAAGACAAATACAGCTTTTAAATGGGAAAAAGAACACCAGCAGGCTTTTGACAGCATTAAGCTTGCCCTGCTAACAGCACCTGCGCTCTCACTCCCGGATATCACCAAGCCCTTTTACCTGTACGTGCATGAACAGAAGGGCATTGCTAAAGGAGTGCTTACCCAAAGAACGGGACCCTGGAGGAAACCAGTAGCCTACTTATCTAAGAAATTAGACCCTGTAGCCGCAGGATGGCCCCCTTGCCTAAAGATCATTGCAGCTGTAGCGCTACTTCTAAAGGATGCAGACAAATTGACTTTGGGACAGACTGTTACTATCATTGCTTCACATGCTCTGGAGAGCGTTATCCGCCAACCTCCAGACTGCTGGCTCTCCAATGCCAGGGTCACTCACTACCAGAGTCTCCTCCTTAATTCAGACCGGGTCAGATTTGCTCCCCCCACTCAGTTGAACCCCGCTACCCTCTGGCCGGACACGGATCCCACCGTGCTACATAACTGTGGGGAAATCCTGGCCGAGGCCACCGGAGTCAGACCCGACCTCATGGACCAGCCCCTACCAGATGCTCAGATGACCTGGTTTACGGACGGCAGCAGCTACCTCCTTGAAGGTAAGAGGGTGGTGGGAGCAGCTATTGTAGATGGGAGCAAAGTGATCTGGACTAACAAATTGCCAGAGGGAACATCTGCCCAAAAAGCTGAACTTATTGCCTTAACCCAAGCTTTAAATATGGCAGAAGGAAAAAAGGCTACAATATATACAGATAGCCGGTATGCCTTTGCCACCGCGCACATACATGGCGCCATCTACCGGCAGAGAGGATTACTGACCTCTGCAGGCAAAGAAATCAAAAATAAACAAGAGATTTTAGATTTGCTTGATGCTCTGCACCGACCGGCCAAGCTGGCTATAGTCCACTGCCCAGGGCACCAGAAGGGAGATTCCTTTGTAGCTCGGGGAAACAGGATGGCAGATGAGGAAGCCAAAAAGGCAGCTCAGGGAGCTTCCCTGTTCCCTTTGATTGAAAAAGAAACTGTCCTCGCTGAGCCACTGCCCTCAGAGTATACAGAGCAGGACCTTAAAGATATGGCGAGAATACAGAAGCATTTTAACACCAAATCACAGAAATGGGAAACTGAAACCGGGAAACAGATCCTACCCAGACAGCAAGCAAAGAACCTCCTGTTACACATACATAAGTTGACTCATTTTGGACCTAAAAAAATAATAGAGACTCTTAAAAAGACTGATTACCACATAATTGGACTTAAGGATATGGCTGAAGAACTCGTAAAACAGTGTGTACCCTGCCAAAAGGTAAATGCACAAACAGTCCCAACAGACTTGGGAAAGCGATTTAGAGGGGACCGTCCTGGCTTGTTCTGGGAAACAGATTTCACCGAACTAAAACCAGCCAGATATGGAAATAAATATCTTTTAGTTTTTATAGATACTTTTTCAGGATGGGTAGAGGCCTATCCCACTAAGAAAGAGACTGCGGCTATGGTGACCAAGAAACTCCTAGAAGAAATTGTTCCCAGGTATGGAATGCCACAGGTAATAGGCTCTGACAACGGTCCAGCCTTTGTTGCCCATGTAAGTCAGGAGGTGGCCAGGATACTGGGGATTAATTGGAAATTACATTGTGCATACAGACCCCAAAGCTCAGGACAGGTAGAAAGAATGAATAGAACACTAAAAGAGACCATTACTAAATTGTCCATGGAGACTGGCTGTACAGACTGGACGATGCTCCTTCCCTGGGCCCTTTTCAGGGTCCGCAATACCCCCTATAGATTTAACCTCACCCCCTTTGAGATACTTTTCGGAGTCCCAACTCCACTCAGCACATTGCTGACCCAGAGAGGACCAGATACAATCTCTAACTCTGATTTGAACTGCAGGCTGCAAGCGCTACACCTCCTTCAGAGTGACTTGTGGCCTAAATTGAAAGAAGCCTATCTGCCTTCTAAGGACCCAGCTCCACACCCGTATCAGCCTGGAGACTCGGTCTACGTGAGACGGCATCGACCCACAAACCTCGAACCTCGCTGGAAGGGACCCTTCACTGTACTCCTGACAACACCAACGGCCGTGAAGGTGGACGGAATCGCCGCCTGGATCCACGCCTCTCACGTTAAACCGGCTCCCTCACCTGACCCTCACTGGCAGCTGACAAAGACTGACAACCCCCTCAAGTTGCGTCTCCGCTGTGTTCCCACTACTGTCTCGAGTCATAATGACTCATCTTAAGGTTTGGTTACAGTTACTACTAATGTTCTTGTTGCTACCCCACTCAATAGCAGCCTCCCCCTACCAGCTCTACAACTACACCTGGCAGATCATTAATCAGGCAGGTGATGTTGCTAGTTCTACTTCACCTCGATTCAAGAGAGAGCCTATCACTACTTTAACTTTAGCATTAGTAGTAGGTCTGGGGGCAGCGGGGGCAGGAACAGGAATAGCTTCTTTAGTCACCTCTAACCAGCATTATGCTACCCTCAGTGCAGCAATAGATAAAGACTTGCAAGAATTACAATCAGGCATGCAGAATCTAAAAGACTCAGTCTCCTCTTTGTCAGAGGTTGTTTTACAAAATAGAAGGGGACTAGATTTACTGTTTCTACAGCAAGGGGGATTATGTGCAGCCTTAAAGGAAGAATGCTGCTTTTATGCAGATAAGACGGGTTTAGTTGAGGATAGTCTGAAGCGGGTACGAGAAAGCTTAGAACAACGTAAGAGAGAGAGACAGCAACAGCAGTCATGGTATGAGTCTTGGTTTTCCAGTTCCCCTTGGGTGACCACCCTGATCTCTACCCTACTCGGACCTCTCTTAATATTACTTTTGCTTCTCACTTTCGGCCCTTGTATTTTTAACAGATTACTCACTTTTATTAGAGAAAGAATTAGTGCTGTGCAGATAATGGTGCTTAGACAACAATACCAGCAGTTGGCCCAGGCAGATAATGAATCCACAATTCCATGATTGGAATTATGACAAAGAAAAGGGGGAAATGGAAGATTACCAATAAATACAACTAACCTTCTTCTTTGGCTTCTGTACAATTGCTTGCTTTACCTAGACATAAGGACAGCCATTTTATGAAGGAAAAGCATGTTATACGTGACTTTCTGCAGTACGTGACTTTCTGCAACTAGCCGCCCGGGCCCAGATAAGGAACTAGTTAACTGAAATGCTGACCTTTGCCTTAGAAATCTGTGCTTGTTTGCCCACCTGTGCTTGTTTGCCCAACCCCTGTTTGCTCAACCGTAACCCCCTTACCCAATTTCTGGAAAGCCTCCGCTCAGAGACAATTGAACAATGCCTAACCGCAGGGGCCCTAGCTCCCTGCCTGGGGTCACGATCCCTGAGCCGAGGCGACACCCTGACGACATCTGAAGAATCCCTGAGCTGAAACATGTTTGAGATATTTCCGCATGTTTTATGATCTTTCCTTTTTAAAAACCCCTACCTCCCGGCTGCTCGGGGCTCTTCACCTCTCCTGCGTGAGGACTTCGTGTCGAGCCCCGGTGCACCGGTACAATAAACCTCTTGCGTCTTGCATTGAGAGCTCTCCGTGTGAGTGTCTTCGGGTCTAGTAGACAATCCCACTTGGGGACCCTCCGGGGGCTCCCCACAGTTTAACTTGGTTTGCATTTTCTACTACTCTTTATGTATAATTTCCATCCCTGTGTCTGTGTCGAGTTTCCTTTGCATGTCATTTTCTGTTTTTCTTGATGCTTCTTGGAATTCATACTTGCATTTCCTTATGTCTTCATTGAGCTGAACCAGTTGGTTGTTGATGTCCTTTATTTATTTATTTATTTGTTTGTTTATTTATTTTATTGCGACCCTTCAGCTCCTTTAACTGTATTTGCACCCCTTCCAGGTTCTTATCTATTAGGTCTAGTTTACTGAGGATAGCACTCATATGTTTATAGGCCCTTTGTTGCCTTTCTGCAATTTCTGCTATTTGCTTGGTCAGAGTTGCATAGCTTATATATTCATTTTGGTGTTCTGATCCTAGTTTTTTCTTCTATGTTTGACTAGAGACATCCATTGTGTGGCTGGGTAATCTTATTGGATTTACTTGCATTCAGTTTTTCATGTTATTCCATTTTCACTGTGGTCTGCCCATCAGAGTGTAGAAGCCATTTTTAATTTAGGAAAAGCTATAGTCTACCCTTGAAGTGTGTTCAGTGGTTATTCCCTTTTATGTTTGTTTTCACTAGGCTTCTGGTGGCAAATGGGCCTGCCTGCTCAGAGGGCAGAAGCGCCCAAGGCTCTGGTGGGGGCCTGAGGACATGATGCACAGGCTTGGTGTTCCATGATGTTGATTATGGGAATTCATGGTCAGGTGCCCTGAGGTAGACAGGGGAATGGGGGGCCGGTGGCCAGTGGGATGGTGTTATCTAGCCTGGAGGCACTGGTGGAGCTACTCTGGTCTGTCTGGGCCTGCTCAAAGGGGTGGGGGCAGAGGCAAGTGGGATGGCATTCTGAGCCAGGTGAAGTTAATCTGGCCTGCCTGGGTCCACACAAGGGGGTGGGGGTAGCAGTGAGTGGGATGACTATTCTTGAGGCTATAGACATGTATGGAACTACACTGGCCTGCCTGGCTCAGAGCACTGGGGCAGGGGGTCATGGGGTTGTGGAAGTGGCAATGAGTGGGATGGTGATACTGAGCCGAGAGTCATGGGTGGAGCTATGCTGGCTTGGGTCCACACACTGGGATGGGGGGCAGCGGGGAGTGGGATGGTGTTCCTGAGCCTGGAGGCACAGTTGGAGCTATGCTGGTCCACTGGCTTTGTTCTGGGCACAGGGTGGGGGACAGTGGTGCCCTGGGCTGAGGTGAGGGGGAAGGTGTTGGTGTACAGCAGCGATGGCTGACAGAAGCCGTGCAGGGCAAGGGGGTAAGTGGGACTGCAGTCATGTGGGTCAAGGTCGGGGGGGGGGGTGTGGCAGCTGTTGCTGTGGCAGGGGGAGTGGGTGACAGTTCAGCAGGGCAGGGGGTTGTGGGATGGGAAGGTGGTTGGTTGGGGTCATGAGGGCATTCCTGTACCTGCAGCTGCACAGGTGGAGCTAAACTGGCCTGGGTCCCCTTGCTTGCAGTTAGTAAAGGAGGGACCTGTGGCCAGGACTATGGCTGGGACTGCTGTTTGAGGGGGTTGGGGAACTGGTGGACTCCCTGAGAGCATGGGAATCAGCAGATCCTCTTATTTTGCCCATCCACACCCTCCCACTGGAGGTCTGTTAGAGGCTGCTCACCCCCTAGATGACCCAATTAACCCTTAATATCTTGCCTTTCCTTCCACAGGATGTGCAGTGCTGTTAGGCAGGTGCCATCTTGACCAGAAGTCCATCAAAACTTATTTTCAGAAGTGTACTCTTGCTGTGATGAATCTGACCATGTGTATTATGGTCTTTTGGAACTTGTCAGCAGAAGGAATGTGGAAGAATTTGATACTTAGGAATGTAGAAGCTTGATTGACTATTTTGTCAAGAGCTTGAAAATGTTAAATGCACAGAGAATTGTAGACTGTGAAGGCATGGTTTATGAACTTTCCAAGGGGAAAGAGTGAGCTTTGCTAGAACTGGGCTACTCATGTAAAGGTTGGCTTCATTCATCAGCCAATGCCCAAAGAATTTGATCAAGGTTAAATTTAAAAGTGATGTATCCATGAGAAATGTTTTTAATAATAATAATTTTCAAACAGATTTTTAAAATATATTAAATATGTCAGCCTTTCTGAGAAAGGGATTTTCTTGAAGAACTATAATACCATCTGATCCTTTGTAATCAAGCTCAAAGTGAAGATAAGGAATCCTAGGATTAAATTTTCTCTAATCACCTTTATTTTGAAAGACCCAGAAACTAAACTGACGCCATGACAGGCTTCAGTAGGGCGCTGCCCTGGCTAGGCCTAAGTTTCAAGTTCCTGCTTAAGCAGAGGGCAATTGCCCTGCCATATGGTCAGGAAGGATACCCACCCAAGGGCCTGAGTCAGCCCCTAGACATGCGCAGGACATGCCTGAGACTTACCCAAGACTTGTCCCTTCTGCCTTTCTGCCCCAGCCAATCAGAAGCATACAAATGTCACTGCTGCTTGCTTAGCCAATAACAATGGAGATTACCTAATCTGCCTGGAGTTCCCCTAGCTCCTTCCCTGCCAATTTTGCCCATCAATATCCTAAGCCAATCAGAAGAATACAAGTGCAGTTACTGTTTAAATCAACCAATCATGTAACCATTCCCCTACTTCTCCCTACTTCTTTGTTGAAATCCATATAAAAAACCTGCCCCCCGCTGCTGCTCAGGGCTCTTGTACAGATCCACTGCACTGGTCAAGAGACCGGGTTTAAGCCAGAAATAAAGCTCCTTGCTTTTTTTTTTTTTTTTTTTTTTTACACATGTTCAGTACTCTTTACTTCTGAACTTTTTTTTTTCATTTTTATTTTTATTTTATTATTATTTTTTTTACAGTCAGTTTGGCAACATTATTAGGCTCATCCATGACCTACCCCTCCCCTTAGCCCCTCCTTGTTGAGGTATAAGGGTCATGCATTGTGGAGTTAGCCCACAGTTATGGGTAAGCTAAATGTCTCTGCATATCATGACCCAACATGTGGCTCTGACATTCTTTCCGCCCCCTCTTCCGCAAAATTTCCCTGAACCATATTGGGTCTGCTTCAGTGCTTTTGCATGCATGCTTGGTTCTCCTTGGTGGTTCTTGGGGGGCTGGGGGTCAAGAACTGAGCATAGCAATTTCATGAACTAAAGTATTAAAGAAATAGAAAACACTTAAAAAAAAAAGTAATGGACTCATGTTCTTGGCAGAAGGTAAAGAACAGAAAGTATGAAAACTGTATGTTTTATTAGAGGAAAAATTCAAGAAAGTTTAAACTTGCCAGCACAGAGATTGGCTTTAAATTACAGAAGCTGTAATTGTCACGTTGATTACCATCATTAAGGGTAGGCCAACAACTTTGCTTTGGGACAATGGGAAAAAATTCCTGAGGGTAAAATTTACCCATTGGAGGCTCAAATGAATAAGAATACAAATTCTTTTGCAAAGAGGTGGCTTGAAGGAAGAAATTTAAAGAAGAAACCTTATTTTCAAGGTCATTGTTTATTTCCCCTGGATTTATAATTTGGCTATGTCCCTCTCATGGTATTGATTTTGAAAGCTAGGGATATGCCGGGAAGTGGTTCATGAAGTGTAACATAATTTTTTTTTGGGGGGGGGGGTGGGGAGAATAGCCCATGAGCAAAATGGAGCAGGGATGAAATCCATATGTGGAAGCCCAATATGGCCATTGTAGTAAAACAAACCTGTTTCAGGTGCTGCGGAAACCTAACTATATGAAACTGGGATGAAATTTCTGTGTGGAGGCAAAGTAATGGCATTGTATGGAGTTATGAAGATGATCCATGGTTTGCAGGTTAGACCCATACTGCTTTGAGTATAGCAGGACTCTTTCTCTTATACCCTTTCTCAGAAAAGCTGATGCATTTAATATCATTTTGAAATCTTGTTTTGAAAATTTATTTTTAGTTAAGAGACAGTCTTAAATCTAAGATGAGACTTGAACTTTTGAATGGTGGTAATGTTGCTAAATATTAGGGGGACTTTTGAAGTTTGGGTACAATTTGAATTATGAGATGATCGTGATCTATGGGGAGCAATGTTAGAATGTGATGGTGTGAATGTGTGGCACCATAGACTGAGGCATTTTCTTTTATTAAGTTCGAGCTTGCAACTTGAATATGCAATGGGAAGAAACTTGCTGAGGAAAGGGTATGTCCTATGGGCAGATTTTATAGTTCATCCCTAAATTGTGTAAAAAAATCAGGTTTGAGTTCTGGCTATTCATGCACGTTTGCATGGGTTTTTCTCTCTCTGCTATGAACGTATCTATGAAAATGTGCCAGCTTCTTCTACTATTGACACTATTTCCCCTGGATTCTATAAGCTTGAAATATACCCTTTCCTCCCATAAGATGTTTTTGGTCAGATGTTTGTCCAGAAACAAGACTGTAAATGAAACATGACCACAATTAGGATCAGTAAGACTATTAGCTCTAATATGACTGGTGGACATTGTGACCTTTCTCCCTCAGTATCCCACATCAAATTCCTCAGACTTTCACTGTGTGTAGATAGACCAGTTGGCTTTGAGGATTATGACTAAATCAGGGTTACAGACTTCTCAACCTTCTTCAGCGCATAGAAGAGTGACTAAACAGGGCTGCCATTCTCTCTGGCAGTAGCAGGTGTCCTCTATAGCTTTATCTTGAGGAGACTTTCAGAGTCTCTGAAAATTTTCCAGTTGTCATGATTAGCCTAGGAAGCTGGAAAGCCTGAATCTTCATTTATATTATATTATAATATTATGTTGTTATACTCTCATGTTGGATCATGTAGGCTGCCAAAATAAAGTATGCATTGTATTTTTGGAGGTTAGTAGTGGCTGTGTAGGAGCAACACTTATGGACCTATGGGGAGCTCTATGGACTTCAGCTGTGCATGTCTTTGGAAAACCATGTAGATATAGATATCTTATTAGCCAAACAAATTTAGCTAAATAAATATATAAAGTTTAAAATAGCTCTGATTAACATCTATGTTTACTTGCCAGATGACAATAAAAACCATATCAAGAACAGGCAGAAGATGTTAACAGCCCTTGAAATAATATTCAATTACCAACTATAATTCCACTGATTTTACCTATAAATTGCGAATCATAAAAGGAAAAGGGGCATAAAATCTTGACATTCATGAACGAGAACATCTTCTTTTAGTCTGTATACCTGTTTGGGAACCAATTACCTAAGGAAGGCTAGAAATAGAACAGCAGAGCTTGAGACCTTTTTTTTTTTTTTTTTTTTTTTTTTTCTAGAAAAAGATCCTTTGAACATGAGATAGTACTTTGGAGCAGGGATAATGAGATTAATTTACTTACAAGAAATGAATTTGAGATAACTGACATGAGACATTTGCTAAAATAAAACCTTGACTAAGGGTTTTTGATGACATGCAGCTTAAGAATAGAGTAAAACCTACTCATTATTGAACTAAGTTGGCTTGTAAATTAGAGATATTTTGATAGACATAAAGCAATTTTTTAGGCAAACACCATTAATCATTGAGTCAGTTTTGTTAAAATTTAAATCTATTAGAATATATGAATCTTGGGCAAGATATAGTAACATTATTTGTTCATAAGAGGTTTTCTTAGGACCTGGGGACATTTTTAGTTCTTTCATGAATAAAAGTAATAATGATTTAAACTAAATTATTTCTTTATAAAACTCAAATGATAACATAACATTAACAATTTGGTAGGATTAACATGAAGAAACAAGAGCTATCTTTATAGATAGCATTTTCACATATGATTAACCTTATAATAGAAAGTCAAATACTAATGACAAAATCTCAAGCTTAAGACGATTTCCTCAGCAGTCAAAAGAATAAAAGATTGACACAGGAAGGTAGTTTACTTGGTTGAACATTCTAAAGCCAGTTTTTATAATCATTTGCAGAAGCAGATTAATATCAGTAGTCCGAAGTTTTTTTTTTTTTTTTTTTTTTTTTTTTTTTTTACTGTAGGTTCTGACAAAATTCTTTTTTTTTTTATTAGTTTATTAGTCAGTTCTGTATTCAGCAAATACAGTCAGTTTGGTACGATTATTAGGCTCATCCGTGACCTACCCCCCCTTGGCCCCTCCTTGTTGAGGTATACGGGTCATGCATTGTGGAGTTAGCCCACAGTTATGGGAAAGATAAATGTCTCTGCATATCATGACCCAACATGTGACTCTAACATTCTTTCCGCCCCCTCTTCCACAAAATTTCCCTGAGCCATGTTGGGTTCATTTTTGGTCTGCTTCAGTGATGAGGTGTTGGGGGCCTCTGAGGCTCTGGCTCTCTGATTTGGTAGGAGTTGATTTTTCTCTGTGCTGATCTCCTTCCCCCTTGTGTTGGTGTCTGCTTCATCAGGAAAGCAGCACCCTTGCTTGTTTCTCCAATTTTTCTTAGTTTCAGCCGGGGCCCTTTTGAGGTATGATGGGGTGGCTCTCTCCTTAGGATATACATCTATCTGAAAAAGAGAAGCAGATTCTCCAACGGAGAGTAAGTTAGCACAGGACAAATGAGATAACCCTTAGTTTTTTTTTTTTTTTTTTTTAGAGAATTTAATAGGTGTAGGCCCTCTTGTACCCAAAATTGATGGCAGCTTGATATTGGAGAGTGGGCTTATGTTTGGATATGGTTCTGACTTGTTTCCCAGCTCCAGCTATGGGTCCCATACCAGTGAGGGGATCAGTTAGCCAAATTGAGAGCAGTTGGTTCCCCACCAAGGCTGTGTGCCACCACTGCACTTGTGTGGGCATTACACCAAGTTATTTGCTGCTAAGTAGGTTAGACCATGTGTTGCTTCGATAGATATTGGTCAATTTCCCCCAGTCGCCCATGTAGCACCTTCTGGCACTAGACGCGCTGACTGTCTGGGGACTGACTCTCATCCAACTTCCAGCCATGCCATTCTAATTTGCATGTCAATCACATAAGGTATCTTCAGCAGTAGGGTCTTACCACTAACCTTTGGTGGGTCATTAAGTACTCTGACAGAAATCTGTCTGTCTTTTAGGAAACCTTGTAGGTCTCTCTGATCAAAAGCTCATTGTGGACAATAGCCCCATACTGGTTCTGGGAGTTACAGGTCAGTGCCCACTAAGAAAATGAGGAAAAAGATAACTAATATACAAGAGTTGGAGATAAGAGAGAGAGAGACAGGGAGAGGGGAAGTGAGGGAGGGAAGATGTAGGAGATTAAGGTTAGTCTTAATCTTACCCTCTCCAGTGTCTTGTGGTTCAGGTGTTCCCTGTAAGGGCCTGGTGAAGGATCAGCCATTTGGTCTGTCTTTTAGTAAGTAGAAGATTATGGTACCATTGCCATTTGGGTCTAGATTTGTGTTTCCCACCACTTTGATGCCCTCCCCTCCCTCCCCTTCCATCCTAGGTGTCTAATCTAGGAGATGCTTGCTGGGTATGTAAGGTATCTTCGGTAGATTCAGGTTAGGTGCTGTAGATGAGTGAGACTATGTGGCGATTTATTTTCTGTGATTGGGTAAGTTCACTGAGAATGATCTGTTCCAGGTTCAACCATTTTTCCTCAAATTTCATTGTGTCATTTTTTCTTACTGCTGTATAGAATTCCATTGTGTAGATATACCACACCTGAGTTATCCATTCTTCTAGTGATGGATATCTGGGTTGATTCCAGCTCTTAGCTATTACAAATTGAGCCGCTATAAACATGGTTGAGCAAATCTCTTTAGTCCTTGGTTTGAAGGTTTTAGGGTAGATGCCCAGTAAGGGAATAACTGGGTCTGTTGGTATCTCTATACTCAGCTTTTTCAGAAGTCTCCATATTGCTTTCCAAAGTGGTTGTACCATCCTACATTCCCACCAACAGTGGATGAGTGTTCCTACTTCTCCACATCCTCGCCAGCATTTATTTTTATTTGATTTTTTGATGCTTGCTATCCTTATTGGGGTAAGGTGGAATCTCATAGTTGTTGTAATTTGCATTTCTCTGATGATTAGGGATGATGAACATTTTCTTAAGTGTATGTTTGCCATTTCTATTTCTTCCTCTGTGATCTGCCTGTTCAGCTCTTTGCCCCATTTTGTGAGTGGGGTGTTTGACTTCTTACTGTTTAGATTTTTGAGTTCTTTGTAGATTCTAGAGATTAGTCCTCTATCAGTTGGATAACCCACAAATATTTTCTCCCATTCTGTGGGTAATAGATTGGCTTTGCTTATTGTATGCTTGTCCATAAAGAAACTCTTCAGCTTCATGTGGTCCCATTGGTTGAGTGACGGTTTAAGTTCATGAGCTACTGGGGTTTTGTTCAGGAAGTCTTTTTCCATTCCTATATCATGGAATGTACTTCCTAAATTTTCTTCCAGTAGTATTCGAGTTTCTGGTCTTATATTGAGATCTTTGATCCATTTGGACTTGAGTGTAGTGCATGGTGAAATGTGTGGGTCAAGTTTCAGTTTCCTGCATATGGTTATCCAGTTTGTCCAGCACCATTTGTTGAAGATGCTGTCTTTTTTCCAGCCTATATTGTTTGGGCCTTTATCGAATATCAAGTACCTATAGTTGCTTGACCCAAAGTCCGGGTCCTCAAGTCTGTTCCATTGATCTATAGTCCTGTTTTTATGCCAGTACCATGCTGTTTTTATTACTATGGCTTTGTAATATAGCTTTAGATCAGGTATGGTGATGCTTCCAGAGGTATTTCTTTTGCTGAGGATATGTTTGGAAATACAAGGCCTTCTGCCTTTCCATATGAAATTTGAGATCATTTTTTCTATCTCTGTGAAGAACACTGTGGGGATTTTAATTGGTATTGCATTAAATCTGTAAATTGCCTTTGGTAGGATTGTCATCTTCACAATGTTAATTCTGCCTATCCAGGAACATGGGAGGTCTTTCCATTTTCTCAAGTCCGCCTCAATTTCTTTTTTGAGTGTTTTTATGTTTTCGTTATATAGTTCTTTCACTTCCTTGGTTAACGTTATTCCAAGGTATTTTATTTTTTTTTTTGTTGCAATTGAAAATGGGACTATGTCCCTTATTTCTTTTTCTGTATATTTGTCATTTGCATAAAGGAAGGCTACTGATTTTTGTGCATTGATTTTGTATCCTGCTACTTTGCTATAGGAGTTAATCACCTTCAGGAGTTTTGGGATGGGGTCTCTCGGGTCTCTTACATATATAATCATGTCATCAGTGAATAAAGCTAACTTAACTTCCTCCTTTCCAAATTGTATCCCTTTTATTTCCTTCTCCTGTCTTATTGCTTGAGCTAGGACTTCCAGTACTATATTGAAAAGCAGAGGTGAGAGTGGACAACCCTGTCTTGTTCCTGATCTTAATGGGAATTCCTCCAGTCTCTCTCCATTAAGTATTATTTGGGCCTTCGGAGCTTCGTATATTGCCTTTATTAGGTTAAGATAT
The DNA here is from genome assembly GCA_036346955.1 of Dipus sagitta. Lineage (NCBI taxonomy): Eukaryota > Metazoa > Chordata > Mammalia > Rodentia > Dipodidae > Dipus > Dipus sagitta. The sequence continues at coordinate 85,488,621 of CM070771.1, read as the reverse complement.
GAACCAACCATGCCAACTCTCTCCAATGTTTTGAACATGAAGTGATGTTGAATCTTGTCAAAGGCCTTTTCTGCATCTATCGAAATGATCATGTGGTTTTTATGTTTAACCTTGTTTATGTGGTGTATTACATTGACAGATTTCTGTATGTTGAACCACCCCTGTGTTCCTGGAATGAATCCCACTTGGTCAAGGTGGATAATGGTTTTGATGTGTTGTTGGATTCGGTTTGCAAGGATTTTGTTTAGGATCTTTGCATCTAAATTCATCAGGGAAATAGGCCGGTAGTTTTCTTTTCTTGTGGCATCTCTGCCTAGTTTTGGAATTAGGGTGATGCTAGCTTCATAAAAGGAGTTGGGTAGCTTTCCCTGTTCACCAATTGTGTGGCACAGTTTGAGGAAGATTGGTTTGAGTTCTTCCATGAAGGTTTGATAGAATTCAGCTGAGAAGCCATCTGGTCCTGGGCTCTTCTTTTTTGGGAGGTTTTTTATTACTTTTTCAATCTCCATGAGTGTGATGGGTTGATTGAGGTGATTAATCTGCTCTGTGTTTAGCTTTGGTAGATGGTATGCATCCAAGAATTTATCCATCTCCTCCACATTATCCAGTTTTGTGGAGTAGAGGGTTTTGAAATAAGTCCTGATGATTCTCCCAATTTTACTTATGTCTGTTGTGATCTCTCCTTTTTCATTTTGGATTTTGTTAATTTGAAGCTTCACCTTTTTTTGCTTGATCAGATTGGCCAGGGGTTTGTCAATCTTGTTTATTTTTTCAAAGAACCAGCTCTTTGTTTTGTCAATTGTCTTAATTGTTTCCTTGGTTTCCAATTCATTGATTTCTGCTCTGATTTTAATTATTTCTTTCCTTCTGGAGCTCTTTGGGTTGGATTTTTCTTGTTTTTCCAGTGCCTTTAGGTGGATGGTTAGGTTATTGATTTGGGACCTTTCTGTCTTTTTTATGAAGGCATTGAGTGCTATGAATTTTCCCCTGAGGACCTCCTTTATTGTGTCCCATAAGTTTTGGTACAATGTGTTCTCATGTTAATTCAACTAGAAATTTGAAATTTCATTTTTTATTTCATCCACTATCCATTTATTGTTTAAAAGTGTGCTGTTCAGTTTCCAGGTGCCTTTGGGATTCTTGGTGGGTCTTTTGTTGTTGATTTCTAGCAATATAGCATTGTGATCTGATATCATGCAGGGAATTATGTCAATCTTCCTAAATATGTGGAGGCAGTCTTTGTGACCCAATATATGGTCTATTTTAGAAAATGTTCCATGGACTGCTGAGAAGAATGTGTAATCTGTGGATTTGGGATGGAAGGTTCTGTAGATGTCCATTAGGTCTAAGTGATCTATGGTTTTGTTGAGCTCTCTCACTTCCCTGTTGAGTTTCTGTTTGGATGATCTGTCTATTACTGATAATGGTGTATTGAAGTCCCCAGCTATGATGGTGTTTGTGGTTATTTCTGTTTTATTGTCAAGTAGGTTTTGTTTTATGAACTGTGGTGCCCCTGTGTTTGGTGCACACAGATTTACGATTGTAATATCCTCTTGATGTGTCTTTCCCTTGATAAGTAGGAAGTGGCCTTCTTTGACTTTTTTGATTATATTTGGTTTGAAATCTATTTTATCCGATATTAATATAGCTACACCTGCTTGTTTCTTATTCCCGTTTGCTTGGAATACTGTTTTCCACCCTTTCACCCTGAGGAGATGTCTGTCTTTAATGGTGAGGTAGGTTTCTTGAAGGCAACAGATTGAGGGGTCTAATTTGTTGATCCATCCTGTTAGCTTATGTCTCTTGATGGGTGAATTAAGGCCATTAATATTTAGGGTAATGACTGTGAGGTTTGATTTGATCCCTGCCATATTGTGATGGTAAATGTGGGTTGGAGTTTTCATGGACATTGAAGTTTTTTGTGCCTAGTCTGAGTTTGCTTGTTGTGATCTGCTTCTTGTAGGCAATTGTGTTTGATTATTTTTTTCTTCTCTGTGGAGAATTTCCTGGAATACTCTCTGTAGGTTTGGTTTTGTGTTCATATAATTGTAAAGCTGAGTTTTGTCATGGAAAGATTTTCTTTCACCATCTATTATGAGGGATACTTTTGCTGGGTAGAGTAGTTTGGGTTGGAAGCCATAGGTTCTTAGACTTTGCAGTGTTTCATTCCAGGCCCTTCTAGCTTTCAGGGTTTCCATTGAGAAGTCTGAAGTAATTCTGATGGGGTTACCTCTGAAGGTGGTGTGCTGTTTTTCCCTAGCTGGATTTTCTCTTTGGTGTCAATGTTTAGAGTCTTAATGATAATATGTCTTGGAGAGTGTCTCATTTGTTCCAGTCTGTTTGGAGTTCTATTGGCTTCTTGTATCTTGATGGGCCTTTCTTTTAAGAGATTGGGGAAGTTTTCTTCAATTATTTTGTTAAATAAGTTCTCCATGCCTTTGGTCTGGATTTCTTCTCCTTCTGGTATTCCAATGATCCTGATATTGGGACGTTTAACTGTATCCCACAATTCCCTCATGTTCTGTTCACAGGAGCTTTTAAACTTACTGAAATTTTTGAACTCTCTAACTGTTTCTTCCATCTTGTCTTCCAGATCAGAGTTTCTATCCTCCACTTGGCTGACTCTATTCTTGAGAGCTTCTAGTGAGTTTTGGGCTTGTTCAATTAAGTTTTCATTTTCTATTACTTTTCTATGTATAATTTCCATCCCTCTATCAAGCTCCCTTTTCACATCATTTTCTGATTTTCTTGATGATTCTTGGAGTTCATCCTTGCATTTCTTTATGTCTTCATTTAGCATGGCCAGCTGATTTTTAAGGTCTTCTTTTTTTTCACTCTCCCTCAAATCTCTTAACTCTCTTTGAAATCCTTCCATTTTCTTATCTAATCCTTCCAATTTCTTATCTATTAGTTCTAGTTTAGTGATGGCAGCATCCACACGATTGTCGACCCTTTGTTGCTTTCCTGCAAGTTCTACCAATAGGTTGGTTAGAGTTGCATTGCTCATAGCTTCAATTTGGTGGTCTGGTCCTATTGGTTCTTCTATGTTTTCATTAGATGTATTCATTGTGGGACTGGGTGATCTAACTGGATTTTCTTGCATTTGATTTTTCATGTTATTTCTTTTGCGCTGTGTTCTGCCCATGACATTGTATGGGCAGATAAGTGGGCGTATCAGCCTGGGCTCAAGAACAATGGGAATCTTATTCAGCCTGGGGGCATTGCCAAGAAGCCTGGACTTTGGCTGTCACTTGCAAAAGCTGCCTATCTACTGCCTGGCAGGGGCGCCGAAGTTGCCTGAGTTCTCAAGCGGTAATGTGCCAAAGCTGCCTGCATTCGAACTAGGAGTGGCACTGAGGCACCAAGCACTGATGCCGCCTGAACTCTGGCTGGGCACACTGGGAACCGGAAACAGTCTGTGCTCCCCCACCACAGGACGATTGTGGACAGCCGCGCGGCAGACAGAGGGCGAGTGGACAAGAGTGCGGAGCAGTCTAAGCTTCTGTACGCAGGGAACAATCTCACTTGCCAAAGCTGCCTATCTACTACCTGGCAGGGGCGCCAAAGTTGCTTGAGTTCTCAAGTGGTAATGTCCCACAGCTGCTTGCGTTTGAGCTAGGAGTGGCACTGAGGCACCAAGCACTGAAGCCGCCCAGACTTTGGCTGGGAACGCTGGGAATCGGAAGCAGTCTGCGCTCCCCTGCCACAGGACAATGGCAGCCTGCCGGTGCGGCAGGCAGGTAGAGGGGTGGCACCTGAGCTGACGCAAGCGAGAGATACAGTCTGAGCTTGTGGGGCAGCTGCTGTGGGACTGGGCACACTCAGTAGGTGGGCGAGTGGACAAGGGTGCGGAGCAGTCTAAGCTTCCGCGCGCAGGGAACGATCGGCGCGCGTGGGCAGCCGTGCGGGCTCCGGAGCAGCAGCAGCGGCAGGGGAGGAGCTTTGAACACAGCGGTTATTTGGGGCGAGGGGTGCCTACCTGCCCGCAAGGGGATCAGCAATTCCCTGTTCCCCCACCTCTGTGCCCTCCCAGATTTCTCTCCCCTAAAAGCCACTATATACCCTTAATATCTTGCCTTTCTTTCCCCGGGTTTGCAGCGCAGCTAGGCGGTCGCCATCTTGGCCGGAAGATCTGAAGTTTTAAACTTGACATTTTGAGACATGGTGACATAAATTTGTAACCTGAATATTATAACATGTAACCAGATAGGAGTACTTTTTTTTTTTTTTTGGTCTGGTACAATCCCTGGGCAAGTCTAAGAGTTGTCTCATATATTTTAAGGAGGTTGTAACATGATTAAGCACTTTGAGACTCAGTTTACCCATTTTTTCTTTCTATCTAGCTTTAATCTTATCTGCCAGAGGTATCTTTAGGTGTCCAAAAGCAAGAGAGAAAATATAGATTTATATTAAACATGTGTTGTTTGTTTTCTACTTAGCAAAAAGAAAGGAATGGAGGGGGGTACTTAATAGGATGGTGCTGTGTATATGTAAGTAGAAGAAGAGATTAATGGGGGTGAAAAGACCCAAGTGATGTCAGGGGAAGAGACCGAATAAAGGAAAGGTAGAGGGAGGGCTAATCAAAATCTAAGAGGATATAAATAAATCATATGGAAGCCTATTTTTTTGGACAATGGAACACTCAGGAGCCATAGATTATTCCTAGAAAATTTTCAGTGCCAAGGATGGGATAACTTCCCGTGAGTTGTTGGCCAGGGAGGTCCCTGATGCCCCCCAAACCACTACAGGCCATTGACGAGGGCCTTGGTTTCCCACCAGGAATAGATGAAAAGACCCTATTGCTGAAGACTCCACATACTTGGGTTGTAAGGCCACTGAGAAATCCTGCTGGAACTGAGGTGATAGCCTCCTTCATGTAGACCAGCTGACAGAAAGCTGGAAGAAGCCATTCTGCATGCAGTTCAATGGGAGAGAGAGAAATCACCAGGAAAGATACTCAACAGTGGACACTGCAAGTCTTAAATTTTGCCAGCCAAGCCAAATGAGCCAACGGGTGTAAAAGTGTCATGTCTGTCATGGTGGAATCCAACTGCCCTCTAATTGGACTGGAGGCCCACTCCATGGGAGGGAATACATCCCTGAAACTGAAAACTTAAAACAGGGGTAGTCATGAGCCCTAGGGGTGTAACGTTTGCTGCTATCTGGCTAAATGTATATACTATGCTTATCAAACTGCCCAGCAAGCACTTATTTTAATGTTCATACCTATATATTAGTGCTATTCTCACTTTTGGTAGAGAACCTTTTCTTTTCAGAGGGCAGTGACCTTGGGATGACGCAGAAGGCATCATGGTGCTGGAAAGAAGTGACAGGAGTGCTTAGAACTGCAATATCTCTATCACACCTTCCAAGGCTCAGTGTCTATTGCGGAAGAGGTGGTGGAAAGAATGTAAGAGCCAAAGGAAGGGTAGGACTCCTTACGACGTGCTCCCCCCAGACACAAAATGGCCTGGATATCCATGACCTCACAGTGCCTGACACTACCTACACAAGCCCATCATAATAGGAGGATAAGATCATGGCATCAAAATAAAAGAGACTGATTGAGATGGGGAGGGGTTATGATGGAGAATGGAGTTTCAAAGGGGAAAGTCAGGGGAGAGAGGGCATTACCATGGGATATTGTTTACAATCATGGAAATTGTCAATAAAAAAATTTTTAAAAAAATGTTTCAGGAAACAATAAGTCAGCTGAGATCTGAGGCAGGGAAGTGTTTGACTTCAAATTCATAGTTAGTTCTGTAACATCTTTAAATAGTACATGCCTATCTATTAATATAATTTATATCACCAAAGTGATAAATATCTTATCATGTGAAACTTACAATTATAACCTTCAATAAAAATGACATTTATTTTCCTGGATAACCAGAAAATGTGGCAAAGTGTTAGTTTCTTGTAATGGATAGGTCTTTTAAGTGGTGGAACAAACAGAAATTAGGCACAGAAATATCAGTTTAGGAGATAGTCCCAGCCTATATTGAAGTAGTGATAAGAGATGTCTCATTTGATTTCTGCCTTTTAGTCTGCTGACAAGTACTTAGCAACTGTCAGAGACTAGGGGAAGAAGTTGGAATGAAACTTAACTAGTATTGCTATTATACTGGCACTTCTGTGCCCTGCTTTGAGCAGGTCTTTTTGTTCTTAACCAGGAAAAATAACAAATGAATGAGAATTTTACCTGTTTATTATACAAGGTGAAAGGGTCTTGTCTGTGTCGAACCTAGTTAGATATTTACACCAACAATGTGAATTACACCTGACCTTATGATCTTGTGACAAGTGACAGGGTTTTATACAAGCCTAATTAAGCTGAATTCAAATTGTTTGTGCCCCTATATGGAATCGGTATAAGTAAACATTCAGCCATGGGGCTCCACTGTGTTTATGACTCAGTGGCACATTAAGCTGACAAATTTTATCTGGGTTTAGCCTGAAAATTATTTTCATTTAGCTCCTTCTAAATAGAAATTGGATTTAGAATGTTTTGGCCAATGCATTTTGGATACACACACACGTGTGCGTGTGTATGCCTTGTCATTGTTTAAATTCATCCTTTTTATATATTATCTCTGTATATATGTATATATGCCTCCAAATAACATATGTATACATAAATTTATATATACATACATACATGTATATGTACACACACACACACACACACACACCACATATATATATATATAATCTCCTTGACACTATTTAAACTCAGTCCCTTTTGTATATCTATATATGTCTCCAAATTTTCTGTTTAAATTTACTCAAAACTTTTATAAGTTTTTATGATTTATTTTTAATGTAGGGCATAGCTCTAGCCCAGGCTAAAATGGAATTATTCACAGGATGTCCTTGAACTCATGGTGATCCACCTACTTCTGCCTCCCAAGTTGTGCACCACCACACCTGGCTCTTATGTATATACATTTTAATCTTCTGAATTATATACTATTCAGAAAAGGTCCTTATGAAGCATTCTTTATTATCCAGCATTTAAAAGTTCTTTTCAGGTTTACTCTTTAACCATTTTATCTCATTATCACATACTACAAACTGTCTGTTGGTCAATTTTTTTCCTAAACGACCATTATGAACCAATTTTCATTGTATAAACAAATCACACGTTAGTCCCATTCACCTCATGTTATTTTATATCCACTATTCTTTGTCCCCATTGCCAGTTTGAACAAAACAAAGGAAACTAAACAAACTTTGAAACTGGTACAACATATCTCTCAAAGCCAAAACCATGGAAGGGTCTAGGCTGAAACTTCTGGAATTAGCATAGAGCCTAGAGCCAGAAACTCCATGGGATCTGGCCTGAGCACTCTGGCCATTAAACTCAGAGGCATCGAAACTTTCATTTTGGCTTACCTCCTCCAAACACCCAAGCAGCATCAGTGTCCCCCTCTTCTGAAAGGCCCAACCACTCTCCAGGGACCCCAGCCGTGCCAGCCATCCTCTCGCCCTCCCTCTTCACTGGAGCTGCATGCTCAAGGAAGCAGCTGACCCTTGGGTAACAGGGGCTTGGATGGGGTCCTCTGGCTTTGGAGCCTCTTCTCTGGTACTCCTGCTCATCTGTATTGTATTTCTAAATCACATTGCAGAGAAAACCTTGTATCCCTCCCAGATCCCTGGGAAGCCTAGGGTAGCTCCCTGATCTGCCACTTTACAAATTTGTCTTTCTCAGAGAGCTGATTTGCCATGGCAAAATCCATGTCAGCAACAGCATTTCACAGTCTTTGGTCCCTAGTCCTCCTCTAGATGGGAGTAGAGGCATATGCGAGGTTTGTTGCCTCCTTGTTTTGAGATCTGGGGAAAAACACACAGAATGCTTCTCTTCGACTTCTGCAGCCATCAGATACGTGGAACTAGCCTTCCTCAGGTACCAGGCTGACAGTTCACATTGCACACAGGGAGGAAAGTTGTATGCTGCCTATGCCCTTGACCCATGACTCACTTTGACGGGTGGGAACGAGAACACAAGCATAACTCCTGGTAGGCAGGCTGTCCTCACAAGTGCCCTTCACTCTCCTGTTCTGGGGTGCAGGGCAGGAACTGGGACAGACCTGCTCATCCTGGCACTTCTTATAGTTCAGACACACACCTCCTCAGGATGCAACCAGGGCTCAGACCGGAACTCCAAATCTGTGAAGCCACTGCTAGGGAGAATCAGCGAATCCCTGCACTTCCCCACAGTACCCCCAGTGCCATCAGCTTTTGACTGTGGGTCCACCCCCAAGATGAATTTTTCTATGTATTACTATTGCACAACAGATACAAAGAACTCCCAAGTACTGGTCAGGACAAAAATGGGTCTACAGACACAGGGTGTGAGCCACACACATACATACACATTCAAAAAGAGAATATTAGCAGGGCATGGTGGCTCACTCCTTTAATCCCAGCACTCAGGAGGCAGAGGTAGGAGGATCACTGTGAGTTCAAGGCCACCCTGAAACTACATAGTGAATTACAGGTCAGCCTGAGCTAGAGTGAGACCTCAAAAAAAAAAAAAAAAAGAAGAAGAAGAAGAAGAAGAAAAGAAACTATTGCAATGCCTCCTCCCTTCCTACTAATTTCCTACAGTACAAACAGGCAAGGGCTCCCTTTATTTTTAGGATTTGGTATGGGGTGGGGGGTTGGGGAATCAGCTCACTCCACCCTCTCATTGGGGAGAGAACCTGCCCCCATTAACCTGAGACCCACATCTTACCTAATCTTATAGTGCTGTCATTATGAGTTGATCCAGCTCTCTCTGGAGTTTGATTGGATAGGCCCACTCAGAGTGGCAGAGTTCCAGTGTGAAGTAGAAACCAGTATATAGAGCTCCTTCCTGCTCCTTAGCAGACCATTCCCACTGGGGACCCCCAGAAATGTAGAAATTTGGGTTCGGGTCAATGAGAGAAATCAAAAAATCAAGTGTCACTCAAAGAGATTGGGAAACAACATTTACTACATTGGCAGCTGAGGAGAGTTCATGCTCTAATTTCCTGTATCCCTGAGCTCTGATGAGTTTGAATTTTTAACAGGCCATTTGATGGGCCGTCTGATATCACCTTGAGTTTTTTTTTTTTTTTTTTTTTAATTATTGGTGGGTTAAACTTTGGGGCTACTTGACTAAGGACATATAGAAAACTGTTAGTTCAAATGTCTACTCACAAAAGCTGCATCTCTTGATAATAATGCACAACCTGAAGTCAGCTCTGATTGTTGGAGAATCTCTTACCAGACAGTTGTTTACCCTTTATATATCTTCAGGGAGGACTGGCACAACCTCCTAAGTGAGTTTCTTTCTTCCACGAGAAAGAAACATTTCATTTGCTACTTAACACTGGTCAAAGTCTGCTTCTCAAATTATTTATAATTCCTATAACCTTGGGGAGTGGTCTGTGACCAAGTCAATTTTAGGTCTCCCAGATTTCTTGATCTCTTGACTCTTCTCATGTCAGGAGGGAATATTTCCATTAGGAGGAATTAACTATATGACCAGAGTCTAAATTAGTCAACATTTCAAAGCCGAATAGAGATTATTTATAAGGGTCAGGAAGAAAAGGAGATTGGATATTATTGTTCAAGGAAATAAAAGCTCATTTGTAAAACATTAGAGCACATGGTAAACATCCAATCTCAAGTATATTATCTACACATTACAATGTTTATGTTTATTTTAGAGCTGGGGATATATCTCAGTAGGAAAGCACTCCAGAATTAATTAATATAAGCATTATTGAAGTTGTTAAATTTAAATTGTAGTTAGAGACAGAAACTTTCCACTGCTGATTTTTCTTACATGAATGGATTTACATGTTAAATTAACAAAGTGTTTTGCAACATATAAAAGATCTAATAAATAAATATGAGCATGTGATGACAGTGAACTAGTTAAGTTAATTATGAGGTACATAGAAAAAGGCTCATAAGAGAAGCCTTAAATTGATTTCTGTTTGCCTCCTGGAACACAAGTAACTGAATATCTCAGCTCACCCCGACTACGTCAGTTGCAGGACTGAATTCAGTGTCTCCTTATTTCATCCAGTATGATATCTCAGTTGACTCCTTCTCTGAGCCCAGACCACACACGTGAGACTGATGTGCCAAGCTGTGTTGGATTCCTGACCCTAGATATCTTACTTACCTGGGGTCACTGAAGAGGGGTCTCCTTCCCAACTCATTGGCTGCTTACACCTCCATGCCTGGGTCTCTGCCCCAGTAAGGCTATGTCCTTCCCATGCTTCTGGAGTGAGATTGGATATTTTTGTTTCTATTTTTATGAACTTTTTATTTCTTTTAAAGCATAAGGTTTTTTTTAAAAAGAAAAAAAAAATCTTCTGTTGCTGAACTTATATTTGTTCTCCCATATTGGTGTATCCACTTTCCCTTCCTTTATTCTCAAACCTTGCACTCTCTCCTATCCTGATATGTCTAGAGAACGTGATGGCATATAAATTATTCTTTTCAGTCTCTTTTAATCCAATTCTTTGTTTAAAGACAGACACAAACTCAGGGTTTGGAGTTCAAGTACTTTTCCTGAACGGCTGAAGCAACATTATAATTTCACATAAAATGGCATTTAAAATGATAGTACAGTTTTAAAACAATGAAAATAGACAACTAAAAAGTGGAACAAAATAAATATCTTAGAAATTTAATCCAGTGATTATAGTAGACTCAGAAATCAATGTACAACTTAAATATTAAAAATTAAGACAAAGTAAAGAAGGATTTTAACTTGAATTACATGAAGGCTATTTGTAATATCACATTTAATTAAAGGCTGTTGAAAAGCATTAGAAAAAAATGTACATTCTTAAATTTTTCTCATTATGCTCAAAATAAACTAGTTTCTATACTCTCAAAGCATAGTTTGAAAGTAGTAGGTAGAGAACATTGCAAAGTTATTTTTTTAACATGCTAGTATTTTATAAGAAAGGGGATTTTTGTAACTATATCTATATGTAATAATTTTCACATGGTGAATTAAGTACTTATAATATTTAGAAATTATTAAATGAACTCAATCAACTCCAATAGAAACATATAAAGAAAAGGCAACCATTTTCAAGCTAAAGACAATCATCAAGTTCTCAAGTCATTCTGATCATCTTGAGTAATGGCATGGTTTTCATATATAAATGCCTTTAACATTTATTTTGCAATGGTATTTTATTAATTTTTTTAGGTCTCATTTTAAATCTAACTTATATATTAATAAATTTACTGATGCCTAATTATACAGAGGTCATTTCTTAATCCAAAATCCTGATAGAAAAATTCCAAATACCTGGATTTTCCATATTTTATCCTTTTATTTGGTGAACAACTTGATTATGCTTAGATTTTTTTTTTTTTGTTTTCTCAAATTTCTCTCATCTCAGGATGCTTCTAATGTAGAAGACTTAAGGAGGAGAATGCATTAAAAAATACAGTTGGGAATGGAGACACGGCTTAGTAGTTAAGACATTTTCCTACAAAGCCCAAGGACCCAGGATCCATTCCCCAGTACTCACATAAAGGCATATGCACAAAGTGACAAATGCATCTGGAGTTCATTTGCAGCAGCTAGAGGCCCTGGTGTGCCTATTATGTCTGCCTGTCTCTCTTCTCTCTATCTCTTTCTGCTTGCAAATAAATAAATGAAGGTAAATGAATATTAAAAAAAAAAAAGTTGGTTGTAGTCCAAACAAAGTCATGAAGAAAATAATGTTTTATTCCTCTGACATTACTATTCTTAATCACTGCATTCTTTTTACAGAAATTTATATTTCAAAATCAATATCAGTCAGAAAATGCCCTGCAGATATGGATTATTAATTTTAATTGCACTGATATTTATGGAAATGCTATGATTTTAATGAGAATATTTAGATTTAACAGGAAAGGATGAAATTTCTCAAAAGAGTTTTTTTTCTGATGTTGAACATTAACTAGCTGCATTTTGAAACTAGCCCGTATATACTGTAATTAATAAATACTTTGGGTTGAACTCCTTTAACTGTCTTCTGTAATGCAGGTCTAGTGCTCATTGCCAAAAAATGCTTCAGTTTGTGTTGTCTAGAACTTATTTATCCTTCAAATTTAAAAGCTTCTTTGTTATATTTAATAACCTTGGCTGGCAGGGCCTGTTTTTGCTCTATGGATTCCCGGTTTCTGTCTCTTCATATTCCTCAGAGTTAATGGAAGCTATGAATCCTACTGAATTCTTAAATATGGTTCTCTGAATATAATTTCTCTTCAACCTTGTCCTGGACAACAATAACTCCTCATTTTTCAGTCTTGGTTCTTTGTTTTTCGGGACATCCATTTTATGTCAGGATTGTTCAAAGTGCTTTAAGTTTTAAGTTTGAAGTATGTTACTGATCATATCACAGTACTTTTTTTTTTTTTTTTTTTTTTAGGTAAGCCAAACAAACTGGCTTTTTCATTCAAGAAATAGAGAGAGAGAGCGAGAGTAAGAGAGCACTAGGCCTTTTATCCCAGCACTCGGGAGGCAGAGGTAGGAGGATCATCATGAATTTGAGGCCACCCTGAGAGTATCCAGTGAATTCCACGTCAGCCTGGTCTAGAGTGAGACCCTACCTTGAAACACCAAAAAAAAAAAAAAAAAAAAAAAAAAAAAGAGAAAGATACAGAGAGAAAAATGTCATGCCAGGGCCTCCAGCCACTAAAATCAGACTCTAGGCATGTGTGCCACCTTGTGCACATGTGCAACCTTGTACACTTGTATCACCTTCTGTCTCTGGCTTACATGGGACCTGGAAAGTCCAATATGGGTCTTTAGGCTTTGTATGGAAGCACCTTAACCACTAAGCCATCACACCAGACCACAATACTTAAATTTTATGTTACTCAACTACCTATAGATAAGTATTTCTTAAATTTCAAATTAAGATTTTTAAAAACAATTAATAAAAATATACTACATTGATAAACAGTATTAAACTATTTCACAAGATACTGCAGACTGGCATGGAAAATTATTTTACTAGATATAAGAAAATGCAAGAAAGATATATATTTAGAAATAAAAAGCTTCAGATTTAATTATATTGTTAAATTATTATTGAAATAAAAGTCATTACCATAAAATGTAACTGGAAGTATTTCATGATCACTTACTCTAGTTACTATTTCCACTTAAACTCTGTATTACAGATTTAACATGAAAGCCTAAGTGAATATCATTATAATTTAATAGGCTTCTATATGTTATAAAATATCACTAGTATAAAAATCTATTTATCTTTGTATAGTTTCAATCTACTCTCTTTAATCCCTAGTGACTGATAATTAGTTCCACAGTATTAGGAGATAATACAGTACAAGTAAATGTTGTCATGTTATCAAACTAATTTAGGACAAACCAGCAAAGTAGGATTTTTTAAGGTATCTGATCATTTCAATTACTTGTTACTAAAAGTAGGTATATGTACAGAATATTCAATACAAAATGTTATTTTCTTTTTTTAATTATTATTAGTGAAGTTTTAATTCCATACTAATTAGCTACAGATTTTGATTTTTAGCCACTTCATTATGGTACTATCACTGTTGCGGGATTTATTCAGACAACAGAATATTCTAGAAATATTATAAACCATTTAGTTTAGGTTTAGTACTAACATAATTCAATTATTTTTATTTTTTAAATTATTTAATTAATTAGTTTTGTATTCAGCAAATACAGTCAGTTTGGTACCATTATTAGGCTCATCTGTGACCTACTCCCTCCCCTTGGCCCCTCCTTGTTGAGGTATATAGGTCTTGCATTGTGGAGTTAGCCCACAGTTATGGGTAAGGAAAATGTCTCAGCATATCATGACCTAACATGTGGCTCTGACATTCTTTCCATCCCCTCTTCCGCAAAATCTCCCTGAGCCATGTTGGGTTCATTTTTGGTCTGCTTCAGTGATGAGGTGTTGGGGGCCTCTGAGGCTCTGGCTCTCCTATTTGGTAGGAGTTGATTTTTCTCTGTGTTGAACTCCTTCACCCTTCTCCTGGTACCTGGTTCACCAGGAAAACAGCACCCTTCCTTGTTTCGCCAATTTTTCTTAGTTTCATCTGGGCCCTTTTGAGGTATGAAGGGGTGGGTCTCTCCTTAGGATCTACATCTATCTGAAAAAGAGAAGCAGACTCCCAAATGGAGAGTAAGGTAGCACCAGGACAAATGAGATAAGCATTACTTTTCTTATAAAGAATTTAATAGGTGTAGGCCCTCTTGTAGCCCACTATTGATGGTAGCTTGATAGAGGAGAGTGGGCTTATGTTTGGATATGGTTCTGACTTGTTTCCCAGATCCAGCTATGGATCTCGTACCACTGAGGGGATCAGTTAGCCAAATCAAGAGCAGTTGTTTCCCCACCATGGCTGTGTGCCACTATTGCACTTGTGTGGGCATCATAACAAGTTATTTGCTGCTAAGTTGGTTAGACCATGACTTGCTTAGACAGATATTGGTTATTTTCCCCCAGTTGCTCATGTAGCACCTTCTGACACTACACATGCTGACTGTCTGGGAACTGACTCTCTTCCAGCTTCCAGCCATACCATTCCATTTTACGTGTCAACCTCATAAGGTGTCTTCAGCAGTAGGGTCTTACCAATAATCTTTGGTGGGTCATCAAGTACTCTGACAGAAATCTGTCTGTCTTTTAGGAAACCTTGTAGGTCTCTCTGATCAAAAGCTCATTGTGGATGATAGCCACCTGCTGCTACTGGGAGTTACAGGTCAGTGCCCACTAAGAAAAGGATGAAAAAGATAAATAATATACAACCATTAGAGAGAAGAGAGAGATAGAGACAGAGAGACAGAGAGAGAGGGAGGGAAGATGCAAAAGATTAAGGTTAGTCTTCATCATACCCCCTCCAGTGTCTTGTGGTTCAGGTGTTCCCTCTAAGGGCCTGGTGAAGGTTCAGTAATTTGGACTGCCTTTTCGGAAATAGAATTTTATGTTACAATTGCCGTTTGGGTCTAGATTTGTGTTTCCCAACCCTCCGTTGCCCTCCCCTCTCTCCCCACCCATCCTATTGTCTAGTCCACGAGATGCTTGCTGGGTATGTAAGGCATCTTGGGTAGATAAAGGTTAGGTCCTGAAGATGAATGAGACTATGTGGTGATTTTTTTTTTTTTTTCTGTGATTGGGTAAGTTCATTGAGAATGATCTGTTCCAGGTGCAAATATTTTACCTCAAATTTCATTGTGTCATTTTTTTCTTACTGCTGTATAGAATTCCATTGTGTAGATATACCACATCTTACTTATCCACTCTTCTAGTGATGGATATCTGGGTTGATTCCAGCACTCAGCTATTACAAATTGAGCCACTACAAACATGGTTGAGCAAATCTCTCATGTCTATTGTTTGAAGGTTTTAGGGTAGATGCTCAGTAAGGGAATAACTGGGTTTGTTGGTACCTCTATAGTCAGTTTTTTCAGGAGTCTCTACATTCCTTTCCAAAGTGGTTGTACCATCCTACATTAACACCAACAGTGAATGAGTGTTCCTACTTCTCCACATCCTCGCCAGCATTTATTTTCATTTGATTTTTTGATGTTTGCTATCCTTATTGGGGTAAGGTGGAATCTCATAGTTGTTTTAAATTGCATTTCCCTGATGATAAGGGATGATGAACATTTTCTTAGTGTGTGTTTGCCATTTGTATTTCTATCTCTGTGAACTGCCTGTGCAGCTCTTTGCCCAATTTTGTGAGTGGGGTGTTTGACTTCTTACTGTTTAGAATTTTGAGTTCTTTGTAGATTCTAGAGATTAGGTCTCTGTCAGTTGGATAACCAGCAAATATTTTGTCCCATTCTGTCGGCAATCTATTGGCTTTCCTTATTGTATGCCTGTCTGTAAAGAAACTCTTCTGCTTCATGTGATCCCACTGGTTGAGCGACTGGTGAATATTGTGAGCTACTTGGATTTTGTTCAGGAGGTCGTTTGCCATAACTATATCATGGAAAGTAATTCCTATGTTTTTTTTTTTTTACCAGTGGTATTCCAGTTACTGGTCTTATATTGAGGTCTTTGATCCATTTGGACTTGAGTGTAGTGCATGGTGAAATGTGTGGGTCAAGTTTCAGTTTCCTGCATATGGTTATCCAGTTTGTCCAGCACAATTTGCTGTTGATGCTGTCTTTTTTCCAGCCTATAATGTTCATGCTTTTATCAAATATCAAGTAGCTATAGTTGCTTGACCCAAATTTCAGGTCCTCAAGTCTATTCCATTGGACTAGACTCCTGTTTTTAGGCCAGTACCATGCTGTTTTTATTACTATGGCTTTCTAATATAGCTTTAGATCAGGTATGGTGAGGCCTCCAGAGGTATTTCTTTTGCTGAGGATATGTTTGGAAATGCGAGGCCTTCTGCCTTTCCATATGAAATTTGAGATCATTTTTTCTATCTCTGTGATTAACACTTTTGGGATTTTAATTGGAATTGCATTAAACCTGTATATTGCCTTTGGTAGGACTGCCATCTTCACAACGTTAATTCTGCCTATCCAGGAGCATGGGAGGTCTTTCCATTTTCTCAAGTCCTCTGCAATTTCTTTTTTGAGTGTTTTTATGTTTTCATTGTTTAGACCTTTCAGTTCCTTGGTTAATGTTATTCCAAGGTATCTTTGTTGTTGTTGTTGTTGTTGCTTTTGAAAATGGGACTATGTCCCTTATTTCTTTCTCTGTATCTTTGTCATTTGCATATAGAAAGGCCAATGATTTTTTTGCATTGATTTTGTATCCTGCTACTTTGCTATAGGAGTTAATCACTTTCAGGAGTTTTGGGATGGAGTCCCTCGGGTCTCCTACATATACAATCATGTCATCAGCGAATAGAGCTAACTTAACTTCTTCCTTTCCAAATTGTATCCCTTTTATTTCCTTCTCCTGTCTTATTGCTTGAGCTAGGACTTCCAGTACTACATTGAAAAGCAGAGTTGAGAGTGGACAACCCTGTCTTGTTCATGATCTTACTAGGAATTCCTCCAGTTTCTCTGCATTAAGTATTATTTAGGCCTTAGGAGCTATGTATATTGCCTTTATTATGTTAAGATATGAACCAAGCATGCCAATTCTCTCCAATGTTTTGATCATAAAGTGATGTTTCATCTTGTCAAATGCCTTCTCTGCATCTATGGAAATAATCTTGTGGTTTTTATGTTTTACCTTGTTTATGTGGTGTATTATGTTGACAGATTTCCATATGTTGAACCACACCTGTGTTCCTGTGATGAATGCCACTTGGTCAAGGTGGATAATGTTTTGATGTGTTGTTGGATTTGGTTTTTGAGGATTTTGTTCAGGATCTTTGCATCTAAATTCATCAGGGAAATGGGCTGTTAGTTTTCTTTTCTTCTGGCATCTTTGCCTGGTTTTGGAATTAGGGTGATACTAGCTTCATAAAAGGTCTTGGGTAGCTTTTACTGTTCTCCAATTGTGTGGCACACTTTGAAGAAGATTGGTTTGAATTCTTCCATAAAGGTTTGATAGAATTCAGCTGAAAAGCCATCTGGTCCTGGACTCTTCTTTTTGGGGAGGTTTTTTTTTTATTAATTTTTCAATCTCCATGAGTGTGATGAGTTCATTGAGGTGATTAATCTGCTCTGAGTTTATCTTTGATAGATGGTATGCATCCAGGAATTTATCTGTCTCCTCCACATTGTCCAGTTTTGTGAATTAGAGCTTTTTGAAATAAGTCCTGATGATTCTCCCGATTTCACTTATGTCTGTTGTGATCTCTCCTTTTTCATTTTGAATTTTGTTAATTTGAAGCTTCTCCTTTTTTTTTTTTTTTTTTTTTTGCTTGATCAAATTGGCCAGGGGTTTGTCAATCTTGTTTATTTTTTCAAAGAGCCAGCTCTTTGTTTTGTCAATTGTCTTAATTGTTTCCTTGGATTCTAATTCATTAATTTCTGCTCTGATTTTAATTATTTCTTTTCTTCTGGAACTCTTTGGGTTGGATTTTTCTTGCTTTTCCAGTGCCTTTAGGTGGATGGTTAGGTTATTGATTGGGATCTCTTTGTCTTTTTTATGAAGTCATTGACTCCTATGAATTTTCCCCTGAGGACCACCTTCATTGTGTCCCATAAGTTCTAGTATGATGTGTTCTCATTGTCATTCAATACTAGAAATTTGCAATTTCATTTTTTATTTCATCCATTATCCATTTATTGCTTAAAAGTGTGCTGTTCAGTTTCCAGGTGCTGTTGGGATTCTTGGTGGTTCTTTTGTTGTTGATTTCTAACAATATAGCATTGTGATCTGATATCATGCAGGGAATTATGTCAATCTTCCTAAATATGTGGAGGCAGTCTTTGAGACCCAATGTATGGTCTATTTTAGAGAATGTTCCATGGGCTGCTGAGAAGAATGTGTAGTCTGTGGATTTGGGATGGAAAGTTCTGTAGATATTCATGAGGTCTAAGTGACCTTTGATTTTGTTGAGCTCTCTTACTTCCCTGTTGAGTTTCTGTTTGGATGATCTGTCTGTTACTGATAATGGTGTATTGAAGACCCAACTATGATGGTGTTGGTGCTTATTTCTTTTTCTTTGTCAAGTATGTTTTGTTTTATGAGCTGTGGTGTCCCTGTGTTTGGTGCATACGGATTTATGACTGTAATATCCTCTTGATGTGTCTTTCCCTTGATAAGTAGGAAGTGGCTTTCTTTGCCTTTTTTGATTATTTTTGGTTTGAAATCTATTTTATCCCATAATAATATAGCTACAACTGTTTTTTTCTTATTCCCATTTGTTTGGAATATTGTTTTCCACCCTTTCACCCTGAGGAAGTATCTGTCTTTAGTGTTGAGGTGGGTTTCCTGAAGGCAAGATTGAGCAGTCAAATTTTTTGATCCATCCTGTTAGCTTGTGTCTCTTGATGGGTGAATTAAGGCCATTAATATTTAGGGTAATGACTGTGAGATTTGATTTGATCCCTGCCATATTGTGGTGGTATATGTGGTTTGGTGTTTTCATGGACTTTGAAGTTTTTTGTGCCTACTCTGAGTTTGGTTATTCTGATTGGCTTCTTGTAGGCATTTGAGTTTGATTATTTCTTTCTTCTCTGTGGAGAATTTCCTGGAATACTCTCTGTAGGTTTGGTTTTGTGTTCATATAATTGCATACCTGAGTTTTGTCATGGAAATTTTTTCTTTCACCATCTATTATGAGGGATACTTTTGCTGGGTAGAGTAGTTTGGGTTGGAAGCCATAGGTTCTTAGACTTTGCAGTGTTTCATTCCAGGCCCTTCTAGCTTTCAGGGTTTCCATTGAGAAGTCTGAAGTAATTCTGATGGGATTACCTTTGAAAGTGGTGTGCTGTTTTTCCCTAGCTGCCTTTTGGATTTTCTCTTTGGTGTCAATGTTTAGAGTCGTAATGACAATATGTCTTGGAGAGTTTCTCCTTTAGTTCAGTCTGTTTGGAGTTCTGTTGGCTTCTTGTATCTTGATGGGCCTTTCTTCTAAGAGACTGGGGAAGTTTTCTTCAATTATTTTGTTAAATAAGTTCTCCATGCCTTTGGTCTGAATTTCTTCTCCTTCTGGTATCCTAATGATCCTGATATTAGGATGTTTAAGTGTATCCCACAATTCCCTCATGTTCTGATCACAGGAACTTTTGAACTTACTGAAATTTTTGAACTCTTTAACTGTTTCTTCCATCTTGTCTTCCAGATCAGAGTTTCTATCCTCCACTTGGCTGACTCTATTTTTGAGAGCTTCTAGTGAGTTTTGGACTTGTTCCATTAAGTTTGCATTTCCTACTACTTTTCTATGTATAATTTCCATGCCTCTGTCAAGCTCCCTTTTCATATCATTTTCTGATTATTTTGATGATTCTTGGAATTCATCCTTGCATTTCCTTATGTCTTCATTTAGCATGGCCAGGTGATTTTTGAGGTCTTTTTTTTTTTTTTTCTCACTCGCCCTCAAATCTCTTAACTGTCTTTGAACTCCTTCCATTTTCTTATCTATTTGGTCTAGTTTAGTGATGGCAGCATCCACACTATTATCGGTCCTTTGCAAGCCTAAAGTATCGCCAGACAACAAAATGACTTAACAGGTTCAAAAGTAGCATCTCTGTTATGTTGGAAACAACTATCCTGTACTTGGACTGGAGGCCCACTTTATGGGAAAGAATACATGCTTGGTACTGAAAACCTAATCAAAAGTCTGTTTCAAGGGAGGCCATGAGTCCTTGGGGTGTAACACTTGCTCTTGTCTGGCTAAATGCATACATTATGCTCACCAAACTTCCCTGTACGCACTTTACTTAACATTCATACCCATATATTAATGCTACTCTCATTTTTGTTGAGAGAACCTTCTCTTTCCAGATGGCTGTGACCACTGGGATGACCCAAAAGGCAACATAATGATGAAATGAAGTGACAGAGGAGTATTCATCACTGAATTATCTCTATCCAAGGGTCAGGTTCCACTGCAGAATAGGAGTCAGAAAGAATCTAAGAGTCAAAGGACGAGTAGGATGAGGCAATAGTTCTGAAAGAAATTGGCCTTTATATCCATGACCTTACAGTATCTAGCACTGCCTTCACAAGACCCTTATAATAGGAGGAAAAGATGATGACATCAAAATACAAGAGAGACTAATGTAGAGAGCAAGGGTATATGTTGGAGAATGGATTTGTGGAGGGAAAAATGGGGAGGGGAGGAAATGATCATGGTATTTTCTTTATAAATATGGATGTTGTCAATAAAAAATATAATAAACAGGGACCCTATCTTAATTATACATAAAGTCTTAAGTTTGGAATGTTATCTATTTCATAACTAAAAAGAAAACTAAGAAACAACTGAGCTGGAGAATATATTAATATTAACAAGTATATGAATATATATGCATATATATACATATATATTTGTATATCTATAGCTATACATCTGCATCTATCTATCTATCTATCTATCTATCTACATATATATATATATATATATATATATATATATATATATATATATTTGTATAGAGAGAGAGAGAGAGAGAGAGATACACACACATGCAGAGCAGACTTGTATAGTGGTTGTGTTGCGGATATTATATTTTTTCACACTTTGCATTTATACAGCTAAAAGGTGATTTCACCTGATGTAAATGTTATCAAAAGAAAAATTTGTGTGAAAATCTAAATATATAAAAATATTCATGAACTCACAGTAACTGACATTACCTACACAATACCTGGATAATAGGAAGAAAAAAAGAATGATGATATCAAAATAGAAGAGAGACTAGTTGGAAAAAAAGAAGAGATTCAGGAGATATGAAAAAGGGAAAAGAATGGATAGTAGGAGGAATTATGATCATGGTATATGGTTTATATTTATGGAGGTTGTCAATCATAGTTAGAAATAACAGTAAAAATAGTAATAAAAAGAAAATATTCACTACATAGAGGAAGTATTTCTCAGTTCTGGCAATACATTTTAATGTTTTTAAGTAGTAGATTAATTTTAGAGTGTAAGAATATACTCATTAAGTTGCATATGTTCTAGTTTAAAATGAGAGTGGTACTGACCAAGCAGTACAGAAATAGGAATTCTGGAAGTGTTTGAGGTAATAGCAAATGAAATCCATTGTGAGAAAATCCACTCTGAAAAAAAAATTAAAGTTTATTAATGCTTAAGCATTTTTTAGAAAGTACTTTATTGATATTTATTATATCATATTTATATATTTATTCATTTATAAAAAATAATTGTTTAACTCTCATAATTTTGTTAGACAAGAATGTCCCCTTTTTCTTATTGTAAATCTATTGACATTCTTTGTTATTAACTTGTAATTGGTTTCCATTTTGCATTGCTGTAAAACTTATTTGATTAAGTTCATTATTTTGCTACCAGGGGAAACAATTTTAATTTAATTAGAGGTCATTTCACTTCCTGATTCACTTAACTCCATGAAGTCTCTTGGGGATAAAGAGATTGTCAGTTGGGAAGAATCATCACAGAGCAAGCCTCTGAAGCCTACATAAAAATTAACTGATTTTAAGCCAATATTTTGCATTTGTTGGCTAGTCACACCTCCATAACTCATCTAAATATTAAAAAACAGTGTCAAGGAGTACACACAATGAATATACTACATTTGCTAATTATACCTTTACCACATTTTCAAAAGGCAAGTGGAATTTCAGTTCTGTATGGAATACATGATGTATAAATTATACCAGAAAGTTTTATTCATTATTATTTCCATTCATGATAAAAGGGTATCAATTTAATTAGGGCTATCAGTTACTATATTGTATATAAACTCATGCTATCTTATTTAGGTGCAATTTAATTTCTTCTCCCAACTCTTACCTGAACAAAAATGAGCAATCTTAACGTGAACTGACAATGAGTTCACCTTGAAAGAGTGCCTTAGTATGTAAGTACAAAGCACACATTTGCTGAAAAATAAAGTACCAAAGATGAGTGAAAAATAATATTATGTTTTGTCTAAAAAATTCCAAGAAGGTTGTGTGACCACGTTGCCAGACATATTGAATATTAATCTATAATATTTCATTGTATTCAAGTGACATATGTATTATCATTCAAATATTTTAATTATATTAACATTAAACCTTAAATATGTTAAATAATGACTTATGTGTTTTATAATATGTATTTTAAATACATTTTGCAATCAAATGTTTAGCCCTCATGCATTTTAAATGAGAGGCATGTAATACAAGCTGGAGGTCAAAATAACTTAACTCTTTGCTTCAAGCTATGGAGATTCTAAATTAAAATAATTTGGGGAAAAATAATAGGAACTCAGATGAAAATAACATGTTAATCAAAATTAACTACCCTCACAAAAAGTTTTTGGAGTGAAATTAGATGATTTGTACACAAAAAAATATAATAATTCACATGGACAAGTCTACCACATGTAAGACAAAAGTCTCAAGCATATAATTTGTTATATCATTCTGTCCTTACCTAGACTTCTCAAATTATTTTAAAGAAACTTAAGTATTACATTAGCAATGACACTTTTTTTCTATGTTAGATACATTTTATGTACAGGAAATGGAATATTTTTTCATCATAGAATATAGAACATAATTTCTGCTGTTACTGTCATGAATACACTCTGTGAAACCTTGAATTAAATGTTCAGCTATGTTTTACTAGTCATTAGTATCATGTAGGTAAACAAAACTGTTCTAATTTCATTACAAATATCAAAAATGGTACCCTTATTGTTCAAGTAATTTGGATATATAAATAACTATAAGTAACTCCTGCATACCACATGAAAATTTTAATCAAAGTAAAAAATACACAAAGCATAATAGTGATGCACAATGACACAAGGTATAATATAGGCCTCCAGCATCTAACCTTGTCTTTAACATCATTCTAGTAATAATGTTTACTGTTTTGCAAATGCATCATATGTTAGCCTGGAAGTTTTCATTCCAAAATATTGCTGCAGACCTAATGTGTAAAGCAATACTGAAATAACATAAGAAAAGAGGCCTGGGAGATGGTGCAGCAGTTAGAGGCACTTGTTTGCAAAACCTGGCAGCCTGGGTTTGAATCCCCAGTACCCACATCAAGCCAGATGCAAAAAGTGGCTAAAGCATCTGAAGTTTGTTTGCAATTGCAGGAAGTCCTAGCATGCTCATAGTCATTCTCTCTCTCTCCTCTCTCTCTCTCTTTCTTTCTGCATTCTTTGTCTCTCTTTGTATGACATAAATGAATAACTAACAATATAAGATAAGAAAAAGAATATTCAGATAGTTTAAGGAGAAACAAAAACTTAAAATAATAATTTGGGCTGGACAGATGGCTTAGCAGTTAAGGCATTTGCCTGTGAAGCCTAAGGTCTTGTGTTCAGATCCTCAGGTCCCACATAGCCAGAGGCACAGTGAAGCAAAGCACACAATGTCACACATGTGCACAAGGAGCACAAGTGTCTGGAGTTCATTTGCAGCAGGCTGAAGGTCCTGGCATGCCCATTCTCTCTCTCTCTCTCTCTCTGTCAATACCAAAAAAAAATAGTTTCTTCAAATTAAGTCCAATTTAAATCTTGATGCAAAAAACATGTAGGATTTAATCTAATATAATATAATCATAAGCACATTTCTTTAACATAAAACAGTAGTTTCAAATTACTCTAATTATGAGAATAAATGTGGTTTTTGTCTTATTCCAACTTGAATTATGAAAATAAATTTGAGTCCAAAAATGTATAATATGTTGATATAGTAAATAGTGTGATGCTTATTCAGGTAAAAATATTTTTATAAACAAGGTTATAAGTTCAAGAACCATATTCTGTAAGCATGAATTTACTAAATATTTACAGAGAACCATCATGCATCTTTTTGTTTGTTTGTTTTGTTTTATTGAGACAGCGTATCACTCTAGCTCAGGCTAAACTGGAACTCAGTCTGTGGCCTGAGTTGGCTTCAAACTCATGATGATCCTACTTCAGCTTCTCAAGTTGCTGAGACTAAAGGCATGTGCCATCATGGTGGCTCCATCAGCCATTTTACTGTCAGCAGCATCTACCTTCAGAAGAAAAAAGAATTTTTTAACTGAATGCATATCCAGACTGATAAAACAATTAAAATCATGTATGACATTTAGTTGGAAACTTATTAGTCTTTAAAAAGTTTCTTTGCTTAATTGTGATTGATGTCATATTTCTAGGCATACATCAGATAGAATGAAAAGTTTATTGCTAAATATCACTGCTAACTGGGCAGTCAGCTGTACTCAAATTAGTATCATGAACTCAAAACAAGGAGAGACACATCACACTTGCCAAGTAATTGATTATTGACAGTATCATGCTCTAATTATAACATATAACAGCACTCTAATAACAGGAGTTGGTATGCCTAGCCTGAAGAATGGGAAGCCAAATTCTTGAGTGGTTTTGATATATTGATTTAGCAAGACAATATTTCTACAGTTTGAATTGAGGTTGTGGGAATGTACTTCATTTATGGAGGAAATGAGGAAAGAGTTGAAATATTTTTGTTAATTTGTGCCATGCAACATGGCTTACTCTATTATTTTTTTAATTTGTTCTAAAAAGTCATTACTGGTTAGCTTTCATATATTATAAGAAAATAATTGTGTATTACTTAAAATATTTTTGCTTAAAATGGTGGTGATTATATGAACCTTTGATAACTTGCAATCTTTTTTGCTACTGGAAGCTCATTCAACAATGTTGAAGGTTTCTTTACTACAGTGACACTTGCTAAAAACTGTGGTGTAATATTTTTATACTATGTGTACATCTTTTGAGAGAGATGAGAGAGAGAGAGAGAGAGAGAGAAAGAGAGAGAGAGAGAGAAACACCAAGCCCTCCAAACAAACTTCAGTCACATATGCCTACCTGGGTATTGGAAAGTCAAAATTAGGCCATAAGGCTTTGCAAGAAAGTGCCTTTATCTATTGAGCCATATCTCCAGCCTATAAAAAAAGGCAACATTGAAGTTTGTCACATCAGTCAACTCATCCTTTCATAATATACCTATGTACAGAATGTGCTGCTATTTGATAGCATTTCATCCACAGAACAACTTCCAATTGTGGAGTCACATCTCTCAAACTGTTTGCCGTCTTTCAACTTAATTATGTAACAGATTAAAGTGATAAATGTTACTTCAACATGGTCAAATAGTAGATCAGGAGAAAGAATCACTTTATGAAAACCATTTTATTTATCTTTGGAAAGCAAACATTGATTCTTGGTGTTTTTCTTTTTTTCATGGAATTCCCACCTTTGCAGTACCTTGAAGTCCTGAACCCTCAACATCTTTTATTAAGTTGAAATTGTTTTATAACATTTGAAAGCTAACCAGTTTACTTTTTCTATGTATCACATTAAAAAAACTTTAAATAGAGCAAGCTATCATTAACTAAATGATTTAAAGCTAGTATTCAAACCTAATGCTCAGAAGAAGAGATTCCTTTCAAGCTACTACTGCTCATGGATCATTTACCAAGTTACCCAAGGACATTATGCAAATGAACAACTAAATTAATATTGTTTTCTTATATGGCAAGATATTATCCATCTTTCAGTCTATAGAGCAAAGAGCAATACTGATTTTCTTGCCTTATTATTCATGAAATATAATTAATAAAAAGAATAGCTGCAATAAACAGTGGTTTGACCATGAATCAGAGTGACAGATAAAATATAAATTCAATACATAGTGCCTTTTCTATGTCAGAACCAAAGATGGAAAATGCCTTTTGTATTAGTCACTTTTCCATCAAGGTGACAGATAACTGAGAAAATCAACGTAAAGAAAGTGAAGATTTATTTGGCTTTTGTTTTAGAGGCTTAAGTCTAAGATTGTTTTACCTCACTGTCTGGGCTTGTGACAAGAGAGAAACATTCTGATAAAAATATATACCATTTGAATTCTGCTCACTTAATTGTCACCCCAGAAATACATAGAGGGAAAACACAGTCAGAAAGAAGCAGGATATATTTAGTCCCAAGTTAGCTTGTCTAGTGCCAGAAGGTGCTACATGAAGGACTGGGGGAAAATGGCCAACATCTGTCCAAGCAACTTATAATCTATGCTACTCAGCAGCAAACAACCTGATGTGATGCTCACCCAAAAGCAATAATGGCACACAGCCATGCTGGGTAACCAACTGCTCTTGAATTGGCTAATGTATCTGCTCAGTGGAATGGAACCCATACCTGGAACTGTGAAACAAGTCAGAATCATATCCAAAGAACGAGTTCTTCCTCCAATATCAAGCTCCCACAAATCTTGGACTACAAGAGGGCCTACACCTATTAAATTCTCTCTAAAATAATAATGGTTATTCCATTTATGAGATGTTGAATTCACTCTCCATTGGAGAATCTGCTTCTCTTTTTCAGATGGATGCAGAACCTGAGTATAGAATCAGCCCATCACACCCCATCAGGGCCCCAGGTGAACCCATAGAGGAATTTGGGAAATGAGCAACAGTGTTGCTTTCTTGGTGAACCTGTTATCAGCACAAAGGTGAAGGAGACAGAGAATACTCAACTTCTACCAAACCAGAGATCTAGAGACACAGAGGCTCCCAATACCTCATCACTGAAGTAGATGTAAAACGAACCCATCATGGCTCAGGAAAAATTTGCAGCATAGGGGGCAGAAAGATTGTTAGAGCCACAAGTTGGGACATTATGCACAGAGACATTGCCTCTTCCCCATAACTGATGGTTACCCCCACAATGTACGACCCAGAATCCCCAACAAGGAGGGTACCTTCAGAGGAGGGAAGACAGTGAGTAGGCTAAAGATGGTACCAACATGTGCTGTTTACATACTTAATATGTATATAACTAACAAAGAAAAAAATCAAATGTAAAAAAAAAGATAGAAAAGAAGCAGGATATACAATGTCAAGGGCACGTCTCAAGTGACTTACTTCCTCCAAGTAATTCTAGCCTCCAAATAAACACTGGTACAAATTCAGCAATGGCTTACTATATTGACATTGTTAGCACACTTGACTCAGTCACCTGTAAACTCAGCTCTGAGATCCAGCCTAAAAGACACGAAGCCTTACAGGGACATATCCATCTATTGTACCATAGTTTCATCCATTATTGAAATTTTCCTGATTTCTAGATCATAACCATTGGTTTTTTCAATCTTTCTCCATGGTAATTTCATTCTTCAATTGTTTATTGACTTCCTAAGTCAAACTTAAATATTCCAACACAAAATGACTTAAATCATTAAAAATATGTTCCCCACAACACTGGAGACTAGAAGTCAAAAGTGAAAGAACCAACTTGATTCATGATTTTTCTGAAAATACTAAAGAAGGGTCTTTATATATTTTTTTCTTTTGTTTGTTTATTTACTTATGTATTTATTTGAGAGTGACAGAGAGAGAGAGGGGGAGAGAGAGAGAAAGAAAGTGGGCATGCCAGGGCCTCTAGCCACTGCAAACGAACTCCAGACATGTGTGCCCCTTGTGCATCTGGCTAATATGGGTCCTGGGGAATCGAGCCTTGAACCAGGGTTCTTAGGCTTCATAGGCAAGTGCTTAACTGCTAAGCCATCTCTCCAGCCCTTTATATATTTTTCTAATAAGTGGTGGAAAGGATGGGAGGAGATTAATATCTTACAAGCCCTAAAAGAAGAATTTTGGCAGATTCTCCAAAAATAAAACAGAAACTCACAACAAGACTAAGCAATTCAACATAGGGATACTTACTTAAAAGGCGAGAAAAAAAAGAAACATTGCCTAAAGACTGACTTATAATTGTTCGTATAATAAACAAAATGGGAAAATTAAAATGTTAATTAAGTAGGAAGTTCATTTAAAAATTCTTCTCATGTCCATCCTATGCACATGCAGAAAACTCTGTCCAGAAGCTATGCAGATGCCAAAATCCATGGATTTTTCTGCTCTCTGATAAAAAATGCTATATTTGCTTATATCCAAGAAACATCATCTGTATACTCCATCTCTGATAACTTTTAATACCATATTCATTATTTTTCTAATATAACAAAGATACTAGCAATAATTATATGAGGAAGGAAAAAAATATAGCAAACAGTTTTGCAGGGTCCAGTTTAAGATTGGGTGGATTTGCTGCTTTGAGTATCATAACAGAGGATCAGATGACAATGGCTTGAAATTTGTGTAATGTATACATTCTACAATCATACACAAAAGAGAAAGAATATTTATTTATATATTAATTTCTTTTGTGTTGAATGTGCAATATCCATGTATGTTGCTAAAATTCATAAGAGACCAATCACTCAATTAAGATAATACGGTTACTACTAGATATTTAATTTCTCTGAATCATATACCACAATAGTTGGGTTATATGATCCTTAATGATAGGAATAATTTCTTATATGTTTATGTAATTTCACAGGATGAAGCTTGATAGACATATAATTAATGAATGTTTATGCATATAGTCTATTAATATTATTATGAGACTAATGGAAAGACAACCTGAGTAACACTATTATATATCTAAAATAAAAATGAAATTGTATACCACTACATGATGAATTAACAGTGAAGAATACTGATAGCATTAGGATATAGATCAAATTAATACTAATATATCTAGTACCACTTTGTGGTAGTTTGATTCAGGTGTCCTCATAAACTTAGCTGTTCTGAATGCTAAGTTTCCAGCTCATGGAGGTTTGGGAATTAACCCCTCCTGTAAAGAGTGTATTGTTGGGGGTAGGCTTATGGGTATTATAGCCAGTTTCCCCATACCAGTGTTTGGCACACTCTCCTGTTGCTATTGTCCACCTTGTGTTGGCCAGAGGGTGATATGCACCTTCTGCTCATGCTATTGTTTTCCCCTGCCATTGTGGAGCTTCCCCTCAAGCCTGTAAGCCAAAATAAACCTCTTTTTCCTAGAAGCTGCTCTTGATTTCTACCAGCAATGAGAACCTGACTGCAACACCATGCAAATTAATGAAAAGAAAGCAGTTTTTTTTCCATATATAGAAAATTATTTACTATTTTACTTATAATTTTCATTACCTGTGGAAAAAATTGCCTAGGAGACTCTACTACCAAACACTTGTTGAAGTGAGTAAGAACAAAAAAATGAGATCATTTTATTATTTCCACTGTCATCATCACTTTTTTGGAGCTGTCTATGTTAAACATTGTATTAAAAACTTATATAAATATAGATAATATACCACAGTCATAATCCCCTCCCACCAGCCCCATTTTCTCCTCCCAAATCCCCTCCAAGGAATCTCTTCTTCTTTTCAATTAATCTCATTATTTTGTATATGTCTTTACAATAATCTAATTGTTGGCCTTTTGCTTAAGGCGAAATATGCAATCATTGCATTAATTAAAGTGTTACTAAGCATATATTTGAAATAGAAATTACATATTGGCTGGGGAAGTGGCTCAGTGGTTAAGGTGTTTGCTCATGAAGCCTAAAAACCCTAGTTTGATCCTCCAGTACCCACATAAAGCCAGATGCACAAAGTGGTGCATGCATCTGGAATCTGTCTGCAATTGCTGGAGGCTCTGGTGTGACCATTCTGTCTTCTCTCTCTCTCTCCCTCTCTCTTTCTCTCTTCCTCTCCCCCTCCCCCAGGTGTGGTGGCACATGCCTTTAATCTCAGCACTAAGGAGACATAGGTAAGAGTATGGCTATGAGTTCAAGAATAGCCTGAGACTACACAGTGAACTCAAGGTCATCCTCAGTGAGGGCAAGAGCAAGATCCTACCTTGAAATCCCCCAAAATCATATATAAATAACATAAAGCTATGTGTGTAATTTGAATTAGATGAGGAATTATCTTTATCTAGTCCTTTATCTTTATCTAATCCTCAAAAAATCCTATCCTTAAAAAAGTAGAGAGAATTCATTATTATTACTACTAGATTAGAGATGAGCAAATAAATGGAAATAACTAAATGGCAAATTTGTTCAGTTTTCATTCAGAAGAAGGGTCAGAATGAATGTAAGAGCCAGAGGGTGGGAAGGAATAGCCAGAGGCATTGCCTCCAACAATGACTGATTGCTGCTCTTACAACTCATAACCCATTACTCCATGGTAAATACAAGTAATCCCGATAAGGGGGAGCCTCAGTGGAGTGGGGGCAAGGAGGAGGAGAATCATGGTAATAACACTTGATGTGTTCATGCAAAGTTTCAACTTAAAAAAATAAATTCAATAAAAAAATTAAAAAAAACAGTTGTCATAACTTATTTAACTCGAACTATTTTCTCCTGCATTCTCTATTGTGTTCAATGGAAAAATGAATATATTGTATTTGCAGTTAAGACTACTACATTTAAAGAAATATCTTGATGGGAATAGTGGTGCATGCATTTACCTGCAGCACTTGGGAGGCAGAGGTAGGAAGATCGTGGTGAGTTTGAGCCTACCCTGAGACTACAGAGTGAATTCCAGGTCAGTCTGGGGTAGAATGGGAACCTACCTCAAAGAAAGAAAGAAAGAAAGAAAGAAAGAAAGAAAGAAAGAAAGAAAGAAAGAAAGAGAAAGGGAAGGATGGAGGAAGGAAGAGAGGGAAGGAGGAAGGAAAAGAGGAAGAGACAAAAACAAAGAAACATCTTGATGTCCATAAATGCTTCCAAGAATTTCAAACAAAGTCATAATATGTAGTGGTCATATTCAACTTTGTTATTTTTTTTTCTTGAATTGTCTCCCTTGCATGCAATGTAGTGAACAGAAAGATCCTTACATTTTCTCAGAGTAAGTTCTTCATCTTACTACAGATGGCATGTTCAGTACTTACTTTATGCTAATTTCAAAAAGATATTTTCATATGAATTATATCAAACATGATTTTTATTGAAAAGCATTTGTGTGCTCTACAGTGACATTGGCATGAAAATAATCATATCAAACAATCATACTGTAGTCCAAAAATTATAGTAAGTATCATGATTTCATAAAAAAGAAAGTTAGTTTTGGTGGTATATTGATGTATAATTTCCCACTGGATCTCTACATCAAGGTTGGTTTTATTATATCCTAAAACAAGTAACATACATTCACATTACATATAAAACAACATTGAATAAAACCATACCACAAGGTAACTTATGGTATGGAAACACTGTACGTGTATGTTTCTATGAATAGTTATGAACTGTGGATCTCAAAAGAGTTTGCAAGCAGAACATTGCCTACTAATTTATTTTTATAGGAAAGCAAAGACTCATTTTTTCACAGTTGCACAGTTAGAATTCAAATTCATGAATGAATAAAAATGAAATCCCTTCTATGTGGCATGCTTTATTGTAAAACACATGATGGAATTATAAATGGCATCTAGTTGCAGACACTATACCAAGAGTTTTAGTACATTCCATTCTTAAAGTTTAATTTCTAAACTCAGATTTAGTAACTTATTGGACAATTTTATATACATGAAGCTAATGAGTAATGTAATAAGAAGTATGCAGAGTTGAATAAGAAATAATAAACCTGGGCTATAGAGATTGCCTAGGGGTTAAGGCATTTGCCTGCAAAGCCAAAGGACCCAGGTTCAATTCCCCAGGACCCATGGTAGGCAGATGCACAAGGGGCGCATGTGTCTGGAGTTTGTTTGCAGTGACCGTATGCCCTGGTGAGCCCATTCTCTCTCTCTCCCTCCCTCTTTCTCTGGCTCTAATAAATAAATAAAAATACAAAAAAAATAAAATGAATCATAAACTTACTGTGTAGAAATGGTAGAATGTAATACTTTCCCAGATTCTATTATCATATTTATACAGAGGACTATCCAGGTCACTCACAGAACTTATATATATAAGATATATATATATATATATATATATAAACTGAGGGGCATAAGAATGTAAGAGGTTCCAGAGTAGCTGAAAACTTTGTGTGGTGGTTTGAATCTGAGGTACCCCATTAACTCACATATTTTGAATGTTTGGCCTCCAGCTGGTGGCAATGGGAGGTGGAAGCTTGCTGAAGGAAGTGTGTCGTTGAGGGAGAGCTGTGAGATGTCAGAGCCAGCTCCTTATTGCTACGGTTTGCCTCACTTTTGCAGCTGTCTTCCACAAGTTGTGGCAAAATGTCATGTCTAGCTTCTTCTCTACCGTATTTCCCCTGATATCAGAAAGTTTTCCCTGAAGACAGTAAGACAAAATAAATCCTTTCCTCTTCTTAGCTGCTTTTGCTCAGGTATTTTATCACAGCAATGCGAAAGTCACTGTTAAAACTAGACATGCCCTACACTATAAGGTCTGTCAGCAGATTGTCACAATGTACATGAGCCACAGTGGTGTACACCACACTATTTCTCTCTCTTTTTTTTTTCTTTTTCTTTCTTTTTTTTTTTTATTAGTTAGTTTTGTATTCAGCAAATACAGTCAGTTTGGTACCATTATTAGGCTCATCCGTGACCTACTCCCTCCCCTTGTTGAGGTATATGGGTCATGCATTGTGGAGTTAGCCCACAGTTATGGGTAAGCTAAATGTCTCTGCATATCATGACCCAATATGTGGCTCTGACATTCTTTCCGCCCCCTCTTCCACAAAATTTCCCTGAGCTATGTTGGGTTCATTTTTGGTCTGCTTCAGTGATGAGGTGTTGGGGGCCTCTGAGGCTCTGGCTCTCTGATTTGGTAGGAGTTGATATTTCTCTGTGCTGATCTCCTTCCCCCTTGTGCAGGTATCCGGTTCATCAAGAAAACAGCCCCCTTGCTTGTTTCTCCAATTTTTCTTAGTTTCATCCGGGGCTCTTTTGAGGTATGATGGGGTGGCTCTCTCCTTAGGATCTACATCTATCTGAAAAAGAGAAGCAGATTCTCCAACGGAGAGTAAGTTAGCATCAGGACAAATGAGATAACCCCCCCTTTTTTTAATAGAAAATTTAATAGGTGTAGGCTCTCTTGTAGCCCACAATTGATGGTAGCTTGATATTGGGGTGTGGGCTTATGTTTGGATATGGTTCTGACTTGTTTCCCAGCTCCAGCTTTGGGTCCCATACCAGTGAGGGGATCAGTTAGCCAAATTGAGAGCAGCTGGTTCCCCACTATGGCTGTGTGCCACCACTGCACTTGTGTGGGCATCACAACAAGTTATTTGCTGCTAAGTAGGTTAGACAATGCGTTGCTTGGACAGATATTGGTCATTTTCCCCCAGTCGCCCATGTAGCACCTTCTGGCACTAGATGCACTGACTGTCTGGGGACTAACTCTCTTCCAACTTCCAGCCATGCCATTCTAATTTGCATGCATAAGTGTTATTGACTGAAATTATTTCCATCTAGACAAAGAAGTTATCAAGCCTTGCTTATCAATGATATTCAGCATTGCACTAGAGGTCAAACCAGTACAGTAAAGATAGTAAAACAGCCAAAAGGCTTATAACTATCTTTTTTTTGTCTTTTTCTCTACATATCTATGGAGATTATAAGTACAATTTATTTGTTTAAGTATCCAGATCATAAAATTTTCTTTCAAGGATTAAATAGTTGATTTAAAATGTATACAGCTTGCATTCAAGAAAGACATCTATGAGACATGATCAAAAATAATAACCTTACACCTAACAACTTATTCAAACTTAGCATTCATTCCACTTATTAACATAACACAAAATGGTAAGTTAAAAAAAAAAAAAGAAAAACTGCTCCTAAAAGTATGGCTGTGCTTGAAACTTCTGGTTCATGGTTGATTCTGTCTCTTTAACTGATTAATTATAATTAGCGTATTTTAAATGAAGTCTGAAAATGCCCAAATATAACTAGGTGGACATTTCATTTAGTTAATGTGATTCTGTGGGAATGCTCATTAGTGTCATCATTTGCCTGCACAAGGGAGCAAACATAAGATAGGGAAGCACTGGGGCATATGGAGGGCATATTGCCACCATTCACAGTTCTATTACGCAATGCAGAAGCTCTGCAAACAATTCCTTATGCTGCTCTGTAACAATATGTCACCTCTAATTACACAACATGCAGTGTAGGAATGACACTAAAAGTGGAGTAATCATATTTGAACTTAAGAGTTTGGTGACTATGTAGAATACACTAAAAAGAAATAGGTAGATTAACTTAGTCAACTAATGATATTACATGCTGTGTTCCAAGTATTTTTTATGTAGGTCTTCTTTAGTTGGAGACAGTATGAATTTAAAACATTTTCCCAAACAGGATACATGGTCTGGAATGTTAACATTTATAGAAAGAAAAAAATAAATGATGTCTCCATTATATTAAGAATTTACAAGATATAATGGAATTGTATCAGTTCAGTACATTTGATATGACAACATGAATCATTCCTGTCATTGACACCATTAGAGCTGCTGTTAGCATTATGACTATACTAAAAGATTTCTACTTTATACCTTACACAATAAATATAATGTGTTAAGGATAAAACAGATTTAACTACTATTAATGAGAATATACTGGGTGAACAAAATAGATTAATCTAGGTCATTCATTGCAAAGGAAGCTGCTATTTAAAATGCAATAAATTGAGCAATCTGTATCAAAAGAGTCCAGTGAAGGTTACACTGTTCTAAGTCAACTGCTGGCCTTTTCTATAGACTTATTATATCATAAATTTGAAATTTCCTGATGTGGTTGGAAAATATATTTAAAACCAATATTTAACTACTGTGATATGACCTTTATTATTTCCATTCAGCACTCTATGCTATTAAAATAGAATTTTTGAAATAAAATGACAATATGCCATATTAATGGTGTTATCATTATCATAAATACAAACACACATTGCATCTTACATATCTAATGAACAGCAAATCTATGTATATCATAAAAATAGTCACTAGGTATTTACACTATGTTGATAGTCACATAACAGAGTTTAAATGTAAATAAAACATACTGACACTTTCATTTTAAGTAGACATAAAATGTATACCAGTTTAAATGTTTTACATATTAATATTTTATGTAAATGTATAAAATTAGTGGCATTTGAAAATTGTTAAAACCTCAATTTCCAATCTGTCAATTAAAAGTATTACAATGTAATTTGTATGAGAAAAATAAAAAATTAAAACCATTTTCTCAACAGGTATATTAATTGATGACACCTGAAACTCATCAGATTATAGGTGATATAGTTTATTAATTTGACTTAATGTGCCTGAATTCATGGACTATTTTATTTTCCTCTTCCACATTGTAAATTCCAATTTACTAATTCCTAAATCTTACACCCATAACTAGTGAATATGTGAATAATTGGAATGTTAAATTTTTAGGATAAAAATTTTAAGGGGCTGGGGACATGGTGTGGTAGCTTGAATAGATGGCCCCCAAAATATTTAGTGTTTTATTACTTTGTAGTTTGCATTGGTGCCAGGTTCTCTGGCAGGTAGGGCTGTGGGAGAGCCAGTCCCGCCAGTCTCTTCCTGGGGCTGAGCGGGTTGGTGAGTGTCCATAACACAGACCCTCTCCTAGGCACTGGAGAAAAACCACACTGAGTCGGGAGACTTGTTGAAGCAGGATCTCACTTTATTGTAACAGGCAGGTGTTTATATAGCATTGAGAACGAAGGCGGGGATCTCAGGAAAGGATGAGGTATAAGGGCCAATAGCATATTGCGACTTTTGAAATGATTGGTTCTAAGCACGGGCAGGAACTCTAACTTTATTGTGGAAGTAGCAGGCCAGAGGCAATTTGGCACCCTGCTGAGTCATAGCTGGCCAGAATCAGGTCGCCAAACTCTAGTTAGGCTCAGGAAGTACCACTAGGCCTTGTGTCTGGGCCTCTCAAGGCCCAGCATCTCCCCCTTTGGTTTTTGAAAGAGCATTAGTCACCATGGCCCCTGTCTTAGCTTGTCCCCCTCTGGGGATCTTACCCGTCACTGGGTACCATGTGTTTAGCTCTCTGAGAACCCACCCCATGGCCTGTCTTAGGTTGTCTCAGTCAGTCTGAGATCTTACCCGTCATTGGTCACATGGAAGGCAGAGGAGGTGGTAGTGGGTCATATGAGGAACTTAATTCCTGAGTTGCCAGCCTGTGGTGATGTAGCTCAACCTGATGGAGTTTTATTGTGTCTAGCTGCTGGTGAATGAATTGTGTAATTTTTTCAATTATACAAGGCCCGACAGTGAGGATAAAGAGAGGAGGGGACCAAGTAGAGGGAGGAGGTAGGGTAAGAAGCCATGCAAGCCCATCCACAGTGGGTTGTCTTGAAGGTCCCACCGTCTCCTCTGCAGGTCCTCTTGAAGCCTTTTGATCTTGTCCCGAATGATTCCCGATCTATTGGTGTACAAACAGCATTTTTTTCCTGTGAAAACAAGCATATGCCTCCCTTTTCAGCTGTTAGTAGGTCTAGTCCCCTCCTGTTTTGTAGGACTGCCTCAGACAGGGATTCTAGCTGTTGTTGGAGATTAAGGATAGTGTTGGGCATGGCTTTTATGTCACTGATCAACTGGAGAGAGAGCTTTCTGTGGAGAGGGACTGCCATACCCATCCTGGCTGTCCTGGTGGCCATGCCTGTGGTTATTCCCAACCCAACAAGTAAAGGTATCATTTATACAGTTCTCTTAGGTCTCCCTCTGATATAATCAAAAGAGGGTATAAGGGGGGCTTCATCTCCAGGAATGATATCTACATCTGGGATTAAGGTGGCTGGGACACACAGGCCCGTCCAATTGGTGGGCAGAAAGTCATAGGCCATTCCGCCTCCATGAACATAAACCATTCCAGAAGGTGGGCAGCATTGAGCACTGGGCTCACTTGTGTTGAAAGTACAGAAGGAAGAATGAATGTATCCCACATCTGTATTGGAGTTATTAGGGAAGGCGGGGCACAAATGCAAGTTCCAGAAGAAGACATTGAGAAAAGCTGGACAGGAATAGGGAAGGTGGCTGAGCAATTTTTTGGGTAGTATGGGCAACTGTAGTTGTATCATTGGTGATTACTGCAAGTAGCCGGGGAGGCCCAGATCAGAGGCAAAGCCAGGAATCCTCCTCAAGGGAGGGAGCCATTTGGTTTTGCAGGGTGAAGACCATTTTTAATATGGATTCAGTAGGGGGGGTCTAGCCAAATGAGCAAGTTCAATTTCATTTAAGTTCAATGAAAAACCCTATATCAAACAGCAAGGTGAAGAGTTACTGAGGACCCCAGATGTTACCTTGTGACCTCACCAAGGATGCACACTCACATCCACAAGCATACATATTGTGTGTACCACAAACATACAAACACATATACACACATCATGGACACTACATAGATATATACATGTCAAAAAAGAAGTTCTCACTGTAAGGGTCTGAGAATCACTGAAGAAAGACCCAAGACTCAAATAGTATATAAAAACAAAGAGCATTTATTCTTCAGAGTCAGCCTCCATGAGGGGGTCAACCATTCATACAAAATGGCAACCCTAGAGGAGCCCACAGGCTCCTTGTAAGCACAACTAAGGGAATTCCAGGTGGGTTAGGTAATCTTCTGACATGATTGGCTAGGCAAGCAGCAGTTACAGTTGTAAGTCTCTGATTGGTTGGGGCCAAAGTGCATGAAAGGGACATCTTTGGACATCTCTTCAGGAGCTGACTCAGCCTCCAGAGCACAAAATGGAGGCTATTTTCCCCCATCACATGTAAGGGTCACTGTTGATTAACAGCCTGCCCTTTGTTTGTGGTTCTTCCAAGAAGTCTTGCCTACCACTCCAGAACACTGAAACTTAGGCCTAGTTAGGGCAGCACCTTACTGAAGCCTGTCATGGTGTCAATTTGGTCCGTTCACTCACATTACTTGATATGATCATTTAAATATGGCATACATTTTTGAACTATTGTATTTTATCACATAATAATTCACAAATATTTTTTGGCATTAAAAAGTAAATAAAAGTTAATTCATAAATGGAGTTGGGGAAAATTTTTTCACATTCTTTTGAGAAATATAGATATTTAAGTTAGACACTTTTAAAATCCTTATTATTATTTTTATTAAACATACTTTAGAAGGATACATCATGTGTTGGTACCCTGTATGGATACATCATGTGTTGGTACTCTCTTTTCCCTTATCTTTGCCCCCATTCCACTGTGGATCCTCCTCAGTGGGGTTGCAGGTATTCCCCATGGGATTGTGGGTTATGTGTTGTGGGAGCAGCAGTCAGGTTTTTCTTTTTGGGGGGTGGAAGATGCCTCTGGGCATGATGTCTCAACTTGTGGCTCTTAAAATTTTGCTGAGCTGTGGTGGGTGTGTTTTAAGTCTACTTCAGTGATGAGCTCTCAGAAGTCTCTGAATCTCTGCCTTGGTGTTTATTATTCTCAGGATCTGTCTCATTCATGTTGGTCCCGATTGTCAGGTTCACTATGGAAGCAGAACTCTTGCTTATCTTCCCAATTCCTCTGTGGTTTCAGCTGTGGCTTGGCTGAAGTGCAAGGGGTGGTTTATCTCCTTGGGTCTCACTACCTTCTGCAAATAGAAGACAAGACTTTCCAACAGAAAGTGAAGTGATTATCATTTAAATAGGATAAGTAATATTAATTGATGGAGAAGTTCATGCATGTAGCCCTTCTTTTAGCCAAAGACTTGTAGTAGCTTGACACCAGAGAGCATAATCTTTGCCTCCATAGGATTCTAATCTGGTTCTCAATTGGATATATAGGTTCCTTTCCACTAAGCCAATCTATTAGCCAACCAGAAAGCTATTGGTTACCCACTGAGGTTGGGTGCCACTATTGCACTGGCATGTACATCCTATCAGGTTGTTTGCTTCTGAGTAGCTTAAACCTCTGGTTGCTCAGTCTGTTTGTGGCTGCTTTCCCCCAGTAGCTCATGTAAGCACTTTCCAGCACTACGTGGGCTAACTGACTTTGATACTTTTGACATAAAAATAGTTTTATGACATAAAAGTATTCCTGAAAATAACCAAGGTCTATCATCATAAGTTATAATTTTTCCAGTTTTCTTGTGGAAACTCTCCAGACTCTCAATGGCTAATGAACAGACCTTAGCAATTTTAATGTGTTCAACAAATGGTACCATCAAGTTTCTTTATAGTTAATTACAGTACATCAGATTTAAATCAGTAAATATTATCAAATGAAATTTTGAAAACTTGGAACAATAAAGTCAAAATCTTGTTAGAAAACACACACACACACACACACACACACACACACACACATACTTGAGTAAAAAATGAAATTAAACCATCATCTGAAGGAAAAACTTTATAGTAACAAATTTTACCAACAATTGTTTTTAATTATAGCCTTAGAGATTTAATGGAACAATTGAGTTTTGCAACTTTGCCTTAAAAAAGTTTTTATTTACTTTCTTCAAGCAGAGAATTATAGAGAGAAGATAGGCAGAGAAAATGGATGTGCCAGGGCCTCCAGCCAACACAAGCAAACTGCAGATGCATGCACCTCTTTGAGCATATGGCTTTACAAGGGTACTGGGGAATTGAACCTGGGTTGTTAGGCTTTGCAGAGAAGCACCTTAACCAGCTCAACTTTTCCTTCTAATTGCTAGTGACATAAATATCCATTTTAATACTTTATTCACTTAAATGTGATCATAAGTGAACAGAAAAACATTTGCTAGAGTATTTTTCATTAAAACATGTGGAAAGATAATAAATATAACGTTGTCATCTGAAGAAAAGCAGGATAACTGAGTAAAATAAAGTATTTTCTTCAGCTGCTGGCTTTCAAGCACATTTAAAATACATACACACACACAGGGCAAAAGATTCATCAACATATTGTGTGAGTTAATGAGGATGAATGACAAAAGCAAGGGGATTAGTCAAATAATATTGGTTGGCATTGAGTTAGTGAAAATAGAGAGCTGAACATATATTTCACATATTTCTCTCTTAATTATTTTTGACATTGGCTCTTAGGACTGTTTTCATCCATTTTTTTCTACTTTTAATAAGTTGGAAGTTACTAGCATTTTCTTGTGATACAGATAGCAATTTATAAAATATAGTTAAGAACTTAAATTATATCATACTTATCCTTGTTACTGAAATGAGTTAAGGCTTGGGGGCACATCCTGATAAAGGGTGCCAACATAAATCCCAGCTCACACTTCAGTGTAAATAAGAGTATTCTAGAATCAATTCTGAGGGACCTTGGCTTGGAATACTATTTGGTTACCTTAAAAGTCATGTTTCAAGGTGGTGACAGTTTTATGAAGGTTTTATAGATTCAGACAGTAGAAAGTCATAAATAAAGGCACTTTCAAAAAGCTTTGTTGAAAACCTGAGGTAGGTGTGTCACAGCAATGTGGGGAAACCTGTGCCATAATTTTCAGATGCTACCTGATTACAATGTTAGTTTTAGAGTTGATGGAAGCTTGTGGTCTATTAAGTAAATACATCTCAAATGGTTGTACATGATAGTCACAAGATGTTAGTCAGTCTAGTCAGACACAGAGGTGGGCAAAGATTCTCTTTTAAGGGGGCTAAAGGTAGCCTAAGATAATTTGGCTCCTAATCTATAAATGTGCAGTAAATAAAATCAATGTTTAAAGTTTCCACTTATGATTTATTGTACTGATGTTTGTTTATTAAAGTGATCATAGAACAAAAATTAACCACTCTTCCCACAAACTCTATATCAGTTAGGAATTTTGTATAAATACTTACAAAATATAGGAATACTATCATAATATGTTTTAGGAATTATTTTGTTTTTCAAGGTAGGGTCTTGCTGTAGCCCAGGCTGACCTCAAAATTACTATGTAGTCTCAGGGTGACCATAAATTCACACTATTATTTTTGGAAGTTTTAATATTTTAGTAACAACATGTAGTAGTATATGAGAAAAGTGGGTATCTCTTAAGGGAAGGAAGTAAAATGTCTGGCCCTCCCAAAGTCAAATAAGAAGGTATGTACCAAATAATGTTCAGTTTCTAAGAGTTTCAAAACAATATTATCAAAATATGTAAGTATATGCTTAAAATTTCCATGTGATATAATATATATTTTACAAATATGATATATATGGTATATTAGTACTTAATGCTAATATACAATATTACAGAAAGTGATTGAATGGGTTTTATGCTAAAAATGTGCTGAGTAATACCAGTCAAACCTAATTTGTTCAAAATTTTGAAAACTGCACTTAAGAAAAAGACAAGAAGTTTCTGTTTGTCTTATCCCTACATACAATATCAACTAAAATTGAAAAGGATTATTATATACAGTTCTTACATTCAGTCAATATGAACTAATTTTCTTGATAATATAAATTACAGAAGACATATATTCGAGTGTCCTAATAATCGTTTTTGATTACTTTATGAACTTGCACTGATAATATTATTTAGCTATAAATTTACATAAAGATCTACACAAAGCATTTAGAAAAAAAATTCCAAATGAAAGTTACCACTGAATACTTATTGGGAATAACTGGATACTTAAAAGAAGATATATTATGGGACTGGAGAAACAGATGGCTCACAGTTTAACTGTGCTTCCTACATAAAATGAGGGACAGAGGGTGCCTGAGACCACACTAGTTTGGGTCTCTTAAACCCATATCAACAGCTGGATATGGTCACACATGTCTGTAACCCACATATGAATGGTACACATGTCATAAAGGTGAGGCTGTCATGAGGGTTAAACACATACCAATGATTCCATCACTCAGCACTGTTTCTCTGAAGATTGTCTA
The DNA here is from genome assembly GCA_036346955.1 of Dipus sagitta. NCBI lineage: Eukaryota > Metazoa > Chordata > Mammalia > Rodentia > Dipodidae > Dipus > Dipus sagitta. Next base: position 85,446,448 of record CM070771.1, on the reverse strand, counting down.
TCACATGATCTTTGGAGGACAAATTCACCTCAAAGCAAAAAGGACAGATGAGATTTTTTCTTTTATTTTTTTTAGTATTTTACTTATTTACGAGGGAAAGAGAGAGAATGAGCAGCCAGGGCTTTCTGCCATGGCAAATGGACTCCAGTCACATGCACCACTTTGTGCATCTGGCTTTTTTTGTGGGTATTGGGAATTGAGCCAGAACAATCTGCATTGAAATCAAGCTCCATTGACCACTGAGCCATCTCACCAACTCTTTTTTTTTTAAAAAAATATTTTATGATACATCTATTATTAAATTTTCTAGAGACACTTTCGCTCCTCTGGTGGTTATTTTTACCATAGAGCGCATGTTTAAACTCTACATTTCCTTGCATCAGAGTTAGTATGTTGTGATTACAGGGATCCCATCATAAGGACCATTGGCACTGCCCCAGCCCTAATGCTTCAAGTCCAAGGAGCCAGTGTGATGTCCCCAGAATACAGGCATTGAGTGTGTGACAAACACAGAGGGTATCTTGAGTCCCTGTAGCCTGAGGCTTCTCCCCCCTTAGTCCCACCAGGAGCTCCATCAGAGCTCTGCCCCCACCACCTTTTGCTAGTATCCAGCACTGACAGCCTTCCTCATAGGTGCATGGTGGCTTGCAAGTCCAAGGAAGCTATGAAGACTGTTAGGACAGTGGACAAGAGAACCCTGTACCTCAAAGCCTGTGTGTGGCATCATGAAGAAGCCTATGTGGCTCATCCAAGGGACTGGAATGAGACCCTGTCTCAAAGGATAAGGTAAAGAGTGAGTGAAGAAGACAACATCAACTTTGGCCTACACACACACAGAATAGAGTCTGCTCCCTAAGACATACTACCAACTATCAGTGGTACAAGGACACAAGTACTCAACTAAAGTTGCTAAAATTATAATTATGCTGCAGAAAATAGTTACTATGATAAACAGAAATAGCACCAAACTTAACAACTAAATTACACTCTGTGTTCCTAAAATACCGTAACGTGTTGTGGTAGTTTGAATAGAGTAGATGGCCCCCAATATATTCAGTTGTTTATTTGTTTGTAGTTTGCATCTCTAGCCATCTGGCTGGAGGCAATGCCATTGTGTGGATCTTAAGGTGTGGTGGTGGGTTTGAGATTTCAATCTAAATATATGCAAAGTGTGCCTAGCTGGAGTTCCTGAAGTGTGCTCTGGTTTTTGACCTTTAGGCTTGTACTTCTCTCTCTCTGCTTGGTCCTGTGAAAGCAGGCCATTTTCTTCTGCCATTATGGAACTTCCTCTGGATCTGTAAGCTCCAATAAATCCCTTCCTCCATAACTGTGCCTGTTCTGGAAGTTCATCTCAGCGAACCTGAAGCTGACTGCTACACGTGTGAAATAATATTTTAAGTTTGCCCTGTATTTTTTAAGTATAGGTATTTGGTGCAGAGTTTGTTAGTCAAAACTCATGAAGGTCTCAGTGTTATTGGCTGGATAAGACCCTCTTGTGGACTTTTTCTCAAAGATAATGATGTGAATTTAAACTCTTGTCTATTTGTCAACTCCAGTTGAAACAGCTATGCCACCTTGTGCCTTGAGAACCTTGACACAATGATGGAAACCTCATACTGTTGGAAGCGGGGGTAAACATCATTTGTCACTACACTACCCAGCATGTTATCTCAGTACAAAGTACGACTAGGTAATACAAAACATAAACCATCTATGATACCTGCCATAATGTGAATGACTCTCCAATTATGCTGAGTGAGAAAAATATCATTAGCCTATTGCTATACGGTTTATCTATCCACCATTCATGAAAACACTACATTATGGCCGTGGAGAACAGATGAGATACTGCTATGTATTCGTTGCAGACAGGTTTGTATTGCTGGCAGAAATCACCCAACCAAGAGCAGCTTGTGGGGGGAAAAGGGTCTATTTTGGCTTACAGACTTGAAGGGATGATCCATGATGGCAGGGGTAAGTGATGGCATGAGCAGAGGGTGGACATCACCCCCTAGCCAACATCAGGTGGACAACAGCAATAGGATAGTGTGCCAAACACTGGCAAGGGAAAACTGGCTATAACACCCATAAGCCCACCCCCAACAATACTTTGCTTCCAGGAGGCTTAAATTTCCAATTACCATCAGCTGGGAACCTAGAATTCAGAATACCTAAGTTTATGGGGGACACCTGAATCAAACCACCACATTCCACCCCTGGCCCCATAACCTGATAACCATACATGATATAAAATGCATTCATTTAACTTTAAAAGTTCTCATATTTTTATCACTTCTAATGATTTTCAAACATCCTCGTATTACAAGATCTTTTAACTGAGCCATAATATATATATATATATATATATATATATATATATATATATATACATACCCAACCCAGGAAGAATGACACAGAATAAACATTCACACTGCAAAAGCTGGCCTTAGGCATAGCAAAGAAATATCCAACCACTGCAAGATTTAAACAGGGCAAACATCAAACTCTGTAACTCAAAATCCAACAACTAGTCAGTGACAAATCTCCAAGTCTGATACTTCTAACAGCAAAAAGTCTCTGGAGTTCCAACTCTACCCCTCCAGCTAGGCTACTAGCAGTCCTGGAAAAACTTCATTGGGGCCAGCAGCTTTCCTTGGCAGCCATCAAAATTTTTCACTGGCATAGTCACTGGGGCTCCATTGTAAACCATGGTCCATCCTCATGGCTCCACTGGGTCTCCATGCAGGCATCCAGCAAACCTGCTACACACTGCCCATGGTCATTTCCAAAACACAAGACTGTTTTGCAAATTCAATGACCCCCTCTTTCTTGCATTTCTTATACTCCATAATACCAGGCAGGGTGCCAATTTATTAAAACAAGGGGGAATAAAGCAGAATTTGAAGAACAGAATGCTCCTTGAGCATTCAGACCTCTTCAAATGAGTCTAAATACTTTCTGTTGTCCCAGTGCAGATCAGCTGACCCAATCTCAAAGCCTGTAATCTCTCAATTTCAGCTGAATAGGCAGCAGTTTGGGGCCACAGATTTCACTTTTGTGCCATATTCCTCTGCACACACCAGTCAGTTTCTATGCACTACAACCCTGCACGAGTCAAGCCTCTCACACAAACTGCATTTAGCCCAGTCCAGATAAAGCTCCTTTTTGTTGCGGTTGTCTGGAGTGAATGAGCCAGACCCATTTATGGCCCCTCTCCCACTGCCCAGGTCTGAGTTCCTTGCACAACAGTGTGTGAGTAGCCATAGCCATCTGGAGTGAGTAGACCAGACCCCTGTGTCTTGGCTCCTCCCACCTCCCCATCTAGGAAGCCTGTGCTGGTTTATGTCTTGGAGGGCTAAGTGTGAACTAGGCCAGATCCCTGTTCCCTTACTCCTCCTAGTCCTGGTAGGTCCCATTGTAGTTTGCTCTGGAAGGCCTGTTACCTGTGTGAGCTGTGGAATCAGGCCTTTTGCCCTGGTATCTTGACTGGCCACTAAGTACCAACATCCCTGTTCACCTGACTCAGCGGGTGAATGGACCAAAGGACTCAAACTTGCTTCATTCTCAATAAAATAAACAGTGTTCCAAAAATAGGTAGACAACCATGCAAAAGAAAAAAGTCAGAAAACTTGCAGATCTCCATCAAAGATGCCTAGTCCTACTATGGAAGCCTCCAATAAAATCATAGAGAAATTAACAGAAATTCATACCCAAAATGAATAAACAACATCCAATGAGACCATGATTTAAAAAAAAAATGTCACTAAACTTGAAGCAAACTATGAAATAATCAACAATTGTATCAATGAAATTCAACAGAATCATCTGATAGAACATTGAGCTTTTGACAGTAGGCTTAACTTAATTGAAGAAAATGTTAGAAACCACCAAACAGATATGAATAAACTTAAGGTAAGTCAAGAAATGAAGATCTCAACAACCAGCTGATTAAGCTTAATGAAGACTTGATCAAATGCAAGAATGTACTACAAGAAACATCAAGAAAATCAGAATTAAAATTGAAGTTGTACCTCAAAAAAGCGATGGACATTATACAATACAGCACAACAGGAAACAAAAACAAATATAATTTATGAAAACCTCTCTAGAACCACTCACCAACAGAGTTACTCATGTGAAAGACAAAACTTCTGACCTGGAAGATAAGACAGAATAAATTGTTCAGGAGACCAAAATTTTTGCTAAGTTCAAAAAATCAAGTAAACAGAATATGCAGGAACTGTGGGACACTCTGAAACAATGAGACATCTGGATCATAGGTATACCAGAAGGAAAGAAAATCCAGACCAGAGGCATAGAAAACATGCTCAACAAAATTATTGAAGAAAATTTTCTGAATCTTGCAGAAGAGAGGCCCTTTCAGATACAAGAAGCCCACAGAACACCAAACAGGCAGCACCAAAAAGAAACTCTCCTAGACACATTGTAGTTAAAACCCTTAACAATGAAAACAAAGAGAGAGTGTTAAAAGCATCAAGAGAGAAGCAATTCACAACAAAAAGAGGCAATCCCATTAGAATAACATCAGATTTCCCAATGGAAACCCTGAAAGCCATAAGGGCCTTGAATGGAACACTTCAAAATCTGAAAAAAAACTATGGCTTCCAACCCAAGTTAATCTACCCAGCAAAAAATATCCCTCATAATAAATGGTGAAAGAAAAAATTTCCTTGAAAAAAGTCAACTCTATAATTATACGAATCTGTAGCCAAAACCTACAGAAAATATTTGAGGGGATATTCCACACAGACCAGTCAAACAACACAGGAGCCAATAAGAAGAAGAAGATCACAATAACCAAAATAGACCAAGCTCAAAACAGTACCAAACTCAAATAAGCATCCAACCCCATAAAACACCTCATCATGGCAGAGGTTAATTCAAACCCCACAGTAATAACCTCAAATATTAATGGTCTTAACCATCAAAAGACACAGGATATATGGATGGATCAAAAAACTGGACCCTTGTACCTGCTATCTTCAAGAAACCCACCTCACCACTAAAGATAGATACCTCCTCAGGGTGAAACATTGGAAAATGATATTCCAAGCAAACAGAAAAAAGTGGGTTTTGCTATATTAATATCTGATAAAATAGACTTCAAAGCAAATTAATCAAAAAGCACAAAGAAGGCCACTTCTTACTCATCAAGGGAATAATCCAACATGAGCACATCACAAACATAAATATGTATGTCACAAACACAGGGGCACCACAGTTTATAAAACAAAATCTACTCAACAATAAACACCAATACCATAATAGTTGGAGACTTGAATACTCCACTAACATCAATAGATAGATCATGCAAGGAGAAAATCAACAGGGAAATAATAGAGCTCAACAACATCATAGATCAAATAGACCTAATGGATATCTACAGAACTTTCCACACCAACACTGCAGAATACACATTCTTCTCAGCAGGCCATGGAACCTTCTCCAAAATTGACCATAAAGTAGGGCATAAAGAATGCCTTCATAGAGTCAAGACAATTGAAGTAACTTCCCCCATCATGTCATATTCAGATAATGATTCTGCTTTCCATTGCCAAGCTCTCACTAACCTTAGAGTATAAAAGTGTCTAAACCCTTTTAATTCTCTCAAATTAATAATGGTTATCTCATTTAACTGGAACTGACTTCACTCAACGTTGGAGAATATGTTCCTCTTTTTCAAATGTGAACTGGGCTTGAGGAGATAAACAACACAGTGCATTCCACCCTGGCCATAGCTGAAACCACAGTGGAATTAGGGAAATGAGCAAGAATGCTGCTCTCTTAGTTAACCTGATATCAGCACAAGGGTTATGGAGGAAGATACTGAGGACAGTCAACACCTACCAAACCAGACATCTAGATGCTCCTAAGTGCCCATCACTGAAGTATACTTAAAATGCTCCCAGCATGGCTCAGGGAATTTTGCAGAAGAGGGGGCAGAAAGATTGTTATAGCTACATGTTGGGACATTTTGCACAGAAACATTGCCTCTCCCTCATAACTGACTTCTGCCCCCATAATGCATGACCCACAATCCCCATGGGGTTGCCTGCATCCCAAATGAGGAAGGCCTCTTCAGAAAAGAGGCAGAGAGGAGGTAAATGATGGTACCAACATGTGATGTTTACATACAAAATATGTCCATATCTAATAATAGGACATAAAAATAAGCTCTTTTTTCACCCTCATAAGCCATACCTCACAGTCCATAGTTCTTACTGAATTTAGGTCTTACAACTCTAACCAGAAGAATCCATCAAGCTGTACTTATAACATTTTAAGGCATCTCTTAGTCCAATCTTTTAAATTCATCCACATTCCTCTTGAAAATCAGTTCCAAAAGGCCAAAGCCATACAGTCAAGTGTCTAGCAGCAAATGACACCACTCTTCAGTACCAATATGCCTGTTGCAGTCAGATTTGCATGGCTGGCAGAAATCTCCTGACCAAGAGCAGCTTGTGGTAAAATAAATAAATAAATAAAAGGTTTATTTTTGCTTGCAGACTTGAGGGGAAGCTCCATGATGGCAGGGGGAAACAATGGCATGAGCAGAGAGTGGACATCATCTGCTAGTCAACATCAGGTGGACAACAGGAATAGGAGAATGTGTCAAGAACCAGCAAAGGGAAACGGGCTATAAAACTCATAAACCCACCTATAAAATATACTCTGCCTCCAGTGTCTTTAATTTCTAATTGCCATCAGCTGGGAACCTAACATTCAGAACACCTAAGTTTATGGGGGACCCCTGAATCAAACCACCGCAGTATTAAAAGGTAGACATCCATTACGTCCAATTACAATTACTGTGGCTTTAGAAGGCTAATATAAAATATCTGTGCAGTAATAGAATTTTCCTCTGTATTAATCATACCAACGTGCATATCCAGGTCTTTGCTTGGATGTGAGTAATGCTCAAGGGTTCATGTGCTTGAAGGATTATTCCCAGTGTGGCACTATTGTCAGATGGAGGGACACGTATGAACAAGATTCTATAGGGAATGGTATCTTGCCATTGGGAATGCTGCCCTCTGAAATGGTTTAGTGGATGCCTCATTAGTTCTTACATGAGAATTATTACCAACACCATTGCTTTCCCTTCTGCACTCTATCTTCCTGTTTCACCATGTGTGATTGCTCATGCATACCCTGTGTGGATGCCATTGTACCATATATAACATAACCAAAGTGGCATTGATGAGAAGCCAAAATCATATGACTACAGGATTTTACCTCAGTGTCCAAGACTTTCAGCAACCATCAGTAGTCTAATATGACTGCTAATGACACTTCACTGTATTGTTTGGAACGATATTATTATTTTGTGGCAAGTTAGGAAAGAACAGTATATCTCTGTCCTATTTCTTATAACTAATTGTCAATCTAAAATGATCTCAAGGAAAATTAATTGTGAAAAGTTAAAAGATGGAGTCAGATCAGGGTACTAGGTGTGCAATTTGTCAGGTTGGCATGAGTCTCAGAATGCTGACATCATAAGGCCTATAACCCTGACTACTGTAGAACCCTCAGACTTCAGTGGTTGGTCTGCCAACTGCTGGACACATCTTTAGTCTCAGTGCCAATAAAGGAAGAAAAAGGGAAGTTCTAGTGTATCAAAAGGCTCTGCATTCAAGGCTTCACTATACAAGGTAGTCTTTTAATATTAATATTTCATCGTCATGTGAGACTGGTGATTTTACAAAGTCTGTCTTCTTTCCTCTGTAACATTTGAACTAATTGTTCACCACTACTCCATGAACAACTTCTCATCGTTACTGTGTTTTTAGTTGCTATTTACCTCAAAAAACACAGTGTTTATACTGTCATGGGAGATGGGTTCTGGGCTCCATGTGAGATAAATGTCTAAATCTGGATCATTTTCATATATTGTGTTATTTGTTTTACTTATGGTGAGATAATTATTATCTTATGACTCTTTTTGTCCTATTTTTCAGTGGACCTTAATTGTTTTTCATGTAACAGTATCATATTATCTTTTTAGTCATTCTGAAGAATGAAGTTTAGTGACTTTGGTGGAGAAAATTTTCATTTATGGAAATATACATTTTCAAGGTATAAATTAGTTTAAGACATGAGAAAAATGTGAGTTTATTTTTCATTAAAAAATGCAGTGGATCCTGAGCACAGTGGCATGTGCTTTGAATCCCCATACTTGATAGGTAGAAGTAGGAGGATCGCTTTAAGTGTGAAGCAACTGTGAGACTACATAGATGGTTCCACATTATCCCTGATGAGAGTGAAACCCTACCTCAAAAATCAAAAGGAAAAAAAAAAGAAATATATGTCATAAAAAACAATTTGCAGATATTTTTATTCAATTAATATTCAAACAAATGGTTTGTATGTAATAAGTAATTTTTATTATTCATCTCATTATGTATCAGTTACTTTTAGTCACATCTACTGATCAACAAAAATTTATACAAATCATTATATTTTAGTAGTTCTTTTGATATCTTAATTATTTTAACTTTGATTATAATTCTAAAAATATACTATCTTTTTTCTAGATTACATGTACTCTATTACTATCCCAAATGCTTTGTCTTTTTATATACATAGGTACTTTCATGCTTTACAGGGGCTTTGATGTATATTTTTGTTCAAGGTGTATTATGCATCGTATTCCTGGCTTTATAAGTATTATCTTGTATTCCTCAAGTGCAGTCTTTGGTGCTTTTGGTGCCTCCTTCTTATCATTTGCTTCTCCTGTCCTGATTTTGCACTGCATACTAAGTCACCTTTCTTTTTTTTGTGAAAAATAACAGATTTGTGTAGCTGAATACTGTTATAAGTCTGGTGTCCTGCAGTAGCATTCAGGGTTCTGACTGCATTTTCTTATTCTGTACAATTTAAGTACATTTCAGGAAAAAACTCCTGTTACCTTTAATGGTAGAATTCAGTGGAGTTGAATTTCAGCACTTGAATTTTTTTTTTTTTTTTTTTTTTGGCATCATGGCATCTTTGAAATTTGATACCAAGCTCTGTCCCATAGCTTGACTACTTACTGTCTGTTCTGTTAGTGCCAAATTTGAAGCCAGAGAAGCCTTTTCCTAAGATAGAAGCTGACAGTGAGAAAGCTACATCAGCAGAGGATATCCACCAACCTCTGCTGTTCCATGGCATCGTGCAGCTCAGAAGAAGCTGGAGAAAGAGACAGCAACACCTGTTAAAACATTTTATTTATTTGTTTGAGAGAAAGATGAGACAGAGAGAGAGAGAGAGAGAGAGAGGAAGGAAAGAAGGAAGGAAGGAAGGAAGGAAGACGATAGACAATATGGTCATGACAGATACTTTCAGCCATTGCAAACAAACTCCAGACATATGTACTACCTTGTGCATCTGGCTTATGTGAGTACTGAAGAATAGAACCTGGGTCCTTATGCTTTGCAGGCAAGTGCCTTAATCATTAAGTAATCTCTCCAGCACAACAAATGTTTTTTGTTTGTTTATTTTTACAGAAAATTGTATTTTCATATACTAGGAATTAATGTACTTAAAATAAATTTTAAAAAATAATTTCATTTACATTAACATTAAGTTTGTTATACATATTTAAATGAATTCAATTAAATTTCATTTTGTGAGATATGATGTAAAACTTTTCATAAGTATTCTCAGACAAAATTTAACTTACCAAGAAATACACTTAAAATATGTTACATAAACTTTTAGAATTTTGTAAATAATTTACCCTTAACTCTTCACGAGAAATGGTACAAAATTTATACACACAGTAGCTTTTTTTTCCTATCAATAAAGAAATCACTTCCTTCCTTTGAAAATGAAAATGATTTCTTCTTTTTTTATTGAATAGAAAGTTATATGATTACATCACATGCTAGTATCATCATTTCCCTCCTCTCAGCACCCATTCTGCTGAGGGCCCTCCTCAGTGGGATTGGTGGTATTCCCTCTAGATTTGTTGGTTATGAAATGTGTGAGAAACAGTCAGTCATTGCAAGGGGAGTGAACAGTGCCTCTGGACATTCCCATCTACTCTGTGGCTCTTATATTCTTCTGTCCCTTTTCACAAAATTCCCTGTGCCATGGTGTATGTTTTAAGTCTACTTTATTGTTGTGCTCTCAGCAAGTTCTGAATTTCTGCTTTGGTGCCTTTTGAGTATCCTCAGTGCTTGCCCTGTGACCTTGGCACTGGTAGTCAAGCTCATTATTGAAGCAGCAGTCTTACTCATCTCAGCAACTTTTCTGGGGCTTCATCTGGGCTCTGGCTAATGTGTGAGAAGAGATGGTTTATCTACTCATTCTAACTCCCTTTTGAACAAGAAAAAAATGATTCTCCTAAAGAGACTGAGGTCAGCATAGGTTCAACAGGATACATATTATTAATTAAAAATATTAGGTGAGTGTAGCCTCCCTTTGGCTAAAGACCAGTGGGAGCTTTTTGTTGAGTCCATGCTATTGGTCTCCAAAGAATTCTGACTGAGCTCCTAGTTCAAGCTAAGAGTTTCCATTGAGTGGATCTCTGAACCAATCAGTCAATCATTGATGACCCACCTAGGCTGGGTGCCGCTATTGTAGAGGCATGTATATGTTGTCAGGCTGGCTGATTTTGTATAGCAGTGTCCCCTGTTACCACACAAAGTTGTTGGCCATTTTCCATCTGTAGTTCATGTAGCTTTTCCCAGCACAATATCAGCCAACTTTCTGGGAACTAGATTTCCTCCAGATTCTCTTAAGATCTCTTGATGTTCTGTACTGGCAACATGTGGGGTATTCAGCCATAAGGTCTTGCTTTTTATCTCAGGTGGGTAATCAAGTGCTTTGACAGAAGCCTGTCTTGTTTGGGGGAGCTCTTGGATCTGTCTGATCAACAGCTCAATGTGGATTGTAACCAGTTTCTGGTACTGGGAGTTACAAACCAGAGCCAAATGGTCTAGTGTTAGGCTTCATTCCACCTTATCCAGGGTCCTTCTTACCAGACAATCCCTGCATACTCCTAGAGGGTGTATCATTTAGTCTGCTGTCCAGAAGAAAGGTGTTTATAAAATGAATTCATTTTTGATTTAGTTTTGTATTTTCTGGGCTCTTCCTTTCCCCTTCACTGACAAAGTTCCTTCTCTATTATCTGACCCTTGAGTTGCCTATCATGTATGCCTGCAACTCAACTTGTTCAAGATTAGGAACCACAGATGAGGGAGATTATGTGGCATTTATCTTTCTGTGCTTGTTTGAGTTAGCTTTCTATGATCTGTTCCAAGTCTCTCCATTTTCCTAAAAACTTAATTGTATCATGATTCCTTACTGCTGAACAGAATTCTGTTGTGTATATGTGCCACAGCTTCGTTAACTAATCATCAAATGATGGATATCAGGGTAGATTCCAGTTTAACGATTGTGAATTAAGCAACTATATAAACATGGTTGGGACAATTATCCCTGCAGTGAAGAGTGGAGCCTTTAAGGTATATGCCTATCATAGGAATAACTGAGTTTGCAGGTCAATTTTGAACTTTTTCTGGAGTTTCCATGTTGACTTCCATAGTGGTTGTAGAAGTTTGCATTCCCACTGGCCAGAACGAGGGTTCCTCTTATTGTTGGTTGATTTTTTATTACTGCAATCTTGACTGGAGTAAGGTGGAATCTCATAGTTGTTTTGATTTGTATTTCCCTGTTAATTAAGGATGTTGAACATTTTCCTAAGTGAGTAGTAGCCATTTGTACCTCTTCCATTGAGAATTCCCTGTTTAGTTCTCCGCCCCATTTTTTTGAATGGACTGTTTGATTTCTTATTATTTAGCTTGTTGAGTTCTTTGTAGATGTTAGGTATTACGCCTCTTTCAGTGGTACAGCTGGTGAAGATTTTCTCCCATTCTGTGAGTAGTCAGCTGACTCTGTCCATGGTTTGTTATTCTGTACATAATCTTTTAAATTTTAAGAGATTCCACAGGTTGAGTGATTATTTAGTGTTCTAGAATACAAGGGTATTACTCAGGAAGTTTTTCCCCACTCCTATATCATGGAGAGTTCTCCCTATTTGTTCCATGCAATTGAGAGTTTCAGGTCTTATAGTGAGGTCTGTAATCAATTTGGAGTTGATTTTTATAAATGGTCAGAGGAGTGGGTGTCATTTCATTTTTCTACATGTGATTATCCAATTTGGCCAGCACAATTTATTCAAGATGCTGTCATTTCTGACATTTCTGTGAATGTTGATGGTTCTTTTGTCAATGATGATGTAGCTGTAGCTACTTGAATTAAGAGCTGGGTCTTCCATTCTGTTCCATTGGTCTCTATGCCATGCTGTTTTTGTTAACATAGCTTTGTACAACTTTATGTCAGGCATGGTGATATGTCCAGAGGTGTTTCTTTCAATGAGGATATTTGTGGACATCTGAGGCCTTCTTCCATCCCATCTAACTTTTTTATATCTCTGTGAAGAATAATGCTGTTTTTTTTTTTGTAATACATTGACTCAGTATATTGCTTGTATTAGGATTGTAATTTTCACAATATTAATTCTTCCTATCCAGTAAGGTCTTCCTATCTTTGAGAGATTTTATTCTTTCAGAATATAAGTCTTTCACATCCATGGTTAGTGTCATTGCAAGGTATTTGATTGTGTGTGTGTGTGTGTGTGTGTGTGTGTGTGTGTGTATGTGTGTGTGTATGTATGTATGTATGTATGCATGTCTATTGAAAATAGGACAGCCTTACTATTTCTCAGTATATTTGTCTTTTGCATAAAGAAAGGCTACTGGTTTTTTTGTGTGTTGATTTTGTATACTGCTACTTTGCTAAAGGAAGTTATCACCTTCAAAAGTTTTATGGCACTGTCCTCAGGTCACTTATATATTAGATCATGTTGTCTGCAAACAAGACTAGTTTAACTTCTTCCTTTGCAATTTGTATCCCTTTTCTATTTTTCTCCCACACACTTTCCATGCAAGGAACTCAGACCCTGGGAGGGTGGGGGCCTCGAAATGGGTCTGGCCTACTCACTCCAGACTGCCATGCCCTCTGTGTGTAATATGTCCTGGCATATTGTCTGTAGGCAGGCTTTGTGGTCATATAATCGTAGAACTGGCTTTGGTCATAGAAAGCTTTCTTTTCGTTCTCCATCTATTATGAGGGATACTTGTGCTGGGTACAGTAGTTTCAGTTGGATACCATAGTTTTCCTTTTGGTTTGTTTGTTTATTTGTTTTGTTTTGTAGTGTTCCATTCTATGGCCTTCTGGCTTTCCTGGTTTCAGTTAAAAAGTAGGATGTAGGGGACTTCTGGGTAAGATGGCAGCATAGAAGCCATGCAAAACCAGCGGGGGGGGGGGGGGGGGATTTAAGCAAAACCACAGCAAAATACACTCTTCTTCTGTAAAGTGAAGTTGTATAGGTTATTCTTAGACATAGTGGAGAAGCAGGACAGACCAAGATCCACCAGAAAGGAGGAAATGGCCAGAATCTCAATAAGGTGCTTATAGCCCCCTGATCCATGCAATCTGTAAACCTGCCTGGCACCAGCCACCAGGCACACAAAGTGGCAGCAGTGGCAGAGACCATACAAGGGGATTTTCCAACCTCATCAGCTGCCTTACAAAATCAAGAAATCTGAAGGAAAGACAGCTAAGATGAACTAAGGAGCTACAGAAGGGGATATGGGCAAGGCTGCATGAGCAACTCCAGGCTTTCTGCTCTCTTCCACCCACAACCACAATAACTGCAAACCTTCAGCATTCAGCCCCTGGTTGTAGCGCATTCAGCACAGCTAATCAGAACTCCAGTTCCAGAGCACAATATGGAGGGATTAAAGTAAGCACTCCACATTGGTGGGATTAGAAGCCACCCCAAAAGGTAATGAGACCGACTGACAAAATAAAATAAAATAAAATAAAATAAAATAAAATAAAATAAAATAAAATAAAATAAAGGAACACAGGCCTGCATTGGAAGAGCTAATCTCTCTTTCCATGTCAGGGCAGGTTATGGGTAACATATTCTTGGTTGACTTTATCATTTTCAAATAGGCTGCATTTGGATGCTGAATGCTGTTGCCTTTGATGCTTTCAGATTTATAGTGCTTTGGGTTTTGTTTCTGTCATTATTGGGGGCAGAGTCTGATTCAGATCCAGGCCGACCTGGAACCCAATTAAGAATAGAAATCTCTACTTCCAAGTTGACAGGACTATGGTTGTAGAGGAACATGCACCCTTGGAGATTTTGGCTTTATAAGACTAACTTTGTTTTAATCCCCACAGTTGCAAACTTCTATGCTGGTTTTAATTGAATGAGTATATTGATCAGATGAAGTTTAGAATTTTCCAGTAAAATTTTCCACCCAGTCCACTAGAATACTTGCTTAGCAAGCAAACTCAGCACCTAGGATTACTTTTGCAGTTGGATTGGAGCACAAAAGCTGTTCCTGGCACTTGAAACTCATATCCTGAAAGTATATAAAGGTGGACCACCACATCTAAGAACACTTCAGATAAGTAGAAAATATAAGCATCAAATCAATTCAGGATAAAAAAGTCACTGCATTATAATACAAGAAACAAAAAGCATCAAGAAAATACAATACCACCAAAATTAGAAATCCATCAGAAATCATCACCAATGAGACTGCTTTAGATGAAATGCCTGAAAAAACTTAAAAAAATATTTTATCTATACTCAAAGAAATCAAAGGAATCAAAGAAGAAAACACAGGAATTATATTGAGACTCTGTCAACAAGTTATTTTGCTCTTAGATCTGAGCAAGTTTTTTAACCTCTATATTAATTAGTTTAAAAGATGTAATTTATGTGAAGAAAAGGTAAAATAGAAATGAAAACACTTATAAGCCAAATTTGAAACGTGTTACATAATCATAACTTTTTCCTTTAGATAATTACAAGAAATGTATATCTCTTATCAACAAGTTAAATTTCTACTTAAATTTATTCTCTTTCTTCATATTGAAATTTGCTAATACTTCCTAACATATGAGGAAGCTGTGAGTTTAATCTTTGTCATAATTAGAAAGTGTATTACCTTTGAGGTATTACAGGCTCCCATGGTGTTGTGTAATGTTTCCAGCCAACTTCTCCTCACTCTCTCTCTCTCCCTCTCTCTCCCTTTCTCTCCCCCCCCATCATTTTTTTTCTTTTTTTTCTTTTTTCTTTATTAGTCAGTTCTGTATTCAGCAAATACAGTCAGTTGACAGAGTCACAATATTATTAATTCCATAGTTTATTTCTTTAAATTTTTTTGTTTATTTATTTATTTGATAGCGACAGAGAGGAGGCAGAGAGAGAGAGAGAGAGAGAGAGAGAGAGGAGAATGGGCACGCCTGAGCTTCCAGCCTCTGCAAACGAACTCCAAATGTGTGCGCCCCCTTGTGCATCTGGCTAACGTGGGTCCTGGGGAACTGAGCCTCGAACTGGGGTCCTTAGGCTTCACAGGCAAGTGCTTAACCACTAAGCCATCTCTCCAGCCCCCATAGCTTATTTTTAATAAAATATAACAGAACAGTCATAAGATGAAATGATTACAACCAACCCTTCATAGTTTTGCAATAATGGCTTTAGGATTTCATATGGAAACAATAATCTATGGGTGCTCATATATCCTATAAAGTATGATATGATGCAATGTTGATTGTCATCACATGTATCCTCACATATATTACAAATGGGCTATAAATCCGTTATAGTGCTACAGACAATAAAATACTATACATTAAAAAAAACATAGGAATTAAAAAAAGAAAACAAACTTCTGAAAGAGAATACAGAAAACCAGCTTAAGGAAGTAAGGAGGCCATTACAAGACATGAGTATGGAAACAGAAATACTGAAGAAAATTCAGGCTGAAATTCTAGCTCTGAAGAATAGAGTGAGAAAAAAAAAAAAAAAAAAAAAAAAAAAAAAAAAAAAACTCTGTGGCAAGCCTCACTAGTAGAATGGATAAAGGAAAGAACAGAATATCTAAACCAGAAGACCAGGTGGCAGAACTAATATAGTCCAAGAAGGAGAAAGATAAGCTAATAGGAAGATATGAGGCTAATAGGAAGATATGAATGGGAATTTCAAGATATCCAGGAAACTATGAAAAGATCAAACATAAGAATTCATGGTAGGGCTGGAAGGATGACTTAGCAGTTAAGGCATTTGCCTACAAAGCCAAAGGACCCAGGACTGTTTCCCCAGGACCCACATTAGCCAGATGCACAAGGGGGTACATGGGTCTGGAATTCATTTGCTGTGGCTGGAGGCCCTGGTATTCCCATTTTCTGTGTCTCTCCCTCTTTTTCTGTCTAATAAATAAATAAATAATAAAATATTTTTTAAAGAAGAATTCAGGATATAGTAGAAGGAGAAGAATTTTAATCCAGAGACTTAGTAGCTATTTTCAGCAAAATTGTAGAAGAAGCCAGGCTTGGTGGTGCATGCGTTTAATCCCAGCACTCAGCAGGCAGAGGTAGGAAGATCACTGAGAGTTTGAGTCCACCCTGAGACTACATAGTGAAGGAGATTAATCCACCTCAAAACTTCTGAAGTTAATTATTTCCTTCAGTAATATGGCAAGATACAAAATTACTATCATGTCATCTGCAAATAGGGTTAATTTGACTTCTTCCTTTCCAATTTGTATCCCTTTTATTTCTTCCTCCTGTCTTTTGCTTGTGCTAGGACTTGTAGTACTAAGTTGAAGAGCAATGGTGAGAGTGGGCAACCTTGTCTTGTTTCCGATCTTAGTGAGAATTACTTGAGTCTTTCCCCATTAAGTATTATTTGGCTACAGGTGCTTTACATGTAGTTATTATTCCATGCCTACTCTTTCCATCATGTTGATCATGAAATGATGTTTTATTTTCTCAAAGTCTTGCTCTGCATCTATTCAAATGATAATATATTTATTTTGATTAAGTTTATTTATGAGGTGTTTTATGTTGACCAATTTCCATATATCGAACCATCCCTGCATCCCTGGGATGAATCCAAATTGATCAAGGTGGATAATGCTTTTGATGTGTTGTTGAATTTGGTTTGTGAGGATTTTGTTCATTGGGGATAAAGGCCTATCATTTTCTTTTCTTGTATCTCTGTCAAGTTTTGGTATTAGGGTAATGCTAGCTTCATAGAAGCAGTTGAGGAGCATTCCCTGATCTCCAATTATGTGAAATCATTATTTGAGAAAAATAGTTTCAGTTCTACAATGAAGACTTGATAGAATTTGTCCAAGAAGGCCTCTGGTCTTAGACTTTTCTGTTCAGGAAGGTTTTTGATTGCATTTTCAATGTCCATGGATGTGATAGGTCTGTTTAGGACATTTATCTGCACTGAGTTTAGTTTTGGTAGGTGGTACATGATTGGCAATTCATTCACTTCTTCCATATTACCTATTTTTTTGGAGTAGATGTTTTGGAAGTATGTCCTGATGATTCTTCCAATTTCATTGATGTCTTCTTGTGACCTCTCCCTTTTCATTTCTGATTATCTTTTTTTTAATTGTTTGTTTATTTATTTATTTGAGAGTGACAGAGAGAAGGAGGGAGGGAGAGAGAGAGAGACAGAGAGAATGGGAGCTCCAGAGCTTCCAGCCTCTGTAAACGAACTTCAGATGCGTGCACCCCCTGTGCATCTGGCTAACGTGCATCCTGGGGAATTGAGCCTCCAACTGGGGTCCGTAGGCTTCACAGGCAAGTGATTAACCACTAAGCCACCTCTCCAGCCCTGATTATCTTAATTTGAGACTTATCTTTTGTTGTTGCTTGTTCAAATTGGCCATGGGTTTAAAAATCTTGTTTAATTTTTATAAGAACTATTTCTTTATTTCTTCTATTTTATTAATTGCTTTTCCAGTTACCATTTCATTAATGTTTGCTCTGATATTGATTATTTATTTCCATCTGGCATTCATAGGGTTGAATTCTTTTTGTTTTTCCAATGACTTTTGGTAGATGGTTAAGTTATTAATTTGGAATTTCTCCAGTTTCATTATGAAAGCATAGGTAAATTGTGTTTTATCATCATTCAATTCTAGAAAGTTTAAAATCTCTTTTTTGATTTCTTCCACAACCCAGTCGTTGTTTAAAAGTGTTTTTTTTTTTTTTTTAAGTCTCCAGGAATGGTGGAATTCCTGATGTGCCTCTTGTTAATTTGTAGCTTTAAAGCATTATGAGTGGATATGACACAGAAAGATACATCAGTTTTCCCAAATTTGCACAGGCATGCTTTATGGCCTAATATGTGATCAATTTTGGAGAAATTCCATAGGCTGCTAAAAGGAATGTGTACTTTACAGAACTGGGGAGCAATGTTCTGTAGTTCACTAAGTCCAGTTGATCTATTGTGCTGTTGAGCTCTATTATCTCCCTTTTGACTTTCTGCTTGAATTATCTGTCTTTTGATAATAATGGAGTATTGACTATAATGCTATTTATTTCTGTTTTCTTGTCAAGTAGGTCTTGTGTTATAAACTGTGGTCCACCTGTGTTTGGTGCATATTGATTTATTATTATGGTGGATTTGCTTAAAATATTATTTTTTTTCATTTTTTTTCATCCTGAGACGGTATCTGTTATCTGTCTTTAGTGGTGAGGTAGGTTTATAGAAAACAGCAAATAGAATCCATTTTTATGAACCACCTTGTTAACTTGTGTTTTTCGTGAATGGGTTAAGACTGCTAATATTTAAAGTTTTGACTATGAGGTTGATTTTATCCCTGCTATGTTGGGCTGTTTTATGGGGTTTGGTGCTTTCTAGGGCATTGTAATTCTTTGAGCCTGCTCTAGTTTTGTTTATTGTGATGTTCTTCTTGCAGGCTTTTGAATTTGTCTCTTCTGTGTGGAGAATCCCCTGAAGTATTCTGCATTGATTTGGTTTTGTGTTCATATAATCACATATGTCACTTTTCCATGACAAGTTTTTCTTTCACCATTGATTATGAGGGATACTTTTGCTGGGTACAGTAATTTGGGCTGGAAGCCATAGTTTTTCAGACTTTGAAGTGTTTCATACCAGGTCCTTCTGGCTTTCAGGGTTTCCATTGATAAATCTGAAGTGATTTGGATGGGATTGCCTTTGTATGTATTGGATTGTTTCTCTCTTGGTGCTTATAGCATTCTTTCTTTGTTTTCACTGTTGAGTTATAACTGTGATGTGGTGCCTTGAAGAGTTTCTTCTTTGGTCATCTGTGTTTGGTGTTCTGTGACATTCTTGCATTTGGATGTGCCTCTATTTTGCAAGATTGGGAAAATTTTCTTCACTAATTTTGTTGAATACATTCCATATGCCTCTGACCTGAATTTCTTCCCCTTTTGTATACACACATGATCTGGCTGTTTGTTCATTTTAGGGTATCCCACAGTTCCTTTATATTCTGTTCACATGATTTTTTTTGAACTTAGCAAGTTTTTTGAACTACCAAGCAATTTCTTCTGTCTTGTCTTGCAGCTCAGAGGTTATATCTTCCACATGAGTGACTCTGTTAGTGAGAGGCTTTAGAGAGGTTTTTAAAAACTCTATTTGATTTTTTTGCTTTCTTGTGTCTTTTTTTTTTGCATTGTATTGTGTACATCTCTGTTTTGAAGTAGGACTTTAGTTCAATGTCTAATTTTATTGGTGCTTCCTAGAATTCATTCTTACATTTGAACATGTCTTCAAGTCATGTCAGCTTAGTCAGCTGTTTATTGAGAACTTGTATTTGTTGACTCCCCTTCAATTCATTTATCTCTTTTTTAAGGCATCTCTGGTTTTCTTCAATTAAGTCCAGTGACAAAAGCTGAGCATTTAAGAGACTATTCTGCTCAGTTTCATTTATGCAATTTTTTTTCATTATTTTCTTCCAGTTTAACAATTCTCTTGATCAGGGTCTCATAGCTTGTTGTATGTGCATTTTGGGATTCAATTTCTGTTGTTTCCTTTATGTTTTCTTTGGGTGTTTCCATTGTGGAACTAGGTATTCTTGGTGGGGATCTCTCAGTTTTCTGACTTTTGTTGGTTTTCTTGTGTTACGGTCTACCTATCTCAAGGTAAGCATCTTCTTTTATTGAGCAAGAAACACATGCTTTTCCTTATAGAATCTTCAGTGAGTTGAGTGCTCTGTTCTAAATGTGAGCCAGATTGGTGAGGGATGGTGATATAACCACAGATACGTAGTTTGTAGAGGTTGCATGTACATCAAGGGGATATGGGGACCTGGGAGGTGGGGAAACAGGAGCTCAGGCCTACTCACTCTGCTTGCATGCACTCTACAGCACAGCAAAACCTGGGGTTGGGGAACCAGGAGCTTGGATGCTGGGGACCCAGGAGGCAGAGGCCAGCCACCACAATGGCCCATGCACCCTCTGTCTTAGGGACACAAGTAATTTTAGATCCAGAGGTATGCCAATCAAGAATCCAGAGCAAAAGGCTGGCTTTTACAGCACATACACAGGGTCAGGTTGCCACAATCCAGCTACAGTGGGTCCAAGGAACTGGGAGATGGGAAAGAACTGAGAGTTCTAGCCTACTCTCTCTTTGACCCTTTCTTAAACAAAATAAAAATGAGAATCAATAAAAAATATGATAGGTAAAAGAATTCTTGCTTGCTGCTTGAGGACAGATGATAGTGCCAAGAAACAGGAAAGGCGATTGTGAGGAGTGTTTCTAATAGAAATTAAAAAAAGACAAGCTGCCATTTTAACAGCATTGCATGCAAAGGACTGGGGTGACTTTTTTCCATCACCATTCCTTCCCCTCAGGCTGCACTTAGAAATGCTTTTAGTAAGATTGATATCATAATGAACTCAAGGTCCATAAAGAATTGGTCAGTTGTCACATATGCATTTTGTGAAAATTTGGACATTTCAAATTTTGTGTAGAAAATGACATGCTTATATGTGTGTTTGCTAACAAAGAAATTCTGTTTGCTATAAGTGTAGTGCAGTAGGGACTATATTGAGATTATGTGCATTTTATAAAGAGAGAGGTTTATTTCTCACTGAGATCATTCATTGTCTTCGTTTTCACACTACTGATTGAGAATGGCATGTCAGAAATTTACTGTATAGTCTCAGGCAGGCTTGCCTTTAACTCACAGCTATTCTCCTACCTAGTTCTCCCAAGTGCTGGTATTAAAGGTGTGCACCACTATGCTTTACACAGAGAGAGAAAGAGGGCATGACAGGGCCTTCAGCCAATGAAAATGAACTCCAGACACCTGTGCTACCTTGTGTATCTGGCTTAACATGAGTACCAGGGAATTGAACTCAGGTCCTTAGCTTTTGTGGCAAGTGCCTTAAGCAATGAGCAATCTCTCTACCCCCAGACTCCCTTTATATAAACAGGTGCTATCTTGGGTAAGGAATTCAAGTATAAAAACATGAATGTTTCGTGCGTAATGGACACAGTAGACTGAAGTCTCTTTAGCATGATGTACCTCTGCTATTAATGTAGCATATTACAAGAAATCAGGTAGGAATTTTATACCTGTAGGATCATGTTAGTCCTCAACAATTTACACATTTGAAACATTGTAAATTGAAGGATTTGAATTACTGATGCTCAAACTTCATATTACAAACATTTTATCAAGAAGATAACCATTGAGATCACATCTGATATCACTGGAATTCTAGCTAAGAAGCTATTTTTCCAGTGATAATTCACTTTAAATAGAATCTGATTTACAATTATTAAAATAACCATGGTATCATATATTCATGAGAGATTTACAAAAAGAGAAAGGTCTACTGACCTCAAACTCTGGTGCTGGATTCCCCAGCAGGTAGGGCTGTGGGAGAGCCGGTCCCTCTGGTCTCTTCCAGGGGCTGAGCAGGATGGAGAGTGTCAAGGACCCAGACCCTCTCCTAGTCACCAGAGAGAAACCCACTGAGTCAGGAGACTTGTCGAAGCCGGATCTCATTTTATTGTATCAAGCAGGCACTTATATAGCATCAAGGTAGGGAGTGGGAGTCTTAGGATGCGGTGAGGATTAAGGGCCAATAATATTTCACCACGTTAGTAGTAGCTGGGTAGAGGCAGTTTTAGGTCAGGCCTTGCTGAGTCACACCTATGCAGAAGTCATAGGCCAAAGACAGGTCGCCAAACTCTAGCCAGGATCAGGAAGTTCCACTGGGCCTTGCGTCTGGGGTTCTTTAGGCCCAACATCTCCCCCATTTGTTTTTGTAAATATGGCAGAAAGTATGGCCCCTCTCTTAGGTTGTCCCCCTCTGGGGATCTTACCTGTCACTGGGTACCATGTATCCAGCTCATTGAGAATCCACTCCATGACCTGTCTTAGATTGTCCCAGCCTGTCTGAGATCTTACCTATCATTGGTCAGGTGGAGGGTGGAGGAGGGATGCTCATATGAGGACATCCAGTCATATGAGGGGCTTGACTCCTCAGTTGTGAGCCTGTGATAATGTATTTCGACCTGATGAAGTTTTATTGCCTCTAGCCATTGGTGAATAAATTGTGTAATCTTAATTAAGCAGGCCCCAATAGTGAGGATAAGGCAAAGGAGAAGGAGGAGCCCAAGAAGAGGGAGAAGGTAGGGTAAGAATCCATGTAAGCCTGTCCACAGTGGGTTGTCCTGAAGGTCCCACCGCCTTCTCTCCAAGTCCTCTTGGAGCCTCTTAATCTTGTCCTGGTTGATTCCTGATTTATTGGCATAAAAGCAGCATTTTTCCTGTAGAAACAAACATATGCCTCCCTTTTCAGCGGTTAGTAGGTCTAATCCCCTCCTGTTTTGTAGGACTACCTCAGCCAGGGAATCTAGCTGTTGTTGGAGATCAAGGATAGTGTTGGACACGGCTTTTATGTCACTGATCAACTGGAGAGAGAGCTTTCTGTGGAGATGGACTGCCATTCCCATCCCAGCTGTCTCGTTGGCCATACCTGTGGTTATTCCTAATCCAACAAGTAAAGGTATCATTTGTATAGCTCTATTGGGCCTCCCTCCAATATAATTGAAGGAGGGTATAGGGAGGTCTTCACCTGCAGGAATGATATCCACATCTGGAATCAAGGTGGCTGGTGCACAGAGGCCCATCCAATTGGTGGGCAGGAAGTCATAGGCAATCCCTGCCTCCACAAACAGACCATCCCAAGAGGTGGGCAGCATTGAGCATTGGCCGTGGTTATATTTGAATTACAGAAGGAGGGATGGATGTGTCCCACATCTATACTGGCATTATCAGGGGAAGGTGGGGTCCAAATGCAAGCTCCAGAAGGAGACATTGGGAGAAGTTGAACAGGAATAGGGAATGTGGCCGAGCAGTTTTTTAGGGTAACCTTAGCATCATTGGTGACCACTGCAAGTGGCCAGGAAGGCCCAGATCAGATACAAAGCCAGCATTCCTCTATAAGAGCGGGAGTCATTTGGTTTAACAAATCAAAGACCATTTGTAAAAGGGATTCAGTATTGGTGTCCAGGGCTAAATCACCCCAATTCTCAGGAAGGGCAATAGGGTGATAATTAAGCTCTGGGTACTGGGACAAAAAGAGCTGTTCTATCTTTTTATGGACTTGTTTTTCCCGGAGTTTATCTTGAACTCCCCTGCCATCCAAATAGCCAATAGTGGAGCCATAATCCCAGCAGACCACCTCGCCTGGTTTACCAAAGCAGGGAGAAAGAGCATGTACAGAATCCCCTGCTATCCATCCACTGTTGCCTCCAGGGGTTGTTTATCTTCTTTAGAAAAATTTAAAATATTTAGGATAAAGAATGCCTTTTGTAGTTGGTCATGTGGGGGTAAGGATTCCCCCTTTTGTTTTTGTAATTAAGACTTGAGAGTCTGATTATATCTTTCAATGATTGCTTGGCCCTGGGAGTTATATGGGATGCCTGTGGAGTGTGAGATTTTTCAGGTCTGGAGAAAATTTACAAAGGCCTTGCTTACAAAGCAGGGGCCTTTATCAGTTTTGATCTGATCAGGTAATCCAAGGGTGGCGAAGCATTGAAGCATATGGCTAATAGCATGTTTAGATTTTTTTCCCCTGGCATGTGTTGATGCCCAGCAGGCATGGGAAAAGGTATCAACTGAAAGAAAAATATATTTAAGCTTTCCAAATGGAGAATAGTGTGTGACATCAATTTGTCAAAGATGATTAGGGCAGAGCCCTCAAGGATTGTTTTTTATAGTTTTAGTGGTGATATAAGCATCAGCTTTTCCAAGTATATCCTGACCAAGGAGGTTGGCCATTAGGCCGGACACCACCAGAGGGCGCACCTCCCCACGGTTACTGTCAGGATCAGCCCACGGCTGTCAGTTGGCCATTTCCCAGGATGTTGACTGTCCGCCCACACCAATTAAAGGCAGACCAGGGTCTAACTGCCATGAAGGAGGGACTAGTGTGTCCTAACCACCTTCTTCCCCTTATTTAATGGGGCTGGGGATAGCCGCTGGGGGAGTTTAAAGGCTCACCCTGAAGGTTGAACTTGGATTTTCAATCCTTGGCCCAGTGGAACCCCTTCTTACATCGGGTGCAGGGCATGAGAGGCAAATTAGGAGCTGTGGGAATTGTTGGGGCACTCTTGGCCCGGTTAGAACACTCTCTTTTAAAATGACATTCTTTACCGCACCCAAAACAAGACCTCCCCTTTCCCCCTGAGGCCTGTTGAAGGGCACAAACTAGGTCGGCCATATCTTCACGGCGGGCACTCTGTAGGGCCAACGCCATGGCCCTTACCTGATGGGAAGTGGATCCTATATCTTTAGTGGCCATGATCCATTTACTCATAGAATGATCTTTTAGTCCAGCGCAGGCCAACTTATGGTCACTCGTCATGCCTTCCCAGACTAGGACTTTAATGAACCGGTCTCACAGGGGGCCAGGGGGAAACTTTCTTTGTAGAGTTTTTTCAACCCTCTTTATGAAGGTAGGCAAGTCTTCATTAGCTTTTTGTGTGATTCCTGTGATGGGGGGCTCAGATGGGCCTTCCTCCAGTTTCCTCCATGCGGCCATTCCCAAAGCCCACACCTGATCCCGGTATGGATCAGGGATGGCAGCTTGCTGGAGGCCCTTGGAAAACGCATCAGCAGTGCCCGAGAACATGCTGAAGGTGATTGGGACTGGGGGCTGAGCGGCCCGATTCCACTAAGCCTGAGTAGGCACTCATCCTGAAAGAAGGCACACAATTTTATGTACAGGGGGCCAGAAAAAACAGCTCTAGCAAGGTTTTTGAAATCTTGGGTGGTATACTGACGATGAGCCAAACCCTGGAGGATGGTCTCCGCCCAGGGGGAATTAGGTCCATCCTCTGATACTGCCTTTTTAAGGTCCTTTAGATCATGAACCTCCCAAGGGGTACCAAGTGGCAGGGCAACCACTTGGGTTAACGTTGACAGGGAAGAGGTTGGTTGTTTTTCCCCAGGGGCGCCATCCCCATAGTAGGACAGAGGTGCAGAGGGGGTCTGAAAAGGATTTGTCTGAAAAGGATTTGTAGGGGTTTAGGACCCTTAGAGGGCCAAGGAGCACTTCCAAGGGGGTCTAGGGATGGGTACAAGGGCTCAGGCGAGCCCAAGGGATTTGGGTTGGATGAGGACGGCCCCATAATTTATGAGGGTACACTCACCCGCAGACCGACTGGCCTGGCAGCATTCTTCCGTCAGAGTGATTCCTCACAGAGGACACCAGTCTGCCGGGCTCACAGGCAGGTAGGGCTGTGGGAGGGCCAGTCCCTCCAGTCTCTTCCTGGGGCTGAGTGGGATGATGAGTGTCGACAACACAGACCCTCTCCTAGGCACCGGAGGAAAACCACACTGAGTCAGGAGACTTGTCGAAGCAGGATCTCATTTTATTGTATCAAGCAGGCACTTATATAGCATCAAGGTAGGGGGTGGGAGTCTTAGGACGGGGTGAAGATTAAGGGCCAATAATATTTCACTACGTTAGTAGTAGCTGGGTGGAGGCAGTTTTAGGTCAGGCCTTGCTCAGTCACTCCTATGCGGAAGTCACAGGCCAAAGACAGGTCGCCAAACTCTAGCCATGATCAGGAAGTTCCACTTGGCCTCGTGTCTGGGCCTCTTTAGGTACAACACTCTGGTGCCATCAAGTGCCTGCCATCATGTTCAGTTTAAAGCAGTAAATATTAAAAGAAGTGAATGTGTATTAAGTTAGAAGATGAAGGTTACTATTGATTTATTATCCTTAAATTACATGCAGATAGAGACAACGTCATGAGTTCGGTTCCTAAGCATCTCAGTGTTTATCATTTTACAGTAGGAGAATCCTACCATCTTGTCCATTGGAAAGATTTCATGTGGTTTTCCCTGAAATAATACTCAAATGTTCTTGGTATCCCTACACTTCCTTTCTTTTCTCCTCTTTTACTCATTCATGCCTCCTTAGGCTGTTGTTGATACTTTTTTTGCTTCTTCTTTGAGCCAGATTATAATACATTTTTTTTCTGAAATGGGCAAATAACTCAGAGACTATACACGAAGAAACAGAAAGGATACTTGGAGGTGTGCATTTCACAATGAAAGTGATACTGTGGTACATATTATTTTTCTAATTTTATTTATTTATTTCATAGACAGAGAGAGAAAGAGGGAGGGAGAGAAAGAGTGAAAGGGAGATAACGGGCATGCCAGGGCCTTGAGCCCCTGAAAACTAACTTCAGATGTATGCACTACCTTGTGAATCTGGCTTACTGGGTACTGGAAAATTGAACCTGGGTCCTTTGGCTTTTCAGGAAAGTGTCTTTACTGCTAAGCCATCTCTCCAGACCCATACTAAATTTTTATAATGTAGACTGAAACTTGATAAAAGTGTCAATCAATTCATATCCTAACTCCAGACTTCCCAGAGCTGTGCTTCAAGCAGAAGCTTTAGTACGTAAATGCAAGGCTCTGCAGACCAAGGACAGGACCAATGGAAAGCTACTCTGAGACAGGACAGCCTCTGTCAGGGAAACCTGCAGACAGGACTTCCAGGGTTACAACCAGAACTTCTGTCTGCTTTCAGACTGGAGTAGTTATAGGATAGTAAAGGAAAGCAGGACAAATTAGGATAATTCCATTTTTGGGCCTCTGGTAAACCATTGCTGAAAGGTAGTTAGGGAGATAGAATGATGCTAGCGGTGGTTGGGGAGACAGAAGAATGTCAAGGCAACTGAAACTTATCTCTCCTAGTCATCCAGCACTTATTAAGGTCAATATGGCATGGAAGTGCAGGAAAGCCAAAAATCAGCTATTTTGGTTTCAGCCACCAAATTTCTCTTTGTTCTGGGAATTGTCATTCATTAACCAAAAGAGAAGAACTTTCCAACAAGCCCCCTCCCCCCCCTTTTTTTGATTTTTTTTTTTTTTTTCGAGGTAGGGTCTCACTCTAGCCCAGGCTGACCTGGAATTCACTATGGAGTCTCAGGGTGGCCTCGAACTCACGGCAATCCTCCTACCTCTGCCTCCGGAGTGCTGGGATTAAAGGTGTGCCCCACCATGCCCGCACAAGCCCCTTTTTTCTGCTCTATCTCTGTGTTTCTCCATCTCTCTGCTTTTCTCTCTCTCTCTTCCTTTTCTTATCTACTTCACACACTTCCTTTCTCTCTCCTATCTCTCTCCATTTCCTTCTACTTCTCCCCTGTTACAATAAGGATCCAAGAAAAAAAAATCAAAAAATAAAATGACACAGCTATGGCTAATAGTTCTTTTCCTCTGTATTTCCAATAATTTATTAATTTCTCATAACTACATGATAATCTCTTGCCTGAAGTAAAAAAAAATAAAAGCATTCATTCCCAATCCTTAAACCCAGATATCTGCTGGGAACATCCCTGCAGGCAAGAATTCTTTGAAGACTGGGCTGGTTTCTAAATATGAGAACTGGGCTGGAGAGATGGCTTAGTGGTTAAGTGCTTGCCTGTGAAGCCTACGGACCCCGGTTTGAGGCTTAATTCCCCAGGACCCACATTAGCCAGATGCACAAGGGGGCGCACGCATCTGGAGTTCGTTTGCAGTGGCTGGAGGCCCTGGCGTGCCCATTCTCTCTCTCTCTCTCTCTCTCTCTCTCTCTCTCTCTCTCTCTCTCCCTCTTTCTCTGTCTGTCACTCTCAAATAAATAAAAATAAAAATATTTTAAACATGAGAACCAAGGTCAACCAAGTGTGTTCTGAACTATCTTCTGAACTAGCTTTGTTTGAATGTATTTTTCAGTGTGAAGTTGACCTGACTATATTATTTTGTATTTAACAATAATATATTAATTCAAAATACTTGTAGCACAGATTAATTTGAAAATAAACTACTAGCTAATTAATTTTCTTATGTTTTGTGTCATTACTAAAAATGGCCAGATTTATTAATACAGGAAAATAGAAGAGCAGCAAGATTGCCCCCCCCCCAAATTATTCTCTAAGGACACCCAAGTCCTGTCAGTGTATGTGTCTATAAGATTAAGCCTGACATTCCAGTCTGCCCTTTTGGTGGCAGGGTGGGGGAGGTAGGGAGAGTAGTGAAAGGAAAAAAGATGGAGAAAGTGAATGAAAGAGAAGAATTAGGAAAAGAAACAACAGTTAAGACTTTAGATAGTGTTGATAAACATGGAAAGATGCAAGCCCATTATAATCAAAGCTCAAGTTGAGAAGAGAAGAAACAAGCTAAGCTGCTTCTTTATAAATTATTCTTCCATTATGAAGATCTCAGAATGCTGAGAATGTGTGATGTTGTCTGCTCTTATTTGTCTTTGTCATATAAGCTATTGTAGTTTGTGCGAAATCTTTCATTTTATGAGGAATAAGTTAGAATAAAATTCTTAAAAGCTGTCTCATTTTGTGTTTCATAATGAATGAAAGGAAATTATAATCTAAGTACGTGCTCTTTATGTGCTATACTTCGTTGTTATGGGAAAACCAGTTTGGATCTTGTATGTGGATAAGAATTTGCCAAAAGCTTAATCACATACTTTAAAATTCTTTATTTGTAACAAATTTTCTTTGTATTTTTGCAATAGCTTTTAACTGTAACTGCAACCAAATTTGGCACAAATAACTAACAATGCTAGCAAAAATTGTAAGTTGCTTGCAAGTTATTTATAGATAACCCATTTTGGTTATTTAGAGTTATGTGTTTGCAAAATATATGTAATTTTCACTAGATCCTGTATGGTTATAAATTTCAAAGTCATATTTTACCATCCTACTTTTAGGAACTTAAGGCAATAAAAATGTATTAATCCACATATGGCTATTTTTGTTGCATGTCTCTCTACATTTCATATGAACAGAAAGTGTTAACATAATGAAGTGGAGCCATGCTTTTAGGATGCTAGTAATAACATATATGCTTTATGCATATTAATATGTATATACCAAAAATTGCACAAGACTCTTAATAAAAATACATCACATTCTTTATTGGACCACTTTTGTGTTTTTGTTCCTGTTTCCTACTTTTCCATACTCTCCCTCTCTCTCTCTCTCTCTTTTTTTTTTTTTTTTTCAAGGTAGAGTCTCGCTGTAGCCCAGGCTGACCTGGAATTCACTATGTAGTCTCAGAGTGGCCTTGAACTCACAGCAATCCTGCTACCTCTGCCTCCCTAGTGCTGGGATTAATCTTTATCTTGTTATAATATGAAAATTCAATCTCAAGGTGGTAAAACCTGAAGGATATGCTTCAATAAGAATTTTGACATTAGAATGTGGAGCTAGAGCCATCCATCATGGTAGATTGAGTGTCATGAATCACAAGAATGTGAAAATTGATTTCTATAAATATAGTAAAGGAGACAAATTATGAGTGACATGATGACTTATACCTAAATATGTATGCACAATGCTTTTATCAGGTTTAATGATTTTAGGGACCCTTTAAGGATGGAACTGGTATACATGGCTGTAAATATATTTGCAGTAGACTTCAAATATGGAAATATTTGAGGATAAGAATGACATTATGTGGAAAAGTAGAAAGACCATTTTTTGAGAATGGCTTTTGAGTGTACTGAAACTGAAGGAAGCACTTATGTAGTACCAGCTCCTTATAGAAAACTATTTCTCATTGTGGAAGCTTCTCATTAATGTGGCTTTTCTAAGATTTGTGTATACATTTTTTCTGAGTTATGGAAGAAACTAAATTAAATTCACAGAGTAAAGAATTTTGTTTAATCTGTTTTCAGCATTAGAGGAAATAATTGAGATACAATGAAAGAAACCTCTATTTTCACAGTTAGCAAAAACCAGCACATATGCATTGTTTTTTAATATGCATGATGTCTGGGTTCACTGAAACTTCTGGAAGTGAGAGTTTATTGCAAGAGTAAGGGGAATTGAAATATTTTTTTTCACTTTATTCATGTTCATAATTCTTTCTCCTTGTCATAATTATTCCTCTCAACAGACAAGAAAGACTCTCTTTTAATAATGTAACAAGATTAATTGGTAATATTTTAAAATCTGGGTTAAGAAATTACAACTGTGGGGCTGGAGAGATGGCTTAGTGGTTAAGTGCTTGCCTGTGAAGCCTAAGGACCCCGGTTCAAGGCTCGATTCCCCAGGACCCATGTTAGCCAGATGCACAAGTGGGCACACGCGTCTGGAGTTCCTTTGCAGTGGCTGGAGGCCCTGGCGCACCCATTCTCCCTCTCTCTCTCTATCTGCCTCTTTCTCTCTCTGTCTGTTGCTCTCAAATAAATAAAATAAACAAAAAATAAAAAAAGAAATTACAACTGTGTATCTAAGCCATATCATATAAGAAAACATTTTTATTTATCTCACTTCTCTTCATAATATTTTGAGTAAATTATGTATGTTCAAGTGTGTGTCATACACTTCTACCTTATATACTCATTTTGTAAGAAACATTAATTAATGTATCTATGACTCCATTTGAAACATAATTTTATTTTGATATCTCATATAATTCTAAAAATAATTCAACAGAAAAGATATGATATAAATTTATGTGCTATAAATGATATTTCTAGTGTTGCTAAGCAATAATATTCACTATCATCTAGGGTATTTTTCACATTATAGCCAGTTCCTTTAGCTTCTCTGAATGTAAACAAGTAGCTGACTTTTATCTGTATCACCCATATCCTCTCTGGTCTTCATCTCCATTGCTCAGATTTGCTGAGCTTACAATACCTCCAAAATCTGACTATCTCAGCCATGACAGCTATTATGGTGTATGGCTATCTATCTTCTAACTTCTCAAGGAACAGAGTATAGAGAAGTAGACTTCAGGGCTCCGGAAGTCTTATATTCCCTCATGAGTTGTAATGAACGTGAGATTTAATTCCATGACTCTCTCATATAGTGTTGGGCTGACTCCATTGAGGATCTTCAGAGCCATGTCCCATCACAAAGCGCAAAGCAAGATTGCCTACTGAGTCTCTGAGGGAAATAGGAGTTGCTAAAACTATCACAGTATAGTCAAAACTATGTCCACTTCACAAATGAAATTGGTCCCTATTTGGTTCCTTTTTAAAAATTTGGCAATGGTAGGAAATGTGTTCTTCAAGTGTCTGTTGGGAAAGATTATTTGCGATAAATGCTTTATTTTGACTCCCAGAGCACTGAAAATGACTACCACACGCACGCGTCTGGAGTTCCTTTGCAGTGGCTAGAGGCCCTGCCTGTGCCCATTCGCTCTCTCTCTCTCTCTCTCTCTCTCTATCTGCCTCTTTCTCTCTCTGTCTGTCACTCTCAAATAAATAAATAAAAATGAACAACAACAAAAAAAATAAGATCCATTTCCACTCTATGGTAAGTTGGAGGAAAATATGACACCAGAAAGATTGAGTTCAAAGTTGCAGCCCAGAAGTGTCAAAATATAAATTGTTTTGTTTTAAGGTAATTACCTTTGCAGCCGATATCTCATGTAATATTCATTCATAAACTTAACAATTTCCACACATTTATTCTAGCCCACACATATATCTATTCAAGTAATAATTTCAGTTCAGTTGAAGAGAAAAATGTGATTTTTT
This sequence comes from Dipus sagitta, assembly GCA_036346955.1. Classification (NCBI taxonomy): domain Eukaryota; kingdom Metazoa; phylum Chordata; class Mammalia; order Rodentia; family Dipodidae; genus Dipus; species Dipus sagitta. The sequence continues at coordinate 85,414,543 of CM070771.1, read as the reverse complement.
TCTACTATTTCAACTAGAACAACACAGTGTCCATTAAAATAAAAACCTAGTTTTTATAATGAAATGAAAGAAAAGTAAGTAAAGATGCTAACTACGGAAGCACATTTAGGGACTGGTCAGATACCTCAGCAGGTAAAAGCAGTTAACTTGAAAACCGGTAGGCCCAGGATTTAATTCCAAAGCCACCCATGTTAGCTGGATGCAAAATGTTGTGTAAATATCTGGCATTCATTTGCAGAACAAAAGGCATTGGTGCAGAGATAAATAATTTTTTAAAAATAAAATAAGAAGCACATCTACAAATTTCCTTCCATAAACCTTAGTGTCAGGAAGGACACGTTTTGAACAGATGAATGTGAAGCTAGAAGAGTCTACTGATTTGCTTGAGATGTAGAAATCACTATCTGTCTAGTCAGAACCCAGAATACCTTAAAGAGTGTCAGAAGAAAGCACAGAAAAGCATCACTGTACAGTGCATGGATGATTTTATTAGGCATTTCAGGAAAGGCACCATGTTTATGATTCTTCTCTATTCTTACAGTCCTTTTCTTGGGTGGCTGCTTTTCCCTGTTCTCCACATGGAGCACTCTAGATGTTCCAGAAAAACACAGGTATTTATATTCTGGAATCCATAAAGGAACTTCAATTCCACACCAGTATAGATATGCTCATAAGCAGATAAATTTGAATATGTGTGCACCACAATTGACATGAATTTATATTTTTTTACCCATGTAGGATTTGAACATCCTCATGTCATAAAAATCAATAAGCTTCAAAATACATCATTGATGCCATAGGGGGGAAGAAACAGCAAGTCTTCCTTTGGCAATGTCCATGGACTGGTCCTAGAGCAGAAGTGCTCACATGTACAAGTCCACTTCTTCCAGAAGCTCAGGAAGCCAGACAGGCCAGCAGCAGAGCCATGAAGACCTTTCCTGCCTTCAAGTTTATTTTCTCAGTTTCCACCTCTATTTCTGGTCAAAACCACATCACACTGTGCAGTTCTTCATATAGGAGGAGGTAGTATAGACATAAATCCAATGTTACCCTTTCATTAGACATAGAATATTGTAAGCTCTGAAGTCAAGACCCAAATTCCTTTTAGGAAGATCTTTCATTGCTCTAAGTAAATAGTTGCTCTCATATCTGCATCTCTAGAGAAGTTCACATACATTAGAATGTGAGTGTCCTGTCTTGGAACTCATTAGAGTATGGCTTCTAAAGACCTGAACACTCATTTCTTTTTCATTTTATATTATCTGGGTCAGAACATGGAATGACAAAATGACTGCACTTAGACACAATTGGCATGAACGAGCTCAAATGAAGCATTATGGCATTGAAGGCCACCTACTCTGGTCCCGCGCTGAACTGGGCCTGAGATTCCAGATTGAACACACCTTTCAGTTCTAAACTCACAGCATGCTTGCTGTTCATATTTGTTTCAGGATAATTTTTAGATCTTAACTACAATGAACATGCGTGTTTGGGAGCTTCTCAATCTTAGTTCTTGCTTAAGTTATCCAGCATGCCTCTAAATCATCACTGAGGTCTCTGTCTGATGGATGTGCTATTAATGTAGGGAGTATATTCACAAGAACAGTATTTTTACTTAAAATATTGTGATATTTGTTGTTTTGCAAACAAAAATAATTTTACATTTTACAATTCGCATTATTCATATCCCAATTCCAGCATTAGGAAATAACTAACTCAAATTGTTTCACAATGATATAATTATGCCCAAATTTTCTTGGTAATAGTACATTCATTGTTCACAGAGCCAATGCAAATAGTCACAATATATTCCATACTTTACATACTACAGCTTCTTGATTTGTGTTTCAAGTGTTTATACAAATTACTTTTCCTCTGGCATGTATTAATATTATCATACATGTTTAAGATAGTAACAGATTTTGGCCTGTATTATTGCAAATTGATGTACCGGTCAGGTGTAATATTCATTGAATGTCCAATTTCTCTCGGCACTCTACTTACTTTAGGAAAATGTATGCTACATGTGAACAAGCTAATCATGCTAGTTACTTAATTGGTATAGACCTACACCTTGAACACTGTTTAGCAAACTTAGAGGTAGCTGTGATTTCATCATCCTAAGTTTGCTAATGGTGTCAAGAACCATTTTAGTAATGGTGTTCCCTAAGCCCAAATTTGCACAGTAAATCCAAATAACATATTTACTTTCTTTGTGTTACTACTGATACTATCTCTCTGTATTGTAAACTGAGAACATGAAGACATAGCAGGGGATAAGAATGGCTGCCTGAAATAGAATATTATCATAAAAGGATTCTGGAGGAGTACGAGAGTGATACTTAAGACATGTTAGAAATACAGGAACTATGTGTAGGAAAGTAGTCACTTAAAAGGGAACAATCAAATAGGAAATAGGTATGGCATAAAGACTAATATACTGAGGGCAAGCATGCATACCAGGGAACTATGAGAAAGATCATTAAAGTTATTGAGGATCATTCCACAAAAGCTATGAAGAGACATAGTGGACATAAAGTCATCAATTTGCTGAAAGGAAACTTTGATCCAAACTTGTGTTCTCAACATTTCAGAATGTGCTATAGTTACCTTAATGTTACAGGGACAAGAACATCTGACCAATTGGAGTATATGGAAAGATGGAGTTTACTTCAGCATATAGTTTCCAGGCAAATTCTGTCATGGGAGCAAAAACATGACAGAGACTTGACATCACATCTTGTCACAGCAACTGGGATCTATCAGAAAAAAATGAGCTAGCTAGTGAACTACGGCTGACTAGTATACCTCAAGGTCCACCCATAGTGATATCTCATCCAGGAGGTATCCACCAGCAAGGAAAAGAGTATGAGGCTTAATCACAAAAATGAGGCCATATGGGATATATCACATTCAAACCACCACAGAATAAATTAGTGGAGAGAAATTATATTTGGGGGTTTGGAAAACAATTTGAAATCTCTGCATTCCTCCCCCTGTACACCCTTGTGGTACACACTTGCTTTTCTTCTACAGAAGTAAAAAAGTTGTTCTTTCTGCTGTCAATTTGAAATGATATCTAATTTCTCCTCTCTCGCCCAGGACATGCTTTCCTTCATTGATGAACATGGGCCACTCCTAAAAGGTATCTTCCAAAAGTCAGCCATATAAACCATGCAAAGCTCTAAAAGCAAGGATCAAATCTGGACAGAAAATGGACTTGACCTATGAATCACTCCTCATTATGGCATCAGCATTAAAGATAGGGAAAGTTGTAGCATCATCTACAAAGCTTAACTCTGAGGTTGCATTATTAACTTCTGATATGATGATTACCCAAGAATGACAATAGGCATAAGAGATTGGCCTTCTTAATATCTGAATATTTTTCACAAAGCCACAAATTAAGATCTTTGGAGTTTGAAAATCCCATAAACCAGGCATGGTGGTGCACAGCTTTAAACCCAGTACTTGGAAGGCAAAGGTAGGAGGATTGCTGTGAGTTTGAGGCCACCCTGAGACTACATAATGCATTCCAGGTCAGCCTGGGCTACAGTAAAACCCTACTTCAAATATATATATATATATATATATATATATATATATATATATAGAGAGAGAGAGAGAGAGAGAGAGAGAGAGAGAAAATTCTCAAGAGATGGGCTAGAAAGATGGCTTACTAGTTAAGGCACTTGCTTGCAAAGCCTAAGGACCTAGGTTTGATACCCATGTAAGCCAAATGCACATGGTGGCATATGTGTCTGGAGTTCATTTACAGTGGCTGGAGGTCCTGGTACACCCATTCTCTATCTGCCTCTTCCTTTCTCTCTCTCTCTCTCTCTCTCTCTCTCTAAAAAATCCCATCAGGGTTAGATCCACTTTGACATAAAATGCCACTCACTTGTTTCAGTCCTGAGAATTATATTGAAAATTCTAATAGTACTTATGTAGTGATCATAATAAGAAATTTAAATTTAAAATATGTCCATGCCATACTGTGTGTTACCAAAACTAGCATTCTGCATGTGAATTATGTGATACTTTTCTAATGAAGACAGTTTTGCAAGTAAAATTAGTAATCATGAAAACAGTGATAGAAATTTATAATACTAGCAAACTTTTTATTAAAATGAATAAAATCATGCTTAATGTGAACAAAATCACCTCAAAAGTTTCATTTCTGGACTGGAGTTATGGCTCACCACTTATATATGTTTCCTGCGTATGCATGAGGGCCTGAAGCTGGGCCTAAGGCCACTGAGTTTGATTCCCTCAGCATCCATTTAAGCAGCTGATCTTGGCCGCATAGAGCTGTAATCATAGTCCTGTGAAAATTAGAGACTGGAGAATCAATGAGGCTTATGAAAAAGTCCAAGCTCCATAATGAATAAGAGACTCTGTCTCAAGGAAAAACATGACAGTTGAGCTATGGAGGAAAACTAGATGTTTGCATCTAGCCTCCTCAGGCATGTGCATGGGCACTGAATTATCACCTACACATGCCAACACCACACATCACACTCACACACCTTATACATACTATAAACAAGCAAAATATTTTTGATTTATTTTATAGTCATTATTGTTCACCAACTTCAAGCACTTTTACCTTGAAAGTGGTGATAAATTACCCCATATTGAGTGCCTTTTCTTACTTTACATCAGTTGATATATTCTGTTAGTAATGGAACATTGAAATCACCACCCATGTTGTAATCTCCCAAGTCCAAGCTTATTCCACAAGCCTCTTCTTTGATTTTTTTTATTTGAGAGAGAGAGAGAGAGAGAGATAAAGAGATAGAGAAGGAGGGAAGAGAGAATGGGCCTCTAGTCCCTGCAAACAAACTCCAGATTGATGTGCCACCTTGTTCTTCAGGCTTGCATGAATCCTAGGGAATACAACCTGAGTCTTTTGGCTTTGAAGGCAAGCATATCAACTGCTAAGTCATCTTTCCAGCCTTACAAGCCTCTTTTTTTCCCCTTTCTTTCCACATTGTAAACTGTATGTTTTTTTTTGCAGTCGACATTCAAAGGTCCCATAGTCATTACCAACTTAAAATAATTGCAAATTTCCAAGTCTCATCTGAGATTTAAGATTGTGTCCTAGGTACGAGACCTACAAAATCAAACCAAGTAATATACTTTCAACATATAAAGGCACAGAGTAAACATTTCCATTGCGATAAGGTAAAACAAGGAGATACTGTATCAATGCAAACTCAATAACCATCACGCACACATCAAGTCAAGTCCAATGCCACAACCAGTGACTGACAACCTCCCGATTTTCCAATTCTGCCCCTCCAGCTAGAATGAGTAGCCAGGGAAAACTTCCATCCCAAGCTAAGAGTGTTTCATGGTAGCCCTTGTACAGTCCTGTTACACCCAAAACATCTCTGGTTCTCTATGCAAACCATAGTCTATCTTCCAGTAACTTCACTGGCCTCTTTTATAAGGATCATCACACTATGCCTCACTTTCTGCATCTCAGAAGCAGCTCCTGGAACTGTATGTACTTATGACCCTTTTCACACATTTTCATGCTTCTAAAACAAATACCAGGTGTGCAGGATATGACCATGTTATTAATTCAGGGACAAAATAAATTGTGACCTTGAGCAGGTTCCTTCCATTCAGTTAACTCCTTTGAAGAGTTTGCATTTCTACCATTTAGTCTTTGGTCAGGCATCCTTTCCAGTGTTTCATTGTAAAGTATTTGGAGCCATATTCCTTCCAAATGCTAATGTATTTGACAGCAGCTGCTTCAGTAACTTAAAAATAGACTCTGTGCCAGTAAATTTCAAACTTGTTTGAATTTCTCCAATTTTAAATCTTATATCTCTCAGTTTTTTTTCTGTTTTATATCTTTAACCAAGTATATCAGTCCATTACAAATTTAACCTTGATCAAACTCTCTGGGTAGGGGCAACAGAATTCAGCTAGCTCTTATGCCAATAGCTCAATTCCAACAAAGTTCTCTGCCATTTTTACTTCCTCTTAGAAAGTTCATAAGCAAAACTCCAAATACAATTCTCTTTGCACTCAGCATTTTCAAACTGTCACCAGAGTAATCCATAAAACTTGGCTTACCTCTCTGGAAGGCATCTTCAATTGTAAGTTCATGCCCATTCCTCCAAAGCAAAAGTTCTGAAAGACCAAGATCCACATGCTCAGATTAATTGTGTAGCAACACTCCACTCCTGGTGCTAATTCTGTCACAGTCAGCTTTACATTGCTGACTTCCAAACCAGGCACAGTTTATGAGAGGAAGGGATTTATTGAAGCTTAGAGATCCATGGGAAGTTACAGATCCATAATGACAGAAGAAGCTGGCCCCCTTTCACTGGCCCATGCAGAGAGAAATACCACTAGCACCATAAACAAGCACACTCTAGGAAACCTGGCAAAGCTCAAGCACTCTGCATACCCTAGGCTGGAATTTCAGATCTATCTCCAGCCACACCTTAGAGCTTGACCCTAGAGTGGATGGACCCACAATGACACCTCCCCCAGCCAGATAGCTGGAAATGCAGTAAGTGATAAGCTTTAATAAACTTCCAAATATATTGGGGAACATCTCTTTAAACTATCAAAATAACTAAACCAAATGCCCATATGAGAGGAAACATGCAGTATTTGTCTTTCTGACTTATTTTTCTTACCAGGATGATTGCAGTTCCATTGATTTCCCTGAAAATGAAATAATTTCCTTCTTTATCACTGAATAAAAGTCTGTTATGGATATATACCACATTTTCCTTATACATTCATCTGTTGATGGGCATCTTGGTTGCTTGCATATCCCAGATACTGTCAATAGTGCTGGGAATGTGCAAGTATGTTTGTGGTGTGCTGGCTTAGATTCTTTTTTTTATATTATTAGTTATGCACACAGTATGCATATAGCCATGTTGGTACCATTGCTAGCCTCCTCCCTGTCTTCCCCCCTCCACAGGGACCCTCCACATTGGGGAACGTGGGTCATGCATTATGGGGTTAGTCATCACCACAAATGCAAATAAGAAAGTATTTTTAGATGTATTTCCTCTTTTTATTCTTTTTTATTTAATTATTTGCTTATTTTTATTTATTTATGTGAGAGTGGCAGAGAGAGAAAGAGGCAGATAGATATATAGACAGAATGGGTGTGCCGGACCTCCAGCCACTGCAAATGAACTCCAGATGCATGTGCCCCCTTTGTGCATCTGGTTAATGTGGGTCCTGGGGAATTGAGCCTCAAACTGGGGTCCTTAGGCTTCACAGGAAAGCACTTAACTGCTAAGCCATCTCTCCAGCCCTTCTTTTGTATTCTTATTGGACTTTGAGAATAGTAAATAAAAGATTACTCTCCCCAGATTTATGAATCTGTAAATTAAATTGTTTACTTTAAAGTAACTTTTTTTTTCTATGTTAATTCTTTTAGAAGAGTTTCCCAAACTCAACCTTGCTCTATTGAGATATGTTTTGGAGCACTGCACTATATATACATTAGACTTGTCATATATAGCCTTTATTATGTTGAGATAGGTTTATTATGAAAGGATATTGAACTTTACCAAATCTTTTCTGCATCTATTGAGATTATCATGTGATTTCTGCTCTTAATTTTTATGTGGTATGTTACACTTGTTGATTTGCATGTGCTGAACTAATCCTGTATCCTCAGGATGAGACCAACTTGGTTGTGATGTATATATAATCTTCTAAATGTGTTTTATTTTTTTTAATTATTATTATTTTTTTGTGTTTTTTTTTGATTTTGTTTTTTGGATTTTTTTTTCTTTATTAGTCAGTTCTGTATTCAGCAAATACAGTCAGTTTGGTACCATTATTAGGCTCATCCGTGACCTACCCCCTCCCCTTGGCCCCTCCTTGTTGAGGTATACGGGTCATGCATTGTGGAGTTAGCCCACAGTTATGGGTAAGCTAAATGTCTCTGCATATCATGACCCAACAATTATTTTTTTTTGAGGTAGGGTTTCACTCTACCTCAGGCTGACCTGGAATTCACTATGTAGTCTCAGGGTGACCTCGATCTCACTGCGATCCTCCTACCTCTGCCTCCCAAGTGCTGGGATTAAAGCCATGCACCACTTTTGCAGTCAGTGAATATGGTAAAGTTGGTGCCATTGTTAGCCTCCTCCCTGTCCTTGTTGGAGTATATGGGTTGTGCATTTTAGGGTTAGCCTTTAGTTTGGGGTAGGAGGAAATGTCTCTGTGTGTCATGACCCAAAGTGTGACTCTGACATTCTTTCTGCTCCTCTTCCACAAATTTCCCTGAGCCATGGTGGGTTCATATTAGGTCTACTTCTGTGTTGAGATCTTGGGCACGTCTGAGTCTCTGAATATCTGGTTTGGTTGGGGTTGATTGTTCTCTGTGTCTAGCACCTTCACCATGGTGCTGGTTCCAGGTTCGCCAAGAAAACAGCATTCGTGCATGTTTTCCCAATTATTCTTAGTTTCAGCTGGGGCCCTTTTGAGGTATGATGGGGTGGCTCTCTCCTTAGGACCTGTGTCTATCTGAAAAAGAGAAGCAGATTCTCCAACAGAGAGTAAAGTTAGCACCAAGTAAATGTGATAACCATTGTTTTTAGAGAGAGTTTAATGGAGAGCCAGCTCATTTTTGGATATGGTACTGACTTGTTTCCCAGCTCCCGATATGGGTTCCGTTCCACTGAGCAGATCAGTTAGCCAAATCAAGAGCAGTTGCACTGCACAATATTGGGAGACATTCTTCAATTAATCAAATGACAGTTTATGACTTATCCATTTGGATAGGAGCTAGTATCCTATGTCTACCTATGGCCTGCAATTGAGGAAAACCAGGCAATTTAATGGAAAAGGGAAAGAAATCTCTTGATTTACACTTTAGGATTTAAGCTTTGGGGAGTAGAATTCTCCCTGTTTACATGGAATTGAGAATAACTATGGAAAACTTTTTTTTTTTTTTTTTTTTTTTTTTTTTTTTTTTTTTTAGGATGCAATCTAGAAATTGCAGCCCTCTGGAGTGGAAGAGCCCTTTATCCTATTCTGTGGAGGTAGAGGAGGTTGGTTGTTTAGGGGGCATTTGAGGACAATGAGTAGCTTCCACTCTCTAATTTGGACTGAGGACCCAGACTGAGTAAATCTTAACAGTAATACTTACAGTGGCATACTAAATCATTGAAAAAAAAAACTGGGGGTATTAGGCCAGGTGTGATGGTGCATGCCTTTAATCCCAGGACTTGGGAGGCAGAGGTAGGAGGATTGCCGAATTTGAGGCCACCTTGACACTACATAGTTAATTCCAGGTCAGCCTGGGCCAGAGTGAAACCCTATGTCGAAAAACCAATAAATAAATAAATAAATAAGAAAAGAAAGAAAGAATAAAAACTGGGATATGATAGAGAAAAAAAAGTGGTGCATTGTTTTTCTTGTTGTTCTATTCTTTTTTTGCATGTCAAAGTTCAACACTCATGGTCATAATAGAGGAATGTGTTGTCTCAGACAAAATATTCAAAGAAGATTCCTCTTTGAAACATGGAAGTGGTAAAAATGGCTAGCTCCTCTGGTCCTCAATGGTACTTTCATGTGTTTTGGACAATATATGAACCCCATGGCTCCATAACATTTGGCTTCCTTTTTCCAATTGTGACTCTTAAGAGAGGTAATTGATGACCATATTCTGTATTGGGCAAATACCCACTACTTTAAGGAATAACTGAAAAAATTCACATGCAGAATTCAAAAGTATGTTCTGAGAGTCTTGTAGATTCTGATTTATAATTGATTGCTTTCATTGACTTTTGGCCTATTAGAAGCCCATTGTGGTAGGAGAAACTGTCAGAACAAAACTGTAGACCTTATGAAAAGAAATAAAAGAAAATGTGGGGAAAGTGCAAAGCCCTACATTTCCCTGAAAGGACATGCATTCAGTGACCCAAGTAGAGCTTACTAGACCTTACTTCTAAAGGTTATCACTTAATAGAAAAATGCTGGTCCCAATTATTAAACTCATAGACTTCCTGTGAATTTCAACAACTAAAGTAGTGCATGCTACAATTTAGTACTGGAACAATAATCCAAATGAAAGATTCTAGATAATTCCAAGGGAATTTTAAACCTAATAAAATAAAAGCTCAAAGTCTGTGGAGATGCTAGTCTTGCAACTGGAAAAAGCAAGTTTGAAGCATGATCTGAAAAGAGAAGGAAACACCTCATTGTCTTCGTTTGTCCATCAAACATGCTCTGTGGCAGATATGTGCCCATATACATTCACACATACACATACATATGCAAGTATAAACAACGGCGGTTCTTTCCCAAGATGTACAATAATACTATGGTAGAATGCTTAATGAGAGCATGACAAATAGTCAAGCAGACATGTTTTCTCTAGCTGTTTCCTTCTGTCAGAAAAACACCCATGGAGAAGCTCTGCTTCTCAAGGTTAAAGCACTTTAACTTAGAAGTAAAGTTTGAATGTTTTTACTTGGTGCCTTATAAATATGAATTATACAATGATAACTAACCTTCAAGCAAAACATCCCACTTAGTTATATTCGTTACTTTTCTCAATGCTGAGACAAAACACCTGACAAAAGTAATTTGCCATCAGAAGCATTAATTTTAACCCATACTTTTAGGGGAGAAAGTACACAGTTTTGGAGAGGCATGGTGATGGTATCATTTGATAGTCTAGTCACAATATTCCTACAATCAAGAATCAAAGAAAAATGAAGGCTGGTTCTCTGCTACTATTTTTCTTTTCCTCTTCAGCCAGTGTATTGCCACTGTCATTCTGAATGATGCACCCATACTCCTGATTAGTTTTTTGTGTTAAGTTAAATATCTCTGGAGAGGCCCAAATAGATATCCCCAGAGGTGGGTCTCCTAGGTGATTCCAAAAATAGACATTAACAATGAACATTAACTATTACTCTGGGAACCTTGAAAATCATTGTATTATGTTGATTGTATTTTAAGCTCTAGACCCTAAATAGTTTCTAAACTATAACAGTTATGTTGTTTCTTAGACAAAGCTACTAGTTCATTATGGATAAGTAAATATATATATATCTATGTAATATAAATAGTAGTTCATATATATAATGCATGTATGTATATATACATGTGTGCATATATGTAAAGACAGATTATATATATATGTATATATGTATATATATATATATAATAGCAACTAATTTTTCTCAGAATTATGAGTTTCACAGTTTTTTTTAGCTAAATAGATAATATATGAAATATGAATTATATGTGTACCAAGTAACAGAGCATTTTGTGATTTACCTTTTACAGATTTTTTTTACAGATTTATTTCAGACAATTTATCTTTGAAAATTGTCTCAATATATTTGGAAGGACATCACCTCATTTTGGCAGGAAAGCTCACTGAATTGTAATAACACTGGGAAGGATTCATGTATGCTCAATAATTTAGGTGGCTTTGGTGAGAGAAAGGAGGCTGCAGGAGCTTATGACAATGGCTATCTTGCAGCCAGAGCCTGTTCCCAGTGTAGTGCTGCAGTGCACAGAGGTTCATCTTCTTCTCTTCACAAGGATTTATAAGTTACAGGTCTTAAAATGAAAGTCATAATGAGAGTTGTCTGATATCAAAAGTCACCAATGTAATGAAACCAACGTTAAGATTCATCATGTGATAACAGTATTGTTAAACTTTTTCAAATAGCACTGGAACAGGAAACTGTAAATATATATGTCAAATTTGTTCTATTTGATAACTATGTGAAGGAACAGCATACTGTCTGTTATGTTTCTACTCTCTTCCCAGCAGACTTTGAGTCTATAGGAGAGGCCAGTGTTCTTTGAAGATTATTGACAAAAGCATAATTTGAATTGCCATTAAACGAACTTTTGAGAGAGCAAACCCTGCACCACGATTGAAGAGCTGTGTTATCATTCAGGAATTCTTTCAGCCATAGTGCTCTATCTCAAAAATATGGTTAAAATAATATCAAAGCCCTAAGATTTCTATGACTATTAAATAAGATAAGCAGCACAATAAATTTATTTAAAAATAAAATATTTCCATAAAACAAAAGCTGAAGGATTATTCAAATCCAAAGTTTTATAGATATTACCAGTAACTTCATGTACTAAATAAGGTTTAGATTCATTTATCCTGAGTCCCTTCTTATCTTGGCATTTCTGGGTTTTATTGGATTTCCTTTATGGCCTTGAGGAAATCTATAGGAAAATCCATTTAATTAGGAAATGAGATAATTTGAGAATTTTAGTGTGTATGCACCAAGGTAATTTTTAGTTTTCAATTAACAGTAACAGGAAAGCCACTCTGGATTATCAACATAGTGGAGTATTATTTTACTTTTAAAACTGAACTGAGGACTGGGGAGATGGCTTAGAGGTTAAGGCACTTGTCTGTGAAGCCTGTGGACTCATGTTTGACTCACCAGATGCCAAGTAAGCCAGGCACAAAATAATGCAAGCCCCCAAGGTCGCATTTGTGCACAAGGGGGTTTACACATCTGGAGTTCAGTTGCAGAAGCTGGAGGCCCTGATGAGCCAATGTTTTCTCTCATGCTCTCTCTCCCTCATTATCTCTCTCTGTCACTCTCTTGCATTAAAAAAAAAATACAAACAAAAAACAAAACAACAACAACAACAAAATCTGGGGTTTCATTGTGTAAGAAAATGCTGGGAATAACATATCATATTAAGTTAATGAAAGCAAAGACAAGGATCACATGTTTTCTCTCAATTGCAAACTCTGGATTAAAATGGATGATGAAGGAAAGAAGTAAGAAGTGAAATGAGAGTGGGCAATGGGAGTGTGTGGACAACATACATTATAAACATATGTGACATTTCATGTGGAAATCCATCATTTTGTATAATAAATACATACAAAAGAAAAATAATTAAAGTAGCATTGCACCTTCCCCATGGCAATATCAGGAGATGGTACTTGGCGCAGGACACTCGAGTCAGCATGATGAGAAGCTGCAAGTTCAGACCACAACATACTTTCACCCAACATAAGGTTGCATGATTATATCACTAGATAATTCTGTATTAAGAAATTTGCAAGTAGATTTTAAAGAAGCATGATAAAAAATGGTATGACATAGGGAAATACTTTTATCATAATATATAGAACAGGCCAGAGTTTATTTTAATTTATATTTAATAACCCAATGATACACAAATGAATATTTAAAAAGAACCAATTAAGTTATGTTTCAAAAATATTTAATAATTCATAGTTGTAAAATATAATGCCATTTCAAACTAATTGAGTAACTCCTTAAAAAATCTGAGGATATAACATTATAATGCGTATGCATTTAATAAAAATGTGTGTGTAGTCTCCTAGTTAAAGTTTTATTCCAACCAAAATAAAATATTACAAGCATTCATTTAAAAAATATGGAAGCTTCTTTTGTAAACAATAATGAATAGGCTAGAGGAGCTCATACTCTGACAGTGACTTCTCAGATACTATGAAAGAAGACAGGCAGACTTAGTGGCCTCTTCTAGGGCAGTGTTGCAGTCAAGTTCGCGTTGCTGGCAGAAATAACTCTACCAAGAGCAGCTTTTGGGGAACAAGAGGGTTTTTTTTGCCTTACAGGCTCAAGGGGAAGCTCCACAATGGCATGAGCATAGGGTGGACATCACCCCCTGGCCAACATAAGGTGAACAACAGCAACAGGAGAGTGTGTCAAACACTGGGGTGGGCTTATGGGTGTTATAGCCAGTTTCCCCATGCCAGTGTTTGGCACACTCTCCTGTTGTTATGGTCCACCTTTTGTTGGCCAGCGGGTGATGTTCACCCTCTGCTTATGCCATTGTTTCCCCCTGCCATCGTGGAGCCTCCCTTTGAGCCTTTAAGCCAAATTAAACCTTTTTTTTTTTTTCCCACAAGCTACTTTTGGTTGGGTGATTTCTGCCTGCAATGTGAACCTGACTGCAACAGGCAGTGTGTCACAGACTTGTTGCAGACCTAGGAGCTAGGTCTCATGGATGGAGGTAGCAGAGGTAGGAAGTAGAGTCTTGCAGAAGAATGACAGGATGAAGAATGAGACCTTTGGTACATTGGACATGTTGGAGACCAGACCCACATGTACAAGTGCTACAGGTGATAGAGTAGAAAACCTTCCCTGTTATGATCTGAGTCTGCAGCATACAAGTTTTGGAAAATGCTGAGCATATGCTGCTTTAGCTCTGCCATTCTGAAAGTCAAATGCTGCTGCCCTACAACCACCATGACATCAGGGGAAATGCAGCTGAAGAGCTATGAGGGAGACTTTTGGTAGGCTTTACTGTCCTTTCTGAGTTTGATAGTGTGTGGTTCTTTTTACCTTATTGGATAATCATTGCACATGGGGGTCTTCCTAAATCCCTGCTCATAGACTTTCACCAGAAAAACCAACTTTGCAATCTCCTCGCAGCTGGTTTCCTGTGGTCACTGAAAGCTTTCACCTCACACATGACTCATCATCAGATGGCTGTATTTATCAGAAACTTGCTCTCCTGAGCCACACTGGAACTTCTATCATGTTTGCTTTCATCAACCATCTGCTCTCTGAAGATCCTTGATCTGTGGACTTATCATCTGTGGCCATGTTCTTGCCAGATCCACTATCCACAAATTTTCTGTGTCAGACTGGCTCATGCTCTTGGGTAAGGGGCTGAATTCTGTTCCTTTTATTTATTTTTTAAGTACAGTCTTTATACATACTTCATGTATTGGTACCATCTTTTCCCTCCTTCCTGCCTGCATTATGCTGAGGGCCCACTGTAGTGGTGTTGCTGATATTCCCCATGGGGTTGTGGGTTATGTGTTATGGGAGTAGCAATCAGTTATTGGGGAGCAATCCCTCTGTGTATGCTGTTTTAGCCTGTGGCTCTTACAATATTTGTCCCCTCTTCTGCAAAATTACCTGAGCTGTGGGGAGTGTGTTGTAAGTCTACTTCAGTGATGAGCTCTCAGGAGCCTTGGGATTACTGCTTTGGTATGTATTGAGTCTCCTCAGCATCTACCACCTTCACCCTGGTGTCAGCTGTCAAGCTTACCATGGAGGTAACATTCCTGCTCATCTCCCCAACCAGGTCAGAATCCTATGGAGAGAAGTACAATAAGTCTCCAGTGTCTATCTCCCACTAGTCTTTGGCTAAAAGAGGTGCTATATCCACCAAAATTGCCCTAAATTAACAATGATTATCCTATTTAACCTATACTTACTTCATTATCATTTGAGAACCTATTTTTCTTTATCAGAGGTAGTGAGACCCAAGGAGATAAACCACCCCTCTCACTTCAAGAAAGACACAGGTAAAACCACAGAGGAATTGGATGATGGTTCTTTTCTTCAGAGGCAGTCCAACTCTTAGTATCCCAACAGTACCAAGATGAAGCTTTCACCTTTATACTCTCTCAGACTGCATCCTGTAGCCACTGCCATCAAGAGCTCACAGCTATCATTTCAACTGACACACCCTCTCGCTTGGCCTCTTGCATTTAGAGAGCTCTAAGTTATCACTTCCCTATAATTAAAAAAAAAAACGGTCATCATTTATCCTTCTTTTTCTGTCCATTTCATTATTTGTGATGGAAAGATAATTCTTATTGTAGTTAACTTTTCCTTGGTAAGACAAAACAGCAGACCAAAAGCAGCTGATCAGAGAAAAAGATTTAATTTGGTTTATAGTCTCATGGGGAAGCTCCATGATGGCATGTTGAAGCATGGCATGAGCAGAGGCTGGACATCACCTCTTTCTACAGCAGGTGAAAATATCAGCCAGAGAGTGAGCAAAGTTCTGGTGAGGGGGAGCTGGCTATAAGACTCATTAACCCAGCAACACAATTCTTCCTGCAAGGTTACACCTCACAAAATGCCACCAGCTAGGGACCAGGCATTCCAAACACAAGATTTTATTGGGAACATATGATTCAAACCACCACAATTATCCAACAGAAACAGATAGACAGATTTTGGTATCAGAATGACATGATGGAGAAGGTAAAAATAAATCTATACTAGGTTCAACTCACAGGTCCCAGGACCAAAACTGGGATGTACTGAAGAAATAGGTTAAGTGGGACAAAGCCAAAGAGCAACTGGCTGGGGAGCAGGCATATGGAGCCAGCTTAGGATGAGCCCTGCACCAGTGAGGCCAGAAGGTCAACTTTGCTCTTGTCCTTAATCATGTCAGTGACTTATTGTGAGCCTCCATAGACCTGGCCCTGCATGGAGCACTTAGAACAGGGTCTTATGACTCTACTGAACTGCCAAGCAGTACAAGGTAAGCAGCCTTGAGGGATACTACTTGATGGTAACACTTGTGATACACACCTTCATATGCCTGTGGTGCTACCAAGGCCCTAACACAGGTGGCCAGTGTGTGTGTCTGGTCTGCCAGAAAGTCTGTCAACAGACTTTGGGTTCTTTGGTATTGGTCTGCAGTTGCTTCATCTCAGGAGGACCAAAAGGAGATGAACATACATCCAGCACAGGAAGGGTGTCTCAGGTAATGGTGGGTCAGCTGATCTTGCTTGGAATGTTCAACTTTGTCTTCTCAAGCCTCATGAGGCTAGTTTTTCTCATCCAACTATTCTGCTATTTCTGCCATAGGTTCAGTGATTTCCCTAAGAGCTATCATTTGCCTCATTTACTGATCCTGATTCAGACCAGTCCATGTGCAGCCTACCCCATCTGGCCATCCAGGGCAGGTTAGCATATTGACCCAGAGAACCACCAGCCTAGCTCAAAGGCCAAGAATCCATCAGAATATAGCTCCAGAGCTGGCTGCTCAGGAGAGGTAGGACAAAGGTTCCTGTGAGAGGCCAGCAGTAGGCCAAGTTCTCTCTCTCCTCCAGCCCTCTCAGCTTCTATAAATGGTGAGGTCATGTTCCAGAAGGGAGAAAGCATGGGAGCCATGGAACAGGAGAATAAGCAGAGCTAAGAAAAGGGCCTCAGGTTAGTAGGTGGGCTCCTGTGAACCTAGATGTCTGTGTATACTTCATGGGTAGTCACAAGGTGAAGGACTGTGGTCACATACCTTCCCCACCCAACCCCTCATACTCCCCCATGTTTGCCCCATGGTCAGGTTGGCTGGCACCCTTACCAGAGTGTGCAAGAGCATTGAAATGCTGAGGTGATTTGGCAGGGGCTTCTTACTGATTCTCTTTGAGTGGTCCAGATAATCATCAGCCTCCCAATAGGGCCAGCACTGAGATCCTGGGGCTTGTGTGTGGCTGGTGAGGCACAACAAGATCAAGTCTTTTAAGGAGTGGCCACTTGGTATATGCAGGGACCTGCCATTTGTGATGTACTGTCCCAGGCTGCCAGCTCTGCCTTCAAGGCATTTGAAGATTCTTCCATAGTTGGAGATGCAGAAAGGCCACACCAAACGCAGGTTCCATGATGGACACTGCTCTCCCTAGAACAGTAGTTCTTCCTGATGGCCTGGAGGTAGAGCCAGATGACTTCATCTTCCCCCACCTTAGCTGTGCCTCTGGCAGCCCACTGAAGGAATCAACTGGGACAGGCTTGGAGCAAGTGCAGGAGCAGTGTGGGTGAGAGGCCTTCAAGATCCCAGAGGAGAGCTGAGCTCAGCCATATGAGAGAAGCTGCAGGTGCTTAGGCTGTCCCCAGCCTCCAGCAGTGTGGAGACCTTCTGGAAAAATGTTGTGCTGTTTGTCCCCCCAGGTTATTTTTTTTCCTGCCTAATTTGTGTTATATCTTGTTCAACATTAAAATGGCCATACAAGTTTTTTTTTTTAAAGAGGTCTTTAATTGGATTAGTTTTCTACAGTCAGAGGTGAAGCTTGGGTCAGAGCGAGGGAGCAATGTGCAGCCATCATAGAACCCTGAGGGCCAGAGGGATCAAGCCACCCAGCCACCACTAACAGGGAAGGCTCTTGGTTGTGCCTGGTACAGCAGGCAGGCTGATGAGAAAGGATATATGGAGCCAGGCCTTTATTCCACAAAGTGTGGAGACAAGACCTCAGTACTCGGGCTTCTGATGCTAGACTGGCTCTTGCTGTGGTAGACAGCCTGTCCCTCCAGTGTGAGGGCACTGATGCTGGAAAAGACAGACTGGGGTGCTCCTGAGGTTGGTCCAGTGTGGAGACTGCTATGTACCTCAATTTGACTGTCTCCCTTTCCTACACAGACAGCAGGTAGGTATGGGACCAGGAAGGACTCAGTCTCTGGTGCCATCTTAGCATTTGTACATGATGGGGTGCTAGAGTACACGTAGTTGGAAACAGACCTGCATGCTGGTCTAAGCTGTATTACTATCTTACTGTGTGACATTGATTAGTTGGCCTTCTCACACTTTTTCTGTATTCTTCTAACATGCCTGAAATCCCATGGGTTCAAGGCTCAGAGGCCTTTGCCAGCCTGGGGAGATGGTGGCATGGGCAGTGACTTTAGAGGCACTTAGTGCTTTGGGAACAAGAGTACACTTGTGCTTTGTAGCCATTATTAAGTAACCTGAAATGTAACTGTAAAGTTCCACCCTGAGTAGAACTGATAACACATTGACTTCTAGGTATCAGGGTGGGTAGTATAGATAGTGTGGTTGTCCATCCCATACTGGGAGGAACAGAGCAGGACAAGGTGGCATTTGAGTACATGACTCAGAATGGTGTGTAATTTGAAACATATGAATATGTATGTTTTATCTCTGGAATTTTCAAGTAAAATATTTTCAGAGTATCCTTATCAATGGTGAACTGAAACTGTATGGGGAGGAGACAATAAGGAGGAAGTTATTTTATTTTTTTTCTTAATTTTTATTAACATTTTCCATGATTATAAAAAATATCCCATGGACGCTGGGTATGGTGGCGCACGCCTTTAATCCCAGCACTCGTGAGTCGTGAGGCAGAGGTAGGAGGATTGCCATGAGTTTGAGGCCACCCTGAGACTCCATAGTGAATTCCAGGTCAGCCTGTGCTAGAGTGACACCCTACCTCCAAAAACCAATATATATATATATATATATATATATATATATATATATATATATATATATCCCATGGTAATACCCTCCCTCCCCCCATTTCCCACTTTGAAATTCCATTCTTTATCATATCCCCTCCCCATCTCAATCAGTCTCTCTTTTATTTTGATGTCATCATCTTTTCCTCCTCTTATGATGGTCTTGTGTAGGTAGTGTCAGGAACTATGAAGTCATGGATATCCAGGCCATTTTATGTCTGGAGGGAGCACGTTGTAAGGAGTCCTACCCTTCCTTTGGCACTTACATTCTTTCTGCCATAACATCCGCATTAGTCACTGAGCCTTGGAAGGTGGGATCCAGATGTTACTCGGTACTCTAGTCACTTCTTTCCAGCACCATGATACCTTATGAGTCATCCCAAGGTCACTGCAATACGAAAGGAGAAGATTCTCTACCCAAAGTGAGAGTAGTGTTAATATAAGGCTATGAATATTAAGAGAAGTGCTTACTGGGCAGTTTGATAAGCATAGTATATACATTTATCCAGACATTAGCAGATGTTACAACCCAGGGGCTCATGAATACCCCTGTTTTAAGTTTTCAATATCAGGGATGTATTCCCTACCATGGAGGGGTCCTCCAGTCCAATTGGAGGGCAGTTGCCTTCCACCATGATAGACATACCACTATTGCACCTGTTGGCTCATTTGGCCTGGCTGGCCAATTATAAGGCTTACAGTGTCCACTGTTGAGTATCTTCACTGATGGTATCTCTTTCTCCCACTGAACTGCATGTAGAATGGCTTCTTCAAGCTTTCTGTCAGCTGGTCTACATGGAGGAGCTCATCAGCTAAGTTCTAGCAGGATTTCTCAGTGGCCTTGCAGCCCAAATATGTGCAGCCTTCAGAAATAGGGTCTTAACATCTATTCCTAGTGGGAAATCAAGGGACTTGGCAATGGCCTATAATGTTTTGGGGGCATCAGGGAACTCCTTGGCCAACAACTCACTGGAAGGTATCCCATCCCTGGCACTTATAATTTTCTAGTAATGATCTATGGCTCTTGAGTGTTCCAATGTCCAAAACTGGAGGATTCCATATGATTTATTTATATCCTCTTAGATTTTGATTAGGCCTCCATCCACCTTCCTTTACTCAGTCTCTTCCCCTGACCTCACTTGGGGCCTTCACACCCCCATTAATCTCTTCTTCTACATATATATTTATATATATATATATATATATATATATATATATATATATATTATATATATATAATACCAACCTATTAATTACCCTAATCCCTTCCTTTCTCTTCCCTTTGTATCTCTTTTTTTAGCTTACTGGCCTTTGCTACTGAGTTTTTTCCTTCTCACACAGAAGCCCAATCATCAGTAGCTAGGATCCACATATGTGAGAGAACATGAGGTGCTTGGCTTTCTGGGTCTGGGTTATCTCACTTAGTATGATCCTTTCCAGATCCATCAATTTTCCTGCAAATTTCATAACTTCATTTTTCTTTACCATTGAGTAGAAGCCCATTGTATAAATGTGCCATATTTTCCTTAATCACTCATCAGTTGAGGGACATCTAGGCTGGTTCCATTACCCAGCTATTATGAATTGAGCAGCAATAAACATGATTGAGCATGTACTTCTAAGGAAATGAGATGAGTCCTTAGGATATATGCCTAGGAGTGCTATAGCTGGGTCATATGGTAGATCAATCTTTAGCTGTCTCAGGAACCTCCACACTGATTTCCACAATGGCTGGACCAGATTGTATTCACACAAACAGTGTAGAAGGGTTCCTCTGTAGAGAGCCGAGAGGTGACCGCCATTACTAGATGGCGCTGACATCCGGCCTCGGCCCTGGTGAACAAGTAGAATAGCGCATGTGCAAGTGGTGAAAGCGCGCCGAGTCACTGCCCAGCCCGGGCATATGAGCGTCATATGAGCGCGCAGCCAATCAGCAGAGTACACGCCACCTAGGGGCTATATAAGCGGCGCCATTTCGGGGCTCGGGGTCTTCCTCTTTCATCTGTTCAATAAACGCTTGCTGCAGAAGGATCCTGGTGTCCGCGTGCGTTCTTGCTGGCGAGACGACTACGCGGGCTACAACTGGTGCCGAAACATCCGGGACGCCGGGTGCCTGTCATCGCCGGCGCCGAGGAGACCCCCCATTCACGGGGAAGGATTCAGAACTGCAGGACTGAGGTAGGTTCTGAGAGGCATGTCTGGTCTTGACTTGTTTCATCTTTCATCCAAATTGGTAGGAGCAATTTTCGCTCTCCCTATTGTGATGGTGGCTCTCGTTCTCTTCTTTGTGAACATGGGAGCCTCACATTCGGAGCTACAAGACAGCATGTCAGAAACAGAACGGGATAAAAGGTTAGGGGCCCTTGAGGAAAAAGAAAAAGACGTCTCTAAGAAAAAAGGCCTTTCCGCGGACGCTAAGTCCACAGAAAGAAAAGACAAGGGAAAGGACGCCCTGGGAGAGAAACAGGAGAGGGAAAAAAGAAGTCCAAAAAGGAGGCCTCTTTATCCGATAAAAGAATTGGAGGCTTTAGGAATTGATAGCTCAGAGTCTGAGGATCTTAGTCCCTCCGAGGAGGAAGAATTAGACGGTGAAGCGGCTCGCTATGGGGAGGAGAGATATTATTTTGATGAGCTACCGCAAAATCGAAAACAAAAGAAGATAGGAGATAAGAACCACGCGGCTTTTCAATCTGCCGCCCCTATCATTCCCAGTGCTCCTCCGCCTTATGCCGGCAAGCATTGTTCAGATTCCTTCCTTTCAGAGGGGGACAGAAGGAGGTGCTTACAAGCCTTCCCGGTGTTTGAGGCTGCGGATGGAAACCGCGTGCATGTGCCGGTAGAGTATGCCCTCATTAAGGAACTTGCTGAATCAGTTAATAAGTATGGAGTAGATGCTAATTTTACAGTCATGCAGCTTGAGAGACTCGCCACTATGGCAATGAAGGAAAGACTGCAGAGGACTTTGTTGGAACTGGGCTATTGGAATAAGGGCTGGCTGCGTTCTGCTGCTGAGGTCCAGAGTGTTTGATCAAGGTTAAATTTGTAATGGACTGATGTGCTTGGCTAAAGATATTGGACTGAGAGATTTAAGATTTTAAGCTGGAAAACCTCAAGCAAGTTAAAATTACAGGCACTGAGACTGGTTTTAGGTTACTGAACCTGCTATTGTCAAACACATTAGCAATCTTAAGGAAGATGTTCCAACTGCTTTACATTCAAACAATGGAAAGGATGCCTGAGGAAAGGCTATCATAGAAATGCAAACACTTTTGGAAAGAGTTGACTGGAGGAGGAACCTGCTTTTCAAGGCTATTGAACTTGAACTGCAGAAGTTTGATGTTTGTTTGATGATGGTTGAGTTTACATTGTTTTAGTCTCTCCTTGCTTTAATCCCAGAGGAATTCGCCCATTACAAATTTGGCAGATGGATGTTACTCACGTCCCATCTTTTGGCAAATTACAATATTTACATGTTTCCATTGATACTTGTTCTGGAGTTATGTTTGCTTCCCCATTAACCGGGGAGAAAGCAGCCCATGTTATTCAACACTGCCTTGAGGCGTGGAGTGCCTGGGGGAAGCCCAAAATTCTTAAAACTGACAATGGACCAGCTTATACTTCTCAAAAATTTGGACAGTTCTGTCACCAGATGGGAGTGACCCATTTGACAGGTCTCCCGTATAATCCTCAAGGACAGGGTATTATAGAACGGGCTCATCGCACTCTAAAGTCTTATTTAATAAAACAAAAAGGGGGAGTCGAGGAGGCTCTGCCCTCAGTCCCACGAGTGACTATATCCATAGCACTCTTTACTCTTAATTTTTTAAATTTGGACAGTCAGGGCCATTCGGCGGCTGACCGTCATTGCTCAGAGCCTAACAGGCCACAGGAGATGGTTAAGTGGAAAGATGTTTTGACTGGTCAATGGAGAGGCCCGGATCCTATTTTAATAAGATCCAGGGGAGCTGTTTGTGTTTTTCCACAGGAAGAAGACAATCCATTCTGGCTACCAGAACGCCTAACACGTAGACTTGTGAGACCTGACGAATCATCGAGATCCTGTGCAGGAGCCGAAGAAGTGGACAAGATCCATTATGAAGACCCTACTCTACTAGAGTTGACCCCTCCCTAGCTGTGGGCCTGACATCCTGGATTTCTTCAGCCTTCTCTTTCTTTAAGGAATGGGTGGGAGTGGCGCTGTTTGGTGCAGCCCTATGTTGTGGCTTACTGTTCCTGCTTTGGTTGTTCTGCAAGCTCAGAGCTCAATAGCAATGTGACAAGGCCGTTATTGCGCAAGCACTTGTGGCTATGGAACAGGGATCATCTCCTGAAATTTGGTTAATTAATTAGACTGAGACCCTCAGTCGATGCACCTCAGGGGTTTAGCCCATTGCACTGAGTCGATGGGAGATCTAAGTCTAATCAGCCCTTGCCTAAGTGGCTGCAGCACCAAAATATGAGATTGACAGCCCTTGCACCCCCAGGAACAATATTCCATTGCACAGGGATGGGTGTTAACTCCCCTTTTTGTCTCTCCCTTGGCCTTTGCACTCAGAGGACTTGTCTCCATTGCACCTGATAAGGTGAGGGAGTGAGCTCTTGATCGCTTATTCCCCAAGGAAGGAATTTGCTTGATCGAGCATAGGGTTGTTTGGTGCTGCGCTGGTTGGGCTATGAGGCAGTTGTCATCTTATTAAAACAAACAGGGGGAGATGTAGAGAGCCGAGAGGTGACCGCCATTACTAGATGGCGCTGACATCCGGCCTCGGCCCTGGTGAACAAGTAGAATAGCGCATGTGCAAGTGGTGAAAGCGCGCCAAGTCACTGCCCAGCCCGGGCATATGAGCGTCATATGAGCGCGCAGCCAATCAGCAGAGTACACGCCACCTAGGGGCTATATAAGCGGCGCCATTTCGGGGCTCGGGGTCTTCCTCTTTCATCTGTTCAATAAACGCTTGCTGCAGAAGGATCCTGGTGTCCGCGTGCGTTCTTGCTGGCGAGATGACTACGCGGGCTACATTCCTCTTTTTCCACATCCCTGCCAGCATTTATGATCATTTGTTTCATGATGGTAGCCAGCATGACAGGAGTGAATCTCAATGTAGTTTTAATCTGCATTTCCCTGATGACAAGGGATGTAGAACATTTTTTTAGAGGCTTATACATCATCCATATTTCTTCTTTTGAGAACTCTCTATTTAGCTCCATAGCCCATTTTTAATTGCCTTGTTTGATTTCTTATTATTTAACTTTTTGGGTTCTTTGTATATCCTAGATATTAATCCTCTATCAGATATATAGCTGGCAAATTTTTTTTTTTGCATTCTGTAGGTTGCCTCTTTGCTTTCTTCACAGTGTCCTTTGCTGTACAAAATCTTTGTAATTTCATGAGGTCCCAGTGGTTAGTCTGTGTTTTTATTGCCTGAGCAATTGGGGTTGTATTCAGAAAGTCTTTGCCAAGACCAATATGTTGAAGGGTTTCCCCTGCTTTTTCCTCTAGCAGTTTTAGAGTTTCCAGTCTGATGTTAAGGGCTTTAATCCATTTGGACTTAATCCTTGTGCATGGAGAGGGAGAAGAATCTGTTTTCATCCTTCTATAGATACATATCCAGTTTTCCCAACACCATTTGCTGAAGAGGCTGCCTTTTCTCCAATGAGTATTTTTGGCATTTTTATTGAATATCAGGTGGCTATAGCTACCTGGACTTACATCTGGATCATCTATTCTGTTCCATTGATCTACAAGTCTGCTTTTGTGCCAGTACCATGCTGTTTTTGTTACTATGGCTCTGTAGTATAGGTTAAAATCAGGTATGGTGATACCACCAGCCTTATTTTTGTTGCTCAGTATTATTTTAGATTTTTGAGTTTTTTTGTGATTCCAAATTAACTTTTGGGTTGTTTTTTCTATTTCTCTGAAAAATACATTGGAATTTTGATGGGGATTGCATTACATGTGTAGATTGCTTTTAGTAAGATTGCCATTTTCAAAATATTGATTCTTCCAATCCAGGAACAAGGGATGTTTTTCCACTTCCTAGTGTCTTCTGCAATTTCTGACTTGAGTGTTGTAGCAGTCAGCTTCAGGTTCGCTGAGATGAACTTCCAGACCAGGCACAGTTATGGAGGAAGGGATATTTATTGAAGCTTACAGATCCAGGGGAAGTTCCACAATGGCAGAAGAAATTGGCCTGCTTTCACAGGCCCAAGCAGAGAGAGAGAAGCAGAAACCTAAAAGCCACAGCACATTTCTGGAATTCCAGGTAGGCACAGTTTGCATATCTTTAGATTGAAACCTGAAACCTACCATCACGCCTTAAGATCCACACAATGGCATTGACTACAACCAGGTGGCTGCAGATGCAAACTACAAACAAACAACTGAATATATTGGGGGCCATCTATTCTATTCAACCACCGCATTCCACCCTAGGCCCCCAGTAGATTTATAACCATCACACATTGTAAATTGTACTCAGTTCAGTTTTAAAAGTCCCATAGTCTTGACCAGTTTAAGGTATGAAGAGCTGTAAAATCAAACAAATTAAATATTTCTAACATATAAAGGCACAGTGTAAACATTTTCAACTGGTATAATGCATATCAAAGAGAGACTAAAACAATGCAAACTCAACCACCATCAAACAAACATCAAACTTCTGCAGTTCAGGTTTAATAAGTCCACAGACTAACACTCTCAGACTTTCCAATTCTGGCCCTCCAGCTGGGCAGAGTAGCCGGGGTATACTTCCATGCCAGGCCAACAGTGTGCTCTATGGTAGCCCTTGCATAGTCCTGGTATATCCAAAACATCTTGAGGTCTTCATGCAAACCACGGTCCATCTTTCAAAGGCTCTTTCAGCCTATCAGGGCATCATGCCCTGCCTCATGCTGCATCTCAGTGGCAGCTCCTGGAAGCATGTGCAATTCACGACCACTCTCGCATTTTTCATGTTTCTGAAACCAATACCAGTTTTTCAGGACACAGCCATATTCTTAATTCACAGACAAAATAAATCATAACCTGGAAAAGCAGGTTCCTTCTCCAGTCAACTCTTTCCAAAACTGTTTGCATTTCTATGATAGTCTTCCCTCAGGCATCCTTTCCATGGTAAAGCAATTGGACCATCTTCCTTAAGATTGCTAATGTTTGACAATAGCAGATTCAGTTACCTAAAATCAGTCTCAGTGCCTGTAATTTTAACTTGCTTGAGGTTTTCCAGCTTAAAATCATAAATCTTTCAGTCCAATATCTTTAGCCAAGCACATCAGTCTATTACAAATTTAACCTTGGTCAAACTCTTTGGGCTTGGGCAACGAGACACAGCCAGCCCTTATGCTAGTAGCCCAGTTCCAATAAAGTCCTCTGTAGTCTTTCCTTCCCCTTAGAAAGCTCATAAGGCAAGCCTCGAAGTTCAATACTGTCTGCACTTAGCATTCTCAAACTCTCATCAGAATCGTCCATAAAATTTGCCTTACCACTCCAGAAGGCATCTTCAGTTATAAGCACCAAGTCCATGCCTATTGCTCCAAAACAAAGGTTCCAAAAGATCAACATCCACATGGTCAGGTTCATCTCACCCCACTCCCGGTACCAAATTCTGTAGCAGTCAGCTTCAG
This sequence comes from Dipus sagitta, assembly GCA_036346955.1. Lineage (NCBI taxonomy): Eukaryota > Metazoa > Chordata > Mammalia > Rodentia > Dipodidae > Dipus > Dipus sagitta. The sequence continues at coordinate 85,387,937 of CM070771.1, read as the reverse complement.
GTTCGCTGAGATGAACTTCCAGAACAGGCACAGTTATGGAGGAAGGGGCATTTATTGAAGCTTACAGATCCAGGGGAAGTTCCATAATGGCAGAAGAAATTGACCTGTTTTCAAAGGCCGAAGCAGAGAGAGAGAAGCACAAGCCAAAAGCCACAGCACACTTCAGGAACTCCAGCTAGGCACACTTTGTATATCTTTAGATTGAAACCTGAAACCCACCATCACACCTTAAGATCCACACAATGGCATTGACTCCAGCCAGGTGGCTGCAGATGCAAACTACAAACAAACAAATGAACATATTGGGGTCCATCTATTCTATTAAAACCACCACAAGTGTTTTAAAGTTTTCATTGTAGAGATCCTTACTTCCTTGGTTAGGTTTATTCCAAGGTACTTTATTTATTTTTGATGCAATTGTGAATGGGAGTGATTCTCTGATTTCATCCTCAGTGTGTTTGTTGTTAGCATATAGAAAGGCTACGGTTTACTGTGTATTTATTTTTATCCTGCTACATGGCTGTAGGTGTTTATCAGCTCTAACAGTTTGCTGATAGAGTCTTTAGGGTCCTTTATATATGGAATCATGTCATCTGCAAATAATGATAAATTGATCTCTTCCTTTCCAATTTGTGTCCCTTTTATGTGTGCCTCCTCCCTTATTGCTATGGCTAAGACTTTGAGCACTATATTAAATGAAAGTGGGGACAGTGGACACCCTTGTCTTGTTCCTGATTTCAGTGGAAAATCTTCCAGATTTTCCCCATTTAGTAATATGTTGGCTGTAGGCTTATCATAAATAGCCTTTATTATATTGAGATATGCTCCTTCTATTCCCAGCCTCCGTAGGACTGTTATCATGAAGGGATGTTGGATTTTGTGAAATTCTTTCTCTGTGTCTACTGAGATGATCATGTGATTTTTGTCCTTCAATCCATTTATATAATGTATTACATTTATCAATTTCCATATGTTGAACCATCCCTGCATCTCTGGGATAAAGCCTACTTGGTCAGGGTGAATGATATTTCTGATATATCCTTGTATTCTGTTTGCCTATATTTTGTTTAGAATTTTTGAATCCATGTTCATGAGGAAGATTGGTTTGTAATTTTCTTTTTTTGTTCTATCTTTGCCTGGTTTTGGTATCAGTGTGATGCTGGCTTCATAGAAGGAGGTTGGTAGGATTCCTTCTTTTTCTATTTTATGGAAAAGCTTAAGAAGCAATGGTGTTAGTTCTTCCCTGAAGATCTGGTAAAATTCAGCAGTGAATCATTATGGGCCTGGGCTTTTTTTAGTTGGGAGATTTTTGATAACTGCTTGGATCTCCATGCTTGTTATAGATCAATTTAAGTGATTAGTCTCATCTTGATTTAATTTAGGTAGGTCATATAAATCAAGGAAATCATCCATTTCTTTCAGATTTTCATACTCTGCGGAGTATATGCTTTTATAGTATGTCCCTATGATTTTTTTAATTTCTCTGCCATCTGTTGTAATGTTAGCCTTTTCATCTCTAATTTTATTAATTTGTGTCTCTTCTCTCTTTCTTTTGGTCAGATTTGCTACAGGTTTATCAATCTTGTTTATACTTTCAAAGAACCAACTCTTTCTTTCATTGATTCTTTGGATTTTTTATTTGTTTCTATTTCATTAATTTCTGCCCTAATCTTTATTATTTCTTCCCATCTACTGAGTTTTGGTTTGCCTTGTTCTTCTTTTTCTAGGGCTTTAAGGTGAAGCATAGGTCATTTACTTTTGACCTTTGTAATTTCTTAATATAGGCACTTAAAGCTATAAATTTACCTCTTAGGACTGCCTTCATTGTGTCCCAGAGATTTTGATATGCCGTGTTCTCATTATCATTTGATTCTATGAAGTTTTTGATTTCCTTCTCGATTTCTTCATTGACCCATTCATCATTTAGTAGTGTGTTGTTTAATTTCCATGATTTTGTGTATGATCTATAGCCTTTCTTGCTATTGATTTGTAGTTTGATTCCATTGTGGTCAGACAGAATACAAGGAGTTACTTCTATTTTCCCGTATTTTTAAGATTTGCTTTTTGTCCTAATATATGGTCTATTTTAGAGAATGTTCCACGTTCTGCTGAAAAGAATGTATATTCTGCAGCATTTGGATGAAATGTCCTGTATATATCTGTTAGGTCCATTCCTTCTATGACCTCATTTAGTCCAGATGCCTCCCTGTTTATTTTTTCCTGGGATGACTTGCCAATTGATGAGAGTGGGGGTTGAAGTCACCCACTACCACTGTGTTTGGTGTTATCTGTGACTTTAGTTCTAATAGTGTTTGTTTGATGAATTTGGGGGCCCTCATATTAGGTGCATATATATTTAGGATTGTAATGCCTCCTATTGGAGGGTGCCTTTAATCAATATAAAGTGGCCTTCCTTATCTTTCATAACTAATGTTGGACTGAAGTCTACTTTGTCAGATATTAGGATAGCAACACCTGCTTGTGTTATAGGTCCATTTGCTTGAAACACCCTTTTCTAACCTTTCACCCTAAGATAGTGTCCATCCTTTGTAGAAAGGTGGGTTTCTTAGAGGCAACAAATTGAAGGATCTTGCTTCTTAACCCAGTCTGCAAACCTATGTTTTATGGTTGTGGCATTGAGGCCATTGATATTAAGAGATATTATTGAAAGGTGTGTATTCATGTTTGCCATTTTTTGTAGTTCTTTCGGTTTTACATTTGCTCTCTTGTGTTAACTAGTATTTGAGTATTGTTTGTTTTTTCCTGGTTCTTTATATGTGTGCTTTTCTTTTTCTTCACCGTGGAGGTTTCTTTCAAGTATTTTCAATAGGGTTGGTTTTGTCTTCAAATACTCCTTTAGCTTGCTTTTGTCATGGGATGTCCTTATTTCCCCATCTATTTGAATGGATACTTTTGCAGGATAAATTTAGTTGACAGTTGTTATCTTTCAGAACTTGGGATACATCACTCCATACCCTTCTGGCTTTTAAAGTTTGTGTTGAGTAATCTGATATGATCCTGGTAGGCTTGCCTTTGTATGTAACTTGATTTTTCTCTCTGACTGCTTTCAATATTTTTTCTTTGGTTTGTGTTTTTGAAAGTTTGATCATAATGTGGCGAGGAGAGGTTTTTCCAGGTTTTGTCTGGCTGGTGTTCTGAAGGATTCCTGTATCTGCATTGACACCTCTTTCCTAATATGGGGGAAGATTTTTCTTCTAAGATTTTGTTGAAGATGCCTACTATGCCTTTGGAGTGAAATTCTTCTCCTTCTACTATGCCCTGAATTCTTATGTTTGATCTTTTCATAGTGTCCCAAATATCTGGAAATTCCCACTTATACTTTTCTATTAGTTTGTCTTTCTCTTTGTTGGACTGTATTAGATCTCCAACCTGGTCTTCTTGCTTAGATATTCTGTCCTCTCCTTCATCCATTGTACTGGTGAGATTTTCTACAGAGTTTTTTATTTCATTAACTGTGTCTTTATTGCTATTAATTCTAACTGGTTTTTCTTTAGTATTTCCATGTCCTTATTTATGTCTAGTATTTGCCTCTTTATTTCATTATATTGGCATCCTGTGTCTTCTTTGCTTCCTTTGATTTCTTCTTTGAGTTCTTTGAACATATTTATAATCATTCTTTTGAAATCTTTCTCAGGCATTTCCTCTAACTCGTTCTCACTGGAGGTCATTTCTGATGCATTAATACTTTTTGGTGGATTTATATTGTCTTGATTTTTGGTGTTTCTTGTGGTATAATGTATATATTTTTGCATCCTGGATTATTTAATGATTGGGTTTTCTAGTTAGCTTGGTATTATTAGATGTATCAATCATTCTGGTGTTATATATCTTCAGGGTAGGAGCTTAAGGTGCTAGGTGTGGCTCTCAAGACTCTCAGAGTATCTACAAAAGTGACTCTAGGTGTTGGGTTTGCCTGCTTTGAGAGTATTCAAGTAGGCTGAGTGGAACCAATTAAAGATAGTTTCTAAAATTTAACTAAGCAATATACACTTTCAATGAAAAACAGCACAGAGTATTTATCCAAGAGTAGGTATTATGACAGCCAGATCCTCTGTCTGTCCCTTAGGCTGTGTGGTGCCTCACCCACTTCCTTAATCCTGACAACAACGAGGTTAAGATTTCTTGTCTGTAGAGGGTTCCAAGTCATCTTGTTACCAGGTGAGACCCTTCCCTAATGTATAATAGAAGAGGTAACAAAGCCATTATAAATCAAGAAGCAACAAATAACAAGCTCAAAATATAGCTTACTTAAGAATGGCAAATCTGACCATCCATCATATTTAACATATAATTTATCCTGATAAGGAAGGTGCAATTAGCACTTCTGGTTCAGGCCTATATACCAGGTTTATTAGGTGGGTACTGACCTGGTGTAATCCCAGTTACATTTTGGGATGATTTTGGTCTCTGCTCCTGCTTGAATTCTGCTGTTGGTTCAAGTAGGTGTGGCCAGGTCCCTGGACTGCGCTCTGTTCTATGGAGCTGGGCACTGGCAGTGAGCGGGGGCCGGGGGGGGGGGGGAGGCTGCCAATGCTGGTCTAGTTCTCTCACTGTTCCATGTGTTCTTCTACCTTGTGATCTGCTCCTCCATTGTTCTCTGCCATTCTTTCTTCACATTTCTTGAGTTTGTGGAGAACTCTGGTGTGAGTGGAAAATCCCCTCACCTGGCTTTTCCTCCTGCTCAAGCCGAGCCTGGTGGCCCCACCACCACCCCATGCACTGACCTGCTGAAGCCACTTCTGCTGGCCTGTGTGGGCTCTGGATGCTCTGGATCTCTCGTACTTCTCCACTGCTCTTTCAATTTCCTATACACCTCACTTTTTAATAAAAGTGTTTATTTTGCTTTTTCATTATTTGGCTTCCCCCCCCCCCAGGCTGCTTTTGGATGGCACTTATGCCACCATCTTAACTGGAAGAGGAGGAAGTTTTTGAAATTCATATTATCTGCAGTAACTAGTCTTCCTAAGATGCTGGCCTTCCTGTCTTAAGAGAGTCTACAGACTATGCTTCACAAGGTGCAAGGCCTGCTCAGATAACCAGTGCAGGGTGAAGGAGACAGACCCTTAAGATATTCAACACCTACCAAAGTAGAGATCCAGAGACTCCTAAGAGGTCATCACTAAAGTAGACTTAAAACTCACCCACCACCACTTTGGGGATTTTGTGGAAAAGGGGGCAAAAAGATTGTAAGAGCCAAAGGTGGACACATCATGCCCAGGGGCATTCTCCCCCAACCCCCAAATAACTGACTGCTTTTCCCACAACACATAAACCAAAAACACATAGGGAATATTTTCAACCCCACTGAGGATGGTCCCCAATGAAATGGGGGCAGATACAAGGGAAAATAGTGTACAAAGACATGATGTATCCATACAAGTCATGTTGATAATAATAATAATAATAATAATTAATAAAAAATAATAATAATTAATAATAAAAGACAAGATAAATAAAAAAGCTGACTTGCAGATGCTGGGAGTCAGGTCTCCTGAATAGCTGAGGTAGCTCCCTTGTTTGGCTGAAAGCACTTTGAGCCCCAGTTCAGATGCTTGCAGCTAACACTGATAGGAAGCAGTGAGACTCAGTCTGAAAAGTAGCTTGGGGTGCCCACTCTTTGGTTTTCCAAAGCAGGTCTTTGCAATCATTGGCTGAAATATCTCCTCAAATTACTTTTATCTCACTGCAAAGCATTGCAGAACCTGCGGTGGGCACCTGTCCTCCACCTCCTTGCTCAAAGTGTCCCCAATGCTGAATGTGGCCATGCCGGACAAAGGGATCTTTAATGGCAACTATGGCTTCTGTGGCAAGCCCCAGGCCTGCACCACACATTTCTGAAAGGCTATATATCTCAGAGAATGGGCCCTTTTGATGACTCTGAGGGATCTGTTCTTGTCCTTTTTCCGTGACTCTGTAACTGCTAAGCCAACCCCAGATAGAGTCCTAAGAACCAGGAAGTCAACTCTGGATTGTGGTAATCCCAGCGTAGACAGCTCTCACAGCCATGTTCACTGTACCTGTGAGTTCTGTGGATACAGTGTTATTCAAACCCCTGACTACAGATTTCAAAGTCTATAGGGCCCTATGAATGGACCCCGTGACCATGTTCACTGAACTCTGGTGAATTCTGTATCATTGGTACCCATAAGGTTGTTCAGCTTATTGTTCAAGCCCATCTGGACTGTGCTTTAGCCATGGCCATGTCCCCATGAGACAAGAGAACCCCATGTCCTTAGTCCTTGTGACAGTACTAGACAATGTGGTGTCCAGGCTCCCCTGAATACACCCTGATGCCTTTAAAGGTACACATGAACTCTGTACAAATGTTGGCCTTGGTATCTCAACTATTATTTCTTGTGTCCAGGCTTTTGTACACTGCACCTTTGGCCGAATTCACTACCCCCATGAGACTAGTCAATATTGTGTTTTTGGTGCCTATGGCATCAGCTTGTGAAAGATTCAATCACTCCTAGTTGGCCCTTTTGATCTTGTTTACCATGCCCATGACCCCAAAGGACACTATCATTGGTGCTTGTTAGAACATCTATGAGAATGATCATATACTTCCTGTCCATAAATATGATAGACTGCATTTTTGATTTGTTTATGTTTAATGAAACTCTTTTCGTGGGATAAAATCATATTGGCCATCATATATGATGTTCATTATGCTTTCTTCAACTCACTTTGATTTTTTCTGTTGTTGTTTGTTTTTGAGAATTTGGAGTCTACATTCATGAAGGATACCAGACTGAATTTTTATTTTTTTTTGTTTTTCTTTTTACCTGCTTTTGATATCAGATAATACTGGTTTAGTATAATTGGTCTGTTCTTTTACCTTCCCTTTTCAGTTTGTGGGACAGTTTGAAAAAATATTGATATTACATACCTGTTAAAAATTTGGTGGCAATCAGCAGTGAATCTATCTGTTGCTAGGATTCTGTTTGTAAATTTTACTTACTGTTTCAATCTCCTTTCTTATGTTGGTATGCTAAGATACTTATACCTTCTGTATTCAGTTTTGTAGAGAATATCGATTTAGAAATTTATCATTTCAGTTTGGGGTATTATGATTTTTCAATGGGTCCTCTAATGATTCTCTGGATTTCACTAGTGTCTGTTTTAAGAACTCACTGTTCATCTCTAACTTTATTAATTTGGATCTTCTCTCACTTTATTTTAATTAATTTTGCCACCAGTTTGTAAACATTGTATCTTAAAAAAAAAAAAAAAAAAACTCTGGATAAGTAGAGTGGGCATACACATCAAGAAGCCTCTCAAATCACTATGGATATTCCCCTAACTCAGAGCTGCTCTCACCCTTGGTCAGAGATTCTGTTTCATTTTACACATAGCATGGAATAATGGGGAGATCCAAGATCCATCCATATGACAGGTAAAGATACCCAACTGCCTTTCAGGGGACATGCCATCTTATACCACAGCTACCAGGGCTCAGAAGAAAATAACTGAGGAAGCAGTGACAACAGTACAGCTCCCACTACTGACTTGACAATCGGCTCCAGGGAAATAGTGACAAAGCAGTTAAGCAAAACACATTGAAGTAGAATCCCAGAAACTGTAAAGAATTTAGCACTAAACCAGACTGACTGCAAACAGACCTGCCAGTGCTCAGGGAACATTGCAGGAGATGAGGCTGGAAGATTGTAAGAGACACAGAGAGAATGGGGGGTGGGGATTTTTCTGAAATATAGCACTCCCAACCCCACTCCTGAGATTGACTGAGGTCATAATTACCCTACACTGAATACCAACAGCCCCACTGAGGGAAACCCTCAAGGAAAGTGGAGGGGGGACATATGACTATAACTTTTGTAAAATAAATTAATTTAAAAAAAAACCCTCACTCTGATCAATTCTCAGTCCTATTTCATTGATTTATGTCCTAATCTTTGTCATTTCTTGCTATTTGATGTGCTTGGGTTTAGCCTTCTCTTGGTTCCTAGAAACATGAGGAGCATCATTAGGTTATTCATTTGAGATTGCTCACATTATAGTATTGTTCCTTTACTTCTTACTTCTTTTAGTTTATATATATATATATTTTTTTTCATTTTGACACTTTAATATATGTATATTTTGACATCTTGACAATGATCTATCACAGAAGGTTTCTTCACTGGCCATGCTTATTTCATTAACTAAATGGCTCTTATATTTGGATGACCATTTTATTCTCTGTGATTAGAAAATCTTCTGTTATAATTTTATTCAATACATTATCTAAATATTTAAATGTTTTATCATGTGTCTGGGGCCATTGGGCTGTCCTTGAATCCATGGCATTGGGCTGTTTTGCAACAAGACTTTTGCACCTGCAAGTAAGCAAGATTGTGTACATTCAGTGTTACTGGCAAGAGTTGGCCATTCCTTGAACTCTTATGTTTGTATTGCTGAGAACAGAGGGTTTGTTTCTCTCCCAACCTTGGAATAGTGTTTTGTACTGAGAAGTGGTTGAGGTGCGTAACTCTGTAACAGAAAGTTGTTTTGATAAAAACTGGAGTGAAAGTCATGAAATTTTTGAACATGGGCAAATTGTTTGCAAGAACATGCTATAAAGGACTGCTGAGAAATAAACAGCACTTCAGTCCTGTACTGGAGTCCTTGATTTCATTCTTTTCTCCTGTCTTTCTTTAATCCTCACTTGCCTTCAGGCTCATACCATTTCAGCTGTCAGGCTCTGGCAAGTGGGGCCCAACATGGGGCCTAAACATGGGGATATGAAGTGAAGGACACCACTGGATTGGAAAGGAGCACTCAAAAAAAAAAAAAAAAAAAAAAAAGGAGTGATGAGTAATATAAGTAAAAATGAAACAAAGGAACAGTCATATGTTTTTTGTACATGTTTAAAAATATGTTGCATGCTCAGGGAGCTAAAGTTAGTCAACAACAACTTAGTAATTTCTTGGCATTTATAAAAAAAAAAAAAAAAAAAAGACTGCCCTTGGTTTCCTAAAGGAAGAACTGTCAAGTTAAAAACTTGACAAAGAGTAGGGACTAAGCTTCAAGATTATTATGATGCCCATGGGCTGGATAAAGTACCAGTAAAAACTTTTGGCTTATGGGCTTTAGTTAGAGATAGTTTACATCCTAGACATGAAAGAGATAAAGTTCAATCAAATACAGTTAAGGCTGAAGGACTGCTTCTGGGCACGGACTTAGAAAATAAAACTAAGCCTTCCGCTCTGCCTGAGGAGCCAGAGTCCAAATTTAAGCTTTTATTTAGAGAAGAAGAATGCTGTCTTGATCATTTAGATTCAGATGAGTAAACAGAATTAGAGGAGGAGGTGTCAAAAAATCACCAAGAGGAGGACTTTCTACCTTTTATAGTCTTTACAAAATCTGAGAGTGAACAACAACAACAAAAATATTCTGAGGAGATACAGCATTTACAAAGCATGGTTGAATCACTGCCTTTGCAAGTACAGTCACTTCAGGGAAGACATGCTCAGGGAAGTCCAGTACCCACTATTTTAGCAGGGTTAGATCCTCCACCATTAATGGAGAAGCCGCCAGTAATTGCAGTAATGCAAAGACCAGTGGGCAAACCTTATTCTTTGTCCTTGACACAGCCGTCTTTATCACCCTTACAGGCTGCTGTCTGTGAAGAAGCTCGGAGGGGAGAGAATACTCAGGGTTTTTGTTGTCCTTTGTGGCACTTCCCCCAGGAGCCTGGAAGCAGATGGAAAAAAAAAAAAAAAAAAAAAAAAAAAAAAAAAAAAAACATGTTCATCAGGAGGAGATTATTTGCTTTGGACAACAAAATAGTATGTAAAATATGTAAAATACTGTCAGGCCAGGGGATGCATATTATTTTTGACATGCATATAGGACAGTCACAGTATCAAAAAATGAGACAACAATCAGACTTTGATCCTGTCGTTTATGCTCAAGTTAATGCCGCAGCTAGGGGGGCTTGATATAAACTTCCATCTGCCATGAGAAGGACTAAAGATTTCTCAAAAATTAGACAAGGACCTGATGAGTTCTATCAAGACTTTGTAGATAGATTACTACAGACTGCAAGTAGATTGCTGGGAGATTCAGAATCAGGACTTCTACTTGTAAAACAATTTACATAGACCCCATTTAAAGATTAGTACTGGAGAATTAAAGCCTCTCTTTGACATTTTAAAAGGAAATCCAGATCCAAAGTCTGTACATCAGTTAATAGATGAGGGACATATGACATTAGTCTTAGTAGAACATACTATTAAAAAACAACAAATTCAATATATAGATTATTCTCAGGGATGGGCTACATATGTTCTGGCCACTAAACATACTCCAACTGCAGTTTTATAGCAAAAAGGACCTCTGTTGTGGCTACATTTACCTATTTCTCCTGCTACAGTGTTGACTCCTTATTATGAAGCGGTAGCTTGTTTAATTCAAATGGCTCAAATAAAGTCTAAGAAGCATTTTGGGAAGGAGTGGGCTATTATAGGGGTTCCTTTTACAAAACAACAAGTGGATTGGCTATTTCAAAATGTGGACTCCTGGGCTATTGCTGTTGCACATTATCCTGGTGTTATAGATAATTATTACCCTAAAGACAAATTAATACAATTTACAAATTCTCCTCCTTTTGTTTTCCCTTGCACAGTCAGGGAAGAGCCTACTGAAGTTACTTTAGTTGTATTTACAGATGGATCCTCTAATGACAGAGCAGCATATGTTATTCACAAACAGTCTTATTCATTTTCTACTCCCACAGCATCAGCTCAAGTAGTGAAATTTAAAGCTATAGGTACAGTATTTAATGTTTTAGCTGCAACTCCATGTAATGTGTATACTGATAGTCAATATATTGCTAGAGCTTTATAGGTGCTTGAGACCGTGTCTTATATTGAAACTGCCAATACTCAAGTACAAAATTTGTTTAGTCAAATACAAAAATACATACATACTCGCTGTCATCCTTGTTTTGTAGGTCACATATGAGCTCATTCAGGTTTGCCAGCTCCTTTAGCATTGGGAAATGATATGGCAGATAAAGCCACACAGATCATAGACATATCTCAATTAAAATTAACTCAAAGCTCTCATAATTTACATCATCAAAATAGCCGAAGTTTAAAAAACAAAAAAGTTTTAAATTACTACAAAAAGCTGCTATACAGATGGTGTGACAGTGTAATACCTGTCCTAAATATCACTCAATTCCTCAATATTGAGTAAACCCTAGGGGATTGAAACCAAATCATCTGTGACAGATAGATTTAACTCATATTCCTAAATTTGGAAAATTAAAATATGTTCATGTATCCATTGATAATTACTCAGGATTTCTGATGGCTATGACACAGACTGGGGAAGCTACTAAACATGTCATAACACATTGCATCAAATGTTTTCCTGTAACAGGTATACCACTAAACATAAAGACAGATAATGGTACAGTTTACACTAGTCAATCTTTTCAGTGCTTTTGTGCACAATTATCAATTGTTCATAAAACAGATATACCTTATAACCCTCAGGGAAAAAAATTGTTAAACATGCTCATGAAACTTTAAAAAATCAATTACAAAAAATGAGAAAGGGAGAATTATACCCTTGGTCACCACAGAATGATTTAAATCATGTACTCTTTATTTTAAAGTTTTTAAATGTGGATGCATCTAGTCATTCCGCTGCAGACAGATTATGGCATCGTAGAACATTGGACACTTATGCTCATGTTACATGGAAGGACCCCATTGATGGACAATGGCATGGCCCTGACCCAGTGTTAATATGGAGATGAGGGCATGTTTGTGTTTTCCCATAGCACACTGAAAATGCCAGGTGGCTGCCAGAGAGGTTGGTCTGGTTTGCAGAGATTGAACACCAAAAGAATGATGCCTCTGCTAATGATGATGTGGATTCAACTCCCAATGATCCACAGTGAGCTATATTGGGCTTATGTTCCTGACCCACCCATCTTACACCCAGCAACTTGGGAAGATAGAGAAATTAGTCTTGGTATGTTGGGACTGCTTACATCATGTGTAACTGTCTCTGCAACTGAAAGGCATGTTAAGGACTGGTCATGAAATCCTAGAGAAGAAGGAAGTGGTAAATGGAACAATCACTGGACTAGTGGACTCTCTGCTGGACTTTGGTGGTGTGATGAGGGCTTCCAACAGACTTACCTATGGAAAGTTGCTGTGGCTTTGGGAGGAGTGAGCGTCACCTCCCCCAGGAATGACAGTTCTTCCCTCCCAAAGGGGAGGGCTCATGGCTTGTGTTACTCCACCCTATGCTATGTTAATGGGAGACATAAATATTACATGGACTGAGGAAATGTTCAATGTTACATGTAATAATTGTACTTTGTCTAATTGTGTTTCAAAATTGTCCTTTGATAGAGTTATGATTTTTAAGAAACCAACATTTATTATGATTCCTGTTAAAGTAATGAGACCTTGGTATGCTGAAAAAGGAATACAAGTGTTACAGGAAGTAAAGCATGCTTTAAGTAGACCAAAAAGAGTGATAGGATTGATAATTGCAGGCATCTTAGCTTTTATTACATTGTTAGCTACTGCTACTACTGCAGCTGTCGCTTTGTCACAAGAAGTTCAAACTACACATTTTGTTAATGAATTATCCAAAAATGTTTCTATCATTCTAGGAACTCAAGTAGGTATAGATACAAAATAGGAATGAAAAATAGATGCTCTGTATGATGTAGTTACATATTTGGGCGAAGAAATATTAGGGTTGAAAGTTAGAACTTGTTTGGAGTGTCAGATTATCAATGGATTTGTGTTACTTATAAAAACATAATGATAGTCACCAATATTGGACAAAGATAAAAATACATTTAAGAGGTATTTGGCATAATGGTAATATTTCCTTGGATCTGATTTGGTTGCATTCAGAGATTTTGACTTTGCAAAATAATTATCTTTTGATGCAGCTAAAGCTGCCAATGACCTAATATCTGCTTTTAAGTCTGTCTTGCCAGGATGGAAATTTCTCACTTCTTGGATAGAAAGCTTTGCTGCTACAGGTGTTTGCTTTTGCATATTCTGTGCCTCCTGCCCACACTTGTTAAATGCCTTTTAAAATCCCTTATGGACATTCATACAGAAGTACATGGGATACAGCTACAGACCCGACCCTGACCTCCTAAGACATTATCTTAAAGCCCCTGCAGAGGCTGGTTGTCAAAGACGGGTAAGATTTATTCAAGTTAGGTCAACCTAAGACGGGGCATGAATGATGGAATTCATGTACCGATGATGGGTAAGGCTTAAATATCGTAGAGGACAACCTAAGAGAGAAACAGTCTTTCTGCACTGAGGTCCAAAAGGGCTTGGTTCATAAAAAATAAAAAAGGGGGAGCTGTCAGGGGCCATTGGGCTGTCCTTGAATCTGTAGCATTGGTCTGTTTGGCAACAAGACTTTTGTACCTGTAAGCAAGCAATATTATGTACATTCAGTGTTACTGGCAAGAGCTGACTGTTCCTTGAACCTTTATGCTTGTATTGCTGGGAACAGAGGGTTTCTTTCTCACCCAACCTTGGAATAATCTTTTGTACTGAGAAGTGGTCAAGGTGCGTAACTCTGTAACAGAAAGAAATTATTTTGATAAAAACTTGAGCGAAAGACATGAAATTTTTGTACATGGGCAAATTGTTTTCAAGAACATATTAAAAGGACTACTGAGAAATAAACAGCACTTCAGTACTGGACTGGAGTCTTTCTTTTCATTCTTTTCTCCTGTCTTTCTTTAATCCTCAGTCCCCATCAGGCTCAAACCATTTCAGCCAACAGGCTCCAGCAATCATGTCATCTTTCTGTGTCATGGATTATTAAGTTATTTTTTTCTTTCAACAAAATTCCAGAACTCTTGGATATTTTTGGTCATCTTTGCTTTATTTTCCTCCTTATATACCTGAAAACAAACACTAACTTGAATGTCTTCTTTTAATTTTTATTTTTCTCCTTACTCCAATAATGTTTCATTTCATTTTGCATGAGTCCTGCTGATGAATTGTCTTCCCTGGGATTATGTATCCCACTGCTTGTTAGGGAGAATGGCTGCACTTGCTATAGGCAGGCAGTCCTGGTGCTGAATTGCAGTGGGACACAGCTGTGAAGTTCTCTTGTATTGCTGATGAGGTTCAAACACTAGGTGCTGATTGGGTAGACACAGTTCCTAAATTTTGGAGCTAAGGGTACCTATATTTAGGTAGTGAGATGATGGAGGAATGAGGAAAAGAGGGAAGTTGTGTAACATTGAGAATAAATGCTCATGGGATAAAGGTAGAGATGTACTAGAGAGACTATTGTAGATGTGGAAATTTAGAAAATACATGTAGAAAACAAGACAAGTTGTTAATATTCCACCATAGAGAAGAAGTATTTCTGTGACTAATCTCTGTTTCTGCCAGATTTTCTGGATCTAAGACAACCTATGACTTTACAGTCCTACTATTGGTGAATTAGGGCATGAACATCCCATATGCCCATTATACTGTGCTCAGTCTTTGAACAGGCATGAAAGGCCTACACCCTGCCCAGCTGAGTACAATTGTCTGCCATCAATATACTGGTTGTGTTTCAGACACATTTGTTTTGATGATCTGTAGCCTTCCCTAGCAGCAGCAGGAGAATGTATTACATTTCCTATGGTTCTAAGCTAGACAGTCACTAGATTCCCACATTTCTGCTACTCATTCTCTTGCTTACCATGCCCTCATTTACATGCCATGTATGGTGAATTCATACACTCACTGCTTTTGCTCAGCCTAGACCTTTTCTTCCCAACTCCCAGTAATAGAAGTACTTGGCTGACATCTCAGCTAACAGGAAGTCACTGGAATAGTGTTACCTCCCAAATTACTTCCCTTGTCTGCAGAGGAATTGCAACCAATGCATACTTCTGTTTTCTATCAGTATTGTGGTTACCTTCTTGTTGCTGGGACAAAGCACCCATCAAAAAGCAGCTCATCAGAGGAAAGTTTTTATTTCAGCTTACAATCTTGAGGGGACACTTCATGATGACATGGAAAAGCATGATATGAGCCAAGTTTGAGCTGAACTGACATCAGAAAGATAGAGCTAATAAGCCTCAAGGTCCATCTGCAGTAAGGCACCTCCTCCAGCAAATCTCCCCCTCTCAAGCTGACAATAGCTGGGGTGAAAGTTTTCAAAGCACATTAGTTTATGGGAGATATCTGATTCAAACCATATCAGTGTTTATTTTTTATACAAACAATGACTAATGTATGTTTATCTTAATTATAGTCATCAGGAAGTTAGAAGCTACTGTTAATCTACCATGTTACTTAAATGTCCACTGTGGTTGTTTGAATCCTATTTTCATAGATTCAACGTACAGGGCAAAGATGTGTCCTTATTCCATATATTTTCATCTTTCACCCTCTCCAAATCGAATTTTGGAATCTGTAATGATAGTATTTAATACAACTGAAGATGATACTGCTCAATTACTTCCTTTCAGAAACAACTGACAGAGGATCAGGAAAAAATCTGGTAAGAATGAGAGCTTCTAAGATTTCTTAAGTCATAGTTTATAATTGCTCTATAGTGAGGGGAAAGAAAATAAAACAAAACATAGCCCCACACAGGCAATGGTGAACACATGAGCCTTTTCACTTCTGAAATTCCATGTCATGTCACTATTGTGTTGGTGTGTTACAATGCATAACCATACTTCCCTATGTATTTTGGATTTTGCCAGTCTAAATACTTTGAAATTTCACCTACAGAGAAATAATTGTAGTTTTACTCTTGCTACTTTATTCTTTATTTAATCACCTTCCTGGAAAGCAAACCAACTTAGTTGTACCATCTCCTTCTACTGCAAGCAAAACAGATGGACTGAGATGACTGTTTTCAAACAGCTAATTATAAAGAGCTACTTCACCTTAATATTCATGGTCATCATTGCAATCATAATTTTTCCCCAAATTTCAACATAGGTTCCAGAGATGGAAAACACAAAATGATGTAGTGACACTGAGTTCATTAACATTTCTACATATGTGTGCTAAGTGCCAGGGCTCAATTACACAGCTGTCATTCATTGAGAGGAATGCTGTCCATCTGTTTCAGCCTATTTAAAGCGGGATTGATCATTGAAGCAAATGAACTTATAGTAACAGATAGGACTTAAATTTAATGTGGATTTTCTACTGCATTACTAGAATGAGAGGAGGCCTCTTATATAAATGCAAATGTTCATGTCCAGAGCTTTCCTTTGAGTGTTGCTGAGGAGGAGGGAAGGAGGGTCATTAGCTTCCATGAGTTATACATAGTGCTCAGTCCTGTGGGATGGCTTCGTTCAATTCAGAATTCTGAAGATATTGTTAATGACTTTTAAAGTGTTTTGAAATTGACTGCTTAAGGTATAATTTATTCTTATATTACAGAGTCTCAAAGTTATTGAAACACTAGAAGGCAGATTGGATTTAATAGCTGTATAAAGCTAACTACTCCCATGATACAGAGGAAGATGTTGTGTATATTCTTCTAATTTGGTAATATAGGGTCAGGCTTATTTCCATTTTGTTGATGGAGTGATGCCAACTTTAGCTGAAAACTCTCCAGTGCATAGTGTAAGAGTACATACTGATATGTGGAGTGTCACTGAATTAGTAGTTGAGATCCTTGAGTTTTATTTTATTTGCATTCCTTTTACTTCATTGAGAAGACTCTAACACTGAATTAAATGAAGGAAATAGTACAATGACTATTGCTCTACCTGTGCCAAATTTTTCATTGTTTTTTGTATTCTTATGCAAACTAATGTAGAAATCTTTACTCCAGGAAAAATGTGTTTCCAAATTATTCTTTACTTATATAGATCTCTTTGCCATAAGTTGACTGCTGAAATTTTGTGCCTTGGGAATCTCTCTACTACTCACCTTGGAAGAACCTTTTTCTCTTTGAAATCAGAAAAAAGAAAACATAAAATATACGAGTCACTTCTTTAAGGCTTGAGCAATAGAATAATTCAATAGGGTTTATCTGAGATCTGAGAATTTAAAAACAATGAATAAGAAGTAAAGCAATTAGTAAGCCACAAAGAAGCACAACTGATTTGATGTTAAAAGGAAAGAAAAATCTAGGACTTGCAGAATTTTGTACTTATTTTTATTATTTTAATGCCTACTTAATTTTTGGATGTAATACATTAAAGAGAAAAGTTTATATAATTTGCCACTCTATATCCAGTTCCCATCAGAAGGATATAATTTGGTTTATTGATTTATTTTTTTATTTCTTCTATACTTCACTCTCTTTTCCCTTTCAGTACAATACTAGTGGTGAGTATATTGTTCTGCAGTATAATTTCAGTATGACACATTTCAAAATGTTTTTATTTCTTTTGATTCACTAAATGTGGACATGACTAACATTCATTGGAGCAAAATTGTCATATTTATTGGTTTTGTTTTATTGTTCATTGTCTTATTTTATAATTCATGGAAAAGATAAGGAGCTGAGAAAAGGAGAAAGACAGGCTGAGGAGAGAAGACAGGAAGGGGCACAAGGTGTGGTAAAGCAAGAGATCACATTTTGTAACTTTTATCCCAGCCACACCAAGATAAAGTGATTAGATCAACACATAAGTTGAATATGAATAGATCTGCTTCAAGATCCTCTTGCCATGCCTCCCCTGCCATTGACTGGAACTGTCAACTACAATAAACTCTCCTACTCTAAACTGAATTTTGTCATGCATTTTGTCCCAGCAACAAGAAAATAACTTACACAATGAAGTTAGAGGCTATTATTTTCTATATTTGATAAATGCTATACATAATGTACAAATATACTAAGTAATGTATTCTAAATAGGAAAAACTCTAGCATCATATGAAACATTGTAATCATTCAGCATATTTCATCTCTCTTTTGGTCTTATCCTCATTTTTTTTTTTCAAGGTAGGGTTGCACTCTAGTATAGGCTGACCTGGAATTCACTCTGTATTCTCAGGGTTATCTCAAACTCATGGCAATCCTCCTACCTCTGCCTCCCGATTGCTGGGATTAAAGGTGTGTGCCACCATGCCTGGCTTCTTATCCTCATTTTTATACATTTATTTTTGACTGTCTATCTTTGTCAAATTAGATCAATGACACTTAAATATGAATCATTAATATACTTGTCCACAGTATTATTATGAGAAATATTTTCCAAAGTGCAAATACTTCAGCATAAACATGTGTTTTGAATATACAATGGAAGAATTCCTTTACATTTTTTGTCAAAATACCCTGTGAATCTTAACAAATATTGTGTATAGACACAGACATATCATACCATATGTTTCATTTACTTTGGATAAATCAGCAGAAAATCCTCACACAATCTGACATTTCACCTAATGTTAAATGTGACAGATACTTTAATATCTGTTATATTTTATTTTTAATTTATTTTTATTAGCTATGTACATACTTAGTATGTAAGCAGCACATGTTGGCACCATCCTTTCCCTCATCCCAGCCCCTTTTCCAAAGAGGCCCTTCTTGTTGGGGATACATGTCAATCCCATGGGGATTGTGGTCATTCACTGTAGGGGCAGCAGTCAGTTATGGGGGAGAGGCAATTTCTCTGTGCATAATGTCCCAAGTTGTGGCTCTAACAATATTTCTGCCCCCCTCTTCCACAAAATTCCCTGAGCCCTATTGGGTCCATTTTAATTCTACTTCAGTTATGGGCTCTCAGGAGCCTCTGGATCTCTAGTTTGGTAGATATTAAATGTCCTCAGTGTCTATCTCCTTCACCCTTGTGTTGATATCAGGTTCACTAAGAAAGCAGCACTCTTGTTCATTTCCCCAATTGCTCTGTGGTTTCAGCTAGGGCAGGGTGAAGTGCACTGGGTTGTTTACCTCCTCAGGTCTCACTCCCATCTGAAGAAGAGAAGCTGAATCTCCAATAGACAGTGAAGTCAGCACCAGATAGTTGGGATAATCATTATTAATTTAGAGAGAATTTGAAGGGTGTAAAGCCTCTTACAGCCCAAGATAAGTGAGAGCTTGGCACTGGAAAGCAAAATTGTTATTTGGATATGACTCTGACTAGTTTCCAAGTTCCAGATATGGTTTCATTTTTACTGAGCAGATTCATTACCCAATCCAAGAGCAATTGGTTACCCACCATGGCTGTGTGCCACTATTGTACTTGTGTGATCCTCATATCAAGTTGTTTGCTTCTGACTAGCTTAGACTTTGAGTTGCTTGGACAGATGTTGGCCATTTTCCCCTGGTAGCTCATGTACCAACTTCCAGCACTAGTTGGGCTAACTCTCTAGGGATGGGCTTTCTTTGGGATTCCAATGAGGTCTCTCCATGGTCCGTGCTGACAGCATATAGTGTCTTCAGCAGTAGTGTCCTACCATTAATCTCTAGTGGGTAATCAAGTTCTCTGTCAGAAATCTGTCTTGTTTGTTCTGGGAGATCTAGTAGGTCTCTTTGATCAATATCTCATTGTAGATGTAACCCATGTCCTGGTACAGGGAATTATAGGTGAATGCCTAGGGAAAAGTAAAAGACAGAGAAGTAAGTGAAACAGAAGAAATTTAATGTTAGGCTTCATCTTATCCTCTCTATGCCCCTTCAATTCAGGTGCTCCCCCTAAGTTTCTGTTTAGGATTCAACCTTTCAATCCAACTTCCAGGATATAGGTTTCTTTGGCACCAGTTCAATTTAGTTTCAGTTTTGTGCCCCTCTACCCTTCCCCTCACTCTAAGCCCCACCATCCCTGTTGTCCAAGCCTCAAGATGCCATTCATGTATGTCAGCAACTCAGGCTGATCCACATTAGGTACTGCAGATGGGTGAGACCATTTGATTGTGTGAGTTTGCTTAGTATGATCTGTTCCAAGTTCGACCATTCTTCTACAAATTTCTTTGTGTCATTTTTTCTTACTGCTGAGTAGAATTTCATCATGTAGATATACCACATGTAGCTGAGGCTGGCCTTAAGATTCCTATATATCCAAGTAAGTCCTTGAATTTCTGATTCTCCTGCCTCACCTCTCACATGCTGGGGTTGTAGTTGTGTGCCACTATACTTGATTTTATGCAGTGCTGTGGATTGAACCCAGGGCTTTGACTAGGGAAACCCTGTACCAGCAAGCTACAAATTGATCACAACAGCTGTGATATAATAAACAGAGCTAATCCACAGGAAGACATATGTTCATATAATAAGTGCAAAGGAATAGTGTATTAAATTTAGCATATATCTATGATAAAAATCCACCAACAAAATAGCTATGAAGTGAATATATCTCAGCAGCATAAGGGATATATGTGACAGCCAGCATAATTCTGAGTAGGGCAAATTAAAAGAGTTTTGTCCAAACCTTGTGAAAACAAGTAGGCCCACTTTCAAGACTTATCCAACATAGTACTAGAACTTAGTACTAGAAGACTGTTCTAGAAGTCTTTACCACAGTAACTAGTTCTCAAGAGAAAAGAGTAAAGAGCATGCAGTTTGGTAATAAAATGAAACAGCCTCTTTGCTAATAGCATGATATTATACAGAGATAAAACCATAATTAGTGCTGAAAAATTTTTTGAAATAAAAAAGATCAGAAAATCACAGAAAAATATCAATATTCAAAAAGTAACATTTTACATAAAATACTAGTCTAGATTCTAAAAATTAAAAATGTACTCCCATTTACAATAAAAATTACAATATACTGATAAGGAAATTATAAAAGTATGCAGTAAATTGCCAAGTAGTCCATTCTCATGAATTAAAAGTATTAATATTATTCCAAATGTTCACAGTATTCATAGTAAAGCACACTGTCATTACAATTCTTGTCAAATTACCAATACTATTCTTTACAGATTTAGTGGGGGAAAACAGTCACTAAATTGATAGGGAAACCAAATAGCTAAAGTTATTCAGGTGGTATAGATATTACAAACAATAGAAAGAAATATCACAACCCAGACTTCCAAAAATAGAACAAAGTCATAGAAGGAATAAATTGTGGTATTGGAATAGAGTCACATAGACCAAAGAGAAAGAACACTAAACATTTCTTTGGTTCACTATGTTCACAATATATACTCTACCTTTTAGAAATCCCACATTACAGCTTTAGTTAAATAGAAAAGTTTCAAGTGGATTCTTAGTTTTTCATTTTACATGCAACAAGCATTGATCTAGTGTTGAACCCATGCCAAACATACTTAGCTTCTGGGGATACTTTAATGAGTACATTATTGTTGTTTTCTCTTATGGAATTTGCATTGTCATAGAAACTGGGAAGTTCACTGACATCACACAATTAAATTCAATGAGAGTATGTTCAGAAATACCACCAAATATTTATTTTAGTACTTTATAAACAAATGCCAAAGGGAAAGGCATACCTTATAAAATTTCATCTATATTTGAATTAAGCTTGCCTACATTTCAACAGAAAGTTACCCATAACTGTGGGCTAACTCCACAATGCATGACCCGTACACCTCAACAAGGAGGGGCCAAGGGGAGGGGGTAGGTCACGGATGAGCCTAATAATGGTACCAAACTGACTGTATTTGCTGAATACAGAACTGACTAATAAAGAAAAAAAAAAAAGAAAGTTGACAATAGAGGAAAATGTATTATAATTTAAGGTATAAATGACAATGACAAGATTGTTTCCCCAAAATTTACATACTAAAATAGTAATATTAAATATTCACTTTGAAGTGTTGCATTGAACTTGTTATAGTGTCAGATGAATTATACTAAGTACTAATAAATTCATTTTTGCATCTATTAGTAGTATTACCAAACTCCCCATCATTAAATTTTGACAAAGTACACAAAAATATTTTCTATTTTAACATGAATTCAAATTAAACTATGATAATGAATTTTCTTTCTTTAACAGCATAAAAAAATACAAGGAGATTTGAAAACAGGTTATCGCAATAAGCATCAATTTTCTATATATGTTTTACTTATAGAAATTTGTAGAACTTGGTCTTTAATAATATCCAATTATTTTTCAAAAGAAATCCAAAGATGCCACCAGTAAAGAACAAATTAACGAAAAGAAACTGCTTTTTAGTTTAAATTTATTAATATTTCAATTTTTTATTGCTAATCATTGAAGTCTGAGGATGTGAGTCACAGCTTTTTGAAGGAAGCATATGGGGGGAAAAGACAAGGAAATGCAAACTCAGGGACATAAATATTGTGAAACTTTTTTTCATCTGATACACTCTATTTTAGTATTTTACAAAATTCAAAATGCTATAGTTACCAACATACAATACAGAAAAGATATTTATATAACCAAAAATATCTTTAAATGTTGTAGATACTAATATTGAAAGGAAAAAAAAAATCATTTGAAGGTGGATGTGATAGATGTAGGCCATTTGATTGAAGGTGACTTCTGTGATCAACACCATAACAAAAGTGGTTGGCTCTCTTAGTGTGGCCAAATGTTTTATGCAAATGGAAAACAGAGTTTGTGCCACTCACAGCTAGTGCTGAGAGACGAGGAAATAATGGGAGGAGCAAGCTACCCCCAATGCTAGCGTCACAAAAAAAAAAAAAAAAAAAGAAAGAAAGAAAGAAAGAAAGAAAGAAAAAAGAATACTTCAGGTTACCAGCATGAAGAAGAATGAAACAGAAAATGTGAACTATATGATAATAGAAGCAAGAAGCAAGAGAGGGGGAGAAGTATAAAAATGTAGTTGGAATAATGATAATAACTCATGGATTACATCATTAGTAAAGCAAGAACAAATACTGTTATACTGATATACCAGGTATTTCTTATTAGGGACATGGTGCTGACCAACATTCAAGGACAGGGCCAATGGTCTGTGATTGTCCAACCAACAGAGGGGAGAACAGTACAGTCTTAGCTGGCCTGGACTGGAGTTGCACTGTCACCTGTACCCGTGAGCTTGGTGTTCTGCTAAGAGGGGGCCACAGGCACCATGCCTCCTATCAGGGCATGAGAATGGGCTCCAAGATACTGCAGGTGAGTGATCTTCCAGCACTGAGCCCAGTGGCTTTAGTGCCTAGAGCCTATAGCAGCCATCACTGCAGTCCCAGCACCCATGCCCCCTGGGAATGGCCCTGCTTGATCTTAGGAGATTAGATGTTATGCATGTGCTACCATGTAGCCCATTTATAATTGAGGAAGTAGAGGAAGAGGCATCTTCTCTCCAACTCTGCAGAAGATAAGGCTGGATTCCTCTCCCCTCCAGGATGCATCTAAGCAAATAATGTAAGCTGTCCCATATCAGAAGACCAAATGGAAACATACACTCTGACTACCAAAGAGTAGAAGCTCCTTGATAAGAGAAGCTAATGAGAAGAGAGGGAACGACTCATCTTCAGAATAAAGCAGGAAAGAGGGAAGTGTGAGACATTATAAAACCCTGATCCTGCAGACTGCTTGGATAGATTCCCAGTTCTGGGAACCTGCCACTCCCAGGAGAGCTTTTGTTCATAATTAACCAGTTAACCTTGTTTTCTATGTAACTCTGAACTTCTGTCTGTCCTAGGGCATTATCCTAAGGAAGGAACCCAAACTCCTAGATGACACCAGATGGCCCCTTCTTCTGCATCAGGAACACTCAAATGCAAGTCCCATGCAACACATGCACATGTGTGCAAGCACATGCAACACATCCATGCACACATGCAAATGCAAATAAAAGGTACAAGGTATACAAAGACTCATGAACAAGCAGGCACAAATGCATACAAACCACGTGTAAACATGATTGCATATATGAACATGTAAATGCACACATATACAGACAAAAGCACTTATGTATATGTCAGTGCATGCACATCTTTATACACATGCCCTCCCCCACACACACCTGAATGCCACACTCAGGCACTTATAAAACACAGCCATATGGGGAGACTTCTGAGTAAGATGGCTCCATAGAAGTCACACCAAACCAGCCTAGGGAGGGATTCAAGCAAATCCACAGCAAAATACACTTTACTTCTGAAAGGTGAAGAGTTCTGGGATTTTAATGGCACAGCATAGAAGCAGAGAAACCAAGATTTACCAGAAAGGAGGAAACTGGCAAGAATCCCTCAGAGGCACTTGCGGCCCACGTGGATCTGTGTGCCCACCAGGGCTGATGCCCAGCTGCAGGAGCAGAGACCAAGCAAGGAGATTTTCCAACCTCATCAAATCTGAAGGCGAGACAGAGGAGATCAGCTAAGGAGTTGTTTTAAAGGGAGACAGGTGGGACCAGGTGAGCATTTCCAGTACAACTCTGGGTTTCCTGTACTCTCCCATACCCCAACCATCAGAACCATGAACATCTGGAGGATGTATTCAGCCCCCAGTGGCAGAGCAGCCAGCACAGCTGTCAGGGAAATGCTAATTAAAACTACTTTGCAATTCCGTCTCACTCCTGTCAGAATGGCTATCATTAAGGAAAAAAAAAGTGACCAAAAATGTTGGTGAGGATGTAGCAGAAAAGGAACCCTTCTACACTGTTGGTGGGAATGTAGTCTGGTACAGACATTGTGGAAATCAGTGTAGTTCTTGAGGCATCTAATCTAAAATTAGATTTACCATATGATCCACCTATAGCATGCCTAGGCATATATCCTAATGACTCTTCTCATTACCTTAGAGATACTTGCACAACCATGTTTATTGCTTCTCTATTCACAATAGCTAGGAAATGGAACCAGCCTAGATATCCCTCAACAGATGAATGGATAATAAATATGTGTTACATTCACACAATGGAGTTCTGTTCAGTAGTAAAGAAAAATGAAAGTATGAAATTTGCAGGGAAATGGGTGGATCTGGAAAGGATTATACTAAGTGAGGTAACCCAGGCACAGAAAGCCAAACATCACACAGCCTCTATCATATGTGGATCCTAGCTACAAATGTATAAACGTCTGTGTGAGCTGGAATCAAAAATTGGTAGCAAAGGCCAGTAATCTAGGAAAAGTCTATAAGGGAGGGAGGTGAAGAAGGTACTTATGGGGATGGTATCATATAAATGTAAGTAGAAGAACAGATTACAGGGAGTGTAATGGCCTAAGCGAGGACAGGGGAAGAGATTATGTAAAATAATGCTAAGGGGAGGGTCAATCAAAATTCCAGATATTCTGAATAAGACATATAAAAAACCTACTTTTTTGGATAATGGCACATCCAGAAGCCATAGATTGTTACTAGAAAATTTTCAGTGCCAGGGATGGGATGCTTTCCAGTGAGTTTTTGCCCAGGGAGGTCCCTATTGCCTCCAAAACATTTCAAGCTATTGCCAAAGCCTTTGGTTTCCTGAAAGAAACAGATGGTAAGACCCTATTGCTGAAGACTTCACATGCCTGGGCAGCAAGGTCACTGAGAAATCAAGCTGATGCTGAGCTGAAAACCTCCTCCTGTAGACTAGTCAACTGAAAGTTGGTAAAAGCTGCACTTTATGAAGCCCTATGGGAGACATAGGTCATCAGTGGTGAAAGCAATGGATGCTGAAAGTCTCAAGCTTGGCCATCCAGGCCAAATGACTGAACAGGTGCAACAGTGGCATGTCTGCTCTACTTGAATCCAACTGCTCTCTAATTGGACTGCAGGCCCACTCTATAGGAGGGAATACATGCCTGGTGCTGAAAACATAATCAAAAGCCTATAGCAGGGGAGGTCATGAGCCTTAGGAGCATAAAGCCTGCTCTTGTCTGGTTAAATGCATATATTATGTTTACCAAACTGCCCTGTATGCACTGCACTTAATGTTCATACCCATATATTAATTCTACTCTCACTTCCCTTTACAGGTGGCGATGACCACTGGGATGACAGAAAAGGTAACATAGTGCTGAGAAGAAGTGACAAAGGAGTGTCCAGCAGTGACATCTCTATCACACCCACAAGGCTAAGGGTCGAATGTAGAAGAGGTGGTGGAAAGAATGTAAGATCCAAAGGAAGGGTACGACTCTTTACAATGCAACCGTCCAGAAAGAAATTGGCCTCAATATCCACGACCTCTCAGTGCTTAGCAATACCTTCACAAGACCCTCATAATAGGAGAAAAAGACAATGGCATCAAAATAAAATAGAGACTAATGGAAAAAGGAAGGGAATATAATGGAGAGTGGAGTTGTGAATGGGATGGGGGAAAATTATCATGGTTTATTGTCTGTAAGGATAGAAGTTGTAAATACTAAAAAAAAATATATATATATACATTAAAAAGACACAACAACATGCACATGCACACATGGGCACATATTGCCATGAGCACACCAGTCCTCATAAACTTCAAACAATGCACATGCCATGTGCACACATTTGGATACACATGCATATACTCACAGAAGCACAGATATGCACACAGAAAAGAGCATGCAAACCAATGACAATGTGTACAAATGCACACACTAAAAGTTGCACACACAAGAGAGCACACCCACACAAAGCACACACAGGAAAAATATGCACAAGCATGAAATCCATCTCTTGTGTACACACACCTTTACATATGCATGCTTTCACATGCAAGTATATTAGCATGAATGTACCCTCATACAATTTAACACATGTATATGTGGTCACATGTTTGCAAGCACACCAATAGAATCTTATGCCACCATTATGAGGCATGATCAGTAATTGTCACAAGGGGAACTCTTTTTGCTAATTTATTAGAAGCACCACAGTCTGTTTTTTCTTCAGTACTGGGGGGGGGCAGTTTTCTTTACAAAGAAGGGCACTAGATGAAAGGTGTTTCTAGTAGCTTTCAGTGAAGTACAGCACATGCTGCTGGTAAGTGTCAGGAAAGCCTGGGAAATACATGGATCAATTCCATTGCCATGCCATAAAGTACATGCAATTATCTGGCATTACTTTGGGAATATAAAGCTTTCAAGGCTTACGAAGACTTTTCTTTGTGGAAAACGTGAACCCAGAAATATTTCCAGATACAACGCACTTTAGTACAGTATGCCATTTTCATTTTTACTCGAAATATGAGTATCAAATTAAATAGTTAATATAAAAAATATTAACCATAGTCATGTAGAAAAAACAGTTATTTTCCTATAAGATTTTATAGATATATTTTATTTTTAATTTATTTTATTAGATATGGATATATTTAATATGTAAAAAACACATTTGTACCATCCTTTCCCTCCTCCCTGCCCCTTTTCTGAAGAGGCCTTCCTCATTGGAGATGTAGTTGTGGGGTATGCATTATGCAGGCAGCAGTCAGTTATGGGGGAGAGGCAATGTCTCTGTGCAAAATGTCCTAATTTGTGGCTGCAAAAATCTTACTGCCCCTCTTTCGAATAATTCCCTGAGCCATGTTGGGTGTATTTCAACTCTACTTCAGTGATGGGCACTTAGGAACCTCTGGATCTCTGTTTTAGTAGGTGTTGAGTGTCCTCAGTATCTATATCCTTTACCCTTGTGCTGATATCAGATTAACTAAGAAAGCAGCACTCTTGCTCATTTCCCCAGTTCCTCTGTGCTTTCAGCTGGGTGCAGGGTGGACTTCACTGGGTCATTTATTTCCTCAGCACCAGCTCCAGTCTGAAAAAGAGAAACAGATTTGGGAAGAGATTGAGTAAAGGAAAGGTGGAGGGAGGGCTAATCAAAATCTAAGAGGATATAAATAAGTCATATGGAAACCTACTCTTTTGGACAATGAAACCCTCAGGAGCCATAGATTGTTACTAGAAAATTTTCAGTGCCAAGGATGGGATACCTTCTAGTGAATTGTTGGCCAGGGAGTCCCCTAATGCCCCCAAAACATTACAAGGGCCATTGCCAAGGTCCTTGGTTTCCCACCAGGAATAGATGGTAAGACCCTATTGCTGAAGACTCCACATACTTGGGCTGCAAGGTTACTGAGAAACATTGCTGGAGCTGAGCTGAAAACCTCCTCCATGTGGACCAGCTGACAGAAACGTGGAAAAAGCCATGCTGCATGCAGTTCAAAGGGAGGGAGAGAAATCACCAGTGAAAATACTGAACAGTGGACACTGCAAGCTTTATATTTGGCCAGCCAGGCCAAATGAGCCAGTGGGTGCAATAATGGCATGTTTGTTATGGGGGAAACCAACTGCCCTCCAATTTGACTGGAGGCCTGCTCTGTGTGAGGGAATACATCCCTCATACTGAAAACCTACAATAGGGGTAGTTAAGAGCCATAAGGTTGTAATGTCTGCTGCTGTCTGGCTAAATGATGTTGGTACCCAGTGGCCAGTCAGGATACCAGAGCAAAAGGCATGATTTCACAGCCTCCACAGGGACCAGGCCTCCCCAAGCAAAGTACAATGGACCCGACCAGGACCAAGGAACTGGGAGGAGCCAGGGAACAGGGATCTGGCCTAGTTACTCTGTGATGTGCCAACCACACACACCAGCCCAGGGATCCTGGACCAGGGAACTGGGATGAGCCAGAAAATGGGTCTGGCCTACTCTCTCCACATTTCTCTGCTGCAGGCACACTGCCTAAATTTCAATTTTTAAAGAAGATTTAAAGGTAGAGTTCAAAAATCAGTGAAGTCAAGCAAGAAATACTTGAGTCAATTATGTCATACAGATTAGATGTATTATTATTTTCAAAGAAAATAATTTTAGAAAATAGCAATCATACTACTACAGTATTATAATATAGAAAATTTTTAAATTTAACCTGAATGGATTTACACTCTAATGAACTCCAATAATAAATGACATCTGAGCAAGGTTTCAATATTTATCTCACTGATCTCTTTCTCTGAAGAATCTCAGCTTCCTTGGTAAAAAGGAGCATATGGCAGTGTCCCTGGAAAATGAGGGCTATAGATGAGCCCATATAAGCTGATTTTTAAGGAATACCATGGTGTGCCAAACAGTTTTCTCGATATATCTTTAAATAGTTAAATATGAAATTCATACATACAGCTTGTAAAAGTCTGAAAGTCAGTTAAAACTGAATTTGAAAAACAGTAAATATAATTCACATACATCTAAACTATCTGAGATACTGAGGTATCCTTTGAACTTTTTATATAATACTATATTTTATTTTAGAAAATATTTCTTTTTTAAGATAGATAGAAAAATGAACTATAAAGATTTATATACTATGTCACTGTACTCTTAGAAATTGCTGTTTGTTGTAGATTACTTCTTTTATGAAAACATTTTTCTTCCATGCCTCAACAATGTTACTTCTTCACTGATAGCATAAGTTTTCTTTGTCTTATCTTGTGGGATTGGTATTTCTTTTAAATCTTGGATTTATACCCTGGAATATATCTGCTTCACAGAACAAAAATAGAAGCATAGAACACATTACTCAACTTTACAAGTCTATCTGCAATTTTTTACCAGCTTCTCCCAGAGATGAATGGATTTTAACTGTAATGAACTTTTAAAAGAAAAATAAATTTAAATCTTAAAAACTCCACACTAAAATAGATTTGCTTCTTAAAATTAAATTATCTTCTATTAATTTTACTGGACTTTTGAGAACTTATTTAAATTGTAATATAAGGGTTAGTAAAGATACCAATATAAGTTTCTAAAAACCTTAAGTCTATTTATGTTAAAAGTTTTTAGGAAACAGGTCATGCCTACATATTTATTAGATATGCATATTTCAAGATGATATACAGGCATATTATGAATGGAATACATATTGCAGGAACAGGAAATTAATACAAATATTGGCATTACTACATTCATATATGAATTCGAGCCTAAGGAAATATGAATATTTCCACAGTAGTTTAAAAATAAATATACATTTATATTTGGGTGAAACATATATTTAAAAAAAAACTTGTGTCTTTTTGCAATAATGATATCTGTCCTTCATTTTTTTTTCTAAGCTATAAATTGTTTCACAAAAATTCCAAGAATATATCATACTAAGGTCTTTTATAAGAAATATTTTGTAAACTTGAAGGTAATAATTTTGTGGGCTACTTTAAGTAATGTGATCTTAATAAGAAGAGGATTAGTCAGGAAGAGTTATGTTTTTACTCAGCATTAAGTATCATTGTCTGATCTAGTTTGGTACACTGTCTTACACGTAGCAACCACTTAGAAAACTCTAATTGCCTTGAATGTTGAGTTCAAACAAGTTACACATTCTGAAGCTAGATGTGCAATGCTATGATATGAAGTCATAATGTTATACACTTAATGTATAACAGAATATACTCAGTCCTTAAAAAATTAATTACTTCTTACCATTGTAACATATAATAAATATTATAAAATATACGTAAGAATAAAATCATGATATCTAAAATCTGAAATTAGTGAGGTCACTGTGATAACACAAACAAAAAAGGGGAAAATCTGCAAGTATTGGAAACTAAACAAATTTGTTCTAAAATGATACATAGATCAAAAATAAAAAATTAAGATTGCTTTTAAGATTAATTGCATTTAAAATCATTCAAATTTACATGGCACAACTAAAGCAGTGATGAGAGGGAAGTTTATAATAGCAAATATGTTGACAAAGAGGAACAAGAAAAATAATCCAGTGAATAATTTGCATCTTTTTCCACCACTTCCTTTTACTCTGTCTACTAAAAGTACTAATTTCCTAGACATAAAAGAGATCATTTAGCAAGCTCAAGAAAAGTAGATAATTTCACCCTCCCCTACTTATTCTTGGTTATTTAAGTCAGGTTCTTAGGTAGTCCCCCTTTTGTTGCATTTATTTTTTATATTTCCATTTCTATGATTCCATTTTATAATCTTAATGTTTTTTAGTATCTAAAAATTTTAAAATGAAATAGTATGGAAATAAAAAAATCTCAAAATAAAAGAAAAATGCCTAACAAAATTATGAGATAAATAATCTGAAATTCCACCTAAGATACCTAGAAAAAGAGCAATGTAAATAGAAATTTAGCAAAATAAAATTAGGACCAAAGGTTTGAGACATTTGAAGAAAAGGACAGCGACATACTAATGAAATAGAAAGCTTTATTATTGAGACTAGAAATATATTTTTTAAAGAGCAAAATGAAGGTAAACACTTTGAGAGTTCACAAGTGAAGCAGAGTTTAATGAGGTCAGCTTTGTAGATGCCAAATGTAGTTAATGTGAAAAGTAGGCAAACAGGAGTGAGAAAAGTTAAAGGAAATAACAAAGTCTGTAAGGATACAGACATCCAGTATGAGAGGGAGATATTTGGAATTTCTTTATAAATAATAAGTTAATGCTCACTCTCTCTTTCATATATAGGTTATAGAAATTCAAATGCATTGAAATTAATATTGTGCTAATACTCATAAAAATCAATATTGTGATGATTCATTAAATATTTATCTAATTACTGAATAAAAACATACCTACATACTTAACAAACTGAGCCTTTTTCAATGAAAAGTACATACTGTTAGGCTATGGTCTCTAAAGAACAGTTAATAGTTATCAATGAAATATCTGTCAGTGGAAGGCACCTTGAAGCAGGAAATGCTTTAGGGGGAGGTCTTTTGCTTCACCAGCAGACAGAATCAGTCTGTTGAGGACTTGCTAGATAGATGATGAGGATGGCAGTGGTCATAAAAGTGGCAAAATGGGGGCTGTAGAGATGGCTTACTGGTTAAAGTGCTTGCCTGCAAAGCCAAAGGACCCAGGTTGAATTTCCCAGGATGCATGTAAGCCAGATGGAAAAGGTGGCAAATGAGTCTGGAGCTCATTTGTAGTGGTTAAAGACCTTGGTGCACCCACTTTCTGTCTTACTCTCTCTCTATGCCTCTTTTTCTATTTCTCTCTTAAATAAGTAAAATAAATTTAAAAAATTAAAGTTCAAGTTTTTTCTCTCAATTTTTATTAATGTTTTCCATGATTATAAAAAATATCCCATGGTAATACCCTCCCTCTCCCCCTTTTCCCCTTTGAAATTCCATTCTCCATCATATTCCGTCCCCATCTCAATCAGTCTCTCTTTTATTTTGATGTGTGGTCATGGGTATCCAGGCCATTTTGTGTCTGGAGGGAGCACGTTGTAAGGAGTCCTACCCTTCCTTTGGCTCTTACATTCTTTCTGCCACCTCTTCCACATTAGACCCTGAGCCTTCCTTAGAAGGTGTGATCAAGATGTTACTCAGTACTCCAGTCACTTCTTTCCAGCACTATGATACCTTCTGAATCATCCCAAGGTCACTGCCATCTGAAAAGAGAACATTCTCTACCCAAAGTGAGACTAGCATTAATATAAGGGTATGAATATTAAGAGAAGTGCTTACTGGGCAGTTTGATAAGCATAGTATATACATTTATCCACACATCAGCAGATGTTACACCCCTAGGGCTCATGACAACCCTGTTTTAAGTTTTCAGTATCAGGGATGTATTCCCTCCCATGGAGCAGGCCTCCAGTCCAATTGGAGGGCAGTTGGTTTTCACCATGATAGATGTGCCAAGGGAAGCCATGCTGGTCATATAGGCAGGCAGGAAGCAGTGAGCTAAGTGGAATGCAGCCCAGCGCTAAAGTTCCAAACCTAGTGACCCACTTTATGCTACAAGGTTCCATCTGTCTGAAAGTCCCACAATTTTGTCAACCCTGCTAATGTCTGGGTACCACTTATTCAAACACATTACATTATGAGGGACATTTTACATTCCAACCACCACAAAGTTTATATATTTTTTTTTCAGCAGGAAGTGTTGCAATCAATAACTTAATACTTAAATGTAAAAGTATTATATAATAGTCATATAGCACCTATTCATAGCATGTCCATACCAAGGCAGGATTCATGAATCATACTACAATATATTTGATAAGAAATTAATCTGTATGGGCTGGAGAGATGGCTTAGCGGTTAAGCGCTTGCCTGTGAAGCCTAAGGACACCGGTTCGAGGCTCAACTCCCCAGGACCCACGTTAGCCAGATGCACAAGGGGGCGCACGCATCTGGAGCTCAGTTTGCAGTGGCTGGAGGCCCTGGCGCGCCCATTCTCTCTCCCTCTCTCTATCTGCCTCTTTCTCTCTGTCTGTCGCTCTCAAATAAATTAATAAAAATAACAAAAAATATTAAAAAAAAAGAAAGAAATTAATCTGTAAACTATCTCCAACAGTGCAAATGGCTTAGTAGTAGCCAGTGGAATTGTTGGTTTGTATTTTGTGGTACTGGGGATCAAACTCAGGATCTCATGTATGTGAGGAAAGCACTCTTTAAAAGGACTAAATTACCAGGACCTGACTCTCTCTCTCTCTCTCTCTCTCTCTAGTACAAAAAGACCAAAGGAGTAACAGAATTTCTCATATATGTATATAGATGTAGATGCATGACATAATACCTATATATAAATGATGTAAACAATACAATTTTACATGACTAGAAATCTATATGAGATGTACACTGTGTAAGAACACATAAGAGTGATTTATTCATTGAGTACTCAGAATATTTAGAGAGCTGACAAACTATCATGCATGCTTGAATTACTATATTATCCAGAAAATGAAAAATCATTATTTTAAGGTTTTGCTTCATTGATGTTTCATTTGCTCAACTGAACAATTTGCACACAAACAAATCTTCTGGGGAAAGATAAATGAGCAGGATAATTTTCTCACCATCATGGGTTTGTATTTTTCTCTTTTTGAAGCAGACATGTTTATATAGGAGATACATTTCCAGAAACAGGCAACTATGCTTATAATTTCTTTTTCCATGGGAGCTGTGCAGGGCACTGAAAATTTATGGGTCAGCTTTTTCTCCCTTTGGGGGCAAGTTATCCTTCAAATTGATGGATAGGCACTAAACAAAAACCATGTTGGCATTTGTGGAAAGTAGCCAGGTTACCTGTAAGCATGAAAGAATAGACTGCAGGCTATGAGTCCATTATGAATGAACAGGACCTTCTTTGCCATTATTAATTCCAAACAAATTACCTTTTTAATTTTATCCAATTTGTATTTTATTCAAGTAAAAATAAAAGTTTTATAAGCATTTGTAAAAACTGAACAAATGATAAAATTGGAATTTAAAAATTTAGCAAAATTATTCAGGACAGCTATAATTTATTTTCTGAAAAAAATTATTTTTGTGGATAAACAATATTTTCTTGTATACCTAAAACTGTAACAGGATCCTTTTTTTTTCTGGTTTTTTGAAGTAGGGTCTCACTCTAGCCCAGGCTGACCTGGAATTCACAATGTAGTCTCAGGGTAGCCTCGGACTCACAGTGATCCTCCTACCTCTGCCTCCCAAATGCTGGGATTAAAGGTGTGCACTACCATGCCCAGCTAGGATCCATTTTAAGTTAAATATTTTTGCATAAAATTTTATAGCTAAAAAGTCAATTTCATTTCTCATATGAATCAGCAGGGTAACATATATTTTGTGATTCAGTTTATAATCTGAGGTTAAGTTCTAGACCCATGAATAAAATAAAGCAACTATTTTATTGTTAAGCTTTGCGTTCATGCATAAGAAATGTCTGCAAATTTTCAATTACTAAATACTTTGATATTTTTTCTAAATGAATGTGGTTGAATAAATAAAGGGACAATTTTGTAATCTGGAATCCTTTTCTAGACTCACATATGTCTGTCTTGAGTAATGTCTAAACAGACAGAAGGCAATCCAGTCTTCAGTGTTTCTATTCATGCATTACTGAACTATAATGCAATTTTATGCAAATATGTAATTTTTCATCTGTATTGCTATGGAAAACTATTATAAAGCAAACACATTTTTGGAATATCAATATTTATGTTGTCTCCTCACTGGGAAAAATTTAAAAAAAATGATTGCAAAAGAATCCATCGCAAACAACACTGGATAATTTTCCTTATTGTTTGGGGAGTAAATGGTATCTTTAAGGATATACATTACTGTGGTGGTTTGAATAGAATAGATGGCCCCCAATATATTCAGTGGTTTATTTGTTTGTAGTTTGTGTCTTTAGCCACCTGGCTGGAGGCAGTGTCACTGGGTGGATCTTAAGGTGTGGTGGTGGGTTTCAGATTTCAATCTAAAGATATGCAAAGTGTGCCTAGCTGGAGTTCCTGAAGTGTGCTGTGGCTTTTGACCTTTAGGCTTGTACTTCTCTGTCTCTACTTGGGCCTGTGAAGGCAGGCCATCTTCTTCTGCCACTATGGAACTTCCCCTGGATCTGTAAGCTTCAATAAATATCCTTTACTCCATAACTGTGCCTGGTCTGGAAGTTCATCTCAGCGAACCTAAAGCTGTCTGCTACAATTACTTTGGTGGTTTGATTCAGGTGTCCCCCATAAACTTAGGTGTTCTGAAGCTAGGTTCCCAGCTGATAGAGATTTAGGAAGTGATGTCTTCTGGAGGGAGTGTATTGTTTGGGGTGGACTTATGGGCATTATAGCCAGTTTCCCCATGCCAGTGTTTGGCACACTCTCCTTTTCCTGTTGTCCACCTTATGTGGGCCAGAGGGTGATGTCCACCCTCTGCTCATGCCATCGGTTTCCCCTGCCATCATGGAACTTCCCCCTTTAGCCTGTAAGCCAAAATAAACCTCTTTTTTTCCCTACCAACTTCTCTTGGTTGGGTGATTTCTACCAGCAATGCAAACCTGACGGCAACAATTACTAAAATAAAAATTTTAAATATTAATTATATTTAACATATTTACCAAATACTATAGAATTATTTATGAAGAGCAATATTTAACTTAAATGAGTTAAGGGAAGTTTAACTGGACAAAAGGTAGGAAATGTTCTACAATAAATGCAAAAAGTCAGCAGCAGAAAGTCAACATTTATTATCTTGATGACTAATTCAAATAAACACAAACTCATTATTTTATCATAAGTATTTTCAGTTAGTTGGATAGAAATTAATGACCTGTGCACATGCATGTTTATAGAATATTTATACAAGAATTGATTAGCCTATAAGTAAATGAACTCTATTTGAATACATAAGTAAAATTTAACCTGGGTCATTGAACTTCTAGTTCTTTGTACGTTTACTGTGCTGCCCTCATGTGGCATTGGTATTAGTTATTGACAAATATGGATCTTACTTACAATAAATTCTTTATGTGCTTGATCATTGTTTGACCAGGAGACTTCACTTTCTGCAATTTCACATAAATTATTTCTATCATTGTGGGCCACCTGGGTGCTAATAAAATCATTCATGGACTTTCTGTCTGTTCAAGTCTTGGTCTTTTAATAATGAATACTTATGAAGTCTTTGAGGAGACACCTTCCAAGTATTTTTACACACTGTGTCAGGAAAGAATCAGTTACAAATTAGAGTAACTTATGCAAGGGGAGATGAGTTTCCTCAAAAGAAACCTGACATTGATATGACAATGCTAAAATGATCCTTCCTATGCCAATTCCTTGGGGTTCAGGGCAGTGAGGCTCATTATGGTCCATCATTATTAACATTCTTCCCTTTTCCTTTTACTGTCAAGACATCTCAGGCCCTGCCAGTGTCACTTATGCAACCCAAAGTGAAACTGGGGACAAGAAATTAACAAAAATCACTTGTCAATTGAATCTGATCTCTTTTGAAAAAAAATTCTCTTAGGAGGATTTGTGCTTTGAGTTACAGTATTGCTTATAACTGTGTCACATAGATATCAGTATCAGAGAGGTAGGCTTGAAGGTACAGTTCTTATATGGGCACAATAAAATTGGTATTTCTTTTGAAGGAAGAAGGAAATATGGCTCAATAGGAGAACCTAGCAAATTGAATACACACACACTGGCTTACTTGTCAGATAAAAACTGCCATGTAGATGATATCCTTATACTTATGTATCTTCCCTTCTAAAACATGTCTGCAACAATTGATGTTAAAACCATATTCGACAGGTGATAAGTGTCAGTACTAAAGTTCCTTTTCACATTTTGTTCCTGAGCTTCTGAAAAGAAGTGTTGCTATTTTGCACTCTCAAGTTTAGAAATCTCCTGTTTGCTCTTAAACATTTCATATGTTTTTTTTTACAGTTTCCTCTCAGCTTCATTGTTTTCATCTTTATAATCAATATTAGCTCCTTTTGTGTTTTCCTGTGAAATTTCTGATAAGTTCATGTTATTGTCAATGCTCATGGGCAGCCTATTGTTGCTATATATTTGTATGCTTATTTACCTTGTTCATACTGGGGCATAATTAAAAGGTTTGCAGCTTCATACTATATAATAGGTTTTTCTTTCTCTCCATGTGAACGTCATAAGTTTATTCAACTACCATTAATAGTAACTGTTATAGTTAGTGATTTAAAATTATTTGTTTATATTTGTACAGTGGTTTAAATAATTATTTATGTATATTTGTACACATGCACATATTTAATCTTGTAAGGAGCAAAATTTACTTGAATTTTTCGGCATTAACAAAATACACAGTTTCAAACATGTATTGGTATTCTGGAAGATTGAATAGAACAAGAAAATTCTTACAATAATCAAAATATATGTCATTTTGTGATATAACTCTGACTAAATATATGTGTTTCCTTTGTGTAACTTAATTATTTAGAGATGTATTAGAGCTTACAGTTACAAACATTTAAATTGTCCTATATGGACTTGACAACCTCCAAGACTAATATCATATCTTACCACAAAATTATATATATATATATATATATATATATTAGTCTTGATGGGTGTGATGGTGCATGACTTTTAATCCCAGCACTCAGGAGGCAGAGGTAGGAGGATCACTGTGAGTTCAAGGCCACCCTAAGACTACATAGAGAATTCTGGGTCAACCTGAACTACAGTGAGACTTTACCTTGAAAAAACAATATACATATATACTGTTTTGAGAAACTTGAATTTTAAAAAATGAGTTCATATTATCATTCTATGACTCAAATTACTGTTGATTAAATTTAAATTGATACCATATGCAGAATAAGAGTACAGGCTAATGTGGCTTACTTATTCAAATACCTCACTCTATATGTGATTCTTTATATGTGGTTTACTGTAATTATTTATTATTAAAGAGTTAAACTATATAAATCAGATTTTCAGTCTCATAATAGTGATATCTTATTCTTAAATATAAGTATCAATATTATCAAGTCTATTTTGTAAGACTAATATAATTAGCAAATATTAAGATTTACTTACACAGGTCTACAGAGATCGCCGTGCTTGTATTCTCAGTACTGGAGAGATGGAGACAGATGAATCCCTGGGGCTGACTAGCCAGCCAACTAATGTGATTCTTAAGGTCCAGGCCAGTAAAACATCTATCTCAAATACAGTCTCAAATACAGGTGGGTGGCATCTGAATACCAAGATTCACTTTTGGCTACAACACTAGATATAAGTGTGTACCTTTAAGTGTAGGAACACAGGAATATATGGTGTGATGTTTTGAATCAGCTGTCTCCCATAAATTTAGGTGTTCAGCATGCTTGCTCCTGGGCTGGTGGCAATTTGGGATATTGGCCTTTGTTAGAAGAAGTGTGTTTCTAGAAGCGGATATTGAGGTTTATTAGCTCTAGCTTGTCAGTGTCAGTTTGGCTCACTCTCCTGAAGTTGTCCACTTGGTGTTGGCAAGGAGGTGATTCTCAACCTCTACTCCACCATTTTACCTGCAATCATGAAGCTTCCCTTAGAGACTATAAGCCAAAATAAATCTTTCATTCCCATCAGCTACTTTTGGTCATGTTCTTTTTGTTTGTTTTTTCAAGGTAAGGTCTTATTCTAGACCAAACTGACCTGGAATTCACTTTGTAGTTCCAGGCTGGTCTCAAACTCACAGTTATTATTCTATCTCTGCTTCCTGAGTGCTGGGATTAAAGGTGTATGCTACCACACTAGGCTTTGGTCAGGTTCTCTATCCCAGCCATCAGAAAGTAGCTGCAACACACTGATACACACATATATATACAAATAGAAATGTACAACAATTTACTTATACTACATGGTATGATTTTTGTATGGAAATAGCTAAGACATATTATTTAGTTACATTAGTGTATTTGTATCATAATACATATCAGTTGGACTTGGTAGCTCCTGCTTGTCTTAGCACTCTGACTACTGAGTCAAGAGGATTGTCATGAGTGAGAGATGACCCAGAGTCACACAGTGTGTTCCAAACCAGCTTGGACTACAGAAGGAAACCCTAAGGATAGGATTGAGTAGATAAAGCACTTGCTGTGTAAGTGTGAAAGCCTGAGTTCAGATCCTCAACACCCATGTGAATGCTAGGCAGGCATGATGGTCTACCTGATATCCCACTGCTGGGGAGGGAGAGAAATTCAGTATATCATTTTCAACTTATAAGAGGGTATTCTTTAATGTAATACAAATATCTGCTTCAAAACAAATACATTTGCCAGTATATGTTTGAGTAGGTGGTTGGGTGGGAATTGAGGGCTTGGTTTGTGATTAACTCTATGAAAGCAGAAAAACATAAGTTTTTTTTTTCATAACAGATGACATAGGGACTTTCATGTATTGATATTGTGGAAGCATTTACTGAATAAGGCTTATTATTTAGTTGTAGTTATAAATGGACTCTTCACAAAATTGTAAAAACAGCAAAACAGAATTTATCTTCAATGAATAATTGATATTACCATGAAGTTGAGACTGCAGAGATGAGCTGAAAGAAATATGTCATGAGTGGTTATCATTCAGATGAAGCCAACAGGAAATTCAAAGCTAAGAACTAGAGAGGCCCGTTTGAGAAGAAACACTGCCATGAACAGCCCAGCAGGAAGAAAACAATCAGCAAATGGAATGTGAGAAGAAATTGTCGAGATGAAGACAAGATGAAAGAAAAGTGTGACTCTTCAAATCCTTTGAAATCTAAACAATACTAATAAATGCAATGGAGACAGTGCTAGCAAAAATTCAAAAGGAGAAAATGCTAGCAGAAGTGTAAATGGAAGTGTAGAATGAAGAACTAATTGCAATGCCTAGGGTCAACACTTAAAAGTAAGAAAACAGAAAAATTATAGAATATTAATATACGTGTCTGTCCTTTCTAAATATACTTTTATTCTTAATTAAAAGGAAGCTAACCAGTCTTCCAGTAGCAGATATGCATCCTCTCTTGTAGAACATGTCTCACATACAGTCAGAAAGCAATTGACTACCCCATAATATTCATGCACTATTGCGTCAGTGGGCATATCTTGCCTGACACATCTGTTGTGAGGCACAGAGATCATAGCTGGGTAAGATTATTATTGATGACTTTTCTTCTCCACCAACCTGTAAAGCTTCCTCAAGTGGGTCTATAGCAACTAGTAGAGCAGGGAGGAAGCTACTAGCTCAGTTCCAGTTTGATTTCTCTGTGTCTTGCAAACTAAACCCATGGTTGGTGTCTCAGAAATAGGGAATTACCATCTAATTTTGTGTACAAACAAGAACCCTCTACAAATGCTTAAGGAAGAAACTCTAATAAAATTTGTTGAGACATACTATGCATACACATATACACACACAAGCACACATGCATACACACACACAGGAGGACACAGACATGAATGGAACTACTTGGGAAGAATGAGTTTTGTGAGAGTGGGAGAGAAAAGAGAGAAAAATGTAAGGTAAATATGATCAAAATACATTATAAATATTGAAATTAAAATATAGAAAATATTTTTATTAAAATTTTTATTTATTTATTTAAGAGTGGGAGGGAGGAAGGAAGAGAGAGAGACAGATGAGGGAGAGAGAATGCAGGTGCCAGCCCCTCAGTCACTGTAAAGAATCTCCAGATGCATGTGCCACTTTGTGCATCAGGCGTAAGTGGGTACTGGGAAATTGAATCTAGGTCCTTCAGCTTCACAGGCAAGTGCCTTAACCTCTAAGCTACCTCTCAAGCCTAAACAGTAATTTCTTAAACTTTTATTTTATTTATTTATTTGAGACAGAGAGAGAGGCAGAGAGAGAGAGAGAGAGAGAGAGAGACAGAGAGAGAGAGAGAGAGAGAGAGAAAGAGAGAGAGAATGGGCACGCCAGGGCCTCTAGCCACTGCAAAAGAACTCTAATCGCATGTGCCCCCTTGTGCATTTGGCTTACATGGGTCCTGGAGAATTGAACCGAGTTATTTTGGCTTTTCAGGCAAAGGCCTTAAGTGCTATGCCATCTCTCCAGCCCCAATAATTTTTTAAATAAGTTAAAATATCTCAATCATACAATTAAAACTAACTGTGTTAACTGGTATCAATAGTTGTATACAAATATTCTACTGGTGTCTCTCGTCTCAGATTTTTATCACACAAGATGAGTATTTTCCTCTCTACTGCTTTAGAAAATGGACTTTGAGAGACTCACACCACAGGAAGAACAGATATCTTCAAAACCAAGCAAAACCAGCCACAGCCCTTGTATCAGAATCTTGTGCAGGTGCTCTATTTCTATTTGAAATAAACATAAAGCCAGAAGTTCTGATTTCATTGTACTTGTTTGGCAAGTTTCTGTGACAAAAACAACATGAGGTGAAACATCAGAGTAAGTATCCTCATGGATAAAAGTAGAATAATAGATAATAAATAATTAAAATACTTGTAATTTTGAGATGAGGTTCTCAAATAAAATTTTCAGGAATTAAAAGATAAAGATACAAAAGCTTCTTGAGAAAAGAAGCCCATAAATCAAAAGTATTCTAAGCATAACACATTTTATTAAACGTATAAAATTCAGATTTTTTTAAACATGGTGTTAATTGGGTCACTTCACGCCAGATAGTTTTAAAAAAGTCCCTTAGCTTTTAGCTAGGTGATAATTACATTGAATTTATAAAATGGAATGGCTGCATGGGCAGAAAATTCTTTGTACCTTGCTCGACAATACCTAAAAAGAAAGTAGGGAAGTATAATGATGGAGAACAGAATGAGGACAATGGAATTTATAAGGACACATGATTAGCATTATAACAGCCCTTTATTTGAAAAAATTGGTAGCTTTGTAGCAGGCTGATTATTACATTTTAATCATAGAGTTCCTTTTATTTCTCCGTGAACAAGAATTTTGATTGTGAGATTCTATTCTTCAGTATTAATTTGGTTTTTCCTTGAC
Source organism: Dipus sagitta (assembly GCA_036346955.1). Taxonomy (NCBI): domain Eukaryota; kingdom Metazoa; phylum Chordata; class Mammalia; order Rodentia; family Dipodidae; genus Dipus; species Dipus sagitta. The sequence continues at coordinate 85,345,948 of CM070771.1, read as the reverse complement.
CACTGAATTTTATTCTATTTATGACTCAATATGTATTTCTAAAGTTTTAATTTCTAAAAAACCTAGTTTTAATATTGAATGTGTTTTTTTTTATAATTCCACCTTGAATATCTCATTTTGCTAATTACAGTCATTATCTTTCTTTTGGGTGGCTTAGCTATCAATCATTTTTAATAGGCATTTTTCCTTCATCTTGCATAGTATCTCCTGTTTTACCACCATAATTATAAATATGCAGGAATATTGCTTCTAAAGAGCAACTTACTATATGTTAATACTCCAAAGAATTTTCCTCTGACTTTCCCAAACTTCTGAAAGAATGTCAGATAGTGAGGCCCCCAACCTGTGCCTTAGACACTCCTGATCATACCTACTACTACTGCCTTTCAAGACCTTTGCAAGCCCTGAGAGAGCAGGATTGAAGGATACCATAAGGCCTGCTATAATCACCACACATCAGCAGATTATTTTGTATAATAACCAAATACTACTCAGACTATGATAAGCATGTGATTCATTTAGAGTTCAAAGTTGATTTTGATTTTGACAACTTTTTCATTGTCTTTTCTTTTAAGAAAGAACAATTAAAACTTTATTTTATTAATCAGAAATTCAGGTGAATGCGTGACCTTGACAAAAATACTTTGGAAAGTAGAGGTAACATGTACAATCATTAAATAATTAAAAGGAGAAACTGTACATGTTTGGGAAATGCAAAGAAATATATATGTATATTTAGAAACTTCTGCATGCATACTTTACACACAATGTTGAAAGTGTGCTACAAAGCCCATTTTATGTGCTTAAATTTTTATACATGGGCTGGAGACAGGGCTTAGCAGTTAAGGCATTTGCCTGCAAAGCCAAAGGACCCCAGGTTCGATTCCCCAGGGCCCACATAAGCCACATGCACATGGTGGCATGTGCTTCTGGAATTCATTTACAGTGGCTGAAGGCCCTGGGGTGGCCATTCTCAGTCATTCTCTCTCTCTCTCTCTCTCTCTCTCTCTCTCTCTCTCTATCTATCTCTCAATCTCTTTCTCTCTCTTTCTCTCTGTCAGGTAAATAAAATAAAAAAATTAGACATAGTATAACATAGGCTGCCTGTATATTGTTGAACACACATTTTTCTCATACTTGCATGTGATTTTTTAATATGTCAAGAGGAATGTGGGACTATTTGAAACCTTGGCCTAAGTGTTGACTTGCAGTGCTGTAAGTACAGCTTGATGGACTATTCGGGTTCAGAGTTAAAAGACCTGAACACAGTAAGAGCTATGGACTGTGAAGTCTGGCTTATTATGGTGAGAAAGAGCTTTGTCTGGACTGGGCTGGGAGCAGTTTCTGTAGAAAGCTTGCTGTTATGCCCATGACCTGAGAAGTTGTGCAGGTTTGCTTTGTGTAGAAATGAACTTGTGTGAGCAGAGAGATATGACACAGAAAGAAAAATCTTTGGGTGAACTGCTACCCATTCAGCTGTAATTGAGAGATTACAACCTTTGAGATTGGGCTAACTGGCCTGCACCAGAGAAACAGGAAGAATGTACACTCTTTTGAAAGGGCCTGAGTGCTCAAGAAGTGTCCTGTTCCTTAAAGTCTGTTTTATTCCCCCTGGATTAACAAATTAGCACCCTACCCAGTATTGTGGAGTATAAGAAATGAAGGAAAGAGAGGGTCATTGAGTTTGCCACATGGTCTTCTGTTTTGGAAATGGCCATGGGAAATGTGAAGCAGGATTGCCTGCATGGAGACCCAGTGTAGCCCTGAGGATGAACCATGGATTGCAGTGGAGACCCAGTGGAGATGCCAGGACTTTGTGATGGCTGCTGAGTAAAGCTTCTGGCCTCTGATGAAGTTTTCTGGGACTGTGAGTAGCCTAGCTGGAGGGGTGGAATTGGAACTCCAGTGACTTGTTGCTGGTTAGAATTATCGGACTTGGAGACTTGTCACTGGCTAGAGTTGTTGGACTTGGAGCTACAGAGTTTAGTGTTTGCCCTGTTTAAATCATGTATTGCTTGAGTATTTCTTTAGTATGCCCAATGCCATCTTTTGCACTGTGAATGTTTATTCTGTGCCATTATTGGTATTTTGAGGTTATTTTGTGGTATTATGGCTCAGTTAAAAGATCTTAGACTATGGGGATGTTTAAATATCATTGGAATTGATGAAAACTATGGGGACTTTTAAAGTTGGATGAATGCATTGCATTCTATATCATGTATGGTTATCAGTTTATGGTGGCTGGGGCAGAATGCAGTGGTTTGATTCAGGTGTCCCCCATAAATTTAGGTGTGCTGAATGGTAGGTTCCCAGCTGAGAGAGATTTGGAAATTAATACCTCCTGGAGGCAGTTTATTGTTGGGGGCCGGCTTATGGGTGTTATAGACAGTTTCCTCATGCCTGTGTTTGGCATAATCTCCTCTTCCTGTTGTCTAACTTATGTGGGCTAGGGTTAATGCCCACCCTCTGCTCATGCCATCATTTTCCCTGCCATCATGGAACTTCCTCATGTGCCTGTAAGCCAAATTAAACCTCTTTTTCCCACAAGCTTCTGTTGGTTGGATGATTTCTACCAGCAATGTGAACCTGACTGCAACAAGCTCTTATTAGTTTATTTTTTACAAATTGTTGTTTGTCTCCTATCAGTCTTACTTTATAAAGGAAGTGTTTTCTTATAAGAAGAAATGCATACTCTATTCAAGAACGCAGTTTTATCTACAAATTCAGTTACTCACTGGAAATCTTGGAATGCATCCCTTGTGGATAAGGGAAGGACCATGTATGTATTTAAAAAATTATATAATATATACATATATTACTACATGTATTACAACCCCATGAGAATTTCTTTTTCTAAGTAAATACTAGTCTTTATTTTCCTATTTGACAAGTCTTTCCTGCCAGTAATTACAATGGTGAGAGACTCCAAAACTAGCTAAGCAATTAAATAAATAGGTAAATAAACATAAATAAATATTTTTAAATTTATTTATTTATTTGACAGAAAGAGGAAGGGAGGGAGGGGGAGAGAGAGACAGAGAGAATTGGCTCACCAGGGCCTCCAGCCACTGCAAACAAACTCCAGATGTGTGTGCCCCCTTGTGCATCTGGCTAACATGGGTCCTGGGAAATCAAACCAGGGTCCTTTGGCTTTGTAGACAAATGCCTTAACTGCTAAGCCATCCCTCCAGCCTTAAATATTATATTTAAAAAATCAGTGCTAGTAACTTCCTTCTATAGGAACCTCCTTCCATCTCCACTGCCTGGGAACAGGTGATCTTGCTATCAAAGTAAACACTTTGCAGTCAGCTACTCTACTCTACATGCCAGCTGCTCATTGAATTTTTGTTAGCATCTAAAAAACAATATGACATTTTCTGCACTAATTTCATTATGAAGATTCACTCTACTACTTTAGCCAAAGTCTGAGGCAGATACTTTACATTATAAACAAAGCAGTTCCAATATTGGCCACAGGGTGCCATTAGAAGAAGTTTTTAGAAAAGTGTTATGTTTTCAAGGGAAATTCTATGTAATAAAAATATACTAAAAGTTATCATGAATTAAAAGCAAAATCTAATTGCATATAAATCATACAAATTTTATAATTTAAATTTTAATTATGATAATCTGGACAACCAGATCACTGCTACAGTATAAATTTATAAAATGGTTAAATTTATTCCAATGAGACTATAGTTTTCAACACTTGTATGTCAAAATATTGTGAATTCTATTAAAATGCTTATGATAGTAAATGATTATGATATTGTATACAAATAAATTTGAATCATATTTTAAGAAATTTCCTACTTATTTTGCTGGATAGTGCCAAAATTAACATATTTTAAGAAAATTACTTAGTCTGCTATCTACTAGAAAAATAGTGTATGAGAAATATGTTACATATATCTACATGCCTCTTCCTCTGCCATGCTCCTAGCCCTGGAAGATGTGATAGAGGTGACTCATATCATGCTTCTCATCATTGTAATGGATATTGGGTCTTCCCAGTATTTGCTACCATTGCTGAATAAAACTCCATGTTATTATTTTATTTGTCTTATTTTTAATAATTGTTAAATAATTTTTTTAATTATTTTATTTATTTTCTACTTCATTTTTTATTGACAACTTCCATAATTATAGGCAATAACCCATGGTAATTCCCTCCCTTCCCCCACTTTCCCCTTTGCAACTCCACTCTCCATCATATCCCCTCCACCTCTCAATCAATCTCTCTTTTATTTTGATGTCATGATCTTTTTGACCTATTATGATGGTCTTGTGTAGGTAGTGTCAGGCACTGCAAGGTCATGAATATCCAGGTCATTTTGTTTCTGGATGATCACATGTTAAAGAGTCCTACCATTCCTTTGGCTCTTACATGCTTTCAACCTCATTTTCCAGAATGGACCATGAGCCTTGGAAGGTGTGATAGAGATATTTCAGTGCTGAGCACTCCTCTGTCACTTCTTCTCAGCACCATGGTGCCTTCTGAGTCATCCTAATGTTACTGCAATCTGACAAGAGAAGCTTCTCTAACCAAAAGTGAAAGTGGCATTGATATATGTGTATGGACATTAAGATAAATGCTTACCAGGCAGTTTGATAAGCATAGTATATACACTTAAAATAACTATTTGAAATTAGTCAATAATGACAGAGTTTTAGTGAAATTATGACTTTACATTGATCAGTACCCTATTCCAAATTGAGGAATTTTATTTGCTTAAATGTTTCACTGCTTGCACAAAGCTCAAAAGTAGTGGTAAAGTGCTTGAGTGATCTAAAAATAGAATGTTCATAGAACAAAGTGACAGTCCAGAAGTAGAAATTGTATGTTATGATTTCCCAATACATACTTGATCAATATCATGTCCGTGGCATGATAAATTTGTTTAAGATTTAACTTTTATGTGATGCTGGGGAATGAACCTATGACCTTGTGCATAGTAGGCAAGCTATCTACCCTCAAACCACAGCACCAGCAATGTTTTAGATTAACTTTTATGTAAGCCAATGCTTTTCTTTGGAAATGGTATTCACTTATAGAAATATTTGGAAATTTTCAGATTCATACCTTTTTGTTTTCTTTAGATGTTTTATGTTAGATTGCACATGCTATTTAATAATTCAAATTACATAGAATAAGACAAAGTTTATTATTTAGAAATACTTTCAGTGTTTTCTAAATAATAGCACCATTGAGAAAATTTCATACTACTGACAAATACATAGTGCCTTAAAGATAATGCTTCTTTTTCTAAACATTTTATTTTTTTATTAATTACTTTTGTACTCAGCAAATAGAGTCAATTTGGTACCACTGTTATGCTCATCCATGCCCTACCCTCTCCCCCTAGCCCCTCCTTGTGGAGGTATATGGGTCATGCATTCTGGAGTTAGCCCACAGTTATGGGTAGGATAAATGTCTCTGCATGTCATGACCCAACGTGTGTCTCTGACATTCTTTCCACCTACTCTTCAGCAAAATTTCCCTGAGTCATGTTGGGTTCATGTTTGGTCTGATTCAATGATGAGGTGTAGGGGACCTCTGGGTCTCTGGATACCTGATTTGGTAGGCATTGATTTTTCTCTGTGTTGATCTCCTTCACCCTTGTGCTGGTACCCAGTTCACCAAGAAAACAGTACCCTTGCTCAGTTCACCAATTTTTCTTAGTTTCAGCCAGGGCCCTTTTGAGGTATGATGGGGTGGTTCTCTCCTTAGGATCTGTGTCTATCTGAAAAAGAGAAGTAGATTCTCCAATGGAGAGTAAAGTTAGCACCAGACAAATGAGATAACCCTTACTTTTTTTTTTTTATAGAGAATTTAATAGGTGTAGGCCCTCTTGTAGCCCACGATTGATGGTAGCTTGATATTGGCAAGTGGGCTCATGTTTGGATATGGTTCTGACTTGTTTCCCAGCTCCAGCTGTGAGTCCCGTACCACTGAGGGGATCAGTTAGCCAAATCAAGAGCAGTTGGTTTCCCACCATGGCTGTGCACCATTATTGCACTTGAGTGAGCAACATGACAGGTTATTTGCTGCTAATTAGGTGAGGCCATGAGTTGCTTGGACAAATATTGGTCATTTTCCCCCAGTCGCCCATGGAGCACCTTCTGGCACTAGACGTGCTGACTGTCTGGGGACTGACTCTCTTCCAGTTTTCAGCCATATCATTCCATTTTATGTGTCAACCACATATGGTGTCTTAAGCAGTAGGGTCTTGCCACTAACCTTTGGTGGGTCATCAAGTACTCTGACAGAAATCTGTCTTTTAGGAAACCTTGCAGGTCTCTCTGATCAAAAGTTCATTGTGGATGATAGCCACATGCTGGTACTGGGAGTTACAGGTCAGTGCCCACTAAGAAAAGGAAGAAAAAGATAACTAATATAAAAGAGTTACAGAGAAGAGAGAGAGAGAGAGAGAGCAGCTATAGAAGATTAAGGTCAGTCTTCATCATACCCTCTCCAGTGTGTTGTGGCTCAGGTGTTCCCTCTAAGGGCCTGGTGAAGCTTCAGCCATTTGGTCTGCCTTTTTGGGATGTAGAATTTTATGGTAGCATTGCCATTTGGGTCTAGATTTGTGTTTCCAACTCCCTCCGTTGCCCTCCCCCATCCCCCCTTCCCCACTCATCCTATTGTCTATTACACAAGATGCTTGCTGGGTGTGTAAGGCATCTTAGGTAGATTAAGGTTAAGTGCTGTAGATGAGTGAGACTATGTGGTGATTTTTTTTCTGTGATTGGGTAAGTTCACTGAGAATGATCTGTGATAATGTTTCTTAATAGTGCATAGGATGAAAAATTGTGATACACAAAATCATTCAGATTTCAGTTTATATCATTAGAAAACTCAGAAAATATTTTAAAGTTTCCACACATGATTTTATGGCATATTACACAAATTCTGAATTTCTATATAGTTAAATAAAAATTCAGTTTAGTATATTTTCTAATTTACTTTTCAATTATGGCAAACAAGGACATTTATATTTTTGAGTCAGAAAAGGGACTACTAAAAACTACTAAATATATGTGATGGAACACTGTCTTCCATGGATGACTTGGCTATGGCCTTCTTGAACTATCAATAAGCTATGATTACCTGTACAAGACTGAGTCCATAAACTTTTATTCTTATACTTCAAATCATTTTTAATTGTGAATAATGACATAGTTTTAGTGAAAATTTGCCTTTATATTGACTAGTACCCTATTCCAAAGTGAGGAGATATGGAGGAGCTCATAGGGCTATACCTCTACCAAGGATTTATAAACCCTCTCTGGAGGTTAAGAAAGAGGCTCAGAGGCTCCATATCTCCCTGAGAATGTGTAAATGATTATATGTTTGCTCAGAAAGAAACTTTTTGTTCTTCAGGTGTGTAACCTACTTTATATTGCCCATGCTCTTACAAATAACAGTTCATCCATGTTCTTGGAAGTAACTCCAATTAAACACTCTGGTTCACCAAGCTTCACAGGTGAAATTGTACCTTTGGTTCTCTCCTTGGTGCCCTATTGGGGATGAACAGACATTTTTACCCATAGAAAAAGTTCACATAATACATAATTCAGTATTATGCTAAATATTAATATAAATGTAAGTTGAGGGGAAATCAGCTAATCATAGAGTAGATGGACTTGAGGAAAAGGTGGAAATGTACAAAGAAATTAAGATTATGTGGTATGAGTAGAAATATACCAAATGTGAAATGTTATCACTGCAGTGTCTATGAACAAGCAAATGTGGTGTGGAAATTATGATCCATAAGCACAAGATACTACATTTTGGGACGAATGTTCTAGGAAAATTCTAAATTACTTCAGAAGGTTGATAATGGGTCAATATAGAAAATGAAATGGGGAAATAAAAAGAGCAGTACAAAATAAAATTAAAAAATGGATTCATGGCCAGTTCTGTGGCCAACATCTGTCCAAGCAATTCAAAGTCTAAGCGACTCTGAAGCAAACAACGTGACATGATGCTCACACAAGTGCAATAGTGACACACAGCCATGGTGAGTAAGCAACTGCTCTTGGATTAGCTAAGAGATCCACTCAGTGGAAAGGAAACCATATCTGGAAATGGAAAACAAGTCAGAATCATATCCAGATAATGATTCTGCTTTCTATTGTCAAGATCCCACTAACTTTAGACTATAAGAGTGTCTAAACCCTTTTGATTCTCTCTAAATTAATAATGATTATCACACTTAACCAGGTCTGAATCCACTCTCTGTTGGAGAATCTGCTTCTCTTTATCAGATGGGAACTGGACCTGAGGAGATAAATGACCCAACACACTCCACCCTAGCCCCAGCTGAAACCACACAGGAATTGTGGAAATGAGCAAGAGTGCTGCTTTCTTAGTTAAGGTGATATGAACACGAGGGTGATGGAGAAAGATACTGAGGACACTCATCAGCTACCAAAGCAGAGATTCAGATTCTCCTAAGTACCCATCACTGAAGGACACTTAAAATGCTCCCAGCATGGCCCAGAGAATTTTGCAGAAGAGGGGCAGAAAGATTGTTAGAGGCACAAGTTGGGACATTTTTCAGAGACATTGCTTCCCCCTCCCCCCCCTACAATGCATGACCCACAATCCCTATAGGGTTAATTTATATCCCCAATGGGAAAGGCCTCTTCATAAAAGGGCAGAGAGGAGGGAAAGGGTGGTACCAACATGTGATGTTTACATACAAAATATGTCCATACCTAATAATAAAAATAAATAAGTGGATTCATGGTTGAGAATACCTATAAATATAGAGTGTAGTTAGCTCATTAAAATATTAATGAAAGCCAGGTTTGGTGCTGCACACCCTTAATCCTGGCACTCAGGAGGCAGACGTAGGAGGATTGCAGTGAGTTTGAGGCCACCCTGAGATTACATAGTGAATTCCAGGTCAGCCTGAGATAGAGAGAGACCCTACCTTAAAACAAATTAATAAAATTGAAAATAACTTAATGAATGAAATAATTAGAATTCTAAGTTATATTGAGAATGTCATTGTCACGAGACATTTTATTCATATTAGAAGCTATATAAAATAGCATAACACTTTAACCAAAATGTCAAGCAAGCAACAACCACAAAAATAGATGAATATCAGCATGGACTAAGATATAGCTAAAGGCATGTGTATTTGTTTATAAATTTGAGGACCTGACAGTGTCAACACTGGTTTATCACATTATACATGATCCAGCCATTTCATTCTTAGGTACAGACCAATAAATAGTATGCATTTGACTATAAAGATGGCAATTAAACATATATAGACTTAAAATAAGCTGGGGAGATGGCTCTGCAGTTGTGGCACTTGCCTACAAACCCTAGTGCCCTGGGTTTGGTACCCCAATGTATTAGTCAGGGTTCTCTAGAGGAACAGAACTGCTAGAATGAATTATTTTAAAAGGGGATTTATTGGATCAGCTTACAGTAGTTCAATAGCAGTTGCAGGCCCGAGAATCACCGAACATGGTAGTTGCTCAGTCCTCATGGCCAGATGCCTCAGCAGTCCCGACCTGGCACTGCAGATCTTGCTGGAAAGCCTGGAGGCTTCCTGAGGAACCGCTGGGTTTCGATCCACGGGGTCTTCAGTTGATGCTGGTCTTTCATCCACACTGGTCTTCAATCCACGCTGGAAGGTAGCAAGCAGCTCCGGCAGCCAAATGGATGGAAGGAAGGAAGGAAGGAAGGAAGGAAGGAAGGAAGGAAGGAAGGAAGGGACTCTTTTTACCCAGAGCTTCCTTGTATCAAGTCCCCCTCTAGGCGGTGCCGCCCATTCTGGGGGAAGGGCTCACCGTGGGGGAAAGACTTCCTCCTTTAGTTGATCCTTCCTAGAAGCAACCTAGGGATTACTAAACAGATCAAGTTGACAGCACCTTAACTATCACAAGTCCACCCCTTGTCAACTTGGCATCAAATCATGTCTCCTTACATCATACTTAATTTTCAAATGAAAACAGTAACAAGCTCATAATTGCGCCTAACATGGCATAACTATCCCACGTACAACCGGAACCGCAAAATCTTCCCCCCAACACAAAGCTTAGTCTCTAATATAATGGGTCTAATATAAATTCAACAGTTAGCTAATGATATAATCTTAATATTCTGTACTGTTACAGTCTGGTTCGCCTTGTTGGTAGAAATCACCCAACCAAGAGCAGCTTCTGGGAAAAAGAGATTTATTTTGGCTCACAATCTCGAGGGGAAGCTCCATGATGGCAGGGGAAAATCATGGCATGAGCAGAGGGTGGACATCACCCCCTGGTCAACTCAAGGTGGACCATAGCAACAGGAAAGTGTGCCAAACACTGGCATGGGGAAACTGGCTATAACACCCATAAGCCCGCCCCCAACAATACACTCCCTCCAGGAGGCATTGATTCCCAAATATCCATCAGCTGGGAACCTAGCATTCAGAACACCTAAGTTTATGGGGGACACCTGAATCAAACCACCACACCCAGTAACCATGCAAAGCCAGATGCCTAAGGTGGTGCATGCATCTGGAGTTCATTTGCAATGGCTAGGGGCCCTGGCATGCCCACGTTCTCTCTCTCTCTTTCTTTCTTTCTATCTCCTTGCAAATGAATAGATAAAAAAAATTTAAAAAACAAACTGAAAACTTACAAAGTGATCAATGCTTCAGAAAAAGGTAAATTCTTTTTTTGTGTGTGTTAGGTATTCAGTTATGTATTTTCTTTTTTTTTCATTTTTATTTTTTATTTTATTTTTTTACAGTCAGTTTGGTACCATTATTAGGCTCATCCATGACCTACCCCCTCCCCTTGGCCCCTCCTTGTTGAGGTATATGGGTCATGCATTGTGGAGTTAGCCCACAGTTATGGGTAAGCTAAATGTCTCTGCATATCATGACCCAACATGTGGCTCTGACATTCTTTCCGCCCCCTCTTCCGCAAAATTTCCCTGAGCCATGTTGGGTCTGCTTCAGTGATGAGGTGTTGGGGGCCTCTGGGTCTCTGATTTGGTAGGAGTTGATTTTTCTCTGTGCTGATCTCCTTCCCCCTTGTGCTGGTATCTGGTTCATCAGGAAAACAGCAAAAATAGAATAAAAAAGTGAGCATATACTAAATTAAACAACATAAAATTCTCATACATATTATACGAGGGAACAAAAATAGGCCTTAAAGAATGCAGTCTGTCTTAGTCCATGCAAATGATATTCCTAAATAGTAGTCTTGAAAATATTCTAGAAATGCCATAGAAAATGGAGCTAAGTTCAAAGACAAGATCTCTGGAAATGAATTACTGCACCTAGCATTTGTCATAAGTAAAAGTTGACTTGCCAACAGGAATATCCAGCAGTCATAAAAAAATGATACATAAGTTTAGAAATAATACTAACAATGCCAGGATGAAAGGGTGATGGGTTATTAACTTTTCTAATAGAAAATGACAGTGACATGAATAAGATTTATTATGTTAGTCAAATTAAAAATGTGTGTCATGAATACAAAATTTTAACTGTCAATACCCACACAGCAAACCTTATTAAATGGTGTGTCATTGTAGATGATATAAATGAGAAGATAATGAAGCGCATCTCTTGAAATGTGTTCAGTAGAATTAGTTCTGAAAAGTCAGGAAGTTCTTTAAAACTAAGAAAGTAACATCCCAGCTTAATAAACACATTTAAAATTGTATAGTTTAAAACATGAAAATGATTCAAATGATTCCATTACTGGACAAAAAACTAATATTTATATCTTCTTTTGCAATAATAGTATAAATATTTAAAATAGGTTCCTTAAATGTCAATAAAGCTATAGAATGTCTTTTGTCCTCAACCAAGAAGTATTTACGAATTTATAATTGACATAGAAAGAACAATCTAGATATTTAAAAACTGAAACTTTTTTATCTGTTCTGTTTATTCATGGTCACTGGGCAGACAGAAAAAGACCAACAAAGCTTAAAAGTGAAGGAGAGAGAGAGAGAGAGAGAGAGAGAGAGACCTTTTACAATACAAGCAGGAAGCAAAATAGATGAAGGAAGACACTAAGTGTAATAAAAATAATAAAACCTATGGGCTGGAGAGATGGCTTAGCGGTTAAGCGCTTGCCTGTGAAGCCTAAGGACCCCGGTTAGAGGCTCAATTCCCCAGGACCCACGTTAGACAGATGCACAAGGGGCGCACCTGTCTGGAGTTCGTTTGCAGTGGCTGGAAGCCCTGGGGCGCCCACTCTCTCTCTCCCTCTGTGCCTCTTTCTCTCTGTCTGTCACTCTCAAATAAATAAATAAAAATGAATAAAAAATAATAAAAAATAAAAAAAGGAGACAAGGCATTGCATTAGCATTTTGAATATGTACAGCATGTATTGTTGTAGCCTGTATCATTCCCTCACAACATACACACACACACACACACACACACACACACACACACACACAAAATCTACCATGGAACACATACCAATGAAGTACATTTCTTATGTGATGATTGTCTTTATTTTTATATAAAATTGGAAAGCAATGTTAATAATTATGTAAAAATACCTGGTTTATTTCTAATATATTTTAAGTTTGATGAACTTTATTGAACCTCAGATTTATTGAAAGAATATATTGTTTATTTTTATCAAAAGGCTTGAAATGATTCAAATATTATTAAATTTCATTATAAGAAGATTGTATTATTTTTTCCTTAAGTTGTTGTGTCAAAAACATAGAATGCTACAAAGGGATTACTTCTTCCTAATTAATAAAACTATTAATTTGATTCACATCTTTTGGCCAAGAATACTGAGTGAAATATCAAACCTTTTACAAACATGTTAAAATTCACTTGAGTATCCTCTGGGTATCCATACAAAACATCTTATTAATAATAATAATAAACAAAATAAATCAGTTGACAGAATTCTAATCTCACATATAGATTAATTGTTGTTGTTGAATAAAAATTAATCACCAGTACAACATAGGAATGGAAAAATATGAATTTTTTATTCCACTTAAAATCAGAAAGTCTATTACAGAATCAAACAGCTCTCCTCTATTTGAAAGAATCCAGAAAAAATCTGAATTGCTAAATGAAGAAGTATCATTCATGCAAATCGCCTGTTGTAGGAATAAAGGTACTTTCTGCCTTTCTGCAGATAGTAAAGGATTTTCTGTTCAATATTTCATAACATAAAGTTGATTCCATTAGTGACTCTTGTCAGAACATTAAGGCATTTAAGTTTATCTAGATTATGAATATTGTGTTCAAGATACAAGATCGTCAATTTGGGACTGTCACACTGGAATTGTAAAAAATATCTTTCTAGAAGAAATGAGAAATCATATGAAATTAAAATTCAACAAGTTAAAAAATTTAGAATGAATTGTTAGCCAAAGAAACTCAAATAAAAATCATTTCATAAAAAGTAGATTCAGTCTTGTCAAATGGAAAAAAAACAGCAGAAACTAAAACCATAAAAATATATTATCTAAATATATTATCTCTTTTGAAATGAAATAATTCCCTAACATAAACAAAGATAAAAATCTGATGCTTGATATGTTACTCATATTTGTCTTATATCTTTTTAAATAAAACTAATGTTATGATTTTCCTCCAACTCTATGGTCCCTGTGATTGCTGTCAGAAAAAGTCAGTGAAACATTCAAAAAGTCATGTAGGAGGTGGTAAGTTTTATTACCAGGGAGAGTGATGCACTCTCAAGTGTGATAATGGGCAATGACAGAAGAGATTATTGTGTCAGCCTGAGGCAGGGTACAAGGATAGAAAGGGAAAATGATAGGGACATGAAAGCAGAAAGGAGCCCCTCTCTTAGGAGTTTGTTTGAAGCCTCTCTTCAGCAGACAAGCAAGAAATCCGACACAATTAGCCAAGGTTTATGGCCATGCACTCTTACCAGCAGTAAACCTGAAATTTTCTAGGAATATTATGAGAAACACCATTTACAGGTAAAGGACATTGTGTATAACCCTTCTGGCTTCTGGATTTACTTTTTCAGATTATAGTTCTACCTAAAGCATATCCAAAACTACTTTATAGTTCTTGTAACAAAAATAGAGAAAAGAGGGTTGGAAATGTATCTTAGCATTACAAGGTTTTAGCCTAAAGAGAAAGGAGAGCTAATACTTTTAAAAGCGGGACCCGGACCAACTGGACATGGTGGCACATGCCCTTAAACCTTTAATCCCTGCACAAGGAGGGTTGAGGTAGGCGGAGCTATGCTGCCCTGAGACTACATAGTAAATTCCAGCTCAGCCTGGCCTAGAGTGAGACCCTACCTTGAAAAAACAAACAACAACAACAAAGAACAACAACAAAAAGAAAAGAAAAGAAAAAAAAGCAGGACAAAAATAATAGGAAACATGAAACAATTTTTCTTCCTTTTAAGGCACACAGTCATGTTTGTATGTGTGTTCATATATGTGCAAGGTACACGTGTGTGTGTAGGCTTACATGTGTATGTGTACATATGTGTGTGGAGGCCATAGAGCTATATGCGATATGTCTCTCAATTGCTTCTCACCATATGTTTGAGACAGGGTACTTATTGAACTCAGAGCTCAGAAATTACCATAGACTACCTAGCCAGAAAGCCTCAGGAATTCTCCACTCTCCATCTACCAGCACTGGGATCAAGGCATGCACTGGGCATTTTACACAGATATTTGGCATGAAACCTAGGTCCTCATGCATACTTGCCAAGTGCTAAAGCAATTGAGCTAACTGCCAAGCCCAGAAATCTAATTTCTTTGAATTTGAAGCATTATACATCAATTATGAATGCACTATAATTACATGTAAATCTTTTCTTATATTTATTTTTCCATAAACTTAAGTAATTTATTTTTGTATTCTAGAAAATTAAGGATAATGTTCATAGATGTAATCATTGTATATTTGTTAAAAATATATCTGAAGGGGCTGCAGAGATGGATTATTGGTTAAGGCATTTGTCTGCAAAGCCAAAGGACCCAGGTTCAATTCCCTAGGACCCACGTAAGCCAGATGCACAAGGGGCCCATGTGTCTGGAGTTTGTTTGCCCTGGCATGCCCATTCTCTCTCTGTCAGTCCCTCTTTGTCTCTCTTACTCTCTGCTTGCAAATATATAAATAAAATTATATATATATATATATGTGTGTGTGTGTGTGTGTGTGTGTGTATACACATATATGTATCTGAAAACCGTAAACAATGAGAAATTCTAATATTTTTAAGTAGTTCAGACACACATAACTTTATAACACATATATTAAAAGAATACTCACAAAAATAGATAATGATTCTAATGATCAAATGCACAAAACCCTTCAATCTAGCACTGCCTTGTGAATAATACTAGTTTGATCTTGACAATTTTAAAATATACATACATACCAAATAAGATTTTAAGATATCTAATTTCAAAATACCATTGAGAAAAAAAGTCATTTATTATAATAATGCTTTGATTTTTAGTGTCAACTTAATAATGCCAGTAGTATTAGCCCAACTCAACATTGACAAATACACATAGATTTCATTTGAAACAAGTTTACGAAGTCATATAAAAGTATCTTTATATAAAAACCAGTCCTAAACTTAATATTCTTAATTTATATTTTATGTTTGCATAACTGTGATGTTGTGAACCCTTACATGCCATGTTTAAACTTGATAACCTGTTAGTGGCACTGTTAGGGAATATCATGGAAACATCCCTAGATTGAACTATACTACTGAAGAGCATGCCAACTTCTTCCTCAGCAACTATTAGCTATCATTAACTACTCTGGCAAATGTGAAGTCTTATGTGCCCTTCCACTCTCCATGATAAATTCAGACCAATATATTTTAAATACTTGTGATAATTTTCATATATTCACATAGTGTCTATTATCATATTCCCCTCCTGTCACCTCCTTTTGTCCACTTACCTTGACTCCTTCATCTTTCCAACTAGTGGCTCTGCTATTTCATACCTTTTTTGTTTTGGCCTTCCTCTCCACCATGAAGTACAGGAAGATGATGAACCTATTATGGTGCAGGTCTTGCACAATAATTATAGTTATTGCGTGGTCATGAATGCTGAGGCCACTTCATGTCCAGAATACAACATTCTTTAGCAGTCTTGTCCTCCAGCTCTTGAATTCTTTCTATTCCTTCTTTTGCAATGTTTCATGAGTTTTGGAGGGTATGGTAGACATGTCTTATTTAGTGCTGAGCATGTAATTCTCACTTATTTTCAGTACCATGAAAAGATTTTGGTTTCCCTATTGTACACCACCAATAGAAGTAAATCTGTCCAAAGATGAGAGCTGTACTACTGTACGAGAATAATCAAATTAGAAGGCAATTTGAAAGGTACACCATATCCACCTAGCTGAGCAACACTAAAGCATTCCATCCTAGAACCTGTGATCTGGACATAGAATGTTTGTACTAGGCATGGATTCTTTCTTGTTTAGTGGCACTCAAATCAGAGAGAAATTGGCCAGCCAAAGTATTTTTAGGGTACATTATTTAGAGGTATTTTCATCATAAAGCATTTTTATGTCCCTACTTTCTGTTACCCTTGACTATTAAAACTAAGAAAGTTTTTTTTTTTTCTAAAATTGAAGTTATCTTTAGCAAAATATATGTAGCCAATACAAAATTTTGTATCATAACAAAAATTTTATCTTAGTTCCTCCATTAATGTTGTTTTACATAAATAAATTTTACTTTTAGTAAAGTATTTTAGTTGTTTATTAAATATATTATCTAAAGGGCAAATATACCTTAATGATGAATTTAAATAATTTTAACATTTTATAAAATATATTCAATAATCTTGAAATACATTATCAAGTCTTTGTGTAGTTCAAAGTATATATTAGATGATATTACTTTTATTATAATCTTTGTTGTAAATTATTTTGTTATGCCTTATAAATCCTGAGTAATAGTTTCTTCTGCCTCAGTTTCAAATGTTAACATTGAAAAGAACCAGAACCAAACCATTTCACCATTAAGCTCAAAATTAACATTTTAACTAGTTAAAAGTTGGTTAGACATAAGGTAAAGTCATTTAAAAACTTACTTTTCTTTGCTCTCAGATTTTACAGTCAACTATTAAATATAATACTACTGAATACTAAACTTCTACATTTTAACTGACTACGTTTTCAAAAGAACAGAAAGGGAACTGCTTTTGTATATTAATGAAGTCTAAAAACAATACACTCCCATACATATACACTAACAAAGTTTATATTAGGCATGTCAAGTATGGTAATTTATATATGAAATGCATTAAAACAACTCAAAAGTAAGCAGCCAGAAGGTTGCTACTCAGAAATATTCAGGAACTGTTGGTGCAGATTATGTTTGTATTCATGCTGTTTTAGACACAAAAGAACATAAAAACAATTACATTAACTCAGAGTGTACTTTTAGATAAACCATCATAAGTTTAAAAAAGTATAGAGAGCTAGAATTCCACTTAGGTGGCACCATCATAGAAAAAGCTTAATGTTTTGCTTGACTACACAAATTAAAATAGAGAGATCCTTGCAATCTTTCTTTCTTTGTCCAAATGGATTAACAGAACCCCAATGTCTCAGAGGTGTCATGAAAGGAAAACATACTTCAACCTTTCCTGTTATATGGTAGGTCCCCAAATAGATTAATAGATCTATAGATGGTCTAATAGCCTGAATGTTTCAACCAAACCCACACAGTTCAAGAAAGTCTCTAAACCCACAGTAAAGTAAATGTGCATCTTATCATCATAAAAAAACTTAGACTTCAATCAAAGCCCAAGTATGCATTTCTTTGCTTCACTAAACAAAAGTAGAAAACTTCTTATACCAGATCAGATGGAAAGGTAAGACAAAATCACTGGAATTCAGTGATTCCAGCATCAGCCTGGGTCAGTTAGTCTTTTGGGGTCAACTTACAACATTGGGCTGACATCCAAAATGTGTTTTATTTCTTCTGACTGGCTTATAAATATTGTTATTGAACATGTTAAGATCACAGCATGGGTTCTGGAGGCTCTAACAAACTAGGCTTGGATACCCATTCTCAACAAGCCAACTACACTAAGAAGTAATAGTGAAAAATAGAGAAAGGAGACGGATTTGATAAGATCACACTGGGAAGAGGAACAAATGAAGAGTCCCAGTGACACTCTACCTCAAGTCCTTCTTTGAGGTACAGACACGAGGTTTAGGGTTAAAGACAGCACAAGTGACATAAACAAATAGCCAGTGCTCATTAAGAGTGTTTCCATTCATCAATGGCCCAGCATTGTCTCATCTCCAGTGTATTCTGAAAGATAATTTTACACGTTGTCTGTCAGAACTATATGAAATCTTTGTGAAAGATAAGCTCATGCTCTGGCTGGCACCAGGGACCCAGAGTTTTTTCATACTCAAGCATGAGAATATTGGAGAAATTACAGTTCCTTGTAGTCCACTCTCTGAATATTCTGATAAGCAAATGAAGGTCACAAGTGTTTCCCTTCAGAATTCCTTCACTCATGGGGCGCTGTCCTCTAGATATAAACTAATGACTGGAGCATTCATGACCCCACAGTGATTACAAGTACCACAGAAAGGCCTACAAAATTCTGAGTCCATTAACATTTTTTTTTGTTTTTATTTTTATTTATTTATTTGAGAGTGACAGAGAGAGAGAGGCAGATAGAGAGAGAGAGAGAATGGGCGTATCAGGGCCTCCAGCCACTGGAAACGAACTCTAGATGCATGTGGCCCCTTGTGCATCTGGCTAACGTGGGTCCTGGGGAATCCAGCCTCAAACCGGGGCCCTTAGTCTTCACAGGCAAGCACTTAACAGCTAAGCCATTTCTCCAGCCCTCCATTAACATTTTTGACATAGAAGATGGAAATGAACAAAAAACATGAGACAACAAAACAAAGGACCTCCTAGAAAGAGGAGGGTCCTCAGTGGAATGGTAGTAGGGACAAAACAGGATATGGAACAAGAATGTTATAAAAATAACAGTATAGTCACATATTAAAGTTCTATAAAAAAAAACTGTCATTTCTGCTATGATGAACTTCCCGGGCACAGAAATACTTAGTCCTAAAGTTGCAATTATAATAATCTGATGATTATGAGAATGGAGTCCATGCTAAATTACCTTTGTGATGGTTTGAATCTAAAGGTATATACCTCAGAGACTAAAGTTTGTTTGATTAAGCATGCAATGTTTGCCTCCATCAGCCTGTTACAGGGTGTGTCACAAGGGGAAAGATCTTAAATCTGGCCCTAAGGTGTGTTCAAAGCAGATTAAGCTCTAGCTGTTTGTGATTCCTGGCTACTTGTGGTGTTTCTCTGCTATGAATCTATGGACTGAGCCAGCTTCTTCCACCGTGATAGAAGTTGCCCTCGTTTCCATGAGCATGAAATAAACCCTCTTCTCCATTAAACTGGTCTGGTCTGATGTCTGTCCAGTAATGTGAATGTAACGGCAGCTGCTGTGATGAATCTCACCATGTGGTTTTTGGTCATTTTAAACTGTGGGCAGGGGGAATGTTGAAGCATTTGGTAGTTTCAGCCAGAGAAGACTTGCAGTGTTATAATCATAGATTTATGAGCTATTCTGGAGAGAGGTTGAAGATGCTAAATGCACAGGGAATTGTGGACTGTGAAAGCTTGCCTTAAACTTTTAAAGGTGAGAGACAGAACTTTGTTGGAATTGGGCTACTGGCATAAGGGCTGGATGTGTTCTTTTGCTCATACCAAGAGTTTGATCAAGGTTAAATTTAAAGGTAATGGACTGATGTACTTGGCAGAAGAACAGAAACATAAGAAAAATGTGTGATTTATTCCTGGAAAAAAATAAGCAAGTTTGAATTTACTAGCACAGAAACTGGTTTTAGGTTACTAAAGCTGCAATTGTTAAGCAGATCACCTCCAAAAAAGGTGGGCCAACTATTCTGCATTGAAACAATGGAAACAGGGTTCTGTGGGTGAATGTGAATGGCTCAAATGAGTAAGAATACAAATTCTTTTGAAAAGAGGTTGCTTGAAGAAAGACTGGTGGAGGATTATGCTGTTCTTCAATATCAAGATTTATTAGTCCCTGAATTTACAAATTTTTGCTGTGTTGCACACCTGGTATTGCTTTTGGATGCATACCAAATGCTGAAAACAAAGGGTCATTAGATGTGCAACATGGTTTTAGGTTTTGGAAATGGCCTCTGGGCAAAGTGAAGCAGGGTTGAAATTCCTGTGTGGAGGTGCAGTAAGGCCATTGTATGAAGTTGAACTGGAGCTGCTGAGATGCAGCAAGTAAGACAAGGTTATTGAAATTCCTGTGTGAAGACCCAGTAAGGCCACTGTGTGAACTGGTTCCAAGAGTTACTGCTGAGATATGACCATAGGAAATGGGGTTGAAATCCCTGTGTGGAGACCATGTAAGTTCACTGCATGGAGCTATGAACATGAACCATGGTTTAAAGTGCAGACCCAAAGATGTTCTGGATCACTGATTTTGGATGTTGGACTTGAACTGTATATGTTTGATATTTGCCTGCTGATAATTGACCTTTTATTGTTTCAGGCTCCTGGTTATGCCTTTTTGCAATGGTAATGTTTACTCTGTGCTATGATGTGTTGGAAGTATATAACTTGTTGTGATTTTATAGGAGTCACAGTTCAGAGAGTCTTAAATCTCAGATGACTCTTGGGCCTTTCAAATGGTTTTAAAGTTGATAAAGGCTATGGGGCTTATAAAAGAATGGTCCTCATAGTCTGAGGTATATTTTTGTTTTGTTTTATTACTCATGCAACTTATATCCCCAGCAGCCTGCTAGAGGGTGTGTCACTGGAGATGAATTTAAATCCAGCCCTATTCTGTGTTCAAAGCAGTTTGAGTTCTGGTTGTTCACATTTCATGTCTGTTTGATATATTTCTGTGCTATGACTCTGTTGAGGGAGCCAGCTTTTTCCATCATGAGGGAACATTCCCTAGTTTCTGTAAGCCTGAAATAAAACCATTCCTTCCACAGGCTGCTTCTTGTCAGATGTTTGTTCAACATTGAGAAAGTAACTGCAACAACCTTCAAGCTTGTTAATATCTGACTACCTAATACTAATGACATTATTTTCACCTATGCTGTTTCACCTATACTGACTTATGATTCATCTAATGTAAATTTTTAAGTTATATGTACTCTGATGATTAATCTTTGTTGCCAAATTGACAGGAATTAAAGTCACTATGGAAACAAAACCCTAGACATTCTTGAGAGGTTTTCTAGATTAAGTCAATTGAGATGGGAATACTCACCCTAAATGTGGATGGCAACATTCCCTGGTAAAGGGTCCCTCACTAAGTAAAAAGAGAAGGTAAAGCTGAGCAGAAGCATATAGTGCTTTCTGCCTTTTCACTGTTAACTGATGTGACAGCTGCTTCCTACTCCTGCCGTCATGCCTTGCCTGCTATGATGGTGAAGTGTATCCCCTTGAACTGTAAGGCAAAAAAGCCATTCCTTCTTAAATTGCTTTTGTCTTGTATTTTGACAAAGCAAAGAGAAAAGTTAAGTAATCTTCATATTGCCTTTTACACTTGGAATGAATATCAAAATAAATCTTCCCTAAATTTGCCATAGAATGGAAATTTCAGTCATCTCTGTTGGAAGAAACACATAGGATCTAAATGGTTAGCAACAGAATGTTAACATCAACATTCTGAATTATTTGACTCGGGATTTAATCATTTATAGGAAATATTAGCTTAAAAGGCACTCATAATTTGACAATAAACTGAGCTGCTTTTACCACATGACAAAAGTGGGACTAAGAGAATTGTCATATGAAAAACACAATTGAAATGGCTTGGTGATTAAATATTCACACAGATCCATTTCTAATGTCCATAAAAATCATCTGTTAATATCCAAATACCTTTTAGTTACATAAATGTTGAATAGAAGGATACCATTTATACTAATTTCTCCGGCTTTTTATTTTTTATTTATGAGAAAGGGGGAGAGAGAGAGACAGAGAGAGTGAGAGACACATACACACACACACACACACACAGAGAGAGAGAGAGAGAGAGAGAGAGAGAGAGAGAATGGGTGCACTAGGACCTGTAGCCACTGAAAACAAATTCCAGACTCATGTGCCACCATGTGCATCTGTCCTATATGAGTACTGGGTAATCGAACCTGGGTCCTTAGGTTTTATAGGCAAGTATCTTAACCATTAAACCATCTCTTCAGTCCTCTACTGCTCTTTATATCACCCACTTCCCTCCTCTATAATTATCTTCACTGTTTTTCTTGCTCTGGCTGTTGTGATAGACTCTGCAACATTGACTCAGGCTTTGTTAATAATTATGTTTGGGCTTGAGAGATGGCTTAGCAGTTAAGGCACTTGCCTGCAAAGTCAAAGGACCCATGTTTGACTGTCTAGGACCTATATAAGCCATATTCACAATGTGGTAAATGCATCTGGAGTTTGAGCTGGAGGCCCTGGCCTGCCCATTCTCTCCCTCCCTCTTTCTCTCTGTCTTTCTCTTAAAGTAAAAATTAAAAAAATTAAAAAAAATAATTATGGTGTTTACTTTTTGGTTACAAACCACAGCCTGATTTATTTTTCTTTTTATCTAATTCTCTAAGGATGTGTGTCCAGGAGGAACAATGACTTAGGAAGGGCTCATGGGTCAAGCTCACAAACTAGAGGAAGAATTAGGAAGTCTTTATTGTTGTTGAGGAAGGATTATTAGGAAGTTATGGGTTACAGCCATCTTGGATAAGAATTATCAGATATCAGTTTTAGTCCTGCCAGGGCACATAAGGTGGAAACTATGTTTCTGTGGGCCAGTCTAAAGCTGACTACTCATCAGGAAAAAGCTACCTTGCTCCTAATCTCTATCATTGCCATTGTCCCACAGTTGAAGTTCATGGAAACTAATGAAATTTGGCACATGACTGAGCCCCAAGTAGTCAGAACATTCAATAATGGCCCTTTGAGTCATGTTATCCAGAAAAAAATCTCTGATAATATATGATATAAACTTAATATGTATTTACTTTGGAGGAATAAAATCAATGTTCATTAAAAACTTGCTTTACACATGTTTCAGTTTTTCCTTCAAGTTTTCTCATTTCATTTTTAAAGGTACTCTCTCTACTTTAATCACTATACTTATATAATATTACACTGGATTGCCTCATTAAGATTTAAGCCATATGTAATACAATAGCAAAAAAAGTTATGAAAAAGAAGATGTCAATCCTCCAAATGAGGTGGAATATATTAAATTTTATATCATCTTATAGTGAAAATGTGATGAGGACCTTACTGATCACTAACAGATAGATTGATTGTTTAGGGATTAGGGTACTTTTATTACCAGGAGATAGAGTAACTTTTTGTATAGTAAGTTAAAACTAAGTTAAATATATTAAATAAATAAATATACAAATGATAACAGACTTGATGGTTAATACTCAACACTCTAAAAATTTATTCAACATCTGAACCACTTTTCTATCTTTAGAGAACTGATCCTACTTAAATCTGCTTGGAAAATACATCTAGTCTTCTCAGGTATATACTTCCAAATATTTTCTTAAAGTAAAGGGTAGTAATATTGGCTTGCAAGTTAGAAATAACTAATTTTGTTACAAATAAGCAGGACTCATAAAGAAATATTCCTAATCATAAATATTCTTATATCAAGGTTAGAGCCTGTATGAATCACAATGAGAATTTAAGCATCTAGTGTTTTGTAAAGGCAGGAGATTGTGACTCACTGGATCAATAATGTGGCTTTATGTAAGGTATTTCTGTGTTTTTGTAGCTATAATCTGATTCTTGTAGCTCTCTCAAAAGTTGTGTGGAGAACAGAATAATATCTTAAAGTTATTTTTCAGGCCCAGTGTGTTTCTCTGACACAAGAATGCTGAATATTTGGAAGACTCTTTGTCTTCCATTTCAAGTTTCAGTGCGAGGGTCAATGAAAATATCCAGTGAGATTTCTGTGCCAGGCGCTCTCTAGGTTCCCAAGAGGAAGTCGAAGGAAGAACATATGGGTTGCTGAGCAAGCTTCTTTGCTTATGTAACTGTCTGCTCATAAGAGTACATATACTGGCAGTTGCCCAGCAGTGTGCTAAATGGTGGGGAAATATTGTCTTTATCAAGAGTGGAAAACAGTAGTGATTACTTCACAGAGATAAGCTACTGGCTCATTACCTCACAGATTTAAGGAGTAAAACCATTGACATTTTTATGTTTCTTTGAAGCTATAAGTCCTCCCCCTAGGCATTCTGAAATATTTGCTAAAAATTAGAACCATATTATAAATATGATTCATAAATCTTGAAAAATGACATGGAGGATTTTACATATGAACAGCCTATAAACATTTGCACATTTTTTAGATGGCAAATAAAGAAATATTATGCTATAATTTAGCCAAATTAAATTTATTAATATTACAGTAATATCATATTTATCTTAATGGTCTAGAGTTATTTTAAATGTTAGTCAATTTAAAGATGATGTACAAAACTTCATAGGCTATTGTAGAAATGTTTAATGAGACTAAAAATAAGGAAAGCCCAAATCACAAATTACTATAGATCATTTAATATGCTATTCTTTCTAATAAGTGAAAAAGCAATATGTAAACTGGAGTATTTTGAACTTTGGAAAAAGTGCTTCAAGCAAATTTTTCTCCTTCTTGACCCCATTGATCATCTTTATTTTTATTACATTCGTTTGCTCACTGACTTGACTTCAGCCTCCAGCTGGATTTTATGCCTCAGGCAGGATCTTCACTTGCTTACTCAACTATAAGAGGCCCAAAACCAAGTGTATGTCCAAAAATCTTTATTATTACTCTCATTTTCATAAATTCTAATAATAGACAGTTTGTGGATTTTTGTTGGCCCATCATTTTTTTCTTTCTTTCAGTGACAGAAATGGGTGATTAGACTATCTGACCTGAGGTTAGAGACAACCTGGGAAAAAGTCTTCACAATTCACTTCCTTAGATGCCACGCCAACTCCAATGGAGTCTGCATGACCTGTTCACCAGGCCGAGCGAAAGCTTCAAGGAAGAAAGCCTTCTGGAAGGACGTGCATTCTCCAGGCTAGTAGTACCTGTTGCAGCTTTCTAATAGCTGTTTTCTTCATTACTACTGTTCTGTTCCTGACACATGGCAGCAGTATGATGTTCTTTCACACTTTAGTAGAAATTAGATATGGAACAGTTTCCAAAATTTCAGTCACCTGATGATATGACGCTTCCTCCAAAGACCCCGCTGTTGTTTCAAGCCATAGTCAGAATTCCAAGGACCAGAACCAATCGATGAACCATTACCCTATACAGGAGTGTATAGGAATGGGGATACACTAGTAAACAATAGAGGGAAGCATGTTTCTTGTTATCTTTAACTTTTGTGGACAGACTTCCTAAGTCGAGGCCACCTTAGTACTTGCTTACTAAAGCACAAAGAGAAAGCATTAGGAAACAACTGAGATCCAATTATGAGAAGGCAAGCTTTAATACACCTACATTTTTATGGCATGATTCAAGGAAGAAAATATGTTAGAGTTATGAAGTTGCCCTGTCAGAACTTTTGTTAAAAATACTTGATGCTTGAAGGAGGCTAAAAACCAAAAGTCATTTGTAACCACTGACTGTCTAGCACTAATTTTGGTGAGACAATAACTATTAAATATGTGATTGTAATCTTTATTCATGTATTTGTGCCTCGATTCCTGGAACAGGCTGTTCATAGAAATTGTACCTGCATGAATACAAAGGCTAAGCTTATGCAGCCAGAATTGTATATAACCTGATGCTCTACTTCAGTAAAATACACTCAAATACATTAGCCTTTTATGTGTGTCTGTTTGTCACTTCGCCGACTCCTTGCCCACCTCCCAAGGCCCTGTTTGCCCTCGGACTGGTGGTCCCTGCTTTGCCAGTCCACAGCACTTACAGTGACTATTGATTTCCATAATTAAAAGGAAACTTTTTCACATGACCTCAGAGAACTAACATGCCTATACTTCCTCAGCATATCAAAGATAGAACAAAAGGAAACATATCCAGAAAGGAATAACAATAAAAAGCTATTCTTCTAGAAGAAGAAATATAGCCTGAATAATACCATGGAAAGCATAGTAAAGGAGAAAAAAGTGAGCTGTGATATTTCAACGTGGTCTGCCTACTCATAATTCTGATGATCTCTATAAATCTTTAAAGTATTGTAGTTCTTTATAAAATATGCAATTATTTATACATTATTGATATATGTTTCTTAATGCCAGGCATGGATGCTATACAAGGGTAAGGTGCTATCAGTACTATTGTGAAGGCCTCTTACAGTCCCACATGCATGTGAACAGCCAGTTTTTAATTTTTGCATAAGAATCACCATCTGTTATTTCAAGAGGCATTAAACAGAGAAACTTTCAGGATCTATGAACATATCTACATATTTCTTTTAACCTTTATTTCAACAGTGTTTTGTAGTTTTCACTTGTTTTATTTTAAGTAGTATTCTTTTTTTAAGTTTTTTTTTTTTTTTTTTTTTTTTTTTTTTTGCTTTTCATTTATTTACTTGAGAGCAACACACAGAGAGAGAAAGAGGCAGCTAGAGAGAGAGACAATGGGCGCGCCAGGGCCTCCAGCCACTGAACGAACTCCAGACGCGTGCACCCCCTTGTGCATCTGGCTAACGTGGGTCCTGGGGAATCGAGCCTCAAACCAGCGTCCTTAGGCTTCACAGGAAACCGCTTAACCACTAAGCCATCTCTCCAGCCCTTAAGTAGTATTCTTAATCTTATTATAGACATGCATTTAATTTAATTTTTGGATTGTTATTTTTAGTGCATAAAAATAAAGGCATTTTGCATATTGATCTGAAATATTACTGAACCTTTTGTTAATACCAATAATTCCTTTTGTAATATAATATGTATATGATTTTGTATAAGTAAGATCATATCAATTGAAAATAAAAATTTATATGCTTTTCTTGATCTTTTATACCTGTTTATGCCTGATTGCTCTAACACATTTAATACAATGTTGAATATAGTGGTGAGAACACATGTCATTTTTATTTTACTTGACTTACAGAGGTAAAATTGAGTTTCACCATTAAGTATAGTATAGTTTAGTAAATCTAAAATCAGACATTGACCTAATGGAATAAAGAGAGGCCCACATTTGGAGATTACTAACATTGTCATAATCTTCCAGTCTAAGAATGAATCTTTTCTATGGCATGCTGGACAGCATTTTTAAGATTCACATGAGGGTGGGAGAAATGGCTCAGTGAATAAGTGCCCACTGCTCAAGCTGGATTACTGAATTCAGTCCTCTGGTCCCATGTAACAAGCAGAAGACAAGGACAGAACACGCGTGATGGAAAGATGGGAGGTAGTGACAGGAGAATTTATAGGAAACTCTTGGAAAGTGCAGGGAAGAACCACAGCAGGTGAGATCCAGTAAGAGATATCCTACTACAAATCATATGGAAAGTTGTCCTCTGACCGCAGCAATCACACTAACACATGAAGATGCACGCTTGTGAACAAATACACAATATTCAAAAATACAATTCCCCTGAATGATTTAATAATTTGACACTTTATCTCATTACTTATGTGAACTGAATTTCCTTTAAAAATATCTCTAGTAAGGCTGGAGAGATAACTTAGCGGTTAAGCGTTTGCCTGTGAAATCTAAGCACCCACGTTGGAGGCTTTCTCAGGACCCACGTTAGCCAGATGCACAAGGGGGCGCATGTGTCTGGAGTTCATTTGCAGTGGCTGGAAGCCCTGTTGCGCCCATTCTCTCTCTCTCTCTCTCTCTCTCTCTCTCTCTCTCTTTCTCTCTCTGTCTGTCCCTCTCAAATAAATAAAAGCAAACAAAATAAATAGCTCTAATAAATTGCTTGGCATCTTCTATAATTATAATGACAACGAAAAGGGTATGATGAAGACTAACCTTAAAATCAAAACTGGGAAAAAAATAGTGAATTTACAAATATCTTCCACAAAGCTTTTTGTTTTAGACTTTTAATACATGAATGTACTGTAATTTGATCATAGTCCACTCTCATTACCCTCTTTTGTCTCCCACCTGCTAGAACCTATTCCCCTGAATCCTCTCCTTTTCCCAAATAATCCTTATTCTGTCCACAAATTCATCTGATATCTTGTCTTTGTTTCTGCCTATATCACAGATGTGCTTGAAAATATGCAGGCAGACTCATGGACAGCATAGACACATGCACACACAGATCAGATGACCCAGCACACTATTTTTCCATCTGTTGTTGGAGCTCCAACACATCACATACTTCTTTGTTTGGAAAGAAGTGAAAGGAAATATCAATTTCATTTGACTACCTAGAGGAAAATTATTTTCCTTCTATGTTAAAATAGTCCTGTCCAAAAGGGGGTAGACTTCCTTTCTATAAGGATTCATTTTATTACTGAACATTGTGAATTGGACTCCCCCACACAATAATTACTCCTCCAAAGCTATGTTGTATTGTGAGATCATCAGTTCTGGGAGAGTAAAAGAAAAACATTTGCCTCTACTCCAGCAGACAGCATAATAATGAAATATCATTAAAAGTAACATTTGTTTTTTTTTTATTAGTTGTGAAGTTTAATATCTTCTGTGTACTGTGGAATCCACCCCAACTTTTAATAGGTGAATATAATATTCTAAGATGCTACCTTGAAGAGTTCAAGAATCCCTCTAACACTCATGCCCTAGAAAATGAATACATTAGTTGGTTGAATAAGTAATAAGACAATGGTGTAATGAAAATATGCAGGACAGCTTACTACTAACTGTTAAAAGTCAGGGGTATAAAAACTGAAGCATAATAATTGGGTTCTTGCACTTTTCCCTTCCCTGTATTTTATTCAAATGTTTATTAATTACAACATGAATATTCATGTTTATCTTTCTTCTTGCCCTTCCCATCCCCTCCATCTCTCTGCTCCTCTTTCTTATCTTTGTAAAATAACACCAAGGAAATACACAATTGCATTTAATGTATAACCTACTAATATTGGGTATCTTACAAAGACAAACTTTGGGATTTTATTTTTCTTTTTCATCTTTTTTTTTTAAGAGTGCAAAGTGACTTCCTGCATGGTTTAGGAAATGATTTATCAATAGTATATTCTGTTTTTTTTTTTAAAGTGACATTGCCCTTTCAGTTTTTTTAAATTTTTTTTGCTATTTATTTATTTGAGAGTGACAGAGAGAAGGAGGGAGAGAAAGAGAGAGAGAGAGAATGGGCACGCCAGAGCTTCCAGCCTCTGTAAACGAACTCCAGATGCGTGCGCCCCCTTGTGCATCTGGCTAACGTGGGTCCTGGGGAATTGAGCCTCGAACCGGGGTCCTTAGGCTTCACAGGCAAGCGCTTAACAGCTAAGCCATCTCTCCAGCCCTCAATAATATATTCTTGCTTTAAAAAATTAATTAGAGAGAGAGGGGGAGAGAGAGAATGGGTGTGCCAGGGCTTCAGCCACTGCAAATGAACTCCAGACGTGTGCCCCCCTTATGCATCTGGCATGAATCCTGGGGAATTGAACCTGAGTCCTTTGGCTTTGCAGGCAAGCACCTTGACTGCTAAGCTGCCCCTCCAGCCTGTATATTCTTGCTTTGTTCCAGGTTATGTGATGAAGAAATACTTTACAACAGCTGATTTTTATCTAAATCAAATTACACACAATTTTTCTGAAGAAAGTTAAAACATGGAAGATTAAATGAATTAAAAGAAAATCAATTTATGTACTTACAGGGAATAATAAAACTCCACAATTATGAAAGAACTGAAGAAAAAGAACAAAAAATGGCTTTTGTAATTTTGATAAAAAATATAAAGTGTGAATTAAATTGGAAGGATAACTAATGTTAAGCTTTAAAATTAGGCAAACTAAAATATATTTCAGAAATATTATATGACATTAATGCATGTTTAGAAAAGGCAGTAATGTTTTCAATTTGTCCCTAAAATATGTAGATTAAGAATTTCAGAGATGTATTTTATATTTTTTACACAAACCCAAATTATTTCGGTTCACTATTCTGATGGTAAAGAGATACTTGGTAGACAAATTCTTGGGTATGGAGAAAAAAAATCACTTTTAACTGTGCTATTTACAAAACATTAGGCTGGAGAGATTGCTTAGTGGTTAAGGAGCTTGCCTGCAAAGCCAATGGACCGAGGTTCGATTTCCCAGGACCCGCATAAACCAGATGAACAATGTGGTGCATGCTTCTGGTGTTTCCCCCGCCCCCCCAGTGGCTCAAAGCCCTGTTGTGCCCATTCTCTCTCTCTTTCTCTTTCTCTCTCTCCCCCCTTCTCTCTCTCCCTCCTTCCCTCGCTCTCCCTCCTTTCTCTTATTTCTTTATCTCCTTCATTTTTGTGCTTTATTAGGTATAATAGCATCTGTTATATAAATCTCATAAACCTGGATTGGAAATGTTTTGACTCTGTGTGTATATAATTAATGGTCCAAAGGGATGACTTATAGGAGAGTTAAACAGTCTATTTTGTCACAAAAGCATCCATATGAAGCAGTTTTTACTCTTGTAATAACACTGACAAATCATGATGATAAATAGGCTTTCAGAAATGAAAATGCAAGATGTGTTGAAATCTTATCTAAAATATTTCCAAGTCATAAAACTTTGAGAATTATGCATTGTTGATTTCTGCTCTATGTAATATTTTTGGTACATGTATGTGTGAATGTGTATTTGTGTGTACATGTGTGCATGTGTGTATATATGTGGGTTTGAGTAGAGTATTTTGTGGTCTGTGATGTGCCATGTGTGCATACACATGTGGAGATGTGCATGCCATGTGTATGTGAGTGTGTGTGTGTGTGTGTGTGTGTGTGTGTGAGTGTGTACTGTGAAGGTCAGAGAGAAGGGCTGAATGCCCTTCTCTTATTGCTCATTTATGTATTTTCTTTAGACAATGACTTTTCCTCAATTCAGAGCTGCTGTTTATTAGCCAGCCCCTGTAATTCTCCAGTTCCCCAGTCTTTAGACACCTTACCCCAGCTGACTAGGGTTAGAGATGTGCATGGCCACACCCAGCTTTTTATGTGTGTTCTTGGGAGTTCAACTTGGTAGTCTCTGCTCTGAAAGTCCCTCATTTTTATGCTGCATCTCCCCAGCCCTATGTAAGGGTTTAAAATTGTCCTGTCAGTTGTGAATTTGAAGCTTTGCTACTGCTCTAAAATAATTGGCTATGCATTATTGGTCTCTTTACCTAAAGTTTGTGAAAAATATCTGGACAATTTTAATCATGATTTTTTTACATTCAATATTCACTGTGATTCAAGAATATATTCAATATGTATTTTGGTTAGTTTTTCAATACATTGATATATCCATGAAAGCAACATATTTGCATGTGTGTGCTTAGTATGGGTGGTGTGTTCTGTGTGTGAGTTATTTGCATGTGTACAGAGGTCAGAGAGGAATGAGCAGCAGGTGTTCTGATATACTTATCCCCATGTTTCCTTGAGACAGTGTCACACTGAGCTGCCATTTTTTTTCAATGGTCAAAGTGACCAGCAAGCCTCAACAATTTCTGTAGGCTCTGATATCCACAGGATTAGGGTTGTATGTATTTTTGGACACATCCAGCTATTCATGTGGGGTCTAGAAAATCCAACTCAGGGAGAACGGCCCTCTTAGACCCTCATGCTTGCATGGCAAGCACTCTTATCATCAGAACATTTTTCCCAACACCAATAATTTAACTAGATGAAACATTTAGTGTCGTTTCAGAATCAAGAACCAGTCCTAAGTGACCTGCCTCCTCCAACTACACCCTACCTCTGCAATCTTTCCAGCACCTCCCAAAATAGTGCCATCAGCAGGGTGAAGGCTTCATTATATGAACCTGTGAATGACATTTATATTTAAACTGTAGCAAAATAAATTCAAAACATTAATATGTTACTTACCTATAGTATGATGTACAAATTATGGAACTTGCAATAACATATGTGATTTCTTACACTTAGCCACAGGCTTTTTCCAGAGGGCTAACTTGAATCTGCCCTCATCCCATCTAATATAGCACATATACTGTGCCTAGCAGGATATGAAGGGAGTGTTGGTCAGATCCCACTTTCTGTCCATTCTCTGTTACAGAGCTTTATCCCTAGCCCAGGTGCATCCCCAGCAGCTTCCTCAGGAACTGTTCCTTAAAGGAGTGCACTGGTGCATCATTGAGACTTGATAGCAGTGAGGCAAAGAGCATAAGGATACGTTCTCTAGCTGACTCAGTATTCATTCCTTGTCTTGTCCAAGTCTTCCCCATCACCTTTCCTGCCAGCCCCTAGGCTTCTGGACTCTTTCTCTGGATTCCTTCAGCAGTGTCACAGTGTGCATTCCCCATCTGTGACATATTTGATCCTTACCTGGCAGTTTCCATGGGGAAAATGGAACACTGGGGAGTTGGAGCTTTATTTAGCCTCTTTCTATGAGCAATTAAAAGGCTGACAGATATATTCATTTTGGCTCATTGCTTTAATCACCAGTCTGGCACATGTCATATTGGCTTTCTCTAGCACAGCTCAGATTTTGACACATTTATTCCGTCTCTATTTCATATTGAGTGAAAAGACCAATTTAATATACCTAAAATGCAAGCCTGCTGGTCTTCTATTTAGCGTCAAAGAGAAATGCCATTCATAAATCAAAACCTGAGCTCATTTTCCATGTAAATTAGGTCAGATTATCAGGTTGCTGAATATATTGCTCCCAGGCTTAGATTTTGAATATCAAAATAGTTGAAAAAATTAAGCTGATTTTGTAATTAAATCACAACTCTTTGGAGATCTCTGAGCACAGTTTCTGTGGCTAGATTTCCAAGTAGAATTGTGCTTATTCACCTAAGGCAAAATGACCTTGTTAGTACTCAGTTCACCAACAAAAAAGAAGATCTGAGAACGTTATTTCAAAAAGAATACTTGAAATTTAGTATAGAACTGAATATGATATATTTTTTATGTCATCAGATACATTATTTATAATTATTGAATTTAGTCATTTAATTAAATTAATTTCAGAGACCAACTCATATCACATTCTTTTTTACTTTTCTTGCTTATGTACATATGAATAAATTCTCTGTCATTATAACTTCTACATCACTATAATGATTTTTTTTCCATATGAATTCATCTAACTACAATTTTGTACATTTACAACATTATTTTTGCATTTCTAGTATGCATGGGATGCTAAATCAGGCATGGTACATGCAAGGACCAGCAGAAATTTGAAAGAATGATAACAATAGTGGGAAATCCACCTATTTTTAATAACAGGGTAGCTTGCACTACTCTAATCTTTTACTACATAGCAATAGTATAAACTGGAATAATGATTTGAACAAAAAACTCTGAGAGTCACTGGAGAACAACCAGTATTAGCAGGACAAGAAGAGGATAAAACCATGTCAAGAGAATAAAGGCTAAGTATAGTGCTTCACTTAATTCACACCCAAAATTCATGCCCACATAGAACTTCAAAACTTGATAATGTTTGGAAATGTAGATGCACTTAGCTAAGACTAGACTTCCCATAAAAGATTAGAAGACAACAAGGCATGGTAGTAAATAGCTATAATTCGAAGTGGAGGCAGGCATTAAGAGTTCAAAGTCATCTTGACTATGTGTTGAGTTCAAGGCCACCGTGGGTTACATGAAACCCTATTAAAAAAAAAAAAAACACCAAACAAACAACAACAAAGACAGTAATTAAGAGGTGGCTGTCTCAGCATTTAAGGACACTACCTGTGCAAGTATGCAAGCTGACAAGGACCAGGATACAGCTTGAATTGGATCCCCAGGACAGGCATACACATATGGATATGGCTCCACATGCTTATAATCTGAGTCCTGTGAGGAACACAACACTAGAGAATCATTGGGTTTTCAGGGAAAAAAACAACAATAAGAAAATTGGGGGCTGGAGAGATGGCTTAGCGGTTAAGCGCTTGCCTGTGAAGCCTAAGGACCCCGGTTTGAGGCTCAATTCCCCAGGACCCACGTTAGCCAGATGCACAAGGGGGCGCACACATCTGGAGTTCGTTTACAGAGGCTGGAACCTCTGGCGCGCCCATTCTCTCTCTCTCTCTCTCTCTCTCTCTCTCTCTCTCTCTCTTCCTCCTTCTCTCTGTTGCTCTCAAATAAAAAAAAAAAAAATTAAAAAAAAAGAAAGAAAATTGGAAAGATTTAGAGTAAGTAAGAAACTCTAGTTTATATCAAAATAGGCGCCGGGCGTGGTGGCGCACGCCTTTAATCCCAGCACTTGGGAGGCAGAGGTAGGAGGATCGCCGTGAGTTCGAGGCCACCCTGAGACTCCATAGTGAATTCCAGGTCAGCCTGGGCTAGAGTGAAACCCTACCTCGAAAAACCAAAAAAAAAAAAAAACCACAAAAAAAAAAAAAATAGGCAAGCAGAAGAGCAATGGGGGTCACCTAACATTGATCTTGTTTTCTGGCCACCATAAACAATAACACTCCACTGCAGATGAGCACATGGGGGGGGGGGTGCCATATAGGCACATACTTGAGCCTATAACACACACATACACTCACACACACACACAACAAACATACCATACCATATTACACACAAGCAAAGTGGAAAGAAAGAAGAACAAGGAAAAAAAAAAAAAAGACAAAGACAGAGGCCATGTGACCTTCAGTATTAAGACCAAGGATGAGATGATTTCTTAAGCCTATTGCCTCTCACCTTAGGGTGCGACATGAGGTTTAATTATCACGAGTGACATTTACATAATAGCCCTCCATAATAATAAATGTTTGGTTGCCTTTGGCCTTTGTACTTGGTTATGTATTCTCTTTTATGGTTACCTTTTACATTAATTCTGGACTTTACCATGGTGTTGTGTACATTAAACAAATAGTTAATAGTAAAGCCAAAGTAGCAGATGCTTCACAAGCAATGAAATTTCTTGCTGCTGGAAACTAGATTTATAACATATGAAGAAGAA
This sequence comes from Dipus sagitta, assembly GCA_036346955.1. Taxonomy (NCBI): domain Eukaryota; kingdom Metazoa; phylum Chordata; class Mammalia; order Rodentia; family Dipodidae; genus Dipus; species Dipus sagitta. The sequence goes on along the minus strand of CM070771.1, from coordinate 85,310,904 downwards.
CAGTCTACTAGTTTGTTACAGATGGAGGGACAATGAGCATCCTGTTCCAACTGACTGACAGATAAGTGAAGCCAAGTGGAACAGGTAGTCAGCTGAATGAGGGCTCATGTGTGACTTAGGTGAGACCGGTGGAATGGCTCAGGTAAAGCTCCCTCAAAGTGTTAATGTGAGTCACAATAAATGCATATGGATGTCGAGACCATAAGATTATACAGTATTTACAGTGCAATAAGGACATGGATACTATGAAATATATAACACACACTCATATAATTAACATGTTGAAAATGGAAAAACAGAAGAGAAATTTAGCTGTGAGATTCAGTGAAATACAGTGAGATGGAAGGAGGAAAACAACTGTGAAAATGAGATGAGCTGGATATGAACAGTTATTGAGTGCTCCCTTTAGCATACACTGAAAAACATTACCTCACTCGCTCATCTGACTTTGTGGTGACTCATGTTCATTATTTTCTCATGACATTCACTCAGCTCTGTACAGAAAGTGATTTAGCCCAACACTGCAAAATCCTACAGGCATATTGAAAAAAAAAATTTTTTTCAGTAGAATAGAAAAGAGGAAGAAATGAGAAATTTGATTGTGGAGATTGTGTTGGACTGAAGCACATGTCCCCCATATACTCATGTTCTGAATGATTGGTCTCCAGCCTGAGAGCACTTTGGGTAGCAGAGCCTTGCTAAAGCAGGTGTGTTATTAGTAGTGGGCTTTGGGGTGTTATAGCCAGTGCACCTTTGCTCAAGTTCAGCTCACTTTCCTGCTGTTGCTTTCTACCTCATGTGGCAAGGAGGTGATTCCCAGCCTATGCTCATGCCATGCTTTGACCTGCTATCCTGAAATGACTGTTTGAGAGTCTAAGCCAAACTAAATTCTTTCCTCCTGTAGTAGACAGCTTCACATCACTGAGATGAGCTTCCAATTCAAGCACAGTTACGAAGGAAAGAATATTTATTGAAGCTTACAGATCCAGTAGAAGTTCCACATACTGGCCTGCTTTCATAGACCCAAGCAGAGAGAGAAAGATAAAAGCCACACCACATACAAGCACACTTCAGGAACTCCAGGCACTTTGCATGTCTTTAGACTGGAATTGCAAGTCCACCACCACACATTGGAGATGGAGCCTAAGATCTGCCCAGTGACACCTCCTCCAGCCAAGTTTCTGTAAATCCAAGTTGTTTTAATAAACTATTTAATCTATGGGGAGGAATTTATTCAAACTATCACACCCCTTATTTGCTGCTTTGGATCAAGTGCTTTGGTGCAGGGGTAGAATGTGGTGGTTTAAATGTAAATGTCCCATAGCCTCAAGTGCTTGTGATTGATGTCTTGCTTAGTCCTCATCTAGAGTGCAGTCTTTGGTAGTGGAGCCTTTCTGGAGGAAGTGTGTCACCAGGGTCAGACCTTGGGAATGAATATAGCCCTGTGTGTTCTGAGTAAACTAAAGTTCCAGCTGTTCCTTCTCTCTCTGCTCTATGATGAAGTGAGCCAGCATTTCTGGAGCAGGGAGGACAGGGAGGAGTCTAATGATTATACCAACATGGCTGTATACACACTGTGTACATAATTAATAATAATAATAATAATTAATAAAGAGAGTCACAACTGGCAGAAGGGAGCCAAGTTAGCCACGTGTTAAAAGGGCCATGGGGCCCATGTTTCCTTAAACGACATAGCAAGTGTCAGTGACCACATGAATTGGACATTATCACTGCTGCTATTGTTTAAATGAAGGACCTATCTTGGAAGATTTGTGCAAGTTTACAGATCCCGAGGTTGACAATAAGAATTGAACCATGGTTTATGTAATTATGGTTGTCATTGTAAATATGAAAGGAGATGTGATTCACTGTCATCAAATTTCCCATTAAATTTTACCTTCACCACCCTCCTCAGAATAGGATAAATGCCACTTACACATTTTAAAAATGTAATGGAAGGGCATACTTTAAAAATGGCCTGTGAGGGCTGGAAGGATGGCTTAGCGGTTAAGGCATTTGCCTACAAAGCCAAAGGACCAGGTTTGATTACCCAGGATCCACGTTAGCCAGAAGCACAAGGGGGCACACGTGCCTGTAGTTCATTTGCAGTGGCTGGAGGCCCTGGTGCACCCATTCTCTCTCTCTCTTTCTCTCTCCCTCCTTCTCTGTCAAATAAATGAATAAATAATTTTAAAAAAATTAAAAAGGCCTGTGAAATTTATCTTCACTTTGAGGTTCATAGTGAGGAATTTATGCACTAATGTATAAATTGAGAGGACTCAGTATCTCTTTTTGTTACATTGGCTTACATTCCTAGTGTGCAGGCAGTAGACAGTCACATTATACTTGTTTCTCTACAAATGGGTAAATTATAAACTTTCATCTAATTAGTTGAAGAATGCACTCAATGTTGTGTAACTCTACAAAAAGATAGTATAAGAAAAGCAATGTTGGGTTTGGGTAGCTCTTCTAAGGGAGTAAACACATAGAAAATATTTTAGATCAAATAATTTTTCTTAAAAAGTTATGATATGGGGCTGGAGAGATTGCTTAGTGGTTAAAAGGCTAGTCTGTGCAGTATAAGAATCCCTGTTGGACTCTCTAGGTCCCACATAAGCCAGATGCACAAGGTGACACAAGCATGAAAGGTCACACATGCACACAAGGTTGCACGCATATCTTGAGTTCGATTTCAGTGGCTGGAGGCCCTGGCATGCCAATTCTCTCTCTCTCTAGTAAAAAAAATATTTTCAAAAGTTATAATATGAAGAAAAGGAACAGAAATTTCCTGTATGCCAGTCACAAATTCCATCAAGAATATAAAATAAAGGAAGAATATCTATAAGATATTGCTTAAAATATTTACTTGAAATTGCCATAATGTATTATAACTTGGGAACTTTTTTATATAACTTGATATAAATATATTTAAAATTCCATTTCATTCTTCTAATGCAACATCTTAAATTTTGATTAACCCTCCTTCCACCCTTCTCTTGACACTACTTGGCCATTTCACCTCCATGACACTGAAAGAATGTGCTCAAATAAATGGTTGACTTACTGTTAAAAAAATTAAAGATAACGTAAAAATGTTTCCCTCAATATTAAGATAATAATTCCATAATGTTGTCTAGTGATAAGAACCCCAAACTTATCTGCTACCTAACAGACTTATTCCAAGTTCATTTCTGTAAAAATACTTCACTGAATTTGATGTTGAACTAATTATGGACTTATCTGGATTGTTAACTGTTTTACAACATTGCCAATTTACCATAACTGGATTATTATACCAATATGTCTCTTCTAACAAGCGATTTAGTAATCTATATATGATGGTCATGCATTTATATTAATAATACTAGGAGAAAACAGTATTTCACAGCAGTAAGACATACTTCTTTTTCTGTAGTTTTTAAGAAAGTGTTTTACACAGTAGTCTAGGCTAGCCTGGAAAACCATATGTATGTCATCTTGGCCTTCAAGTCATGATCATCCTCTAGATTAAGCCTCAAAAGTTCTGGGATTAAGGTTGGAGAGATGGCTTAGTGGTTAAGCACATGCCTGTGAAGCCAAAGGACCCCAGTTTGAGGCTCAATTCCCCAGTACCCACATAAGCCAGATGCTCAAGGTGGCACAAACATCTGGAGTTCATTTGCAGAGGCTGGAGGCCCTGGTGTGCCCATTGTCTCTTTTTCTAGCTGCTTCTTTCTCTGTCTGTCTGTCTGTCTCTCTCAAATAAAGAAAAATAAACAAAAAAAAAATTCTAGGATTAGATGCATGAGCCATCTATCCTGAGTAAGATAGAAATATTTTTATTTTCTTTCCTATTGCTTGTGTGATTGTGTGTGTGTGTGTGTGTGTTTGTGTGTTGGTAAGTGTATACATGTGTACATGTGTGCTTGTGTATGGAGGCCAGAAATTAACTTTGGAGTGCTTCCTTAGGCACTTGCAACCTTACTCACTGATCAGGTGTCTTGGTGAACCTGGAACTCATTGGTATATCTAGGGCAGATAACCAACAAGCCACAGGGATTCCCTGTCTCTGTCTCCCCAATGATGGGATGACACACATGGGCCATAATGTCTGGCAGCCTGTTATGGAATTCAAACGTCCTTGTGCTTGAGAGACAGCACTTTTACCTTCAGAACCATAACTTGAGCTCCTAGACATGCATGAGTTTTAAACTGACTTGCATGTTAAAGAGCAAAATAACAGTTTACTTATTGTTTGGAAAATATTTTATTTCCATATTTTTGTTAAGAATAGGTGTGTTTTACCCTCCCCCTGCCATTCTTTTACTCAATGGTGCACTCAGAAGAAAACTTTCAGTGCCAGAACTGGGATACCTTCCAGTGAATTGTTGGCCAGGGAGGTCCCTGATGCCATCAAAACATTATAGGCCATTGTCAAGGCTTTTGGTTTACCACCAGAAATAGATGGTAAGATCCTATTGCTGAGGACTCCACATGCTTGGGCTGCAAGATCATTGAGAAATCAAGCTGGAGCTGAGCTGAAAAGTTCCTCTCTGCAGACCAGCTGAAAAAAAAGCTAGAAGAAGCTATACTGCATGCAGCCCTATGGGAAAGAGAAGTCATCAGTGGGGATAAACAACAGTGGGCACTGCAAGCCTTAAGGGTGGCCAGCCATGTCAAATAAGCCAACTGGTGCAATGGTGGCATATCTGTTATGGAGGAAACCAACCACTCACTAATTGGACTGGAGGCCCACTCCACTGGAGGGAATACATGCCTGGTACTAAAAACTTATGATGGCAGATGCCATGAGCAATAGAGGTGTAACCCCTGCTTGTGTCTGGCTACATGCATATATTATTCTCACCAAGAGTTCCAATAAGAACTTTTCTTAATGGTCATATTCATATGCTAATGCTACTCTCATTTTTATGTTAGAGAAGCTTTTCTTTTCCAATAACAGTGACCTTTGTGATGACTCAAAAGGCACCTTAGTGCTGAGCAGAAGTGAAAAAGGAGTTTTGAGCACTGAAACATCTCTATCGTAGCCTCCAAGGCTCAGGGTCCATTGCAGATAAGGTGACAGAAAGAATGTAAGAGCCAAGCTGGGCATGGTGGCACATGTCTTTAATCCCAGCATTTGGGAGGCAGAGGTAAGAAGATCTTTGTGAGCTCAAGGCCACCCTGAGACAACAGTGTGAGTTGCAGGTCACTCTGGGCTACACTGAGACCCTACCTCAACCCCCAGCCCCCCCAAAAATAATAATGTAAGAGCCAAAGGAAGGGTAGAAATACAGTGCGGTCTTCCAGACACAAAAATGGCCTGGATATCCATGACCTCAGAATGCATGGGTCTGTTCTTTCTACACTTTCCCTGCTATGATGTAACATCCCCTCAAAAAATTGTAAGCCACAAGTAAAACCTTTCCTTCCATAATCTCATTCTGGTTGGGTGTTTTATCCCAGAAATGAAAAGGTAACCTATGGAGCATCTTCATAGCTTCACACAAAGCCTTGCAGGAACTTTAACTCTGATTCAAACTGCCTATCTTCCGTGGCTCCCTGGAACTGCCATACACTCTATGACCCTCTATCACCTTCATTTATCATGCTTCCAAATCTAGTACTAAGTGGGCAATGAAATTATATATATATATATATATGTGTGTGTGTGTGTGTGTGTGTGTGTGTGTGAATAGCAGGGGGAATGGAGCCTACTCTTGAGGAGCAGCAAACTCCTTCAGCATACTTTTTCAGGCTCCCTCACTCATCCTTTCAAAAGAATCAGCACTTCTCCTATTTTTCCAATGTGGAACAGCTGGCTCATCCTCATTGTGCCAAGTTCTTAAAAATTGTAGCTCATCTTGATTATGTGCCTGAGGCAAAAGCTGAACCTATTGCTGAGGACATCATATGCTGCTGACACAGAACATGGAGAATACTGGCTGGAATTCAGAAGAAAGCCAGTCCCAAGACAGTTAGCTTTCCTAGTGTTAGAAAACACTACATGAGCTACTGGTGGGAAATGGTCAACAACTGTCTGAGCAACCAACGTCTAAGCTACTCAGAAGCAAACACCCTAACATGACGTACATGCCAGTGTAATAGTGGCACATAGCCTCAGTGGGTTAACCAATAGCATTCTGATTGGCTCAGAGATTTACTCAGTGTAAAATAACCCATATCTGGAATTGGCAACCAGATCAGAATCCTTTGGATACAAAGATTATGTTCTTCAGTGTCAAGCTCTCACTAGTCTTTGGCTAGAAGAGGGGTTACACACATCAAATTCTTCCTAAATTAATAATTCATAACCCATTTAAACTATGCTGACTTCATTCTCCAATGGAGAATCTGTTCTTTTTCAAAAGGTAGCAAGACTGGGGAAGATAAATGACACCTCACATTTCAGCCAAGCTACAGCTGAAACCACAGAGGAACTGGGGAGCAAGTGTGCTGCTTCTATGTTGTACCTGACAATCAGTGCCAGTATGCAGGAAACAGATCCTGAGGATAGTCATCACCTACCAAAGCAGAAATCCAGAGGCTCCTAAGAGCTCTTCACTGAAGTATAGTTAAAACTCACCCACCATAGCTCATGGAATTTTGTAGAAGGGGGGCGGAAAGATTGTGAATTCCACAGGTTGAGACCTCATGCCCAGAGGCATTCCCTAACCACTAAAAATACTAACTGCTGTACCCTCAAACAATGCATAAACGGCAACCCCATAGGGAATACCTGCGACCCCACTGAAGAGGACGTAATGTAATGGGGGCAAGGACAAGGGAAAAGAGTGACCAGGTTGTTAATGAACATGAAATATGTTGTTAATAATAATAATAACAGCAATATAAACATTTAAAAACTGTAGCTGAATCAGCTGCAGGGACTGGAACCCCAAACACATTCAGATTTACTCCTGCTCTAACCATTGCTTTTAGCTTCAAGCTTGGTCAATTTCTCAGGGAATGAACAGATCATAGCTGGCCTCCTCTTTAGAATATTACACAAAGACTTCGGTCAAGATGGCATTCGCCTAACCACACCACACATCCCAGGGAAGGAAGGGCAAGATATTAAGGGTTCATTGGGTTTTCTAGTGGGGAGAAGACTCTCACAGACCTCCAGTGGGAGGTTGTGGAGGGGCATAAAAAAAGAATCAGCTGGGCTGGAGAGATGGCTTAGCCGTTAAAGGCTTGCCTGTGAAGCCTAAGGACCCCGGTTCGAGGCTCAATTCCCCAGGACCCACGTTAGCCAGATGCAGAAGGGGGCGCACTTATCTGGAGTTCGTTCACAGAGGCTGGAAGCTCTGGCTCGCCCATTCTCTCTCTCTCTCTCTCCCTGTCTCTCTGTCTCTCTCTCTCTGCCTCCTTCTCTCTGTTGCTCTCAAATAAATAAATAAACAAAAATAAATTAAAAAAAAAAAAAAGAATCAGCTGATTCCCATGTTCTCAGGTACTCCACCAGTCCCCGAATCCCTTCAAGCAGCCATCCTAGCCATAGTTCCAGCTGCAGGTTCCTCCTGCACTAACTGCAGGGCAAGGGGATGCAGGCCAGCATAGCTGCCCCTGCACCACTGCAGCGTGAGCGAATGCCCTCCCCACCCCACACAAACACCCTCCCACTCTCCTCACCCTGCATGAATGCCTTCCCACTCTGCCCAAACCATGGGAATGCCATCCAACTCTCTCCACCATGCACGAACTGGCCCACTTTTCCTGCACCATATGAACCCTGTCCCACTGGCCACCGTGCACCAACACCAGTTCACTCACCTCCACATGGGGTGCCAATGCAGTTCCACTCTCCAGCGCATATGCTAATGCCATTCCACTAGTCTCTGCATGCTCCAACACTGTCCCACTTGCTGGAAGCCCCCCACCCTGTGCCTAGATCCAAGCCCGCAGGCCAGAAGAGTCCCACCCATGCATACAGGCTTGGAATTACCTTCCCACTTGCTGCTACCCCCCACTCCAGTGCTCAAACACAGGCAGGGCAGGGTAGCTTGACCCATGACTCCAAGCTCTGAAATAGTCATCCCACTCACTGCCATCCCCACTCCCTTGTGCGGACCCAGGCAGGCCAGATCAGCTCCACCCATGCTTCCAGGCTTGGGAACACTATCCCATTCTCCACCCTGTGCCAAAGCCCAGGCAGACCAGAGTAGCTCCACAAGAGCCTCCAGGCTCAGGAACACCATCCCACTAGTCACCACCACCAACTCCCCTGTTCATTTTAGCCACCTGATGGCGCACTTACATATGCAGAATCATAGAACAACAAGCCTCTACATCAGGTCCTCGGGCTTCACCAGAGCTACACAGGCTCCTACTTTCTGAGCAGGCAGACCCAGTTGCCACCAGAAAACTAGTGTAAGCAAACATAAAAGGGAATAACCACTGAAAACACTTCAAGGATAAAATATAGCTCCCTCCTAAATTAAATAAGTCTCCTACACTGTGATGGGCAGATCACAGCACAAAAGGAATAACATGAAATATCAAATGCAAGTAAATCCAATAAGATCACTCCATCCCACAATGGATGTCTCCAATTAAAACATAGAAGAGACATTAGGGTCAGAACCTCAAAATGAAGATATAAGGTATGAAACCCTGACCAAGATAATAGCAGAACTTGCAGAAGCGCAACAAAGGGCCAATAATTATATGAATGCTGTCCTTGCTAGACTAGACCTAATAAACAAGAACCTGGAAGGGTTGCAAAGACAGTTAAATGATCTGAAGGTGAGCAAAAATAAATGAATGAATGAATGAATGAATAAATAAATAAATAAAAGAGTAACTCAATAAGCAGCTGGCTAAGCTCAATGATGACATAAAGAAATGCAAGGATGAATTCTAAGAAGCATCAAAAAAAATCAGAAAATGATATGAAAAGGGAACTCAACCAAGGGATGAAAATGATACCTAAAAAAGTAGTAGAAAATGTAAACCAGATTGAATAAGACCAAATATCTATATAAATAAATAAATAAATAAATAAATAAATAAATAAATAAAGGACATCAATAACCAACTGACTAAGCTCAATGAAGACATAAGGAAATGCAAGGATGAATTCCAAGAAGCATCAAGAAAAACAGAATATGACATACAAACGAAACTTGACACAGGGATGGAAACTATACATAAAAGTAGTAGAAAATGCAAACCAAATTAAACAAGCCTGAAATGCTATAGAAGCTCTCACAAATAGAGTTAGCCATGTGGATGATAGAAACTCAGAACTGGAAGGCAAAACAGAAGAAATAGTTCATGAGTCCAAAAGTTTCAATAAGTTCAAAAATTTCTGTGAACAGAACATGAGGGAATATAAGAACATTCAGATCATGAGACTATCAGAAGGGGAAGAAATTCAGACCAAAGGCATGGAGAACTTATTCAACAAAATTATCAAAGAAAACTATCCCACTTCTCAAAAGAAAGGCCCATCAAGTTATAAGAAGCTAATAGAACTCCAAACAGACTGAAAAAAATGGAGAAATTCTCCAAGACATATTGTCATTAAGACTCTACATTGATAGCAAAGAGAAAATCCTAAAAGCAGCTAGGGAAAAATAACACATTACCTTTAAAGGTAATCCCATCAAAATTACTTCAGACTTCTCAATGGAAACCCTGAAAACCAGAAGCGCCTGGAATGGAACACTGCAAAGTCTAAGAACCTATGGCTTTCAACCCAAACTATTATACACAGCAAAAGTATCCCTCATAATAGATGGTGAAAAAAAAGCTTTCCATGATAAAACTCAGCTTTACAACTATATGAATGAAAAGCCAAACCTGCAGAGAGTACTTCAGGAAATCATCCACACAGAAGAATCAAATATTCAACCTCAAGTGCCTACAAGAATCAGATCACAATAAACAAACTCAGAGAAGACACAAAAACACTACAAAGTCCAAGAAAACACCAAACCCCATTAACCACCACAATATAGCAGGGATCAAATAAAATCTTATAGTCATTACCCAAATATTACTGGCCTTAATTCCCCCATCAACTAACATAAGCTAACAGGGTGGATCAGAAAATTAGAACCCTCAATCTGTTGTCTTCAATAAACCCACCTCACCACTAGAGATAGATACCTCCTCAGGGTGAAAGGGTGCAAAATGATATTCCAAGCAAGTGGGAATAAGAAACAAGCAGGTGTTGCTATACTAATAATGGATAAAACAGACTTCAAACCAAATGTAATAAAAAAGACAAAGGAGGCCACTTGCTACTTATTAAGGGAATGATCCAGCAAGAAGATATCACAATCATAATTTTTTTTTTTTTTTTTCGAGGTAGGGTCTCACTCTAGCCCAGGCTGACCTGGAATTCACTATGGAGTCTCAGGGTGGCCTAGAACTCACAGGGATCTTCCTACCACTGCCTCCAGAGTGCTGGGATTAAAGGCGTGCGCCACCATAAATCTTTATGCACCAACACAGGAGCACCACAATTCATAAAACAAAATCTGAGGAAGGTGAGACCTTGGAGCCGCTGGGCTCTGTGGTCAGGCCCAGCCAGCCCCTGCCAGGTGCAGGGTCACGGCGCAGCAAGCCCCGGCTGGCGCCGCCTCCCCTGGCAGCAGTGGGCGCGCTCTGTGGCGCGCAGGGGGCGGCGGCGGGCTCTGACGCCGCAGAGACGGGGAGCATCCCGCCTGGCTGGCAGCTGGACTGGGGCTCCCGGGTGGCGGGGGCGCCGGGCCACCGCGTGCTCTGGGCTGGCGGCGCCTGCCTTACCCCGGAGCCCAGCGACAGGGGACACTTCTCTATGATGGCTTGCTCTGAAATGCCAAAGGCACCTGATTATTCCGAAGCGAGTGACTCTTAGCGCTTGCCTTGGGAACAGGAAGATTTCCGGGACCACTGCGCATAGCATGGAGAATGATGAACTTCCGAAAGCGGATGGGATGGATCAGAGTGGGGACTGTATCTGTTAGCAAGTGCAGCAGCATTTTACTATGTTTTTGAAATCAGTGAGACTTACAACAGGCTGGCTTTGGAACACATTGAACAGCACCCTGAGGAGCCTCAGGAAGGAACCACATGGACACACTCCTTGAAAGCTCGGTTGCTGTCCTTGCCTTTCTGGTTGTGGACAATTATTTTTCTTATTCCTTATTTACAAATGTTTTTGTTCCTTTACTCTTGCACAAGAGCTGACCCCAAGACGGTGGGCTACTGTATCATCCCCATTTGTTTGGCAGTTATTTGCAATCAAAACCAGGCATTTGTTAAGGTTTCCAATCAGATCAGCAGACTGCAACTGATTGACACATAAACTCAGTCACTGTTTTCCCTTATGGTTACAAAACTGCCGGTACTCTGTGGAGAATGATCACAAGACATCAGTCTCTAAACAGAACTCAGGAAGTTGTGGTGGGACAGAGGGTTTAAAAAAATGTGACTAGGGGACTATTTTATCGGAATAGTAATGACTTTTTACAGATACAGTACTGCAGACTCATGTTGATGACTTCAAATTTTGGAAGTAAAATTATGTCTTGTTATTTGCAGTCTTAAACTTGAAGGTACCCGAAATCTAGTCTACTGTGCAACATAGTGACGGATCAGAATTTTTTCTTTTGGGGAAAAAACAAACATTTCCATTGTGTTAAGTGTAAAAAGGTCCAACCATGGTCATAAAATTTAAATTTTATACAACTACTTGGCTTGCTGTAAAACTCTTCACACTAAAATATCAGTTCCTCCTGTTGTAGCAAGACAAATGTTTTTGGTTTGTTTGTTTTCAGTTTGTGAGGAATTAGCATAAAAATACCAAGGACTTTATGGCTACCTGTTTTATTTTTGTAGTTGTTGTTGGTTGTTTGTTTTGATCCTGGGGATTAAACCTAGGCCACAGAATTCTCCACTGAGCCATAATGACTGTCTTGATAAGCAGTTTGTTCTTGGTAATGCCACTAATGCTACTGTATTTAAAAAAGTACTTGGGAACAGAACAGACTAAATGTCTGAAAACCTAGAAATTACATACATAGAAGATGTATGGAAACAAAATAGTCAATGAAAATATATTAGGTTAGCCCAGTGCTTATCAGAGCATGATAGGTTCTGCCATGCAATCATCTTTCTCATTTTCTAGCCTAAAATCAGGTCTTCAGGAAAACACATTAGGCTGTTATCCTTTGTATCTCCTCTGCATTTTTGCTCTGGTAACAATACAGATAACTGAAAAATGGGGGAAAAAAAACCTACTTGACAACAAAACAGAAATAACCACCAACACCATCATAGTTGGGGACATCAATAGTCAACTATCAGAAATAGATAGGTTATCCAAACAGAAAATCAATAGGGAAGTGAAAGAGCTCAATAAAAACATAGAAAAAATAGACCTAACAGACATCTACAGAACATTTACCCCCAATCCACAGACTACACATTCATCTCAGCAGCCCTTGGATCCTTTTCTAAAATAGATCATATGCTGGGTCACAAAGCCTGCTTCCATATATTTAGGAAGATCGACATAATTTCCTGCATGACTTCAGATCGCAATACTATACTGGCAGAAATTAACAACAAAAGATGCACTAGAAATCCCACTGGCTCCCAGAAACTGAACAGCAAACTTTTAAACAATAATTGGGTAATGCACGAAATAAAAAATGAAATTGCAATATTTCTATAAATCAATGGCAATGAAAACACATAGTACCAAAACTTATGGGACACTATGAAGGCAGTGTTTAGGGAAAAATTCACTGTACTAAGTGCCTTCATAACAAAGACAGAGAAATCCCAAATCAGTAACCTAACCACCCAACTAAACACCCTGGAAAAGCAAGAAGATTCCAACCTAAAAAGCTCCAGACATAAAGAATTTATTAAGATTAGAACTGAAATTAATGGATTAGAAACCAAGAAAACAATTTAGAAAACTGATGAAACAATGGACCTGGTTCTTTGAAAACAGAAAGAAACAAGATTGATAAACCCCTGGCCAATTTGATTAAGAAAAAAAAAAATTAAGAAAAAGAAAAAGATGCTTCAAATTAACAAAATTAGAAATGAATAACAGAGAGATCACAACAGACATAAGTGAAATTCAGAGAATCATTAGGACTTATTTCAAAAACCTCTATTCTACAAAACTGGATAATATGAAGTAAAAGGATGAATTCCTAGACACATACCACCTACCGAAGCTAAACTCAGAGCAGATTAATCTCCTAAACAAACTTATCATAGCCATCAAGATTGAAATAAGTTTAAACACAAAAACCACATGATCATTTTGATATATTCAGAAAAGTGTTTTGACAAAACACAACATCACTTCATGATCAGAACATTGGAGAGAAGTGGCATGGATGGTTTATATCTCAATGTAATAAATGCTATATATAAAGCTCCTAAAGCCAAATAATACTTAACGGAGAAAGACTGAAGGAATCCCTTTGAGATCAGGAACAATACAGGGGTGTCCACTCTCACCTCTGCCCTTCAATAAGCAATAAGACAGGAGAAAGAAATAAAAGGGATACAAATTATAAAGGAAGAAATTAAGTTAGCTCTATTCATAGAAGACATGATTCTGTACATAAGAGACCTGAGAGCCTCCATCTCAAAACTCTTAAATATGATTAACTCCTTCAGCAAAGGAGTAGAATACAAAATTGATGCACAAAAATCAGTAGCCATTGTAATTGCAAAGGACAAAGTTACAGAGAAAGAAATAAGTGATGTTGTCCCATTTTCAATACCAGAAACAACAACAACAAAAATGCCTTGGAATAACATTAACCAAGGATGTGAAACATCTATAGAATGAAAACATAAAAACACTCAAAAAGAAATTGAGCAGGACTTGAGAAAATAGAAAGACCTCCCATGCTACTGGATAGGCAGAATTAACTTTATAAAAATGGCAGTCTTACCAAAGGCAATATACAAATATAATGCAATGCCAATCAAAATCCCAACATTGTCATTCACAGAGTCAGTAAAAATAATCTCAAAATTTGTATGGAATGGCAGAAGGCCTTAGAAATCCAAGCATATCCTCAGCAAAAGAAATACCTCTGGAAGCAGCAACATACCTGACATAAAGCTATATTACAAAGCCATAGTAATAAAACCATCATGATACTGGCATAAAAACAGGAGTATAGACCAAGGGAACAGAATTGAGGACCCAGACTTTGGGTCAACTAACTACAGCTACTTGACATTTGACAAAGGCCCTAACAATATAGGCTAGAAAAAAGGCAGCATCCTCAACAAATGGTGCTGGACAAACTGGATAACCATATTCAGAATACTGAAACTTGATCCAAACATCTCACCATGCACAAAAATAAAGTCCAAATAGATCAAAGGTCTCAATATAAGACCAGAAACTTAGCTACTACTGGAAGAAAAAAAATTAGGAGGAACTTTCCATGATATAGGACTGGGAAAAGACTTCCTAAACAAAACTCCAATAGCTCAGGGTCTTAAACACTCACTCAACCATTAGGATCTCATGAAGCTGAAACGTTTCTTCGCAGACAAACATTCAATAAGCAGAGCCAATAGATTACCCACAGAATGGGAGAAAATATTTGGTGGCTATCCAACTGACAAAGGTTTAATTTCTAGAATCTATAAAAAACTCAAAAACCTAAATAATAAAAAGTCAAACAAACTACTCACAAAATGGGGCAAAGAACTGGATAGGCTGTTCTCAGTGGAATAAATACAAATGGCAAACACACGTTTAAGAAAATGTTTATCATCCCTAATCTTCACGGAAATGCAATTTAAAACAACTATGAGATTCTACCTTACCCCAGTAAGGATAGCAAACATTAAAAAAAATCAAATGGAAATAAATCCTTGTGAGGATGTGGAGAAACAAGAGCCCTCATCCACTGTTGGTAGGTACAACCACTTTTTAAAACAATATGGAACCTCCTAAAATGGTTGACTATACAGTCACCAAGAGACCCAGTTATGCCCTTACTGGGCATTTATCGTGAAAACTCCATGCCTCAGTTCAGAAAGATTTGCTCAACCATGTTTATAGCTGCTCAATTCATAATAGCTAAGAGCTGGAATCAACCCTGATGTTCATCATTAGATGAATGGATAACCAAGATGTGGTATATCAACATGATGGAATTCTACACAGCAGAAAGGAAAAATGACACAATGAAATTTGAAGAAAAATGGTCAAACCTGGAACAGATCATTCTCAGTGAACTCACCCAATCACAGAAAGATAATCATTGCATAGTCTCACTCATCTATGTCTCCTAACCTGAATCTACTCAAGATGCTGACATACATAATTAGTATCTTGTGGACCAGACAATTGGGTGAGTGGGGTAGGGGAGGAGGGTAAGGGTGGGTTGAGGGACACAAAAATGGACCCAAATGGCAATGGTACCATGAAATTCTACATCCTAAAAGACAGACTAGATGGTTGAACCTTCATCAGGTCCTTAGAGGGAACACCTGAATCACAAGGCCCTGGAGAGAGTATGATGAAGACTGACCTTAATCTTTTCCTTTTTTTTTTTTTTCTCTCTCTCTCTCTCTTCATCCCTCTTCTCTCTATCTCTTTTATATTACCTATCTTTTTCTTCCTTCTTTGCTTTGGCACTGACCTGTAACTCCCAGTACCAGCATGTGACTAACATCCACAATGAGCTGTTCATCAGAGAGACTTACAAGGTCTCCCAAAAGAAGACAGATTTCTGTCAGAGTACTTGATGACCCACCAAAGGTTAGTAGTAAGACCCTACTGGTGAAGACACCATAATCTGTTGGTGTGGAAAATGGAGCGACCTGGCAGGAATCTGGAAGAGTGGCAGTCCCCAGACAGCACATCTAGTTCCACAAAGTCCTACATGAGCGACTGGGGGAAAATGACCAACATCTGCGAAGAAACTCGTGGTTAAGCTACTCAGCAGCAAACCACCTGATGTGATGCTCACACAAGTTCAATATTGGCACACACCCATGGTTGGAAACCAACTGCTCTTGATTTGCCTAACTGATTTCCTCAGTCGAAGGGAACCCATAGCTGGAGCTGGGAAATAAGTCAGAACCATATCCAAAAATGAGCCTGCTCTCTATTAATCAAGCTCCCACCAATTGTGGGCTACACGAGAGCCTACACCTATTAAATTCTTTCTAAAAATAAACAATGATTATCCCATTTATCTGGTGCTAACTTCATTCTCCATTGGAGAATTTGCTTCCCTTTTTCAGATGGATGCAGATCATAGGGAGAGAACCAGCCCATCACACCTTTAAAGGGTCCCAGCTGAAACTAAGAGTAATTGGGGAAATGAGCAAGAGTGCTTCTTTCTTGGTGAACCTGGTACCAGCACAAGGGTAAAGGAGATAGACACAGAGAACACTCAACTCCTACCAAACCAGATATTGAGAAACACATCAGCTCCCGATATCTCATCACGGAAGTAGACCTAAAACGAACCCAACATGGCTCAGGGAAATTTACTGAAGAGGGGATGGAAAGATTGTTAGAGCTACATGTTGGGTCATTGTGCCCAGAGATATTGCCTCTTGCCCATAACGGATGGCTAACCCCACAATGCATAACCCATATTCCCAACAAGGAGGGTCCCCGCAGGGAGGCTAACGATGGTACTAACATGATTGTATACACTGTGTACATAACTAATAATAAGAACAGTATCACACAAATGACCTCTAGTCCAGGTCTAAATATGTCCTCTTTCCTCTCTGAATATGCCTAAGCTGAGCCTCCGCAGTGCATAGTTTTTTCTGCATTTTGTACCTTCAACTCTTGACATAATGGCCCATCCAGATCTTCCCACCACACTGTAAAGACTGTCTAGACCAAAGTTTCAAATCTTACACATTTCTCCCACAAAGCAGTTTGAAAAGACTAAGAACCACAACGTCAGATTCATCACATAAATGGCACCACTCTCCCTAATAATTATCTGTTAACAGTTACTGCCTCATTGCTAGAAGTTAACATCTAACAAGAACTAGCATATGAAAGGAATGGGTTTACTCCAGCTTTGTTTTGAGGGGAAGTTTCATCACATCATGGAAACCCTAGCAGCAGGTAGTCCTTGAGCATTGCACCAAATGGTCAGGTATTTTATCCCAGCAATGAGAAGGTAACTGCTACATATACTCTCTTAGCATGATTCTTTTCTCCACTTTGCTTGGTTCAATAGCAACAGAATCCATTCAATGGGAACATGTGGTGAAGTCAGCACATAATCCAGGAAAATGACTTTAAGGGTATGTGTTGGACCACTGATTATAGACAGGTAAATGGCAAGCTCAGTATGGTCCTAATACATATTCATTTTCAGGTCAGGATAATTATTTAGTATCTGATCTGATATTATCAAGTGAAAGTTTAGAAATTCTTAAGACCAGTAACACTGTGTCTTGTCTAAAGTCAATATCATGTATGTACTTTACTGAGGATAACATCCAAAGTTTTTGCATATGCTCTTTCTGTGAGATTTTACTTGGACAAGTGTATGCCAATAGTGAACTGTTTCTATTTGTCATGTAGGCAGACACTGATGAGTGACTAAGAAGAGGCAATTGTAACTGATATTTTCAAGTAATTTCAAGAAATTGACTATTATTGTTATTACTATATTAACATCCATTTTGGAGGCCACCGTAAGTACCCATGTAGATAATTTTTCAAATATTTTCTTTCTAGAAATGAATATAGATATTTGTCTTTTACTTATATCACTTCAATTCTCATCATTCTTAGGATAAATCCAGTAAATTTTGAGAATTTCAAACTTAATTTTTGTGTGCAACCCATGTTACAGTCAGACATTTAAGAAAATGATTATGGGAGGAGCTGGTTCCTAAAAGATTACAATCATGACCTATTGATTCAGCATTCCAAGTATAAGAAGATGCCAGCTGGGCGTGGTGGCGCATGCGATTAATCCCAGCACTAGGGAGGCAGAGGTAGAAGGATCTCTGTGAGTTCGAGGCCACCCTGAGACTGCAGAGTGAACTACAGGTCAGCCTGAGCTAGAGTGAAAAAAAAAAAAAAAAAAAGAGAGAGAAAAGAAAAGGAAAAGAAAAGAAAAGAAAAGAAAAGAAAAGATGATGGCAAAGGCAAAGGTGATACTAGTGAGAGATGTCGCATGGAACAGAGACATTCAGAACTTTATTTAAAGTAAAAGTATTAAGAAATAGGTGTAGGAATGATGATGAAATGAATGGAACACTTGATAGCCACATTGAGCATTTTCAAAAATTCATTGTAAAACAAAAGTGTGCTTGCTATGGTAAATTTCTGTAACTATTCCCCCACCAAAAAAATAATAATTAAATCTATTTTCATTACAAAGATAAGAAAAGTCAAATATAGGATATTTGTTTTAAAAAGCATACAGTAAGATGTGTGGAATAATATTATTAAGCTAGTATTTTGAATGGATTTTTTCAGGAGGAAAATCGGTGGCATGAGGTGACACAAACAGATGTAAATCATAGGGTTTTAAAACTCCAAGTAATATCCTTAATTTGGAATTTTGTGACAAATCTTTCAATTTTTCAGATTTTAATTTATTTTAATTACTTTATTTGTATGTGTGTATATGTGTCATGGTCTGCATGTAGAGGTCAGAGCACATCTTCTGTATATCTGTCTCATATATAAATTTATTGCTGATGTAAACCAACTGCCACAGTGCAAAAGGAATGACAGACTGACCCATAAACTCCAGGTTCTTTCTGGCTCTGCCTCCCATTTTTGTAGGTTCATAGGATCATAGATGCATATGACACTTGCTTCGTCCTGTATGTGAGGGCTTGGGGCTTGATGTAGGGACAACAGGCTTTCTAAGCCCGTGCCTTTAGCCCTTGAGTCATCTGTCCACCATTCAGATTTTTCATCTACTATGCTTATCATTCTTTTGTAACCATGATTTATGAAACTAATAATGCAGATTCAGAGTTAGGTTGTATGTAGATAATGATATTACTTTCCTTCCTATAATACAGATGCCACAGCATACATACGCACATATCACTAAGTGCTTACTGAAACAAAAATCCTATATTTGACCCATTCACTACTCAAGTCCACTTTCTTTCCAGAACTGAGACTTTTAGAACTCTGTATTACTATACAGTCCCTAATTTTCTGAATACTCCTTCAATGAATGGCCCCTTTTCATTGATAATATAAATCATGTTCTGTGTGGCAAATGAAAGCAGATGTGATGTCATGTCCATAGAACAGAGTCACGGTTTGCCCCTTCTTGACCACCACATCAAGGGTATTCAATATAAGAGTGTTAGGACTGGAAACAATGAGAGAACATTGAGCTGTTTTTGCTAGCTCTAAACATAGTTTCTTAGTACCATCCCACTCTATTTTCATACCCTCTGACACTGGGATCACATTTTTGTTTTGTTTATTTTTATTTATATATTTGAGGGGGGGGGCGCACCAGGGCTTTCAGCCACTGCAAAAGAACTCCAGATGCTAACATGAGTCCTGGGCAATCAAGCCTCGAACCAGAGTCCTTAGGCTTCACAGGCAAGCACTTAACTACTAAGCCATCTCTCCAGGCCTGGGATCACATTTTAATCAGATCATCCATTCAGTGATTTGGTAACTTGAAATCACACTTCCCTTAATTGAGGCTTAGGCTCTTGCTCTCCTTCTTACTTTAAGGTTCTCTCATAAGCATGCACTACCCAAAGCATGGAAATCTTCATGCCATATCACTTCACACTTGTTTATTTCCATTTAGATGACTATGGAACCATTCCTAATTCCTGAATATCCTAGGCATTTTGGAAGTCAGGTTTCAAATTTGTGTACTTTAGCAATCCTCCTCTGATTATATTTATGTTGAACAAGTCTTATATTCTCATCTACTTGGGTTTCCTATTCTTGGTTCACAGAATTTACAAGTAGTGTCAGAATAGAGAAACACAAGGAAATTTTAATTTGTTACTGTGTACCCTGAA
This sequence comes from Dipus sagitta, assembly GCA_036346955.1. Taxonomy (NCBI): domain Eukaryota; kingdom Metazoa; phylum Chordata; class Mammalia; order Rodentia; family Dipodidae; genus Dipus; species Dipus sagitta. The sequence continues at coordinate 85,290,930 of CM070771.1, read as the reverse complement.
TTTAGTACATAGACTTACTGATGTTTTTTCATTACTCCATTTGCAAAGTTGGGATGATGTTAGATCTAACTACACCCTAAAGTTCCTATGGACTATAAAAGGTTTTGGGTACTTTTCATTATATATCTGATATGATATATACTTTTTAATAATGCGTTTTCCTACTGTGAGTACTTGTAGAGATGTTGTACATTCAACAAAGATGACTGATAATTTAATGCACTGACTTGCAATAACACAGGCCCAAATATGTAACATTATTTCATATATTCACTTAGGATTAAAGTACCAGTTTGTAACAGATGATTTTTTTTACATATAAAACACCTATAATACTAATTGTTGTTAAAATCTTGAGCACATTGATATTAATACTAATATTAATGTAATGGTAATTAAACAAAACTAAGATTAAGTTCAAAAAAGTAGCAAAAAAGAGAATTCAGGCAGAGCTGGACTCAGAATCACATCCTGGGGCCACTGAATACTTCGGACATGTGAATGTGGTCTTGGCTGAAACAGTGCAATCAACAAGAGTGCTTGTGATTGCTTTATATGATTCTGCAATACCTTGATGGAATTGTTAATTCTGTGAAGCAATACCTTAGAGCTTCTCAGGCTTTTAGAAGGGTTGTGTAATAATTTCTCTGTAGGTGATGCAATTGAATGAGAAAACTTTAGCTTCCAGAATTTTTTTTTTTCTGCTGAGGATGGTTACCAAGGTCCAAAATTAGATCTACCAGAATTGGGGAGGCAGAACTTTACCATTCCTCACATAAATTCAGAGATGCTACCAATCACTCTGTTGTCTTTGGAGCCCTTTCTAAACATCCAGTTTGTAAATTATCATCTCCTCTCAACTGTTTTCTCTTCTATATCAAAGGGAGAAGTGAGATCATAACAGGTTCTAGCTCAGCTCACTAACCTTGTTCACACTATTTCTCAGTTTTAGCATGCTGGTAGTCATGCAAAGAAAAGAGAATTTGGTTCATTTGTAATACAAAGTTTTCTACTTTTTGAAATTGGTTAATTACATTGCAATGTTAACATATTCCTTTTTCCCTATACCTGTATGCTGTGAATTACTTCTCAGGGCCTGAGTTAGACTCATGTTTGGCTTCTGGGTTGAACAACCATGGTGTACGCTCTTCCATCAGAACCATTTTTTACTTCATAACACACCTTGTTGGGACCCACTTCTCTGCCAGACTCTCCTTACCCACTGAAGGGTGACACATCCCAGTTCGAATTTTCTATTATTCAACTATGAATGTCTTCCCAATACTTACCTAACTATATTACATATATCAAGTACTTTAAAAGTCAGTAGAGGCCATGATGTAGAAGAACAGTAACATGTCACCAAATATTATTAATTACCTGCACTCTTGGCTTGTCAGGGATTCCCCTGTATATAAATTCAGGTCACTGTTCATGATGCCAGGTGGGTGCCAAGCTCTGCCAACTAATATTCAAGTTACTCAAAACTTATTGAGCTTTGACTTGCTCAGTTTTTTCATGAGTACTGATATACTAAACACACTAGACTAATGCACACTCAAGACAAGGCATGGTTCATGGAAATCTTCCAATAAATAAATTTGTCTATCTGCATAATCTGCATAATCTTTAGGCAGTTTTATTATTATTGCCCTTCTCACAAAGCAGACTGGATCACTATTACACATTTGGGTTAGCAGCCCACAGAAGGCATATAGACTTGAAACAATACCATAAAGCTGCCTGGTATTCATAACTCACCAATTAAAAAGGAGAGAGAGGGGAAGAATGCATATTCTTTTTGTAAATCCAGGAGAATGTTCCTGCACAGTAACATGTGCAAAAGCGTGATTACTATATATGAATATGTGTACATGTTAAGCTGTGGACAACCTGGTTTCTCTAAGCTTACCATTATAGTTTTACTTCTAAAGCAATCCACACGCTGTGCTATTTGATTTTAGTAAAAATAATCTTATGAAGAATGTCTATCTATTGCTATAGAGCTAAATATGCAACACTAATCTACAAAGAGAGACAGAGACAGAAGGAAACATCCAATGCTGTACTTCTCCAAAAATGTGTACAGACTTAGCCAAATCTTTTGTAACTTATACTTGATGTGAGCATTCATATTTGTAGCCACAGTATAGAAAATATGAGTGAGTAATAAGTCTTGCAAGATTTGTCTTAGTAGTTTCCCTATCTGTAAATATAGGTATAAATAATAAAACAATAAAATTAATATTTGTGTTCATTTAATAATAATAACTTTATAATATAAATCTTATTCTTGGGTAAACATTTCCAAAATAAATAACACATTTTGATCAGAGAAGGAGATAATAAGTGGGGTTTTACTAGAATTGTTGGACAAAAAAACAGTGAGGAGGATGATTAAAACTCTTCAAATGTAGGCGTACATACCTGATCTCATCTACAGCTACTTAAGGATAAGGCATACAAATTAAAATTCCTGTAGGGGTAGAATTGAGAGTCTAATTTAGAGTATAACAAAAAGCCACTTTACCCAAATCCCATTCAAAGTCGTAACTCTCTCTTAGGGACTTTTGATTCTAAGTGTATTTAAGTGCAGTAATTTTATCACTTCTTTCTCTGTCCTAAATATATGAAACTTTAGAATGTGGAAGGCATGAGTGCCCATACCTTTAGAAACTAAACTATAATAAAATTTATTAGATATGTACACACAGAATTATGTGCCCAAAGTGCCCCATTGATACAGAGAAGAGAACAAGTATATGCTCAGAGAAATGGAAAAAAAAATCAAAGTAGTAGAAGCTTGGTCTTGAGACCAGTGGTTAGGAGGTACAGACCCAGGGATGAGCACTGGGTAGCAAACCCCACTGCAGTGGCTAGGAGGTACAGTCCCAGGTAGTGTTTTCTCTTTCACACTTTAAATTGTTTCTCTAAATAATTCTGCAAGATACTGTTCTAGGACATGGAACTGTCTTTTCAGGAATGGAGTGGAAACTCATTTCTGTTTCTGCAGCACCGCTGATGTCACTTACTTGATTCTTGCTTCTGTCTGCATGTGGCAGACACAATGCCAGTGCTGCAAGCACAAGAGTTGCAGGAACATTGAACATATTGGGTCAAAGAACCTACCATGGAATTGGTGTGATAAGGCCTCAGCATCACATAGACACAACTGATCCACAACTGAGAACTGTATGTTGGCAATACACCTTCAACATGGTCACTTAGGAGCCATGAATATGAAGTGCTTAGCCATTCTAAGATCCAGCCACAATGTATGAATTCATATCAGGCAATACAGTTAAGATAGCATTTATCATGTTAATATATTTTATTATATTAATTATATTTTCAGTAGCTTTCTGTGATATCCTCTTATTTTATTGTTGAATTAACAGTAATGTCAATATCGTAAAATACAAAAAAGTCCAGGTGTTGGCACCTTCCTCTAATGCCAGCACTTCAGTGTTGAGGCAGGAGGATTGAGAGTTCCAGACCAGCCAAAGCTACATAGTAACATCTTATTTCAAGAAAGAATGAAATGAGAAGGCAACTTATAGACAATAACCTGAGACTGATTTGTAAGATTCCAAGTTGATACCACTGAGATATCTGAATTCAAAAAATGGTTTATCTAAAACTTGAGCATATGTACATATTAATATCTACTATATATAGATTTTATGAGAAATAAATCTGCAATAAGGAATGCTTCTTCTAAAAAAGTAAATGAAGAAGAAAAAACATCATGTGTCCCTAACATCCTTATAACAATATAAAAAACAAAACTAAAGGAAAATCTTGTCTAATTCATTACTTTCTGTTCATGAAATTTTATCGTGGATTGGCAGTTGCTTGGTGTGACATATTGCCCTTTAAGTTGTGAATTAAATCTTGTGTGTGTGTGTGTGTGTGTGTGTGTGTGTGTGTGTGTGTTTATGACTGGGAATTGAACTAAGAGCCTAAATTCATGCTCAGCAAATACTCTTCCACTTAACTATACACCTAGCCAAGCTAATTGAACTTTTATATAGACAGAGTCACCTTCAACTCTGTGATTTTATATTGCAGCTTATCACTAAGAACTATGGAAGGCAGTATATCTTAGATCATCCAATTCAAAATCCTGTAAAGGACTTCTTATACTAAAACATCTGCCTCAGAGATCATGTGTTGTTTTCTTATCAATATTAATAGACAAGTAAAGTTCCTGATATATTTAAAGAGTCTGAATAACCTTTGATATAATTTCAAAACTATCATATATTGTAAAGAAAACTTTCTTTTGATAAGATAGTAATTTTCTAATTTGTGTTTCTAAAACAATCAGTTTTCATGTACCATAAGACATAATCAAGTTCCAAATAATGATTATGAGAATATGTATACTTTTTCTGATAGTGTTCTTGCAGACCAAAGACATGAATTCCAGACTTTTTCTGCACTTTTAGGCTTTAATAATAACATGTTCCTCAAAAACATTTCAGATAAATTGTAAATGTGGCTGTCTATTTCCATTTGAAAATAGTACTTGATAAATAAAAAAACAAAGATATGGCCCAATTCTTAAGGTTTGCGACTAACCTCAACATAACCTATATGTTCAAATATGAGACAAAAATAATCATTATTATACTTAGTGATATAATACACATGCAGTAAAGAAAAAGCCGCTTGGGAAATTTATTAAAACAAATCCTCTCAATTATGGTCAGTGAACATGGGTTCTTATATCTGAGCTTCAGTACAGCACTAGCATGACTCATTTTTGTTCCACAATGTCTAGATGTCTAGCACATACTTTTTAAAATGTGTGAAGACCTACATGAATGTATGAAAAATATTACATCACTATTCCTCTTTTTATTCATATCCTTCTTCCTGTTCCTGTCTTGTCTCTTCTCCCTAAACTTCTTGCTTCCTCCTTCCCTCCTTTCCTACTCTTTCCTTCCTCTCCTCTAAGTCAAAAGATGTTTTAATATCACAGTTTGGGATGTTCTAAGTTACTATCTTGGGGGTGGAAATGCATCTGGTAATACAAAATATAAAATGTCCAATGAATTAGCTAATAGTTTCTTTTTTTTTTCTGTAGGGTCACATTCCAGCTATGGATGACCTGGAATTCATTAGTTCCAATGTGGTCTCAAACGCATGGTGATCCTCCTACCTCTGCCTCCCAAGTGCTAGGATTAAAGGTGTGTGCTACAATGCCTGGCTAATAGTTTCTTTTCAATTTAAACATCATTAATATCTTCAATTACAATCTGTGTTTTGTTGTTGAAATGTAAAAGAATAGATTGAAGATCACTTATAGGGTGTAAAATAGGCAAAATTAATTCAGAAAAGCACAGTGGGTTTAGAAGATAGCAGATTGCCATTGGATATGAGACTTAGAAACAGAATTCAGTGCTCTAGACATATTTGTCAGCAGGGGAGGACCCAGTATCTTTCTGGGTTCAATTTGAGTTTGTGTAGTATAGTAACTTCTGTTTGTAGGAATTTTTTTTTTCTTTATTAGTTAGTTTTGTATTCAGCAAATACAGTCAGTTTGGTACCATTATTAGGCTCATCCGTGACCTACCCCCTCCCCTTAGCCCCTCCTTGTTGAGGTATATGGGTCATGCATTTTGGAGTTAGCCCACAGTTATGGGTAAGCTAAATGTCTCTGCATATCATGACCCAACATGTGGCTCTGACATTCTTTCTGCCCCCTCTTCCGCAAAATTTCCCTGAGCCATGTTGGGTTCATTTTTGATCTGCATCAGTGATGAGGTGTTGGGGGCCTCTGAAGCTCTGGCTCTCTGATTTGGTAGGAGTTGATTTTTCTCTGTGCTGATCTCCTTCCCCCTTGTGCTGGTATCCTGTTCATCAGGAAAAGAGCCCCCTTGCTTGTTTCTCCAATTTTTCTTAGTTTCAGCCAGGGCCCTTTTTAGGTATGAAGGGGTGGCTCTCTCCTTAGGATCTACATCTATCTGAAAAAGAAGCAGATTCTCCAATGGAGAGTACGTTAGCATCAGGACAAATGAGATACCCCCCCCCCTTTTTTATAGAGAATTTAATAGGTGTAGGCCCTCTTGTAGCCCACAATTGATGGTAGCTTGATATTGGAGAGTGGGCTTATGTTTGGATATGGTTCTGACATGTTTCCCAGCTCCAGCTATGGGTCCCATACCAGTGAGGGGATCAGTTAGCCAAATTGAGAGCAGTTGGTTCCCCACCATGGCTGTGTGCCACCACTGCACTTGTGTGGGCATCACAACAAGTTATTTGCTGCTAAGTAGGTTAGACCATGCGTTGCTTCGACAGATATTGGTCATTTTCCCCCAGTCGCCCATGTAGCACCTTCTGGCACTAGACACGCTGACTGTCTGGGGACTGACTCTCTTCCAACTTCCAGCCATGCCATTCTAATTTGCATGTCAATCACATAAGGTGTCTTCAGCAGTAGGGTCTTACCACTAGCCTCTTGTGGGTCATCAAGTACTCTGACAGAAATCTGTCTGTCTTTTAGGAAACCTTGTAGGTCTCTCTGATTAAAAGCTCATTGGGGATGATAGCTCCATGCTGGTTCTGAGAGTTACAGGTGAGTGCCCACTAAGAAAATGAGGAAAAAGGTAACTAATATACAAGAGTTAGAGATAAGAGAGAGAAAGAGAGAGAGAAAGAGAGAGGGAGGGAAGTGAGGGAGGGAAGATATAGAAGATTAAGGTTAGTCTTGATCTTACCCTATCCAGTGTCTTGTGGTTCAGGTGTTCCCTGTAAGGACCTGGTGAAGGATCAGCCATTTGGTCTGTCTTTTAGTAAGTAGAAACTTATGGTACCATTGCCATTTGGGTCTAGATTTGTGTTTCCCACCCCTTTGATGCCCTCCGCTCCCTCCCCTTCCATCCTAGTGTCTAGTCTAGGAGTTGCTTGCTAGGTATGTAAGGTATCTTGGGTAGATTCAGGTTAGGTGCTGTAGATGAGTGAGACTATGTAGCGATTTTTTTTTTTTTTTTCTGTGATTGGGTAAGTTCACTGAGAATGATCTGTTCCAGGTTCAACCATTTTTCCTCAAATTTCATTGTGTCATTTTTTCTTACTGCTCTATAGAATTCCATTGTGTAGATATACCACATCTTAGTTATCCATTCTTCTAGTGATGGACATCTGGGTAGGAATTTAATATATGTCTTGAGATTTCTGTTAGCCCAAATGTAAAGGGTTGGAGAGGAAAAAGATATAATGGAAATAGAAGTTCCTCAAAGATAAAAAAAAATAAATAAAATATGTCTGTTACTTAGAGAATTTATAAGAGCAGGCAATTTCTGTTAAGGACCAAAATTTGGTGACACTGGTTTGTGAAGACTCTCATTTTCTAAAATCAGAATTTTAAGAATTAGATGATGTACACTGGGAAAACCCTTGAAGTAAAGAACTCCAAAGAATGGCAAAAAAGATGCTAAAACATCAAGACAATCATTTTGGATATGAATGGTGGAATCACATTGTTACTCATGTGGGGCTAGGTAATATCTCCTCATTACAGGCTCCTGATAGACATTGCTCTTATAGGTGACCAACCTCAAAGTGATGGGAAGTTGACTGTAGAGGTGAAGTTTGCATGGAATGCAAAGACTTGTGCGGACCTATATGATAAAAGCTATGTGACTTAAGGGAAATCAAGCAATTTTCGTCATCCCAAAAGAGTGTATTCAAACCTTACTATGTAATTACATCATGAGGTACTATTAAAATATAAAAGTAACTATTCACATTAAATGACATTTTCAAATTTCTAAATTTGTAACATTTGAACAGAACATTTTTTGTCCAAAGAAAGGAATATCGTTTAGATAAAAAAGAAAGTTTTGTCTTTATACAAATTGCAGATCTGCCATATGTTAAATTTGTTACTAGAAAATTTATCCTTCATTGCTATGATCCCCAAATCACACTACTAAATTATTAATCTCTTCCTTGCTACTTCAATGGTATATTTTAATACCCATGTTTAAATGTCATATGGTTGAAATTATCAATTACCAAGTTTATAAAATTGTACTAAGTTACAAATAGCATAAAATTGGTCATCACCAGCATCCTCTCATAACTTAGTACAATTTGGACAAATTTAATGTGTGAATGTGTATTTTCATTTTTCATGGGTCTACACTTAGGCTAGAATTGCTGAGACACAAGCAATCTTGTTAACTTACTATGAAACTATTGCTTTTGTCTCTGCTGAAGTGCTGACACATTAAAGAGTTTTATGAGTGTAATATTTCTAGTTTTCCAGCTCTATGCAGTCTTTGATCTTTTCATCAGATGAGTGTATGGACCTATATGGTCCTGAAAACATAAACCAACATGGATACCACTTCTATTCATGAACAAGTTACAAAAGTGAAAAAAATAACAAGCATCAAAGCTCTGAATGCTAGGCACTATGGTTGTTGCCTAATGAATTTTGCATAGCTGAATAACTCATATAAACTTTATTTTTAAATTTCATTCCTTCTTTTTTTTTAAAAAAAATGTCTCTTGGAGCCTCATCAAGAGCTTTACACACACCCAAATTTAAACTGCTTCCGCATATGCAACATGGAGGAAACAATAAGCATTTAGCACTAATAATCTTCAGAGAAATATGCTTTGGCAAAGAAGATGTTCAGAGAACAACACAAGTGCATTTTTTCCCAGTAAGCTTTGAAAATGATTTCCATGAATCAATGACCAAATCATAGGCTTTAGTAAGTTTAAATACTAGGAAATATTGCCTGTTAGCTGTCTCCACTTGGGGATGGTACTGGGTCTTTGACAGGAAGGAAGAAAGAGAGGACAGATGGTGCTCAGTGTACGTGGCGACCTCTCAGTTGGGAAAACAAGAATGAGCATCAGTGTGGGATTGCTTAGCACAGAAAATATATGCATAGAACCTCTGTGAATCCAACAGTGTGCACTAAAGAAGCCCCCAATGTAATGCCTTTATTCCCTGTCTTCACTCTAGTGTAAGAATGTGTATTGGAAAAGTAACTTGCATTCCACACATCAAAACTGTCTCAGATTGTTTAAAGACATAGCACACAATGCCTATGCTGTGTCAACCAAACATGCTAATCCACTAGATAGAAATTTGAGGATATAATTATTTTTGTTATAATTATTTTCATTTATATAAATAAATGCTATTCCTGTGGAGTATTAATTTAGTAGTCTAAAAGGAATTTTTAAAACTTAATTAGACTATTTGATATTACTGAAGAAAAATATATTTGTGCAGTATAAAACACATAACACTGGATTGTTGTGGGAGAGACTGTTAGGGAGTAGGCTCTAGAGCCTCACTCCCACAATTTCCTTCCACACAACATGAGCACACCCTTCACTAACTCTCAAGTAGCTTCCTGAGCCCTCTTGCAATACCATGGATCAGCATCTAAGGAACTTACCAGGACTGATCTACTTGCACATACTTTCATGTAACAACTTGTCTTGGGGAAAATACAAGGCAAAAAAAAATGTCAACATAGGAGATAAAAACTTTAACTGGAAGCTAATGTATAGTTAGATTACAATGGATACCTACTTGTAGAAAGTTGTGAAAAAAAAATTTCCATTTTCTGTCTATGCTAGAAAGTAAAATAGACTATAATTTTCCATAGCAATCCCACATCAACAGTGACCAAGCTCGGGGTTGTTCCAAAACTTGGCCACAATGTCTACATGGGCCAGCCCAAGAGAAAGGACTTACTGGCATGAATGTGGTCTTCATTCACTGTGTCCTCACACTCACTCATCCACAGGGCACTCAGTGAGATGACAGTTTTTAGTTTACAGGGTTTCTTATACCTATAAAGCCAGTTAGGAATATCTGTTATTTGTATTCTTAAATGTGGGAGCTGCTGTGTTTGTGGTAAAGCCCAGTCCATCTGCTCCAGAGCAGAGCAGGCCTCTACCAGCTCTAGCACCCTGGACACACTCATCTAAATGGGCAGATGGGTGTTCACAAAGCCTGTGCTCAATGACTCCTGTCTCAGCCACACCCTGGAATAAACACACCTTCTCCATCCCAAAAGCTTTATACTGTCTGGGGTATTTTATTGAATTATGAGTACTGAGTGTAGATCATAGTGTATATTTTCAAGATAATGCTGCCTCAGAAATCCATAGGCACCAGCCTAGAAAACCCATTTCAAAATTCTCTCTTGACTCTGGTTAAATAAAATTCTAAGATGACATTCTTCCTTGAATAAAACCCAGTGAATTTATCAAAAAGCCCATAGCATACATTTCTTTCTATAACATTTTTGGTTGTCTGCCAAGGAGTAAGGATAAGTTTCAGCAATTTTTGTATAACATTTAATTTAATTTAAGATAAATTCATCAAATTATCTGTATTAACTTAATTGTGCAAAGGAAGAAAGTCTTAGAAATGTTAATATTCCGAAGCAACACAGGTAGAGTTTGAACCTAGGCAGCTTAACAGCCATATTCAGCCCTTGTACATCTACAGCTGTTATCTACCTTCTAAGGTTCTTGTCTGAAAGAACACCTCTGTGAAAGAATCCCTTCATCTTTCCCATTCTTTGTCTCCATTACTTCACCAGAACTTTAGTTTCTGATGAGGCTGATCTTTTACTTTGGGAGTGAGGGTATGACTTTCATGACATTATTATCAATAATGCTTCATGCTATATTCTAGAATCAGGAAATATACCAAAGCATAATTTCACACTCAATATGTAATCTTAGAGTTCTCCTGCATTTCTTCCCTTAAAAGTCACTGAGTCTATTTGGCTGTCTGAGTAAAACTGAGAAAATAAATACATTATCAACTTGATCAAAGAAGAGGAAAAGCCAGAAGGGTCTGGTCTTTCCTTATTTCCTCTTCCATAATGAAGTCCTCCCTTTTCTAGAGTAAGATAATCTAGAAGAGATCATCACTCCTTCATGAAGGATTACCCCTCTCCTAATAATGTGCATGGTTATTTTTCCTTTTTTGAAAACCTGGAGGTGCCTCAACACCTAAGGTGGTGGCTGTGTTGTCCAACTCAGCCCAGATGCAGTAACCTGCCATAGAAAACACAATCAGGGTCTCTAGTTGAGCTTTCCTATTTTTTTAAATTTTTTTCTTCATTTTTTATTTATTTATTTGAGAGGGACAGACACAGGGAAAGAGACAGATAGAGAGAGAGGGGAACTAGCGCGCTAGGACTTCCAGGCACTGCAAACGGAACTCCAGATGTGTGTGCCCCCTTGTGCATCTGGTCCTGGGAAATTGAGCCTCGAACCGGGGTCCTTAGGCTTCACAGGCAAGCACTTAACCACTAAGCAATCTCTCCAGCCCAGCTTTCCTGTTTTTTAAAACCCCATCTTTGGTAGAAATTCCAGTTTATTTTACTAAGCTCTGTCATAAAATCTTTCTTAATTTCATCCTCTGCTCTATAGATTTCATTCATTGAAATTCATAAAGAACCATGAGTCCACTGACTAACTGGAAGCTTTGTGTGGCTGTTTCCTCACCCAAACTAGTGAGTTGTCATCTACCCAAGAGCTAAGAAAAGTTCTGTTGCTCTCAACCCCAAATTCGAATTCTCATATCACTGCTTTTCTTTAGCTTCAATACTCCTGAGTTTCATTACACATCTCTAGTAATTATTTAGGGAAGGAGCTTTCAGATGAACATTTACTACATTCATCATAAAAGATTGGTATCAATATGTCTAGCACTGAGATTAAAAGTACCAAGTCCCCTGCCGCTTTATTCTTGCTAAGCACAAATTAGATAAGGGATATTGATTCACAGTTAGAGGTAAGTATGACAAATCATTAAGGGAGTCTCTTTGATTATTTCCAGGTGCTTTGCCATAAACCACCTCTGTTTTATAAGACCCTAGGATTCAAAATGAGGACCTTGCCGCATTCTTTCTGGTAGTATGGACACAGTGTTCTGCATATTAATAAAGATTGCATAATCTATTTGTGAATAGGAAGAATAGGTGGATTTACTTAATAGTGAAGACATAAGCAGCCTAGAAAAGTTTCAACAGAAGTGTTTAGAACTTTGATTACAAAAATCAGATAAGATTAACTATAGAGATTAGAAGAGGCTTGGAAAGCTTTAAACAGATTTTCGCAAACAAGTTTAATTCTGAATAGAACCAGATATTCTGGATAAGTGTAGTAGTAAAGGCATAGAATAATCCAAGGATGCTGTTGCATTTCACATGACAAAGGGAATACTCACCTCACTAAATATCTAGATTAAGGTAGTGCCAGGCATTGCAAGGTTATATACAGCCAGGCCATTTTTTGTCTGGAAGCTTGCACTGTAAGCAATCCCACCCTTCCTTTGGCTGTTACGTTCTTTTGGCCACCTCTTTTGCAATAGATCCTGATACTTGGAAGGTGTGATAGAGATGTCTCAGTGACGACCACTCCTCTGTTTCTTCTTCTCAGCACCATGGTTCCCTTTGAATCATCCCAGTGGTTGGTCACCACCATCTGAAAAGAGATGCTTCTCTAACCAACAGTGAGAGTAGCATTAATATATGGGTATGAATGTAAAGAAAAGTGCTTACAGGGAAGTTTGTTGAACATAATATATGCATTTAGCCAGACAACAGCAGGTGTTACTCCCCAAGAATTCATGACCTCCCCTGCCCTAGGCTTTTGACTGGGTTTTCAATATCAGGTATATATTCCCTCCCCTGGAGTGGGTCTCCAGTCCAACTAGAGAACAGTTAATTTTTCCCATAACAGACATGCCACTATCACACCCACTGGCTCATTTGACCCTAATAATAGGAGGAAAAGATGATGACATCAAAATAAAAGAGACTAATTGAAAGGGGGAGGGGATATGATGGAGGGTAGGTATGTGAATGGGAAAGTAGAAAAGGGGAGGGAATTATCATAGTTTACTGACTTAATAGTGAAAGGTGTCAATAAAACAGTCTAAAAAGTCAAGTATACAACATAAAAGAGGATAAATATATGCCAAATCATAACAGTACAATAATCCAACATTTCAATTAATTACAAGTGACATTTTTCCCTTTCCACTGGTACTTGTATGTAAGATGAAGGCAATGAATCATCAGACATCGTTTAGTCTACTGAATCCATTGTATCATCTAATTGCAATAACATCCTTGCTTTGCAATACTTCTCTCTCACTGATGTTGTATGACACTGGTAATTAAGAACAAAGTTAAGCAAATAATGATTCAGAAAATAATATCATAGTCTTTCCAGTATTACATTTAAGTCAGTAAGAAGCTAGGCAGTACTTACAAGAAATGTCTAACAGTAGCAGAAATGTTACTACAGCTCTGATGTGTCTGATCACTGAATGCATTTTATCCTGGACAGCTTTTTATGACTTTTATCTTTAAGCACTATCAAAGGAACCAAATCCATTCATTTTAACAAGTCAGTTTAGGCAAGCTATTTAAACCATACTGAAGATTATTTATCTGATTAATGCTTCTAAAATCAAATAGCTAGTACATTAGGAAGGAAATTAAAGATTAATGTACAAAAATATCCTAAGTAGCTATAGCATAGCATATGCATGCATATATGTGTATAAAAATATGTACATATAAAGCCTGGCATGGTGGTGCAAGCCTTTAATTCCAGCACTTGGGAGGCAGAGGTCGGAGGACTGCCATGAGTTTGAGGCCCCCCCCCTGAGATTGCTGAGTGATTTCCAGGTCAGCCTGAGCTAGAGTGAGACCCTACCTCGAAAAAAAAAAAAAAAAAAAAAATTGTACATATATATCTGTGTATAGATGATAGATAGGATTGATTGATAGGTGATAGATAGATAGATAGATAGATAGATAGGTAGATAGATAGATCATATATAGATAGATGACAGATAGGAAAGACAGAGAGGCATTTTTCCTTACAATCATCTTTTAGGGCTGGATATAGTATCTAGTCATTGACTATGAGAATGGAAAACATGCCAATAACTTTTTTTTTTTTTATTAGTCAGTTCTGTATTCAGCAAATACAGTCAGTTTGGTACCATTATTAGGCTCATCCGTGACCTACCCCCTCCCCTTGGCCCCTCCTTGTTGAGGTATACGGGTCATGCATTGTGGAGTTAGCCCACAGTTATGGGTAAGCTAAATGTCTCTGCATATCATGACCCAACATGTGACTCTGACATTCTTTCCGCCCCCTCTTCCGCAAAATTTCCCTGAGCCATGTTGGGTTCATTTTTGGTCTGCTTCAGTGATGAGGTGTTGAGGGCCTCTGAGGCTCTGGCTCTCTGATTTGGTAGGAGTTGATTTTTCTCTGTGCTGATCTCCTTCCCCCTTGTGCTGGTGTCCGGTTCATCAGGAAAACAGCCCCCTTGCTTGTTTCTCCAAGTTTTCTTGGTTTCAGCCGTGGCCCTTTTGAGGTATGATGGGGTGGCTCTCTCCTTAGGGTCTACATCTATCTGAAAAAGAGAAGCAGATTCTCCAACGGAGAGTAAGTTAGCACCAGGACAAATGAGATAACCCTTACTTTTTTTTTTATAGAGAATTTAATAGGTGTAGGCCCTCTTGTAGCCCACAATTGATAGTATCTTGATACTGGAGAGTGGGCTTATGTTTGGATATGGTTCTGACTTGTTTCCCAGCTCCAGCTATGGGTCCCATACCAGTGAGGGGATCAGTTAGCCAAATTGAGAGCAGTTGGTTCCCCACGATGGCTGTGTGCCACCACTGCACTTGTGTGGGCATCACAATAAGTTATTTGCTGCTAAGTAGGTTAGACCATGCGTTGCTTCGATAGATATTACTTTAAGTAAGGAACACAAATGTCACTTTAAGGTAAAAGAAAATGGTATCTAAAATAGTTATTTGGTCCAATAATTTTGGGTGTGATTGGTAATGCCTATATATTTAATATCCAATTTATAGAACTCAAATAATTAAATTGTACAGAAAATTATTTTTATAAATTAAACAATTTCTATAGATCAAAGGCTCCACAGCAAATGGCACTTTGCTATGAGAAATGCTTCCAAGTTACAGAAACAAATGCCTAAGATAATGCTAAACAATAACAAAATGATACACATTTCCAGTTTTGAAGCCTGCAATCTTCAAAGAGTATGTTATGCTTTAGGAAGTTCATGGCATTAAAGGAAGTATAGTAGAGTCTAGGATCATATCCTGTATTTATACATAGCTTTTAAAAATTGATTATAATGAGCATATTTGCATGTTATCAACCATAGATGCTCAAGGTCAAAATTGAGTGAGTTAGGTTAACGTCAATTATGTTAAAATCATCTCTCTATACAAATTAATGATGCAGTAATATAAGCCTAGGAGAATCTCATAGGCAGTGGAAGATATCTTTATAAACCTACTTCAGTGTCACACTGTCATCTCTCAAGGATCTCACCACTTCAATATCAGAGATGATTACCATTAGTTGCTGAACTGAGCACTTACAACGAACAGCAAGGTGTCATTGGACTGTACTATATCACAAAGCAACTAACTTCTAAGGTCACACCTGCTATCCTTACCAATTCTCTATCACTTGTATTTTGGATTTCTTTGCACACAGAAAGAAATTTGCTTTATTAGAAATCTAACACATTTTTAAATTATCAATATTAGTGCAAGTAAAATTCAGGGTGTTGAGAACAAAGTAGTGAACACATGAGATGTCATTGTAATTCAAGGCAAGAACATTGCAGAGGAGCATTAACTTGACCACAACACAAATGTAAATTAACAACTCTGATGACTGTAATGGAAAAAAGAAATTGCACAATGAGAGTACAAAAAGTTCATAGAGATGAAGAATTGCCATTACATCTAAGAATTTATGGTCTTAACTGTGCAAATGGAGAAGGGAGAATGTGCAGGCTTTAAATACTCAAAATGGAAGATATGGGAACAGAGGACTAAGAGCAGAAAATGGAAAAGTAAAAGACTGTACGATGCAGAGGCATACAGACCAAAATAAAGAAACTACCATTAGAACCAAGGAAATCATTACAGTGGTCTATCAGAGGATTATGTGTTAAATTTGAATTAATGCTACCAACCTCAGTATAAGGTAGTAAGTGGACTAGAGGATGTATTTGTACTAGTTATTCCTTTACGAAGTGATGAAATGTTATAGGATAGACCCTTAGATATACAGCAGAAGATATTCCCTGTTACAATTGCTGAGATTCACTGGATTCACAAGTGTAAGGAAGAATAATCATTTTGGAATAGCTCCCAAGTTTCTGGCATACTTTTACTTGAGTAGTTGATCTATTCACTGAGCATCAATGTGGAAAATCATCCTAAAGTTAGTTTTACTGTGCTGAGTATGAAGTATCACTTGGGAAGCCACACAAATATATAGCTACTGATTATAAGTCTGGGATAGTAAGAGACTTGATTTGTGTAGAAGTTTCTGAGTTGACCACACGAGTGTTGGTAGTCTACCTAGGCAGATGTCAAAGTTGATACAGAGATTTTATAAATTGAATAGACCCTTAAATTGAACTACATATGGAATTAGGAGAGCAAGGGCTTGTTTTTTTTTTTTTTTTCTTTTTTTTTGGAAAACATTAAAACTGGTGGGAGATGAAACCCATGGGAATAATTAAAAACACAATAGCAGCACAGACAATCAGGAGATAAAACAAGAAGAGAATATCTCTAAAGCAGTGGGAGATTCAAACAAAATGAACACATTTTCTTGAGGGAAAACAGTACTTTTTATGTAACTAAGATAAGGACAAATTAAATACAAAAAAAAACTAGATGCACATGAGGAGAAATATCATGGGAAACAAACTAAGGAAAGTGTTTTAGCCAAGGCTGGCTTCCCTTATCAACTGAGAATGAATATACAGACTCAACCTTCCTAGGAGTTATAGGCCAAGTATGAACACAGCCTTATGAATAACAATAAGTGACTCATCTCTGAGGCTCAGTTGTGATAAAATTGTGAAAAATTGGCTACTGTTATCAATGGGTACACTGCACTTAAAAATAGAAATTTTTCTCCACACCCCATCTAAAGCTTCACTTTGCTATTCTGTCAACACTAACCTACTAAAGCAGAAATTCTCAGCCAAGGCCAATAGCATCCCCTGGATACATCTGGCATTATACAGTTCCTGTTCTGATGGTCTTAGGCAGGAATTTGTTTCTGAAGTCTGGTAGGCAGAAGCCAAGGATGCTGTTGCACAGCACAGGACAAAAGGGAAATCTCTCCACACTAAACATCTAGATTAAAATGTCAATCATGGAAAGGTTGAGAAAACCTGCCATAAAGAATAAACCCTACTGTCTTTGCCTGTCTGTCCTGAGCCGAAACTTGCACAGTTGTTGAGGGATTCAACTAGTGTGGATACAAATGCTAGGGAAATGTTAAGAATGTGGCTTTTGTGAGAGATACCAAGCTAACCACATTCACATGGCCATCAGCAGAAGGCCATTTCAAGATTGATGCTAATATGAGGACTTCCAGGTAAAATAGGGGATTAAGCAAAATGACCAAGCAAGTTGATGAATATAGATCCTATTTATATAAAATAATAACTGATACAAAACAGAAGTAAGTTGAAGTAATTTCCTTGCAATGAAGACAGACGTGGGCCAGCATCCTGATTCCATCGGCACACCCACTTCCTACTACATAACATTAGCTGGAGCTTACAGCAAAGTTATGCCATGGGTACATGGTGAATGAAGGCTGTGACAAGAAAGACTACCTTGAAAATAAGCAACCAGTGCACAGGTTCAGCATGCAAGGATTGAGGACTCGAGAAGGGTAAGCGTAGGCTAGAGTAACAGAAGCATGCCTTTAACATACATTGTAAATTTGCTCTTAGAAATTCAAATTTAATCAGATAATCACATTTAAAACATTTTTAAAAAGGAATTATTTTTGTATTTTAAACAACTGCATTTTATAGCAACAGACATGTGTTGCATTTTCATATGTTAACATAGAAACAGAAAATTAATGGTCACATAAAAGCAGAGTTTTACCAAATACTTTTGTCATTTTTAAATTGCTTCCTCTGTCAATTCACTTAACAATTTTGGCAATTGTTGTTCCATTAGAAGCCTATATATAATTCTGTATGTATGCTTCCTTCTCGTTATAACATCTTCAAGAGACCAACACGTAACTTAATGCATTAGTCTATAACTCTAAATATTTCTACAGGGGGTTTGAATTGATTCTGAACTTTTCTCATGATAGTAAACAATTATTCTTGTTCATATTTTATTAATTCTAAAAAGAATAGTAATGACATTATGTATGACTTATCAATTACATCCAGCGTAAGCTATAAAATATGTCAGCAATTTAAAAGACACGGAAAGCATGCTAAATCTACAACACTTGGTTAATAGCTTTCTTCAAATATCAAAGCAAATTAAAATATTGCTTCCAAGAAGTCAGAGAGAAAAGAAAATGCATTTTGGAATTTTGCAGACTTTAACACATATCTTACTTTGTCTTTCAGTAGGATAATATGAGAACAGAGGCATAATTAAAGACATTTAAAATAATATGTATGGAGATATAAAATTTAAGATAATCCTGTGAATCATGTGACTCTGTAGAAAAACAATGAACAACATTTATAGGGGGAAATTGGACAATAGCTGTTATACTCTCTGAAGGATATATTAGGGGTAGTAAAGTGACACCTACCACAGGCTCCTGTTTGTGTTTCTCCTAAAGTTAATTTACTATTTTCCAATTGTGCTCCCTGAAAAACCAACTTTCATGTGCTCAGGAATGATTTCATGAAATCATTGGTGATGGCTATCTTACATTGTCTGTTATCAAGACTAATATAGTAGCTGAACATGGTTAGTTTCCAGAATTCCCCAAATCACAAAATACCGATTGGTACTACTTATTCAAGAATGTAGGGCTGGGGAGATGGCTTAGTGGTTAAGCGCTTGCCTATGAAGCCTAAGGACCCCAGTTCGAGGCTCAATTCCCCAGGACCCACGTTAGCCAGATGCACAAGGGGGCGCATGCATCTGGAGTTCGTTTACAGAGGCCGGAAGCTCTGGCACGCCCATCCTCTCTCTCTCTCTCTCTCTCGGCCTCCTTCTCTCTGTCTCTCTCAAATAAATAAATAAACCAAAAAAAAATTTTAAAAAAAGAATGTAGTGTGTAGCTTTCTCCTACCTACCCCCTTTGAATTCTTGCATAGTTGATATTCTCCTACAATTATGACTGGTTATCCACCTATCAATACTATGCATACATGTACTTGTGTATATCTACAAGCTTAATATAGTGTTATACAAATATATAATTCATATATTTACATATGTATATATACATATGTGTATGCATATGTCTAAACACATGCTTATATAGTGGTGAATTAATTAGGCAGAACTTCAGCTGATTCAAGAGACTATATTTTGAGGAAAGAGGATTATGAGTTCCAATTTAATCCAAATATTTAGTAAGATACTGTCTTAAAAACCAAAAATGCAAAAAAGTCATATATTCTTCCCCAATACCATAATGCCTCATTTCAAAGTAATATTTTAGATCTTTTATTATTCTGGAATGTGTGTTACTATACTTACTATCCTCAATAAATCCTCAATAAAGCAACTGGGTTTGAGATATACACACACACACACACATTAAAATTTAATACTTAAGATGTAAGTACATATTCTCATGTTATTAGATAACACCTAGATTACAACTTTCAGAAAACAGAGACAGGTATTGCATGGAGAGAAATACTGACTACAATTCACAATACTATTGAATCTTCATTCCTTACCCTCCTCTTCTCTTGTTCTTCCCATCTTTCTCCTTTGCACTGTCTTCTCCCTTCATTCCTCTCTGCAATTACCTGGGTTACTGTTTTACCATGATTACAAGATGCATCAAGGTGTCACTATATAAATTGCTATAATGAAATTTCCCATGTGAATTTAATGCCAAGCCACAGCAATTTAAAAACATCACAGATACCATAGCTTTCAAATGATATTTTGTTGCCATTATTTATATATCTTAATGTTGTTTCTTCATTTCATATCATGGACAGGATAGAATGATTGCCTTCCTTTTCAATAGAATGTCCTGACCACTGTATTAGCTTTTTCATATGAAATTAGTACGAAAATTCAATCTTCTTTTGAGCAGGAACATGTGACGTGTAATCAGAAGGGTGCACATTTTGAGTGAGAGGAAATGAGGGGAAAGGGAAATTTGAGAGAGGAGGGAGAGATGAGAATCAACTAAAACAAATTATTTTTGAAAATGCCTCAATGAATTATACCTAAGTCCATATATTCCAATGAAAGCAAAACATCTAAAAAATATAAAAAATCAAATAATAAAATTAACTATCTTCCCTCTTTAAATCTGCTGGTTTCACTCTTGATGGGAGAATCTGCTTTATTTTACAGATGTCAGAGAAAATGGAGAATTAAGATCCATTGATAAGACAAAATAATCAGACAAGCATGCCATAATCAGAGCCAATAAATTACCCACAGAATGGGAGAAAAATGTTGCTGGTGGTACCCACTGACAGAGGTCTAATATTTAGAATCTACAAAGAACTCAGTGAAAACTAAACAATAAAAAATCAAACAACCCACTCCAAAAATGGGATAGAGAACTAAATAGAAAATTTTCAGAAAAAGAAATACAAAGGCTAACACACACTTAAGAAAATATTCAATATCCCTAATCATCAGGTGAATGCAAATGAAAAAACTATGAGATTCCACCTTACTCCAGTAAGGATGATAATCAATAAAATATCAATTGATAACAAATGTTGGAAAGGATGTGAAGAAAGAGGAATTCTCACTCACTGTTGGTGGGAATGTAAACTTGTACAACCACTATGGAAATCAATATGGAGATTCCTGAAAAGGATGAACATAGAGCTGCCAACAGACCCAATTATTCCCTTACCAGTACATTACATTAAATGTTCCACGCTTCACTACAGAGGTATTTGTTCAACCATGTTTAGAGCTGCTCAGTTCATTATAGCTAAGAACTGGAATCAACCCAGGTGTCCATCATTGGATGAATGGTTAATGAAGTTGTGATACATTTCCATGATGGAATTCTCAGTAGTGAGAATAAAATTACACAATGATATTTATAGAAAAATGGACAGTCTTGGAACAGAGTACACTCAGTGGACTCACACAATCACAGAAAGACAATAGTCACATGGTCTCACTCATCTGCAATTCCTATCCAGGATCATCTGGAGCTGCTGACATAGGCAACCCAACATGTAATGTTTACAACATGGAGAAAAGCAACTAATATAGCACAATTACAAACTAAATTTACACATACAGCCAATGCTTTATTTGCAGTCTACTGTTACATTATTCAGTTATGTGCCTAATCACACATTCACAATTGTGCTGTAAATTAGAGAACATAAAAAAAAAACCAATGTGGTGGAGAACATCTGATATATGCTTGACTGAAAAAATGCAGTTATTTTCAGTGTTCCTAGATCAGAAGCATTTTGAATATATGTTTTTTTGTTTTTTTTTTTTTGTAAATTGGAAATATCCCTGGACAATAGGGATGGAAGGTCTTAGGGGGAAGGAAAAGGTAAGTGTGGAGGGAACACAAAACTGAACGCAAAATGAACTGGTACCATCGAAACATTTATCCTTGAAGATAGACTAAAAGGTCAAATCCTCAAGAGGAGCATGGAAGGAACACCTGAAAGGAAGGGATCTGAGAGGATGGGATGAAACTTAACCCTTTTATTTTATTTTAATTTATTTGGGGGGGTCTGGCCTGTAACTCCCAGTATCAGAATGTGGTTACCACCCACAATGAGCTGTTGATCAGAGAGGACTATACAATCCCCAAACAAAACAAGCTCCTATCAAAGCACGTGATTACCCACCAGAGGTTAATGTTAAGACCCTGTTGCTGAAGACAGCATATGCTGCTGGCACAGAACATGGAGAGACCTGGCTGGAATCCAGAAGAAAGCCAGACCCGAGATAGCCCACCTAGTACTGAAAAGCAATTCATGAGCTACTGGGGAAGAGTGGCCAACAATAGTATGAGCAACACAAGGGTCTAAGCTACTCAGAATCCAATGCCCTGATGAGATGTACACACAAGTGCAACAGAGGCAAACAGCCTTGAGGGGTAACCAGTAGCTTTCTGATTGGATCAGAAATCTGCTCAGTGGAAAGGAACTCATCTCTGGAATTGGGAACCAGATCAGAATCCTAGGGAGACAAATATTATCTTCTCCAATGAAAAAATCCCACTAATCTTGGACTAAAAGAGGGACTACATCCACAAAATTCTCTCTAAATTAATAATGCTTACCCTATTTAACCTGTACTGACTTCACTCTCTGTTGGAAAATCTGCTTTTTTTTTTTTTTTTTTCAGACAGTAGTGAGACCCAAGGTTATAAACTATGCATCACACTTCAGCCAAGCCACAGCTGAAACCACATAGGAATTGGGGAGATTAGCAAGAATGCAGCTTACGTGGTAAACCTGATAATCAGCTCTAGGGTGAAATAGACAGATACTGAGGATACTCAACACCTACAAAAGAAGAGATCCAGAGGCTCCTAAGAGCCCATCATTGAAGTAGACTTAAAGCATACCTAACACACTTTAGGGAGTTTTTCAGAAGAGGGGGCAGAAAGATTGTTAGAGCCACAAGTTGGGACATTATGCCCAGAAGCACAGGCTCTCCCCAGTAACTTACCGCCACACCCACAATGCATAACCCAAAAACCCACTGGGATAAACTGAAACCCTACTGAGAAGGGCTGCAAGAGGAATGTAGGCAGGGACAGGGGAAAGGATGGTACAAACTCATGATGTATCCATACTAAGTATGTCCACAATTAATAAAAAAAAAAATAGCCAACTGTCCACCATGAGATTTTTCACCTCTACCACATCTGCCAGAGCCCAGGAGAAATTGCAGAGGAAGTGGTGACATACATAATGCTCTTACTGCTAGTCTAGCAACCAGTTCCAAGGTGATAATGTTAGAAATGGTGAACAATCAAAACCCATCAAAGCAGAAATTCAGAGGATACAGAGAGCTCAACACTGAATCAGGCTGCCAACAGGCTTGCCATGGAAAAGGGAGCATAGTGAGAGAGAGTGCAAAAAATATAAGAGCCACAGAGTGGGTAAAAATATCTGGAGGCATGGTCCCTGAACCAATGAATACAATAACCACACTGAGTAGGACTCCAGGGTAATGAGAGCTCCTGCCTTAGACAGAAACCAGAATTACCAGGTTCCTGCCATGATGGAACTCATTTTGATGCTGTATCTAGTTGAACATGCTTTGACCTCTACTACGCTTGCATCATGCTACAACAAAGAGTTATACTACTAAATGAATGAAATCCTTGTTTCTGTATTCTTCATTTTCTGTTAACTTCCTTATTCACTGTGGAAAGACAAGAACACAAGATTAATGAAGACTTGATCAAATTCAAGGATGAGCTCCAGGAAGCATCAAGAAAATCAGGACTCTTCTTTTGCTTGATCAATTTTGGCAGAGTTTTGTCAATCTTGTTTATTTTTTTCAGAGAACCAGCTCTTCATTTCATCAATTTTTCCTTAGTTTCCAATTCATTAAATTCTGCACTAATCTTTCCACCACAACTCAACAGAAAACACATTCGTCTCAGCAGCCCATGGGACCTTCTCCAAAACTGACCACATATTAGGCCATAAAGCATGCCTTCATAAAGTCAGGAAAGTTGAAGTAACTTCCTGCATCATGTCAGAACACAGTGCTTTAAATCTTGAAATTAACAAGAGACATATCAAGAACTCCACCAGCTCCTGGTCCTAAACAGCACACTTTTAAACAATGAATGGGTTGTGGAAGAATTTTAAAAATGTAAAATTCCTAGAATTAAATGATAATGAAAACACAACCTACCAAAACTTATGGGACACAATGAAGGCAGTCCTAAGGGGAAAATTCATAGTCCCAAACTCCTTCATTATAAAGACAGAGAGACCCAAATCAATAACCTGCCTGCCCACCTAAAGGCAATGTAAAACCTAGAAGAATCCAACCTAAAGAGCTCCAGATGAAATAAATAATCAAGAATAGATCAGAAATTGTTGAATTTGCAACTGAAGAAAACAACTTTAAAAATTGATGAAATGAAGAAAGGAGATCCCAAATCAATAACCTGACTGTCCTCTTAAATGTGCTGGAAAAACAAGAAGAATCCAACCCAAAGAGCTCCAAATGGAAAGAAAAAAGATTAGTGTAGAAATTAATGAATTGGAAACTAAGAAAAAAATTGAAGAAATGAAGAGCTGGTTCTCTGAAAAAATAAACACGATTGACAAACCCCTGTACAAATTGATCAAGCAAAAACAGAGAGAAGTCTTAAATTAATAAGATCAGAAATGAAAAAGGATAGGTGACAAAAGATATCAACAAAATTGGAAGAATCATCAGGGCATACTTCCAAAACCTCTACTCCACAAAACTGAATAATCTGGAAGAAATGGATGAATTCCTAGACACATACCAACTACCAAAACTAAACTCAGAGCAGATTAATATCCTAAACTAACCTATCACATTCATAGATATTGAAAAGGTAATGAAAATCCTCCCAAAAAGAAAAGTCCAGGACTGGATGGCTTCTCAACTGAATTCTATCAAAACTTAACTGAAGAACTGAAACCCATTTTTCTCCAACTATTTTGCATAATCAGAGACAAGAGAATGCTCTCTAACTCCTTTTATGAAGTTAGCATCAACCTAATAACAAAACCAGACAGAGATGCAACAAGGAAAGAAAACAATAGGCCTATATCCCTAAAGAACTTCAAAGAAAAGATCCTGAATAAAATCCTTACAAACCAAATTCAATAACACATTAAAATCCCTATCCACCTTGATCAAGTAGGTTTCATCCCAGGGATGGAGGGATGTTTTAACATTCAGATATTGGTCAATGTAATACACCACATGAATAAACTTAACCATAAGTACCACATGATCATCTCAATTGATGTAGAGAAGGCCTTTGATAAAATACATCACTGCTTCATGATCAAAACGCTGGAAAGAATAGGCACAGAGGGTTTATATCTCAACACAATAAAGGCTATATATTTATTTCCTAAAGCCCAAATAATACTTAATGAGGAAAAACTCAAGGAGTTCCCACTGAGATCGGGAAGAAGACATGGATGCCCACTCCCACCATTGCTCTTCAACATAGTACTAGAAGTACCAGCACAAGCAATAAGACAGGAGAAGGAAAAGAAAAGGATTCAAACTGGAAATGAAGAAGTCAAGTTAGTTGTATTTGCAGATGACATGATCCTATATATAAGTGATCCAAAAGACTCCATCTCAAAACTCTTAAAGGTGATAAATTTCTTCAGCAAAGTGGCAGGATAAAAAAAAAATCAACGTGCAAAACCTTGTTTTTCTATATACAAAGTACAAATATATAGAGAAAGGAATCAGTGAGGGTCTCCCATTTTTCAATAGTGAAAAAAAAATAAACATCTCTGGAAGTATCACCATACCCCATCTAAAGCTATATTACAAAGTCAGAGTGACAAAAACAGCATGGTACTGGAATAAAAACAGAAATATAGGCAGATGTAGTGGCATACACCTTTAATCCCAGCACTCAGGAGGTAGAGGTAGGAGGATCGCCGTGAGTTTGAGGCCACCCTGAGACTCCGTAGTGAATTCCAGGCTAGCCTGGGCTAGAGTGAAACCCTATCTTGAAAAAACAAAATGAAAAAAAAAAAAAAAAAAAAAAACAGAAACATAGACCAATAGAACAATATTGAGGACCAGATCTTAGGTCAAGTAACTACAGCTACTTGATCTTTGACAAAGGTGCTAATAATGTAGATTGGACTAAAGAGAGAATCTTCCACAAGTGGTGTTGGGCACATTGGGTGACCATCTGTAGAAAAAAGGAATTCAACCCACTCATTTCACTATGCACAAAAAATCAAGTCCACTTGGATTAAAGACCTCAATATCAGACTTGAAACTCTTTAACAACTGTCAGAAAAAAAAATAGGAGGCACTATTCATGATATAGGACTAGGAAAAGACTTCTTGAGCAAAACTCCAATAGCTAAAATTAAACAAGCAGTCAACCAATGGGATATCATGAAGTTAAAAAGTTTTTGCACAGACAAACATGTAAAAACCAAAGCCAATAGATTACACATTGATTAGAAGAAAATCTTCACCAGCTATACCACTGACAGAAGCCTAATGTCTAGAATCTACAGTCTCAAAAAACTAAGCAATAAAAAAACCAAACAACCCACTCCAAAAGTGGGGCAGAGAACTGAATAGGGAGTTCTCAGAGGAAGAATTACAAATGGCTAACACACACTTAAGAAAATGTTCAAAATTCCTAACCATTAGGGAAATGCAAATTAAAACAACTATGAACTTACACCTTACCCCAGTAAGGATAGCAAACTTTAAATAATAAAATGAAGTGCTTTAGAGATTGCTTATTGGTTAAGGCACTTGTCTGCAAAGCCAAAGGACCTTGGTTTGATTCCCCAGGACCCACATCAGCCAGATGCACAAAGGGGCACATGCATCTGGAGTTCACTTGCAGTGGCTGGAAGCCCTGGCACATCCATTTTCTCTCCCTTTCTCTCTCTGTCTCTCTTTCTCTCACACACACTTTCCCTCTCTCAAATAAATAAATAAAAATAAAATATTTAAAAAGTCAAATGTTGGTGAGGTTGTGGGTAATTGGAACACTCAGTCACTGTTAGTGGGAATATAATCTGGTAGAATCACTATGAATCACAATCACAATGTGATTCCCTTCCTGGGCATTTGCCCTAAAAGCTCCATACCTCTGTTCAGAGACATTTGCTCAATCATGTTTATAGCTTCTTAATTCATGATAGCTAAGAACAGCAATCAACCCAAGCTCCAATTAGACGAATGGATAACCAAGATGTGATATATCTACATGATGGAATTCTACTTAATAGTAAGAAAAAAATTACACAATAGAATTTGTTAAAAAATGATCAAACTTGGAACACATCATTCTAAGTGAACTCACACAATCACAGAAAGACAATTGTCACATGGTCCCATTCACCTGTGTTTCCTAACCTGGATCATCCTGAGTTGCTGACATACCTGAATGGTATCTCAAGGCTTGTACAATAGGGATTGTCTAGGGTGGGGAAGGGGAAGGGGCAGGGTGGGATGGGGAACAAAAAACTGAACCCAAATTGAACTGGTACCTATATCCTATATCCTATATCCTATATCCTCTATCCTATATCCTATGTCCTGGAAGTTAGACTAAAAGATGAAACCCTCAAAGGACTTAAGGGAGCACCTGAATTGAAGGGCCCTGGAGAGAGTGACATGAAGCCTAACCTTAAGTTTCTCCTGTTTCTCTTTCTTCTCTCTTTTTTTTCTTTTTTCTTTTCCCTTGGCAATTCCCTGCACCAGGATATAGTTTACATCCCCAATGAGATGTTGATCAGAGAGACCTACTAGACCTCCCAGAACAAACAAGACAGATTTCTGTCAGAACACTCAATTACCAACTAGAGGTTAATGGTAAGACCCTACTGCTGAAGACACCATACACTGTTGGCACAAACCATGGAGAGATCTGGTGGTAATCCACAAGAGAGGCAGTCCCTAGACAGTTAGCTCATCTAGTGCAGAAGGTGCTACATGAGCTACAAAGGGAAAGTGGCCAACATCTGTCTGAGCAACTCAAAGTCTAAGCAACTCAGAAGCAAACAACCTGACGTGATGCTCACACAAATGCAATAGTGGCCCACAGCCATTGTGGTAACCAACTGCTCCTGGATTGGCCAAAGTGGAAATGAAACCATATCTGGAACTGGGAAACAAGTCAGAATCATACTCAAATAATGATTCTACTTTCCATTCTCAAGCTCCCAATAATCTTGAGCTTTAAGAAGCTCTACACCCTTTAAATTCTCTCTAAATTAATTATCATTATCCCATTTATCCAATGCTGACTTCACTCTCTGTTGGAGAATCTGATCCTCTTTTTCAGACAGGAGCTGGACCTGAGGAGATGAACAACCCAGGGCATTGCACCCTGGCCCCAGCTGAAACCACAGTGGAACTGGGGAAATGAGCAAGAGTACTGCTTTCTTAGTGAATCTGATACCAACACAATGGTGAAGGAGATAGATACTGAGGACACTCAACACCTACTAAATCAGAGATCCAGAAGCTCGTAAGGCCCATCACTGAAGTAGACTTAGAAAGCACCCAACATGGCTCAGGGAATTTTGCAGAAGAGGGGGGCAATAAGATTGTTAGAGCCATAAGTTGGGACATTTTCCAGAGAGAAGTTGTCTTTCTTCCATAACTGACTGCTGCCCCCATAATGCATGACCCACAATCCCCATGGGGTTGACCTGTATCCCCAAGGAGGAAGGCCTTTACAGAAAAGGGGCAGGGAGGGGAGAAAGGATAGTACCAACATGTGTTGCTTACATAATAAATATGTCCATATCTAATAAAAATAAGCTAAAAAATGAGGACCTTAATATTCACACAGATGGAAATTGTAACATGTTAAGACAGATAAAGTGCTTTAAAATTGCCTGACACAAAAAATTCAGATGCTATTGTAATAATCTTTGCTAATAATCATGTTTATATATATATTTGGTTTTTCGAGGCAGGGTCTCACTCTAGCCCAGGCTGACCTGGAATTCGCAATGGAGTCTCAGGGTGGCCTTGAACTCATGGCAATCCTCCTACCTCTGCCTCCTGAGTGCTGGGATTAAAGGCATGCACCACCACACCCGGCTAATATATATTTTTAATAATTTAGAATACTTTCTCCCATTTAAAAAAAATACCTTTTGGGAGAAAGAAGCAAACCAAGAGAGAGTGGGCTTACATGCACCAGGGTGTCCTGCCACTGCAAATTAATTCCAGATACATGTGTCACTTTGTGCATCTGGCTTTACACAGGAATCAAACCCAGGCCATAAAACTTTGTAAGCAACCACTTTTAGCCAGTAAGCTATCACTTTAGTCCCCTCACATACATTTTAAAAGTTCATCTCTTTCTCATCTTACAGCTAACAAAAAAACATTATTTCAGAAGACCATGATAGAGTGTATAATACAAATGATACTAGATAGGCCACTGTGTAATCTTCACAACATTAACAAAAACAATTAATATTGTACAATTACAAACTAAATTTACACATGTAACCAATGCTTTATTCACAGTCTACTGTTACATAATTCAGTCATGTGCCTAATCATACACATAAAAGACTGCTGTAACTTAGAGAAGATAAAAAATAATATGCCAGAGTGTATCTGATATGTGTTTGACCAAAAAAAATGCAGTTATGCTCAGTTTTCCTGTAGCAGAAGCATTTTGAATTATGGTTTTCTTTTTATGTAAATTGGGAATATTACTAAAAATAAATTAATTTGGGGGATTTCAGCAGAAAAAAATTAAAACAAGGGTAATATATTTCAAAGTTAGGCTTCAAAACTTTCTGCCAAGGTCATATGTGACCTAAGTAAATAATCGAGCTAGAATCTTAAAGGTATGTGATTTGTATCACACAGTTCCCATTTTTCTCAGTGCCTTATTTGTTTGAAAAGTGTCATTTGATGTCTCAAGATCAGATTCAGATTTCCCTCATCTTTTGTTCTCTCCTGTAATTATAATGGAGAAATTATACTCTTATGCATTATGAAAATGTTAGGCCTTCAAAAATGCAGATATTTAGTTTATGTAAAATCATTGAGCTATAATACATCCACTTCAAGTAATGGAAGTTTTATTTTGACATAATGAAAATTAGAACTAGCTTAAACCTCTGCTATAGCACTCTGTGGATTTCACCATGTTTTTATTGTAAACTATAAATAGTAATGAAATGATATCTGTCTGTGAAATACATTTCTTATGTGTGTTTATAATTTTCCCAAAGAATCATTTCTCAAAATTTATTGAATTTGTAGATAATTTCATAGAACACATAGTGAAACCATTTAGAATCTTCTTTTCCAAAATAAAATGCTTGTTATCTTCACTCTT
Organism: Dipus sagitta; assembly: GCA_036346955.1. Lineage (NCBI taxonomy): Eukaryota > Metazoa > Chordata > Mammalia > Rodentia > Dipodidae > Dipus > Dipus sagitta. Next base: position 85,260,831 of record CM070771.1, on the reverse strand, counting down.
GAGTATTGAATGAGTAAATATATGTATATGCTGTGTATGTGTATACATATGCATGCTACATCTCCTCTCACGCATGCATGCAAGTGAGGATACATGCACATCTGTAGAAAAATAGCTAGCTCTGGATGTTGTTCTTAGTTTCCTACCACGTTTGAAGCAGGATTTTTCATCTTACAGATGCTTCTGTCTGTCTTCCTCTCACCATAGCTAGACATGCTGGAGTTGCAGACCCCAGCACTGAAGCCTCTAGCTTTCTAGGTAGACGCTGAGGATCTGAATTTAGGTACTCATGTTTGCAAGCACTTTAACCAAGTCATATCCCTAGCCCCTAGCATGGCTTTTGAGATCATTCCCACAAAACTCAATTCAGCAGAATATTCATGTTGATATTTATGACTATATAATGATATAAACAAAAATGGACCAGAAGCTAGCCGGGCATGGTGGTGCATGTGTTTAATCTCAGCACTCAGGAGGCAGAGGTAGGAGGATCACCATGAGTTTGAGACAACCCAGAGATCACATAGTGAATTCCAGGTCAGCTAGAGCCAGAGTGAGAACCTACCTTGAAAAAAAAACAAACAAAAAAAACCACAAACAAACAAACAACAACAAAAAGTACTAGCAGCTGAGTGACTTCAAACAAGTGAAATTCGTTTCTTTATTTCTGGAGTCCAGAAATCCAAAATCTGATGCAAATGGAAAAATTAAATACTCCAGGTAGAAACATTTGTTGCCTTGACACCATTTAATTTTTTTTTGGTGGGGCTCTTAGAAACTTTAACTATAATTTTAGTCATGCACAGTGGCTCATGACTATAATCTGAGAACTGTGGAGTCAGTGATAAGAGGATCACTGTGAGCTTAAGGCCAGCCTGGACTACATAGTGACTGGTCAGTCTGAGTTAAAATAAGACCTGGATTTAAGGTTTTCTGCATTTTTCTTATCACCACAGCAATTGAACTAGAATTATTTTGGTCTAATTATAAAAATCTTTAGAAAATTTCCACCATTAAGTTCATCCATTTGCCAAGCATTTTCCATAGCAAATAAATGCAAAAATAAGAAGCATAAAATAACTCTGATTTGAGCCTAGAAAATAAATATATTATTATTCTAGGCCTCCTTGCAGCAGCACTAAAACCTGCTAGAGCCAGTACAGGAACAGAGCCACCAGGATAAATATTGATGGTGACAGTGACAAAAGAGACATTAATGGATAGATGGAGACCATGGAAAAGGATTCCTAGGAAGGCTATGATAGGAATATTAAGCAGTTTTTTTTCCTATAAAAATAAATCACTGCCTTCTTTCCTGTGTCAATTTCTTGTTAACTTCACTTATGAAGGTATATGTAGTTTATTGAACCGTGTACAATTTAGCAAAAGATGTAACATAATTGTGAAACACTCTGAGGCCTCTTCTGTGTACAGTGAACACTGAATGATTTTTGTTAAACATCACTACAGAGACAGTTCCTGAATCTTAATTCAGGCTCTAAATTGTACTGTTGGGACTAAGATAAAGAAAGTGATTTCCATTGGTTTGAAATGACCTGCTTTTTGTAACTTATTACCCAATTAGTATTATCATAAGCAAGTCAGAATTACATCAGAAAATATTTTGTACAGTTTTAAGCAGAATATTTAACATTTCCTCAACAGATGTTTGCCTGATACATAAACTAGAAAATATGACCATGTTTTCATTATTGTAGAAAGCTTAATGGACTATTTATGTTCAATTTTAATTCTTCAACACAAAAACATCAATCTAATTGTTTTGATTTTACAGTCATGATTTTTCTGAATATAGATAAATAGAAGCAAACCACTGATGTCAGTATTTTCTTTAACAGTATGGCACTATATCCCATTGCTTCCCTAAATGAGACATGATCACAACTGTGCTACTTACATCTAAAGTTGAAATTAGGATTCAATCCCCATTAGCCAACTAAAAACTTATGCCTTAGTTTATCTTCAATGATGAATGAAGCCGGATGTCTAGAGATATCTTGGAGTGAGAGCCAAGAAATAAATAGGCTTGGTAAATTGATAACTTCAGTAAAGAAGACACTTCATAATCTGGGATAATTTAAGTACTGTTTCATTTGTAACTTTGTCAGATTATGGTTAAGAACTAATGGCACACAATACAATGGATATGTGTAGAAGTTACTGCAAGAAATGTCAGTCTCCAGTGCTGTTATTACATGGCAGAGCCTGTATTTTAATCTCAGTTTTATAAGTGTTCCTGGAGCAACACAGGTGAAAAGTAGTCTGTGATGTCACAGGAGTGTGAGGGACACTACTTCCATGTCAAGGCAAGACATGAATTTCATCTTGCTCTAACAATTTGTGTTGTGTTACTTTCTCCAAATTGTGGTTGAGTTTGTGTGTATATGTGTAGATACTAAAAAAAAAATTATAAAATCACATTAGTAACATTTGTTTGTAATTTAACAAAAATTGAAGTAACTGATCTCTGTTTTACAATTTCCAGTATTTTGACTTCCATTACTTTTGAAATAATGAGCTAAATAGAAACCTACTTCACTTAACAGACTTATCTCTTTAATTAGAACACATTCAGCTATTCTAATTTAATAATTTGGACTAACTGGAAAAGTTTACTGTCCATCACTGATCCTTTCAAATAATCAATGTTAAACTTTTATATCATAAAAATAAAATACAATAAAATTTAAATAAATTTAATATCTTATTCTACTCTAATATTTTACTTTTCAGAGTACAATACAGAAAAAAAGTAGCCTATGGGCCATATGTACTGACATGCCCATAAACACTTGTTCTCATCCTTAATTGTACCCTGAATTTGTCCCACTAAAACAAGCTGGAAATCTGATTTTAATAATGATTCTTCATTCTGTCAATGCGATTATTCTTGACACTGGGGTGCTAGAGTTTATGGGTTTTTTTCTAAATTTTTTGTTCATTTTTATTTATTTATTTGAGAGCAACAGAGAGAGAGAAAGAGGCAGAGAAAGAGAGAGGGAGAGAGAATGGGTGCACCAGGGCCTCCAGCCACTGCAAACGAACCCCAGATGCGTGCGCCCCCTTGTGCATCTGGCTAACGTGGGTCCTGGGGAATCAAGCCTGGAACCAGGGTCCTTAGGCTTCACAGGCAAGTGCTTAACTGCTAAGCCATCTCTCCAGCCCTGTTTTTTTTTTTTTTTTTTACTCTGTAATTAGTAGTTCAATATATAATTATATAATCAGACTTTTACTGTAAAACCTCATAAAATACATTGGGTTTTATTCTTTCTGCAATTGCCTTATCAAGGAAAGAATCAAATCATGATAAACTATTTTGTTTAAAATAAATTGGAGTTCTACCCAAATCTGTATAAGTTATACTTATGTGATTGTGACTAAGTAATTGAAGAAACAAAAAGATTAAGGGAGGAAGGATTTGTGGCCCTTGGTGTCAGATATATTTTAAAAGTGTAGCATGGTGAGCACAGAACCATCAGTGCAAACAGGAGTGTGCGTAGAGTGACTATTAAAATCATTACAGATCAGAGTGGAAAAAGTGTGAGCCATAAGACGAGCCAGGATAATCTCCTGAAGACTGTCCCCACTGAATACATCTTCCAGCTGAGTTCCACTTCTGAAACATTCTCCAGTGTTCAAAATAGTGTCACCCTGAGACTACATAGTGAAATCCAGGTCAGCTTGGGGCTACAGTGAGACCCTACCTCCAGGAAAAAAAAAATAATAATGCCACAAATTATGGGCTTAGCATTCAAACATGAGACACTAAGAGACTTTCCAGGTTCATACCAAAAGGAGGGGGTTACTGGTCAATGTCATTCTGCTTTTATTTCTCCATACTCTCACTTTCCAATTCCTGTTCATCCATTTTAAAAAGGCTTTCAGTAATATTTGTTCTAAAACTCAATAACAAACAAACAAAAACTTTGGCTAGAAAGATTACTCAGTGGTTAAAATCTCTTGCTTGCAAATCTTTCTGACCTGGGTTCAATTCCCCAGCACCCAAAATCCAGATGCAAATGGTTCATGCACATGCACATACATAAATAAATATAAAAATATTTTAAAAATCTAAAGGGATGGCAATAAATCTAGTCCTAAAATTAAATTAAAATTTAAATCCACGTCATACCATGTTCATAGTGCTTTTAAATTTGTTATAATGTAATAGGCAAACACAATATTATATAAAAAACAAGGCAGGAGAATAAATGAAAATGAGAATGAGCCAGCATTATTCATTCAGAAAGGTTAAAAATTCTTAAATCAGGCCAAGCAGACTGTTTTCACAGTTGTGACAAGATGAATTTCTTACACAGGAAGCATCATAAGAAGCAATTTTGTGTTATCCACAGCATGTAGTCTGTGAGTTGCCATTTCTACCCCTGCATGTGTCCTATAGAGACATGAATACAGATTTCATGTAGAAGTTCAAATATGGTCATAGTAACATTTTAGAAGTCCAAACTTGATGGTCATGTCTGCGACTCACTTTGTACCTATAATCACGTTTTTTGGCAGGCAAGAATAACTGGCCAGTTGAGGCCATTTTTTCTCCATCTCACCTTGCCTCCCAATGTGAGGAGCTCATATTGTTGCCACATGATTATCAGGGACAGGGGAAGTAGTCCACTCCTAAGGAGACCTGTGTTTCACACTATTGATTTTGTCAACTTCTATTCACTGAAGAATGCTACAAGATCAAATGGAATGCCAAAGCTTGGAAAATATACTCTAATTCCTGGTAAAAGGATCTGAGAAAACAGTAAGAAGAAATGGATTCTGCCACATCAAATACTGGTGGCATCTGTACAACAGTGAATGCTCATCTAAGGATTTCAGCATCAGATTTGAAGACAATAAATTTCCACCTCTCATATCATCTGTTACTATGCTGTTTACATGTTGCTTTCTTTTAGCATGAAGATGATTATCAAAATGCAGTACCTTATTAAGTAATAATAGTGATAATAATAATAATAATAAATAATAATAGCATTTTATAGCAAGAAAATCTTTCATCTTATTTGCTATTGTAAAGTAGTTATAATTATGAACAGAGAAAACACATTTTGAGAACATTTTACTAGCACTGACCAAAAATACAGATTCTATAAAATAGTGAAATAAAACATTTAAGAGTCAAAATTACTGGGGCAATTGATGGAGCACAGTGTGGAGTTTTGGATTGACAATCATGATGCCATGGGGTTGACCACCAGCACTAAAATACAGACAAAAGTGGAAAGAAAAAAAAATGAAAAGAAAGAAAAAAATGGGCTGGAGAGATGGCTTATCTGTTAAGCGCTTGCCTGTGAAGCTTAAGGACCCAGTTCGAGGCTCAATTTGCTAGGACCCACATTAGCCAGATGCAGAAGGGGGTGCACACATCCGGAGATGATTTGCAGAGGCTGGAGGCCCTGGCACACCCATTCTCTCTATCTGCCTCTTTCTCTCTATGTCTGTCGCTCTCAGATAAATAAATAAATGTATGGTTTTTTTAAAAAAAAAAAAGAAGAAAAGGAAGGAAGGACAGATAAATTTGTTTTAAACAACTCAAACCCGATTTTCTTATGCCTCCAAAGATACACAAATGAGTTTTTCTTCCATAGTCAATTTTACTTCTATTTCATATTTAAAAAATATAGTTATGCTTCCTTTTCACTTCAAATTATAAGTAATTAATTCCAGAAGGAAAAAAGAAACTTGGAAAAATTACAAGATAGCTCTACCTTTTATAAAATTAAAAGTTCAAATAAAGGTACAATAAAATATGCAAATAAAGATAAAGCTAAAGTTATTGGACTCTAAGCTTTATAGTGAAAAGCAAAAAAAAAAAAAATCACAAAAAAATTGTATCTGATGTAGTATGTGCAATTAATTGAAGCTTCACATTAACCATCAGGAAAATACAATCTACTTTTATTACTCACATTCTTCTGAAGTTGAAAAAATGAGGCTTTATTTATTGATGTAAAGAAATATGCATATATACTTTCATTAAGCAATTATTATTTACTTATTCACTAATAATTACTTATTCACTGATATAAGACAAATGAAAACTCACTATTGTACTCGTTATATTTTTGGTAACTGTTTTGGGGTCTGGTGTTGCACAAGCAAGACTATTGACTCATGGAATATGAGGCAAAGTTTTTTGGGGTAAAAAGAAAGAAAAAGAAGAAAGCCAGTGCATCAGGTCTGCATCCCAGCAATATGAATCTCAGAATGCAGCCTCAAACTGCTGGAAGTATCAGCTTTTATTGGACAAAAACACAAGATATTCATTATAGAAACAGGATTGAAGTTAAAATACAAAGTTAGGCAGACCTGAGGCAAGAAACCTTGTACGCTATGTAATCATAAAGGTATTTAAAAACAGAAATGCCATCCCATTTCTTAAATAACAGAAAATGCCTGCATTTGGCAATAAAGCCTGTGATAATGATTCCTGAAACTTCTTCTTTCTCTGTCAGGAAGATCAACTTGGGTGGTGGCCTCCATTATGTGTGCCTAAAGGCAAGGGCTGCACAGGAGGGTATTTAACTGGCTCTATTGTGTCTCTTTATAGTCAGTTTTTCATTTCCCCTTATGATATGACATTAAGTCAAGTCCTTGACTCCTAAAGAATAGTGTCTAGTGTGTTTTTTATCGAAGAGGGTGTATTGAATCCTCAATACCATGAGTTTACCAGAACATATATATATATACATATATATATATATATATATATATATATAGAGAGAGAGAGAGAGAGAGAGAGAGAACATTAGTAATGAAGGGTCCTATGGTAAGGCCTAAGAACAGTAGTTCCAGGGGTCAGCAATAGAAGAGATAAGGGGAGTTTGCCATGGAGACCAACTAAACATAGACTGAAACCAATTATTAGTGGCTTGTCTCTAAAGTTTTCTCTTTTTTTTTTTTTTGAGGTTTTCTCTAAATAAAACCAGTGTATCTTGGATTATTCCTGACTTATTGGCATGAAAGCAACAAATTTTACTTAAAGCCATATATAGTCCCCCTTGTTTCATGAAAAAATTCAATTCCTCTTTTATTTTGTCCCCTCCACATTCATGGTCATTGAAGTGATTAGGATGACCTGATAGGGGCCCTTCCAATGTCCCAATACAACCCAATACATTGTCTCTTGATTTAAACTCTGTCACCGGACTGAAAGGGATGGAGACAAACAGGGTGTGTCTGTAAAGCTTCCTCGACAATGGACTCCTGGACTCTTTGTAAGACTTGGATATAATGGAAGAAGCCTTTCATTAGTAAAGTCAGTTATCTGTTCAAGACCCACCCAGGGCAGGAAGGGGGTAGGGAGGTTTCATAAACAATTTTAAAGGGACTAATTATTTTTCCATAAGGGGTACACCTGGCCCTTAGCAGGGCAAAAGGAAGAAGTCCCACCCATCCTTTGCCAGTCTCTAGGGTTAATTTAGTTAAAGACTCCTTCAAAGTCCAATTTATCCTTTCTACCTGATCTGAAATTTGGGGATGATAGGCACAATGTAATTTCCAATTAATCCCAAGTGTCTTTGTCAGTTTTTTTTTTTAATTTTTTTTAGTGATTTTTCACCTAAAGGCAGACCCATTATCTTGCCCTGTTTTGAGGAGCAACCCACAGCAGGGAAATATCTCCTCTAACAATGTTTTAAACTACTATTTGGGCTGTCTCAGTCTTGGTCAGGAAAGTGTCCACCCACCCTGAAAAGTTATAAACATAAACAAGTAAATATTTATATCCATGCTGACCTGACTTTACCTCTTTGAAATCAACTTCCAATTATCTACCTGGCTCTGTTTCCCACTCTCTCACCTGCATTGGTGGTACCTTTACAGTCTTTACAATATGTGGAGCCATAATTGATAGTCTGGCCCAAGTTTAATTTGTCAGTGTCCTCTGTCAGAATAGCAACAGGGCAATAGCCCAGAGACAAGGAGGCCAACAAGTGGTTACTGGGTCTAGCTTCTTAGACAAGTAGACCACTGGGCAATGCCATGGCCCCACTCTTTGAGTTAGGACATCCTTGGCTGTCACCTTCTTTTCATCTGGAAGCACCAGGGTAGGAGCTAATGTCAGAACTGACTTTAGCTCTTGGAATGCTTGTTTTTCATTTTCAGTCCAATTTATATATATATATATATATATATATATATATATATATATATATATATATATATATAGTTTTGGTTCTCTACTGGCCTCATCTAGAGGCTTGGCTAATTCAGCAAACCTTGTGACCCAAATTCTGCAATATCTTACAGCTCTGAGGAATTCTTGGGTTTCTCTCTTAGTGGGGATTTTAGTGATGGCCTGAATCCTAGAGGCTGTCAGTATACTTTTACTTTCTTGGAGTTCGTATCCCAAGTAGGTTGCCTTACTCACACACAGTTGAACCTTCATGGCTGTTATGCAATAGCACAGATGTTGTAAGTTGTCCAGGAGACACTCTGTGGCAGAGAGACATTCCTCTTCCATTTCTGCAACTAGAAGGAGGTTGTCCATGTGTTTTAGGAGAGTTGCCTCAGGTAGTTCCTTTCAAAAGGCTTGGAAGTCTCTATAAAGACCCTCATCAAAGAGAGTGGGGGGATTTTTAAATCCCTGTGGAAGCCTAGTCCAGGTTAGTTGCCCATGGATGCCTTGTTCCATGTCTGTCCATTCAAAGTTAAAAAAAAAAAAGAATGGGTTGATTTCCTTTTGCCAATGGAACACTAACAAAAGCATTTTTTTAGATTCAGCATAGTATATATTTGCCTTTCAGGTGGAATCATATTGAACCAAGTATAAGGACTATCTCTTCAGACCTTGCACCTTCTGAAAGGTAGCCACCATAACCTTAGCCATTTTCTTAGCTTGTCTATCTTCTGGAGTGTCTCTATTATTTTATACCCTGTCAGCAATCTCTATTAACTTTGTGTGCCGGCCTGTGGAACAAGTCGAAATAGACCCCGAACGGGGGAGTGAGAATGAATCTGAGACAAGAATACAAGGAATGGAGCCAAGACAAGTTCTGATCAAGGCCCAAGTTTATTCAGGCAAACACAAGCTTATATACAGAAAATAAAACTTTCTCAAAACAATGCCTTTGTGTCTGAAGTCTGCTCCACCAAGGCCGTATGATAAGGCCTCTGTGCCTGGAGGTCTAAGACCAGCTGCAGTTCCCACGGTCAAAGAGCAGCTACAGCTCCCGACATCTCCCCATTCTTTATTTATTAAAAGAAGTGACTTTGTCTGTCTTAGCTTGTCAGACACAGAAGAACATCTTCACCCATCATAGGACAAACATATTATCCTTCAATACATGCCCTGCCTTAGGTTGGATGCCTCCTCCCCCAATCTTACCCATCTCTGGCTACCAGCCAGATTTAAATTCAGGGATAATTAGGATAAAGTCTGAGGGAGCCAAGGACGTGTTGTATAGTGCATACCTCAGACCTCTACACGAACATTCACAATAGACTTCATTAGACACTTGAAGAAAATAGGCAATAGGCATAAGAGAAGCAGAAGGCAAACTCCCACAGCTGCAATGCTGCCTATCGAGGAACTTAGAGAGTCCCAACCAGGCAACACAGACTTAATTGCAGCAAGTAAATAATTAGCAGCCTTGGTGGCATCAAAATCAAGATGACTCTTCTGTATAGCTAGAATTTCTGAATGTAAACTAACCAAATCTAACGAAATGTTATCATGGTGCCAAATTTCTTCCAATTGCATTTTGAACTTTACCCAATTTTCATAACTAGCATTGTAAGTTTTAGAGATGATGCAGATCCATTGGTAATCGGCATGGCATTTCAATCAAGCTCTAATATTCATTCCTGGAATGTGCTCTCCCAAATATGTCACTACATCAAACAGCATCTATTTTTTCTTCTAAATTCTTGTCTATGGCTACTAGAGTTCCCAAAGCAACAGAAATGTTTTTTACTAAATTATTAACAAAGTGTGCAGTATGAACTTCTTGGGTAAGAGCAATAGCAGCAGTAGAAATAGAAGCTAATAATGTAATAAATGCAACAATCCCAGCAATAACTAAACCTACAACTCTCTTTTGTCTACTTAAACTACTTTTAACCTCCTCTAGAATTTGATTACCCTTATCGGAATACCAAGGCTTTGAACGATTATCAGGAATCATAACAAATGCAGGTTGTTTGACAATCATTACAGTTTCAGATTCATGAGAAATATAACTGGACAGACTACAATTATCACAGGTAACATTAAACATTCCCTCAGACCCGTGATACCAAGTAATATTTATATTTCCTAACATCAGGGCATAAGGTGGTGTAATACAGGCCATAACAGTTCCCTTCAGAAGACTATTTGAGTCATTGCTGTCAGATGTAACCTAGATACCTCCAATAGCAGCAGCAATTTTCCACATGTAAGTTTGCTGATGTTCCTTTTCTGACCACCACAATCCTGAGGACAGTCCAGTAGACTTCACAGTAAGCAAGATGTAAATGACACCATATTATCAGGGTCAGTAGTGTCCTCTTGTTTGATCTCATGGCCTGCATACCGGACCACATATTCTGGCAACAATCTGGCTCCATTTTGTTTCTGTGGAAAAATACAAACAGATCCTGTTCCCCATATTAATACAGGGTTGGGTCCACTCCATTTGTTAGTCAATGGATCTTTCTACATTACTTTAGAATAATTAGTCTTGGTTTGTGCATGCCAAAAATGGTCAGCAGCAGAAGACCCTTTTGCATCCAAAAGTAAAAAAAAATTAAAATAAACAAAGTATGATTTAGCCATGTTGTTACACATCCCTGTGTCATCCCCCCCGCCTTTTTTTAGTGCTTAAGGTGCTTTAGTCCTTTGTTAATTAGTTTTTTTTTTAATTTTTATTTATTTATTTGAGCACGACAGACAGAGAGAGAAAGAGGGAGAGAAAGAGAGAGGAGAGTGGGCGTGCTAGGGCTTCTAGCCACTGCAAACGAACTCTAGACGCGTGCGCCCCCTTGTGCATCTGGCTAGCGTGGGTCCTGGGGAATCGAGCCTTGAACCGGGGTCCTCAGGCTTCACAGGCAAGTGCTTAACTGCTAAGCCATCTCTCCAGCCCTGTTAATTAGTTTTGTATTCAGCAAATACAGTCAGTTTGGTACCATTATTAGGCTCCTCCGTGACCTACCCCCTCCCCTTGGCCCCTACTTGTTGAGGTATATGGGTCATGCATTGTGGAGTTTGCCCATAGTTATGGGTAAGATAAGTGTCTCTGCATATCATGACCCAACATGTGGCTCTGACATTCTTTCCGCCCCCTCTTCCACAAAATTTCCCTGAGCCATGCTGTGTTCATTTTTGGTCTGCTTCAGTGATGAGGTATTGGGGGCCTCTGAGGCTCTGGTTCTCTGCTTTGGTAGTAGTTGATTTTTCTCTGTGTTGATCTCCTTCCCCCTTGTGCTGGTATCTGGTTCATCAGGAAAACAGCACCCTTGCTTGTTTTGCTAATTCTTCTTAGTTTCAGCCAGGGCCCTTTTGAGGTATGATGGGGTGGCTCTCTCCTTAGGATCTACATCTATCTGAAAAAGAGAAGCAGATTCTCCAATGGAGAGTAAGTTAACACCAGGACAAATGAGATAACCCTTACTTTTTTTATAGAGAATTTAATAGGTGTAGGCCCTCTTGTAGCCCATGATTGATGGTAGCTTGATATTGGAGAGTGGTCTTATGTTTGGATATGGTTCTGACTGGTTTCCAAGCTCCAGCTATGGGTCCCGTACCAGTGAGGGGATCAGTTAGCCAAATTAAGAGCAGTTGGTTCCCCACCATGGCTGTGTGCCACTATTGCACTTGTGTGGGCATCACAACAGGTTATTTCCTGCTAAGTAAGTTAGACCATGAGTTGCTTGGACAGATATTGGTCGTTTTCCCCCAGTCACCCATGTAGCACCTTCTGGCACTAGACACGCTGACTGTCTGGGGACTGACTGTCTTCTAACTTTCAGCCATGCCATTCCATTTTGCATGTCAACCACATAAGGTGTCTTCAGCAGTAGGGTCTTACCACTAACCTTTGGTGGGTCATCAAGTACTCTGACAGAAATCTCTTTCTTTTAGGAAACCTTGTAGGTCTCTCCGATCAAAAGCTCATTGTGGATGATAGCCCCATGCTGGTACTGGGAATTACAGGTCAGTGCCCACTAAGAAAATGAGGAAAAAGATAACTAATATACAAGAGTTAGAGATAAGAGAGAGAGAGAGAGAGAGAGAGAGAGAGAGGAAGTGAGGGAGGGAAGATATAGAAGATTAAGGTTAGTCTTGATCTTACCCTATCCAGTGTCTTGTGGTTCAGGTGTTCCCTGTAAGGTCCTGGTGAAGGTTCAGCTATTTGGTCTGCCTTTTAGGAATGCCGTTTGGGTCTAGATTTGTTTTTCCCACCCCTTCAATGCCCTCCCCTCCTTTTTAGTTTTTTGTAACCAGGTTTTTAATGTTCTATTTGCTCATTCAATGATACCTTGCCCTTGGGCGTTATAAGGAATTCCAGTAACATGCTCAATTTGAAAAAAAAAAAAAGGGACACATTGCTTAAATCCTGCACTTGTATATCCTGTACCATTAACTGTTTTCAGTTGTTTAGGGACTCCTAAAATATTAAAAGAATGAAGACAATGAGCAATAACATGTTTAGTAGCTTCTCCCGGTTGAGTAGAAGCACAGATAAAACCAGAATAATTGTCAAGAAAGAACAAGTAAAACAGTATAAAGTCTTAGCACCTGTGTGAAAGCATCTTTGATTAGTTTAGATACCTGTGTGGTTACCAGTTACCCAGAGAACATTAGAAACAGGACCATGGAGTTTGATTTTTTTTTTTTCTCAGATGTGGACCATTGTTTGAGCATTAGGCTGTACCCTAAAGTAGGGAATATATCTTAAGAATTAATTTTGAGAGGTAGGAGGATCGCCGTGAGTTTGAGGCCACCCTGAGACTCCATAGTGAATTCCAGGTCAGCCTGGGCTAGAGTGAGACCCTATCTCGAAAAACAAAAAAACAAACAAACAAAAAAAGAATTAATTTTGTTATAAGCAATGGACTTAAGATGTCAAAATTAAGACAGTTATGTTACATACGATACAGTAGAATCTTGTCTTTTCTGAGCCAAAACAGCTAACTAAATATTAATATAACCCTTCATAAATCTTTTTGAAAGAAAAAACATTATTTGACAACCAATGATTTTGGCTTAAACTTGATAGCTATTGATTTCATGTACCACAGAAATTTTTATTAACATAAAACAATTTTATGTTTTACCCATGACTTAAATTGATAAAGCTTAAGCAAGCTATCCCAACATATTTTAGCCTGAAAATTAGTTCTTTTGTTCCTTAAGAGTTTGTAAACAGTTGAAAAACCTGTAACTTTAGGCATGGTGTTTAGGTTTAGCCTGAAAATTTCTTTTTTACATCCACACACCTTTATTTACAAACTTTAACATTCTGATCTAAGTACCACTCAAAAAGCATTTTTAATGAGCATTTTATATCCCAACATTGAAAAATTTCTTCCCAGTTCATTTAATCAATTCCTCTCACCCCATCATTAACCATCTTTCTTATAAGGCTATTAAAAAAATTACACCAAATTGATTAATACTATCACTAACAAAAAAGTAGTCTTAATACAATTTTATGTCATTAATACCAATAACACACACTTGGAAATGATTTTATTAGGAGTAACTAAGTCAAATTTTGTTGTTATTTTGAGGCAGGCTGGCTTAGAAAACAGGTCAGTTGCCTCCTCCTTTTTTAATTCTGTTACATATACTTGTGTGGAGGGCATGGGGGTGGAGAGATGTGGTGGGTCCCAATCTGCATGATAATTAGCAGCCTCTTCTTCTAATTCTGCTGCTTCTTTTGGCTCTTATTCCTCCTCTTCCTCATCACTATCTTCCTTAGAAATTTTTATACACTGCAATGCTTTATTCAATTCTTTGTAAGTTACAGGTGTCCCTTTTCCAGAACTTTGACTTCTAATTTCTTCAATGACATCTTGAGTGTGATCTAACATTTGCTTCACTAAACTATCTTTTATACTTGAATCCAAGGCATCCTTCATCAAAGACCATAAGGAAAAAGCAATTACTGGAACCTTATTGGGACCATGAGTTTGTAAAAAGACATTCAATTCTTTCCCTACCTTATCCCAAGCATCTGAATCAACATTTCCCTGCTCTATAAACCAAGGGCTAGTTTTATTAATAAAAAAAAAAAATTGGCTTAAAGAACTTGATGCAATCCCAATTCCTTGTGCTTTTAAAATATATTTTACTACAGCAATTAGCTCCTTTTTACTCTTTGCTTGTCCCATAATTGCACCAATTTACCTTATTCCAGAAGACTGAGCAGGCGACTACAGTCCTCTTTTTAGTTTCCCTTTCTTCCGTGGATCATGGGTTGATGTTGGCATTCCTCACTGAAGCCCCTCGTATTCAGGTCCATGTTCCAGGTGCCAAGCTGTGCCAGCCTGTGGCACGAGTCAAAACAGACCCCGAAGGAGGGAGTGGGAATGAATCTGAGACAGGAACACAAGGATTGGAGCCAAGACAAGTTCTGATCAAGGCTCAAATGTATTCAGGCAGACACAAGCTTATATACAGAAAATAAAACTTTCTTAAAACAATGCCTTCATGTCTGAATTCTGCTCCACCAAGGCTGTACGATAAGGCCTCGCCTCTGTGCCTGGAGATCTAAGACCAGCTGCAGTGCCCACAGTCAAAGAGCAGCTACAGCTCCCAACAACTTTGAAAGAAGTTTACCCCCAAAGCCTTCTATTTTCTGAATCTCCTTTCTAATAGTTGGTGCAGAGTGAGTTACAAAAGCAATGTTCACCTATTATCGGGGCCTCAGTATCTATTGGGGTACCTATGTTCTATATGCTACCTGCAGCCTTTCTAGGAAAGCAGTAGGGGATTCTGTGGGTCCTTGGGCCACTTAATTCACCTTAGACAAATTTGTAGGGTGACGAGCAAGCAGCTATCTGGAGACCACCCATCAGAATCTAGCAAAAGAAGTTAAGGGATGCCCTACTTTCAGCAGTATTGGGATTCCAGTCTGGTCATGTGGAAGGGAAGACTTCATCAATAACATTAGGGTCCTCTGTGAGGTGGCTGTCAGCTCCCAACACTAGTTTCTTGGCTTCTCTTCTCATTATATCATGTTTCTCTGTGGTGACAGGGTCTGCAAGAGTTGCTGACAGTCCTCCCATGTGGGCTGATGGGTATAGAAGACTGTTTTGAGAAGAATATCAGAGAACCTGCTTGAAATCATATTTAGGTTTAGCAATAAGAACGGGGGAGCTGGCGAATCCAACCTAGGTCTTTAGGATTCACAGATAAGCAACTTAACCATTAAGACATCATTTACTTGAGGCCTTTTTAAATCATCTGTTTATATCCTGATACACATTTTAGGTAAGTCTGATGTTTGCCTTATGTAAGGAGATTGTAACTTGATCAAGTACCTGGACTCAGTTTACCAATTTAACCTTTTGTCTACTGAGAAAGTTCATTTAACAGATGTGACTTTAGGTGTTCAAAAGAGAGGAACTATAAAGAGACATAAAATTATATGTCATTTGTCATTCCCTTTTTCTTACCAGAAACAATTGACCATTTTGTCTCTGGACAGAGTCAGGGGGACACATGACTTAAACTTGCATGGAGTCTGAGATAAAGGGGTGTTATCCTTTTTTTCCAGAGTCCATCTTGTCTTGACTTTTAAA
Source organism: Dipus sagitta (assembly GCA_036346955.1). Taxonomy (NCBI): domain Eukaryota; kingdom Metazoa; phylum Chordata; class Mammalia; order Rodentia; family Dipodidae; genus Dipus; species Dipus sagitta. The sequence goes on along the minus strand of CM070771.1, from coordinate 85,245,054 downwards.
TAGGATGTAATAGTAAGCAAGAGCAAAAAGAAATGACAGAGAAGAGAGCTAAGCATCCTAACATTCTTTGTCTTACTCTGAAATTGTTTATTTTTACCTAGGAAATTTACTTTACCCATTTGTAATACAGAAGGTGATAAGGTTTTGTCTATGTCTAATCTGGCTAAGCCTCCAAAGAATGTTAATTATACCTGTGCTTATGATTTTGTAACCCATCTAGCATAGGACATCACTTGTGTCTAATGTAAGCTGAATTTACATTAAGTCTATGCCCCAAGATAAAACTTCTAGGGCACTCTTCAAAGTCTGTATGCAGTTGAAAAATCTTTAACTTTAGGCATGGTGTTCAGGTTTAGCCTGAAAATTAGTTTTCTGTTCCTTCCAAAAGGAAATTAATTTTAGGCATTTTTGTTTCTTTCCTTTCCCTATACACACATCTTCATCCACATACTTTAAAATTCTGATCTAAGTTCTATAACAAACATTTTATATCCAACATTGAAAAATACCTTCCCAGATCCTTCAATCATCTCATATCAACCCATAATTAACCATCTTCCTTTTAAAATTATTAAGAAGAAAAACTACACCAAATGATTAATCTTATTACCCATGGACAAAGAAGCAATAGTCTGGCTTGAAAGAGTTAATCATTTTACTATTTAGAAATTTGTAGAGAAAAAGTCTTCTTTAGTGTTTAGGTCACCAAAAAATCTCTACCTGACAACTAGACTTGCTTTATAATACATAAATACATATGTGTGTGTGTGTGTGTGTGTATATGCATATATATATATACATATATATATATATATATGTATATATATATATATATATATATATATATATATATATATATATATCTTCAAATTATACATACCTTCAGATTCTATATAACCCATTGATTTGAGATAGCTCCTATTAATAAACTCCATGAAATACACTTTCTGTGAATACAGGCAAAACATGACAACCATTTTGGGGATGATCTTTATCAACACCTCTAACACATTTTGAAAGGCTTTTACTAGGACTAACTAAGGCCAATTTTTGTTTCAATCTTGAGGCAGGCTGGCCTAGAACTCAGGCCAGTTGCCTCCTCCTTTTAAGTAATAGGACATTACAATCTTTTAAAATACCCAGCAAATTATGAGTCACCATCTCAGAGAGAACTTTGTTGTTTTAAATAATCCTCTGTGTAAGTTGAAGTTGACCTAGAACATAAACTCAGAGGGATCATGTAACAAAATATGGCTTTGTTGACTTAAAATTTTAGCTCATGATAGGCTTTAGTTAAATCTGGCTTTTAAAGACAAAAAAAAAAAAAAAAGCCTTGAAATAAATCAAATATCAACAAAAACTTTAAGAGACCTGTTGGACTATTTGGATTAATAAAGAAACCAAAAGGTGTCTATCAACAACATCTTATTTGTTTAAAGCCCAAACAAAGGAGGAAATATCAGGCACAGTTAAAATTAAAATTATGCACTTATTTTTATCAAGCAATTTAAAAGTCACATGGTTTAACATGTGGAGTCAGGCTATCACATTAGAACCTTGAATTGGAGATCCTCCTGTCTCAGCTTACCAAGTAGCTAGGATAATAGGCCTATCTCATTTTACCGTTTATATTTTTTTTTCCCCCCTGAAGATGCTTAAAGTGCTTTTTAATGAGTTTTAAAGGAGATTTCTCAACACAATGATTTTGACCCATGTCTTCAAAGATGAGGGCAAGACAAACACAACACCAAACACAAACATGCTAGCAATAACAGCTCTCCTGACACTGCCATATGGCTGCCAAACTGAAATTGAACCAGAAACAGACCTCTGTTAGTCATCTCTGAACAGAGTCAGAGAGGGACAAGGGCAGCCCCTCAATCCCTCTTCCAGGAGAATTAATGCTGTGTCTAGCTTCCCTCTTGTACTGAGAAAGGTATGCAAAACCAGAAAACCAGACCCCCCCCCCCAAAGAAAAAGAAAAGTGAAAAGAAGAGTGGAAAAAGCACCTCTGGAGGTTTAGTACAAAATGAAGGAGGGGGCCAGCTGTCCTAGGCAAAAGTTCCCTTACTACCAACTCCAAAACCAGGAATATGCAGATGGATGGACATATGGTTCTTGGACCAATATTAGGGGTCCTTCCCTGGTTCATTTGCCTCAAAGTTTGGGAGGGAGGTCTTCAAATCTGGATCCAGGGCAAACCCCCAGGATGTTATGGGGTCTGGTGTCACACAAGTAAGACCAACAACTCATGGAATGTGAGGCAAAGTATTATTGGGTAAAAAGAAAGAAAAAGAAGAAAGCTGGTGCATCAGGTCTGCATCTTAAAGTTCAGGGTCTCAGGATGCAGCCTCAAACTGCTGGGAGTGTCAGCTTTTATTGGAGAAAATCACAAGATGTTCATTGTAAAAACAAAGGAAGTTAAAATACAATGTTAGGTGGACCTGAGGCAGGAAACATTGTATGCTATGTAATCATAAAGGTATCTAGAAACAGAAAGTTTATTCTATTTCTTAGATAATAGAAAACACATGCATTTTACAATAAGGTCTGTCATAATGATTCCTGAAACTTCTCCTTTATCTGTCAGGAAGATCAACTTGGGTGGTGGCCTCCATTATGTGTGCCTAAAGGGAAGTGCTGCACAGGATGATGGTTAACCAGGTCTACTGTGTCCCTTTACATTCCATTTTTCAATAAATACTTGTGTGGTGATTATATTCAGGTGTCCCCCATAAACTTAGGTGTTCTAAATGCTAGGTTCCCCCGGTGATGGAGATTTGAGAACTAATGCCTCGTGGAGGCAGTGCATTTTTTCAGGTAGGCTTATGGATATTATAACCAGCTTCGTCTAGACAGTGTTTGTCACACTCTCCTGTTACTGTTTTCCATCTGATGTTGGTGAGGAGGTGATGTCCACCCTGTGTTCATGCCATCATTTCCCCCTAGCATCACTGAGCTTGCCCTCAAGCCTGTAAGGCAAATTAAACCTTTTTTGTTGTTGTTGTTTGTTTGTTTGTTTGTTTTGCCCACAAGTTGCTCTTGGTCAGGTGATTTCTGACAGAAATATGAACCTGACTAAAATAGTATAGTTGGTACCAGAGTAGTGGGACTGCTGCTAGACACCTAACTGTGTGGCTTTAGCCTTTTGGAGCTGATTTTCAAGAGGAACATGGAAAGATTTGAAACCTTGGACTCAGACATGTCTTGCAGTGCTATAAGTACAGTTTGATGGATTAGTCTGGTCAGAGCAGAAAGACCTGAGTGCAGTAAGAACTATGGACTGTGAGGTTTGGCTTGTGAGGGTGAGGAAGAGCTTTGTCTGGACTGGGTTAGAAGCAGTTTGTGTGAGAGGCTCGCTGTTATTCCCGTGACCTAGAAAATTGTGCAGAGTTGCATCACATAGAAAATTCCTGATGTGGGTAGTGGGATATAGCACAGAAAAATGAAATTTTTGGGCCAAAACTGCTGCCTGTTCAGCTGCGATTGCATGGAAATTACACCCACTGTGATTGGGTCAGCCAAAGTGTATTAGAACCACAGAAAGAATGCCATATTTTGAAGGGGCCTGAATGCTTATGGAGTGTCCTGTTTTTCAAAGTCTGCTTTCTTCCCCCTTAGTTAAAAAATTGGCACCCCACCTGGTATTATGGAGTATAGAAATGCAGGAAAGAGAGGGTCATTGAGTTTTCAATATGGTCTTGTGTACTGCAAACACCCATGGGCAGTGTGAAGCAGGTTTGCTGGATATCTGCATGAAGGCTTGATGGATCCATGCGGATGGACCATGGTTTGCAGTAGAGACCCAGTGGTGATGCCAGGACAACTAGATGGATGCTAAGGAGAGCTGCTGGCCCTGTATGAAGTTTTCCAGGACAGTGAGTAGCCTAGCTAGAGGGGTGGAATTAGACCTCCAGAGATTGTTGCTGATTAGAATTATTGGACTTGGAGATTTGTCACTGGCTAGATTTGTTGGACTTGGAGCTACAGAATTTTATGTTTGCCCTAGTTGTCTTTCAATCTTGTATTGGTTGAATATTTATTTGCTGTGCATAATGCCATTTTTTGTAGTGTGAGTGTTTTTTGTGTGCCATTATGGGTTTTGGTTTTTCTTTTCTTTTTTCTTTTTTTTTTTTTTTTTTGTTTTTTCCAGGTAGGGTCTCACTCTGGTCCAGACTGACCTGGAATTCACTATGTAGTCTCAGGGTGGCCTCGAACTCACAGCGATCCTCCTACCTCTGCCTCCCGAGTGCTGGGATTAAAGGCGTGCGCCACCACGCCCGGCCCATTATGGGTTTTGGGGCGATTTTTTGGTATTATGGTTCAGTTAAAAGTTCTCAGACTATGGGAATGTTTCACAATCATTTTGATTGATTAAAAACTATAGAGACTGTTAGAGTTGGACTGAGTGCATTGTATTTTATATCATGTATGGTTATCAATTTATGGGGGCCAGGGTTGGAATGTGATGGTTTAATTCAGGTGTCCCCAATAAACTTAGGTTTTCTGAATGTTGGGTTCCCAGCTGACTGCAATTTGGGAATTAAAGCCTCATGGATTCACTGTATTGGTGGGGGCAGGCTTATGGGTATTACTTCCAGCTTTCTCTGGCCAGTGTGCCACACTCTCCTGTTGCTGTTGTCCATCTGATGTTGCCAAGGAGGTGATGTCCATCCTCTGCTTATGCCATTGTTTTCTCCTGCCATCATGGAGCATCTCCTCAAGACTATAAGCCAAAAGAAACCCTTTGTTCACATAAGCTGCTCTTGGTTAGGTGATTTCTGCCAGCAGTGTGAACCTGACTGCAACAACTTGTGTCTTTTGAATGTGACAATTTCATCCTCCTTACTGATAACAACTATAGAAGTTAAAATATAATTTTGGTATACTAGTAAATTGTAAATACACTATAAATAGAGGAATAGCAATCAAATATTTTAATCTAATTGCAGTCATAATATTATAAATTCATGGCCAATTTTGACATATAGCTTTGAGTATATTTTCTGCAGTTTACTTATAATAAATCTGGCTAGTATACAATTGTAGGATAACTTCATTCTGTTCAAAATTATAAACTTGTGAATTATTTTTATCAGATTGTATGATAATTTGACATTAATTGCTTGAACTTTAAAAATAATCTTTATATTATTCCTTCATTGATGCTTAAAGGAAAGTAACATTATTGAATTAGAAATGTGATGCTAAGTAGCTACGGTCTGTTGTTCTATGATGTAGTACTGGTATCAGATACCAGGAGCTTTTACACACACTACTCACTTTTACACCTAAAACAGTCATGAGCAGTTGAGCATGTTGGCTCAAACCTTTCATACCAGTACTTAGGAAGCTGGAAGTGGGGGGATTACTGTGATTTTGAGGCCAGCCTGACTAGAGTGAGACCTTACTTATGGTGATGAGGAGTGGAAAGCCCAGTGTGTTGGCACAAACCTTTAATCCCAGCACTTGGGTAGGCAGAGGTAGGAGGTTTGCCATAAATTTGAGGCCATTCTGGGGCTACAGGGTGAGTTCCAGGTCAGTCTGGGCTAGAGTGAGGCCATAACCATAGCTCGAAAAAAAAAAAAAAAAAAAAAAAAGGCCTGTGACATTCTTATTTAACATTTATTTATTTATTTATTTATTTATTTATTTATTGAGGTAGGGTTATTCTCTAGCTCAGGCAGACCTGAAATTTACCATGTAGTCTCAGGCTGGCCTCAAACTCACAGCAATCCTCCTACTGAGTGCTGATATTGAAGGCATGCACCACTACGCCAGGTTTCACTCTTACTTTTCAAGTAAGAAATCTCAAGCTCAGAAGGTGGGTATGGTGATTCATGCCTGCCATCCCTTCACTGAAAGGGCTGGGGTAGAGGGAACACTAGTTTGCAGCCGCCCCTGGGTATATGAGATCCTGTCAAAACAAAAATAAAACAACAGAATACCCTAAGAATCAGCAAAGTCAAGAAACTTGTCTATAGGTTGTCCCTTTTAGCTGCTCCTTGAGAGTTAAGGTAATGACTTAAAAAAAAAAATAAAGGAAAGAAAAGAAAGAAATGGGATGCTGATGGGGCACACTGAACATACTCCGCCTTGCTAATACACACAGACCTCACTCACCGTTCACCTCATTAAGTTTGATATGCCAGCAGTAAGGGAAACGGCATGGTGAAAATAAAATAAATGTGAAGTGAAAATTGCCATATGCAGTCAATTTCACGTATAACTTGGGATGTATTTCTTACAGTGCTTATCTTTTGTGATAGCTCTGCATTGTGTTAAGTACCCAATAATAGTTAATTAAATATACTGATTTTTTGCACACATAAAATCTGTTAATTTAAATAAAAGTCATTCAGTACTCTTGCAAACACACCAAAAACCGTAACAGAAAAATTTCTGAACAATGTGCAAAGTACACTTACCATGTGTAAATTAAAAGAAAAAAATATAATTTACTGTCATTTACTAATTTAAATTGGATGAGGATTGTGCTGAATAATTGGGATAAAATAAGTTGGTATAAAATAGCTACATTTTTAATCTTTTGTTTTTCAAATATCACAGAAATCTTTCCAAGTAAAAGACCAGTCAAGTACTGTCTGGATGAATAATTATAAAAATTATCACCATCAACTATTTCAAGATATACTTCATAAAAGCACATCATTGTATTAGCTATATTTTCTGACGTATTGCTTTTAATTTATTACATTAGGAACTACCTCAAATAATTCAAAGCCCATGTACCAAATTGAAAAAAATCACCTGAATAGATATCCTCAGTGTATTAACTTGCAAAAGCTTATAGCACTAAAAATCAGAATTATATTATAGTATTATTATAAAAAATAAGTTCAACTTCTAGCAATTCAACCTAATGTGGTTGTTGCAGTCAGGTTCGCATTGCTGGTAGAAATCACCCAACCAAGAAAAAAAAAACCATATATATATATATATATATATATATATATATATATATATACTGGCTTATAGACTCAAGGGGAAGCTCCACAATGGCAGGGAAAATAATGGTATGGGCAGAGGGTGGATATCACCCCCTGGCCAACATAAGGTGAACAACTGGAACAGGAGAGTGTGCCAAACACTGGCATAGGGAAACTGGCTATAATGCCCATAAGCCTGCCCACAACAATACACTGCCTCCAGGAGGTGTTAATTTCCAAATCTCTATCAGCTGGGAACCTAGCATTCAGAACTCCTAAGTTTATGGGGGCCACCTGAATCAAACCACCACAGTAATATTTTATATATAATGAAATTATCACTTTTTTATATTTCACTCTGAAACATACTATGCCTACACTATTTTAAAATGAGAATTCTTTAGTTTAAAAGGTATTCATGGTGGTAATTTATGAAGTTATAACTCAAAATCAAGTATTTTCAAAACTATCATATTATTTTTTTTGCTTCTCAATTAGTATAGTTTCCTAAATGACAGTGTTCAATGTCAATAAATTAAGTAAAAGTTTAAAATACCTTAAGTAATATTTTCTGAAGGATATATTTAAAATAAAACACCATACGCAAATGATGGTGAGGTTTGAATCTTTGAAAGTCTCTAATAGTATCATCACATGGGCTGGGGAGATGTATCAGCTGTTAACAGCACTAGTTGCAAACTATAGGCATTTGCTTAGATAGTGTCCTGATCCAGTTTCATTTACCCAGTAACTATATACAGCCAGTTGGTTATTTGTTTACAACAGCAAGAGACCCTGGTGTGCATATACACACAGAGATACACCTGTATAAATTTATACATACATATATATGTATATATATATATGAAATCAGTTAATTTAATAATACATATTATATATGTATATATATTTAAGAGATATATGAGACTATATTGTAGAACATTTAGACCTCATATACTCCACCAATAAGTCAATGACAGGTTGCTTAAGTCTAACACAAAAAATTTCAATATATATGTGGTGGAGATTTTATGCTGTTCTAAAATCCCTCTCTGTTCTGAAGCTCCTCTTGCAAAGAATATCATATTCTATGAGAAATGATGCAGTGAACATGCCTCAGAGTCTAAGCTAAAAGGAATGGGAAGTCCTAATCTTCTTCTGCATTGGCAGGGATGCATCCTCTCCAGAAGCCACATTTCTTTCAAAAACCAGGTCATGGGTCTCTTTTATCTGCTGTTTTGCACTTGCTTTTCACTAAGGAATTTTCTGTTTATGACCCTAAATCATGTATCATTAGAAACTTATGGCCCACTGATAGTGTAAAGAACTCAAGATCATGACAAACTTCCCAAATAATAGTCTACAAAAGGTCAAATTTACCAGAGCTAAGTAAGTACTGATGGAACTTAGAGTATTAACTCAGTTCAGCCCATCTGTCATGAATCTGAGTTCCCCAACTTTCTCTAAGTGGTACTTGGTTCTCACTGACTCAAACCCTGGTTTCTGTAACAATCAGAGTAATACTGACAAGTAAGCTTGACTTCTGGGTGATTCTATTAATTTCTGAATATTATTATGTAGCTTGTTTTGGGTTATTCAGAATGAGATTCACTTGGTATTGAACTTTGTACTCCCATAACCCCATGTACTTCCCTCTAAGGGCCCTATAAGTACCTGTGAGCAGAATGTGGGCTCTGCATCCTCTGTGAGAGACTCCCTCCACAAGTGATTACCCAGAATAAACCCTGCACTACTGCTGAATCAAATCAATCCCCTTTGTCTTTCTTTCTGTCTGTGCTAAACTTGTACTTTTCACACACCATTACATCTTCATCATCTTTATGATTTTCATGCACTGTAACTTTTGAAAGAGTAATGAAAGGATAGCATCTTTAGAAATCAAAATCCTTATTGTCATCATCTTTTAAAGTTGCTAAAGACTATCAAAATTCAATGGCTTAGACTGCAAAGATGAGCTAGTGTTTATCTATATAGCAAAAATCTGAACTTAGCATATTTAGTACAAATATGGTAAAAATAGAGATAATAGTCATTCAACTAGAGAAAAGATCAATGGAGAATAAGAAACATTAATACAAGAGGAAGGAGGAGAATAAAGACATGCATACAATAAAAAGAAATAAATAAAAAATGATAAAGTTACTGGAAAAATGAAGGAGCTATTTCTTTTCAGATAAAACACTGTGAGAAATCAGAATTTTCTTTATATAATCAAGGCAAAATATTCATAGAACATAATTAAGTCCAAAGTTTTATGAAAATACTTGTAACAATCCTATCCAAATAAATAATAGAGAATGATGAATTACAAGTAAAATAAGGCAGATAGAAGCTAATCTTGAAAAGAGAAGTAAACAAAAGTTAACATGTCAAAGTTCCTTAGAAGCTGCACATTAGGATTGCTTACAATTGCTTATAAATGTTAATGACCATATTATAACTATATAATTATCATAATTGCATCATAATCTCTGGAGTAGAGACTCAATTTCAACAATACATTCCACATGGAGACAGTGCTTTTTTATTCAAAGACACAATGATTAACAAGAAAACACAAGATGAAGCATGATGTGGCAAAGCTCAAGGATGAGGGTCAGATTTAAACCATCACTAAAATCATGATAGCATTCCTAGCAGCAAGGGGTGGGAAGCAGGTCAGAGCACATGAGGAGCAGGAGGGAGAATAAGACCAACATTCCCATCCAGCATTTGTGTCCTTGTTAACCTTTCAGTGTGTCATTGTCTATGTGAATGTGCAAAAATGCCAACCATTGATTTTTTTTTTTGTTATATTTTAGGAGGAAATCAAGAAAATCTACATATACACATATGTATTTTATTGTATTTTAATTTTAGAATTTAAATATATTAAAAATTTATGGGCTGGAGAGATGGCATAGTGGTTCAGGCACTTGCTTGCCAAGCCTAAGGACTCATGGTCAATTTTTCTGATCCCATGTAAGCCATATGCACAAGGCAATGTAATTGCACAAAGTTGCACATGTGCACAAGCGGGCACATGTGTCTGGAGTTCAATTGCAGTGGCTAAAGCCCTACCTCACCAATTCTCTCTCTCTCATTCTCTGGCATAAAAAGGGCCAGTTTATTGGCCTTGCCTCAAAAAAATTATACAATTATCAGTACATACATGCTTTTTCAAAACAAAATATATGATGCTTTCATTAGTGAAGTTCCTGTTGCTGTGACAAAATATTTGACAAGAACCAACTTAAGGTAACAAGGGTTCATTTTTGCTTATAGTTCAAGGTTACAGTCAATTATGGCAGGAGCAGCATGGCCACAAGAATGTGAAGTAACTGGTCATGTTCAATATGTAGTCAAGAAGCAGAGATTAATGCTCATGCTCAGTTCCTTTACTCTTTTTTTTTATTTAGTTCAAGACCCCAGTCTCTAAAATAGGGCCTCCTGCAATGAGGGTCAGTCTTCCAACCTCAATTAACCAAATCAAGAAACTTCCTCACAGACATGCCCAGCAGTCTGTCTCCTAGGTAGTTCTAGATCCAATCAAACCAAGACTAACCATCACAGTGCTCTATGAACTAAGAAGAATGTGATTCAAATTAGACGTACTCTGTACTTAGAAAGGACAAAACTTAACAAAAGGGAAAAAAAATCTATGATCTAAAACACCTCTGTATATTACAACCACATATTGTACTTTTTGCAAAGCAGTATACTAAAACCATCAAGGCATTCTCTAATACTCCATGTACTTCTCTCAGTGTACTCCAGCATGCATGGTACAATGTAGATGGACTATAAAATGGAACATTTTTCTGTTTAGAGCTACATTTTCTAAATAAACATATAATTTGAACATTCATAAAAAGAAGAAACTATTATAAAGCGTTCAAGTACAAAAAATATGAACCAAAATTTTCACATGAATTCACTGAAATACAAACTGAGCAGTGTCAAACCAGTTCAAATGTACATTTTTGTTTTAATTGGGTGAGAACAATATCTATGATTGTTTTTTTCTTGGAGAAATGTTCTATAACAATTTCCTTCAAATGTTTAGTAAGGTGTTAGCTGAAACTTAGGCTCCTTTAAGCTCAGGAAATAAAATCTTTACACTGTCAGGAAACTAACAAGTTCTGCAAGGCCACGCCCCAGCCTTATATAAAGAGTAAGAATTACTTGGGTCAAGGCAGGCACTGAAGAGCATAGCTTCTATAAAGTCCCATAGTGAGATCTAAAGATACAGGTCTGGGTCCTCACTTTGTATCCCATACCTTCCCCACTTGGTAACAGCTGCATTATCTCCAGGCAGCATATCACAAGACAGTACATCACAAGTGAGGACTCAAAGAATAGGTGTTTTTCCTATCCTATCCAATAGGAAACATTCTCTTAGTAAACTCACAGTACATGATTCTTTGTCATTCTTCCCAGTATACACCAACAAAATAGCCAGAAATTGAATATGATGTGGTATAGAAGTATGGTAGCTTGAAAGTATCTGTCCTATTGACTTAGATGTTAAAATTAAACTTGTAACTTGGATCTCCAGCTTCCTAGCTGAAGGGCATGGCACCAGAGGCAGACCCTAGAGATGAACCCTAAGATGTCACTGGGGGCAGATCTGAATTCCAGTCCAAAGAGGTCTAATGTCTTGGGTCCTGCTTGCTGCTGGCTTTGGGTTTGCTGCTTTTTGTGTTTGCTGGCTAGTGGTGCTTCCTTCCTTCTGATTATTGTTGTCATTGTTGCTGTTGTTGTTGATAGAATTCCCCCTGGATCTGTAAGCTTGAAGTAAATCCCTTCCTTCCCTTACCCTTGCCTGGTTGGATATTCACCCAAGCAAAGTGAAGCTGACTACAATAGAAACTGGTTACTGAGATATAGTTTCCTGGTGAGATGAATCTTACCACACGGATTTCCGTCTTTTGGGACTTGTGTCCTGGAAGAATGTGGATGATCTTGATACTTGGGATTGCAGGAGCTTCACAGAGTACTAAGTCAAGTTTTATGGGCTGTCCTGGTGAGAGTTTGCCAATGCTAAGTGCAGAGAGAATTGTGTTGGCTTATGAGCTTTAAAGGGGAAAGGAAAGACAGCAGAGAACATTTTAGAACTGGATTAGGGGCCTGACAGCTGGTTGTGTTCTGCTGTTCATGCCTAGAGACATTGACAAAGGTTGAGCTTGAAAGTAATGAACTGACCTGCTTGATGAACAATATGGAACTCTAAGATAAAAGATGTAAATTTGGAAAAATTCTAGCAGATTTAAAGTTATTGGCACAGAGACAGGTTTAAGGTTAGTGAAGATATTGTCAAGCAGATTACCCTGATTAATAATGGCCCAATTAATTTACATTGAAACAATGCAAAACGTGCCTAAGGTGATGCCCACTCAGAATGACTGAATGAGTAGGAATGAAAGCTCATTTGAATGATGACTGGAAGAATTCTAAAGGCTAAAGATCAAGATTTATTCTCTCCCTGGAGTAACAAATGCCAATGTGTCTGCACAGATGATATTGATTTCAAAAACATGAAATATGCATGGAAGTGGGTCATGAAGTATACATGATTCCAAGTGCTACTGCTGAAATGCAGCATGGGAAGCAGAGAATGATGCACCTCACAGAGAAAGCAGTGAGAACATTGTAAGATAGACCATGCTTTGCAATGGAGACACAAAGCTATACCAGGACTGTGCAAGGGCTACCATGGATGCTGTTGGCTTGGGATGGGAGTTTTTACCCATCTACTCAGCCTAGCAGGAGGTATGGAAGTTGGAAAATTCAGACACTTTTGTTATTAGTTATGAACGTCAAACTTGAGTTGTAGATGTTTCATGTCATAGTTTTAATGGATGGCCCCATTGGCTCACGTGTTTTATTAAAATTGAGCTTGCAACTTGAGCCCCTCACAGGCAGATCCCTCTACAGGGTGTGTGCCACTGGAGGTGGATCTTAAGAGTCCAGCTCTAAGGTGTATAGTTTGCAATTTGGAGCTCTGGCTGTTCATGTTTACTGATGTTGGTTTTAGCTGGTTATTTGATGATGTCTCTCTGCTTGGAACTATGGAAGTGAACTAGCTCTTTCTGTCATTGATGTTATTCCCCTGGAACTTGTAAGTCTGAGAGAGATCCCCTCTATCCTATAAGCTACTGTTGGTTGGCTGTTCCTTTAGCAATGCAAAGCTGACTGCACAGAGTTGTCCATACAGATACTACATTAATTTAATTAATGAGTAACAAAATAAATATTATCACTTAAAATTCAGAGAATGCTTCCCAAATATCTCTATTTACCTCCATAGCATTTGCATTAATATAACAATGATGCCCTATAGAAGCTTTTAACTTGACCATCCTAGAAGTACAACTGGTAACAAAGTAAATTTCAAAATAAAATTATGGTTGGCACAATCAATGAACTGAAAAGAATAAATCCAAAATGATATCACACATTTTTTAGAGAATTAATATTATTTTATTGGTCACAAGTTAAGAGAAATATTATGTATGCAAATTTAAGCTTTTACCAAATATTGTTTGATTTGTAGTCACAGTATTTGACAATTATTATATAGTCATAATAATTAACAATAGCAAATTGTAAAAATAGATATAAGTCTTAATATCTTTTAATTAAATTACATTTCAGAAAAAAAGTAAAATTGGTTGCAGTAGCATTGTAGAGTGTCAGTTTTTGAGGTGTATCCCACAAATTTGCATCGGGACCTCCACATGGTTTTAGTGTCTAAGTGTACAGCTATTGTCTAAATAAACCAGCATTGATTTCTCACTTGTCTTTATTGTGCTAATGTTTGCTCATTATAAACCCAATGATTTTAATGCTCTTGTAATCCAAGAAATCAAGAGAGTGTCACAGAATAATTGAAATTCCAGTAGTTTTAATGAGTAACTATTTGTTTTACAAAACCTGAACCCTTTTGCATTTTCATAGAAGGTATATAAATTGTTATGTCTTAAAAAACTGATAACTGTGTGAGGTGATAATTATGTTGCCTTGAAAAATATAATACGAAATATTTGCAATGCTTATCTTTTAAATATTTATGTGTAAAAATTACATATATGCATAAGTGCTTTCAGTGCATAGTAGTGTGCCAATTTTATAATCTTAATTAAAAGCATCTGTGTAACTGTTTAATTTGACAATTGAATTATTCACCTTGAATTGAAACAGAATTTTACTTAGTAGAAAGAGAAGTGACCTGTGATTGTGTACATTTACAAGTTTAAGGGATTTTCTTAAAAATAACAAAATGAATATACCACCTTAAGGACAATGACATACACATGTTACATTTTCAGAAAATGTGTACCTACCACTCTGAGCTTAACTACTTCCAATATGTAAATATTTTTGTATTGTACAATGACATGATTTAATATTCAGGTACATGTTTAGAGGTCAAAGTAGCAATATTTTACAAACAACCATTGTATTATGTTGTAAGATCACACGTGGAAAATTTTCATTCAAAGGCAAGTAAAGTAAATGTAATAGATTTTAATGTATGACATTGAAAAAACATTGGAGATGTGCTTTCCCACTGAAATCAATATTTAAGTAACTACCATAAGCTACATTTTGTCATATTATCAAGTCATATGTACAATTATTCCAGAATGCATACTTCATAGCTCATAAATGTAAAATAGTTCCATTGCTGTAGTAATCACACAAAATACAATTCTAAAATGTAATGTGTTCATTATCGTTTTATCAAAATGTAATTAGAGTAGAAAAATCACTACATAAATACAATTTATTCAAGTAAAATAATTAAGTTGAAAAGAATCTTGAGCAAACAGTATACAATCCATTATTCCAGAGGGTAGAATTATATATTATACCATGTATTGGAAAAGCTGCTCAACATTTCCATATTATTATTAATTCATTCACTTTTGATTTTTAATGAAAGGATACTAAAAAAACTATTCTGTGGGATTACATTTGAAGGTACTGGAATTAGAGAATAAATTAATTAATTAATCAAATTTTCTACTTTCATAGACCTTATATATTGCTGAGAAATTTACCTCGCTGGTCTCTTCCTCAAAATCTGTGTCCCTTACTTGATATTCTGCTACCCTAGGCTCTTTATCTTAGGCATCTGAAAATGTAACTAAGTTTGATTAATTGAAAGAATAATGAAAATGGAGATTAAAATGTTGAAATTCAAAATCATGAATTTTTTGGTTTAATTAGAGAAAGTTAGTACTCAAGAGTTGGCAAAAGGGAACTCTTGTCAAAGGTGAGTATGGCACTGATAAACTGCTTTTACCACCTGGCATGGCCAGCTCCTCCTATTTGACCAACTGGAGGGTCTGACATATCACCTTTCCAGGAATAGTAGGTAATTATGCACGTTGCCTTCCTGCATGTGGCTGGCTACTTGAGGTTTGGTGAGGGCCTCAGCCCCCTACTGGACTAGGATGCCTCATCTTCCAGTGGTACCAGCAAGGAGCACAACTTTATGCAAATGAACCAGGTACCCAGCTGTCACTACCGAGATGACATTTAAAAAAAAAAAAAAGGAAATCTAAAACATTCTAAAAGACCTGACATAAGCTCCTCAATTTCATCTCATAGTAGTTAAACAAAGTTTTTCACTTCTGATAAAATTTATGTTTATTTAGCATTATTTGTTACGCCAGATTTTCAATTTCAAGTGTTCTCAGGTTTCTCAAGTTTCCTCCCAACATACCCATATCTTAGAGTGAAGTCCAGATCATAGGGAAGATGACAGACTAGCAAGTAGATACTGGAGAATATTGGTAACTGAATTTTCTGTTTTGTTTGTTTTAACTACCTTTTCTGTTGAATTTTTGAATATGCTACATGGAACGTATAAAATGAGGTCGCTACACAGAAAACAAAAACAAGGCGAACAACATCATATCATGGCAGTTTTGACAGGATGTGGGTCAGAACCTAGAGGTTGTCTAATATTTTGATCTTGGACAATATATTC
Source organism: Dipus sagitta (assembly GCA_036346955.1). Taxonomy (NCBI): domain Eukaryota; kingdom Metazoa; phylum Chordata; class Mammalia; order Rodentia; family Dipodidae; genus Dipus; species Dipus sagitta. The sequence goes on along the minus strand of CM070771.1, from coordinate 85,229,103 downwards.
CCTTTCACAATCTTTTATTTCCTTATGTGTTAAATCATTAGAATCAGCTGAATTCATAAATCTATTGGAATTAAATGAGGTAGCACTTGTGTGTGGATTATGATATGAAGGCAATGATAATGACAAAACAGTTGAGATTTATTATGTCTTTTTGGAGAATCAAAAGACACCAGAATCCAAGAAGAGACTCCTCCAATAAGCTATCTTTAGTTAGCCCAACCTCAAACACATTTAACCATCTTTCAGGTTTTCCTGTAATATTTACCAATAGCATGCATAGTTACTATCTATTGGAGCACACTTTGGCTGCTCTAAAATAGTCAAGTCTGTGAAGTATAAATGGAAACAGGAAAGGACTACATAGACTGAGTGTTTGGCTTTATTTATACTTTTATAACTACATTAACATAATTTATACATTTCTTTTTTTACATTCACATTTTTTATTTAATTTTTTTTAAAATGACACAGTTTATTGTAAGAAAACAAATGTAATTTCAAATAAGTCTTTTTTTTTCATGAAGCAAAACAAGCCCAAAACATTCTAGTCAGAGGACAAACAGGTAAAAATAATAATAGTTATTGAAAACTTCAGTAATTAGGTGAATATTTAAGATTTATCAAAATAAGAATATGGTTTTAAACACAAAAGAAAATTTCAAATGTTACAGAATATTTTTAGAGAAATGTGTTTGCTATTATGCATTAGGATAATTGAATTTGATTTGCACATCTTTACTACTACAATAGTTTCTTGAAGCTGGTAGCTAAACCTTGTAGGAAAGTGGCTGTCCAAAAATACAAATTACATTAAACTTTAAGTAATTTTTATTCAATTCTCACTCTTTTTTGCATGTGCCTATAGTATGCATGTGTTTATCCATAGTCATATGAATTTGGACACATGTATGTGGGCAGGTATATGTGTGTGTGCATGTGTTTGTGTATGTGTGTATGTGCAGTGCATGTGGGGGCCAATGGTTGATGTGGGGTGTTTTCCTTTGACTCTTGTGACTTTATATTATAAAGCCATAAAAACCTTTCTCCTTGAAGTTAGGATAAAATATTTAACCATCAGCAGGTATACAGTGAGAGTATCTGTCAAGAAGGACCCTGGAGAGGGTGGGTTGAAGCCTAACCTTAAAAAAGTTTTGACTCTGACCTGTAATTTGCAGTACCAGAAATAGGTGCTACCTATTGAGTTGTTGATTGGAGAGACCTATGAGGTCCCCAATACAAGACAGGATTCTGTCAAAGAACTCGATTATGTGCCTGAGGTAAAAGGTAAGACCCTATTGCTGAAGATACCATAAGTTGTCAAAACAGAACATGGAGAGACATGGCTGGAATCTGGAAGACTCAGGCCCCAGACAGCCCACATAGTTGTAGAAAGCATTACATGACCTACTCAGGGAAAGTGGCCAAAAACCACGTGAGCAAGCAGGGATCTGAGCTACTCAGAAGCAACCAGCCTGACAAGAAGTATAAACCAGGCAATGGTGGCACACAGCCTTGGTAGGTAACCATCAGTGGCTTTTCTCATTGGCTGTGAGATCCACTCAGTGGGAAGGAACCCATATCTGGAAGTGGAAACCAGGTCAGAATCCTATGGAGAGAAAGATTATACTTTCCAACGTCAAGCTCACACTAGTCTTTGTCTAAAAGAGGGGCTACATCCATCAAAAGATCCCTAACTTAATAATGCTTATCCAATAACCTATGCTGACTTCCCTCTCTGTTGGAGAATCTATTTTATTTATTTATTTATTTATTTATTTATTTATTTATTTATTTATTTATAGAAGGTAGAACAACTAAGGAAATAAACTGCTGCAGAAATTCTCTGGAAAGATCATTCCAATGCTTGTTTAACTTAAAGTAGAGGAGTTTATTTGCCCAGGGGCCAAAGAGCTGGCCATAGTGCGCCAAAGAAGCTCAGTCCTCGAGCTGAGATTTAATTTTCATTTAATACTTTTCTTAAAAAAACAAGGTGTGGCAATTTGTATATAAATCACTTCTGGAGTCAGGCCACCCTAATAAGGAAGTCCATTTTACTTTGTTTTAGCCTAAACTGTCTTTCCTTCTTATTGTGCCTCTGGGCCCATTCTGGCCAGTTCTTTCTTTGGGTTATTTTTCAGCTGCTGACGAAGATAAGTTTAGTTCTTCAGCAATTAACTGTTATAGTAACTCTGTGAATCAGTTCAAATTTTAGCTGCTTTTCTACAACATTCCCTCCTCTTTATCATCATAATACCTTATGATTTTGTTTAGAATGGCTGGTACTCCTGGCATATCACCTTTATTTTTTTGTTTCATCCTAGATTGGATGAAACTGGACAGAACATTTAGAACATATGGTTTTAACATAAGTCCAAGCCTAATTTTGATTACAGACCCCATTAAAGGAGCTAGCCAATATCTCTATGTAGTCTACATAGGGGACAGGCCCAAGAACTAGGGTGTATCAGCTGTGAGATCTCCAGAGTCTTGGATAAACATGACACCGAGGGCCAAGCATGTGTCCAGTGTCATTGGGAATACCAACACTATTACCATTAAATCTTGAATTTTACTTATCAGCAGCAGGAACTGGTTCATGATTATCGTCCTTGAATATATGGATGGCAACACAACAGAATTATTATATAAAATAAAGCCAAAGAAAGAGAGCCAGGAGGGCCTTTTCTGTACAAGATGAATCAGCAGGAGTGACTGTGACTAATCTTATTGTGAGAAGGATGGGATGGGATCTTCCTGCAGTTAGAGGGAGGGGCTTGTATCACGTTCCTCAAAAAGAAACAGATATTCCTATGGAAGAAAAAAAGGATCTAATACAAGGCAATAATAAAGAACTGTATCAGTACAAGGGTGAAAGACATAAAAGTCAACTGGAGTCAAAGTTTTTCTGTGGATCCCATGAGGTCATCAAACAAGCTGATTTTTCTAGCAAATGGAAGGAGTTAGGATCCTTACCATGTATCTAATTATCTCTGACTTGCAGATTTTAATAGTGTACATGTTGCTATAATAAGCAGATAATTTTTTTAACTAGACAGAGTAAACACCAGTAGGATAGGTGGACAGTGTATATGTGTGTGTGTGTGTGTGTATGGCATTTTATGTTGAATTACTGAGGATTCTGTCATGCATGGACCAGATTTCAGGACTGTAACTGAAGCACGACCACAATCTATTTGGCAGGGGCAGGTATCCTGCAGAGCTTGACCATGAGGGTACCCTCCGAGTCCCTGGTGATCTGTTAACTGTACAATTGGCTGAGGACACCATCTTCTTGACTCTGGTGTGATGAGTTTATATCTCTTGGCTGATAGGTGTGGGCCCAATTTCTCAAGAGTATGTGGATCCACTTGTCCTACAAATTTTAAGGGAGCATCAACAGTGGCAGTAGAATCTGGCTTACCTCTATAAATCTAAGCAAAGAGACACCATCAAACAACCAGTATCTCCAACATTAGCAAGTGCAAACAGAAATTTAAATTGTTTTTACATCTTAGGGCTAGGCTCTAGCTTTTCCCAAATGTACCTTAGTGCTTAGATCTGTCCTTAGTGATATACCTAACTTTAATAAGACTTATCAAGGAGTTATTGGACCAATATCAGTCTATAACTATCAGGTAAACATAATAAGAGAGGCCATTATTTGGATCTTTGATTTAAAGGCAAACAGTGGCTGATTAATCAGGGTCACACAGAGACAGAAGGCATGAGTTAATGTTAGAGCTTCATACTGTAAACCAACACCAGGTAGGGCAGTCTTTTTGTGTGAATCTTTGTTCATATTGTAATATCTTGTAGTCATATACTCTTACTGGGTGTTTAAGACCATGTAGGCCAAAATTAGCTATGTATTATATTTTAGAGGTAGGAGAGACTTTCGGGGCTCTATGAGGATTTTTATAACTCTCAGCATTTTCATCTGCTAGGACAAGTCAAGGTCAGGCTGACCAGGTGGCCCTCCATCTTTTGGGAAGCCTGGAGGATTTATTTTCCTCTCATGTAATTCTACTGTTGCAGATACACTGACTTGGAGTTCATCTCTGGCTCTCCATGTCCTCCCTGATCAAGAATACAGCTGACTTACCAAAGGCTCAAAGTTATGAGGTGTCCCATCATTTCCTGTGGCCTTCTGACCTGGGAGCAGGATCCAAAGTATTGGTTATCCTTTTAACTTCAATGTTTCCAATTGACTTTGGCTTATGCATACAGTTATTAAGGACTGAGAGAGACTATACACATATGATTAGCAAAAAAAAAATTAGTTAAAGAGGTCAGAACATATCTAATTAGCAAAGCAGACCCAGTCAGAAAATGACATAATAGTTTTAAATCATTTTGATCATTATTTAAGTTTAGTTGTCAGTTGACAATGTAAGCTATATCTGCAACATAGAAAACATACACATTTTATCTTTTAAGTATCTGACACTTATAAGTACAGGCAGAACATTTAAGCTGCCCTGGAAACAATATTTTACCTATAACTTGAAGTCAATTATTTTTATCTAGAAAATGTATGTCAGGAAAATACAAGACAGTGTAAAAATGTGGCATCTTTGTTTAAAAAAAAAAAAACTCTAGCTAGTTGGTATAACTATGCAGGTTCCAATTACCTCTAAATCTGGAAGCAGAACAGAAGAGTTTAAGATGACTTTTTCTAGAGCAGGGAACACGTCTTAAGTATCAATATTTGTATAAGCAATGAACTTAATATACCAGAAATGAGATAATTACTTAAGTGAAACCTTGGCTGAGAATGATTATACACAGCCTAATAATAAAGCCACACCTGGTCATTGTTTGCAGGGAGCCACATCTAGTCCCCACCACTAGATGGCGCTGGCACTGCAGGAAACCACATCTAATCCGCCATTACAAGATGGCGCTAACCTCGTGGTGTCCAGCTTCTTTACGACAGTGCTTTGGCGCCAACCGTATTCAAGGTACGCGCATGCGCTTGACGCAACCTGTCCTGAGCCTATCCCGTGGCGCCTGGTGGTGGCAAGCGGGTAGCAGCCAATCAGTAGGTGCCTCATTGCCCATCCCCCTATAAAAGTAGCTGCACGCCCCGCCCCCGAGTCTTTCTCCATCCGCTCTCCTGTTAACCAAGAAGCTCTCCAATAAAGTGTGATCAAGAAGGATCCTCGTGTGGTGATTGTTCTTTTCCCGCTGGTCGGGGGGGCTCGCCGCAATTGTTGAACTTAATTAGCCTGGTTTTAACATGTGTTAGAGATATTGTAATAGACATAAAATAATTTCTTAAATAAATACTTTTTATCATTGAACCATTTTTAAGTTTAGCATAAAGCAATATTTATGACTCTTAGAGTATATCAAGCTTAGGCAGACTATATTAACATTGTTTGTATACAGCAGGTTTTCCTAGGACATGAAGAGCTTCCTCAGTTTTCGTAAGAACAAAGTCACAATGACTAAATCAAATTTTACAAGACCTAGACAATAATATTAGTGATAATCACCCAGTAAAACAGCATGAACAAGACAGGAAACATCTTAAGGTTACAGTGTTTTTAAATATAATTACCTTACAATAGAATTAAATAATTAATGTTTGATGAATAGAGGAACATAGCTAACTTAGTTGAGCACTTTATAGTCAGCCTTTTATAACCTTATAACTATTATCATGACCAGATTAACATCAGTGAGTGAAAGTTTTAAATTTACAACCTGAATATCATAACATCCTGAAACCAACCAGGGCCATCCTTTATTAGTCTGATATAAGATCTAGGCTAATATTCATTTTATACCTCAAATAGTCTGTAATCTGAGCAAGAATGGTACAACTTTGTTAATCACCTTTGTCTTTAAGCCTTCTGTTGAAGTTTACTCATACCTTCATCTACACAATTTTACCTTTAATCTGTGTAACCATTCTGTAACAATATTTTTATCAAACATTTAACATCTAACATTTAAAGCTTTTTCTTTAGTTTTTTTTTTCTTTTTATCTAGTTTATTTCATTATAATTACCAGGTCCTTATCGTAAGAACTTTTAATATGACCAGTAAAGTTTTTTTTTTTTATATACTGTCCTCAAAAGGCTTTTATTTATTTTTTTATTAATTAGTCAAAAGGCTTTTAGAATAACCATTTATAAAAGAGTAGACCAGACTTGACTCTCATTATTTATTCAGAATATACATTTTCTTATCAATTGTTTTTGATACAAAGACTTTAACACCACACTCTGCCCCTGGCCCCCATAAACTGACAACCATATGTGATGTAAAGTGCAATACATTCATCCAACTTTAAAAGTCCCCATAGTTGTTTTTTTTTTTTTATCAATTCCAATGATGTTCATACATGTCCATAATCCAAGGTTTTTTAACTGAGCCATAATACTAAAACTAAACTCAAAAAACCCAAAATGCACAGAATAAGCTTTCACCCTGCAAAATACGGCACTGGGCATAGCAAAGAAATATTTAACCAGCACAAGATTTAAACTGGGTAAATATCAAATTCTGTAACTCCAAGAAATATTTAACCAACACAAGGTTTAAACTGGGCAAGTAGCAAATTCTGTAACTCCAAGTCCAACAACTTTAGCCAGTGACAAATCTCCAAATTTAATAATTCTAACCAGTGACAAGTCTCTGGAATTCCAATTCTGCCCCTTCAACTAGGCTACTCACAGTCATGGAAAACATCATGGGGCCAGAAGCTTTCCTCAGCAGCCATCCCATGGTCCCGGCATCTCCACTGGATCTCCACTGCAAGCCAAGGCTCATCCTCATGGGCCTATGGGGTCTCCATGCAGGAATCCAGCAAACCTGGGTTACACTGCCCATGGGCATTTCCAAAACAAGACTGTGTTGCAAACTTAATGGCCCTCTCTTTCCTCCATTTCTTATACTCCACAATACCAGTTAGGATGCCAATTTCTTAATCCAGTGGGGAATAAAGCAGACTTTGAAGAGCAAGGCACACATTGAGCACTCAGGCTCCTTCAAAAGAGTCTACATTCTTCCTGTGGCCCAGTGCAGGTCAGCTGGCAAATCTCAAAGGCTGTAATCTCTCAGTTGCAGGTGATCAGGCAGTAGTTAACCCACAGATTTCATTTTTTTCTGTGTCATATCCCTCTGCTCACACCAGTTTATTTCTATGCAAACCAACCATGCACAACTTCTCAGGAAACAGTCAAAACAGCAAGCTTCTCATACAAACTACTAGCCCACACCAAGCAAAGGTCTTTCTCACCCTCATAAGACAAACCTCACAGTACATAGTTCTTACTACATTCTGGACTTTCAACTTCCATCAGGATGTACTTAGAGCACTACAAGACATCTTTTAGAACAAGGTTTCAAATCCTTCCACATCCCTCTTGAAAATCAGTTCCAAAAGGCCAAAGCCACATAGTCAGGTGTCTAGCAGCAACCCCACACCCCACTTCTCGGTACCACATGACTGTTGCAGTCAGGTTCACATTGCTGGTAGAAATCACCCAACCAAGAATAGATTGTGGGGAAAAAAGAGGTTTATTTTGGCTTACAGGGTCAGGGGGACGTTCCACGATGGCAGGGGGAAATGATGGCATGAGAAGAGGGTGGACATCACCCCCTGGCCCACATATGGTGGACAACAGGAACAGGAGAATGTGCCAAACACTGGCAATGGGAAACTGTCTATAACAGCCATAAGCCCACCTCCAACAACACACTCCCTCCAGGAGGCATTAATTCCCAAATCTCCAACAGCTGGGAACCTAGCATTAAGAACACCTAAGTCTATGGGGGACACCTGAATCATACCACCACCCCAGGTGTCTTCCCATTCTTTTATTTTTAGTGTGAAGATGCAACCCTGACTAGGAGCCTCCTAAGTGGTGGCTACCTTATGCACAATCACTATTAATTCCACAGATTTTACTTCCTGTTTTGCTAATAAACCATCATTTAACTTGCTCTTGTGCTGAGTCTGCAATTTTCCTTCTTGGCAAGTAGGTACTAAGACATGATTTCTAGAGCGTCTGGCTTAAGAAGTTTTAGTGTCTGTTGACTATCTGGCACTCTGACCCCTAGGCTAAGCCCATTCAAATCTAAGAGAGGTTTCAATACTCTCAAAATGGTAGCATATTTTGGGAAGTCTCAATGAGATATGAAGAAGAACAAGTCAGCTTGCTCCTTAAGAATGCATTTTTTTTTAATCTAGGTTATTCTAAACTTATATAGTTCTTGAAGCTCTATCACTAGGCACTGAGAATCTGTCATCAGCCCAATAAGAATGATTAGTGCTGTTGCTGGTTCTTTAAAGTCAAGGAGGTCAGGCTGGCTGAGGTCTGAATGAATCCCTCTGTGCCTTTGGTGTTGGAAAGTAGGTTCTATACAGACTCAGTTTCCTTTTGTGAAGATCAGTCTCTCCTATGAAATTGGGGAAAGTCTTAAAGCCATTTACAGTTCCTGACCAGGGCTGCTCTCTGGTGAAGCTTGAAGGCATTTTGATTAGAACTCGTTTCTTACTGCCAAACTGTGTGTCAGACAAGAAATCATGTACACTTTCTATCTTTCTGAGGTGATCTAACATCTGAGAGTATATGAGCATTTCTATCTGGGACTTAAAGTGGGCCCTTTTAAAGGCCATCACACATGAACTGATTTTTAAATAACCTGAAGACCTTTTTGACTTGAATTTCACCTGCAGCTGGCCAAATGAAAGACAGAAACCTCACTACCTCTTATCTCTCTGGCCAAAACTTCTATTAAAAAGGATAGCAATATTCCTTCAGAGTTTAACCGCACCCAAATTAGAAGCTAGATCTGTACTGCCTTATCTCATGGGCTCAGCCTGACACTGACTCTGCTCTCCAACTTGCAGGTCTCTCCCTCGGACCTGCTTTCTGCTACTAATCCCCTCTTTATCCCAACTTTCTACCAAATCAGTATGGGTTCAACTTCTTTTGGGAGGATTTAAGGAAACATAATGAGGATTTCAAGTTAGACACAGGTAAGTCAAATAAATCCTGTCACCTTAGGATCAAAAGGTGGCAGGATCAAAAGCACAGATAAGATTAAGTGCTGTCCTCCCAGTGTCTCTTCTCCTGAGGTTTCATTTGAAAGGAATAGGGATTCATGTGTGTCAAATATTCTTGCCAATGTAATTTTCTGTCCTGAGCAACTAATTTTGAAATGCTCTTTTTAGAAAGGATCTGGGACCTTTTAATAGATGGCATACTTACTAAGGCATTACTGCAGACACATACATAATTATTCCTCCCCAGCTCATTTACAAGAGATGCTCTTACTAGACCCTGGGAAATAACTACAGGGTAAGGGAAAGCACTCATATTACTCTACCTGGAAACATAATAGCAAAAAGTACCCTTAGAATTGCTTCTCCTTCTGACTTTCCTACTTGCAAAAACAGTACATAAAAAGATTCCTCCTCAAAATCAGCTATCACCTCTTAATATACTGAAATTGGGGGATGGCCAAATATTATGATAAAATTCCTAGTGTTGGCTCATTAATTGCAGGGCATAGACCTTGAGAACACAGCACCCTTTACCCTCAAGAGGCTTATTGCTTCAGGAATTCCTAGTCTATCCTTCCCTCCAGGGCTTAAAGCCCTTTCTTTGGGGGTCCCTAACTGAAAGTAGGGAGTTGAAATTAGAGAGGAGAAAGAAGCAAAATGGAGATGTGAATTTTAGAAGGGATAGGAAGGACCCCCTTCAAAGCCCCTTAGTTATTCTAAATTTGCATTAGTAACTCAAAAGCTAGATGAGCATTCCACTGAGCTTACTGAAAGGCTGTGAACTATTCTGCCCAAGCACACCAGTATTTCTACTGATTCTTGAGTTGTAGAATTTTTAATCAAAGACCTTTAAAAAAAAAAAAAAAAACTCAGTCAGCCCCAGATATCAGGAAAAAAATACAACACATTGTCTCTGGGCCTGAGAGTTCTCCAGATAATCTAATTAAGGTAGCCTCTACAGTTATCTATAATAGGGATTCAGAGGCCATTCAGATGGGGAGAAATAAAAGATCCCGGCTCAGTCTCAGGCTCTAACAGCAGTTTACAAAAAGGCCAGCCTGGTAACCCAAGAAAAACGGCTCCTAGTATCTGTTAAAACTATGGGCAGCCAGAACATTTGCAGAAGTATTGTTACCAGAGGAGACTTCCACCTAGGCCCTGTCCTTTATACCAAGAGAACCACTAGGTAGTTGTTTGTCCTCAAAGGCAGAGAACTCCAAGGCCAGAAGACATCCCACAAGTGGTTGGGATGGACTGAAGGGGACTGGGGCTTCCCCCACTGCCTCTCAGGGGCTCAAGCCTCACTCACTTTTCAGGAGCCCTGGGCAATTCTAAATATAGATGAAGATACTATCAATCCCCTTTATTATCTGGAGCCTCAGTGCTGGTTTTAACTTGTTTTGTTTTGTTTTGCTTTTGCAAGGTATAGTCTCACTCTAGCCCAGGCTGACTTGGAATTCCCCATGTAGTCTCAGGGTGTCATCAAACTCACCATGATCCTTCTCCCTCTGCCTCCCAAGTGCTGAGATTAAAGGGGTGCACCACCATACCCGTCAGATTTTTTTTAAGATTTTTTTTAAAATTTTATTTATTTATTTGAGAGAGTGAGAGAGAGAAAGAAGAAGACATAGAGAGAGATAATGTGTGCACCAGGCCCTCCAGCCACTGCAGACAAACTCCAGAATGCATGTGTCACCTTGTGCATCTGGCTTACGTGGGTCCTGGGTAGTCAAACTGAGGTCCGTTTGTTTTGCAGATGTGTTTTTTTGATTCAGCTGTCCCCCATAAACTTAGGTGTTCTAAATGCTAAGTTCCCAGCTGATGGAGATTTGGGAATTAATGCCTCCTGGAGGCAGTGTATTGTTGGGGGTGGGCTTATGGGTCTTATAGCCAGTTTTACCATGCCAGTGCTTGGCACACTCTCCTGTTGCTATGGTCCACCTTATGTTGGCCACGGAGTGATGTCCACCATCTGCTCATGCCATCGTTTCCCCCTGCCATTATGGAGCTTCCCCCTCAAGCCTGTAAGCCAAAATAAAGTTCTTTTTCCCACAAGCTGCTCTTGGTTGGGTGATTTCTACCTGCAATGAGAACCTAGCTGCAACAGTAAAGTGGTACCAAGGAGTGGGGTTGCTGCTGGACACTTGACTGTGTGGCTTTGACCTTTTGGAGCTGATTTTCAAGAGAAATGTGGAAGGGTTTGAAACTTTGGCCTAAGAGATGCCTTGCAGTGCTGTAAGTACAGCTTGATGGACTGTTCTGGTCTGAGCTGCAAGACCTGAATGTAGTAAGAACTACAGACTGTGAAGTTTGGCTTACAAGGGCGAGAAAGAACTTTCTTTGGACTAGGCTAGTAGTTTGTATGAGAAGCTTGCTGTTATGACCATTTCCTGAGAAGTTGTGCCAGCCCCAAATGAAGTTTTCTAGGACTGTGAGTAGCCTAGCTGGAAGGGCAGTATTAGATCTCCAAAGACTTGTTGCTGGTTAGAATTATTGGACTTAGAGAATTTTCACTGACTAGAATTGCAGGACGTGGAACTACAGAGTTTGATGTTTGCCCTGTTTAAATTTAATATTGGTTGAATATTTCTTTTCTATGCCCAATACCATATTTTGCAGTGTGAATGTTTAATCTGTGCCATTATGGGTTTGGGGGGATTTTTTTGGCATTATGGTTCAGATAAAAGACCTTGGATTATGGGGATGTATGAACAGCATTGGGATTGACAAAAACTACGGGGACATTTAAAGTTGGATGAATGTACTGCACTTTTACATCATGTATGGTTATCAGTTTATGGAGGCCAGGGGCAGAATGTAGTGGTTTGATTCACTTGTCCCCCATAAGCTTAGATGCTATGAATGCTATGTTCCCACCTGATGGAGATTTGGAAATTAATGCCTCCTGGAGGCAGTGTATTGTTGGGGGCGAGCTTATTGGTGTTATAGCCAGTTTCCCCATGCCAGTGTTTGGCATACTCTCCTGTTGCTATGGTCCACCTTATGTTGGCCAGGGTGTGATGTCTACCCTCTGCTCATACCATAATTTTGCCTGCCCTCATGGAGCTTCCCCCTTGAGTCTGTAAGCCAAAATAGACCTCTTTTTTTTCCCCACAAGCTGCTCTTGGTTGGGTGATTTCTACCAGCAATGAAAACCTGACTGCAACAGCAGCCAAACACCTTAACCACTAAATCATCTCTCCAGCCCTAGATCTTAATATTTAGCCATGGCCAGCTGCCCACCCAAACTGTGTTGGTAACAGGCATTTATGAACTAAAATTCTAGGAAAACCTCTGCATCTGCTGCACCTACTACGAGCAAGACTGAATGGACTCATAAAACTCCTATGTTCACAGAGAGATGGAGTATGTCAATGGCAGAACCAAGTTATCTTAGGCTACCTTTAACCCCTTTATGGCTCTTTATTGCCTACCTCTGTGTCTGAACTAACATGCTAGTGACTGTCAGTTGATCAGGTGTGAGCCTTTTGAAATGTAAGAATAGAACCTGAGTTTCCACCAGTCCCAGAGCTAAGAGTGTCATCAGCATATGAAGCCTATGTTGGAGATTTCCCCACTTTGCTATAACCCACCTACCAAGCTGATGTTCAGCCAATGTGTTTGAAAAGTACCTTAATTTATGACTTTCTTCTTCTCTGTGCCTATAAAACCTTCATGAAATCGTTAACACGTTGTACCCTAAATCTGTGTCCCTGGGCCCGGATCACTCATATTTGCTCCAGAATAAAGTATCCCTTATCCCCTTTGAAGTGACTTTGACTTTTTGTGTTGGTTGGTACATGCTATCAGTTGTAATTGAGAAGAATTATTTTTCTCCCATGCCTTCTTGAACATATCAGAGACCCTTTCCCCACTATTAGGATGGAAATCCCTTGCTAAATTGGGAATTTTCATCCTTATCATCCCTAGATACACAATATGTCTATGTATATTGAAAGTAAATACTTACCCTGATGTTTAGACCTTTGAAGGAAAAATAAGTCAAGCTAAGATAGCCAAACCTGTACAGATTCATTTCAAAAACTCACCTGTTTACCACATCAGACAACACCCACTAAGAATAGAGATCTGCAAAGGCCTACTCCCAATAATAGACAATCTCAAAGTCCCTTAGGTGCCATACAATAGCCCATATAGAACTCCCATACAGGGAGTCCAAAAACCCAATACAGTACAGAGTTTCAGAAAGGCCTCCATATTATTAATAAGCCTGTGATCCCCATTTAGCCCGAAGGGCTCAACCCATGTGTGTTGTCAGCCCAGATCCCAGAACCTGCTGATACACAGTTCTTGATATAAAAGATGCCTTTTTAGGTATTTTTTTGGAGGCAAAATCATAGTATCTGTTTGCCTTTGAAGAAAGCCCCCTAAGATCAATCTACCAAGTTGGCCTAAACTTTAGCCCCGCAAGAGTTCTGGGGCAGCCCCCACCTACTTGTCAAGGTCTATCACAGCACCTTGCTCACTTTGTCTACTAAGAGTCCAAGGTTTTACACTATGTAAATTGTATCCCTCCCTGTGCCCCAACTGTACAGTGCTCAGAGAATGAACTGAGGTCTTTCTTAACATCCTTGCTGATAGGGTATGTGAAGTTTTAAGCTCTAAAGCTCAACTCCCCAAGCCCTCTGTCAAGTATCTAGGTCTAGTCTTTGCTGAGGGAACTAGGAAGCTCACAGAGCAAATAGTAGGACCTATTCTATCCTCCCCTTTAATAAAAACCTGAGGCATCTCAGAGGATTCTTGCTGACTATGGATACCTGTTCACGGAGAAATTTACAGAGCCTTGTGCCAGCTCTTAAAAGAAACCCAATACTGAGGTAGATTCATCACTGACCAGCCCACACCAGCATGGGCGATAATTTAGAAAACTACAACCTGGTGGCTCCCTGCACAATTTTTAGACAATTCTGCCACTCTGAGTGTCCCCTCTTTCCAGAAATTTCATACTGCTTATATAAACTTGGAGAAAGGCCTTGTGAATCTTAGAGCTTTCTGAGCTTCCTGGATCTTGAAAATTTCATGTGTTTCTTCTTTTTTTCCAAGAGGAAATATTCGGTGGAAATAGCTATACAACATAGGTAAAATTGCACCTACTCAAAACTTTCCTCCCTGAATATTCTGTGAAAAACTCATCAGAGGTCTGATGAGAGGTTCAGTGGTTAAATGTGCTTGTTTACAAAATCTGCTGGCCTGAGGCTACAGTCTTCAGTACCCATCTAAAGTCAGACATAGAAAGTGGTGCATGCATTTGAAGTTCCTTTTCAGTGGCAAAATGTTCTTGTGCACCCATACACTCTTTCTTCCCCGTTTTTCTCTCTTTCTTCTTTCTTCTTTCTTTCTTTCTTTCTTTCTTTCTTTCTTTCTTTCCTTCTTCTTTCTTGTCTTCCTCTCTAAAATAAATCTAAAAGAATTAAAAAACACTTATCAAGATATACAGCAAAATGAAACTTCTTAATAAGAATCTGTTACCAGATAACTATGTATTTCATGTTGTAAATAATGTGTATTTAACATCATTATTCAATCCTTTGAATATTCTCACCCTTCAATTTTCTTCAATGGTTATCATGCCCCCTAAAATAAATCTAAATGGAGTGTTCAACCACATGAGATCTGGTCATCAAAGAGCAGGGAAGAATCACCAACTCCCACATGCTAAATGCTGAGCTTCCAACCCATGATCTTCAGAATTTTTCCTAACATATTTGTCAAGTATACCTTCTCATAACCTACCTTGAGAATATTACAAATTCATGAACAATAGTAGTACTCAATTTTCCTCTCCTCATTTACAATTAAATAAATTATGTATTTCATGTAATATTTTTGATGCTAATTTGATGGTTAATATTCATTGCCAGCTAAAAGACAACCCTCTAGCATGTCTGTGAGGAAATATCTAGATTAGGTCAATATGTGGAAAAACCCACACCAACTGTGGACAGCACCATTCTATGGACTTGACTCCTGGACAGAGTAAAAAGGAGAAAATTATCTGAGGCCCAGCACTCACTTCTCTCCCTCCCTCTCTCTCTCTCTCTCTCTCTGTTTTCTGAATGCAGATACAACATCACCAGCTACTTCAAGCTCTTATTGTCATCCTATCCTAGCCATGGATGACTCAACTCAAAGTTTAAACCAAAATGAACTTTTCCTTAAAGTTGCCTTTGACAGGTATTTTTTACATTAAGGAGAAAAGTAATTCAGTTATTAGTATATATGAAATAAAATTATATATGTCTAGATATACATATATAAATTGATGTCAAAG
The DNA here is from genome assembly GCA_036346955.1 of Dipus sagitta. NCBI lineage: Eukaryota > Metazoa > Chordata > Mammalia > Rodentia > Dipodidae > Dipus > Dipus sagitta. The sequence goes on along the minus strand of CM070771.1, from coordinate 85,213,789 downwards.
TCATAAGAAACATTATCATATACATAATAATTAACAATTCTTGCCACATTATCTTCCTCAGTTTTCTATAACTGTCTTAAAGTAGATTTTCTACATTCTTACAAGAAGTCTTTAATAGGATAAATTTGCCAGGAATAGGAAAGAACTTAATCTCAAAGGGTATTATATTAGAATAGTACCATATATTTACTTCATATTAGCATTTATATTTGAGGGAACCTATTAACTAAGATGTCAGAATATTGATCTTTAAACCCTCGAAAGCTCCATAAGAATTTTGGTTATATAGAGAAACACATTTTTCATGGTAATATTTTTTCTATAATCTAGAAGCTTCTAAAAAGAATATAGAATCTCAGAACACTGATTCTGTTTACATATCAGGAAGGATGGAGAGAATAACTGGTGTTTTAACATGTGACATAGAAACGTGTGTTTTACCCATAAATTCTTCATTTTGACATTGGAAACTGAAAAGAATAATAAAGCAGATGGCATGTAATAGTCTAAGAAATGTTTAAAATTCAGAAAAGACTCCTAAATACTTAAGTCTCATGTGGTTTATTTCCTTAAAACATCTATGGGCTGATGGTTACAATCATACAAATATATTACTGCTATTCTGGAGAAATGGTTTTTTACATGTTTACCGGAAATCTTTGTTTTCTAGACTCTGCTTGTTTAACAGAACTTGTGTATTCCTCACCAGCCTTTGCTCTTTTGTAAAGTGCCTTTTGGCATTGCCTGTTTCAATGATAAAAGAAGACAAAGACTTCTACACACGGCATGGTAAAAAGCATAATTTTCATGTGTACTTTAGTTACCTTCAGCTTTCATTCTCTGAAAAGTGGTACAAAGCAAGCCTTGCTAAATGTGGCACACACCTCTGTTTTAAAGCACAGCTTAAGAAATGAAAGCCCCAGTAACTGTAACCATTTCACGTAAAACATATTTTTTTTTTGTCATAGGACAGAAAGCAGGTTTATAGCTTTCTAGCTGTTTATCACACCAAAAGATGTGAAAAGATGGTATGTTACAAAATCTGGTATTAGACTTACAGAGATATGAGAATGACATTAAAAGATACATTCCTCCACTCTTACAAGGTGACATAGCTAGTGATTTGAATGGCATCATGGATAAAAAAGGCAGTAAAAGCAAAAACCTATGTTAAAATCTTGGCGATTTAGGTAAACAGAAACAGATTGTAGGCAGAAAATTTTTTCAGACTGTACATACCACACGGAAGTGAATCTTATTAAGATTTTGGTTATATATGGTACTTTAAATTCTGCATTTCTAGCATGCTCCCAGAAGATGTCTACCAATGATTACACCTAAGTGGTAATAATGTAGAGCCACTGTAATGTCTAGTTAATAAATAGTTACATAGCATGCATCATTGATGCAGGAGAGAGTTCTGTAGAAGTAGAAGTCCTACAACAACAGCTCTCAAGTTTTTGATACTTATCCATGTTGAGAAAGAACTGAGAATGCAGACTTAGAGGAGAGGTAATTATGAAATTCATCTGAAGGAGAGTTAAAATAGACGGAAAGCAAGGCAGGAAGTGCTTAAGTCAAAATAATTCTCCCTGTTCCCAGCCTAGCCGGGAAAAGGAAGCAAACATCCAAACGTTCCCCCTCACAGGGAAAGAGAGAAGAGGCTAAGGGGGTTAAGGACAAAGAAGGGTAAGAGGTTCACTCACGTGACTCAGGTCAAATAATATGGATTAGACATCCAATTAGAACAAGTCTCATCACCAGACTCACTTGTGTAAACCTGAGGGGTTGATAGGCCCGGGAAGATGACTCCGGAACGGCCAGTGCATAGGTGTGAAGCCCAGAGAAAGTTGAGAAAGAAACAGGAAGCTGATGCTGGGGCTGTAGTTTACAGCTATCTTGGATGACACTGAATCAGACACAGTTCTAATCCTTCCAGGTAAGGTGACCCTTGTGTTTCCATGGGCCAGTCCCTAGCTAACTGCATACTAGTAAGAAAGCTAACTTGCTCTAATCCATATCAGCATTGTAACAATAACAGCACTGAAAATTATGCTGCTGTAATTTAGTATATATGCTTGCAATTAGTTGGTTTGCAGTTACCTTTCATCACTGGGACAGACATCTGACCAGAAGTACCTTATGGGTGGAAAAGGCTTATTTGAAGTGTACAGAATCTGGGGAAACACCATCAATGATGGAGGAGGCTGGTTCACTTCCACAGATCATTAACACAGAGACACCACAAAAAAAACAGCCTGAAAACAGCGCTGAAACTGGTCATGAATACATCTTTAGGGCTAGGCTACAAGATGTTCTCCCAGTAACACCTCCTCTAGCAGGCTTCTGGAGATTAAGCAGGTGTTTTAAATTTAGTCAAAATTCCTGAGTCACTGGGGGACATACATTCACATTCAAACCACTACATTCTGCCCCAGGCCACATAGACCAAAGAGCATCTCACAATGTAAATTTATTAAGTCCAACTTCAGAGGTCCCTAGAGTCTTTATCAACTTTAGCATTGTTCCAAACTGTCATATGAGCTGCAAGACTGTCCCATAACTGTGATCCCTGCTGGATAAAAACACACGTTATATAATCCCAACACATAACATCACAGAGTCAATATTTTTCTTTGCAAAAAGGCATGAGAAAGAAAATTTGGGCCAACACAAAATCAATAACTAATAGGCAAATATCAAACATCTGCAATTCAAGTCCAACATCAGTAAACAGTGACAAAAATCTCCATATTCTAATTCTGCCCTACAAGCTAGACTGAACAGCCTGGGAAAAATTTCATCCTGAGAAAGCAGCTCTCCATGGCACCTGTTCCACAGTCCTGGTGCATCCTTTTGGGTCTGCAGTGCAAAACATGGTTCATCTTCACAGCTTCACACGATTGCCTTATTTGACTTCCACAGACGGATTTCAACCCTGTTTCCCATTGCACATCTCAGCAGCTCCTAGAAAGAGTTTATCTTCATACATTGCAGTGCATTTCAGAGAGAAAGTTTTGTAAAACGAGCACTCCCATGATACCTGACCCACCTCTGATAATAGCATGAATTTGTACATATGATTGGGTAGAGCTGTCATGATTCAATTATCTGGTAAAGTTCAAATTCTGAGTACTGTCTGGTGGCAATTGCATTTCACCATTAGGGTTACAAGAATATTCAAAACACTGGAGCATATCAGCATACAAACTCTCCATCAATTATAATGACAGAATGAGATGCTCTACAAGGGATGCAATAGAACTGAGGAAGTCTTTAGCACAATAGAAGGCAATGGATACTAACAGGCCAACACTTTGCATGAGGAGGTAAAATGCGAATTATTTCAACAGGTTGGAATGACTTCTATGATTTTAGTTAGATACCACATTGAAGGCTTGTAATTTTTCTTACCTTATTAGATTAAAGGCTATTTATTTATTTGGAAGGAGCAGGGGATTGTTAATGTTTGAGAAAACATGAAACAGTTACTTAGGAGAGTAAAAAGGAAACATATGAAGGAAATGTGTAGTCCTACAGAGAAATGTTTATGGCCTGAAATTTCTTGTCAATTTAAGGTAAACCTGGTCAGCATGTCACCTGGATTTTTGTTTCTTTGTTTCCCTAGACATTTTTGCTTTCTTAAATGCATGCACGAGAATAAGGCACTGCATGAGAGGAAAGCAGAGGAAGGTACTAACTTACTCACAACATTCACTTTTTTAAATGAATTACTGGCCACACTCCATAAAGGCCAAAAATTAGAACTTTGTGGATTTGGAGTGTTAAAATCAAATGAGATTGCTTAGTCCGGTAGTTTTTGTCTTTTTTGGCAGAGGGGATCTCAACTTTTAAACTTAAACACTGGATTTATCCTAGGATGATTTGCTGCTACTTTTTTCATGACTTCTGCCAAGATTTACTACAAGCTAAAAAACGTCTACTTTCTCTTGCATGATGTAGTTTCTTCATGAAGTTTCAATGAAGAATCATCACAGTATACAAAGAACCTAGGAAGACTATGAATTGTTTCCATTAGTATTTGATGAATTTCCCCTGAAGCATGAGAGATCCAACATTTTAAGGGTAAATTCAATAAGCACAATCTGTAAAATATACCTATAGAAGAGCAGTCAAGTGCTTCCTATGTTGTCTTTCACTTTCCACTTGGCAGGACACCCATTGCAAAATCTATATGTCCACTTTAATGACATCACCTTTCTCACTCAAAGAAAACAGTGCTTTATATGGGACAGGAGTCCTATAACCTCAAAGTAAAAGGCAACCACATCTGACTCTCATGAAGTTTGTTTATTGGATTCCTGTCAATGTTAGATATTGATTGGGAAGGTCTGTAAGTTTTGAGTGATGGATGTGCTTAGATAAGAGGAAAGACAAATTAATTAACTTGTCAAAGCCCTCTTCTCTGACAGCAAGAATGCAGTAGACTCTTGCATAATTAGTTATTGATTCCCAGTAGTTCTAAACATCTGTTTCCTTGCTTATCTTGATGTTCCCATTCGTGACGATTTCAGAGGAACTCGTGAATTAGAAATGGTTTTCACAACAGAAGTAAATGGAGGCTGAAGTTCATTCATAACATTAAACAATTCATCTTACTCTTGAAAGTGCAATGGTGCCATAAGGAAGACATGCATGAATTATATCACCATTCTTCATGTTGTCAACTAGATGTCTTTGAAGCTTAAAATTGGAAGTAGTTTTATTTTATTATTGTAATGACATTTAGCAAAATGTATAAACCAAAAATTCTATATGATATGATGGCATTTTAATTATGCCAAATCTTTCCTTTTATGACAGATTTTAATAACTGTAAGGGAAATGCAAAGTAAAGATATACATAAAACAATGAAAATTTATATACATATATATATAATTTATATATATATAATTTTTATTACATATATATAATTTATATATATATATAATTTTTATAAAGTATAGAAGTTTGAAATATTTAACATATTCTATTTTTATAACACTTTCATTGAAAATAAGTCATGATAGGATACTGCAAATGACAGAATTCACTCTATAAAATCTAGTTTGAAGAAACAGGAAATGTAAGTGAAGAAATGAGATTATCTTTAAAAAGTAAGATATTACAATTTTATGAACTAAATTGATCATTAAAGCCATAGAAATATGCATGCATTAACATGTACGCATTTCTTTTAGAACCAGCAAATGACAGGAGTCAAACTGACTTCCATTTTTGAGAAGGTTGGTGGGGTCAAGACTCTTTCAGAAGTGTTCTTGAGTCCTCTGGCCCTAAAGCTGTTTACAGAATTAACTCACATTCCAGTGTAGAGTTCGTAACAAATCTCAAAGTCTATGTTACTTTCAATAAATAAAACCCCCAAAATAACATAACTCACTCTTTACTAAAGTCAGTGGCTGTTTCAAAATTGTGTAAATATGTATATTCTAGGATGAAGATTACTTTGGGGAAAAAAGAATGGAAGGTAAATCTAACCAGAAGAACAGAGTTCAGGGTTGTAGTAAGGAACCCTCAAATAATAGGCATAAGCAAAGGCATGTCAAGAATTCTAACACTGACATCCACAATTTTTTGAGATAATTAAGAAGTAAAAAATAGAGGTGAGAGAAAGGGGAAATCTGCTACTTGTAAAAAATTGAATTTGAGTACTGGGGAGATGGCTTAGTGGTTAAAGCTCTTTCCTTCAAAGTCTAGGGTCCCATGTTCAACTCTCCAGGTCCCACATAAGCCAGACACAAAAAGTGATGCAAGCACAAAAGGTCATACATGTGCACAAGGCAGCACACATGTCCGGAATTTGATTGCAGTGTTTGGAGGTCTTTGCATGCCAATTCTCTCTCTTGCTCTCACACTTCTCTTACTCCCTTTAAAAATAATAAGTAAGTAAAGCCAGTCTGTTGGCCTTGTCTAAAAAGATGAATTTGAGAAATTCAGTAATTTTTTGGTGTGTTGCTGTGTGTGGCAGGATCTCACATTTTTCACTATTGTTTTCACCAGGCTAGCCAGTCTGCAGTAAGCATTTTGAGATTTTATACACACACACACACACATGCACACACACACACACACACACACACACCTAGTTTCTTACATTGGTTCTGGAGAATCTGACTTCAGGCACTCAATATTTGCACAGCAAGTGTATTATCAATTTTATCCCATCCCAGTATCTAATATGTTTCTGAGGTTCTTATGTTGACAAATCTTCTGACAAATGACTATTTAACCCAGTGACGTTAGCTTGAGAAAAGGAGAGGAAAATGACCAAACAAACTTTAGAAGCATCATCTTTACAAGTATTCAGAGGACATATTAGAATTAGAACAAGTCTGAATAAAGAAAATACTTCAACTGTGCAAAATGCAAAAGTGATGAGGAACTCCATAGTGGCCAAGCCGTTATATGGGTCTAATTTATACTATGAACCTTAGAAATGGCAAAATTTATGTTGGTTGATTTGTGTACATGGTTGGAGGCATGAAAAATCATAACAAATTGTGAATAGAAGTGTCTATAAAATGCATAATTCATTAAATCTAATTTTAAACCTAAGAGCAAAAATCACTGATGGAAAATAATGATCAACTTTTCAAGTTTTTTTCTATGCCACAGACTCCTTCAGCACACTTATGAGTGTGACTGTTGGTTTCACAAGCAAAACAAAGACAAAAGATTCATTCCATAGTTATTGCATGTGAATAAAGTAATTCACAAAATCGAAAACACACAAGAACCAAGGTAAAAAACGATAAAATATTGTCATAATAATTGAAATACTTAAATAGAAATGCCTTTTTCATTATGGCATACAACATGCGTGTTTATGAAAATGAATATGTGTATGTCTATACTTCATTTTCTTTTCTTATAGTATTATTAAGGATAAATCAGAGTTGGACTAAATGTAGATAAGCTCTTTTTCAAAAATACATACCAAGCAGGAGCATGGCTATTGTGCAGTTATTCACTTCGAATTGAAGCATTCTTTGTTAGAGGGGAGAAGGAGGATGATAAAGCTTGGAAAGTAAACAAAACTTACCAGTTTATAGAAACAAAAGAAACCTTAAGGTTCAAAAATCTTAAATTTATTAAATTCATAACACCTGTCCCCAAGACTATAGAAACAATAACCATGTCAGGGAGAAGAGACTATGGTTAGCCAAACGGTCTGCAGGATGCTCCTTCAGCCTTGCAGCTTTCCTGAGTCACCACTCATGCTGGCATGGGCTGCTTGGTTGTGCATCTGTCTTTCAGTCACCAGATGTCAGTGTCTATACTCTTGGAAGTAACTCCTGTAAACTCACTGGTTCTGTTAGCTACACTTGGATGGACTCAACTCTTTGCTCTATTGTTGATGCCTTATCTAGGTTGAACAGAAGATTGCTCAGATCACTTCAGGAAAAGTCACATAATAACAGCCAAGAGACTGGAAGGGCAAGTCTTCAGGTTCAATCCTTGGCTGAGGCAGGAAGAAGCGAGAGAAGAACATCAAAATTGGACGCCCAACAAGGCTCAGGGAACATTGTAGAAGAGGGAACAGAAAGATTGCAAGAGCCAGGGTGAGAAGGACTATCCAGAGTCATTTCCTCCCCCTCAATGACTGACTGTACTTTCACAACTCATAAACCACAACCCCAGGGTGAATACCAGTAATTCCTCTGAGGAGGGTCCTCGGTAGAATGGGGGCAGGGAGGAGAGGACTGGGACAAACGCATGATTTGTCCATACAACAAAGTTTCAAATAAATAAATTTATTTTTTTTAAGTGGACACTTATTGGGCTAAAATAAAGTGTGGTTATATAACAAAGGCCAATACTGAAGAAAACAAGTGGCAAAAGAATATATTAAGAAATTTTTGCCAGGTGTGGTGGCAAACGCCTTTAATTCCAGCACTCAGGAGGCAGAGTTAGGAGGATCACTGTGAGTTCAAGGACACCCTAAGAGACCATAATGAATTCTAGGTCAGCCTGGGCTAGAATGAAACCCTACCTTGAAAAACCAAAAACAACAAAACAAAACAAAACAAAAAAAATTAGCTTGTCCAACTCTTTTACTAACAGATGTTTTTAACCTATTTGTCAAGCATAGCACACATTGTTAATTCATCTTCTGGCATTTTAGCAAGCCTTTTTAGGATAACTAACTTCATGTTTGTTTGTTTCGAGGTATGGTCTTGCTCTATCCCAGGCTGACCTGGAGTTCGCTATGTACTCTCAGGGTGGCCTTAAACTTAATGGTGATACTCTTACTTCTGCCTCTCAAGTGTTTGGATTAAAGGCATGTGCCACTATGTCCAGCTAGGTTAATTAACTTCTAACAGTTTTAACTTTAATGGTTATCATACATGAATTTATATTCATGTATCTATGAATGTATATTAATATTGTGTATATTCACACTCACATATCTAGTATATAGTTCACCCAAACATGACAACATGTTTCTCCCTTGAATTTGACTCTATATAACTTTATTTATTTCTAACTACCTATTGATTTTTTGACTAAAATACTTCTGTAGGAATTGTTTTTAAGAAAATTACTTTGTTTTGACTTAAAGCTATTTATGTTTGACTAATGTATTATTGGTTTATGGTAAAGATCACATTATTTTTTTTGTTTTTTTGAGGTAGGGTCTCAGGGTGACCTGGAACTCACTATATAGTCTCAGGGTGGCCTCAAACTCAGGGAGACCCACCTACCTCTGCCTCACAAGTGCTGGGATTAAAGGTGTTTGCCACCATGCCCAGCAAGACCACATTTTTAAAAAAATTTTATTCATTGTACTTTCATTGCTAATGACAACTACTTCTATTAAAATTTCTGAACATGTCAACTTTAATTGTTAGGATTTCTAAACTCATTTATTAAATCAATCGACAAATATTATCAATATTTATTTATTATTTATTTATTGGACAATATTTAACTATCAAAACACATAGCAGTGGGCTGGGCAGATTGCTTAGTGGTTAAGACACTTGTCTGCAAAGTCAAAATACACAGGGCTGATTCCTCAGGACCCACATAAACCAGATGCACAAGATGGTGCATGTGTCTGGAATTCATTTGCAGTGACTGGAGGCTCTGGTGCACCTATTCAGTCTCTCTCTCTCTATCATCTGTCTCTTCCTCTGTTTCTCTCTCTGTCAAAAAAATAATTTTTTTAATTAAAAAAGATAGCAGTAAATAGAGTATCCTTAGATGCCTGCTATCTTGCATCTTTCATTTTATTGTAAAGTAATGTACAAGGAGGAGAGTGGAAAAGGAAACATATTAATCAATTATCATGCTGTTGCAATGCTATCATGGAAGGAAGCATAGTATGAAACGATATAAGTAAAGGTAAATCAGGCTGGGGAGATGGTTCAGTGGTTATGTGCACTTTCTGCACAAGCATGGGGGCCTGAGGGTCCAGGCTGGCTATAAACTCATAGGGACCCTCTTCCTCAATCTTCTAACTGCTGAGATTGTGTGAGCCACTGCAGCCGGTTCTGATGTTTCTACATTTTAAAAACGTTTCCAAGGAAAGTGCCAGAGTTTGAAATCCAGAACCCACATCAACAGCTGGATATGGCCACACAAGCCTGTTATCTTCCTGCCACACAGGGGTGCTAAGACTAGGAATAGCCTGTGCCTATGAAGAGAAAGCATCAGCAGTCCTTGGAATAAGCATGTATCTCTGATTCAAATGAGAATGAGGAGAAGAGCAATGGAGCAGGACAGCTGATGTTCTATTCAGGCGAGAGCCTCCTGACATAGGTTAGCACATGGGGCACAGCAAGGGTACACATTTGTCCATATACCCGATTCCACACCCCTTCCCACACACATACTGCAAACACACACACTACATTACGTATATACAAGCAATAAAAGGAAAGTCAGTAGACTTAATACAGAGTAGAAGTAAAGTTGAAATAAACTATGCAAGGTGCGGGGTTAGCAGCAGAGTGTAGAGTGCTGGTCCTGCCATGGTTCCTTTGCATGGACCAATGGCAACTGCAAGATTCAACCCTTAAAGAGAATTTTGTGTGAGCTTGCTGGAGTGGGCTTCCAGAAGAGTTGAGAGCATCTAATTCTCAAGGAAAACAATAGCAGAATACACAGATATTACTAAACTCTTCTAATTGCTTTTAGGCCTCAATGGTATAATACCCAAGCCTACATCTCAGGATGGTATGAGAACCATCACTATTCTTTTTTTTTTTTTTTTTTTTTTTTTTTTTGGTTTTTCGAGATAGGGTCTCACTCTAGCCCAGGCTGATCTGGAATTCACTATGTCATCTCAGGGTGGCCTCGAACTCACGGCAATCCTCCTACCTCTGCCTCCCGAGTGCTGGGATTAAAGGCGTGCGCCACCACGCCCGGCTCCCATCACTATTCTTGTAGCAGTAAACCTGTGTAATAAGTGAAAGAAACATTTCAATTTACAGTGTGTGGTAAGGATTCTCAGTATTTGTCTGAAGATTACATATGAGAATCTTCTGTAAAGTAAAAAAAAAAAGATATAAGAATTAATTTTTCATTAAATATATAATCAGATCTTATTTTTTTCTTCTATTCAACCAACCTATCCAGCATCCATGTTCCTAGAAGAATTTATAAAAAAATACATCAACAGTACAGAGCACAGAGATGTTTGATATAATTAAGTCAGATAGCAATAGCAGCTGTGGTTAGAAATAATTGATATTATGTCCTTTACATTAAATATGGGGAAATGCTTTTTAAGCAAACACATTATTAACTGAAATAGCAATGTTAGTTTTTTTCCCCTTTTCAATATATAATTTCTCACCTATGTGAAAATAAAAATGATGGGGAAATTTGAAGCTATACCTGTAAAGCCTATTGCCTGATGTTGCTTTAAGCAAATGTTACTATTTCCTTGAAAGTGCTTCTCAGCACCTGACAACAATCAGCTCCCAAGTGGCACTGCACCTCTAGAGATGGCCTCCCTGCTCGCTCTTTTGTCACTAATTGTATTGGCAGTTGGTAATTCATGCTTCAAGACAATTCACCACCCTCCTGAATATTTATTGAATCACTTCTTGTAGTGTTGACCTTACACCTTGTGGAAACAAGAATGATAATGAAATCCCCTGGGTCCTGACAAGTGCCTTGAGTATTTGGCTTTGCTGTCAACATTATACTTAAGCATATATTTAAAAAGGAACACCAGCCTCTGAAGTGTAAATTGTATGTTATTTGACTTAAGAGGCAAGGTGATTCAGATACAAGAAATGCATTAAATTTTGGATTTAAGCAGGAATATATTTTCACATGAAAACTAACTTTTTAAGTCAAAACATGAAAATGTGTTGCTAATATTAGCTACCCTGTTGAAATGCACGTAATTCAAAGGATACATGCAATTCCAAGGTCAATTTTAATAAATACATTTTACAGAGAATCTTACCTTAATGTGTCAAAAATAATACATGAATGTGCATATATTTAAAAATATTTATTTATTTATTTTCCCAGAGAGAGAGAGAAGAGTGAGAGGGACAGAAAACTTGAATGGGCATACCAGGGCCTCCAGCCACTGTAAACAAACTCCAGGTGCATGCACCACTTTGTTCAGTGGCACTGGGTAATCTAACACAGGCAATTAGACTTTGCAGGCATACACCTTAACAGCTGAGACATCTCTCCATCCTGCTTATACATTTTTTAAGGCATGGTGTCACTCTAGCCAAGATGTCCGGGTCCAGGCTGGCTATAAACTCATAGGGACCCTCTTCCTCAATCTTCTAACTGCTGAGATTGTGTGAGCCACTGCAGCCGGTTCTGATGTTTCTACATTTTAAAAATGTTTCCAAGGTGCTATTTCAACATTTAATAAAATATATTTTAGGGATGAAGAGATGGCTTAGTGGTTAAGGCACTTGCCTGAAAAACCAAAAGACCCAGGTTTGATTCCCTAGTATCCACATAAAGCCAGATGCACAAGGTGGCCCATACACTTGGAGTTCATTTGCAGTGGCTACAGGCCCTCGCACTTTCTTCTCTATATGCCTCTCTCTCTCTCATAAATAAATAATAAAAAATTTAAAAATATGTATATATGTATATTTTAATGTTTACAGTATAGATTATACATATGCAAAGGGGCAATTCAATTCTAAATGTTAATGGAGGACAGATTTGTAAACTACAGGAGTGCATATATTGACGTGGTAATTTTTTGAAATGAAAGTGTCAAACAATAATGTATTTTTGGTTTAACAGTCCATTCTGTCCATTCTCACTTCAACTACTTTTTGGTCATAATATGCAATAGTTATAATTTCCTTTTGCTTACAATATGTAACCTTCCTTTCTGTTTGAGTTTGAAATTCACAGTGTACTCCTGTTATCCATAGCCATTCTATGTTATAATAGCTCACTGGAATTCTTAGTCTTGTCTGATTGTAACTTAGTACTTCTTGATCAAACCCTCCACTTTGCCACTTGATCCTGGTCTCCCTGTCTCTGATAAGCACAATACTACACATAACTTTCAGAAGGAAGTTACGAATGGGAGTGTAAGTCCCCCTCCTTTGATTTTCTATTTCAATTTTTCTGGGGCAACAACACAGAAAATTCATAGAGCCTCTTTTTTAATTAATTAATTTATTTATTCATTTATTTGAGAGAGAGAGATGAAGAGAGAGAGAAGAGGCAGAGAGAAAGAGAAAATGGGTGTGGCAGGGCCTCTAGCTACTGCAAAAGAACTCTAGATATATGTGCCCCCTGTGCATCTGGCTTATGTGGGGAATCAAATCAGGATCCTTAGGCTCAGCAGGCAAATGCCTTAACCGCTAAGCCATAACCTCTTTTTTTTTTTTTTTTTTTGTTAAATACAGGTCCATTTTTTAAAATGTCTCCAGATTTTATCACATTATAACTTTTCCACATCATTTCTTATATGCTCACTTTTTCAGGCATTTTAAAGGTAACATAGTCTCCACTTCTGAGGCTTACAATGTGCTTGTCTCTTCCTGAATATTTTTGGTTATTTTGAGATTGAGTCTTGTGGTAGACAGCTTCAAGTTGCTGAGATGAACTTTCAGACCAGACACAGTAATGGAGGAAGGCAATTTATTGAAGATAGAGGGGAAGTTCCATAATGGCAGAAGAAGCTGGCTTGCTTCCACAGCTTCAAGTAGAGAGAAAAAGTCACAAGCCAAAAATCAAGCACACTTCAGGAACTCCAGGCAGAGCTCAGGCACTTTGCATATCTTTAGTCTGAAATTCCAAATTCATCACCATACCTTAGGGACTGGACCCTAAGATCTGCCCGGTGTCACCTCCTCCAGCAAGGTGGCTGCAGATCTAAATCACAAACTTAAATAAACTTCCTATTATATTGGGTGCCGTCAGTTCAAACTACAATAAGTCTCCTGTTCTTCCTTTCAAGATTAACTTGTCTTTATACCACACAGAATTAAGGCAAACAATTTAAATGGATGCTCTAGTTACCAAGTATGTGTTATGGAATCTATCAACGTGTTCTTTTTTTTTTTCTTTTTTGTCTTATAAGACAATAGCAGAAATATTCTAAGCACTCAAAAGAAAATTTCTTTCACAATACGCTCTCTTTTTATCCCCTCTCATGTGTATGCCAGCCTACCTGTGTGTTCTTAGTTACTGTCAACATCACAAGTCTATTCTTCTATTATTATAGTAAAGGAAAATGAATAAATCACTGCCCAGAAATTGCAGAAAGCCCTCTGACTTCTTCTTCATCCCAAAACTTTCTTATAAACTAACATCTCTGAAGCTTCTTTCTGCCTTATTACATCACCTCACCACATTCACTGTCCAATATAAAGAGCTCATGTCATTATTTTTAGTTTTTTAAAAAATTTTATTTTATATATATAACACAAAAGGTTATACTCTTCCATACCCTCTTCTTGGTCTCTGCTACTCTAGGGACCCTCCCTCATGGTGTTATGGTATCCATTGTGGGCCACTAAGGCTTTAGATATTCCCTGTGGGGTAGAAGGGGGACTGTGCCTCAGGGCATTGAGCCCCACTCTGTGGCTTTTACAATCTTTCCATGCCTTCTTACACAATTTTCCATACCCCATTTCCATGCACCATAGTAGGTCCATTGGGAGTCTGGCTTATTGTGAGTTCTCTGTAGCCTCTGGATTTCGGCTTTAATGAGTTTTATTGATCACCATGTCTATCACCATCACCATCACTGGAACTTGTTGTCAGGCTAGCAGTAAGAGCAGTATCCATGTCACAGCTTCTAGTGTAAGTTTTCCTGGGTCTTGGCAGATGTGGGTGAGATGGAACATCTCATGGTGGCTAGTCAGCTCTGTCTTATTATCTTATCGATGGATCTCAGCTTTCCTCCATTTTCTCTGCCTCCTCTTAAAAACAAAAAACAAACAAACAATCAAACCCCAGCAGATTCTCCAACCAAGAGTGAGAGAAGTTTAGCTTAAAGCTGGGTATGCAAAGTTATATTAGAGATTTTCTTTTGGCGTGCAAGCCCCTACTACGGTGAGACATGAGGGTTTCTTTCTGATGTCCAAGTTTTTAACCGTGGGATTATGACTTGGTTTCCAATTCCAAGATCTCTCCCACTGAGCAAGATTCATGTCCCATCACAGAACATTTAGTTACACACAGAGGCTGTGACCCAGTATTGTACAAATGGGTCCTTCTTCCCTGGCTGGTGGACTTCACAGTCTGCAGGGTACCCTGCTTATTCATGCTGCCAGTGTTTGTCAGCCTCCACAGCTCCCTTAGGACTTTCCAGCAACTACATGTGTTAGCCAGGGAGAAACTAGTTTCCCTTTCTGTTGCAACATGCTATTCCGATGTCCTGTGACTACAGCCCGTGTTGTCTTCAGCAAGAGGATTGTATCTTTTAGCTCTGGCAGGTAATTAAGTATTTTGGCATTTTTTTTTCTCCATCCTACTAAAGCTTTCCTATTCAAATTTGGCAGGATTGACTGCTGTTGTTACAGTCCACTGATGGTTATCTCCTAGTATACTCTTAAAAAGTCTGTACTGTTTCTATATACAAAACAAATCTAAACATCACTCATTTCACTTTGTCATTGGCCTATGATGCCAGCACCAGCTTTCACTCAACCACTGATTGATTGACCTTTTCTGTTCTCTTTAAATTTATTTTTCAGTGGCTTCTAGACCAGGTGTCATCATCTGGTTGCCTGTGCTGTGAATCCAAATTTTAGTCTTCTTTCTTGCATATAATGTATTTAGTTAGTTAGTTAGTTAGTTGCACATGTTGGTGAGGGGGTTCAACATGGTCCCTTGCCACTACTAATGAATGCCCATTAGCCTTTAGGTGGGTAACTGGGTAATTGAACTCAGGCCAGCAGACTTTGCAAGCAAATGCCTTTAGCAACTAATCAAACTCCCAAGTATCCCCTTTTGACTCTTTTGACAGGGTGCGGGCTGAGGTAGGGTCTCTTTCTAGCCCATGCTGACCTAGAATTCACTACGCAGTTTCAGGGTAGCCTTGAGTTCATGACAATCTTTCTACCTCTGCCTCTCAAGTGGAGTACTGGGATTTAAGGCATGAGCCATGAAGTTTGGCTTGCCTTTTTAAAAATATTTTATTTATTTATGTATTTAGTTAGGTAGTTAGTTAGTTTAGGAAGAAAGAGGGAAATGGAGAGAGAGAGAGAGCATGTGCTGGATGCACAAGGTGGTGCAAGCATCTGGAATTCCTTTACAGTGGCTATAGGCTGTGGTGTACTTATTCTGTCTCTGTATTTCTCTCTCTCACTGTTTCTTTATCTCTTTCAAATAAATGACATAATAGCTAGATGTGGTGGTGCACAGCTTTAATCTTAGTATTTGGGTAGCAGAGGAAAGAGGATCGTTGTGAGTTCAAGGCCAGTATGGGACTACATAGTAAATTCCAGGTCAGACTGTGCTACTTCAAAAAAATAAATAAATAAATAAATAAAATAAACCCTTAAAACTGTTACATATACATTTTGCAACTGGAATTTTGTCTTGATCAGACTAATATCATTGAGCTTTTTATTTAGGGGATACTTAGAACCTGAGTGAGATATTTTTCCACTGTTTGAGTTTCTGTAGAATGCCATAGGTGTTCACTGAAATCTTCCCAGGGCAAGATGGAGTTAGAAAGATGCTACAGATGCACAAACGCCTGGAAATTTGCTATATATATATATATATAAATGGGCAATATTTAACCTTGATAATAGTGAATATACCATATTTTGTATAATAAACCATTTAGAGTGTACCTTTTTAAATTTTTCCTGGGAGCAGCCAGGGCCAAATGTTGGTCCAGTAAAATCATTGAGTGTATGATGTTTGGCTCAACTTAGAAGGGGCTTACCATTGTTTACAGTATAAGGAGGTTTTATGATTATTATTATAAAGTGACCTTTGGTCAGAGACATCCATTTATGGTTTAGATTTGAAAATAACCATTTTGAAATCTATTGCTCTTTTTCCTTATTGTAGAATTAGAACTTCAGAGAGGGGGACAAGATGCCTTAAAGCCTTATTTGTTTTCCCTTTTGGAAAGTTCTTGCTGTGTTGCTTTATAGCCCATTCATATAATATTTGAGTTATCCCTTTATCTTTGGTTACAAATTACTCTGAGTGCTTAAGATGAAGGAGGTAGCCAAAATTTAATCAAGGATTAATTTTGTAGGTCACCAATGGCCCTACAAAGGAGACTTGTGGGACCCAGAAGTGCCCCTATAGCTTTCTGACACTTGTGTCATCTCTTAGGATGAGTTAGGGGAGTATCGGCCAATTAGTATTTCCTTCTTTGGGAAACCAGGAGGACTGATTTCTCCTCAGTTGTGACTCTACTGTTTTAGACCGTACACTTAATTTTTGTTTTTGGGTCTCCATATCAGCCATGATCAGGAAGACATGTCACTTACCAGAGGGGCCAGGGTAGAAATGTCCCATCATCTTAAGTGGCCTCATAACCTGGAAGCAGGGGCCATAATACTGGCCTTTTCAGCTCTGGTGATTCTAACTGGCTTTGGTTTTTATATGGGTTATTAAAATAACTAGAAATGAAGTTACATCAATCTTGAAGTGTGTAAAACATATCCACTTAAAGAATGACACAAATGTTTTAATTTGCCTAACTTCTAAGTTTAGTTGTCTTGTGATGGCATAGACTATATTTGAAGCATAGAAAGTAGGCAAGTCTTATCCTTTAAATACCTAATAGCTATAAATACAAGCAAAATCTGTTCCCAGTCTTGAAAGCAATACAAATCTAAATCAATTAATATAACCTAGAAATTTTCAGCAAAAATACAAGTAAGACAGTATAAAAACTTGGCATCTGTGTTTGAAAACATCGTTGACTAGTTTAGATACCAGTGTAGGTACCAAATACACAGGAAACATTGGAAACAGAACCACAGAGCTTGACATTATTTCTCTCAGATGAGGACCGTTGTTTGAGCATGAGGCTGTACTCTTAAGTAGGGAGTATTTCTTACGAGTTAGTTTTTTAAAGATTTTATTTTTATTTATTCATTTATTTATTTATTGGAGACAGAGAGATAGAGACAGAGACAGAGAGACAGGATGAGAGAGTGAGAATGGGCATGACAGGGCCTCTAGCCACTGAAAATGAACTCCAGATGCATGTGCCACCTTGTGCATATGGCTTACGTGGGACCAGGAGAATCAAACCTGGGTCCTTCGGTTTCACAGGCACGCGCCTTAACTACTAAGCCATCTCTCCTGCCCAAGAATTATTATTTTTTTATATAAGCAATGGACTTGAGATGTCAAAAAATGAGACAGTCATTAAACAGAATATTGATTTAAATTATCTGATTATACATAATAGAGTAGAACCTGATTATTGATGAACAAAAATAGCTGAGCTGTAATATAACCTTGACAAATCTGTCTTGAAAGACAAACACTGTTTGACAATCAATGTTTTTAGCTTAATCTTGGATAGCAATTAATCTGATGTATATTAAAATTTTTATTAGCATAAAGCAATTTTTATGCCTTACCCATGGCTTCAAATTGATAAATCTTAGACAAACTATCCAAACATATTTTACCTAAAAGGAGGATAAAAGTTAGAGTTACTGAAATTAAATCACTGAAACCTAAGTGATTAATCCTAGTGGTGACCATTTGATAGAATAAATAAAACAGGAGATACTTTTAAAGTCATAATGTTTTAGGTATGAGAACCTTACCCTTGGAAATTAAACTTATTGTGAACCTCTGTCTTAAGACTCAGTTTTAGTAATAGTCATGGTAAATATAGGAACATTTAACTTTATTAGGAGCCTTAAAGTCTGTTTTTATATACTATAAACTATAACAAATTAACATCAGTTAGCAGTTAATGAATGAAGCCTTAACCATGAGACTCAATTTTTTCAATAGTTAAAATCTTGATAAATAGAGGAACCTAAATTATTTTATGGAGAGCCTTAAAGCCAGATTTTATATCCCTTAAGTGAGTAACAACTTGGCACTGTGAACTGTTGGACTCAATTTCTCTACTAGTTAAAAAAAAAAAAAAACACATTGGCATCAAGTAAACGTATTTTAGATTTTATCTCATTAAATGTTTCAGTGGAGGATCCCTTCTCTGAGCAACCTTCTTTACAATCTCCATTATGATCTCCAATGACATCTAATCTATTTTGTTGTCTTTTTTTTTCCGTCAGTTTCCTGGTCATAATAAACATAAACAGAAGTTGTAGTCTGGAAAAACTATTTTAAGCTTCTACCAGTTGTTGTAATTTCTTATGAGTATCAGGTGTTGACTGAGTTTAAAACTTATCTTTAAGAAAAACTTTCTCCTCCATGCTATCTGGACTTACATTAGTACTTTATTTTTTTTTAATTATCTCCTTAAGTTTCTGGAGAAAAGACAATTCCTATTCTCCCTGTATTATCTAAATGAGCCCGGTTTTTAAGGTGACAGGCTCACACAGATTTTTGGGTATCCTGGAAGCTGATTCTCATCAGAAACAAAGTGGAGGAAAGTGAAAGAAGAACATAAAGTCAGTATATGTCCCATCCTGCCAATTGTGTTCTTGTTGGAGGGGAGCATCCCTCCAGGCAGATTTGGAGAAGGAATTAAGGTTTTTCATTCTCATTTCTACAGGTGTCCTAACCCCAACTTCCCTGAATTCTTCTTATCAAAAGGGGCACATAGTGCATTCTATGTGCCTCCTGGAGCAAGGAAGGCCCAAGGCAGGGTATCTGTGCTCCTCCTACAAGGTCAGATCCCAAGCTACAGTTCCTCCAGAACCTTTGATCAGCCCTTTGAATATGCCTTACATCGTGGCATATAAGGACGGCCACTGGCACTCTAAGTCCAAATGTGAAGATATTTGCCCTTAGTCGTGTCTTCATAGCTTAGATGTTTTATGGATTCCTGGGATCACCTTTCCTTTCTCCCCTATGTGAGGACCTGTTACATGGGTTCCCCTCTCCCTGGTCTATGAATGTTTCAGAATAGACTAGAGACTGAAATATGTTATTTAAAAGGTAATGTCTTGTTTTATTGCCTTAAATATAGGGATCCTAAACTTTGTGGATATTTGAGAGAGATAGATGAGAGAGATGACTTACTTGATTCCTTTTCATCATATGTTTTTACCCTGATTTACACCTTAGCTAAGTCTAATGCTTGTTTAATGTAAGAAGTCTGTAGCCTGATCAAATACCTTGACTCAGTTTACCCATTTGATCTTTCTTGTCTAGTGAGAAATTTCATTTCACAGAGGTGACTTTCGGAGTTCAGAAGAGAGAACTATAAAGATAACCAAACTTATATGCTGTTTATTGCTCCCTTTTTCTTGTTAGAGACAATTGGCTCTTTTGTCCCTGAAGAGGGTCTGGAGGACACATGGCTTAAACCTGCATGGAGTCTGAAATAAAGGGGATGCCACCCTGTTTCTAAAGTCCAGCTTGTCATGACTTTAAATAGCATATGACAATAAGCATGAGCAAAAGGACATGTCAGAGCAGAGTTAAGCATCCTGATATTTCTTGTCTTCTTTTGAAATTGTTTGTTTGTTTTTACCTAGCAAACTTGTTTCACCCATTTGTCATGCATAAGGTGATAGGATCTTTTCTGTGTCCAACCTGGTTAGACCTCCAAAGAATGTGAATTACATCTGTGCTTGTGACTTTTTGACCCAACCAAGATAACACATTACCTGTGTCTAATGTAAGCTGAATTTAGATTGTTTGTTCCCCTATATAAAAATTTTAAAGCATCATTAAGAGTCTACAAACAGTTGAAAAAAAACCACTTAATTTATGCATGCTGTTTATTTATCTTCAGCTTGAAGATTAGTGTTTTGTTCCTTATAAAAAGAGATTAGTTTTAAGCAAAATTTGGTCATTTTAGATATCTCATATCCTTTTTACATATGCAAACCTTTACCCACATATCTTAACATTTTGTTCTAAGTTCCACTTAAAAAAGTATTCTATGTGTTCACCATTGAAAAATTCATTCTTGGTTTCTTCAATCATCTCGTTTCAAGCCATAATTAACTCTCTTTCTTATAAGACTATAAAAAAAACTACATCAAATTGATTTATCTCATTATTTGTTGACAAGGAAGCAAGTACTCTAATCTCAAATAGTTAATTAATCATCTTATTACTAGAAATCTGTAGAGAAACATCCTTATCAGAAAAATATAGAATTTCCTTATTGTTATGACACAAAATCTCTACATTTTAAATGAAATTTAAGAAAAATGACAGATTTGTCTTATAATATCAGTATATATAACTATAAACTTTATGTAATTCATTGATTTGAGACATCTGTTAATAACCTCCATGATCTCTTAAAATACCTGGCAAATTATAAGCTACCACCTCAGGGAAAATTTTGTTGTTATCAATAATCCTCTATATAGGTTGAAGTTGGCCAAGAACATAAACTCAGTAATTATGTTGATGTTATAATGTAACAAATTATGGCTTGTTTATATAAAATTCAGCTCACTTTGGGCTTTAGTTAAATCTGACAATTAAAGACAAAAACCAAAAAAAGAAAAAAAATCCCACAAAACTTTGAAATAAATATAAATCAAATGTCAACAAGAAAACTTCAGGAGAGATCTGTTGGGCTATTTGAATTAGGAATGCCATACTTTAATTTATCACACATAATAGTGAAACAAAAGGGTTCTATAAATAACAACTTATTTGCTTTTAATCATTAAGTAATTTGGAAAACATCAATTAAAATTACATGCTTATTTTTGCCAAGCAATTTAAAAGCCATATGGCTTTTAAATGTGGAGTCAGTTTATTACATTGAAGCCTTGAATTAGTGATCTTCCTGTTTCAGCTTCTTCCCAAGTAGCCAGGAAAATAGGTCTGTGCCACCAAGCCTAGTTCATTTTATTTTATTTTTTATAATACCTGTATGACTAAATGAGTTACAGTTGTGTAAAGATATATTTGTCATAGGGCATTTTGGCAAAAAATCGTAGCACTTATCAAGCACCGTCAGGCATGTCTTTCCCCATTGTGTCTCTGTATTTCCTTAGGGACAGCATGGTTGTGTGGCCCCGGACATAGCACGCATTTCAGCAGGGCTCTTGATCCCAGAAGTATGGAGTGGGACCTGGGGGTGGTGGCTGTGGTGGAGGGTCCCCAGTGGACACCAATGCAGCACACCACCCCTCAGCTCAGCCAGAGATAGTGTTCTTAAACTCCAGCAAGAGATGCTGAAGGGGAGAGAAGCAGAGAAATACCACAGTGGTGCCCACAGCTGGAAAATGTGCTTCCCATTTTCCCCATAATATAATAATCATGATTTTCCTTCACAAGAGAGTTCTCTTTAGAGGTCATCAGTTTATAATGGGGTATTCAGGGTACAGGAAACCCTAGGTTTGATTCTAATTTTAATCAACAATTGAATGAAAAGGACTGAGAAGGATAATCATTTAGTTATTACATTTATTGAGGGAAGTACAGAGGCAAGGATAGGCACCCACATGGCTAGAGATCCTAGTGGAGGGCCTGGAAAAACCATGGATAAAAATAGAGGGAAAAAAGAAGGTTCAAAGAACTTCTGCCCTGTGAGGAACTAGAGAGGATAATGAGCCCATGTGGAGAGTAAGGACGAGGGGGCTCTAACCTCTGGGCTCAGCAGAGGAAGAACTCACTCTTGAACCTGCTTCGGCCTCTCATGGGGTACTCATTTCTGCTTCATCTCTTGATTCCTGCTCCTACAAGATTCTTGGCTGTCATTCTGTAGTCTGCAAAGGTTTAGAAATTTAACACTCATCCTAAGAATTCTCACAGCAGCACTATTAGTCACAGCTTGAACTAAAAATAAATCAAATGCCCACCAATAGCAAAAAATATAAATAAGCCATGTCATTCAGTGTCATAACTTGCATAGTGAAAATCAAATAACCAAAGATACATTGCATGCAAGAGTGGTGATGAAATAAAAATATACTGTGGTGTGGGAAAAATAACCTAAAGAACATATAATATGTCACTCAATTTATGTAGCTGTACGTAGGAGTGTATCTATAAAGAAAGACCAAGAGCATAGTTACTGGGTAACAAAACCCAGTGAGTACCTCTGGCATCAAGGAGAGGAGTTGTTCAAGATCGCATAGAAGGGGGTAGTAGTGGTGCTAATTCCCTCTGCTGTGTGTGTACACTTTTCCACATATTTATATTCTAAAATAAAAGTGTTTCTTTAAAGGCAAATAAATAAATAAAATAAACGGATTGAACCATTCAAAACAACAACAAAAAATCAGTGAAACAGGTCATTATTATTTTCTTTTTCAAAAATGTTCTAGGCAGTATAAGGGAGTACAGTTAAGGTGACTGGACCCCTGAAAGTCAAAAAAAAAAAAAAAAGGCAGGAAAGTCTGCACTTGCTAAAAATCAAATATGATCTGACCTCTTATCTCTTGCCTAATTCCCTAGACCTGTTTCTTTCACAAACAGCGAGGACCCCTCCTGGGAGGGAATGCCTTTCATAGGTTATAAACCTTGTGGTTTCTCAAGTTCAGCTCCTGGAACTTGATGTCAGGGTTAGCCTCTTTCTGAGACAGCCCCTAGCCCTAACCAAATAGCTGTCCTTCTGATTCACCTGAGCGGGAAGACAGCCCACCACTATAAGGTTATATATACTTTGCAAGGGGAGGGCAGGTGCTTTGACCACTTGGGAACTTACAGATGTGGGTGAGTTTTTCCCTTGGCTGGGTACAGCCAAGTTGCGCTGAGGGGAGGGCCCCCTAGCCCTTACTCTCCCACCTGTTTCTTTTTCTTTTTCTTTTTATCCTCTCCATCTCCCAACAAGGCAGGAGCTCCTTAAACTTTTTTATCCTCTCTTTCCTTTCCACAGTATTTCCAGACTCACCATGTGGAATCTCTAACCATGTGAGTGTCTTTCCTTGCCTCTGTACTTCCTTCACCAAATATAATAGTTTAGTAATCATTCTTCTTAGTCTTTTTTATTTAACTATTTGATTAAAATTAGAAAGGAACGTAGGGTTTGGGGTTTAAGAACTTTCCTGGACCTCCCTGCACCCCATTACAGCAGGGCAGGGGTCCAGAATGCAGGAGCTTGTTTGAAGATCTATATACCAGAGTTTCTCCCTCCCAGGGTAGTCAAACACTTCCTCTTAATTCAAAAATCATCTGAGATATGTTCTTAAGAGAATTTATATCTGGAAGATTCCCTGAGACTTTGTGGCCCTTTTTTGATAGGAGACTACAGCAGTTCTGTGCTCATTCTGGCCTTAGTTGTTGCCCTTTGAATGTGAGTACCCCTCACCGGCTCATGTGTATGAACACTGGGTTCCCAGCTGGTGGTGCTGTTTTGGAAAGTTATGGAGTTTTTAGGCTGTGGAGGCTCACTGGGAGAAGTATAGGAGTCCCGGAAAGTGGGTCACTGTGGGAAGGACTTGATGCTCACAAGAGCCTTTCTGCTCTCTGTATCTTAACTGTAGATACAATGTGAACACCTGGTGCTCCTACAAACATGCCTTCCCTATCAAGACAAAAGGCAACCCTTAAACCAAAATAATTCTCCCTTCCTTGAGTAGCTTCTTGATAGGTATTTTGTCACATCAACAGGAAAAGTAACCAATCCATAGTACTTACATGACTATTCCTAGACAGAAACACAGGCAGATGGGATAGATTATTGACATGAGATAAATGGAAAGAGGGATAAGAATACCTATTTGATGATCAACTAGCTAGCTAGTAAGATTTAATTTGTTTTCATGTTTGGAAGTAATACTATGAACTCTTTCTGTCACAACATGTTTAGTTAAAATTTTAAAACCACATTTTCCATGCATTATTTTATTTATTTATTCTATGATTCAAATTGGTCTTTCTATTTAAGGATCTCTTCCCTTCTAGAGTAGTATAACACTTTCTGACAACTACATTATAAGATATAAATAAAACTTAATTTCAAAACCAAAACAAAAATAAAAAAATAGAAATGTATCACTCAAATGTACCATGAAAGATAGAATTTTGCAGCACTGCGACTTCACAAACATCCCTTCCACCCTGGTGCCCTCCCCACTGTCGTCCCGGTGCTGCAGAGACTCAGAGCTCTCACTGTCAAGTTGTCATTTTCAAGTGAATAATATCTTCCTTGCTAGTTCACCATTTGCTGTCTATCCATCTCATTCTTCATGGTGGAGAGATAAGAACCTGAAAGAAGAATCAGCTTATAAAGAGGAGATTACTACAGTGTCCTTGTAGATGCAAATACCTATAGATATTTGGAATTTTTACTTCTTTTGTTGTTTCGATAAGATTAATATAAGGACTTAATTTAAAATCCAAAGTTTAAATTATATTCAATGTAAGGTACAGATTCACTGTATATGATCAATAAAGGAAGATATATTATAAAATCCTATTTGAAGGAAAAGTAAAGGTAATTGTTTTTAAGAAAAAGGTCTAGAATTCATGTTTGTCCTCCCCAAACATCATAGCACAGAACTGTGCAAGCAAGTGCTTTAACCACTGAGAAATCTGTTCAGTCATATGTTTTCAAATTTGATGGAAATTTTCCAAAGGGAAATAATTATCATGCTTGTAATATCTGAAACAATAAATACTATCAACATAGAAGCCAAAAGTTTAGTAATCACAGCAGCTTTAAAAAAAAAAAACTCTTCTGTGTGTCAGTGGTAACAGTAACTTGGCATGATATTGCCTGGGATGGTGCGAGGAGTGCTATATGGTCTACTGGAGTGGACATTTGCTATCCTAGGAAAACGGTATGCTCTGACAGCCTTCTTTATGAACATAAAGCATTTGGAGTTTTGCCTGGAGTATTTTCAGGTACTTAGGGTTGGATCTTAGGTCTTGTAATCCTCATTTGTACTTTAATTTAAAATTCATCTGTGATTAATTAACCTCAGATACCACTCATAATCCATCTGTCAGGGCCAAGAACTAAACAGCAGCCAATAATACAAAAACAAAGTGTAAAAGAGAGTTCAGCAGAGCTTTACAAGGACAAGATGACAAGTAGAGACTACTATCTATAGGAATGGGGAATCACCATATTAGAACAATAGTTTTGTCTCTATAACAGAAATTATTTTCACTATCAAATTCCACATATAACTTTTTTTTTTTTTTTTTTGTTTTTTCGAGGTAGGGTCTCACTCTAGCCCAGGCTGACCTGGAATTCACTATGGAGTCTCAGGCTGGCCTCGAACTCATGGCGATCCTCCTACCTCTGCCTCCCGAGTGCTGGGATTAAAGGCGTGCGCCACCATGCCCGGCTAACACATATAATTTTTTGAATGCTCTGGGAAATTCAGGCTGTGCTGACTGCTAAATGCAACCTGCCATTCAAGGTTTTAGAGATAATTAGGCAAGTTGTACTGCATTGTTTTTCAGCTCCTAATATACAAAGACACAGTGATAATAAGGAAATTTTATGTAAACTAAACCTTTAAAGTATGTACAACGTAATTTTTTTCTGAAAGGAATTCCCCTCTAAACTATGACTCTATACTAATTATAATGGTTTTATTAAATAAAAACAAATAAAGAAATTGTTCTGGTTTCAAAGAAAAATTTGAACCTAGACATTGAATTTTAATAGCAAAAGCCATCAGGTTTCCAAAAATCTGGTTTTTATTATTTTGAGTACAGAATGAGAAATGAAATAGTGTTCTGACCTGACAGACTGTAACATGTAATTTTCACTGTATGAGAACAGGTGTTTATCAACCAACAGCTAATCTTGGAAGGAAAAACAGTACACTGCACAAAAGTACATTAGTGAGGATTTAATTCATGAAAAGGAGAAATTACTTTCTAAAATATTGTTGGTCTCCTTGTTAAGCATTTCTAGCAATGATTGACTTCCAATAGCAATAAGGGATCAATAGCTAAGAACACATATTCTGTCACCATCTATTAGCTCTATGACCTGCAGCAAATTGGTTCTTCTGATTACTAAGGACTTCTGTGAAAATGCTTCAAACTCATATGATTTTCTAGAAAAATTAAGCTTTCTATTATATATTGCTTAGGAAGAAACACCATGTAAAGAGTGTTTGCTATTGAGTAATTACTTACTACTATGATTATTGCTATTAATGTCTGTAGTGTTAATATTATTTCAATGTGTATTCCTGCTTCACCTTAGTTATTAGTACAACTTTAAAAGTATGTTTTTTTCATAAGTGCTACTTACATCTTTCGATTTACTTTAAGTATTTATAAAATGGAACACATGTAACATTTACTAAGAATTTTAATATTTTTAATATATTGTTTTTGTAACTTTCCTGAAAAGTCCATGATACATGTGATATGTTTATTTTGATCATGAAATGATGACTCTGCGTTTAATTAAACTAAATAATATAGTTAAAAACACTCAGCATCATGACCCCAGATCTGACCATGGATGCCACTGGGTGAACATGAAGTGATCAAGGGCACACTGGGAATTCTTGATTTCTATAGGAAACACACTACATTAGTCTTTCTTAAAAGCAAAAAGTTGATATAAAGCAAAAGAATGAAAGGAAGAAATTTTAAAAATATATGACTCCATGCACTTGTTTTACTTTGATTCAGTTATTATTATTGAAATATCAGATAAGTTTGAAAAGCACTTTTTTTAGACTTCATCAATGTAGATAGCACAATCTATATTTATCCTCATAAGGAAATGATGAAGGTAAATGGAGCTAAAATAGCAGGTTATGGATAATATCTTATAAATTCAATACATACTGAATTTGAAAAAGTTTGTCACATAATTCCACAAGAATTTCAATATTCTGAATTTTGGGGATTTAAAAATGGCACTTAAATACAGTTTGTTTGATATTTACATTTGTTTTTCTAGTTAAGAAAAGGTGTTTGTTATATATTAATCATTTTGCTTTTTAAAACTATCTATCAGCCAGGTGTGATGGTGCATGCCTTTAATACCAGCACTTGGGAGGCAGGGGTAGGTGGATCCCCAGGAGTTCAAGGCCACCCTGAGACTACATAGTGAGTTCCAGGTCAGCCTGGACTAGTGTGAGACCCTACCTCAAAAAAATATATATATATCCATTTATTTATTTATTTATTTAATTTAATTTTTATTTATTTGAGAGTGACAGACAGAGAGAGAAAGAGGTAGATAGAGAGAGAGACAATGGGCGTACCAGGACCTCCAGCCACTGAAAACGAACTCCAGATGCGTGCATCCCCTTGTGCATCTGGCTAACGTGGGTCCTGGGTAATGGAGCCTTGAACCGGGATCCTTTGGCTTCACAGGCAAGCACTTAACTTCTAGGCCATCTCTCCACCCCACCCATTTATTTATTTGCAAGGAGAGAGATACAAAAAGAGTGAAAGAGAAACAGGGGGAAGGGGAGAGGAAGAATATGGGAATTCCAATCCCTCTAGCCACTGTAAATGAAGTTTAGAGGCATGCACCACTTTGTGCATCTGGCTTTATGTGGGTTCTGGGGAAGTGAACCTAGGTCATTAGGCTTTTAAGGCAAGCACCTTAACTACTGAGCCATCTCTTCAGCATCATTATGTTTTGTGAGATCATTGTAGCCTATGTTTTGCCTCAGAAATAGAGTATATGACCATTGTAACTTTAATCTTCTCAGTACAAAAAGTGTTGTGTTGGGTTTCTTTGCCCTAGCTCTCACTAACAGGCTAACTATGCCAAGCTTTGAGTGCTTTTAAAAATACCACCAAAAAAGAAAAGAGATACATACAGGCAAGTAAGTTAGCTACGTACTATTATCCATATATCTATAGCTATCCATCTATCCTTGTCAGGTGTTTGTATATTAACATTAATGAGGGAAATCAATAATGATTGTATAAAACTTATATACATTAATTCCAAATCTGTATTTGGATACAGACTTTTTTTCAAACACTATACATGCTAAAAAAATAAACTAATGTCATGAAAATGCCTGAAAAAGCAACATGTATGTTTTAATTGAGTTTCTTGTGGGCTAAATCAGCTTCTCAAAAAGTTTATAAATCAAATTATAAACGGTAAATTATATAAAAATTATAAGCTCCATGGAATTAAAATGTCCTTACAAATAAAGATTTTATCCCATAAATATATTATCAGTGTTTCTTCTCTGAGTATTTATTAGTTTGCAATTATGACAGGAGAGTAAGCCGTATAAATATACTGTCACATTCCTTTTGGATTCTAGAACAATCAATATCCATTCAGGTGGACAGGAACAGTAAGTGAAGCATGAGCACAGCCCTCCTTCTGCACCCCCATGCTTCATTGCTTACTCATTGGAAATTATGTTTTTGCATATTTTGTTATGTCAATTTGATCTTGTTTCTATAAGGGAGAAAATCAGTAGGGTATCTTATGCTGACATTATCTGACATGTTCCTAGACTTCACACTTATGGAATAAAAGAAAAGAAAGTCATGTTCCTTAAGGTTGCCCTGTGACAGTTTTCCAATGTTGAATGGTGCTTTCTTCTTTTATTTAAAAACACCTAATGAGGGATGGAGACATTGCTTAGTGGCTAAGGCCTGCGAAGCATAAGGAACCACATTCAACTTTCCAGATCCCACATAAGCCAGATACACAAAGATGAAGCAAATGCAAGGTTGCACATGCCCACTAGGTGGTGGAAGCATCTGGAGTTCTATTGCAGTGGCTGAAGCCCTGGCATGCCAATTTTCAATCTCTCTCTCTCTCTGTCTGACTCTTTCTCTCTCTCTCTAAAAAAAAAAAAAAAAGAATGAAAACAATTCCTTAATCATGCCAGTCTTGCTTGTGGCCAGCACTACAACTGAAAGCAGCCAAAGATGGACTAAATTGTAAAAATTGGGGTAGATACAGATTTTTATCAGAACCATCAAAGATGCAAAGAACAGACAGACATAGGCTCTCCATGTTCTCTCATGGAATACTTCCTATTCGCACTGGAAAACAATGAATTGTAGGTGTATAGTAAAATAAACACAACTAAGTGTGATGCTACATAGAAGACATCAAATAAACACTAGTCCTAAAGACCTATTAGGATCCAGAGTGGAAACATCTAGTATTCAATACACATTTCTAAACTTTCCACACTAAAGAAAGTTTCATTGTTCACAGACTATGTACTCCCCTCTGATATAGAAAGGTAGGTTCTTTCCTATTAGCTCCATAAAGAAAGGTGAAAAGCTTATATTTGGAAGTATAATAAAAGAAAACTATTTCCTTCCTGGTTTTAATGATTCTAAGTTTGTTTTAAGGTATAATTTTAAAGCTTCCACAGGCCATTACTGAAAACATTGAAATAAGAATTTATCCCCAATTATTTAATTTCCTTCTTAAAGAACCACTTGTATTTTATAAATGGGCCTGCATTTGTATACATAGACTTGGAGACAACAAGAAGCACAGATTTCTGAAAATTAGTAAATTAAACAGAAAACAATGATGTTTGCATTTACCAGTTGACTATACTAGTTTAGTTCATGTATTAATTATATGATAATTTAAAACTGTATTTTAATACTTACATAGTGTTTAGACATGTTTTCTCTGATTAACTGACTTCCATTTCACCACATTTAGAACCATTTTCAAGAATTAAATGGGCACGATATAAATAGCATCATAAAGGATTTAGGAAACTTACCAAAGCTTACCTAAGTCTGTGGAGAAGAGTTTTAAGGTATGGATGAACATGGAAATCAAACTTCCATTTCAACATGCCTTCCTATTGACATTCTTTGGTTATCTCTCTGAAGGAATGCTCTGCAGGTTTCTCCTATGTGAGCTTCCTCTTTTTATCTTGTTCCATGTACCAATCTCAAAAAGAAAAGTGTGTGCATAAAGCCCACAATTCAGAATGGAGAGTTACAGGCCACTGACCATGTTTGTAGATAAATTGTATGCAATATTTTTGGAGCAAAAATTAGCCTTTTTTTCATTTACGTATTCAAATGCACACATAAATCTATATATAGATCCATGTGTATATTAAATTGTTTTATATTCTTTGTTACACTAGATTTCTACTTTATGTATTTCTTGCATAAACTGTCCTAGGTTTGAACACCCAGGAGCACTCAACTTGTTTCTAAATCCCTTTAACATTGTACAGTTGCTTTTTGTCTTCATTTTTCATTTTTATTTTTATTCATATATATTTTATTCAATATATTTTTATTCATTTATTTTTTGGTGGAAAAAGAGAGAGAGAGAGAGAGAGAGAGAGAAAGAGAATGAATGACTGTGCCAGGGTCTCTTGCCACTGGAAACAAACTCCAGACACATGAGCCATGAGCATCTTGCTTTACATGGGCACTGGGGAACCGAATGGGGGTTTACCCAGGCCAGCAATCTTTGCAAGCAAGCACCTTTAACTTCTAAGCCATCTCCCTATCTATCTTTTATCATTTTCAAAGAAAATTGCAGAACTTTGCTACCTTCTGGTACCATGACAAAATGAAGCCTAATCAAGATGCTATGATGCTCAAATTATGTTTATTTTTGTTGCTTTGTTTTTACAAAGGCCTTCATATATCCCAGATTGCCTTGACTCCTTAGTGAGGATTACCTTGAAATTCTGCTCCTCCTCTTCCCACCTCCCCAGTGCTGTGATTTCTGTCCTGTGTCATCACATTCAGTTTATGCAGTGCTGGTGATCAAATCCAGGTAGTCTTGTACACTAGGCAAGCATTTTACCAACTGAGTTATAACTACAAACATCTAGGTTCATTTTTTTTATATCTCACTGATTGTGTATATATTAATTCCTTCAAAATAATTATTGCTTTTCAAGACACACATGTGCAACCTGTATAGCAACACCCAATCTGTTATATAGCATAGGGAGATGTGTGCTCATCTCTGTGTACCATCAGAAGAGCTACCCATCATAGATTTGTTTTCATTATCTGTAGCTCTTTTTAACTCTCAAGCAAAGTACTACAAAATATTTAGATTATACCACATAATATCCCAGAATTATATTTATTGAAGTGCCAAGAATCTGATTTTGTGGTGAGTAATATAGTTACATCACCACCTAATTTTTAAAATAAATTTTAATTTTCTTGTTTCTTTGTGTACTCATTGATATTTATATTTCCACCCCTTCTTTGTTACAATAAATTCACATAATGCAATTGATCTCAAGGCACCATCTTAATTAGACACTCATAAATCTTCAAATATCAATCCCTTGCCATTGTTTGGCACACTATCCTGCTGTTGCTTGCCACGTGCTGTGGCAAAAAAAAGGTGATGTCCAGCCTTTTCTCATGTCATCCTATACCCTGTCATCATGGAGCCTCCCTTCACTACTGTAACCAACCTGAACAACTTTCCTTCCATCACCTGCCTTTGGAAAGGTGCTTTGTGCTAGCAATGAGAAGATACCTGTCATAGTGGGCGAACACCTGCCTAGCATGTGTGATGACCTGAGTTAGGACCCCAAGACTGAAAAAAAATAGCAATAGAGGCTCAGAATTCATTTCATCACTTTTAGAAGAAGAAATGTGAGACTCAACAAACAAATTATGCCCATTTCCTCAAATATTTATCAGTGCTAAGTATATTCTCTTCCTAGTGGTCAAAAATATGTAACCGATTGTCATATAAGAATTACTGGCAGTGCAACACTTAGCTAGCAAAGAGAGCTAGAGGAGTCATGAAACCAGGAAAAGACAAATTTGGTGGTAGGTGGCTGAAAACTCACCCTTCTCCAGGACCTCCTTGGCAGAGTGAGGATCACCGGCTATGGTACAAGAACACATACTGATATCACCAAATCTGGCCTTGTTGCTTAGAAAAGAGGTGTTAATGCGCTTGATTTGGTGTGATGTGAGGCCCATTTTAGTTTAAACAGTGGTTCAGTGCTGAAGACAGAAGAGTAGCCAGGGCTCATCAGTATCCAGAGGAACCCAGAGTCGGTTGAAGGGTACTGGTGGCAATGTCACAGACCTGAGCAGGGAGTAGGATAGCTTAAAGAGTCAGCATGAGTGAGGGAAGATCAACTCAGACTGCAGATATGTGATATCAGATACTAGAGAGGAAAAACACTGAAAATGCATATAACTAGTTTTTGAGTTGGAGGGCTTAGATTAATTTAATTAATTAATTTAATGAAATGTCTCTGTGATTGAAAATTTCTTAAACTGATGAGGTGTGGGTGATACAAAAACAACGACTAATGTACTGAACTGTATCCTACTGAAATCATTTTGATAACACACAAAGCTATGTGAAAATGACAAAATATTATAAGTACAGTTATTAATTTATTTTATAGTTCCTTTAAAATAACTTTCACGGGGTTGAGAGATGGCATAGAGGTTAAGTGCTTCGTGTGAAGCCTGAGGACCCCGGTTCGAGGCTCGATTCCCCAGGACCCACATTAGCCAGATGCACAAGGAGGTGCACGCCTCTGGAGTTCGTTTGCAGTGGCTGGAGGCCCTGGAGAGCCCATTCTCTCTCTTGCTATCTCCCTCTTTCTCTGTCTGTCTGTCGCTCTCAAATAAATAAATAAAAATTTTTAAAAATAATAATTTTTACTGGCAAAACACAAAATGGAATGAGTATTTCATAAATCCATACGAATTTTGTATGAAATATGGATAATATGTGAATTAATCATAACTGATGCACAGATCTTTATTATATTACCCTATTAACAGGTTTTAGGTCATGATTTAGATAATAATCAAACCTTTCAAGAAACCTCCTTCTGAAGCATGCTTTGTCAGTTAACATTATTAGAGCAACACATCTCCCTTTAATCTTTGGAAGAAATAAAATTGTCTGTGGGTCAAGAAAAGTGTTGAGTGGTAATTATTTGTGCTCGGGAAATCTATATTAATGCACCATCCCCCTCTCCATGAAACTGCAGAAAACACAATGCCTGGAGCTGCCTTCTACAAAGTAGCATTTCAAATGTGTTCTGTCTTTATCCGCTAAAGTGTGTCTTGTGAAGTTTCCAAGGACAGGTTCTGTTTCCTGGAGAAACACTAGCTATTCCCACAGGTTTTCACATTTATTAAGGAAGGAAGCAGCTTCTTTCCTAGGGCCTACAAGAAGCACCAAGATATGCACTACCCTTGCAGAATATTACTCATATCGCTTGTATTTATGTCAGCATTAGGTCCTCAATTATGTCAACAATGAGGAGAGGAACACACTTGGCACACATTTTAAGTTGTTTTATATAATACAGTGACTTCAGTTTTAAGCTGAGTCTACCTTTAATTGCTCAAAATTCAACATATTAGAACAATGGGGAAGAGAAGTTACCTCCTAACTATCTATATTTCTGTTTGGAGTCAGGAATTTATAATATTGGACATTTCCTAACATCAGCCTTGCTGTAATTACACAAACTTTATTACTAAGTTTTTCTTTTAACAATCATTTTGTTAGTGAATGGAAGACTTAATCATTTATGAAAAATTATCACAGGAGCTATAAATCACTGAAATCAGTAAAGTCCCATTGTTCAACATCAATTTCTGGCAAATATTCACTTCAATGCCTAAAATGATTAAGGATAAAAAGAAAATAATATATACTACAGATTCAATATTAAGGCTTTTCTCAAGTATAAATATTTATAAGATAAATTACTGACAAATAATTGAAGAATAGCATACGTTTCCACTAAATCTTTTATATACATATTTCATAAACTAATAGAGGAATGCAGTAGTAAATACAAGATGTTTATGTGCATAAATATTTTGAAAAATTCATAAAATTTAAATTATAGTATTATGGAGATAATATTTGTACTTTTGTTCATGTTTATTGTCTTCCTAAGTTACTCTAATGGTAATAATGTCTCCAATATATCAGAAGCACATGGATATTCACAGAAATTCTGATCTCTCCTCCCCAATTCTGCATATGGCTGCAATTAAATAACTAAAGTGTGTGTGTATATATTATATACATATATACCAACAGACATTTATATAATTATATCTTTAAATAATAGATACTTACAAAGTGAACTGAAGAAAAATGAGAAATTAGATATTTTAAACAATAGAGATTTCTAAGCAAACTTAAAAAAATAATGTCATGAAATGTGCATTTAAGAAAATATCATCATCGTATTTTGAAGAGCAGTTCTGTAAGTATTAGAAAAATATCACATGGAAGACTATATGTACAAAGTAAAGTTAAAAAAAGTACATTTTTTTCCAAAAATTGTATTTAATCATGTGATTTTTTTTTTCAGAGAAAGAGAGAGAGAGAGAGAATTGTTGTGCTCTTGCATCACCTTTGTGCATCTGGCTTAAGTGGGATCTAGAGAGAGAATAAACATGGTTCTTTAGGCTTTGCAGGCAAGTGCCTTAACAGATAAGCCATTTCTGCAGCCCATGTTAATTATTTTTAACTCTAATTCACAGATAGGATAAATTAGATTATGTGTAAATATCCATATTTAAAATACATTTTAAATAGCTATTAAATAATTTGATTTTTGAAGTTACACATTTTATATTTACTTAATCAGCATTGCGGGTAGCTAACTTCAACGAACAAAATCAAAAATAATAAATATATCATGTTTCATAGAAAATAAAATTATTTGTATACAACCCTATATGCAGATATTAAAATCAAGAAATTTGTGCTTTCTAATTAATTCTATCTTTAGTAGAAAAAAAACCATCATGTTGCAGTTACCTTGCGGTTACTGGGACCCACACCCAACCAGAAGCAGCTTATGGTATGTAAGGGTTTATTTCAGGCATACAGTTTTCAGGGGAAGCTTCATCATGACAGAGCCAGCTTGTTCACTTCGTCATACATCCACACCAGAGAGCCAGCAATAGCAAAAAAGCATAAGCTGATTCTGAACACACAGTAGGACTGAGCTCAACCCAAAGTCTGCCTCCAATGACACACTTCTAATAGAGCTCCACTAAGCAGAAAGCTAAATCATAAACACCTGAAGGTATGTGGATATTACATTCAAACCAACACACATCCTTACTACTTTGTTTTCATTCTTTGAGAAAGCCAATTGGATTTCCCTCTAAGGAGAGAAGAGATGGATATACTCCCTTAATCAAACTTCTTCACTTCTGTGACCATACCAGGCACCTGCTCACACCATGGCCATTGCCCATAAGTTTTCTTTCTTTTTTTTTTTTTTTTTGGTAAATATTTTATTTATTTATTTGACAGAAAGAGGGAGAGAGAGAGAGAGAGAGAGAGAGAGAGAGAGAGAGAGAGAATGGGAGTGATAGGGCCTCCAATCACTGCAAACAAATTCCAGATGTATGCGCCACCTTGTGCATCTGGCTAATGTGGGTCCTGGGGATTCAAACCTGGGTACTTTGACTTTGCAGGCAAATTCCTGAACCACTAAGCCATCCCTCTAGCTCCCTCATGAGTTTTCTGCTGGGGATGCCACTCCCTTCCATGAACTTTGGCTTACCTCTTTATGTTGGATTTCATGTATCACCTTGGCTTTGAGGCTTTCTCAATGACCTCAGTTTAAAATTTCATCTCCACTTTTAGCCTTTAATTCACTCTATATATTTCATTTTTCTTTATAGTAGAAGATTATTTGTATGTGATACATAGTTTATTTATCTGTCAGTTGTACCTTGCTATTATGTGATCCTCCTTATCAGTTGAATGGAATTGATTATTCTGCTTTATTATATTCTTCAAATTCATAATAACATTTTATTGAATTGAAAAGTACTACACACATATGTGTGTGCATATATACATATTTTTACATATGAATTTGTTGAAAAATGTCATGTTTTATATTTCTGAGATTTATATTGTAATACTACAAAATAGAAACAAAGAATAATTATAGTGATTTTAAATAATAGTTTAATATTGTTTTATGATAAGTTTTATCTGTATACTTGTATTTCATAAATATCTGCTTTCTAGTTCTTGAGTTATATTATTAGAGCATATGGAACTGACATGAAGACTTGAGAACTTCTGCTAATTAGCGCTTGTTTCTCCAAGGGAAAATTAAGAACAAATATTATTCTTTCTGAAGTAATTAATATGTTTTACGAAATAAGTATTGTAAAAATTATTTTACTACAAAGCTTTCTGAGGTAAATAGAGTCATGGTTATGTTTCAAGGAGTATCCAGTTTGCAATGTGATCATGGTGAACACAGCTACAGCAGCTGGGAACAGCTGCTGACACCACAGGATACCTTCAGAACTGCTGAGGGATCAGTCTTTGTTTCCAGAGTATTTGAAAATCATGATGCTGAATACTAAATTTCAGTCTCCTCCTAGACACAGAGAAGTGGATCCACAGATACATGACAAGTAGATGTTAGGTAGATCAATGCATGGATGGATGACACGTAGATACATAGATAAACAGAACATATGTATATATATATATATATATATATATATATATATATATATATACAAACATATAAATAGCATAGATATACATACATACATGCATTTATACATGCATATATATATATATATATATGTATGTATATATATGTTCATATATAGATAGAAATAGAGGAGCTGGGCGTGGTGGCTCATGCCTTTAATCCTAGCACTCGGGAGGCAGAGATAGGAGGATCTTGGTGAGTTTGAGGCCACCCTGAGACGACATAGTGAATTCCAGGTCAGCTTGGGCCAGATTGAGACCCTCCCTCAAAAAAACAACAACAAAATTAATAATAATAGGAATAGCCAACAGTTCTATAAATAAAAATAGCCATATCTACCAGTAAATATTATCTAAGTGTCTACTCAAAGAGAATAATTTCCAAACACAAAAA
Source organism: Dipus sagitta (assembly GCA_036346955.1). NCBI lineage: Eukaryota > Metazoa > Chordata > Mammalia > Rodentia > Dipodidae > Dipus > Dipus sagitta. The sequence goes on along the minus strand of CM070771.1, from coordinate 85,176,457 downwards.
CATAGCAATAAATATTGTTTCACAAATAAGGGATTAAAATTTCCCAGTACAATGACAATACCAGGTTGAAGTGCATGTTTGTCATGGATTTTTACTTTTCATGCCTAACTATGAATAGGACTTTAACTCATTGATTCATCTGTAGGGGAAAGTTCCCTCAATAAAATTTTCCTAAACAAATAAATGTTTACAATTCAATTTCCCAGAGGAATAGATTGTCTCATAGTTTCAATATTTTTATTGATCCTCTTCTGATATGGAACAAATTCTTTGGCCTAAAGTCAACACAGTGCAGCAGCTGGCAATTTAACAGTACACTGACAGCCACTATAGCCACTATAGAACACAGACTCTATTTTCAGGGCTAAGCTGAAATGACATTTCATTTTAAAAGTGTGTGAAGGTACAAACATTTCCTGCTACTATAAAATCATGCTGCTTTGCTTGAATGAGAAACCAGACATCCATAAGACAGCTTTTATAAGAAATATTTTGTAGATCTCACTCCATGAATCCTAAGAGTTAAAAATAATTCACTCCTATTAGTTTGCTATAATGGGCTTAGCTCATGAATTCATAAATAATGGTGATTTGCCAAAGCATTTGCATTGATATAAATATGAAATCCTATTATTATAATTTCTCAATCACTCTTATTTTCTCTTGAATAAAATTATGTGTAGATGTGCATATGCATGTGCACATGACAGAGTGTCAACATAGCTCTACAAGCTAGGGATGTGGCTCACTGCCAGAGTGCTCAACTAGCATGCAAAACGCTCTGCATTTTATCCTCAGACTGAAAAAAAAAATTAAGTGCAAGAAGCAGCCATTCCCTAATGTCCATGGAGAACTAGGTCAGGTCTGTACACACATACTACAATTTTTTGCTTATGTATTATACATAACCTGCACACAACTTCCTGTATATTAACTAATATCTTTATTTAATATCATAAAATGCTATACAAAAGGTCTTGCTGTATTATTTGGGTAATAATTGCAAGGAAAACCTCTGTACATGGTCAGTACACAAGCAATGTTTCTTTTGAATATTTTCTATCCTCTATTAAATGACTATAGGAGTTCAGAACACATGGAACCACAGGGATAACTATATTATAATGTTGCTATATTATCTTTATTTTCAAAAATGAAGATTTTAATTTGTTCATTTAAGTTAGGATAAGTAGAAATGACATTTACTTACACTTTGCAGAACACTCATGTGACTCCTTTATATAAAATAATTATTGACAAGAAAACTCAATTGGAGGCCATTTATGTAATTTAAAAGTAACAAATTGATTAAAATGTTTTGATAATCTAATGGAACTATTCATTATAAAATTTTTACATTTATTTAGAATTTTAACATATTTAATACATTTTTATTTATGTATTTCATAGAGACAAGAGAATGAGGCAGACTGAGTGAGAGAGAGAAAATGGGCACAGTATGGCTTCCCACCACCATAAACAAATTCCAGACATATGTGCCGCTTTGTACATCTGCCTTTACATGGGAACTGGGGAATCAAACCCAGGCCATCAGGCTTTGCAAGCTAGCACCTTATTTGCTAAGCCATGTCTCCAGCTCCAGAAATTTAACATTTTAACCAACTTCAATTTCAAGCTAAAATTTAGAACCTATGTTCATGTCATCCTTATGAAAGAAAAAACAAAGATCACAGTCATTAGTTTTCCTAAGTTACTGAAGACAAAATTACATAATAATATTTTTTTCTTCTCTTGCATTTCTTGTGACAACCGAATTACTTTTTTCAAAATAATTGCAGGATTTTGCTGCATTTGTGCTAAATATTTGGTATCTGTGCAGAGCTGAGTGAATTCCTTGAGAAAATAATGAGCAATAGGTACTATAAACTAAGAGAAGAATTTGAAGTGATGCTCTTGGGCCTCTGTTGTACTTGAGCACTGAATAAGCACCATTCATGTTTTAGTCTTTCTCTCACATCTGTGTAGATTGGTGCATGCTGATCCCTGATCTTAGCTGCTCTTGGCTCAGATAAGTGCTACTTGAGGTTCAGTTGTGTAGACATTCATGTCTGACTCATGAATGGGATAGCAGCTATGATGCTAGCATAGTTTGGGGAGGAGTGGATGGTCACTGCTCCCATAGACCATGACTCTGGTGTGGCAGGAAGGTAGCCTGGGGGCTCTGTGCCATGACTCCTCTAATCTCAGAAGCTGGGGTACATGCTATATAGCAGAGAATGTACCAGAAGGAGATGTACATGGCCCCTCACCTCACAGGTGGACTCCATGTGGTGGAAAATATGTACTCATGGCAGGTATGGGAGTTTAAAAATCTCTGGCTTCATGAATAGAATAGATGCGATATAGTGAGGGAGCCAGGGAGTGAGCTCCAGGGTCTCATGGCCCCAGATCTCACATGTGGAGTTAGAATGGTGTGACGATCCAGGGAGTGGATGTAGGGGTGACACAACCTCTGAATTGATGTCTGGAGTTCTATCAGTAGATGGGCTAGCCTAAGAGAAGGTTCATGGCACTCATAACTTTTGGACTTAAATGTGAGCTGTGACCAGTGAGGTAGGAAGAGCCTAGTATTAAGTGTAAGGTCCCACAGCTTTAGAACACATGTGTAGAATACAAACAGTGTGGTAGGAGGAATTTTATGGCATGCCTGGCTTCAAAGGCCCTCTACATTTCACTCTAATAAGTGTGGCCAAAGCCTGGGTATGGGATCACATGGCATCATCTCAACATACCCTGGCATGCCTCCGAACTTATGTGTGAACTCTTAATATATTATTTTAAATTAACTCATTACTGTATGCTTTGGCTTTTTCATCGTGTATTTCTCAGATGTTGAAAAATACCTTATTATATTTCTTTCAGTATATCTGATTAATCACATGTGGAATGAATGATGGAGACATAAATAAATGTGTAGATAAATTGCATTTTCTCATGTGAGAAAAGCATAAGCCAGGTTATGGTAGGCAGAATAAGCTTGGATAACAAAAGGTTGGGATGGTTCAAGAAGATCTCTAGTCATAAGGTAAATGAAATAGAAAGTAAATAAATAATAATAGATACGTATAAATAACAAAAACTGAGCAATGGCCACTATTATATGTTAGATGACATGCTTCCCCTTTACTTCTATTCATAGCCTATGTTTTGCCTGTATTAAAATTCAAATAAGATTTGTTTTGTGCTCAGTTGTAGGGAAGAAATTTTCACTGAGGAAAAATTAAGAAGAAAATAAGATATTAGGGTGGTAACAATTCCTTTTCTTTCACTATAGATTAAACTATAGCAATAGTTCATAAGGAAAATGCTGACTTTGTTGAAATGATGTTCACATAACTGCATGAAGTGAAAGACAAGAATGCTTTCTCAGGGAAGATGTCCATAAGATCTCAGGGACAGCTGCTGGTGATTCAGTATGTTGAGAGGCTGTGGAGCAGCTTTGCAAGCAGCCCAAGAAACCAGTCTGGGAAAGTGCAACCAGAAGTAAGAGTAATCCCTGTGCAGCTCCAACTGAGAACTATAGTTCATGCATTCACAAGTGTATATGTGTGAACAGCTCCTCTGAGACACCATTACATAGTGCTTTCAAGGGGGGAGAGTGGGCACACTGATTCATAAGTCAAGTCTATAAAGCCAAGAGTCATTCACAGAGGGAAGTAATGAACTAGAAAAGCCAATCAGAAGATGAACCTAAAATAGGAATCCATAAAACTGCCTCACCTGACAGTTTAGCAGTTATCACCACCAAAGCTCAGGACAAGGAAATGCTTTAATAGAACTCCATATGGGGTTATGTTTTAATGAAGGCAAAAGTGGGAGAGGAAAGAATTGTAAGTAAACCTAGCTTGAAATGGCAGTAATGATAAGTACTAAAGTGAAGGGCCAAAATATAACACAAAAAATATATGTAGAATTTTTAAGTTAAAGTGAAAAAGTATATTAGTGAAAATAAGATTTGGGCATCAGATAGGAGAATTTCAATATATTGTTTAACATATAGTACATTTCAGAGATAATGTATTGTGACTGAGACCCCAAGCACAACATGAAGTTGAAACTATTGCAAGAGAAAAGATTATGAAAGTTTAAAGACATTAGTGTCAGGATAAGGCAATGGTGAGAAAGAAGAAAGTAATGAATTTAGTAATGTCTGCTTCTAAGAATGCAATTATATCTACAAATCTGAAGGTGTGTCAAATAAGATGAATTAATACTGAATTAACTGTGTGTGGGGACATTAAAGACATTAATGTCATCATGAAGAACCTGAAAGAATCATCTGTAGTCATGTCTATCATGTTCCTTTTGAACTTGAATTGTCTGCTGGCCTAGCTAATCAAAACAAACTGCTTCTGGTTAGCCATATGGACAGACAGGAAGAGGAAAATGTATCTGTGGCCTCAGAAACTGTATACCAGGTATCAGGAGATATACCCATAATCTTAAGCAAGGAAGCCACAACTGATACAACAGCTGGAACTGAAGACACTAGATGATTAAGCTCATGATATCAATAGTTATTGTCCATGACCCATCCATATTATACACAAGCCAAATATGACATGGGATGGGAACTACCACCCCTGCATTTTTCAAGTCTTTGTCTCTCACAAATGGGTAAGCAAGAATATAAAATAAGCTTCTCTCATATAATTATTTAAACAGTTGAAACCATGGATCATCAGTGCTCTCCAACATATCAAAAAAATCTTTAGAAGACATTTTTAAATTTTTAATCTTATTTATTTATTTGAGAGAGAATAAGGGAGAAGAGAGAGAAAACACACATGGACATCCCAAGGCCTTTTACTTTTGTAAACAAACTCCGAACACTTGTACTATTTTGCCGTTGGTAGAAATGACAATGGAGCATAAGGAAGTTTTCATTTCTTTAGAAAACAGTTGTCTCTCTCAATCTGAAGATAGATTCCTCTTCAAGGTATGACTTCACATAATCTCATAATACAACTTTGAAATGAACAAGATATTACCAGTTATTAATCAAAGAGTTTGTAATCACTCTGTGGATAAAACATAAGTCATGACTTGAAAAACATAAGGTCCCTTTCAACACATCCATACTGGTCATGAGATGTTAGATATGCCATTGTTTGAATAAATTGATACTTTCAATGAATATTTTACTTTTTTGAATATACAGAGTATGATAATGCATTTATAATATATGCATACATTTTCTCACATCATTATTATGATTCATCATCACATTTGACTCAATGAGTAAAATTATTTTCCATATTTAGAGCTTGGTGGTTCAACAACAGGATTCTGCAAGCCAACTCAAGCCTTTAACACATAGGCCTTGGGGGCACTTTCAAATATAGCACCGGGGCTGGAGGGATTGCTTAGTGGTTAAGGCATTTGCCTGCAAAGCCAAAAGACCCAGATTCGATTCCCCAGGACCCACGTTAGGCAGATGCACAAGGAGACGCATGCATCTGGAGATCTTTTGCAGTGGCTAGAGGCCCTGGAATACCCATTTTCTCTCTCTCTCTCTATCTCTCTTCCTCCTTCTCTGTCAAATAAATAAAAAAATATTTAAAAAAATAGCACCAAATTTCTTTAGTCCATACCACCTCAGATGTTTCAATCTACTGTTGAATGCCTAGAACCTCCCTTGGGAATAAATAGCATTCAATCAACAGATAAAACCTTGAAGGATATTAATGTCTTGTGTAGGGCCAAGCAGTTATCAGACATTTTATCTTATGGAGTAATTGGTTCATCAAATTGAAGGGAGAAAGTATGCATTCTTTAATCTGACAATTACATCTCTTCCTGGGATGAATTATGAATAGAAATAAACTCTCTAGGAAATGTCATTCAGTAAGTAATAAGCTTGCAAAACAGTGATTTCATATATATATATATATATATATAAAGTGGGTGGGTGTGAGTGTGTGTGTGTGTGTGTGTGTGTATGTGTGTGTGTGTGTATGTGATTTATAACAGCTTGATGTTTATGAGAATTTCAGACACATCAATTACTTCTTAGAAATTTTCCTTCTGGGTTTTCCCAAATTTTATGTCCCACTTCAAAATGTGAGTATTTTACCCTCAATTGCAAAGCTCTAAATTCAGTTATCAGATCATGCATATTTTTCTCCTCCTTTAACATGTTTTTGCCATCAAATAATTTAAAAGTTCATTCAATTCATTAAAACTTTCTTGTTACCTAAGAAACTCCGATATCCAATGTTACACTGAGTATAATTAAAGAAATACTTTATTAATATCTTATATATAAATGATTGAAAATATTTCATGAACTTCAGTTTTTCCAAGCTGTTATCACATCTATTATTACCATAGATGGGTGGCTTTAGAAACATTTATTTCTCAAAGTTATTAAGTCTGGAATTCCAGAGTGAAAAGTGGTAGGGTTGTGGTGAGTCTTCTGTGACTTGTAACTACTGAATTACCATTGGATCCTCTCTTGGCAGATGTGCTGGCCTGCAGCACAAGTCGAAACAGACCTCAAAGGAGGGAGTGGGAATGAACCTGAGACAAGAACACAAGAAATGGAGCCAAGACAAGTTCTGATCAAGGCTTGCATTTATTCAGGCAGACATAGCTTATATCTAGAAGATAGAACTTTTTTGACAATGCTTACATGCCTAAGGTCAGTTTCACCAGGGTCGTATGTTAATCCCTCTATCAGGTGCCCACTCCACCTAGGCTGTATACTAAACAATGCTTTAGGATCAGGTGCTTACTCTATCTAGGCTGTATTCTAAACAATGCATAGGATCAGGTGCCTTATCGATAAGGCCTTTGTATTAAGAGATTAGAGGATTAGAGACCACCTGCAGCTCCCAAGGTCAGAGAGCAGCTGCAGTTCCCGACAGGCAGAGGCACAAATGGGCAGCAAGCTCTCTGAAGAATCTTACAAGGTACTTGTGCCTTTCATGAGGATCTCCCTTTATGACCTCACCTCATCCTAGCTATTGCCCAACAAATCCCGTCACTTCATACCCTCACATTGGGAGATCAGATTTTAGCTTAAGAACTTTGTAGGTAAATAAACATTTAAACCATACTGTTGTGACAATGTGGAGCTCACCATATGCATGGCAGGTAAAAAGGTTGATCTTTGATTCTCAGAGAAAACAATGTGGTTGCTAAAAATAAGACAGTAACTAGTGAGCTGTGCTAATAGTGGAAAATTTCCATTAACTAAGATTATAAGTGCAAATATAATGCTAACAGGAAAAGCCAAATGGCTTCATCTAGAGAGTATAAATTTCAGGTTTGTTTAAAAATAACATGAAGTAAGAACATCATTAAAATAGAAAGAAAGTTTTTTTTTTTTTTTTTTTTTTTTTGGCGGGGGAAACTTGTAGGTCTTTCTGATCAACAGCTCATTGTGGATGTTAACCACATCCTGGTAGTGGGGTTTACAGGCAAGCACCAAGGGAAAAGAAGGAGAAAAAGATAAGTAATATACAAGAGAAAGAGAGAAGAGAGAGAGAAGCAGGAGAAGATTAAGGTTAGTCTTCCTCACACCCTCTCCAGGGCCCTTTGATTCAAGTGTTCCCTCTGAAGTCCTGATGAAGGTTCAACCTTTTAGCCTGTCTTTCAGAATATAGGATTTTATGGTACCAGTTCCATTTGGGTCAAGTTTTGTGTCCACTCCCAACCTTACCCATCCTGCCCACCCCACCCTCCCTAATGTGTGGTTGAGATGCCCATTTTAGATATGTCAACATTTTGGGAAGGTTAGGTGCCACAGATTAGTGAGACCATGTGATGCCAGTCTTTCTGTAATTGGGTGAGTTCACTGAGAATGATCTGTTCCAAATTTGACCATTTTTCTTCAAATTTCATTGTGTTATTTTTCCTAACTGCTGTACAGAATTGCATTGGGTAGATATACCATATCTCAGTTATCTTTTCATTTAATGATGGACATCTGCATTGATTCCAGTTCTTAGCTACTATGAATTGTGCAGCTATAAACATAGTTGGGCAAATCTCTCTGAACTGATGCATGGAGCTTTTAGGGTAAATGCCCAGTAAGGGCATAACTGGGACTCTTGGTAACTCTATAGTCAACCTTTTTAGGAGTCTCTGTATTGCTTTTCATACTGGTTATACCATCTTACATTCCCCCCAAACAGTGAATGAGGGTTCCTATTTCTCCACACCCTCACCAGCATTTATTTTCATTTGTTTTCTATCCTTACTGGGGAAAGATGGAATATCACAGTTGTTTAAATTTACATTTCCCTGATGGTTAGGGATGTTGAACATTTTCTTTAGTGTGTGTTTGCCATTTGTATTTCTTCCTCTGTGAATTCCCTGTTCAGCTCTTTGCCCCATTTTGTGAGTGGGTTGTTTGATTTTTTAATTTTTTTAATTTTTTAGTATTTTGAGTTCTTTGTAGATTCTAGAAATTAGGTATCTGTCAGTTGTATAGCTGGCCAAATTTTTCTCCCATTCTGTGGACAATCCATTGGCTCTGCTTATTATATGATTGTCTGCAAAAAAAGTTTTCAGCTTCATGAAATCCCAATGGTTGAGTGATTGTTTAATTTCTTGATCTACCAGGTTTTTTTTTTCTTTTTTTCAGAAAGTCTTTTCCCATTTCTATGTCATTGAATGTTCCTCCTATTTTTTTCTTCCAGTAGTAGCAGAGTTTCTGGTCTTATGTTGAGGCTGTTGATCTATTTGGACTTTATTTTTGTGCATGCTGAGATGTATGGATCTAGTTTCATTTCTCTGCATATGGTTATCCAGTTTGTCCATCACCATTTGTTGAAGATGCTGTCCTTTTGCCAGTCTACATTGTTAGGGCCTTTGTCCATTGACAAGTAGCTGTAGTTACTTGACACCAAATCCTGGTCCTCTATTATGCCCTAGACTGTTGTTTTTGGGGAGGATGCTTATTAACTTTTCAATTGTGATGAATGTCTCTTTTTTTTTCCTTGATAAAATTGGCCAGAGGGTTGCCATCTTGTTTATTTTTTCAAAGAACCAGCTCTTTGTTTCATCTATTTTCTTCATTGTTTTCTTAATTTCCAATTCATTAATTTCTGCTCTTATCTTAATTTTTTCTTTCTGTCTGGAGCTTTTCATGTTGGATTCTTCTTGCTTTTCCAGTGCTTTATGTAGATGGTTAGATTATTTATTTGGAATTTTTCTGTCTTTCTTATGAAGGCATTTAGTGCTATGACTTTTCCCCTGAGGGCTGTCTTCATTATGTCCAATAAATTTTGGTACGATGTGTTCTCAGTGTCATTTGTTTCTAGAAATTTCTTAATTTCATTTTTTATTTCATCCACTACCCCTTTATTGTTTAAAAGTTTGCTGTTCAGTTTCCAGGAGCTGATGGGAATTCTTGCTGGGTGTTTTGTTGTTAGGTTCTAGCAATATAGCATTGTGATCTAATATCATGAAGGGGATTATGTCAATCATCCTAAATATATGGAAGAAGGTTTTTTGACCCAGTATATGATCTATATTAGAAAAGGCTCTGTGGGCTGCTGATAAGAATGTGTAGTCCATGGATTTGTGTGGAATGTTCTGTAGATGTCTGTTAGGTCTAAGTGATCTATGGTTTTGCTGAGCTCTCTCACTTCTCTGTGAGTTTCTGTTTGGATGATCTTTCTATTACTGATAATGGTTATTTGAAGTCCCCAACTATGATGGTGTTCTGCTAGCTTCTTGAATCTTAATGGGCCTTTCTTTTGAGAGAGTGGGAGAGTTTTCTTTTTGTTAAATAAGTTCTCCACACTTTTGCTCTGAGTTTCTTCCCCTTCTTGTATTCCCATGAGCCAAATATTATGATGTTTAAGAGTACCCTCCATTTCCCTCATGTTCTGTTCACAGAAATTTTTGAACTTATTGAAACATTTGCACTCTTGAACTGTTTCTTCTGTTTTGTCTTCCAGATCTGAGTTTCTTTCCTCCACATTGCTGATTTAATTCTTGAGAGCTTCCAAGGAGTTTTGGGCTTGTTCAATTAGGTTTTCATTGTTTACTACTTTTCTATGTATGGTTTCCATTCCTCTGTCAAATTTCCTTTTCACATCATTTTCTGATTTTCTTTATGCTTCTTGGAATTACTTCTGGCATTTCTTCATGCCTTCATTTAGCATAGCCAGCTGGTATTTTAGGTCCTATTTTTTTTTATTTTTATTTATTTATTTATTTATTTATTTATTTATTTATTTATTTTGCTTTCCTTTATATCCTTTAAGTGTTTCTGGACCCCTTTGATTTTCTTATATATTAAGTCTAGTCTAGTGAAGGTAGCATCCACATGATTATCAGTCCTTTGTTGCTTTTCTGCCAGTTCTACCAGTAGCTTGGTCAGGGTTGCATTGCTCATAACTTCATTTTGGGGTTCTGATCCTATTGTTTCTTGTATGTTTTGATTAGAGACGTCAATTGTAGAACTGTGAAATCTTATTGGATTTACTTGCATTTGATTTTCTGTTATTCCTTTTGTGTTGTGGTCTGTCCATCACAGTGTGAGAAACAGGAAAATAGACTGTGGTCGTGATGGGTGGAGGAGATGGTGCCGCTTTGGGGAGGGGGGGTGGGCAGAGCTGGGCATGGGAGTGGAGGCAGAGGGGATCTGAAGTCAAATAGGGATGGGTTGTGAGAGGTCTGGGCAGAGCAGAGAGGGTCACCAGTTGCGTGGGCGCATGCCAGAGTGGAGCAGAGCAGGTCAGAGTAGAGTGGATCTAAGGTGGAGCAGAGCAGGTCTGTAGTTGCATGGGGTGGAGACGGATCATGACAGAGCATGTCAAAAGTTGCGTATGGGTGGAACAGAGCAGAACAGGTCAGAAGTCGCTTGGGGGAGAACTGAACAGAGCAGGTTGGAAGTGTCCTGGGGGTAGGGATGATCAGAGTGAGGCTGAAGTTGCCTGGGGGCAGAGCGGGGTGGAACAGAGCAGGTCTGAATTTGCGCAGGGTGGGGGCACGGCAGAGCATTACAGGTTGGAAGTTGTGTGGGGGCGGGGCTGAGCAGAGCATAGCTGACATCACGTGGGGGTGGCACAGGGTGGAGCAGAGCAGAGCAGCAGGTTGGAAGTCGCATGGGGGCAGAGCAGAGCACGTTTGAAGTCAAGTAGTGGTGGAGCCAAGCTCCACACGGGTCTGAATTCACGTGGGGGGGGGCAAGGTGGAGGGGTAAAGTTGTGGGGGGAGCAAGGCCAAGTGCAGCATGTCTGCAGTTGCAGTGGGGGGGTGGGTGGGGCTGAGCCAGGCAGGTGGGGGAGTGGAGCAAGTGGAGCAGTTCTGAAGTTGCAGTGGGTGGGGGGGTGGGAGAGGGATTGAAGTGAGGGTGTGGGGGATCTGAGGACACATGTTGGGGGTGGGGGGGGCTGGGGAGGGATGTGAGAACAAATGGATGTGGGCGGGTGGATCTGAGCAATCGCCTGTGCCTGGCAGCACAGGTGGAACTGCTGGCCTGGATCTCCTCTCCTGTACTTAGTGCAAGAGTAGCCTGAGGCTGTGACTCTGGCTAGGATGGCTGCTTGGTGGGGTAAGGGGACTGGTGGCCTTACCTGAGAGTGTGGGCACATGCTGGGGTGGAGTAGAGCAGGTCTGAAGTCACATGGGGTGGGGGCAGAGCAGAGTAGAGTGGATCTAAGGTGGAGCAGAGCAGGTCTGTATTTGCATGGGATGGACATGGATCATGACAGAGAATGTCGAAAGTTGCATATGGGCGGAGCATAGCCCCTCCCTCCTTTATAGCCCCTCCGCACCCTCCCACTGGCAGTCTATTACAGATTTCTGTCCCCAAAAATACACAGTGACCCCATGATTCCTTGCCTCTCCTTCCCGGGAGTTGCAGAGTGGTTAGGCGGACACCATCTTGCTTGGTCACTTTATGAGTAATAAGTACATTCAGTTTTCAACTGATACTGCCTACTAAGAAAATTTTATTTTAATTATAAAGAAAATAATATTATTTAAATATTTACACATCTCACAAAATAGAATGAATGTCTGCCAACATTAATGCATTCCCATTACAGCTTGCTTATGTAGCAAACTAATGAAACAGTCATTCTCTAGCTGCATGGAGATATCTACTACAGAGTGTTGAAAAGGCTCATAAATCCTCTGGACAATGGTTTTTGGAAGGGCTCCAGACAAAACATTACCTAATACGCAATCTCCATGCTACTTTTCTAAAAGAAATACTTCACAAAGAATCACAGTGGCCTAGCTAGAGAGGTGCCTGGTGAATCTCTTATAAACCCAACTGCTATGCTGGCTTTGGAGGAAAAAATTTAATTGGGTTGATATCTTAGCATGTACTTAATTTTTTCTTACTTTCAGCTGTTATTCATATTCATTGTATTTTAACCTGCATGTCCAACTCTCAGTTTGACTTCTAGTCTTCATAGAAATACACATAACTTTTTTACATTAAGTACAAACAGAGAAAATTAATGGAAGATTGGGATGCCTCAGTCCTGCTTTATTTATTTCATTTTTCAATCCTTCACATTCCCTAAAGCTCTAGGGAAAACGTGCACACATGCACAAACATCCATATTTGTCTAATATGTAACAGCAGTTATTTAAATGAAAATTACCTTTTATGCATTTTTATAAATCACAGTTGATTATGTAAATCTTCATGTTATGAAAGACTTAATACTGGTCATGGCAATAATTGCTCAATACCAAAGCAAAAAGTAGCTATCATCTTTTATCAGTCACTAATTTCAAAATTGTAAATTAATGTGGACTATCGTACTGTGATTACTTTGAATAATATGTTTTGCTGTAAAAGAAAAAAAAAGAGAAATTTATTAAGTACTTTTGGGTTACCTTCTCAGTGCTGGGAGAAAGCCCTCAACTAAAAGTAGCTGATGATAGAAAAAGGTTTTATTTTATTATATTTTGACTTACTCAAGGAGAAGCTTCATAATAGTAGGAGAAAACAGCATGAGCAGAGATTGGACATCACTTCTGCCACAGCAGGTAGAAATAACAGCAATAGGACACTGAGCTGAGGTCTAGTAAGAGGTAGGTGGCTATAGCATGCCAAAACTTACCACAAACAACACACCTCCTCCAGCAGGGATCCACCTCTCTCAAATGGCATCAGCTTGGAAACCAAGCATCAAGAACACATTAGTTATGGGGGACATCTGATTCAAATGACCACAAGTACCTATGTACTGCTAGTTCTGCTGTATTTAGTATGCAGAAATAAAAGCCAAGCATCAGCAGTAATGTAAACTTTCAACATCCACCAAATAACACATACTGAAATGTAGATGAAATAGTATGCTTAAATTATTTCTGAAAATCAAATCTACTAGGCACTTGAAAAGAGGAAAGTGCACTAAGTGCATGGTGCAGTTTTAGACTAGAAACACTGCTGCAGCATATACTCCATTCTGAAGGTTCTGTAGTTGTGCTGTTGTCCAAGGAGGTCTTTTATTTGTTATTGTCAGCCCTCTGGAAGTTTTTACCCAGGCCACCATGTTTGATTCTATATTCAAATCACTCACACTTATCCCCAGTAGGTCTCTTTACCTTTCTCTAGTAAGTCACCTTTCTTTTCCACAATTCAAACTATCATAACTGAAACAAGTCCATATTAAATGTAGTGCTTTTGTCTGGTCGCTATACTTGCAGTTATGTTGTGAGAGATGTTTCTCTGAAGTCATCCTTTAATATAGCTGATTTGCATGACTAGGGTGCACCATAATGGTGGCTTTATAGAATTCCCTACATAGTATTTGCTCTGCTTCTATTTTAGGAAACAGATTGTACAGAACTGGCACTATTTCTGCAATAAATATTTCATAGTGATCTCCAGTGAAATCATCTGCAACTGCTCTCGAAATTTTTAAACAATTGACTCAATTTTTATGGGCCTATGTAGGTCATCTACTTCTCCTTGGATGGGTTTTGGCAATTCATGTCTTTTGACAAATGGGTTCATGCCATTTTAGATACTAATTTTTTGAACAAGCATCTTTAGCCCACATTCTTTTCTTATCCACTTCACATCAATAAGATTAGTGGTGATAATTGTACTTTCATTTCTGTCGTTGTTAATTTATATCTTTATTTATCTTCATTAGTCTCAGTCAAACCTTATGTTTTAGGCATCTTTATAAGGTATCACCTTTTGGGGTTTATGTTGTTTTATAATTGTTCTACCATAATATTACAAAATTCTGCTCTAACTTTATGACTAACTTTTCCCCTCATTACTTTAAGAGTAAATTGTGCTTTTTTTCTAGTTTACTAGTTTACAAATTAGAAGCTAAAATAATTGATACTAGGCAATTCTTTATTTATGATATATGAATTTTTACATTTATTTTCTTCAACAAATTATTTTTGTATTTTTAATTAATTTTGTTTTAATTTTACAAAAAAATATTTATTTTAAGTCACCTGTCATATATTTAGTAAATGTGAAATAATATCAAATACTTTTTGAGAATTATTTCTAGTTAAATCTAATTGATCAACATAGAACATACCTGGTGTGGTTTCAGTTCATTTAAAATTACTCATTTATATTTTGCACTTTAGAATGTGAGTGATTTTGATGCATACTCCAAGTTATTTGGAAAGCATGCATAGTGTGCTACTGTCATGTCTTTATTTTTGTATCCCAATGCTGATCTTCACATGTATTTCTCAAAATCCTCCTTTTGTGTGAGATAGAAAGCTATAAGATATGCAGTGTAGTAATTTACAGGATGTATACCACATAATTCTTTGATAAATACTTTTCTCATGTGAACTCAGTTTTCATTTTCAAAGGGACTACTTTTCTCCTGCTGTTACAGATTCCTGATTTTCACTCAAATTATCAAATTAACCTTTGCCTTGTAGTCAACTAATTAAAGATACCATCCATATTTACATTAACACTTTTCAATGTTCTTTGTTAATAGATTAGAACAATTCAAGGTATTTCTGTAATTTCTCTCTGATTGTGTATATATTTAATATTATTCCAGTCAATAACTTAGGAGAACTTTTGTAGAAACTGGTTAAAAAACAATAGGACCTATTTCATTTAAGGATTTAGTATAAAGTGAATTTAAGATCTTTAAAAAAATCCTTGTCAGCTGGAGAGATGTCTTAATTGTTAAGGCACTTTTCTGCAAAGCCTAAGGACCCAGGTTCAATTCCCCAGGTCCCATGTAAGCCAAATGCACAACATGGTACATGCATCTGGAGTTCATTTGCAATAGCTGGAGGCCATGGCATGTCCTTCTCTCCCACTTCTCTCTCAAATAAGTAAGTAAATAAAACAATTGTTTTCAAAAATTCTTGTGAGTAATGTCAGTATATTGACTGGGAATGTTGAAAAGGATGTAGAATTATTTGGATAATAAGGACATTTCAACAACACCCTTATCAACATTCCTAGTCAATGGATAAGATAAATAGGTTCTCTTCAGTTTATTTTTGAGCAATTTGTTGTTAGCATGTAGAAATATTACTATTCTTGTATATGAGTGATACAGGAATTTTGGGGTCCTTCTGCCAGTGTACCAAAATATACCAATGCAGCAATAATTTAGGGATGTCACAGATCCCTGTATTATGAATTTAAAGAATGAAATCCATGGCCAGAGATAAGGTTCAGAAAGATTTTATTACAGCTTAAATCTTTAAGCTGTTAGAGCTTTAAGAGAGCAGAGCTTAAGGGAGGGAAGGAAGACATAGCTCTTTCCCAAGGATGCAAAATGGGATTTGAGAAGCCATGAACTTAAGAGAACAAGGCAGAGCTCTTTCCCAGGGAGGCAAGAAGAGGTTTGAGAAACCCACTTTGAGACTTGGCAAATGGGGTGGTGGTTATGAACCTCATAGATGGCCTAGTTTAGCCAGGCTAGTGCTGGTGCCATTTGTCTGGAATCAAGATCTCTGAAAAAGGGCAAACTTTATAGGAATCTGAATTCTCTAGGAAGGGAGTAGACATACCTCCTAAGGGAGAGAAATAAGGAAAGGCAAGATCCTTCTCATGTTTCTGACCTGTAGTAAAGTGTAAAGACCTAGATTTTCCTCTACAGGCCCAAGGACCAAGGACAATTCCTGCATTTAGCCAAAAGAATGTTATTCACTTTTTCTTGTTACCCCTAACCTGTCTCCTATATTAGTATTGCAATCTTCAACATTACTGAAGTGTTTTCCAGTTTTAGCTGTTGGAAAAAATTGCTATAACATGCAATCTTTTGTTACCATCAAGAATATCAGGGTTTTTTTTTTTACAAGATGGCTTTTGTTTCTTATAATTACTTAATAGCTCTAAAATTTTTCCATGCTAAGCCAAGTAGAAGTTTTGTATTGTTCTTGACCTTAAAGGAAAAATGTTTCTACTTTTCACCAGTGAATGTTATAATAGGGTGTTGTTTGGAAGACAGCTTTGGACATCACACCTTGTCAAAACATAACATAAAACTATTCTAACCTTCATTGTGGCTAGTGTGGTACCATCATGAAAATAGACATGTAAGCAAAAGAAACAACATAGAAACTAAAATAAATAAATAAATAATCAGAAGTGGTTTTGGTCCACTAATTTTGTCAAATTTTATTTATTTATGAAGATAGAGACATAGAAAGAGAGAGGGAGTGGGACATGGGAATGCCAGGGCCAGTTGCCACTGCAAATAAATTCTAGCTGCATGCACTACTTTGTGCATCTTACTTTATATGGGTAATAGGAAATTGAACCTGGACCACTAGGCTTTGTAAGCAAACATCTGTAACCGCTAAGTTATCTTTCCAAGCCTGGTCCATTAATTTTCAACCAAGGATCTAGGAACATACTGTGAAGAAAGGGCAGTGAACATAAGATAGATGGCTTCAGAATTTTATCAACCCATTGGCTCACAGCTATAAAAATCCCAAGGTTATTCTCCTAGATGAGATGTATTCCTGTCTACCATGTATTTGGCTGCCTATGCCTATGCACCTTCCAGATGACACAAGCCTCTTGACACCTGCACATTTTCTCTTGTCAGTGTGCAGCCCTCTGCTCTCCACAGTTGCCTCCTTGGTTCTTCCCCTACACAGGGGCTGTGAGAAGTCCAACTATGATCCTGTGGTTGTTCCATGTTCTCAGGCCTCAGAATAGCTCAGCTTTGACAATATATCTCCTGGTAAGGCGGCCACTCTCTGCTGCTCCCACCACCACTCACCCATCCACCAGGGGAATCACTGTCTTCACAAACCCACAACTGAGTCACAGGCTTGGGAGGGTTGTGCACTTGTTCTGAGGGTGACTCGCTCCTCCCCACCCAGGACCTGTGCAGCTGAGGCTTGTTCCACTTGTTTCTCTGCATTGCCTGTGTTCTCTGCTTTCATCGGTATCCTTTCACCTCCTGTGTGGATGCCTGATGCTATTCCTCAATTTCTGTTTGGAATAGAGTCCAATTTTTTCTTATTCTCTCTCTCTCCTTGTTTGGCTCACATAGAGGTATTGTAGCGTGCCCTCTGATCTGGAAGTAGATGCAAATCTGCTAGTATTTCAACGATAATTCCTCCCATTCTTGGCAGGAGTATGCATTAAAAGAAATACTGGTATGAAGAAGGGAAGGTTAAATTGTGATGAATAAAATGATGTTTATGGTATTGATAGATATTATTTTGATTATGATGGGGCAAACACTACAGAAAAGTCTCTCCACAATAATAATTGTCCTGTTGCCTTATGTCTTAGTAGTTAGTCATGAATTCTCTTTCATAGTCACCTTCTGCATTGACCCAGGGCTATATTATGGCACTTTGCATACTCACTGTTGGGAAATTAGTGAACAGACGTAGGCAGAAGCATCAAAAGCAATGGTTCCTTGAGCTGCTGGAAACTCCTGCTGTACTATGAGAAGAAGGCTGCATGAGCTTGGAGAAGTCTAGATGAGATCAGCTAGTACAGTCAGAACATTACCAAAGCTAAACTTATTGAGGGTATTTGCTGTTGGTTTTCTCTTTTTAGGTATCTCAGTAGCATATCCAGTGGGTGCGACAGGATATGCACTTCAGAATCTGAATAATTTGTTAGCAACTGAGCTGATAATTTGAAAGCCAAGTTTAGAAAATCTGAGATAAGTAATTCCATGTCTTTCTAGAAAATCTAATCAATTTCATGTTTTTACTTCACAGAGGCAGGATCCAAATTCTTTGAACACGTTCCTTTCTAACATGAAGTTGGCATTAAGACATCATTGATACATTTTTATTTATGATGTAGCCAAACATTAATGGAAGATAAGAAAAGAAAGTATACAGGTGAGAATCTAAAATAATATCAAGGGCCTTGTTATTAACCCACTATCATATTTTGTCAATGTCAACAAATACCAATACACATTCAAAAACAGTTTTTTTTTTCTGTTTTCTTATTTGCCATTCTAGAAATACACATAGGTATTTTGCATTTACCGGTATCATTTTAAAATTTCATTCAATTTTTATTTATTGATTTATTTGAATAAGGCAAAGTATACATATTGAATACAAACAAAAAAGTGAAAATGTTCCAAAGTGTCAGTGTGTATATGATTAGGATTTCTGCCAGCACCCAAAGAGAAAGAAAGAGAAAAAAGGAAAAATTTTGCCTTTTGAATTAGAACTCATAAGATTGAGTGGGTTCTCCAGTGAGAGTTTATGAGAAACTACTCATGTATCATTTTAAAAGTCAATGTTTCTGTACAGATCAATTAACGTTTCAGAATCCTAAATTATGTTAGGGTTTTATACCCATATTCTTTGTCTGAATTTAAAAACAGACTTGTGAGAGTATTTGGTACCTTTGAAGATTACAATGATGAGTGGTAAGATAAGCCTTCTATTACTAGCAGGATGAAACCTACAATAACCGGAGGAAGAGGCAACATGCTGAAGTCAGTTTTCATTGCTTTTAAAGTAAATGGGTTTTCAGATGGAGGTCAGGAAAGATGATGAAATGAGTCAAAACTTTGATGGTACCACCGAGTACATTTTTGTTCACTGCAAGAAAGTTTGTTTAGTAAATTTCCATTGTATTTTTATAATAAAAATACTTCTTTGGGAAACTTCGCCAGTGCAAAGGCAGCAAGTAAGTCAAAGGAGGAAGCTTGTTTTGGTATGATACAGTTACACTTGGGTGTACTTTACATTTATTATTATCATTAATAGTTATCTTAGCAGCTTACATAGAATTTTCAGGAGGGCAGTGTGTGATGGTAAAGGAATGTGGAGCTAACTCTTGGTTTTATAATGTCCCAGGGAGCTTCCAGAACAGTGGTTCACTGAGAAGTCCTTCAGTATTTCAGATTTTTAATCACTTGTGCCTTGTTGCAGTGAGTTCTTTGTTGGTGAGACAAACAAGCAACCAGGTGCAACTTACCAGAGTAAAGGGTTTATTTCAGGCTTGAAGATGCCAGAGGAACACCATCAATGGCAGAAAAAGCTATCTCATTTTTGTAGATCCAAGCAGAGAGACACCACCAACAGCCAGAAAACAACAAAAAGTATGAGTGGCCAGAACTCCAAAACTTTTATCTGTACACTACAGGGCTGGATTCCAAGATCCACCACCCCCCAGTGGCATATTTCCTTTCCTAGTAGGGATCCAGCCACTGGAGATCCTATTCAAGCGAGAGTTCATTGGACCGTACACGTACACCACTACATCCCTACTGTCATCTTTGAATAATCATGATACATGAAGTAATCATTTGGCATCAGAATTAGGCTGTGTGGATGATGCTAGAACTTTCCATAGCTTTAAAATGGACACTACAATGAGGATTCAAGAATTGATTTCTTTTTCTTCTAGTGCTCAGCGTGCTTCTACATTGGCTGATTTTCAAAATATTCCTTTCACAAGTGGCCCCTGTTCCTTAATGAAGGCAGGCACGTCCTGTGAAGACGAAAGGAAAGGACATTCCATGACATTTCATATCCATGGCAGAGAGCATCACTCTGTCCCTTCTTGTGAACAATAGCAAGAGTGTGCACAGTTATTGTGCTATAGGAAAGGAGATGCAATGATTTTGGACTGTACTTCTTGCTGCTACATAAATGCTTCCCACCACTCCTTTCTGCAATTATGTGCTGAAACGTTGGGACACATTTTTGAGTCAGATTTCTCATTTAGTGAATTGATGACTTTACATAAACTTTGTCACTTTGATCTATTTATGGTATTACCCTGTCTAAATTTACCGCTCTTTCTACAGACATTTCTTCCCCTAGTATGGCAATTTTTATTTCATACAAATTTATCATATGTTTATTCCCTTTGAAGACATTTTTAGTCATTCATAGTACCTGTCACCCCCAGAAAGCCTTTTCTGATAATGTTCCTTTCTGCAGTTGGTCATTTCTTTCTGCTGGGTCTTCATAGTCTCGGAATACCATGTAGAGAGAGTGAACTGGAGTAAGGTAACAAAAATGAATGCTAATTTGTTATGCTACTAGTGTGGGTACAGGACACACCTTTACTCATGCTCCATTTGCAAAGTTGTGAAGATGATAATCATTGCTACTCCCTAAGTTTACTGTAAAATGTGCAAGTTTTAGGTTCATATGTATTATGTACCTGACATATTTAATTTGTTTATATGCAGCATACATTTCCCCATATTGAGTTTAGAGCTTAGAAGGATACTGGACATTCAGTAAAGAGCATAGCTGACTAATATACCAATTTGAAATATCACAGTCCAAAAATCTATGATGTTCTTGGATATATATGTGTTAGGATTGATGGATTAATGTATGTCAGATGAAAATATACATACATTCTTGAAAAGTAAATCAAATATGGAAACAGTTTTGAATTAAAGTTGAGTCATCTAAAACGTAATGAAATTGAAGGAGACCCAAAATCATTATGAAGTTCCAAGCAGCAGCAAAAAGGAGAATTTCAGCACTGCACTCATCATGCGGATCTTTGCTGAAATCAGTGGAATAAAAAAAAAAAAAGACTACATTTCCTGCCATAGTTGAATTATAAGACTCTGCAATATGTCAGTGTGATTTCTATCCTATGGAGTAATATTTTAGAGATTCCTAGCCTGAGTGATGAGTTGTCTAACGATTTCTCCAGTGGTGATGGAACTGAATGAATTCAAATGATTCTCCAGAGCTTTTCTGCCTGGGATAGCTATGGAAAGCCCTAATTCACTTACCAGAATTGGGGTGGAGATGGCCATCCTCATATACATCCAGGAGAGAGATATTCCAAAGAGCTGTATTGGCTTTGGTTTTGGTGGGACCAATAACAGGTTATGCTAGTAGTGTTAGAGCCCTGCCAAAATGACCATTTTATAAAAGACCATCTTCTAACAGTCTCCTCCTCTGTATTGAAGGAATAAATGACACAATAACATGTACTAGCTTAATTCATTCATCTTTGGTCACACCATTTTATTTCATAGCATGCTTGTTGTAATGCAAACAATTGAGAGAACCTGACATGCTTTCAATGTAAAATTTCTAAAATTAGCTTATTGCTTTATTCATCTTCCCCAAGTTTGTACAGTGGTGGTCTAAGGTATAGATTTGGTTAGACCTAGGCTCAGTTCTTCAATGTAAATATTTCTTATCCCGTGCTATGTAAGACAAACTTCATTGCACGATTAAGTGTTTATATATATATATATATATATACATACTAACATATATAATATATATATATATATATATATATATATATATATATATATATATATATATATAGTTGCACACAAGTTTCATGAGCTTAAGTACAAGCTGAGGTATTCAACAGTCATATATCTTTTAGAAAGCCATTCATTTTGTATTCAAATGAAGCAGAGTTATATAACCATAAACTTTCATAATAAGTCTCTTTACACTGTGAGCGTTCCTTTGTTTGGCTTCCTGATTGGACACCATGGTCAACAGCATCTGCCCTTCATGCCATCTCTTTTTTCTGACGCTATTTCTGAACAAGTCTCTAGTTCCTTCTACTGAAGGTTGAGTTCAAGGTTGAGTTAAAATTTCCCATTAACTGGCTTTCCATGTTTTAAAAATAGGGTACCTTAGATGAATGCTAGACATAGTTGATTTCATCAAGCAACCTTAGTTATCTGTTCACTTGGCTTTTCTGGCATTTCCATGTACATAAATTAGAGAAATAGTCTTGCTTACAGATAAGCATCTAGCTATGCTATTTAATGTGAGAGTTATTCAAAACTTACTGAGCTCCATGTTGTTCAGGTTTGTAGGAAGGATGCAGCCTACACCTGGCTGGACTGTTACAGGATTGACCAATCTTCATGGTGATAAATGTATTCCTCACACTGCTGATTTCACCTAGGACAGACATTACTACCCTCCCCCAAATCCAGACCTCATCCCATTTCTGCATTTAATTTAGCAGCTACCTGTATGTATACAGTCTTGGTATCCAATCCCCATTTAAGATGAGAAGGAGAAAGCAAATGCATTCTTAACTCTAGCAATATGTTCCTGTGCATCCATATGCGAAGGTGCTTGCTAAGTTACGTAGAGTTAAATATGGTGACCTGTGTAAAACCTAGTTACTCTAATTCTAACCAATTTATTATTATCATTTTTAATACTGGACATGTACATTTTGTTACTCAAGTTCAGTAGCAGTCAAGAGAATCTATTTTTCCTTCATAGAAAGCTCTGTGCAGCTACTCTTGTATGAAGAACAGAGAAAAATACATGCATTCAGTCTGCTATATTCTCCAAAATATTTTCCTTTTAGTTCAACATTAAGTATGTATATGGTATAATTTTTATTGGCTCTGTGAACAAAGAAACCATATGATCGTGTCATTAAAAATGTGGGTTAAACAATTCTAGAGAGAGCTGAGTTACCAGTTTCCTGATGCTTGAGTTGAAACAGGAATAAAACAAAACAGACATCTGGGTAAGATGGTGGCATAAGAGCCACACCAAACCAGCCAAGGGAGGGAATTAAGCAAAACCCTAGCAAAATACACACTTCTACTGGAAAGTGAAGGAGTATAGGTTATTTTTTCACACAGCAGAGGATCTGGAGACCAAGATTCACCAGAAAGGAAGAGAATGCCCATACACACACCCACCCAGCACCACCCCACCAGGCATGCCAAGCAGCAGCAGAGATCAAACGGGGATTTTTCAATTTCAACAGCCTCCTTGAAAAGTCAAGAAAACAGAAATAAAGACAGCTGAGATCAACCAAAAACCTACTGAAAGGGATACAGGTGGAACTGCGTGAGCAACTGCAGAAGTCTAAACTCTCCCATCCTCCACCATCAGAACCAGGAAACTCCAGCATTCAGCCCCCAGTGGCAGCGCAACCAGAAGAGCTGATCAGAGGTCCAGCCCCACAGCACAACACAGGGGGGATTGAGATGGGCACTCAGCATTGATGAGATTGGAAGCCACCCCAAAAGGTAGCAAGGCTGACTGACAAAAAAAAAAAAAAAAAAAAAAAAAAAAGGCATATCGGCCTGCACTGGAAGAGCTAATCTCTCTTTGCTTGTCAGGGACGACAGGTTATGGGTTATATATTCTTGGTTGGCTGGCTGTACTATTTTTAAATAACCTGTATTTGGGGGTTGAATATTGAATATTGTTGCCTTTGATGCTTTTATATTTATAGGGCCTTTGTCTTGTGCTTCTTTCATTATCAGGGCCAGTGTCTGATACAGATCCAGGATGAGTTGGAACCTAGTTCAGAACATAAATCTCTACCTCCCAGCTGACAAAAGTAAGGTTGTAGAATAACACACACCCTTAGGGATTTTGGCTTTATAAGACTATCTGTTTGTTATAATCCCTACAATTTCATATTTTGTACTGCTTTTTATTGATTGTGTTGGGTTCTCAGTTGAAGTTTAGAATTTGCCAGTAAATTGTTGACCCAGTCCACGAGAATCCTTGCTTAGCAAGTAAGTGCAACACATAGGATTACTTCTGTGGCCAGACTGGGGAACAAGAGCTACACCTGGCACCTTGAACTGATATCCTGAGGATATATAGAGGTGTATTGCCACTTCTGGGGACACTGCAGATAAATAGAAAACCCAAGCATCAAAACAATTCAGGATGCAAAAGTTGCTATATTATAATACAAGAAACTCAAGAAATCAAGACAATACAGTCTCTTCAAAAATAACAAATCCATCAGAAGTGATCACCAATGAGACTGTTTTAGATGAAATGTCTGACAGGGCTGGAGAGATGGCTTAGTGGTTAAGCGCCTGCCTGTGAAGCCTAAGGACCCCGGTTCGAGGCTCGATTCCCCAGGACCCACGTTAGCCAGATGCACAAGGGGGCGCACGCGTCTGGAGTTCGTTTGCAGTGGCTGGAAGCCCGGGTGCGCTCATTCTCTCTTTCTTTCTCTCTCTCTCTCTCTCTGTCTGTCTGTCGCTCTCAAATAAATAAATGAATAAATAAATAAATAAATAAAAACCCTCTGTAACTTAAAAGAAAAAAGAAATGTCTGACAAAGATTTCAAGAAAATGATGGTATCTATGCTCAAAGAAATCAGAGAAGAAATGAAAGGAATCAAAGAAGAAAACAAATGAACTAAAGAAAAAAGCAAACTTCTGAGAAAGAACACAGGAAACCATCTTAATGAAATATGGGGGTAATTACAAACATGTGTAAGGAAATAGAAATACTGAAGAAAAACCAGGCTGAAATTGTAGCTTTGAAGAATACAGTCAATAAAATAGAAAAACTCTGTGGAAAGTCTCACCAGTAGAATGGATAAAGGACAGTACCAGAATACCTAAACTAGAAGAACAGGTGGCAGATCTTATACAGTCCAACAAAGAGAAATACAAGCTAATAGCAAGGCATAAATAGGAATTTCAAAATATCTGGGACACTACAAAAAGATCAAACCTAAGAATTCAGGGAATAACAGAAGGAGAGGAATTTCAATCCAGAAGCTTAGTAGGTGTTTTCAACAAAAGCATAGAAGAAAAATTTCCACAAATTGGGAAAGAAATGCCAATGCTGACATAAGAAGTTTTCAGAACACCAAACAGACAAAACCTGGACAGAACCTCTCCTTGCCATGTTATAATTAAACTAAACACACACACCAAAGAAAATATATTGAAAACAGTTAAAGAGAAAAAGAAAATCACCGACAAAGGCAAGACATCAGAATAACTGCAGATTACTCAACACAAACTTTAAAAGCCAGAAGGGCTTGGAATGATGTATTCCAAGTTCTGAAAGATAACAACTATCAAACAAGATTACTTTATCCTGCAAAGTTATCTGTCCAAATTGATGGAGAAATAAGGATATTCCACAACAAAAATAGGCTAAAGGAATTAATGACAACTAAACCAGCTCTTCAGAAAATACTTGAAGGAAATCTTAATGCTAAAGAGAAAGCAAAATGCACACACATGAGGAGATAGGAAAAAATAAACCACACACAAAAACTGTAAAAAAAAAAAAAAAAAAAAAAAAACAAGTCAAGGAAATCAGGAAATACTCCAAAATAAGAATAGTGAGAATAAAAGCATACCTTTCAATAATAACTTTTAATATCAATGGCTCAATGCACCAACCATAAGACATGCACTGTCCTTCTATGAAGCCAGCATCACACCCCCATACCAAAACCAGAGAAAGACAGAACAAAGAAATATATATATATATATATAGACAGACCATTCTCCCTCATGAACATAAATGAAAAATTCTGAACAAAATATTGGCAAACAGAATACAAGAATATATCAAAAATTATTCACCCTGACCAAGTTGGCTTTATCCCAGTGATGCAGGGATGCTTCAACATATGCAAATCAGTAAATGTAATACATCATATAAATGGTCTGGAGGAAAAAAAAATCACACGATCATCTCAATAGATGCAGAAAAGGCATTGGACAAAATCCAACATGCTTCCTTGGTAAAAGTATTACAGAAACTGGGAATACATGGAACATATCTCAACATAATAAAAGCCACTTATGACAAACCTACTGCCAACATAATACTAAATGGAGAAAATTCGAAGCTTTTTCACTAAATTCAAGATCAAAACAAGGGTATCCACTGTCCCCACTTTTGTTTAATAGTACTGGAAGTCTTAGCTATAGCAATAAGGCAAGAGACACTCATAAAAGGAATAGAAATTGGAAAGGAAGAGATCAAATTATGAATATTTACAGATGATATGATTCTATACATAAAAGACCCTAAAAATGATACCAAAAAACTGTAAGAGATGAAAAACACTTTTAGCAACATAGCTGGATACAAAATAAATAAACAGAACTCACTAGCTTTCCTATATATTAACAAAAAGCATGGGAAAGATGAAATCAGGAAATCTCTCCCATTCAAATTATCCTCAAAAAAGTAAATAAAAATAAAGTACCTTGGAATAAACTTAACCAAGGAGGTGAAGAAATTCTACAATGAGAACTTTAAAACACTTAAGCAAGATATTACAGAAGACACAAGGAAATAGAAAGACACTCCATGTTCTTGGATTGGAAGAACCAATATTGTGAAAATATAAATATTACCAAAAGCAGTCTATACATTTAATGCAATCCCCATTAAAATTCCAGTGGCATTCTTCACAGAAATAGAAAAAAGAAATCCTAAAATTCATCTGGAATCACAAAAAAAAAAAAAAAAAAAAAACCTTAAATAGCCAAAACAATTTTGAGAATCAAAATCAGGGTGGCGTATGACCACATCTAATTTTAAGCTATATTACAAAGCCATAGCAACAAAAACAGCATGGTATTAGCACAAAGACAGACATGTAGATCAATGGAACAGAATAGAGGACCCAGATGTTAATCCAGGAAGCTACAGCCATCTGATTTTTGACAAAAATGCCAAAAATATTCATTGGAGAAAAGACAGCCTCTTCAACAAGTGGTGCTGGGAAAACTGGATATCTATATTTAGAAAGATGAAAATAGATCCTTGTTTTTCTCCATGCACAAGAATTATATCCAAGTGTATCAGAGACCTTAATATCAGATGTAAAACTCTGAAATTGCTCTAGGAAAAGGTAGGGGAAACCTTCAATATATTGTCATAGGTAATGATTTTCTGAATATAACCCCAATAGCTCAAGAAATAAAACCACTAATCAACCACTGGGATCTCATGAAATAACAAAGCTTTTGTACTGCAAAGGACACTGTGAATAGAGCAAAGATACAGCCTATAAATGGGACAAAATATTTGTCAACTACACATCTGACAGGGGATTAATACTCAGAATATACAATGAACCCAAAAAACAGAACAGGGCTGGAGAGATGGCACAGGAGTTGAGCACCTGCCTCCAGGGCTGGAGAGATGGCTTAGTGGTTAAGCACCTGCCTGTGAAGCCTAAGAACCCTGGTTCGAGGCTCAATTCCCCAGTATCCACATTAGCCAGATGCACAAAGGGGTGCACACATCTGGAGTTCGTTTGCAGTGGCTTGAAGCCCTGGCGCGCCCATTCTCTCTTGCGCTCTCTCTCTCTCTCTCTCTCTCTCTCTCTCTCTCTCTCTCTCTCTCTGCCTCTTTCTCTCTCTGTCTGTCGCTCTCAAATAAATAATAATAATAATAAAAACAGAACAATAAGAAATCAAACAACCCAATTAAAAATGGGCTATGGAACTTAATAGAGAGTTCTCATCGGAAGAAATACAGATGGTATATAAACATCTAAAAATAAATGTTCTATATCCTTAGCAATTAGGGAAATTCAAATTAAAGCTACCTTGAGATTCCATGTCTCTCCTGTCAGAATGGCTACCATAAAGAAAATAAATGACAATAAATGTTGGTGAAGATGTGGTAAAAGGTCAATACTTCTACACTGTTGGTGGGAATATAATCTGGTACAGCCATTGTGGAAATCAATGCGGAGGTTCATGAGACAGCTAAAAATAGATTTACCATAAGATCCACCTGTAGCACACCTAGACATATATCCTAATGACACTACTCTCTACCTCAGAGATATTTGCTCAACCATGTTTATTGCTTCTCTGTTCACAATAGCTAGGGAATGGAACCAGCCTAGATGTCCATCCATAGATGAATAGATAAGAAAGATTTGGTACATTTACACAATGAAGTTCTAATCAATGGTAAAGAAAAATAAAATTATGAAACTCGCAGGGAAGCGGATGGATCTGGAAAGGAATATACTGAGGTAACTCAGTCCCAGAAAGTCAAATATCACATGTTCTCCCTCATATGTGGATCCTAGCTACAAATGTATATACATGTGTGAATTAGAAAAAAAAAATCAATAGCAGAGGCCCATATGCTAGAAAAAGGCTATAAGGGAGGGAGGAGAGTGAATGATTTCAAGGAATGGTATATATATATATATATATATATATATATATATATATATATATGTAGCAGAAGAACAGATTACAGGGAGGGAAATGGCCTAATCTAGGTCAAGGGAAGAGATTGTATGAAAGAAGGGTCAATAAAGCTTCAAGATATTCTGAATTAAGACATATAAAAAAAAAATCTACTTTCTTGAATAACAGCACATCCAGAATCCATAGATTGTTACTAGAAAAATTTTAGTGCTAGGTATGGGATATCTTTCAGGTTTGGCCAGGGAGGTCCCTGTTGCCTCTAAAACATTACAGGCTATTGCCAAGGCCCTTGGCTTCCTGTGAGAAAGAGATGGAAAGACCCTACTGCTGAAGACTTTACATGTGTGAGCAGCAAAGTCACTGAGAAATCAAGCCGGTGCTGAGCAGAAAACCTTCTCCCTGTATCCCAGCCAACTGAAATCTGGAAAAATCTGCACTGTATGCAGCCTTATGGAGACAGAAATCATCAGCAGTGAAAACAGTGGACACTGCAAACCTCAAGTTTGGCCAGACAGGCCAAATAACTGAATGAGTGCAATAGTGGCATGTCTGCTCTGGGAGAAACCATCTGCTCTCTAATTGGACTGAAGGCCCACTCTATAGGAGGGAATACATGCCTGGTGCTGTAAACCTAATCAAATCCTTTGGCAGGGGATGTCATGATCCTTAGGGTATAAAGCCTACTCTTTTCTGGATAAATGCATATATCACTCTCACCAAATTGCCCTGAAAGCACTACACTTAATGTTCATATTCATATATTAATGCTACTCTCACTTCTGGATAGAGAAGCTTCTCTTTTCAGATGGCAGTGACCACTGGGATGACCCAAAAGGCAACATAGTGCTGAGAAGAATGGATAGAGAAGTGAACATCTCACACCCTCCAAGACTCAGGTTCCATTGTGGAAGAGGTGGCAAAAAGAATGTGAGAGCCAAAGAAGGGTACCACTCCTTACATACAACTGTCTGGACAGAAATTGGTCTTGATTTCCAAGATCTTGCAGTGTCTAGCAATACCTACACAAGACCCTCATAATAGAAGAAAAAGATGATGACATCAAATCAGAGGAGAGACTAATGGAGAGAGGGAGGGGATATGACAGAAAGCAGACTTATGAAGGGGGTCGTGGGGGAGGGAGGGAAATACCATGGTTTGTTGTTTGTAAGGATAGAAGTTGTCAATAGAGTATATATATTAAAAAAATGAAAGAATGATGAAAGCAGAAAACAAACAAACAAAAAAAAACCCATAAAATGAAGTTGTCTGTTTATAGAGTAATGATCATAAGAAAATAATTCCTGAATTAATAACCACATTTTTGACAGAGAAGGAGAATTCAGTGAGATTTTGTAGCAATGTTGGGAATAAACTTGCAAGAAGTAAGATTCCGAATCCCCCAAGCATGAGTGTGTAGTTCCATTCTCATCTAGACCTTTTACTGAAGAAGGCATGGATATCAAGCTGGCTGTTAAGATAGAATCCTGAGGGCAGTTTAGTCTAGGCACAGAATAGGTTTCATTCAATTAAAATCCCTACAGTGTTCTTCACAGAGATAGAAAAAATGATCTCAAATTTCATATGGAAAGGCAGAAGGCCTCACATTTCCAAACATATCCTCAGCAAAAGAAATACCTCTGGAGGCATCACCATACCTGATCTAAAGCTATATTACAAAGCCATAGTAATAAAAAAGCATGGTACTGGCATAAAAACAGAAGTATAGATCAATGGGATAGACTTGAGGACCCGGATTTTGGGTCAAGCAACTATAGCTACTTGATATTCGATAAAGGCCCAAACAATATAGGCTGGAAAAAAGACAGCATCTTCAACAAATGGTACTGGACAAACAGGATAACCATATGCAGGAAACTGAAACTTGACCCACACATTTCACCTTGCACTACACTCAAGTCCAAATGGATCAAAGATCTCAATATAAGACCAGAAACTCGAATACTACTGGAAGAAAATTTAGGAAGTACTTTCCATGATATAGGAATGGAAAAAGACTTCCTGAACAAAACCCCAGTAGCTCATGAACTTAAACCGTCACTCAACCAATGGGATCACATGAAGCTGAAGAGGAAGAAATAGAAATGGTAAACATACACTTGAGAAAATGTTCATCATTCCTAATCATCAGAGAAATGCAAATTAAAACAACTATGAGATTCCACCTTACCCCAATAAGGATAGCAAACATCAAAAAATCAAATAAAAATAAATGCTGGCGAGGATGTCGAGAAGTAGGAACACTCATCCACTGTTGGTGGGAATGTAAGATGGTACAACCACTTTGGAAAGCAATATGGAGGTCTTTCCATTTTCTCAAGTCCACCTCAATTTCTTTTTTGAGTGTTTTTATGTTTTCGTTGTATAGATCTTTCACTTCCTTGGTTAACGTTATTCCAAGGTATTTTGTTGTTGTTGTTGTTGTTGAAATTGAAAATTTGACTATGTCCCTTATTCCTTTCTCTGTATCTTTGTCATTTGCATAAAGGAAGGCTACTGAATTTTGTGCATTGATTTTGTATCCTGCTACTTTGCTACAGGAGTTAATCACCTTCAGGAGTTTTGGGATGGAGTCTCTCGGGTCTCTTACATATATAATCATGTCATCAGCGAATAAAGCTAACTTAACTTCTTCCTTTCCAAATTGTATCCCTTTTATTTCCTTCTCCTGTCTTATTGCTTGAGCTAGGACTTCCAGTACTATATTGAAAAGCAGAGGTGAGACTGGACAACCCTGTCTTGTTCCTGATCTTACTGGGAATTCCTCCAGTCTCTCTCCATTAAGTATTATTTGGGCCTTAGGAGCTTCAATTTGTGAAATGTCTCTACTATTATTAAATGTTATTAATTTATTTAAAAGTTATAAAGCAAATTTATATATATATTTGATTTTTAAAAAAATAATTGTAGTCAGTGAATACAGTCAAGTTGGTACCATTCTTAGCCTCCTCCCTGTCCTTTTCCCTCCACAGGGACCCTCCTTGTTGGGGTAAATGTGTTGTGCATTGTGGGGTTAGCCTTCAATTTTGGGTAGGAGGAAATGTCTCTGCATGTCATGACCCAATGTGCAGCTCTGACATTCTTTCCTCCCCCTCTTCTATTATTCCCTTAGCCTTGTTGGGTTCATTTTAGGTCTGCTTCAGTGTAGAGATCTTGGGAGCCTCTGTGTCTCTGGATATCTGATTTGGTAGGGGTTGATTGTTCTCTGTGTCTATCTCCTTTACCGTTGTGCAGGTTCCTGGTTTGCCATGAAAACAGCATTTTGCCTGTTTTCCCAGTTATTCTTACTTTCAGCTGGTGATCTTTTGAGGTATGATGGGGTGGTTCTTTCCTTAGAATTTGCATCTATCTAAAAAAGAAAAGTAGATTCTCCAATGGAAAGTAAAATTAGCACCAAATGAAAGTGATAACCATTATTTTTTAGAGAAAGTTTAATGGAGAGCGGGTACATTTTTGGATATGGTTCTGACTTTTTTCCCAGCTCCAGCTATGGGTTCCATTCCACTGAGCAGATCAGTTAGCCAAAATGAGAGCAGTTGGTTTCCCACCATTGTTATGTGCCCCTATTGCACTTGTATGAGCATCACATCAGGTTCTTTGCTGCTAAGTAGCTTAGGCCATGCATTGCTTGGACAGATATTGAGAATTTTCCCCCAGTCACTCATGTCGTGGTCATGTAAAAGGTGTTGCGGCATTATATGCGCTGACTGTCTGGGGACTGACTCTCTTTTAGCCTGCAGCCATGTCACTGTATATTACATGCCAACAGTGTATGGTGTCTTCAACAGTAGGATATTACCACTAACCTATGGTGGGTCATCAAGTTCTCGAACATATATCTGTCTTCTTTTGGGAAACCTTGTAAGTCTCTCTGATCAAAAGCTCATTGTGGATGATATCCACCTGCTGGTACCAGGAGTTACAGGTCAGCACCCAAGAAGAGAAGAACAAAAGTATAAGTGATATAAAAGAGACAGAGAGATGAGAGAGAAGAGGGAGGGGGGAGAGAGGGGGGGAAGAAAGAAAGAAAGAAAGAAAGAAAGAAAGAAAGAAAGAAGAAAGAAAAGAAAAAAAGAAAGAAAGAAGGAAGGAAAGAAAGAGAGAAACAGAAACAGGAGGAGATAAAGGCCAGTTTTCATCATATCCTCTCTAGGGCCTTGAGAATCTGGTGTTTCTTCTAGGGGCCTGGTGAAGGTTCAACCATTTGGTCTAACTTTTAGAATTTAGAGCTTTATGGTACCATTGTCGTTTGGGTCCAGTTTTGTGTTGTCTACCCCCTCCCTTACTCTGCCCTCTCTCCCCATCCTCCCTATTGTCCAATCCTTGAGATGCTTGCTAGGTATGTTGGCAACTTGGGTAGACTCAGGTTAGGAGTTGTAGATGAGTGAGGTTGTGCAGTGATTAACTTTCTGTGACTAGGTGAGTTTATTGAGAATGATCTGTTCCAGGTTCAACCATTTTTCCTTAAATTTAATTGTGTCATTTTTCCTTACTGCTGTGCAGAAATACATTGGGTAGATGTACCACATGTTAGTTATCCATTTATCTAATGATGGATAACTGGGTTGATTCCAGTTCTTGGCTATTACTAATTGAGAAACTATAAAGATGGTTGAAGAAATCTCTCTGAGCTGAGGTGTGGAGCTTTTAGGGTACATGCCCAGTAAGGGAATAACTGGATCTGTTGGTAACTCTATAGTCAGCTTTTGTAGGAGTCTCCATATTGCTTTGCAAAGTGGTTGTACCATCTTACATTCCCAACAACAGTGGATGAGGATTCCTATTTTTCCACGTCCTCACCAGCATTAATATGCATTTGATTTTTTGATGTTTGCTCTTCTTACTGGGGTAAGGTGGAATCTCATAATTGCTTTAACTTGCATTTCCCTGATAATTAGGGATGATGAACATTTTCTTAAGTGTATGTTTGCCATTTGTATTACTTCCTCTATGAACTGCCTGTCCAGTTCTTTGACCCATTTTTTTGACTGGATCATTTGACTTTTTATTGTTTAGGTTTTTGAGTTCTTTGTAGAGTCTAGAAATTAGGCCTCTGTCAGTGGATATTCAGCAAATAGTTTCTCCCATTCTGTGGGTAATCTATCTGCTAAGCGTATTGTATATTTGTTTGTGAAGAAACTTTTCAGCTTCATGAGACCCCATTGGTAGAGTGATAGTTTAAGATCCTGTGCTGCTTGGGTTTTGTTCAGAAAGTCTTTTCCCATTCCTAAATTGTGGAATGTTCCTCCTAACTTTTCTTCCAGTAGTAGTAGCCAAGTTTCTGGCATTATATTGAGGTCATTGATCCATTTGGACTTGATTATTGTGCATGGCGAGATGTGTGGATCAAGTTTCAAATTACTGCATATGTATATCCAGTTTTTCCAGCACTACTTGTTGAAGATGCTGTCTTTTGTCCAGCCTACATTGTTAGGGCCTTTGTCAAATATCAGGTAGCTATAGTTACTTGACCCAAAGTCACCTTTAAGAGTATTGGAATGGAGGCTCTTGGGTCTCTTACGTATAGAACCATGTCCTCTGTAATCAGCACTAACTTAACTTCTTCCTTTCCAAATTGCATCGCTTTTATTTATTTCTCCTGTCTTATTGCTTGAGCTAGAACTTCCAGTACTATATTGAAGAGCAGAGGTGAGCATGGACACCCCTGTCTTGTTTCTGATCTCAATGGGAATTCCTTCAGTCTCTCTCCATTGAGTATTACTTGGGGTTTAGGAGCTTTACATATAGCGTTTATTGTGCTAAGATATACACTCATCATGCTGATTCTCTCCAATGTTTTCTTTCTTTCTTTCTTTTTTCTTGCTTTTTGTTTTTTCTTTTCTTTTCTTTTTTGGTTTTTTGAGGTAGGGTCTCACTTTAGCTCAGGCTGACCTGAAATTCTCTATGTAGTCTCAGGTTAGCCTTCAACTAATGGTTATCCTCCTACCTCTGCCTCCCCAGTGCTCAGATTAAAGGTGTGCACCACCACGCCTGGCTGTTTCTTTGTTTTTTGAGGTAGGGTCTCACTCTAGCTCAGGATGACCTGGAATTCACTTATGTAGTCTCAGGGTGGCCTTGAACTCATGGTGATCCTCCTACCTCTGACTCCCAAGTGCTGGGATTAAAGGACTGCGCCACCACTCCCGGCTTTCTCCAATGTTTTGATCATGAAGTGATGTTGTATTTTGTCAAAAGCCTTTTCTGCATCTATCAAAATGATCCTGTGGTTTTTGTGCTTAATCTTGTTTATATGGTGTATTACATTAACAGATTTCCATATGTTGAACCACCCTGAGTTCCTGGGAAGAAGCCCATTTGATCAAAGTGGAGAACAGATTTGACATGTTGTTGGATTAGGTTTGTGAAGATTTTGTTCAGGATCTTTGCATCTATGTTCATCAGGGAAACAGGCCTGCAGTTTTGTTTTCTTGTGCCATCTCTGCCTGTTATTATTATTATTATTAGGATAATAGTAGCTTCATAGAATGAGTTGGAGAGCTTTCCCTGTTCTCCTGTTGTGTGGCACAGTTTGAGAAAGATTGGTTTCCATTCTGCCATGAAGTTTTGATCGAATTCAGGTGAGAAGCCATCTCGTCCTGGACTCTTCTTTTTTGGGAGGCTTTTTATTTCCTTTTCAATTTCGATGGGTGTGATAGGTTTGTTTCGAAGATGAATCTGCTCTTAGTTTAGCTTTTGTAGATGATATGTGTCTAAGAATTTATCCTTTTCCTCCATATTTTTCAGTTTGTGCAGTAAATATTTTTGATGTAAGTCCTTATGATTCTCCCAATTTCACTTATGTCTGCTTTATTTCTACTTTTTCATTTCTAATGTTGTTAATTTGATGTACTTCTTTTTTTTTTGTTTGTTTGATCAAATTGGCCAGGGTTTTGTCAATCTTGTTTATTTTTTTTAACAAAACCAACTCTTTGTTTCATCAATTTTCTTAATTGTTTTCTTAGTTTCCTGTTCATTAATTTCTTCTCTGATCTTAATTATTTCTTTTTGTATAGAGCTTTTTGGGTTAGCTTCATCCTGCTTTTCCAGTCCTTTAAGTGAATGGTTAAGTTATTGATTTGGGGTCTCTCTATCTTTGTTATGAAGGCATTTAGTGCTAAAAATTTTCCCCTGAGGACTGCCTTCATTGTGCCCCATAAGTTTTGGTACGATGAGTTCTCATTGTCATTCATTTCTAGAAATTTCTTAATTTTTCATTTCATCCACAACCCGTTTATTGTTTAAAAGTGCTGTTTAGTTTCCAAGAGCTGATAGGATTCTTGGTGGGTCTTTTGTTGTTAATTTCTAGAAATATTGCATTGTGATATGATATCATGCAGGGGGATTATGCCAATCTGCCTAAATATATGGTGGCAGGCTTTATGACCCAATATATGACTTATTTTAGAGAAGGTTCCATGGGCTGCTGAAAAGAATGTGTAGTCTGGGGATTTGGGGTGGAATGTTCTATAGATGTCCATTAGGTCTAAATGGTCTATGGTTTTGTTGAGCTCTCTCACTTCCCTATTGAGTTTCTCTTTGGATGATCTATCTATTGCTGATAATGGTGTATTAAAGTCCCCAACTATGGTAGTGTTGGTGGTTATTTCTGTTTTATGTCGAGTAGGTTTTGTTTTATGAATTGTGGTGCATCTGTGTTTGGTGCATAAAGATTGGTGATTGTAATATCCTTTTTCTGGATTGTTCCCTTGATCAGTAGGAAGTAGATTTCTTTGTCTTTTTTTATTATTTTTGGTTTGAAGTCTATTTCATCCAGTATTAGCATAGCTATGCCTGCTTGTTTCTTATTCCCATTTGCTTGGATTATCATTTTTCATTCTTTCTCCCTGAGGAGGTGTCTGTCTTTAGTGGTGAGGTGGGACAACAGATTGAGGTGTCTAATATTCTGATCCACCCTGTTAGCTTGTGTCTCTTGATGAGTGAATTTAGTCCATTGATATTTAGTGTAATGACTGTGAGGTTTGATTTGATCCCTGCCATATTATGTTGGTTTATGTGGTTTGGTGTTTGCATGGACTTTCAAGTTTTTTGTGCCTTCTCTGACTTTGATTACTGTGATATGCTTCCTGTAGGCACTTGAGGTTGATTATTTGATTCTTCTGTGTCAAGATTTTCCTGAAATACTCTCCACAGGTTTGGTTTTTTGTTCACATAGTTTAAATGTGAGTTTTGTCATGGAAGGTTTCTCTTTCACCATCTATTATGAAGGATGTTTTTGCTGGGTAGAGTAGTTTTGTTTGGAAGGCATAGATTCGTAGAGATTGCAGTGTACCATATTGTGCCCTTCTTTCTTTCAGGGTTTCCATTCAGAAATATGAAGTTTTTTTGATGGGATTACCTTTAAATGTGATGAGTTGTTTTCCTCTAGATGCTTTTAGGTCTTTCTCTTTGATGTCAGTGTTTAGAGTCTTAATGACAATATGTCTTGGAGAGTTTCTCTATTGGTCCAGTCTGTTTGGGGTTCTGTTAGTTTCTTGTATCTTAATGGGCCTTTCTTTTCAGAGAGTGGGAAACTTTTCTTCAAATATTTTGTTTAATAATTTCTCCATGCCTTTGGTCTGAATTTCTTCCCCTTTTCATGTTCCCATGATCCGAATGTTAGGGTGTTTAAGGGTATACCACATTTCCTTCATGTCCTGTTCATAGAATTTTTTGAACTTACTGAAACTTTTGCATTCTTGAACTGTTTCTTCTGTTTTGTCTTCCAGATCTGAGTTTGTATACTCCACATGGCTGGCTCTATTCTTGAGAGCTTCTAAATAGTTTTGGGCTTGTTTAATTAGGTTTGCATTTTGTACTACTTTTCATGTCTGGTTTCTATCCCTCTTTCAAGTTCCCTTTTCACATCATTTTCTGATTTTTGATGCTTCTTGGAATTCTTTCTTGCATTTCTTTATGTCTTTATTTAGCATAGACAGCTGGTTTTTTAGGTGCTCTGTTTTTTTTTTTTTTTTTTCTTTCCTTCATATCCTTTAACTGTTATTGGTCCCTTTCCTTTTTCTTATCTATTAGGTCCAGTCTAGTGATGGAAGCATTTACTCGATTATCAGTACTTTGTTGCTTTTCTGCCAGTTATCCCGGTAGCATGGTCATGGTAGCACTGCTCATAACTTAATTTTGGAATTCTCTTCTATGTTTTGATTAGAGATATCCATCCATTGTAGGACTGGGAGATCTTATTGGATTTACTTGTATTAGATTTTTTATGTTTTTCCTTTTGCATTGTGGTCTGCGCATCACAGCGTGTGAACAGAAAGAATGGTACTGTGGTCACAATGGGCAAGGGAAGTGGTGCAGCTTCATGGATGTAGACGCTGGTGTGGGGGTGGGGTCAGAGCAGATCTGAAGTCATGCATGGTGGGTCGCACCCGGTCAGGGAAGAGCAGGGAGGGTCAGCAGTTGTGTGGGACATGGCATGTTGGAGCAAAGCATCTCTGCAATCATGCGGGGTGGGGCGGAGCAGAGCTGAGTGGGTCGGAAGTCGCCTGGCATCTTGGCCAAATGGGGTGGGTCCGAAGGGTCCAAAGTTGAGGAGGAAGTTGTGGGCAGAGTAGAGCAGGTCTGAAGTTATGGGGAGGTGGGGGGGGCGGGGGGATGGCTAGTGGAGTGTGGCTGAAGTCGCCATGGCAGAGGTGTTGTGAGCTTGTCTAAAGTTTCTAGGGCTGGGAGTAGGGCGGTGACACACGGTGTGGGTCTGATTCATGGGAGGAGGGGGGCCGAGCTGAGGCTTTCCAGCCTTGTGTGTGGGCGGGACTGAGCGGGGTGGGTGGAAGTCGAGGAGGAGCAGGGTGGAGCACAGCAGTTCTGTAGTCTGGGGGTGGGGCGGGGTAAAGCATAGAGGGACTAAAGTGGAGGGGAGATGTGGGAGTCTGAGGACGCAGGGGGGTGTTGAATCCGGGCAATCACCCGTGCCCAGTGTCGCAGGTGGAACTACTGTCCTGGGTCTCCTTGCCTACAGTGAGTGTGAGAGTAGCCTGAGGCAGGGACTCTGGCTAGCACGGCTGCATGCGGGCGATGGTGGTGGGTTACCCGAGAGCATGGAAATCAGCTGATTCCCTTTTTTGCCCCTCTGCACCCTCACAGTGGTGGTCATTTAGAGATTATTCTCCCGTGAAAGACCCAGTCACCCCTTAATGTCTTGACTCTCCTTCCCAGGAGTTGTGGCACTGTTAGGAGGAAAATATTTTGACCAGAAGCCCCATATCTCTGACAAATTATATTTTTAAACATAAACTTTCACTAGAAAATAACTTCCTAGCTAGAATTCTTTTTTATTTATTTTTATTGACAAGTTTCATAATTCTAGACAATAAACCATAGTAATCCCCTCCCCCCCCCACACACACCTTCCCCTTCCCCTTCACAACTACACTCTCCATTGCTGTTTCTTTTTCGTTGTTGTTGTTGTTTTTTCTATTTCTTTTTCTCCTGCCTAGAATTCTGATGATATCATATGGAAAACAAAGTTCCAGCTTTTGGGAAAAAGAAATTTAAAATATGAAGGGTTAAGGGCTGGAGAGATGCCTTAGGGAATAAGACACTTGCCTGTGAAGCCTAAGGACCCTGGTTTGATTCCCAAGTACCTATGTAAGCCATATACACAAGGCAGTGCATGAGTTTGCAGTGGCTAGAAGCCCTTGTATGCCTATTCTATTTCTATCTGCCTCTTTCTCTCTGTCTCACCCTCAAATAAATAGGTAAATAAAATGAAACAATCAAATCAATTATGAAGGGTTATGGCGACAATAATTCTACTTCATTGTACTTCAAAGTACAATGTCCCAAATGTGTAAATTGTTGTGGACTATCATGATCTTACAAATTCAAAATTCCAAACCTGATCTCATGTCAAAAGAGGATATCAAAATATAGACATACCATCTTAAAGTGTCTTTAGCCCATTATATCAGATAATATGCATATATAGGCATATAGATATGTACATGTATATATACACAAAAGAAGTATATATATATATGTGTGTGTGTGTGTGTGTGTGTGTGCATATATAAGCATTATGTTTATTTATACTTGGATTACATCCTCAAGGTAGCTCCCACATATAAAAAAATAATCCAAACCTAAAAAATGTTTTTAATTCTGAAAAGAACTTCTCATGCAATATTTCTGACAAGGGTTTCTCTGTAGTGTGAAAACAATTGTGATCTCCTATGAGTAAATTAAACCTCTTATTCTATAAAATAAATAATCTCAAAATAGTCTTTACTGACTATTAACATGAAATACACCTGGAGAAAATAGGATGCATATGTCAGGAAACATATTTAATTTCTCTACCCAAAAAGAAAAAATCCTGAATTTTTACTCAAAGCATACATGACAATTTGGTGATACTTTACACCACATAATTTGATTACTGCCTAATCAACCTAACCTGAAGCATTTTCAAGTATAGTCTGATATGAGCTGAGGTGATGGAAACAAGTCACCCAGTTTTTGTTATGGTTAAATGAGAAAAAAATGTACACTAAATTCTGGTTAAAATTTTAAAAGTTTAAATGATTTTTTTTAATTTTTATTTATTTATTTGAAAGAGACGGACACAGAGAGAGAGAGAGAGAGAGAGAGAGAGAGGGCGCGCCAGGGCCTCCAGCCACTGCAAACGAACTCCAGATGCATGCGCCCCCTTGTGCATCTGGCTAACGTGGGTCCTGGGGAATTGAGCCTCGAACCAGGGTCCTTAGGCTTCACAGGCAAGCACTTAACCGCTAAGCCATCTCTCCAGCCCCAGTTTAAATGATTTAAGGCGTAACACTCTTTTTCTAAAAGTGACCTGGAAGAAAGAAAAATAAGTTTATTCTGGCAGGGGGCTATTTCTTTTTTCTTTTTTTTCCTTAAAAAAGTAAAAAGACATGATATTGCACTGGAGAGATGGCTTAGTGGTTAAGGCACTTGCTTGTGAAGCATGAAGCCTGAGGACCCATGTTCAACTCTCCAGTTCCCACATAATCCAGAAGCACAAGGTGATGCAAGCGCACAAGGTCACACATGCAGACAAGGTGGCATGTGCATGTGGAATTCGAGTGCAGTGGTGGGAGGTCCTGGTGCACCTACTCTCTCTCTCTCTCTCTCTCTCTCTCTCTCTCTCTCTCTCTCTCATAATAAATGGACAGTCTGGTGGAATTTCTGAAAACAAACAAACAAACAACAGCAAAAATAATATTAATAGTGTAGATAAATAATACCCAAATGTTCACAATGAAAACGGTCCACATCTTCTGGCCTTTAGGCACAAATTCTTCAGTTTTTACACTGGGAAGTGTTATGAATGTGTTCGTGTTTCAGAGGAAAATATAGCCCAAGTCATCTGCCTCCCTAGTTTATTTTAAATCTGTACCCTGTTCCTTTCAATTCCCTGCCCAGAGTCAATATGGGTGATCAGAACATTATCCACAGATGAGCAGGAATGTGACCTCCCCAACTGGTGGCCCTGTTCCACTGCCATGCAATTATTATCTAATATCAAGAACAATACCCTCAAGTACCTACAGGACATTGCCGTTCTGTTTATAAACCCTTCAGAACAGGATTCAATAATAACCTTTACCATGTTCTACAAAGATTTTGTATGCCCAGATCCCTAACATCTTCTCCACAGTATTAGCCCCAGTCACATTATATTTTATACCCATGCCTGCAAAGTGTCAAGATGCATGCATAGGAGTTATGGCTGCTCCTCATCCCTTCATTAGGGTTTAGAGGTTATCAGTTCAGAAAGTCATTTGGAAGGCAGCTCTATATCAATGTTCCACATGGTTCACCTATTTTATAATTAGAAGCACTCACCTTGCTCTCAAGTTTTCTGTCACTTAATTCTATCATGTTTTCAAGCACCAAGCAAGAGGGTCTTAGCCAACTACATTTAAAAAAAAAATTCTGATTACTTTTTTTTTTTCAGAAAACTTCTCAGTACATATCACAGGCTGACCCCTAACAAACAAAAAAAAAGGAGCCTTAGTCTCAAACGTGTTTCCATGTGGCTGCTTCTCTTGATTATTGATACTATTCTTTACAAGAGCCAAGGTGATAACAAGACCCATACAATACTAGCTGTATAAATGATGTATTAGGACATTTGCAAAAACAGAAGTAAATAAAAATCAGTGTGTATATCCAACAATAATGGCTAGGGACACTCATTCTTGTGGTCAGAAGAGCATGGAGTATGTAAGCACACATCATTAGACATAGCCAAGAAATCTGTGAACAAGCACAGATATTATTGCTTCTTTCTCCAGCCTTGTCTGAGAGCCATGGAGTATCAGGGGTTCATGGACATCCTCTAATGATGTAGCTTTCTCACTGTCAGTTTCCATCTCAAAAAGACTTCTCCAGCTACCCATTCAGTTTCTAGCAAACATATAGTCAATGGTTAAGTTACAGGATAGAACTTGATGTCAAATTTCGGTGATGACAAGCTCAATGCCACTGAATACTACCTTTTAAGCTAGCAGAAAATATGGGGCTATTTAGGAATGTGTATGCAGAATGCATTCAAAAACAGATTCCAGAATTTGTGCTGGCTGCCAAGGACAGCTGCTGATACTGGATTGGTATACCTGAGGCTATGAGCAGCCAAGCTGGAAGGGCAGAATGAGAACTCCAGAGACTCATCACTGGTTAGAATGATCAAACTTGGAGACTTGTCACTTGTTAGAATTGTTAAACATAGAATTAGAGCATTTGATGTTTGCCCTGTTTGTTTTAATCTTATATTGCTTCAATATTTCTTTGCTATGCCCAGTGTAATCTTCTGCAGTATGAATATTTTTTCTGTGCCATTATGAGTTTTTTTATTTTGTTTTGGTATTATGGCTGTTAAAAGACCTTGCACTATAGGAATGTTTGAACATCATCAGGATGGATAAAACACTATAGGGAATTTTAAAGCTTGACTGAGTATATTATATTCTAAATAAAACATGGTTATCAGTTTGTTGGGGTCAGTGGTAGAATAGAGTGGTTTGATTCAGATGTCCCCCATAAACTTATGTTTTCTGAATGCAAGGTCCCCAGCTGGTGGCAATTTGAGAATAACAGCTTCCTGGGAGGGCAATATTTTGTTGGAAAAAGACTTATAGGTATTAAAGCCAGCTTCGACTTGCCAGTGTATAGCACACTTTCCTGCTGCTGTTGTCTACCTGATGTTGGTCAACAGATGATGTCCACCCTCTGCTCATGTCATGTTTCTCCTCACTATCATAGAGCTTCCCCTCCAGTCTGTGATCCAAAATAAACCTTTCTCCTGACACAAGCTGCTTTTGGTCAGGTGCTTTTGGCCAGCAACTCAAAGGTAACTTCAACACCCGAGAAAATTCCCAAGGTAACATTGCACATTTTTAGTGATTTTATTTTAAAAAATCAAGCCATCAACAAAGCATACAGGCAAATAAATATGATGCTCAAATAGTTTGAAAAGAAGAGGGATAAACCTTATTGGCTATGATACTGCCACTGCTCAAAGCTCCTCTCACCTGAAGATGGTTTTCTTGCCTATTACTCAGCCTCATCTATACTAGATCATAGGAATAAGCCTTGCTAGCTACATGTGACATAATAAATATAATATTTGGCCTCTGCATGCACAAAATGTGATTCTTGGCCAACAGGGGGAACTGTGAACTAAAGTTTCTAGAAAAGTGTTGCCTCTGCTACACGTCCTTCTGGCAAGGCTGACTGGACTGATAAAACTCCTATGATCACAGAGGTATGGAATGCTATAGGATTAGAGCCTAATTACCTTGAACTACCTTAGCCCCTTCATAGTAATTTTTTGGCCACCTCTGGGTCTGACCTAACATCCTGATAACTATCAGTTGATCAAGTATGATCTTTTTTGGAATGTTAAGAACAGACCACAAATTCCACCAACCCAATAGCTAAGAATGCAATCAGATAGCATCAGAAGCCTATGTTGGAGATTTCTCCCACTTTGCTGTAACCCTCCTACTTGATGGTCAGCTTGTGTATTTGGAAGGTGCCTTGACTTATGACTTTCATTTGTTCTATAACTATAAAACCTTCAAGAAATTGTTAACAGGTTGGATAGTGGGATTTGGGGTAACCTAACTGTGTGTTCCTGGGCCATGGTCACTCATATTTTGCTTCAGTATAAACTATCTCTTATCCTCTTTAAAAAAGAAAATCAGAAGGATTATTTGTCAAATATAGAGTCAAACTTAAATGCTATAGTTATAACCACCAAAGTTTTGCCACAAAAGTAATACATTTAGATAAATTGTATGCATTTATATAAAACTATATTTTGCAATCAACAAGAAAATTGGTATTCAAAGAATAATGCATTTAGTGACAGTAATTTCATTTTAAATGTGTTCTATTTAAGTGTGTGTTATGAGATTTGGAAAACTACTTCGAGTGAGAGGAGAAAGTGCAAAGAACAAGCCTACTCCTGGAAAAGTTATTCAACCTTTAGGTCTCAGACTGCAGATTTCAGGTAGCTCACATAATGTTGTTATAGCTTATCCTGCTCAAGTTGTTTTGCTGGCAATAAAATGTCTGAGACTGTCCATGTAGATCTTTTAAGATCTAGTGAGGTCCATTTAAGGAACCACGGACGAATGTCATAAGACAAGTCACAAGCTTTGGAATAAAATGGTTGGATTTGACAGGGTTTGACTAAATATGCTTCCTTAGGAAAATTATTTTTGATCCTCTGTGCCTGCATTCATTCATTAATAAAATAAGGATAACAACAGAAGTAAACACTTCATTGTTGTGTTAACTATTGCAATGTTCATTTGTTTTTGAATCAACCAACCATTCATATCTATCACATTCATAGCATAGCTAACATATGTGGTAGAGCTATAGGATTTCAATAAAATTGATGTGTCTTCATTTCTGTTTAAGACTAAAGAATTCTAACAGACCTTTATTATTTACAAAATATGTGCTTATATGTAGTATGCAATCATTTAGAAAAAGAAAAATTATATCAGAGTCTACTGAACATGCACCCATACCATGGATACACATGTACATCGTAAATAAAAGTAATTATTTAACACTGTATGGATTGAATATGCTGGTGTTGGCACACAGTATATCCATATATAAAAACCTTCTGCCCAAGAAAACAGTACTTATAGGTGTAATATTATGGAATTATTTAGGGTATCAATGTGGGTGAAATTTATGCCACTACAAAGGATGAAGAGACTGGGAGTTTCCTCTTTCTGCTTGAAATTACCAAGCGAAAGGCAATATAAGATCATAGCACAGAAGGTGTTTACTAAAAACCTGGTGAGGCAAGAAAGCATTCTTGAAATTTTGAAAATTCTTTGAAATTCTTGAAATTTCAGAATCTAGAACTATGAGAGGAGAATATCTGTGCTATAAAATATCAAGGTATGGAAATTTGTTGTAAAATCCTGAGCTGATATAGGTAAAATTATTGGGAATAATTATAATTATGCTCAAGTGAAATGGTTGATTGATGGCTTGACAAAACGGGCTTTATTATACATGTCATGTCCATCTAATTAACATTAGGTGATA
This sequence comes from Dipus sagitta, assembly GCA_036346955.1. NCBI lineage: Eukaryota > Metazoa > Chordata > Mammalia > Rodentia > Dipodidae > Dipus > Dipus sagitta. The sequence continues at coordinate 85,131,535 of CM070771.1, read as the reverse complement.
AGTTAATTTCTGGACTTTCATAGATTGCAGCATTTATAATTAAAACCCTTATTAAGAATGCATGTATTATATATATATAAATACATATATATGATATATTCATGCACATACACCCTATATTTGCTAACAATAAAACTTCATAAAATGAGATGGTTTTATAAAAACTACACGCACATGCACACACCCACACAATACATATATATTGAACTTTACATAAATTTTGCTCTCTTAAAAAGTGAAGTCGAAATGAGAATTCACATGCAGTTGAAATTTCTAGCTATATATTAATATTGGAATTTAAGTAATATAATTTTTCTCTTGTAGGAAAACCAAAATGTTTTAATAGACTAATGAGATCAAATTTTATATGATACCATTTGTAAAAATGATACCTTTTGGTGATTCCTGATATATTAAAGAGAATAAAAATCTAACTCCAAGTCATCATTTAGTTCATTTCTTCACAAAAACTTAGTTATCATCACTATCATATACAGATCTATTTAATGATAAATCAATTATTGAAATCTGTAATTAACAAAGGTAACATGGATTTTGAATATTTTAATCTATGTAATTGATTCAAGACCCTACCTAAAAATTCACTACTGTAGAATATTGTAAAACTCATCTCACATAGATGTAGATTTTTCAATCTTTTTTTTCACTGTTAGGATATTGATGTATTTTTTGGTTGACCTGCATGAAGTTAAAAGTAACCCTATTTTTTTGATAGTCTAGCTGTCTTTAAGGGTAATGAAAATGCCATGAAATGCCTAGTAAATCTTGTGCATAAAAAAATCATGGATAGCTTATTTGGAATTCTATAGGCACAGCACTGCCAATCTTGCTGAGGAGACTCGAATCTAACTAATTTCAGAAAGAGGTTTTATTGATTACTAAGACATAAAGCACATTTTAATCGTTTTCATATACTGTAATGCTGAAGTAACTAAACTCTTTAAACAGGATTATAAACTTTGTTTAAAACCGAGATTCTCAATTTGTTCTTGATTTATATTCAAGAGAAACCCTATAAGAGTAATCAGTTTTATTAAGGCATAGCAAAATTAACTTGCTATGCCACAACTGTGCACAAGACTAAGTTGTTTTTCTTCCAAAAAGGAGCTGTGAATTTATGTGTCCCCCCCCCCCATGGGTGACCATCTTACTGCTCCATCATATACTTACTATTAATTCCAGTGCCTTTTTATGCACAAAACTATTTCTTAATAACTAAAAATATTTAATTGGTCTTTCTTGTATTTTTAAATGGCATAAAATTTTGTTTCCAAACATATGAAGTAAGAATTAAAACACATTTGTGAATGTTCATACACACACACACACACACACACACACACACACACAGAGATATACCCATAAATCACATTAGAAGTGGATGTGTCCTTGCAGAATTCTCCATGGTAGATTAATAAGTAGATTAATATTTACATGGTGAGAATCATACTAAAATTAATTAAGCACATATTATCTTCTAATAAATAAGTAACTCATATTTTTAATTCATAAAATCCAAGTCATGCCATTAGATATAATCCAATTAAACATGTTATAAATGATATTTTCTTGTGCATTTATGTGAGAAAATGATGTGCATGGCTTATACTAATATTGAAATTATATGTTCTGGGAATTATAAAAATTATATTATTATATTAAAAGTTCATGTCAGCCAGGCGTGGTGGTGCACACCTTTAATCCCAGCCCTCGGGAGGCACAGGTAGGAGGATCACCATGAGTTCAAGGCCACCCTGAGACTACATAGTGAATTCCAGGTCAGCCTGGGCTAGAGTGAGACTCCACATCAAAAAAAAAAAAAAAAGTTCATATCAAAAACAAATTATTTGAAAATTTTTGCTGTTTTTTTTTTTTTTTTTTTTTGAGGTAGGGTATCACTTGGTTCAGGCTGACCTGGAATTAACTATGTAGTCTCAGGGTGGCCTTGAATTCACAGTGATCCTCCTACCTCTGCCTCCTGAGTGCTGGGATTAAAGGCATGTGCCACCATGCCTGGCTGAAAATTTAATTTTTCTAAATTTCAGCTTTGTCTCACATTAAAATCAATTAATACAACAATGTCATTGCGAATATACAGATCTCATTAGTATATTTGAAAGCTTTTTATTTATTTATTTATTTATTTTTCTATTTATTTACAAGCAACAGAGATAGAAGAGAAAAAGACTGAAAGAATAGGTGAACCAGGGCCTCTAGCCTCGGCAAATGAACTCCAGACACATGTGTTATTTTGTACAACTGGCTATACATGGGTATGAGAAATTGAACCCAGGTCATTAGGCTTTGTAGGCAAGCACCTTAACCACTGAGTAATCTCTATAGCTCCTCATTAGTATATTTGACAAAGTTTTATAAATATAAAGTACTATATATGTTTCATTAGTAATTTTCCAGGGTGTATATAAAATGATTTTTAGATTTTCAGAATTTTTCTTGTGTGTATTGTTTTTAATTTATTAAAATGCTTATAATACATTTCCTTTTTAATGTTTTTATTTATTTATTTATTTATTTATTTATTTATTTGAGGGAAAGAGAGAAATTGACAGATTGAGAAAGACAGATGGGTACACCAATCCCTCCAGCCACTGCAAACGAACTACAGATGCATGTCCCACCTTGTGCATATGGCTTATTTGGGTCCTGGGGAATTGAACCTGGGTAGTTTGGCTTTGCAGGCAAGTGCCTTAAACACTAAGCCATCTTCTCCAGCCCTTATTAACATAATTAAAATAATAATGTAGTGCTATTAATGATTATTAAAATCAGTTTCTTTTGGGATATTCTTTGAGGTTGTTTGCAATTTTCTTATGTCAAGTTAGGAGTTATAAGTATTTAAAGAAGTTTTATGACATAGTATTTAACAGATCCATCATCTTGTCAGAACTTTATTATTCCTGAATAAATTCCCGATTGTGACAGAAATGCATTTTTCACAGAAAAAAATATATGTTTTCTTTTTTGGCATGTAAGCATGTGGTATGTATGATGTGTGTGGTATGTACATAGGTAAGCACATGAATCTGGAGGCCAGAGTAAAATGTTGGATGTCCTTCTCTTCCACTTATACAGATTTCCTTGGGACAGAGTCTCTGAAACCAAAGGTGCATTTTTTTTCTTAAACCCAGCTGTTCTCCAGTCTCTCCCCTCTCACAGAACATGGTTATAGGCGCATATGACCACCATGCCCAGCTGAATATGTGGGTGGTGAGAAATCAAACTACGATGTCTTCAGCCCTCTCTGGCCCTCTCAGTCTCTCATTCTAATGTGACAAGCACCCTAACTGCTATCATCCCAGACCCCTGTATATTTTATCAAATATTTATCGGGGAATATGGATAATGCAAATATGACTGTGCAATACCCCAATTACTCGCATCTGTTTCTGCTTCCAAATCATGTTTCATAATTTAGACCCTCAACACAATTTTATGTTTTATTTTTATCTTAATATCTCCAAAGCACAGCATAGATCCTAGAAAATGGTAGTCATTAGCTAAGGAAATTAAATGAAAATATGAATAAATGTCATAGATGTTGGTGGGTTATTAGTCTAGCATATTCAAATAACTTAAAAATAAGCATCAATAATAAACTTTTACTATGCATATTTTAGCAGAAAGTCCAAATGCTCATGAAGAATACTCCAAAACAGTCTAACTAAAAATAGGTTAAAGATAGGCAAGGAGAGAGAATATTGAAACAAGTTTTAACAGAAACTATACTTAAGCAAATTATTTTATATATATATATATATATATATATATATATATATATATTTATATTTCACAGTTACACACTTTTATCCCTTCTGCCCCATTCTAGTTCTGCTAAGGTCCTTCCTTATTTATAATTCCACCAAACACTGATAAAGTTGTTGCTCACTGTATGTATAAAGAATTCTGTTTACAGAGTGTCTTTAAACTGAAGCTAATAAGTGAATATGAGAATTGGAATTCCTCAATTATGATCATTTTTTCTTACAAGGTTCAGATCTTGATTCTATTTTAATTTACAATGCTAATATATATGTACATAAGGAAAGAAATAAAACTACTGAAATTAGATGCATCTCTACATGTTATTCAGTATTTAAAACTTATTAGAGAAATTGTTCAAATGATCAAAAAAAAAAAAACAGGTTAGTCTCACATAATTTCCTTTTAGCTTTATACCACATCACCCTTTGTTAAAACATCTTACATGTACATATTTACTGTCCATTTCACCTAGAAAGAGCATCTTTAAAGTGCCACAGAAATCTTTGATAAATTTGGAGACATGGCAAAGGGTCACATCTTCCTTCATTGTCTAGTATAGACAAACACAGGATGAAAGCCTCAAGTGCTCAGGATCAGAAGTATAAGAAGAAAGTTGCATGGCCCAGTAAGCAATGTTCACACAAATGCAAAGTATCTCAGTAAGACTAGAAAACTAACTAACTAACTAACTTGTTTGCATTTATATACAAAATAATAAGGAATATTAGAAACACAAAATACTTAAACTATATAATATATACTGTGTATTCCATACTTCCTACTATCACTGTATTCATACAGGATAAAAAGACACAAAATATAATTATCTATCATTTTGTAAGCTGCTAACAGCATACAGTAAGCTTGTGAATTTTTAGATTAATCAACAAATATCACACGACCTGTCATATCTTGAAACCGTGGTGGCATAGTTTCTGTGGTAGATGTGACAGATTTTGTAGCCCTCAGAGGACTCACACTGCAATACAGACACTCAAAAAATTATTACAAGAAGAAGGCTTGAGTGCGACAGGAATAGGAAAATGTAGTGCTAACACATATTATTGCTCTTGTTTTATAAAACTGGAAAGAGCATGCCTTTACTCTGAAATAAGCTCTGAAATTTTGAAAAGGACACATCATCATACAATGTAGGCAGGTCAGTCAGATAAAGAGACAATCTTGGAAGTTGTTGAAACCAGTGTTCTGAGCTACAGCTGAATAGGAGAATCGGAAGATTAAATCAGATTGGCAAAGAAAAGTACAGTGTTTGAAATAGTCTTACCTATGAGATGCATAAAATATAATGAAGTGGTAATATTCCTGAGAATATGATGATGAAGTAGAAAAGACTGACTAACACAAAGATATGACATTAGGTGTTACGGTAGAAATTCTCCATGCATGCTAAGATCTCTTTGTACTTGCTGACTCCCAATTGAGAAGAGAGGAAGAAGAAGCAAAAAACAGAGCTTACAAATATTATAAGGCAAAGGTAATTAGAATTTTACATCTTTAATTTAAACAGATGTAATGGATATTCCTTTCGCTAATAGTACAAAGAATATGAGTGAGCAACTTGAAAGTATGACTCATTTCTTAACAATAATGATTTTAAAACCCTAAAAGCAATATAATAGCCATGTCATCAACTTTTGATCTATCAAAATAGTCAACAAAAATTTATAACTGGGATAGGAGAGATTGCTTAGTAATTAAGGCACTTGCCTGTGAGATCTAAGGACCTAGGTTCGATTCCCCAGAGCCTATGTAAGCCAGATGCACATGTTGGTACATGTGTCTGGAGTTCATTTGCAGTGGCTAGAGGTCCTGGTGTGCCCATTCTCTCTATATATCTGCTTTCTCTCTCTTTAAAATAAATAAATAAAATATTTTTAAAGTATTCTCATACGTAGCCCAGACACTTGTAATCTCTAATTTGGTAATGTTTGCTTGCTATAAATAAACTATAACTGTGAGTAGAAGGCAGAGAAAAAAAGACTCATCATTAAATATAGATAAGATCTTCACTTTCTTCTCCCAGATCTCAAAGTGAAATACTGTGTATCCATTTTACCATGCATGGAGGGAAATTAATTTAAGTTTTGTAACCCAAACTTATTAAAAATTAAAAAAATAAATAACATGAGATAATTTAAATTCATTTCTGGATAACTGAGAATTTTTTTTTTATTAGTCAGTTCTGTATTCAGCAAATACAGTCAGTTTGGTACCATTATTAGGCTCATCCGTGACCTATCCCCCTCCCCTTGGCACCTCCTTGTTGAGGTATACGGGTCATGCATTGTGGAGTCAGCCCACAGTTATGGGTAAGCTAAATGTCTCTGCATATCATGACCCAACATGTGACTCTGACATTCTTTCCGCCCCCTCTTCCGCAAAATTTCCCTGAGCCATGTTGGGTTCATTTTTGGTCTGCTTCAGTGATGAGGTGTTGAGGGCCTCTGAGGCTATGGCTCTCTGATTTGGTAGGAGTTGATTTTTCTCTATGCTGATCTCCTTCCCCCTTGTGCTGGTGTCCGGTTCATCATGAAAAGAGGCCCCTTGCTTGTTTCTCCAAGTTTTCTTAGTTTCAGCCGGGGCCCGTTTGAGGTATGATGGGGTGGCTCTCTCCTTAGGGTCTACATCTATCTGAAAAAGAGAAGCAGATTCTCCAACAGAGAGTAAGTTAGCACCAGGACAAATGAGATAACCCTTACTTTTTTTTTTTATAGAGAATTTAATAGGTGTAGGCCCTCTTGTAGCCCACATTTGATAGTAGCTTGATACTGGAGAGTGGGCTTATGTTTGGATATGGTTCTGACTTGTTTCCCAGCTCCAGCTATGGGTCCCATACCAGTGAGGGGATCAGTTAGCCAAATTGAGAGCAGTTGGTTCCCCACCATGGCTGTGTGCCACCACTGCACTTGTGTGGGCATCACAATAAGTTATTTGCTGCTAAGTAGGTTAGACCATGCGTTGCTTCGATAGATATTGGTCAATTTCCCCCAGTCGCCCATGTAGCACCTTCTGGCACTAGACACGCTGACTGTCTGGGGACTGACTCTCATCCAACTTCCAGCCATGCCATTCTAATTTGCATGTCAATCACATAAGGTGTCTTCAGCAGTAGGGTCTTACCACTAACCTTTGGTGGGTCATCAAGTACTCTGACAGAAATCTGTCTGTCTTTTAGGAAACCTTGTAGGTCTCTCTGATCAAAAGCTCATTGTGGATGATAGCCCCATGCTGGTTCTGGGAGTTACAGGTCAGTGCCCACTAAGAAAATGAGGAAAAAGATAACTAATATACAAGAGTTAGAGATAAGAGAGAGAGAGAGACAGGGAGAGGGGAAGTGAGGGAGGGAAGATGTAGGAGATTAAGGTTAGTCTTAATCTTACCCTCTCCAGTGTCTTGTGGTTCAGGTGTTCCCTGTAAGGGCCTGGTGAAGGATCAGCCATTTGGTCTGTCTTTTAGTAAGTAGAAGATTATGGTACCATTGCCGTTTGGGTCTAGATTTGTGTTTCCCACCCCTTTGATGCCCTCCCCTCCCTCCACTTCCATCCTAGTGTCTAATCTAGGAGATGCTAGCTGGGAATGTAAGGTATCTTCGGTAGGTTCAGGTTAGGTGCTGTAGATGAGTGAGACTATGTGGCGATTCTTTTTCTGTGATTGGGTAAGTTCACTGAGAATGATCTGTTCCAGGTTCAACCATTTCTCCTCAAATTTCATTGTGTCATTTTTTCTTACTGCTGTATAGAATTCCATTGTGTAGATATACCACATCTTAGTTATCCATTCTTCTAGTGATGGACATCTGGGTTGATTCCAGCTCTTAGCTATTACAAATTGAGCCGCTATAAACATGGTTGAGCAAATCTCTTTAGTCTGTGGTTTGAAGGTGTTAGGGTAGATGCCCAGTAAGGGAATAACTGGGTCTGTTGGTATCTCTATACTCAGCTTTTTCAGAAGTCTCCATATTGCTTTCCAAAGTGGTTGTACCATCCTACATTCCCACCAACAGTGGATGAGTGTTCCTACTTCTCCACATCCTCACCAGCATTTATTTTTATTTGATTTTTTGATGCTTGCTATCCTTATTGGGGTAAGGTGGAATCTCATAGTTGTTTTAATTTGCATTTCTCTGATGATTAGGGATGATGAACATTTTCTTAAGTGTATGTTTGCCATTTCTATTTCTTCCTCTGTGAACTGCCTGTTCAGCTCTTTGCCCCATCTTGTGAGTGGGGTGTTTGACTTCTTACTGTTTAGATTTTTGAGTTCTTTGTAGATTCTAGAGATTAGTCCTCTATCAGTTGGATAACCCACAAATATTTTCTCCCATTCTGTGGGTAATCTATTGGCTTTGCTAATTGTATGCTTGTCTGTAAAGAAACTCCTCAGCTTCATGTGGTCCCATTGGTTGAGTGATGGTTTAAGTTCATGAGCTAGTGGGGTTTTGTTCAGGAAGTCTTTTTCCATTCCTATATCATGGAATGTACTTCCTAAATTTTCTTCCAGTAGTATTCGAGTTTCTGGTCTTATATTGAGATCTTTGATCCATTTGGACTTGAGTGTGAAATCACATGGTGAAATGTGTGGGTCAAGTTTTAGTTTCCTGCATATGGTTATCCAGTTTGTCCAGCACCATTTGTTGAAGATGCTGTCTTTTTTCCAGCGTATATTGTTTGGGCCTTTATCAAATATCAAGTAGCTATAGTTGCTTGACCCAAAGTCCGGGTCCTCAAGTCTATTCCATTGATCTATAGTCCTGTTTTTATGCCAGTACCATGCTGTTTTTATTACTATGGCTTTGTAATATAGCTTTAGATCAGGTATGGTGATGCCTCCAGAGGTATTTCTTTTGCTGAGGATATGTTTGGAAATGCGAGGCCTTCTGCCTTTCCATATGAAATTTGAGATCATTTTTTCTATCTCTGTGAAGAACACTGTGGTGATTTTAATTGGCATTGCATTAAATCTGTAAATTGCCTTTGGTAGGATTGTCATCTTCACAATGTTAATTCTGCCTATCCAGGAACATGGGAGGTCTTTCCATTTTCTGAAGTCCGCCTCAATTTCTTTTTTGAGTGTTTTTATGTTTTCATTGTATAGATCTTTCACTTCCTTGGTTAACGTTATTCCAAGGTATTTTTTTTTTGTTGTTGTTGTTGAAATTGAAAATGGGACTATGTCCCTTATTTCTTTTTCTGTATCTTTGTCCTTTGCATAAAGGAAGGCTACTGATTTTCGTGCATTGATTTTGTATCCTGCTACTTTGCTATAGGAGTTAATCACCTTCAGGAGTTTTGGGATGGAGTCTCTCGGGTCTCTTACATATATAATCATGTCATCAGCGAATAAAGCTAATTTAACTTCCTCCTTTCCAAATTGTATCCCTTTTATTTCCTTCTCCTGTCTTATTGCTTGAGCTGGGACTTTTCAGAACTATATTGAAAAGCAGAGGTGAGAGTGGACAACCCTGTCTTGTTCCTGATCTTAATGGGAATTCCTCCAGTCTCTCTCCATTAAGTATTATTTGGGCCTTCGGAGCTTCGTATATTGCCTTTATTAGGTTAAGATATGAACCAACCATGCCAACTCTCTCCAATGTTTTGAACATGAAGTGGTGTTAAATCTTGTCAAAGGCCTTTTCTGCATCTATCGAAATGATCATGTGGTTTTTATGTTTAACCTTGTTTATGTGGTGTATTACATTGACAGATTTCCGTATGTTGAACCACCCCTGTGTTCCTGGAATGAATCCCACTTGGTCAAGGTGGATAATGCTTTTGATGTGTTGTTGGATTCGGTTTGCAAGGATTTTGTTTAGGACCTTTGCATCTAAATTCATCAGGGAAATAGGCCGGTAGTTTTCTTTTCTTGTGGCATCTCTGCCTGGTTTTGGAATTAGGGTGATGCAAGCTTCATAAAAGGAGTTGGGTAGCTTTCCCTGTTCACCAATTGTGTGGCACAGTTTGAGGAAGATTGGTTTGAGTTCTTCCATGAAGGTTTGATAGAATTCAGCTGAGAAGCCATCTGGTCCTGGGCTCTTCTTTTTTGGGAGGTTTTTTATTACTTTTTCAATCTCCATGAGTGTGATGGGTTGATTGAGGTGATTAATCTGCTCTGTGTTTAGCTTTGGTAGATGGTATGTGTCCAAGAATTTATCCATCTCCTCCACATTATCCAGTTATGTGGAGTAGAGGTTTTTGAAATAAGTCCTGATGATTCTCCCAATTTCACTTATGTCTGTTGTGATCTCTCCTTTTTCATTTAGAATTTTGTTAATTTGAAGCTTCACCTTTTTTTGCTTGATCAGATTGGCCAGGGGTTTGTCAATCTTGTTTATTTTTTCAAAGAACCAGCTCTTTGTTTTGTCACTTGTCTTAATTGTTTCCTTGGTTTCCAATTCATTGATTTCTGCTCTGATTTTAATTATTTCTTTCCTTCTGGAGCTCTTTGGGTTGGATTTTTCTTGTTTTTCCAGTGCCTTTAGTTGGATGGTTAGGTTATTGATTTGGGACCTTTCTGTCTTTTTTACGAAGGCATTGAGTGCTATGAATTTTCCCCTGAGGACCGCCTTCATTGTGTCCCATAAGTTTTGGTATGATGTGTTCTCATTGTCATTCAATTCTAGAAATTTTGCAATTTCATTTTTTATTTCATCCACTATCCATTTATTGTTTAAAAGTGTGCTGTTCAGTTTCCAGGTGCCTTTGGGATTCTTGGTGGGTCTTTTATTGTTGATTTCTAGCAATATAGCATTGTGATCTGATATCATGCAGGGAATTATGTCAATCTTCCTAAATATGTGGAGGCAGTCTTTGTGTCCCAATATATGGTCTATTTTTGAGAATGTTCCATGGACTGCTGAGAAGAATGTGTAATCTGTGGATTTGGGATGGAATGTTCTGTAGATGTCCGTTAGGTCTAAGTGATCTATGGTTTTGTTGAGCTCTCTTACTTCCCTGTTGAGTTTCTGTTTGGATGATCTGTCTATTACTGATAATGGTGTATTAAAGTCCCCAGCTATGATGGTGTTTGTGGTTACTACTGTTTTATTGTCAAGTAGGTTTTATTTTATGAACTGTGGTGCCCCTGTGTTTGGTGCATACAGATTTATGATTGTAATATCCTCTTGATGGATCGTTCCCTTGATAAGTAGGAAGTGGCCTTCTTTGTCTTTTTTGATTATATTTGGTTTGAAGTCTATTTTATCCGATATTAATATAGCTACACCTGCTTGTTTCTTATTCCCGTTTGCTTGGAATACTGTTTTCCACCCTTTCACCCTGAGGAGATGTCTGTCTTTAATGGTGAGGTGGGTTTCTTGAAGGCAACAGATTGAGGGGTCTAATTTTTTGATCCATCCTGTTAGCTTGTGTCTCTTGATGGGTGAATTAAGGCCATTAATATTTAGGGTAATGACTGTGAGATTTGATTTGATCCCTGCCATATTGTGATGGTAAATGTGGGTTGGAGTTTTCATGGACATTGAAGTTTTTTGTGCCTACTCTGAGTTTGGTTGTTGTGATCTGCTTCTTGTAGGCAATTGTGTTTGATTATTTTTTTCTTCTCTGTGTAGAATTTCCTGAAATACTCTCTGTAGGTTTGGTTTTGTGTTCATATAATTGTAAAGCTGAGTTTTGTCATGGAAAGTTTTTCATTCACCATCTATTATGAGGGATACTTTTGCTGGGTAGAGTAGTTTGGGTTGGAAGCCATAGGTTCTTAGACTTTGCAGTGTTTCATTCCAGGCTCTTCTAGCTTTCAGGGTTTCCATTGAGAAGTCTGAAGTAATTCTGATGGGGTTACCTCTGAAGGTAGTGTGCTGTTTTTCCCTAGCTGCTTTTAGGATTTTCTCTTTGGTGTCAATGTTTAGAGTCTTAATAATAATATGTCTTGGAGAGTTTCTCCTTTGGTCCAGTCTGTTTGGAGTTCTATTGGCTTCTTGTATCTTGATGGGCCTTTCTTTTAAGAGGTTGGGGAAGTTTTCTTCAATTATTTTGTTAAATAAGTTCTCCATGCCTTTGGTCTGGATTTCTTCTCCTTCTGGTATTCCAATGATCCTGATATTGGGATGTTTAACTGTATCCCACAATTCCCTCATGTTCTGTTCACAGGACCTTTTAAACTTACTGAAATTTTTGAACTCTCTACCTGTTTCTTCCATCTTGTCTTCCAGATCAGAGTTTCTATCCTCCACTTGGCTGACTCTATTCTTGAGAGCTTCTAGTGAGTTTTGGGCTTGTTCAATTAAGTTTGCATTTTCTATTATTTTTCTATGTATAATTTCCATCCCTCTGTCAAGCTCCCTTTTCACATCATTTTCTGATTTTCTTGATGATTCTTGGAGTTCATCCTTGCATTTCTTTATGTCTTCATTTAGCATGGCCAGCTGATTTTTAAGGTCTTCTTTTTTTTCACTCTCCCTCAAATCTCTTAACTCTCTTTGAAATCCTTCCATTTTCTTATCTAATCCTTCCAATTTCTTATCTATTAGTTCTAGTTTAGTGATGGCAGCATCCACAGGATTGTCGGCCCTTTGTTGCTTTCCTGCAAGTTCTACGAATAGGTTGGTTAGAGTTGCATTGCTCATAGCTTCAATGTGATGTTCTGGTCCTATTTGTTCTTCTATGTTTTGGTTAGAAGTATTCATTGTGGGAGTGGGTGATCTAATTGGATTTTCTTGCATTTGATTATTCATGTTATTTCTTTTGCGCTGTGTTCTGCCCATGACAGTGTATGGGCAGATAAGTGGGCGTATCAGCCTGGGCTCAAGAACAATGGGAATCTTATGCAGCCTGGGAGCGTTGCCAAGAGGCCTGGGCTTTGGCTGTCACTTGCCAAAGCCGCCTATTTACTGCCTGGCAGGGGCGCCGAAGTTGCCTGAGTTCTCAAGCGGTAATGTGCCAAGGCTGCCTGCGTTCGAACTAGGAGTGGCACTGAGGCACCAAGCACTGATGCCGCCCGAACTCTGGCTGGGCACACTGGGAACCGGCAGCAGTCTGCACTCCCCCCCACAGGACAATTGTGGACAGCCGCGCGGCAGACAGAGGGCGAGTGGACGAGAGTGCGGAGCAGTCTAAGCTTCTGCACGCAGGGAATAATCTCACTTGCCAAAGCCGCCTATCTACTACCTGGCAGGGGTGCCAAGGTTGGTTGAGTTCTCAAGTGGTATTGTGCCACAGCTGCCTGCGTTCGAGCTAGGAGTGGCACTGAGGCACCAAGCACTGAAGCCGCCCAGGCTTTGGCTGGGAACGCTGGGACCGGAAGCAGTCTGCGCTCCCCCACCACAGGATAATTGTGGTCGGCCGCGCGGCAGACAGAGGGCGAGTGGCGAGAGTGCGGAGCAGTCTAAGCTTCCGCACGCAGGGAATAATCTCACTTGCCAAAGCCACCTATCTACTACCTGGCAGGGGCGCCAAAATTGTTTGAGTTCTCAAGCGGTAATGTGCCACAGCTGCCTGCATTCGAGCTAGGATTGGCACTGAGGCACCAAGCACTGAAGCCACCCAGACTTTGGCTGGGAATGCTGGGAACCGGAAGCAGTCTGCGCTCCCCCGCCACGGGACAATGGCGGCCCGCAGGTGCGGCAGGCAGGTAGGGGGTGGCACCTGAGCTGACGCAAGCGAGAGATACAGTCTGAGCTTGTGGGACTGGGCACACTCAGTAGGTGGGCGAGTGGACAAGGGTGCGGAGCAGTCTAAGCTTCCCCGCGGAGGGAACGATCGGCGCGCAGTGGCAGCCGTGCGGGCTCCGGAGCAGCAGCAGCGGCAGGGGTGGAGCTTTGAACACGGCGGTTATTTGGGGCGAGGGGTGCCTACCCGCCCAAAAGGGGACCAGCAATTCCCTGTTCCCCCACCTCTGTGCCCTCCCAGATTTCTCTCCCCTAAAAGCCACTATATACCCTTAATATCTTGCCTTTCTTTCCCCGGGATTTGCAGCGCAGCTAGGCGGTCGCCATCTTCTAACTGAGAATTTTTAAAAAATATTCAGTGTTTATAAAAGTTTACATTTCTTAAATAAATATGTAAATGTTGGCACTAGTTCCTCTAAGCTTATATTGACAGTAATGCAAATTTTCTATTTTTTATTTATTTAATGTTTTCTAGATCTTATTATTTTCTATAAAGAAACAAAACTATGCAAGTAATATTTGGATAAAGTAGTTTTATCTTTCCAGTTAGGGATGTGATTATAATTTTCTGATAATGCCCAGATAAAATCAGAAATGTTTCTGGTGTATTTTATCAGCGCTAAAAATGAAGAGTCTAACTCTTAAAATATTAAATTTAGCTAAAAACTGTGTACTAAAATTCTCATAATAAAAGATGTTTATCTCAAGTCAAATGCTCTGGACATCTATTTTGACTCTATCTTACTGTCTATGTCTTTGGAGAATCAATTGATGCTTTGTTCTTATATATGTAAAAAATATATAAATAGTAACATCTTGAAATTTAAGATTGACGTCTATATTTTTTTAATATTTATTTTTATCTCTTTATTTGAGAGAGCAAGAGAAAGAGAGAGAGACACAGAGAGAGAGAGAGACAGATAGAATAAGACACACAGAGGGAGGGAGAGGGAGAGAGAGAGAGAGAGAGAGAGAGAGAGAGAACAAATGGACACACCAGGTCCTCCAGTTGCTTCAAACAAGCTCCAGATGCATGTGCCACCTTTTGCATCTGGCTTAAGCGGTCCTGTGGGATTAAACCTGGGTCCGTTGGCTTTGCAGGCAAGTGCCTTAACCACTAAGGCATCTCTCCAGGCTGATGTCTATTTTTGAATACTTATTCATCTAGAAAGAGGAAGAAAGAAGGAAAGAGGGACAAAGAGAGAATGGGCAAGTCAAAACCTCCAGCTGCTGCAAAAGAACTTCAGACCCATGTGCCATTTTGTGCATCTGGCTTTATATGAATACTTGCAAGTCAAAACTGGGCTGTTCGGCTTTACAAGCACATTCCTTTAACCAATGGCACATTTTTTACAGTCCTTAGGGTTGACATTTTTTAAAGTTTTCACAGGCAGGCAAAGTAGGAATTAAAATTCTGCATTGTCTGGATTGTTTATGTAACTTGCGTGCTTTCTTCTTTATTTATTGTAACAATAATTTTTGAAATCCTATTTCTGTGTTACAAAACATTCTGTGGTTTCGTAAGCAGAGGAAACAATCTTCCCTCTAGCATCTTATATCTTAGTAGTCACCAGGGCAAAAATAAAAGCATTTAACTCTGTCCCATGTCTCATAGAGCAGCACAAAGCCCCCTATGTAGATTCTGGGTACTGTATAGGTGCACTGAATGCTGACCTTCCCTTAGTGACTGCATTACAGGCTGAACTAATTGAACTTCAGCAATTAAACTTGGGACTGTGCAAGTAGTATTTGATCTTCCTTTCCTGATGATAGTAGATTTCAAAAACTAAATAAATCCAGGGATGTGCAAACAACTATTACTGATTTTTTTAAATCCATTACAGTTCTCACTTAGAATATTATGAATCTGCTTACATCCTTTTTGACTATTTTAATATTTTTCTTGACTCTGAGACTTCTCTTTAATAATATACTAAGTAGACTGTTAAACTTTTGAATAATTCATATATATTCATTCTCTTAACATTGATTAATGATCTATAAGTCTTTAACAACTATTTTAATTAAATCATTTGTATCTTTTACCCAACTTTTTAACCTATCAAACTGATAAGAAAGGAAAGAGAGGAAGTTAAACATTTTTGAGTTATCTATTTACTTAATAACTTCATGCCCTACAATTACTACAGCAATCATGGGGATATATAGTGCCAGCATTGTTTGAAAACCAAGGACTACATGATAAATGGCTGAAAATAACTTCATTACTTGCATCAGAACTCATACTTGATTTATTTTATTGATAAGTCAATGGACATTAGACAAAGATAGGAACAGGTGGTTAGAACAAAGTAATATCATCTCCATACATATAATACATAAGAAGAAAACTGAAAGTAAAAGAGAGTTAAGAGTAGAATATAACTGAATCACTTTCATGAGTGAAGCTTGTAGCAAGACAAGCCTAGTTTGCATCACAGAGTTATGCTCTGATCACAGGAAGCATAATGATTGTGGGATCTCCAGTATTTGGGGAAATATTAACTTAATGATCAAACTTTAATAGGATGGCATTGTATATATGTAAGTAGAACAACAGATTATTGCAGGTGGAAAGGCCTAATTAATGTTAGGGGAAGATATTGAATAAAGGAAACACGGAGAGAGGGTTACTCAAAATCTAAAAGGGTATGAATAAGTCATGTGAAAATCTACTTTTTTGGAGAATGGAACACCCAGAAGCCATAGATTTGTTACTAGATAATTTTCAGTGCAAGGGATGGGATACCTTCAAATGAGTCATTGGCCAGGGAGCTCTTTGATGCCCCCAAAACATTACAGGCCACTGCCAAGGCTCTTGGTTTTCCACCAGGAATAGATGACAAGACCCTATTGCTGAAGAGTCCACACACTTGGGCTGAAGTTCACCAAGAAATCCTGCTGGAACTGAGATGAAAACCTCCTCTGTGTAGACCAGTTGACAGAAAGCTGCGTGCAATTCAATGGGAGAGAGAGAAATCACCAGTGAAGATACTCAATGTGGATACCGCAAGCCTTAAATTAAGCCAGCTAGTCCAAATGAGCCAACAGGTGCAATAGTGGCATGCCTAATATGAAGAAAACCAATCACTCTCTAATTGTGCTGGAGGCCTGTTCCATAGGAGGAAATACATTCCTGATACTGAAAACCTATGACAGGGGTAGCCATGAGCCCTAGGGGTGTACTATGCTCACCAAACTGCCTGGTAAGCACTTCTGTTAATGTTCATAACTATATATTAATGCTAACCCCACTTTTGGCTAGAGAAGCTTCTCTTTTCAGATGGCTGTGACCTTGAGATGACTCAGAAGGCACCATAGTTCTGAGAAGTGATAGAGGAGTGCTCAGAACAGAAACATCTCTATCACACTTTCCAAGGCTCAGGGTCCATTGTGGAGGAGGTAGCTGGAAGAATGTAAGAGCCAAGGGAAGGGTAGGACTTCTTACAACATGCTTTTCCAGACACAAAAAAAGGCCCGGACATCCCTGACCTCATGATACCTGACACTACCTACACATGACCATCATAATAGGAGGAAAAGATGATGACTTCAAAATAAAAGAGACACTGATTGAGAGGGGGAACTGGTATGATGGAGAGTGGAGCTGCAAAGGGGAAAGTGGGGAGACGGAAAGAATTACCATTTGTCTGTAATTATGGAAGTTGTCAATAAAAAATAAACTAAAACAAAAAAAATGGTTAAACTCTAATGAAAAGTGGGGTATTTATTTATTCTTTCTTCTCTTCCCACTTTTGTGCTTTGTGTGAGAGACAGCATTGTTTTCATCATCATCTGTTTATGAAGGAGAGGCATACATTATATATGGGAATTTTAAAAATAAAATGCACCACAGAACTTGTGCCAGACTGAAACTGAGGGAATAATAAATGTATTGTTTCTGAGTTAGAAATGTTTCATCCTCACAATTCACTTCATAATAATCAATAGATTACAATTCATGAACAATTCAGTAGCAATTGGGAAAAACAACTTTGATGATTGACAAAAATATGTTTCCTTCAAGAATCTTACCAGGGTAGGATTTTTCTTTTCTTGTAAAAATATAATTTTACACATCACTTAAATATATTTTATTTTAACATGATGCATATTGATTTTACGTATTCATATGGTACAATGTGATACTCAACACATGTTGGCAATGTGTAGATATGAGATCAGTGTAATTGGAATGTCTTTAGCATAGAACATGTCTTTTGGTTGAGGACGTTCAAAGTCATTTCTATTAGCTGTTTTGAAATATTCCATTAATTGTCATTATCAGTAGTTATCCTTCCCTGCAATAAAGTATGAGAAGCTTTTCTCTCTGCACACCTACATATGCACCATTAACCATCTTCTCTTCACTCCTTATTGCCACTTGAAAATAAATTTTTAAAGAAAGTTATCAAATTGGCCATGCATTATTGTGGGATAAAGATGCATAATGGGGTGCATTTATATGGAGGTAAGTATAAATTCTCTTGAAAATAAGTGACTTGTTTTTATTCTCTATTTTAACAGCATCTTATCTCTAGTGTTCTCACTTAACACTATTGTAAACAGAGGAGTCAATTCCAGTCTATTTACCATTTGTCTTGTCATGATATGCTTTCGCTTATGTGCCATTACCTCTCACTATACAATACAGACTAAGAGGATTTAATAGAATTTATTGGTGAGCACAAAACTCATGAACTCACCCAGCCCACTATGCTCCTAGGACTGATAGGAGCAGCAGATGTTTCAGTATCTATGCTGAAGTCAGCAGAAACAGACTGGAGAGGTGGCTCAGTGATTAAAAGTGCTTGCTTTCAAAGCCTAATTACCTGGGTTCGATTACCCATTGCCCACTTAAAGCCAGATATATAAAGTGGTACATGCATCTGCAGTTCATTTGTAGTGGCAATAGTTGCCTGGCATACCCATTCTATCTCTCTCCCCTCCCCAATTAAATATGAAAAGAAAGGCAGGCTACTTCTAGTAATAAATCACCTTCATAGAAGGCTTCTGAAATATAAATGTATCAAAGAAAAGTGTGATTAAACATTTCAAAATAAGGAACCTATTCCTGTCAGAGGTTTGAAAACAAACTGGGAGATGCTCTTCTTACCCACATAAGACTAATAGAGGAATTCACTTACTGAATAAATGCTCCTCTGAAAAACACAAGGCATGAGATATAGCAAAATAGCTCCTAATGATGCTGTGAGAGTTACTGTCCTACCAGTGGCCACCTTGTGAACATTCCCATGCAAATACATCTGTCTTTTTCAGACTAGCCTCAAATGCATGCAAGAGTTTATGACATAGAAAGATACAAATATTTATGAAGCTTTTACAATTTCCTTGTAACTTCTAGAACATACAAATTGTTGTTCAGCCTTTTTCCAACATGTAAAAGTGCAATCATTCTTTCTCTCTGTTCACCTTAACCGACAAAGTGATGTTTGCTTTGAACACTGCAAGTGTACTTTTTCCTAAGGATTATATTTTGGCACAACTATGCCAATTCAGGGGAACTCGGTCTCAGAACTGCTGAAAACACTATTTTAAGCTTTTTTTTTTTTCCAATTTTGTGCTATAAGGAAATGTAGGTGGCATTCAGCTCTCAGGGATATGAGAACTAAGCAAGTTTGTATGGTGATGTGTATATCATCTAAATAATGTGACTTATCTACAGCACTATTTTAATCAAGTTTAATTATGTATTTAACTGAAAAATAGTTTAAAAGGAAAACAAGCTTCAATGAACAATGAATTTTACTAATAAAATATATAGAATTTTATAGAAGATAAACTCATTTAAAAGTTTATATTTAAAAGCTATGGTGAAATTAAATTTGTGATTATAGACTAATTTGATATTTTAAAAAGAACCTATCAATTCTTTTCTTAAATGTTGAAGACTTTTTCCATTATGTATCTGTATTAATCTACATGTTTTATTAAAAATAATCATTTTGGCCTGGAGAGATGGCTGCCAATCAAGTTCCTGGGAGACTAATCCTGTAGCCATTTAACTTCACATGGTTTTGCTGTGGAGGTTGTCAGCAGCCCCAAAAAGGGAATGCTATGTTCACTTTCAATTTGAAAAAGAAATTCAAGTGAAGCCAATAATATGACAGGCATTTAAGAAGTGATCAGAGGAAGAGACATAGGAAATACAGGAAAGAGAGAAAGAAATACAATGAGAAAAAGCAATTAGTTTATCACATGTTTATTGTTTATTAGCTGTAGGTCTGCAACACTGGGGTATGTTTTCCATGATAATATAGTAAATCCTTAGAAAAACGCTCTAGGGCTAATGCTATTATTATCAGAATCATCCTCATTTTCAGATTGACAAATACAAAGTACAAATAATTTAATGACTTCTGTATCATTTCCTTTCTCACCACTGACAAAGTAGCTGTCCACAGTATGGTAATGGCACAGACGCAGACATGTAGAACAATGGTACAGAATAGAGAATCCAGGCAGCTACAGCCATCTGATTTTTCATGAAAATGCCAAAAATATTCATTGGAGAAAAGACAGCCCTTTCAACAAGTGATGCTGGGAAAAGTGGGTATCTATATGTAGAAGGTTGAAAATGGATCTTTGTCTTTCTCCATGCCCAAGAATCAAGTCCAAATGGATTAGGAACCTTAATATCAGACCTGAAAATCTGAAATTGATAGAGGAAAAGATAGGGGAAACCCTTCAACATATTGGCACAGGTAATGAATTTCTGAACATAACCCCAATTGCTCAGGAAATAAAACCACTAATCAACTACTGGGATCCCATAAAATTACAAAGCTTTTGTAGCACAAAGCACATGGTCAATAGAGCAAAGAGATAAACTACAGAATGGAAGAAAATCTTTGCTAGCTGTACATCTCACAGAGGATTAATATCCAGGATATAAGGAACTCAGAAAACAAAACAATAAGAAATCAAACAACCCAATTAAAAAATGGGCTATGAAACTAAATAGAGAGTTCTCAAAGGAAGAAATACGGATGGCATATAAACATCTAAAAAAGTGTTCTATATCATTGGCCATCAGGGAAATGCACTTAATGTTCATATTCAAATATTAATGCTACTCTCACTTTTGGTTAGAGAAGTTTCTCTTTTCAGATGGCAGTGACCACTGGGATGACCCAAAAGGCAATATAGTGCTGGGAAGAACTGATAGAGGAGAGTTCAGCACTGAAACATCTCTAACACACCCTCCAAGGCTCAAGGTCCATTGCAGCAGAGGTGGCAGAAAGAATGTGAGAGACAAAGGAAGGACAACCACTCCTTACATTGCAACTGCCCAGTCAGAAATTGGCGTCGATATCCATTACCTTGCAGTGTCTAGCAATACCCTCACAAGACACTCATAATGGGAGAAAAAGACAATGACATCAAAATAAAAGAGAGACTAATGGAAAGAGGTAGGGGATATAATGGAGAGTAGAGTTGTGAAGGGGAAAATGGGGGAGGGGCAGGAAATGTCACAGTTTATTGTCTATAAGTCTAGAAGTTGTCAATAAAAAAGTAAAATAAAAGAGAGGAACAGGCTTATCTTCAGGTTAAAGTTCTGAGGGAAACTTCATCATGCTGGGGAAAGCATGCCAGAAGAGGGAACTGGCATCAGGTCTTCACCCCAATATGGAGGAAGTAGAGATGAATGCTACATGATCAGCTAGCTTTCTTCTTATTATTGTCCCACATAGGGTTAAGGTGGGCACTTTTACTTCAACTACTCTAATCTACAAAGTTCTTCACAATTTAAGATACTTTTTTTTCCATAGTGATTCTAAATTTTGTCAAGTTGACACTGGAAATTAACTGTGACACTTGCTGACAGACACACAGCTGATGAAAGATAGGACTATACAATGACAAAAGAAGCTGTCTGTCCCTAGATACCATCTTTTTAAATGCCACCCTCTAAGTTTTAATGATATTGGTACAAGACTTTTTTTTTTTGCATTTGTAGCAGTATCAGCTTCAAGACAAAAATACTTTTTATGTAGCTGTTCTCTTTTGTCTCAAGTCTGATTTTCTAAAAATATTTAGGATTCCCAGTAAAATTTCTCTAAAATTAAATTCCATCCCTTTTAGCTATACCTAAGATATAGCACAGAATATTGAACTTTTATAATTATGAAGGACTCATTTCTCTAAAATAAAATCAGAATATGAGAAAATAAATATGATTTTAGTTGAAATGTTTCTATATACTTAACAGCAGTATTAAACTGCAAGGCAACTTGCTAGATGAGAAGACTCACAGAATCTGTTATACTTAGTGATAAGTCAATGTGACTGAAGAGTGAATGCCTTTTATCTCCAATTTTAAAAAACATTTATCACAAAATTAAGTTTGCTATGAATACTGCTCTGTTAATTAACATGCAATTATGGAGTCACCCCCATAAATCTTATATTCACTGTTTATAAATTTATAGATTTATTTAGTTCATTAAGGTATGAGAAGACAGCAGCACAATGAATACATGGGGACAAAGGTAATATAGTCAAGGCTTCACAGGTTTGACAGGTTGTTGGTACTCATTTGCATGAAGACAAGTTGTAGGTTTCTGTTAATATGTCATACAAAATTTTGGAAGATGTTAAAGGGATCAAATAAAATAAAGTCTCTCATGCACAGGAATTTAATACTGTTTTCATAGCAATTTTATGTCTTCATCTTGATTCTTTACAGTAACTTTTGCAGATTGGTTTACTCAGGAGTCAAACCCTAAAGTAACTGTGAGATATATTAATTACTGAATACTCTCATGGCTCTCAGGAGTAACACCTAGGGTCATTTTTTAATCAATTTATGTGTTACTAGTTTATGGAGAAATTCTTGTGAACTATGAACTGTATGTTGTCATGCTTATGCTAGTTAAGTACATAATAATTCTGACTAATTTTCCAATGAAAGTGCCTTGGTTCTCACTGAACATTTTCCTCATTTTGTGTTAAAGAACTGAATCACCTGCTCTCTTCAGTTTCCAGGAAACTCTGTGTGGGAATTGCCAAGGCCCTGCTCAGCACAGCCTAGGGCAGGGAAGGGTTATGCTTATGTGTAAAGATAAGTCTAATGAGAGGCTGTCCTCGGTTTAGAGGTCTGGTGCTTTCATCTTACAAATACATTCAGTTGCTTACTTGATAACCTTTCTGATACTAATATTAAAATCAACAATACATATTAATATTCTACTTAAAGGGAACCTTAACAAAAATTAATTTTTGTAATGGTCTTATAAGCTTGATTAGAGTACTCTTACTATCCAAAAGTTCAAAAGTAGAAACATTCTAGCTGATAATTACATGAAATTATTTCTCAAATCAACACCATGGTATGGAAAATCTTCATAATTTCTGTATTTTCTATGTGTAATTCCATCCCAAGGGAGGATGATGAGTAGATATGAGGGTCATGCACATCTAGCAGAATGTGGGATTAGCAGGGAGATATCTGTCTGTAGCCAAAAATTGTATTCACTTTCACTCAACAAAGTGACTGCATTATTTATTCAGAAAAATACACTATTTCTTTTGATAACATTATGGTCTATCAGAACCTTGAGGCCCTTCAATTTCTCAGAGAGAAACTGAAAGACAGTTATAAGTAGAAGTATCCTACCAATTACACCAGGAAAAGACATAGAAGTAGAGGACTGACATTAACATTACCCATGGCCTTAAAATCTCAGATCAATATTTTCAAGAAATGATTCATTTTCAGAAACAGAACTTATGATAGGTGCATATTCATCTTGTGTGAGAACATGATAAAAATAATAACTATTTCCACAAAATTATTTTGATTTTATAGCTTGCTTATAGTAATTTCATGGAATAATTCCTTCATGTTGTCCTGGAGGAAATAATTACACAATGTTTTCTTATAATGTTGATTAAAATTTCACAGTAACCTTAAAACTCAGATCTGAGTTTCTCTTAACTTTCATCTCCGTGAATGTCTCTTTGCAGGTGTACACATCTTTTCTATAATGTTGACATGAAATAGTCTAAACAATCTGTCTCCAAGCTCTAAGGCCAAATGAACATGTCCTATTAGCACTGGAGTTATAGTTACAGGCATCTGTGATGTTTTCCTTCCCTGCAAATAATATGTAATCTTATTTAGTTATGCACTGAATTTCTTCTTTGTGAAAGTGTATATTTCTATATTTTTCTGTGTTGTAAGAGGAAAACAAGGCTTAATATTATTGCTGGAGTAAGGCCACAAATCTAAGGACTTAGGAAAAGTTGGATAATTTTCATTCAATTTATAGAAGCACAAGAATATTTAAAATAGTATATGAGGCCCAGATACTGTGAGAAATTCAAATTTGTTTGGAAATAATAGGTTAGATATTTTTATTTATTCACATATGCATACATATATATTTTAGAAGAATTTCTGTGTTGTATAAAGTTATATAATTCACCACCATTTAATAATTTCCAAATTTTGTTTCTACAATTACATGAGATTTTTTACATGCATATGTGCATGTGTATGATGATATGCATACACTAGGCACAGAACCTACTTTAGTGTCTTCCTCAGGAACTCCATCCATTGACTATGAGATAGGGTCTCTCATTAGCATGAAGCTCACCCAGCAAGCTGACCTGGTTCACTAGTGAGCTTCAGGAATCTACCTGTGTATATTTCCCCAAAGCTGGTATTGCAAAATTGTGCTACCACATGTGGTGCTCATGTGGGTAATGGGGTTGAAATTTAGAACCTCATGCTTGTGAGGAACTTCCTTTCCTGAACTACCGCCCCAGAATCTATGTATCTGTATTATGATATTTTGTGTCCAAAGCATTTACATATAAGAACTTGTTTTCTTTGTAATACTTTTTAGAAATATTTGATATGGTAGTCTAAAAGAAATAGCCACAATTAAGTTATAAGAATCAAACTAGAAATATAAGGAGTATTTAGATATGCAAAGAACAATTTTAATAGGATTAAGGTTCAAAATATTTAATAAGTTTGACTTTAAAGGTGACTTTTAAATTTCTAGTAATCACAAAAAGTGTGAGAAATGTGATTAATTACAAAAAACATTATGCAACTGACAAATATTACTAGTTCTGTTTGAGAAGCAAAGTTTTGCTTAATTTTTTATACATGCATATATATATATATACATATATATATTAGAGTAATGGGAGTAACAGAAAATATCCTCAGTAACTCAGTAAATATAATTTTTGGGTTTTTTTGAAAAAAATACAAAAATTGATTTCATTTAATTTTTAGTCACTGGTGCCACTATTCAAGTATTTATTCATTCTATGATTATGTATCAAGGCTATTAAAGTAGTTCTTTTGCCTCACTCATAAATAATGTAAATGATTAAAGGACTAGAGACAGTCATTTCAACTAGTCAGTGAAAGGATCCCTGATGACAGATGTGTTAGCAGGTGAAATCAAAAGCCAATCCTCTCTTTATGAAAAATATTCAGAAATATTTCCTTATTTTGGATTGGCATGTAGATCATTCACCAGACCAATCTGACATAAAGGTAGCCACTTCAGCCCTTACTGCTCAGAGAATAGAATTTACATTGTGGAAAGGATGAAAACACACATTCATAATATTTATGTACTGTAAGTACCTCATAAATAATTTCCTTTTAGGTGGGACTAGCAAATATTACCCAATATTAAACTATACTAAAATCTCTAAAGTTCACTTTTTCATGTGTTATATTGGTTGGGATCTGGTCTATGAAATAGCTATAGAAACTATAAAAAAAGCTAGGTAAGTAGGAAAATGGAAGTTACTAAAAAAAGACCCATATAAAATATAAAGGAGGACAACCGGGTAAGATGGTGGAATAGGAGCCATGGCAAACCAGCCTAGGGAAGGATTTAAGCAAAACCCCAGCAAAATCCACTCTTCTTCTGAAAGTAAAGGAGTTTAGGTTATTCATAGACACAGCAGAGAAGCCAGAGAGACCAAGATCCAGAAGAAAGGAGGAAAAGAGCCAGAGTCCCACTGAGGCACTTGTGGCCCTATCGGAGCAATCTGTGCACCTACCTGGCTCTGGCCCACCAGGTGTGCCAACTGGCGGCAGCAACGGAGACCAAACAAGGGGATTATTCAACTTCATCAACCTCCTTGCAAAGGTAAGAGGTCTGAAGGAAACACAGCTGAGATAAACTAAACAGCTACAGGTGGAACAGCATGAGCAACTGCAGAAGTCTGAACTCTCCCATCCCTGACCATCAGAACTATGAACCTCATGCATTCAGCCCCGAGTGGCAGTGAAGCCAGCACAGCTGATCAGAGCTTCAGCTACACAGCACAGCACCAAAGGATCAAGGTGGGCACTCAAAATTGGTGAGATTGGAAGTCACCCCAAAAGGTAATGAGGCCGACTGACAAAAAAAAAAAAAAAAAAAAAAAAAAAGTACATACACCTGTATTGGAAGAGCTAATCTCTCTTTCCTTGTCAGGGAAGTTATGGATTATATTTTCTTGGTTGGCTTTACAATTTTCAAATAACCTGTATTTACGGGTTGAGTATTGTTGCATTTGATGCTTTCATATTTATAGGGCCTTTGTGTTTTGCTTCTGTCATTACTGTGGACAGGGTCTTATACAGATCCAGGTTGACCTGGAAACCAATTCAGAACAGAAATCTCTACCTCCCAGCTGATGATATTAAAGGTATAGAACAACACACACCCTTAGGGATTTTGGCTTTATAAGAGCATCTGTTTGTTTTAATCCCCACAATTGCATACTTTGTGCTTTTTTTTTTATTGATTGTGTATGGTGTTTGGTTGACGTTTAGAATTTGCCAGTAAATTATTCCACCCAGTCCACTAGAATACTTTCTTAGCAAGGAAACTCAACACCTAGGATTACTTCTGCTGCTTGATAAGTGTACAAGAGCTACACCTGGCACCTTGAACTCATATTCTGAGGGTAAATAGAGGTGGATTACCATGTCTGGGAACACTGCAGATAAGGAGAAAACCCAAGCATCAAATCAATTCAGGATGCAAAAGTTGCTGCATTATAATACAAGAAACTCAAAGAATCAAGACAATACAGTCCCACCAAAAATTATATGTATCAGAAATGATCACCAGTGAGACTGTTTTAGTCTCATTGAAATGCCTGACAAAGATTTCAAGAAAATGATGGTATCTATGCTCAAAGACATAAGAGAAGAAATGAAGGGAATCAAAGGAGAAACCAAAGGAATTAAAGCAGAAAACAAACTTCTGAAAGAGAATACATGAAACCATCTTAATGAAATAAGAAGGTCATTACAAGACATATGTAAGAAAATAGAAATACCAGAGAAAAGCCATGCTGAAATCCTAGCTCTGAAGAATACAGTCAGTGAAATAATAATAATAATAATAATAATAATAATAACTCTGTGGAAAGTCTCACCAGTAAAATGGATGAAGGAGAGAACAGAATATCTAAACTAGAAGACCAGGTGGCACTCTAATACCGTCCAACAAAGAGAAAGAAAGCTAAGAGGAAAGTAGGAATGGGAATTTCAAGATATCTGGGACACTATGAAAATGAGTATGAATTCAGAAAAGGAATAAGAATTCAGGGTGTAATAGAAGGAAAAGAATTTCAATCCAGAGGCTTAGTAGGTGTTTTCAACAAAATCATAGAATAAAAATTTCCCTAAATTGGGAAATAAATGCCAATGCAGACACATGACGGTTTTAGAACACCAAACAGACAAAATCTGGAAAGAACCTCTACTTGCCATGTTACAATTAAACAATTAAACACGGAAACCAAAGAAAATATGTTGGAAGCACTTAGAAAGAAGCAAATCTCTTACAAAAGCAAGCTCATCAGAATAACTGCAGAGTACTCAACACAAACTTTAAAAGCCAAAAGGGCTTAGAATGATGTATTCTAAGTTCCAAATGATAACAACTGCCAACCAACATTAATTTATCCTGCAAATCTATCTATCCAAATTGATGGAGAAATAAAAATATTCCACAACCAAAAAAAGGCTAAAGGAACATATGACAAATAAACCAGCTCTACAGAAAATACTTGAAGGTATTCTTAATGCTGAAGAGAAAGCAAAACACACACATGAGGAAATAGGCTAAAATGATACACACCCAAATAACAGTTAAAACAAATGAGTAAAAAGAAAACAGGAAACACTACAAAATAAGAAGGATGGTGAGAATAAATGCACACCTTTCAATACTAACACTTAATATTAATGGACTCAATGCACCAACTAAAAGATGCAGGCTGGCAGACCGGATTAAAATGGACTCAATGCACCAACTAAAAGATGCAGGCTGGCAGACCGGATTAAAAGGAAGAATCCAGCTGTTTATAGTCTCCAGGAAACTCATCTCTCAATAACAGATAGACAGTGTGTTAGAGTAAAAGGATGGAAAATGGTATCTCAAGCAAATGGGTCTAGGAAACAAGCAGGGGTTGCGGTCCTAATATCTGACAGGATAGACTTCAAACCAACATTAGCGAGGAAAGATAAAGAAGATCACTTTATACTGATTAAAGGAACACTCCAACAGGAGGAAATTACAATTGTAAATATTTATGCACTTAACATGGGGGCTCCCAGCTTCATCAAACAAACACTATTAGACTTAAGGTCACAGATAAAATCACCCACAATTGTAGTGGGTGACTTCAATACCCCACTCTCATCAATTGACAGGTCATCCTGGAAAAAAAAAAATAGAGAGACAGCTGAATTAAATTATGTCATGGAAAAATGGACCTAACAGATATCTACAAAATATTCCATCCAAATGCTGTAGAATATACATTTTTCTCAACAGCACATGGAACATTCTCTAAAATAGACCATATATTATGACAAAAATCAAATCTCAACAATTACTGGAAAATTGAAATAATCCCTTGTACTCTATCTGACCACAAATCAGCAGAAAGAAAAGCTACAGAGCATACATAAATTCATCGAGACTAAACAGTACACTATTGAACAATCAATGGGTCATTGAAGAAATAAAAAAGAAAATAAAAAAATCATAGAATCGGGGCTGGAGAGATGGCTTAATGGTTAAGCACTTGCCTGAGAAGCCTAAGGACCCCGATTCAAGGCTCAATTCTCCAGGACCCACGTTAGCCAGATGCACAAGGGGGCGCACACATTTGGAGTTCATTTGCAGTGGCTGGAAGCCCTGGCATGCCCATTCTCTCTCTCTATCTGCCTCTTTCTCTCTCTGTTACTCTCAAATAAATAAATAAAAATGAACAAAAAAAATTAAAAAAGAAGTGACTTCACAGTCATTAAAAAAAATCATAGAATCGAATGACGATGATAATACAACATACCAAAACCTTTGGGACACAATGAAGGCAGTCCTAAGAGGGAAATTTGTAGCTGTAAATGCCTTTGTTAAGAAATTAGAGAGTTCACAAATAAACAATTTAATATTTCACTTTACCGCCTTGGAAAAAGAAGAACAAGGGAAACCGAATATCAGTAGAGAAGATGAAATAATAAACATTAGGGCAGAAGTTAATGAAATAGATAAAAAAAAAAATCCAAAGAATCGATGAAACAAAGAGTTCTTTGGAAGGATAAACAAGATGGATAAACCCTTAGCAAATTTGACCAGAAGTAAGAGAGAAGAGACAAAAATTAATAAAATTAGTGAGGAAAAAGGCACCATTACAACAGATACTAAAGAAATTCTTCAGACAATTATAAATATATACTTTAAGAATATATATATGTCTCTAAGATTGAAAATCAGAAAAAATGGATGATTTCCTCAATTCATATGACCTACCAAATTAAATCAAGATAAGATAAACCATTTAAATAGACCTACAACAAGTAGAGATCCATGTAGTCATAAAAAGTCTCCCAACTAAAATAGTCTAGGCCCAGATGGTTTCACTGGTCAATTGTACCTTCACGGAAGAACTAACACCAATCCTTCTCAAACTTTTCCATAAAATAGAAAAGGAAGGAATTTTACTGCACTCCTTCTATGAAGACACCATCACCCTCATACCAAAACCACTTTTATTTAATATAGTACCAGAAGTCTTAGCTATAGCAATAAGGCAAGAGACATTCATAAAAGGGATACAAATTGGAAAGGAAGTGATCAAATTATCACTATTTGCAGATGACATGATTTTATACATAAAAGACCCTAAAAACTCTACCAGCAAACTGTTAGAGCTGGTAAAAACTTTTAGAAACATAGCAGAATAGAAAATAAATACAAAGAAATCAGTAGCTTTCCTATATATCAACAAAAAACATGGGAAGGATGAAATCAGGAAATTTCTCCCATTCACAATATCCTAAAAAAATAAAATAAAATAAAAATAAAGTACCTTGCAATAAACTTAACTAAGGAACTGATGGACCTTACAATGAGAAATTTAAAACATTCAAGCAAGAAACTGCAGAAGACACAAGGAAATGGAAAGACATCCTTGTTCTTGGATTGGAAGAATCAATATTGTGAAAATATCAATAGTACCAAAAGCAATCTACATATTTACCACAATCCCCATTAAAATTCCAATGGCATTCCTCACAGAAATAGAAAAAAATCCTAAAATTCAAATGATGTTGAGCAACAAAAATAAGGCTGGTGGTATCACCACACCCGATTTTAAGCTATATTACAAAGCCATGGTAACAAAAACAGCATGATGTTGGCACAAAGACAGACATGTAGATCAATAGAACAGAATAAAGGATACAGATGTTAATCCAGGCAGCCAAAGTCATTTGATTTTTTACAAAAATGCTAAAACTATTCATTGGAGAAAAGATATCCTCTTCAACAAGTGGTGCTGGGAAAACTGGATATCTAAGTTTAGAAAAATGAAAATAGATCATTGTCTTTCTCCATGCACAGGAATCAAATGCAAGTGGATCAGGGACCTTAATATCAGACCTGAAACTCTGAAATTGTTACAAGAAAAGGTAGGGGAAACCCTTCAACATATTGGCATAGGTAATGACTTTCTGAATATAAACCCGATTGCTCAGGAAATAAAACCACTAATCAACTACTGGGATCTCATTAAATTACAAAGCTTTTGTACAGTAAAGCACACTGTCAATAGAGAAAAGACACAACCCATAGAATGGGAAAAAAATCTTTGCCAGCGACATATCTGACAGAGAATTGATATCCATAATATACAAAGAACTCAGAAAACAAAACAATAAGAAATAAAACAACCCACTTTAAAATGGGCTATGGAACTAAATAGAAATTTCTCAAAATAAGAAATACAGATGGTATATGAACATCTAAAAACATGTTCGACATCATTAGCCATCAGGGAAATGGAAATTAAAAAAATACCTTGAGCTTCCATCTCTCTCCTGTCAGAATGGCTACCATCAAGAAAACAACTGACAATAAATGTTGTCGAGGATCCAATAAAAGGGGAACATTTCTACGCTGTTGGTGAGAATGTAATCTTTTACAGCCCTTATGGAAATCAGTGTGGAGGTTCTTGAGACAGCTAAAAATAGATTACCCATATGATCCAGCTATAGAACTCCTAGGCATATAGCCTAATGACTCTTCTGACTGCCATAGAGATACTTGCACAACCATTTTTATTGCTGTGCTATTTAAAATAGCATGGAAATGGAACCAACCTACATGTCCATCCATAGATTAATGGATAATAAATTGTGGTACATTTACATAATGCATTCTATTCAGCAGTAAAGAAAAATGAAATTGGGCTGGGTAAATGGCTTACCAGTTAATCCATTTGCTTGCAAAGCCTAAGGACCCCAGTTTGATTCCCCAAGACTCACATAAGCCATATGCACAAGGGGCACATTTGTCTGGAGTTTGTTTGTAGTGGCTATAGGCCCTGGTATTCCCATTCTTTCTCTATCTCTCAAATAAATAAATAAAATATTTTTAAAAAGAAAATGAAATTATAAAATTTTACAGAGAAATGGGTAGATCTAGAAAGGATTTTACTAAGTGAGGTAACTCAGGCCCAGAAAGCCAAACATAGCATGTTCTGTTTCATATGTAGCTCCTAGCTACAAATGTATAGACTTGTGTGTGAGCCAGAACCAAAAATCAGTAGCAAAGGCCCATAAGCTACAAAAAGGCTATAGGTCTTATATGTTATTGTAAATATGTAAGTAGAAGAACAGATTACAGGGAGGGGAAAGGCTTAAGCAAGTTCAGGGGACGAGATTGTGTAAAAGAAGGGGGGAGAGTCAATCAAAATTCACAATATTCTGAATGAGACATATGAAAATCTACTTTCTTAAATAATGGCATATCCAAAGGCCATAGATTGTTACTAGAAAATTTTTAGTGCCAGGGATGAGATACTTTCCAGTGAGTTGTTGGCCAGGGAGGTCCCTGTTGCCTCCAAAACATTATAGGCTATTGCCAAGGCCTTTTGTTTCCTGTGAGAAAGAGATGGTAAGACCCTATTGCTGAAGACTTCCCATGCCTGTGAGGAAAAGTTGCTGAGTGATCAAGCTGGTGCTGTGCAGAAAACCTTCTCCCTGTAGCCCAGCCAACTGAAAGCTGGAAAAAGCTGCACTGTATGCAGTCTTATGGGAGACAGAAGTCATCAGGAGTGAAAAGCGTGGACACGGGCAACCTCAAGTTTGGCCAGACAGGCCAAATGACTGAATGAGTGCAATAGTGACATGTCTGACCTGGAGGAAACCAACTGCTCTCTAATTGGACTGAAAGTTCTCTCTATGGGAGGGAATACATGCCTGGTACTGAAAACCTAATTAAAAGCCTATGCCAGGGGAGGTCATGAGCCTTAGTGATATAAAGCCTGCTCTTGTCTGGATAAATGCATATATTACTCTCACCATTTTGCCCTGAAAGCACTACATTTAATGTTCATATTCATATATTAAGGCTACTCTCACTTCTAGTTAGAGAAGCTTCTCTTTTCAGATGGTCATGACCACTGAGATATCCCAAAGGCAACACATCACTGAGAAGAAGGGATGGAGTAGTGTCGAGCACTGAAACATCTCACACCCTCCAAGGCTCAGAGTTCATTGCAGAAGAGGTGGCGGAAAGAATGTAAGAGCCAAAGGAAGGGTACCACGCCTTACATGCAACCCTTGGGAGAGAAGTTGGCCTTGATATCCAAGACCTCACAGTACCTAATGACACCTACACAAGGAAAAAAATACATAAAAATATATAAAATATATAAAAGAATCAGTTCAACAGGCTTGAATGTTAATTATTTGATTAAATAATTTTTGAATCAATTAAATTGCATTTTAAAAGTTACTTTCAATGCATCTACAAAAATGTTTTATAGCACTCTCATGACTATTCTGTAGAAATGAATCAAGTGGCTTTTCCTTGGAGAGGCACATATTTACAGACTACAGGTTTTTGTTTCAATTCTGTAGGGAAAATACCTTGAATTCTCTAGAAATGCTCACTTCTAAGTCACCAAATGCCATAAAAATGTCAAAACTATCCATCAAAGGGCTAGAATCTAATTCTTTAGACCTAGAGAAAATTGTAGCTATTTAGAGACTACCACTTATACCAGAACTTCTACATCTAGGAAACATTTGAAAATGGTGTCAGGAACTGCTTAGCTTTTATGGGTCCATTTAAATAATTGTGCCTGAGTAAAACCATTAAAAATCCATGCAAGATGCAGTGCAATGTTACATATTCCTTTGAGAGAGGCCGTGCTACATCACTGTGACTCAGCTCTGTGTGGTGCATTCCACAGGCAGCACTCCACCAGGCTAACTAGTGCCAAGTTGTTTAATGTGGATTGCATTATCAGAGCTGATGCAAACAGAAGAAAAGCTAACATGCAAGAAGAAAACAGCACACACAAATACTGTCATCTTTTGTGGAGTGAAGCATAATTTGTACATTAAAAAGAAGGCAAATCAAACAGAATTAAGCTCAGTAAGATGGACCCAGCTGAAACATTATATTACACACAAAGCAAGAACACTACATTTTTCCCAACTAAGTAATGATGCAAGAGGAGCTACAAACAGTTTCATCAGCACTGAAGAACGATGCCATGTTATACCTTGCAAACTTTAGACCAGTACTATAGTCAAAAACTATTTCTAGATCCAAGATGGTCTCTAGTTCACAACAGCTAAGACAGGCAGTCAATAAATCAACAAATGCAAAAGCAAGCACTTGGTTCTTTATGAACTATTTCCATGTGACTAGAAGTAATTTTTGTATTTACCAGGAAAGATCATCAGAGACTATCAATGATAATGCAAAATGCACGGATCATTCATCACCCACCATTTGCTCCAAGATTAGATACTGAACATGTCACTCACTGGGTAAAATCTGGGAAAGGATTGGTGAAAGTTTCATCACTCACTATCTTTCCTTTGTATATATGTAGGTAATGACAGAGATTACTTACAATTAAGAACATGAGATAGAAATTAGCAAGGACCCAAACACAACTCCCCCCTCACCTGACTAAAAGTGGAATTGCCTGTTTTCCCTTAATTCATTTTCCAATAAAGAAGTCCTCAGCAGGCTTCTCTTTGCTGAAGGTCAGAAATATCAAGAGAAGTGTCTATTTTTTCTTATATCTTTTATTCCCAAAAATAACTTCCTTTTTCCTAGAAACCAGATGTAAGAATGTAACTAAGACTGCAAGGTCACTTTGCATGGGGAATGAACTGACCAACATATTACACTATACAATAAAGTATTATTCATACAAAAAAACTGATCCAAGTCACCATGCAGATTACTGGTTATGATCCTTCCCAATTTGTTTTCTTTAATTTCCCTCCTAAAACACCCAATTCTAGGGACCATCTTCTCTTAAGATTTATAATAAAATATTTCTAAACCTCACCCTCTGTTGCCCATAGATTTATTTGCTGAATTCATGAGGCAAGAAAGATCCTGGAGGTTAATGACTCATTAGAGGTTTGTGTGACAGTGGGCATCTGACACCCTAACTCCTGAGTTAAAAAGCTAACCTAGAGTCCAGAATAGTTCCACCACTCTCAGACACCACAAATTCCCATATCGTTATAATAGTTGCCATGAAGATATAGTAAATAACATTTATTAGGATTACTAAACCTACAATAAGTACATAGTAAGTACTAAGGTTCATTTATAAACATTCATATATGTATACAATAATACATTCTTTTAAGTAAAATAAATAGTAAGCAATAGGATTACTTTGACAGTTAAGTAAGTCTGCCCATTAGACTTAGTATTTTAAAAGAATTACTTGGTCAATCTTTAAATTTAGTCTACCTATATGTAAACACTCAAAAACTGTTTTGTGCTACTTGATAAATTGTGCTTTATCATATAGTTTCATTTTCTAAATATATGAAAAAATGACTGCTAAGCAATAGCAATATAATTAAAGCATTTTATCTTAAATTGAATTTTCTTTTGATTAAAAATCATAGAAAGCAATAATTACTTTGAATATAATAACTTTTAAAATGAAAAAAGATTCATTTTACATGAACCTTAAAAGCATATTTATAAAGACATTAAGAAATCTTAATGTTCAATTTATATCACTGAACAATTAACAAACTATTACATTAGGCCTTCTATCCTCAAGTTTCAGTAAGGAAGCCTTCTGATTAAGTTATACTCACAGATATTCTGAGTTTCCTCATCATCAGTCCATGAGATCCACTCAGTGTAAAGGAACCCATATCTGGAACTGGGAACCAGGTCAGAATCCTATGGAGACAAAGATTTTATTCTCCAATGTCAAGGTCCCACTAATCTTTGGCTAAAAGAGGGACAGCATCCATCAAATTCTCCCTAAGTTAATAAAGCTTATCCCATTAAACCTGTGCCAACGTTGCTGGAGAATCTGCCTTTCTATTTCAGACAGTAGCACAACCCAAAGAAATAAACTACCCATCACACTTCAGCCAAGTCCCAGCTGAAACCACAGAGAATTGGGGAGATAAACAAGAATGCAGCTTACATGATGAACCTGATAATCAGTGCAAGGGTGAAGGAGAGAGACACTCAAAACCAACAAAAGCAGAGACCCAGAGGGTCCTAAGAGGTCAAAAACCCAAAATGGCTCAGGGAATTTTGTGGGAGAAGCAGTGGAAAGATTGTTACAGACACAAGTTGGGACATCATGCCCAGAGGCACTGCCTCTCCCCAATAACTGACTGGAGCTCCTACAATGCATAACCTCCAAGCCCAGAGGGAAAACATGCGACCCCACTGGAAAGGGTCTCCAGCAGAAGGGGCAGGAATGAGGGAAAGGATGGTACCAACACATGATTTATCCACACTAAGTATGTCTGTATTTAATAAAAAAGAAATGCAAAATTAAAATCACCATTTAATGGGCTGGAGAGATGGCTTAGCAGTTACGTGCTTGCCTGTGAAGCCTAAGTAACCTGATTGAAGGCTCGATTACCCAGGACCCACGTTAGCCAGATGCACAAGGTGGTGCATGCATCTGGAGTTCATTTGCAGTGGCTGGAGGCCCTAGCATGTCCATTCTCTCTCTCTCTCTCTCTCTCTCTTCTCTCTCTCTCTCTCATTCTCTCTCTGTCTGTTGTTCTCAAATAAATAAAAATAAACAAAAAAATTCAAATCACCATTTAGTACAGTGATAACAAAATAATTTATTGCCCAATAATAAATCTCAAATCATAAACTAACTCATGGCTCATGAGTTATAAATATGGCAAGAATAAAGATAGCATGCCTTCTATATGTGTTAATGCAGAAACATTTCCAAAGAATTTATAGAAATATGACTTCAAAAAGAAAACACTTATTAGCTTACAACATGAAAATTACTTTGCCTATTGCTCCATAACATCATTGTGGTTGAAGTGACCTAAAAGGATAAAAGTGGATATTGTGCATTTTTTCATTGTTTTGCAAGAAAAAAAAAATTCCAGAAGATTAAATAAATAATGAGATTCTCTGGTGAGGAAAGAAGGCCTGAAAATAAGACATAAAATCTTTAATGTTGAGATGGCAGAATAAATGATACACCAAAGAAACTGGGGCCAAGAGTAGATATGATCACACACAACACACTCTTCCACCAAAAAAAAAAAAAAAAAGTGAAACAGTGTGGGGGATTATAAACAGAAGAGCTACACATCAAAGAAGCCTGAATGGAGCAAAAGCTTTCAACAACCACACAACCAGCAAGGTTTGGCTACAGCTGTCACTGGTGCAGGAAAGTGCTTCTACTGGGCCAGTCCTGCCTGAGCAGTGGTCTGCTCTTATTATGTCTGAATTAGGCACATAATCATGTGATCTAGGTGGATCCTGCCTGGTCACTGACTTGGTCAAGGCTCCTATGGCCTTATCTGAATCACTAGGAAGTGACATACACAAGGAAGAACCTGCTCAGACTCAAATGCACCCAGCCCAAGCTTGTGGATATACCGCCATTGACTCCCAACTCAATTAAAGCTGACTAGAGCAATCAACACAAATTCCCTAAGAGTTACTACTAATACATTCTTAGAAAAATAAGATACTACCTTACATGGCCAAATTACAACGTAAAACAAATAATGCAAGACACCAAGCCAAGAGATCCCCACCAAGAATGTATAGTCCCAGGGCTAGAGAGATGGCTTAGCGGTTAAGCGCTTGCCTGTGAAGCCTAAGGACCCTGGTTTGAGGCTCAATTCCCCAGGACCCAAGTTGGCCAGATGCACAAGTGGGCGCATCTAGAGTTTGTTTGCAGAGGCTGGAGGCCCTAAGTGCACCCATTCTCTCTCTTTCTCTCTCTGCCTCTTTCTCTCTCTGTCTGTCACTCTCAAATAAATAAATAAAAATAAACAAAAAAAAATTAAAAAAAAGAATGTATAGTCCTATAATGCAAATCTCCAACAGATACCTAGAGGAAACTTCAGTCATAGAATCCCAAAATGAAACTATAATAAGCATAGTGAACAAATTTAACGAGGCCATAAACCAATGGCTTGGTGAAATAGAAAAGAACAGACAGAATAGCACACAAAAGAATTTAAAGTGTGGATGAAGAAGAAAATCAAAGACAAAAATTCAGAAATAAACTGAAAGCATAGCTGAAGGAAATGAACCTAAATCATCATAAATAATTTAATACACAACTCAATAAAATTGAAGAGAATAAGAGGGAACTTAAGAGAATAAAAAGGAACTAAATAAATGAAATGGAGGAGAATCAAGAGAAAAATGAACTCAATGTCAATGGGAATAAACTCCATGATGATATAACCAAATGCAGGAATGATGTCCAAGAAACAAGAAAGTCTAATCAAGAAATGAAATTGGAATTCAACACATAGATAGAGATTCTGAAGAAAAACACAATGCAAAACAAAAATTAAATAACTCATATAAAGACTCTCAGGAAATCCTCACCAACAGAATAGATTATGTAAAGAACAGAGTAACTGAATGTGAAAACAAGACAGATAGAGGAAATAGACTGACAGTCCAAAAACAATGACAAGTTAAAAACAAACAAACATGTGAATAGAATATGAGTGAAATGTCATACACCTTAAAAAGACCAAATATTCAGAACATGGGCATACAAGAAGGGGAAGAACTACAGATCAATATATTGAAAACATCTTCAACAAAATTGTAAAAGAAAATTTCCCTAGCATTACAAAAGAGAGGACCATGAAAGTACAAGAGATACATAAAACACTAAACAGACAGGACCAGAGATGAAATTACCCCGTCATAATCTAGTTAAAATTATCAACACTGAAAACAAATAAAAAGTGCTAAAAGCTGCAAGAAAAAAAAAAAAAAAGGTATGATGGGGTGGCTCTCTCCTTAGGATCTACATGTATCTGAAAAAGAGAAGCAGATTCTCCAACGGAGAGTAAGTTAGCACCAGGACAAATGAGATAACCCTTACTTTTTTTTTTTTTTTAATAGAGAATTTAATAGGTGTAGGCCCTCTTGTAGCCCACAATTGATGGTAGTTTGATATTGGAGAGTGGGTTTACGTTTGGATCTGGTTCTGACTTGTTTCCCAGCTCCAGCTATGGGTCCCATACCAGTGAGGGGATCAGTTAGCCCAATTGAGAGCAGTTGGTTCCCCACCATGGTCGTGTGCCACCACTGCACTTGTGTGGGCATCACAACAATTAACTCTTAATTTTTTTTCACTGGAAACACTGAAATACATAAAGGCTTGTAATGGTGTAGTTCAAATTTGAAAAGATCATGGCTGTCATGCCAAACTACAAACAAAACAAAATTACAACTCATAATACAAGACAAAAGAAATTTTTCCATGATAAAAGCCAGCTTTATGATTTTATGAACACTAATTCATTCCTACAGAGAATACTATATAAAATGCACCACACTGAATCTACTCAACATGGTTCAGGAAGGAGAAATGTAGTAATCAAATATATAACATATATGAAAACATATAAGGATCAATAAAACACTCAAACTCCACAAAGGCTTCAACCGGACAGGGATTTATTTGCACCTCACAGATATAATTCTGAGCATCAATGGATTCAACTCCCCAATCCAAAGATATAATTTAAAACTCTCACTCAGAAAAATAGACCCATCTACTTGCTGTTTATAGGTTATAGGAAACATACTATAAGCAATAGATTACTCACATAGGAGAAATTTTTACCAACTGCACCACTGACAGAAGCCAAATATCAAGAATCTACAAATAAAAACAACACCAACAAAAACTAAACAGTAAAAATAAAATAACCCACTTACAAAATGGAGCAGAGAAGTGAATAGGGTGTTCTCTGAGGAAGGATTACAAATGGCTAACACACACTTCAGAAAATGTTCAGCATCCCTAACCATTAAGGAAATGCAAATTAAAACAACCATGAGATTTTGCCTTACTTCAGTAAGTATGACATCATTAGTGGTCCCGGCTTTGCCAGTCCGTGGCACACAACAAATGTTGGTGAGGATGTGGGGAAAGAGGAACCCTTATCCACTGTTGGTGGGAATGTAAACTTGTACAACCATGATGGAAATCAATTTGGAGATTCCTGAAAAGGATAAATATAGAGGTACTAACAGACTCAGTTATTCCTTTACTGAGAATTTATCCTAAATGTCCCATGCTTCACTACAAAGATATTTGTTGAGCCATGTTTACAGCTTCTCAATTCAGTATAGCTAAGAACTGGAATGAACCCAGGTGCCCATCATTGAATAAATGGATAAAGAAGTTGTGCTACACTTACACAATGAAATTCTACTCAACAGTAAGAAAAAAAAAAAAATGATACCATGAGATCTGTAGAAAAAATAGACATGGAACAGATCTCACTCTGTGAACTCATGTAATCACAGAAAGACAAATACCACATGCTCTCACTATTTTGTAGTTCCTAACCTGGGTGAGCTTGAGTTGCTCACATACCTGATAAGCAACTCAAGGCCCAGACAACAGGGATGGAAAGGCTTGTGGGAGGGAAAGAGGGAGAACAAACACATAACTAAATCTAAAATAAGGTGCTACCATAGAAAACTTTATCTTTGGAGATAGACTAAAAGATATAACTCTCAACAGTAGTGAGAGGGGATCACATGCAAAGAAGGGCCCTAGAAACGGTGGGATGAAGCCTAACATTATATTCTTCTTCTTCTTCTTCTTCTTTTTTTTTAATAAATTCTGACCTGTACCTCTCAGAACCAGAAATTAGTTTCTACATACAATGAGCTGTTGATGGGATAAACCTACAAGGTCCCCCAAACAGGACAGGCTTCTTTCAAAGCACTCGATTACCCACGTGAGGCAACAGGTAAGACCCTATTGCCAAAGACACCAAATGCTGCCAACACAAAACATGCAGAGACCTAGCTGGAATCCAGAAGATAGTCTCCAGACAGTTAGCCCATCTAGCACTGGAAAGTGCTAGATGAGCTACTTAGGGAAAGTGGCCTACATTGGTTCAGCAACTAGAGATCTAAGCTACTCAGAAGCAAAAATGCTGACAGGATGTACACACCAGTGCAATAGTGGCACACAGCCATGGTGGGCAACAAATAACTTTCTGATTGACCAAGAAGTCTGCCCAGTGTAAAGTAGCCCATACCAGGAATTGGGAATCAGATCAGAATCGCATGGAGACAAAGATCATGCTCCCCAGTGTCAAGCTTTCAGTAGTCTTTGGCTAAAGAAGGTGTTACCTATATCCAAACTTCCCTAAATTAATAGTGTTTATCTCATTTAAACTATGCTAGCTTTACTCTCCATTAGAGAATATGTTCTTCTTTGTTCAGAAGTTAGTGAGACTGAAACAGATAAACTACCACTAATACTTCAGCCAAACCACAGATGGAAACACAGAGGTACTGGGGAAAAGAACATGAGTGCCGCTTCCATGGTGAACTCAATAATCAGCACCAGGGTGAATGAGGCAGCCCCTGAAGATGCTTAACACATACCTAAGCACAGATCCAGAGGCTCATAAGAGCTCTTCACTGAAATAGAGTTAAAAATCACTCACAATGGCTCAGGGAATTTGGGGGAAGTGCTGGCAGAAAGATTTTAAGAACTATAGGTTGAAACATCATTGTAAGAGCTATAGGTTGAGACATCATGCCCAGAGGCATTCACTTCTACCCAAAACATCTGCTGCAACCACAATGCATAACCAACAACCACATGGGGAATGCCTGCAGCCCCAGTGAAGAGGGTCCCCAGTGGAATGGGAACAGGGACAAGGGAAAAGAGGGTACCAATACATGATGTATCCATACAAAATATGTTGTTAATAATAATAATAATAAATTTAAAAGAAAACTATACT
Organism: Dipus sagitta; assembly: GCA_036346955.1. Classification (NCBI taxonomy): domain Eukaryota; kingdom Metazoa; phylum Chordata; class Mammalia; order Rodentia; family Dipodidae; genus Dipus; species Dipus sagitta. Next base: position 85,090,262 of record CM070771.1, on the reverse strand, counting down.
TGACCAAACTTAAAAACCTAGAAGAAATGGCTGGATTCCTTGATTCATACTACCTACCAAAGCTAAAGCAAGAAGAGATAAATTATGTGAATAGAGCTATCTGGTAGTTTTAATGTGCATGCAAACCCTCCTTAGCCTGAGGAATTTTTGACTAAGTCTGCAACCTGAGGCTCCAGCAGCCACTAGGAGGAGATGCCACTGGGAGCGGGTCTTCAGTACAGCTCTAACGTGCATTCACAGGAGTTTGAGCTCTAGCTGTTAATATTTGCTGGCTATTTTGGTGGTGTTGCTCACCTATGCTCTACAGAAATGATCCAGCTTCTTCTACCCTGGTGGAACTTCTCTTATATTCTGTAGTCCTAAAATAAACTTTTTCCTGCCATAAGCTGCATCTGGTTGGGAGTTTATTCAGCAATGAGAAAGTAGCTACAACATGTTATAACATCAAATGAGGTTGAAAATGAAATTAATAGTCTCCTGACAGCAAAAATTAAAAAAAAAGTTCTGACCCACACATATTGACTGATGAATTCTATTAAACCTTCATTGAATAACAAAAAAACCTATATCTCTAGTTATTTCATGAAAATGAAAAGGAGGAAGTGATCCTTAAGCCCTTCTATGAACCTATCATTACTGTAATAGCAAGCCAGACAGAGACATAAGAAAAGAGAATTACAGATCAATATTTATGACAAATTTAGATGCAAAAACTCAATAAATTTTTTGTAAACCAAATCCAAGAACACATCAAAAATATAATCAACCTCAATTAGGTAAGTTTCAGCCCATGGATGAAAGGAATAGTTCAGCATAAGAAAATTGATAAACGTATTTCTCAGGGCTAACAGCCCTTAATGTTACTTGATATTTAGTGTTAACCAGTTTGGCCTGCTCTGCTTGAGATAGATATCATAAATAAGCAAAATAAAACCATCCAGAAAGCATTATCAGGATTCATGTTGCAGTATACTGAGCAGATTGTCCTTGGATTGACATGATAAGAATTAGTAGAATGCTACATTCATTCATTCACTCTTATTAAAAAAAATATTTATTTATGGGATCTTCTTATTAATATGGCAGCATAGGAACCACACCAAAGTAGCTTAGGGGAGAAAAAATAACCTAAACCTAAACAAAAACAAAAACAAAAAAACAAACAAAATATACTCTGCTACTAAAAACTGAAGGTGTATAAGAAATTATCGTCCACAGCAGAGAAGTGAGAGAGATCCAGAGCATCTATAGACCACAGAAGCAGACAGAAAAGCTCCAGTAGCAGCAGCTCAAGGTACGTGTGGCCACTGCCACCAGGCTTGGCCTAAGCCACAGGAAGAGCCAGGTGAGAGAATTTCCCACTCATACTATCCTCCTCACAAACTCAAGAAACATGAAAGGAGGACAGCAGGGGCCAGTGGAGTGGCTTGTGAGGAAGAGGATCATGAAGATCATTGGGAGGACTTCAGCCACTATCCACCTCCTCCCCTCCCCCCACCACCGGTGCAAGCCCCAGCAAGCACCAGAGACCTGGGGAAGGAAACTCAACTACCCAGCACCTGGCACAGCAGTGACGCAGAGATCCAGCCAGCCTACCTGAGCCCACAGCATAGAAAAGAGGAACCCAAGTGGCCATGCAGCATAGCTGAGACTAAAGCCATCCCAAAAGGTCACTGGGATAACACCAGGTTGGTCACCACCAAAAAACTTGTATATAGGCTTGCATTGGAAGTGCTAATCACACTTTCCATGTCAGGGTAAATTATGTGTTGAATCTGATGGATGGTATGGTTTTTCATTCTTAAATAAGCTATGTTGTGGGCTTTTCATTTGTTCCTTCCTGATTTATAGTACCTTTGTCTCCTCTTCTGTCATTTGTTGGGGCAGGGTCTCACTCAGGCACAAGCTGACCTTGAAATCCTTTATAGTCCAGAAATCTAAGCCTCCTAGTTAACAGTATTAAGGGTGTGGAGCAACAAACATCATTCAGGACTTTGACTTTGTTAGAGGATCTGTCTGTCATAATACCTACTCTTGCATAAATATTCTGTTCTGGTTTCAATGAATGTGTATATTGTTTAGTTAAATTTTAGAATTTGCCTGTATTTTGTTCCACACACCCTATTAGAATATTCTCATACCAGGCAAACCCAACACCTACGGTCACTTTGGTGGTTACTCTGAGAGTTTTAAGAGCCACACCTAGCAACTTAATCTCCTACCCAAAAGATATATAATGTCAGATCGACTGATGCATCTAATAATACTGCAGATAATTAGAAAACTCAAGCATTAAATTATCCAAGATGCAAAATTTCTTCATTATAATGCAAGAAACACAAAAAAATGAAGACAATATAAATCCACCAAAAATTATACATCCATCAGAAATGACCTCCAGTGAGACTGATTTAGAGGACATGCCTGAGAAAGATTTCAAAAGAATGATTATAAATATGCTCAAAGAAATCAGGTAGAAATCAAAGGAATCAAAAGGACACAGGAAACCAATTTAATGAAATAAGGAGGTCAACACAAGACATGAATAAGGAAATAGAAATAATAATAATAATAAATTCAGAAATACTAGCAATGAATAAGTTGAATAAAAAAAAAATCTGTAGAGTTTCTCACCAGTAGAATGGATGAAGAAGGAAGCAGAATATTTAAACTAGAAGACCAGGTGGCAGCCCAACAAAGAGAAAGACTAAGTAATAGGAAGGCATGAGTGGGAATTTCAAGATATTTGGGAAACTATGAAAAGATCAAACATAAGAATGCAGGGTATAGTAGGAGGAGAAAAATTTCTCTCCAAATGCACAGTAGGCAGTCAACAAAATCATAGAAGAAAACTTCCCCAAAATTGGGAAAGAGATGCAAATCCAGATAGAGGAACTCTTTAGAACACCAAACATACAAAACCTGGAAAGGACCTCTTCTCACCATACTATAATTACCAGACACACAAACAAAAGAAAATGCATTTAAAGCAGTTAGAGAAAAAAATAAATTCACATACAAAGGTAAGCCTATCAAGATCACAACAGATTATTCGACACAAACTTTACATGCCAGAAGGGCTTGGAATGATGTATTCCAAGTTCTTAAAGATAACAACTGTCAACCAATGTTACTTTATCCTGCAAAGCTATCCATTCAAATAGACAGAGAAATAAGGACATTCCACAACAAAAGATGGCTAAAGGAATATTTGAAGACCAAGCCAGCTTTCAAGAAAATACTTGAAAGGATCCTGCATGCTAAAGAGAAAGAAAAGCACACATATAAGGAACCTGGAGAAAAACAAACCATACTTAATTCCTAGTTAATTCAAGAGAGCAAAGGTAAAACTGGAAGAACTACAAAACAAGAAAAATGGCAAAAATAAATACACACCTTTCAATAATAACTGTTAATATCAATGGCCTCAATGACCCAACCAAAAGACACAGGTTCGCAGACTGGGTTTAAAAGCAGGATCTGTCAATTTGTTGTCTCCAAGAAATTCACTTTTCCACAAAGATGGACACAATTTTGGGGTAAAAGGTTTGGAAATTGTGTTTCAAGTAAATAGGCCTTAGTAAACAAGCAAGAGTAGCTATCCTAATATCTGACAGGGTAGACTTCAGACCAACATTAGTTAAGAAAGATAAGGAAGGTCATTTTACATTGATTAAAGGAACACTCCAACAGGAGTACATTGCAATCCTAAACATATATGCACTTAGCATAGGAGCTCCCAGTTTCCCCAAACAAGCACTTTTAGAACTAAGGTCACAGATACCATCAAACACAGTTGTAATGGGTGACTTCAACATCCCGTTTTCATCAATTGGCAGGTCATCCCAGCACAAAAATAAGCAAAGATGCATCTGGATTAAATGAGGTCATAGAACAAATGGACCTAACAGATTTGTACAGAACATTTCATCCAAATGCTGAGGAATACACATTCTTTTCAGCAGCATATGGAACATTCTCTAAAATAGGCCATATATTAGGACACAAAGCAAATCTTAAGAAATACAGAAAAATTGAAAGAATTCCTTGCACTCTATCTGATCACAATAGAATCAAACTGCAAATCAATAGCAAGAAAAGCTATAGAATGTACACAAAATCATGGAAACTAAACAATACACTACTAAATGATGAATGGGTCAATGAAGAAATCAAGAAGGAAATCAAAAAATTCAAAGAATCAAATGACAATGAGAATACAACATGCCAAAACCTTTGGGACACAATGAACACAGTCCTAAGAGGGAAATTTATGGATTTAGGTGCCTATATTAAGAATTTAGAGCCAGCCTTAGTGGAGCAAGCCTTTAATCCCAGCACTCATGAGGCAGAGGTAGGAGGATCACCATGAGTTAGAGGCCACCCTGAGACTACATACTGAATTCCAGGTCAGCCTGAGCTAGAGTCAGACCCTATCTCACAAAAAAAAAAAAGAAAAGAAAGAAAGGAAGACAGAAAGAAAGAAAGAAAGAAAAAAATAGAGAAAGAAAGAAAAAGAAATAAGAAAGATTTCAAGTAAACAACTTAATGCTTCACCTTAAGGTCTTGGAAAAAGAAGAATGAGGCAAACTGAAAATCAGTAGATGGGAAAAAATTATAAAGATTAGGGCAGAAATTAATGAAATAGAAACAAAAAAAAAAATCCAAAGAATAAATGAAACAAAGAGTTGGTTCTTTGGAAGAATGAACAAGAATAATAAACCTTTAGCAAATCTGGCCAAAGGAAAGAGAGAAGAGACACCAATTAATAAAATTAGAGATGAAAAAGGTATCATCACAAAAGGTACCATTGAAATTCAAAAAATCATATTAACATACTATATGAAGATATACTCTACTGAGTTTGCAAATCTGAAAGAAATGGATGATTTCTTTGATTTATATAACCTAATAAAATTAAATCAAGATAAGATTAACCACTTAAGTTGATCAGTAATAAGTATGGAGATCCAAGCAGTTATAAAAGATCTCTCCACTGTAAAAAGTCCAGGCCCAGATGGATTCACTGGTGAATTTTACCAGACCTTCATGAGAGAACTAACACCAGTGCTTCTCAAACTTTTCTATTAAATCAAAAAGGAAGGAATTGTACAAAACTCCTGCTGCAATGTAAGAATCACCCTGATAACAAAATCAGACAAAGAGAGAACAACAAAAACAGAAATTTACAGATAAGTCTCCCTCATGAACATAGATGCAAAAATTGTCAACAAAATACTGGCAAACATATTACAAGAATATATCAGAAAGATCATCCACCCCAACCAAGTAGGCTTTATCCCATAGATGCAGGGATGGTGCAATATATCCAAATTGATAAATGTAATACATTATATAAAAATCGCATGATCATCTCATTAGATGCAGAAAAAGCATTTGAAAAAACATCCAACATCTTTTCATGATAAAAGTCCTACAGAAACTGGGAATATAAGGAATATATCTCACTATTTATGACAAACCTACAGCCAACATTATACTAAATGGAGAATAACTTGAAGCTTTTGCACTAAAATCAGGAACAAGACAATGGTTTCCATTGTTTCCAACTTTATTTAATACAGAAGTAGAAATCTTAGTCATAGCAATAAGGCAAGGGAGACACATAAAAGGGATACAAATTGAAAGGAAGAGATCAAGTTATCATTATTTACAGATGATATGATTCTACACAAAAAGAATCCCAAAGACTCTACCAGGAAAGTGTTTGAGCTTTTAGCACTTTTAGCAGGATACAAAATGAGCTCATAAAAATCAATAGCATTCCTATATGCTAGCAATAAACATATAGAAGATGAAATCAGAAAATCATTCACATTCACAATTGCCTCTAATCAATCAATCAATAAATAAATAAAGTACCATGGAATAAACCTAACCAAGGAAGTGAAGGACCTCTACAATGAAAAGTTTAAATCACTCAAGTGAGAAATTGCAGAAGACACGAGGAAATGGAAAGACAACCCTTGTTATTGGATTGGAAGAATCAATATTGGGAAAATGGCTATCTTACCAAAAGCAATCTAAAGATTTAATGCAATCCCCATCAAAATTCCAATGGCATTCTTCATGAAAAATAGAAAAAAAAAAAAACAGTACAAAAATTCATCTGGAAGCACAGAAAACCTCGAATATCTAAAACAATTTTGAGCAACAAAAATAAGGTTGGTGGTATTATCTTAGCCAATTTTAACCTACATTACAGAGCCACAGCAACAAAAACAGAATTATCTGGCACAAAAACAAACATGTAGATCAATGGAGTATAATAGAGGAATCAGTTGTTAATTCAGGCAGCTACAGCCACATGATCTTCAACAAAAATTCCAAAAAATACTCAGTGGAGGAAAGACTACCTCTTCATCAAATGGTATTGGGAAAACTGGATATGTACCTGTTCCAGGATGAAAATAGATCCTTATGTCTCTCCGTTCACAAGAATTAAGTCCAAATGGATCAAAGACCTTAATATCAGTCCTGAAACTCTGAAACTTCTAGAGGCAAAAGGAGGGGAAACCCTTCAACATATTAGTATAGGCAAAGACTTTCTGAATATAACCCTAATTGCTCAGGAAATAAAACCATGGGTCAACCATTGGGACCTCAAGAAATTACGAAACTTTTGTATAGCAAAGGACACAATGCATAGAACAAAAAGAATGGGAGAATATCTTTGTCAGCTATACAGCTGACAGAGGATTAATATCCAAAATATACAAAGAACTCAAAAAACTAAATAATAAGAAATCAAACAACCCAATTAAAAAATGATCTATGGAACTAAATACAGAGTTCTCAAAAGGAGAAATACAGATAGCATATAAAATCTAAAAAATTCTGTACATCTCTAGCCATCAGAGAAATGCAGATTAAAACTACATTGAGATTCCATCTCAATACTGTCAGAATGGCTACCATCAAGAAAACAAATGACTATAAAAGCTGGTAAGGATGTAGAAAAAGAGGAATCCTTCTACACTATTGGTGGGAATACAATCTGATACAGCCATTATGTAAATCAGTTTGGAGATACCTGAGACACCAAAAAATAAATTTCCCATATGGCCGAGCTATGCCACTCCTAGGTATATATTCTAAGGACTTCTCTCACTACCTTAGAGATATTTGCTCAACCATATTTATTGCCACTCCATTCACAATAGCTAGGAAATGGAACAAGCCTAGATGTCCCTCAACTGATGAGGGGATGTAGATATGACAACTTTTACAATGGAGTTCTATTCAGCAGTAAAGAAAAAATGAAATTTGCAGGATTTAGGGATGGATCTAGAAAATATTACACTTTGTGAGATAACCCAGGCCTGGAAAACCAAATATCACATGTTCTCTCTCATATGTGGACACTAGCTTCAAATGATTGGACTTCTCTGTGAGCAGGAAGAAAACTCAGTAACAGAGGCAAGTAAGCTAGAAAGGGGATATAAAAGGAACAGAGAGGGAGGGAGGGGTACTTAATATGATTGTATTGTATATAAGTAAGTAGAACAGATGAATAGGGGTGAAAAGTTCTAATGCAGGTATGGGAAGTGACTGAGTAAAGAAAAGGTGGAAGGAAAGTTATTAAAAATCGAAGAGGATATAAATAAGTCACATAGAAACCTACTTTTATGACAATGGAACACTCAGAAGCCATGGATTGTTATCAGAAAATTTTCAGTGCCAGGGATGGGATATCATCCAGTGAGTTATTGGCCAGAGAGGTCATTGATACTCCTAAACATTAGACTCCATTTCTGAGGTTCTTGGTTTCCCACCAGGAATAGATAGTAAGACCCTATTGCTGAAGACTCCATATACTTGAGCTCCAAGGTCACTGAGAAATCCTGCTTGTGCTGTGCTGCAAACCTCCTCTATGTTGACCAGCTGACAGAAAGCCAAAAACAAAGCTATGGTGCATTCAGTTCAATGGGACAGAGTGAAATCACCAGTAGAGATACTCAACAGTGGACACTGCAAGCCTTGAAATTGGCCAACTAAGCCAAATTAGTCAATGGGTGAAATAGTGGAATGTCTGTTATAGGGGAAACCAGCCCCTCTCTAATTGGACTGGAGGCCCATTCCATGGGCTGGAATACATCGCTGATACTAAAAACCTACAATGGGTACTCATGAGCCCTAGGGGTATAATATCTGCTGGTGTCTGGCTAAATGTGTATACTATACTCACAAAACTTCCCAGTAAGCACTTCTCTTAATATTCATATCCATATATTAATGCTACTCTCATTTTTTTGTAAGAGAAGCTTCTCTTTTCAGATGGCAATGTCCTTGGGATGACTCAGATGGCACCTTGGTGCTGAGTAGAAGTGACAGAGGAGTGCTCAGCACTGAAATATGTCTATTACATCTTCTAATTGTCAGGGTCGACTGTTCAAAGAGTTGGCAGAAAACAAAGTAAGAGACCAAGGAATGGTAGAACTCCTTACAACGTGCTTCTTAAGACACAAAATGGCCTGGATATCCATAACCACACCATGCCTGTCACTACCTACACAAGACTGTCATAAAAGGGAAAGATGATGGCATCAAAATAAAAGAGAGATTGATAGGGCAGAGGGAGGGGTATGATGGAGAGTGGAGTTTCAAAGGGGAAAGTGGGGGAGGAAGGCAGGGGAATTACCATAGGTTATTGTCTACAATTATGGAGGTTGTCAATAAAAAGAAAATCGTTAAATATCATATATCACATAAACAGACTTAAAGGCAGGAATCATATGATCATTTCAATATATGCAAAAAAGGCCACTGACAAAATGCAACAAACATTCATGATTAAAACTCTAGGGAAAATAGGGATGAAAGTATCATATATCAACATAATAAAAGCAATACAGAGCAGAGTTAAGGCACATACCATAGTAACTAAAAGAACATCCCTTTAAGGACTGGAACTAGACAGCAGTGACTAATTTTGCCACTGTTTTTCAACATAGTAGTTAAGTCATAGCTCAAGTAAAAAGACAAGATGAAATAATGAGATACAAATTGGAATGGGAGATATCAAACTAGCCCTGTTCATAGATGGCAAGGTATTATACACAAGGGACTCAAACAATTTCACTAAAACTTATTAGAAGTGAAATGTTTTCATCAAATTGCAGGATATAAAATCAATACACAAAAGTCAATCTCCACATATGCCAGTGACAAACATGGACATCAGGAAAACTGTTCCATTTACAATAAACTCAAAATCCTAACCAAGACAGTGAAAGACCAATACAATGAAACCATAAAAAAAAAACAGAAGAATAAGTTGGAGGAAGACATGAGAAGAAAGAATGACCTCACATGCTAATGGACCAGAAAAATTAATATTGTTAAAATGGCCATACAACCAAAAGCAATATTCATACTCAATGCAATTCCAATCAAAATCTCAGCAGGATTCTTCACTGAATAATAAAGAAAACAGTATAAACATTCATTTTTGGCCTCTGATAGGCAAAAATGCCCTCAACAAAAGGAATACCTCTAGTGATTTCATCAAACCTAATTTCAATAGAACATAAAGCCATAATAATAATAATAAGACCACTTGTACTTAACCTGGTGGACTATAGCCCAGGGGTAAAATCAGGCAAGAATTGTGTGGGGCTACAACACTAGTAGGTCTTAGCAGACCTGCACTGAGTGGGAGAGGGTACACATTTGGGAGTCTGCAGGTTCCTTTGCTCTCAGGAACACAAGTAGCCCAGCATGCTACATATAAAGGTAATCCCATCAGAATTTCCTCAGATTTCTCAGTGGAAACCCTAAAAGTGAGAAGGACCTGGAATGGAGCACTTAAAGTCTAAAATTAGAGCTTTCCAACTCAAACTACTTTTCACAGTGGAAGTATCCCTCATAATAGATGGTGAAAGGAAAGCTTTTCATGCTAAAAGTCTGTTCTATGATTATATGAACACAAAGCAAAACCTACAGAGACTAGTTCAGGGATTACTCCACACAGAAGAACCAACAACCAATCTTCAGCCTACAAGAGGGAGATCACAATAACCAAAACTAGACTGGGCTCAAAAAATTGCAAAGACAAAGAAAGCACCTAAATGGAAGAGAGCAAATAAACTATCATAGTTACAACCTTAAATATTATCTCACCCATCAAAATGCACAATTTAATAGCGTGGCTAAGAAAAAAATGGACCCTTCTATCTGCCGTGTTCAAGAAACTCACCTCACCACTAAAGATAGATACCACCTTAGCGTGTAGGATGGAAGATGATTTTAAAAGCAAACAGAAAAAGAAACAAGCAGCTGTAGCTATATTAATATCTGACAAAATAGGGCTGGAGAGATGGCTTAGTTGTTAAGGCAATTGCCTGCAAAGTCAAAGGACCCAGGTTCGATTCCCCAGTACCCATTTAAGCCAGAAGCACATGGTGGCACATTTGTCTGGACTTTGTTTGCAATGGCTGAAAGCCCTGTCATGCCAATTCTTTCTCTCTCCCCCTTCCCCTCTTTCCCTCCCTCCCTCCCTCCCTCTCTCTCTCTCTCTCTCTCTCAAATAAATAAAATAAATTTTTAAAAAATCTAACAAAATAGACTTTAAATCAAAAGTAATCAAAAAGCCATGTAGGTCACGGATGAGCCTAATAATGGTACCAAACTGACTGTAAAAAAATAATAATAATAATAAATAAAAATGGAAAAAAAAGTAATCAAAAAGGACAGAGTAGTCTACATTTTACTCATCAAGATAATGATCCAACAAGAGGACATCACAATCATAACTCTTTATGTGCCAAGCACAGGTGCACCCCATTTTATAGAACAAAACCTACTTAACAACAAATCGGAAATAAATCTCAATGTCATCAAAGCAGGGGTCTTGCATACCTCACTGTCTTCAATAAACACATCATTCAACCATAAAATCAACAGGGATATAATAGATCTTAACAATATCATATATCAACTAGATTTAACAGAGTTTGACAGAAACATCTACCATTCCATAGAATACACATTCTTCTCAGCATCCCACAAAATTTTCTCTAAAAAAGATCCTATATCTGGGCATAAAGTATGCCTCCATATATTCAGGAAAATTGTTTTATAGCATATTGGACCACAATTCATTAAAGGTAGAAATTAATAAAAGAAACAGCAGAACTTATATCAACTCCTATTGACTGAACAACACACTATTAAATCATAAATGGGTCATGGATGAAATAAAAAGGAAATTGTAATATTTTAAAAACCAAATGAGAGTGAAAACACAATATACTGAAACTTATGTGACACAATGATGGCAGTCCTAAGGAGAAAATTCATGACATGAAATGCCTTGATAACAAAGATAGAGATATTTAAAATTAATAACCTAAACTTCCATCAAAGGGCATTGGAAAAATAAGAACTATCCAATTCTATGTGTTCCATATGGAAAGAAACAATTAAGATGAGCAGAAATTAATGAATTGTAAACTAAAAAAAAAAAAAAACAAGGAAAAGGATGTAGAGCTTGTTCTTTGTAAAAGTAAACAAGATCGATCAATCTCTGACAAATTTGATCAAATTAAAAACACAAAAGTCTTAAATTAACAAAATTAGAAATGAAAAGGTAGTGGTCACAATATGCATCAGTGAAATTGGAAGAATAATCAGGCCATATTTTAAAGCTGCTACTCCACATAATTGGATAATATGGAAGAAATGGATAAATTCCTAGATATGGAAAACCTACCAAAACTAAATTCAGAGCAGATGCATCTCATAAACAGACATATGGCAAGACTATTGAGATTGAAAGTTTAATTTTCAAAAATATTCCCAAAAGGAAAAATCTAGAACCTGAAGGATTCTCACCAAATTCTACCAAACCTTCATCAAAGAACTGAAGCCACTATTTTTTCAAGATTTTACATATCATCAGAGAATAGTGGATGCCCCCCAACTCCTTCTATGAAGCTAGAATCACCCTAATATCAAAACCAGAGATACAAAAATAAAACTATAGACCTATATCCCTGATGAACTTAGATACAAAAATCCTGAACAAAATCTTTGCAAACTAGGGCTGGGGAAATGGATTAGTGCTTAAAGTGGTTTTCTACAAAGCCCAAATCATAATTAACAGAGAAAGGCTCAAGGAGTACCCATTAAGATCAGGGAAGAGAAAGGGGTTCCCACTCTCACCATTACTCTGCAGTATAGGACTCAAAATCCTAGCCAGAGCAATAAGGCAGGAGAAAGATATAAAAGGGACAAAACTGTAAAGAAAGAAGCCCTTCTAGTCCTACTTGCAGATGACATGATCATCTACATAAGTAACCCAAAAGATGCTGTCATAAAGCTTTTAAAGTTGATAAATTCCTCAGCAAAGTAGCAGGATACAAAATCAACACACAAAAATCAGTAGCCTTCCTATGCACAAAAGAGAGAGAAAGAAATCAGAGAGGCTGGTAATAACACAAACCAAGAATGTGAAAGACCTATGCAATGAAAATATAAAAACACCCAAGAAAGAAATTAGAGGATATGAGCATATGGAAGACCTTCCAAGCTGTTAGATAGGTAGAATTAATATTGCAAAAATGTAATTCTACCAAAAGCAGTATTATATTGAACACAATACCAATAAAAATACTAGCAACATTCTCCACCAAGATAGAAAAAATAATTTCAAAATTCATATAGAATGAGCCAGGCACAGTGGAACATGCCTTTAATCTCAGCACTTGGCAAGCAGACGTAGGAGGCCACCTTGAGACTACATAGTAAATTCCAGGTTTAGCCTGGGCTATAGTTAGACCCTACCTCAAAAGACAAAACAAACAAACAAACAAAAGCAATCATATGTAATGGTAAATGGGCCCTGATACACAAAAAATATCCTCAGGGAGACAAACACCTCTGGAGGTACCACCATATCCAATTTAAAGCTTACTACAAAGCCATAGCAACAAAGACAGCATGGTTCTAGCATGAAAACAGACATATAGACCAATGTAAGAGAACTGAAGACCCAAGCCTCAGTTTAAGCAACTATAGTTACTTGTATTTGATGAAGCTTAATTGTAAAGCAGTTGTTTCTGACTTGAAAGTTCCAGTACCAAAATATAAGTTAAAACCCACATTGAGTTTCTGATTGGAGGTCCCCAAAAGAGCAGGCTCTGGCAACATACTTGATTAACTGACTGGGATAAAAGGTAAGACCCTATTGCTGAAGACATCATATGTTTCCAACACAGAACATTGAGAGACATGGCTGAATCTGGAAGGAAGCCAGCTACCAGATGGCTATCCCATCTAGTGCTGAAAAGTGCTACATGGGCTACTGGGTGGGGTGGGGGGGATGACCAACAATGTTGTGAGTAAGCAAGTGACACCGCTATATGAAAATAATCAGCTTGACAAGATGTACACAACTGTGTAATAGTAGCACACAGCCTAGGTGAGTAAGCAATGGCTCTCTGATTGGTTATGAGATCTGCTCTGTGAGAAAGGAACCCATAACAGGAACTAAGAACTAGGTCAGAAACCTATGGAAACCAAGATAACTGACTCCTGCAAGAAGCTCTGACTAGTTACCTTAAAGAGAGGCTACACCCTTAAAATCTCTGTAAATTAACAATGCTTATCTCCTTTAACATATGCTGACCTTACTCTCCATTGGAGAATCTGTTTTCCTTTTTTCCAAAAGCAATGAAAAGCAGGGCGTGGTGGCACATGCCTTTAATCCCAGCACTCTGGAAGCAGAGGTAGGAGGATCACCGTGAGTTCGAGGCCACCCTGAGACTACTGAATTCCAAGTCAGCCTGAGCCAGAGTGAGATCTTACCTCAAGAAAACAAAAACAAACAAACAAACAAAAAGCAATGAAAACCAAGGACAACCAAAGCCTATCAACATGACAAGAAAAGTCATCTCACTTCCTGGCAGCAGATGAACCACTCCTTACAAATCTGCTATGGTCCAGGTGAAACTACAGAGGAATGTGCAAGATAAGCAAGAATGCTGCTTCCATAGAGAGCCTGACAACCTGTGCCAAAGTGATGAAGACAGACACTAAAGACACTCAAAATGCACCAAAGCAGAAATTCGGAAGCTGCTGAATGTACACACTAAAGTAGAGTTAAAACACACCCACCATGACTCATGGAATTTTGTTGAAGAAGTGACAGAAATATTGTAAGGGCCACAAGGTGGGAGGGAATGTCAAGAGGTATTTCCCTCCCTGACAATGGCTGACTGCTTCTCGCAAAACTCGTAACCCACAATTGCATGGTGAATACTAGCAATCCCACTGAGAAGGACCCTCATTAGAATGAGGGTAGGGAGGAGGGATACTATATGTTCATATATTCTACTTAATAAAAACATAAAAAAGGAAAAGTAGTATGGTAATCGAACAAGAGCAGGTACATAGTTTAATGGGACAGAAGATCCAGATTTAAGTTCTAGTAACTAAAAATACCTGATCTTTGACAAAGGGGCCAAAAATGCTCACTGAAAAGTCAGGATCTTCAATACATGATTCTGGAGAAACCAGACATCCACATGTAGAAGAATGAACTTAGACCCTGTTCTCTCACCCTATACAAAATTAACTCCAAACTGATCAAGAGTATCAACATAAGACCTGAAACTCCAAAAAAAAAGTACATAAATAAGTATAATAAGACTCCAACTTATAGGCATAGAGAAAGACTTTCTGAACAGGGCCTCAGTAGCCCAGAGAATCAGACAATTTCTCAGCCACTGGGACTTCATGAAACGTTACAGATGTTGTACATATTCACAAACCAACAACAGAGTCAATAGCCAATCTATAGAATGGGAGAAAATCTTCACCAGCTATACATCTGACCAGGGTTTTAATATCTATAGTCTCCTAAGAATACAAAAAACAAAAAAAAACTGAACAATTAAAAATAAGCAACCACTTGAAAAAATGGGGTAGGAAGTTAAATAGAGACTTCTCAAAGGAAGAAATACAAATGGCCAATGAACACCTAAATATTTGTTCAACATCTTTAGCCACCAGGGAAATTAAAATTAAAATGATTTTGATATCCCATCTTACTCTAGTCAGAATGGCAATCATAAAAAATCAAATGACAGCAGATGCTTGCATGATTCTGATAAAAGAGGAAACCTCATCCACTGTCGGTAGATATTGTAACCAGCTTCACATTGCTGGGATGAACTTCCAAACAGACACAGTTTATGGGAGCAATGGTATTTATCTCAGGCTTACAGATCCAGGGGAAGTACCATGATGGTGGAAAAACTGGTCCCCTTTCACAGATACAAGCAGAGAGAAACCACTACTAGTCAGCACCACTGGCAAACACACATTCAGGTAGCAAATAACAGATACCCAAGCAGAGCCCAGTCCACTCTGTGTGCTTTTGTGCGAGAAATCATATCCTCCCCCAGTGACACCTTAGGACTGGACTCGAGGATCTGCCCCTCCAGTAATACCTCCTCCAGCCATATGACTGGAATTTGAAGTTAACACTTGAGTCTTTTGGGCAACATGCATTCAAACTACTACTGTGGGAGTGAAAACTTGTACAGCCACTATGGAAATCATGTGGAGGTTCCTCAGAAAGCTGAAAATAGATTTACCATTGGATCTGACTATACCTATTTTGAGCACTCTTTACTACAGTGATACTTGCTCAACTATGTTTCTCTCAACTCTATTCACCCATAGCTAGGAACTGGAATCAGAGCAGATGCTCATCAATAGATGAATGGTTATGTGGTACATATATGTAATGAAATTCTGCTCAGCAGTAAGGAAAATGAAATAATGAGATTTGCAGAAAATTGATGGATTTGGAAAAATTTATACCAAGTAAGGTTACATAAGTTCAGAAAAGTAAATAGCACATGTTGCCTCATATGCATGTCCTAATCTTGAACTGCTTGAATTGATTGTAAGCAGTAGTAAGCATCAGGAGTATTGATATGGAACTAGAATGTAACTAGGAAAAGGGGGTAATAGGGAGGGAGTGGAGGAAGGCCTACATGACAAGTTTAGAAACATTTTTAAAAAGTGAAAGAAAAGAAACACTACAATGATTGGAAGGGTCTTCAGGATTTGGGGGGGTGGGAGTTTAATGGGGATGGGAAATTTTACAAAATTAATGCCAACAGGAATAAGTACCAGAGAAACTGTCCTCCTATATAACATTCTTCAAGATATCACCCTCAATAAGAAAGAGGAAGCAGCAAAAAAGAAAGAAAGAAAGAAAGAAAGAAAGAAAGAAAGAAAGAAAGAAAGAAAGAAAGAAAGAAAGGAAGGAAGGAAGGAAGGAAGGAAGAAAAGAAAGGAAAGGAAAGGAAAGGAAAGGAAAGGAAAGGAAAGGAAAGGAAAGGAAAGGAAAGGAAAGGAAAGGAAAGGAAAGGAAAAAGGAAAGGAAAGGAAAGGAAAGGAAAGGAAAGGAAAGGAAAGGAAAGGAAAGGAAAGGAAAGGAAAGGAAAGGAAAGAAAGAGGAAGTAGGGTGAGGGAGTCCTGAACAGAAGTGCTCCATAGAAGGTAGAGCAAGCTTAAACCTAAAATCCATGGGCTTGTCACTCTGAGGAGCAGAATTGGGTTACCAACTCCAGTGAGATATTGGTCAGGGAGACCCATGAGGTCCCCAAAATAAGGCAAGCAATTGTCAAAGCACTTGATTACCTGCCATAGCTAAAAGGTAGGACCCTATTGGTGAAGACACAATAGGCTGAGGCCTCAGGATATCTAGAGACCACGCTGGAACTGAGAGGGAAACAAATTGCATCCTACCTATCCTTGTTGTGCTGGAAACAGCTCTGGAAGTTGCACTGTTAATAATGGTTATCAAGACGATGAATAAGCAGGAGATCCTGCAAGTTGTGATATCAACCAGCTGGGAAAGAAAGTATACAGCTCTACCACATATGCTCTGTCCAGAGAGAAACTGCAGAGGAAGCTGTGACATGAGTACTCCTTTCACTGCTAGCCTGACATCCAGTGACAGTAAGATGGTGACAGACATAGTGGTCACTCAAAACTCATAAAAGCAGAAATTCAGAAGCCTCAGAGAACTCAATGCTAAATCAGACTTCTAACGCACTTGGCAGGGCTCAGGAGCATTGAAGAAGAAGTAATGAAAGATTGTAAAAGCCACAGGGTGGGTAGGATTAACCTGAGGCACAGTGGTGCCTCCCACAGAGATTTACTGAGGCTTTCAGCTCCACAGTGAATACCTGAATACCGGTAACCTCAGTGAAAAAAACTTACTTAAACACAAATAAATATAAAAGGAATGGGAAGAAAAACAAACAAACAAAAATATACTAATACTTGTTACGGAGTTAGAAACTGCTTGTGTACCATATATATTAGAAATCTCTCACACAAGAACAATGATAGTTTTTAAATTGCTATGGAAAAGCTGAATTTACAAAAGTAGTATCAGGGCTGGGGAGATTACTCAGTGGTTAAAGGTGTTTTTTGCAAAACTTTCTGGCCAGAGTTCAATTCTCTAACTCCAGGCACACAAAATGCCCCATGTTTCTGGAGTTCTTTTGTAGTGGGAAGAGGCCCAGGCATGACCATTCATCCATTCTCTCTCTCTCTCTCTCTCTCTCTCTGAAATAAAAATAAACTCTTTAAAAATATTACATGATAAAAAGCATTGCTTTATTATTTAAATAAGGATAGTTTTCATGTATTTTCTCATTGATATTTGCCAGTTTGGGAGCAGAAATGGTAGTATATATGCTTCTCATCATCATTTTATTCTTTTTTTCAATAGAGGATGCATTTCGTTTTTTAAATTAAAGGGAAACTTTTTGGTTATATAATTGCACAAAAATGGAATTTTTCGTGCTGTACAATATTTATCTTAAAATAATTGTAGATTTTCATAACTATATTTCTCGTCTCTTTTTAGTTGAGTTTGTATTAATGATAAAACTTCATATGCAAACTACTAAATATATTAGATATTATCTTCATAAATTTTAGGACAACTGATTAAACAACCCACTCACAAAATGGGGCAGAGAACTGTACAGGGAGTTTGCAGAGAAAAAAATACAAATAGCAAACACACACTTAAGAAAATGTTCATCATCTCTAATCATCAGATAATGCACACTAAAACATCTATGAGAGTCCACCTTACCCCAGTAAGGATAGCAAACATTAAAAAAAAAAAAAAATCTGATGAAAATAAATGCTGGTGAAATTGTGAAGAAATTGGAACCACCATTCACTGTTGGTGGGAATGTAAGGTGGTACAACCACTGTGGAAAGCAATATGGAGACTCATAAAAAGGTTGACTATAGAGTTACCAACAGACTCAGTTATTCCCTTACTGGTCATTTACTCTAAAAGCTCCATGCCTCAGTTCATAGAGATTTGCTTAACCATGTTTAAAGCTGCTCAATTCATAATAGCTAAGAGCTGGAATCAATCCAGACGGCCCATCATTAGATAAATGGATAAGCAAGATGTGGTATATCTACACAATGGATTTCTAGACAGCAATAAGGAAAAATGACACAATGAAATTTGAATAAAAATGTTTGAAATTGGAAGAGATCATTCTTAGTGAACTCACCTAATCACAGAAAGATAATCATCACTTGGTCTCACTCATTTGTGGCTCCTAACATGAATCTTCTCGAGATGCTGACATACTTAAGAAGCATCTCAAGGACAGAACAATAGGGAGGGAGGGAAGGGTAAAGGTGGTGATGGGGGGACAAAACTGGACCCAAATGGCAATGGTACCATAAAATTCTATATTCTGAAAGACAGACTAAATGGTTGAACCTTCTTCAGGTCCTTAGACGGAACACCTGAATCACAGGGCCCTGGAGAGGGTATGATGAAGACTAACCTTAATCTGCACCTGTTTTTCTCTCTCCCTCTTCACTCTTTCTCTTTTATATTATCTATCTTTTTCTTCCTTCTTTCCCCATTGGCACTGGCCTTTAACTCCCACTACCAGAATATGGATAACATCCACAATGAGCTGTTGATCATAGAGACCTACAAGTTTTCCCAAAAGATGGACAGGTTTCTGTCAGAGTACTTGATGACCCACCAAAGGTTAGTGGTAAGACCCTACTGCTGAAGACACCATATGATCTTGGTACAGAACATGGAGTGACCTGGCTAGAATCTGTAAGAGTGTCAGTCCCTTGACAGCTAGCTCATCTAGTGCAAGAAGGGGCTACTTTAGTGACTGGGGGAAAATGACCAACATCTGTCCAAGCAACTTCTGGTCCAAGCTACTCAGTGCAAACAATATGATGTGGTGCCCACACAAGTGCTATAGTGACACACAGCCATGGTGGGTGAGGTGGTTTGAATAGATACCCCCCCAATATATTCAGATTTTTTTTTTTAATTTTTAGTTTGCATTTGCAGCCACCTGGCTGGAGGCAGTGTCACTGGTGGATCTTAAGGTGTGGTGGTGGGTTTGAGATTTCAATCTAAAGATATGCAGTGTGTGTAGCTGGAGTTCCTAAAGTTTGCTCTTCTGTGTGGCTTTCGGCTTGTGCTTCCTCTCTCTCTGCTTGGTTCTGTGAAAGCAGGCCAGCTTCTGTCATAATGGAACTTCCCCTGGGTCTATAGTTTCAATAAATATCCCATCCTCCATAACTGTGCTTGGTCTGGAAGTTCATCTCAGCGAACCTGAAGCTGTCTGCTACAGTTGGTAACCAACTGCTCTAGATTTGGCTAACAGATCCACTCAGTGGAACAGAACTCATAGCTGGAACTGGGAAACAATTAAGAACCATATCTGAAAAATGAGCACGCTCTCCAATACCAAGCTCCCACTAATCATTGGCTACAAGAGGGCCTACACCTATTAAATTCCCTCTAAAATAATAATGGTTATCCCATTTATCTGGTACTGACTTCACTACCTCTTGGAGAACTTGCTTCTCTTTTTCAGATGGATGCAGAACCTGGGAAGAGAATCAGCCCATCGTACCTCATCAGGGTCCCAGCTGAATCCAAGAGTAATTGGGGAAATGAGCAAGAGTGCTGCTTTCTTTGTGACCCTGGTACCAGCACAAGGGTGAAGGAGATAGACACAGAAAACACTCAACTCCTACCAAGATATCCAGAGACACAGAGCTCCCAAGACCTCATTACTGTAGTAGACCTAAAAAAAAAAAAACAACAGAGAAATTTGTGGAAGAAGGGGTGGAAATGTTAGAGTCACAAGTTGGGACATTATATACAGAGACATTGTCTCTTCCCCATACCTGATGGCTAACCCAACAATACTTGAGCCACAATCCCCAATGAGGAGGGTCCCTGAGGATGGGGGAGAACAGGACAGAGGCTAATGATGGTAACAACATGGCTGCATACACACTGTGTACATAACTAATAAAAAGTCTAGCAGAGTATATTATTATAGAGACAACATTGTTTCACTTGTGAGTCTTCAAAAACTAGAAAGAAAGGAAGAAAGAAAGGAGGGAAGGAAGAAAGAGAGAGAAAGAAAGAAGGAAGGAAGGAAAGAAAAATAAATTACCCTTGAATCTACCTCAAGAAACTGCTTCAGGGTAAGCTGGCTACAAAATTAAGATATAAGTTGGGAAGGTTTGGTAATATTCATGGAACTGAGAACACAACAACATAGAATGAGGTCAGAAATTGCATATGAGTGAGATTCTGGATTATGAGGATTATGATTGAAACAACCTGGGTAGTAAGTATACATGAAACATAAATGACTTAATTTCTTCAATTTTAAAGAGAAGGCATCTTACTCTTTCCTTGATATATCAAGAAAAGGAAGGAAGGAAAATGAGATTGAATACTGTAGCACAATTATAAAATAGTCTCTCAATAAATAAAAACAAACAAAAATAGTTGCTTTTGAAAAGGTTGACTCTTCCTATCTTTGTCTATCAAACTGAAGAATAGAAAAGGAAGACAGAGAAGGGTGGGAACAAGAATTTATTTACACAGGAGAGGAACAAGTAGAACAAAGCTGGACTCCTGATGGCTGAAGGTCTTCTTATCAGAGGTGCACAGATGGCTCTTGGTTTTAGTGGGTTTGCCAGCTTTACAGAGGACAAACATAACAGCTCTGTTGTTGGTAGCAGGTTTCTGACTAAGAAGACTAAAAATGCTAAAATTCAGAATCCTTAATATTAAAGGAGCTGGGAAGATTGCACAGTGGTTAAAGCTTGACCACCAGGGTTCAATTTGCCAGGCAGCCATATATAGATGGAATATACTGGGCTTGAGAGATGGCTTAGAGGTAAAGTTGCTTTCCTGTGATGACTAAGGACCCATGTTCTATTCTCCAAATCCCATGTAAGGCAAGCACATGGTCGCACATACCCACTAGGTGGCACAAGTGTCTGGAATTTGACTTTAGTGGCTGAGGCCCTGGCAAGCCAATTTCTCTCTCTCTCTCTCTCTCTTTCTCTCTCTCTAATAAAAATAAAATATTTTAAAAGATGCACTATCTTCCGCTTACAGTGGCAAGAGGCTCTGGCACACCCATACACATAAACATACACATGTACACACACATTTACCACAGGGTCAGGTCAGAACCTGCAGGAGTAGCAGCAGTTTTCCTCTGAAGCAAGAGCCAGCGACTGTCGAGACAGAAAGTCTCCTTGGGTTGGATTCCAAGGCAGGAGAGTCCAAGCATCAAGTGCATAAGAGCCAGTGGAAGCAAGTCCTGGAAAGAGCCACTGGGTCCTGCAGAGGCAGGAAAAAGTTCAGTGCCTAGAGCATGAATGGCTCTGGGGACTAGTGTTCAGCACACTGAGCTTAAGCAGTTGTGATTGCTGTCAGAGGCAGGAGCAGATGCAGGGACCCAGGTCAAGGAACTCCAGGGGTCTTAGCCCAGTAGCCCAAGCCCAAGCAGTTTTCTGGCCTTAGGTCTGGTATCCCAAAAAAAACACCCTCCAGGGTGCCAAAATCAATTTGATCGTCCCAGAACAGAGCAAGGGAGACCCCTACTCACTCTCTCTTGGAGTCTGGAGAATCTGTATGCTGAGAGGCAAATAAAAAAATTAAACTGCAGCATATTTAACATCCTTCAAATAAGCTTTTCTGTGTTGATTCTATTATACAAACCAGAATACCTTTTTACTCCTGGTAGATTTTCCATTAACAAGCCGCATGCATAAAAACTATCACATTTACTGTTTAGAACAATTTTTTTTTGCTATAATGTAGGTATCAGTGTCTTGCTTATTAAGAAACAGATTCCATAACTGAGAAGTCAAATCTAGGACAATATGTCATTGTCTTTTTGTGCTTATATTCAGAATCTTCAATTTTCACTAGTTTGCTAATGGTATTCTTGCAGATATCAAAATAGTAAAGTATGAGTTTCATTTTAGAAACTCTAAATTTTAGTGGTAATATTCTAACAACACTGGAAAATAGTTTTCAAGCACAGGTAACAGGTATTACACTGTAGATTTTGCTACACCTAACCCCCTGTTGGCAAGATTTCCTACTTTACTCTTATGTGCAATGACACCTGCAAGCAGAGTTGCATAGTGATTTCACGAATAGCAGAGAGATTCAATGGTTTTAATTTTACTTCATTTCTGTAAATCAGAATAATTGATTTTGAAAAAGATTCTCGAGAATTAATTATAGATATTCCCACTACAAAAGTAAAATTAAAAGACGAGGAACAAGGTTCAACAGGAGATATAACAATGTGAACATGTCTTGTTTATCTAGGAGAAAGTGGGCCTTTTATTTTACAGCATATAATTTCTTTGTACATCAGCATTCATTTCTAGTATATCATAGAATAGTATAGAATATTATCCAGTTTCATCTTCTTTCTTTCCTTTGTCATTTTAATTTTCTATTGTTAGAACTTAAATCAGAATTTGTCTGCAGTTTTCTTTGAGACAGTCTTACTATGTCACTCACATTGGCCTCTAATTCTCATACTTCATTCTCTCAAGTGCAGGAAGTTCACTTTCAGTGGCATTTCTAAACAATAAAAATGTTTTAATCTTCAACATTAATATATCTTGATGTTTTGTTTAAATGATAACTATACCCAATGAAAAATTATCAATAGGAGTAACTGAAGCACTGATTGATAATGTAAACTCTGTATCCAGAGGATCCATGAGAAATGAGGTCCTTTTGCTAGATAATGTTAGTTACATATTTGTCTTTCTATTGTTGTAGAGACACATCAGCTACTTTTCTCAGAGGATAATGGTCAGTATGAAGAAGCTGCAAACTTTGGAAATCAATTCTTATCCAGTAATTTTTGGCCTACTGAGCGATTGTTAAACCAGTTTTTTGATCTTGAATTAAAGTGAATTCGGAGACATAGTGAGGTGTTCTGAGAAAAAAAAAAAAAATATGACATTCCTCTACACTAATACGATTTTATGAGTGATAGTTCCCTCTCTAGGGAGTTGGCTTTAGAAATCTCTCTGACAAGATTTTAAAAAGGATAGTAATAACCAAGGAGGATTAAATTCATTGCTTCTGGTGAAACATATATATGAGAGAATATCAGTATAAAACCCATGGAGACATAAGTTTGAAGATTAAAAAAATAGTTCCTTACCACACTTGCCTCAAAGGCATAGATTAATGAAATTACAGAAAAAGGTATAATGTCTAAATACCATATATCTATAACAAGAAGAGGAAGGAATAACCCAGAGTTAACTATGACAAAGTCATGAAATTGGGGGTCTTAATAGACATTTAATTGCAGAAATCTAACCTGTAACCTGTATGTCATGGTACAGCCCACTTGTACTCATGACTTATTAGTATTTCTACAGCATTATAAGGTTAATGTAAATCAATTTAAATATCTATTTGAAAGTGAAAGAGAGAGAGAGGCATATATATATATATATATATATATATATATATATATATATATATATATATGGAGAGAGAGAGAGAGAGAATGGGCATGCCAGGGGCTCCAGACAATGCAAATGAACTCCAGACCTGCATGCGCCTCCTTGAGCATCTGGCTAACGTGGGTCCTGGGGAATTGAGCGTTGAACCAGCGTCCTTAGGATTCACAGGCAAGTGCTTAACCGCTAAGCCATCTCTCCAGCCCATGAATGGTAGTTTTGATGTAGGAAATTATCTTAGCTCAGTTGACTGTTAAATAAATACATAGTTCAAAGAAATGAAAAGCTACCCTTTGATTAAATGGTTTAGCTATATGACTTGAACAGAACATATAGTTATGCTTTTTAAAAAATACACATCACCTAAAGTAAAAGAATTTTTAATTTATCCATATATATATATAATGTTACTAAGGAAATAACTGGCAGAATTATTTCGCTTACATCATTCTCATTCTAGTAAAATCCAAAGGAAGTGCAAATAAAGATATTGATTCTTAAGACAATTTTAAAATTAAGATATAAGCAAATACTTGAAATTTTACTTGTTCTAAGTTTAAACTATTGGGAGGGATTATGTAAACAAAATTCTTCTAAAATATTGACATGTTCTGTTCCCATTGGTAGAATTTTTTTTGGGGGGGGTAGTAAAATTTTATACAAACACTTGAATAGTTTTTCAAAACTGGTATTCAGGAATAGCAAGGAAGTAATGTTGTTGATATTGTCTGGTTAATAGTGTAAAATAGTATTTAAATATAATATCCAAGTGACTCTGTTCTATCAAGATAAAATTGAGATTTGTTATTTTTACTATTTAATGAGACTACCTTACTACTAATCTGAAAAAAGCATGATTTATAAAATTATATGTTTAGATATAGCTTTTCATTCTAGTGAAAACTGTTGATATAGGAAAATTGTAATCTAAAGATATACTCCAATTATAAATCCTTTATAATTGTAAAGATGTCATCTATTATGAAAAGCATTGAAATATCTAAGCTTTTGTAATGATCCTGCCCTAAAAGCAAGAAAGAGATGCTCCTCTTCAGTACCAAATAAACTATAACAGAATGAACAAAGAACAAAACAGCAAAATAAAGCAGCAATACATGAGCTGAAAGTGAAGCAAAGGCACTGTCTAGTCATTCTCCACTTGACCTCAAAGTTCTCCTAATTTCATAAAAAGAAGCATAAGTCTACTGGTATAAAGAACTCCTTGTCATTTTATGGATTTATCTCTGTCCTTTAAAGAGCTTCCTATAATACACAAAAGATACAATGTTTTCTCCTTATCATACAACTCTTATCAAATTAAATTTATCAGACTCAAACCTCTATGCAGTTTTTTTAATAACAGCAAGTAATAATACACTTCCCTTATATCTTGTGGTAGTTTGAATAGATGGCCCCCAATATATTCATTTTTTTTTATTGTTTGTAGTTTGAATCTACAGCTACCTGGCTGGGGGCAATGTCACTGGCTGGATCTTAAGGTGTGGTGGTGGGTTTCAGATTTCAATCTAAAGATATGCAAAGTGT
Organism: Dipus sagitta; assembly: GCA_036346955.1. Taxonomy (NCBI): domain Eukaryota; kingdom Metazoa; phylum Chordata; class Mammalia; order Rodentia; family Dipodidae; genus Dipus; species Dipus sagitta. Next base: position 85,064,834 of record CM070771.1, on the reverse strand, counting down.
GCCTAGCTAGAGTTCCTGAAGTGTGCTGTGGCTTTTGACTTTTTGGCTTGTGCTTCTCTCTCTATGTTTGGTCCTGTGAAAGCAAGCCAGTTTCTTCTACCATTATGGAACTTCCCCTGGATCTGTAAGCTTCAATAATTATCCCTTCCTCCATAACTGTGTCTGGTCTGAAAGTTCATCTCAGTGAACCTGAAACTGTCTGCTACAGGTCTCCATATCCATATGTGGTGGTTTGAATGTAAAAATGTCCCTCATCACATCAATTGTTTGTGATTAAGTTTTCTACTTAGTCCCTAGCTGGTGGAGCCTTTGGGGGGTCAAGTCCTGCTGGAGGAGGTGTTGCTAGGAGCTCATTACAGCATTATTAGTCTCTCTCTCTCTCTCTCTCCTCTCCTATAGATATGTGAAGTTGTGCAACAGTTTCCATGCTATTCTCTTCCCTGATTAAGCTTCCCTTAGCAATTATAAGCTTTAAATAAATGCTTTTCTCCCATATACTGCTTCTGTTCAAGTCTTTTGTTCCAGCAATGAGAAGTAACTGCTTCTTCACGTGTGTGTGTGTGTGCGCGCACGCGTGCATGTGTCTGTTGCTATATATCAGCTACTTTCACAACTTCTAAGACCCCATATCACGTCCAATAATCTTGGCACAGAATTATCCATTGAAATGGGCAAAAGGGTACCCTACTCAGTTTATTAAATAGAATTAAATATGTGATTATTTACTTCTTTATTCTTCCTCTCCAAAGAAATGAATGAACTTATCTGGTTTTCATTGAACAATATTTTTTGGTTTTTCAAGTTAGGGTCTTTCTTTAGCTCAGGCAGACATGGAATTCACTGTGTAGTCTCAGGGTGGCCTTGAACTCAAGTGATCCTCCTACCTCCACCTCCTAAGTGTTGGTATTAAAGTCATGCAGCATCATGTCTGGCAATCATAAAACAATTTTTATACTTTATTATACAGAGACACATCACAGTAAAATCAACATACAAAAATCAGTAATTTTTCTATATCTATGCAACAACAAGGAAATCACTTCAAAAACTCAGGCAAATAATATAATTCACAATAGTTACAAAAATATCTAGGCATAAACTGAAACAAATATCTCAGTACAGAGCTCGAAAAATGACTTATCAGTTAAGGTGCTTGCCTGTCATACCTAAGGACCCAGGTTCAATTCCCCAGAACCCACATCAGCAAAATTCCCATGGTGGCGAGGAATCTGGAGTTTATTGGTAATGGTTAGAATTTCCTGATGGGTCACCCTTGGAGCAGATCATACTCAGTGACATCACACAATCACAGAAAGACAATCATCATGTGATCTCACTCATTTGCAGTTCCTAACCTGGGTCAGCTGGAGATGCTGACATATCTAATAGGCATTTCAAGGCCTGGACAATAAGGAGGGTAGAGCTTGAGGGGAGGATAAGGGGGGGCACAGAACAGACCCCAAATGGTACTGGCACCATTGAATCCTATATTCTGGAAGACAGACTAAAAGGCTGAATCACCAACAGGACCTTAGGGGGAGCACATCAATTGAAGGACCCTGGAGAAGGTGAAATAAAGCTAACCTTAAGTTTCCTCCTGTTTCTCTTCTTCTTTCTTTCTTTCTTTCTTTCTTTCTTTCTTTCTTTCTTTCTTTCTTTCTTCTTTCCTTCTCTCTCTTCCTTTTTTCTATTTTCTTTCTTTTTCTTCTTTCTTTTCCCTTGGTGCTGTCCTGTAACTCCCAGTACTAGAATGTGGCTAACACCTGCAATGAGCTGCTGATCAGAAGGACCGAAAATGTTTCCCAAGGTGAGACAGACTTCTGTCAAAGCACTTGATTACCACACAGAAGTTAATGATAAGACCCTACTGCTGAAGACAGCATATGCTGTTAGTACGAAACATGGAGAGACCTGGCAACAGTCTGGAACAGACCATTCCCAGACAGTTAACATGTCTAGTGCTAGAATGTGCTATGTGAGCTACTGGGGGAAAGTGGCCAACATCTCAGCAACTCGAGGTCTAAGCTACTCAGAAGTAAACAACTTGACATGATGCTCACACAAGTGCAATAGTGACACACAGCCATGGTGGGTAATCAGCTGCTCTTGGATTGGCTAAAAGATTTGCTCAGTATAAAGGAACCCATATCTGGAACTGGGAAACAAGTCAGAATCATATCCACATAATGAGTGTGCTTTCTAATATCAAGCTCCCATTAATCTTGGGATGCAAGAGGGTCTATACCCATTAATTTCGCTCTAAACTAATAATGCATATCCCATTTAACCTTTGCTGACTTCAATGTACATTGGAGAATCTGCTTCTCTTTTTCAGATGGAAACCAAACCTGAGGAGAGAAACAATCCATTGCACTTCAGCCCAGCCCCAGCTAAAACCACAGAGGAACAGGGGAAATGAGCAAGAGTGCTGCTTTCTTGGTTAACTGGATATCAGCACAAGGTGGAAGGAGACAGACACTAAGGACACTCAACACCTACCAAAGCACAGATCGAGAGGGGCTCCTAAGAGCCCATCACTGAAGTAGACTTAAAGTGCACAAAAATGGCTCAAAGAATTTTGTGGAAGAGGGGACAGAAAGATTGTCAGAGCCACAAGTTAGGACATTATGCACAGAGACAATATCTCTTCCCCATAACTGATGGCTGCCCCGCAATGCAAGACATATACACACAATCCCCATGACAACGACCTACATCCCCAACAAGGAGGGTCCCTTTGGAGGGGGCACAGGGATGAGGGACAGGATGGTACCAGCATGTGCTGTTTATGCACTGAATATGTCTATAACTAATAAAAAATTAAAGAAATATAATAAACTAATAATGAACTAAAAGAAATTAATTTGTAGTAAATTCTGCAGAAGGTATTTTTTTCCATTTCATTTTACGTGAGTTGGTAGAAGAAATTAATTTACTGAGTTTTCATAGTAGAATCCAAATTTACTTTTCTGTCAGTATTTCTTTCCATAATACAGTGAAGACATTTAAAAATGTTGTAATTTTGCACATTAATCTAAAAATTTTTGTTACCTTACAATAAGTTGACATAAGTCTAACATTGAGTTAACTTTGGTAAACTTTTCATAAAGTGCATTTAGTAATATGTTCTTTCTATGAGTAGAATATTTCTTATATTCACAGTTCTTAAATTATTCAAATTTGTCATGTGTATATGAAAGTTTCCAAATTTCTATAAAAAATCATATTTTTAAATTATATGAACTCATAAGGTAGATAGGTATTTCTTCTACATCTATAACTCCAAAGTTTTAAATGATAACTTTGGAGGCCTTCTTTGCATAAGTAAGTGTATCTTTTTGAAGAAGAAAAAAGAAATCATCCACAACTTCATTATTCCATGATATGTTATAAGAAGAAAAACGTTGCTTATATACATTTTGGGGCAGTCATCTGTCTTACTACAGAAGACAGTATTCATCTTATTTAAGAAATTGAGTCCATGAAAGGATTATCAAGTCAAAATTACCAAGAATTACTCATATTATTTCTAAATTCATTTATAAATACTTTGTTATTTTTTTAGAATTAGCCAAAGTTATGTTGTTTTATAAAAGATTTGCTAAACCCAAGTCTTATTTTACTGTACAACAAATTGAAAATTCTTAAAAAAATGAAAAAAATGTATAATACCCTTTAGTATGGAATAATTTAGGCTAGCAATTGGCAATCATGTCCACTTTGGAAGGGGCAGGAATTAAATAAATTCTTTTCCCACCAATTTATCACTTTGTCCAAAAAGAAAGTAAACTTAGAGTAATAGATATTAAATGCAATTTCATTATTAGTAATCTGAATCACCATATACAATTATGTTTAAAATTCCTAACTGAAAATATGTGTCAAGCTGATGTATCAAGTGAATTATCTTTAAATATTGTCAAAATTATTCATATATATTATATGTAATAATATAAAATAGCTGTAGTTACAATGTGTTTTACTTGTATTGCAATTTATAAACTAATATTGATACAATGCATACAAACTAAAAGAAGAAAATCTTATATTTTTCTCTTTTTTTTTTTTGATGTGCATAACAAAATACAAAGTAAATGTTCAGGTTTTAATCTAGATGTCTCACATAAAATAAGGATGCATGCACGTTCTTTGGTAGTGTCAGGAATGGGATAATGCAGGTCTTTGTTAGCATGGTCAGCAGACCATATCTCTAACCCCAAATACATGGCTTCATCTGTGGTACTCCAAGATCTTGTAACAACTTTTTAGAACATCTTCTGACATATAAAAGTTATATCTGTGTATTTCCTTGTGACAGAGTCTGTCCCTCAGCACACAGATCTGGTCCTTCAGAGAGCAATTCTAAGGTCTTCACCATTCCATTTTTTTCTCATTTTTATCTGTTTCAATTTTCTGCTTTTATGTATGATTATTAGTCTTTCATCGTGTTCAGAAAACTGTATTAAGAAAAATAATAACTATTGTTAATTGTAGAAACTAAATTTCAATATCACACTATTATAACTTTCTAAATACTACCTGTTTGAGCTTCTGATTGGTATAGGAGCTAATTACAGTTTATTAAAAAAAGTACTTAACATATGGAATATGGATATAGAGGATATGGTACAAAAATTAACAAAATGTATTTGAATACTTAACCATAGTGATATGTAAGAGACATTTTTAAAAATAAGCTTTTGATTCAAGGATCATAAAATAAAAGGCTGTCCTGGAAAAATTGTTAGGTATTTATATAAGGGTCCATAAAGTGTAAGAAGGAGGTCAGAAGAGATGTAGGAAACTGTTATATTATGGGGGGGGGGTGGAACAGCCTGCCAATGTTAGTATAGCAGGAAAACAGAGAGAATGGAAGTGCTGAGAAACTGTAGTGATCACTTACAAAAGGAAGACCACACAGGATAAATTTGTTGACGCAAAATTGAGGCACAGAACAGATGTTATGGGGAAATATGTATGTCAGCATCTCCACAGGCAAGGACACAGATGGAAATGTGGCACATGATGAAGAAAACTGAAACCCACAGAGGACATAGACATCACTATGAACAGACTATTCATACAACAGTGCCATTGATGTTGTCTCTGCATCTGTTCCTGGTGTTTCTGATGGACAGGAAGAGAGGAGGAACATATGATCAGAAAATGGAAGAAAGACAAGCCTTCATTGTATGTATTTTACCACAATTAACATGTTATGTTTTTAATTAGAAAAGATTGATGTGTGCTTCCTGCAATTCTGTAGAATGTATACTTTGTAAGAAACAAATTTACACACAGAAGAGGACATTACCCAAGAGTGCCACAGGTTCCACATGGATTCTCCTCTGGCTTATAATTAAAAAATATATAGGAAACATACAAATTGATGAAGAAACTTGTAAAACAAATCAAAAGTTTATGGCTACCCCTACAATGATAACCAGGATACCAATCAAGGAGGATCCCTTTGGAGGGGGAAGAGGAATGAGGGTAAGGATGGTACCAACATGTGCTATTTACATACTGAGTATGTCCATAACTGTGGTGGTTTGAATAGATGGCCCCCAGTATATTCAGTTTTTTATTTGTTTGTAGTTTGCATCTGCAGCCATCTGGCTGGAGGCAGTGTCAGTGGGTGGATCTTATGGTGTGGTGGTGGGTTTCAGATTTCAATCTAAAGATATGCAAAGTGTGCCTACCCTGAAGTGTACTGTGCTGTGTGGCTTTAGGCTTGTGCTTCTCTCTGTCTGCTTGGGCCTGTGAAGGCAGGCCAGTTTCTTCTGCCATTATGGAACTTCCCCTGGATCCATAAGCTTCAATACATATCCCTTCCTCCATAACTGTGTCTGGTCTGAAAGTTCATCTCAGTGAATCTGAGCTGTCTGCTACATCAAAAGTTGATGGCTACCCCCTCATTTATAACCAGCATGCCAATCAAGGGGGATACCTTTGGAGGGGGGAGAGGAATGAAGGTAAGGATGGTACCAACATGTGCTGTTTACATACTATGTCCATAACTAATAAAAAAATTTAAGTTTGTATTATTCAGCTACATAATATCTACTCCTCTCTCACTTCCTCCTTCTTCTCATTTCATTTCTGGTATTTCCTGATATTTATTTATTAATTTAACAGGATATGCCTTTGTAGCACAGATTGACTTTAAACTTTCTATCCTTTTATCTTATTCCCCAAGGCTGGGAGTACATGGGTGCCCTAGAACATCTGATACATGGTATTCCCCATTACTCTAGCCACTTTTTAAATCATTTTATAAATATTTGTATTTGGTTATTTGCAGACAGACAGACAGAGAGAGAGAGAGAGATAATATGAGGCACATCAGAGCCTCTTGCTGCCACAAACATACTCCATATGCATGTGGTACTTTTTGCATGTGGTTTTACATGGGTATTGGGGAATTGAATCCAGGCCTGCCTGAAGGCTTTACAAGCAAGCACCTCTAACTGCTAAGCCATTTCTCCAGCCCTGACACACAGTACTCTCTTTGAATAGATTGTGGAATTCAGATATCCTTTCTTCCATTTCTGCAGGTATGGAAAACATGCATGGGGTTATCCCAGTGGAATTTGTGAAGGAGTCTCTTACCTAAGGAGCTTTTGTCCATGATCATTCATAGAATCCAACAATGTTCTTAATAATTCACATCAACAAAACCATTTTTAACTTGAAATGAAGGAAAGAAAGGTGGACCCTCACATTTTGCAGTTAGGAAACAAGTTAATAATACAAAACATCTGTGAACTGGCCATACTGTTCATGACAAAGGGTCAGACTGACCAGAAAGGGAAATGTCACACCCAGGGATCCAACTGTCAAACTTCAGGTGATTATTCTTAAGCTTTGAAACCCAGTTGAATTTTCCTCACAGATTTTTAAAATTGTTTGATACACATGGACCTTTTGGTTTTCATTCATTTTCTCCCATTTGTCCTGAATGTGCATAATTGCCATATTTTTGTTATCCCAACAATATTTTTTGCAATATATAACTCATGTTGTGATCTCAGAAGAGTGTTAATTCTGCGTTTAAATAGCTTGCATTTTCCATACCTAGGATAGATGATTTATGTGGGAGACTTAGAACTTCAAAAGTGATATCGTTTTCATGAGGCTTTATTTGTTCAGTTCATGTAAAAATAAGTACTTTGGGAGCTTTTAGGTGGTGTGAATTTGCTACATGTGTAGGATAAATATATATCTTCTGGGGCCAGAAGTTGAAATATATCAGGCAGAACAACAGTATCCCCACAGGGTTGTTCATTCCCTAAGGCATTGAACTTTTGAATATGTACTGTTATGTAGCAAAGAGAAATTAAGTTTCAAATAGAATTAAAGTTTTCAGTAACCCAATTATAACAAGAGGAGATTATTTTTTATTACATTGTAGGTAAAAATGGATGACAAGGGTCCATATGAATCAGATAAAACATGTGAAGGTCCTGTCTCAGGCCACAGTTATTTGGGGTGATGACAAAGAAAAACAGATGACACTGATCCAGTTAATGCTGCAGAAAAAAGAAAGTGGAATGGATTTTCCCTAGTCCTTAGAAATGAGCCTACCCTAGCAGATGGCTTCAATTTGGTTGTTAGACTGTGGCAGACTGTTGATTTAAAGAATACATGATTGTACAATTGTGGTATACTATATTAATGGGATTAAAGACAGAAAAATCCTGAAGATACGGGTTACAAAAAGTCTCTGCTACAGGTCAAGATGACAGAAAGTTTTCAAGAACAGATTACAGAATTGTTTAATGAAATGCACAAAATTTTAGTGTTTGCTACATTTTTTGTTATATTACTCATTCTCCTTCCTATACTCACACCCTTTCCCTCCCATTTCTGTCACTAAGAACATTTGAGTATTTGTGGATATAGCATTTGTCATGACTGCTTTAGTTTTAGAGTGTATTTTCAAAGCAGGTTTATTTTTTAATATAACTGAAGTAAAATATTAAATTGTGAGCAATATTGCATTGAATGTAAAAATTGCTTTGATTGATGGAGATCACTTAGAAATGCATGTTCACTACAGTAGGCATTCACTTGTGTTGTCAGTAATATAAACCCTCAGAAGTGGATGAGAATAGAAACAGTATTTCCTGGTCTGTATTAGTAATGCATGTGCATATAATTCTCCCTCTACTACCCATCCCTACACAATAATCATATACTCATGTTCATAAATCTGATTTTTATATTCACAAAACGATATTAATGCATAGTAAAGTTTCAATATCAAAGATCTAGAGACTACATTCCCCATTTTATTTTATGTAAGAGGGTGAAAATATTTTCCAAACTTTTATTAAAATTTCTGCACACACTTCTAAGTTTAAAAATAAAAAGACATGGGCTGGAGAGATGGCTTAGCGGTTAAGCACTTGCCTGTGAAGCCTAAGGACACTGGTTCAAGGTTCGATTCCCCAGATAGATGCACAAGGAGGCACATGCATCTGGAGTTCGTTTGCAGTGGCTGGAGGCCCTGGCACAGCCATTCTCTCCCTCCCTCCCTCTCTCTCTGTCTCTCTCTCTCTCCCTCCCTCCCTCCCTCCCTCCCTCCTTCTTTCTCTCTCTGTCTGTCACTCTCAAATAAATAAATATTACAAAAATAAAAAATATAAAGACACACAAAAAGTAACAAAAAAGAAACAAAGGGAAATTTAAAAATTCAGTTGTGTTTCTAGTGTGCTAAATCTCTACTAAATCTTCAATCACAATGTAAATCTAATGTATTGACTAGACAGTGAAAAAGCTTTCATGGCCTCCTCCTTATTAAGACTTACTTGTTACTAATTTTTCTTTTAACTATAGGATAGCCAATTTATTAATGATCCATTTATTTAATAAGAGCTTCTAGCTAAGTTATTCAAAAATCTGACAAATGAAATTGTACAGTGGGAGCCTAGCATTTAGCTTTTCATTTCTTTCATTTCTCCACTACCCTGGCCCCAAAACATTCAGAATAGTTTTGTTGTTGTTGTTGTTGTTATTTTAGTAGCTTGTATTCTATTTCCAATGATATCTTGAGCTGAGAAAAATTAAGACACTTTGCATATTTTCTTTCACACCTGAAGTATTATATTTTCCAAAAACCTACTATCAATACCATAAATAAAATGTAAGAAAGCTTCACTTAGATAATGGAAACTTAACAAGCATAAGGTTTCTCTAAAAGCTTTCTGTGGTGGTTTGATTTAGGTGTCCCCTACAAACTTAGTTGTTCCCAGCTGATGGACATTTGGGAATTAATGCCTCCTGGAGGGAGTGTATTGTTGGGGGCAGGCTTATAGGTGTTATAGCCAGTTTCCCTAAGCCAGTGTTTGGCACACTCTCCTGTTGCTATTGTCCACCTTATGTTGGCCAGGGGGTGATGTCCACCCTCTGCTCATGCCATCATTTTCCCTTGCCATTGTGGAGCTTCCACTCAAGCATATAAGCCAAAATAAACCTCTTTTCCTCAGAATCTGCTCTTAGTTGGGTGATTTCTACCAGCAATGTGAACCTAACTGCAACACTTTCTCATCATGTAATCAGTGAATCTTGTAAAATAAATAAATAATTACAAAAATTCTGTAGGCTGTTTCTGTACATAAAAAAATTCATGAGCATCAAGTGTTGCAATAATGTCAAGAGTATTACAGGAGCTGCATGTAATCTTACAAAATATTGTCAGAAAACAAAGCAACAACAACAAAAAAGCTTCATGTCAGAGGTATATCCTGAAATGTCTGTGGAAGAAAAGAATGCTATTGGAGTTTTGCTTAAAAATACTCTTACAGACACTATTGCTGAAGACTCCACATACTTGGGCTGCAAGGCCACTGAGAAAGCCTGATGGAACTGAGCTGATAACCTCCTCCATGTAGACCAGCTGACAGAAAGCTGGAAGAAGCCATTCTACTTGCAGTTCAATTGGAGAAAGAGATACCACCAGTGAAGACACTCAACAGGGGACACTACAAGCCTTATAATTGGCCAGCCAGGCCAAATGAGCCAACAGGTGCAATAGTAGCATGTCTATCATGGTGGAAACCAACTGCCCTTCAATTGGACTGGAGGCCCACTCCATGGGAGGGAATACATCCCTGATACTGAAAACTTAAAACAGGGGTAGTCATGAGCCCTAGGGGTGTAACATCTGCTGATGTCTGGATAAGTGTATATACTATGCTTATCAACCTGCCCAGTAAGCACTTCTCTTAATATTCATACCCTTATATTAATGCTACTCTCTTTGGGTAAATAATCTTCTCTTTTCAGATGGCAGTGACCTTGGAACAACTCAGATGGTATCATGGTGCTGGAAAGAAGTGACTCGAGTACCAAGTAACATCTCGATCACAACTTCCAAGGCTCAGGGTCTAATGCGGAAGAGGTGGCAGAAAGAATGTAAGAGCCAAAGGAAGGGTAGGACTCCTTGCAACGTGCACCTTCCACGCATAAAATGGCCTCTATATCCATGACTTCATAGTGCCTGACACTACCAAAACAAGACCATCATATGGGGAGGGAAAGATCATGACATCAAAATAAAAGAGAGACTGATAGAGATGGGGAGGGGATATGATGGAGAATGGAATTTCAAAGGGGAAAATGGGGGGAGGGAGGGCATTACCATGGGATATTTTTTATAATCATGAAAATGTTTAAAAAAAATTTAGAAAAGAAAAAGAAAAAAAAAAGAAAGAAAAATATGTCAAACTATCAAACAAGGATTTTCAAATAAAACTGGAAGATGTTAACTCAAAACTCAAAAAAATAAATACTCTTACAAAATATAACATTATGGATAAAAGAAATACATTCAATGATATGAATATAATTTATATTACTGTAATTTAAAATAATTATACTTTATTTATTTTTACCATGATTTTTTTCCCTAATTTTTCTTGATAAAATGAAAAAAAAGAACCAACAGACCAAAACCTTGCAAAAACTACACACACATTCATACACTATATATATATATATATATATATATATATATATATATATATATATATATATAATATTTGTGTATAAGTGTCTGTCAAAGCAATGTCAAGAGTAGAGTAACTTAAGGAATAAGTCATGCTATATTTACAAAACTGAGACAGCTTGTAGAATGGGTTTTTTAATGTATATAAAACAATGCCTTATGAAGAAATAATATTTTCAAACTAGAAAAGAGAAAGAAAGAAAGAAAGGGAGAAAGGGAGGAAGAAAGAAAGATGGGACAGAAAAGAGAAGGAATGAAGGAAGGTAGGAAGGGAGAAAGGAAGCAAGGGAGAAAGTGTGTGAGGGAGGAAGAGAGGGAGGAAGGGTTAAAGCATGGAGTGCATATTACAAACTAGGAACCTGTTTCACATTTGTTCATGTTTGGTCCATTTAATCCTCTGTTTCAGATACTTCCTTCTGTCTGTAAACAAATACCTGACCTGAAACAATTTAAAGAGAGGAAGAAAGCCTGGTGTGGTGGCATATGTCTTTAATCCCAGCACATGGGAGGCAGAGGTAGGAGGATCTCTGAGAGTTCAAGGCCACTCTGGAACTACATAGTGAATTCCAGGACAGCCTGAGCTAGAGTGATACCCTACCCAGAAAAAAAAAAAAAAAGTAGGGGGAAATTATATTGTCTTAATGTTCCAAAAGGTAGAGTCAATCATGGCAGTGGGGAGGAATGGAGAAGAGCATCTGGTCACATTGGCAGGCAGGAAGCAGAAGATGGACATGAGGTAGGCTGGGCCGAAAAGGCATTTCACCTATATCCTGTGCACACTTCCTCTAGCAAGGCTCTGTGTCCTAAAGCTTCCATGACCTTCTCAAATATACCAACAACTAAGGATCAAGTGTTCAATCACATGGGCCTATGGCAAACACTTCACATTCAAACCATGACATTGCTTATATGGAGACCTGGATATCAAATCTATTGTGTACTAAACAAAAATTATAGTACACATATAAGTATTAGAAGTGGAATTCTGGGTAAGATAGTGGCATAGGAGTCATGCCAAACCAGCCTACGGAGGGATTTAAGCAAAACCACAACAAAATACACTCTTCTTCCAAAAAGTAAAGGTATATAGGTTATTATCAGCCACAGCAGAGAAGCAGTAGAGACCAAGATCTTCCAGAAAGGAGGAAACTTGCCAGAATCCCAATGAGGTGCCTGTGGCCTAGATCCACCTGCCACCCCCACCCCAGGCTGGTGCCAAGCTGTAGCAGCAGAGACCAATTGAGGGGATTTTCCAATAGCATCAGCCTCCTCATAAAGTCAAAAAACCTGAAGAGGAGGCAGCAAGACCAGCTGAGGAGCTGCTGAAGGGGATAGAGGTGGGACTAACTGATCAGCTCCAGTACAACTCCAGGCTTCCTGCACTCTCCCATTCCTCCAACCATCAGAACTGTGAACCTCTGGAGAACTCATTCAACTCCAGGCAGCCGGGCATCCCGCACAGCTGATCATAACACCAGATCTAAAGCACAACACAGAGGGATCGAAGTGGGATCTCAGCACTGGTGAGATTGGAAGCTTCCCCAAAAGGTAATGAAGCAAACTGATTAAAAAAAAAAAAAAAAAGCACGTACATAGGCTTGCATTGGAAGTGCTAATATCTCTTTCCATGTCAGGACAGGTTATAGGTTACATATTCTTGTTGGCTTTTCCATTCTCAAGTAAGCTGTGTTTGGGGGTGGATTATTGTTGCCTTTGATGCTTTCAGATTCATAGGGCCATTGTGTTTTTCTTCTGTCATTACTGGGGGCAGGGTCTGATTCAGACTCATGCTGATCTGGAACCCATTTGCGAACAGAAATCTCAACCTCCTAGCTGACAGGATTAAGGAGAACAACACACACATTTAGGGACCTTGGCTTTATAAGGTTATCTGTTTGTTTAATCCCCATACTTGCATACTCCTGCTGGATTGCTCTTTTATTTTGATATCATAATCTTTTCCTTCTATTATACTGTCCTGTGTAGGTAGTGCCAGGTACTGCAGCATCATGGATATCCAGGCCATTTTGTGTCTGGAAGAGTGCATTTTAAGGAGTCCTATCCTTCCTTTGGCTTTTGCATTTTTTTCTGCCACATCTTTCCCAATGAACCCTGAGCCTTCAAAAGTGTGATAGAGATGTTTCAGTGCTGCGCACTCCCCTGTCACTTGTTCTCAGCACTATTATGCCTTTTGAGTCATCCCAGAGGTCACCACCACCTGAAAAGAGAAGCTTCTCTAACCAAAAGTGAGAGTAGCATTAACGTATGTGTATGAACATTATGAAAGCGCTTACTGGGAATTTTTATTTGTGTGTGTGTGTGTGTGTGTGTGTGTGTGTGTGTGTGTACGCACGCATTTGAGCATACATTCTCATGTCCCACCTCCCATCTCACACTCAGTGTGCTAGGATTACAAAATGTGTATCAGCATTTTGTGTGAGGTCAGAATTGAACTAGGTTATCCAGTTTAAGCTGGCAAGTAAGCCATTGCCACAGACCTTAAATTTATTATTCTATATGCAAGTTCATGATGGTTCAAATCTGTTACTCTGCTGAAGTAACTGGCCTGAAAGTTGTCGAGGTTTTGCATTCTCGAGCAAGATATTTTACCCCAGACAGTCTGTGCTTACTAACCAACTGCTGCACTTAGGTTTCTTTACCTGTGGTTTATGTAAACCAGACAGTATGCTGAAAAATACTATAGACATCTATCTTGTTTTTTCAACTCACAGCAACCTGCAGGTTTAACGTGCATGTTTAATAACATTCTCAAGTACTTGCATTTAGATTTTTAAGTTCATGCATTCATCATCATTTTCAGAAGCATATTTCTTTTCTACTTTATGTTCCTTAGTCAATGAGTTTAATAGTATTTTCACCATAAATCTAGATAAGGAACTAAAACACCTAAACAAGCCATATGAACATTTTTTTATTTTTATTTTTATTTTTGCCAAAATCAAGACAGGAGTCTCCAGAAAATAAAGTGGCTCAAATAAGATATGGAAGCTGTTGTGAAAAAAATCATCAAAGCAGTTTCCAGAATTTCCAGATATAAAGACTGGATGTAATCGAACAAAGCTCCTTCTGCGGGTGCTGCAGGAACATACTAGCCTCTGTCGGGAGGTAGAGTGACCCCAGGCAATCTCTAGGAACACGCCGCCTGTAGACACAAAGGACCCTCCGTTGCCCTTTCTTTCATTTCTGCACATTTAGTTCTTGAGTTACCTATAGAAAGTATTCATCTTTTATGTCAGAAGGAGAGCATATCTAAGGAGAAAATAGTGCTACCAAATGATTAAAAGGAGCAAAAATGCCTGTTAAAGGTTTTTTCAGTCAGATTGCTGCTGAATTAAGCAAAGATCTCCTATGCCTTCATGTACATAGCCTTTGAGCTTCCAAACAGCACATTCATTTGAAACTGCAGGGTGGCTAGAATTAGAGTCTACAGGGAACAATACTTGTTCATATGTGCAACACTCTTGAACCTAGAAAGTCACACTGCTTGTGTGACTTGACATGAGTAAATTAGCTCCTTAGTTGTTTTTCTTATTTATAAAGTGGGAAATAAAATTTGCTTCATTGTTTAATAAAGATGTAAATCAAAACAGATGTGTTCTCTTTCCATCTTATAGCATTAGAGGAAAACCCAGGCTACCCTGTGGAGATTTGACTAGATAGCTTCCAATATATTCAGGTTTTTTTTTTCTTTTCTTTTTTTTTTTTTTTATTCGTTTGGAGTTTGCATCTGCAGCCACCTGGCTAGAGGCAGTGTCATTGGGCAGATCTTAAGGTTGGTGGTGGGAGTTCCTGAAGTGTGCTGTGCTGTGAGGCTTTTGGCTTGTGCTTCTCTCTCTGCTTGGATCTGTAAAGGCAGGCCAGCTTCTCTGCCATTTATGGAACTTCCCCTGGATCTGTAAGCTTCAATAAATATCCCTTCCTCCATAACTATGCCTGGTCTGGAAGTTCATCGCAACGAACTTGAAGCTGTCTGCTACACACCCATTTCTTTTTCTTTTAAGGTAAGGTGATGCTCTAGCCCAGACTAACCTAGGTGTTCCTAAATTGTAGAAAATTCCCAGGCTTTCATGTAAGAATGACACCAACAGGAGAGTTGGGAAACTGGCCAAAAGTATCTAGGAAAATGGAACTCTGGTCAGCATGGAGGAGATCCATGTTGATAGGATTATCGAGGGATATTCAGAAAAATATCACAGATTTATATAGCATTCACCAAAATCATAGCAGGCAAAAGCAAGATCTTCTTGAGAGGAAAGCAAGAGTCTCCTGGTATGGTTAAAAAAGAAGTAAGCTCAGGGAAAGACTGCTAGGTAATTAAAATGAATACTTGATATTATAAAACAAAGGGAGATGTTCTACATAGCAACACAGTTTGAAGACACAGATGTTTAGACTGACATCAAAAAGAAGGATTAAATAAATCATTATACCACAGTCATCATCTAAATATGGTGACATCTGCTTTATTTATAACTGTGTTATACATCAGGACCTTGAAATATATCTTAATAGTAGATATGCAATGCAGGATACTATACTGATTTTTTTGCTTATGACTTAAGGCCTTTTTTGAAAATGGTTTATGTCTGTATTTAGACAGGATTAATTTTTTTTATTCCATCTTTACATTTTCAGTGATTTATTTATAAGACATACCTACTTCAAATGAATTACCATAGCAGATTTGAATGCAAGCTAACCAATTTCCTTGGAGCAATTTGACTATATTCTAGCACAAGATAATGCTGAATGGAAGAAAAGTTTCATTATCATTGGGATCTTTATATTTGCTTATATCTGCCTACCTTTTGGCACAGGCAGAAGTAAATGACATGCTATTCAGTTGAAAACTGAAAATTGAATTAAGTTTTCCAAAGATGTCCTATGAATTCAAGGTGAAGATGGGTCTCAGACATCAATTGATAAATTTGCTTTAGCAATGTCCCTTCCTTTGGGTCTCAATGTTTTCTCTACTCTTTACTAGAGTCCAACTTAAACTGTGGGTTACAACCCAAAATGCGAAGGTCACAAAAGGTAACAATAGTGAAAGTTTCCTGAATGCACACAAAAATTAATTCAAAATCAATGTGTAATGATCCCAAGGTGTGCCTGGCACAGTACAAGCTTATGTCGCATCATGTGACATCACTATTGCCTTGGTTTTGAACACATACAGCAAGCACACTTGGAAATATGCTTCCATTGTGCCACACAATGCCAATAAATTCTGTGCTAGAAAGGACTGTTGCATGTTAAGAACAACAGTGTTGTTACTGTGTACATAAAACTCTTCCACTCTTAGAAATATAATAATTTAAGTATGAAGATAAAGAATATTTTCCTATCATAATTCTTTAGCATGTCAGTATCAAATTGTTTTATCTTTGGGTTGTATTATATTATAATTGTTCTTTCTAAAATTATTATTTTAGGGGCTGGAAAGATAGCTCAGTGGTTAAAGCACTTGTTTGCAAAGCCTTACAACCTAGATTTGATACTAATACACACAAAAAGTCAGGCGCACAAAGTGGCACATGTGTGTGTGGAGTTCATTTGTAGTAGCACTAGGTCCTAGTATCTAGCATGCCCAATCTCTCTCTCCCTTTCTCTCCAAATAAATAAAAATATTTCTAAAAGTGTATTGTTTATATCACTTACTTGATTTTAAATAAATTTTGGCTTGGAATTAGTACAGAATTTTCAAGTTTTCAAATGGCCATAATGTCCTTCTGCCATTACATTAGATATTTACAAGCAGCTATATTCTCAACATTGACATTTATAAAGTGAAAATATTGATCAATATTCTGGAAAATGTTGCAGTTCTGAGTCCTGCACCATCAAATATTCAGCCAACATTTAAGTATTTATGTGAAAATAAATATTCACACCCATCTCAATTGTATGCAAATTTACCTTAGTTTTTAACAAATGGTAAAACTGTATGTGTACCAAAGCATTGCTTTAAGTTGAATTTGTGCATGGTTTATTATCAGTAAATATTTTATTTGTATATCTATTTAATATATGTACATACCGAGGTGTTGTATGATTTTTTTTTTTCCAATGGGGAGATGCAAACACATGTTTCCTCACCCTGGATAAGGCACAGATGACAGACCAAACCACGATTGCACCCAAACCTTTTTGGGTGAGCCAGAGAGTTTATTGGCATTACTTACACAGCAAAGGGAGGGCTGGCTTAAAGGAGCATGTGATGACTTAAGGGCAGCTGCATCACCAAAAAGGCCGAAAAAAAAAAAAAAAAAACCTACTGCAGTGTAGGGGACAACTCAGAGAAGCTTTAGCCCTCGTGCACACTGCAGAACCTGCAGACAGCTGGGCTGTTGCTCCTCCTCCGCCAAGGAGATGTTACCATGTTTACCATACATCCTTAGAGTGACACCTTGTGACTTTTAAATTGCAGCTTACCCACACGTGGTGACCTACTGGGTCTCCTAAGCCTTTCTGGAAGGATTGTTTCAATTATTCTGAGAAAATTGCTCTGCAACACTGGTCACAGTCTACCCCTTAAGAATTGTTTACTGCTTCTATAACCTTGGGAAATGTCCTCTGTAACCTCTAATGTTTCATCTCTACAGACTACACTTCCTGAAGTCAAGTCTCCTCAGCCTCCTTCCTCCCTTCAGGAGGGAATATTTCAATTCAGAGGAATTTGCTATACAAAATATATTTTTGTGTAAGATGCTGTGTAAAAATATCTCCATTGGGCTGGAGAGATGGCTTAATGGTTAAATGCTTGCCTGAGAAGCCTAAGGACCACAGTTCGAGGCTGGATTCCCCAGGACCCACATTAGCCAGATGCACAAGGGAGCACACTCATCTAGAGTTCATTTGCAGTGGCTGGAGGCCCTGGCGCGCCCATTCTCTCTTTCTCTGCCTCTTTCCCTGTCTGTTGTTCTCAAATAAATAAATAAAAATATTTTTAAAAGTATCACCATTAAAAATGGGGTCACCAGGGAATAAAGTTTAAGAAACTTTTTGCTATAAAGCAACTGGCATCTGGCCTAGCCTAACCCCCTTCCCATGGCTAGGAACCTTCTGAGCAGCAGATTTGCTTCTTCCTTTGGAGTCATTCTTAGGATGTTATAGCCGTTCCCAAAACTGTTCCCAATTCAATGAATTCTTGCTTGTTCAGTCTTATAGTTTGCCCTCCTTGATTAAGAACTTGACCAACCTCATTTCAGAGACTTGTATCTGTTTCTGCCTAAAAAAGGTAATTCATTTATATTCTCTTTCCATTCGTATCAAGTGCACAGAAGCCGGGAGTTGGTATGTGATGAGAATATCTCAGGCAAGAGTAAGTGGACAAAGGTCCACACAGGCCGCTTGTTTAATTGTGAAACAAAAGCTTCTATAGGTTTCTCTGTAGTGGGAGCACAGGAGGTGTTCTATCTATCTCTTACCAGGCAAAGAAATGCCATCTCTACAAGGTTTGAATTGTCAGGTGGCTTCAAAGCAGAGTCTTCTGGGAATCTGTGTACATGTCACCAGCCCTCATTTCAGATCCCAGGTTTTTTCCAATATGGGCCCTAACCTTAACATAACATTCTGGAGTCTATGGGCTTTTAAACATCACTAGAATTATGTTACTTTAGCTTCTGTGGTTCACAGAATTTCAGAATTATATCTGTATATTTGTTCTGTTTTGTTTATCTGTTTGTTTGATTATCTGCTGGGAATACACATACCACGAAGACAAACCTTCCATCAAGTGAACAAAATGCTTCCACTGATCTCCTTGGTGCCATGTGCACACGGGACTGGCGTTAGGGGGAGATTTAGCATGAATTGAAGCCAATGGGCTGAGTGTGAAGTATGACTGGCATTTGCAGTACACCAAGCAACATCTGGGTAGTATTTGTACAACAGGAAATAGGTTCAGAGCAGCAAACCTGTAAATGTCCCAAATAATTTACCAACCGTAATTTTCTAGATATTAAATTGCTACACATTTACAAATAAAATCGAAAATTTAAAAAGAAATTAAACTTTCTTCTGTGATCTGAAATTTGGCACCGCTCCAACTTTCACAGGTTGTACCTTTATACTTACACTGATAGTGCTGGAATGTCAAAATTAGGGGAGGTGATTAGGCCATAGGAACAGAACAGTCTGAATAGAATTTTTACCCATATAAAAAGGCCCACGATGGGGTCTGGGGAAATGGCTTAGCAGTTATGGCGTTGGCCTGCAAAGCCTAAGGACCCTGGTTTGATTCTCCAGGACCCACATAAGCCAGATGCACAAGGGCGCACATGTGTCTGGAGTTCATATGTAGTGGCTAGAGGCCCATTCTCTCTTTCTCTCTATCTGTCCCTTTCTCATAAGTGAATAAATAAAATATTCTTTTAAAGGCCCAAGAATTACTCTGCCTCTCAGTAGTAAGGAATCATCTTAGTAAGAGGCAAGCACTCATGAGAACTAATCTGTTGGTGCATGGCTCTTGAAATTTCTGGCCTCCAAAACTGTGAGATGTTGGTTGCTTATATGCTATCTGGTTTTTGATATTTTGTTATAGCAATCAAAACATACTAGGATAGGTCCCTAGTAAAACATAAATTGAGGACAGGGAAATATTTTTTGCTTACAAAACCTGTATTCTAGATTAAGATCCTGGAGCAAGCCAGTGGCATCTGAGGGGCCCAGCAGCTACAGGGGCTATGGCTGGTGCTAGAGCAGATGTAGAAGGAGTCCCCAACATGTGACACCTGTGATGTTTGGACTGTCACCCTCATCACACTCAGCCCCTCCAGTGATTTCCAAGCCTCCTCACAGATCCCTGGGTTCCTAGTATCCCAGGAGGACAAGGCCATTTGCAGAAGATGCAGCTTAAGGTTACCAAATAGGTGACCCCGCAAGTCCCCAGCAGAAACCAACCTGGGAGATTCCAAATGTGATATCCAGGGGTGTACCCAGGATGGCAAAACATTTCTCTTGGTTTGAAATGAAGGGATTGTATTGCCAGTCTTCATTTTTTTTTTTTTAATCTGCCACCTCTTTTCTGTTTTTTTGAGTAAGCTTATTTATCTAGACACAGATAGATTTGCCCTGGTTGTTTGGATCAAAAGAATTATCGTGAAAGTTTCTGTATGTGGTAGTTATTTACTTATGTATCCACTCTGATGAATCAGAAACGCTTAAATGCAAAGTATTCAAAGGACATTACAGCTCCTTGCAGATTCCCCACTTAATGTTATGGGTTAAATTACCATCTGTCTTCCTGGAGCAGCACCTTGATCATGGGTTTTGCAAGGAACACTTGCTCTGGGCTTCCATCAGGGTGATAACCACTCCCAGATCCATTGCTTCCTGTTAGGTTCTGTCCACAGAGTCTACACAGGTAAGAGCGCTCCTCAGCACTGTCAAACTAGTTTTATATTTTTTAACACATATTGATCTTAGCACTTTTAATTGTGACTTCTAAGTAAGTGCTCACTTATTTTTTTCTCTCTAATCATAATAACTTCTAAAGTAAGTGAAACAACTTTACTTCTGTTAAAATTTATCCCTGACAATTTGGAGTTGGCTACATGATTAATTTTACTTAGTGAATTCATTTAAATTAAACCAAACAAGTACAAAAGTGTTTTTATCACTCTGAGATATTTGTCTCTTCTTTGAAATATTTGAGCATTGAGAAGAGGATCAATAATTTTTTAAAATAATTATTTGCTATTTCCAATAAACTTTTACAGGGGTCTTTTCAATACGTAGATTAAACAGATTGTTTTTTTGTTTCTTGAAAGAAAAATAATTTTGTAGTTTAAATTAGATTGCTAGATATAATCCATTTTAGAACCTTTTGTAAATATGTGCTTTGAGTCAGAACCCATATGAACATTAAACTTAGGTTGGGTTAAAGAGTAACTTACTTTGCATGAATATATTATAATATAAAAATGGGATGTGGATATTGTGCAAAAACAGTTTACACTTAAGCAATGGCAACTACAACATAATAGTTCATTTATCTTTTTTGACAATCATCTTTTAAAATATTTTATTTTTATTTATTTTGAGAGAGGGAAAGAGGGAGAGAGAGAGAGGGAGGGGAAGGGAGAGAGAGAGAGAGAGAGAGAATGGGAGTGCCAGGGCTTCCAGCTGCTGCAAATCAACTCCAGATACATGCGCTCCCTTGTGCACCTGGCTTACGTGGATCCTGGGGAATTGACCTGAGGTCCTTTGGCTTTACAGGCCAGCGCCTTAATTGCTGAGCCATCCCACCAGCCCTTGACAATCATTTTTAAATTTAATTTTAATTTTTTATTGACAGTTTCCATACTTACAGATAATAATCCATGAAAATTCCTTCCCCTCCCCCACTTTCCCCTTCACAAATCCACACTCCGTCATATCCCCTCCCTCTCTCCATTAGTCTGTCTTTTTTTTTAAAAAAAATATTTATTTATTTATTTGAGGGTGAGAAAGAAAGAGGCAGAGAGAGAGAGAGAGAGAGGAAGAGAATGGGCTCACCAGGGTCTTCAGCCACTGCAAACAAACTCCAGAAGCATTTGCCACCTTACATGGGTCCTGGGGAATCAAACCAAGGTCCTTTGGCTTTGCAGGTAGGCAAACACCTTAACTGCTAACCGTCTCTCCAGCCCAGTCTCTGTTTTATTTTGATATCATTATTTCTTGTCAGTATCTTGTAAGGTAGTGCTAGGCACTGTGAGATCATATAGATCGAGGTCAATTTCTGTCTGGATGGTTGCATTGTAAGCATTTCTACCCTTTCTTTGGCTCTTACATTCTTCCTGCCAACTCTTCCCCAGTGGACTCTGAACCTTAGAAGATGTGATAGAGATGTTTCATTGCTGAACACTCCTCCGTGAAATCTTCTCAGCACTATGGTGACTTTTGGGTCATGTCAGTGGTCACCGCTATCTGAAAAGAGAAGCTTGCCCGGCGTGGTGGCGCACGCCTTTAATCCCAGCACTCGGAAGGCAGAGGTAGGAGGATCGCCATGAGTTCGAGGCCACCCTGAGACTCCATAGTGAATTCCAGGTCAGCCTGGGCTAGAGTGAGACCCTACCTCGAAAAACCAAAAAAATAAAAATAAATAAAAACGAAAAGAGAAGCTTCTCTAAACAAAATGAGAGTAGTATTAATACATGGTTATTAATGTTAATTAAAGTGCTTATAGGGCAGTTTAGTGGGTATAATATATGCACTTAGCCAGACAAGAGCAGGTGTTATACTCCTAAGGCACATGACCTCCCTAACCACAGGCTTTTGATTTGCTTTTCAGTTCCAGGCTTGTATTCCCTCCCATAGAGTGTGTCTCTAGTCCAATTAGAGAGCAGTTGGTTTCCGCCAGAACAGACATTCTACTATTGCACCTCTTTGGTCATTTGAACTGGCTGGTCAAGCTTGAGACTTGCAGTGTCCACTGTATTCTCCACTATTGGCTTCTGTCTCCCATCATTCAGTGCAGCATTTTCCAGCTTTCTGTAAGATGTTCTATAGAGAGGAGGTTTTCAGCTCACCTGCAGGTTAATTTCTCAGTGACCTGGCCACCTTTCATGTGAAGTCTTCAGCAATAGGGTCTTATCATCTATTCCTGGTGGGAAACCAAGAGCCATGGCATTAGCCTGTAATTCTTGGGGAGGGGGTCATCAGGAACCTCCCTGACCAACAACTCACTGGAAGGTATACAATCACCGACACTGAAATTTTTCTAGTAACCGTCTATGACTTCTGGGTGTGCCATTATCCAAAAAAGTAAGTTACTGTATGGCTTATTTACAATATCTTGAATTTTGATTAACTCTCTCCCCAACCTTATTTTACTCACTCTCTTCTCCTATCCTTGCTTAGATTATTATACCCCCAGTAATCTGTTTGTCCACTGACATATTTGCAATACCATGCCCTTAAGTCCACGCCTGTACCCCCTCTCTTATAGCACCTTTCTAGCTTTCCACAGATACTGATCTTAGCACTTTTAATTGTGACTTCAAAGCAAGTCTTCACTTATTTGTTCTATCTAATGGTGTAGTAACTTGTAAAATAAATAAAACAACTTTGCTTCTGTTAAGATTTATCCATGGTAATTTGGAGTTGGCTACATGGATAATTTTAGTGAAATCATTTAACTTAAATCAAAGAAATACAAAAGTGTTTCTTATCACTCTGAGATAGTTGTCTCTTTTTTCAAATATTTGAACATTCGGAAAGGACCAACAACTTTTTTTTTTTTTTTGCAGGGGGGTTCAAGGCAGGGTCTCACTCTAGCCCAGGCTGACCTGAAATTCACTAGGTAGTCTCTGGGTGGCCTCGAACTCACGATGATCCTCCTACCTCTGCCTCCTGAGTGCTGGGATTAAAGGTGTGCACCACCATACCCGGTTCCAACAGCTTTTTAAATATATATATAACTCTACTAAACTCTTACAGAGCTCTTTTCAATGCATACATTAAGCAGATTATATTTTTTTTCTTGATTATACTAAGTGGTTAACCCAGGCTCAGAAAACCAAATGTTGCATGTTCCTCTCAGATATATATCCTAGCTACAAATAACTGGACTTCTCTGTAAATAGGAAGAAAACTCAGTAGCATAGGCCAGTAATCTAGAAAGGAGATATAAAGGGACTAGAAAGGGAGGGGGTTCCTAATAGGATGGTATTATATATATGTAAGTAGAAAAACAGATTAATAGTGTGAAAAGACCAAAGTAAGGTCAGGGGAAGAGATCGAGTAAGGAAAGGTGGAGGGAGGGCTAATCAAAATCTAATAGGATATGAATAAGTCATATGGAAACCTACATTTTTTGACAATGGAACACATAGGAGATTGTTACTAGAAAAATTTCAGTGTGAGGTATGGGATACCTTCCAGTGAGTTGTTGGCCAGGGAGGTCCCTGATGCCCCCAAAACATTACAGGCCATTTCCACCAGGAATAGATGGTAAGACCCTATTCCTGAAGACTCCACATACTTGGGCTGCAAGGTCATAGAGAAACCCTGCTGGAGCTGAGCTGAAAACTTCTTCCATGTAGACCAGCTGACAGAAAGCACGAAAAAGCCATGCTGCATGTGGGAGAGTTCAGTGGGAGAGAGAGAAATCACCAGTGAAGATACCCAACATTAGACACTGCAAGCCTTATGTTTGGCCAGCCAGGCCAAATGAGCCAACAGGTGCAATAGTGGCATGTCTCTTATGGGGGAAACTAACTGCCCTCAAATTTTACTGGAGGTCTGCTCTATGGGAGGGAATATATACCTGAGGCCCTTTTATATCTTGAAACTGAGACTCACACAATCCTTTTCAAGGATCATGTCTAAAAGGTGTCCCACTAGCCTCTACTCCACCTACCAAAGGTTCAACAAACTTTCATGTATACCATAATTGAGATCAAGCTCTAGATTGATGAAATTTAAGGGATCAATAAACATCCAACCATTTAGATAAGCAGAAGTGATAGAAAAGGAAGAGGCAAGGTTGGCTTTAAATTTAGTCACTAAACCAAGCATGGTAGCAACACCTGAAATCCCAACAAGTATGAGGTTGAAGTAGAAAAATGAATTTAAAGCTAGCCTCAGAAATATCATTAGTTTGTAGTTAATCTGGGTTTTACACACATATACATGCACATGCACACAAACACACACACACACACACACACACACACACAAATTTTGACATGAATCACCTGAAGATCAGAATGGGGAAGCTTTTATAGAGACAATGATAAATCTAATTTTGGACTATTAACAATTGCTGACATATAACAGTAAGAAATTGAATGATCCACTGAGTGATTATATACTCAGCTCTAATTTCAGCAGAAAGACTTGTTGGTATCTCTAAATCTCATTTTTTTTTATAATCACAAGGGAAAATTGGACTTCAATAGAAATCATTTTATAATATTGTTTATTACTTCCTAGTGGCAAAATCTGAGTGTTTTTTTCTTTTTTTATCCCAGCTAACTGCATTATAGAATATCTTTAGGATTTATTTAATTAGCAAACATGGGTCATCAATGTATAAAACACCACAAAGATGTTATTAGGGAGTAACTATCTTTGTATAATTTGAATGAGAAGAGATAACCCAGACTCTTTGAGCTTTCCTAGCAAGAGTCAATAGAGTCAAAGTGACTCTAAGGTAGGCAGAAGTGTAAGGTAAGCCATGGGGCTTTCCAGAGCCTTTGCTATCATGTAACTTAGCATGTTTAACATTAATAGCAATGTAGTCATCCAATATTTTATTTTCATAGTAGTGAGAAGGTTTTTATTGCATTTAATCTAAAGGTTTATATTAAATGTAGAGGTACCTTTTGTGGAGTTTCTTTAGGAAGATCCTATTATAGAAATTAGATTGAATAATTGCAGCATTATTTTATGAAGGCAGTGAAACATTTGAGCCATGAGCAGAGTCATAATGGAAACAGAACTAATGAAAGGATAGAAAGTCATTTTCCTTGCTTGTGCTTTCCCTAAAAAAATGAACAAAATGTTTATATGTAGGAAACAAATGAAGGGAAATTCCAAATGCATTACATATTTTTTTTTAAAAATGCATAAATGTAAAAGAGGTAGAGAAGAGAGAGAGAAGCTGTAGAAGATTAAGGTCAGTCTTCATTGTACCCTCTCCAGGGCCTTGTGACTCAGGTATTCTCTCTAAGGGCCTGGTGAAGGCTCAACCATTTGTTCTGCCTTTTAGGATGTAGAATTTTATGGTACCATTGCCATTTGTGTCTAGATCTGTGTCCCCCACCCCCTTCCTTGCCCTACCCTCCCTCCCTACCCACCATATTGTCCGGTCCTTGAGATGCTTGCTGGGTATGTTAGCATCTTGGATAGATTCAGGTTAGGTGCTATAGATAAGTGAGACTATGTGGTGATTATCTTTGTGTGATTGGGTAATTTCACTGAGAGTGCTCTGTTCCAGGTTCAACCATTATTCTTCAAATTTTATTGTGTCATTTTTTCCTAATGCTATGTAAAATTCCATTGTGTAGATATACCACATCTTAGTTATCCATTCTTCTAGTGATGGACATCTGGGCTGATTCTAGCTCTTAGCTATTATAAATTGAGCTGCTACAAACATGGTTGAGCAAATGTCTCCAGACTAAGACTTAGAATTTTCTTCCTTCTCTTCCTGGGCACTGACCTGTAACTCTCAGTAATAGCAGGTAGCTATCATCCACAATGAGCTTTTGGTCAGAGAGACCTACAAGGTTTCCTAAAAGAATGTCAGATTTCTATCAGAGTACTTGATGACCTACCAAAGGTTAGTGGTAAAACCCTACTGCTAAAGACACCTTATGTGGTTGACATGTAACATGGAGTGACATGGCTGGAAGCTAGAAGACAGTCATTCCCCAGACAGCACGTCTAGTGCCAGAAGGTGCTATATGGGTGACTGGGGGAAAATGACCAATGTCTGTCCAAGCAACTCATGGTCTAACTTACTTAACAGCAAATAACCTGTTGTGATGCTCACACAAGTGCAATAGTGGTGCAAAACCACTATGGTGGGAAACCAACTGCTCTTGATTTGGCTAACTGATCCCCTCAGTGGAACAGAACCCATAGGTAGAGCTGGAAAACAAGTCAGAACCAGATCCAAAAATGAGCCCACTCTCCATTATCAAGCTCCACCAATCGTGGGCTACAAGAGGGCCTACACCTATTAAATTATCTCTAAAAAAAAAGTTATCCCACTTATCTGGTGCTAACTTTACTCTCTGTTGGAGAATTTGCTTCTCTTTTTCAGACAGATGCCGATCCTAAGGAGAGAACCACCCCATCATACCTCAAAAGGGCCCCAGCTGAAACTCAGAATTAATTGGCAAAAAAAAGCAAGGGTGCTGTTTTCCTGGTGAATCTGGTACCAGCGCAAGGATGAAAGAGATCCACACAGAGAACAATCAACTCCTACCAAATCAGATATCCAGAGACACAGAGGCTCCCAATACCTCATCACTGTAGCAGACCTAAAGTGAACCCAACATGGCTCAGGGCAATTTTGTGGAATAGGGGCCAGAAAGAATGTCAGAGCCACACATTAGGTCATGATACACAGACACTTTTCCTCCTACCCATAACTGAGGGCTAACTCCACAATGCATGATCCATATACTGCAACAAGGAGGGGCCAGGGAGAGGGAGGAAGACAGGGAGTAGGGTAACAATTATACCAACTTGACTGTATTCACTGAGTACAAAACTAATTAATGAAAAAAAATAAAAAAAATAAAAAATTAAAATACATAAATGTAAAAAGTTAAAACATATATTACAAAAGAATGGGAGATAGTAGAAATGTTCCAGAAGGATTTTGAGTTTAGTTACTTGGAGGATTAAATGTAGCTGAAGGTGAATAGCTCTCATCCTTTTTGTAGTATATTTGGATGTTTTCTCAAAAGATGCTGGCACAAATTTGAGGTGAGATACATAAATCCTATACCTTCTCTCCAGAATTTTTTTTTGTTTGTTTTAGCACAGAAGGTGATTAGAAGTAGATAATAGAGTTTTTATTTATTTTATCTTTTTTTTCACACAAGCTGATGAAATTTCCTGGTTTTAAGTTTTATTCTTTTAACTTGTCTC
This sequence comes from Dipus sagitta, assembly GCA_036346955.1. NCBI lineage: Eukaryota > Metazoa > Chordata > Mammalia > Rodentia > Dipodidae > Dipus > Dipus sagitta. Next base: position 85,037,212 of record CM070771.1, on the reverse strand, counting down.
CAGGTATGCTCGGGAATGATGCAGTAACCAGCTCTGTACTTTTAGCTGTCATTCCTAAAGGTCTCCTATAATAGTGTCCAAGGCCTATATGTAGAAGGATGGATTTTAATGTCCTTTGCTCTGGTGTTACTATATAGGGTTTCAGGTTTATTTTATGTGTAGATTAAAGAATAAAAAAGCAGGAAAATGTTTAAAAGAACAAAGTTTATATTAGAGTAAAAATAAAGGAGGCAAAGAGAGCACACATTCATCTTGTAGGAGGGGATTCCAGAGCCTGAGACTCTTTGTTCCAGTGGCAGCTGGTCCTTTGTTAAATGAGGGAAGCACTCCTGTCCAGAGTCTATGATTGTTCATCTTAAACAAAGAAAAAGGCACTGTTTATCCCATGGTGCATCTAGTACTGCACAGAAAGATCACTTCCACTGGAAAGATGAATTAGAAAGTGAGCACTCTTCTCCACCATCTTAGAGTACTCCAGAATATAGCCACATACAAGGGGCCCCTCTGGTAGATAGAGTCATATAACAGCAAACGATGGCTTAAACTCCTTTTCCTCGTTCCTTTACCTCCAGGTGCTAAAACTACAAGTATGTGCAATCACAACTTATATTTAGGGTTATACCCTACCAATGAGAAAAATTAACTAACAGAATATCAACATTGATTGTTGAAATCAATATTGTGTTGCCATGTAGTTCCTAAACTTTTGGAAAGTGTGGAATATGGCAGAATTTTAAACTTTGGGTTAGAAGCCCTAACATTCTGCAAGCCGAGCTTAGTTGGACATTCTGGTGAAATTTTGTAAGGGAAGAATGATGAGAGAAACATGGGCAATGTCAAGTGTTTATATCTGTCATACTATTTGAAGGGGAAATTGAACCATACTGAGGAAACATAGCAGGAACAGATAGCTATGCATCTGAGGAAGTAGCAAGAGTGAATTGACTACATCAAGTAGAACTGGACCATTAAACTCCAAAGTCCATCCCCAGTAACACATTTCCTCCAGCAAGATGCCATGTACTAAAGGCCCCATAACCTTCCAGAACAGTGTTACCAATTGGGGATTAATCATTAAAACTCATGAGGCTCCAAGGAACCTCTTACATTCAAATCACCAATTCTTCCCATGGCTTTATAGACCCAGACCAGTTTATATTGAAAAATTATTTAAATCCAATTTTAAATTTCCCCATGTTCTTTATGAGACTCTACACCATTCAAAAACCCAAAGTCTTATCTGAGCCATAAGACGATCTCTTAGCAGTGAGCCCTATAAATTCAAAACACAAGCCACACACAATGGCACAAAACAATAGCAACAACAATAAAACACTTCAAAACAAGGAATAGGGTGGGGGTACAAAGAGCAAAAAATTGATTCCTTTAGTTCCTTATCCAGCATCTAAGACTCATAATGAACTTCTCTGAGCTCCAAAAGGCTAGGGTAGTTCGATCATTTCATTTGTGCAGTTTGTAGCCCTGGTTTAGACAGAATCTATGGTGGGTCTGAAACTTTTCCTAGCAAGCATTCCATGATTCTAGCAACTCAAAAATTTGAGGGCCTCCACTACAATCAATATTTAATCTCCTCAGCTTTGTGAAATGGTCTCATGGGGTCTTCTTAGAGGGACATTGATCCTGCCTCATGTTGTATAGCTTTAGCTATTACCTGTAGTCATGGGGCAATCCATGACCCTACATTTCCTGCAGGTTTTATGCTTCCAAAACCAGCACTACATTTACAGCATTGAAAATTTTTCTGCTAATTTGGGATGAATTCTGACCTTGGTCTACAGTTGTAGCTTCCTCTGCTAGCTGACCCTAGAGAATAGAAAACTCTGTCATTTTTCCTTCAGGGATTTTCCTTTCAAAAGAATCACCACTGAAACTAACTTGAACATGGAATTGGTTAAGTCTTGGTCTCAGGACCTCCATCCTCTTGTCCGAATGCAGAGCAGCTGGCCCATCCTTGATGGTGATGAACTCTTAACAACTGTAGCTGAAGTGGCTGCAGTTTCTATAATTGGGTCCTGAAAAATGTTCATATTATTCTATGTCAAGCTCTACATCCTTCCTACACTTCTAATCTATATTTTCCTCATCTGATAATACACAGTCTATTACTTCTTTAAAAAAGATATTTATATTTGCTAGCACAGAGAAAGACTGAAGGAGGCAGAGAGACAGAGAGAATGGGTTCCCTAGGGCCTCTTGCCACTGCAAATGAACTCCAGATGTGTGTACCACTTTGTGCATTGGGATTTATGTGAGTACTAGGGAATGGAACCTGGGCCATCAGGATACGCAAGCAGGTGCCGCCCCCACTGCTGAGCCATCTCTCCAGCTCAGTATATTACTTTTAAATTCAACTTTACTCACTTTCTCAGGACATAGGCAGAATACAGCCAATACATTTAACAGAATATCACATAAGATCTGATTCTTAAACCTAATCTTCAGTAAAGTCCCATTTTTCCTCTGAAACATCATGAGCCAAGTTTCATCACCTCAAATTTCTCTCTACATTTTGGTCTCTCAAACCCTCAACAGAATGTCACATTAATCTTTGCTTATAGCATTGTAAATCTTCTCTAGTCCAAAGTTCTAGGCCAGACATGGTGGTGCATACCTTTAATCAAAGCGCCTGGGAGGCCAATGTTTGAGGATCATTGTGAGTTTGAAGCCACTCTGAGACTGCAGAGTGAATTCCAGGTCAACCTGGGCTAGAGTGAGACACTGCTTCAGGGGAAAAAAAAAAAAAAAGAAAGAAAGAAAGAAAAGAAAAGAAACAAACAAACAACAAAAGGCAAAGTTCTAAATTTCTCCATTTTTCTCAAACAAACAAATTCTAAAATATTGAAAATCATGTGCTCAGGTTTATTACAGCAACAGTCACACTTCTTAGTATGAATTTTCTGTAAGAGTTGTTGGAACAAAACATGCAATCAGAAAGAGCTTATGGAAGAAAAGTTTATTTTGAATTTATAGATTTTAAGGAAAGTTTCCATTTGGCAGGGCAAGCATGGCAAGAGCAGACCACCAGGTATCACGTTTCCACATCAGCAAGGAAGAAGTAGCAAGAGTTAATGTGGCAAGAGGGGAAGGGCTATAAAACCCGAGGCTAGTCCTCAGTGACACACTTCCTCTAGTAAGTCTCTATCTCCCCAAGGATCTACAACCTTTTGTAACAGCAACACTAACTGGGGAGTAAGCATTCCAACAGATAAGGTTATGGAGAACAGTTTACATTCAAACCAGTATACCCTCATTCTTCCCATTTAGGATCAGTAAGTTTCCTCAATGTCATTATATGTTGGAAGTGTATGATTTTCAGTTTAAATTTCACAAGGGAATCTTAATTCAAAGATCCCCATAAGTCTCAGAAGATACTGTGGACCTTTGAATTGTCCTGGGACTGTTAAAAATTGTGGGGACTTTTGAAGTTTCACTAAATGCCTTTTACATTGTGAAAAGGCCATTAACTAAGGGGAGCAGGGGCACAATGTTGTGCTTTGAATGTGATATTCTCATAGGCTCCTATGTTTGAACACTTTGTTTGCAGCTGGTGCCACAGTTTTGGAATGTCCTGGAATTTTTAGAAAGTGGAGTCTTACTAGAGGAAGTGTGTCACTAGAGATGGATATTGAAGCTTTATAGAACAGCTTCATTTCCTGTTTGCAGTCTGCTTTCTGACTATGATGTGACAAGCCATTTTCCTGATCCTACCATGCCTTTCCTGACGTGATGGAATGCATACTATCAAAACTATAAGCTAGAGTACATACTTTTCTTCCTTAAGTTGCCTTTGCTTGGGTAATTGGTCACAGCAACAAGAAATTAGCTAATAGAATATCTTTGTAATTAATACAAAGAGTCTTTCTAGAAGGAAGTCAAAAGTTTTGGTCCATTTTGATTGACAAACTTTTAATGTTGTTCATATAAACATTAATCCAGACCATTAAACATTCTAATTGATAGGTCATAATTTAAAAATAGATCCATATTTGTCCAATAAAAATGATAATAACTATATAATCAAGCACAAAGTAGTAATTATTCCTTCTAACATACCTTTTCCTATTGCAAAGGCAGTAATTTTCAGATGACCGAAGGATTTACCCAAATGATTAAACCTAGGATTTTTTGGGTTTTTTTTCTGTTTGTTTATTTATTTATTTATTTATTTATTTTTATTGACAACTTACATAATTGTAAACAATACCCCATGGTAATACCCTCTCTCCCTCCACTTTCCTCTTTGAAACTCCACTCTCCATCATATTCCCACTCCTTCTCAACCAGTCTCTTTTATTTTGATGTCATGACCTTTTCCTCCTATTATGATGCTCTTCTTTTTTTTTTTTTAAATTTTTTTTTGTTTTATTTATTTATTTGAGAGTGACAGAGAGAAAGAGGCAGATAGAGAGAGAGAGAGAGAATGGGCACGCCAGGGCCTCCAGCCACTGCAAACGAACTCCAGACGCGTGCGCCCCCTTGTGCATCTGGCTAACGTGGGTCCTGGGGAGTCGAGCCTTGAACCAGGGTCCTTAGGCTTCGCAGGCAAGTGCTTAACCGCTAAGCCATCTCTCCAGCCCTCTGATGCTCTTCTTTAGGTAGTGTCAGGCACTGTGAGGTCATGGATATGCAGGTCATTTTGTGTCTGGAGGAGCATATTGTAAGGAGTCCTTCCCTTCCTTTGGCTCTTACATTCTTTCCACCACCTCTTCTGCAATGGACCCTGAGCCATGGAAGGTGTGATTGAGATATTTCAGTGCTGAGCACGCCTCTGTCACTTCTTCCCAGAATCATGGTCCCTTTTGAGTCATTCCAAGGTCACTGCCATCTGAAAAGAGAAGGTTCTCTAACCAAAAGTGAGAGTAGCATTAATATATGGGTATGGACATTAAGAGAATTGCTCATTGGGAAGTTTGGGGAGCATAATGCATAAATTTAGCCAGACAGCAGCAGACATTACACCCCTAGTTCTCATGACTACCCCTGTTGTAGGTTTTTAGCATCTGGGATGTATTTTCTCCCATGGAGTGGGACTCCAGTCAAATTAGAGTGCAGTTGTTTTCCCTCATAACAGACATGCCACTCTTGTACCCATTGGCTCATTTGGCATGGCTAGTCAAACATAAGGCTTGCAGTGTCTACTGATAAGTATCTTCACTGGTGATTTCTCTCTCTCCCATTCAACTGCATGCAGCATGGCTTTTTTTCAGCTTTCTGTCAGCTGATCTACATGGAGGAGGTTTTGAGCTCAGATCCAGGAGGGTTTCTCAGTGACCTTGCATCCCAAGTAGGTGGAGTCTTCCGGAATAGGGTCTTAAAATCCCTGGTGGGAAACCAAGGGCCTTGGTAATTGCCTGTAATTTTTTTTTGTGGGGGGGGCATCAGGGACCTCCCTGTCCAACAACTTACTGGAAGGTAGTACTAATCTATGGCTTCTGTGTATGTTTTTCCATTTCGTAGTCTCTTCTGCAATTTATACAGTTAACTGGGATTTTCTAAATTTTTTGATGAAAGGTTTTATTGTAACCCAGATAGACTGGAACTCACTATGTATTCCTAAATGGCCTAAAATTCAAGGCCTTTTTCCTACTTCAAGTTCATGAGTGCTGGGATTACAGAGATGAGCCATCTCCTCCAGCTTTACAAAGAGTTTTAAATTAAATGTTATTTTAACCATCATGTAGAAATTATCTTGGTAGAAGCACTAACCTTTCATTTGGATCAGGAGGCAACCAACTGCAGGATAAACATGTAGAATTTCTGCTTTTTTTCCTGTTCCTGTCTCCTTGTTTTTGTCACGTCTATAGAAGCATTTTAATCATGTAACAGTATCTACCTGAGCTATTCCATCCTATTCAAAGTGAAGGCATAGAGATAAGTCACTATGCAAATATGTTGTAAAAGATAGCTGAATCTAAAACAAATTATGACAGAATGACACAAATTAGGATCAACTCTCCACATGATGACTTCTTTTTGTAAGCTTGTAAATATGAAGAAAATGCATGGTTTCAAAATGACCAGTTGTTTTCTTTACTTACCAATTCTAGAGTTAACTTTTAAATGTCTATATTTTGATAGAACTTTGCCACAATAAGGCCTGGACTATTCTGTTTCTAAAGAGGCCATGTCAGTGGTAGAGGTAGTAGACACATAAATATTTAAGTCAGATATACAAAGAATAACAATTTTAACAGAGACTAAGTTCAAAGAGTAAAAATGAGGCTGGAGAGAAGTTTCAGTGATTAACGACACCTGCTCAAAAAACCTGTCAGCCCAGAATTGCCTCCACAGTATCCACATAAATTCAGATACACAAAGTTGAGTATGGGTCTGTAGTTTGTTTGCTGAAACAAGAGGCCCTGGAAAAACTAGTATCTCTCTCTCTCTTTCTCCTTTCAAATAAAATGTTTTTTAATAGATTTTAATTTTTTATTTGTTATATTACTAGAGACTTAAACCTAGGACTTTATGTATTCCAGGCAAGTATTTTCTCACCAAGCTACATCAACACTCTTCTTTTTTTTTTTTTTTTCTTTTTTTTTTTAATCTTAAAGTGTGTGTGTGAGAGAGTGAATTGGCATGGCAGAATTGGCATTGCAATTGAACTTGATACAGGTACGCCCCTTGTGCACATGTGTAAACTTGCATGCTTGCATCCCTGGGACCTGGAGAGTTGAACATGAGTCCTTACACTTCACAAGCAAGTGTCTTTACTGCTAAGCCATCTCTCCATCCCCCAAACCCTCCTTTTAATGTTTATATTTATTTATGTTTCGGTTTTTTGAGCTAGGGTCTCGCTCTAGGCCAGTAATATTTTTAATTTTGAGGAATAGCCTCACCAAGTTGCCCAACATATTTGAGAACCAGCTGACCTCAGCCTCCAACATCAAGATTTTGGCTATCAGTTGAGATTACATAAACTACTTAATTCTGTTTCACAAATGGGGAAACTGAGGCCCTAGATTTGTAGATATAGAAGCATTGAAGACAAACAGGCCAAGGGGTCAATCAAAGACTTGTCACTAAACTTTTTAAAAAATTTATATTTTTACTGACAAATTCTATAAAATGTTTCTAAAAGAGAGAGAAAGAGAGAGATACACACGTAGAGCACCAGGGCCTCTTGCCATGGCAAGCAAACTCCAGACACATGTGCAACTTTGTGCTTCTGGCTTTACATGGTGTAGCAGACAGCTTCAGGTTCACTGAGATGAACTTTTAGACCAGACACAGTTATGGAAGAAGGGATATTTATTGAAGCTTACAGATCCAGGGGAAGTTTCATAATGGCAGAAGAAACTGGCCTGCCTTCACAGGACCAAGAATTGAGAGAGAAGCACAAGCCAAAAAGCCAAAGGCCACATAGCACACTTCAGAAACTCCAGCTAGGCACACTTTGCATATCTTTAGATTGAAATCTGAAACCCACCACCACACCTTAAGATCCACCCAGTGACACTGCCTCCAGCCAGATGAATGCAGATGCAAACTACAAACAAATAAAAAACTGAATATATTGGGGGCCATCTATTCAAACCACCACACATGGGTAGTGAGGAGTTGAACCCAGACTGTCAAGCTGTGCAAGCAAGAACCTTAAGTGCTGTGTCAACTCTACAGCCCATTTTTTTAAGGTAAAAATAGAGCTTTTAGTTCTCCAGCTCCTGGTTCCCTCATTCATAGTTCCCCTGTGTTAATGGATGCCTGGCTATAGAATGAGTAGGCCTGGGCTTCTAGTTCCCCAGCTCCTGATTCCCCCACACCCTGTTCCACTGCTGCTGGGTTTGTATGGGGCTGCTGGGACCCTGTATTTGGAGCATGAAGTGTCCTGGTCTCCTGATATCCCAGAATCCCTTCTTTCCTGCTGCTATTGTGGACCCTACATGTACGTGTAGCAACAGTAGAGTCTGGCTTCCTATTCTTCAGTGTGGAAGGCATGGAACCACCAGATCCCCACATATGTTGTTGGTACAGGATTTGGGGGTTCAGGAAGGGTCCCCAGTATTTATGAACCACAAGTTTTGAGTTCTGTCCTACATTTAATAAAGAATTGATAAAGAGATATACCCTGTTTTGGGGGAACAGGTAGCCTCAGGGAAGTGCTCACAGGGGCTAGGGAACCTCCTGGGAAAGCCTGCTCTCTGAGGCCCAGTAGACGCAGGTAAACCCACTTCTCATCTCAGCTCCCTCCACTGATTGTCACTAAACCATGCCTCTAACTGCTTCCACATTCCCTTGTTTCTGCCCTAGTCACCTCCATAGACTGATATATTCACACCAGACACTTCTCCTTTTGGATACTTTTGGTCAGGCCTGGTCTGTGGGTCCAGGCTCCACCATTCCCCCCTACCCCACCTACATATCTCCTGACAGGCACCCCACTACCTCCTTGACAACTCATTCCTGTCACAGATGGGGTGCACAGACTATCTGGTAAGCCCAGGGGGATATTAGTGCACCTTCACAACCTGCTCAATTGTGGTACAGTGGGGAGAAGGGGCAAGTGTTACTGTTATAGAACCCCACAAGCAAGGCATGGCAGTTACCATGGGCTGAAGAGATTCCAAATGTCTAATTAGTTTCTCCTATCAACCATCACCCCAGAGCTGTTGGCAGACTTTCAACCTCCACAAACTGCAAAACTGTGATTACAACCCCATCACACTCCAATCTGGTTCAGACCAAAACAGAACACTCAAGAAGTTCCCACAAGGGGAAATACTTACTTCTTCCTTAATTAAAAAAAAGAAATTTACCGTGAGATGGGTAGACCACAATGCAAAAATAAAAACATAATAATAATAGTAATAATAATAATAATAATAATAATCTACTAAAAGGCAAACTGAGAGGTTACTTAGTCCCATAATGGAAGCCTCCTATTAAAAACACAGAAGAAATAAAGAACTTGAATCCCAAAATGAAAGAACATAAAATAAAATAAGTAAATAAAATGAGACCATGACCATGACCAAGAGAATGGCTGAACTGGATGAAAAAACCAGCAATCACATGACTGAAATGCACACAGCCTTCACCACTAGGTTTAACTTAATTGAATAAAAACAGAGAAAACTGAAAAGAGAGATAAATGAGTTGAAGGTGAGTCAAGAAATTGAGGATATCAACAGCTATATGATTAAGCTTAATTAAGACATGATCAAATGCAATAATAAACTCCAGGAATCAGCAAGAAAATCAAACATTGACCTGAAATCAGAGATTAAAAAATAAATGGACACAATGCAGAAAAACAAAACATTAGATGAAGAAGAAACAGCTTTTAAATTCCTCTAGAAGCCCTCACTGCCTGAGTCAGTCATGTGGAAGACAGAACCTCCAATCAGAAAAGAAGAAATGGAGTGTTTTTTAAGCAAACTTTTTGTTTTATTTTTATTTATTTATTTGAGAGTGACAGATGGAGGAATAGAGGCAAAGAGCAGCTGAGAAAGGAGAGAGAGAGAAAGAGAATGGGCACACCAGGGCTTCCAGCCACTGCAAACGTACTCCAGACACGTGTGGCTAACATGGGTCCTGGAGAATAGAGCCTCAAACCAGGGTCCTTAGGCTTCACAGGCGAGTGCTTAACTGCTAAGCCATCTCTCCAGCCCAGAAATTGAGTATTTTTGTATTTTCATTTTATAGGTCTTTCATATCCTTGGTTAATGTGATTCCATTTTTTTTTTCTATTGAAAATGGGACAATGTCACTAATTTCTTTCTCAGTATCTTTGTCATTTGCATATAGAAAGGCTACTGATTTTTGTGCATTGATTTTGCATCCTGCTACTTTGCTAAAGAGTTTTTAGATGGAGGTTCTCAGGTCACTTATGTATAGAATCATGTCTTTTGTGAATGGGGCTAATTGAACTTCTTCCTTTCCAATTTGCATTCCCTTTTATTTCTTTCTCCTGTCTTATTGCTTGAGCTAGGACTTCCAGTACTATTTTGAAGAGCAGAGGATGAGAGTGGGCATGCCTGTCTTGTTCCTGATCTCAATGGCAATTCCTTCATTTTTTCCCCATTATGTATTATTTCAGCTTTAGGTGCTTTATATATAACCTTTATTATGTTGAGATATAAACAGTCTATGCATATTATCTCCAACATTTTGATCATGAAGTGATGTTGTATTTTGTTGATGACCTTTTTTTTGGAGCTATTGACATGATCATGTGGGGTTTTTTTGTGTGTATTTAAGCTTTATTTATGTGGTATATTACATAGACAGGTATCCATATGCTGAACAAGCCCTCTGTTCCTGGGATAAAGCCTACTTTTTGGAGTTTGTGAGGATTTTGTTCAGGATAGTTTGTTCAGGATATTTGCATCTAAGTTCACCAGGGAAATAAGACTATAGTTTTCCTGTGGCATCTCTGTTTGGTTGTGGTATTAGGGTGATACTAGCTTCATAAAAGGAGTTGGGGAGCTTTCCCTGTTCTTTGGTTATATGGCACAGTTTGAGAAAAAATGATTTCAGTTCTTCCAGGAAGGTTTGATAGAATTTGGCTGAGAAGCCATTTGATCATGGACTCTTCTTTTGGGGTAGGTTTTTGATTACCTTTCCAATCTTGATACGTGTGACAGGTTTGTTTAGGAGATTATTCTCCTCTGAGTTGAACTTTGGTAGGGAGTATGTGTCCAAGAATTCATCCATTTCCTCCAAGTTATCCAGTTTCATGGAGTAGAGGTCTTTGAAATAAGTTCTGATTTTCTCACAAATTCACTTATGTCTGTTGTGATTTCTCCTTTTTCATTTCTAATTTTGTTAACTTGAGGGACCTCTTTTTTTTCACTTGATCAGATTGGCTAGGGGTTTATCAATCTTGTTTACATTTTCAAAGAACCAGCTCATTGTTTCATCAATTTTCTTAATTATGTTCTTAGTTTACAATTCATTAATTTCTGCTCTGATCTTAATTATTTCTTTCATCTGGAGCTTTTGGGGTTGGATTCTTATGGATATTCCAATGCCTTTAGGTGGATGGTTAGGTTATTGATTTGGGATCTCCCTGTCTTTGTTATGAAGGCATTTAATGCTATGAATTTTCCTCTAAGTACTGACTTCATTGTGTCTCATAAGTTTTGGCACAATGTGTTCTCATTGTCGTTCAATTCTAGAAATTTTGCAAGTTCACTTTTTATTTCATCCAATACCCACTTATTGTTTAAAAGTGAGTTGTTCAGTTTCCAAGAGCTGGCAGGATTCTTGGTGTATATTTTGTTGTTAATTTCTAGCAATACAACATTGTTATCTGATATCATGCAGGAGATTATGTCAACCTTCCTAAATATATGGAAGCAGGCTTTATGGCCCAGTATATAATCTATTTTATAGAAGGTTCCATGGGCTTCTGAGAAGAATGTGTAATATGTTGATTATGGTTATACTGTTGTGTAGATGTTCCTTAGGTCTAATTGATCTATGGTGTTGTTGAGCTCTCTTACTTCCCCATTAAATTTTGCTTGGATGACCTATCCATTGCTGATAGTGGAGTATTTAAGTCCTCTACTATGATGGTGTTGGTGGTTATTTCTGTTTGATTGTCAAGTAGGTTTTGTTTTATGAATTGCAGTGCACCTATGTTTGGTGCATAAAGATTGATGATTGTGATATCTTTTTAATAGATCATTCCCTTGATAAGTAAGAAGTGGCCTTCTTTGCCTTTTTTATTACTTTTGGTTTGAAGTCTATTTTATCCAATATTACTATAGCTACACTTGCTTGTTTCTTATTTCTTCTGTTTTCTTGGAATATAATTTTCCACCCTTTCACCCTGAGGAGGTGTCTGTCTCTAGTTGTGAATTGGGTTTTTTGCAGACAGCAGATTGAGAGGTCTAATTTTCTGATCCATCTTGTTCGTTTATGTCTTTTGATGGGTGAGTTAAGGCCATCAGTGAGTAGGGGAATAATTGTCTGATTTGATTTAATCCCTGTCATATTGTGGTGGTTTATGTGGTTTGGTGTTTTCTTGGATTTTGTAGGTTTATTTGTACTTTCTCTGAGTTTAGTTATTGTGATCTGTTTCTTGTAGGCACTTGAGGTTGGTTAGATTCTTCTTTGTGGAAAATTCCCTGAAGTACTCTCTGTAGGTTTGGCTTTGTGCTCATATAGTTGTAAAGCTGACTTTTATCATGGAAAGTTTTTCTTTCACCATCTATTAGGAGGGATACTTTTGCTTGGTAGAGTAGTTTGTGTTGGAAGCCATAAGTTCTTGGACATTACAGTGTTCCATTCCCAGCCCTTCTGGCTTTCAGGGTTTCCATTGAGAAGTCTGAGGTAATTCTGATGGGATTACCTTTATATGTAATTTGTTGTTTCTCCCTAGCTGCTGTTAGGTCTTTCTCTTTGTTATTTATGTTTAGAGTCTTAATTATAATATGCCTTGGAGAATTTCTCCTTTGGTCCAGTCTGTTTGGAGTTTTGTTATCTTCCTTTAACTTGATGGGCCTTTGTTTTGAGAGTGTGGGAACATTTTCTTCAATAATTTTTTTTGAATAAGTTTTCCATGCCTTTGGTCTGAATTTTTTCCTTGCTGGTATTCCCATGATCTGAATGTTGTGAGGTTTAAGGGTATCTCATAGGTCTCTCATGTTCTGTTCACGAAAATTTTTTGAATTTACTGGAACTTCTGGACTCACAAACTGTTTCATCCAGCTCTGAGTTTCTATCATCCACATGGTTGACTCTAGTCTTGAGAGTAGACTGTGTTGCAGTTGGACTGCAGAAGAGGAGAGGACGGGGTTGTGTGGCAGTTCTGCAATGCTGATGTGTGAGGGCTGGGACATGGGGACCATATAACAGGGGTTTAGGGGACTGTCGGGTCCTGAGACACGGTGGGATGGGTTATAGAACTTCTGCGGGTCAGGTGTCACTTGGGGAGGGGATGGGTGGAGGTCCAGTGGGTGGCAGGAAGGGGGAGGGAAGGGTGAACAATATACCTGGTGGCTTGGGTCCAAGTAGCCTGCATGAAATGCAGGCAGGGTGGCGAGTAGGATGCTTGTCACATGGGTAAACTAAAGAAGGGAGGGAAGTGGAATGCTAGCTTACTTCCCTGGGTCCATGCATGGAGGGGAGGATGGTAGCAAGGCAGTTGTGTGGAAAAGGGCAAACCAAATAGGGGAGGGAAGGGGAACACTAGCCTGCTGGTCTGGGTCTGCACACAGAGGAGTGGCATCTGAGACTGTGCTTGCGACAGTTGTTTGAGTGGATTGGGGGACTTGTGAGCTACCCGAGAGCATGGGTATCACTGGATTCCCTACTTTACTCCTCCACACCCTCCCACTGGAGGTCTACAGGGAACTGCAAATCCCTAAAAACCCCAAAGAACCCTAAAGATCTTGCCTTTCCTTCCCTGTAAGGTGAGGTGTGGTTAGGCGTACACAATATTAGAAATCGATAAGCTCAAAAAATAATGCATACAGAATATGAAGGGAATTTTGGGGTACCCTGAAACAATCAAACATCCAAATCATGGGTATATCTTAAGGGAAACAATTCCAGGCCAGAGGCATATTCCACAAATAGCACATTCAACAAAATTATTAAAGAAAACTTCCCCAGTCTTTCAAAAGATAAATTCATAAAGATATAAGAAGCTCTCAGAATACCAAACAGATAGAAACAAAGAAGAAATGCGACAAGGCACATCATATTTAAAACTCTAAACAATGAAAACAAGAGAATGCTAAAAGCATTGAGAAAGAAATAACTCATTACATATGAAAGCAATATGAAATCAGATTACCTCAGATTTTTCAACTGAAACCATGAAAGCCAGAAGGGCTTGGAATAGAGCACTCCAAATCCTAAAATCTATGGGTTTTAACTCAAACTATTGTATATATTAAAAGGATCCCTCATAATAAGTGGTGAAAGGAAAAGCTTCCATGATAAGACCTCACTCTATTATTAATTGAATACAAAGCCAAACCCACAGGAAATACTTCAGAAAATATTCCAAATGGAAGAGTTGAATAATCAACATCAAGAGCCTACACAAAACAAACACCATACCAAAAATTAGAGCAGGTATGAAAACGCACAAAGCACAAAACCCCTTAAACTTTCCAGCATGGCAGGGATTAAGTTAAACCACAGTTATAACTTTAAATATTAATGGACTTAACTCACCCACAAAAAAGACACAAATTAACAGGGTGGATCAGAAGAAATGGTCCCTTCCATCTGTTACCTTGAAGAAATCCCTATCACTATTAAATATAGACACCTCTTAAGGGTGAAAGGATAGAAAATGATTTTCTAAGCAAATGAAAAAAAAAGTAGGTGTGATTTTATTAATACCTGACAAAATAAGCTTCAAACAAAAAATAAATAAAAAGAATAAATGAGACCAATTTTTACTTATCAAGGTAATATTCAAACAAGAGGATATCACAATCATCAATCTATATGCACTAAACACAAGGGCACTACATTTTACAAAGCAAAACCTACTTGACAACAAATCAGAAATAAATCCCAATGTCATCATATTAGGGGATTTTAATACCCCGCTATCATCACTAGACAGATCATCTAAGCAGAAAATCAAAAAGGAAATCAATATTAACACCACCATAGATCAATTAGACTTATTAGACATCTACAGAACATTCCATTCCAATTCTAATTCTACTGAATATACATTCTTCAAAGCAGCTCATGAAACCTTCTACAAAATAGATCACATATTAGGGCATAAAGCATAACTCCATAAATTCAGGAAAATTGATGTAACTTCCTGCATCATATCAGACCACAATGCTTTAAAGCCAGATATTAACAACAAGAGAAAAGGTAGAAATTGTACCAGATCCTGGAGACTGAACAACATACTATTAAAAAAATGAATGGATCATGGAATAAGACTAAAAAGGATATTGTAGAATTTCTTGAACAGAATGATAATGAAAACACAACATATCAAAACTTGTGCAACACAATGAAGGCAGTCCGAAGTGGGAAATTAATCGCATAACTGTCTTCCTAACAAAGACAGATTCCAAATTAATAATGTCCCCATACACATAAAGGTGTGGCAAGACAAGGAAAAAATCAGTCCTAAGAGTTCCGGGAAAAAATAATTAAATAATTAAAATCAGAGAAGAAATTCATGAATTAGAAACTGATAAAACAATTGAGAAAATTGGAAAAAAGGAGAGCTGGTTCTTTGAATAAATAAACCAGATTGATTAATCTCTGGTCAACTTCATCAAACAACAACAACAAAAAGATGAGTCTCAAATAAACAACATTAGAAATGAGAAGGGAGAGGTCACAACATATGTTAATGAAATTGGAAGAGTCATCTGGACATATTTCCAAAACCTCTACTCCACAAAACTGGATAACCTGGAATAAATGGATGAATTTCTAGACACATACCACCTACAAAAACTAAATCCAGAACATCTAAATTAAAATAAACCTATTATATCCATTGAAATTAAAAATGTAATCAAAACCTCCCCGAAATAAAAAGTCCAGGGCTTGATTGAGTCTCGTCCAAATTCTACCAAACCTTCATCAAACTACTGCAACCAGTTTTTCTGAAGTTTTTTTTTTCTTTCTCATAATTGGACATCAGGGAATCATTATAGCATCACCCTAATGCCAAACCAGACAGAGATACAACAAATAAAGAAATCAATAAATTTATAACCCTGATGAAAAATCATGAATAAGAAGGGCAGGGGTGGAGAGATGGCTTAGTAGTTAAGGTACCTGCCTGCAAATCCAAAGACCCAGGTTGTTTGATTCCCTATGACCCATGTAAAGCAGATGCACAAGGTGGCACATGCCTCTGGAAGTTTCAGTGACTAGAGGCCCCAGTGTACCCACTCATTATAATTTTTTCTCTCCCACTTTCTCTGCCTTTCTCTCTCCCTCTTGAATAAATAAATAAAAGTAAAATATTTTTATAAATCCTGAAGAAAATCCTCACAAACCGAATGCAACAACACATCAAAAATACTATCCACCTCAGTCAAGCAGACTTCATCCCAGGGATACAGAAAGGATTCAACATACAAAAATAGATTAATGTACTATAGCACATAAATAAACTTAAGCATAAGAACCATATGATTTCAAGAGATGCAGAGAAGCCTTTGACAAAATGAAACACCACTTCATGATCAAAATACTGTAGAGACTAGGCATGGAGGATTTATATCTCAACATAATAAAGGGTTTATACAAAGAACCTAAAGCCAAATCATACTTAATGGGGAAAGACTCAGAGTCCCCATTAAAATCATGAACAAGATGAGTCACCAATTCTCAGCACTGCTTTTCAACAAAATACTAGAAGTCCTCACCCAAGCAATAAGATATGAGAAAGAAATAAAAGGGATACAAATTTGAAAGGAAGAAGTCAAACTACCCTATATACAGATCACATGGTCCTATACATGTGATCTGAAAGACTCTACCATAAAAGGTTCTAAAAGTGATAAATTCCTTCAGCAAAGTGGAAGGATACAAAGTCAATAAACAAAAATTATCAGCCTTCATATATGCAAAAAATAAACATGCAGAAAAAGACATCTGTGAGGCTATCCTATTTTCAATAGCCATACACACACGTACACAAAGTCACATACCTTGAAATAAGACTAAGAATGTGAAAGACCTATATTCAGGAAAAAAGAAACATTCAAGAAAAACATTGAGGAGGACATGAGAAGATGGAAAGACCTTCCATGTTCCTTCCTGGATAAATAGAATTAATACTGTGAAAATGGGAATGCTACCAAAAGCATTATACAGATTCAATGCAGTGCCAATAAAAATAAATACAGCATCATTCTTCACAGAGATAGAAAAATTAATCTCAAAATATATGTGGAATGGAAGAACGCATCAGATATCCAAAAATTATCCTCAGCAAAAGAAACATATCACCATACCAAATCTAAAGCTATATTACAAAGCCATAGTAACAAAAATGCATGGTGCTTACATTAAAAACAAATATATAGATCAACAGAATAGAATTGAAGACCCAGACCTTAGTTCAAACAACTATAGCTACTTGGCCACTGAAAAAGTATCCAACAATGTTCAGGGGAGAAAGGACAGATCTTCAACAAATGATGTTTGTCAAATCAGATAATCACATGTTGAGAAATAAAACCAAGCCCACTGCTCTCACTATGCACAAAAATCAACTCCAAACTTATTAAAGACCTCAACATAAGGCCTGAAACTCTTAATCACCTAGAGGAAAAAATAGGAGGAAATCTTCACAATATAGGAGTAGGGAAACACTTAATGAATAATACCCCAGTATCTCAGAAAATTCAGCAGTCACTCAACCAGTGGGATCTCATGAAGCTAAAAAGCTTTTGTATAGATAAACATACCATATACAGAGTCAACAGAAATAAAATCTTCACCAGCTATACCACTGACAAAGGCATAATATCTAGAATCCTTTTTTAAAAAAAAGCTTAAAAAACTAATCAACAACAACAACAAAAATAAAACAAAACATTCAAAAATGGGGCAGAGAACTGAATAGGGAATTCTCAAAGGAAGAAATACAAATGGCTAATACTCACCAAAGAAAATGTTCAATATCTTTAGCCATCAGAAAAATGTAAATTAAAACACTTATGAGATTCTACCTTACTCCAGCCAGGATGGCAATCATTATAAAGTCAAATAATAATAAATGTTGATGAGGATGTGGAGAACGAGCAAATCTCATTCACTGCTAGTGGGGGTGCAAACTTGTACAATCACTATAAATATCAATATGGAGACTCCTGAAAAAAGACAAAAATAGAGCTTCCAAATGACCCATCTAGTCCTCTGTTGGTCATCTACCCTAAAGACTTCACTCATCAGTGCAAAGATATTTGCTTAACCATGTTTATAGCTACTCAATTCACACTAGTTAAGAGCTGCAATTGACTCAGATGTCCACTGTTTGAGGATTGCATAATGAAGTTGCAGTACATATACGTAAGGGAATTCTAGTCAACTGTAAGGGAAAAAATGATATAAAGAAATTTGTAGGTAAATAGATGGACTTGGAACAAGAACAGATCATAATAAGGGAACTCACAGAAAGACAAACACCATATGTTCTCCCTCATCTATGGTTCCTGTTCTGGAACAGATTAAATTGAAGGCACACATGACAGACAATTTGATGGACAGATAACAGGGATGGGAATATTTAGGGGCAGGGTAATAGGAGAGTGGGGGAAGATATACACAAAAATAAACCCAAAATGAATTGGTACCATAGAGAACTTTCTTCTGGATAATAGAATAAAACATACAACCCTCAACAGGAGCATTCAGGGATTGTTTAGTAAGAAGAGCCCTCAAGAGGGTGGGCCAAAACCTAACTATAAAATATTTGGCTCTGGCTTGTCACTCCAAGTACCAAAGATCGTTAACAACCCACACTGATCTGTTGATTGGAGGGACATACTAGGTTCCGCAAACAAGACAGGCTTCTATCAAAGCACTTGATTACACACATGAGGTAAAAAGGTAAGACCCTGTGGCTAAAGATACCACATGCTGCCAACACAGAATATTTAGAGATCTATCTGGCAACTTGAAGGAAGCCAGTTCCTTGATCATCTGCCTATATAGTAGTAGAAAGTGCTATATGAGCTGCTGGGGGTAAAATGACCAACAACCTTTGCATGCTATCAGTGTATCTTATAGGAAAACAATCAGCCCTGTGATATAGTAGCACCCAGCTTATTGGTGCAATGGTTCTCTCACTGGCTAAGAGATCTGCTCAGTGGAACAGAACCATAGCTGGAACTGGGAACCAAGTCATAATCCTACAGAGATCAAGATTATGGATTTCAATGAAAAATTCCCACTAGTCTTTGGCCAAATAAGGAGCTACACCCATCAAAATCTCTCTTATTTAACAATGCTTATACCATTTAGCCTTTGCCGAAGTCATTCTCCATTTTAATTTTTCAGAAGGCAGCAAGAACTGCGAAGATAAAGCACCCCTTGCACGTCAACTACAGCCTAGGTGAAACCATGCAGGAATTGGTGAGATGAGCAAAGAGTGCTGCTTCAGTGGTGAGCCTAACAACCAGCACAGACTGATGGAGGCAGACACTGAGGATACTTAAAATGTGCCAAAGTGGGAATCCAGAAGCTGCTGAGAACACAAAGCTTAAGTAGAAATTAAAGCACACCCACCCTCGCTCAGGGAATTTTGGGGACTAGGGGGCAGAAAGATAGTAAGAACCACAGAGTGGAAGGAAATGTCCAGGGGCATGGCCCCACCCACTTACAATGACTTCTGCTCTCACATCTCATATCTCACAACCTCATGGTGAATGCCAGCAATCCCACTGAGGAGGGCCCTCAGCAGAATGGGAGCATGGAGGAGGGAAATGATGGTACCAACACATTATGTGTTCATGCAAAGTTTCTACTTAACAAAAAATAAAGAGGAAAAGATGAGGAAATATCACCCTGACATAAACACATAAAGCCAGAAGAGATATCACCAGATATTCATGAATTCTTTTTAAATGTGTTGCAAAATATAATACCTAATTGTGTCTAAAATTATAAAGGAACAAGTATAAATAAAAAAAATTAAAAATGAAGCTGCCACAAGTTTTGTTATTCACTTATTTTCATGCATTCTAAATGAAAATGGATTTTGTTCTGTGCTGCTTTAAGCCTGAAAGAAAACAACAACAACAACAACAAAAAAGATGTGGAAATGGAGAGTGACAGAGAGGTTTTAGGGCTTGGGGTGAAAAACAAAAAAGGATCTAAGGTGCTGGACACTCACAGTCAACCAAAGTTTTCATTGAATTAGTTACCTCTGAGTTCTTGTCATAGTAATTCAACAAATGAATTTTACAGACCATAGGAGTGTGAAATTTGGAATATTTTATTGTAGAGCTTAAAAGAAGGGAAAGACTCCTGCTGGGCTAGACCGGAAGGCAGTTTGGACTGGGATTTGTATGGGAAGGGAATTCATTTAGGAAAGGAAAATGCAGCTCACCAGGCTTCTAGACAAGAGGTTAAGTTACTAGGAGAGTAGCAATCTTCCCAGAAATCTTAATTTTCCAAGAAAGGGTGCAATCTTCTTGGAGGCAGTCAGTTTGCTAGGAATCTTCCTTCGAAGAAAGAGACTAGACTCTCCTTACAGGCTCAAGTATACATTCCACATTTAGCCAAAGAGAAAGCTATTTACTCTGGGGTCCTTTTACCCTAAACTGCCTAGCCAACCTCCAGTGCCTACTCCTTATTAATACATAAAAACAATTATTAATGCATTTGACATAATTCCAACAAATCAAAGTGTACTCTTTAAAAATAAATGGGAATAAATTTTGATAACATTAAGATGTAATACAGACAGAAAATACAATAAAAGAAAAGTAGGGAACACATAAGGAACAACACAAAATTAAAAATATAAATAAATAAAAATAATACAATGTGTTGGAGCAGCTTTTTTTTTTTTAGTCTTAAAAAAACTAGAGGCTACCAGGTATGCACATGGGGTCATATTCAGTTGAACTTGTGGACTCCTACCTTTTGTGCACATTAGGATTGTGTAGCATCTCTGGGGGTAACTGCCCAGTGTCCCCCAGAGCTGTCTTTGCTTTAGAAGATTTCTTTAGTCTATCAGAGGTCTCCACTGAGAACCATTAGCTTTGCAGCCCAAGGGCTGGGTGGTTCCCTAAGTTTTGTGTTCCTGAGACTCATCAGATAACAACTTGTTATCCAGGCATGGTGGTGCACCCCTTTAATCTTACAACTCAGGAGACAGAAGTAGCAGGATAACCTTGATTTTGAGGCCACCCTGAAACTATGTAGTGAATTCCAGGTCAGCTTGGGCTAGATGCAGAAACTACCTCAAACAACCAAAAAAAAAAATAAAAAAAAAAAAAAAATGTGTAACCCACTATGGAGACTTAGACACACAGTACTTTGGTGGTTTGAATGTAAATGTCCCCTGTAGTAGTTTGAATGTAAAGTGTCCCCCATGGCTTCATGCAGCTGGTGGCAACTTGGGAGGCAAATCCTTTCAGGAGGAGGTGAGTGACTGGGGTGGATCTTGAAGTTTATTAGCCCAGCTTGACAGGGCTTGTTAGCTCACTTTTGGTAGTCCCTCCTTGCTGCTGATAGGTGACTAGATGTGGTTCACAACTGCCTGTAATGTTTCCCCGCTGTGATGAAACTTTTTGATGAAACTTTTTCTCAAAACTTTAAACCAACTGAGGGTACTTGAAAAACCCCGATGGATTCATGTGTTGGAACATATAATCTTCAGCTGGTAGCACTATTCTGGAAGGTTGTGGAAACTTTAGGAGGTGGAGACTTGCAGAAGGAAAGTGGGGGTGGGGTATGAGAACTGAGTTGATATAGCTAGCCCCATGTGTTGTTCTCTCTCTCTCTCTCTCTCTCTCTCTCTCTCTCTCTCTCTCTCTCTCAGCTTTCTCTTTCATAATGTGATGCCAGCTCTCCCCCACCACCATGCTTCTGCCATGTTCTCTCTGCTTCTCTGCCATGAAGACTCCACCTTCTGGAACTGTGTACAAAAATAAATTCTTTCCTTACTTAAATTTCAGCACTGAGAAAGAAATTCACACAACTCTGTTCTTCTATAATTGAAATGTTAGTTTGATACTACACAACATGAACATTAAGGAACAGTTTGACCAAGCTAAAAATCTCTTCTTTTTTTACTTAAGAACATTTTAATCCTTGACGAACAATAAATGAGGAGTAAAAATGCAACTACATGAGAGGGACCATATAGCCATATATATGCCAACCAATCATATGTGCATATTAAAGTTCTATAAATTAATTCAACCCAGGACACAAATGATACTCATTACTTCTCTCTCTCTCTCTCTCTCTCTCTCTCTCTCTCTATATATATATATATATATATATATATATATTTGAGAGACAGACAGAGGAAGAGGCAGAGAAAAAGAGAGAATGGGTATGCCAGGGCCTCCAGCCATTGCAAATGAACTCCAGATGCATGTGTCCCCCTTGTGCATCTGGCTTACGTGGGTCCTGGGGAAACAAACCTGGGTCATTAAGCTTCATAGGCAAATACCTTAACTGATAAGCCATTTCCCCAGCCCAGTATTCATTACTTCTAATGTTACAAATTTTCACAAAGACTCACAAGCTGCTCACAAGAAGGAACTAACTTCAGATATTTATCAATGTAAAGAACCATATTTCTTATAGTATTACAAAAGTTACATATTTATTCAATATTTAGCATGTGTTAACATGTGTTGCTATATCTATTTATATCTATTTTTTAAATATTTTTATGTGTTACTGCCAATATTTAAAGTACTAAACTCACATTTCTATGTTTCCTATGGGCTTTGTCATTTATATTCAAAGCTTTTTCATAGCCTAGCAATTTCTTCAGCACATCATATGAAATATGGTAGCAGAACTAAATTCATATATGTTATATGTATTTTATTATTTATGATCTGAAACATAATTTATAAGGTAAGTAATGTTATTATGTTTTGTATAATGCTGAGAAGTAATATCCCTTTCAGTTATCCACTACTTTAATATAAACTGTCCCTGAATTGAATAACTTAAAATAATACCATTTTATCTGCAACTTTTATGATTCTTATAATTATTTAATTTGGCTGTGCTCAGATAGGCATTTTTTCTCATCTTACTAGTTTTATAAACTTGATTACCTCTATTCATTTTCTCTGAGAGTAACTATATCCTTTTATAATATTTGAAATTCATAATTATCTATTTTCCTATTCTGGTGATTTTTTTCTTGTGATTTTGCTAGATATCAAGCTTCTATATTAAAGTAGAAATGTATTAATTAGAAATGATAGGGTTTGTTTAGCTTTCTAAGTAAATGCTTTTTTCTTTACTGTAGTTAACTTTACTTATTATCTAAAAATTAATGCCTATTTGTCCAGAGTAATGTTTTTTATTGCATACAATTAGTAGTATACACATTTTTTTAGTAAATGAAACTTTAGTTCTATTCCACCAAGGAAATACATAAGGCTTATGTGACATTGTAGAAGAGGCTTATCCAGCTTCTTTTAAAAAATACCAAGGTCTCAGCATTCATCACTTTGCTCCCTGACTGCTGATGCCTCACACTCCTGCCACTTTTTCTTTCATACCGTGATGCACTGTACTTTCAAACAGTGAGCCAAAATAAACTGGTCTTCCATTAAGTTGCTTTTGTGAGGTATTTTAACACGAAGTAAGAAAATTAACTATTATATAGCACTTCTAGCTCCCACTGACTGAAATTGAATAATTTAATGATAAAATTATAGGAAAACAATATACTCTTCTAAAAATAAGCAGCCACTACAATCTGCCCACTTTGTATGCTTTGTATAACACTTCCAAGGAAAGGCATGATAGAAGAAGATGTGATTAGCCTGCTTGACATTACCCTTTTAAAATAAAGTTCCCTTAAAGAAATACAGGCTGAAGAGATGGTTTAGTGCTTAAGGTACTTGCCTGCAAAGCCAAAGGACTCACGTTTGATTCCCCAGGACCCATGTAAACCATATACACATGGTGGCACTTGCCTCTGGAGTTTGTTTACAATGCTTGAAGGCTCTGGTGCACCCATTCTCTGTCTCTATCTGACTCATTCTCTCTCTTTCTCAAATAAATAAAACAAATATTTTTACTCAATTTATGATATAACTTATTTAAAATATTCGAATTATATGTATTTATCATATATTATATTCTGTTATCATATATTATTTTATATCATATATTATTTTCTGTTGTTTCTATAACTTTTAAAATTATGTATTGTATAAAATTAAATTACTAGTCTCTCACCTTTAATTAAAAATGTAATCTTGGGCTGGAGAGATGGCTTAGCAGTTAAGTGAAGCCTAAGGACCGTGGTTTGAGGCTCGATTCCCCAGGACCCATGTTAGCCAGATGCACAAGGGGCACATGTGTCTGGAGTTCCTTTGCAGTGGCTTGAGGCCCTCATACACACATTCTCTCTCCCTTTCTCTCTCTCTCTCTCTGCCTCTTTCTCTCTCTGTCTATTACTCTCAAATAAATAAGTGAAAATAACAAAAAAAGGTTTAAAAATCTTTAAAAATGTACTCTTTCTTTGTTCCCTTGTATAATTGGAACTCATTTCTTCTTAGCTTTCATATTTATACTCTGTTGTTTTTTTTTTGTTGTTGTTGTTTCTTTCTTAGTATTTATTTACTTTCATAAGGTATGTCACAATAAGTTAGAAAAAATACATTTAAAGTGAGATAAATGTTAATTTATCCCAACTTAAACATCTTATTCTGTGGTCCCTAGTCATTCTTTAACCTCTATTGATACCAATTTTCTTTCTGTGAGATGATAACATGGACCTCATGGGTGATGTGCATTATCTGCACAAACAGGACAATACTTACCACAAAAAGTTCTCAATAAATTTGTATTGCCCATGGTAAATAGACCTTGAGTCAGATTAGTATAATTAAAAAAAAAGTAAGTTCAAAAATTAATAAAATGAATATTCTTTGAGTTTTTCCAATATATACACTCAGATTGAAATTATTTTTAGATCATTTTCTTCCACAATATTTGCGTGCCTACTGTGCCAAGCATACTTGGAAGTTGAATACATAGTTTTGAACATCACCTGCTATAGCAGACAGCTTCAGGTTCGCTGAGATGAACTTCCAGACCAGGCACAGTTATGGAGGAAGGGATTTATTGAAGCTTACAGATCCAGGGGAAGTTCCATAAAAGCAGAAGAAACTGGCCTGCTTTCACAGACCCTAGCAGAGAGAGAGAAGTACAAGCCTAAAGGTCAAAAGCCAGAGCACACTTCAGGAACTCCAGCTAGGCACACTTTGCATATCTTTAGATTGAAATCTCAAACCCACCACCACACCTTAAGATCCACACAATGGCATTGCCTCCAGCCAGATGGCTAGAGATGCAAACTACAAACAAATAAACAACTGAATATATTGGGGGCCATCTATTCTATTCAAACCACCACACCTGCAGGTTCTGAATCCCGACTCTGCCTTCTGTGAGGAAAAGCAATCAATTTGCATAAACAATGCTGATAGATACCTTAAAGAAGATTAGTCAACATACTACAGAGATACTTGGCACATCCATACTTGTAGCTACACTACTCACAGTATCCAGGAAACGGAAACTTTCCTAGATGTCTACCAACAGATGGAGAATCAAAAAATATGATACACATATTCAACAAAATTACATGAACTATAAATAAAACTTAATTCACTATATTTTCAAGGAAATGTGTGCAACTGGAAGTATTTAAGTGAAATAAGTCAAACTCAGAAAGACAAATATGATGTTTTTATATGTGGAAAGTAAGTCCTCACAAACACTCCAACACACACACACACACACACACACACACACACACACACGTGAGCAATACTGATATATGTGAATTTGTTGGCCATGAAACTAGAAAGGGGATCGTGAGATGAGAGGAGGCGATCTTTAGGGAATTAAGTAATGAGGCAATGGAATGCATGTAACAGCAAAGCAGAAAGCAGGACTAATTGGGGGAACAACTGAAGAAGCTAGAGGGGAAGGGCCTCAGGGAAGGGCAGTGGTAGAGGGTGATGAATGAAAACAATGTATGATTATGTCATGATGAAATCATTTGTATTCTATCCTAAGAAGTTATTTGTTAAAAGAAAACAAAGTGAGTGGTAGGTTTTGATATGATAAAAGCAATGAAGACTATAAAAAGTAATAATACTTAAGATACTTGATGTGGATCTAAAGGTATAGGCTTAATTGCAATCTGAGAAGTATTTAAAGAGCAGAAAGGTAAAATAAGGGATAAGTCTTAGGCACTTCAGCTGACCTAAAAGTGGACATAAGTATATCTCTACCAGGGAATATTGCATAAAGCAAGCAAGTAGTACACTGGCTTTGACTGAACACAATGTCAACAGGTGCCTTCCCACTCCATCTACCATGCATTCTCCACAATAATAGAAAGTATTCCCTAAACTGGAAGTAAAACAAAACAAAACAAAACAAACAAACAAAAATAAACCTTTCCTTCTTTAAGCTCCTTATTATTGGATATTTGATCACAGTAATGAGTAAAGTGATTAATACATTGAGGGCATTTGAATGAGATACATCCCATAAGCTTAAATGGTTTGAACGCTTCTTTTACAGCTGATGGAGGTAGAGCCTTGACAAAGAGGTGTGTTTTGGGTGTGTTCACAGGTATTTTAGCCATCTCCCCTTTGCCAGAGTTTGGCTTAGTCTATTGCAGCTATTGTCTATCTGATGTTGGCAAGGAGGTGATACCCATCCTCTGCTCTACAACCTTGTCCCTGAAATCATGGATCTTCCCTTCAAGACAGGAAGCCAATCTGTTATTCCTGTAAGCTGCTTATATTCAGGTGGTTTGTCCAAGTACTATGGACATGTTTGAACAGTGCTGAGATTGGGTAAGTTCACTGAGAATGATCTGCTCCAGGTTCAACCATTTTTCCTCAAATTTCATTGTGTCATTTTTTCTTACTGCTGTATAGAATTCCATTGTGTAGATATACCACATCTTAGTTATCCATTCTTCTAGTGATGGACATCTGGGTTGATTCCAGCTCTTAGCTATGACAAATTGAGCTGCTACGAACATGGTTGAGCAAATATCTACAGCCTGTGGTTTGAAGGTTTCATGGTAGATGCCCAGTAAGGGAATAACTAGGGTCTCTTAGTATCTCTATAGTCAGCTTTTTCAGGAGTCTCCATATTGCTTTCCAAAGTGGTTGTACCATTCTAAATTCTGACCAACAGTGGATGACTGTTCCTACTTCTCCACATCCTCGCCAGCAATTATTTTCATATGATGTTTTGATGTTTGTTATCCTTATTGGGGTAAGGTGGAATCTCATAGTTGTTTTAATTTGCATTTCTCTGATGATTAGGGATGATGAACATTTTCTTAAGTGTGTATTTGCCATTTGTATTTCTTCCTCTGTGAACTGCCTGTGCAGCTCTTTGCCCCATTTTGTGAGTGAGGTGTTTGACTTCTTATTGTTTAGATTTTTGAGATCTTTGTAGATTCTAGAGATTAGGCCTCTGTCCGTTGGATAACCAGCAAATATTTTCTCCCATTCTGTGGGCAATCTACTGGCTTTCTTTATTGTATGCCTATCTGTAAAGAACCTCTTCAGCTTCATGTGATCCCATTGGTTGAGTGACTGTTTAAGTTCATGAGCTACTGGGGTTTTGTTCAGGAAGTCTTTTTCCATTCCTATATCATGGAAAGCACTTCCTAATTTTTCTTCCAGTAGTATTCGAGTTTCTGGTCTTATATTGAGGTCATTGATCCATTTGGACTTGAGTGTAGTGCAAGGTGAAATGTGTGGACCAAGTTTCAGTTTCCTGCATATGGTTATCCAGTTTGTCCCAGCATCATTTGTTGAAGATGCTGTCTTTTTCCCAGCCTCTATTGTTCGGGCCTTTATCGAATATCAAGTAGCTATAGTTGCTTGACCCAAAGTCTGGGTCTTGAAGTCTATTGCATTGGTCTATACTCCTGTTTTTATTCAAGTACCATGCTGTTTTTATTACTATGCCTTCATAATATAGCTTTAGATCAGGTATGGTGATGCCTCCAGAGGTATTTCTTTTGCTGAGGATATGTTTGCATATGTGAGGCCTTCTGCCTTTCCATATGAAATTTGAGATCATTTTTTCTATCTCTGTGAAAACACTGTAGGGATTTTAATTGCAATTGCATTAAATCTGTATATTGCTTTTGGTAGGATTGCTGTCTTCACAATGATAATTCTGCCTACCCAGGAACATGGGAGGTCTTTCCATTTTCTCAAGTCCTCCTCAATTTCTTTTCTGAGTGTTTTTATGTTTTTGTTCCCAATCACAGAAATAAAATTGCCACATAGTCTCACTCATCTACAGCACCTAACCTTAATCTACCCAAGATACCTTACATATCCACAAGCATCTCATGGACTAGACACTAGGATGAAAGGGGAAGTAGGGGGAGGGTATCAAATGGGTGGGAAACACAAATCTAGACCCAAACAGCAATGGTACCATAAAATTCTACCTCCAAAAAGGCAGACCAAATGGCTGAACCTTCACCAGGCCTCTCACAGGGAACACCTGAGCCACAAGACACTGGAGAGGGTAGGATCAAGACTAACCTTAATCTTCTACATCTTCTCTCTCTCTCTCTCTCTCTCTCTCTCTCTCTCTCTCTCTCTTGTATATTAGTTATCTTTTTCCTCATTTTCTTAGTGGGCACTAACCTGTAAATCCCAGTACCAGTATGGGGCTATGATCCACAATGAGCTTTAGATCAGAGAGACCGACAATGTTTTCTAAAAGACAGACAGATTTCTGTCAGAGTACTTGATGACCCTCCAAAGATTAGTGGTAAGAACCTACTGCTGACGACCAATTATGTGGTTGACATGCAAAATGGAATGGCATGGCTGGAAGTTGGAAGAGAGTCAGTTCCCAGACAGTCAGCACGTCTAGTGCCAGAAGGTGCTACATGGGTGACTGGGGGAAAATGACCAATACCTGTCCAAGCAACTCATGGTCTAACCTACTTAGCAGCAAATAACTTGTTGTGATGCCCACATAAGTGCAATAGTGTCACACAGCCATGGTGGGGAACCAACTGCTCTTAATTTGGCTAACTGATCCCCTCAGTGGTCAGGGGCCATAGCTGGAGCTGGGAAACCAGTCAGAACCATATCCAAACATAAGCCCACTCTCCAACATCAAGCTACCATCAATCCTGGGCTACAAGAGGGCCTACACCTATTAAATTCTCTATATAAACTAAGAGTTATCTCATTTGTCCTAGTGCTAACTTACTGTCATTGGAGAATCTGCTTCTCTTTTTCTGATAGATGTAGATCCTAAGGAGAGAGCCACCCCATCATACCTCAAATGGGCCCCTGCTGATAGTAAGAAAAATTTGCAAAACAAGCAAGGATGCTGTTTTCCTGATGAACCGGATACCAGCACAAGGGGAAGGAGATCAACACAGAGAAAAATCAGCTCCTACCAAATCAGAGAGCCAGAGCCTCAGAGGTCCCCAACACCTCATCACTGAAGCAGACCACAAGTGAACCCAACATGGCTCAGGGAAATTTTGCAGAAGAGGGGGTGGAAAGAATGTCAGAGCCACATGTTGGGTCATGATATGCAGAGACATTTAGCTTACCCATAACTGTGGGCTAACTCCACAATGCATGACCCCATACACCTGAATAAGAGGGGCCAAGGGGAGAGGGTAGGTCATGGATGATCCTAATAATGGTACCAAACTGAGTGTATTTGCTGAATACAAAACTAATTAATAAAGAAAATAAGAAAAATAAATAATTAATGAGGTTTCAACAACAACAACAACAAAAAAAAAACAGGCTAAAGGAATGTATGACAACTAAACCAACTTCTAGAAAAGACACTTGAAGGAATTCTTAATGCCAAAGAGAAAGCAAAACACACACAGGAGGAAATAGGAAAAATAAACCACACTCAAATAACAGTTAAAACAAATGAGTAAAGGGAAAATAGGAAACACTACAAAATAAGAAGAATGGTAAGAATAAATGCATACCTTTCAAAAATAACTTAATATCAATGGCCTCAGTGCACCATTCAAAAGAAAAGGCTTGCAGACTGTATTGAAATGCAGGATCCTGCCATTTTTTGCCTCCAGGAAACTCAGTTCTCAATATAAGATAGGCACTGCCTTAGGGTGAAGGAATGGAAAATGGTATTTCAAACGCATGGGCCTGGGAGACAAAAGGGGTTGATATACAAATATCTGACAGGATAGACTTCAAACCAACATTAGTGAGGAAAGATAAAGTAAGTTATTTTATACTGATTAAAGTAACACTCCAGCAAGAGGACATTTCAAACCTAACCATATATGCACCTAACATGGGGTCTCCCAGTTTCATTAAACAAACACTATTAGACTTAAGGACACAGATAACATCAAACACACTTGTAGGGGAAGACTTCAATATCCTACTCTCATCAATTGACAGGTCATCCTGGCAACAAATAGACAGACATCTGAATTAAATAATATTATGGAACAAATAGACCTAACAGATATCTATATAACATTCCATCCAAATGCTGCAGGATATACATTTTTCTCACCAGCACATGGAACATTCTCTAAAATACACCATATATTAGGGCACAAAGCAAATATCCACAAATATAGGAAAACTGAAATAATCCCATGTGCTCTATCTGACCACAATGGGATTAAACTGCAAATTAGGAACAAGAAAAGCGACAGAGCATACAGATATTCATGGAGACTAAATAGTACACTAGTGAATGATCAGTAGGTCATTGAAGAAATCAAAAAGGAAATTAATAAATTTATAGAATCAAATGATGATGATAATACAACATACCCAAACTATTGGGACACAATGAAGGCAGTCCTAAAAGGGAATTTTATAGTTCTAAGTGCCTATATTAAGAAATTAGAGAGTTTACAAATAAATGATTTAATGCTCCACCTTAAGGCTAATCAGTAGATGAGAAGAAGTCATTAAGATTATGGCAGAAATTAATGAAATAGAAACCAAAAGATAAAAATAAATAAAAAATCCAAAGAATCAATGAAACAAAGAGCTAGTTCTTTGAAAAGATCAACAAGATTGGTAAACATTTACCAAATTTGACCAGCAGAAAGTGAGAAGAAACAAAAATTAATAAAATTAGAGATGTAAAAGGCACCATTGCAAAAGATACCAAAGAAATTAAGATAATTATAAGGACATATTTTAAGAATATATATGCCTCTAAGTTTGAAAATGTGAAAGAAATGGATGATTTCCTTGATCCATATGACCTAACAACATTAAATCAAGATGAGATGAACCATTTAAATAGCCTTATAACAACAAGTACAGAGATCCAAGCAGTTATAAAAAGTCTTTCAACTAAATAATGTCCAGGCACAGATAGATTCACTGGTAAATTTTACCAGACCTTAATGGAAGAACAAACACCAATGCTTCTCAAATTTCCATAAAATAGAAAAGGATGGAATTCTACCGAACTCCTTCTACGAAGCTAGAATCACACTCATACCAAAACCAGGCAAAGACAGAACAAAACAAAACAAAACAAAACAAAAACAAAAAAAAAAAAAAAAGAAAGAAAAAAAGAAAAAAGAAAATTATAGACCAATCTCCCTCATGGACATAGATGCAAAAATTATGAACAAAATATTGGCAAACAGAATACAAGAATATATCAAAAAAAATTATTCACCCTGACAAACTTGGCTTTGTCCCAGGGATGCAGGGATGGTTCAACATAAGCAAATCAATAAATGTAATACATCATATAAATGGTCAGAGACAAAATCACATAATCATTTCAATAGATGCAGAAAAGGCATTCAACAAAATCCAACATGCTTCCCTGGTAAAAGTATTGCAAAAATTGGGAATAGAAGGAACATATCTCAACATAATAAAATCTATTTATGACAAACCTACAGCCAGCATATTACTAAATACTGAAAAACTTGAAGCATTTCCACTAAATTCAGGAACAAAACAAGGGTGTTCACTGTCCCCACTTTTATTTAATATAGTACTGGAAGTCATAGCTATAGCAATAAGGCAAGAGACACTCATAAAAGGGATACAAATTGGAAAGGAAGAGATCAAATTATCACTATTTTCAGATGATATGAGTCTATACATAAAAGACCCTAGAAACTCTACCAGCAATCTTTTAGAGGTGATAAACACTTTTAGCAGCACAGCAGCATACAAAATAAATACACAGAAATCAGTAGTTTTCCTATATACTAACAACAAGTGGGCAAAGAAAGAAATCAGGGAATCTCTCCCATTCAAAATTGCCTCAAAAAATAAATAAATAAATAAAGTACCTTCGAATAAACTTAACTAAGGAAGTTAAGGAGCTCTACAATGAGACCTTTAAAATGCACAAGAAAGAAATTACAGAAGACATAAGGAAATGGAAAGACATCCCATATTCTTGGATTGGAAGAATCAATTTTGTGAAAATGTCAATCTTACCAAAAACAATCTACACATTTAATATAATCCCTATTAAATTTCCAATGTCATTCCTCACAGGAATGGAATAAACAATCATAAAATTAATTTGGAAACATAAAAAACCTCGAATAGCCAAAAAGATTTTGAGCAACAAAAATGAGGCTGGTGGCATCACCATACCCGATTTTAAGCTATATTACAAAGCTATAGTAACAAAAACACCATAGTATTGGCACAAAGACAGACATGTAGATCAATGGAAGAGAATAGAGGACCCAGATGTTAATCCAGGCAGCTACAGCCATCTGATTTTTGACAAAAATGGCAAAACTATTCATTGGACAATAGACTGCCTCTTCAACAAATGGTGCTGGGAAAACTCGGTATCTATATGTAGAAAGATGAAAATAGATCCTTACTTTTTCCATGCACAAGAATCAAATCCAAGTGGATCAGGCACCTTAATATCAGACCTGAAACTCTGAAATTGCTAGAAGAAACAGTAGGGGAAACCCTTCAACATATTGGCATAGGTAATGACTTTCTGAATACAACCCCTATTGCTCAGAAAATAAAACCACTAATGAACTACTGGGATCTCATGCAACTACAAAGATTTTGTACAGTAAAGGACACTGAATAGAGCAAAGAGACAACCTATAGAATGGGGAAAATCTTTGTCAGCTACACATCTGACAGAGGATTAATATCCAGAATACACAAAGAACTAAAAAAAAAAAAAAAAAAACCCAGAACAATGAGAAATCAAACAACCCAATCAAAAAATGGGCTATGAAACTAAATAGAGAGTTCTCACTGGAAGAAATACAGATGGCATATAAACGTCTAAAAATGTGTTCTACATCCTTAGTCATCAGGGAAATGCAAATTGAAACTACCTTACAATTCCATCTCTCTCCCGTCAGAATGGCTACAATCAAGAAAACAAATGACAATAATTGTTGGCGAGGATGTGGTAAAAGGGGAATCCTTCTGCACTGTTGGTGGGAATGGAATCTGGTACAGCCATTGTGGAAATCAGTGTGGATGTTCTTGAGACAGCTAAAAATAGATTTGCCATCTGATCTAGCTATAGCACTCCTAGGCATATATCCTAATGACTCTTCTCATTACCTTAGAGATACTTGCACAACCATATTTATTGATGTTCTATTCACAATAGCTAGGAAATTGAACCAGCCTAGATGTCCATCCACAGATGAATAGACAAGAAAGATTTGGTACATCTATACAATGGAGTTCTATTCAGCAGTGAAGAAAAATTAAATTATGAAATTTGCAGGGAATTGGATGGATCTCAAAAGCATTATACTAACTGACGTAACCCAGGCCCAGAAAGCCAAACGTCACAAGTTCTCTCTTACATGTGGATCCTAGCTACAAATGTACAGGCTTTTCTGTGATCTGGAACCAAAAATCAGTAGCAGAGGCCCATAAACTAGAAAAAGGCTATAAGAGTGGAGAGGGAAGGTCTTAAGGGGATGGTATTGTATAAATGTAAGTAGAAG
Organism: Dipus sagitta; assembly: GCA_036346955.1. Taxonomy (NCBI): domain Eukaryota; kingdom Metazoa; phylum Chordata; class Mammalia; order Rodentia; family Dipodidae; genus Dipus; species Dipus sagitta. The sequence goes on along the minus strand of CM070771.1, from coordinate 85,003,554 downwards.
AACAGATTACAGGGAGGCAAAAGGCCTAAGTGAGGTCAGAGGAAGAGATTATATTAAAGAAATGTGTGTGTAGGGGGGTGGCAGGAAGGTCAATAAAAATTCAAGATATTCTGAATAAGACATATGAAAATCTACCTTCTTAAATAATGGCACATCCAGATGCCACAGATTGTTATTAGAAAATTTTTAGCACCTGGGATGGTATACCTTCCAGTGAATTGTTGACCAGGGAAGTCTCTGTTGCCTTCCAAAAATTATAGGCTATTGCCATGGCCCTTGGTTCCCCATGAGAAAGAGATGGTAAGACCCTATTGCTGAAAACGTCACATATCTGAGTGGCAAAGTCACTGAGAAATCAATTTGGTGCTGAGCAGAAAACCTTCTCCCTGTAGCCCAGCCAACTGAAACCTGGACTGTATGCAGTCTTATGGGAGACAGAACTCATCAGTGGTGAAAACTGTGGACATTGGAAACCTCAAGTTTGGCCAGACAGGCCAAAAGACTGAACAAGTGCAATAGTGGCATGTCCACTCTGGGCGAAACCAGCTGCTCTCTAATTGGACTGAAGGCTCACTGTATGGGAGAGAATATGTGCCTGGTACTGAAAACCTAGTCAAAACCCTATGGCAGGGGAGGTCATGAGGCTTAGGGGTATAAAGCCTGCACTTGTCTGGATAAATTCTTATATTACTTATATTATATTACTTAGATTACTTTCACCAAATTGCCCTGAAAGCACTACACTTATTATCCCTACTCACATATTACTGCTACTCTCCCTTCTGATTAGAAAGGCTTCTCTGTTCAGATGACGATTACCACTAGGATGACACAAAAGGCAACATAGTGCTGAGAATGGATGGATGAGTGTCAATCACTGAAGCATCTCACACCCTCGAAGGCTCAGGGTCCATTGCATGAGAGGTGGCAGGAAGAATGGAAGAGCCAAAGGAAGGGTACCACTCCATACATACAACTGTCTGGACAGAATTTGGCCTCGATATCCAAGACCTCACAGTGCCTAGCAATACCCACACAAAGACCCTCATAATAGGAGAAAAAGATGATGATATCAAATTAAAAGAGAGACTAATGGAGAGAGGGAGATGATATGATGGTTATGAAGTGGAAAGTGGGGGAAGAGAGGGGAGGGAAATACCATGGTTTATTTTCTATAAGTATAGTAGTTGTCAATACAAATATATATATAGCAACAAGCACAAAATTAGCAAACAGAATTCCCAGAGTTGCTTTCTTATACCTTTGGGCTAGCATTCAGATTCCTCCCAAGTTACTCCTTTGGGTTGAACTACTGCAGGATCTTCCCCCAGTGACACCTCCTCCAACTAGTCAATTTGAGATACAAATTACAAGTTCAATTTTAATATCTGAGCTAATGGGGGACATAAATTCAAAGTACAACATTCTGCTCTTGCCCCCTTCCACTCATAATCATCTCACATTGCAAATTGCATTCAGTCTAACTTCAAAGGTCCCAATAATCTTTATCAACTTTAAAACTGTTGTTGACATGTAAAATGGAATAATATGACTGGAAGCTGGAAGAGAGTCAGTCCCCAGACAGTCAGTGTGTCTAGTGCCAGAAGGTGCTATATGGGCAACTGGGGGAAAATGACCAATATCTCTCCAAGAAACTCATGGTCTAACCTACTTAACAGCAAATAACCTGTCATGATGCTCACACAAGTGCAATAGTCGCCCACAGCCATGGTGGGAAATCAAGTTAGCTTTATTTGGCTAACTGATCCCCTCAGTGGAAAGGGACCCATAGCTGGAGCTGGGAAACCAGTCAGAATATGTCCAAACATGAGCCCGCTCTCCGTTATCAAGCTACCACCAATAGTGGGCTACAAGAGGGCCTATACCTATTAAATTCTCTATAAACAAATAAGGGTTATCCCATTTGTCTGCTGCTAACTTTACTCTCCATTGGAGAATTTGCTTCTCTTTTTCAGATAGTAACAGATCCTAAGGAGAGAACCACCCCATCATACCTCAAAAGGGCCCCAGCTGAAACTAAGAATAGTTGGCAAAACAAGCAAGGGTGCTGTTTTATTGGTGAACCAGGTACCAGCACAAGTGTGAAGGAAATCGACACAGAGAACAATCAACTGATACCAAATCAGATATCCAGAGACACAGAGGCTCCCAAAACCTCATCACTGAAGCAGACCAAAAATGAACCCAACATGGCTCAGGGAAATTTTGTGGAAGAGGGGCCAGAAAGAATGTCAGAGTCACACATTGGGTCATGATATGCAGAGACATTTATCCTACCCATAACTGTGGGCTGACTCCACAACGCATGATCCATATAACTCAACAAGGAGGGGCCAGGGGGAAGGAGTAGGACATGGACAAGCGTAACAATGGTACCAACTTGACTGCATTCACTGAGTACAAAATGAATTAATAAAAAAAAGAATAAAAAAGAAAAAAATGCTTAATGGGTTCACTCATTGTACTTTCCATTTCCATATAGTTCCCTGAAAATTTCATAATTTACTTTCTCTTTATGACTTAACAAAATTCCATCGTGTATATTTGTGTTAGTTTGAATCAGATAATGGAATTTAGCTGTTAGAAGCCCTGTATATCATAAATAAAAGATCTTTGCTTAAGAAAAAAAACTGTCCCTTAACTGTGAGTTCTATAAAATCAACATATAATGGCATAGAGTAGTATTTTCATTGATATAAGGCATAACAAGGAGAGACCAATGCAAAATCAATAACATATCATACCATAACCAGTGATAACAGTCTATATATTTCCAATTTCCATCCCTCTAGCTGGGCTTAGTAAAACGGGCTTAGTAAAAAGGGGAAACTTCTGTACTGAGCCTACAGTGTTCCATAGTAGCCTTTGCAAAGTCCTGGTATATCCAAAATATCTCTGGGTCTCCACTGCAAACCATGAACCATCTCACAATGTCTGCATTGATCTCTAATAAGGGACATTGTGCCATGCTTCATATGCTGCATTTCAGCAGTGGCTCCTGGGATGGTGTGCATTTTATGACCCACTTCCAGCATTTTTCATGCTTCCAAAACCTATACCAGGTATGCATTAACACTACCATTTTGTTAAACTACTACATGTGCAATTTAGTTATCATTTTCATAGTGGTACATGATATAATCACTATTGGAATCAAGAATGTTCATACTGTAATGAAGACATCAATTTAGAAAGCATAGTTTCTTGACTAAGTATCTTAGTTCAGAAAACTGTTCTCTATTTAATGGTCAAGACTCTGTGTGTGACTTAATGTATGCCTCTGGCATCTAAGAATTTTCCTCTTACTGTGAGAGTAAATTGAAAGAGAAGATGTAATAGGTTTTGAACTTGTATAAATCAATACTGAAAATTTTATATACATATTAGAATAAATAAAGAACTTGGCTAGTTTCTGATTCATTTGAACTAGTCATTAGATGCATACTTACTCCCGGCTGTGTGAGGAGGCAGGGAAAAGCTAAGGATTATCCCTATGGAAGAAATGGGTTTTAAATCATGAAAGTTTTGAATGCTTACATATTTCTTTTTTGTTATTGTTTCAATGTAAACACCAATTACTGATACAATTCTCCATCAATTTACTATGTGATTAATATTTACAATATATTTTGAATACATTTTTTGCCGTATGTAGTAGTTTGAATGTCATAGCTTAAATGTATGGCCCCACAGACTTAGTATTCTTTTCTATTAAACTTCCTACCTGAGCCACTAGCAGGCAGATCTCTGTTATAGGTGTGCATATCACTGGGGTGGATCTAAGTCTAGCCCTAAGGTATGTCTGAGTACAAGCCCTATGTGCAGTGAAGTTTGAGCTCTGGTTGTTCATGCTTGCTGGTTCATGCTGGCTGTTGATGGTTTCTCATTGTTTGGATTTATGCAAGGGAACCAATTTCTACCACTGTTGGTGGAAATTACCCTGGATCTGTAAGCCTGAAATACCCAACCCTCATACCTCCCATAAGCTGTGTCTGGTTGGATATTTGTCTTATCAATGTGAAGATGACTGCAACCCCATGGAATCATTCTGTCTTGGCCCTTATCAGACCAATTAATATTCATTAAGTATATGTAAGGGAATGGGAAAATGAATGCCTCTTTGTCTCTGTTCTTCTAAAGCCTCTTTGTCTCTATTCTCCTTAAGCTACTATGTCTTACTAGGGTTTGTAACAACTATTATCATGATTCATGCATCCCAGTAAATTAAGCTTATTTCATCTCTGCTTCCTTGCCCCCATAGTCAATTTATCAGGGACAAAAATTGCATAAGTTACAAACAATTCAGTTGGCTTCTTGAGGATAGAGATGTTATGAAACAGTTTCTTACAGAGATAGATCTTAGAAAAATTCAACAGCTTTTTCAAATCCAGTATGACTTCCAATTTCATGCTAGGAGCTAACCACATAAATCACATTCAACATAGTAATTATCTTTAGATAGCCACTGATGGTCATGAATATTGATTAGCTTTCCCTGGTTTAAAGCTTTATCTTTGTTTTGTTTTCCTGTCCTTTGCATCAAGCAAACACTGCATGAACACGTATGTACACACAAACACACACACACACACACACACACACACACACTTACTTCCCTATTATAGTAGATTGTATACTCTCATATTTTTCTTCAGTATTATCTCCCAATCTTTATGCATTTCATTTATTTTACTTTAAGATTTATTTTTATTTATTCATTTATTAAAAACATAGAGAAGAAGAGAAAGACAGGGTGAGAATGGGCATGCCAGGGACTGTAGCTACTGCAAATGAACTCCAGATGCATGTGTCATCATGTGTATCTGGCTTATGTGGGACCTGGAGAATCAAACCTGGGTCCTTAGGCTTCGCAGGCAAGAACCTTAACCACTAAGCAATCTCTCCAGACCTTTTCATTTGTTTTTAATAAGCTGAATGGTTTTTAGTGTGTAAGTACATAAATTATCTTTTTGTCAATGGATTCACTCTCTATGTTGTATAACTGATGATTGCTGTCATCGGTACTTCTGTTTTTTGAAAAATACATTATTATGCATGTGTGATTTAAAACTTTCCTACAGCGATATGAAACATGTGTGTTTACCTTAGATGGGACACAGTGTCAGATCAAAGAAATAATTATATACAATTACAGTTTCATAAACCAGTGTGTTTACTGAGCCTATTTAAATGACCCAAACACAGCTGTATCACTGAAGCCCTTCTCAGTGTAAGTAATGACATCCTCAAAGCTGAATTATTGGAGGCCTTATCCCCAGCCATTTTCTGTATACTGCAGCATTCCCAAAGACCACATGCAGCTGGGGCAGAACTACATGGGGTGAGTGACTAGAATCCAAGGGGAACAGCTGATGATGATCCTGACCACATCCTTCTATGGGAGGACATTAAAAGGGCCACTTTTGTGAGAATCTTCTAAGTATGAGTAATCATCACTGCTCTGATTTCAAAATGGCAATAGCTATGTCATGCTCAAAGTCCACAACAATGTGGAACCATCAAATTCCATATTTCCTCTTTAAAGAGTTGTATCCAATTATTGTACTGCTTGTTGCTTTAGAAGAGTCAGCCTTTTCAAGGCTTGGCCAATTTATTTAACCTCTATGTGCCTTGATTTTCTTAGCTATAAAAGGCACTATACATGTATTGTATGAAATTATCTAAAGATAGTGTTTTGCACATAGACTTAGTCCTCTCATAGTGCTGTAGCAGTTATCTCATAAAAAAGATAGGGCCTCATTGTCCTTCTCACATTGATGTACTCCAGGATGTCTATGGATAGACTCAGTATAGAGCTTTAGCCCTCTCACAGTGGTATGGAAGTTGCCTCATACACAGAGTCATTGAGTTCACATGTTGATGGACTCTGTGATATCTGTGAATAATAGTCTGGAGAGAGCTTCAGCCCGCTCATAGGGGTGTGGCAGTTACCACATAGAAATATGGGATCATTGCTATGTTCAAGTCTTAATAGACTTTGGGATGTCTTTTACGAAGAGGTATTATTCTTTTCCCACTTCCTAGGCAATCAGTTTATATTTCCTTGCCTGGGGGTATTGAGTTTTTATATAAGCTTTCTAATTTTCCCTGAGTAAATGTAGATGCCATGTGTGGACAGACATTGGATCATAAACTTGGCTGAATTTAGGAATCCACCACCACCAAGCTATATGAATGAGGCAGTCACAAGTATCTAGGTTATCCATGTAGCAGCTCAATGCCACAGTGACTTCCGTTCATGCTACTTCACAAAGACATTCCTAGCTAAACTCTACCAGCATTTCTAACTTTAAACGTTGAATTATAAAAAGATAGTTATTGATGAAGACCAGTAAGTTCTAAATAGCAATAGATATAAAGAAAATAATATACAGAAATAATATACTTTTGTACTCTCTGACATTATTATAATCAGAGATTAATACCTACCTTTTATATGCATACATTTAGAATTTTCTGGATGTTCAAATAGTGTTTTATGTATATCACTATTCATCTGACGAAAATAATTTTATTTAAATTTTTCTAATATTAATTAAGATTATATTACATTAACTAGGACCATTGGTATAACGTTGACTGAAAATATGTAAAAGAGAAAAACAGAGTTCTGGGTAAGATGATGGCATAGGAGCCATACCAAACTAGCCTAGGGAGGGATTTAAGTAAAACCACAGAAAAAAAAAATACACTATTATTCTGAAAAGCGAAAGAGTATAGGTTATTCTTAGACACAGCAGAAAATCAGAAGAGACCAAGATCCACCAGAAAGGAGAAAAACAGACAGAAACCTACTAAGGCACTTGCAGCATGCCAGTCTGCATGATCTGCATACCTGCCAGGCACAGGCTTATGGGTGTTACAGCCAGTTTCCCCATGCCAATGTTTGGCACACTCTTCTGTTGGTATTGTCCACCTTATGTTGGCCAAGGGGTGATGATCACCCTCTGCTCATGCCATCATTTTCCCCTGCCATCATGGGGCTTCCCCTCAAACCTATAAGCCAAAATAAACCTTTTTTTCCAGAAGCTACTCTTGTTTGGGTGATTTCTACCAGCAATGCAAACTTGACTGCAACAATAAAGTGGTAACAAAGAGTGGGATTGCTGCTAGAAACCTGATTGTGTGGCTTTGACTTTTTGGAGCTCATTTTCAAGACAAATGTGGACCTTGGCCTAAGAGATGCCTTGCAGTGATGTAGTACAGCTCAACAGACTATTCTGGTCAGGGTTGAAAAGCTTGAATGCAGTAAGAACTATAGACTGTGAGGTTTGGCTTATGAGGGTGAGCAAGAGCTTTGCTTGGACTGGGCTAGCAGTTTGAGTGAGAAGCTTGCTCTTATGCCCTTGTCCTGAGAAGTTGTGCAGGGTTGCTTTGCATAGAAATGAACTGGTGTGAGCAGAAGGATATGGCTCAGAAAGAAAAATCTTTTGGTAAACTGCTGCCTGGATTAACAAATTGGCACCCTACCTGGTATCGTGGAGTATAAGAAATGCAGGAAAGAGAGAGTCATTCAGTTTGCAACACAGTCGTGTGTTTTGGAAATGGCCGTGGGCAGTGTGAAGCAGGTTTGCTGGATGCCTGCATGGAGACCCATTGGAGCCATGAGGATGAACCATGGATTGTAGTGGATATCCAGTGGAGCTGCCAGGACCATGAGATGGCTGCTAATGAAAGCTGCTGGCCTGGATGAAGTTTTCCAGTACTGTGAATAGCTGGATGGGCAGAATTGGAATGCCAGAGACTTGTTGCTGGGTAGAATTATTGGACTTGGAGATTTTTCACTGGCTAGAGTTGTTGTACTTGAAGCTACAGAGTTTGATGTTTGCTCTGGTTATTTTAAATCTCGTATTGGCTGAATGTTTTTTTTTTGCTATGCCCAATGCCATCTTCTGCAGTGTGAATGTTTATTCTGTGCCATAATGGTTTTTGTGAGGTGTTTTTTTTTTTTTTTGGTATTATGTCTCAGCTAAAAGATCTTGGACTACGGGGATGTATGAACATCATTGGAATTGATAAAATCTATGGGGAATTTTAAAGTTGGATGAATGCACTGCATTTTATATCACATATGGTTATCAGTTTATGGGGGCCAGGGGTGGAATGTGGCAGTTTGATTCTGGTGTCCCCCAGTTCTAGGTTCCCAGATGATGGAGATTTGGGAATTAATGCCTTCTGGAGGCAATTTATTGTTGGGGGCAGGCTTATTAGTGTTATAGCCAGTTTCCCCATGCCAGTTTTTGGCACTGTCTCCTTTTGCTATTTTCCACCTTATGTTGGCCAGGGGGTGATGTCCACCCTCTGCTCATGCCATTGTTTTCCCCTGCCATCTTAGAGCTTCCCCTCGAGCCTGTAAGCCAAAATAAACCTCTTTTTTCCCAAAAGCTGTTGGTTGGGTGAGTTCTACCAGCAATATGAACCTGAGTGCATGCAACCCCAATTGGCTTTACCATTTTCAAATGAGCTTTATTTGGGGATTAAATATCATTGCCTTGGTGCTTTCAGATTTATAGGGTCTTTGTTATTTTCTTCTGTAATTATTTAGGGCAGGGTCTGATACAGATCCAAGCTGACCTGGAACCCAATTCAGAACAGAAATCTCTACCTCCACTCTGACAATATTAAGGGTGAAGAGGAACACACATCCTTAGGGATTTAGGCTTTGTAAGACTACCTGTTTATTTAAATCCGCACAATTGCATACTCTGTGCAGGATTTTATTGAATGTGTATGTTGCTCAGTTGAAGTTTAGAATGTGCCAGTAAATTTTTCCACCCCGACCACTAGAATACTTGCTTACCAACCAAACTCAGCAACAAATATTACTTCTGTGGTTTGAATGGTGTACAAGAGCTACACCTGGAACCTTCAACTCATATCCTGAAAGTATATAAATGTGGATTGCCACATCTTAGACCACTGCAGATAAGTAGAAAACCGAAACATCAATCAATTCAGGATTCAAAATCACTGCATTATAATACAAGAAACACAAAGAATCAAGGCAACATAATCTCACCAAAAATTATAAATCCATTAGAAATAAACACCAATGAGATTGTTGTAGATGAAAAGCCTGACAAAGATTTTCTTTAAAAAAAAAAATGATTGGGAATATCTGTGAGGCTCTTCCGGTCAAGATGGCAGCATAGGAATCATGCCAAAGCAGCCTAGGGGAGAAAAAGCCAAAGAAAACCCAGCAAAATACACACCTTTACTAAAAAGGGAGGTGTATAAGAGATTAAAACAGCAGCAGAGAAGTAGGAGAGATCCAGAGCCCACACGGGCAGCTCTGGCAGTGGCAGCTCAGGCTCCGGCAGCTGTGGCTCGGGCTCCGGCAGCAGCGGCTTGGGATCCAGCAGCGGAAGCCACAGTGGAAGCCGGCTCCACCAGCAACATCAGCCGCTCCAGCACCGGCTACAGCGGCTTCAGCGATGGCGAATCCAACAGCAGCAGCTCCAGCGGCGACGGCGGCGGATCCGACAGTGGCAGCGCCAGTGGAACAGAGGCGGCAGACCCAGCAACGGCAGCTACAGTGGATCAGCGGCGGCATATCCAGCAGCGGCAGCTCCAGCAGCAGATCCAGCAGTGGCAGCTTAAGTGACAGCAGCGGGGATCGAGCAGCAGGGGTGCCAATCAGCAGGGCCACAGTTGCCAGGCTTGGTTTGCCCCACAGGAAAAGCCAGTGCCCAGTTCCAGAAAACATAACAGTGGCCCAACGTCCCAGCCAGCAACTTGACTGAGACCAAAAGCATCCAAAAAGGTAACTGGGATTGAACCAGGGAAGGGTCTCACTTGGTCACAAGCTGACTTGGATCCCTCAACAGACCAGAAATCTTAACCTCTTTGTTGATAGAGGATCTGGTTCTTATACTACCTACTCTTGCATAAATGCTTGGTGCTGTTTTTGACTGAATGTGTATGGGGTTTAGTTAAATTTTAGAATGTACCTGTATTTTATTCCACTCAACCTACTTGAATACTCCCATAGCAGGCAAACTCAACCCCTAGGAACACGTGTCTAGATACTCTGAGAGTGTTAAGAGCCACACCTAACATCTTAATCTCCTACATTGAAGATATACAACATCAGATCAATTGATACAGCAAAGAATACCCAGCAAACTGGAAAATCTAAGCAGTAACTTAATCCAAGATGCAAAAGTATATACATTATAACACAAGAAACACCAAAATCCAAGGCAATATAAATCCACCAAAAAGTATCAATGCATCAGAAATGACCTAACAGATATATACAGGACATTTTATCCAAATGCTGCAGAATATACATTCTTTTCAGCAGCACATGGATCATTCTCTAAAATAGACCATATATTAGGACACAAAGCAAATCTTAACAAATTCAGGAAAATTGAAATAATTCCTTGCATTCTATCTGACCACAATGGAATCAAACTACAAATCAATAGCAAGAAAGGATATAGAGCATACACACAATCATGGAAACAAAACAATACACTACTAAATGATGAATGGGTCAATGAAGAAATCAAAAAGGAAATCAAAAAATTTATAGAGTCAAACAATAATGAGAACACAACATACCAAAATTTCTTGGACACAATGAAGGCAGTTCTAAGAGGTAAATTTATAGCTTTAAATGCCTATATTAAGAAATTAGAAAGGTTGCAAGTAAACGACCTAATGTTTCACCTTAAAGCCTTGGAAAGAGAAGAACAAGGCAAACCAAAAATCAGTAGGTGGGAAAAAATAATAAAGATTAGGGCAGAAATTAATGAAATAGGAACCAGAAAGCCAAGATAACCCTGATACCAAAACCAGACTAAGACAGAACAACTACAACAACAAAAATTACAGACCAATCTCCCTCGTGGACATAGATGCAAAAATTCTGGACACAGTATGGCCAAACAGAATACAGGATATATGAGAAAGATTATTCACTCTGACCAATTTGACTTTATCCCAGGGATGCAGGGATGGTTCCACATGCACATATTGATAAATCTAATGCATCATATAAATGGTCTGAAGGACAAAATCACATAATCATCTCAATAGAGGCAGAAAAAGCATTTGACAAAACCCAAAATCACTTCATGGTAAAAGTATTACAGAAACTAGGAATAGAAGGAACATATCTCAACATAAAAAAAAATATATCAAAAACCTACAGCAAATACTATACTAAAGGGGGAAAACTTCAAGTTTTCCACTGAAGTCAGCAACAAGACAAGGATGTCCACTGTCCCCACTTTTAGTTAACATAATGCTGGAAGTCTTAGCTATAGCAATAAAGCAAGAGACACTCAAAAAGGGATAAAAATTACAAAGAAAGAGATCAAATTATCATTATTTGCAGATGATATCGTTATATACATAAAGGACCCTAAAGATTATGCCAGCGAATTGTTAGTACTAATAAACACTTTTAGCAACATAGCAAGAAACAAAATAAACACACGGAAATCAGTAGCTTTCCTATATACTAACAACAAAAATGCAGAGGATGACATCAGGGAATCTCCCCATTCCCAACTGCCTAAAACATCCCTAAATGAAGTACCATGGAATAAACCAAGGAAGTGAAGGATTGCTACAATGATAAGTTTAAAATGCTCAAGTGAGAAATTGCAGACGACACCAGGAAATGGAAAAACATTCCATGTTCTTGGACTGGAATAATCAATAGTGTGAAAATGTCAATCTTACCAAAAGCAATCTACTCATTTAATGCAATCCTGATTAAAATTCCAATGGCATTATTCACAGAAATAGAAAAAAACAATCCTAAAATTCATTTGGAAGCACAAAAACCTCAAATAGCCAAAACAATTTTGAGCAACAAAAATAAGGCTGGTGGTATCACCATACCATATTTTAAGGTATTTTGAAAAGCCATAGTAACAAAAACAGCAGGATATTGACACAAAGACAGAAAGGTAGATCAATGGAACAGAAGAGAGGACTCAGACATTAATCCAGGCAGCTACAGCCATCTGGTTTTTGACAAAAATATTCACTGTACAAAAGATAGCCTCTTCAGCAAATGGTGCTGGAGAAACTGGATATCTATATGTAGAAGAATGAAAATAGAAAATAGATTCTTGTCCTTGTCCATGCACAGGAATCAAATCCAAGTGAAAGAGTAGCTTTACTTTTCCCTTGTCCAGGGAACTTAAACAGGGTTGAATTTACAAGAAATAGACAGGGCTACACATAAGGACATGGCAGAAAATAAACGAAAGTCAAGGGTCTAGGGTGAGGATTCATAAGATGATGGTGCTTACTTTCCAAACCTGTTGGCCAAGGTTCATTTCCCTAGTACCCACATAAAGCCAAATATATAAATCACTGGGAATTTGTTAGCCTGGTGTGAAAATGAAGTCAGGCTGGATACTACACCCTGCTTTAGCTGAAATTGTTTGAGAGAATACTCGCATTGAGATTGGGCCAGCTCTTCTTCATTTGGACATCAGAAAGTATATTGGATCTTTTTAAAGACTAGAGTAAGAATGCTGATGTTTTCCTGTTCTTTATAGTCACATTTATTAGCCTACATGATCATAGGAGTATAGCCAATTTAGGAAGGAAAGGAATATTGGGTGGATAACATGTTTTGATGGAGATAGCCACTGAACAATGTGAGGCAGGTTTGTTGGAGTCTCTGCATGTAGGTCCAACAGGTCATGAAGGTGAACCATGAGTTGAAGTGAAGACCCTAGTATTATTGAGATGCCAGGACTACAGATCATCTGCCAAGAAGAGCTGATGGCTCATGATAGATTGTTCCTTAGGCCATAAGTAGCCCAGCAGGAGACGTGGAATTAGAATCCCAGAGGCTTCACTGTGGGTCGCAGATGAAATACAGCAGCAAGATTTGACATTTGTCCTGCCTGCTTGTTTTAGATTTTGCATTGCTTCAATCTCTCTCCTCTCTCTCTCTCTCTCTCTCTCTCTCTCTCTCTCTCTCTCTCTCTCTCTCTCTTTTGCTATATCCAATGCTATCTTTTGCAGTATTAATGTTTACTCTAGGATTTTTGATATTACAGGTTCACATTTAAGACACCGTGGACTATGAAGATGTTTTAATAGTGTTGGGATTGATAAAAATTATGGGCACTTTTTAAGTTGGACTGACTACATTGCATTTTACAGCATAGATGGCTGTGGGTTTCTGGGAGCCAGAAAGACAATGCAGGGGTTTGGGAGGTTTGGTAACTGTGGTAAGTGTGTTGTTGGAGGAGGGCTTATTTGGGTTTTAGCCAACTCCCCTTTGCTAGAATTTGGCTCACTTTTCTGTTTTCCAACTGCTATGGCAGAGGCAATTTCCAAATTCTGGTCATCCTATGTTTTTCCCTGCCACAATGGAGTTTCCCCTTGAGACTATAAGCCAAATTAAAAACAAAACAAAGCAACAAACAAAAGACTCCTTTGCTCCTTTCAGTTGCTTTTTGTCTGGTGTTTCATCTCAGCAATGAGATGGTGACTACAGCATATATGCAGCTGGTAACAAGTACAGTGCCAGCAAGGCAGATGCAGAGTGGGTTAAAAATTAAACTATGAATCTCAATACTAAGCTATATATATATATATATATATTATCTAACAGGTCAAAGCTTACATTACCAGATAAACCTGTTTATCCCTATATCTGCATGTCTACCTGAATGTACTCATTAATGTAGTGAAGATAGCCATCTATAGAGAAGATATTGGGAGATGGTGCTAGATACCAGGAATTAAAGAGATTTACTTTTTATTTTAGCCTCTCATAGTCTCAAATTTGTATTATTTTTTTGTATTATTTTTTATATATTTGAATTATTCTTATAAATATACCACAACTAAATTTAAAAGCACTTAATATACTTAACTAGGTTTCAAATAAAATGTCATTCTTCTATATTCACATGCTTTTTATGTTTTCTACCTCTAACAAATCCTATTTATCACCTATTTTTTTTATTCTCCCCCAAACTTTATTTTGTTTTCTTTTCTTTATTAGTCAGTTTTGTATTCAGCAAATACAGTCAGTATGGTACCATTATTAGGCTCATCCGTGACCTACCCCCTCACCTTGGCCCCTCCTTGTTAAAGTATACAGGTCATGCATTGTGGAGTTAGCCCACAGTAATGGGTAAGCTAAATGTCTCTGCATATCACGACCCAACATGTGACTCTGACATTCTTTCCGCCCCCTCTTCCGCAAAATTTCCCTGAGCCATGTTGGGTGCATTTTGGGTCTGCTTCAGTGATGAGGTGTTGGGGGCCTCTGAGGCTCTGGCTCTCTGGTTTCGTAGGAGTTGATTTTTCTCTGTGTTGATCTCCTTCCCCCTTGTGCTGGTATCCGGTTCATCAGGAAAACAGCCCCCTTGCTTGTTTCTCCAATTTTTTTTTTAATTTCAGCCGGGGCCCTTTTGAGGTATGATGGGGTGGCTCTCTCCTTAGGATCTACATCTATCTGAAAAAGAGAAGCAGATTCTCCAATGGAGAGTGAGTTAGCACCAGGACAAGTGAGATAACCCTTACTTTTTTTTTTTTTATATACAGAATTTAATAGGTGTAGGCCCTCTTGTAGCTCACAATTGATGGTAGCTTGATATTGGAGAGTGTGCTTATGTTTGGATATGGTTCTGACTTGTTTCCCAGCTCCAGCTATGGGTCCCATACCAGTGAGGGGATCAGTTAGCCAAATTGAGAGCAGTTGGTTCCCCACCATGGCTGTGTGCCACCACTGCACTTGTGTGGGCATCACAACAAGTTATTTGCTGCTAAGTAGGTTAGACCATGCGTTGCTTCGACAGATATTGGTCATTTTCCCCCAGTCGCCCATATAGCACCTTCTGGCACTAGACGTGCTGACTGTCTGGGGACTGACTCTCTTCCAACCTCCAGCCATGCCATTCTAATTTGCATGTCAATCACATAAGGTGTCTTCAGCAGTACGGTCTTACCACTAGCCTTTGGTGAGTCATCGAGTACTCTGACAGAAATCTGTCTTTCTTTTAGGAAACCTTGTAGGTCTCTCTGATCAAAACTCATTGTGGATGATAGCCCCATGCTGGTTCTGGGAGTTACAGGTCAGTGCCCACTAAGAAAATGAGGAAAAAGATAACTAATATACAAGAGTTAGAGATGAGAGAGAGAGAGGGAGAGGGGAAGTGAGGGAGGGAAGATGTAGAAGAATAAGGTTAGTCTTGATCTTACCCTCTCCAGTGTCTTGTGGTTCAGGTGTTCCCTGTAAGGGCCTGGTGAAGGATCAGCCATTTGGTCTGTCTTTTAGTAAGTAGAAGATTATGGTACCATTGCCGTTTGGGTCTAGATTTGTGTTTCCCACCCCTTTGATGCCCTCCCCTCCCTCCCCTCCCATCTTAGTGTCTTGTCTAGGAGATGCTTGCTGGGTATTTAAGGTATCTTGGGTAGATTCAGGTTAGGTGCTGTAGATGAGTGAGACTATGTGGTGATTTTTTTTTCTGTGATTGGGTAAGTTCACTGAGAATGATCTGCTCCAGGTTCAACCATTTTTCCTCAAATTTCATTGTGTCATTTTTTCTTACTGCTGTATAGAATTCCATTCTGTAGATATACCAAATCTTAGTTATCCATTCTTCTAGTGATGGGCATCGGGGTTGATTCCAGCACTTAGCTATTACAAATTGAGCCGCTATAAACCTGATTGAGCAAATCTCTCTAGCCTGTGGTTTGAAGGTTTTAGGGTAGATGCCCAGTAAGGGAATAACTGGGTCTGTTGGTATCTCTATACTCAGCTTTTTCAGAAGTCTCCATATTGCTTTCCAAAGTGGTTGTACCATCCTACATTCCCACCAACAGTGGATGAGTGTTCCTACTTCTCCACATCCTCGCCAGCATTTATTTTTATTTGATTTTTTGATGTTTGCTATCCTTATTGGGGTAAGGTGGAATCTCATAATTGTTTTAATTTGCATTTCTCTGATGATTAGAGATGATGAACATTTTCTTAAGTGTATGTTTGTCATTTCTATTTCTTCCTCTGTGAACTGCCTGTTCAGCTCTTTGCCCCATTTTGTGAGTGGGGTGTTTGACTTCTTACTGTTTAGATTTTTGAGTTCTTTGTAGATTCTAGAGATTAGGCCTCTATCAGTTGGATAACCCGCAAATATTTTCTCCCATTCTGTGGGTAATCTATTGGCTTTGCTTATTGTATGCTTGTCTGTAAAGAAACTCTTCAGCTTCATGTGATCCCATTGGTTGAGTGACGGTTTAAGTTCATGAGCTACTGGGGTTTTGTTCAGGAAGTCTTTTTCCATTCCTATATCATGAAAAGTACATCCTAAATTTTCCTCCAGTAGTATTTGGTCTTATATTGAGATCTTTGATCCATTTGGACTTGAGTGTAGTGCAAGGTGAAATGTGTGGGTCAAGTTTCAGTTTCCTGCATATGGTCATCCAGTTTGTCCAGCACCATTTGTTGAAGATGCTGTCTTTTTTCCAGCATATATTGTTTGGGCCTTTATCTAATATCAAGTAGCTATAGTTGCTTGACCCAAAGTCCGGGTCCTCAAGTCTATTCCATTGATCTATACTCCTGTTTTTATGCCAGTACCATGCTGTTTTTATTACTATGGCTTTGTAATATAGCTTTAGATCAGGTATGGTGATGCCTCCAGAGGTATTTCTTTTGGTGAGGATATGTTTGGAAATTTGAGGCCTTCTGCCTTTCCATATGAAATTTGAGATCATTTTTTCTATCTCTGTGAAGAACAAGCTAGGGATTTTAATTGGAATTGCATTAAATCTGTATATTGCGTTTGGTAGGATTGCCATCTTCACAATGTTAATTCTGCCTATCCAGGAACATGGGAGGTCTTTCCATTTTCTCAAGTCCGCCTCAATTTCTTTTTTGAGTGTTTTTATGTTTTCATTGTATAGTTCTTTCACTTCCTTAGTTAATATTATTCCAAGGTATTTTTGTTGTTGTTGTTGCAATTGAAAATGGGACTATGTCCCTTATTTCTTTTTCTGTATCTTTGTCATTTGCATGAAGGAAGGCTACTGATTTTTGTGCATTGATTTTGTATCCTGCTACTTTGCTATAGGAGTTAATCACCTTCAGGAGTTTTGGGGTGGAGTCTCTCGGGTCTCTTACATATATAATCATGTCATCAGCGAATAAAGCTAACTTAACTTCTTCCTTTCCAAATTGTATCCCTTTTATTTCCTTCTCCTGTCTTATTGCTTGAGCTAGGACTTCCAGTACTATATTGAAAAGCAGAGGTGAGAGTGGATAACCCTGTCTTGTTCCTGATCTTAATGGGAATTCTTCCAGTCTCTCTCCATTAAGTATTATTTGGGCCTTAGGAGCTTCGTATATTGCCTTTATTTGGTTAAGATATGAACCAAGCATGCCAATTCTCTCCAATGTTTTGAACATGAAGTGATGCTGAATCTTGTCAAAGACCTTTTCTGCTTCTATCGAAATGATCATGTGGTTTTTATGTTTAACCTTGTTTATGTGGTGTATTACATTGACAGATTTCCGTATGTTGAACCACCCCTGTGTTCCTGGAATGAATCCCACTTGGTCAAGGTGGATAATGCTTTTGATGTGTTGTTGGATTCGGTTTGCAAGGATTTTGTTTAGGATCTTTGCATCTAAATTCATCAGGGAAATAGGCCGGTAGTTTTCTTTTCTTGTGGCATCTCTGCCTGGTTTTGGAATTAGGGTGATGCTAGCTTCATAAAAGGAGTTGGGTAGCTTTCCCTGTTCACCAATTGTGTGGCACAGTTTGAGGAAGATTGGTTTGAGTTCTTCCATGAAGGTTTGATAGAATTCAGCTGAGAAGCCATCTGGTCCTGGACTCTTCTTTTTGGGAGGTTTTTTTTTTATTACTTTTTCAATCTCCATGAGTGTGATGGGTTGATTGAGGTGATTAATCTGCTCTGTGTTTAGCTTTGGTAGATGGTATGTGTCCAAGAATTTATCCATCTCCTCCACATTATCCAGTTTTGTGGAGTAGAGGTTTTTGAAATAAGTCCTGATGATTCTCCCAATTTCACTTATGTCTGTTGTGATCTCTCCTTTTTCATTTAGAATTTTGTTAATTTGAAGCTTCACCTTTTTTTGCTTGATCAGATCTGCCAGGGGTTTGTCAATCTTGTTTATTTTTTCAAAGGAACCAGCTCTTTGTTTTGTCAATTGTCTTAATTGTTTCCTTGGTTTCCAATTCATTGATTTCTGCTCTGATTTTAATTATTTCTTTCCTTCTGGAGCTCTTTGGGTTGGATTTTTCTTGTTTTTCCAGTGCCTTCAGGTGGATGGTTAGGTCATTGATTTGGGACCTTTCTGTCTTTTTTTATGAAGGCATTGAGTGCTATGAATTTTCCCCTGAGGACCGCCTTCATTGTGTCCCATAAGTTTTGGTACGATGTGTTCTCATTGTCGTTCAATTCCAGAAATTTTGCAATTTCATTTTTAATTTAATCCACTATCCATTTATTGCTTAAAAGTGTGCTGTTCAGTTTCCAGGTGCCATTGGGGTTCTTGGTGTGTCTTTTGTTGTTGATTTCTAGCAATATAGCATTGTGATCTGATATCGTGCAGGGAATTATGTCAATCTTCCTAAATATGTTGAGGCAGTCTTTGTGACCCAGTATATGGTCTATTTTTGGGAATGTTCCATGGGCTGCTGAGAAGAATTTGTAATCTGTGGATTTGGGATGGAAGGTTCTGTAGATGTCCCTTAGGTCTAAGTGATCTATGGTTTTGGTGAGTTCTCTTCCTTCCCTGTTGAGTTTCTGTTTGGATGATCTGTCTATTACTGATAATGGTGTATTGAAGTCCCCAGCTATGATGGTGTTTGTGGTTATTTCTGTTTTATTGTCAAGTAGGTTTTGTTTTATGAACTGTGGTGCCCCTGTGTTTGGTGCATACAGATTTATGATTGCAATATCCTCTTGATGGATCATTCTCTTGATAAGTAGGAAGTGGCCTTCTTTGTCATTTTTGATTATTTTTGGTTTGAAGTCTATTTTATCCGATATTAATATAGCTACACCTGCTTGTTTCTTATTCCCATATTTTTGGAATATTTTTTCCACCATTTCACCCTGAGGAGATGTCTGTCTTTAATGGTGAGGTGGGTTTCTTGAAGGCAACAGATTGAGGGGTCTAATTTTTTGATCCATCCTGTTAGCTTGTGTCTCTTGATGGGTGAATTAAGGCCATTAATATTTAGGGTAATGACTGTGAGATTTGATTTGAACCCTGCCATATTGTGATGGTAAATGTGGGATGGTGTTTTCATGGGCGTTGAAGTTTTTTGTGCCTAGTCTGAGTTTGGTTGTTGTGATCTGCTTCTTGTAGGCAATTGTGTTTGATTATATTTTTCTTCTCTGAGGAGAATTTCCTGAAATACTCTCTGTAGGTTTGGTTTTGTGTTCATATAATTGTAAAGCTGAGTTTTGTCGTGGAAAGTTTTTCTTTCACCATCTATTATGAGGGATACTTTTGCTGGGTAGAGTAGTTTGGGTTGGAAGCCATAGGTTCTTAGACTTTGCAGTGTTTCATTCCAGGCCCTTCTAGCTTTCAGGGTTTCCATTGAGAAGTCTGAAGTTATTCTGATGGGGTTACCTTTGAAGGTGGTGTGCTGTTTTTCCCTAGCTGCTTTTAGGATTTTCTCTTTGGTGTCAATGTTTAGAGTCTTAATGATAATATGTCTTGGAGAGTTTCTCCTTTGGTCCAGTCTGTTTGGAGTTCTATTGGCTTCTTGTATCTTGATGGGCCTTTCTTTTAAGAGACTGGGGAAGTTTTCTTCAATTATTTTGTTCAATAAGTTCTCCATGCCTTTGGTCTGAATTTCTTCTCTTTCTGGTATTCCAATGATCCTGATATTAGGACATTTAAGTGTATCCCACAATTCCCTCATGTTCTGTTCACAGGAGCTTTTGAACTTACTGAAATTTTTGAACTCTCTAACTGTTTCTTCCATCTTGTCTTCCAAATCAGAGTTTCTATCCTCCACTTGGCTGACTCTATTCTTGAGAGCTTCTAGCGAGTTTTGGACTTGTTCAATTAAGTTTTCATTTTCTATTACTTTTCTATGTATAATTTCCATCCCTCTGTCAAGCTCCCTTTTCACATCATTTTCTGATTTTCTTGATGATTCTTGGAATTAGTCCTTGCATTTCTTTATGTCTTCATTTAGCATGGCCAGCTGATTTTTAAAGTATTCTTTTTTTTTTCACTCTCCCTCAAATCTCTTAACTCTATTTGAAATCCTTAAATTTTGAAGCATATTAATCTCCTTATGCCTACACATGTTGCTTCCTTACTAAAAGAGACAAAACTAGCTGTTCTTCCAATTTAAAACAGTCCTGAAACACATTTTTAGGGAGAGTTCAATATTTTATGTTGATTTATGTATAACTGGATGTAAAGAAAAAACACAATCTAAAGTATGATAACATATTTAGTGAGATTTTGCTCAAGACTATTTCCATAGGAAAATCATGAAATGTGAGGTCTGGCTGAGATTTGAAATCAGTAAAAGTAACTAGTCATTTATGGACATGAAGCAGAATGGAGAGGTTTGTTGGATAAAAACCAGGAAAGGATGCTTGCTACACTACTAACATGATAACTTGCTGTTACAGGGGCAGATGAATAGGTTATCAAGATGAGAGATTTTTTTTTTTTTTTTCTGATTATGGAGCCCTTGCAAAGAAGCAGGCTAAAGGACAGGATTTATTTTAAAAGAAGTGCAGAGGATTTGACCAAAGCCAGGTAGAGTTTTTGTTACTAATGTGTATCAAAACTCCCCTCCTGGAGAGAGCATGGAGTATCATAAGCTGTCTGGAGCTCATAAGGTTCACAATACTTACAAGGCTCAAAAGGCCCCTTCCTGGGATAAGCAGTGAACAATTGATGGGATGCGAAAAGAGGCTCTTTGGTGGTACAGAAGCCTGGATGTTGTTCAGTGAATCCCACTGATGCTTTAGTGAGTCTTGACCCATTCTGCAACAAGGTTTTCATGTGTTATACTTGCCCTGTTGTCACACAGGTTCCTGTAACCACTCAGCAAGAATCCTGTAAGTAAGTAAACTAAACTCATTTCTTC
The DNA here is from genome assembly GCA_036346955.1 of Dipus sagitta. NCBI lineage: Eukaryota > Metazoa > Chordata > Mammalia > Rodentia > Dipodidae > Dipus > Dipus sagitta. The sequence goes on along the minus strand of CM070771.1, from coordinate 84,982,426 downwards.
ACCAAGCTAGACTTTGATGGAATTGTTTTCTTATAATATTTCTAGCTGCTTTCCTTATCTAGGGTGAATAGACTAGACTTCCCAGTAAAAGTAACACAACTGTCATTAATCAGAACATGTCAGATGGAATTTCAATAAAGCCAACCCAGAAAACACAAAGATTTTCTTTCACATAAAGGCTACCTACCATCAGCTTTATTCTCTTCTTGTATCTTCAGTGGGTTAAGCTGCTTTCATTCTGCCATGCTCCCCATAAGGGGTTATATAGCCATGGGGAAAACAAGACAAGAGCACTTGCCAGAGGAAACTGCCAGTCTTTCTAGCTGTGAGGAATCAGCAGCTAAAGCAATGACAAATTTGTCAGTCCCTACTAGTTAATGCAAATGCCTACCTCACTACTTCCTGCTTGCTCTCAGTGGTATGTGTTTGAGTTACTTCCATCAGTGTGGCCATTTAGCATTATGTGGTTTCCCTTTGGTACTTTTTGCTACAAGCTGTGGTTTTAGTATGTTGCTTAATCATACTGATGTATGTCTAGATGTTTTCTAATTCCTCTTTTTATTTCTTCTTTGATCATTGAACACTTATCTGGTTCTCTATTTTTTGTTTCAATATTGTGTCACTTTTACATTTTTCTAATATTAATTTTTAGTTTATATTATTTTACTAAGAGAATGATTGTACTTATACATGTAGTAGTATACATCTATGTCATCTGTATTAGTATACAGAATCAGAGAATACAACATTGAGTGGTGACTTGTTCACTTATGCTAGTTTGAAAAGTTCTAGAGATTTGTTGACAAATCTTGTAGTTCACAAAAAGGCATCATATATTTCAAAATTATGTAGGAAGATAGATGTTAAGAATAACTACCTCCAAAGATGTACAAAGGCAGAAGAAAATTTTGTGACCTATTAAAATTATTGATGCCCTTGTCTGTGTTGATTAATGAGTATTTCTTTAGTCAAGATTCATGAAATTGTATGAATTAAAAAGAAACTTGTTAAAAAGTTTTATTTCTGGGCTGGAGGGATTGCTTAGCAGTTAAGGAGTTTGCCTGCAAAGCCAAAGGACCCAGGTTCAATTCCTTAGGACCCACATTAGCCAGATGCACCAGGTGGCACATGTGTCTGGAGTTTGTTTGCAGTGGCTGGAGGCCCTGGCATGCCCATTCTATCTCTCTCTTTCTCTGTAAAATAAATAAATAATAAAAATATTTTTTAAAAAGTTTTATTGCTTAAGCCAATGACAAAGCACTTCGTTACACACCAGAACTAGATGGTAAAACTTTATTTCTGAAGATACCACAGAACATTGAGAGATTGTGCTGGGACCGAGATGGAAGTCATCTCTCTGCTATCTAGCTGTCATGATGGTGGAAAGCGTAATGTGACCTGCTTGAGGATAAAGGTAATATACAGTGTGAACAAAAATGTATCCTGAAAGCTGTAAAATCAACCATCCTGGCAAGATGCACACCGATGCAATGGTGGCACATAGGTTATGGGGGTAATCAACTGCTATCTGATTGGATATGAGGCCCACTCAGTGGGAGGAAATTCATGCCTGGTAGTGAATATCAGGTCAAAAGCTTATAAGGTTACATACCCTAGATGGAAACTTCCACTGCTTTTTGGCTAAGTGTAGATGTTAAACCCTCAAACAGCTTTGTAAGTGTATATTTTCATCTCCTTTGATTGATGCTGTCCTCACTTTTGCTTTGAGAACCTTCTTTTTACAGATAGCTTTGAATACACCATAAACTCAAAACCCATCTGAATGACAAGAAGAGAAATTCAAAGGCTTAGAACTGAATTTTTTATCTCTATCATATCTGCCAGGGTCCGGAAATCATTTCAGAGGACATGGTATATTAAATGTGAATGATTTCACTGATAGCCAGAGAACTTTCTCCACAGAGATTGTGCTGGACCCTGAGAAGACTCAACACTCATCAAAACAGGAAATAAGAGGCTGCTGGGAGGTCAACACTAAAGTCAACTTCTAATATGTTCTCCAAGGCTCACAGACTAAGAAAGAGAGGAAAGACTGTGAGAGGCACAGGGTGCGAAAGCATTTTGTAAGGCATGATCCTGATCCTTCAAGCTAGTGCATTTCTGAACCCAAAATGATTACAAATACAAATTCAGTGGAATAGGGGTCGGGGTTAGGATGCCTCACAAGGAAAACTTGATGAAGATATTTCCAATTTACTGTATATTCCTATAGTAAAGTTATCATTAAATTTATTTTAAAAATTTCTTGCCCAAAGAATTATTTTTCAGATATTTGTGGAATGAAAGCTTTAATTCTGTGTATAGGAGTTCCACAGCTTTACTACTAGTATGACAGTTAGGGGACAAGACATTAACTAGCAGAGGGTTTTTCACACAGTCTTAATTTTGGCCTATCACAAAAATGTCACCTTGATTTCCTTGAAAATCTTCTTTTATTCATAAGTTTAGGAGGGAAACATGTCACTCTGATATGGAATCCCAGAGTGCTTGAGGCCTGAGTGAGTGGTGAAGGTCAAGGACACAAAGACCACATGTGGTTGTGGAACAAGCATGAAAGCAGAAGCAAGTGGGGTATAGAAAGAACCATGTCAGTACATCCTGGCTACTTAACTTTACCAAGAAACATCTCATGACAACTAAATTTTTCTTCCCAAGGTGATTCTAAATAAATCCCTGTTTATGTTTCTTTCTTTCTTTTTTTCTCACATCACACCATGTTGCTTTCCTCTTTCTTTGTTGCTCAAGACATCCTTCCATTTTTCCCTGGATATTCCCAGAGATGACAGATAGTCTTTGTGATTGAGAGTAAAGTTCTCAAATGAACTCTGAAGTCACTGCTGGAAGGGTTGTTGCTTGTTAAGAATATGTGTCAAATATGGAGCTTCTGCAGTACCAGAGAGCTTTCTAAGAACAACAAAACCATATTGCCATGAAAACTAACTGACACTTAATAACAACTCTGAACTATTTAAAGGGAGAAATTATAGAATTGGAAACAAAAGAAGAACTTTGTTTTATCTATTGAAAATTTCATCCTTTTACCTCATTTTATAGTGGAAGGAGTAAGACAACACTGTCAAAAATTAACCAATTTGAATTCATTTCATAATAATTTTGGATGAGCTTTATTATATCTGATTTTTTTCTCTTAAATTCGGAAAAGTTTATGTTTTTTTCTGAGGAAAGGTAAGCATGAGAGAATAAAAATAGTGGCTACATTTTGCTGCACACTCGCCGTGTTCTACTATGTGAAACGATTTCCTCATACTATAGAATTGAATTATAGAAGGCAGAGAAAATGTCACTTTGTAAATAGATAAGTAGTCTGGGGCTTCACTTTTGAAGAATGATCATAACCCCACTTCAGCCTGTGGTTGGTAATTTAGGAAATTGAATTCTGCTCTCATTATTTACCAGGCAATCCATGACTAGAAAGCTGAATGGCGAGAGCTGTATTTTAGATATTTGATTTTTCACAGAATGATGAGGTCACATTGTATTTATAACTCCTAACATAGTTATAGAATTAATTAAAATTTTAAATAAAATGATACTGAATTTTAAAATATAAAAATTTCTAAGTTGCATGCTACAAAATATCAAGTAATTAGAGATATTCAATCTGAATTTGGCAGAAAAGTTTCTCCCATCATCCCCACCTGCCTGCAATGAAATGTTTTTGCTTTCTCAGTTTCATTTGTGAAATGGGGCTAACAATGAATTACTACCTTAAGTTATTTATAAGAATTAAATAGCACAATCTCAAAAGCTCTAAACAAAATGGTTTATCCTGGTAAGTCCATACAATATCACAGTAAAAAAGCCTATGGCTTAAATGCTGATGAATTTTAACTCATTCAAATATGCATATAATATTAGGAAGTTTTTTAAAAATATCAAAAAAGGCTTTTAATGTCACAGGTGTGAACTCTTAAATATGAGGCATTTTCTCTCCTCTTCTAGTTCTGACAAATATGAGCAAGTAATGAAAAGGATAGTTCTGAAGAGATCAGGATTAGCCAGACATGACCAACAAATTCAAACTATGTTTATCATGCATACATGAAGCAAAAAGCAGCATGCATTTGTAGATAATAGAACCAGTAGTCAGTAAAGTGAGATTTTACTTATTACAATAATATCATTTAGGGACATTAAAGAAGACAGCGAGGGAGAATAAATAACAGGTGTCATTTTTTTAACTTCTACATGATCCAAATAGATAGATAGTTTGCTTTAATTTTTTTGACATATTTGGGAAAGGACAGTGAGTATTGAATCACCTATTTCTTCCCTGAAAACTTAAAACCAAACACAGAAAATCAGCTAACCCATCTTTATAAAGTTTTTGGCAATTCACAATTAGATAAATGAATAGAGTCGAGAGAGTAATTGGAAAGGGCAATTTAATTGACACCATATAGAATGGTAGGGAGGGAAGGCTGTTCATATAACTGAATTCACATTCATGTTGCTGAGAAGGACAAAATCAGAAAGGAAATTATTAGATTACTAATTGATATAGACATTCTTCTCTGGAGATTTATGCCAGTTTTCACTTTAGGAAAGAAGCACTGTAGGAAGTGACTGATGTTCTTGCTAATTGTATTGAAGGAAATGCAGAATATTTAGCAATAAGTTGATGGAGTGGATAAAAGTTGAGCTACATAATTATGAATAAGGTATATATACTGTGATATCACTATGACTCTAAGCATTACCAGCCATATCTAGAAAAGCATTTTCATCAGATCCTTTCTCCTTTAATTCTGAAAGTTGCATAACTTAAAGCCCTGCCTACATGGAGAAATATAGGGACATTTATGAACACACATTTCTAATTTGCTTTTTCTTGGCATTAGAAATTAAGACAGTTCTTTCACAGGCAAAATTCACATAAACTACAATGTAAGGATTGGTCATACATTAATCATAGAATTGGAGTCCATGAGCCCACCGTTCACCCTGCCACACAGTAGTCAAAGGTTACTATCCTCTCATCCTTGAAGTATAATGACAGAAAACAAGGAGGGTTGGAGACGACGTGAGGAAAATTTGACTGATGCATCCTACAACTGAGCTATTATCTTCCAGTTGAAACTATTCTATGACCCCAAGAGGGAGATAACACATTGTATTAAAAGAATCATACACTTTGTGATGTTTCATTAACATATTTTAATAATTCCAAAGTGTGTAAGTTAGATTCCTAAGGCAAACACTATAGACTTAGTCTAGGTACAAAATAAATTTTATACTCTGCTGAATCAGGGAAATATCAGTAGGGATTTATTTATCTTGTCTAGCTACCTGATAATGTAGCTGATTCTTGAGTTTACTTGTCTGTTGTCTTTGAGCCTATCATAATATTAGAGTATTGATGCTTATGCAAGTTTTATGACATTCTCTAAGAAATTGCTGGGCTGGGCTGGATTGCTTGGGCAGTTGGCCCTCATGACACCTCACTCAGATTAACACAAAATTTATGAAGATTTTATTGATGTGAAAACTGTTCCTTTGTGTGCTATATGGAGATATTTCACTTCCCTGTGTTTTCACATGTGGATGCCAGCATCATGTGCACTTCTATATGCATCATTCACACCTTTGAGACTGAACAGTTTTTCTTCAAAGATATGCTTGATCCATGCACATTCGTCCTTTAGATAATGACATTGGTTACACATTACCAAAAAATGTGACTTAAAGCATAAAAAGTTATCTGTATATCCAGAAAGCATGAATATACCTCATTCCAAGGTTAAGACATTTTGTCATAAGAAATGTCAATCAACATGATGGTGTAGAGAAGAGGATTTTGTGACTAATTCAAATCTCTCTGTATGTGTTGAGGCGAAGATTTTAAGAGGAGAAATCTACAAATAAATATAATAGTAGAGCACAAAATAAGTCAGAGAAAAATTAAAGCTAGTGTTTGTAATCTCTAAGAGTACCATGAGCATAGATAGAATGAATACAGATAGAACTACTATGTTCACAAAAAGTAAAGCAGGGCTCACAGCAAGAGGTCTTTGATTTACTTGTTCACTTGAAAAATGAATTAACAAATTATATATATATATATGAAATGCAGTTATTTGAAAGTACATAGAAGACAAAATGGCATTTTCTTTCTAGTACCATCACTAAAACCTAACATCTATTAAAATAAATTACTCTATTTGGATCCATGCCCAATGTCTTAACTCAGTGTAAAACAGGATAGTTCTTTATTTTATTCTATTTTTTCTCAATTTTTTAAAACATTTTCCATGGTTATGGAAAACATACCCTGGTAATACCCTCCCTCCCCCCTTTCCCCCTTTGAAATTCCATTGTCCATCATATCCCCTCCCCATATCAATCAGTCTCTCTTCCATTTTGATGTCATGATCTTTCTCTCCTCTTATGATGGTCTTGTGTAGGTAGTATCAGGAACTACAAGGTCATGGATATCGAGGCCATTTTATGTCTGGAGGGAGCACATTGTAAGGAGTCCTACCCTTCCTTTGGCTGTCACATTCTTTCCGCCACCTCTTCTACATTAGACCCAGAGCCTTGGAAGGTATGATGGAGATATTAATCGGTACTCTAGTGACTTCTGTCCAGCACCATGATAACTTCTAAGTCGTCCCAAGGTCACTGCCATCAGAAAAGAGAAGATTCTCTACCCAAACTGAGAGTAGCATTAATATAAGGGTATGACTATTAAGAGAAGTGCTTACTGGGCAGTTTGATAAGCATAGTATATACATTTATCCAGACATCAGCAGATGTTATAACCCTAGGGCTCACGACTACCCTGTTTTAAGTTTTTAGTATCAGAGATGTATTCCCTCTCATGGAGCAGGCCTCTAGTCCAATCGGAGGGCAATTGGTTTCCACCATGATAGACGTGCCACTATTGCACCCATTGGCTCATTTGGCCTAGCTGGCCAATTATAAGGCTTGCAGTGTCCCCTGTTGAGTGTCTTCACTGGTGGTATCAGCTTTCTCCCATTGAACTGCATGTATAATGGCTTCTTCCAGCTTTCAGTCAGCTGGTCTACATGGAGGAGGTTGTCAGCCCAGTTCCAACAGTTCTCAGTGGCCTGGCAGCCCATATATGAGGAGTCTTCAGCAACAGGGTCTTACCATCGATTCCTGGTGGGAAACCAAGGGCCTCGGCAATGGCCTATAATGTTTTGGGGGCATCAGGGACCTCCCTGGCAAACAACTCACTGGAAGGTATCCCATCCCTGCCACTGAAAATTTTCTAGCAATGATCTACGGCTCCTGAGTGTTCCATCGTCCAAAGCCAGAGGATTCCATATGTTTTATTTATATCCTCTTAGATTGTGATTAGCCCTACCTCCACCTTTCCTCTACTAAATATCCTAACCTGACCTCACTTTGGGCCTTTTCACCCCATTAATCTATTCTTCTACTTACATATATACAATACCAACCTATTAAGCACCCTCATCCCTTCCCTTCTTTTCCCTTTGTATCTCTTTTTTAGCTTACTGGCCTCTGCTACTGAGCTTTTTCCTTCTCACACAGAAGCCCAATCATCTGTAGCTAGGATCCACATATAAGAGAGAACAAGTGGTGCTTGGCTTTCTGGGCCTGGGTTACCTCACTTAGTATAATCCTTTCCAGAGCCATCCATTTTTCTGCATATTTCATAACTTCATTTTCTTTACCGCTGAGTAGAACTCCATTGTATAAATGTGCCATATCTTCGTTATCCACTCATCAGTTGAGGGACATCTAGGCTGGTTCCATTTCCCAGCTATTAAGAATTGAGCAGCAATAAACGTGGTTGAACACATACTTCTAAGAAAATGAGATGAGTTCTTAGGATATATGCCTAGGAGTGCTATAGCTGGGTCATATGGTAGATCAATCTTTAGCGGTTTTAGGAACCTCCACACTGATTTCCACAATGGCTGGGCCAGATTGCATTCCCACCAACAGTGTAGAAGGGTTCCTCTTTTTCCACATCCCCGCCAGCATTTATGATCATTTGTTCTCATGATGGTAGCCAATCTGACGGGAGTGAGATGGAATCTCAATATAGTTTTAATCTGCATTTCCCTGATGACAAAGGATGTAGAATATTTTCTTTTAGAGGCTTATACACCATCCATATTTCTTCTTTTGAGAACTCTCTATTTAGCTCCATAGACCATTTTTTAATTGGCTAGTTTGATTTCTTATTATTTAACTTTTTGAGTTCTTTGTATATCCTAGATATTAATCCTCTATCAGATATATAGCTAGCAAAGATTTTTTCCCATTCTGTAGGTTGCCTCTTTGCTTTATTCACAGTGACCTTGCAGTACAAAATCTTTGTAATTTCATGAGGTCCCAGTGGTTAATCTGTGGTTTTATTGCCTGAGCAATTGGGGTTGTATTCAGAAAGTCTTTGCCAAGACCAATATGTTGAAGGGTTTCCCCTATTTTTCCTCTAGCAGTTTCAGAGTTTCCAGTCTGATGTTAAGGTCGTTAATCCATTTGGACTTAATTCTTGTGCATGGAGAGGGAGAAGAATCTATTTTCATCCTGCTATAGATACATATCCAGTTTTCCCAACACCATTTGCTGAAGAGGCTGCCTTTTCTCCAATGAGTATTTTTGGCATTTTTATCGAATATCAGGTGGCTATAGCTACCTGGACTTACATTTGGGTCCTCTATTCTTCTCCATTGATCTACATGTCTGCTTTTGAGCCAGTACCATGCTGTTTTTGTTACTATGGCTCTGTAGTATAGGTTAAAATCAGGTATGGTGATACCACCAGCCTTATTTTTGTTGCTCAGTATTATTTTAGATATTCGAGATTTTTTATGATTCCAAATGAATTTTTTGGATTGTTCTATCTATTTCCATGAAGAATGCCTTTGGAATTTTGATGGGGATTGCATTAAATATGTAGATTGCTTTTGGTAAGATTGCCATTTTCACAATATTGATTCTTACAAACCAAGAACAAGGGATATTTTTCCACTTCCTAATATCTTCTGCAATTTCTCACTTGAGTGTTTTAAAGTTTTCATTGTATAGATCCTTTACTTCCTTAGTTAGGTTTATTCCAAGGTACTTTATTTTCTTTGATGCAATTGTGAATGGGAGTGATTCTCTGATTTCATCCTCTGTGTGTTTGTTGTTAGCATATAGGAAGGCTACTGATTTCTGTGTATTTATTTTGTGTCCTGCTACATGGCTGTAGGTTTTTATCACCTCTCACAGTTTGCTGGTAGAGTCTTTAGGGTCCTTTATATATAGAATCATGTCATCTGCAAATAATGATAACTTGACCTCTTCGTTTCCAATTTGTATCCCTTTTATGTGTGTTTCTTGCCTTATTGCTATGGCTAAGACTTCCAGTACTATATTAAATAAAAGTGTGGACAGTGGACACCCTTGTCTTGTGCCTGATTTTAGTGGAAAAGCTTCCAGTGTTTCCCCATTTAGTAATATGTTGGCTGTAGGTTTCTCATAAATAGCCTTTATTATATTGAGATATGTTCCTTCTTTTCCCAGTCTCTGTAGGACTTTTATCATGAAGGGATGTTAGATTTTGTCATATGCTTTCTCTGCATCTAATGAGATGATCATGTGATTTTTGTCCTTCAGTCCATTTATATAATGTATTACAGTGTTTGATTTGAATATATTGAACAATCCCTGCATTGCTGTGACAAAGCCTACTTGGTCAGGGTGAATGATCTTTCTGATATATTCTTGTATTAGGTTTGCCAATATTTTGGTGAGAATTTTTTCATCCATGTTCATGAGGGAGATTGGTCTGTAATTTTATTTTTTTGTTCTATCTTTGACTGGTTTTGGTATCAGGGTGATGCTGGTTTCACAGAAGGAGTTTGGTAGAATTCCTTCTTTGTCGATTTTATGGAACAGCTTAAGAACCAGTGCTGTTAGCTCTTCCCTGAAGGTCTGGCAAAATTCAGCAGTGAATCCATCTGGGCCTGGACTTTTTTTAGTTGGGAGATTTTTGATAACTGTTTGGATCTCCATGCTTGTTATAAGTCTATTTAAGTGATTAATCTTATCTTGATTTAATTTAGGTAGGTCATATAAATCAAGGATTTCATCCATTTCTTTCAGATTTTCATACTTTGTGGAGTACATGCTTTTATACTATGTCCCTATGATTTTTTGAATTTCTCTGGCATCTGTTGTGATGTTACCTTTTTCATCTCTAATTTTATTAATTTGTGTCTCTTCACTCTTTCTTCTGGTCAGATTTGCTAAGGGTTTATCAAGCTTGTTTATCCTTGCAAAGAACCAACTCTTTGTTTCATTGATTCTTTGGATTTTTTTTTTTTAGTTTCTATTCCATTAATTTCTGCCCTAGTCTTTATTATTTCTTCCCATCTGCTGATTTTGGGTTTGCCTTGTTCTTCTTTTTCCAAGGCTTAAGGTGAAGCATTAGGTCATTAACTTGCGACCTTTCTAATTTCTTAATATAGGCACTTAAAGCTATAAATTTACCTCTTAGGACTGCATTCATTGTGTCCCAGAGATTTTGGTATGTTGTGTTCTCATTATCATTTGACTGTATAAATTTTTTGATTTCCCTCTTGATTTCTTCATTTACCCATTTATCATTTAGTAATGAGTTATTTAATTTCCATGATTTTGTGTATGCTCTATAGCCTTTCTTGCTATTGATTTGTACTTTGATTCAATTGTGGTCAGATAGAATGCAAGGAATTATTTCAATTTTCCTGTATTTGTTAAGATTTGCTTTGTGGGTTCTGGCCACGATGGCGACCGCCTAGCTGAGCTGCAAATCCCGGGAAAAGAAAGGCAAGATATTAAGGGTATATAGTGGCTTTTAGGGGAGAGAAATCTGGGAGGGCACAGAGGTGGGGGAAGAGGGAACCGCTGATCCCCTTGCGGGCAGGTAGGCACCCCTCACCCCAAATAACTGCCGTGTTCACACCTACACCCCTGCCGCTGCTGCTGCTCCGGAGCCCGCACAGCTGCCACCATGCGCCGATCATTCCCTGCACGCGGAAGCTTAGACTGCTCCGCACCCTCGTCCACTCGCCCACCTACTGAGAGTGCCCAGTCCCACAGCAGCTGCCCCACAAGCTCAGACTGTATCTCTCGCTTGCATCAGCTCAGGTGCCACCCCCTACCTCCCTGCCGCACCGGCGGGCTGCCATTGTCCTGTGGCGGGGGAGGGCAGACTGCTTCCGGTTCCCAGCGTTCCCAGCCAAAGTCTGGGTGGCTTCAGTGCTTGGTGCCTCAGTGCCACTCCTAGCTCAAACGCAGGCAGCTGTGGCACATTACCGCTTGAGAACTCAGGCAATTTGGCGCCCCTGCCAGGTAGTAGATAGGCGGCTTTGGCAAGTGAGATTGTTCCCTGCGTGTGGAAGCTTAGACTGCTCCACACTCTCGTCCACTAGCCCACTTATTGAGTGTGCTCAGTCCCACAGCAGGTGCCAAGCAAGCTCAGACTGTGTCTCTTGCTTGCACCAGCTCAGGTCCCATCTCCTATCTGTCTGCCGCGCGGTCGTCCACAATTGTCCTGTGCCAGGGAAGCGCAGACTGTTTCCGGTTCCCAGCGTGCCCAGCAAGAGATCAGACGGCATCAGTGCTTGGTGCCTCAGTGCCACTCCTAGTTTGAATGCAGGCAGCTTTGGCACATTACCGCTTGAGAACTCAGGCAACTTCGGCGCCCCTGCCAGGCAGTAGATAGGCGGCTTTGGCAAGTGACAGCCAAAGCCCAGGCTTCTTGGCAACGCCCCCAGGCTGCATAAGATTCCCATTGTTCTTGAGCCCAGGCTGATACGCCCACCTATCTGCCCATACACTGTCATGGGCAGAACACAGCGCAAAAGAAATAACATGAAAAATCAAATGCAAGAAAATCCAATTAGATCACCCAGTCCCACAATGAATACATCTAACCAAAACATAGAAGAACCAATAGGACCAGAACACAAATTGAAGCTATGAGCAGTGCAACTCTAACCAACCTATTGGTAGAACTTGCAGGAAAGCAGCAAAGGGCCGACAATTGTGTGGATGCTGCCATCACTAAACTAGACCTAATAAATAAGAAATTGGAAGGATTATATAAGAAAATGGAAGAATTTCAAAGAGAGTTAAGAGATTTGAGGGAGAGTGAAAAAAAAGAAGACCTCAAAAATCAGCTGGCCATGGTAAATGAAGACATAAAGAAATGCAAGAATGAACTCCAAGAATCATCAAGAAAATCAGAAAATGATGTGAAAACGGAGCTTGACAGAGGGATGGAAATTATACATAGAAAAATAATAGAAAATGCAAACTTAATTGAACAGGACCAAAACTCACCAGAAGCTCTCAAGAATAGAGTCAGCCAAGTGGAGGATAGAAACTCTGATCTGGAAGACAAGATGGAAGAAACAGGTAGAGAGTTCAAAAATTTCAGAAACTTTAAAAGGTCCTGTGAACAGAACATGAGGGAATTGTGGGATACAGTTAAACATCCCAATATCAGGATCATTGGAATACCAGAAGGAGAAGAAATCCAGACCAAAGGCATGAAGAACTTATTGAACAAAATAATTGAAGAAAACTTCCCCAATCTCTTAAAAGAAAGGCCCATCAAGATACAAGAAGCCAATAGAACTCCAAACAGACTGGACCAAAGGAGAAACTCTCCAAGACATATTATCATTAAGACTCTAAACATTGACACCAAAGAGAAAATCCTAAAAGCAGCTAGGGAAAAACAGCACACCACCTTCAGAGGTAACCCCATCAGAATTACTTCAGACTTCTCAATGGAAACCCTGAAAGCTAGAAGGGCCTGGAATGAAACACTGCAAAGTCTAAGAACCTATGGCTTCCAACCCAAACTACTCTACCCAGCAAAAGTATCCCTCATAATAGATGGTGAAAGAAACACTTTTCATGACAAAACTCAGCTTTACAATTATATGAACACAAAACCAAACCTACAGAGAGTATTTCAAAAATTCTCCACAGAGAAGAAAAAAATAGTCAAACACAATTGCCTACAAGAAGCAGATCACAACAACCAAACTCAGAGTAGGCACAAAAAACTTCAATGTCCATGAAAACTCCAACCCACATTTACCATCACAATATGGCAGGGATCAAATCAAATCTCACAGTCATTACCCTAAATATTAATGGCCTTAATTCACCCATCAAGAGACACAAGCTAACAGGACGGATCAAAAAATTAGACCCCTCAATCTGTTGCCTTCAAGAAACTCACCTCACCATTAAAGACAGACATCTCCTCAGGGTAGAAGGGTGGAAAACAGTACTCCAAGCAAACGGGAATAAGAAACAAGCAGGTGTAGCTAAATTAATATCGGATAAAATAGACTTCAAACCAAATATAATCAGAAAAGACAAAGAAGGCCACTTCCTACTTATCAAGGGAACGATCCATCAAGAGGATGTTACAATCATAAATCTGTATGCACCAAACACAGGGGCACCACAGTTCATAAAACAAAACCTACTTGACAATAAAACAGACATAACAAAAAACACCATCATAGCTGGGGACTTCAATACACCATTATCAGTAATAGACAGATCATCCAAACAAAAACTCAACACGGAAGTAAGAGAGCTCAACAAAACCATAGATCATTTAGACCTAACGGACATCTAAAGAACCTTCCATCCCAAATCCACAGATTACACATTCTTCTCAGCAGTCCATGGAACATTCTCTAAAGTAGACCATATATTGGGTCACAAAGACTGCCTCCACATATTTAGGATGATTGACATAATTCCCTGCACGATATCAGATCACAATGCTATATTGCTAGAAATCAACAACAAAAGACCCACCAAACCCCAAAGGCACCTGGAAACTGAACAGCACACTTTTAAACAATAAATGCATAGTGGATGAAATTAAAAATGAAATTGCAAAATTTCTGGAATTGAGCGACAATGAGAACACATCGTACCAAAACTTATGGGACACAATGAAGGCGGTCCTCAGGGGAAAATTCATAGCACTCAATGCCTTCGTAAAAAAGACAGAAAGGTCCCAAATCAATGACCTAACCATCCACCTGAAGGCACTGGAAAAACAAGAAAAATCCAACCCAAAGAGCTCCAGAAGGAAAGAAATAATTAAAATCAGAGCAGAAATCAATGAATTGGAAACCAAGGAAACAATTAAGACAATTGACAAAACAAAGAGCTGGTTCTTTGAAAAAATAAACAAGATTGACAAACCCCTAGCCAATCTGATCAAGCAAAAAAAGGTGAAGCTTCAAATTAACAAAATTCTAAATGAAAAAGGAGAGATCACAACAGAAATAAGTGAAATTGGGAGAATCATCAGGACTTATTTCAAAAACCTCTACTCCACAAAACTGGATAAGGTAGAGGAGATGGATAAATTCTTGGACGCATACCATCTGCCAAAGCTACCTTCATCAACCCATCACACTCATGGAGATTGAAAAAGTAAGAAAAAACCTCCCAAAAAAGAAGAGCCCAGGACCAGATGGCTTCTCAGCTGAATTCTATCAAACCTTCATGGAAGAACTCAAACCAATCTTCCTCAAACTGTGCCACACAATTGGTGAACAGGGAAAGCTATCCAACTCCTTTTATGAAGCTATAATCACCCTAATTCCGAAACCAGGCAGAGATGCCACAAGAAAAGAAAACTACGGGCCTATTTCCCTGATGAATTTTGATGCAAAGATCCTAAACAAAATCCTTGCAAACCGAATCCAACAACACTTCAAAACCATTATCCACCTTGACCAAGTGGGATTAATTCCAGGAACACAGGGGTGGTTCAACATACGGAAATCTGTCAATGTAGTACACCACATAAACAAGGTTAAACATAAAAACCACATGATCATTTCGATAGATGCAGAAAAGGCCTTTGACAAGATTCAACATCACTTCATGTTCAAAACATTGGAGAGAGTTGGCATGGTTGGTTCATATCTTAACCTAATAAAGGCAATATACGAAGCTCCGAAGGCCCAAATAATACTTAATGGAGAGAGACTGGAGGAATTCCCATTAAGATCAGGAACAAGACAGGGTTGTCCACTCTCACCTCTGCTTTTCAATATAGTACTGGAAGTCCTAGCTCAAGCAATAAGACAGGAGAAGGAAATAAAAGGGATACAATTTGGAAAGGAGGAAGTTAAATTAGCTTTATTCGCTGATGACATGATTATATATGTAAGAGACCCGAGAGACTCCATCCCAAAACTCCTGAAGGTGATTAACTCCTATAGCAAAGTAGCAGGATACAAAATCAATGCACAAAAATCAGTAGCCTTCCTTTATGCAAAGGACAAAGATACAGAAAAAGAAATAAGGGACATAGTCCCATTTTCAATTGCAACAACAAAAAAAAATACATTGGAATAATGTTAACCAAGGAAGTGAAAGATCTATACAATGAAAACATAAAAACACTCAAAAAAGAAATTGAGGCGGACTTGAGAAAATGGAAAGACCTCCCATGTTTCTGGATAGGCAGAATTAACATTGTGAAGATGACAATCCTACCAAAGGCAATTTACAGATTTAATGCAATTCCAATTAAAATTCCCACAGTGTTCTTCACAGAGATAGAAAAAATGATCTCAAATTTCATATGGAAAGGCAGAAGGCCTCGCATTTCCAAACATATCCTCAGCAAAAGGAATACCTCTGGAGGCATCACCATACCTGATCTAAAGCTATATTACAAAGCCATAGTAATAAAAACAGCATGGTACTGGCATAAAAACAGGAGTATGGATCAATGGAATAGACTTGAGGACCCGGACTTTGGGTCAAGCAACTATAGCTACTTGATATTCGATAAAGGCCCAAACAATATAGGCTGGAAAAAAGATAGCATCTTCAACAAATGGTGCTGGACAAACTGGATAACCATATGCAGGAAACTGAAACTTGACCCACACATTTCACCATGCACTACACTCAAGTCCAAATGGATCAAAGATCTTAATATAAGACCAGAAACTCGAATACTACTGAAGAAAATTTAGGAAGTACGTTCCATGATATAAGAATGGAAAAAGACTTCCTGAACAAAACCCCAGTAGCTCATGAACTTAAACCGTCACTCAACCAATGGGACCACATGAAGCTGAAGAGTTTCTTTACAGACAAGCATACAATAAGCAAAGCCAATAGATTACCCACAGAATGGGAGAAAATATTTGTGGGTTATCCAACTGATAGAGGACTAATCTCTAGAATCTACAAAGAACTCAAAAATCTAAACAGTAAGAAGTCAAACACCCCACTCACAAAATGGGGCAAAGAGCTAAACAGGCAGTTCACAGAGGAAGAAATAGAAATGGCAACATACACTTAAGAAAATGTTCAGCATCCCTGATAATCAGAAAAATGCAAATTAAAACAACTATGAGATTCCACCTTACACCAATAAGGATAGCAAGCATCAAAAAATCAAATGAAAATAAATGCTGGTGAGGATGTGGAGAAGTAGGAACACTTATCCACTGTTGGTGGGAATGTAGGATGGTACAACCACTTTGGAAAGCAATATGGAGACTTCTGAAAAAAGCTAAGTATAGAGATACCAAGAGACCCAGTTATTCCCTTACTGGGCATCTACCCTAAAACCTTCAAACCACAGACTAAAGAGATTTGCTCAACCATGTTTATAGCGGCTCAATTTGTAATAGCTAAGAGCTAGAATCAACCCAGATGTCCATCACTAGAAGAATGGATAACTAAGATGTGGTATATCTACACAATGGAATTCTATACAGCAGTAGAAAAAATGACGCAATGACATTTGAGGAAAAATGGTTGAACCTGGAACAGATCATTCTCAGTGAACTTACCCAATCACAGAAAAAAATCGCCACATAGTCTCACTCATCTACAGCACCTAACCTGAATCTACCGAAGATACCTTACATACCCAGCAAGCATCTCCTAGATTAGACACTAGGAGGGAAGGGGAGGGAGGGGAGGGCATCAAAGGTGTGGGAAACACAAATCTAGACCCAAACGGCAACGGTAACCATAATCTTCTACTTACTAAAAGACAGACCAAAATAGCTGATCCGTCCATCAGGCCCTTACAAGGGAACACCGGACCCCAAGTCACTAGAGAGGGGAAGATTAAGACTAACCTTATTCTCTACATCGTCCCTCCCTTCACTTCCCCTCCCCTCTCTCTCTCTCATCTCTAGCGCTGTATATTAGTTATCTTTTTCCCTCATTTTCTTAGTGGGCACTGACCTGTAACTCAAGATCCAGCATGGGGCTTCATCCACAATGAGCTTTTGATCAGAGACCTACAAGGTGTCCTAAAAGACAGACAGATTTCTGGCAGAGTACTTGATGCACGCGGAAGCTTAGACTGCTCCGCACCCTCGTCCACTCGCCCACCTACTGAGAGTGCCCAGTCCCACAGCAGCTGCCCCACAAGCTCAGACTGTATCTCTCGCTTGCATCAGCTCAGGTGCCACCCCCTACCTCCCTGCCGCACCGGCGGGCCTGCCATTGTCCTGTGGCGGGGGAGGGCAGACTGCTTCCGGTTCCCAGCGTTCCCAGCCAAAGTCTGGGTGGCTTCAGTGCTTGGTGCCTCAGTGCCACTCCTAGCTCAACGCAGGCAGCTGTGGCACATTACCGCTTGAGAACTCAGGCAATTTGGCGCCCCTGCCAGGTAGTAGATAGGCGGCTTTGGCAAGTGAGATTGTTCCCTGCGTGTGGAAGCTTAGACTGCTCCACACTCTCGTCCACTAGCCCACTTATTGAGTGTGCTCAGTCCCACAGCAGGTGCCAAGCAAGCTCAGACTGTGTCTCTTGCTTGCACCAGCTCAGGTCCCATCTCCTATCTGTCTGCCGCGCGGTCGTCCACAATTGTCCTGTGCCAGGGAAGCGCAGACTGTTTCCGGTTCCCAGCGTGCCCAGCAAGAGATCAGACGGCATCAGTGCTTGGTGCCTCAGTGCCACTCCTAGTTTGAATGCAGGCAGCTTTGGCACATTACCGCTTGAGAACTCAGGCAACTTCGGCGCCCCCCTGCCAGGCAGTAGATAGGCGGCTTTGGCAAGTGACAGCCAAAGCCAGGCTTCTTGGCAACGCCCCCAGGCTGCATAAGATTCCCATTGTTCTTGAGCCCAGGCTGATACGCCCACCTATCTGCCCATACACTGTCATGGGCAGAACACAGCGCAAAAGAAATAACATGAAAAATCAAATGCAAGAAAATCCAATTAGATCACCCCAGTCCACAATGAATACATCTAACCAAAACATAGAAGAACCAATAGGACCAGAACACAAATTGAAGCTATGAGCAGTGCAACTCTAACCAACCTATTGGTAGAACTTGCAGGAAAGCAGCAAAGGGCCGACAATTGTGTGGATGCTGCCATCACTAAACTAGACCTAATAAATAAGAAATTGGAAGGATTATATAAGAAAATGGAAGAATTTCAAAGAGAGTTAAGAGATTTGAGGGAGAGTGAAAAAAAGAAGACCTCAAAAATCAGCTGGCCATGGTAAATGAAGACATAAAGAAATGCAAGAATGAACTCCAAGAATCATCAAGAAAATCAGAAAATGATGTGAAAACGGAGCTTGACAGAGGGATGGAAATTATACATAGAAAAATAATAGAAAATGCAAACTTAATTGAACAGGACCAAAACTCACCAGAAGCTCTCAAGAATAGAGTCAGCCAAGTGGAGGATAGAAACTCTGATCTGGAAGACAAGATGGAAGAAACAGGTAGAGAGTTCAAAAATTTCAGAAACTTTAAAAGGTCCTGTGAACAGAACATGAGGGAATTGTGGGATACAGTTAAACATCCCAATATCAGGATCATTGGAATACCAGAAGGAGAAGAAATCCAGACCAAAGGCATGAAGAACTTATTGAACAAATAATTGAAGAAAACTTCCCCAATCTCTTAAAAGAAAGGCCCATCAAGATACAAGAAGCCAATAGAACTCCAAACAGACTGGACCAAAGGAGAAACTCTCCAAGACATATTATCATTAAGACTCTAAACATTGACACCAAAGAGAAAATCCTAAAAGCAGCTAGGGAAAAACAGCACACCACCTTCAGAGGTAACCCCATCAGAATTACTTCAGACTTCTCAATGGAAACCCTGAAAGCTAGAAGGGCCTGGAATGAAACACTGCAAAGTCTAAGAACCTATGGCTTCCACCCAAACTACTCTACCCAGCAAAAGTATCCCTCATAATAGATGGTGAAAGAAACACTTTTCATGACAAAACTCAGCTTTACAATTATATGAACACAAAACCAAACCTACAGAGAGTATTTCAAAAATTCTCCACAGAGAAGAAAAAAATAGTCAAACACAATTGCCTACAAGAAGCAGATCACAACAACCAAACTCAGAGTAGGCACAAAAAACTTCAATGTCCATGAAAACTCCAACCCACATTTACCATCACAATATGGCAGGGATCAAATCAAATCTCACAGTCATTACCCTAAATATTAATGGCCTTAATTCACCCATCAAGAGACACAAGCTAACAGGACGGATCAAAAAATTAGACCCCTCAATCTGTTGCCTTCAAGAAACTCACCTCACCATTAAAGACAGACATCTCCTCAGGGTAGAAGGGTGGAAAACAGTACTCCAAGCAAACGGGAATAAGAAACAAGCAGGTGTAGCTAAATTAATATCGGATAAAATAGACTTCAAACCAAATATAATCAGAAAAGACAAAGAAGGCCACTTCCTACTTATCAAGGGAACGATCCATCAAGAGGATGTTACAATCATAAATCTGTATGCACCAAACACAGGGGCACCACAGTTCATAAAACAAAACCTACTTGACAATAAAACAGACATAACAAAAAACACCATCATAGCTGGGGACTTCAATACACCATTATCAGTAATAGACAGATCATCCAAACAAAAACTCAACACGGAAGTAAGAGAGCTCAACAAAACCATAGATCATTTAGACCTAACGGACATCTAAAGAACCTTCCATCCCAAATCCACAGATTACACATTCTTCTCAGCAGTCCATGGAACATTCTCTAAAGTAGACCATATATTGGGTCACAAAGACTGCCTCCACATATTTAGGATGATTGACATAATTCCCTGCACGATATCAGATCACAATGCTATATTGCTAGAAATCAACAACAAAAGACCCACCAAACCCCAAAGGCACCTGGAAACTGAACAGCACACTTTTAAACAATAAATGCATAGTGGATGAAATTAAAAATGAAATTGCAAAATTTCTGGAATTGAGCGACAATGAGAACACATCGTACCAAAACTTATGGGACACAATGAAGGCGGTCCTCAGGGGAAAATTCATAGCACTCAATGCCTTCGTAAAAAAGACAGAAAGGTCCCAAATCAATGACCTAACCATCCACCTGAAGGCACTGGAAAAACAAGAAAAATCCAACCCAAAGAGCTCCAGAAGGAAAGAAATAATTAAAATCAGAGCAGAAATCAATGAATTGGAAACCAAGGAAACAATTAAGACAATTGACAAAACAAAGAGCTGGTTCTTTGAAAAAATAAACAAGATTGACAAACCCCTAGCCAATCTGATCAAGCAAAAAAAGGTGAAGCTTCAAATTAACAAAATTCTAAATGAAAAAGGAGAGATCACAACAGAAATAAGTGAAATTGGGAGAATCATCAGGACTTATTTCAAAAACCTCTACTCCACAAAACTGGATAAGGTAGAGGAGATGGATAAATTCTTGGACGCATACCATCTGCCAAAGCTACCTTCATCAACCCATCACACTCATGGAGATTGAAAAAGTAAGAAAAAACCTCCCAAAAAAGAAGAGCCCAGGACCAGATGGCTTCTCAGCTGAATTCTATCAAACCTTCATGGAAGAACTCAAACCAATCTTCCTCAAACTGTGCCACACAATTGGTGAACAGGGAAAGCTATCCAACTCCTTTTATGAAGCTATAATCACCCTAATTCCGAAACCAGGCAGAGATGCCACAAGAAAAGAAAACTACGGGCCTATTTCCCTGATGAATTTTGATGCAAAGATCCTAAACAAAATCCTTGCAAACCGAATCCAACAACACTTCAAAACCATTATCCACCTTGACCAAGTGGGATTAATTCCAGGAACACAGGGGTGGTTCAACATACGGAAATCTGTCAATGTAGTACACCACATAAACAAGGTTAAACATAAAAACCACATGATCATTTCGATAGATGCAGAAAAGGCCTTTGACAAGATTCAACATCACTTCATGTTCAAAACATTGGAGAGAGTTGGCATGGTTGGTTCATATCTTAACCTAATAAAGGCAATATACGAAGCTCCGAAGGCCCAAATAATACTTAATGGAGAGAGACTGGAGGAATTCCATTAAGATCAGGAACAAGACAGGGTTGTCCACTCTCACCTCTGCTTTTCAATATAGTACTGGAAGTCCTAGCTCAAGCAATAAGACAGGAGAAGGAAATAAAAGGGATACAATTTGGAAAGGAGGAAGTTAAATTAGCTTTATTCGCTGATGACATGATTATATATGTAAGAGACCCGAGAGACTCCATCCCAAAACTCCTGAAGGTGATTAACTCCTATAGCAAAGTAGCAGGATACAAATCAATGCACAAAAATCAGTAGCCTTCCTTTATGCAAAGGACAAAGATACAGAAAAAGAAATAAGGGACATAGTCCCATTTTCAATTGCAACAACAAAAAAAATACATTGGAATAATGTTAACCAAGGAAGTGAAAGATCTATACAATGAAAACATAAAAACACTCAAAAAAGAAATTGAGGCGGACTTGAGAAAATGGAAAGACCTCCCATGTTTCTGGATAGGCAGAATTAACATTGTGAAGATGACAATCCTACCAAAGGCAATTTACAGATTTAATGCAATTCCAATTAAAATTCCCACAGTGTTCTTCACAGAGATAGAAAAAATGATCTCAAATTTCATATGGAAAGGCAGAAGGCCTCGCATTTCCAAACATATCCTCAGCAAAAGGAATACCTCTGGAGGCATCACCATACCTGATCTAAAGCTATATTACAAAGCCATAGTAATAAAAACAGCATGGTACTGGCATAAAAACAGGAGTATGGATCAATGGAATAGACTTGAGGACCCGGACTTTGGGTCAAGCAACTATAGCTACTTGATATTCGATAAAGGCCCAAACAATATAGGCTGGAAAAAAGATAGCATCTTCAACAAATGGTGCTGGACAAACTGGATAACCATATGCAGGAAACTGAAACTTGACCCACACATTTCACCATGCACTACACTCAAGTCCAAATGGATCAAAGATCTTAATATAAGACCAGAAACTCGAATACTACTGGAAGAAAATTTAGGAAGTACGTTCCATGATATAAGAATGGAAAAAGACTTCCTGAACAAAACCCCAGTAGCTCATGAACTTAAACCGTCACTCAACCAATGGGACCACATGAAGCTGAAGAGTTTCTTTACAGACAAGCATACAATAAGCAAAGCCAATAGATTACCCACAGAATGGGAGAAAATATTTGTGGGTTATCCAACTGATAGAGGACTAATCTCTAGAATCTACAAAGAACTCAAAAATCTAAACAGTAAGAAGTCAAACACCCCACTCACAAAATGGGGCAAAGAGCTAAACAGGCAGTTCACAGAGGAAGAAATAGAAATGGCAACATACACTTAAGAAAATGTTCAGCATCCCTGATAATCAGAAAAATGCAAATTAAAACAACTATGAGATTCCACCTTACACCAATAAGGATAGCAAGCATCAAAAAATCAAATGAAAATAAATGCTGGTGAGGATGTGGAGAAGTAGGAACACTTATCCACTGTTGGTGGGAATGTAGGATGGTACAACCACTTTGGAAAGCAATATGGAGACTTCTGAAAAAGCTAAGTATAGAGATACCAAGAGACCCAGTTATTCCCTTACTGGGCATCTACCCTAAAACCTTCAAACCACAGACTAAAGAGATTTGCTCAACCATGTTTATAGCGGCTCAATTTGTAATAGCTAAGAGCTAGAATCAACCCAGATGTCCATCACTAGAAGAATGGATAACTAAGATGTGGTATATCTACACAATGGAATTCTATACAGCAGTAAGAAAAAATGACGCAATGACATTTGAGGAAAAATGGTTGAACCTGGAACAGATCATTCTCAGTGAACTTACCCAATCACAGAAAAAAATCGCCACATAGTCTCACTCATCTACAGCACCTAACCTGAATCTACCGAAGATACCTTACATACCCAGCAAGCATCTCCTAGATTAGACACTAGGATGGAAGGGGAGGGAGGGGAGGGCATCAAAGGTGTGGGAAACACAAATCTAGACCCAAACGGCAATGGTACCATAATCTTCTACTTACTAAAAGACAGACCAAATAGCTGATCCTTCACCAGGCCCTTACAGGGAACACCTGAACCACAAGTCACTAGAGAGGGTAAGATTAAGACTAACCTTATTCTCCTACATCTTCCCTCCCTCACTTCCCCTCTCCCTCTCTCTCTCTCATCTCTAACTCTTGTATATTAGTTATCTTTTTCCTCATTTTCTTAGTGGGCACTGACCTGTAACTCCAAGATCCAGCATGGGGCTATCATCCACAATGAGCTTTTGATCAGAGACCTACAAGGTTTCCTAAAAGACAGACAGATTTCTGTCAGAGTACTTGATGACCCACCAAAGGTTAGTGGTAAAACCCTACTGCTGAAGATACCTTATGTGATTGACATGCAAATTAGAATGGCATGGCTGGAAGATGGTTGAGAGTCAGTCTCCAGACAGTCAGCGCGTCTAGTGCCAGAAGTTGCTACATGGGCGACTGGGGGAAATTGACCAATATCTATCGAAGCAACGCATGGTCTAACCTACTTAGCAGCAAATAACTTGTTGTGAAGCCCACACAAGTGCAGTGGTGGCACACAGCCATGGTGGGGAACCAACTGCTCTCAATTTGGCTAACTGATCCCCTCACTGGTATGGGACCCATATCTGGAGCTGGGAAACAAGTCAGAACCAGATCGAAACATAAGCCCACTCTCCAATATCAAGCTACCATCAATTGTGGGATTCAAGAGGGCCTACACCTATTAAATTCTCTATAAAAAAAAAAAAGTAAGGGTTATCTCATTTGTCCTGGTGCTAACTTACTCTCCGTTGGAGAATCTGCTTCTCCTTTTCAGAATAATGTAGATCATAAGTAGAGAGCCACCCCATCATACCTCAAAAGTGCCCTGGCTGAAACTAATAAAAATTGGAGAAACAAGGAAGGGGGCTGTTTTCCTGATGAACCGGACACCAGCACAAGGGGGAAGGAGATCAGCACAGAGAAAAATCAACTCCTACCAAACCAGAGAGCCAGAGCCTCAGAGGCCCCCAACACCTCATCACTGAAGCAGACCAAAAGTGAACCCAACATGGCTCAGGGAAATTTTGCGGAAGAGGGGGCGGAAAGAATGTCAGAGTCACATGTTGGGTCATGATATGCAGAGACATTTTGCTTTCCCATAACTGTGGGCTAACTCCACAATGCATGACCCGTATACCTCAACAAGGAGGGGCCAAGGGGAGGGGGTAGGTTACGGATGAGCCTTATAATGGTACCAAACTGACTGTATTTGCTGAATACAGAACTGACTAATAAAAAAAAAAATAAAATAAAATAAAATAAAAAGATTTGCTTTGTGTCCTAATATATGGTCTATTTTAGAGAATGTTCCATGTGCTTCTGAAAAGAATGTTTATGCTGCTGCATTTGGATGAAATGTCCTGTAGATATCTGTTAGGTCCATTCCTTCTACAACCTCATTTAGTCCAAATGCCTCTTTGTTTAATTTTCCCAGGATGACCTGTCAATTGATGAGAGTGGGGTGTTGAAGTCACCCACTACCACTGTGTTTGGTGTTATCTGTGACCTTAGTTCTAATAGTGTTTGTTTGATGAATTTGGGGGCCCCATGTTAGGTGCATATATGTTTAGGATTGTAATGTCCTCTTGTTGGAGGGTGCCCTTAGTCAATATAAAGTGGCCCTCCTTATCTTTCTTAACTAATGTTGGACTGAAGTCTACCTTGTTAGATATTAGGATAGCAACCCCTGCTTGTTTTCTAGGCCCATTTGCTTGAAACACTGTTTTCCAACCTTTCACCCTAAGGTAGTGGCCATCCTTTCTAGAAAGGTGGGTTTCTTGGAGGCAACAAATTGTAGGATCCAGCCTTTTAACCCAGTCTGCAAACCTATGTCTTTTGGTTGGGGCATTGAGGCCATTGATATTAAGAGATATTATTGAAAGGTGTGTATACATTTTTCCATTTTTTTTGTAGTTCTTCCAGTTTTACCTTTGCTCTCTTGTGTTAACTAGTATTTGAGTATTGTTTGTTTTTTCTCAGTTCCTTATACGCATGTTTTGTTTTTCTTCAATAGGGAGGATTCTTTCAATTTTCTGTAGAGCTGGTTTTGTCTTCAAATATTCCTTTAGGCTGCTTTTTTTGTGCAATGTCCTTATTTCTCTGTCTATTTCAATGGATAGTTTTGCAGGATAAAGTAACCTTGGTTGACAGGTGTTATCTTTCAGAACTTGGAATATATCACTCCATGCCCTTCTGGCTTTTAAAGTTTGTGTTGAGTAATCTGTTGTAATCCTGATAGGCTTGCCTTTATAGGTAACTTGATTTTTCTCTCTGACTGCTTTCAATATTTTTCCTTTGGTTCGTATGTTTGGTAGTTTGATTATAATATGGTGAGGAGAGGTTCTTTCCAGGTTTTGTCTGCCTGGTGTTCTAAAGGATTCCTGTATCTGCATTGGCACCTCTTTGACAATTTGGGGAATTTTCCTTCTGTGATTTTGTTGAAGATGCCTACTATGCCTTTGGAGTGAAATTCTTCTCCTTCTACTATACCCTGAATTCTAATGTTTGATCTTTTCATAGTGTCCCGAATATCTTGAACTTCCCACTCATAGTTTTCTATTAGTTTGTCTTTCTCTTTTTTGGACTGTATTACATCTGCCACCTGGTCTTCTAGCTTAGATATTCTGTCCTCTCTTTCATGCATTCTACTGGTGATATTTTCTACAGAGTTTTTTTTTTTTTTTTTATTTCATTAACTGTGTTCTTTATTGCTAGTAATTCTAACTGGTTTTTCTTTATTATTTCTATTTCCTTATTTATGTCTAGTATTGACCTCTTTATTTCATTAAATTGGCATCCTGTGTCTTCTTTGCTTCCTTTGATTTCTTCTTTGAGCTCTTTGAACATATTTATAATCATTCTTTTGGAATCTTTCTCAGGCATTTCCTCTAACTTGTTCTCACTGGAGGTCATTTCTGATGCATTAAACTTCTTGGTGGATTTATATTGTCTTGATTTTTGGTGTTTCTTGTGTTATAATGTATATCTTTTTGCATATTGGATTATTTAATGATAGGATTTTCCCGTTAGCTGGGTATTAAGATTTGTATCCATCAATCTGATGTTATATACCTTCAGGGTAGGACCTTAAGGCACTAGGTGTGGCTCTGAAGACTCTCTGAGTACCTACAAAAGTGACTGTAGGTGTTGGGTGTGCCTGCTATGAGAGTATTCAAGTAGGCTAAGTGGAACAAAATACAGGTAGATTCTAAAATTTAACTGAACAATGTATACTTTCAGTGAAGAACTGCACAGAGTATGTATCCAAGAGTAGGCATTATGACAACCAGATCCTCTGTCTGTCCCTTAGGCTGTGTGGTCTCACCCACTGCCTTAATCCTGATAACAAGGCGGTTAAGACTTCTGGTCTGTAGAGGGTTCCAAGTCAGCCTGTGACCAAGTGAGACCCCTTCCCGAATGTATAACAGAAGAGTAAACAAAGCCACTATGATTCAAGAAGCAATAAATAAGAAGACCAAAATAAAGCTTTTTTAAGAATGGCAATCTGACCATCCATCTGATTTAACATATAGTTTATCGCGATATGGAAGCTGCAATTAGCCCCTCTGGTTCAGGCCTATATGTCAGGTTTATTAGGTGGGTACTGACCTGGTGTAATCCCAGTTACCTTTTGGGATGATTTTGGTCTCAGCTGCACTCTTAATTGTGTCCCTCTTTGGTGCTCTGTCAGTTCAAGTAGGCATGGCCGGGTCCTTGGACCACTGCTGTGTTCTGGAGGACTGGGCACTGGTAGTGGGGGGGGGGGAGGGAGCCAATGCTGCTCTAGTTCGCCTGCTGTTCCATGTTTTCTTCTACCTTGTTATCTGCTCCTCCATTGTTGACTACCATTCTCCCTCCACATTTCTTGAGTTTGCGGAGAGCTCTGGTGTGAGTGGAAAATCACCTTGCCTGGCTTTTCCTGTGGCTTAATCCAAGCCTGGTGGCTGGCTGGTGAGCCCCACTAGAGCAGCTTCTGCTGGCTCAAGTGGGCTCTGGAGGCTCTGGATCTCTCCTACTTCTCTGCTGCTGTTTCAGTTTCCTATACACCTCACTTTTTAGTAAAAGTGTGTATTTTGCTGTTTTTTTTTTTTTTTTTTTTTTTTTTTTTTTTTGGCTTTCTCCCCTAGGCTGCTTTGATGTGGTACCTACACTGCTATCTTAACTGGAAGTCTCCAGGATAGTTCTTTAGGTGTACAGTTGAGGATCAGGGTTTGAGAAATGACTTAGAAGTTACTGCACTTGCCTGCTAAATCTAAGGACCCAGGTTTGATTCCACAGTGCCAACATAAGCCAGATACTCAAGGTAGCACCTGCATGTGGAGTTTGTTAGCAGTGGCTAGAGGACCTGGCACACCCATTTTCTCCCTCCCTCTCTCTCATAAATGATGAATAAATAAATAAGTATGTAAACAAAATATTTTTTAAATGAGGATCAGATAAATATGCTTAATGTTTACATGAACCTTAAATCAGTACCAAGAAAGGGATGTCCTGTCCAAGAGAGGAGAAGAAACAGAGGGCCAATTCCTGCCACAACACAAGAATTTAAGATAACAGGCATAAAATATTATAAATAATGACTAACATGTACTAAATATTCAATACAAAACTGGTGACATGGTGATGATTATTTTTATTTTAATAAACTCTTTGTGCAGATGGCCATCTACTACCTGTTTTTGAGGTCCTAAGGATTTTGTGGTGAGTGACTGATTTAGATTAGAACATTACTGCATATTTTCTTAGTAAATTCCAATGAATTTTCATTTTCCTTTTCAGTCATTATTTAACAAAAATATTTTGTTATAAATGTATAAAGCTTTATTGGTTTAATTGACTGGTGGAGTCTAAAGAAAGTACTAACTTTACGTTTTATGACATTATGTTATTATTTTATAATTCTTACCACACCTCTAAAGAATTGGTTTATCATTTATTTTTGTAAGTGATGAAGCTAGGAGACTCATAAGTACGAATGAATTAACCAAACCTATAAAACCCAGTTGTGGTTATAAAGCTGCTCTCAATTCTAAAGTGCTAATCTATAAATAATAGGTCAATTGCTCTCTTTGGTTTCTTTCATGAACTTTCAACACAGTTGACAGATTTAAATCTCTGAAGCAGATGAAGTATAGAAATATAAAAGGGTGACAGCAATGCTTCTTAACCTATACATGGTTGTTAAAACATTTTAAAAATGATAATAGCAAATGAGTTTGAATAACTTCCTCTCTGGGAAGCTATGTATAGACAAGTAAATTACTGTTCTCTGGAAAATGAAAAATCTGCCAGTTCTGACTCATGAAGTGGAGCAAAAAATCAGTTAACCTATCATGATAACTTCAGTACTAAATTGGGTAAAATCCTGACTTACCAATCATAAATTCTAAGAATGAATTTGGGTATGCATGTTTCTCAATGAAAGAAAGAGAAAGAGCGAGAGATAGGAAGGAATGAAGGAAAGAAAGAAGGAAAGGAAGAAATAAGGAAAGAAAAAAAGAAGTAGAATAAATTAAATTTGCATTATGAGATGATTATGACTCTATGGGGGCTAGGAATGGATTGTAATGGCTTGAATGTAATGTATATTTCCAAAAGCCTTACACATTTTTTATTAAGCTTCCTACTTAGTCTTCATCGGGGAGATCCCTGCTGAAGGAGGTATGACTCTGGATCAAATCTTGAGCCCAGCCATAAGAGATTTGTAAAGAGCCAGCTTGAGCTCTGACTATATTAGTGACTGTGGATATTGTCTTTCTCTCTTTTCTGTGGATATGTGCTTGTGATCCAGCTTCTTCTGCCATGATGAAACTACTGCTGGATTTAGTAAGCCTGAAATAAACACTTTCCTCACATCAGTTGCTTCTGGTTGGGTGTTTGTTCCTGCAACAAGAAAGTAACTGTCACAGCTTGTCAAAGCAATTTGTAAAGTTCTTTTTTTTTCCTCCTCACACAAAAGTCCTATCATTTGTAGCTAGGATCTACATATGACAGAGAACAACCTAGAAAGGAGATATAAAGGAAATAGAAAGGTAAGGAGGGGGACTTAATAAGATGGTATTATATATATGTAAGTAGGAACAGAATAATGGAGGTGAAAAAGCCTAAGTACGGTCAGGGGGAGAGATTGAGTAATGGAAGGGTGAAGGGACGGCTAATAAAAATCTAAGAGGATATAAATAAATTATATGGAAACCTACATTTTTGGACAATGAAACACTCAGGAACCACAGATTATTACTAGAAAATTTTCAGTGCCAGGGATGAAATACCTTCCAGTGAGTTGTTGGCTAGGGAGGTCTCTGATGCCCCCAAAACACTATAGGCCATTGTCGAGGTCTTTGGTTTCCCACCAGGAATAGATGGTAAGACCATATTGCTAAAGATTCCACATACTTGGACTGCAAAGTCACTGAGAAATCCTGCTGGAGCTGAGCTGAAAACCTCCTCCATATAGACCAGCTGATAGAAAACTGAAGAAAGCCACAATGCATGCAATTCAATGGGAGAGAGAGAAATCACCAGGGAAGATGCCCAACAGTAGACATTGCAAGCCTTATATTTTGCCAGCCAGGCCAAATGAGCCAACGGGTACAAGAGTGGAACATCTGTTATGGGGAAAACTAACCACCCTCTAAATTGACTGGAGGCCTGCTCCATGGGAAGGAATGCATCCCTGATACTGTAAACCTACAACAGGGGTAGTCATGAACCCTTGTGGTGTAATGCCTCTGCTGATGTCTGGCTAAATGTACATAGTATGCTCACCAAACTACCTAGTAAGCACTTCTCTTAATGTTCATACCCATATATTAATGCTACTCTCACTTTTGGTTAGAGAACCTTCTCTTTTCATATGGCAGTGACCTTGGGATGACTCAGAGGCACCATGGTGAAGAGAAGAAGTGACAGAGGAGTTCTCAGCACTGAAATATTTCTATCACAGCTTCCAAGGCTCAAGGGTACATTGCAGACGAGATGTTGGAAAGAATATAAGAGCCAAAGAAAGGGTAGGACTCCTTACAACATGCTCCTCCAGACACAACAATGGCCTGGATATCGATGACCTCACAGTGCCTAATACTGCCTACACAGGAACATCATAATAGTAAGAAAAGATAATGACATCAAAATAAAAGAGAAACTAGTTGAGAGTGGGAGGGGATATGATATAGAATGGAGTTTCAAAGGGGAAAGTGGTAGGAGGGAGGGAATTACCATGGGATATTGTTTACAGTCATGGAAGTTGGCAACAACAAATAATAATAATAAACAATTTGTAAAGTTTTAATCATACAACAATTTTGCAAATGCTAAGTGATGAGCAGCAACACTGCTACACTTATTAGTAGAAGTGAAACAATGCTCCTACAAACAAAAGGTCTTAGGTAGAGCCACTTATTGGTTCATCATTACTTTTTCAAATAATGTCTATTCTTACTCTTTTCTCAGTTCAGCAAAGCATAGTTGTATGCATGAGCTGGATTGTATATCCTGAGTTTACATATTTTTAGATTACTGAGAACATTTATATTTTTAATATGGAAGAGAAGATTGTAGCAACAAATGCAATTTCAAATATATTTAAAGACTTGCTGACCTAAGAGATGTGTAGTTTTTTTAATTAGCTTTCTTGCCAACTAGTGATTTTTAGGCAAATGAATACTGCCATTTTTTAATCTAGCAAAAAAAAAAAAAACTGTTTTGCAAAGGCATCTTACAGTTACTTGGAATAAGTCACCAAATTATTAAAAAGAAAATGTATATCTACTACAAGAGACTTACATCAGTTTTCTTAACAATTACGAAGTTAAAAACTAAATGATTGTGATATCTGAAAGATACCAACACTTTGTAGGCATTTGGCAATATTTTAAAAAATGAATTAGCAAAAGAATGCTACATAAAATATTTCACCATAGTCAATGAATAAAAATAATTACTTACCATTCCAGAGTAAAAGAGGTTAGACATTGCCTCTGTGTGCTTCCATGAATGACAAGTCAGGGTTAGAAGCATATACTGTGCTCAGAAGAGAGGGAGAGGAACATCAGACATGATGGAAAAGAGGTAGTGAAGGAGAAAAAGGAAATAGCTAGCTTCATTTAGGAAGTTTCAGTTAGGAACACAAGCCCAAAGAGAAAACCAGAGATGCTGCCCTGCGTTGGAAGGAATGGAAATTATATCTGATCCAGTTTCACCCACAATGGCTGCAGGGTGCCCTGCTGACTCCACAGTCTAGCACACTACCTAGGTAGAGGGGCCTTTGATTCAGTTCCATTGAATCTACAAATAAATCAAGCTTTCCCTTTAACATAAGTGAGCCTGAGGAAAAAATCCATTTTCAATCGATTACAAAGGTTTGTTCATGCTGATATCTGCCCTCTCTCTCCCTTGTGATCTCTGTCTGGACACATGTAAGTCTGGCTCTCCTCTATTTAGATTGGCTGGGTGGGGGAAGAGCACTGTTTCTTTACCCAGGCAGTTTTCTGCTTGGCCCTATCTGTCTTTTGCTTTGCAGTAACTTTTCACTTTAATTACATGTGTGATTTTTCTGTAATCTCTGAGTCTATGATGTGTGTGTTTCCTTATACTCTAGAACTACCATGTGGATATTTCCTCTAAACTTCATGTGAGTCTGATACCTGTGCAATATCTCTAAACTTAGGATTATTATGGGTGAAACTTTCCTTACTAACCATTTCTCAATCCAATTTCCTGGTCTTTGCTTTAGTACCCTCTTTCCTATTCTTAAGCCATCACCATTTACTCTTAACTTTCTTCCATGGGGAGGTTTAGGGCTGATGCTATACCTTTCACACAGGTGTGTGTTTTCTAAATCTTTTTGTATATGCTCCTAGATCCTATTATCTTCCAAGTGTTTTGTGACTGTGTTCCAGTTTTTTTTTTTTTTCCCCCTAGACCTCAGTTTCTCTTAAATCAACCTCACGGTCTATGCTGTGCCTTACACAAGTCCATGTTTCTTCTAAATATTTTCACACAAGCTCATAGGACCTATTTTCTGTTTGTAACTCTGCTATAGCCTTCTCTTAGATCCAACCCTTCCTTTAATATACCCCAGAATTCCACAATTTATAATTTCTCCCTAAACTCAATAATTAATAATTTATATTTATTGCATTAAGTTTTTATCAAATATTGTTAAAAATGGGATAAGAAGCCAAAATATGGGTTAACAAGTTTTGAGAGACACAAAAACCCCAAATCCTGTATCAATAAGATAGTTCAAAAGCGTGAAGGAACCCAAAGGCAATTTAGCAAAAGAAGCAGCCCACAGTTCCAGTCCTAGCTAACCTCCATTGGAAGGAAGCGGAAGACTTATCCATAAGATTGGGAGTTCTAATCAAAGGGTACTCACACAGTTATAACCAGCCCTAAATCCATTTTGGCGACTTGGTGTGACAGTACGACTAATTGTTTGACAGAGAAACATTGGAGAAGAGTTCATTTTGTCTCTCTCCATCTCTCATTGGAATAGCCAGGTGGCATCTTTAGAGGTGAGTGCAACAAAAAGGATAACTATACAAAAGAAATTACATGATGAATATAGAAATAGAAACAAAATTTCTCAGTAAAACACTCGCAAAATGAGTTCAACAATACATTCAGATATTCATACCCAATGACCAAATTGATTTTATTCCAGGAGTGTAAGATGGTTTGGCATGCACAGATAGTAAGTGTACAGTTTGCAAATAGATTTAAAGGGCAGAAATTGTATAGTCATCTTAAAAGATGCAGAAAATACCTTCAACTTTTAACAACGTTCAATATTCCTTCATTATGGATGCCATGAAGAAATTATAATTAGATGGAATAAGTCTTGGCATAATAAAGCTATATAAGGCTAACATATAGCCAACATTATAGTAAGTCAATAAAAATGAAGTAATTCCTTTTAAAATCAGGATAGTATAATTGATGACACATGATGTGATGGTTTGATTCAGGTGTCCCCCAGAAACTTAGGTGTTCTGAACGCTAGATTCCCAGCTGATGGATATTTGGGAATTAGCACCTCCAGGAGGCAGTGTATTGTTGGAGGCAGGCTTATGGGTGTTATAGCCAGCTTACACTTGCCAGTGTTTGGCACACTCTCCTGTTGCTATTGTCCACCTGATATTGGCCAGGGGATGATGTCTACCCTCTGCTCATGCCATCGTTTTCCATGCCATCATGGAACTTCCCCCTTGAGCCTATAAGCCAAAATAAACCTTTTTTTCCCCCCAGAAGCTGCTCTTAGTTGGGTGAATTCTACCAGCAATGTGAACCTAACTACAACACATATGATTAAAGATTCATCAAACACAAAGAATATATGCTATCAAGAGTTATCCCTAATGTAAACATAGCTTTGGGTAATGATGATGAGTCAATATTTCATGACTTGTGAGAAATATTCTGTCTTGGCAAAGGACTACATAATGGGTCATCATGTTAGGTCAGAGGATCAGGAAAGTATTTGTACCTTATTTATATTACTGTAAATCAAAAACTATTTTAAATAATAATGTTCAATTAAATCATAGTTTGTCTGATAAAATGAAAGGATTTTTTATTATTCACTTATTTTTTATTGACAACTTCCATAATTGTGGACAAAAATATATGGTAATTCCCTCCCTCCCCCCACTTTCCCCTTTGAAACACCACTCTCCATCACATCCCATCCCCCTCTCAATCAATCTCTTTTTTATTTTAATGTCATCATCTTTTCTTCCTATTATGATGGTCTTGTGTAGGTAGGCGCTGTGAGGTCATGGATATCCAGGCCATTTTGTGTCTGGAGGAGCATGTTTTAAAAAGTCTCACCATTCCTTTGGCTCTTACATTCTTTCTGCTGCCCTCTGCACAATAGACCTTGAGCCATGAAGATGTAGTAGAGATATTTCAGTTCTGAGCACTCCTCTGTAACTTCTTCCAAGCATCATGGTGCCTTCTGAGTCATTCCAAGGTCACTGCCATCTGAAGACAAGATTCTGTAACCAAAAATGAGAGTAGCATTAGTATGTGGGTATGAACATTAAAAGAGTTGTTTATTGGGCAGTTAAGTGAGCATAGTATATACATTTAGCCAGACATCAGCAGATGTTAAAACCCTGGGGCTCATGAATACCCGTGTTTTAGGTTTTCAGTATTGGGGATGTATTCTGTCTATGGAGGGGGCCTGTAGTCTAATTAGAGAGCAGTTTGTTTTCCCCATAACAGACCTACCACTATTGCACCCGTTGGCTCATTTGGCCTGGCTGGCCAAATTTAAGTACTTGCAGAGTGTACTCTTGAATATCTTCACTGGTTATTTCTCTCTCCCTGATTGAATTGCATGCAGCATAGCTTTTACAGCTTTCTGTCAGCTGGTCTACATGGAGGGGGTTATCAGTTCAGCTCCAGCAGGATTTCTCAGCCCAAGTATGTGGAGTCTTCAGGAGTAGGATCTTATCATCTATTCCTGGTGCGAAACCAAGAGCCTTAACAATGGCCTGTAATGTTTTGAGGGTATATGTGACCTCCCTGGCCCACATCTCACTGGAAGGTATTCCATCCAAGGCACTGAAAATTTTCTAATAACAATCTATGGTTTCTGTTTCATTGTCCAAAAATGTAGGTTTCCATATGATTTATTTATATCCTCTTAGATTTTGATTAGTCCTCCATCCCTCTTTCCTTTATTCAATCTCTACCCTGGCCTCACTTTGGCCTTCTCATCCCAATTAATCTGTTCTTGTACACACACACACACACACACACACACACACACACACACATATATATATATATATAGATATAGATATATATATATATAATATCATCTTATTAAGTCCTCCCTCCCTCCCTTTCCAGTAACTTTATATCCTCTTTCTAGCTTACTAGTCTCTGCTACTAAGTTTTATTCCTACTTGAAAAGAAGTCCAATCATTTATAGCTAGGATCCACATAAAAGAGAGAACATGTGACACTGGGTTTTCTGGGCCTGGGTTACCAATTTTAATCAATGAGTGCAATGTATTTTCTACATATGCTTTATACTAATATTTACAGTTTTTATTAGAAATGGATATATTTTGTATGTAAACAACACATATTGATACTATTCATTTCCTCCTCCTTGCCCCTTTTGTAAAGAAGTCTTCCTCATTGGGGATGCAGGTCAACCTGATAGGGATTGTAGGTCATGCATTATGGGGGAGATAGGGAATGTCTCTGTGAAAAATGTCCCAACTTGTGGCTCTAACAATCTTTCTGACCCTTCTTCCACAATATTCCCTGAACAATGTAGGAAGCATTTAAGTTTACTTCAATGGTGGGCACTCAGGAGCCTCTGTATCTCTGGTTTGGTAGGTGTTGAGTATCCTCATTGTATATCTCCTTCATCCTTGTGCTGATACAGATTCATTGAGAAAGAATCTCTGTAGCTCATTACCCCAATTCCTCTCTGGTTTCAGCTGGGGCTGGGGTGGAGCACATTGGGTCATTTATCTCCTCAGGTATAGCTCCCATCTGAAAAAGAGAAGATTCTCCAATGGAGAATGAAGTAAGCACCTGTTAAATGGGATAACCATTATTGATTTAGAGAGAATTAAAAGAGAGTAGACCCTCTTATAGTCTAATGTTAGTAGGAGCTTGACAATGGAAAGCATAATCATTATCTGGATATGATTCTGACATCTTTCCCAGATACAGATATGGTCTCCTTTCCACTGAGAGGATATGTTAGCAACCCACCATGGCTGTGTGAGTATCATGTCAGTTTGCTTGCTTCTGAATAGCTTAGACTTTGAGTTGCTTGTCCAGATGTTGGCCACATTCCATTGGAAGCTCATGTAGTGCCTTCCAGTAATAGATGGGCTAATTTTCTTGGGTCTGGCTCTCCTCTATATTCCAACCAGGTCTCTCTATGGTCTGTGCCAACAACATTTAGTTTTTAGAGAAAGTTCCATGGGCTGCTGAGAATGTGCAATCTGTGGATTGGGGGTAGAATGTTCTGTAGATGTCCATTACTTCTAATTGTTCTATGGTTTTGTTGAACTCTCTCACTTCCCTGTTGATTTTCTGTTTGTACGATCTGTTTATTACTGATAATTAAGTATTGAAGTCCCAACTATGATGGGGTTGGTGGTTATTTCTGTTTTATTGTCAAGTAGGTTTTGTTTTATGAATTTTGGTACTCCTGTGTTTGGTGCATAAATATTTATGATTATGATATCCTCTAGTTGGAGCATTCCCTTGATAAGTAGGAAGTGGCCTTCATTATTTTTTTGATTAGAGGTCTATTTTATCCAATACTAGTATAGCTATGCCTGCTTGCTTCTTATTCCCATTTGCTTGGAATAAAATTTTCTACCCTTTCACCCTGAGGAGATGTCTTTCTTTAGTGGTGAGGTGGGTTTCTTGAAGACAGCAGATTGAGGGGTCTAATATTCTGATCCACCCTGTTAGCTTATGTTCCTTGATGGGTGAATTAAGGCCACTAATATTGAGGGTAATGACTATGAGGTTCGATTTGATTCCAGCCATATAGGGTTAGTTTATGTGGTTTGGTGTTTTCTTGACTTTGTAGTTTTTTGTGCCTTCTCTGAGTTTGGTTATTATAATCTGTTTCTTGTAGACAGTTGATGTTGATTATTTGATTCTTCTGTGTGGAAAATTTCCTGAAGTACTCTCTGCAGGTTTGGCTTTGTATTCATATAGTTGTAAAGCTGATTTTATTGTGGAAAGTTTTTCTTTTGCCATCTATTGTGAGAGACAGTTTTGCTGGGTAGAGGAGTTTGGGTTGGAAGCCACAGGTTCTTAGACTTTGCAGTATTCCATTCCAGGCCCTTTTGGCTTTCAGGGTTTCCACTGAGAAGTCTGAAATGATTTTTTTGGGTTACTTTTCAATATAATTTCTTGCTTTTCCCTAGCTGCTTTTAGTATTTTCTCTTTGGTATCAATGTTTAGAGTCTTAATGACAATAGGTCTTGGAGAGTTTCTCCTTTGGTCCAATCTGTTTGGAGTTCTGTTAGCTTCTTATAACTCAGTGAGCCTTTCTTTTGAGAGCGTGGGAAAGTTTTCTTCAATAATTTTGTTGAATAACTTTTCCATGCCTTTGGTCTGAATTTCTTCCTCTTATGGTATTCCCTGTGATCTGAATATTAGGACATTTAAGGGTATGCCACAATTTCCTCATGCTTTGTTCCCAGAAATTTTAGATCGTGTTGAAGATTTTGGACTCTCAAACTGTTTCTTCTGTTTTGTCTTCTAGATCTGAATTTCTATCCTTCACAAGGATGACTGTTTTCTTGAGAGCTTCTATGGAGTTTTGCACTTGTTCAATTTGGTTTGCACTTTCTATTACTTTTCTGTGTATAGTTCCCATCACTTGCCAAGTTCCCTTTTCATGTCATTTTCTAATTTCCTTGATGTTTCCTGGAATTCA
Source organism: Dipus sagitta (assembly GCA_036346955.1). Lineage (NCBI taxonomy): Eukaryota > Metazoa > Chordata > Mammalia > Rodentia > Dipodidae > Dipus > Dipus sagitta. The sequence continues at coordinate 84,944,523 of CM070771.1, read as the reverse complement.
TCCTTCCATTTATTTATGTCTTCATTGAGCTTATCCAGCTGGTTATTGAGATCCTCTTTTTATCATTCTCCTTCAGATCATTTAACCCCATCTAGGATCTTATCTATTAGGTCTAGTCTAATGATTACAGCATCCATATGACTATTGGCCCTTTGTTGCTCTTCTGCAAGTTCTGTCATTTGCTGGCTCAGGGTTACATAGCTCATAACTTCATTTTTGGGTTATGATTCTAATGTCTCCTCTGTTTTGATCAGAGACATCCATTGTGGGACTGGATGATCTTATTGGATTTACTTGCATTTGATTTTTTATGTTATTCCTTTTGCATTGTGTTCTGCCCATCACAGTGTTTCAGCCTTATTTAATTTAGGAGGAAGCTATAGTCTACCCTTGGAGTGTGTCCAGTGGCTATTCCCTTTTATGTTTGCTTCCACTATTTTTCTGGTGGCAGTTGGGCCTGTCTGCTCAGAAGGAAGGACCCTGTGAGGCTCTGGTGGGGGGTACAAAGACCTAATGAAGAGGCTTGTTGTTCTGTGATTCAAGGTATAGGAGTTCATGGTAGGTGGCCCAAAGTGGACAGGGTGATGGGGGTCAGTGGCCAGTGGGATGGCATTCAAGAACCTGGAGGTGTGTGTGGGGTTAATCTGGCTTTCCTGGGTTTACAAGGGGATGGGAGTCTCTGGAAAGTGGTATGGCTTTCATGTGATGAAGCTGGAACAGGGCAGGGGGCTCAGGGCAGAGCTTGCATGGGGTGGGGTAGTGGGACTGTTGACAGTGCAGGAGCAGTGGGATGCCAGTTGTGTGGGGTGGGGAGAAGTGTGATAATGGTAGAGTGGGGCAGGGGTAGTGGGATGGCAGCAACAGGGGCCAGTGGGAGTGTGCTGGCTGTGCTAGCGGGTGGAGGGAGTAGGACGGTGGTGGTGTGGGGCAGGGGGAACGGGACAGTGGTCAAGGGGCCAAGGGGCTGTGGTGGCATTTGTCGGGAGCATGAGGAGTGGGGTGGCAGCCATGGGGGGTGGGATTGGGATTGCAGGCAGGGTGAGGGCAGTGGGGTGGTGGCCACATGGTTTGGGGGGGAGTGGGATGGTGGTTGTGGGGCTGGGGGGGTGGGGCAGCAGTTTCACCAATTGGAGGGTGTGGGAAGGAGGTCACGTGTGGTGGGGAGAAGTGGGACGGTTGCCCATTTGCTATGACACAGATGGACATAAGCTGGCCTGGGTCCCTTGATCTGCAGTTAGTTCAGGAAGAACCTGTGTCTGAGATTATGGCCAGAGTGACTGCTTGAGGGTGTGAGGATTGGTGGGCTACCCAAGAGTGTGGGAATCAGCCTATTTCCTTTTTGCCATTCTGCATCCTCCCACTGGAGGTCTATTAGAGACTGCTCCCCCTAAAAGACCCAATGAACCCTTAATGTCTTGCCTTTCCTTCCCCAGGAGGTGTGGCACAGTTAGGGGGTGGTCATCTTGACCCTAAGGTCCTCTTGAGGGATCTACCTTTCAGTCTAACTTCCAGGATATAGGACTCTATGGTACCAGCTCAATTTGGGTTCATATTTTTTCTCTACCCCCACCTTTTCCCTTCCCCCAAGCCCTACCCTTCCTATTGTCTAAGCCTTGAGATGCTATTCAGATATGTCAGCAACTTGGGCTGATCCAGGTTAGGAACTACAGATGAGTGAGATCATGCAGCAGTTGTCTTTCTATGATTGTGTGAGTTCACTTAGAATGATATGTTCCAAGTTTGACCATTTCAATACAAATTTCAACTTGATAGGTTTGTTTACGAGATTAATCTGCTCTTAGTTTAGTATTGGTAGGTGGTATGTGTCTATGAATTCATCCATTTCTTACAGATTATTTAATTTTGTGGAGTAGAGGTTGAGGAAGTGTATGCTGATGATTCTTCTAATTTCATTGACTTCTGTTGTCACCACTTCTTTTTCATTTCTGATTTTGTTAATTTGAGACTTCTCTCTTTTGTTGCTTGATCAATTTGGGAAGGGGTTTGCCAATGTTGTTATTTTTTCAGTGAACCAGCTCTTCATATCATCAATTTTTTTCTTAGTTTCAAATTAATTTATTTCTGCTCTAATCTTTATTGTTTGTTTTGATCTGGACCTCTTTGGGTTGGATTCTTCTTTTTTTATCCAGCACTTTTAGGAGGACAGTCAGGTTATTGATTTGGGATCTCTTTGTCTTTGTAATGAAGGCATTTATGTCTATGAAATTTCCCCTTAGGACTCTGTCTTCATTGTGTCCCTTAGGTTTTGGTAGGTTATATTTTCATTGTCATTCAATTCTAGGAATTTTACAATTTAATTTTTAATTTCTTCCAAGCCCCGTTAATTGTTTAGAGGTATGTTGTTTCATCTCCAGGAGGTGGTGGAGTTCTTGAAGAATCTCTTGTTGTTAATTTCTAGGTTTAAAGCACTGTGATCTCACATGATGCAGGAAGTTACTTCAATTTTCCTGACTTTATGAAGGCATGCTTTATGGCCTAATATATTGTCAATTTTGGAGAAGGTTCCATGGGCTGAAGACAAGAATGTGTATTCTGTAGAGTTGGGGTGGAAAGTTCTATAGATATACATTAAGTCAAGTTAATCTATGGTGTTGTTGAGTTTCATTATTTCCCTATTGATTTTCTACTTGGATGATCTCTATTGATGATAACGGAGTATTGAAGTCTCTGACTATGATGGTATTTGTGTTTATTTCTGTTTTATTGTCAAGTAGATTTTGTTTAATAAACTGTGATGCACCTATGTTTTGTGCATATGTATTTATGGTTGTGATGTGCTCCTATTCAATCATTCCCTTCATGAGTAAGAAGTGGCCTTCTTTGTCCTTTTTGATTGCTTTTGGTTTAAGTCTATTTTATTAGATATTAATATAAGAACACCCACTTGTTTTTAATTTCCATTTTCTTGGAATATCAGTTTCCAATGTTACATCCTGAGGAGGTGTCTATCTTTAGTGGTGAGGTGGGTTTCTTGAAGGCAACATATAGAAGGATCCAGTTTTTTGATCCATCCTAATAACCTGTGTCTTTTGATGGATGAGTTGACCATTAACATTTAAGGTTATTACTGTGAGGTTTGAATTAATCCCTGACATGATAAGGTGTTTTATGCGATTGGGTGCTTTTATGTGTTATGTACTGTTTTGAGCTTGGTTTATTTTGTTTATTGTGATCTTCTTGTTGTTGGCTCTTGAGATTGGTTGTTTGATTTTTCTGTGTGGAGTATTCCCTCCAGTATTCTCTGTAGATTTGCCTTTGCATTCATATAATCATCGAGTTGCTTTGTTTAATGGAAAGCTTTTATTTCACCATGTATTATGAGGGATACTTCTGCTGGGTAAATTAATGGTTTGGAAACCACAGCATAAGGCCCTAGCTTGCATCTCACCATTTATGTGTAAAAATAATCAAATAATAAATAATAATAAAAATTATCATGTACAGACTATTATGCACACTTGAAAGATAAGGAATGGAAAATTATAAAGCATTAAAAATTAACTCATAATAAAGATTGACTTGTTTAGTGGTTATCTTCTTGTTGCCTGGCACAAGACACCAGACCAACAGCAGCATATGGAAGGAAAATATTTATTTTTGCTTATGATCATGAGGGTAAATTTTATCATAAGGAAAATCATGGCATGGTGATTTGATTCAGGTGTCCCCCATAAACTTATGTGTTCTGAATGCTAGGTCCCTAGCTGATGGCAATTTAGGAATTGGATCCTCCTAGATGCAGTGTATTGTTGGGGATGGACTTGTTAGTGTTATAGCCAGCTTCTTCTTGTCAGTGTTTGGCAATGCTCCTGTTACTCTTGTCCATCTGATATTGGCCAGGAGGCTATGTCAACCCTCTGCTCATGCCATCATTTTTCCTTGCCATAATGGAGCTTCCCCTGGAGTCTGTAAGCCAAAATAAACCTTTTCTTTCCCACAAGCTACTGTTGGGCGAGTGTTTTCTGCCAACAATGTGAACCTGACTGCAACACATGGGAGAGTACATATTGGGCAACATATCTTGTCCCATAAGCTAGTAACAAGAGTGAGCTAGCTAGCTAAAATGTAGTAGGGCTAATAAACCCCAAAGTCCACCCTCAGTAGCATACTACTTCTAGCAATGCTTTGAGAAAAGCTCCACCAGCTAGGGATTGACTAAAAGGCTAATTTATAAACATAAGGCTATCGTGATATGTTACATTCAAAACACTACCATTGTTCCTACTGTATTTACCCTACCTTTAAGTAGAAGTGCTTGAAGATTATAACTGCTGTATCACAAGAGAAATCTCTTAAGATCAACCCTTAAGTAATACATAAGGTCTAATACTTTGAATTTTTAATTTTTTTGTTTATTTTTATTTATTTATTTGAAAGCAACAGACAGAGAGAGAAAGAGGCAGATAGATAGAGAGAGAGAGAACGGATGCACCAGGGCCTCCAGCCACTGCAAACAAACTCCAGACGTGTGCGCTCCCTTGTGCATCTGGCTAATGTGGGTCCTGGGGAATCCAGCCTTGAACCAGGGTCCTTAGGCTTAAGCCATCTCTCCAGCCCTAATACTTTGAACCTTTTCCTAAATGAATATTAAGTATTTGGTTAACATGAGAGGTTAGGGAGAAAGCACAGTCAAGAAAGTGCTTGCTTTGGAAGCATGAGGACCATAGTGCAAGCTCCAGAATTGTAAGTCCTCTGTAACCCAACATTGCAAATTCTTCCACATTCCTCCTGCAAACCAGTTTGAAAAGCCCAAGAACCACATGGTCAGGGATTATTGCAGTATTGGCCCTACTTCTTGGAACCAATTTAATTATCAGTTACCTTTACTTTTTCTATTTTTTAACTTTTATTTAAAAAAATGATTTGTTTGAGAGAGAGGAAGTTGAAAAGAGACACACACAGACAGAAAGTGAGAGAGAGAGAATTGGTGCACCAGGGCCTTTAGCCACTGCAAATGAACTCCAGATGTATGCACCACCTTGAACATCTGGCTTATGTGGGTCCTGGGTAATTGAACCTAGGTCGTTTGGCTTCACAGGCAAGTGCCTCAACTGCTAAGCCATCTCTCCAGCCCTCACTTACCTTTGCATGACTTGGAGAAAGTAACCTACCAGAAGCAGATAATGGAAAGAGACAGATTGAATTCAGTTTATAATATTGAGGGGAATTTTCATGGCAGGGTAATATGACACAATTTGGAAACTAGTATCAAATCACCATATCAGTATAGAGGATGTAGCAAGAGGCATGAGCCATGTATGCTCAACTAGCTCTCTTCTTTTTATACAGTACAGGTACCCAAAACATGTTGAAGCAGGATTTTGGGGCTTCTGGGGTCCCCAAAATTTATTATGTCCAGGTTTGGGTTCTGTCCTACTTTAACAAATAATTGATGAAGAAAAACTCAAGAAGGATAAATTATGAATTACTAAATTTATTTAGGGAGAAAAAAATTTTGGGATTTATTTAAGGGAGATTGGTGTCTTGGAAGGGAGGATAGAGCAGAGTAATAAGCATGTAGGAAGTAGGAAACATGCTCTTATGTGGAATCATTGCACTGTTTATAAAGTTTATTTAAGAAAAACTGAGGTTTGGTGGGGAAATGGAGTAGAGATACAAGCGTGCGGAGGGTAGATAAATGGAGACTTTCTAGGAAAGACTAGATATCATCATCACTTTCATGTTGCTGGGATGAACTTCCAAACCAGGCACAAGTTATGGGAGGAAGGAATTTATTGAAGCTTATAGATTCCAAGGAAGTTCCATAATGGTGAAAACCACCATCTTCATAGACAATCACACTCCATGAACCCCAGGCAGAGTTTCTACACTCTACATACCTTTAGGCTGGAAATCAGATCTGCCTCCAGTAATGCCTTACGGATGGACCCTAGGATTCACCCATAGTCACACTTCCTCCAGCCCAGCTAGAGATATAAGTTATAAGATTTAATATAGTCCCAAATATATATGGGGGTGTATCAGTTCAAATTACCACACTGAGGTGGAGTGAGCTGCAAGCACGTGGAGAGGAGCTAAAGTGCAAATGGTGATTCTCAAGGAAAGATAATAGGGAAAATACCAAAGCATAGACCAAGATATTCAGAAAAGAAATGAGTAATGAAGAGAGGTCCAGTTGTGATTACCTTGAGTTTAAAGTAATTACACAGGTAGCAGGCCTAGAGTTACTGAAATCACCTATATGGTAGATTTAGCATTTAGGGAAAATATGTAGGTGGCAGGTTCAGAGACCAGAGAAAAATCAAGCATTTAATCAAAGTGGATTAGTTACACCAAACTACAAAGTAAAGGGAATCATAAAAGTACCCCCAGACCAAGAAACAGTGCTATTTTCTACTCCCACCCAGCTAGGTTGGGTGAGGGTATAGGCCAGACTCACCTGAATCCCTGTGGCCCAAGTGAAGATAGGCAAAGCAGAGAAGAGCAGCCTTTATATGGAAGGAGAAGGCTCTGATTGCATTTAGATTTGGAGGGCAGGTCCCAGAGCCAGCCAATCTGGGCCAGTCCAACTTGGCCATCTATCTAGGTAGCATACTAGACTGTGAGCAACAGGGAGAGCTGTAGATCAGTCTCGATCACACATGAGTTCTATTTCTTCCAAGAGTTCCACTGAGCATCAGTGCAAGGTGGCATGTAGAAGTGGCATCTTCTGGATCTCTCTGGGCCTCAATTTCTAAGTGAAATACCTTAAAGAAACTAGCTTTCTCCTATCCTACTTCAATGGGATTGTACTACCTACAGTTAAGGGAGGTAACCTCACCACACCTCAACTAAACTAATATCAAAATCCTTCTCAGACATGATCAGTACATTACCATGGTTAGTCTAGTTCCTGCCAAATTGACAACCATAAATTAATCATCACATCTATTCCACATTGTAACCAAACCGTATGTAAATATGGCTTCCTAAAGACATTCCATTGGACAGGTTCATTGCATTTGGAAAATTCAAGGTCAGCACAAGACAGTAGCCAGTGTAGGGAATGGCCACAGAAAAAGAAAGACTTTCATCTCCTCATGGATATGGACAAGTAATACTTAGTATTATGTTCATATTTGATTGTTATACTTGTAAGTAATTAATGAGGGAGAAACCAACAGTGATGACATATATATATATATATATATATATATATATATATATATATATAATTTTTTTCTTAGACTTTGTAAGTGTTGTTTTGACATTGAAAGGAATCTACCTGACTGTTTGAAGACTGCCTCTCTCCACCCTAGGAAACTGTAAGATGTGGAAAAGCACTATTCGAAGTGAGGAAGAGTTCAAACATAGGGGTTCTAATGATAAATAAACAAATCAATACAGAGCCCTGTCCTACTTTATCAGTTGTATGTAGCCTGAGGCAACATTCCTCCCCTTAATCTTCTGGTGATAGTTGAAAGGTGACAGATATCCAGAAACCAGTTCTATAGAATAGAGTCCACCAAAATTGTTCACATCAGCCAGGCTCAAACTTTTCATCCTGTGTTCCATTCATTTTCAAATGAAAAGTTGATAGAGACAGCTACTAATACTTCCCCTCGCTCATCCTTCCGCCTGCTGACCGCCGGGGAATTCTTCCCTGGTCCCGAGTAGTACATCATGTCTCCTGTGTCTGCCATCTATGAACACAATGAACCTCTTTTCTGAGCTCCTCTAGTGTCTCCTTTTATAATCACATTTGGCAAGTGATCTCATAAAAGAACTACAAAATAGATATAGGACAGATATAATTAGAATAGTCAACATTTATTGATATTCACCATGTATCAATAACTGAAAAATAAATATGAAACATCAAAATGTAATTTTGGCTCAGTAGGCAAGAGTTCTTGTCCCAAGTGTGAGGGCATGAAAGGACCTAGTACTACCTGGGTTTGGTTTCTCAGGACCTATGTTAATAGCTTGGGTGGCCCTGAGCAACACTAACTTCAACTTAAAAAAAAAAAATGTTTTTGTTTTTTTGAGGTAAAGTCTCACTCTAGCAGGCTGACCTAGAATTCACTATGTTGGCTCAGGCTGGCCTCAAACTCATGGCAATACACCTACCTCTGCCTCTAAAGTGCTGTGATTAAAGGCATATGCCACCACATATGTAACTTCAGTTTTGGGTGAAGCAGTGACTAGAGAATCTTTGGAGTTCATGAAAACTGCAGGTTGGCAATCAGAGAGAGAGTCTATCTTAAAGAAACATACAGATAAATGATAAAGAACACATGATGTTCTTCCATATGTTACATACACATGACAGCACAAATGCTACACATGCAAAAAAGGTTGTCTCCAAATATATTTGATATTGTTTTATAAAGCCCATTTGTTCACATATTTTGCATATCCCACTTGCAATAGACAAATATTTCTAAACTTTGATTCATGACCTATTTAAAGCCAATTTTTTTTTAAAAAAGAACAGGCAAAAATTAGAAGCCTTGAGTCATACCTGTTAGCATAGGCCTGTAATCAAAGCTACATGGGAGGATAAGAGAGGATACTTGAAAATTCAAGGACTGTTTGAAGATAACCTTTACAAATTTCACTCAATTCAAAAGATAATTTTATATTAGTATAATAATAGAAAGAATGAAAACAATTTGGATATTGTAGAAGAAATATAACAGAATTTATAGTAAGTCGTTAAGAGATTACAAACAGAAAGCAATCTCATGCATTATAGTAGATATTCATTTGATATGATTCTATACCTTCAAAATTAAAGAGATACCACCAAAAATTAGAACATTAAACATTTTTTTGCAAACTGGTAGCTCACAAACTTAGTAAACAAAATCATTAGCCTTCTTCTTTCAATAACAAGCATGTTGAGAAAAAAAAAACATTGAAGCATTCCAATTATCAATTGATTTAAAAAGGAAAAGGTATGACAGACACCTATCTATAGTGAAAAATGTAAAACATTGAGAACAAAAATTACAGAGTACACTAGAAGGTGGATAGATCTGTAATGTTCATCAACCAGAATTAATATTGTAAAATTCTTTATATTATCAAAGTCAATCCATTAATTCAATCCAATCCTCTTAAAAATTCCAATGTCCATCTTCACAGAAATAAAAAAACAACTAAAACTTTATGTGAAAGCATAGAATAGCCTGCTAGACAAACAACAATGTTGTATATATCACCACAACTGATTCAGTTTATAATATATAATCTTGGTAATAAAATAGGTGTAGTATTGGCATAAAAGACCAATTGAATAGTAAACCCAAATATATCCCTCATAGCTATAGCCACCTGACCTTTGACAAAGTTGCCCAAAGTATATAAGGAAGAGCATATAGCCTCATTAATAAGTGATTCTGGGATACTTGGTTACCTACATGTAAATGTGATTAAATGCTTATCCCTCACCCTTAAAAAAATCAACTCCAAATGAATCAAAAACTTTAATGTAACAACCGAAATGCTGAAATGTTTAGTAGTAATTATATGATATTATCACAAGTAAAAACTTTCTGTAAAGGATTCAAGCAGCTGACACATAAAATTAAAAAGTCTCTGCATGGCAAACAAAACAGTGAAGAGACAATTTAAAAATGGTATAAAAACTTTATAAGCTATACAGCTAGCAGAAAATTAATATATAGGATATGTAAAGAAGAGAAAAAAACCCTAAACACAAAGAAACCAAACAGCCCAGTTAATAAATGGGAAGATGAAGCATAGAAACATTCTCAAAAGATGAGCTAAAAGTAGTCAATAAACATGTGAAAAAATACTCAACCTCATTAGCAATCAAAGAAATACAACTAAAACTTCATTGAGATTCCATTTAACCCAATCAGAATATCAGTCATTAATAAAAGCAATAACAAATGATGGTAAAATGAAAACAAGAAGGAACTTTTGTGCCCTGCCAATGGGAAAATAAACTAGTTCAGCTACTATGGAATGCAGTATAGCAGGTTCTCAAAAAAAAAAAAAAGAAAGAAAAAAGTAGATTGTCCATATGAATCAACTATACCAGTTGGATATTTACCCAAAGTGTCCAAGTCAACATATCACAGAAATACTTCTTCATCCATGTTTAATGTGGCACTATTTAAATAGCTGAGCTATAGAACCATCCCAGGTGTCTAAAACCAGGAGAATTATAGAAACAAAATGTAATATGTATGTATGTATACATACAATGGAATATTTTAAGCCAAAAAAAGGAAGTTATATCATTGTCAGGAAATTGGATACAACTGGAGCTAATCATATTAAGTAAGTAAAACTGGCCTCAAATATTTTGTTTTCTCTCATTTATGATTCACAAGTTTCATATAGATACACAAAATGATATATGACATGAAGTGAGATGAAGGATACTAAGAAGAGGATGTAGGGGAGAGAAATAGGAAAGTAGAGGTTTGTGGGGAAACATGCCAAAGCACATTATATACTTATACTAAAATGTCCTTATGTAACCCAGCACCATGGACACTAGGTAAACAATATGAACTATAGAAAAATATTCACCAACTAAATTTCCAATGACAATTGTTTATCACAACATGGCTGTGACATTATATATATTATATATATATATATATATATATATATATGCATATATATACATATATATCATATATATTTAATGTGGCACTATTTAAATAGCTGAGCTATAGAACCATCCCAGGTGTCTAAAACCAGGAGAATTATAGAAACAAAATGTAATATGTATGTAGTATACATACAATGGAATATTTTAAGCCAAAAAAAGGAAGTTATATCATTGTCAGGAAATTGGATACAACTGGAGCTAATCATATTAAGTAAGTAAAACTGGCCTCAAATATTTTGTTTTCTCTCATTTATGATTCACAAGTTTTCATATAGATACACAAAATGATATATGACATGAAGTGAGATGAAGGATACTAAGAAGAGGATGTAGGGGAGAGAAATAGGAAAGTAGAGTTTGTGGGGAAACATGCAAAGCACATTATATACTTATACTAAAATGTCCTATGTAACCCAGCACCATGGACACTAGGTAAACAATATGAACTATAGAAAAATATTCACCAACTAAATTTCCAATGACAATTGTTTATCACAACATGGCTGTGACATTATATATATATATATAAAATATATACATATATAATATACATATATACATATACATATAATGTGTGTGTTAGACTTCATTTACCAGGTGACCCTTAAGAAAGTATGACAGCACTACAGATTTACATAGTTTCTTGCAAATGGATTTGTGACCCTCAAATGGATGCAATAGTGTATCTTATAAGATTTCTCAAAGATTTTATTCTATTTGTGTTTTTAATTAAATTTAAAAATTAACATTTATTTTTTTAAAAGGTTGTACTCTTATATCCCTTCTCCTTCACCCTCATTCCACCAAGGGCCTTCCTCAGTGAGGTTATTGATATTCACTGTGAGGACTTGAAGGTCTCAGTCAGTCTCTGGTGGGGAAGCAGGAGGGAACTGTGCCTTGGGTTAATCCTATCTACCTTGAATCTTTTACAATCTTTACACCCCTTCTTCTGCAATGTTCCCTGAGCCATAATGGGCATGTAAGAAATAGAATTCAGTATTGAACTCTCTGTAGACTCTAGATTTCTGTTTTGATGAAATTTGACTGACCACATGGTCCATTGTCATTTCCCTAAAAGCTGCTTTTCAGCCTAGTAGTGAGAGCAGTACTCACATTGCTGCTGCTTCTGAAATGTCTCCTGGGCCCTGGCAAATGTAGCTGCTGTGCTTCATCTCATGGTAGGCAGCTGGCTATCTTTTCTTTCTGTACTCATGGATTTCACCAGTATTCTCTGTCATTTGCAACTTGAAACAGATTCTTCAAACAAAAGTGAGAGCAGCTTAGACCAAAGGGGATAAACATAGTTATTGGAGGGATATTTTGGTGCATATACCCACTTTTATTATCCAAAGAGCAGTGGAGGTTCTCTGGAGTCTATGAATTTTCTATCCCTGGGGTTCCTGGTACCTGATATGAGTTCTCTCCTATTGAGCAGTTCTCATGTCCAATCAAAGAACAGTTGGTTACACACATAGGCTGTGTGCCATTATTGCACAGCTGTGTACTTTTTGCCCAGCTGGTTGGTTTCATAACTTTCAGGATCTCCTGCTTATCACATTATTGGTGACCCTTATTCCTCATCAGCTTCCATAGCGCTTCCCAGTGCTACAAGGGCTAACCAGGAGGAAACTTCTTTCCCCCTTCCTCCGGCATGTGCTCTTGATGTCCAGTGAGCATCGGATGTGGTATTTTCTGTATTAAGGTCTTACCTTTTAGCTCTGGCAAGGAACCAAGTGCTTTGATAATGGACCGCATTTTCTGAGTACTCATGAGTCACTATGGGGGGACCCAATTCTAGTCAAAGATTTTATTTACATTCCATTATTTCTAGAGTAAATTGAAGCTATGAATTTGTTCCTGAACTATAATTTTATCACTATTAAGCTTTAGAATCATTTACATATTCTTTGTAAGTTGAGACAAGGTTTGTCATGTAGGAAATTTATCATTCATTTGAAACTCTCATCAAAATTTACAAGTCAATTTATAGTTTCTATTTATACATATTTCATTATTGTCAATTTTGTAATCTCTTGGACCCTGTTTTTGGTTAATTAAACTTTTTCTTTTACAAAATAAAATATTTTGTTTCTGGAGTGAACATTAAAATTGTTCTTTTGATCAAAACATTTCCAAAACTTTTGTACACAAATTCTGTTACCATTTTCCTTTAAATTCTAATAGTTTATATTTTAAAGTTATTTTCAGAGGAATTTTTCAAAATTTATTTTAAGTTATTTCCAGAATACTTCCTACCTCTGTTGAAAGTATATTTTTTTTCCTATACCTCTCCTCAAGGCCTTTTCTGAGTTCTGTGTATTTTTAACCAATGAATCAAAGTGTATTCTTTGTGATATCTTTCACTTAAAATAGATTCTTTCCTGGAATTAAAATGAATTTTATATACTTGTGTAACTGATAGAAGCCTGCTGAAAATCTTGCCTCTTTTTGTCCCTGTGGGGTTACTGAAATGTTTTTCTTTCTTCTTTGTATAAACAGTCACAGATGGCTGTGTTTACTTAGCTTTAAACACCCACAAAAGTTGCTAAAAATTCTTAGAAACAAATTTATTGATCTGGATTTCTGTTATACCAACTGATGACTGACAATATTAGTAGATATTTCCTTATGAAGGTGTCTTTCAGAATAATTAAATGTTTATGTTATGCAGCTAAGGAAATATTGAGAGGGCAAATACTATTTTTTGAATTGAATAATACAGTCATGATATCTGTTTATTCATTCAAGGTTACCTAACCTAGCTAATTCATTTAATACTACCTGTGTGACTTTTCCTGGGGAATCTGTTTCACTCAGGCAGGTCCTCATATTTGTGCAGCAAGAACTCTTTCCTACTGAGCCATCACCACAGCTCTGGGGAGTCTATTGATACCCCAGATAAAGAGGGCAATGGCAGACCTCCTCTACCCCCATAAAAATAATGTCACCCAAGTACAAGTTGGTGAATGAGCAAGTCTATTAGAGGTACTTTTAGGAATTTGAGTATTGGATGACTCAAAGAAAAGTGACCCAGGAAGCTGCATCATGAAGTAAGCCCAACTCAGCATGCATGATTACTCACAACAGCTGCATCATTAGAGTTACATGAGAACTTGGAGGCAACCTTTGGATAAACACTTAAAGGAGTGGACCATATCTCCCAGGGGAAAGGGAGTTAAGTTCTTTCCTTCAGTGATCTCAGATGTCGCTGAAAAGAAGACATCAGCAGTGGCTGCAGTTTCAGATTCCATCAAGCCTGGGGACAACCAACCTCAGTGATGCGTAGTGCAGGCCAGAACAAAGCAGGGCCTGTTCCTCTTGGCCCTGTGTCAGGCAGGCAGCTTGAGCTGGCCCTACCAAGGATGGCACAATGGCATTCTCAAGGATGGACCTCTGGATGAGGAAGAAATAACTCATGATGATGTGGATTGTGGTGGGCTGACAATGAGTTCCTCCTATCCGCACAGCTCTCTCCAGTTTCAATCTTTGGATGAATGTACATGCACTGATCTCTTTTTATTCCATACTAGACTTTATCAATATTTTAGATTGGTATTCCATTCTGTCCACCCTCTGTAAAAATATTTCAATACATATCTAATATAATGTTGACCTCAATATTTATAGATCTGGGAAAGCACCTAAAATACTAAAAAAAAAAAAAACTCTACTTAAAGTTTGTAAACAGGTACTATGAATGGGTAAGGAACAGCAAACAGAAGTCATGTTTATTAAATGAAAAAAAGAAAAAAAAAACATGCTAAAAAAGAAAAGAAAAAGTTTTGCTGTTTGAAACTAATTGTTTCAAATTATTTGTAATAACCAGCACTTTTCCATAAATTTCTAAGTAGTTGTAATAGTCAATTTCAGTTGTTAACTTCACAGGATTTGAAAACACCATGGGGAAAAATAATCTTTGAGTATAGATGAGAGAAATGTTCCAGATGAGATAAATTGAGTAGGCAAAACTAACTTTTATGAGCTGGAGTCCTGGAATGTATTCAAAGGAGAAAGACAAGAATCAGAATTCATCACTCTGCTTTTTCAGTATGGATTTGATGTGAACCATTGCTTCATGTTCTGGCTGTCATTCCTTCCCCACTATGTTGGATTCTATCCCCATTACCTCTAAGCTAAAATGAACCCTTCTACCCTTAAATTCCTTCTTGTTAGGTATTTTCACCACAGCAATAAGACAGTAGCTAATACAAGGATCATTTTTTTTTAAAAAAAGCACATATTGATGTTACAGAATTATTCTATTGAACCCAAAGATTGATTTATTTTTGCTTCAAAAGTAGAAACTAAATTACTATAGAATGGATGTTTATATGGTTCTTCTATCTTATGATGCTAATTGTTGCTGTCTGCATTGACAAACAGAAACTATCACAGTTCCTAACATATATATATATATATATATATATACATATATATATATATATATATAGTCTTTATCCTTTAGGTAAATATGAAGGCTGCCCCCCCACTGGGTGTTCTCAATAAAGTCTGTGCTGTGGAAGTTGGCTTTTCCTCTCTTTCTTGTACTCCTCACATTGCTCTGGTCAATCCTGAATTCTAACAGGTTTCACAAGTCTCAGATTTATTTACCAGTTCATTCACTTCAGAAACTCAAAAGTACAAAACTTTTATTATGCCTACCATTTGAGGAGCTTGTACAAAAAATATAAGACTTATATTAATATTCCAGAATTCAGAAAGGATCTAAAATGGATATTCCAAGGAAATAAATTCATCGAGATAAGAAGAAATTACAGTAATTATAACTTTTCAAGCTAGCACAATCGGTTCTCAGGAAATGCTATCTTTATTAATACACAGATATCTAAATAATGTTTGAGTTATCATCTGTTAAATTATATAATGGAAGTTTTAGTCTGATAAACTCATAACTCCTTTAATACATATGTACTCATGAGTGCCTAACAGATTAACTACAGAAATGCAATTCATGTCATTTGTTTTTACTTAGAGTTTGTTCTATATGAAGCAAGACTTTTAAAAAATATGTGTCTATATAGATATTTCTTAATTTTATTTGATAAATTTGGAATATATAAATTGCAGGATCTAGTATCTGTGCAAATGGAAAAATTAACAAATTAAATGATCATCACTAAAGTAAGTAATAAAATGATTTTGATTTATTTAGTGACAAATTTAGTGGTAAGAAAAATAATCTACTGTACATGATTGTGCACATCTTTAATCTCAACACTCAGTAGGCAGAGGTAGGAGGATAACTGTGAGTTTGAGGCTAGCCTGATATTACATATGGAATTCCAGGTCACCCTTGGCTAGAGTGATACCCTATCACAAAAAACCAAAAATAAATAAATAAGTAATCTGAAATATATTAATGTGAAACTGATATAAAATTGGATATATGCATAGTGCTAACACTTATAATCAGATGCACAACTTCTTACTGATTGATAATTTTTTACTCAGGATTGATAATTCCAGGGACAGAAACTGGGCTCTTAATATATCTGATAGTGTATAATTTTGAAATTTATTTTATGCCCTTTAAAATTAATTGTGGGGAATTTAATATTTTACCAGGTTTATTATAATAGTCCAACCACAACAAGTAAGTATTCTTAGAGACAACATGAGTAAAATTTGCAAAAGAACCTTCAAACTTTCTACCTTCTGGAAAGGAATAATAATACAGGGGATAAAAATTTACTTTAAACATTTTCAGAATTCTTGAAGTTAGGCACTTTTAATGACAATCTGATGAACATTTAGGAAAGTAATCTTGATGTAAGTAATAAATGTAGTAGTCTTTCAAATAGATTTAATTGCATCTCCTTGTCTACAACTGTGTATTTGGCATCTGTTGCACTTATGTTCTTATTGCTGAGACAAATACCTGACCAGATACAGCTTATGAAAGGAAAAGCTTTATCTCAAGCTTATATATTCCATGGGACATTTTATCATGTTGGAATAAGCTGGCTCACTTCATCATACACCCATAGTAGAGAGACAGTAACTAGCATCAGCAAGTAAGCACTGATTCTGGCCACACATTTTAAGGTGTTACTCAAAATTTGCCCATAGGGGCACACCCCCTTCATCAGAGATCTGTCTGCTGGACACTTGAGTTAAAAGCTTAATCTTCACTGAATATACCTGAGGCTATAGGGTCACTTACAAACATATTAACACATTATGGAAACATGAGGGGACTGTGGGATACCCTTAAATGTCCCAACATTCAGGTCATTGGAATACCAGAAAGGGAAGAAAATCAGACAAAAGGCATGGAGAATTTGTGCAACAAAATTATCAAAGAAAACTTTCCTACCAGCTCAAAAGAAAGTCCCATCAAGTTATAAGAAGCTAACAGAACTCCAAACAGACTAGACCAAAGGAGAAATTCTCCAAGGCATACTATCATTAAGACTCTAAACATAGATAGCAAAGACAAAGTCCTAAAAGCAACTAGGGAAAAATAACACATTACATATAAAGGTAATCCCATCAGAATTACTTCAGACTTCTCAATGGAAACCCTGAAAGCCAGAAGGGCCAGGAATGGAACACTGCAAAATCTAAGAATTTATGGCTTCCAACCCAAACTACTCTATGTAGCAAAAGTGTCCCTTATAATAGATGGTGAAAGAAAAACTTTCCACAATAAAAGTCACCTTTACAACTGTATGAACACAAAGCCAAACCTACAGAGAGCACTTTGGGGAATTCTCCACACAGAAGAGTCAAATAAACAACCTCAAGTGCTTACAAGAAGCAGATCACAATAACCCAACTCAGAGAAGACACAAAAAACTATAAAATCCAAGAAAACGCTAAACCACATAAACTAACACGATATGGATGAAATCAAATCAAACCTTGTGGTCACTACCCTAAATACTAATGGCCTTAATTCACCCATCAGGGGACATAAGCTAACAGGGTGGATCATAAAATTAGACCCCTCAATCTGCTGTCTTCAAGAAACCCACCTCACCACTAAAGAAAGACACTGCCTCAGGGAGAAAGGGTGGAAAATGATAATCCAAGTGAACAGAAATAATAAACAAGCAGGCATAGCTATACTAATATTTCATAAAATAGACTTCAAACTAAAATAATCAAAAAAGACAAAGAAGGCCTCTTCTTACTTATCAAGGGAATGATCCAACAAGAGGATATCACAATCAATTTTTATACACCAAACAGAGGTGCACCAAAATTCATAAAACAAAACCTACTTGACAACAAAACAGAAATAACCACCAACACCATCATAGTCAAGACTTCACTACTCCACGATTAGCAATAGATGGATCATCCAAACAGAAAGTTAATGGGGAAGTAACAGCACTCAACAACATAATAGATTAATCCTAATGGACATCTACAGAACATTCTATCACAAATCCACAGATCATACATTCTTATCAGTTGCCCATGGAACTTTCTCTAAAATAGATCATATACTGGGCTAGAAAGCCGGCCTCCATATATTTAGGAAGACTGACATAATTTCCTGCATGATATCAGATCACAATGCTATATTTCTAGAAATTAACAACAAAAGGTGTGCCAGGAATCCCTCTAGCTCCTGGAAACTGAACAACACACTTGTAAACAATATATGGATAGGGGATGAAATAACAAATGAAATTAAAAAATTTCTAGCATTGAATGAAAATGAGAACACATCCTCCCAAACTTATGGGACAAAATAAAGGTGGCACTCAGGTGAAAACTCATAACACTAAATTCCTTCATAATAAAGACAGAGAAATCCTAAATCAGTAACCTAAGAATCCACCAAAAGGCACTGGAAAAGAAAGAAGAATCCAACCCAAAAAGCTCCAGATAGTAAGAAATAATTAAGATCAGAACAGAAACTAATGAATTGGAAACTAAGAAAACAATTAAGGAAATTGATGAAACAACAAGCTGGTTCATTGAAATTAACAAAGTTAGAAACAAAAAAGGAGACATCACAACAGAAATAAGTGAAATTTGGAGGGTCATTAGGACTTATTTCAAAAACCTCTACTCCACAAAACTACATAATATGGAGAAAATGAATGAATTCCTGCACACATACCACCTACCAAAGCAAAACTCAGAGTAGATTAATCTCCTAAACAAACCTATCACACCCATCAAGATTGAGAAGGTAATAAAAAACCTCCCCAAAAGAAGATTCCAGGACTGGATGGATTATCAAATGAATTCTATCAAACCTCCATGGAAGAACTGAAACCAATTTTTCTCAAACTGTGCCACATAATCAGAGAACCTGTAAAGCTACCCAACTCCTTTTATGAAGCTAGTATCACTGTAGTACCTAAACCAAGCATAGAGGCCATAAGATAAGAAAATTATAGTCCTATTTCCCTAATGAACATAGCTGAAAAGATCCGGAACAAAATCTTCCAAAACTGAATTCAATAACACATGAAAAGCATTATCCACCTTCATCAATTATGCTTTATCCCAGAAACACAGGGTTGGTTCAACAAACAGAAATCTGTCAATGCAATACACTACATAAATAAGCTTAAACACAGAAAACACATTATCATTTCAATAGATAAAGAAAAGGCCTTCAACAAAATACAATATTACTTCATTATCAAAACATTGGAGAGAATAGGCATGGATGGTTTATATCTCAACATAATAAAGGCTATATACAAAACTCCTAAACCCCAAGTAATAGTTAATGGTGAGAAACTGAAGGAATTACCATTGAGATCAGGAACAAGACAGGGGTGTCACTCTCACCTCTGCTCTTCAACATAGTACTGGAAGTCCTATCTCAAGTAATAAGACAGGATAAAGAAATAAAAGGGATACAAATTGGCAAGGAAGAAGCTAAGTTAGCCCTATTTGCAGATGACACGATTCTGTACATAAGTGACCCCAGAACCTACATTGCAATACTCTTAAAAGTGATTAATTCCTTCAGTGAAGTAGCAAGATACACAATCAATACACAAAAATCAGTAGCCTTTATATATGCAAAAGACAAAGATACAGAGAAAGAAATTGGAAACATTGTCCCATTTTCAATAGCAACAACAACAACAAAATAAAATACATTGGCAGAACATTAACCAAGTATGTGAAAGACTTATATAATGAAAACATAAATGCACGAGAAAATTTGAGGAGGATTTGAGAAAATGGAAAGACCCCCCCCCCATGCTCTTGGATTGGCAAATTAACATTGTGAAAATGACAATCTTAACAAAAGCAATATACAGATTTAATGCAATACCAATAAAAAATCCCAACATTCTTTTTCACAGAGATAGAATTAATGATCTGAAAATTCATGTGGAATGGCAGAAGGCCTCAGATAGCCAAGCACATCCTTAGCAAAAGAATCACCTCTGGAGACGTTACCACACATGATCTAAAGTTATATTACAAAAACATAGTAACAAAAACAACATGGTGCTGGCATAAAAACAGCATTATTGACCAATGGAATAGAATAGAGGACCTGGACTTTGTGTTAAAAAATTAAACTACAGATACTTGATATTTGATAAAGGACCTAACAATGTAGACTGGAAAAAAGACAGCATCTTCAACAAATGGTGCTGGATAAGCTGTATAACCATATGCAGTAAAACACAACTAGAACCACACACCTTGCCATGCACAAAAAATCAAGTACAAGTGGATCAAAGACCTCAATATAAGACCAGAAACTCTACTACTTGAAGAAAAAAAAAATGGAGGAACTTTCCATGATATAGGAGTAGGAAAAAACATCCTGAACAAAACCTAGTAGCTCAGGAAATTAAACAATAACTTAACCACTGGGTTCTCATGAAACTATTTTTTTTTTCCACAGACAACCATATAGCAAGCAGAGCCAATAGAGTATCCACAGAATGGGAGAAATTTTTTGCTGGCTAAAACCAACTGCAAGTAGAAATTATGGGGTGCTAAAACAGCACAATTCTGGGGAGATCTGTTTGTTTTCTAGAATCCCCATATTATTATTATTTTTTAAATATTTTGGTCATTATTTATTTATTTATTTGAGAGTGACAGACATAGAGAGAAAGAGGCAGAGAGAGAGAGAGAGAGAGAGAGAGAGAGAGAGAGGAGAGAGAGAATGGGCATGCCATGGCCTCCAGACACGTGCGCCCCCTTGTGCATCTGGCTAATGTGGGTCCTGGGGAATCAAGCCTTGAACCGGGGTCCTTAGGCTTCACAGGCAAGTGCTTAACCACTAAGCCATCTCCCCAGCCTCCCCATATTAATTTTAACAATGAAAATGTAAGTCCATGAAAAAAATATGTCTCATCCATAGGATCCAAAAATTAGATTTGCTAGTCTGTTCTTTTATATTACTTATTATAAATATTTTCAAAGACCAAAAATACACCTCCACAAAAATATTTATAAAATCCATTTCACAAGGAGCTGAATAGAATTTGCATACGAAAAGTATAATAAAAATGAAAAAAAAAACAATATGATTTGTTAGCAAAGTCTCCTTCAATAAGCTCAAAAATGGATTTAGATTGTTTAAGTGAAGGGACACAAAAATTTGAGCAAAATGAAAGATCTGAAAAAATATGCAGTCACCATAAAACATACCAACAAATACAGTCCACAAAGGAGAAACAAGAAATTATAATATGAAAAAAAATGTTGTTATGGTTAATGGTTAGAACATCAAATATTTAATGAAATATTTTAACCTACTCACTCATGAATCTTAATGAATCCCATGTAAATGAACTGAAGGAGATAAAAAGTCAGACATCAAAAGAAGTCAAACAGATGACAGTGAAATACTTGAAAAAAAGATAAAGGGCAATCTCTAAGCTAAAAATCACTACTAAGGATTGCACCATATATTTAACACTTGTTCATTAGAAATTCCTGAAGTCAGTGGCATGTAATATACTCATAGTACTAAGAGAAAAGCTTGACATTTAAAACTTATGTATACAAACAAGCCAAATTAAAAATAACAATGATAATATAGCATATCCCTAGAGAAACAAACACAAATAATTTGTTTTTAACAGAAACAGGCCAATAAGACATTAGTGGGAATTTTTAAGGATCAAAAGAAAGGTCAATAGATATTAGGTGAAATTAAGATGAACAAATGAATCCAGTCAGTTTAACAACATACATAAATGTATCAGATATTATCAATATATTTTAATAATATGTTTGTCCTTTCTGTTTTTAAGGTCAATTTCATATATCAATATTTTAAGCCAATGTGGATATTCATACATTGTAATAGTGACAAGAATTTAATTCAATAATAGCAATAAGTAAAAGAATAAATGACATATAAATTTGGAAATTATATAACAGATATATCTACACTGGTATAAATTAAGATGTGAATTGTAAGCTCAGGTAATAATTTAGAAAATAACTCCAGTAATATGTAGTATAACAATAAAGAAAAGAATTAAAATATAGTAAAATGTCTATTAACAAAATTAACGTGACAATAGAAAATAGTAACAGAGAGAGAGACAATAAGTCTAAAATGTCAGATATATATCCAAACATCAATAATCATATGCAAAATAGATTAACATAACATTTGAAGGTTGATGACTAGTTGAAAAACAGAATTTAACTATATACTATTATAAGAGAAAAGCTTAATTTTAAATACACAAATTTGTTGATGAAAATATAAAGATAATGAAAAAAATGGATGAAGTAAATAAGAATAAAAAGTTAACAAATGTAAACACAATAGGCAACAAGTCAGGAATAAGTATAATAATATCAGATCAGGCAACCTTTAGAATACTACTAGAGATTTTAAAAGTACATTGTATAATGATAAAAGTGTGAGAGCATGGAAGGGGTTGACTTTCCATGAAACCAGAGGGAACTGAACGGTTAATGCCTGTCACTGAAGGTCTTGGGAACGTCAGAGGCATTCAGTTCCAGACAAGCCTGACAACTTCCCTGGCTGATAAACTTCACTTAACTTGGGAATTCCTTGAAAGAAAAGAAACCATCTGGGATATTCTCCCTTAGACACTTTTGCTGAAAAAGCTTATTCTGAGCAAAGATACAAATAATTACAGTCATCTACTTCCCTTGGACTTGCAGTTGGTTCAGCCTGTTTTCTTCTGTATCCTTCATATAAGTTTGAACCGCAGCCTAGCTCAATGCTTCAGCCTCCATCTGCGGGGAAGATTGCAGCTCCTCACTGTGCTTCAGTAAACAGTCTCTGACTGTTGATATAAAGTCTGGTGTTTTTCTTTGCTTTTCTGTTTCATTTTCCTTACATTTGGTGCTATGAATTACATTGGAGCTCTCGGTGTCTTTCCGGCTGTGAGCCCTCTTCTTCTCTTTCCCTCTCTTCCTGCCTAACTCCCCGCCAATGTTTCACTCTCTTGTGAGCACAGATGTCCACTGTAATTACTACAATGAACTAAACAGCCACCAGTTGTGACTGGAGACTTCCAGTCTTTCCAGCTTGGTACCTGGAATACCTTGATATTTTCTTCTTTACACTCTCTTCCCCCAGACTTTTGAACTCCAGATGAGAGGCCATTGCCATGTGATGACCTCCATCTACATCCTCATCAAATTATAGCCTTCAGGACAACGTACTCACTCTAGGTCTGTGGTGGAGGTGCCCTGTCTCAGACCTTGGAAACTGGAGTTTCTCGCTTTCCTGTCTGTGGATGATTGGAGACTCTGGGAGGCCCCCACATAACATTTCAATAGACACCCCAAAGATTACTAGTGTGAGAATGCTCCCTCCTTATCCTTGGGTTTCATTCCCCTCCCAAAGCCTCAGAGGCATCCTTAGTGTGGGGATGGGCCACTCCAATTAGTTGTTGTTGTTCAAAATGGGCTCTAAATGATCAATTCCAAAAGACACTCCATTGTCCTGTCTCACAATTCATTTAAAGGAACTCAGACTATTTCAGGTCCTGCCTACCAAATTACTCTGACTATTCAAATTTGGTCACAATATTCTCTAGATAGTGGACACCACTGAGCTGAGTTTAGTACTTTCAATTTCAACATTCTCATTGATCCTGATAACTTTCCTCAATGACATGGCAAATGGCCCAAGGTTCCCTCCTCCACTCCTGCTCCTCCTAAAAATCTATCACACACAGTTCTGTCATCTGGCCATGACTTGTGAGGGTCTCTTACATCTCATACCAAATATGAGCCATCCCACTAAATAAAGCGCAAGCCTTGCGTCCAAAAAATAAACTCCTGTCTTGACTGGGCCTTTTTAACTTCTTCTACATATGGATATCTATTTTTTTCTCTCCCTGATAAAATGTAAAATCACTATATAGCTTCTAAGGCTATTTTTTCTTTTCCCTTTTCCCCTTCTTTTCATTATAAGCCACCAAGGAAAAAACCAACAACAGAGATGGAACAATCACAATCACAGCACACAGAATTTAACCCTTAAATGATTAGAAAAATCAATGCCTGCCATGTGGCTATATAAAATAATCAAAAAATTCTGTAACCCCAGCCCCCTTCCATA
Organism: Dipus sagitta; assembly: GCA_036346955.1. Taxonomy (NCBI): domain Eukaryota; kingdom Metazoa; phylum Chordata; class Mammalia; order Rodentia; family Dipodidae; genus Dipus; species Dipus sagitta. The sequence continues at coordinate 84,920,380 of CM070771.1, read as the reverse complement.
TGGCTAATAGCCACAAAAGAAAAAAAAAATGTCAGCTTTAAATTAAAACCACTGGCTGTTGCCATGTTAAGTTTAAGTCCTCACCAATTTAAAACATAACTAAAATCTTAAAAAGGGATATGTCCATGTTTAGTGTTGTCATGTCTAATTGACTAACCACGTCATGTCATGTGTTCTATGCTTCATGTAGTCTGTCATTATGTGTGCCTAAATTCAAGGTCATTAATTGTTCCAATGGTTATAGTTATTAAATGTTCTTATGCTTATATATTTCAATATTGTTTTAAATTATTTAAACCCAGTTTATGATATAGTTCTCATGTTAAGTTTTAAAGTCTCCTGCTAAGGATGTTGCTCTACAGATTTATAATAATATCATGATTAACTTCATGATGCTGAACTACTTGCTTCTGTCAATTGATAATAACGTAAGTCAATTGGGTGGTTACTCTCAATTGTCCTTTAAAAATGATTAAAGTTTGGTTAAAGATACAATGAGATTGTTGAAGAGAAAGAGATTTTCAAAGAAGTTTAAATGGTCAATGCAAGTGCAAAAATGTGTGAGGCTAAGTTTAAAAAAGAAAGGATGGCCTTCAGGCAGAACTAAAAAAGACTGGACATCAGACAACCTAGATACTACTGATTACAGCTTCTCCCCATAGTCTCTGACGGTTTCCAGAAACTGTTAGCTGAAAGGCAGTCAGATCAGGTAAATGTTCTAAGTATTGGGGAAACTGAATCTTAAAGTAAGGGTTCATTTATTAGTGTTTAATTTCCCAAGATAAGGATCTCATATTAAATAAAGTTTCAAAAATAACTTCTATTTATTTAAACTAAAATGTTGATTATCCAACAGTGTTTTCTCTTTAAAAACATATTTGTCAAAGGTTATTAGAGCTCGTCTGTTTTAGTTCAACAGTGACCAAATTCTGCTCTTTTATGTATAATCAAATAATTAAATACTGTCTCATTTCTGTATCTCAAGTTCATTGCTCAAAAGAAATTAATTCAAGACATATTCTCTACCTCAGGTACAGCCCCATGCACAAACAATGTCATTCATCTAAAATAAATGATTTCAAACTCTAAGGCAATGTTTCCAACCTTTCCTGGGGAATTGCTTCCCACATAGGTATCTACACTAATCAAAGATGCTATCAAATACAAATGTCAAAACTTTATGCTGTCCTACTTGTCTTTTCCTGATCATTTCTGATTAAATTAATTGGTTTAGATTTGTTGATAGAAATAGTATTCTCAAAACTGATCACATATTTTGCCTATACTTATAACTATTAGATATTCAATGAATAAGATGCGCCCACCACCTAAAAACTGTTTCTCTGTATTTCTCTTTCCTTAATTGTATACATAGTTCACACTTAATTATCTATAATAAGCTGGTGAATTTATTTGTGCCATATATCACATTATGCTAAAATAAAATTTAAAAGTACCTGGCTCAATATTATGCCTTGTAATTTTTATGTTGATTATGTCTCATAATACTCATACTGACACTGTAGTTTTTGCACTGTTTCAAAACCATAGTTTGTATTACAGCTTATGACCTATACTAAAATTATCTTGTGTTTCTTCTTAACTCCATATAACACAGTTACAAATATGTCTCTACTAATTGATCAGTTTTTCAGGTTTTGGAATAAATTCTTCTGCATTCACACTGATGTAAAAATAAATTCATTCTCCACTCCATCTCCAATGTTGGTTCTGTAAGCTTTAGTTCCCCATATCAATATTAAGGTTAACAAGAACAAGATATTTTGAGTTTTGTCTCTTTATTTAAACACTATCTAAATGTGACATAAAATCAAAAGTACAGAGTTGATGTAAACAATGTTGTAGACCTCTACAGTTTCACCAATTGACCTCAGAGGGTCCTATAATAGTCCAACTCAATCTATCTTGGCCCTTTTTGGTTGTTCTTCAGGGCCTAAAAGTCAACAGGAAGAGAGATCTTCACCCAGTGTTTTAAACTTGAGGGTCTCTTTCACTCTTGCTCTCTGTCTCTCTTTCTCTCTGTCCCTCTCTCTCTCTCTCTCTCTCTCTCTCTCTCTCTCATTATATATATATATATATATATATATATATATATATATATATATATACAGAAATTAGCCTTAGAGGTTCTCAAAATATAGGCCAAATTTATTTTGCCCCTGATAACAATAAAAGAGTTGTAAAAAGTTCTTTATTTTAGATGGAGATAACCAAATTATATCCAAATATTAAGCTTATATGTTCTCCATATTAAAAAGCCTTTATTTTGTTGCAGGAGACACTTGTTTACAACAATAGGTTTCTTTTTTTTTCTTTTTTTCTTTATTATTTAGTTTTGTATTCAGCAAATACAGTCAGTTCGGTGCCATTATTGGGCTCATCCGTGACCTACCCCCTCCCCTTGGCCCCTCTTTGTTGAGGTATATGGGTCATGCATTGCAGAGTTAGCCCACAGTTATGGGTAAGCTAAATTCCTCTGCATATCATGACCCAAGATGTGGCTCTGACATTCTTTCCGCCCCCTCTTCCGCAAAATTTCCCTGAGCCATGTTGAGTTCATTTTTGGTCTGCTTCAGTGATGAGGTGTTGGGGGCCTCTGAGGCTCTGGCTCTCTGATTTGGTAGGAGTTGATTTTTTTCTGTGTTGATCTCCTTCCCCCTTCTGCTGGTATCCGGTTCATCAGAAAAACAGTACCCTTGCTAGTTTTGCCAATTTCCCTAGTTTCAGCCGGGGCCCTTTTGAGGTATGATAGGGTGACTCTCTCCTTAGGATCTACATCTATCTGAAAAAGAGAAGCAGATTCTCCAACGGAGAATAAGTTAGCACCAGGACAAAAGAGATAACCCTTACTTTTTTTATATAGAGAATTTAATAGGTGAAGGCCCTCTTGTAGCCCACGATTGATGGTAGCTTGATATTGGCAAGTGGGCTTATGTATGGATGTGGTTCTGGCTTGTTTCCCAGCTGCAGCTATGGGTCCTGTACCACTGAGGAGATCAGTTAGCCAAATTTAGAGCAGCTGGTTCCCCACCATGGCTGTGTGCCACTATTGCACTTGTGAGGACATCACAACAAGTTATTTGCTGCTAAGTAGGTTAGACCATTAGTTGCTTGGACAGATATTGGTCATTTTCCCCCAGTCGCCCATGTAGCACCTTCTGGCACTAGACTCACTGACTGTCTGGGGACTGACTCTCTTCCAACCTCCAGCCATGCCATTCCATTTTGCATGTCAACCACATAAGGTGTCTCCAGCTGTAGGGTCTTACCACTAACTTTTGGTGGGTCATCAAGTACTCTGACAGAAATCTGTCTGTCTTTTAGGAAACCTTGTAGGTCTCTCTGATCAAAAGCTCATTGTGGATGATAGCCCCATGCTGGTACTGGGAGTTACAGGTCAATGCCCACTAAGAAAATGAGGAGAAAGATAACTAATATACAAGAGTTAGAGAGAAGAGAGAGAGAGAGGGAGAGGGAGGGGGAGAAGGAGGGAGGGAAGTTGTAGAAGATTAAGGTTAGTCTTGATCCTACCCTCTCCAGTGTCTTGTGGTTCAGGTGTTCCCTGTAAGAGCCTGGTGAAGGATCAGCCATTTGGTCTGTCTTTTAGTAAGTAGAATTTTATGGTACCATTGCCTTTTGGGTCTATATTAGTGTTTCCCACCCCTTTGATGCCCTCCCCTCCCTCCCCTTCAATCCTAGTGTCTAGTCCACGAGATGCTTCCTGGATATGTAAGGCATCTTGGGTAGATTCAGCTTAGGTGCTGTAGATGAGTGAAACTATGTGGCAAATTTTGTTCTGTGATTAGTTAAGTTCCCTGAGAATGATCTGTTCCAGGTTCAACCATTTTTCCTCAAATTTCATTGTGTCATTTTTTCTCACTGCTGTATAGAATTCCATTGTGTAGATATACCACATCTTAATTATCCATTGTTCTAGTGATGGACATCTGGGTTGACTCCAGCTCTTAGCTATTACAAACTGAGCTGCTACAAACATGGTTGAGCAAATCTCTCTAGCCTGTGGTTTGAAGGTTTTAGGGCAGATGCCCAGTAAGGGGATAACTGGGTCTGTTGGTATTTTTCAGAAGTCTCCATATTGCTTTCCAAAGTGGTTGCACCATCCTACCATCCTACATTCCCACCAACAGTGGGTGAGTGTTACTACTTCTCTGCATCCTCACCAGCATTTATTTTCATTTGTTTTTGATGTTTGCTATCCTTATTGGGGTAAGGTGGAATCTCATAGTTGCTTAATTATTCTACTCATATGTTTTCCTCTTAGATAAGAATTCATTTGTTTGCTATAAACCTATTCTAACAGATAAAACTAGGATTAATTATATAAAATATATTCCATTTTATTACATAATCAATATAACAATGTAAAAGAAAATTTCATTGTTTATAAAATAAGCAACTGATAGTAACAAATTATCAAGAATAATCAAACTTTTAGCCTTTCAGCCTAACATACTTTCATTAGTTCTTCTAAACATCAGCTTTTTTTTTTTTTTTTTTTTTTTTTTTTTTTTGGTTTTCTGAGGTAGGGTCTCACTGTAGCTCATGCTGACCTGTAACTCACTATGTAGTCTCAGGGTGGTCACAAACTCATGGTGATCCTCTTACCTCTGCCTCTCAAGTCCAAAGCTCTGGGATTAAAGGCATGTGTCACCATACCCAGCTCAAAACTAAGACTTTTTGACCTTTGGACCGAGTAAGTAAAGATTATAGGACATCTGTATTAAAGACTTACAAAATTCTTTAAACTTAAATTTCAAAATTAGTTAACTTCTCAGTCTCTATCATATTTAATTTTAAAATAGTTTAAGATATTTCAATTATTGCTTCAACACAAATCTCTTATACTTCCTACCTTCCCTAAACCAAACATTTATATTTCTGAAAATTCTAATTAACTTCCCATCCAAGTTAACAATTCTTTCTTCCTTACCTATCACCTATATTATTATTATTATTATTATTATTATTATTAACCTTATATATAATATTCGTGTCACCTCTAAATGTCATGTCACATGCAAGAAAATTCATACATAAATAATAACCAGATCATAATGGCTAATAGATTTGACGTGATCTAGGAGTATCTTTCCTAATGGCTCTGATAAATATCACTCTCCTGAAGAGCTGCCTCCTTGGCTATTCATGAGACCCACATGAGATAATAGCTTACTATGTACACAAATTGCAAAGTGAAGTTTGACAAATGGAAAACCAAAAGCTGCTACTCCCAAAAACCACACCCGTGTCTAAAATTTCAAGGATTGACTACAATCATTGTGAAGAAGCAAATGTCAGTAGTTCAGAGCCAATAATATTTTGGGCTATATTATCCTTTTTAATGACAAATAATGTCATTTTTTCTACATGTGACCTTACATTTCCATGTGACCAGCCAATATATCTATTGCTATAAGTTGCGGAAGAGGGGGCGGAAAGAATGTCAGAGTCACATGTTGGGTCATGACATGCAGAGACATTTAGCTTACCCATATCTGTGGGCTAACTCCACAATGCATGACCCGTATACCTCAACAAGGAGGGGCCAAGGGGAAGGGGTAGGTCACGGATGAGCCTAATAATGGTACAAAACTGACTGTATTTGCTGAATACAGAACTGACTAATAAAGAAAAAAGAAAAAAAAATTTAATGTAAAAAATAAATAAATAAATAAAAGAAATCTTACAACACTACTCCCTTCAACATGTCTCTGACATGTAATTTATCCCCTTGATTATAATAATACTCACCCTCTCTTTTGGTCCTTATGTACTCAGACCTCTCACTGAATTACTCCAAGAAAGTGTAAATGACTTCACCTCACAGTGAGGCACTGAATTCTTCATGTCTACTGAATATCAGCCCCTGGGTATCCAGCCTCCATGTAACTGCATGGAACACACATGGAAAATCTACAGCCCCTTCAAGCAGGAAGTAGCCCAAGTCTGATATTGTCCTGGTTCCTTACTACACAGGCCAGCTCGGTGATGCCCTGCTCACTTCCCAATTTTCCCTAATAATTTTTATGTTTCCAGAGTCTGAACTGAATGGTTAATTACTTTCCTTGAAACCATAGGGAATTGAAGGGTTAATGACTGTCCATGAAACTAGGAGGCCTTGGGAACATCAGAGACATTCAGTCCCAGACAAGCCTGACATCTTCCCTGACAGATATACTCCCCTTATCTCAGAAGGCCATGAAGGAACAGAAACCATCTGGGATATCCTTCTTTAGACAATTTTGCTGAAGGGACTCAAATTATTACAGTTCCTTATCTACTCCCCTTGGACTCGCACCTGGTCAAGCCTGTTTTCCTCAAGATTCTTCTCATAAGCTTGAACCCCAGCCTCGCTCAATGCTTCAGCCTCCAGCCCATGGTAAAGTTTTAGCCCTCACTGTGCTTCAATAACAGTCTTTGTTGAGATAAAGTCTGGTGTTTTCCTTTGCTTTTCTCTTTCACTTTTCTTATAAGCATGAAGAAGTTATAAGTTGTATATTTATATTTATGCTTTAGTTTGAAATGTCCCTTTGGTAGTTTAAATGTAGGACATTGTTTTAGTTCTGAGCCTTAATATTTATTTTTTTATTATTACTAGATATGGAGATATTTTGTATGTAAACATCACATGTTAGTACCATCCTTTCCTTCTTCCCTGCACCTTTTCTGAAGAGGCCTTACTCATTGGGGATGCAGGTCAATCCCATGGGTATTGTGGGTCATGCATTATGGGGCAGCAGTCAGTTATGGGGGAGAAGCAATGTCTCTGTGCAAAATGTCCCAACTAGTGGCTCTAAAAATCTTTCTGTCTCCTCTTCCGCAAAATTTCCTGAACCATGTTGGGAGCAGTGATGGGCACTTAGGAGCATCTAGATATCTGGTTTGGTAGGTGTTAAGTATCCTCAGTATCTTTCTCCATCACCCTTGTGTTGATATCAGCTTAACTAAGAGAGCAGCATTCTTACTCATTTCCCCAGTTCTTCTGTGGTTTCAGCTGGGGCCAGGGTGGAGTATGCTGGGTTGTTTATCTCCTCAAGTTCAGTTCCCAACTGAAAAAGAGAAGCAGATTCTACAATGGAGAGTGAAGTCAGTGCCAAGTAAATGGGATAACCATTATTAATTTAGAGATAGTTATAAGGGTTTAGATACTTTTATAGTGTAAGGTTAGTGAGAGCTTGACAATGGAAAGCAGGGTCATTATCTGGGTATGATTCTGACTTGTTTCCTAGTTCCAGATATGGTTTCCTTTCCCCTGAGCAGATCTGTCAACCAATCCAAGAGCAGTTAGTTACCCACCATGGCTATGTGTCACTATTGCACTTGTATGAGCATCATGTCAGGTTGTTGGCTTCTGAGTCACTTATGATTTCAGTTGCTTAGACAGATGTTGGCCACTTTCCCCTGGTAGCTCATGTAGTGCCTTCTAGCACTAGATAGGCTAATTATCTGAGGACTGGCTCTCCTCTGGGTGCCAGTCGGGTCTCTCCACAGTTGGTGCCAATAGCAATTAGTGTCTTCAGCAGTAGGGTCTTATCATTAACCTCTTGTGGGTAATCATGTGCTCTGACAGAAGCCTATATTGTTTGTTTTGGGAGATCTACTAGGTCTCTCTGATCAACAGCTCCTTGTGGATATAGACCACATCTTAGTAAAGGGAATTACAGGCCAGCACCAAGGGAAAAGAAGAAAAGAAAAACCAAGAAAAGAAAGAGAAACAAGAGAAATTTGAGGTTAGGTTACATCTTACTTTTACCAGGTCCCTTCAATTCAGGTGCTCCCTCTAAGGTTTGCTTAAGGATTCCATTTTTAGTCTGATTCTCAGATTATGGGATTCTATGGCACCAGTTCAATTTGGGTTCAGATTTTGTGCCCTCTCTACCACATTGCTGGCCCTGATATGAAATTTCTCTGAATTCCTGGATCTGTATTGCAGTTGTAATTATAATTATATTGACTTAAACAAAAACAATATTAAAGTTTGTCATAGACAGCTTCATGTTCCTAGGATGAACCTGGCAAAGTTATAGGAGCAAGGGATTTATTGGAACTTACAGACGCAAGGAAGTTCCATAATGGCAGAATAAGTTGGCCCACTGTCACAGGTCCATTCTGAGAGAGAAAAGCCTCCATCCACCACCACCATAACCAAGCACACTCCAGGGAACCAAGGCAGAGCTTAATCATTCTGCCTATCTTTAGACTGGAATTCCGATCCACCCTCAGTAATACCTCTCCATCCAGGAGGCTGTAGATCTAAGAAGCTTTTTTTTTTTTTTTTTTAAAGGGAGAAAGACACACACAGAGAGTATTGGCACATCAAGGCCTCCAGACACTGCAATCAACTGGTGAAGCCTTTAGGAGGTAGGGCATTCCTAAAAGGGGATGGGAGAGGCCATTGAAGTTCATAGGTCCAGAACAATAGATGAGCAGATCTAGCTCACTCTTGCTGTTTCCTGCCAGCTGCTGTGGTAAGATGTGATATCTAGCCTCTGCTCAATCATCTTTTCCTTTCCATGATGAAACTTCCCCTCAAATTGTAAGCTGAAATTAACCCATTACTTCCTTCAGCTGCTTCTGGACAGGTGTTTTATCTTAGCAACATAGAGGTAACCACACAGAAAATTGGTATCAAGTGGGGCCATTGCTACAATAGTGTGTATAATTTTCTTTTATTCTTTGGAATGGGGGAGAAATATATAGGTATTTGAAACTTTGGACTAAGAGATTATTTGTAGTGCTGTAAGCAAAGCCTGATGGACCATTTTCAAGAGAGTTTTACCGAAATGCAGAAACAATGTTGAACAATGGAGCCTGGCTTATGTGAAGAAAAGAAGACTTTGTTGAAACTGGAGTAGCACCATTTTTTGTGATAACTGGGCTGCATTCTGCCTGTGTGCTGGTGAGAACTTAGGCAAGGCTCAAGTTTGAAGCAATGAACTGGTGTGTTTTATACTGAAAGTAGAAACATATGAAAGAACTAAGTTGGCACAGAAAGAAATGAATGTTTTGGGCTGTAGACTGCATCCCACCTAGACTATATTTGTTAAAATGATTACCAACATTAAAAGTGAGACAATTGTTCTATGTTGAGACAATGGGAAAGATGCCCTGAGGGAAAAACTTAATTCACTGCAATCTCAATCTAGTAAAAATACGCATTCTTTTAAAAGGAGGGAGCCTCAATGAAATATATTGAAGAAGTATCCTGCTCCCCAAGGTCAAACTCTCAGCACCCTCCCCACGCCCCACCCCCATCTCATCCACACTTCAGATTTAGAAATTCAGTGGTGAAGTCCCAGACACCAGGCACCAGACACCAGACACCAGACTTGGCACTACAAGAACTGCAGGATTTGATGTTCTCCTTGTAGGGTCTTATACTAGGCCAGCCTAACTTAGAACTCACTCTGCCATCCAAAGCTGGCTTCACACTCACTGTGATCCTCAAACTGTCTCCTGAGTGTTGGGAGTAAATACATGCACCACCACACTCAGCCACTTATTATTTTTTTTTTTTTTACTTTTTATTTACAGCTTCCATAAGTATAGACAATAAACCATAATAATTCTCTCCCACACACTAATACACTAATTCCCCCATCTCAAATCTACCTTCCATTGAATCCCTTCTTCTTTTCAATTAATCTCTCTTCTACACTGATGTCCTGCTAGTCTTTGACCTTTTACTGTCCAACTGGTCCTTGCTATAACTTCTTTGTGCACTGGGAAAGTGTACTCCATGCCATTAATGTTGGCAGTATTTAAATTGTGTTTTGATTTTATGGGCTCATAGTTAAGAGACTGTGTTAGATGATAGTTTGGACTTTGGTCTTTTGAACAGTGTTGGAATTGACAAATTGACTTTAAAGTTGGACTGATTATATTTTGCAACTTGAGATGGTCATGGGCCTATGGGAACCAGGGGTAGAATGTAATAATTTGAATGCAGAGTACTCTATAGCCTGGAGTGTTTGTGATTAAGTTTCCTGCTTAGTTCTTAGCTTCTGGAGCCTTTGGGAGTTTCGTCTAGCCTTACTAGACGAAATGTGTTTCTGAGGGAAGACTTTGAAGTTGGTAAGTCTAGCTCACTGGAAGTACAGTGTTAACGCAGTATTATTTCTTCCTGCCAGTTGCCGTGGCAAGTTGTGATATCCAGCCTCTGTTCTACCATCAGCTCCTTACCAGGATGAACATTATCCCATGACTCAAGGGTTTAAGTAACCCCTTTTCTCCAATTAGCTGCTCCTGGCCAGTTGTTTTATTCAAGAAAGTAAATATAACAACACTTGTTTATTTAATTCAACACTTACAAGGCATTATTTAGCATACTTAAGTTTGACATCATCTGAGAAATATTTGAGAACTATGATCATATTCTTCTACAACAACAATATTAGTATGAAATATTCTACTAAAATTTGTTGTATGGAAATTAAACAAATGAAGTAGCAAATATGTAAACCTGGAATAATCAAAGTAAAATAATTTTGTTGAAAAAATAAAGTAGAATATTTTAATGATAATTTTTTAGTTATATAAACTAGATATTATTTTTAAATTTGCACATGATACAGAAATTCAAGAAGGCTATTAAAAACGATTTAAAGGAGATTACTAAGAAAATTCAATTTTACAATGGTTGTAATGATATATTAATGAAAGACATTCAATTTCCTCCATCCAATTGAATCCAAAGTAGCAGCAGAATATTAGACTCAGGAGTTGTAGAAATATTTTATGATGGAATTATATTTTTAAATTGTGTTCCAAATTAAATCTTTGAAGGAAAAATCGATGTAACATTTGATTCTATAATTACTGACTTGGCCATAGCAACCTGCTTGCTGCAGAGAGTTACGACTGGAAGCTGATGCCCAGTTGTTGGTGACACATGGGGCGTAACACTGAGCAAATCTTACAATATTCATCCCAGCTTCTGTGTTCTTGGCAGTTTCTATACTTTTTTAAAGCATACCATGAGGAAATGCATATATATGTATGAGTGCTTATATAGAGAGTTTGTGCATGTATTCCATATTAGTTACACATAATTAAAAATGTGCAACTTCAAAACATTTCATATTATGGTTATTATTTTTAAACTTTTTATTTATTTATTTGAGAAAGAGACAGATATATAGAGAGAGATGGAGAGAGAATGGGCACACCTGGGTCTCTATCCACTGGAAACAAACTCCAGAAATATGTGCCAGTTTATGCATATGGCTTATGTGGGCCTGGGGAATTGAACCTGGGTCCTTTGGTTTCACAGGCAAGTGACTTAACCAGTGAGCCATATTCCCTATCCTATTTTATTATTTTGGGGATGTACATGTGTACGTTTATATTTGCATTTGTGTGTCAGTGAGGGCCCACACATCATGGTACATGTGTGAAGGCTAGAAAAGAACTTTCAGACAGTGTTTCTCTAGATTTCACTCTGGTGTTATTCTTTGGTATACTCCACCTTGAGCTGCCAGGAAATGTTCTGTACCTACTACCATCTCACTATCAGATTTCTGAATTCTGAGATAGCAGAAGTCCATCAAAGATTCTGGCTCTTTTATATAAAATTGGACTCTGGTACTCAGGTGTATGTGGTGAACATTTTATTCACTGAACTATCTCCCCAGCCCATGTAGTCATGTGCATATAATATTTCAATACAATAATTTATACATGCTTAAGTTTAAGTTATCAAAAATGATAAATACACATATCCAGGTTTTTTTAATTTTTAATTTTATTATTTTTTTCTTTATTAATTAGTTTTGTATTCAGCAAATACAGTCAGTTTGGTACCATTATTAGGCTCATCCATGATGTACCCGCTACCCTTGGCCCCTCCTTGTTGAGGTATACGGGTCATGCATTGTGGAGTTAGCCCACAGTTATGGGTAAGATAAATTCCTCTGCATATCATGACCCAAGATGTGGCTCTGACATTCTTTCCGCCCCCTCTTCTGCAAAATTTCCCTGAGCCATGTTGGGTTCATTTTTGGTCTGCTTCAGTGATGAGGTGTAGGGAGCCTCTGAGGCTCTGGATCTCTGATTTGGTAGGAGTTGATTTTTCTCTGTGTTGATCTCCTTCCCCCTTGTGCTGGCACATGGTTCTGACTTGTTTCCCAGCTGCACCTATGGGTCCTGTACCACTGAAGAGATCAGTTAGCCAAATTTAGAGCAGTTGGTTCCCCACCATGGCTGTGTGCCACTATTGCACTTGTGTGGGCATCACAACAAGTTATTTGCTGCTAAGTAGGTTCGACCATGAATTGCTTGGACAGATATTGGTCATTTTCCCCCAGTCGCCCATGTAGCACCTTCCGGCACTAGACACATTGACTGTCTGGGGACTGACTCTCTTCCAACCTCCAGCCATGCCATTCCATTTTGCATGTCAACCACATAAGGTGTCTTCAGCTGTAGGGTCTTACCACTAACCTTTGGTGGGTCATCAAGTACTTTGACAGAAATCCGTCTGTCTTTTAGGAAACCTTGTAGGTCTCTCTGATCAAAAGCTCATTGTGGATGATAGCCCCATGCTGGTACTGGGAGTTACAGGTCAGTGCCCACTAAGAAAATGAGGAAAAAGATAACTAATATACAAGAGTTAGAGAGAAGAGAGAGAGAGAGGGAGCGGGAGAAGGAGGGAGGGAAGTTGTAGAAGATTAAGGTTAGTCTTGATCCTACCCTCTCCAGTGTCTTGTGGTTCAGGTGTTCCCTGTAAGAGCCTGGTGAAGGATCAGTCATTTGGTCTGTCTTTTAGTAAGTAGAACTTTATGGTACCATTGCCGTTTGGTTCTATATTTGTGTTTCCCACCCCTTTGATGCCCTCCCCTCCCTCCCCTTCCATCCCACTGTCTAGTCCATGAGATGATTGCTGGGTATGTAAGGTATCTTGGGTAGATTCAGGTTAGGTGCTGTAGATGAGTGAGACTATGTGATTTTTTTTTTTTTTTTCTGTGATTGGGTAACTTGACTGAGAATGATCTGTTCCAGGTTCAACCATTTTTTCTCAAATTTCATTGTGTCATTTTTTTCTTACTGCTGTATAGAATTCCATTGTGTTGACATACCACATCTTAGTTATCCATTCTTCTAGTGATGGACATCTGGGTTGATTCCAGCTCTTAACTATCACAAATTGAGCCACTACAAACATGGTTGAGCAAATCTCTCTAGCCTGTGGTTTGAAGGTTTTAGGGTAGATGCCCAGTAAGGGAATAATTGGGTCTGTTGGTATCTCTATAGTCAGCTTTTTCAGAAGTCTCCATATTGCTTTCCAAAGTGGTTGTACCATCCTACATTCCCACCAACAGTGGATGAGTGTTCCTCCTTCTCCACGTCTTTGCCAGCATTAATTTTCATTTGATTTTTTGATGTTTGCTATCCAGACAAGAGCAAACTTTATAGCCCTAAGGCTCCTGAGGTCCCCTGCCATAGGCTTTTGATTAGGTTTTCAGTCCCATGCATGTATTCCCTCCTGTAGGGTGGGCCTTAAGTCCAATTAGAGAGCAGTTGGTTTTCCCCAGGGCAGACATGCCACTATTGCACTCATTCAGTCATTTGGCCTGTCTGGCCAAACTTGAGGCTTCCAGTGTCCACTGTTTTCACTGCTATCGACTTCTATCTCCCATAAGGCTGCATACAGTGCAGCTTTTCTAGCTTTCAGTTGACTGGGCTGCAGGGTGAAGATTTTCTGCTCATCACCAGCTTGATTTCTCAGTGACTTTGCTGCTCAGGCATGTGATGTCTTATCAATAGGGTTTGACCATCTCTTTCTCATAGGAAACCAAGGGCCTTGGCAATGGCCAATAATGTTTTGGAGGCAACATGGCTCTTGATAAAATTTAGCTGAGAATTTAAGAAACTTAATCTGGATATTGCCTCCATGCTGGCATAATTTGAGATTATTTTTCCTGACATAGGATCTCATTTTAACCCAGGTTGATCTGGAAATTATTCTGTAGTCCCAGGCTGTTCTTGAACTCATAACTATCTTCCTATCTCTACTTACTAGTTGTTTGGATTAAAGGGGAGAACCACCACACCTAACTCAGGTTTGAGTTTTAACACTGCTATGAATTCTCATTTATGTAATGAATGACTTTTTTTTTTTACATTCTTTACCAGGTTCTTTCTAAAACACATATGTTTAATATAAACACTTAGAATAGCAACTGCATTTGCATCCCAATTACTTCCTCACATTCTGTTGTTTTTCTATTTTTTTTTTAAAGTTACTATCTTTAGAAAATGGGAATAAGAACACCTAGTGTTTTGTGTGGTCTACAATACCAATCATGTTTTCTCTCCCCCAATCCTCAGGAGATCTGAGAAATCCTGACTGGAAAAAAGCACACATGTAAAAAAATGGATGGATTAGAAGATTATAAACATTAATTTTTTGTAAAAAGAAATTAAATAATAACCAGTTAAATCCATATCCCCATGCTTCCTACCCCAGCCAAGAAGCCCTTCACATGTTTACATCAGAAATAAGGACACAATAGGAAAGACTACATTGAGATGATAATTCAAATGCACTGAGAGAAGCATTCTCAGGGCTCCTGCAGGTGGGACAAAATGTGATGTGCTCAAGGTACTGTCAGGTACCCTGAGGCTGCTGTGATGTTGAAGGATAACTGGGCAAATGAAAATCAAGGCATATTGAAGGTTGCATGTTGTTTAGTGAGTGTACTTATGTGACTGAAATTTCATGGACTGCCTTTAATGACAGCAAGATGCAAGGTAAGTTTTCACTGAGGAGAAACAGGCTCATATTGTTTTCTATCAAGGCCCCCCCTAACTCTTCACAACCCACTTATACCTTCCCACCTTTGCCCTATGCAAAATCAAGTTTGCGCATATATGATATGCAGTCTCTTACTCTGTAGCTTACTGGCCAGTGTAGGTACTCTTAAATAGCCTTGATTCATTTCCATCCTAGGTAGAATTTCATCATTGACCTAAAACATAAGGCATATAGACAGTGGCCATTTCCCAATCCTTCCAAATTGGATCTCTCTGCTAGTTTTGTAATAAAAGCCTAAAAGCCAATACATGTTCAGCCTATGACTCATTATATGCAATGCAGCAATTGCACTTTTTGAGTACTGATCATACTTAAAACTGTTTATTCCCACTTTTTCACTGAATGAAAAGGGTCAAAGTACTTGGATTTCCTAATTGGGGGAAAAAAAAAAATCTATCTTCCCAAATGGAGGCTTTTCATAGCAGCTTTATCCAGGAAGAGATTTTTGTCTGTCACAAACACTTGAAAACAAGGGAATATTCTAGAAGTAAAGAACCTTATATGGTAGTGTTGCTTTCTCATGTCACCATAATTCATAACTATCTATTATTTCATAGCTTATATTGAAGAGTTAACTCATGCTTATTCAGTTCCCTTAAAAATACTTTTTAAAATTTATTTTTATTTATTTGACAGAGAAGGAGGGAGGGAGAAAGAGAGGGAGAGAATGAGCATGCCAGGGCCTCTAGCCACTGCAAACAAACTCCAAATGCACGTGACACCTTGTGCATCTGGCTATGAGCCTACTGTGCAAAGCTGCAATGTGGGGGGTATGAGGGCTCAGGTGTGACCCCCAGATTTTATAAGCAACCATAGTATAATTAATTGAAGTTTTACATTATTTGAATTTCATTTAATTTTGTGAATCAAACTATAAGGGTAAAAGATTTCCTAGGATAATATTCTTCTCAAGTAAAAACTAAACTTTGGTGGAATATATTTTAAACATTAAGTATAAAATAGTACAGTATCCAGTACAAATAGCAACATGTGGACTACATTGCATTAATAAAGTTAAAATCTAGTTTGCTATGTTGTGGCTTAATGTTCATGAAATTATTTACCATGTTGTATTTAGACATTTGATGGTTTTATTTATATTTTACAGTGTAACAAAAAATGACCAGACTCATTGCTTTAGAGCAATTTATTTGGCTTCCAGTGTTCTAGGATGACAACTCACATTAGTTCAGAAAGACTTACTCCTACTTTACCCACTCATTCATATATCTGCCAGTAGCTGTCAATCACTTGGGTGGAGCACTGGAGATTCCAGAGAAGCTTCAATAGCTCTGTAGATTCACCTTGACTCCTTGTGTAGTTGTGCTTATGATGCATGTTTCCCAAGAACAGTAAACTAACCTACCATAAAGCATGAACATTTTCAAAATTTTGCTCCTGCAATAGTTGGTTATCGTCCCAGGGGCAAAGCAAGGTGCACAATTTTAATGAAGCCTCTGGGAACATTGTTCCTGAAGTCATGAGACACAGAAGCAAACATCTTTTGTAACCATTTTTACTATTAAGCAAAGTCTGTTCTCTGGCCCCATATTAACTGTTTCCATCTAGATCAAACTGCAAGGTAGTATATTTTCTATAATATTCTTCTCAGGTAAAAACTAAATGTTGGTGGAAGAAAGTAGTTTCAGATAGTACAGTTGTGTATCACTTACCTAGCACATGGGAAAAATAAACTTCTTTAGTCTTATACTAGGGCCTCAGAAAATGCCCTAAAATCCTGATACTGATCTTGAAGTCCAGAGATACAGCTACTTTTGGCCCAGAGACATGAAATAAAGGAAGTTAACTTCTTCACTAAATAATATACAGTGTTTAATGTGGACATGGGGTTTAAGTACCATTTCCTATATGATTAACATTGTTCCCCATGAGCATTATGAAATCCAGAAGGGTACACATTATATATAAGAAATCTTCTGTAAGATGACAAATTCATTAAGATTTCATTTTTGTCCCAGGCAGTGGGCTTTGCTTTTATAATGTTCTCCTTTAGCAATAAGAACTTGTCCCTGATACAGACTCTAAGTTGTGTCTAATCTATACTACTAAGAGTTGGACAAATAGTCTTTCCTTGAAAAGGCATCTAGGAAATAATCCTCCACATATACTACATTCCCTAAATCCACTAGAAAACACATTTTACTGTGTCAGCTTTGCCCGTATTACAGAGGAAATCACAGCCACGTGGGGTGTCATCCAAAAGACTGAATTTGAGGTATTTTTGCAATCACCTAAAAATGTTGTATTTCTAGTGTTATAGTAACATATAGCAACAGCTTAAGTAATATATGTATGTATATATATATATATATATATATATATATGAATATGTAGAAAATTAACTTATCCATTCCTAAAATCAAGTAACAAATTCTAGATACAAGAATTCTAGCAAACACAAAATGGAAAAATAAACTATTAAAAACCCAAAGACATAAACTATGTATAATGAATTTTTTGGGGAAAAGCCATAAAATATACTTTCATAGAGAATTTGGAGAACTTAGGAGAATGTGTCTCAGTAACCTGCTTTAGATATTCAAATATTTTGGATTTTAAATTACATTTTTATTCTTATATTAAGAGCCTTTGTGACTACTTTTTGATTTCTTTCTTTATTTATTTATTGGCCAGCATAGAAAGACAGAGACACACACAGGGAGAAGATGAGCACACTAGGGCCTCTTACCACCATGCATGAGCCACTTTATGCATCTGGCTTGATGTCGGTACTGGAGATTTAAACCCAGATGGTTAAGCTTTGCAATCACACCTTTAAATGCTGATCCATCTCTCCAGTCATTAAGACCATTTAGAATTGAATATAATAATGTCTGGGAATTTGGCTAAAGTAACTGATACACAGGCATGAGGACCTGAGAGTGTGGATCCCCAGCACTCACATAAAGGCTGGGTGTGGTTGTAATCACCTGTAATCCTAGGACTGGAGAAGTAGAAATAGGAGTATACATCAGGCTTCAACTTAGTCTGAATTGTGAGTTCTGTGTTCAGTGAGAGACCCTTAACCAAAAAAAAAAAAAAAAAAGAAGAATGACAACAGTTGTTGTCTGATATCCTCAATACACACACACACACACACACACACACACACACACACCTGTATTCATATGTGAGCTTCAGCACATAAACAAGCATGCATACATACATGCACACATGCCACATACACATAAAGATGAAAAAATAATTGAATACACCTGAATGTCACTTTCTCAATTGGGATCATCTCTTTTCATTTGCCTTCTAATTACTATTTTTCTTACAAGCAGCAGGAGAATGTCTAACTTTTTGAAAGAAGGTTGAAAGAAAGAAGAGTCTTACTCTCTTTTCTGTTCATGGAACTCTTTGAAAGATATATTCATGACTTGGCAAAGGCAGAGGCCAGGCAGCCGGGTGTAGCTGATTGTCTTGTCTTAGCAAATGAAGAGAGCCCAAGGCGTTCAGAACTTTCAACGGTTAATGATGGTTTTCCCATAAGGCAGTTATATAAACTGGCATTTTGGCACAGGCAGCGCATCTTCTTATTCTTTCACTGATTGCCTCTGAAATTTCATTAAAAGCACAAAGTAACATTAGTTACTCTGCTGGATTTAACGTGCCACTGTTTTATGTGGAATTAATACATGGTCTGAATCGACATGACATATTTTTATTAGTCTGAAAATCATAAAATTATAAACTCTAAGTTTTAGTCATGGAATCTTATAAAATGGATTCTTTTGTGTCCTGAAAGTAACAGATGCTTATTTGGAATTTTATTTGTGAAAGTGTCCCAAAAATAATATAAATAAGAAGTCAACATTTATTAGAGATAGTGATTTTAAGTTGTTCACCTCACCATAATACAGTAAATGCAAGTATTTCAGAATTGTGGTATGTGAGTTTCTGACAGAAAATAACATATCTGCATGAGCAATGCTTGAAAGAGTATGATATAGGAATGTGTCTTAATGGGAGAAACATGGCTTCTGGTTAAAATTATAATGTAAGTATAATTGATATATTGGTCATGTTTTATGGGCAATAGCTAACACATAGAAGAGAGTAAGTAGATCATTTCTTTTATCCTTGATGACTGAATTTTCTAAAAGTTTCTTTCCAGGTGATATTATATCTGCCAATCTATTTCTACTATCAAAGGAAACAATAATATTTGGACAGTTGCAAGGTGAAGACATTCATGAGCTCTAAATAACAAATGGGAGTAGATGGACCAATGAAGATTACTAAATTTCAACATTTTTTCTCTCACTAGTCAACAGAATCTGTAGACATAAAATCAAACTGCTTTGATTTATTCAAGCATTTGTACACATTCCATTTATCCTCACCTTCATCTTCTCTCTCTCCTCTAGTGACCCATTTTTTGAAACAACTGTAATTCAAAGTGGATCATTTCCATCAGAATATTATTATTTTCAGTTTAACTACAATGTATTTTCTTCACAGATACTATATGCTACTGTTTTCCTTCCTAATTCTCTCTCTCTCTCTTTCTCTCTGTCTCACTCTCTTTCACACACACACACACACACACACACAGAGAGAGAGAGAGAGAGAGAGAGAGAGAGACAGAGACAGAGACAGAGACAGAGAGACTAAGTTTAAAGGGAATTACCTATTTTTCTTGTTTCTATTTGCATTTTGCTATTTAAATATTGAAATCAATTTAAAACATGTTTCTAGTTCAAATTTCACATGAACAGCTAATGTAGGTTCTATATCCATTAAAAAAGTGTCATTCCTCCTCTTCATCTTGGCTTGCAGGCTGAAATTTATGCATTTTCTACTGGTGGACATTTCTCTCGCTCTCTCCCTCTCTCTCTCTCTCTCATTTTCTTTTCAAGGTAGGGTTTCATTCTATCCCAGGCTGACCTGGAATTCACTAAGTACTCTCAGGGTGGCCTCAAAGTCATGGTGATATTACTACCTCTGCCTCCCAAGTGCTGGGATTAAAGGTGTGTGCCACCATGCCTGGCAACATATTCTCTTTGAAGTGTCTTATTTTCTTTATTCTATAATACAGATTTTTTTGTGTTTTTTATTGTTAGATATGGACATATTTTGCATGTGAACATCACATGTTGGTAGCATCCTTTCCCTCCTCCCTTGCCCCTTTTCTGAAGAGGCCTTCCTCATTGGGGAATAAAAGTCAACCCCACAGGTGTTGTGGGTCATGCATTATGGGGCAGCAGTCAGTTCACTGTAAAATTTTAGTAGTCATTTCATTTTCCCCTTTATCAGATCTGCTTCATATACCTACCTACAGAACAAAGAAATTGTTTCTTCTTATGAATAATACCCAATTACACTCTACTATTAAACATATGAGAAAAGATTATCATGTTTCTTTTTGACACATAGTCAATAAGTTTTTGAGCAACTATCTTTATTGAGTGGTAAGGAGAAGCCTGAGCTGCCTCACAGTAAGATTCTGACGTGACTAATTAGGACAAAAACTTAAATTGAAAAATCACCATCTAGTTACTGCTCCTTTACTGCAACAGTGGAAATAAGAGAGAAATAAAAATTGAGAGGCATAGGTGTTCCACTTTTCCCCATGGCTTGAGTTTTGAAGAAAAGTAGTTTATTTTAGCTATGCATCTGAATGTGAAAATTGGGGGTAACATGATGACAGCCTTCCTTTTCAGAGAACCCCAAGGCATAAAACCATCTCATGATAAGATACAGGGAGTGTATATTTTGTGCTCATGTTCTTTCTTCATCTTTCTATAAAGCTATCAGGATTCAATCATGCTCTAATGGTCTTTTCATACCTCATCACCTCCCTAAGGTCCCACCTCCAAACACCACAGTCATATTGTATTCACCTTCTTACTACCATACAATAGGGATTGCATTTCAATGCACAAAGTCTGAAAGACATTCATACCATATTGTAACCATAGTGCATGTGATGCTATGTTAGACACATGACACACAGCACAGGCTGAGTGATTCTCTAACTGCTGAGGAATCTTGAAACAAGGTTTCCACTATTTTATGGAGCTCAGATCTTGAAGGGCTTGTAGACAGGAAGAGGAAGGGATGCTAGCAGTAGATATAAACTAAGGTAGAGTAGACATTTACTCAAGCCTTCAGCCAGGAAGCCTGCCAGCAAGCTCCTCTGAATGGAGGTTTCTTTGAGAAAATAGAAAAGAGAGGCATGTGCACTCAGCTGGTTAGGGAAAAAAGACTTGCAGTGAAATAGCTGACACTCTGCACTTCCTTCCATGAGATGACAATGCTTCAGCTGCCCATGAAGTCAGGCACCCAAGGAGAACAGTTTTCACTGTGAGAGGTGCCAGGAAAATTCCTGAAATTGCATATGATCAGTTCTAAATAATCTTACACATTGGAACTTGTCCTGGAAGCACATTCTTCCACAAGATGTCTATGTATCTACAACTGGAAAGCACTATGCAAATTTGTCATTCATACTGACAAAATGGATGCATAAGTATAATATCAACATATACTTATATGAGAAAAAATAATGATTCTGTATAATATTTAAAAAAAATGAAAATATTATGCTACTTCAACTTTGCCATAGCGTCCAGGTCCAGAGAAATACTGGAAAGATTTTTAAGGATATCCAGGAAAGATACTGTTATAACAGAATATTGTAGAATTGTTTGAGAAATACTAATAATTATACTGAATAAAATGAAGAAGACTTTTTTCTTCATTGGGGATAAGGTGTATCAGAAGGTGAAAATATGATTTGATATCCAAATGTCCTGGGAAATTTGAAGTGACTCCATGGACAGGTTGCACATTATAATTGTGTATGAACATGTTAATATTTTGTATATGCATAATAGAATTTGGTTTTGATAGATGTAATCTTCACTGTACTATGGGTGTCCAAATCTAGTAGCAAATCCTATTTGGACTTTTCATACAGCAGCAGATGCACTATTTACATAAGTAGGATATGATATGTGGGCTTGTAATTTTGAGCCTCTAGATTTATGACACCAAATAAAATTTTATGCAAATGAAAGAAATTTAATTATATGGATATTATTATAACAAAGAGTTAATTAATTTCCACTGAACTTTTTCTTAGAGCTTTTGCTGTAGTTTTGGAAATATGAATTGATTCTTTCATTTATGGATGTACAAGTCTATGTATAAAAACTTTAAAATAAATGCTTAGAAATTTTATCATTTAGAACCCTTTAAGAATCCATTATACTGTGTATTTTAATTAGATAGAGAGATGTGTTTATTTTAAAGAATCTATTAATTTTCAATATTACTCAATTTGAAATGCATCTTTGTGTTCTTTTAACTAGTGGATTCATACTGGTTACAGTAAAGAAGCTTATGTATGAACACCATAATTACATATTAAAATATATAATGTAATTAATTCAAATAATTACATACATAACAATTTAGTGATGTTACTTTATTTTTTTTTTTTTTTGGTTTTTTCGAGGTAGGGTCTCACTCTAGCCCAGGCTGACCTGGAATTCACTATGGAGTCTCAGGGTGGCCTCGAACTCACGGTGATCCTCCTACCTCTGCCTCCCGAGTGCTGGGATTAAAGGCGTGCGCCACCACGCCCGGCAAGATGTTACTTTATTTCTTTGGAATGAAATATATTCAGAAGACAAAGTTTGAAATACATGTTTCTTATTTAAAATATGATATTGGCCCATTTATCTTATGAATCCTCATGTCACTTAATTATCAAATATCGATTAGAGACATACAGCACAATGTAATGAACATGGATTCAAATCTGTGTTTTGCACTTATATGACTGAACAGAAACAAGTTACTTATTTTCCCAGTGACTTTTAAATGAATGGTTAAGGGATCCCATAAAATTTTTGACATAGTTATATTCTAATATACATGTACATAGTAAATGTACTCATATGTATATTATGTAAAACTAAATAATATATTTGCATATATATCTATGCAGAACACATACACATACAATCATCTTTTTCTGCTCATAATAGGTCATGTCATAACAAAACCATTCCATTTGAAAATACCATTAAGTTGAAATAAATAAGTTATTACAATTAGCCTACTAAACATCCCTAGGTAATACTCTGTAGATTTTAAAGTGTTTACCACTTAATAACATGAATGATATGTGACAGTGTTAGGCACAGATTGGTTGAAGATTTTTTATACTATAAAAGGGATTTGGTAATTGTTCTGTAATACAATGGCTATATTAATGAAATGTTAAACATTATCTCTAAAAATATCCTTCTAGCAGCCAACCCAATAATGGGTTATCAACTAAAAATACTTTCTCGTTATGATTGCAATTTGTACTGGAGAGGCAATGGAGCTCTGAACACCATGTATTATGTCAACAAGTAAAGGTAAAAATATAGGTTGTTTTAAATTTGTATTTAAAACTTTTGTCCAAATTTAATTATTTACAAACTCTTTTATTACATTAATATTTCAAACAAATGTATTCAAAACATGTTATAATTATTTTAACTTTAAAAGAAGAAATAATCAAATAGAGACCAATGGATCTATGTACTCTATTCTCTATTTATTCTGAAGTATAAATACAGCCTCAGGTTTTATTAAGTACATGAATTTTCAGTAATTTCTGAGCAGTATAAGCACTTTTAAGGAAAAAGAAACAGCAAATTTGTTTTTAAAGATATAAATTATAGAGGTGTTTTTCTTTATAAGCATAGAGCACAGTTAAAAATAGATGATAAATGGATGCAGTTATTGCAATTTAACTGACATTTGAACAGTGAGCCCTTTGAATATCTGCTCAATATCTCTAATGTCCACTCAATAATCCTTAGTAACCACATCTTTATGAACCTTGTGACTACTTAAAATATTTTCTCTTTCCATCATGTATATCAGTACAAATTTGAGAATGTGATTCTGAAGAGGAAGCCAATGCACTAGAGGAGTCTTCAGGGTTTTGGATTCTATTACTAAAACATGTGGTTTAGCCGGGAGTGGTGGTGCACGCCTTTAATCCTCGGGAGGCAGAGGTAGGAGGATTTCCATGAGTTTGAGGCCACCCTGAGACTTCATAGTGAATTCCAGGTCAGCCTGGGCTAGAGTGAGACCCTACTTCGAAAAACCAAATAAAATAAAATAAAATAACAACATGTGGTTGAGACCCCCATGATATATAACATAGAACTAATTAACCCAAGATTAAATTTTCATTTATCTAGTAATTTGGTGTGAAATATTTTAAATACCCATAAGAGAGAGAATAATAAAGTGAGTAACCATAAGTCAAATATTTATAATATGTAAATTTATAGACACATATATATGCTGCAGTTACCTTATCATTGTTGGGACAAACACCTGTCTAGAAGCAGCTTTTAGGCTGAAAGAATTTATTTCAGGCTTTCAGATACCAGCAGAAACTTTATCACGGTAGAAGAAGCTGGCTCACTTCATCATACATCCATAGCAAAGAGTAAAAAGCCAACACCAGCAAGCACAAGCCAGAGCTCAAGCTGCTCTCAACACAGCTAACAGGACTCTATTCAAGATCCACTTCCAGTGACACACCTCTTCCAGCAGAGCTGTATGCCTACTGAACACCTGAGTAAGAAGCTTAATCTTAATCAATACCTCAGACTATGAGGGGATATGCATTTACATTTAAATCATCACAATATCCATCATTTATTAAGGTCTATTTTAGTGTGATTTTACAGGTTATTTTAGAAATATTCTGTGACTTGACTTATTAAATCTATACAGTTAGCCTACCAAATATCCTGTCTGATTCTATATTAATTATATTATTTAAGTATGAAAATTAATGCTTTACATTATTATTAATAACATTTATGTCTGATTTAAGTCTTTGTTTTTTATTTGGTCATTGCTAAAATAGTGTCATGAATATTAGGGAAGTGATCAACGATTTTCTGATTGGATTTGAGTCTTCTTTCTATGAGGGAATCTATGTCTGTTACTGTAAGTTTGTCCAGTATCTATAGTTAGGGAACTAGGCCCCAGTGACAATCCTATTACTGTAAATATATTAATAGAAGAACATATCAAAATACTTTGTACATTTCTATGTTTGTTCCCATATATTGGTATTGCTCACAGTCTTCAATACCAAAGGTTTCTTTACACAAAGAGTAGAGGTGAATGCAGAGCTGCATAGGTTGGGAATTTAGGAAGAATAGGCGACAAGTTTGCACTCAGTCCAAAACATAACATCTAATCCAGAATCTCCATGGCTGAAGGAAACTTGTGGAACAGGTCAGAAAGAGTGTAAGAGGAGGAGGATAGTAAGTGATGCTGCAGAATGCCATCTTCCAGATATGACAAGTCTGCTCTACTCATTGAGTAATAGTACAAATGGTTTTCTAAATAAGATTGAACTTGTCAATATTTCATCATAGTTGAAAGTAAAATCTATGAGACCCCACACATCCTAGATAAAATAGAGGAAACCTATGATTTCTGGGATAGGGGAAGCATGTCCTCTAGTGGTATAGCCACTGGAGGATTTTCCATTCTCTAATAAATAGCCTCTCAGCCATGATTACATATGTGACCTTAATTTAAGTTAGTGAGTGAAAAAGGAAAACGTAGACAAGGCATAGAGATCATATGAAGCTCTAAGGGGAAGAAGAAGGGTTTTAGTGGGAAGGGAAAGGGGAAGAGATAAGGGAGATGGAGGGCATAGGATCAAAATGCATTGGATATATGTGGGAATATCAAAAGTCTTTGCCCTATGTAAGTTTATAGAAAACATTCTTTTAATAGATTTGCAGACTTAATTTTCATATTATGATATGTAATTCATCAAAGATAATGTTTATGTATGTTAGATTCTCAATTATATAACAGAGTTTTAAACAGAGCATCATTTATTATGAACAGCTGCTCTTGAATGGCATTATGTTGTCTATTTATGAGACTTTCTTTTTTTGTTACTTTTATTTATTTGAAAGTGACAGATAGAGATAGAAAGAGGCAGAGAGAGAGAGAGAGAAAGAGAGAGAGAATATGGGCACGCCAGGGCCTCCAGCCACTGCAAACGAACTCCAGACATGTGCGCCCCCTTGTGCATCTGGCTAACGTGGGTTCTGGGGAACTGAGCCTCAAACTTATGTCCTTAGGCTTCACAGGCAAATGCTTAACCACTAAGCCATCTCTCCAGACCCTATTTATGAGACTTTCTACTCTGTTGAGACCCTCCACTCTTCTCCCTGTATCATATTTTCTTTACTTAACAGTTATGTATTTATTTGAGAAAGAAAAAGAAGTAGAGTGAGTGAGAATGGCACATTAGGGCCTCTCTGCTTCTGTACACAATCTTCAAATGTATGTACCACTTTGTGCATCTGGCGTTAAGTTGGTACAGGGGAATTGAACCTAGGACATCAGTGTTTTCCAGCAAGAATCTTCAACTACTGAGCCATCTTCCAAGCCCATATTTTCTTGATTTCTACAGGATTTTAGTTTCTCTTATCTTAAACATTATGCCATAGTTTTGTTTCCTTTGAAGATATTTTTGCTTTTATTTGCCATTTTCATTTTCACATTAACTAGTTTCTAGAAACCAAGAGACAGGGACAAGAGAAGGAACAGATAGAATAGTTGATGTCATAAACCAGAAGGCACTAACAAAATTTAAATCTTTAATGTAAAAGATTAGAAGCCAAGAACATGGCATATATCTCCAATTTTTTGTTGTTAGCATATCAAAAATGTTTTATCATGAGATGGAGCTTTACTTGTGGATCCACACCCATAAAAATGGAA
Organism: Dipus sagitta; assembly: GCA_036346955.1. Lineage (NCBI taxonomy): Eukaryota > Metazoa > Chordata > Mammalia > Rodentia > Dipodidae > Dipus > Dipus sagitta. The sequence continues at coordinate 84,893,715 of CM070771.1, read as the reverse complement.
CAATGGCTTCATATAGTGGATTTGGAGGGTCTAGTCTCTAACCTAACAAACTGCATTTAGTTTCTTGCTTGTTTCTTCTCTTTCATTTTGAGTCTTCCAGAATCTTTTTCCATTACAAATACCCTGGATCCTGGTAATAATTCTTACTGTTGAACATCTTTAAACAAATGACTCAAACTCTCCAGTCCTTATGAAACAGGATTTTTTTCTCTAACAAATTCCTATAAGCCAGGCCTGGAAATATTGGCTTGTGGTAATGACCAAATAGATCATGACAGATTGCCTGCACTACTACCATGAAAACCTAAGGTCCTTGCCTATTTCCCTTTCCTGTACAGCACTGAGACCATTGTGAACATGGGGAAGACGACTTCCCATTGTGGTCATCAGTGGAGTTAGCACATTTTCTACCTTGGCCACTGCCCATCTCATTTACCAACATTCAGATGCTGTAACCATTCTCATTGTGATTCCTGGAGCTGGCTCTGTCCATAACTCTGAGGACAGCAGTGTTAGGTATTCATTCTGTGCATTATGCTTTTCTAACTAGCAGCTGATAACAATAAAAAATCTAATGATAATATCTAAACACATTGGGCAGTAAATATTATTCCATCTTGATGATATACAGAAGACATGTTATTTTTTATCTCACCTTCAGTAGTCCAAAGTTTATCTGCACAATAATAACACTATATATAGTAACTTTTGGATTCAGACTTACCTTTTGCTAGTATATATAAAAGTACTGCATACTTGAATTAGTATATAAAGGTCACTTGTTTTCAACTGGGTAAGTAAATTGGAGAATTATTATTTATTCATTAATAGGTGGATATTAATCATTGAAGACATATGACTTTATGAGTTTCATAGTAGTGTTATATTAAAAATTATACAACAGTTTATAAAATAGGATTTGTTACTTTCTTATATATTATGTTAGCACCCATCTGTGTGTACAACAATAATTCTTATTTAGACGGCACTTTATAATCACCAGAATATCTTGTGTGGTAGTGTGACCCTCAGAGAATTAAGCTTTGTTGCATAATTCCCAAGAATTCTGATCCAGCAGGACTGGCAGACTCTTCGCCTGAACTTCTAACCAATGACCAGACAACTATGAAGTATAAAATGAGAAGTAAACTTACCTAGCTGTGTTGTATTCTTGTCCCTTTCCATTACAAGATGACCACTTAATAACCTTTCTTGCTTTTGTTTTCTGTTGTTATGTAATTATTACCTATTGGTATTTGAGGACTATTTACCTTTTTTTGTTGTTTTGTTTTCTCTTTATTAGTTACTCTTGTATTCAGCAAATACAGTCAGTTTGGTGCCATTATTAGGCTCATCCTTGACCTACCCCCTCTCCTGGGCCCCTCGTTGTTGAGGTATATGAGTCATGCATTGTGGAGTTAGCCCACAGTTATGGGTAAGATAAATGTCTCTGCATATCATGACCCAACATGTGGCTCTGACATTCTTTCCACCCCCTCCTCTGCAAAATTTCCATGAGCCATGTTGGGTTCATTTTTGGTCTGCATCAGTGATGAGGTGGGGGGGGGGGATCTGAGGCTCTGGCTCTCTGATTTGGTAGGAGTTGATTTTTCTCTGGGTTGATCTCCTTCCCCCTTCTGCTGGCATCCGGTTCATCAGGAAAACAGCACCCTTGCTTGTTTTGCCAGTTTTTCTTACTTTCAGCCGGGGCCCTTTTGAGGTATGATGGGGTGGCTCTCTCCTTAGGATCTACGTCTATCTGAAAAACAGAAGCAGGTTCTCCAACAGAGAGTAAGTTAGCACCAGGACAAAAGAGATAACCCTTAATTTTTTTATAGAGAATTTAATAGGTTTAGGCCATCTTGTAGCCCATGATTGATGGTAGCTTGATACTGGCGAGTGGGCTTATGTTTGGATATGGTTCTGACTTGTTTCCCAGCTCCAGCTATGGGTCCCATACCACTGATGAGATCAGTTACCCAAATTAAGAGCAGTTGGCCCCACCATGGCTGTGTGCCACTATTGCACTTGTGTGGGTATCACAACAAGTTATTTGTTCCTAAGTAGGTTAGACCATGAGTTTCTTGGACAGATATTGGTCATTTTCCCCCAGTCGCCCATGTAGCACCTTCTGGCACTAGACTCACTGACTGTCTGGGGACTGACTCTCTTCCAACTTCTAGGCATGCCATTCTATTTTGCATGTCAACCACATAAGGTGTCTTCAGCTGTAGGGTCTTACCACTAACCTCTGGTGGGTCATCAAGTACTCTGACAGAAATTTGTCTGTCTTTTAGGAAACCTGGTAAGTCTCTCTGATCAAAAGCTCATTGTGGATGATAGCCCCATGCTGGTACTGGGAGTTACATGTCAGTGCCCACTAAGAAAGTGAGGAAAACGACAACTAATATACAAGAGTTAGAGAGAAGAGAGAGAGAGACGGAGAGGGAGAAGCAGGGAGGGAAGATGTAGAAGATTAAGGTTAGTCTTGATCCTACCCTTTCCAGTGTCTTGTGGTTCAGGTGTTCCCTGTAAGGGCCTGGTGAAGGATCAACCATTTGGTCTGTCTTTTAGTAAGTAGAATTTTATGGTACCATTGCCGTTTGGGTCTATATTTGTGTTTTCTAGCACTTTGATGCCCTCCCTTCCCTCCCCTTCCATTCTAGTGTCTAGTCCACGAGATGCTTGCTGGGTATGTAATGTATCTTGGGTAGATTCAGGTTAGGTGCTGTAGATGAGTGAAACTATGTGGCAACTTTTTTTCTGTGATTGGGTAAGTTCACTGAGAATGATCTGTTCCAGGTTCAATCATTTTTCTTCAAATTTCATTGTGTCATTTTTTTCTTATTGCTGTATAGAATTCCATTGTGTAGATATACCACATCTTAGTTATCCATTCTTCTAGTGATGGATGGACATCTGCGTTGATTCCAGCTCTTAGCTATTACAAATTGAGCTGCTACAAACATGGTTGAGCAAATGTCTCTAGCCTATGGTTTGAAGGTTTTAGGGTATATGCTCAGTAAGGGAATAACTGGGTCTGTTGGTATCTCTATACTCAGTTTTTTCAGAAGTCTCCATATTGCTTTCCAAAGTGGTTGTACCATCCTACATTCCCACCAACAGTGGATAAGTGTTCCTACTTCTCCACATCCTCGCCAGCATTTATTTTTATTTGATTTTTTGATGTTTGCTATCCTTATTGGGGTAAGGTGGAATCTTGTAGTTGTTTTAATTTGCATTTCTCTGATGATTAGGGATGATGAACATTTTCTTAAGTGTATGTTTGCCATTTCTATTTCTTCCTCTGTGAACTGCCTCTTCAGGTGTTTGCCCCATTTTGTGAGTGGGGTGTTTGACTTCTTACTGTTTAGATTTGTGAGTTCTTTATAGATTGTAGAGATTGGGCCTCTATCAGTTGGATAACCCGCAAATATTTTCTCCCATTCTGTGGGTAATCTATTGGCTTTGATTATTGTATGCTTGTCTGTAAAGGAACTCTTCAGCTTCATGTGATCCTACTCGCTTAGTTATTGTTTAAGTTCGTGAGCTACTGGGGTTTTGTTCAGGAAGTCTTTTCCATTCCTATATCATGGAAAGTACTTCCTAAATTTTCTTCCAGTAGTATTCGAGTTTCTGGTCTTATATTGAGGTCTTTGATCCATTTGGACTTGAGTGTAGTGCATGGTGTAATATGTGGTCAAGTTTCAGTTTTGTGCATATGGTTATCCAGTTTGTCCAGCACCATTTGTTGAAGATGCTATCTTTTTTCCAGCCTATATTGTTTGGGCCTTTGTCGAATATCAAGTAGCTATAGTTGCTTAACCCAAAGTCCGGGTCCTCAAGTCTATTCCATTGGTCTATACTCCTGTTTTTATGCCAGTACCATGCTGTTTTTATTACTATGGCTTTGTAATAGCACCTTTCTAGTACTAGATGAGCTAACTGTCTGGGGACTGACTCTCTTCCAAATTCCAGCCAGGTCACTCCATGTTCTGTACCAAGAGCATGTGGTGTCTTTAGCAATAGGGTCTTACCACTAACCTTTGGTGAGTCATCAAGTACTTTGGCAGAAATCTGTCTTCTTTTGGGAAACTTTGTAGATCTGTTTGATCAACAGGTCATTGTGGATGCTAAACACATGCTGGTACTCGGAGTTATAGGCCAATGCCAGGGAAAAGAAGGAAGAAAAAGATAGGTAATATAAAACACATAGTCAGAAGAGAAAGAAGGGGGAGGGAGGAAAGGACAGAGAGAGAGAGAGTAAGAGATAGGGCAGATTAAGGTTAGTGTTTATCATACCCTCTCCAGGGCTCTGTGATTCAGGTATTCCCTCTAAGGACCTGATAAATGTTCAGCCATTTAGTCTGTCTTTTAGGATGTAGAATTTTATGGTACATAGGCAGAGCTGATGGCAAATGACATTCATATTATCCTACTTAAAGCAGATTCAGTGTTGAAAGCATTATAGATAATGTTGTCAACATTTTTATAAGTAAATTTTTTGAGACAAATTTTTATATTGTTTGGGAAAATACACACAGCATAGCAAGATTCACTTAATATGTTTACTTTTCATAATGTTTAGAACAAAATTATATGGTAGGTGCTTATCATGAACTCATGTCTATAAGATTAATTATTTTAATTTTCTCTTTTTTTACTTTATTGCATTCCTTTTTAACATTGACATAGTCAACACTTAAGGCTTGCTTAATAAAATTCTTTACAGATATGCTGGAACTTTTGTAATTAATATTAGATTATTAATCAAACAAACATGCACAAATCTGGAAAACTAACCTCTGAAATAAGCATTAGAATGTTTTCTAATTTTATTTTTCACAATTGTCATTTTTCATCCTTAACATAGTATAATTGGATAATAATCTCCTCTGTTGTATTCATTACTTCCTTCCTCCCTTCCAGCTAGCCCCTTGTCTATTGTGATGAATATTTTTTCCTGCTTCCATCATCCATATCAACATGTTGATATTCTTAATATTGTAGAGGTAAGGTAGCATCTAGGGGTTGGGAAGAGGTCTCAGTGAATAATAATGGCAATCATACAAACATGAGGATTTGAAAGAGACTGATTTGCCCAGAGTTTCATTCTTCAGCACCCACATAAATAGCTGGGCATGGCAATGCATGCCTGTAACTTTAGTAATGTGGAGAATGGAGATCAGAGGATCTTTATAGGGCAATCAAACATGGAAGTTCTGGGTTTAGAGAGTTTATCTGAAAGAAATATATAGCTGACTGATAGATGAAGTCCCTGATGTTCACCTCTTGCCTCTAGATGTATAAACATGGGCATGAATCTTCACACACATGTGCATATACCACATGCCATACAACACACACACCCTACCCTACATACTACATGTGAGCATGCATTCAAAGAATTTTTATCTCATCAAAGTAATTTAATATTCATTTACTTCAAAAACCAAAGAAAAATTATTAGAATTTATATTTTATGAACATTTCATACTCCATTTTTGTTTGAGTCCGATGGAGCTCAAGCTTTGTCCTATATAATCAAGGATGACCTTGAACTTCACCTCTCAAGTACTGGAATTACAGTTAAGTGCCACTATTCCTGGCTTCAATTTGTCAATATGCATTCAAAATTTTAAACCCAGAATAGGGACATTGGGTCATAGGATACTTGCCTAGAATGTGGAAGGTCCTTGTTATTATTCTCTAGCCATAAAAATTAATATAAATAAACAAATCCCAAACATTTATTTTTGTAAAATTTTATATCTGTGTCAACGTGTATACCTTCATAGACATGTTTTCTGAGGACTGAGATATAATATATCTTAGTAGTAATGTGATATAATTTTATCCAACTCTGTATTTCATGCTAAAGAAAGGGGTCTCTCCCTTCCCATGCGTTTATACATTTTTTATTAAAAATATTTAGCTATAAAATTACGAGGCATGAAATGAATACACACTGTGCACACATCCAAATTTTAGGTGTTCCTATGATGTTTTCTGTTTGCAACAATTTTCTAAGACAGTAGTATAGGTGGTACCATGTTTCACTATAAATGCTTGAGCTTGTTTTTTTTTCTTTTTAGCAAAAAACATTAGCATATAGAGAATTATGTTTTGGGCAGGGAAGACAGCTCAGTGGTTAAAGTCACTTGCAAAGTATTAGGTTTTATTATGGCATTTTCAAGCCAATTTGTATTTGTTTCTCTTCTCCCCTCTTTCCTCCTGTGCCTTATGCCATTGGCCCTCCACTGCTTTGCTTCTGCTTTCATCTTATAAGAGGCCATTTGTCAATTCAATCCTGTTCTTTCTCACAAACTTTTGCTCTTGTTTTCTGTTCTCCTACTTATTTTTATAGCCAATACCTCTTATATACATAGAAATATATTTTTTAATCTGCATATAATATGGGACATGTAATTTTTGTTCTTTTGCATCTGAATTACTTCACTTAGTATAATATCTTCTAGTTAATAAACTTGCTAAGAAAGAAATCAATGATAATCTAGCCCAAAGAAAAATAAAGTGCCTAGGAATAAATCTTACCAAAGATATGAAAGAGCTCTACAAATTAAATTTTAAGATGCTGAATAAAGAAATAGAAGATAATCAATGATCGGCAGATTTCAGTGCTCTTAGATTGGCAGAAAGTGATAGGAAATGTCTATATTCCCAAAAGCAATCTAAGCATTGAGTACAACTCTCACCAAAATTCCATTGACTTTCTTCTCATTCCAATAATTCGTAAGGAAAAGCAAAAGACCACATAAAGAAATACTAAACAGAGAAAATATTGTAGGAAATATTGCAATCTCTGACCTAAATTTAAACTATAGAGCCATGTGAGAAAGATAGCAGACTAATGGCACAAAATCAGAAATATAGATTAATGGATTACTACAGAGGACGCAGAAACTGACCCACAAGGCAATGACCACCTAAGGATTGATATAGACAACCAAAGCATACACTGAGGGGAAGAAAAAAACTATTCAATAACTGTTGCTGGCAAAATTGTGTGTGTGTGTGTGTGCGTGTGCGCGCACACGTGTGCACGCACACATGTGTGTCCTTGGCAGGGTCTCACTCTAGCCCAGGCTAACTTGGAAATTACTCTGTAGTCAAATCTGACTTCCAACTCATCACAATCCTCTGATTGTCATATCTCAGCCTCCACAGTGCTGTGATTAAAGACGTACACTGGCATGTCATTTCTTGTATATCACAATAATGAAAACTACCAACTGAGTGAGAAAAAAAGCATATAGCATGGGAGAAAATCTCCCCAGTATTCCTCAGAAAGTGCATTGATAACCAGTATATATAGGAACTCCAAAAATTTAAAACCAAACCCTTCCTCAAAATTCTTAATCAACAAATAGTCTATGAAATTAACAGTTCTTCAAAGAAGAAATACCAGTTGTCAATAAGTGAAAATTCTTTTCTAATGTTCTACATCCTAAGACATAAGAGAAATACCAATTTTTATCACTTTGAGTTTCAATCTCATCTCTCTTAGAATGGCAATCATTAAGAAAACAAACACCCTGAGACTACAGAGTGAATTATTCCAGGTCAGCCTGGGATAGAGTGAGACCCTACCTCGAAAACCCAATATATATATATATATATATATATATATAGAGAGAGAGAGAGAGAGAGAGAGAGAGACAGACAGACTCAGTAGCAACATTTATAATCCCAGCACCCGTATAATGAGATGGGAAACAGAGAAGAATCTCTGGAAGCTTGTGGTCCAGCTCACATGCAAAGCAACAGGGAGCAACAAAGGTACATTGTTCCTAGGAAGGTAAAAGGTAAGCACCAATGTTGCAGATTTTCATTCTGTCCAATTCTTTGTCTCACCACCAGGACAAATTAGACATGAATAAGGCAAAGAAATCTATTAAAATGTAGAAATAAAAGTGTCAGGGAGAAAAGACTAATTAGGATTTCACCCACATCCAAAGAAGATAGAGAAGAAAAATAAAAAGCTAGTTTTTGAGTTAGAACTCAGCACAATGGCATGCTCAGCAGTGAGACAGCACATAGCCTCAATGAGGGAAGGGAATCTGCAACTTTAAATCCATTATCTACATTTAAGTGTATACAGAAGACCTTTATTGGTTGGTTGGTTAGGAAGAAGAGTATAGGCTGAGAACAGGTTCACTGGCAAGAAGTGGGGAATCTCAGGAAAAATCCCTAGAAGGAAGATGTTCCTTATTGTCATCTTGTTGAGTCAGACAGAAGTTGCCTTTATCTCAGGGGAGCAGGTCAACAAGTATGTTCTTTCGGTCCTGTGTTTCTAACTACCTACAAAAGAAGTCTACCTTATTCTCAGTCTCTGTCATCAACAACCAAGGATACCCTCTTGATGTTTATCTGTACATCTGCAAACTATCCCTCTCCCCTGCACACACACAAGGGAGAGTATTTCATTGAGAGTAAGAGACAATTTTCAGTAGCTAATTTCTCAAATATAAAACATATTTTCCTCAATGGAGGAAGGAAACTCAGTAGATTCAGTTTGGGAAAGCTGAAAATTACCATGTTTCAAGACCCCCTCCCCAAGGTATAGAAGCAGGACACCACTGCTGGGGTAGACTATCCGAGCAGCTGAGCTCCCTGCAAGTCATGCAGTAAGAACCAGCTGAGTCCTCACCCAGGCTGAGGGAGATTTTTGGTGATCTTTCCCCTTTTGAACCATCTGTGCTCCTGTTTGTAACCCCCCAAAATTCATTGGTTCACAAAAACTGGATTTTGGTGAAATCATGCTCTTTTCTGTCCTCTGTGCCATATGGGGTGAATAGATGTGCATTTGTGTCACTCCAGAGAAAAGGTTCTGCACAAGAGCTGACATACATGGTCACACTTAGGGATAGTTATGACATAGTAATTGAAGGAAGCCAAGGGCTAATGACTGTTCCACGCTCAGAATTAAGCTTAAGCATTAAAAAGACAATTTTTTATTCAGTAATAATCGCCAGTTAAATAATTCATAGAGATGAAATAAACAGCAAATATCTCAGGCTGGAGGGATTGCTTAGTGGTTAAGCACTTGCCAGTGAAGTGTAAGGACCCCAGTTCGAGGTTCGATACCCCAGGACCCACGTTAGCCAGATGCACAAGGGGGTGAACATATCTGGAGTTCATTTGCAGTGGCTGGAGGCCCTGGCACAGCCCCCCCCCCTCTCTCTCTCTCTCTGCCTCTTTCTCTGTCTCTTCTGTCTCTTGCTCTCAAATAAATAAATAAAGATTAACAAAAAAATTTAAAGAAAATATCTCACTTCATTTCATAAGGGTGAAAATATATTAACAAATGCAATAAAAAATATATCAAAGAGCAATGCATCTAAAATTATGTATACTATTTACTGAAAGTCTGGGTGGTAACTGACATATTAACTGCCATAGTTTATGCCCATCTATATATGCTGTGCACTGTATGGATGGCCATTTATGTCAGTTTCTTGCTTACTTTCTTCCCTTTATTCAATCAGTTTGCTCCAAACTGAATGCTTTCAGTCTTTACAGTCCATTTCTTTCTTTTTCTAACTAATTAGTTTTGTACTCGGTGAATACAGTGAAGTTGGTACCATTGTTAGCCTCCTCCCTGTCCTCCTCCCTCCCCCTGGCCCCTCCTTGTTGAGGTATATGGGTCATGCGTTGTGTAGTTAGCCCACAGATACGGGTACGAAGAAATGTCTCTGTGTATCATGACCCAAGTTTGGCTCTGACATTCTTTCTGCCCCCCCTTCCGCAAAATTTCCCTGAACCATGTTGGGTTCATTTTGGGTCTGCTTCAGCAATGAGGTGTTCGGAGCCTCTGTGTCTCTGGATATCTGATTTGGTAGGAGTTGATTGTTCTCTGTGTCAATCTCTTTCACCCTTGTACTGGTACCAAGTTTACCAAGAAAACAGCACCCTTCTCTTGTTTTACCAATTATTCTTAGTTTCAGCTGGGGCCCTTTTGAGGTATGATTGGGGCGGTTCTCTCCTTAGCATCTGCATCCATCTGAAAAAGAGAAGCAGATTCTCCAATGGAGAGTAAAGTTAGTGCACCAGATAAATAAGATAACCCTTATTTTTTTTAATAGAGGATTTAATAGCTGTAGGCCCTCTTGTAACCCACAATTGGTGGTAGCTTGATAATAGAGAGTGGGCTCATATTTGGATATGGTTCTGACTTGTTTCCCAGCTCCAGCTATGGGTCCCGTTCCACTGAGCGGATCAATTAGCCAAATAAAGAGCAGTTGGTTTCCTACCATGGCTGTCCACCACTATTTCACTTGTGTGAGCATCACAACAGGTTATTTTCTGTTAAGTACGTTAGGCCATGAGTTTCTTGGAGAGATATTGGTCATTTTCCCCCAGTTTCCATGTAGCATCTTCTGGCACTAGATGCGCTGACTGTCTGGGGACTAACTCTCTTCCAGCTTCCAGTCATTTCTATGTTTAGGTTTTGTCAGTAAGAACTATAAAGATCATCACCTATCAGTAAAATCTCTGGCTGACTAATAGAATGTGTTTACAACATATATAGAAGTGATAATAATTTCCTTCAGTCTTTTCTATTTTTGATTTTTTTCTGAATAATTTGTCTGTCATTGGAGAAGAAATGTTGAATTAGTTCTTCTACTATATTGTTAAGATTCACAATGATGACCAAATCATCAAGAAATAAGTACTTATGAGCATATCACTTAATGAAATTTAGGCCTAAATTCATTTCTCATCTGACACATGCTCCTAAACTGCATTATGATTCATAATGCTAAGAATCTGAAAGCAATTGTCTGAAACCTAATTAGTTAATATAGTAAAGACAGAATTTATATAAACTACCATTACTTGACATTTATATTCTATGCTAGCTAATGTTTAAAATGTGAAGTCTATGACATTTAGTACACATCAAATCAATATTTAATTGTATCACTTCTATGTCAGAAATAAATTTCAAATGCTGTAGGTTATATAAATAACACCATGCCACTTGTCCAAACAAATAGTTTCAAATTATAATGTTGTAGTTACAACTTGTGCACTTATTTTATTATGGATTTGTATATATAACATACTTATTTATGTTTGCATATTTCCCTCATATATAATATGTTCTACCTGTATCTATCCCTTTTCATCTTAATTTTTTTTCCATCATACTGCTTTTGAATCTATTTTCCAGAGTCAGAAATTATTTGACATGGAATAATAAAACACCACATACATTGCCTCATAGTCAAGGCTGTTTGAATGACACTGTTCCTTCATTTTCCTTTTCATTATTGCTCTCAGGTTTGGATTTAAGTAAAATTTCAGCAATTTTGCCAGTTGGAAAGACTATAGAAAAATATTACTTTGAGAAAATATCTTGAAACAGTCCCCATATTTATACATGAGAATGTTTTAATAAATCCCAAGATGATATTTTTTAAAAAATAAACAGTTAAAAAACAATGGTTTTGGTAATTTTATTTGAAAAATTAATCTTTAAATAATGATACCAATGTAAGGCATAGATTTATACTTTAGTATATATTGTCTATCAGAGTCAACCTATCAAAAACATCTTGGAAAAATTCCAATCTTTTTCATCATTTCATATACATATTTATCACTTTATTGTCATTTGTGTAAGTGCATTAATTACATATTGTTTGCAAATACTTTGTTATGATATTTACTTCAAGTCACTGTGCATAAGTTATTACTTATGTAAGGGATTATGACATATGAATAAGATTTATAATGACTTTCCTATGTTTCATCTGTTATCCTCTTCAAAGCCCCTTATTAATCAAACTTAAATGTACAATTTCCCCACTGTATTTGGATTTTATATACAGATTATTTGATGGAATTGCTTTATAACTAAGGATATAAGGGATATTTTGAAATGCATGAAGATAGCAAGTAGGTGTTGAGTATCTTCAGTGTCTATCTCCTTCACTCTTGTACTGATATCAGACTCACTGAGAAAGGGGCACTCTTGATCATTTCCCCAGTTCCTCTGTGGTTTCAGCTGGGGCCAGGCTGAAGTGTGATAGGTTATTTTTTTCCTTGGGTCCCAGTCCCTTCTGACAAAAAGAAGCAAATTATCCAATGGAAAGTGAAGTCAGCACAGGTTAAATTGGATAACCACTATTAGTTTTGAGAGAATTTAATGGGTGTAGATCCTCTAGTAGCCCAAGATTAGTAGGACCTTGATAATGGAAAATGAAATCATTATCTGGATATGGTTCTGACTTGTTTACCCCAACGTGGCTCAGGGAATTTTGCAGAAGAGGGAACAGAAAGATTGTTAGATCCACAAGTTGGAACATTATGCACAGAGACATTGCCTCTTCACCATATCTGACTGCTGCCCCCACAATGCATGACACAATCCCCGTGGGGATGTCCTGCATCCCCAAAGAGGAGAGTCTCTTTGGAAAAGGGGCAGGGATGAGGGAAAGGATGGTACAAATATGTGCTGTCTACATACTAAATAAATCTATAACTAATAAAAACAAAATATAAAAAAAGATAGGAAGTCGGTAAACCAACTTGGTAAAATTACCCAGTAAACTGTCCTATATCAGTGTGGTTTAATGTGTCAGGACAAAATGATGTCTGGAAATTAGTTTCCTCTCTCAGGCAATGCAAAGGCACAGGAAATCGAGGAAAGTAACGCTTTGATAAAATCAGACCACTGATGGATTCTTTGCGGTTTCTATGAGACAAAAGTTGAAGTTTCTGTATTTTTCCCACTATAAACTATATCTACTCTCAGTATGTAACAAGAACAGAGTAATTCATTAAGGATTTTAAAATATGACTTCTCTTGCTTTATGCAATAGAATTAAGAATGACACAATATACAAGTGAGAAATTACCTTTTCTCTTTTTCACTGCATGGAACAATATCTTGTCTTCACCATTGTTTCACCTACAATGTGAAGCTTGGTATGTAGTGATAAATGAAGCTCTTGCTTCTATATAGTGTTGTCAACTGTCACAGACTATTGGAACACTAATTGTGGCAACTCTAATGAACAAATTGGTGCCAAAAAATCTGATTGTTGATCAGAATTATACATTGGTACATATGTCACCTCCCAAAAATGGTTTCTTAAGCCACCTACATGCTTAAAACTGCTTTCTATTTTCACCTATCCCCAGTAACTTTCCAAGGCATTATTACATTTTCTCCAGTCATGACACATCTCTGTTGTGTTTTGTTCCCTCCTAGAGTTTAAGGATAAAATAACAGCCTGTTGAATGTTGAGTTTTTTCTCTAAGTTCTTTTCAGGTCAGCCTCCTGTCATGCCTTCAATCTTAATGACCCAGTTGCAACAAAACTGTTAAATCAGTTCATGGAATGATCTCTCATTTTTTTTTTTTGTTAAAAATATTTATTTCAGAGAGACACAGAGGGAACATGAGCTCCATGGCCATCTACCACTGCAAATGACCCCCAGATGCATGTGTCACTTTGTTCATCTGATCTTATGTGGATACTAGGGAATCAAACCTTGGCCATCAACTTTGTAAGCAAGCACCTTTAACCACTGAGCCATCACTCCAGGTCAATTCTCATTAAAATAATCACAAGGCTTCATGTCTGCTACTCTTGAAATCTGACAACTCTTCCTTCCCTCTAGCAGAAATTTTGCTATGTATATTTAAGAAGGATCTCTCAACTTTTCATGTTTACTCTTCACAGTATCCAGTGACTTATTGCCTCTTTCTGTTCATTAGTTGCAAATCCCAGTTGGCTTTTTTCTTGTATTCAGCATTGCACTGAATCCCAAGAGGATCTATTGTAATGTATCTATTTTGACAGTCTTGAATTACATCCTCTTCAAATATTTAGTGTTGTAATGAAAGTTGATTCTACAGTGTTTTTCATCACAGAACCTTTAATAGTGACTGACATGCAGAAAAACACAAAGTGCATTTCCTGAAGAAGGAATGACTCCGTCACTAATAATAATGTGCTCTATGAAAAGGAGTCAAAGAATTCCCATAGGTGGGGGCTGCAGAGATGGGTTAGGGGTTAAGAAAATTGCCTGCAAGGCATAACAACCCAGATTCAATTACCTAGAACCCGCATGAATCCAGATGCACAAAGTGATGCATGCATCTGGAGTTCGTTTTCAATGGCTATAGGCCCTGGTGTGCCTAGTCTCTCTCTCTTTCTCAATCTATCTCTATCTCCCTGTCTCCCTTTTCTCTTTCTCTCCATCTACATTAAATTAAATAAATAATTCACTAATTATAAAAGGGTGCCTATGTGTGGACTGTGTAAGAGAAGTGGCTCACAGTAAAGTAGGAAACAAAGGCAGCAACACCTCAGGATCTGGTGCTCTTGATTATAGCTGGATTTGAATCACAATGGTGTCACTCACCAGTTATGTGATCTGAGTGATAGTAAATGAGATCACATTTTCCTCAATTGTAATATGATGTGCTTAATCATAATTAAGGGATCATGAGATTAGTTAGACAGTAAAAGGAGTTTCATACATCTGAATCCTTGAAAAATGGCTCAGCTAAAGTTGCAGTCAATATATAATAGCTATTTGATAACTATCTATATTATCATTAGTCATCCTACTATTGTAGAACATGGTGCTTGAGTCAAATGCAATGTGCTATCAAATCCTTTTAAAGAAAATTAGATAGTTTTTTTTTTTTAATTTGTAATTATGATAGTAAGGGCTTCCATCTGAGTCATGTTCTCAACCTAGTTACCAGGATTTATAGACATCACTGTTCATTAACAAAATGAAGCCTGAAGGAACATGGCAATCTGCCTTTCCATGTTGATCCATGCTTGACACTGTTGCCATTAGGACTTTTTCAAATGTTAGTTTTTTGGTAAATAGAACTTAATTGTGTTTAATATATATTAAGAAGTACTTGACATACTAAACCTTTTTATAAATAATACAAAAAAAACACAATTATGTGGGGTCAGTTTAGTTCTAGTACCTGGAAACTTTCCTGCATATTATTCATTAGTCAGTGAATATAATTACTTCAGTTCAGAACTTGCTGTCTGTGATGGGAGTCACATTAATGAACAGAGCCTCTTGCTCAAATGTTAGACATCCTTGCTGACCAAAGAACTTGAAACATTTCCTAGATATTTTCTTATTTTTTATAATTTTTGCCTTATGTTTAAAAAAAAACTTTTCTTATTTATTTGAGAGAAAAAAAAATTTAGGCAGATGGGGAGAGAGAAAGTGGACATGGATCTACCAGATTCCCCTGCAACTGTAAACAACCTACAGATGTATGTGACATTTTGTGCATACTGATTTACATGGATATTCAGTGTTCGATTCCGGTCTTTGCAAGTAACCACTTTTAACCACTGAGCAATCTATCCAACCTTGATTTTTGCCATATTTTATTCATATATATATTATGCTAAAAGAAAGCAAAGAATATATTTAAGTATTTTTCTTTACCAAACTATCCTCTACAAAGTCCAGGTTCTGACTATTTCATTCAATTCTGTTTCCATGAATTTTAAACTGACAGAATAAAGATGAAGACTAACCTTAATTTTTGTCTGTAACTCCCAGTACCGGAAATGGGTTGCTACCCACAATGTCCTATTGGTTGGAGAGACTTATGAAGTCCCCCATACAAGGCAGGTTTCTGTCAAACCATTTGATTACCCACCTGAGGCAAAAAGTAAGTACCTACTGCTGAAGACAGCATATGCTGCCAACACAGAGCATAGAGAATCCGGAAGAAAGATAGTCCCCAGACAGTTAGACTGTCTAGTGCTGGACTAAATGAGCTACTGGGGGAAAGTGGCAAGCAAGGGTCTGGGCAACCTAAGTTACTCAGAAGAAAACATCCTGACAGGATGTACTCGCCAGTGCAATACTGGCATTCAGACTTGGTAGATAACAAATAGCTTTCTGATTGGCTAAGAGATCCACTCAGTCTAAAGGACCCAATATCTGGAATTGGGAACCAGATCAGAATCCTATGGAGAAAAAGACGATTCTCTCCAGTGTCAAGCTTTCATTAGTCTTTTGCTAAAAGAGGGGTTACTCTCCAGTGTCAAGCTTTCATTAGTCTTTTGCTAAAAGAGGGGTTACATACGTCAAGTTCTCCCTAAATTAATAACACTTATCCCATTTAAATTATGCTAACTTCATTCTCCCTTGGAGAATCTGTTCTTTTATTTCAGAAGGCAGAGAGACTGGAGGAGATAAACTACCCCTGGCACTTTAGCCAAGCCTAGCTATAACCACAGAGGAATTCGGGAGATGGGCAAGAGTGATGCTTCCATTCTGAACCTGACAATCAGTGCCAGGGTAAGAGTGACAGACCCTGAGGACACTCAACACTTACTAAAGCAGAGTTCCAGAGGCTCCTAACAGTTCATCACTGAAGGAGACTTTAAACTCACCCATCATGGCTCAAGGGATTTTGCAGAAGAGCGGACAGAAAGATTGTAGGAATCACAGAATGAGACATCATGCATTCCCCCCCACAAAGAATACTGCCTACTGCTCCCACAAAACATAGTTCACACCCCAAAGGGAATACTTTCAAGTCCACAGAAGAGGGTCCCCAAGGGAATGGCGGTAGGGAAAAAGGGTACCAACATATGATGTATATATATAAAATAGATTTTTAATAATAATAAAAGAATAGTCATGATATTATTGAAATATTGCTAAATGCTATGGATTGGGATTAAATAGCACCTTTTATTAATACTATTATAGAATGAAATAGGTTTATAAATATATATTTATTTCTATAACAAATAAATATTCAGTTAAATATTTATACATATGTATAAAGGTATAAATATGTATATACATATATATATATATATATATATATATATATATATATATATATATATATAAAGTTTCACAAAAGTTTAATATATTTCTAGCCATGAAGGTATTAATTTATAAGTTCTTATCCTCTTTGCAACTTTGCAACTATGTTCAGTGCTTTGATAATTATTGTTGTCCATGGAATGCTATATAAAACATGCATTTAAAATCAAGGTTCTATTATTATAACTCTGTTACTGTATGGAGTGGAGATGTAAAGCATCATGCAGGACAAGTGACAGAATATTGCACTTAGAAAGAAAAGCTGTATGATCTGTGTTTCTAGGAAGAAAACAGCAAACCTCTTGAAGCTATGTTTTCATGTATGCCTTAGTTCATTTTGTGCTATTAGCAGTGTTGAGACTGGGTGCTTTCTAAAGAACAGAGTTTTACTTTCTCAATTTTAAAGGATACAAAATTCAAGATATAAGAGGTGAAAAGTTGTTTGAAATTTATTGATCGTGTCTATTAAACATTGAAAAACACTAGCTTATAATTGCCATAAATATAGAGATGAATATTTGTCTGATATTTTGCTTATAATTGTCATAGAGATTATACTCATTGTTCAAGCATTATATAATAAATTCTGCTACTTTAAAAAAATTTTCCTAGTTACTTTTCTATTTATTTATTCATTTACTTATTTTTTTCATTTTTATTTTTTATTTTATTTTTTCTTACACTCAGTTTGGCACCACTATTGGGCTCATTCATGACCTACCCCCTCCCCTTGGCCCCTCCTTGTTGAGGTATACGGGTCATGCATTGTGGAGTTAGCCCACACTTATGGGTAAGCTAAATGTCTCTGTATATCATGACCCAACATGTGGCTCTGACATTCTTTCCGCCCCCTCTTCCGCAAAATTTCCCTGAGCCATGTTGGGTCTGCTTCAGTGATGAGGTGTTGGGGGCCTCTGAGGCTCTGGCTCTCTGATTTGGTAGGAGTTGATTTTTCTCTGTGCTTATCTCCTTCCCCCTTGTGCTGGTATCCGGTTCATCAGGAAAACAGCGCCCTTGCTTGTTTCTCCAAATTTTCTTAGTTTCAGCCTGGGCCCTTTTGAGGTATGATGGGGTGGCTCTCTCCTTAGGATCTACATCTATCTGAAAAAGAGAAGCAGATTCTCCAACGGAGAGTAAGTTAGCATCAGGACAAATGAGATAACCTTTTTTTTTTTTTTTTAATAGAGAATTTAATAGGTGTAGGCCCTCTTGTAGCCCACAATTGACAGTAGCTTGATATTGGAGAGTGGGTTTATGTTTGGATATGGTTCTGACTTGTTTCCCAGCTCCAGCTATGGGTCTCATACCAGTGAGGGGATCAGTTAGCCGAATTGAGAACAGTTGGTTCCCCACCATGGCTGTGTGCCACCACTGCACTTGTGTGGGCATCACAACAAGTTATTTGCTGCTAAGTAGGTTAGACCATGCGTTGCTTGGACAGATATTGGCCATTTTCCCCCAGTCGCCCATGTAGCACCTTCTGGTACTAGACGCGCTGACTGTCTGGGGACTGACTCTCTTCCAACTTCCAGCCATGCCATTCTAATTTGCATGTCAATCACATAAGGTGGCTTCAGCAGGAGGGTCTTATCACTAGCCTTTGGTGGGTCATCAAGTACTCTGACAGAAATCTGTCTGTCTTTTAGGAAACCTTGTAGGTCTCTCTGATCAAAAGCTCATTGTGGATGATAGCCCTATGCTGGTTCTGGGAGTTACATGTCAGTGCCCACTAAGAAATGAGGAAAAAGATAACTAATATACAAGAGTTAGAGATAAAATAGAGAGAGAGAGGGAGAGGGGAATTGAGGGAGGGAAGATGTAGAAGATTAAGGTTAGTCTTGATCATACCCTCTCCAGTGTCTTGTGGTTCAGGTGTTTTCTGTAAGGGCCTGGTGAAGGATCAGCCATTTGGTCTGTCTTTTAGTAAGTAGAAAATTATGGTACCATTGCCATTTGGGTCTAGATTTGTGTTTCCCACCCCTTTGATGCCCTCCCCTCCCTCCCCTTCCATCCTAGTGGCTAGTCTAGGAGGTGCTTGCTGGGTATGTAAGGTATCTTGGGTAGATTCAGTTTAGGTGCTGTAGATGAGTGAGACTATGTGGCGATTTTTTTTCTGTGATTGGGTAAGTTCACCTAGAATGATCTGTTCCAGGTTCAACCATTTTTCCTCAAATTTCATTGTCTCATTTTTTCTTACTGCTGTATAGAATTCCATTGTGTAGATATACCACATCTCATTTACTTATTTTTGAGACATAGTATTATTATGCAACCCAGGCTAGTCTGGATTTCTCTATATAGCCCAGGCTGGTTTGGTTTTACAGACCTCTTCCCTTAACCACCTTCATCCTGAGATTGCAGGTATGTGCCAAGATTTGGTGCAATTTTAGATGATAATAAAGATTATCCTAAGTCATAAATTACAAAGAGTAAAACAAGTTCATTTTAATGATAAAATAGCAAAAATGATGGGTTCTATTTAAATATAGTTTCATACTTTTCACAGAGAATCATTGCAAATCTGTTTATTTAATGCTTTTATTAACAAAGATTACATTTAGAACCTATATTTTATCATGCAAAAGTATTAAATTGAAATAATTATTATTTCACTTGAGCAAAACATTTATTTTTTATGAAAATCAGTGCCCAAGTTTATTTTGCCATCAAGTGGAAGGAGTTCTATAAATTATAGCATCCAATGATCTCACACATTTCACAAATGCCATACTACACAGTATTTCTCAGTATATTATTTCTTAATAGCTCCCAAAATGGACTAAACAAAAGCTAGAAGAGTAGACTTCACATTGCATCAATATGAAATTCTTAAATGTATATTCCTGTTAAACCTCTAAATCATTTATTTCTGTGTTAATGATTTCTGTCCTATGACTTCAGTTTAGCTAGTGATCTTATGCACTTTTATGCCATGTCTTATGTAGTTCTTATAGAGAAAAGGAGGCTTGGATTTGCACTCAGAGTCATGCATCTCATGTCTATATAGGAATCAGTGAAATTGATGCCATTTTTTTAAATTTAATGTTATGAGTGTACTAGCATCCTGGAGAAGAAAAACCAAAGGAATTGGAAGCAATAATATCATAATTTTAATTAAAATATTTTGAATTCTTGACAAGCTGTCTGTACATAGTATCATTATGATTAGCATTATTAAATTATACAAATAAAATTTGTTTTGTCTTCTAAATTGTGGGTACTATGCCTCACAATTTTTTCCAACATTAAATTCTTATACATTGTATATTTAAGACCACATTGGATATGAAGGAGAAATAGAGCAAACATATACCATATGACAAAATCTGAAAACACAGAATAATATAGCTATCTTTTGTTGAGCTATAATATTAAAATGTTAGATATCTCATGGAAGATTTAAATAAACATTGAATGGATATATATCTTTTTAGTTCATTTCATTTGTTTGAGAGATAAAGAAAGAGAGAATGGCCATGCCAGGGCCTTCAGCCACTACAAACAGACTCCAGAAGTATGCACCACATTGTGCATCTGGCTTATGTGGGTCCCAGTAAATTGAACCTGGGTCCTTCAGCTTTGCAGGCAAATGCCTTAACCACTAACCTTCTCTCCAGCCCAGAATGTGCATATATCTTAATACTGCATGGTAGGCATTTTAAATTTCATAAATTACTTTCAATATTTTGGGAAGTTTTAGTTGACTACTATTAAAAAACAATTTAATTGTTGTAAATGGCAAGATATGTGGATTAAGTTTCAACTTTCTACACCTGGTTATCCAATTTGACCATCACCATTTGTTGAAGATGCTGTCTTTTTTTCCAGCCTATATTATAAGGGCCTTTGTCAAATACCAAGTAGCTGTGTGTACTTGACGCAAAGTCCAGGTCCTCAATTCTATTGCATTGGTCTATACCCCTGTTTTTATGTCAGTACCATGCTGTTTTTATTACTATGGCTTTGTAATATAGCTTTAGATCAAGTATGATGATGCCTTCAGAGGTGTTTCTTTTGCTGAGGATATATTTTGATATCCAAGACCTTCTTCCTTTCCATATGAATTTTGAGATCATGTTTTCTATCTTTGTGAAGAACATTGTTGGGATTTTGATTGGTATTGCATTAAACCTGTATGTTGCCTTTGGTAAGATTGCATCTTCACAATGTTAATTCTGTCTATTGAGGAGCATAGGAGGTCTTTCCATTTTCTCAAGTCCTCCTCAATTTCATTTTTGAGTGTTTTTATGTTTTCATTGTATAGATCTTTCACTTCCTTTGTTAATGTTATCCCAAGGTATTTCATTTTATTTTTGTTGCTATTGAAAATGGAACATGGTCACTTATTTCTTTCTCTGTATCTTTGTCATTTGCATATAGAAAGGCTACTGATTTTTGTGAATTGATTTTGTATCCTGCTACTTTGTTGAAGGATCAAACTCCTCAATATAAGACTGGAAAGTTGGTTACTACTGGAAGAAAATATAGGAGGAACTGTACATGATATAGGAATGGGAAAAGACTTCCTGAACAAAACCACAATAGCACAGGATCTTAAACAACCACTAAACCAATGGGATCACATGGAGCTGAAAAGTTTCTTCACAGACAAACATACAATAAGCAGAGCCAATAGATTACCCACAGAATGGGGGAAAATCTTTGCTGAATATCCAACAGACAGAGACTTAATCTCTAGAATCTACAAAGAACTCAAAAACCTAAACAATAAAAAGTCAAACAACCCCCTCACAAAATGGGGCAAGAACTGCACAGGCACTTCTCAGAGGAAGAAATACAAATGGCAAACACACATTAAGAAAATGTTCATTGTCCCTAATCATCAGGGAAATGCAAATTAAAACAACTATGAGATTCCACCTTACCCTAGTAAGGATGGCAAACATTAAAAACAATCAAATGAAAATAAATGCTGGAGAGGATGTGGAGAAATAGGAACACTCATCCACTGTTACTGGGAATGTAAGATGGTACAGCCACTTTGGAAAGCAATATGGAGATTCCTAAAATAGTTTATGATAGTGTTACCAATAGACCCAGTTTTCCCTTACTGGGCATTTATTCCAAAAGTTCCATGCCTCAGTTCAGAGAGATTTTCTCAACCATGTTTATAGCTGCTCAATTTCTTATAGCTAAGAACTGGAATCAGCCCAGATGTCCATCATTAGACAAACAGAAAACTAAGATGTGGTATATCTACATGATGGAATTCTACACAGCAGTAAGGAAAAATGACACAATGAAATTCGCAAGGAAAAATGACACAATGAAATTTGAAGAAAAATGGTCAAACCTGGAACAGATCATTCTGAGTGAACTAACCCAATCACAGAAAGATAATCACCACATGGTCTCACTCATCTTCTGCTCCTAACCTGGATCTACCCTAGATGCTGACATACCTAGAAAGCATCTTGAAGACCAGGAAGTAGGGTGGGTGGGGAGAGATGGGAGGATAAGGGAGAGAGTGGGAGGACACAAAACTGGACCCAAACAGCAATGCTACCACAAAATTCTACATCCTAAAAGACAGACCAAATGGTTGACCCTTTGTCAGACCCTTAGTAGAAACACCTGAATCACAAGGTCCTGTTTAGTGTAAGATGAAGATTGGCCTTTATCTTCTTCTGTTTTTTTTTTTTTCTCTCTCTCTCTCCCTCTCTCTTCTCTCTATCTCTTTCGTTGCTTATCTTTTTCTTCCTTCTCTTCTTGAGCACTGACCTGTAACTCCCAGACCAAGCTGGTGGCTATTATCCACAATGATCTCTTTATCAGAGAGACCTACAAGGTTTCCTGAAAGAAGATGGATTTCTGTCAGAGTACTTGATGACCCTCCAAAATTTGGTGCTAAGATCCTACTGCTGAAGACACCATATGCTGTTGGCATGTAACATGGTGTGACATGGCTGCACGCTGGAAGAGAGTCAGTCCCCAGACAGTTAATGCATCTAGTGCCAGAAGGTGATACATGAGCAACTGGGGCAAAATGACCAATGTCTGTTGAAGCAACTCATGGTTTAACCTATTTAGCAGCAAACAATATGACGTGAAGCTCACACAAGTGCAATAGTGGTGCACAGCCGTGGTGGGAAACCAACTTCTCTTGATTTTGCTAATTGATCTGCTCAGTGGAATGGAACCATAGCTGAAGCTGGGAAACAAGTCAGAATCATGTCCAAAAATAACCCCACTTTCCATTATCAAGCTCCCACCAATTGTGGTCTACAAGAGGGCCTACACCTATTAAATTCTCTCTTTAAAAAATAGTTATCCCATTTATCAGGGGCTAACTTTACTCTCCGCCAGAGAATTTGCTAATCTCTTTCAGATAGATGCAGATCCTAAGGAGATAACCACCCCATCATACTTCAAAAGAGCCCCTAGCTGAAACTAAGAATAAGTGGGTAAACAATCAAGAGTGTTGTTTTCATGGTGAACCTGGTACCAGCACAAGGGTGAAACAGATAGTTACAGAGAACAATCAACTCCTACAAAACCAGATATCCAGAGACATAGAGGCTCCAAAGACTTCATAACTGAAGAAAACCTAAAACAAACCCAACATGGCCCAGGGAAATGATCAGAAGAGGAGGCGGAAAGAATGTCAGAGCTAATCATTGGGTCATGATACACAGAGGCATTGCCCCCTACTCATAAGTGATGGCTAACCCCACAATGCACACCCCATAACCCCAAGGTCCCAGCAGAGGGGGGAGGACAGGGAGGAGGCTAGCAATGGTACCAACTTGACTTTATTCACTGAGTACAAAACTAATAAAAAAATTGATGACTTTGAGAAGTACATTTTATGAGATGCATAGGTCCAAGATTAATATATTTATTTGCAGAATGAGACTCAAACAAAAGCAGTCAATTAGCCCTAAGCTAAGCCTGCTAGATGACTGATACAAGCTACATGATAATCTTCAGAGGGGTACATAATGTTGTGAGGTAATAGAGAAGTAAATGGAAAAATAATGACAATATTCTGAATTTTGTAAATGAGTGGTAGCTAATATATGCTAATATAAATAATTCAGTGTCATTTTGTTAATTAGAAAATTTATAGTAATAAAAGTAAATATAAATGTGTTACCAGAGAAATAATGATTTTTTTTATTATCCTAATGCTGAGCTCAACAAAAATATGCTAAAAATACTGGCAAGGTAGTTTTCTGCTGTTTTTAAGATAAATTCATTATTATTATATACTCATGGAGAGGCAGAATTATGGTACCACTTAAAATGTGCAATGCAGCATGATAAATCAATATGTAACAATGAGAAGATTTATCAAAATAGTGTTGTCAACGTTAGTTTTAAATGGGTATATTTGTTCAGAGAGGGACATTATGATCAAGATGATCAAGGGACTAAAATATCATTGTGCAGGAATATATATTCCTGCACAATGATATATATATATATATATATACACATACATACACACACACACATATCACACATATATATATACATACATGCATACATATGTACATATTTAATATGTATTTATTACTACTAAAGTCAGACTAGTTTTTCTACATGTGCTGGTCTGAAGTTAGTAGCATTTTGGTTGTCTATAAAAAATTCCATAAATGACACATATTTTTGTAATAGATTGATGGATAGAAATAGATAATGCCAGGGAGTAATTACCAATAGACATACAATTCAAAGAAAGAAAGCTGAAGAGTAACAAATATGTGGGCAATTAATGAATTTTTAATTAGAGTAGTAAAAATAGGAGAATAATTTAAAATGTCCAGCTTTCACTTTATTTAAATTAGGTTTAAAAATTGGGAAAATTATCATTCAAATGCAAACACAATATTCAGTGTAAGAAAACTACTGATGATGGGAATAGGAACAAGTACAATTCTCGCAGAAGACAATTGTAATCAAATTCCTACTTGCTTCATTTTCAATAAAAATGTTTTTATCTTCCCTCAATTATTCGTTTTTAATACTCTGCTTTTTCTGGGTAGATCTTCTTCTCTAACCTGTATTAATTTTTTTCTTTCTGGAAAAGCTACTAAACTATTTTTGCAAGACAGATTTTTTGGAATTAAATCTTAAAACATAGAATTATAATGAAATGCATGAAAGATTTACTCTGCCTTAATTTGTCATCTTCAAATCACCTTAACTTCACTTCACAATGCATGAAGGATAAATGCAATTTTAAAATATTAATGCATAAAATAATATGTGTTCTCAAAATCTTAATGTTTAGTAGATCATATGTAAAATAAAGTTCAAAACATGACAAAGATGGGTATTTGTATTTCATAATGACAACCAATCTAGTCTATCTATTCCTATTAAAGTATTTTTAAAAAGTAATGCAATGCTTTATATGTATAAGATTGTATTGCAATTATTTCTTTAGTCATCACCAAGTTTTTTTTATATTTTATATATTTGACAGAGAAAGGGGAAAGAGAGAGAGAGAGAGAGAATGGGTGTGCCAGGGCTTCCAACCACTATAAACGGACTCCAGATGTGTGTTCCCCCTTTTGCATCTAGCTTAAGTAGGTCCTGGAGAGTCAAACCTGGGCCTTTGGCTTTGCAGGCAAATGCCTTAACTGCTAAATCACCCCTCTAGCCCAAAACCAAGTTTTAAATATCATACTGTTTTCATTTATACTTTTCAATTTCAGCCGGCAATAAATTGCTAGTACTTAGCAATAATATATTCAATGAAGTAGAAAAGAAGTACAGGAAGAATTTTCATCAACACTAAGTACATTTTTGTGACACAGAAGTATTACACTATAATGCATCATTTTTATTTTCTTCCGAAATCTTTTCTAAGACCCTTGAAGCTTATCTGTCATTCTAGGCACTATTCTTATATTTTTTAAAAAATATAAGCTCATTTAAATATCACATTAAATATTCATTTACTTTTCCTACTGTTCACATCTATTTTTTATCTTATTTTCTCTGTGGTTTACAATTTATCCCCTTTAGTTTTCTCCTGAACTAATGCAACACTGGCATAGTTCTTGAACACTTATACTAATATTTACTTTAGATATTTCTTTTATATTCCACCTAGCATTCAATTTGGATGATTGACATGCTATAACAAATATATAAATCTAGTGTGCATCTCTGTAAGTTTTGACAAAGGGGCAGACTCTAAAGTTATCAACATAACCAGGATTATTAATGCACATTTCAATTCTGAATAATTTGTTACATTTTTCATTCCTACCTTCTTCTTTACATTTACAACTAATGATTTGGTTGTTGCCAGATTATATTAGTTTTCCATTCCTAGAATATATACAAATGGAATTATGATGTATTCTTTACCATACCTGGATCATGTCCATCACAGTAATGATGTCGAAACTTGTCCAGGTCACAGTATGATAATAAATCATTATTTTTAATTGACGAGCCATTTCATTATGACTAGACTTAAATTTATACATGTAAATATGCATAATGAATATATATGCTATTTTTCCATTTACTTATACATGCTGTTGCATTCAGGTTCACATTTCTGGTAGAGATCACCTGACTAAGACCAGTTTTGGGGAGAAAAGGTTTATTTTGGCTTACAGACTCCAGGGGAAGCTCCATCATGGCATGGGGAAATGATGGCATAAGCAGAGGGTGGACATCACCCCCTGACCAACATAAAGTGGACCATAGCAGCAAGAGAGTTTGCCAAAAACTGGCAAGGGGACACTGGCTATAATACTCATAAGCCCACCCCCAACAATACGCTGTTTCTAGGAGGCATTAATTCCCAAATCTCCATCAACTGGGAACCTAGCATTCAGAACACCTAAGTTTATGGGGGACACCTGAATCAAACCACATTCTGCCCCTAGCCCCCACAAACTGATAACCATACATGATGGGAAATGCAATACCTTTAATGCAACTTTAAAAGTTTCCATAGTTAAGCCGGGCGTGGTGGCGCACGCCTTTAATCCCAGCACTCGGGAGGCAGAGGTAGGAGGATCGCCGTGAGTTCGAGGCCACCCTGAGACTCCATAGTGAATTCCAGGTCAGCCTGGGCTAGAGTGAGACCCTACCTCGAAAAACCAAAAAAAAAAAAAAAAAAAAAAAAAGTTTCCATAGTTTTTATCAATCCTAATGATGTTCAAGCATTCCCATAGTCCAAGATCTTTTAACTGAGTGATAATACCAAAATATACACCCAAAACAACCCCATAATCACACGAATAAACATTCATACTGCAAAAGATTGCATTGGGCATAGCAAAAAAGTAGCCAACCAATACAAGATTTAAAACAACTGGGGCATACACCAAACTCTATAGCTCCACATCCAAGAACTCTAGTCAGTAACAAGTCTCCAAGTCAGATAATTCTAACCAGCAGCAAGACTTAAGAGTTAGGCTACTCACAGTCATGAAAAACTTTATCCAGGCCCGGCATCTCTCCTTATTAGCCATCTTGTAGTCCCAACATCTCTAGTGTGTTTCCATTGGGTCTCTATGCAAGGATGTAGCAAACCTGCTTCATGCTGCCCATGTCTGTCCGCAAAACAAAAGACTGTGTTGCAAATTCAGTGACCCTCTCTTGCATCTCTTACACATGATAATACCAGGTAGGGTGCCAATTTGTTTATCCAGGGGATAATAAAGCAGACTTTGAAGGACAGGACACTCCTTGAGCATGCAGGCCCATTTAAAAAAGTCTTGCTGTTGCCCCAGGGCAGGTCATCTGACCCAAAGTCAATATTGTAACCTCTTATATAATTTCAGCTGCATAGGCAGAAGTTTCATTCCCAAGATTTCATTTCTGTACCATATACCTCTGC
Source organism: Dipus sagitta (assembly GCA_036346955.1). Lineage (NCBI taxonomy): Eukaryota > Metazoa > Chordata > Mammalia > Rodentia > Dipodidae > Dipus > Dipus sagitta. The sequence goes on along the minus strand of CM070771.1, from coordinate 84,866,007 downwards.
TCGCATCAGTCCATTTATACATAATACAACCATGTACAAATTCTCAGGACATGGACATAACAGCATGCCTCTCATGCAAACTGCTTCTGGCCTAGTCAAGGCAAAGCTCTTTCTTACCCTCGTAAGCCAAACTTTACAGTCCATAGTTCTTACTGCATTCAGGTCTTTCCACCCTGACCAGAATAGTCCATCCTTCAACATTCCTCTTGAAAATCAGCTCCAAAAGGCCAAAGCCACACACTCAGGTGTCCAGCGGCACCACTCCTCAGTACCAACATTACTGTTGCAGTCAAGTTCACGTTTCTGGCAGAAAGCAACTGACCAAGAGGATATTTTGGGAAAAGTGGGCTTATCTTGGCTTAAAGACTCAAGGGGAAGCTCAATGATGGCAGGTGAAAATTATGGCATTAGCCTAGGGTGGACATCACCCCCTGGTGAACATCAGGTGGACAATAGCAACAGGACAGTGTGCCAAACACTGCCAAGGGCAAACTGGCTATAATACCCATAAACCTACCCCCAGCAAGATATTTCCTTCAGGAGGCATTAGTTCCCAAATCTTCATCAGCTCAGAACCTAGCATTCAGAACACCAAAGTTTATGGGGGACATGTGAATCAAACCACCACACATGCTAATACAAATAAATCTATTATGAACATTCACATCTGTCACAATAATAGCAGAGGCTTTTCAAAAATTTCATCTTTCTGGGTATGGTGGCACATGCCCTGCACCCACCCAGCACACAGCTGAAGGAGCAGAGACCAAACAAGGGGATTTTCCAACCTCATCAGCCTCCTTACAATGTCAAGAAACCTGAAGGGGAGACAGCAGAGAAGCTTCTGGAGTGGACACAGGAGGCACCAGCTAAGCAGTTCTAGTACAACTCCAGGCTTCCTGCACTTGCCCATCCACCAACTGACAATACCAAGACATTCCAGAGAACATATTCAGCTCCCAGCAGCAGACCACCCAGTGCAACTGATCGTAAAACCAGATTCACAGCACAACACGGAGATATTGAGGTGAGTACTCAGCATTGGTGAGATCTGAAGCGACCACAAAAGGTAACGAGGCTGACTGACAGTAAAGCAGCCACATAGGTCCACACTGGAAGTGCTAATTCCATGTCAGGGCAGGTTTTTGGTAACCAAGTATTGGTTGGAATTACCATTCTCAACTAAGTTATATTTGGGGGTCAACTATTGTTGACTTTGATGCTTTCAGATTCATAGGGCCTTTATCCTTTTCTTCTGTCATTATAAGTGGCAGGGTCTGATTCAGACCCAGGCTGACCTGGAACCCATTTCAGAACAGAAATCTCAGCCTCCCAGCTGAAGGATTAAGGGTGTAGAGCAACACACACCCTTAGGGATTTGGGCTGTACAAAAGTTATCTGTTTGTTTCAATCCCCCCATGTGCATACTCTGTGCTGGCTTTTATTGAATGTGTATATTTTCACTTGAATTATAGAACTTCCAGTAAAATGTTCTACCCAGCTCACTAGCATACTTGAATAGCAGGCAAACTCAACATCTAGGATTACTTCTGAGGTTGGATTGAAGTACAAGAGCTACACTTGGCACCTTAAACTCCTCCAATGAAGACACATAAAGTTGTATTTTCAAATCTAAAAGCACCACAGATTATTAGAAAACCCTAGCATCAAATCAACTGGAATGCAAAAATCATAACATTATAATACAAGACACACAAAGAAAAAAGACAATATAATCCCACCAAAAATTATAAATCCATCAGAAATGGCCCCCAATGAGACTGCTTTAGATGAAATGCCTAACAAAGATTTTAAAAAAAAAGAAAAAGAGATTTTATCTGTACTCAAAGAAATAAAGAAAACAAAATCAAAGGAATCAAAGAAGAAAGCAAAGGAATTAAAGAACAAAACAAACTCCTGATGGAATTCCAAGAGAACACAGGAAACCAGTTTAATGAAATAAGGAGGTCACTAAAGACATGAGTGAGGAAATAGAAATACTGAAGAAAAAACAGCAGCAAGTAATTCTATGACTGAAAAACACAGTCAAATTAAAAAAAAAAAAAAAAAAAGAAACTCTATGGAAAGTCTCACCAGTAGAATCAATGAAGGAGAGAACAGAATATCTAAAGTAGAAGACTAGGTGTCAGATCTAATATAGTCCAACAAAGAGAAAGACAATCTAATAGGAAAATATGAATGGGAATTTCAAGATATCTAGGACACTATGAAAAGATCAAATATATGAATTTGGGGTATAGTAGGAGAAGAATTTCAATCCAGAGGCTTAGAAGGAATTTCCACAAACTCATAGAAGAAAAATTTCTCCAAATTGGGAAATAAATGCCAAGGAAGATACAAGAAGCTTTTAGATCACTAAACAGGCAAAACCTGAAAAGAACCTCTCCTTGTCATCTTATAATTTAACTACTAAACACACAAGCCAAACAAAAAATATATTGAAAGTATTTAGAGTAAAAGTAAGTTACCTATAAAGGCAAGTCCATTAGGATCACAGCAGATTACTCAATATAAACTTTGAAAAACAGAAAGATTTGGAATGATGTATTTGAAGTTCTGAAAGATAACAATTGTTGACCAAGAACACTTTATAATGCAAAGCTATGTATCCAAATTGATGGAGAAATAAGGGCATTCCACCAGAAAAACAGGCTAAAAGAATTTATGGCAACTTATCCAGCTCTACAGAAAATACTTGAAGGAATCCTTCACACTGAAGAGAAAGCAAAGCACACACATGAGAAAAGAGGGAAAAATGACCATACTCGAATAACAGTCAAAACAAGAGAGTAAAGGAAAAAAGGAAGCACTACAAAACAAGAAAAATGGCAAGAATAATCACATACCTTTCAATAATAGCTCTTACTATCAGTGGCTTCAATACCCCAACCAAAAGACACTGGCTTGCAGACTGGATTAAAAGGCAGGATCCTGCCTCCAGAAACTCATCTCTCAATAAAAGATAGACACGGTCTTAGGGTGAAAAGATGGAAAATGGCATTTCAAGCAAATGGGCCTAGGAAACAAGCAGGATTTGCTATCTTAATATCTGAAAGGATAGACTTCAAACCAACATTAGTGAGAAAAAATAAAGGTCACTTTATACTGATTAAAGGAACACTCCATGAGGAGGACATTACAATCCTAAACATATACGCACTTATCATAAGGGCTTCCAGTTTCATCAAACAAATACTATTAGACTTAATTTCACAGATAACACCAAACACAATTGTAGTGGGTGACTTCAGTACCCTATTCTCATCAATTGACAGGTCATGCCAGCAAAAAAATAAGTAAATATAAATAAATAAAATAATAACCAGAGAGCCATTTGGAATAAATGATATCATAGAACAAATGGACCTAACAGATATCCACAGAGCATTATGTCCCACTGCTTCAGAATGTACATTGTTCTCAGCAGCACATGGAACATTCTCTAAAATAGACCATATATTTGGACACAAAGCAATTTTTTTTATTAATTAGTTTGTACTCAGTGAATACAGTCAAGTTGGTACCATTGTTAGGCTCATCCACATCTTAACCCCTCCCCCTAGCCCCTCCTTGTTGAGGTATATGGGTCATGCATTCTGGAGTTAGCCCACAGTTATGGGTAGGATAAATGTCTGCATACCATGACCCAACATGTGGCTCTGATATTCTTTCTGCCCCCTCTTCCGCAAAATTTCCCTGAGCCATGTTGGGTTCATTTTTGGTCTGCTTCAGTGATGAGGGGTTGGGGGCTTCTGGGTCTCTGGATGTCTGATTTGGTAGGAGTTGATCTTTCTCTCTGTTGATCTCCTTCACCCTTGTGCTGGTACCTGGTTCACCAAGAAAACAGCATAATTGCTTGTTTCGCCAATTGTTCTGAGTTTCAGCCGGAGCCCTTTTGAGGTATGAAGGGGTGGCTCTTTCCTTAGAATCTACATCTATCTGAAAAAGAGAAGCAGATTCCCCAATGGAGAGTAAGTTAGCACCAGACAAATGTGAAAACTCCTACATTTAAAGAGAATTTAATAGGTGTAGGCCATCTTATAGCCTACAGTTGGTGGTAGCTTGTTAACAGAGAGTGGGGTTATGTTTGGATATGTTTCTGACTTGTTTCTCAGATCCAGCTATAGGTACCATATCACTCAGGTGATCAGTTAGTCGAATCAATAGCAGTTGGTTTCCCACCATGGCTGTGCACCACTATTGCACTTGTGTGAACATCACAACAGGTTATTTGCTTCTAAGTAGGTTAGACCATGAGTTGCTTGGACAGATATTGGTCATTTTCACCCAGTCGCCCATGTAGCACCTTCTGGGACTAGATGCGCTGAGTGTCTGGGGACTGATTCTCTTCCAGCTTCCAGCCATGCCATTCCATTTTGCATGTCAACCACATAAGGTGTCTTCAGCAGTAGGGTATTACCACTAACCTCTGGTGGGTCATCAAGTACTCTGACAGAAATCTGTCTTTCTTTTAGGAAAATTTGTAGGTCTCTCTGATCCAAGGCTCATTGTGGATGATAACCACATGCTGGTACTGGGAGTTACAGGTCAGTGCCCATTAAGACAAGGAAGAAAAAGATAACTAATATAAAAGAGTTAGAGAGAAAAGAGAGAGGGGGGAGAGAGAGAAGCTGTAGAAGATTAAGGTTAGTCTTCATCATACCCTCTTCATTGTCTTATGGCTCATGTGTTCCGTCTAAGGGCCCGATGAAGGTTCAGCCATTTGGTCTGCCTTTTACAATGTTGAATTTTAAGGTACCATTGCTGTTTTGGTCTAGATTTGTGTTTCCCACCCCCTCCATTGCCCACTCCTCCCTCCCCACCCATCCTATTGTCTAGTCCACAAGATGCTTGCTGGGTATGTAAGGCATCTTGAGTAGATTCAGGTTAGGTGCTGTAGATGAGTGAGACTATGTGGCAATATTTTTCTTTTTTTCTGTGATTGGTTAAGTTCACTGAGAATGATCTGTTCCAGGTTCACCCATTTTTCCTCAAATTTCATTGTGTCATTTTTTTCTTAGTGCTGTATAGAATTCCATTGTGTAGATATACCACATCTTAGTTATCCATTCCTCTAGTGATGGACATCTGGGTTGATTCCAGCTCTTAGCTATTACGAATTGAGCTGCTATAAAATTGAAATAATTCCTTTTATGACATCTGAAAATATTGGGATTAAACTACCAATCAGCAACAAGAAAAGCTACAGAGAATAGAGAAATTGATGGTGACTAAACAGTACACTATTGAATGATGAATGAGTCATGGAAGTAATTGAAAAAGAAATCAATAAATTCATAGAATCAAACGATGATAAGAATACAACATACCTTTGGGACAAAGTGAAGGCAATCCTAAGAGGGAAATTTATAGCTCTAAGTGCCTATATTAAGAAATTTTAGAGTCCACAAGTAAACAATTTAATGCTTCACCTTAAGGCCTTGGAATAAAGAATAACAAGGCAAACCAAAAATCAGTAGACACAAAGAAACAATAACGTTTAGGACAGAAATTAATGAATAGAAACCAAAAACAATCCAAAGAATCAAGGAAATAAGGATTTGGTTCTTTGAAAGGATATACAATATTGATAAACCCTTAGCAAATCTGACCAGAAGAAAGACAGAAGAGACAAAACTTAATAAGATTAGAGATGAAAAGGTACCATTACAAAAGTTCTCAACAATATGTTGGCAAACAGAATATAAGAATATATCAGAAATATTATTCACCCTGACTAAGTAGGCATTATCCCAGTGATGCAGTGATGGTTCAACATATGCAAATTGATAAATATAACACACTATAAATGGACTGAAGGACAAAATCACATAATCATCTCAATAGACTAAGAAAAGGCATTTTAAAAAATTCAACATCCCTTCGTGGTAAAAGTCCTACAGAAACTTGGAATGGTAAGAACATATCTCAACATAATAAAAGCTATTTTTAAGAAAACTGCAGCCAACATAATACTAAATGGGGAAAAAATCTTGAAGCTTTTGTACTAAATTCAGGAACAAGACAAAGGTGTCCACTGTCCCTGTTTTTATTTAATATGGTACTGGAAGTCCTAGCTATAGTAATAGGTCAAGAGACACTCACAAAAGAGATACAAATTGGAAAGGAAGAAATCAAATTATGATTGTTTGCAGATGATATGATTCTGCACATAAAGGACACTAAAGATTCTACCAGCAAACTGTTAGCACTGATAAATACTTTTAGCAACATAGGAGATTACAAAATAAAAACACAGAAATCAGTATCTTCCCTATATACTAACAACAAACATGCAAAGGATGAAGTCAGGGATTCTCTCCATTCACAATTCCCTCAAAAAAATAATAATGTACCCTGGAATACCTAACCAAGGAAGTGAAGGACCTCTACAATGAGAATTTTAAAACACTCAAGTGAGAAATTACAGAAGACACTAGGAAATGGTAAGATATTCGTGTTCTTGGATTGGAAAAATTAATATTGTGAAAATGTCAGTCTTACCAAAAATGAACTACATATTTAATGCATTCCTCATTAAAGTTCCAGTGGCATTCTTCACAGAAATAGAAAAAAGAATCCTAAAATTCATTTGGAAGCACAAAAATCTTTGAATAGCCAAAAGAATTTTGAGCAACAAAAATAAGTCTGGTGGTATCACCATACCCGATCTTAAGGAATGTTACAAAGCCATAGTAACAAAAATAGGAAGGTACTGGCACAAAGACAGACACATAAATCAATGGAACAGAATAACAGAATAGAGGACCCTGATGTTGATCCAGGCAGCTACACCCACCTGATTTTTGACAAAAACCCCAAAAATATTCATTGGAGAAAACACAGCCTCTTCAACAAATGGTGCTGAGGAAACTGGGTATCTATATTAGAAGGATGAAAATGGATCCTTATCTTTCTCCATGCACAAGAATTAAGTCCAAATGGATCAGGGACCTTATTATCAGACCTGAAATTGTAAAAGTCCTAGAAGAAAAGTTAGGGGAAACCCTTTAACATATTGCCATAGGAAATGACTATCTGAATATCATCCCAATTGCTCAGGAAATAATACCAATAATCAACCACTGGGATCTCATAAAATTACAACTTTTTTTTCCTTTTTACAGAAAATGACTGTGAATAGAACAAAGGGGAAACCTACAGAATGGGAGAAAATATTTTCCAGCTATACATCTGACATGAGATTAATACCCAGAATATACAAAGAACTCAAAAAACAAAACAATAAGGAATTAAACAACTCAATTAAAAAATGGGCTATGGAACTAAATAGAGAGTTCTCAAAGGAAAAAATGCAGTTGGCATACAAACCTCTAAAAAAAGTGTTCTACCTCCTTAGCCATCAGGGAAATACAAATTAAAACTACTTGAGATTCTATCTCCTGTTAGAATGGCTATCATCAATAAAACAAATTACAATGAATGTTGGTGAGGATACATAAAAAGAGGAACCCTTCTATATTGTTGGTGGGAATATAGTGTGGTACAGCCATTGTGGAAATCAGTGTGGAGGTACTTGAGACAGCTAAAATAGATTTACCATATGATCCAACTATAGCACTCCTAGGCAGATATCGTAATGACTCTTCTCACTGCCTTAGAGATACTTACACAACCATGTTTATTGCTGCTCTATTCACAATAGCTAGGAAATGGAACAAGCTTAGATGCCCCTTAACAGGTGAATGGATAATAAAGTTGTGGTACATTTACACAATGGAGTTCTCTTCAGTGGCAAAGAAAAATGCAATTATAAAATTTGCAGGGAAATGAAAGGATCTCAAAAGGATTATCCTAAGTGAGGTAATTCAGTAGGAACTTTGAAGAATTATGTTTTGTATATGTAAGCAGAAGATCTGATTACAGGGAATGGAATGGCCTAATTGATGCCAGGGGAAGAGGTTAAGAGAACAGTGAGGAGAAGGTCAATCAAAATTCAAAATATTCTGAATACGACATAAGAAAGCCTACTTTTGTAGAGAATGGCACATCTAGAAGCCATAGATTGTTACTAGAAAATTTTCAGTGCCAGGGATGGGATACCTTCCCTTGAGTTATTGGCCAGGGACATCCCTGTTGCCTCCAAAACATTAGGCTATTGCAAAGGCCCTAGGTTTCCCACTAGTAACAGATGGTAAGACCTTATTGCTGATGACTTCACATGCCTGGGCAGCAAGGTAACTGAGAAATCAAGGTGGTGCTGAGCTTAAAAACTTGCTCCTGTAGACCAGCCAACTGAAAGCTGGAAAAAGCTGCACTGAATGCAGCCCTATGGAACACAAAAGTTATTATCAGTGAAAACAGTGGACACTGGAAGCCCCAAGTTTGATCAGACAGGCCAAGTGACCAAACAGTTCCAATAGTGGCATATCTGCTCTGGGGAAACCAACTGCTCTCTAATTGGACAGGAGTCCAGCTCTATGGGAGGGAATACATACCTAGTACTGAAAACCTAATAAAAAGCCTATGGCAGAGGAGGTCATGAGCCATAGGGGTATAAAGCTTTCTCTTGCCTGGCTAAATGCATATATTATTCTCACCAAATTGGCATAAAATCCCTATGCTAAATGTTCATGTTCATATATTAATTCTATTCTCACATTTGGTTAGAGAAACTTCACTTTTCAGACGGTGGTGACCAGTGTGCTTACCCAAAAGGCAACATAGTACTCAGAAGTGTCAGAGGAGTGTCCAGCTCTGAAACGTCTCTATCACACCCTCCGAGGCTCAGGGTACATTGCAGAATAAGTGGCAGAAAGAATGTAAGAGCCAAAGGAAGGGTACCGCTCACTCCTTACAATGCAACTGTCTAGACAGAAATTCGTTTTGATATCCATGACCTCACAGTGCCTAGCAATACCTTCACAAGATCCTCATAATAGCAGAAAAAGATGATGACACCAAAATAAAAGAGAGACTAATGGAGAGGGTTAGGGGATATGTTGGAGAGTGCAGTTGGGAAAGTGTCAGAGGAGAGGGAATTATCATGGTTTATTGTCTGTAAGCATAGAAATTGTCAATAAAAAATAAAAATACATAAATAAAATAAAAATTAGATCTGTTTTGCTTATCCTGTACTGGTATCAGTTTGAAGTGGATCAATAACTCTAACCTAAAACCTGAAACACAGAAAGTGCCAAGGACGAAATTGGGGACATACTTCAAAATACAGACATAAAAGAACTATCTTAGCCGAATGCCAACAGCACAGGAACTAGCCTCAAGAATCAACAAATGGGTTTATATGAAATTTAACACAGCAAAATAAACCCACTACCAAGCATACAGATAGGGAGCTAATTACAATAATCATAAAGAACTATCAACATTAAACACCAAAAAATAAATCTTCCAATCACCAAATAGGATAATGTAGTGAACAAACAGTTCAAAAACTATGAAATGTAAGTGGCTGGTAAGTACATTAAAAATTGTTTATTCCACATCTCACTCCATCAGAGAAATTCAATTCAAAACAACTTTGAGATACCCCATTATGTCAGTCAGGAGAAAACAGGCAACAAATGCTGAAGAGGATGCAGGGAAAGAACCATGAACTACTATTGATGGGAGTGCAGACTAGTACAGTTTATAGAAATCAGTATGGATGTATCATAAAAACTTAAAAGTAGAACTCAAATACAGCTGAGATATACCTCTACTAATAATATACCCTAAAGACTCTAAAGTATACTACAGAGATACGTGTACATCCATCTTTACTATGGCTCTTTTAAAATAGCTCAGTATTAGATGTGCATACATGCCCCTTGAATGGATAGTGAAAATGTGGTACATACACACAGTGGAATTCTATTTCAACACCATACAAAAAGAAATTATGAAATTTTCAGGAAAATCGATAGACCTGGAAAGAATCAAATGAAATGACTCAATCCCTCAAGAAAGAAAACAAAAAGAATGAAAACACATATGTTCCTCTGATGTGTGGGTCTTAGCTTGTAATATCTAAGAAAATCTATAAAAGTAGAACTATAATAAAAAAATATAAAAAACAGAAGAGAGGAATATTGGGGTATAACTGAGAGGCAGAGGGTATTTAGGCTAGGAGTGGGATGGCAATCAACAACAACAAAACAGAAAAAAATTCTATTTGAAAATGCAAGAATGAATGATACCATAATCTATTTGTGTCACTAAAAATAAAACAGGAAAAAAATATTTTGTATACCACATGCTTGCCTGCAAAGCCAAAGGTCTCAAGCTTGATTCCCCATTGCTCACGTAAAACCAGATGCACAGTGGCATGTGCATCAGGAGTTGTTTGCAGTGGTTGGAGGCCCAAATGCACTCTCTCTCTTTCTTTCAGTCTGTGTCTATTATCGCTATCTCTCTCTGCTTGAAAATAAATTAACATAAAAAGTAAAATGGCCAAAATTATTAAATGTTATATATTTATTATCCATAATTAAATATAAATTGTTGAGCTAGTGAGATAGCTCAACAGCTAAAGGTGCTTGCTTATAAAACCTGAAGGCCAAGGTTTGATTCCCCAGAATCCATGTAAATTCACATATACTAATTGGTACATGCACATGGATTTATTTTTAGTGGCAACCAAGCCTAGTGTGCCCATACTCACTCTCTGTGCCTCTATTTCTCTCTGTCTTCCCTCCTCTCTCTCTCTCTCTCCCAAATAAATAATTAAACAAAATGTTAAAAATAAAACAAAATTCTTTAGTTTGGAAGGGAAAATGGTATCCAGAAGATGAAACTAAAAAATGCTAAAGAAATACATTTAAAATTTAAAATTTAATTTGCTGCAAAACTAAGGATAATTTTTACAAAATGTACCCAAATGTTCAAACAGAATGTGATATAATCACCCATCTGTTATAATAGTTAAAATATGGAATAAGGACAATTAATGGCTGATTGCCAGATTACTTACATACCACTCCAGAAAACTTCTGGCTAAATGTAAGATAAATTCATTATGAACATTGGTGAAGTATTTCAGTTTTTAAATACTTTGTTACTCTTGATTAATAAGTCATTGTTACATCTCTATGAGCTAAGAAAAATAGTTTTTCCTGTAGAAACAAAGACACAAATGCAACTAGCAAATCTCTTTACCAGCCTGATGGTGCTCACTTTCAATTAATTTACTTGGTTCCGTTGAGGCATCATGGCTCATTTTAACCTCATCTGCTTTCCTTGTGAAGAACACATTGCCTTGACTATTTGCCTTCTTATTACCATAAAATCCTATTTATTCTTTTAGTACCAACTATCAGTACATGATGCATGAATCTATGTAATATTTTAATTGTCTGAATATATGTTAAGACAATATTCAATATCTTAGTACTTGTAGGTAATGCAGTCATAATTTGCTTACAATATACATGCATGTGCTGGAGGAATGGCTCACCAGTTAAAGGCACTGTCTTACAAATCCTTATGGCCTAGGTTCAATTCACCAGTGCCCACATGAAGCCAGATGCATGAGGCAGTGCAAGTGTCTGGAGTTCCTTTGCAGTAGAAGGAGGCCTTGGAACACCCATTCCTCTGTTCCTCTTTCTCTCTTTCTTGCTCAGTGAGCTTCTTATTTTCTCTCTGAAATAAACAAAATATTTAAAAAATAAAATATTTTCTTTTATTTAAATACTCATGTACCCAGAATTCAGGCTGCTTATTTAAAACTTTTCTCAAAACAGCAATAGCACATATTCTGCTTATTCAAAACAACCTACAAACATAGTTATCTATATAATTATGTTATTACATTAAGCATTTATGTATACATGTGCATTTAATGGAAATCCTTAACATATCTCTGTCTAAAAATATAGATTAATTAACTACTGTTGATATTTGTAACAGTGAATAACATCTTTAAGTTTCTTCATTATAAGCTTTCCTTGGGAAGTATTTATCTATTTTAGACAAGTAAATTTATTTGATGTAAATGCTCTCATTGACTGCCAAGAGAAAAAAACTAATAAATAAATAAAGCACAATAAGTACTAACAAACAATAAAGAAATAAAAACTGACAAGTGCTGTCACAAGAGTAGGAAGCAATAGTGTGGATATAATTGGGGTAATATTTTACCCACTGGAAAATAGTGTCAATCAGAGCACATGAGCTTTTTTTCTCCATTGTTTGCCTGACAAGCTTGTTATAATTGCCTTGTCATTTGCTCCCTGCTCCTCATGACAGACTCAAATTTATAATGATGGGAATAATTAGCATTTGGCCTTTAACAGCCAAATTCAACTACACTTGTAAATAAGTTACTGGTCTGGATATTTCTTTTTTATCTCAGATTAGTGATATTAAAAAAATCAGATTCTTGAGAAGTGTGACATGCCCTTGTTAAGTAGAGAGATGGGATTTAAAGCAAGTCTTGAGAAAGTGAACAGGAAGAGAAACTTGAGTACCATGTACTAAGACTTTTACTACAGAAGAATGTGTGCTTGTGAACCCAGTATATGAAAAATCTGAAAGCAATCAGGACTCTCTAAAAAATAGGGTAGAGCCAGTTCACTTTAAACTATTACAGCTGTGAAACCAGAAATCACATACATAATATACACATCACACCAAGAGTGAAACAAACAAACAAAATGTCATCATAACTGCCAAAAGCAACAAATAAAATCCCTTCAATCATAGGAACTAACATCATTCTAAACAGCCAGCACAATATAAATGCATGATTTCTACAGGGCTCATAAAAGTCTTTCTCCTAAAATGAATGCTTGTTGCCCACGAGTTAAATACAGCAGCATCTCCAAGTGCTCCAAGAGCATCCTTTTGGGATTCTAGAACAGGCAAGGACAGGAAAATATCTTTTTTTTTTCTTATTAAAGGACAAGCCACTGCAGGAATTCCCTTCTCAATTTTAAAAAGCTATGTGGAATCTTTGTTAGACAGATGTCAAGCTTTCTCTTACCTTCTAATTTTACAAAATCTCATTCATAATTCATATTCCAACATAATTCCACTTACATCTACATGATTTTCCATTCTCAAATTACTAATGAGATAACTGATGTTTAAAATATGTAATAGTATGATTCAAATATATGAATATTGAAAACCTGGACACTTATTCAAAATTATTTGATCCATTACCTATTTGAAAACCTCATGTTACTCTTAGAGGTATGCATGTCTCTGCTGGAAGCTTGATATCAGGCTGAGGAGATGGCTCAGTGGTTGAAGGCACTTGCTTGCAAAACTCAATGGCCTGGGTGCAAATGTCTGGTACCCACATATATCCAAATGCATGAAGTGGAGGTCACTTGTAATGGTAAGGATCCCTAGTGTGCCCATTCTCCCCCCCCCCCACCACACACACACTTTGCATCTCACATTCTTTTGCCTCACAAATAACTAAATAAATATCATATGAAAAAGGAAAGTCTTCAGGTGATTGAGGGGCTCCAGCATGCTTGGGGCCTGTGAATTCCAGGTTCATGAGGGGCTTGGTATGTTTGGGGTTTGTGAATTCCAGGCTGGTGAGGGGCATGGAGTGTTTGGGGCCTGTATGCTCCAGGCAGGGGAGTGATGTGGCACTTTTGGGAACTTTGCACTCTGGGCTGGTGAGGGATGCAGCATGTTTGGGGCATGTGTGCTTAATCTGTGTCTCCAGGCACCTGGTTTGTCCCCCTTTCAACCACATGGCTTCTGCATCAGCAGATCTTTTGGGCTTCTGCAACCCCCTCTGATCCTGCCAAGATGCACTGCTTGCTGCCTCCTCTCAACAACACCCTAATTGGGCAGACTGGAGCTCCAGCCTGGTCCATGTAGCCTGGTATGCCACACCTCTGTTGTGCCTCTACTGTCACTGCTAGTATCCATTTACTTTTGCCAGGTTGGGACACTGTGGCTATCCCAGACTGGGAGTCCAGGAATATCTGGAAACTACCTTCCAGGGTGAACCCCTGAGTTCTCTTCAACCAGCTCAGCTGGGTATAGCAGGGGAACAGGATCAAGTACTACAGCCACTAGGACCAACAGGAAAGACATGGTTATGGTCATCAGCTAAAGAGATTCCAGACCTCCAACCACATGTCTAGAATTAGCCACCAGCCCAGAAACACAAGTGCACTTGCAATCTATACAATCTGCTCATTTATAGACAAAATGACATCCTACTCCAATCCAGTTCAAACTAAAAATAGAACATTCACTGAAGATCATACAAAATGAAATACTTGCTTCCTACTTGATAAAACAGACTTTTACCCAGAGATGGACAGACTCCAATGCAAGAAAAACAACTCGAGACAAACCAAGAGATCTCCAGCAAAGTTGCTTAGTCCCATAATTGACATCTCCAGTGAAAATATAGAGGAGACAAAGGAAATCGGATCCCAAAATTAAAGCACAATTAACTTATTTATCCTGACCAAACAAATCACTGAACTGGAAGCAAATTATCAAAAAACCAACAGTTGCACAACAAAACTTGAGCAGATCATATCTTACAGCACACAACTTTAATCACTAGGCTTAACTTAATGGAGAAAATATATATAGAGAGAAAATAGAGATAAATGAATTGAAAGTGAGTTAGCAAATAGAGGATCTCAGTAACCAGCTGATTAAACTTATGAAGAAAGTATTAAATGCAAGAACAAATTCTAAGAAGGATTAAGAAAATCAAGCCATGACCTGAAATTCGAACTTGTTAAACAGATGGATACAATACAGAAAAATGCAATAGAAATAAAATTTAAATAGAGCATCTAAAAACTTTCCTAGAAACCTTCACTAACAGAGTTAATGATGTGGAGGACAGAACCTCAGATCTGGAAGACAAGACAGAAGAAATGGGTTGTGAATCCAAAAATTTTGATAAATTAAAAAAAAATCATATGAATAGACTATGAAGGAACTTTGGGATACTTTAAAATGACTGAACATCCAGATCATGAGTATGCCAGAAGGAGAAGAAATTCAAGCCAATGGCATAAAGAACATATTCAAGAAAATTATTAAAGAAAACTTTCCGACTCTCTCAAAAAAGAGACCTATCCAGGTAAAAGAAGTTCAGAGAACACCAAACAGTCTGAACAAAGAGGAAGCTCTCCAAGGCACATCACAGTGAAAACTCTAAACAATGAAAACAAAAAGAGAGTGCTGAAAGCAGCAAGAGAGAGATAGCCACTTTAGGCTGGTGGCTGATAAGAGAGCAGATTGGAGGACCAGGATCAGCCAACTATCACAGCCATGATGATTTTCCTGCGGGCCTCAGGAGCTAGTATCCTTGCCTTTTTTCTCCCACTGCACCCCAGCTGCACAGGCTTTGGAGGTTACACTGGTACAAGTACCACCTGGTAGGTGCTTGCAAACCAGACTGAGGTCATATAGCAGTCTGCTGAGGGAGCTGGTGGAGGGACATCAATCAGTTCTTGAAGGTGATGGGAGCCAGAATGCAGGAATGCATAGGTGGTCTGTGGTGTGGCTTGGTGAAGGTCAGTGGAGGCAGCTGAGTCTAACTTTTACCCGCATGGGCCCTAGATCCCACACTGTGTATGTCTTATTTCATCCTAGCATGTGCCACCCACTCAGTGGGTTGGTCCCTTATCTGAGTGCAAGATGTGTGGAGGAAGGCTGATCTCCTGGCCTGAGTTAGGTAGGCACCAGCTTGCCCCAGAGTGACAAGCTAGTAGGGTTCCTGTGGTTGCTACCTAGTTGTGCTACAGAGGCATAGGAATTGGCAGATGCCCAAATGTGCATCTCCATACCCACAGTAGAGGTCCACTAGGACTTACTAGTACTTTAGCCCCACAGTTATTGCCTTATTTCACCCCAGAGCACTAGTGTGGTTACGAGTCCACCACATTGTCCAGAAGTCCAGACTCTGTGATGATGATGATGATGATGATGATGATGATTTTTGGTTCTTCGAGGTAGGGTCTCACTCTGGCTCAGGCTGACCTGGAATTCACTATGTAGTCTCAGGGCGGCCTTGAACTCATGGTGATCCTCTTACCTCTGCCTCCTGAGTGCTGGGATTAAAGGCGTGCTCCACCACACCCAGCTTCTGTGATTATTTTTAATATTTAAAATAATGGGCAAGAGAATTCCTTAAGATTTGTAATCCTATAACTTTTGTCAATTCAAGGTTTAAATTAGAAGATTAAAGAGTTTCACATTCATGAAATGTAGACAATTCACATTAAAATTAATCTAAAAAGCAAATCATATTAGTATGTGAAAACAAAATAATATCAGAACCTAAAGTGGAAAAATCCAAAATATGTGGACAACTGTTTCTCTTTGCAATTCATTTTAAAGATAACATAGCTGTTAACAAACCAAAAGCACTTAGAAGCCAGATTCATTCTATGTCCTCGGCTTGAATTCATTTTTGAGCAGTTTCTTTATGATGCTTATGTGTCAATTACCATCTGAAAATGTCTGTTCATTATACATTTTTTTACAGTGAACATGCACATGACATTAATTACCACACTGATCATAACTTGGATTTCAATTTCCCATAGTATTTAGGGATTAGTCCAGTGTACTGAATAAGACAGACTATTACCCACTGGTTCAGAAAAATATCTGAAATATACATAACCCATTCTTTTGGAAAAGGGAAGTAAAGGGGAAGCCAGAAAATATAAATCATTAAAAATACACTGCATCAGCCATGTGTGGTAGTGCACATCTTTAACCCTAGCACATAGGAGCAGAGGTAGGAGGATCTCTATGAGTTTCAGGCTACCATGAGACTACACAGTGCATTCCAGGTCAGCCTGGACTAGAGTGAGACCCTACCTCAAAAAACAAACAAACAAAGAAAACAACAAAAACAAAACCTCTATATCACCAGCAGTCTGTCAGGGGACTCTGGAGTGTGTGTTTTCAACTTGGTGGTTATTAATATCTATCTATATCCATTGTTCATCTTGTGTGCTGTTTTCCACTTTATCAAACCATTTTAGTAATAAAATCCAAAGAGCAAATATCTACTGACCTATGTGGCACCAAAATGATCCAACACAAAAAATGAGACCATTTTGTATATATCTAATGATGATATTCTTTGATTAAAATACTAAAAATATCCAAGAGTCTTGTATCATAATCCAAGCTTGGATTTTGTAAAATATACCCACTGATATGACAATTAATACTTTGCCTAATATAATAATAATGTAAAACCTCTAAATGCATGCTAACACTGATATCTACCAAACATTTATCCTAATGCAAAATGTTATTGAGACTGTATGACTGATATACTTGTAACTAAATCTTTCTCAGACTAACTCCTATCTATATGAAATATGCCATATTGACAGATGAAACCAAGCAGAAAGAATTCCATAGCTCAGAAGTATACTCAGAAGTTCCAATTTCAGCTCCACATATTCCTACTTAACATAGCACATTGTACACTGCATTCAGTTTCCTCCTATGCAAAATGAGAATAGTATCACCTATGAAATATGTACATGATCATTGAGGAATAGATAGTAAATCTGATGTGTGAGATAGTATACAGTAGTTATCATCACTGCTGCTGTTACATTCCATAGTATCAATTTTAAAATAAATATAACATAGGGATGATGGAACGCTGATATAATTTAACTGTCATAAGCATAAAAAATGCCAAATTAAATTAATAGTTTAGTAACTTAAGAATATATGTTTATTCTATCAATGTGAAGTAATTATTTGCTTTGTCATTCTATTACTAGATCTATAAAATAATAATATGAAAGAGACAGAAAATATAAGCAATTAATTTTTTATGAAAGCTTTCCATAGCATTAAAATGAAAATAGTGATTGTTTTCACATGTGCATCTTTATATATCTTCCAAAATATTTATAGCATATGAAGAAGAAAAATAAAATTGGCTATTTTTTTCATTATCATTATCATTAATTCATAATACATACACTATGTAAAGCACAAGTGCTGTTGTCTGGGCTCAAAACAAATCAAATAAACAATGAAAGAAATTTTCCCTATGTGAAAATGAGGAATAAGACTTCCAGTTAAGATGGCGGCATAGGCACACTAAAGCAGCCTAAGGGTGAAAAAGCCAAAAAAAAAAAAAAAAAAAAAAAAAAAAAAAAAAAAAAACAGCAAAGTACACACTTTTACTAAAAAGTGAGGTGTATAGGAAATTGAAATGGCAGCGGAGAAGTAGGAGAGATCCAGAACTTCCACAGCCCACATAGGCTGACAGAAGCAGCTCCAGCAGGTCTGCGGACTGCAGCTGCAGCTCCAGCAGCAGTGGCTCCAGCAGCAGTGGCTCCAGCAGCAGCGATGCCAAGTCCATGGGACCCAACTGCCAGGCTCGGCTTGAGCCACAGGAAAGGCCAGGAGAGGGGATTTTCCACTCACCCGGATCTCTCCACAAAATCAAGAAGCATGAAGGGAGAATGGCAGTGAACAATGGAGGAGCAGATCACAAGATAGAAGAACACATGCACCAGTGAGAGAACTAGAGCAGCATTGGCAGCATCCCCTCCCCCACCGCCAGTGTCCACCTCTGGTGAACAGAGCAGCAGTCCAGTGACCCAGCCACGCCTACTTGAACCCATGCACACCAAAGAGGGAACCAAGCAGGAGCGCAGGATAACTGAGACCAAAATCATCCCAAAAGGTAACTGGGATTACACCAGGTCAGTACCAACCTAACAAACCTGGTATAAAGGCCTGGACCAGAAGTGCTCATTGCACCTTCCATATCAGGATAAAATATATGTCAAATCTGATGGATGGTCAGATTTGCCATTCTTAAATAAGTTATATTTTGGGCTTGTTATTTGTTGCTTCATGATTTATAGTGGCTTTGTTTTCTCTTCAGTTACACATTAGGGAAGGGTCTCACCTGGTTACAAGCTGACTTGGAACCTTCAACAGACCAGAAATCTTAACTGCCTTGTTGTCAGGGTTAATGGAGTGGGTGGGGCATCACATACGCTATGGGACACACAGAGGATCTGGTTGTCATACCTACTCTTCGATAAATACTCTGTGCTGTTTTTCATTGAAAGTGTACATTCTTTAGTTAAATTTTAGAAACTATCTGTATTTTGTTCCACTCAGCCTACTTGGATACTCTCATAGCAGGGAAATCCAACATATAGGGTCACTTTTGTAGATACTCTGTGAGTCTTGAGAGCCACACCTAGCTCCTTAAGCTCCTACCCTGAAGATATATAACATCAGATTGATGAATACATCTAATAATACCCAGCTAACTAGAAAATCCAATCTTAAATAATCCAGGATACAAAAATATATCCATCATAACACAAGAAACACCAAAAATCAAGACAATATAAATCCACCAAAAAATATTAATGCATTAGAAATGACCTCCAGTGAGAACGAGTTAGAGGAAATGCCTGAGAAAGATTTCAAAAGAATGATTATAAATATATTCAAAGAAGCAAAGGAGGAAATCAAAGGAATAAAGAAGACACAGGATGCCAGTGTAATAAAATGAAGAGGTCAATACTACACATAAATAAGGAAATAGAAATAATAAAGAAAACCAAGTTAGAATTACTAGCAATAAAGAACACAGTTAATGAAATAAAAACCCTGTAGAAAGTCTCACCAGTAGAATGGATGTAGGAGAGGACAGAATATCTAAGCTAGAAGACCAGGTGGCAGATCTAATACAGTCCAACAGAGAGAAAGACAAACTAATAGAAAAGTATGAATGGGAATTTCCAGATATTCAGGACACTGTGAAAAGATCAAACCTAAGAATTCGGGGCATAGTAGAAGGAGAAGAATTTCGCTCCAAAGGCATAGTAAGCATCTTCAACAAAATCATAGAAAAGAACTTCCCCCAAATTGGGAAAGACGTGACAGTGCAGATACAGGAATCCTTTAGAACACCAAGTAGGCAAAACTTGGAAAGAACCTCTCCTTGCCATATTAAAATCAAACTACCAAACACACAAACCAAAGAAAAAATATTGAAAGCAGTCAGAGAGAAAAATCAAGTTACCTACAAGGGCAAGCCTATCAGGATTATAGCAGATTACTCAACACAAACTTTAAAAGCCAGAAGGGCATGGAGTAATGTATTCCAAGTTCTGAAAGATAACTGTCAACCAAGGTTACTTTATCCTGCAAAGCTATCCATTCAAATAGATGGAGAAATAAGGACATTCCATGACAAAATCAGGCTAAGGAAGTATTTGAAGACAAACCCAGCTCTACAGAAAATACTTGAAAGAATCCTCCATGCTGAAGAAAAAGAAAGCACACATATAAGGGACCTGGAAAAACAAACAAACAAACAAACAAACAATACTCAAGTACTAGTTAACACAAGAGAGCAAAGGTAAAACCTGAAGAACTACAAAAAAAGTGGCAAAAATAAATACACACCTTTCAATAATATCTCTTAATATCAACAGCCTCAATGTCCCAACCAAGACATAGTTTTGCACACTGGGTTAAAAAGCAGGATCCTTCAATTTCTTGTGTCTAAGAAACCCACCTTTCTACAAAGGATGGACATTATCTGAGGGTGAAAGGTTGGAAAACAGTGTTTCAAGCAAATGGACCTAGAAAACAAGCAGGGGTTACTATCCTAATATCTCACAAGGTAGACTTCAGTCCAACATTAGTTAAGAAAGATAAGGAAGGCCACTTTATATTGATTAAAGGCACCCTCCAACAGGATGATGTTACAATACTAAACATATATGCACCTAATATTGGGCCCCCCAAATTCACCCAACCAATGCTATCAGAACTAAAGTCACAGATAACACCAAACACAATGTTAGTGGGTGACTTCAACCCCCCACTCTCATCAACTGACAGGTCATCCCAGGAAAAAATAAACCTAGAGGCATCTGGACTAAATGAGGTCATAGAAGGAATGGACCTAACAGATATATACAGGATATTTAATCCAAATGCTGTGGAATAAACATTCTTTTCAGCAGCACATGGAAAATTCTCTAAAACAGACCATATATTAGGACAAAAAGCAAATCTGAACAAATACATGGAAATTGAAATAATTCCTTGCATTCTATCTGACCACAATGGAATCAAACTACAAATCAGTAACAAGAAAGACTACAGAGCATACACAAAATAATGGAAACTAAACAACACACTACTAAATGGTGAATGGGTCAATGAAGAAATCAAGAAGGAAATCAAAAAAATTTATAGAGTCAAACTATAATGAGAACACAGAATACCAAAATTTCTGGGACACAATGAAGGCAGTCCTATGAGGTAAACTTATAGCTTTAAGTGCCTATATTAAGAAATTTGAAAGGTCGCAAGAAAATGACTTAATGCTTCACCTTAAAGCCTTAGAAAAAGAAGAACAAGGCAAACCAAAAATCTGTGGACAGGAAGAAATAATGAAATTTGGGGCAGAAAATAATGAAATAGAAACAAACACACTAACAAAAATCCAAAGAATCAATGAAGCAAAGAGTTGGTTCTTTGAAAGGATAAACAAGATTGTTAAACTCTTAGCAAATCTGACCAGAAGAAAGAGAGAAGAGACACAAATTAATAAAAGAAGAGATGAAAAAGATAACAACACAACAGATACCAGAGAAATTCAAAAAATCATAGGGACATACTATAAAAGCATATACTCCACTAAGTATAAAAATCTGAAAGAAATGGATGATTTCCTTGATTTATATGACTTACCTAAATGAAATCAAGATGAGATTAATCACTTAAATAGACCTATAACAAGCATGGAGATCCCAGCAGTTATCAAAATATCCCAACTAAAAATGTCCAGGCCCAGATGGATTCACTGCTGAATTTTACCACACCTTCAAGCAAGAACTAATACCATTGCTTCTTAAGCTTTTCCATAAAATAGAAAAAGAAGGAATCCTACAAAACTCCTTCTATGAATCCAGCATCACCCTGATACCAAAACCAGGCAAAGATAGAACAAAAAAATAAAATTACAGACCAATCTCCTTCATGAACATAGGTGCAAAAATTCTCAACAAAATATTGGCAAACAGAATACAAGAATATATCAGAGAGATCATTCACCCTGACCAAGTAGGCTTTATCCCAGAGATGCAGGGATGGTTCAACATACACAAATCTATAAATGTAATACATTATATAAATGGACTGAAGAACAAAAATCACATGATCATCTCATTAAATGCAGAGAAAGCATTTGACAAAATCCAACAACCATTCATGATAAAAGTCCTACAGAGACTGGGAATAGAAGGAACTTATCTCGATATAATAAAGGCTATTTATGACAAGCCTACATCCAACGTATCACTAAATGGGGAAAAACTGGAAGCTTTTCCACTAAAATCAGGAACAAGGCAAGGGTTTCCATTGTCCCCACTTTTACTTAATATAGTACTGGAAGACTTAGCTATAGCATTAAGGCAAGGGATGCACATAAAAGGGATACAAATTGGAAAGGAAGAGATCAACTTATCATTATTTGCAGATGACATGATTCTATACATAAAGGACCCTAAAGACTCTACCAGCAAACTGTTAGAGCTGATAAACACCTACAGCCATGCAGCAGGATACAAAATAAATACAGAAATGAGTAGCCTTCCTCTATGCTAACAACAAACACACAGAGGATGAAATCAGAGAATCACTCCCATTCACAATTACATCAAAGAAAACAAAGTACCTTGGAATAAACCTAACCAAGGAAATAAAGGATCTCTACAATGAAAACTATAAAACACTCAAGTGAGAAATTGCAGAAGACACTACGAAATGGAAAAAAAAACTTCCCTTGTTCCTAGATCAGAAGAATCAATATTGTGAAAATGGCAATCTTACCAAAAGCAATCTACACATTTAATGCCATCCCCATCAAAATTCCAATGGCATTATTCATGGAAATAGAGTAAACAATCCAAATATTTTTTGGAATCACAAAAAGCCTCAAATATTTAAAATAATACTGAGCAACAAAAATAAGGCTGGTGGTATCACTATATTGATTTTAGCCTACACTAGTTCAGAGCCATAGTAACAGAAACAGCATGGTACTGGAACAAAAGCAGATATGTAGATCAAAGGAAAACAATAGAGGACCCAGATGTAAGTCAAGGTAGGTATAGCCACCTGATATTCGATAAAAAATGCCAAAAATACTCACTGAAGAAAAGACAGCCTCTTCAGCAAATGGTGCTGGGAAAACTGGATATGTATCTGTAGAAGGATGAAACTGCTAGAGGAAAAAATAGGGGAAACCCTTGAACATATTGGTCTTGGCAATGACTTTCTGAATATAACCCCAATTGCTCAGGCAATAAAACCATACATTAAACATTGTGAGCTCATGAAACTAAAAAGATTTTGTACTGCTAAGTACACTGTGAATAAAGCAAAGAGGCAGCCTAAAGAATGGGAAAAAATCTTTGCTAGCTATGTATCTGATAGAGGATTAATATCTAGGATACACAAAAACTCAAAAAATAAAATAATAATAAATCAAACAAGCCAATTAAAAATGGGCTATGGGGCTAAATAGAGAGTTCTCAAAAGAAGAAATATGGATGGTGTATAATCCCTAAAAATATGTTCTACATCCCTAGTCATCAGGGAAATGTAGATTAAAACTACATTGAGATTCCATCTCACTCCTGTCTGATTGGCTACCACCATGAAAACAAATGATCATAAATGCTGGTGAGGATGTGGAAAAAGAGGAACCCTTGTACAATATTGGTGGGAATGCAATCTGGTCCAGCCCTTGTGGAAATCAGTGTGGGGGTTCCTAAGACAGCAAAAAATTGATCTACCCTATGACCCAGCTATAGCACTCCTAGGCATATATCCTAAGGACTCATCTCATTTCCTTAGAAGTGCGTGCTCAAACATGTTTATTGCTGCTCAATTCACAATAGCTGGGAAATGGAACCAGCCTAGATGTCCCTCAAATGATGAGTGGATAATGAAGATATGGCACAATTTTACAATGGAGTTCTACTCAGTGGTAAAGGAAAATGAAATTATGAAATCTTCAGGGAAGTGGATGGATCTGAAAAACAATTGTACTGAGGTAACCCAGGCCTGGAAAGCCAAGCATCTCATGTTCTCTCTCATATGTGAATCCTAGCTACAGATAATTGGGCTTCTGTGTGAGACGGAAAAAAACTCAGTAGCAGAGGCCAGTAAGCTAAGAAAAAGAGATATAAAGGGAAGAGAAAGGAAGGGAGGGGGGTACTTAATAAGATGTATTGTATATACGTAAGTAGAAGAGTAGATTAATGGAGGTGATAAGGCCCAAAATGAGGTCAGGGGAAGAGATTGATTAAAGGAAAGGTGGAGGGAGGGCTAATCAAAATCTAAGAGGATATAAATAAATCATATGGAATCCTACTTTTTTCGACAGTGGAACACTCAGGAGCCGTAGATTGTTGCTAGAAAATTTGCAGTGCTAGGGATGGGATACTTTCCAGTGATTTGTTGGCCAGGGCAGTCACTGATGCCCCCAAAACATTTTAGGCCATTGCTGAGGACCTTGGTTTCCCACCAAGAAAAAATGGTAAGACCCTGTTGCTGAAGACTCCACATACTTGGGCTGAAAGGCCACTGAGAAATCCTGTTGGAACTGAGCTGATAACCTCCTCCATGTAGACCATCTGACAGAAAGCTGGAAGAAGCCATTCTACATTTAGTTCAATGGGAGAAAGATACCATCAATCAATGAAGATACTCAACAGTGGACACTGCAAGCCTCATAATTGGCCAGCCAGGCCAAATGAGCCAATGGGTGCAATAGTAGCACATCTTGTATGGTGGACATCAACTGTCCTCCGATTGGACTGGAGGCTCATTCCATGAGAGGGAATACATTCCTGATACTGAAAACTTAAAACGGGGATAGTCATGAGCCCTAGGGGTGTAATGTCTGCTGATGTCTGGATAAACGGATATACTATGCTTATCAAATTGCCCAGTAAGTACTTCTCTTAATATTCATACCATTATATTAATGCTACTCTCACTTTGGGTAGAGAATCTTATCTTTTCAGATGGCAGTGACCTTGGGTCAACTCAGAAGGTATCATGGTGCTGGAAAAAAGTGACTGGAATACTGAGTAATATCTCAATCACACCTTCCAAGGCTCAGGGTCTAATGCGGAAGAGGTGGTGGAAAAAATGTACGAGCCAAAGGGTGGGTAGGACTCCTTACAATGTGCTCCCTCCTGACATAAAATAGCCTGGATATAGATGAACTCACAGTACCTGACACAAGAACATCATAAGAGGAGGAAAAGATCATGACATCAAACTAAAAGAGAGACTAATAGAGATGGGGAGGGCATATGATGGAGAATGGAATTTCAAAGGGGAATGTTGGGGGAGGGAGGGTATTACCATGGGATATTTTTTATAATCATGGAAGATGTTAGTAAAAATTGAGAAGAAAAAAAAAAAAAAACGAGTGATAAGCACAGCGAAAATAAGTTAAAACTAACTTTGGAAAGGCACTATGGTAATGTTATGGAAGTTACCCATAAATGAGAGTGCTGAAAATACATACTTAAATTTAAAACTAAAAATAAAAAGGTATTAAATCAATTTAAAGACACACAAATATGCCATTATTTAAAAATAATAAAAGTTGTTTTAATTCAGGGATTGTTGCATAATTTGCCTAGGTATACCATGTCATGGTCCTTATAAATGTGACTGTAATATGTCTAACAGATCAGCTTTGACTAAGTATATAGTTGTGTGAAGCTATAATAACTTGTTCACACATGACTACTAAACTTTAATATTTAAAATGTCTTTATTTGCACACATGTAGATGAGAGAGAGCAGCAGAGAGATAAAGATAGAGATAGAGAGAGAGAGAATGGACACATCAGGAAATCAGGGCTTCTAGTTACTGCAAATGAACTCCAGAGGCATGCATCACTTGTGCATTTGGTTTTACAAGGATTTTGCAGTATTGAACCTGAGTCATTAGGCTTTGCAAACAAGTGCCTTAACTTCTAAGCTATCTCTCCAGCCTGATTTAATTTTCTATAATGAAATTTCAATGATAAAATAACAAGTCATTTATTTAAAACCTTCCCATAAGACCTATGTTAATCAGTTTTTATTTTGGTAGCTACAACTATTATAATACAATTTAAGCATAAAAATTTTTCATCGGTTAAACTAAGAATAAATCAATAAATACAGCAGTGAATTAAATGAGTTTGAATGTGTACAAACACCAAAAATGTGTGTGCCTTCTTTTGGTAATATGCGTGAGCTATGTCATCAATCATTTCAACCATGTTAACTGCACACGTCCATAGAATTAAATTCCTTCCTAGAAATGTGCAAACATTATCACCATCCAGAATATTTTCACAATTCTAAACTTAAATTTTGTACCTATTAACCAATTGTACTTTAGTTTATCTGACTTGTGAAAAACCCTGGTTCCCACTTTTCTACATTTGTCTCTGTAAATTTTTCTAACTTGGCAATTCACAAAAGTTGAATTATACAATATTTATAGTTTTCCATCTGCTTTACTTCACTTACCTATGGTTTCAAGGTGTACCTGAGTTGGAGCATTCATTAGAACTTTGTTCCTTTTAATCTGGATAATACTACATTCTTTGTCCCTCTTGCATTGTGTGGATACTGGGGAGTCGAACCTGAGCCATCAGGCTTTGTAAGTAAGCACCTTTGACTACTGAGCCAGCTCTCCAGCCAAACATTCCATTTTATGGATTAATCCTATTGTTAGTCCATTCATCAATTAATGTTTGAGATTGTCAAATGTATGGCTATTGTGAATAATGCTATAACACTAGTAGGAACATTGAGGGGAAATATTTATTCAAGTGAGTCCTTCTAATGCCTAGATATACAGTGCAAAGTAGATTTGCTTGATCTTATAATAAATCTGTTTCATTTTATGACTGACAGAATAATACTTTCCATGACAACTACATATTGTACATTTCTACACACTGGCTGCCATTTTCTCCATTATCTTCATCAATGTTTGATTTTCTTTTTGCAAATTAACCGTCCAAGTGAATGTGAGGTAATATTTCAATGTAGTTTTGATATGCATTTCCTTAACAATTAATGATTAAACACTTTTCATTATTTATTTGTTAATTGTATAGTTAATTGTGATAAATGTCTACAAATTATTTTTTGTCACTTTTACTTGAAATGCTTTTATTATTGATGTTGATTTGTGTGAGATCATTAAAAATGTGAGTTTAATCACTTATAAACTGTATGACTTAATTGTTCCACACTCTGTATGTTGGCTTTTCTCCCTAGTCTGGTGTCCTTTAATGCACAGGGCATTTTAACTGGCAGGTATGCCTTTGTATGTTTTCTTCCACTTTCTGGTTGTGCTCTAGTGATATAGCTAAGAAAACACTGTCAATTGCACTACCCTGAGCTTTTCCTCCATGTATTCATCTAGAGCTTTTGTGCTTCTAGTGGTGGTATTTATGTCTTGGATGCATTTGAGTTACATTTATGTGATGTAAGATGGGCATCCAAGTTCAGTATTTTGCATGTGGATCAATCTGCCTTCTTTTCAATACCATATGGTGAAAATACATTCTCTGCCCCACTGATTGGTACCCGTTCAAACTTCATTGGTCATATATACTGGGGCTTGTTTCTAGGCTATTTTCCTTAGAACTAGTGACAATTATGGCTTTATTCTTTGTTGTCTAGATTAATCATATTATTCAAGATGCCTTAGCATTCATATAACTTTTAGAATTGATTTTTATTTTTTCCTAAATTCACCAATACTTGGAGAATTATTTCATTCAATATGTTTTGGGTAGTACAGCTGCCTTAACAATGTTATGTCCTCTAGCCCATGAAGATGGATATGTCCTTCATTACTCAGCATTCCCCTTACATGTCAGTATTGTGTCCTTGTACAATTTTTTTTTTTGTGTGTGTGTGTGTGTGTGTGTGTGTGTGTGTGTGTTTCAAGGTAAGATCTCACTCTAACCCAAGCTAACCTAGAATTCACTCTATAGTATCAGGGTGCCCTCATGAGTTCTGGGATTAAAAGTATATGCTGCCATGCCTGGCTACCTACATAATTTTTTTTTATTCTTTTACAAATTTATTTCTAGGACTAATTATGCCATTATGTATGGAGATTTCTTGTGTTTTTCCTTTTCGTTGTTACTACATAGATTTGTGGGTTTTCTTTTCTTTTCTTCATTTTTTGATGCTTCTAACATTCTCTTTCCTTGATTTTCTTAGTTCAAAGTTTTGTTTGGGTTTCTTTTTCATAGGATATTTAAATTATTTTATAAAATACATTATCTGTAAACAAATACAAAGTTTTCTTCCTTTCCAGTTTTCCTGTTATCTTGTCCTTGCCTTAGTTGGTCTGGTAGTTTATACTGAATAAAAATATGAGACAAATGCTCATGTCTATAATTCAAACATACAAGAGGCTGAGGCAAAAGAATTAAGAAGTTAATGGAGCTGGGCATGGTGGCCGATGTGTTTTATACCAGCACTAGGAGGCAGAGGTAAGAGGATCATAGTGAGTTTGAGGCCACCCTGACACTAAACAGTGAATTCCAGGTCACCTTGAGCCAGAGTGAGATCCTACCTTGGAAAAAGAAAAAATTAAGGGGCTCAGTGGTTAAAGACACTTGCTTTCTTTTTTATTTTTATTATTTTGTTTTATTAATTAGTTTTGTGCCCATTGAATACAGTCAAGTTTTTACCATTGTTAGCTTCCTCCATGTCCTAGCCCCCCCCCCCACCTGCCCCTCCTGGTTGAGGTGTATGGGTCATGCATTGTGGAGTTAGCCCACAGCACGTCTAGGGCCTGGTGAAGGCCTCAAACATTTGGTCTGCCTTTTAGGATGTAGAATTTTATGGTACCATTTCCATTTGGGTCTAGATTTGCATCCCACACCACCTCACTTGCCCTTTTCTCCCTCCCCACATGCACTATTGGCTAGTCTTCGAGATGCTTGCTGACTATGTTGACATCTTCTGTAGATTCAGGTTAGGTGATGTAGGTGAGTGTGACTAGGCAGCAATTAACTTTCTGTGACTGAGAATTGTGTGTTCCAGGTTCAACCATTTTTCCTCAAATTTCATTGTTATTTTTTATTACTGCTGTGTAGAATTCCATTGCATAGATATACCACATCTTAGCTATCCATTCTTCTAGTGATGGACATCTTAGTGGATTCTAGCTCTTAGCTATTATGAATTGAGCCACTATTAACATGGTTGAGCAAATCTCTCTGGACTGAGGATTGAAGGCTTTAGGGTACCTGATCAGTAATGGAATAACTGGGTCTGTTAGTAACTCTGTAGTCAGTGGTTTTAGGAGTCTACATATTGCTTTCCAAAGTAGTTGTACCATCTTACATTCCCACCAACAGTGGATGATGGGTCCTATTTCTCCACATCCTCGCCAGCATTTGTTTTCATTTGAGTTTTTGATGTTTGCTATCCTTACTGGGGTAAGGTGGAATCTCATAGTTGTTTTAATTTCCATTTTCCTGATGATTTGAGATGATGAACATTTTCTTAAGTGTGTGTTTGCCATTTGTATTTCTTCCTCTGTGAACTGCCTATCCAGCTCTTTGCCCCATTTTGTGAGTGGGATGTTTGACTTCTTACTGTTTAGGTTTTTGAGTTCTTTGTAGATTCTAGAGATTAGGCCTCTATCAGTTGGATAACCCACAACTATTTTCTCCCATTCTGTGGGTAATCTATTGGCTTTGTGTATTGTATGCTTGTCTGTAAAGAAACTCTTCAGCTTCATGTGATCCCATTGGTTGACAGTTTAAGTTCATGAGCTACTGGGGTTTTGTTCAGGAAGTCTTTTTCCATTCCTATATCATGGAAAGTACTTCCTAAGTTTTCTTCCGGTAGTATTCAAGTTTCTGGTCTTATATTGAGATCTTTGATCCATTTGGACTTGAGTGTAGTGCATGGTGAAATGTGTGGATCAAGTTTCAGTTTCCTGCATGTGGTTACCCAGTTTGTCCAGCACCACTTGATGAAGATTCTGTCTTTTGCCCACCTATATTGTTAGGGCCTTTGTCAAATATCAAGTAGCTGTAGTTGCTTGACCCAAAGTCTGGGTCCTCAAGTCTATTCCATTGGTCTATACTCCTGTTTTTATGCCACTACCATGCTGTTTTTATTACTATGGCTTTGTAATGTAGCTTTAGATCAGGTATGGTGAAGCCTCCAGGGGTATTCCTTTTGCTGAGGATATTCTTGGATATCCAAGGCCTTTGACAAAATACAACGTCACTTCATGGTCAAAACATTGGAGAGAATTGGCATGGTTGGTTCATATCTTAACATAATAAAGGCAATGTACAAAGCTCCTAAGGCTTAAATAATACTTAATGGAGAGAGACTGGACGAATTTCCATTGAGATCAGGAACAAGACAGGAGTGTCCACTCTCACCTCTGCTCTTCAATATACAACTGGAAGTCATAGCTCAAGCAATAAGAGAAAAGATAGAAAAAAAGTGGGGATTACAATTTGGAATGATCATGTGGTTTTTGTGTTTAACCTTGTTTATGTGGTGTATTACATTGACAGATTCCTGTATGTTGAACCACCCCTGAGTTCCTGGGATGAATTCTGCTTGCTCAAGGTGGATCATGCTTTTGATGTGTTGTTGGATTTGGTTTGCAAAGATTTTGTTCAGGATTTGCATCTAAGTTCATCAGGGAAATAGATCAGTAGTTTTCTTTTCTTACGGCATCTCTGCCTGGTTTTGGAATTAGGGTTATATTACCTTCATAGAAGGTGTTGGGGAGCTTTTCCTATTCTACAATTGTGTGGCACAAATTTGAGAAAGATTGATTTGAATTCTTCCATGAAGATTTGATAGAATTCAGCTGAGAAGCCATTGGGTACTGGAATCTTCTTTTGGGGGAGCTTTTTACTACTTTTTCAATCTTGATGAGTGTGATAGGTTTGTTTAAGAGATTAATCTGATTTGTGTTTAGCTTTGGTAGATGGAATGTGTCCAGGAATTTATCCATCTCCTCCCTATTGTCCAGTTTTGTGGAGTAAAGGTTTTTGAAGTAAGTCCTGATGATTCTCCCAATTTCACTTATGTCCATTGTGATCTCTACTTTTTCATTTTGAATTTTGTTAATTTGAAGTGACTCCTTTTTTTGCTTGATCAAAGTGGCCAGGGGTCTTTCAAACTTGCTTATTTTTTCAATAAACCAGCTCTTTGTTTTGTCGATTTTCTTAATTGTTTTCTTAGTTTCCAATTCATTAATTTCAGCTCTGATCTCAATTATTTCTTTCTGTCTGGAGCTTTTTGGGTTGGATTCTTCTTGCTTTTCCAGTGCCTTTAGGTGGATGGTTAGGTTATTAATTTTGGATCTCTCTGTCTTTGTTATGAAGGCATTTAGTGCTATGAATTTTCCCCTGAGGACTGCCCTTCATTATGTCCCATAAGTTTTGGTATGATGTGTTCTCACTGTCATTCGTTTCTAGAAATTTTGCAATTTCATTTTTTAATTTCATCCACTATCCATTTATTGTTTAAAAGTGTGCTTTTCAGTTTCCAGGCACCAGTGGGATTCTTGGTGGGTCTTTTGTTGTTAATTTCTAGCAATATAGCATTGTGATCTGATATCATCCAGGGAATTATGTCAATCTTCCTAAATATATGTAGTCAGGCTTTGTGATCCTGTATATGATCTATTTTAGAGAATGTTCCATGGGCTGCTGAGAAGAATTTGTAATCTGTGGATTTGGGATGGAATGTTCTCTAGATGTCCGTTAGGTCTAAATGATCTATGATTTTTTTGAGCTCTCTTACATCCCTGTTGAATTTCTGTTTGGATGATCTGTTTATTACTGATAATGGTGTATTGAAGTAACCCAACTTTGATGGTGTTAGTGGTTATTTCTGTTTTATTTTCAAGTAGGTTTTGCTTTATGAACTGTGATGCCCCTGTGTTTGGTACATACAGATTTATAATTGTGATATCCTCTTGATGGATCATTCCCTTGATAAGTAGCAAGTGGCCTTCTTTGCCTTTTTTGATTATTTTTGGTTGGAAGTCTTTTTATCTGTTATTAATATACCTGCTTGTTTATTATTCCCATTTGCTTGGAATATTGTTTTCTACCATTTCACCCTGAGGAGGTATCTGCTTTTGTGGTGATATGGGTTTCTTGGAGACAACAGATTGAGGGTTCTAATTTGCTGATCCATCCTGTTGGCTTGTGTCTCTTCATGGGTGAATTAAAGCACTAATATTTAGGGTAAGGACTGTGAGGTTTGATTTGATCTCTGCCATATTGTGTTGGTATATGTGGTTTGGTGTTTCCATGGACTTTGAAGTTTTTTGTGCCTACTCTGAGTTTGGTTATTGTGATCTGCTTCTTGTAGGCATTTGTGGTTGATTATTTGATTCTTCTGTGTGGAGAATTTCCTGAAATGGTCTCTGTAGGTTTGCTTTTGTGTTCATATAATTGTAAAGCTGACTTTTGTCATGGAATGTTTTTCTTTCACCATCTATTATGAGGGGTACTTTTGCTGGGTAAAGTAGTTTGGGTTGGAAGCCATAGTTTCTTAGACTTTGCAGTGTTTCATTTCAGGCCTTTCTGGCTTTAGGGGTTTCCATTGAGAAGTCTGAAGTAATTCTGGTAGGTCTTTAAAAGTGATGTGCTGTTTTTCCCTAGCTGGTTTTAGGATTTTCTCTTTGGTGTCAATGTTTAGGGTTTTAATGACTATATGTCTTGGGGAGTTTCCTTTGGTCCAATCTGTTTGAAGTTCTGTTGGCTTCTTGCATCTTGATGGGCCTTTCTTTTGAGAGAGCGGGAAAGTTTTCTTCAATTATTTTGTTAAATAAGTTCTCCATGCTTTTGGTCTGAATTTCTTCTCCTTCTGGTATTCCAATGATCCGGATGTTAGGATGTTTAAGGTTATCCACAATTCCCTCATGTTCTGTTCTCAGAAATTTTTGAACTTATTGAAACTTTTGAACTCTCAAACTGTTTCTTCCATCCTGTCTTCCAGATCAGAGTTTCTGTCCTCCATATCACTGACTATATTCTTGAGAGCTTCTAGAGGGTTTTGGACTTGTTCAATTAGGTTTGCATTTTCTACTACTTTTCTATTTATAGTTTCCATCCCTCTGTCAAGCTCCCTTTGCATATAATTTTCTGATATTCTTGGTGCTTCTTGGAATTCATCCTTGCATTTCTTTATGTCTTCATTTAGCATCGCCAGCTGATTTTGAGGTCCTTTTTTTTTTCACTCTCCTTCATATCTCTTAACTGTCTTTGAACTCCTTCCAATTTCTTATCTATTAGGTCTACTCTAGTGATGGCAGCATGCACATGATTATCAGTCCTTTGCTGCTTTTCTGCAAGTTCTACCAGTAGCTTGGTCAAGGTTGCATTGCTCATAGCTTCATTTTGGTGTTCTGATCCTAATGTCTCTTCTATGTTTTGAATAGGGATGTTCATTGTAGTAATGGGTGATCTTACTGCATTTATTTGCATTTGATTTTTCATGTTATTTCTTTTGCGCTGTGGTCTGCCCATCACAGTGTATGGGCAGAAGAGCAGTACTGTGGTCTTCATGGGCGGGGGAACTCGTGCCTCTTGGGGGAGCTGGCCTGAGCTAGCTGGTAGGCAAGCAGATGTGCAGAGTGGTCCTGAGCTAACACGTGGGTGGGTGCATCAGCCTGAGCTCAAGCACAGTGGGAACCTGAAGCAGCCTAAGGCCTGATGCGGAAGGAGTCTGAGATATCACTTGGCAGAATGCCAAAGCAGCCTGAGGTCTTGCTTGGCAGGTGTGCCAAAGTTGCCTGAACTCTCACACGGTCATGCACTAAAGCTGCCTGAGCTCGCACTGGGAGGGACCCTGAAGGACCAAGCACCGAAGCAGCCTAAACTGGCGTGGTGGGACACTGGGCACAGAAGCAGTCTGAGCTCATGATGGCATGGCCAACAGGCATGGGATTGCATCTGAGCTGGTGCAGGCAGACAGCAGAGTGAACATGAGTTTGTCTGGGCAGGTGGAATGGGCCTGAGCTCACATGTGAATGGGCGGCCACCAGATCAGTAAGTGGGCAAAGGGGCAGAGCAGTCAAATCTTGCACAAGTGGGAATCAGTGGCGAACATGTGGCGGGCAAATGGACCGATGGATCCTGAGCTCCAGCGGGCCAGCTGGTGGAACCTGACCAAGGTCATGGGTGGGCGGGTTTAGCAGGGTGATTGCCCCTGTGCAGTGAGGCGAGTGGAGCTATGTTGGTCTGGATCCCCTTTGCTGCAGTAAGTGCAGGAGTATCCTGAAGCTGGGACTGTGTGTACAGTGGCAGCTTGGGCGGATTGGGAGACTGGTGGACTACCTGTGAGCAGGGAATCAGTGATTCCCTTTTTTCCACCTCTTTTCCCTCCCACTGGTGATCTACTAGAGATTTCTCTCCCCTAAATGACCCAGTGAACTCTTAATGCCTTGCCTTTCTTTCCCAAGGATGTGTCGTGCAGTTTGGTGGTCACCACTGTGGCCGGAAGTCTAGCCATTTTTAAAATTTTTATTGACAGTTTTCATTATTACAGCTTTTAATGTGCTATTTATTCAATCACATAAAAGAGGAATATTTAATTGGTTATTTTGTAATTTTCAATTTTTAAATATTTTTATTTTTATTTATGTATTTATTTTGAGAGAAGGAAAGAGGGAGGTAGAGAGAGATAGAATGGGCACACCAGGGCTTCCAGCCACTGCAAACAAATTCCAGATGTGTGTTCCACCTTGTGCATCTGGCTTAAGTGGGTCCTGGGGAATTGAACCAAGGTCCTTTGGCTTTGCAGGCAAGAGCCTAAACTGCTAAGCCATCTCTCCAGCCCCAGTCATTTTGTAATTTTCATTTTCAATGTCATTTATTTGAAGATGTATATTCCTTTATGAAGATCACACTCAAAACTATTTTGGCATATATTCATGAACATGTTATATTCATGAATATATTTTACCTTTGGGACCTTGAAAGAGACATACTTTATTTCTTATCTAGTTAAGTACTCATTAAAGTTAGGGCTAGTTATGTTTCTTTTTTTTCCATTTCACAATTCAGAATTCAACTTTTGATTTTAAATTAATTAACTATTCTGAAACTGAACTTTTTGGTTTGAAAAAAAACTGAACTTTTTAAATTGGACTTTTTCTTCTATTGTATAGACTGTTTCTATCAGATGTCATGCAAACATATATTATATGTTCAAGTGTACTACAATTCTCAACTGTTATAATTATAAATGACTTAAAATATTCTTAGGAATTTGATATAAACAGCCAAAAGCAATTTATCTTAGATTGTTTTCCTTTTATGACTTACCTTATTATCGTATGATGGTTATTAAAGTTGTGACTTTTTTAAGCAAAGTTGATTTTTTAAAAAACACTTTCAGTGTTATGTGGCATATATATTTAGTACTTTATTGATATTAATTTTAGTTATTCTCCCAATAGAATATTTTATTTTAACCATGATGCTTTATATTTCATAATTTATTGAATTTGTAGTGAGGAAATGGAAATATTAAACAATAGTTTCAATAGCTCTAAACATACAGAAGGAACCTTGACTTCATAAGAAGAAAAGTAGCTTCATTAGTAATGTTATTGTAGAATATCCCATGAGATAAATCTATGGAGATTTATTTCATTATGTCCTGAAGCAAGGCACCTACATTCAGTGTTTGTAGAAAGTAACGCTGAGACTAACAATCCCACCTGGCACCATCAGCACATGCTATGAGTAGTAGTACTCACCACTCTGTGTTATTATGGACTATAGAAATTAAATATTATATATTTTCCTAATTTATACAGGCATCCTTTTAATGGTTTTGTAGTAATTTTGACATAAATCTTTTCAAATGTTATCATTTTTCAGCAAATTTCATAGTAGAATATGTCACAATTGCTAATGATGCTTAGAGTTTCCATCAGCAGTTCTGTCTTAATCTTTTATTGCTGTTTAAAAACTAATTTTAACATTCGTCTATTTTATAAGAGAATTTAGTAAGTTTATAAAATAAAGGAAAGCAAAAACTATTAATGTTCTTTCTGAGTGCCTTAAAAATGTTTCATGCATTTCCCCTATATGACCAGTACCTGAAAAGACTAAAGTGAAAGCTTAAGGAATTGGAAGATTGTAATGATTAAATGTTAAACTAACTTATCTTTAAATAAGAAATAAGAACAAGTGAGTCTCTTCATAGATCAAAATATATAAAGTGTGTTATCATTTGAATTTATTAAATAGTTTCCTGTATTACAATTAATCAATCACATATCCAAAGTTAGTAACAGTAATTTGACATGTTTTTACATTTATCCCCAAATAATAAAATATGGCATAGTTGCTGAATATTATAAAGAAGAATAATTATTGCCATAAGTACAGGTCTCAAAACAAAAGAAAACAACAAATATATAGAATAAAACATAACTTTAACTTTATGTAATTTATGAAGTCCCATAAAATATTAGTACATAAAAATATCATAGCTTTGGGCTGGATAAATGCCTGAAAAGCCTTACTACCTGGGTTCAATCCCCAGTATCCACATAGAAAAACACTCCAAAAGAATAATTTTTTTTGCATAGAATATTTATTGACAGCCTTACTTACTGAGTTATAAAAATGGACTATAGAGAATCAGGGATAAAAAAATCAGTTACTTTGATGTATACTATTTTATGAAATGATGATACTTTTTCTATGTCTGTGCCAGATACTTATGTAGCCAAATGCCAGGCTTTTACACTAAACTTTACAATGAGGCAATGCATAAATGAAAGAGAAAGACAAAACACAAATAAAGGGAAAGGGCTATAGAGAGAGAAAGAGAAAGAAGAAAGAGAAAGCAAGTGGAAGGTAAAGAAAAAAAGAAGAAATAGAAAAGAAAGAGAGAAGAGAGATTGATTGCCGACATTGGGTAATTGGCCAAGGAACTTGAGTACAATGCTTGTTGAATGTTGTGTTGAAGGCTTGTTCACGAGCCTGTGGTACAACTAGGACGTGGAAGAAATTCTAGGCTATGGGATCCAGAAAAAAAATAGATTATTGGAAGTATGTCCTTGAGAAGTGTACTGAGACTCACAGCCTTCCTTTCTTTTTCTACTTACCTATTTTTTTATGACATGTGAAGTTTCCTCATGTCTCAAACTTCTTATATAACATACTGCCTCAACATTGGCCCCAAAGACATGGGCTAACTGGACATTGACTGAACATCTTGAAACTGAGCACCAAAATAAACTTTTCTCCTCTATAAACCATTTGGTTACAGTACTAGAACACTGACACAGATAATTTAATAATTTAATATTTATCTTTTTAGTACCTTTTAGTACTGTGGGAAGAAAATTGTCAATGGGTAAGTAGAATGGCTGAGAGGGACAACAGGAGCACTATTTACTTTAAATACAATACTTTAAAGACATCAGTGACATGAATGCACAGAATTTTGTGTTGGTTTTGATGCTCTGATATACAACTGAGTATTATATCTAAGCTGTCTTTATAATTTTCAACATTGTTGAAGGTAAAACTTTATTTAAACTTAAAAAATAATATACTTAACAGGTAAATCATCCAAAATAAATATGCTTATAATAAGTTAAAGCAGAATGTGAAAATTGTCTAATTATCATTATGAAGTTTATTACAATTTCAAAATTTATCTTGTTAAATACACTTATTTTTTGCAATCATTTTAAAAACCATTCCATATACTGACAAACTTTAAAAAAAAATAAGTTTAGATCATCCTACTTAAAAAAATAAGCAAAACAAAGTTCAAAGTTAATAGGATTTTTCCTTATAAGGTACTTTTCATTCTGTTTATCTGGGCGATATCTTGAGCACAGATCTTAGCATCTTGAAGAAATGTCAATGACTAGCTCTGCCTAGAGAAGGATATAAGGTCACCCCTTCTATCCTACTGAAAATGCTAAAGCCAGTCACAACTCTTGTTTTTCACACATGAGAAGATTGAAAAATATTCAGTCTGAACTGGTCAGATGACCTGTATCCTTATTTGTTGGTTATTAGGCTTTGCCTATGTGAAGATTTATTATGTGGAAACATTTGAATTATTTGAATTATTTGATGTGGGTGTCAGAACATAATTAATATTAATAAGCTTACAGTAGCAGAGATGTAATTATTTGTAATTTTTCTAACATTTCTATTATTTTCTGCTTATAAAGTATTGTCTGATATTTTTGAAAACATAAACAATTGTAGCAATATGAATATGATAAATCTTGTTACTTCTCCATATATAAATTCAAAGTAATAATTATAATTAATGCTATTTGCATAATGTGAAATAATTTGTACTTGCAAAAGTAAATTTGAGTGATAATGGTTTACAAATTAACTGAGATGTTTTCTTAGCATCTTGAAACTTATTAAATTGTTATATTGATCCATTTCATATTTTATAATTTAATTGTACATAAAATTTGTCTAGAAGAGTTAATTTTTTTCAAATCTTGATACTGGAAACAGTTAAGACTTTTTTTTTTTTGACAATATGACATTTATTTTACCCCATTGAACAGGCTTTTAATGTTGATTTTCAATGAACTATAATTAAATATAAAGGAAAGGTAGAAGTATTTCAACACTGTATACTACTGCTTCTGCTCTTTGGACTTTTATCATTCTTCATCAATTTTTTCTGTTTTTCAACTCTGGCACCTGCAATAATAATAATACTATGAGGGCCCTTGAAATGTCACATTCCTGACATTTTACAGAGTAGATATAGGTCATATAGTTACATATACATCTTCTGCAAAAGGGCAGGAAACCTGGTGGCTTCTGAAATTAGGCCAAAATCATACTTCCTGAAAAGAACTTTTACTTTGATGAAAATTACATCCTAATAATATGTGCCCTAAAACAAGTCCAATGTTGACTATACCTATAAGAATTGTATTCAGGAAGCTCTTGTTTGGAAAAGCTGTTTATTCCTATTATGGCAGATTTTCTTAAGGAGGAGCAATCAGTCTGCCATAGAAGCTTAATTATTAAGACCACAGTCTTGTTAGGAACATTATTAAAGTCATTTATTATAATACTTGGCACTTTATATCCTCTTGTTCCCTGACAGAGTTTAAGTTTCTTTTTTTTTTTTCTCCATTTTTATTAATATTTTCCATGATAGCAAAATAAATCCCATGGTATTACCCTCCCCCCTTTCCCCTTTGAAATTCCATTCTCCATCATATCCCCTCCCCATCTCAATCTTTCTACTTACATATATACAATACCAACCTAATAAAAGCCCTCCTCCCTTTCTTTCTCTTCCCTTTCTATCTCCTTTTTTAACTTACTGGCCTCTGCTACTGAGTTTTTTCCTTCTCACACAGAAGCCCAATCATCTCTAGCTAAGATCTACATATGAGGGAGAACATGTGGCGCTTGGCTTTCTGGGCCTGGGTT
The DNA here is from genome assembly GCA_036346955.1 of Dipus sagitta. Taxonomy (NCBI): domain Eukaryota; kingdom Metazoa; phylum Chordata; class Mammalia; order Rodentia; family Dipodidae; genus Dipus; species Dipus sagitta. The sequence goes on along the minus strand of CM070771.1, from coordinate 84,826,495 downwards.
ACCTCACTTAGTATAATTCTTTCCAGATCCATCCACTTTTCTGCAAATTTCATAACTTCATTTCTCTTTACTGCTGAGTAAAACTCCATTGTATAAATGTGCCATATCGTCATTATCCACTCATCAGTTGAGGGACATCTAGGCTGGTTCCATTTCCCAGCTATTATAAATTGAGCAGCAATAAACATGGTTGAGCAAGTATCTCTAAGGTAATGAGATGAGTCCTTAGGATATATGCCTAGGAGAGCTATAGCTGGGTCATATGGTAGATCAATCTTTAGCTGTTTTAGGAACCTCCACACTGATTTCCACAATGGCTGGACCAGATTGCATTCCCACCAACAATGTAGAAGGGTTCCTCTTTTTCCACATCCCCGCCAACATTTATGATCATTTGTTTTCATGATGGTAGCCAATCTGACAGGAGTGAGATGGAATCTCAATGTAGTCTTAATCTGCATTTCCCTGATGACTAGGGATGTAGAACATTTTTTTAGATGCGTATATGCCATTCGTATTTCTTCCTTTGAGAATTCTCTATTTAGCTCCATTTCCCATTTTTTGATTGGTTTGTTTGATTCCTTATTATTTAACTTCTTGAGTTCTTTGTATATCTTAGATATTAATCCTCTATCAGATGTATAGCTGGTGAAGATTTTTTCCCATTCTGTAGGTTGCCTCTTTGCTTTCTTCACCGTGTCCTTTGCAGTGCAGAATCTTTGTATTTTCATGAGGTCCCAGTGGTTAATCTGTGGTTTTATTGCCTGAGCAATTGGGGTTGTATTCAGAAAGTCTTTGCCAAGACCAATATGTTGAAGGGTTTCCCCTACTTTTTCCTCTAGCAGTTTCAGAGTTTCAGGTCTGATGTTAAGGTCCTTAATCCATTTGGACTTAATTCTTGTGCACGGAGAAAGAGAAGAATCTATTTTCATCCTTCTACAGATATATATCCAGTTTTCCCAACACCATTTGCTGAAGAGGCTGTCTTTTCTCCAATGAGTATTTTTGGCATTTTTATCAAATATCAGGTGGCTATAACTACATGGGGTTACATTTGGGTCCTCTATTCTGTTCCATTGATCTACGAGTCTGCTTTTGTGCCAGTACCATGCTGTTTTTGTTACTATGGCTCTGTAGTATAGGTTAAAATCAGGTATGGTGATACCACCAGCCTTATTTTTGTTGCTCAGTATTATTTTAGATATTCGAGGTTTTTTGTGATTCGAAATGAATTTTTGGATTGTTTTTTCTATTTCCGTGAAGAATGCCTTTGGAATTTTGATGGGGATTGCGTTAAATGTGTAGATTGCTTTTGGTAAGATTGCCATTTTCACAATATTGATTCTTCCAATCCAGGACCAAGGGATGTTTTTCCACTTCCTAGTGTCTTCTGCAATTTCTCGCTTGAGTGTTTTAAAGTTCTCATTGTATAGATTCTTTACTTCCTTAGTAAGGTTTATTCCAAGGTACTTTATTTTTTTTGATGCAATTGTGAATGGGAGTGATTCTCTGATCTCATCCTCTGTGTGTTTGTTGTTAGCATATATGAAGGCTACTGATTTCTGTGTATTTATTTTGTATCCTGCTACATGACTGTAGGTTTTTATCAGCTCTAACAGTTTGCTAGTAGAGTCTTTAGGGTCCTTTATATATAGAATCATGTCATCTGCAAATAATGATAACTTGACCTCTTCCTTTCCGATTTGTATCCCTTTTATGCATGTCTCTTGCCTTATTGCTATGGCTAAGACTTCCAGAACTATATTAAATAAAAGTGGGGACAGTGGACACCCTTGTCTTGTTCCTGATTTTAGTGGAAAAGCATCCAGTTTTTCCCCATTTAGTAATATGTTGGCTGTAGGCTTATCATAAATAGCCTTTATTATATTGAGATATGTTCCTTCTATTCCCAGTCTCTGTAGGACTTTTATCATGAAGGGATGTTGGATTTTGTCGAATGCTTTCTCTGCATCTAATGAGATGATCATGTGATTTTTGTCCTTCAACCCATTTATATAATGTATAACATTTATAGATTTGCGTATGTTGAACCATCCCTGCATCTCTGGGATAAAGCCTACTTGGTCAGGGTGAATGATCTTTCTAATGTATTCTTGTATTCTGTTTGCCAATATTTTGTTGAGAATTTTTGCATCTATGTTCATGAGGGAGATTGGTCTGTAATTTTCCTTTTTTGTTCTATCTTTGCCTGGTTTTGGTATCAGAGTGATGCTGGCTTCATAGAAGGAGTTTGGTAGAATTCCTTCTTTTTCTATTTCATGGAAAAGCTTAAGAAGCAATGGTGTTAGCTCTTCCCTGAAGGTCTGGTAAAATTCAGCAGTGAATCCATCTGGGCCTGGGCTTTTTTTAGTTGGGAGATTTTTGATAACTGTTAGGATCTCCATGCTTGTTATAGGTCTATTTAAGTGATTAATCTCATCTTGATTTAATTTAGGTAGGTCATATAAATCAAGGAAATCATCCATTTCTTTCAGATTTTCATACTTTGTGGAGTATATGTTTTTATAATATGTCCCTATGATTTTTTGAATTTCTCTGGCATCTGTCGTGATGTTACCTTTTTCATCTCTAATTTTATTAATTTGTGTCTCTTCTCTCTTTCTTTTGGTCAGATTTGCTAAGGGTTTATCAATCTTGTTTATCCTTTCAAAGAACCAGCTCTTTGTTTCATTAATTCTTTGTATTGTTTTTTTGGTTTCTATTTCATTAATTTCTGCCCTAATCTTTATTATTTCTTCCCGTCTACTGATTTTTGGTTTGCCTTGTTCTTCTTTTTCCAAGGCTTTAAGGTGAAGCATTAGGTCATTTATTTGCGACCTTTCTAATTTCTTAATATAGGCACTTAAAGCTATAAATTTACCTCTTAGAACTGCCTTCATTGTGTCCCAGAGATTTTGGTATGTTGTGTTCTCATTATTGTTTGACTCTATAAATTTTTTGATTTCCTTCTTGATTTCTTCATTGACCCATTCATCATTTAGTAATGTATTGTTTAGTTTCCTTGATTTTGTGTATGCTCTATATCCTTTCTTGCTATTGATTTGTAGTTTGATTCCATTGTGGTCAGATAGAATGCAAGGAATTATTTCAATTTTCCTGAATTTGTTAAGATTTGCTTTGTGTCCTAATATATGGTCTATTTTAGAGAATGATCCATGTGCTGCTGAAAAGAATGTATATTCTGCAGCATTTGGATGAAATGTCCTGTATATGTCTGTTAGGTCCATTCCTTCTATGACCTCGTTTAGTCCAGATGCCTCTCTGTTTATTTTTTCCCAGGATGACCTGTCAATTGATGAGAGTGGGGTGTTAAAGTCACCAACTACCACTGTGTTTGGTGTTATCTGTGACCATAGTTCTAACAGTGTTTGTTTGATGAATTTGGGAGCCCCCATGTTAGGTGCATATATGTTTAGGATTGTAATGTCCTCCTGTTGGAGTGTGCCCTTAATCAATATAAGTGACCTTCCTTATCTTTCTTGACTAATGTTGGAGTGAAGTCTGCCTTGTCAGCTATTAGGATAGCAACCCCTGCTTGCTTTCTGGGTCCATTTGCTTGAAACACCGTTTTCCAACCTTTCACCCTAAGATAATGTTCATCCTTTGTAGAAAGGTGAGTTTCTTGGAGACAACAAATTGTAGGGTCCTGCTTTTTAACCCAGTCTGCAAATCTATGTCTTTTGGTTGGAGCATTGAGGCCATTGATATTAAGAGATATTATTGAAAGATGTGTATTTATGCTTGCCATTTTTTTTTTTTTTTTTTGTGGTTCTGGTTCTACCTTTGCTCTCTTATATTAACTGGTATTTGAGTTTTGTTTGCTGTTTTCCAGGTTCCTTATATGTGTGTTTTTCTTTCTCTTCGGCATGGAGGATTCTTTCAAGTATTTTGTGTAGAGCTGGTTTTGTCTTCAAATACTCCTTTAGCCTGCTTTTGTCATGGAATGTCCTTATTTCTCCATCTATTTGAATGGATAGTTTTGCAGGATAAAGTAGTCTTGGTTGACAGTTGTTATCTTTCAGAGTTTGGAATACTTCACTCCAAGCCCTTCTGGCTTTGAAAGTTTGTGTTGAGTAATCTGCTGTGATCCTGATGGGCTTGCCTTTGTAGGTAACTTGATTTTTCTCTCTAACTGCTTTCAATATTTTTTCTTTGGATTGTGTGTTTGGTAGTTTGATTATAATATGGCGAGGAGAGGTTCTTTCCAGGTTTTGTCTGGCTGGTGTTCTAAATGCTTCCTGTATCTGCATTGGCACCTCTTTCCCAATTTGGGGGAAGTTTTCTTCTATGATTTTGTTGAAGATGCCTACTATACCTTTGGATTGAAATTCTTCTCCTTCTACTATACCCTGAATTCTTATATTTGATCTTTTCATAGTGTCCCGAATATCTTGAAATTCCCATTCATACTTTTCTATTAGTTTGTCTTTCTCTTTGTTGGATTGTATTAGATCTGCCACCTGGTCTTCTAGCTTAGATATTCTGTCCTCTCCTTCATCCATTCTACTGGTGAGATTTTCTACAGAGTTTTTTATTTCATTAACTGTGTTCTTCATTGCTAGTAATTCTGGCAGGATTTTCTTCATTATTTCTATTTCCTTATTTATGTCTTGTATTGATTTCTTTATTTCGTTAAATTGGTGTCCTGTATCTTCTCTGATTCCTTTGATTTCTTCTTTGAGTTCATTGAACATATTTACAATCATTCTTTTGAAATCTTTCTCAGGCATTTTCTCTAACTCGTTTTCACTAGAGGTCATTTCTGAAGCATTGATGCTTTTTGGTGGATTTATATTGCCTTGGTTTTTGGTGTTTCTTGTGTTATAATGTATATATTTTTGCATCTTGGATTAAGTTACTGCTTAGATTTTCCAGTTAGCTGGGTATCCTTTGCTGTATCTATTGATCTGATATTGTATATCTTCTATGTATGAGATTAAGATGTTAGGTGTGGCTCTTACCACTCTCAGAGTATCTAGACACGTGGTCCTAGGGGTTAAGTTTGCCTGCTATGGGGGTATTCAAATAGGTTGAGTGGAATAAAATACAGGTATATTCTAAAATTTAACTAAACCCTATACACATTCAGTCAAGAACAGCACCGAGCATTTATGCAAGATTAGGTATTATAAAAACCAGATCCTCTATCAACAAAGAAGTTAAGATTTCTGGTCTGTTGAGGGATCCAAGTCAGCTTGTGACCAGGTGAGACCCTTCCCTGGTTCAATCCCAGTTACCTCTTTGGATGCTTTTGGTCTCAGTCAAGTTGCTGGCTGGGATGTTGGGCCGCTGTTCTGCCTTCTGGAACTGGGTACTGGCTTTTCCTGTGGGGCAAACCAAGCCTGGCAACTGTGGCCCTGCAGATTGGCGCCCCTGATGCTGGATCCCCGCTGCTGCCGCTGGAGCTGCCGCTGCTGGGACCACTGCTGCTGGATCCGCCACTGGAGATGCCGCTGCTGGGTCTGCCCCCGCTGATCCGCTGGAGCTGCCGCTGCTGGGTCCTCCGCCTCTGATCCGCTGGTGCTGCCGCTGCGGGATCTGCCTCTGCCGCTGAAGCCGCTGGAGCCTCCGCTGCTGGATTCGCTGCCCTGAAGCCGCTGTGGCCGGTACAGGAGCAGCTGATGGTGTTTTTGGGGCTGGAGTCACGGCTTCCACCGCCGCTTCTGGCTTCCACCGCCGCTTCCGCTGCCGGGGTCTGAGCCGCCGCTGTTGGATCCCGAGTCGCCACTGCTGGAGCCCGTGATGCAGCTGCCGGTGCCCGTGCTGCCGCTGCCGCTGCCAGAGTCTGAATCGCCGCTACCGGGTCCCGAGGTGCCGCTGCCGGAGCCCAAGTCGCCGCTACCGGGTCCCGAGCTGCCGCTGCCGGAACCCGAGCTGCCGCTACCGGGTCCCGAGCTGCCGCTGCCGGAGCTGCTTCGGCCTGCCCGTGTGGGCTCTGGATATCTCCTACTTCTCCGCTGCTGTTTTAATCTCTTATACACCTCCCTTGTGTATTTTGCTGGGTTTTCTTTGGCTTTTTCTCCCCTAGGCTGCTTAGGCATGGTTCCTATGCTGCCATCTTGACAGAAGTCCAGAGTTTAAGTTTCTATGTTGTGTTTTTAAGCTTGATTCTGTTTCTCAGTGAGACCAGCATCACTGACATTTTATTTTCCTTCTTGGGAGTAGAAAATAATTTAGCAACAGAAGAGAGAAAAGTGAATGTGTTTGCCATTGTTCTGTATTGAAAGAAAAAGTAAACCGAGGGGAGAAACTAAGGTAACTCAACAACTTAGATGTCATTGTATTATTCTATTCGTAAATTGCAGACTTATAGGAAATACTAGACATGGCTTAGAAACCTCAATCCTTAATGTGACAAATGAATGGAAATGAGAGTGCTCCTTACTGTTGTACCTTCCTAGATTACATGAGAGGGTCAACTAAAAGATTAGTTTTTAGGACAAATTGAAGGCAAGATGCCTTCACTGGCCTTCAACATGGTTTTCTTTATTTTGTATTTGTAATAGATACCATTATTGTAATTTTTACTTTGTTGACTACTACACTATAATTTTGTATAAATCATCTTCTATTTCTTTTCTGATTATGCAACTATGATTCATACACCATATGTTCCTTCTTAAAAGCTTTGATGTGCCTCTAAAACTGTTTAATCATCTTTAGTATCTCATTCAGGAGAAGTTCTTTATGACATAATTAAATCCTTTACTCACATTCAGGTACTCTTCTATATTATGTGCCTGTATTACATAAACTATTATTTTTTCTGTTTACTGACATTATTTAATGCCTTATAGGATGTTATAAAGTATTAATAAGTAAGTTATTGAATGACAAGTGGTCATTTCTTTTAGTTTAGAAATTAATAAATAGTAGTCTTATATCTGACTCACTGGAACACTGAAAATAAATGTCTATAAGATACTCAGGATTGAATTCATTAATTCTACAGTAGCTACTGAAAACCCTTTTGGCAAATGAACCAATTATGTCCATAACCTCAGCTGCTCACCCCAGTCATGGAGGGAGAGTATGTGTACTTTTACTGGCACAGTGAACTCATGATTCTAGAACAGTGCTTCTTATAAGTGTGCTGAACAAACACAATTGAACTTGAACAACATGGAGCAATTGTATGGGACTGCTCACCAGGACATGGGTGGTGGCACAGCTTGAAGCTGGCTAAAGGGTGAAAAGTTATGTATGTGATATTCTAATATCTTTGGGAGTGCTTGCTGGAAGAATGAAAACACTGTAGTTAAGGTCAATAAGATATTCATAGATGTAAACATACTAGCAGTTGGAGAGTTTGAAGAAACCAAAGGTTACAGTGTTGGTTACAATGTTAAACCATAAATCTGGGAAGGTAGAGGACAAGGGAGAATCAAGATATGTTGACAACTAGTTATTAAAAATGTGATCATCGATGTGGCTTTTTAAATGGTGTATAAGTTTAGATATAAGAGTAGTATATGTTTCATTATTCATGTAGCTGACAGAGTAATATGATAGATTGTGAACTTTTAGAGATATGGCAAACTGAGTTTAAGGCACAGACATATGTAGCCTAAGCTGGAGTAGAAAGGAGATTCTTAAAATTTATTTCACATTTAGTTTGGCATAAAAAGTTATTGAAATGTTTCACATAAGCAAAAGGAATCAGAGTATTCTTTCATTCTGAGATTACCATTTACTTTCTGGGAATCTGTAGGAACAGGAGTAAATAACATTAAAGACTGAAGATTATAGGAACATTTTTGGGCATTGACTAATTTTGAATTTTATAATTCAGTAATACTTATTTTTTTAATTTATATTCATTATGCATACCTAACTTCCTTAATGCTATGGGTTATTCATCTTTTTATTTCTAAAGGCAAATGTAGGACAGAACCATTTTTTAAGGAGGAAATGTTTCTTTTAATTCACAATTTCAAAAGTTTCAGGCCATGGTTGCTTTGCTACACTGCCAGTTAGCATATGACACAGTTGTACAACAGAGAAAAAAATGTATAGTAGAAAAACCATGTTCAGCTCATGCTTTCTCAGAAACAAAGATGAAGTGGAAGGCTCAAGACCTCAAAATATCTTTCTAAGGCATACCTCCAATGACATAACTTCCTTCCATTAGGACCTATTCTTAAAGTTTTGCTATCTCCCACTAGCACCATGGCCTGGAACCAACCTTTACTTCATGGGACTTTGTAGATACTTTAGCTCTCACTCCTAGTAACAAATTTCATGTCATGCTTTACTCATTAGTATGTAAGAAAGAAATGTAATTTTCTTACAATAATAGTTCATTTGCCCAAGACTTAATAAAATTAATTATTATTATATTTTACTGACATTTTTACAAAGGCATTAATGTGTTTTGATAATAAACCTTTCTCATTACCTTCTATTGTCCCCTTTCCATATTTCTCTTCCACTGAGCTTATTCTTATTCCAAACTAGTGCATCTTTTACTTTAATGTGTTTTTTTTTTTCCTTGTGTATATGTGTGTGACTCACTAAGTTTTATTAGGGTTGCCTGTATGAACATTAGTAGAGGTTTATTTACCAGAGCTTGTGTCATTTACCCTTGTCCATACCACTGAAGGAAATGTCTTTTTCTTCCTCAGCAATCATTAACTGCCAATAACTCCTCACTGAGGAATGGGTAAGTCATGCCCTGTTCTACCATCCATGATGAGGCCCAATATACAGGTTTTGTGCAGGCAATGACAGTCACTGTGAGGTGAATGCAATGGCCATGCTATGTCCAGAAGGCAGTGTTCCACTGTACTTCTCTCCATCCTCTAGGGTTCTTACATTCATTCCACCTCTTCTATGATGTTTCCTGAGCCTGCCTCTGAACACTCAACAATCACTTATTTTCAGTACTTTGAAGAATGTTATTTTCCCCAGTAAACACTACCAGCTGTAAAAAGAAGCTCCTTTGACCAGAGGCGAGTGTACCACTAATCTATGGGTATAAACATAAAGATTTAGATGGCAATTTGATGTCACAGTATATCCATTTAGCCAAATAATACTAGATTCCTTCCTAGGGCCTATGGTGTTCCTAAGTATATGCTATTGAAGAAGTTTTCAGTACCAGGATGAATTCTGCCCTATAAAGCAGGCCTCAAATCCAACCAGACAGCAATTGGTTATGTCATGCCACTATTGTCCCTGATATTTTGAGACAGGATGTCATATAAGTCAGACTAGCCTTGAACTCACTATGTAGGCATGAAAGACCTGATTCTTCCACCTCTCCACCACCCTAAGGTTATACTTATGCACCAATATTCTCAGTCTGTATATATGTATATGTATAATGTTTGTGTGTGTATGTGTATTATATTTATTTCTATATATTTATATTTTTATTTATATGTAATTAAAACTTTAATATATGAGAATATTGCAAATTTGTCATATCCCCATCATGTTGTCCTCTCTTTTCCCCTCTCCTCTGCCCCTATTACACTGAGGAGCCTCCTCAACGGGTGTATGGATGATCATTGTGGGTCACGAATGCCTGAGTTGGTTCTTGTGGGGTGGCAAATGTCTCACAGTACACCTTCTCACCCTGTGGCTCTTGTACTCTTTTCGCCAACTCTTCTGCAATGGTCCCAGTATGACCGGCTTTTAAATCTCTTGATTCTTAGACCTGTAAGTGTGAAGGGTTCCTTTCCTTTCCTATAACCCCTTCATTTTTCTAGTGTGAACCTGACATGAGGGTGAATGGCTATAATTTCAGTTCTACAGGGAGACTAAGGTAGAAGATTGCCTGGAGGTGAGCCTGGGCTACATAGCAAGTGGCAGCATGAGAGGAAAGTGGATGTGACTATGTGAGGGAAACAGAAGGAACTGGTGTAATGGAAATGGTGTACAACTTCACTATAAATATCAATATCCCTGCTATTAAATTGTCCTAAGTAGTTCTGTATGACCCCTGGAAAAATGGGTTTAAAGGCACCTAGGATCTATTTATTATTATTGTTGTTGTTGTTGTTGTTGTTTTAGTTTGCATTTTTTATAAAGTAGAACCTTTGTATGGACTCATCATGTGTTGGTACCATAATTCTCCTCCTCCATGCCCCCATTCTGCTGAGGGCCTTCCTTAGTGGGATTGTGAGTTATGAGATGTGCCAGCAGCAGTCAGTAATTGTAAAGTGGGAGGCAATGCCTCTGGACATTCCCTTTCACTCTTTTGCTCTTAACAATCTTTCTGCCCCCTCTTCCTTAAAATTCCCTGAAACGTGGTGGGTATGTTTTAAGTCTGTTTCAGTGTTAAGCTCTCATCATGTTCTGGATTTCTGCTTTGGCATGTTTTGAGTTTCCTCAGTGTCTGTTACCACCACCCTGGCACTGGTTGTCAGGATCGTCATTGAAGCATCACTCTTGTTCATCTCATTTATTTCTCTGTGGTTTCACCAAGACCCTGGCTGATATATGCATATATATATATATATATATTTTTTTTTTTCTGAAAGAGCCTCTTATTCTTTTTTTAAAATTTTTTTTTGTTATTTTTATTTATTTTTTTGAGAGGGAAAGACAGAGAGAGACAGATAGAGAGAGGGAGAGAGAATGGGCGTGCCAGGGCCTCAAGCCACTGCAAATGAACTTCAGATGCATGCGCTCCCCATGCCCCTAACGTGGGTTCTGGGGAGTCTAGCCTCGAACTTGGGTCCTTACGCTTCATAGGCAAGTGCTTAACCACTAAGCCATCTCTCCAGCCCTGGCTGATATTTGAGGAGTGGTTTATCTCCCCTGTTCTCACTGCCTTCTGAGAAAGAAAAAAAAAAAAACAGATTCTTCAACAGAGAATAAAGTCAGTATAGGTTAAATGGAATAAGCATTGTTAATTAAGAGAGTTTTTGATGAGTGCAGCCTCTCTTTTGGCCAAAGACTATTGGGAACTTCTCTATGATCTTGGTCTTCCCAGGATTCTGACTAGGTTTCCAATTCCAGCCATGGTTTTCTTTCCAATGAGCAGATTTCCTAGCCAATCATAGAGCCACTGGTTACCCACCTAGGCTGTGTGTCAATATTGCACAGGTGTGTTCATCTTGTCAGGCTGGTTGCTTTCATATTACAGTGTCCCCTGCTTGCTCACCATGTTGTTGCTCTTTTTCCCCAGCAGCTTATGTAGCATTTTCCAGCACAATATGGGCAGACCATCTAGGAACTGGCTTCCTTCCAGATTCTTTGATGTTTTGTGTCAGCTGCATAGTTTTCGATGTTACACCAGGTAGCATTTGTGAGGCACTTACTGAATCAAGTACATTTTGTTGCCACAAAAATATACACCATATATGGTGAGACATGGGATGCTACTTCTTAGTCATCAGGGGAAAGAAAGCAAACAACGGAAGTATGTGACGTTTTACATGGCTGCCTCTTCAGGTATCTTTCTCAGCTCTGTTTTGTGATATTATTTTTTTCTGGTTTGCATCTGCAAGAAATGTTATTCCCAAGTAAATGCAGGAACAGTTGGGAAATTGGGTCCCTTGTCTAAATTATACAGTTTCTTTAAGACAGAGTTAAAGACAAGTTGAGGAAAGACAGAGTACCTTGCTTATTAGAGATTTGCTTTAACTTATGTTTTAGTGAAATTTAATCAAATGAGAATCCTGTAAACACTGGGAAGAGCAGTTCTTTAATAAAGGAACTTTTGACTTTTTTATTATGTCTCCTTTAGAACTGCAATTATAAGTGTTCCAAAAGTCTAGGTGTCATTGATTCAAAAGTTCATTTTATATGGAGAGAGTTCAATGTTTTCTTTCCAATATGACAATAATAAATTAAAATGTCAAGTGTTTTAAATGAAATACACAATGTTTTCTAAGTGTTATTGATATATATATATATATATATATATATATATACATACATAACATGCCACAAATTTACAGAACATAAGAACATTAAAGCTCTAACTCATTTAAAAGTGTTATTTTTCTCAGATTTGAATTTGTACATTGCCGGGCTCCGCCGGCGGGGGCAGGTAGTGCCGAGGGAAGGACCAGGCCCGCTGGTTCCTCCCGAGGGGTTGAGGAGGAGATGAGCGTCCGACGACTCAGACCTCTCCTGGCCACCGGAGAAAACCCACACTGAGTCGGGAGTCTTGTCGAAGCAGGAACTCGATTTATTGCTATGAACAGTTGCCTATATAATGTTGGGGATGAAGGCGGGGATTCTAGGATGGTGGGGAAAGGTAAGGGCCAATAGAAAACTGTGACTATTGAAATGATAATTCTAACTCCCATGTGGAGGTAGCAGGTAAGAAGCCATTAGGCGTCTTGCTGAGTCACGTCTGGCCAGAGGCAGATCACCAAACTTTAGCTAGGCTCAGGAAGTTCCACTAGACCTCACACCTGGGCCTTTCAGAGGCCAACAGTACATATCTTTAAAACATAACATCACAGGTTTAAATTGATCTGAACAAATTATATTGATTTAATCATTTTGATTCAAGAAATAGAAGTAGCTAGAAAAAATCTTTAAAAGAAATATTTATTAGAATATATGTTTCCTTCACACCCTTAAATGCTACAGGTATTATGACAGGCTTTTTTTTTTTTTAATGTGACAAATTATTGCGCGAAACAGTTTAAGGATAAAGGGTTTATTTTGGCTCATGATTTCAGAAGCTTGATCCCATGGTCTCTTGAATCCGTTGCTGTGAACCTGAGGCAGACAGAATATCATGGTGATATTGCAGTGAGAATGCAAGAGTGAGAGCAAATACTTGAGAGAAAGAGATGAGAGAGGGGAGAGTGTGTGTGTAGAGGAAAGAGAGAGCAGGAGAGAGAGAATAAGACATGCTCTGAAAGGCTTTCCTTGATTCATCCTACCCTCCTGTTAGTTCCCATGTCCTAGTAGACCATTCAACTATGAACTGATCAATGGATCCCATTATTTAAGGTCAGGCAATGAGCTCATAAGCCACATGATTTATTGAAAGAGCTATAGTGAGACAGGTAGAGGTGCATGCATGTGCACACACAACACAAACACATACACAAAGTAAGATTCCATCCTAGGTATGTGGACAGAAGATATAAGGTGTCTGGTGAGCAGTGTTGACTGAGAGGCTGCGCCCAGATTGTTATGTTTACTCTATTATTTTTATAGTACCACATTTAATAAACATTTTAAACTGTCTGAGAAATGCATAAAGAAAAGGAACTGTTATTCTGATGCATTGCTGATTATTGGCTGTTATTTTTTACAATCAACATTTAACTAGATTAATGCTAGAGAAGCTAAATCATAGCAATTTCACAGCAATTCTCCAGAATTACATGTATTTCTTGAGTACTGCATGCTCTAGAAATTGATAGAAGACCTAATAGGAGAGCTGTTGATTCTATGCCTGACATTGTCAAAAACATAGTGTTAAACCCAAACTGCAACAGGCATTCATTAAAGCACTAAAGTTTTTGTTCAGGAAGTGCCATCCTACAGAAAACCAGGTAGTAAAAACAGTTGGGATCAAAAGCATCTTATCAGGTGGGATTAGGATATCAGGGGATGGTGAGTGACTAAGAGGCTTCATCAAGTAGGGTTCTTGCAAAAGCCAGGCGGGTGAGTTGATTATGTAGGGTGGGGATTGCCTTTATATTGGCTTTCCAGAATTCTTGCTAACCTGGATGTTGTAGGCCCAAAAGGTTAAACACTACAGGTCAAGAGAGATGACAGGAGGCAGCCCAACATCAAGTTAAGAATGCAGGAGTTATTTATCTTGTCTTTCTTTCTTTTTCTTTTTTTAACCAACATGTATTAACAATCCACCTCTTACTGTGGTGTATGACAGTGTAAATGAAGGGAAATAAGTGGGGATAATTTTAAAAAATAGCACAAAGATACTTTTTTAAACATTTGTCAGGTAAAGAGACAATGCTATGGATATGTTGATAAGAATATTGATCTGATACCTGATTTAAGGATGTAGAAGGATACAGAAATGGAAATGATCAGGTAGAATAAATGTATTTTTGGAGATAAAAACAAATGACTATCCACCATTATTCATAATTTTGTTAAATAAAAATATATTTCTATATAAATAAGTCTGCATGTTTGAAATAATAGTTCCTCCTATGAAACAGCTTTTCCATGGATATTTTATAATGTTTGTTTGCTGGCAATTCTACGATCTTTTTCATTACTACAATATTTTTCATCCTACAATATTTTTCATTACTTCTTCAGATTTTTTTGTTTGTTTAAGTTATATAAGAAGGGCTAAGAAGCAGCTCAAAGACAGAGTGCTTATTTAGCACTTAAAAGCCCTCACTTGACTGCCTGCATAATCAACACAGTGCTGTATAGAATAAAATGTCCTGTACAAGTTCTGTTCCTCAGTCTGAACCCCTGACCTGGCTTGTGCACACCTGTGGTCAAGGTCATCTGCTTCTCAAACAACAGTAATACATTATATTCTCATCCTTGCTTGTAAGTTTTCAGTGATTAATCATCAAGAATTTTCTGTTGTCCGTATTATCTACCACTTACATTTACTTTCTTGCCCATTTCACAGTTGTAGTAATGAAGAGTAAGTCAAATTTAAGGTACAAAAAAAAAAAAAAATCTGAAGCTGTGTTGCAGCATTAAGATCAAAAAGCTAAGCGAAGGAATTAGGCTAAATGAAGGGAATTATTCAGGAGATTATTGGAAAAGGATTAGAGGTAGCATTAGGCAAAACTGCATGCTCTGTGCTTGCCTGATTATGCTGCACTTCTGACTGCCTGAATGGCAGAGATAACCCACGCTCCAGGCTGGGCTTCCTGCAGCCATTGGGTGATTCATACTCTCTCCCTCTTCAGCCTTGGTGAAGGGACAAAAAGAATGATTGCTTTATGGATTTTTTTTCATCTACACACACACACAAACACACACTAATCTGTATTGAGAATAATCAGTTCATATTATTCTGGTTTTGCATTGTCAGCAGTTGTGACACATATTTAGTTACAAGGTTGTAAACTTTTAATGTAGTAAAACAGGAAGGCTGCTTGCTATCCAAGGAGTAGTGCAGTCATACCTTAAGGACCAGAGATGGCTCTGTCCTTCAGAACAGAATCCAGGCTTCAACCAAGGTGAAATGATAAACTTGGAAAGCCTAACATGACGTTTCCCATCTTAAATATGTTTTTCTGTTGGAGAAGCACAGATCATTAGAAAAAGATACAAATGATACTTGTAAGTCACTAGGAACACATGACACTTTAGGCAGTTCTCTTTACTGTTGTCTCCCAGGAACTTTTGTTAGCCAACACAAGTAGCCTGGCAAAATATTATTTCCAACAATGCCATAATAGGTCTGGAGAGATGGCATAGCAGTTAAGCGCTTGCCTGTGAAGCCTAAGGACCCCGGTTCGAGGCTCGATTCTCCAGGACCCACGTTAGCCAGATGCACAAGGGGGCGCACACGTCTGGAGTTCGTTTGCAGTGGCTGGAAGCCCAGGCGTGCCCATTCTCTCTCTCTGTCTCTCTCTATATATATATCTATCTATCTGCCTCTTCCTCTCTCTGTCACTCTCAAATAAATAAATAAATAAAAATGAACAACAACAAAAAATTAAAAAAAAATAATGCCATAATATCTCTAAGATAAGTGTAAAATGGATATATGCTATCCAAATTGCAAAGCATGACATACATGTACCGATGGATTTATTCACAGGACTAACCACGTTATTCTAATCTTCATAAAAGGTTTGCTGAGGCAAAAAGATCAAAGTCATCTATTCTATTTGCCATGTTTTTCTACAGCTGATTTCCTTGCTTTTAAATATTCATTATTGTAGACTTTTGGCTTCCTTTATGTTCAGCCTGGTAAGATTTTATTTACAGTTGTGGTACATTTTTTTTCGGGGGGGGGATGTATCTCCTCAGACAAAACACATCTTATGGTACATCTGAAGTCCCAGGAGGCCGAGACAGGGAGGACACAAATCAAGGTCATCTTGAGCTACATAGCAAGACCCTATCTCCAAACCAAAGTACAATATATCCAAGTCATTTGTTATTTCATTGTAACTACTATTCTCTGAATTGATTCCTAAATGTACTATTTATGTTTATGTGTGCACATGAGTGAACACACACACATGCACACATACACATCATATATATATGCATGTTCTTTACTTGCTTTATTACACTGCAGTTCTGGCTGCATTAATGATAGAGATAACGTGTGTGTGTGTGTGTGTGTGTGTGTGTGTGTGTGTCAGGAGAAAGATTCCAAAACAGAAAAATAGAGCAGTCACTATATTCAGGCAGTCATTATATTTCCAACTGTAACTGTACCTTAAAGAATATGGGTATATTTCTCAGAACAAATCTCGGTCACATGGGAAAGAGAATTAGACTGAAATGGTTTCAAGCAAAAACCATGCTTAGAAACTCCAGTTTTTTCCATTTTCTGAGGAGATTTGTAGTAGCCAGAACTCAGGGTTACTATGAGAAGTCCTGAAAGAATTGCTGATGAACACTCCATAGCGTTATCTCTGCTGACTGTTAATGGGTCACCTAGCCAGTAGAACATTCTCTCTTTTTTTAAAAAAAAATATAAATATTTATTTGAGAGTGACAGACAGAGAGAAAAAGAGGCAGAGAGAGAGAGAGAGAGAATGGGTTCACCAGGGCTTCCTGCCATTGCAAACGCACTCCCGGTGCATGTGCCAACTTGTGCATCTGGCTTACATGGGTACTGGGGAATTGAGCCTCGAACCATATCTCCAGCTCCAGTAGAACATTCTCTAAAGGATTATTTTAGTTCATTTCTCATTCACTATTTTAACTCATGTTGGATTTAAACAGTTATTTTTTATCCAGGCGTGGTGGCACACGCCTTTAGTACTGTCACTTGTGGGGCAGAGGTAGGAGGGTCGTTGTGAGTTCAGGGCCACCCTGAGACTATGGAGTGAATTTCAGGTCACCCTGAGGTAGAGTGAAACCCTACCTTGAAAAACAAACAAACAAACAAATATATATATTTATATATATGTGTGTGTGTGTGTGTGTGTGTGTGTGTGTGGTGAGAGACAAGAATGCCAAGAACAAAATGCAAAAATAATAAATAAATAAATAAATAAATAAATAAATAAATAAAAATTTTAAAAATCCAGCTCCCTTCTTTATTGGGGAGAGATCTTCCCTGTACAGGTGAAAGACGACAACTGTAGATGTAAAGTTGCTGTAATAAAAATAAAGTTTATTGTACTTACTTTCTTATTACTGGAACAATACACCAAACCAAGAGCAGCCGATGGGACTGAAAGGGTTTATTTTGGCACATAGTCTCAAGGGGAAGCTCCATAATGACAGGAGAACAACATCAGGAAAGTGAGTCAAGTTCAGGCAAAAGGGAACTGGCTATAACATCCCTAAGCCCACTCCCAACAACACACCTCCTCCCTCAAGGCTCCACCTCCCAAATTACCATCTTCTGGAGACCAAGCATTCAAAACATATGGGATTATGGAGGATATCTGATTTAAACAACAGAGTTGATCCTTATTACCTTAAATCAGATGCTTTACTTTATAAATAAATCTGTGCATTAGTAGTTAAATGTAAAGCATCAAGTTACATGTTTTCTTTCCTCCTTTAGTCAATGCTAAGAATTGAAACATGGATCTTTGGGCATTCAGGACAAGTATTTAATTAACCAAACGTACCTTAACTTTATTGAACAAATATCACTATTAGAACTAATAAGTCTCAAGTATTTTTTGTCTGAAGTGGACTGTATTTTCTGGTGTTTATTACAGCACTTCAGTTGTACTTTTGATTGTACAGCTTCATTTTTTATAGTCTTATAGTGATCCCAATATCCTGCAAGTGTAAGTTCCTTCTTTCTTTTGTTTCTTCACATCTTCAAGTATTATTTCCTTTATACTCTCCTCTCCTCTCCTCTTCTTTTCTCTCTTCTCTCTCTCTCTTTCTATCTGAATACTGATTGGCATATTTTCATGGAAAATATCACATCAATGGGACTGGAGTGATGGTTCAGCAGTTAAATGCACTTCCTGCAGAAGCATCAGGGTATGAAGGGACCTGAAAGCAACTGAGGTAGACTCTCCAGAACCCATATTAAATAGCCTGAGCATGGCCACATGCATCTGTAACTCCAACAGTCTCTTAGGGAAACAGATACCTGAGAACCCCTGGAGTTTTTAAAAAGACTGCAAGCTCCAAATCCATTAAGGGATTTGTACCCACACTCTGGTTGTGCTCTCTAGGTGTACAAGAGTTAGCATGTCCCTTAATATAGCAGCTAGAAATTACCCTGTCACAGGTGAGTTTGTATGACTACAAAGATAAGAATGGCCAAGCAGTTTGCCAAGAAGAAAGGCCTGCATGCTATTTTGCTTCTCAATGTCTAAGATAAAAATAAACATCTGTTTTCCTTTATAGGACTGACACATCTTTGCTATGACTACTGTAAAGGAAACAGTGGCTACCTTGACAAAATCCAGTAACTGGAATTATAAATAGTAAAGATGACAGCATAAAACTAGTTTAAGGACTATAAAATATGCCTCATGTAATTTGAATTTCATAACTCTATTGATATTTGAAATACTTTGAAGGATAGTTTGTTATAAAACAAAGATGTAATAATATTTCCATATTATAAAATATTGTCATTCTTATAATAAGAATTCTGGAAAGCAGAAAAAATGAGCATATATAAATATAACAGGGTGTCAGGGTTCAGAATGTCCTTGAACGCTAAACCCTAGGTCTCTTTCTACTTTTATTCAAAGAATTGACTAAATAAATGACTGAGAAGGATAATTATTAAATTATTTTATTTATTGAGGTCAGTACAGAGCCAGGGAAAGGCCCCCATGTGGTTAGAGATCCCACATGGAGGCCTTGGGAAAACCATGGAAAGAAAACTGAGGAAAAAAAGTTTATATAGCTCCTTCCCTGTGGGGAGCTGGAGGGGATAAAGAACTCATGTGGAGAGTAAGGGCTAAGGGGCTCTTCTAGCCCTCAACTCAGCCCAACTGGGCCTGAGCCTAGGCCCAGACAAGGGGAAACTCACCAACAGGTAGCAAGTTCCAAAGTGGCCAGTGGCATGTCCTCAGAGAGCATGTCCTCCATTTACAAAGGAATGTGTAACCTTATAGTGGTGGGCTCTTTCTTCCTGTTCAGGTGAGCCACAGGAATCCTGATTGGTTAGGGCTGTGGGCTGTCAGGAAGAGGCTGGACAAGTTATGGTGCCTAAGTTTGACCACCTACTGTGTAAAGACAGCCCTCCACAGAGGGGCCCAGGTTGCTTGTGGAGAAACAGGTCTAGGGAACTATGCAAGAGATAAGAAACCAGACTATCCTTTGATCTGTAGGAAGTTTAGATTTCTCTGCCTTTTTTTTTTTTTTTTTTTTTTTTTTTTGCTTTCATGGGCCCAGTCACCATAAATGCCTATTACCTCTCATAAACACAGTCAAGCAAATTTTCATCTAGTTCCCAACATTTTATATGATTAGAGTTTGCCCAAGTAGTGTATGCAGTAATGAATATTGTGTTCACTACTTTTTTTTTTTTTTTGATTTGCTTAGCATATATTTTGGCAACTAACATAGAATAGCAACACTTTAAAACATTAGTAATCATAGGATTAGACAGATAGGTGTTGATGTTTGTCTAAGCAATATGTCTAATGACAAGAAAGGAAAGACAGAAGCTTCAGTAAGTTCTCACAGTATTACAAATACCATTAAATTCTGAGCCATCTAACCCAAAATAAGAATTTCTGAGTCCAACGACTAATCCAAAAATAAAAGATAAATATTGTGTTCTTGAAATCTCTACTTGTTTTCTAAACGTTTTTTTCTATCATTAGTTTATTTTCTGAATCTGCTATTAACAGTATCGTTCATTTATCTGTTACATAGCCATAAAACTTAGTTATCCTTGTCTCACATAATTAATCACATTTTTCTACAAATTTTAGCTGTTATGGACTTACAAAATTATTTTTGGCAACATAATGTCATTGCTTTGGTGAATTTTTCCTAAATTGTTTTTAAGCCCAACATAAAGATCTGCTATCGACCTGTAATAAGTTGATATACAATGAGCTAGAATGTAAGAATTAAAATTGGCATTGCAATGTCTGGTTTTATAAAATGCTTTCAAGCGAAAATTTAAGGATGGAAGCTTGTTGCTCCTTTTCTTTCTTTTAAACAGTGGTGCCTAATAAGCACCATACTGCGAAGTGACAGGACCCATTGTTACTCTTAAGTCATTCTGTTATTCAGTCCAGAGATGCCGAAAGTCTCCCCCTGGAGGCACAAAGTGGCAGTCACAGGGATCATGCTGTTACTTATTCAGCGTGCTTCTGTGGACTTTCACATTCCAACTGAGAGCAGAATCACAGCGCTTTCTGTTTCTTTTCATGTGACAAACTAGAAACCATAGAGAGAAGAAGATGAAGTTCTGCAGATGTCATGTATTTTGAAAATAGTAAAAAATGTAGCATATCTCAAGAAAGTAATATGGAAAAGCAAGGAATTTCAGTCAATAAATAAATGTTTAATCATCTTTCAAGGGCGACAACTGATAAAAGATTGAGAAGGTCAGTGGACTCCAAATAATTTATTCAGCAATCTTATTAGTGGCATGATATTCAAAAGAATGAATGTTCTATTTATGGAACATGTTCCTCTTCCCATCTATGTCCAGGAATCAAGGGGTACCTTATAACCTAGGGGTACCAGTAATGTACTAATGGCAAACACAAATACTAGAAGATGTAAAATAATAATAGGAAAAAGCAAAGATTAAATGTAAAATAAATCAATTATTTTAAAATAAATAAAAATCTTCAACATTTATATATTATGATGGTTTGAGTGAAATGCCCTTGTAGATTCATGAATTTTGAATACTTTATCTACAGGTGATAGCAATTTTGGAAAGTTGTGAGAAATTGGGGAGTGGAGTATTCCTGAAATAAGTGCATTGCTGAGGGCAGACATTGGGTTAGTATAGGCCATCTCCAAGCCCAATATTCACACTACTTTCTCCTTGATATGTGATGATATGACTAACTTCCTGTTCATGGCATGCTTTCTCCCCATGATGAAACTTCATGTCAAAACTGTCAGTTAAAATACTTTCTTTCCTTGAGCTGCTCCTTGTCATCCGTTTTGTTCAAGTAATGGATATAAATTTTGGCATAATATAACAAGTATCAGGCCCCAGTGAGTGCACCAACATTAGCTACAATTGTTAAATAGTTAGTGCCCTTAAGAAAGGGCTTTCTTCTTTGTGTTGGGACAATAGGAGGTATGCTGATTTTTTTTTTGAAATGTGGGGGTTCCTGGAACAAGAATATATAATTATTTATATACATATGTGTGCTTGTGCCTTTCCTTTATAATAATTCATTTTGCATCAAATTTTGGGGGGAAACATGATACTTTGGTATGCATAATATACTTGTCAGATGAAACCCATGTTCAGTTTTCCAAAGTCTCTCCAGTAGAAAACTGTACATTTTCCATAATCAATGGACTTCAAAAATAATGATGCTTGATATATCAAAATGTTTTATTTTCACAGTAAAGTTTAACCCAGCTGTACCCCCTCTTATAGCATGAGGACTGTACCATGTGTTGAGATTTAGGGTCACTAAGTTCGCTAACGGTGCTGTATGTAGCACTACATGAGGAAGATCCTAAGTGGTTTAGTACTAATTCTCAGATGACAGAAATAGCAGTTTTCCAATGTTGGAAACAATGACAACTGCAATATCTATATTTATATATATATCTATATATACATGATCTCAACACTAACCATTGGTATTAT
Source organism: Dipus sagitta (assembly GCA_036346955.1). Lineage (NCBI taxonomy): Eukaryota > Metazoa > Chordata > Mammalia > Rodentia > Dipodidae > Dipus > Dipus sagitta. Next base: position 84,804,636 of record CM070771.1, on the reverse strand, counting down.
ATTTGGGCCTAAATATTTTCTGCATTTTACAAACTAATACAGTAAAACAGCATGTTTTATTGGCATAGAAAATAAAATAATATAACACAAAATAATTCAAACAAGCTGTCAGTGCATTGGGGATACTCCAAGCTGACTTGCTTCCAAGTTATCTTCCTGAGCACTACACAATACACAGAGGTAGTTTTATAAATAAGGATTATCTATGTTATACATTATATCTTACAAAGTCACAAAGACACTGATTGGAATTCTTTGTAATAGATCTTTCTCACAAAGTCACCAAAACAGACAGTTAATAAATAAAAATTATGGTTCTTGGAGAAATGCACAATTAGGGCCTTGTGAGCCTCTGATCATAACATATTAATTAATATGTGTTTAATGTATCTAGAAAGGAGATCAAATAGAAAAAAACTGTTATTCATCATTAAATCTAGAAAAGCCAGAAAGTATTTTCTTAATAAGAGAAGAAAATATTTTAGAAATGAACCACCTGGTTTATGCTGTGAAAATGACCATGCCATTAATTTGGTTCAGACTCTCATTGGAATTAGCATTGCTGATAGAGCATTTCTTGCAGCAGAGGCAATTAATTTATCTACTGGAACACAACACAAGGCAAAGAAAATATATGTAGATACAGATGGGATGCTTGTTTGTATAATATGTTATTTGGACAACCTTCTCCTGATTACTTTTATTTACTTGTGAGCAAAGAAGCAAAGTCATCATTTTAGGATTAAAGGATTGGAGAGGGTTTGGTGCTTTTCCAAAGCAATAAAATTATATTGTCTTCATGTCAAATAGACAGTAAGTAGACTGGAAGACACATGAGGCGATATTAAAGACAGTTGAGATCTGTCCTCCTAACTGAAGTTAACATGTTGTTAGGCAAGAAGCTCTTACTTTTTCTGCTTTACTGAAAAATATAAATAAAAAACACAATGTAGAACTCTAAAGCATGTATTGATAGAGGGATACTTTCCCTTAGTAAAGTAGAAGAAGTTGCAGGTGGCTTGCTGACTGATTACTGTGATAGTAAAATATAAATTACATACAATGAGAAAGAGAAATCAAGATTATCTTGAATAATGTTTAAAATATCTAATGTGATTTTGGAATTTTGAGAATAAAAATGTCATGGTAATGGAAAGATAGGAAGTGGTACTAACAGTAATCAGGTTGAACTAATGTTGTAAAGCTCATGTAACTGGCTCATGCTACTGATGTCTTCAACATGACTGTAGTGGTCACAGGCAAAGGCATACAAAGGGAAAGGTGAGAAAAGACTTATAACTCATAGGTACAATGGCTTGTAACTGTTTCTGTTTTTGTCTCTAAGCAAATTTAATTTACCTTTTCTTTATTAAATATTATCACATTCCATTACCAAATATTTACAATGTTGAAATGTTGCCTTAACTAAATCTGTCATTATTTAAGGAAGCAAAACCACAGGAGAATTCATCTCTGTATGGCCCTAGCTTAATCAAAACTCTTTCAATGTAAAAATCTATTTATAAATATGCACCTGGTAAAATGGTTTTGTTAAAAATAAAAATTCAAAGGTAAAAAATATTCATTAATGAATAGGTATTTCTGAATTTTCTCCTTGAAATATCAAAGTTGATTTCTTTTTGCTGCTGACCAATCAATATTTTCCATACAATGCATTGACACACAATTTCTAAAGGTCTTTTCCTCTTCTGCCTGTTAGCATATTACTATGTTGTACCCAAAACATCACCGACCCGGTGAAAAAGTTTATGGTAGCTGTGCCTCACAAACGTCTACTAAATCTCCAAAGCTCTCAAGGGTACTAATTCAAACAGAAACTGAAAAATCATTAAATAATTAATGAAAAACTTCAACTCTGAAGCCATAAAGAATTTACTAGTTGAGGGGAAAAGAACTGACATGGTATATCTTGTTAATATTTCATATCAACTGCATAATGTATGGTCAATTTTAAAAGATTCAATCTGTTCACCAAGCATTTTTCCTTTTATTTTGATCTAAAAAAGATTTTAAAGCTGAGCATGTTGGTGCATGCCTTTATGGCATTTGGGAGACAGGTGTAGGAGGATCACTCTGAGTTCCAGGCCAACTTGTAAATATAGAGTAAGTTCCAGGTCAGCCTGGGCTAGAGTTAAAACATATCTGGAAAAAAAAAAAGACAAAGATTTGAAAATACCTTGAAGAGGCTGTCTGTACTTTCCAATATGAATATATATATACAATATGAATATATTGAATATATGGAAAGGATTTGAAATGAAATTTTAAAACAATAAATATGTTTTGTGTTTTGTTTATTACATTATGATAATTCTATGAAATGCTAATAAAATATATAAAAGCTTCATTTGAGAAATGTAAATAATAGGACTCAATAGTGTAATTAGAGAAATCAGCAAAATGCTTGAAAATTGGCAGTGAAATATAAGTGTGTTTTTATTGGGAAATTTAATGCTTTTTTCCAAAATACTTTAAAATTATTTTTATCATGAATTAGATCTAATTTAAAAATGGTACCTTGATATAAATTGCTCAAAAATAGAATATACGCTTTTAACCGAGTCTCTGGGCTTGTATGTAAGCAGATAAAGTGCCAGAACTAAAGACACAGTGCTGGAGAAAACATTGCTCATAAGAAGCTGAACTACAAATTATACACCTATGGCTCTTCACTTATAAATCTGAGGTGACTTCCTTTCAGGAATTTTCAATTGTCATTTGTTCTCTGTAACACATGACTACCATGGGCATGCTGTGCATGCATAAACCTCAGAGCACACCTCAGAAACAACATAAGTGGCTTGCTGTCTCTGGAAAATTATATCCTAATGATGAAGGAAAAAGATTTTAACGGTTTTTGCAAGAAAAAAATGATAATGGCAATGCTAAGGTCTCAATGACTTTTCATAGATTTTGTAATAGGAATCTCAGTCAATGGAAAGCAGGGTGAAAGAAAATGACCAGTTTAAGTGACATATTAAATCTCACCCACTGTTGAGACCTTGAAAATGAGTCCTGAGAAGTGCAGTGAAGGAATTCTGGTATAGAATCTTATGGAGCACAGAGCACATGGGCAACAAGCTATAAACTGGGGCAGGCTGTACTTAAAGTTATTTCTAGGCTAGCCTCATTCTTCTTTCTGAGAACTACCTCCTCATACAATATTATTTCCAATATGGTCTTGCTTCCTCAGCCAAATGTTGTCATCTTATTGGGGAAACAATACCTCCTCACTAGTCCAACTCTGGCTTAGAGCTGATAGATCAGATGTTTATTCTGACTCAAGTGAAGACGAAATAGATTGGGAAAGATGGAGCTGAATTGAATCAAAATTGTATATTTTAAGTTACAATCAATAAAGCCTTTACATTGTTCATGGAGCTGCTAGAACAGACAAAAAAGTGGAAAGATCTTTTTACAGAGAGGAGCTTGAAGTTATGACACAGAAATTACCTAGATATGACAGAATTTTGTGGATTTAGTTCATCTTTCCTGAACAGACACATTTGATTATTTATGTATCCCTGTATCTTAAAGTTGGGAGGGGTTATCTTATTCCCTTCAAAACAAGCATGCAAACAAAAATTTGACACAAAAGTAAAATAAAAGGCCTAAAAGAAAGATCAAGTAAATTATAAACATTCTGCAAATATTTGCTGAAATGAACAATTTCTGATATTTTTTTTCTCTTTATTAGTTAGTTTTGTATTCAGCAAATATAGTCAGTTTGGTACCATTATTAGGCTCATCCGTGACCTACCCCCTCCCCTTGGCCCCTCCTTGTTGAGGTATACGGGTCATGCATTGTGGAGTTAGCCCACAGTTATGGGTAAGCTAAATGTCTCTGCATATCATGACCCAACATGTGACTCTGACATTCTTTCCGCCCCCTCTTCCGCAAAATTTCCCTGAGCCATGTTGGGTTCATTTTGGGTCTGCTTCAGTGATGAGGTGTTGGAGGCCTCTGAGGCTCTGGCTCTCTGATTTGGTAGGAGTTGATTTTTCTCTGTGCTGATCTCCTTCCCCCTTGTGCTGGTATCCGGTTCATCAGGAAAACAGCCCCCTTGCTTGTTTCTCCAATTTTTCTTAGTTTCAGCCGGGGCCCTTTTGAGGTATGATGGGGTGGCTCTCTCCTTAGGATCTACATCTATCTGAAAAAGAGAAGCAGATTCTCCAACAGAGAGTAAGTAAATTTCTGATATTTTTAAGGTAACTGGCCAAAACATCTATAAATATATAAGCCATGCAAGTGCCCATTTTATGTAACACCATCTAAAACTTTATATGGAAAACTAGAAATAAGTTATAGTGAATATTTATTAAGTGTTTAGAGTATTTATTATCAATTTCATCTGATAGCCAATGACAGATAGAAGAATTAGTAAAAACGCAACGTATAGTCATCATATATAGTTTCCTAGCATAGAGTACCTGTTAGATTCCCTGACAAGCATTCACAACTGCTTAGCGTGAACAACTTCTACCTCAAAAAGGCAAGAAACAATAGAAATAGAGAATTTTCTGATTATACATTAATACTATAGTCACTATCACATTACAGGAACAAAACACCTGATCAAAAGCAGCGAATGGAATGAATGATTTTATTTTGGTTTATAGTATTGAGTGGAACCTTTACAATGAGAGGACAAATGGGACGTTGTCTCTTTACCAGAGCTGGTGAAAATCAGCAGGAAAAAGGGAGTGCTAAACCCTGTCAAGGGGGAGATGAATTATAACAACATAAATTCCACCCCCTGCAACCCACCCCTAGCAACCCATATCCTCCAGCAAGATTGCATCTCCCAAGTTCTTGGGAGCATCATATTCAAACCACCTACTTTTTCCCTGTGTGGCCTCCATGGACTCATTACCACCTCTAGATATAAAAATGCCTTGCCCAACATTAAAAGTCCCCACAGACTTTTGTCAATACCAGCACTGTTGAAAAGTATAAAGTCTTGTCTGAAAGTCTCTTACTTAAGACCCTTTAAAATCAAAACACAAGTTACATACACATAATGGCAAAAAGTAAACATATTTACTCCAAAAGAAGGCAGAACAAAAAATGATTGAACTAATGAGATATCTAAAATAAGTAGGGCAAATATGGAACCATGCAGCTTAATGTCTGGAATGTAGGACCCACAACAGTCTCAGGGGCTATAATTCTGTTCCTCTTCTGGGCTTCCTGAAGAACAGAGAAAACCTTATCATGACCCTGTAGCTCTCCTTGATGGCCTTTCCACAACCCTGCCTTCTCCAAAATCCCAAGGTCTCCAATGTAACCCATGGTTACTCCTCATAGCTCCCACAAGCCTTTATGCAGTGACTCAAACAACCCTGTCTCACATTGCTCACTAGCCATTTCCAAAACTCTGCATTGCAAATGTATTGACACTTTCTTTCCTGCATTTATTTGTTTTACTTCCATAGGACCAGGCAAGTTACCAAATTTGTTAATCCAGGGGAGAATAAAGACAACTTTGAAGCAGTAAAATACATTCAGCATTCTTACTACTGCCCTAATACAGAATAGCTGGCCCAGTATCAATGGCAATAATCTCTCACACAATTATAGCTGAACCAGAGGTAGCTGAATTGGGTGTAATCACAAGACCAAAACTTCAATTTCTTTCTGTGCTATATCCTTCTGCTCACACCAGTCCTTTCTCTTAAACTTAACCCTGCTCATGTTCTGAGGACATGGATGGAACAGAGATAACATCTCATACAAACCCTATAGCCCAGTCCTAACAGATCTTCCTTTTCCCTCTTAAACCAAGCTGCAACCATTTTTTGTTTCTTTGTTTACTTATTTGTTTTTTTGTTGTTGTTGTTGTGGTGGTGGTTGTTTTTCTGCATTTAGATATAACTCTAAAAGAATGGCCCATCAATCTCTGCTTACAGCACTGCAAGGACTATATTATTTTGAGGTTTTACATTTCTCATATGCCTCCTGTAAATTAATTCCAAAAGATCAAAATCACATTGTCAGGACTCTAGCATAATTACGCCACTCCCCTGGTTCCAATTTTCTCCTGTAGTTTCCTTGGAGTTCCTGGGACAAAACGCACAGCTAAAAGCCTCTGATAGGAGGATGGGTTTATTTTGCCTTACAGACTTGAAAGCTTCATGATGGTAGGAAAAGATAGTAGAGAAAAGGTTGGACATCACCTCCTTGCCACAGCAAGTGGAAAACAGCAGCAGGAGAGGTAGCTGAACTCTGGTATGGGGGAAGTTGAGTTTTAACATCACAAAACCCACCCCAGCACCATAACTCCTCTGGCAAGATTCCATATCCCAAACTGCCACCAGCTGGGAACCAAGCATTCAAAATACATGAGGGAACATCTGATTCAAACCACCCCTCTCATCTCAAACTTCACTGTTGATCACAAATACATTAGGGTAGGAAGCAACAGACTCTCCTTCCCTATGATATACCACAATTCTAATACATTTAGACATAGAACCATAGACACCTTGGGGCATGTCAAAATGTGATGCCTAGTAACTTAATTCTGTGGCCTGGGGAAACTATTTGTACAAATAGTACAACTTGCCTTAGGTTTCATATTGGCAAAGGAGCATGAAAATTAACACCCATCATCAGATATATGTTGTACTCTGAATTGTGACCTTTCCTAATATGTATGTTCAATCTATGACCCTCAACATGATGCCTTTTGGAGGAAGGACCTTTTCCAAGATAATTGAAGTTAAATGAGGTCATTAAGGTCTGGGCATGAGGCTGATGTTATAAGAAGAGGAAGAGATTGAAAAGCTCTCTGTCTTCTCTTTCTCTCTTTCTTTCTCTATCTCTGCCCTTCTTATTTCTAGGCTCTTTCTTCTGTCCACACATATGCAAGTCAATGTTCACACACAAAATTCATAATAATTTAAGTAAACCATACACCTACCATGACAACAATTTGATCCTGGATTTAAAGCATTCAGAAATGTTTAAAAAAAAAAAAAACATTTCTAATGTTTAAGTCATCCAGTCCATTGTATTTTGTTATGGCAGCTGAGCAAAATAAGTATATGTGTACTGTATATTTATGTGAGCATGAACTGCAAGAAGGCATAAAAACATCGAGAAATGAAAATCAGGAAATAAAAATATTTTGTACTCTTAATTTTTTATGAGAGAGACTGAAAGTAAGAGAGAGAGAGAGAGAGAATTGGCACTCCAGGGACTCCAGGGACTGCAATCAAACTCCAGATATGTGTGCCATCTTGTGTGCATGTGCGACCTTGTGCACTTGTATCACCTTGTGCATCTGGCTTATGTGGGAGCCAGAGAGTTGAACATATGTCTTTAGGCTTCACATGCAAGCGCCTTAACCACTAAGCTATCTCCCCAACCCTTGTGTAGTTAAAAACTACATATATTTTAACACAAAAAATAATTACATGTTATTGGAATAAAATGTGTTGTATATCTACATGTTCCAAGAATATAAAATCAAGCTAATGATTTTATCAATAACCTTTCTTGGTAATCTCTTGCAGGTACATTTGAGTATTTAAGACTAGTCTAATAACTTTGAAATAGTTAACAAATTATTAACTATAATCACTACATTGGGTAATGAATCTCAAAAATAAATTTATGCTGATTAAATGTTTTACCCTCTAACCAGTATCTAGCCATATAACCCTCTTACCCTACCTTCTGCTATGTTCTCTATACACTCGAGTTGTATTTGTTGTTGTTGTTGTTGTTGCTGTTTTTCAAGGTAGGGTCGTGGTTTAGTTCAGGCTGACCTGGAAGACCTGGAATTCACTCTGTATTCTCAGGGTGGCCTCAAGTTCATTGTGATCCTCCCTACCTTTGCTTTCTGAGTGCTGGGATTAAAAGTGTGTGCTACCATGCCCAACTCCACTTGTATTTTTAATGTTTTAATTTATTTATTTGAGAGAGAGAGAGAGTGGGCACACTAGGGCATCCTGCCACTGCATACAAAATTCAGACACATGTGCCACTTTGTGTGTCTGTCTTTACATGGGTACTGGAGATTTGAACTCATTCCAACAGACTTTGAAAGAAAGTCCCTTTAGCCACTGTATCAACTCCAGCTCTACTCTATAATTTGATGTTTGACATTTAAAATTTCACTTAAATGAAATAAAAAAGGTGTTTCTGTATGTTCCTTATTTCATTTAACCTAATGTCCTCCAGATTAATTCGCATTGTTCCAAATACTAGAAGTTCATTTTCTGATGCTGGGTAGCATTACATTGTATGTATGTATGTTTATGTATATATGTATACATATACATATATATGCATGTATGTATGTATGTATATGACATTAAATTAGAGAAAATAATTAAAATAATAAAATTATTCTTAATTTTCATATATTGTATATTATATATAAAATATCTCAGCCACATACAATTTATATTAAATATAACTACTTACTCAGTTGAATTTAATTCCTGGCATTAGGTAAACTTTTGAATTTCATTTCAGTCTGCCAGTAGGTGGGTACTGGCTCACCCACAGTAGGGTGGCACTTCTCAAACTGATGCTTAGGTTTTATGTAGGAAGCAAATATACTATAATTACAGAATTTTTTTTTCTCTTAGAAACATGGCCACACTAGTATAAATATTGTGTTTTCACTGCTTTTGATAACTTTACATTTTCTTTTTCTTTTTTTGTTTTGTTTTTCAAGGTAGGGTCTCACTCTAGTCCTGGCTGACCTGGAATTCACTACGTAGTGGCCTTTAACACATGGTGATCCTCCTACCTCTGCCTCCCGAGGAGTGAGTGCTGGGATTAAAGGAGTGCACCACCACACCCAGCTAACTTTACATTTTCTAATGTTTTCTAATGCTTGGTAATGTGTCTATTCTAAGCTCATTATAAAGGCTAATGATCCTGACTGTCTAGACAAAGCCATTATCCCCTCAAATTTTCACCATGAACTTTGGAGTTCATTTTCATATGAAGTTTACTTGGAATTAAGTGTATAAATTTTGTAAAGTTTTTGCTTTCATTTATGTGTGTGTGAACTTGACTGTTTCAAAGCATGTCCAGATATATGTAAAATATCAAGAGAAAAGAGTTTAGATATAAAAATATCTTAGCTAATATAAAGCTTAAAACCTTCTTTAATATATGAGCACTTCATGTATTTCATGAAGAAATATATATATAGTGTTTGATAATTGAAAAATGAAATATTGCAATTGTTAAATGGAAGAGAATATTGCACATATGGTAGCTTGTGATTCTAAGCACACACCACCACACTTTGCCCTCATGTTCATGCTGGAGATGCAATCACTGGTTCTCATGCTTGCATCATAAGCACTTTGCCAATTTTATAACTTTCCTAGCTTCAAAGTAAAACATTTTACGTCTTATGATGATGGGGAGCATTGCTATAAAACAAGGAGATACTAATAAATACACATAACTATGGATAGCATTTGAAGACAGCTGTGTAGAGCTGAACATGTTTCTAGCTTAAAAATGAGCCTAAGCCCAGGGCACACAGAAGCTGTTAAAGTCTTCTGAGGTTGAGTACTGAAAAAAAAGAAAAAATGAAACTTGTTCTGTAACTTAGCAGCATGCTCAGAAAGCCAATGGGTTGGTTTGTACATTTACAGAATTTTTATGCCTAGTAAACTGAGTGAGTATGTGGTAACAAGAGGAAAGGTTTAATCTACTTGGAGGGATCACTCCTGCACAATAATGTAAACAATAATCACTAAATGAGGAAATTGAGTTGAATAAGCACCAATGGCAAATAGCTCCATAGTGTTTTTCTTTTTCTTCTTCTTTATACATTTTACATTAAATGATTAGCATAGCCCAGCTTCTATGGACAAAGATAATGAGACTATGATAGCTTTTCCCTGTGAATAACAAAATAATTGAAAATTACTGTAAATATAAACAAAAGTAACCCAACCTTTTATGTCAAAAATCTTATAGTCACACATATACCTCTATGTAGATAAAATAAAGAAAGTAAAATTCTAGGGCTGGAAAGATGGCTTAGTGGTTAAGCGCTTGCCTGTGAAGCCTAAGGACCCCAGTTCGAGGCTGGATTCTCCAGGACCCACGTTAGCCAGATGCACACGCATCTGGAGTTAGTTTGCAGTGGCTGGGAGCCCTGACGTGCCCATTTTCTCTCTCTCTCTCCCTATCTGCCTCTTTCTCTTTCTGTCACTCTCAAAGAAATAAATAAAAATGAACAAAAAAATTTAAACAAAAAGAAAGTAAAATTCTAATTCAAGATTTTCATGCATACACCATATAACTATATATGTCTTTTGCAAAATAGATAGAGGTTTCTAAGCACACAATAAATTTACAGAATATGTCTGCAATCTACCTTGACAATAAAGTGGCTATTTGTCAAGGCCAAAAGCATCCCATGGAATGTGGCATCCTTTTTAAGATTGATAAAGCAAAGAATTTCAGATGCACTCTCTCACAGCATGATTCACATTATATCACATATGTAAGAATGTAGAATCCTGTTTGTTACCAATTTCACTGTGTTTTTGTGAGAATATTGAAGTTCAGAAAGCTTAAGAACTATCAAAGGTCTCAATCACTCCAGTGTACAGATTATCGATGTCCTGAGTCATCTGTTTAGTTACATTTGTCTCTATGCAAAGAAAAAGTTGGGTCTCCACATATTCAATCAAGGTGAATTTCCAGACCATGACCTGTCAGTTCTCAAACAGAGTCCTTCCTTTGGGGAGAGGAGGTAAGAGCTACACTGAGTCAGTCTGTCTGTTTAAATGTCTTTCACAGAGAAAAACCTGTGACAGACCCTAATATTGAGAGGGTCCCATGTATATATATATAGCACATGGCCAGAAACAGAGATGACCAACCTTTTAAGAAAATAGGCAGTGTGCGCGCCTTTGTGTAGGAGCACACTGCCCGTCCTTCAGCTTGGGGTGACACCGGGACCGGTTCCTTCCTGGAGTTTGGCGACTTTGGTCCCAACTCTGTGGCCTGTGCCACCGTGCTGCGGGGAGAGCGGACGAAGCTGCTGGGCGTTGGGGACCCAGACATGGTTTAAAGGCAGGAGCATGCATAGTTCAAATACCAGCCTGGGCTGCAGAGTGAGATAGAACAAACGCGCAAACACTGAAATGCAGATCAACAGAAAACAGCTGAACTCAGAGGGCATGGCAGTGTGGAGCTCTGGTCTGGAAAAGGACTTTCCCCACCTGAGGCTTCATTCAGAAGATGGTTAATCCGGATGAAGGATGCAGGGTCTCAGGAGCAGCTGTGGACTGAATCCTCATTCTTCCTCTTCTGTCAACTCTCAGTACACTGTTACAGCGAAACAAGGCAGGAGGCACAGACCTGCTCGGGTTCACATTTCATGTCCATCAAACAAAGTCTATGAACAAGACAAGACAAGACAAGACAAGACAAGACAAGATAGCTGACTTCCAGGCAGAAGATGAGCCACACCTCACAAACAGCTAGGGCCCAGGGTTGCTTTTGGTTGAAATGGACTGGTGTGAGCAGAGGGATATGGCACAGCAAAAATGAAATCTTTGGGCCCAAACTGCTGCCTCTTCAGCTGCAATTTTATGAGAGATTACAACCTTTGAGACTGGGCCAGCTGACCTGCACTGGGGCAATAGGAAGGATGTGGACTCTATTGAAGGGGCTTGAATGCTGAGGAGTGTTCTATTCTTCAAAGTCAGCTTTATTCCCTCCTGGATTAACAAACTGGCACCCCACCTGGTATTATCAAGTATAAGAAAAGCAAAAAAGAGAGGGTCATTGAATTTGCAATTGAGTTTTGGAAATGGCCATGGGCAGTGTGAAGCAGGTTTGCTGGATGCCTGCATGGAGACCCCATGGAGCTGTGAGGATGAACCATGGGTTGCAGTGGAGACCCAGTGGTGCAGCTGGGACCACAAGATGGCTGCCAAGGTGAGGTGCCCACCCCACATGAAGTTTTCTATGACTGTGAGTAGCCTAGTTGGAGGGGAAAAATTGGAACTACAGACTTATTGGTGTTTGGAATTATTGGAGTTGGAGATTTGTCATTCACTAGAGTTGTTGGACTGGGAGCTACAGAGTTTGATGTTTACCCTGGTTTTAAATCTTGTATTGGTTAAATATTTTTTTTTCCTATTCTCCCCCTCAAAAATAGGAAGAAAGATCTACATTCTAAAATAATATATCTGTGAAATTTTAAATTTTAATAAGTAATTTAGAATTTCAAAGGGTACTAATTCTGGTATCTCTTGCTTTCACTAAAAGTAATAAAGAATATGATTAATTCAGTCCCTATCATGTCTGTATTATTATGGTAGTTATTTTGAGGTAGGCCTCACAGTACTAGTCCCATTGTGTCAAATTATTTGGAGCAACTAACTTATAAATAGTGAAGATTTATTATGGCTTACAATTCTAGAGTTTCAAGTCATGATAAATGCATTATATAGCTTATAAGGTGTTCCCAGTCCAATATACAATAATGTTGAGGATCTGGGAAGATGGTTTAGTAATTGCTATGCATAATATGCAGACATGAGAAAATGTCTTTGGATACCCAGAACCCACATACAGCCTAGGCTTGTGCTTGGAAGTCCAGCATGGGGGAGTCAAAGATAGGTCTATCTTTCAAGCATGTTGGCTATCTACATTCACTGAATGGGTGAGCTCCAGTACAATGAGAGACCTTTTCTCAAAACATAAGATAGAGAGTGATTATGGATATACCCAGCCTCCCAGTATTGACCTCTGGTCTACACATGTGCAGAGAGAGAGAGAAATACATGTGAACCCATGAACATTACATACACATACACTGAAAAATTGCCACAATTTTACAGGAATGTGATCTATATGATACCAAAATATACCTTAAGTTACCAGTTATTTTTCACTTTCCTTCATCCCATGGTCTCATGTGTTTATAGCACATGGACAGACACAATCAGAAATGACCCACCTTTTCAGAAAACAGCAATAGAAATATACAATCTAAATGAATATATTAATGAATTAGGTTGTAAAATTTTTCTTCTACTTGAGTATTTGTGGAAGCTCCTTAGCTCCCCTATTGTTCTCATGTTACCGTCAGATTTTTCCTTCAAATATAGTTTCTAGTAAATGTATTTTTCCTATATCTACCTTCTTCAAATAGCTTTCATTTCCAAAATTAGTCATCTTTAATATTATTATACTTACTCCCATCAATCTATTCATTGTCTACTTCCATCTACTTGTCCATACCACAAAGCATTTCCCTCTTAAAAGATGAGTCTTAATATGAGGGAATGTATTATGTGTTATTACATCAATTTGTAGCATGTGGAATGTTCACAGCAAGTGCTAAAGAGCCGTGGTTGAGACCATGAGGAACTCAGCCATCACTGAACTCTTCTCTACAAAACTCATCTTTTAAAAATTCTTTCATTTATTAGAGAGAGAGAATGGGTGTGGCAGGGCCTTCAGCTGCTGCAAACAAACTCCAGCCCCATGTGCCACCTTGGCATTTGGCTTATGTGAGTGCTAGGGAGTCAAACTTGGGTCTTTTGGCTTTGGAGGCAAGTGCCTTAACCACTAAGACGTCTCTCCAGCCCCATAACTTGTCTTTTAAAAGACTTTCAAATGTGCTGTGTGTACCTAGGTAAACCCTGAAATAATTCAGAAATGCATTTTTAATTTTTAAGTGATTTAGGAGGCAAAAATTCAGACAATTATGTGCAGGTGTCAAAATACTTCAAGCACATTATATTCCTCTTGAATGCATTCAGCAGTGTTATTTGTTTGTGTTTCTGCTATCTTTTCTTAGAAAATAGCTTGTTTTTAAGAACTTAATAGGTATCACCTCTTTTTAATAAAACTGAACTAAGAAAATTTTTATAAAAACACATGCATGTATCAACTGCTATATTCCATTACTATAGGATATATAGATTGTATATAAATTTTTGAAAAAATGTTACTGCAAAATTTTAAGAGGCAAATACTTACTTATACATAGATAGACTATTGAAAAGTTTTATATAGAACATTAGATATAAAGAAGAAACATTAATAATTATTTTCTATATGTTACATAGGAGAAAACAAATAGCTAAAAATACTTTGAAAACTTTTTATGAGTAATTAACATCAATAATATTAGGAGGATTTTCATAGCAAAAAAAATATTGGGAGGTTTTTAATACCTAGTTAAAATATATGTTTAATAAAATATAATTTCCTCTCACAGTTGATCTTTAATGTTCTGTTAAATTGATAAATTATCCATAATGAAGATTAGAAATAAAATATCTTTGCTTTATTTTGTAATCAATGCACAATATAAAAGAGACAAATTAAAATTTGAACTGAAATATAATTATAGAAAACTAATTGAAACATTCACCTTGATTTTACATGTCACATCATCACAAAATTATATACAGATGTATAATTTCATTTATTTGTTTATTTGAGAGAGAAAGAATGAGCAAACCATGATCTCTATCCACTGCAAACAAACTCCATGAGAAGCATGAAGCAACTTCTAGGGAGGAGCTCTAAAATTGTTACTCCAAGTAACAGAATACTTGACCAATGAAGCCTCATGGGTGTGATGATTAAAAATAACACTGCTTCAGAGATGGGGCAGACAGAGCTTTCTGCTTCTCTGCTCTGAAGTGTTCATCAGTTGGTTACTGGTTGATGGTTTATATGAAAGAAACTTTCTGGTCATTAAAAAAAAAAAAACAGTATCCTCTAGCATAAAAGTTTGATCATGTGAGACAATGGATGAGAAGAGAAAGTATCATTGTCTACTGCAGATAAGAAAAAACAAAGTTCATCATAAAACTTTGAGGGTTTTTTCATTCATTTTTTTGAATTCCAGTGAAAATTAGTATGTTGTACATGTTTGTATATTTAAAAGATCTTGGTCTCAATGACTCAAATTTATTTGCAATAAAATCATCATATAAAGAATGAGACTATATTTGCTCTTACTTCTTTCTTTCCTGGAGCAGTTTTCATTGATTTTGCAAATTTCTTGATTTAAGAATAAAGTCCTGATTTTAAACAGGGTCATTATTGCTGACTATAGATGTCCAACAGACAGGACACATGCTCCTAACATGATGGTATGCAAAAGGGAACACTAAATCAGGGAGAAGAAAAAAAGGGGGGTGGGGACATGGCCTCCAAATAAACTTTTAAGTGGAAATTTGATTTTGTTTCCTTTGCCATGTGCTCACCTTCAGTAAGCAGCCACAAATAGTTCAGGAGAAGGTGTTCTGAGCAGGAGAATCTATGTACACTGAACTGTTTGTGGAAGCAGAACTGGAGAACCACGTGGCAGATAGAAGGGTTGGGATGACTCATTGCTCCACTGAACATAATGGCCCTGCTCTTGAACGTTCTTAGGCACCAGTATAGAAAAGAATCTCCTTCTTTTTTAAAAAAAATTAATTACAAACTTTTACAGTACTCATGCTCAACCTCTGAGTTACAACCATAGAATAGCACATTCTAAAACTAGTACAGACATTAAGACTCAGGGATGACCCCACTGTGACCATTTCTGGTCATCAAGGCAGGCGGCATCATGTAAGCCTTAGCAAAGCTGTTTGATCTAATTGTGCATATTGGATAGTCAGGGAAGTTTAAAAATATCCCATTAACTCTCTTGATTAAAAGAACATTGATTTTTCTTCTTTTTGTGCTGAGAGAGTTAAACAGAGAATCTTTTGTCAATGCATTGAGTTTGAGTTCAGTTAAGCCACACAATTATGGATGACTTAAAGTGAAGATACAGTCCATGGAGGTAATTTATTACTTGTGAGATGTGTGTTTATGCATATTGGTCTCTCTTTTACCAAGATATTTGTCTGGTTATAAAATAGTAATTGCTTCCCAAATCAAAATGAGTTGTGCTCTCAGGCCACATTCATAATAAAATTCAGTGATACAATTAACACCTTCAGTATTCCATCGCTATTCTCTTGAGTGAGACAAGAGTAATTATTTACATATATGGCCCGTGTATGTGTGTGTGTGTGTGTGTGTGTGTGTGTGTGTGTACAAATATTTTCTAAGAAATTGATTTTATTTTTTTCAATGGAAGAGTATCCATCAATATTTCTAGGTATTTGTGCTCCAAAAACTATAGATGGTATTTTACTTTATTTTGTAATTCTAAGAAGTAAGTCCCAAAGATCATGTGAATAGTATCTGACCTGGACCATCACCTTTCATTGACAATATAACAATATATAAAATGTGAAACATTCTACTACTGTTACATCAAATTATTCTTTTGAAAACAAAAACTCTAAATGTCATTACCTTCTGAAGATGATTAGCCAGATGGAATATTTTGTGCTTATTATTAATGAAGTGTGTATTCCAAACAAAATGATTGCAGAATGTTTTCCTCTGCCTTCCTATAGTTACCAAAATTACAAATGAAGAAATAATGTGTGTTTTGGTTTGAATATAAAATTTTCCTAATAAATTCATGAGTTTGAGTACATAATCCATAGTTAGTGGCACTGTTTAGGAAAGTTTGGGATTTTTTAGAAGGTGGAGCTGTGTTGGCAGAGATGAATCCTTGGAGGCTGGCCTTAAGGTGTTACATGCCAGCCCTGTTTCCTTCCTGCTGATGTAAAGATATGAGCAGGTCCAAGGATGGCAGTTATTCGTCTGATAGAGGGTTGATGTAGGATATATAACAAGCTGCAAACATAAAACAACAGCAACAAAAAACTTACAATAAATAAATGGGCACTTTAAAACTGACGAAATACTAGTGGCCAACAGATATATATGCACCATTCATAGAAATCAGATAAATGCGAATTAAAACTTTTATTTCACTCTATTCAGAATAGTTATCATCAAAACATCACTAATGTTGGGCTAGAGAGATGGCTTAGCAGTTAAGCGCTTGCCTGTGAAGCCTAAGGACCCCAGTTCAAGGCCTGATTCCCCAGGACCCATGTTAGCCAGATGCACAAGGGGGTGCACGCATCTGGAGTTCGTTTGCAGTGGCTGGAAGCCCTGGTGCGCGCCCATTCTCTCTCTCTTTCTCTCTCTCTCTCTGTCCCTCCTTCTGTCTGTTACTCTCAAATAACTAAATAAGAATAAACAAAAAAAATTAAAAACAAAAAACAAAAACCACCACTAATGTTAAAAAAAAAAAAAAAAACACTGGCAGCGAGGCCATAGAAAAGAAGGGTGAACCCTTCCTCGTTGGTGGGAGCATTATCTCAGGAGACTATTGTTTTTATTTTTGTTTGTTTGTTTGTTTTGAGGTAGGGTCTGGCTCTAGTCCAGGCTAATCTAGAATTCAGTATATACTCTCAGAGTGGCCTCAAACTCAGAGCAATCCACCTACCTCCCAAGTGCTGGGACTAAAGGCTTGTGTCACCACATCCAAAAAGAATATTTTGAAAGAAAATGATCCGCCTGAAAATACTTTCAGATTCCAGCAAACGTTCTGTAAAAAATATGAAAAATTTTTAAGGTATACTTATCTCTTGGCATGTGATGGCATATAATAGCTTCCTAAGTAGGGTTGCTAATTAACATTAGTAATAATAATTTTTGAATTTTATAAGTGATTTTTTTGTTTTATTAAAATATTTAACAACAGCCAGGTGTGGTGGCCCACGTCTTTATTCCCAGCAGTTGGGAGGCAGAAGTAGGAGGATTTCCATGAGTTGGAGGCCACCTGGAGACTACATAATAAATTCCAGGTCAGCCTGAGCTAGAGTGAGACCCTACCTCAGAAAACCAAAAAGAAAAAAACAAAACAAAACATATGTATATGTATCAATAAACTCTGAATAAGTAAGTATAGAACACAAAACCTCTGATAAACAAATTCTCTCAGGCACAGGTGGTATTATGTTGTACTTAGTTAAATATACTTATAAACAAAGTTTAGCTCACATTAAAACTGAGAGTAATCAGAAAAAAAGAGAACATTAAAGTCCATTAAACTTTGTAAGTAGTCCCAAAATGAAAATAACTTTCTCACACACAGCTTTCAAATGCAAACTAATATGTGAATGTTCTATTGATTTCTGTTGTATAACAATGTCCCTTAATCCTTTTTAATGGATTTCCAATTTATGCAATTCAAAGTTGAACCCCTATTCTGAATGGCACCAAATCAGAAGTTAGGAGATGAATCATACACTTTCTTCAGTACACAGCTATTCTTCCTCTTAGGCTGTGGATAGCCCAAGGCAAACTTTGAGATTCTTGTATTGGTCCTAAGAAAGGCCATTCCTTAATAATCTCAAGGATTTCTCCCTAATCTTATATTTTGATTACCACAAAATGTGCTAAGTATATCATACATGATAAGTTTCTTACTGCAGACAAAAGTGTTGAGTTGATTTCATCACAATTTAAAAATAGCAATAAGTTATTTATATATAAAAGTAAATATTTGTCACACTGTACAGAATTTTGATAAGCATTATACATGTAATGCATGATAAACAAAAATTAACATATATTAGATTGCTATAGATATTGCATAATTTATTGAGCATATCCTAAAAAAAGAAAAGTATATTATATGCATACTTTCATCCACTTGTAAATGAATTATTTCAGAAAGTAGTAGCTATTGCTACAAACTCTCTAGGGCTAGAAAGACATCTATGCTAATAATAAGAACCTCCTTTCCTCTTGTCCTTTACTTACTATCAAATCAACATAAATAACAACCCAAGAAGGCAAATAACATGCAAGTTTTACTTTCCTCTGAGGTCATCTATCCAAGTAGCCAGAAAAGGAAAACAGACTGACTGCAGCTCCACCCATATGACTGGCATGCCAGCCTTAGAAAGAGAGTCATATTATTTTTTGTTGTCTGAGACCCTACCTCAAAAAACAAAAAACAAAAACAAAAACTCAGCCTTAATAGTCACAGAGTCACAAAAATTAATAAATTAACTAAGAATTTGCCAATGAAACAACATAATGAGGGCTGGAGAGATGGCTTAGCGGTTAAGCGCTTGCCTGTGAAGCCTAAGGACCCCGGTTCGAGGCTCAATTCCCCAGGACCCACGTTAGCCAGATGCACAAGGGGGCGCACGCATCTGGAGTTCGTTTACAGAGGCTGGAGGCCCTGGCGTGCCCATTCTCTCTTTCTCTCTCTCTCTGCCTCCTTCTCTCTGTTGCTCTCAAATGAATAAATAAACAAAAAAAATTAAAAAAAATAAAGAAACAACATAATGATGAAAACATAAAAGAAGGTAGTCAAAATGGAAAGATACCTCATGCTTATCGGTTTAATTAATATTGTAAAAGTGGCTATATTAACAATGACATATGAAACAATGCAACTCCTTTCAAAATTCCAGTGGTGTTCTCAAAAAACCTAAATCTTTCATACAATTCGTAAGGAAGTATAAGACCCACTCTGAAAAGCCAAAACCATCCTGAGATAATTGAGCAACGTGGCAGGTATTACATTCCTAAATTTGGATTATATTATAGAACCATATTTAAGAAAAATGCATGGCTGGGGCTGGAGAGATGGCTTAGTGGTTAAGCACTTGGCTGTGAAGCCTAAGGACCCTGGTTCGAGGCTCGACTCCCCAGCACCCACGTTAGCCAGATGCACAAGGGGGTGCATGCATCTGGCATTCATTTGCAGTGGCTGGAGGCCCTGGCGCGCCCATTCTCTCTCCCTCTCTCTATCTGCCTCTTTCTCTCTCTGTCTGTCGCTTTCAAATAAATAAATAAAAATAACAAAAAAAAATTAAAAAAAAAAGAAAAATGCATGGTACTGGCACAAAAACACATGTAGACCAGTTCAACAGAATATGGGACCAGAAATAAACCCACCCAGCTATATCCACCTTGCAACCAAAGTAAAATAGCATAAATTGAAGAAAAATCAATCTCTAATAAATGGCAAAGAAATCTAGACTGAAACTGGGTTCACATTTCTCAGTGTGTATAAAATACCAAGTAAAATAGATCAAACACTTTAAAGTAAGACCTGAAGCTTCAAAGCTGCTAAATGAAAACAGACTTCAAGACTTAGGCACAGCGAAGATTTTTCTGAAAAGGACACAAAAGTTCAGGAAATAATCACAAGAATTTAGAAATGTGATTGCATCAATTCCCCAACAAGGAGGGTCCGTTTGGAGAAGGGGGAGGCTAATGATGGTACCAATGTAGCTGTTTACACACTGACTATGTTCATAACTAATAAAGAAATTAAAAAGAAAAATGAAATGGGATTTGCAAGAAAAGTAAAGTTTCTAGAGAGTGAAAAGACAACGGGGAGAAGAGGTATTACAGAGTGGGAGAATTTTGTCTGATATATGTGAAATGCAGGACTGGCTTGAAGAACTGATTCAGACAAGGTAAACAAAGCTAGTTCAGGTTTATTGGCCCAGCTCTCAGACAAGGCCAGAGAGGTCACCTCCGGGACCCTGGAAACTTCCCGGATGCACTCTTGGAGGAGGAAGCAAGGGGCTATCAGAAGAAAAAGACAAATAATTATTACTGGGCTCATAAGTGGGGCAAGCCAGGGTAAAGGTGTGGATTGCCACCAGCTTGGGGAGGATGCCTTGCTGGTGAAGCAGTGCTTGAGGTCTTCACCCAGCATCTGGAGTGTTTTATTCAGGTCTCCGCCAGGCCTTATTTACTATATATATATACATATACATTCTTCCCTGAGAAAAAGACATGGTCTCCCTTTTTCTGTGGTTAGTAGGTCTAGAGCCCTGCTGTTTTGTAGGGTTACCTGTGCTAGCAACGACAGCTGGAGCTGAAGGGATTGTATGGCCATTGTGGTGGTCTCCACTGTGTCTGTGAGCCTTCCAGTTGGGTCAGTTAACTCTTGGGAAAAGTGTTGGGCTGTCATCAGGCTGTGGCCTAGGCCTCCTGTCCCAAGGCCTGAGGCTGTGATTGATGTGATTAAGCTTGCCCAACCAGTGCTGCCAGTGTTGCTCCTTGTCTTTGTCTTTGTAGCAATCCCAGGGAAATTGAATACTGTTGATAATATGACTCTAATCCCCCCTTACTATATACTGTTTGGCTGGGGCTCAGGGTAACTGGGATGCATGGGACTTTCCACTGAGGAGAATCACGGTGGTAGAGTGATGAGTTGCAGAGGAACAATGTCCCCAGAGTCGGAGACAAGGTCATGGATTTGTGTGGCACGGGTCCAAGTATCCCTGCTGGAGCCCAGCATTCAGAGGTATTGAGGTATGGGGGTACGAACAGTGAGGAAGAAAGGGGATGTCTTGGGTAACTGTTTATAGGGGTGACATTGGACATTACCAGAACAGGAACAAAGGCAGGCCCTTAGAGTGCATAGCAAAGAAAGCATGTCATGAAGTTTAGAGATGGGCAGTTTTGACAGAGTTCCAGGGACAAAGAGAAGATTGTTTCCCAAGAGCAGTGGAGCAAAGAGCAGACGCACTGTAAGGACAGGGAAGTGCCATGGCCAGTCTGACTGAGGACTGCCAGAGCATTCTGAGCCCTGGACTGTTGAAGGGTTTTGGTTATTTTCATCTTACCCCTCCCATCTGACCCAGAAGTATAGTAGACCCCAACTGCTGCTCTGCAGCTTTGCCAGGCACTGGGGTTTTGTTTGATAAAGGTCACATTTTTCCATTGATGTCGCCACTGAGACCCGATCAGGCCTTCTGTTTTTTTTTTTTTTTTTTTTTTTTTTTTCTTTTGATGCTGGCATAGCATATGCAACGTTACCTCAGAATAATGACACATGAGTGATAGGTTTCCAATTATACCTAAAATACTTCCCATGACAGAGTGGTATTTGCATGACCATGAAAGGCAGCCTTCCTATCCCCCGGGATCTCGACAATTTGAGGAGACTTGATCTTGTTGAAAGCAAAGGTATAGGGGGCTTGCTTTTCAGGTGTTTTCATAGGAACATTGGTGGTGGAATGTAGAGACAATATCGAAGATTAAGTGGACTTCATGGCAGAAACTGAAAGGGCATGAAGTGGAGTAAAGTGTTCTGTCATCCCTTGAGGTCTAAGGACCAGATCTGAAATTGAAACTCACTGGGAGGTGAAGTGGAGTCAGAAGCCCAGAGGGTGGGGCTAGGTTAAGTAAGAGCAAGATGGTCAGAGAATCTAAGGGAGGCAGGACCTGTTTGTTGTTCAGACCAGTCATTTTGACCTGGAACTCGTTTGAGCCTGGAGATATGGTACCAGCAGAGGTGTCCCAGAAGTTTAGCTGCTGAGGGGGTTGTGAGGATCACAGTGTAAGGTCTTGTCCCACCCAGGTTTGAGGGGGTCTGGAGCCCAGCTGTTTGAGAAAGACTTGATCCCCATGTGAGATAGGATCTGAGGTAGTAGGGGTCCTTCTTGTTGTATTAGTGGTTACTGGAGCAGGCAGGGATCTATCTGTGTGTGAGTGGAGGAGGGAGTACAGAAGGGAGAGGTAAGGGAGGTAGTTAACCATAAGGGTAATTGGGGCAGGAAGGTGATTAGAGAGTACAAAGGGTCTCCAATACAGTACTCGAAAGGGCTGAGCCCGGTGGGGGAGAGAGGGGCAGTTCATAAGTGGGTTAGAGCAACAGGGAGGGCCAGGACAGCTTAAGCTCAATAGAGAGTTTGGTGAGCTTTTGTTTATTATAAAGGCCATTTCCCCGTTCTACTTTACCCAATGACTGAGGGCAATGTGCAGTTTCCAGGATATGTTGGGTGCCTCTGATACTTTTGAGACAACCTTAGAAGTGAAGGCCAGGCCATTGTCTGTATGGATGGTCAATGGAACCCAAATCTCAGTTTGATGTGTTCTAAAAGTATCTGGGCCACAACTTCAGCAGTTTTCTTGGAAGCTGGGAAAGCCTTGATCTAGCCTGTAAAAGTATCATCTAGAGTAAGGAGACAGCGGAGATTTTGTGGGTAAAATCTATCTGCCAATATTTGCCTGGTTGATAACCCTGGAATTGGTGCTGGTTTTGGAGGAGGTGTAGGCACCCTTGTGGAACAGCCTGGGTGCATATCTGACAGGTGGACTTGACCTATGAGATGTGCATTCAGAGGCTGTCGGTGTGCAACAGGGGTTCCAGGAATCTGAAAAGGGCTTTGGGTCCAATGTAAAGTTTGGTGAATGCTAGACATAATTGTAGAGACCTGTTTGGGGGGAAGAATTAGCCGCTTGTTTTTAAAAATCCATCCACTCCCATCTTGTGTGGCCCCCTTTTCAAGGAGTTCATGTTCCTCTCTGACAAATAATCAAGTTGTTATATCGGGGACAGGCAACGGATTCGTCATGTGTTGGTGGCAGGTGACAGAGTTAGTTTTCATGCTATAGAGTCAGCTCTAGCATTGTCTTGGCCCACTGGATCTCTAGAGGACTGGTGCCCTCTGCCATGGATAATGGCTACCTCTGCTGGGAGCTGGAGAGCCTCCAGAAGCTTGACAATGAGAGGCCCATTAGTGATTGGAGTACCTTTAGTAGTGAGGTATCCTCTCTCCTTCCAGAGAACTGAATGAGTGTGAGCTATAGAGAAAACACATTTAGAATCCATATAGATATTAGTTCTTAAGACTTTTGAGATATGTAGGGCCCTAATTAGTGCAATTAGTTCAGCCTTTTGGGAGGTGGTGCCCATTGGCAGGCGAGCAGCCTCTAGGACATCAGTAAGCGTGACCGCAGTATAGGCTGCTTGTTGTTCCCTGAACTGTCAACCGAAGAACTCCCATCTTCAAAGAGGACTAGTTGAGTTGATGTGAAGGGCGTGTAGTGGAGACCGGGCCAGGGGAACAGAGGGCTTCTACTACTTCAGGGCATGAACGAGAGGGGGACCCTGGGGAAGGGAAGGAAGGGAGGAGTGTTGCTTGATTGAGGGTAGAACAGGTTGTTAGAGATATCTGAGGGTTGTCCAAAAAGAGCAGGGAAAGAGAGGAATGGCTTAAGAAATCTACCAGGTGATGAGAAGAGAAGACGGTGATGGGTGCAAGCAATATGATTTTGAGGGCCTCTCGGGTCAGGTCTGCTGCAGCCACCAGGGCTCATAGGCAGGGCTGACATCTGCACACCATGGAATCTAATTATTTAGACAAGAAAGCCACCACCTAGTGCATGGTTCCAATAGGTTGGCCCTTCCCAATCTTTTGTCTGTAAAGAGGTGGTCGGGAGGTGTCTGGGAGAGCCAGAGCTGGGCCTGCCAAGAAAGCATCACATAACAGTGAGAAATGGTGACAGACTATGATAGGGTGGGAAAAGGGCCCTGTAGGGGTTTCCTCTGCTGCCTGATATAGCAGTTTAGCTGTGACAGTGAAGGGGCTGTTGCGACCAGGTATGGGAGGTGATTGAAGAGAGGTCAGATGGGTTAAGAGCCTCAGGAGCTGATGAAATGGGTGGGTAGAGATCAGGGAGCATGGAGTGGATAACTGGATGAGTTGGGTCGGGTTGTTCAAGGGAAGATGAGGCGGAGGGAAGGGATGCTGAGGGCCCTGGGGAGGAGTCCTTGTGAGTTGGCTGAGGCTTTGAGGGAAAGCTTGGAGCTGGAAGAGAGAAGGGAAGAGGAAGAAGAGTCATGGGTTGGGGGATAGAGTGGAGGAGGAGGCAGAGCATGGCAGGTAGGGTGGAGGAGGAACTGAGGGCTCTAGAAGTGGGTACAGGGAAAGGGAAGGGGAGTTAAAGGCCTTGAGGGTTTGGAAGAGAGGCTGCAATTGAGGGAGATTAGGAGATAGGGAAGGTGAAATCAGAGCAGGAGGAGGGAAAGAAAGGGTGGAGAGGAAAGGAGGATTGTTGGTGGTGGCAGGAGAGAGAAACCAAGAAGGGAGATGGAGATTGATGGGAGGTTTGCTGCATGGTGGGGGTTCCAAGTGTTCCAGGAGTTCAGTTAGTGCTGAAGACTTGGGTTTGGGATTTGAGTCTTGTGGCTTTGATTGGTCTACTGGCTTGTCTACTCTGGCTAGG
This sequence comes from Dipus sagitta, assembly GCA_036346955.1. Taxonomy (NCBI): domain Eukaryota; kingdom Metazoa; phylum Chordata; class Mammalia; order Rodentia; family Dipodidae; genus Dipus; species Dipus sagitta. The sequence goes on along the minus strand of CM070771.1, from coordinate 84,779,696 downwards.
AGAACCTGAGCTGTGGAACATTGGCTACAGAAGGAAAGACCAGAGAGTAGTTCCCAAAAAGCCTGAACATAAGGGAGCTCAGACCACTTGCCAGTGCAGTGATAGAACTTTTCTAAATCACAGAGAACATTGAAATCTAGAGTGCCCTCCAAAAGCCAGTGTGACTGGTTGTCAAGCTCATAAAAAGGCCAACTTTTGTGAGAGTAAAAAACAAGGCATTTAGGCTTAATGGTTTGAGAGAGCTCCAATTTGGATAAGTTTTATAACAGACAGCCCAGAGGTGACTGAGGGTTGAGTTTTGATTCAGAATTGCCCATTTTCAAGCTGAGGCCAGAGGCTTTGAGCTGGGGGCCAGAGATCAGAGTGAAGCATTGTCCAAGATGGTCTGGGCTCAAAACAGTGAGAGAGGGTATCTAATCCTGGGGGGGGGGAGGATGTCTTCAGACAGGGACCCCAGGAGGCTCAAGGCTAAAACCAGGCAACTTACCCTGGATCAGAAGGTGATCAATAGCATCAGGTCCACAGCCAGGAAAGGAGAGGCTCCCAGTGGACTGGGGGCCTGTCCCCTCCGGACTGGGGACTCAGGTCCTCCATGGTTTTGGCACCACTTGAAAGGCAGGACTGATGTGAAGAATCAAATCAGACCAGATCAACAAAGCTAGTTCAGGTTTATTGGCACAGCTCTTGGGTGAGGTTCACCCTTCTCAAGAAGTAAGGCCAGAGAATTCGTGTCCAGGACCTAACTAAGATGGAGGCCTTTGGAAGGGCCCAGGTGGGGGAAAATGACGTGTTGCTGGGGGCTGGTCTGTTTCCCTATATGGCCATAACTAGCACAGGAGAGCAAGCTGAGGAATGTAATGGTGTTAAGGAAGGGAGGGAGCAGAGGCAGGAGAGTCTTCAGACTGTTGGTCATGATCATGCTCAGAAATGTGGGGGATGAGGCTTTCGGAGTGCACCATGGCCGCCATGTTGGGTCTTTGCTCAGAGCATGGTCCCACCTAACAATATGAAATATCTCACAGAATTAAGTACCAATATCCCAAATAATCCAGTCAATAAAAGGGGATATGTTATGAGCAGAACATGTTCAAAAGATAAAATTCAAATGTCTAATTAACCTGTGGAAACAATGTTCAACACTTTAGGCACCAGAGAAATGTGACTCAAAACTATTTGGGGATTCCATCTCGTTCCATTTAGAATGTTTATAATAATTGTTTTTAAAAAATGCTAGCAAGGATCAGGGTAAAGGGAACATTTTTATACTGCTGGTAGGAATATAAGCTAGCCAAATGTAAATCATGTTGGAATTTCCTCTAAAAAACTAAATAAAGAAGTATCATATCCAGCTATTCTTGTACTGGCTATTTATCCAAATGACACTACACCAGAATAAAACAGATATACCTGTACATATTAGGGAACTGTTCAAATTATTTTCACTTTGCTGGGCCAAATGCTTTAACAGAAGCAACTTATGGGAGGAAAGGGTTTATTTCAACTCCACAGAATCCAGGGGAAAAAGACCATCAGTGGCAGAAGAAGCTGGTTTACTGCCATAGATGCACAGCAGTAAGCCACCACCAGCCAGTGAACGGGAATGACATGGTTCACACTGGCTCTGAACACACCTTAGGGCTGGACTATGAGATCTGCCCTCAGTGACACCTTCTCCAACAACAGACTTCAGTAGAAATCTTAACCTTAATCAAAAATCCCTGAAGATATGGGGAACATACATTCACATTTAAACTACAGGCTTTATTCATAAGAATCAAGTAATGAAATCAGCCTAGGAGTCCATCAAAAGATGAACACATACAGAAAATGGGATATATATATATATATATATATATATATATATATATATATATGGAAGATTTGTTTATTCGTAAAGAATGGACTTATGTCTTTTTCTAGGAAAATGAATGGAAATTTAAATCATAGTATTAAGAGCAACAAACCATAACCAGAAAGACAAATATGTTTTCTTTCATATGTGGCTAGACTATTACATAAATATAAACATTTATATGTGCATGTGTCAAAATTACATGAATTAGATAAGAGATTATACTTGGGAAAGCTAAAGAAAATTAGGAGGAGGAGGAATAAAGGCTGGGATATAGATAGAGGAGTGAATATGAACAAACAGCAGCATATACTTAAAAGACAATATACTTATATAACCCAACACTAATTTCAAAGAATATATACTAGTAAAAATATGAGTAATTCATTATGATATATTCTTTAGAAAGCATGCATTCTAGTATGCTTTTTGAAAATGGTATAAAATCCCATCTATTATTTTGACAACCTGTAAGTCATTGTTTACTATTTGAAAAATAATTTCAATTAAGTATGACTCAAGATTTAGTTCAACAAACTAGTGGTAAAGATAAATTCAGGAATGAGACTATAACCTAGTCACTTCTTAGAAAATGAAAGGACATCTTATTGTCTCTTGGCACTTAAAGGTCACACTTCTATTAGAGCAGAGAGTGTAAAGGTATGAAAATTCACTACCTTTCATAACACTATTTGTGTCACTCTCGTGCTTTGTCTGAAATAAACTATGTTGCAAGACTTTCAGTTATGCACATTAAATAAATTATATTTATGATTTTATGACTTTTCATTATGCAGGAATAACTGTGTGTGTGTGTGTGTGTGTGTGTGTGTGTGCGTGTAGAGGATTGGTGCATACTTTGCAATAATTAGGCATAAAATGAAATGCAAAGTATACTTAGCATATTATTTCTTCAGTATTTTCTAATTATGGAAAATGTATTTGATAAGCACAAAAATGTCTTCAATAGCTTAAGTTATGTTTGTGAACTATTACAGGTTTCTGAGATAAAGTAGCCAATGTCCAATATATTGCTTACTGCAATGAAATTTGGGTCAAAATACATCATTTTCTATTTGTTTCTCTATGCTTCTTCCAGTATACCATGTGGAGGGAGCTTGTTTAAATCTCACAACATGTAAAAAAATGAGTGAGAGAATGTAATATACTCTCCGCAACAAAAAGCTAAGGAGATGGCTTAGCAGATAGTGCTTATTTGCACAAATGTGAGGGCCTGGCAGGACCTGAGGCCACTGAAATTTCATTCCCCAGAATTTAGTCACCAAGGTGACCACCCATGTCTGTAACCCTAGTGCTATGAGGGGGAAGATCCAAAGATTGCTAGAGCTTGCTGTTTGAAAATGCAAGGGAAAGAACAAATGAGAGGGAGACCAAGGAACAAAATGGGTGGGTAAAATTTGGACATTCGATGTTCTCTTCTGGCTTCTGCATGCTTGTGCCCCCAGCACATGCCTCTGCACATATATGTTTGTACACTATACCCTCATCACCTCACATCACATACCATACCATAAACACTCTATACACATATAAACCAACTCATTCTGGCAGAGGGGTGAGGGTTATCTACAAGCTTGGAGTGAGATGATTCGAAGCTGCTGGGCACTTGCATCTAGCTGTACTAAGAAATCTTGTCTGCAGGAAAATGAAGATGTTGGAATAACTTCCATTCTTGACTGGATTTAGAGTCATCGAAATTGACCATGTCTCTGAAGTCAATTTCAGAGAGGTTTAACTAGAAATGTTTGACTGAGGAGGTAAGACTGACCTAAATGTGGGTAGCACCAACTTGTAGACTTGTGTCAAAGGCTAAATAAAGAAGGGAAAAATTACAATGTGAGCTGAGAACCACCATGCCAAAGTAAGCCTTAAGAGTTACTTTTGTCAGGTATTGTGTCACAACAAGAAAAAGTAACTACTATAGGTATGTGTACATATATGTATACATTTGTGTGTGAGGGAGAGATGACAGGAAAATCAATGCAATCTTGTAAAATAATGTAACCATGAGCTTTACTCATTTGTATTTGCTACTTTGTCCTGCTAAATTAAAAAAAAGTTTTAGTTAATAGGCATAATAAATCTGGATAAAGCCAGAACTTATATTCTCTTTGTGACACTTTGAAAATGCAACTACTGAGAGAACCTTACTCCTACCTCTCTTTAAGCCTGTCCTTGTCGAGTTTGAAAATCACTTGTAGAACACATGCTACAAAGCTTCAAGGGCATCTTAAAACATGGCTATTAACAATGTAAGACTTTTGGTATGAATTGGTGTATTATTTTCAATTTTAATTATATTATATGAAAAGGGCTACTTAAGGTTCTCAGGTTTGAGGTTATTTATATCATATATTTTTGAAGTAAAGTGGCTGGAAACAATTAAAAATATTTTATTTGATTTCCTAAATAAGGGAACAATATTGTGTACTATAGTGATTCTAAGTATTAATCTAAAGAGAAGTTGGCTAAGGACATCAAACACTAATAACCACCTGGAGATCTTTTGATTTTCTCTCAAGTTGCAAAGTTCTTCCTTTGGTTAATGTCCACATTTATGCTTCCCTTCACATTTGGGCATGTGCCTAGGTTTCAGTGATGACCCAACATCATTTGAAGACAGAAAGAAGGTGGAGACAACAGAGGTGAGACACCATGACCAGTAGAAGTGATGCATGACCTTTAGAAATAGACTTTTCCCTAGAGTCCGAAGAAAAGAACAGAGCTCTGTTGATATCTCGATTTGCACTCATAGACCTGTGTCAGACTAACTACTCAAAGACTTAGAAGAAAAGTTATTTTATATTACTGTGTTCATAATTTTGAAAAGCAATTGAAAGTTAACACACAGTAAAATTCATTATTTGTGAGTATACATTAATATCTAAACTAATCATATTAAAAAGAAAAGTAAAGTTGGCCATATATCTGGGAAACCTTCATATGCTTCTAAACATTTTAGTTGTATATATGTAAAACTCACCTTATTTTTATATAATGATCAAGCTAAGAATCTACAAGATTCTCAGCACAAATTAACTTAGAAGAAGCATTTTCCTTTCTGCTTTGCTAAATAAACAGCAATTATTTATTCTTCAGAACTCATTTTGTCATGTTGTACAAGCTCAATGTGTGATGTGCATAACATAAGACAAAAATTCACAGAACTAAACCAGGTGGTGAGCAAGATGTCTGCATACTACACTACTGGAGCTGATACCCATGCTTTGCCGTGGTCCTCACAGACATCATGCTTCCTACTGGCCAAGAGAGCATGCATTGTGGGTAGCTGCAAAAATAGCTTTGTGTGATTACTTCTCAGTGTTTCTACCTGGAACTTTTCTGTGACATCTTTTAATTACATTATTCTCCATAACATATATCCACTTTTCTATAATTAGGCATCGTGAGTTTAAAGTGCTCGCAGCGTGTGTTTTATAGTTTGGGGTGTTTTTCTATCTTAGTGGCAATATGGGTCATGTAGAAAATGAAATAAATAAAATGTATTTCTGTGAACAATGAAAATTTTACGTGACTATGGAATCTGAACTCACAGTCTTCCTTTGTTTTGTATATAACCATGTCACTAGAACTCATATTTTTCTTTTTCTTTTTTTTTTTTTTTGGGTTTTTCGAGGTAGGGTCTCACTCTAGCCCAGGCTGACCTGGAATTCACTATGGCATCTCAGGGTGGCCTCGAACTCACAACGATCCTCCTACCTCTGCCTCCCGAGTGCTGGGATTAAAGGCGTGCACCACCACGCCCGGCTAAAACTCATATTTTTCTATTAGATTTAAAACCATCCAGGACTCAGGGGACTAAGGAAGGAGGATCAAGGATTTTAAAGTCAAACTGGGCTATAATGTAAAATAATAACTGAAAAACCTGAACAAAAAGGTTATTTGAACAGTTTAAATGTGCTAAAACCTTACATTCCCATATTTATTATTATCTGAAAACTCAGCAGTATAATATATGAATTCTTTTATAGAAGTTGTTATCTCTTCTTGCTTTTCAAACTTTATCTTTCTCTTAATATTTTTAGTTGATGCGTCTGCATGTAGATCAAGTGGTATTACTTTTATATACAGTTTTTGAAAGTTTAATGTATGGATTGATATTTGAAAGAAATTTATAAAGTTTTTAGCCATTGATTCCTAGAACATTTCCTTTTCCCTTCCTTCCTCTTTCTTCTCACCTGGTGAACTCATTATGTTCCTCTTGAGACATGTGGTGGTTTGATTCAGGTGTCCTCCATAAATTTAACTGTTCTGAATGCTAGGTTCCCAGCTGATGGAGATTGGCGAATAAATACTTCCTGGAGGCAGTATATTGTTGGGGGCAGGCTTATGGGTATTATAGCCAGCTCCCCTTCGCCAGTGTTTGGCACATTCTCCTGTTCCTGTTGTCCACCTTATGTTGGCCAGGCAGTGATATCCACCCTCTGCTTATGCCATCATTTTCCCCTGCCATGGGGGAACTTCTTCCCCTCGAGTCTGCAAGCCAAAATAAACCTCTTTTTCCCACAAGCTGCTCTGGTTGGGTGATTTCTACCAGCAATGCAAATTGGACTGCAACAGTAAAGTGGTACCAAGGAGTGGGATTGCTGCTAGACACCTGACTGTGTGGCTTTGGCCCTTTGAAGCTGATTTTCAAGAGGAATGTGGAAGGATTTGAAAACTTGGCCTAATAGACACCTTACAGTGCTGTAAGTACAGATTGATAGACTATTCTGGTCAGAGTTGAAAGACCTGAATGCAGTAACAACTATGGACTGTGAGGTTTGTTGTGTGAGGGTGAGAAAGAGCTTTGCTTGGACTGGGCTAGCAGTTTGTGTGGGAAGCTTGCGCTTATGCCTGGGTCCTGAGACATTGTGCAGGGTGTAGAAATGAACTGGTGTGAGCAGAGGGATATGACACAAAAAAAATGAAAATTTTGGGCCTAAACTGTTGCCTGTTAACCTGCAAATTGTTTGAGAGATTACAACCTTTGAGATTGGGCCAGCTGACCTGCACTGGGGCAACAGAAGAATGTAGACTCTTTTGAAGGGGCCTGAGTGCTCAAGGAGTGTCCTGTTCTTCAAAGTCTGCTTTATCCCCCCTTAGATTAAGAAATTGGCACCCTACCTGCTATTGTGGAGTATAAGAAATGCAGGAAAGAGAGGGTCATTGAGTTTGCAATGCAGTCTTGTGTTTTCGAAATGGCCATGGGCAGTGTGAAGCAGGTTTGCTGAATGCCTGCATGGAGACCTGATGGAGCCATGAGGATGGACCATGGGTTGCAGTGGAGATGCTGGGACCACGAGATGGCTGCCAAGGAGAGCTGCCGGCCCTATGAACTTTTCCATAACTGTGAGTAGCCTAGCTTGAGGGGCAGAATTGGAATACCAGAGACTTACTGCTGGTTAGAATTATCAGACTTGGAGATTTGTCGTTGACTAGAGTTGTTGGATATGAAGCTACAGAGTTTAATGTTTGCTTTGGTTGTTTTAAGTCTTGAATGTTTCTTTGCAATGCCCAATGCCATTTTTTGCAGTATAAATGTTTATTCTGTGCCATTATGGCTTTTGTGGGAATTTCTTTTTTTTTTTTTGGATTATGGCTCAGTTAAAAGATCTTGGACTATAGGCATGCATGAATATCATTGGAATTGATAAAAAGTATGGGGACTTTTAAAGTTGGAATAAATGCATCATATTTTACATGATGTATGGATATCAGCTTATGGGGGCCAAGAGCGAATGTGGTGGTTTGATTCAGGTGTCCCCGGTAAACTTAGGTGTTCTGAATTCTAATGTCCTAGCTGATGGAGATTTGGGAATTAATGCCATATAGAGGCAGTTTATTGTTGGGTGCAGGCTTATGGGTATTATAGCCAGCTCCCCCTTGCCAGTGTTTGACACACTCTCCTGTTCCTGTTGTCTGTCGTATGTGGGCCAGGAGGTGATGTCCAGCCTCTGCTCATGCTATTGTTTTCCCCTGCCATTGAGCTTCCCCTCAAGTCTGTAAGCCAACATAATCCTCTTTTCTCTACAAGATTCTTCAGTATTGTTTTCATCTAATATTTTGCTCACATAATTTCTGTTAATCTATATTCAATCCCACAAATTCTTTCATAGCTTCACAACTATTGATAACTTCTAGAGAACTTTTCAATTATTTTAAATTTCAACTAATCAAATTTTACTTTACTTCATGTAACATATTCCTCCAAATTGATCTTGTCTATCTGCTGTATATTTTACTGGAGTATATTAGACATTTAATGATGGCTCCTTTGAATATGTTTTTCTAATAAATCTGACATCTGGGCCCTCTCACAAACAGGATCATGCAAAATCAAAAAAAAAAAAAAAATCCAGAGGTGTAAAATTTGAAGCAATTCATCACCAACAGATATTCAAGGCAGAATTTCACAAAGAATTCTACTAAGCCTCAAAGATATAAAAACCAACTCAAATAAATCACACCATATCCACCTGGCCCCAAACACAGGATTGTCATAGTGATGCAATATTGTCAGCCTATTATATTATATGAAGTTATAAAATAAACTTTTCATTTAATTGGAGTGAATCAAAGTAAATTTATGCTTAGATTTCTGGGTATGAAATTGTAAGTCCCTATTATTTTCATTTCTACTTTCAGAATATGTTTTCATTACTTGTCTTTATGTTTTGGTCTTTGTACTTTTTTTGTAACTACTCTTTTTTTTTTTTTTTCCAAGATAGGGTCTCATTAAGTCCAGATTGGCCTAGAAGTTGTTGTATACCTGAAAATCATTTTGAACTTTCCTGGGATTATAGGCACTCAACACTACACCAGGTTTTATGCTGTTTTTAAGATCATCTCTTTCAGATTGGCTTTGAGGGTTTTGATTATCATATTATGAAGGGCTCTGTGCTCATTTACCTTATCTATGGAATGATTAAGGTTTTTATTTTTGATATATTTATAAAGAAGTTGTGGTACAAATAGAAAATGAGTAGAGTTTTTTTTGTAGAAATTTTGTATAAGATAATTTTTCTATAAATATTTTCAAAATAAAGCAGCAAGTAAAGAAGCAAGTAAATGCTAATCCAACTTCACATTAAAAGCTCAGAAAGTGGGCAGGAGAGATGGCTTAGTGGTTAAGCGCCTGCCTGTGAAGCCTGAGGACCCTGGTATGAGGTTCGATTCCCTAGGACCCACGTTAGCCAGATACACAAGGAGGTGCACGCGTCTGGAGTTCGTTTGCAGTGGCTGGAGGCCCTGGTGCATCCATTCTCTCTATCTGCCTCTTTCTCTCTCTGTCACTCTCAAATAAATAAGTAAAAATAAACAAAAAATTTAAAAGAAAAACTCAGAAAGTGAAAGTGCTTATAGGTCTATTTAAATGGTTTATCTCATCTTGACTTAATTTTGGTAGGTCATATGAATCAATGAAATCATCCATTTCTTTCAGATTTCCAAACTTAGAGGCATATATATTCTTAAAGTATGTCCTTATAATTTGCTAAATTTCTATGGCCCCTGTTGTAATGGTGCCTTTTTCATCTCTAATTTTATTAATTTTTGTCTCTTTTCTCTTTCTTCTGGTCAAATTTGCTGAGGGTTTATCAATCTTGTTTATCCTTCCAAAGAACCAACCTTTGTTTCATTGATTCTTTGATTTTGGGGGAGGGGAGTTCTATTTCATTAATTTCTGCCCTAACCTTTATTATTTCTTCTCATTTGCTGATTTTTGGTTTTCTTTGTTCTTCTTTTTCCAAGGCCTTAAGGTTAAGCATTAATTTGTTTATTTGTGAACTCTCTAATTTCTTAATATAGGTACTTAGAGCTATAAATTTCCCTCTTAGAACTTCCTTCATTGTGTCCCAAAAGTTTTGGTATGTTATATTGTCATCATCATTTGATTCTATCAAGTTATTGATTTCCTTTTTGATTTTTTTCAATGACTCATTGATCATTCAATAGTATACTATTTAGTCTCCCTGAGTGTCTGTATGCTCTGTAACTTTTCTTGTTGCTTATTTGCAGTTTAATCCTATTGTGGTAAGATAGGGTACAAGGGATTATTTCAATTTTCCTGCATTTGTTGAGATTTGCTTTATGTCCATTTAATATATGATCTATTTTAGAGAATGTTCCATGTGCTGCTGAGAGAAATGTATACAGAGATACAAATTGGAAAGGAAGAGATCAATTTATTACTATTTGCAGATGATATGATTCTATACGTAGAGAACCTAAAAACACTACCAGCAAACTGTTAAAGCTGATAAACACTTTTAGCAATGTAGCAGGATGCAAAATAAATACACAGAAATCAGTAGCTTTTCTACATGCTAACAACAAGCATGCAGAGGATGAAATCAGGGATTCTCTCCCATTCACAATTGCCTCAAAAAAACAAACAAACAAATAAATAAATAAATAAAGTACCTCAGAGCAAACTTAACCAAGAAAGTGAAGGATCTCTACAATGAGAACTTTCAAACACTCCAGCGAGAAATTTCAGAAGACAGAAGGAAATGGAAAGACATCCCATGTTCCTGGATTGGAAGAATCGATATTGTGAAAATGTCAATCTTACCAAAATCAATCTACACATTTAATGCAATCCCCATTAAATTTCCAGTGGTATCATCACAAAAATAGAAAACACAATCCTAAAATTCATTTAGATGCACAAGAAAACCTCCAACAGCCAAAGTGATTTTGAGCAACAAAAATAAGGATAGTGGTATCACCATACACAATTTTAAGCTATATTACAAAGCCATCGTAAAAAAAAGAAGCATGGTATTGGCACAAAGACAGACACGTAGATCAGTGGAACCAAATGAAGGACCCAGATGTTAATGCAGGCAGCTACAGCCATCTGATTTTTGAAAAATGCCAAAAATGTTCACTGGAGAAAACACAGTGTCTTCAACAAGCGGTGCTGGGAAAACTAGATATCTATATGCAGAAGAATGCTTGTCTCTCTCCAAGTACAACAATCAAATCCAATTAAATCAGGGACCTTAATATCAGACCTGAAATTCTAAACTTGCTCAAGGAAAAGGGAGAGGAAACCCTGCAACATATTAGCATAGGTAATGACTTTCTGAATGTAACTCCAATTGCTCAGAAGATAAAATCACTAATCAACCACTGGATCTCATGAAATTACAGTTTTTGTACAGCAAAGGACACTGTGAACAGAGCAAAGAGACAACCTACAGAATGGGGGAAAATCTTTGCCAGCTATACATCTGACAGGGGATTAATATCCAGAATATACAAAGAACTCAAAAAACAGAACAATAAGAAACCAAACAACCCAATCAAAAAATGGACTATGAAACTAAATAGAGAGTTCTCATAAAAAGAAATACAGATGGCATATGAACATGTAAAAAAGTGTTCTACATCCTTAGCCATCAGGGAAATGCAAATTAAAACTACCTTGAGAGTCCATCTCTCTCCTGTCAGAATGGCAACCATCAAGAAAACAAATGACAATAAATGTTGGGAAGGATGAGGTAAAAGGGGAACCCTTCTATACTGTTGGTAGGAATGTAATCTGGTACAGCCATTGTGGAAATCAGCGTGGAGGTTCTTTTGACAGCTAAAAATAGATTTACCATATGATCAGCTATAGCACTTCTAGGCATATATCCCAATTACTCTTCTCACTACCTTTGAGATACTTGCATAACCATGTTTATTGTTGCTCTATTCACAATAGCTAGTAAATGGAACCAGACTAGATGTCCCTCTACAGATGAATGGATAAAATAGATGTGGCACATACACACAATAGAGTTCTGTTCAGTGGTAAGAAAAACAAAATTATGAAATGCACAGGGAAATGGATGGATCTGGGAAGGATTACACTAAGTAAGGTAACCCAGGCCCAGAAAGCCAAACATCTCATGTTCTCTCTCATATGTGGATCCTAACTACAAATGTATACACTTGTGTGTGAGCTGGAAAAAAATATCAGCGGCAGAGTCTCATAAGCTAGAGAGAGGCTGTAAGGGAGGGAGGAGAAGGAAGGACTTTAGGGGATGTTATTGTATATATGTAAGTAGAAGTACAGATTACAGGAAGAGGAAAGGTCTAAGTGAGGTGAGGGGAAGAGAATGTATTAAAAAAGGTGGTGGGGAGAGGGTCAATCAAAATTCAAGATATTCTGAATAAGACATATGAAAATCTACTTTCTTAAATAATGACAGAAGCCATAGATTGTTACTAGAAAATTTTCAGTGCCAGAGTTGGGATACCTTCCAGTGAGTTCTTGGCCAGGTAGGTCCCTGTTGCATCTAAAACATTATGAGCCGAGGACCTTGGTTTCCCATGAGAAGGAGATGGTAAGACCCTATTGCTGAAGATCTCACATGCCTGAGCAACAGAGTCACTGAGAAATCAAGCTGGTGCTGAGCAGAAAACCTTCACCCTGTAGCCCAGCCAATTGAAAGCTGGAAAAAAGCTGCACTGTATGTAGCCTTATGGGGACAGAAGTCATCAGCAGTGAAAACAGTGGACACTGGTAGCATCAAGTTTGGCCAGGCAGGCCAAATATCTGAACGAGTGAAATAGTGGCATGTCTGCTCTGGGAGAAACCAACTGCTCTCTAATTGGACTGAAGGCCCACTCTATGGTATGGAATAGATTCCTAGTACTGGAAACCTAATCAAAATCCTATGGCAGGGGAGGTCATGAGGCTTAGGGGTATAAAGCCTGCTCTTGTCTGGATAAATGGATATGTTATTCTCACCAAATTGCCCTGAAATCACTACACTTAAAGTTCATATTCATATATTAATGCTACTCTCACTTCTGGTTAGAGAAGCTTCTCTTTTCAGATGGTGATGACCGCTGGGAAGACCCAAAAGTTAACACAGTGTTGAGAAGAAGGGACAGAGTAGTGTCCAGTACTGAAACATCTCACACCCTACAAGGCTCAGGGTCCATTGTGGAAGAGGTGGCAGAAAGAATGTGAGAGCCAAAGGAAGGGTACCACTCTCTACATACAACTGTTGGGACAGAAATTGGCATCGATATCCATGACCCTGCAGTGCCTAGCAATACCAATACAAGATCCTCATAATAGGAGAAAAAGATTATGACATCAAATTAAAAGAGAGATTAATGGAGAGACAGAGGGGATATGATGGAGAGCAGAGGTATGAAGGGGAAAGTGGGAGAGGGGAGGGAAATACCATGGTTTGTTGTCTGAAAGTGTAGAAGTTGTCAATAAAATATATATAATCAATAAAAGAGAGAGACCTGGCATGCTTATGCAACATGAAAATAAGTAAATAAAGACGCTTTAAAATTAAAAAAGAATATGAATAATGAGAATAATTAAATGTTAAGCAGATATTAAATCACTTTTTTGTTTATTTTATTTATTTATTTGAGAGCAACAGACACAGAGAGAAAGAGGCAGATAGAGAGAAAGAATGGGCATGCCAGGGCCTCCAGCCACTGTAAATGAACTCCAGATGTGTCCGCCCCCTTGTGCATCTGGCTAACATGGGTCCTGGGGAATAGAGCCTCGAACCAGGGTTCTTGGGCTTCGCAGGCAAGTGCTTAACCGCTAAGCCATCTCTCCAGCCCTTAAATCACTTTTTTAAAAGAACTTGTTTGAAGATGGGATAGACAACACTTCTAAAGGAACTTCACTTCCTGATTCCCCATTTTTAAACTTGAGCCTCCATGTTCAAATTTCATTTGCAACTGCCCATTACATTTAAATCATTTAAGTTATAAATGTGAAATTAATTCTACCTGATTTGTTTTCAATCTTCTATGCCCATTTTCCTTCTGCAGTCAATGTTCCATGCAGGTGAATTGTTTTCTCTTTCACAATGTTATTTTCACATTTGATTATTTGGAAATGCTCTTTTCTCTGTTGAACTGCTCTACTTGACCTCAGTTTGTCTTGGAAATCATTCTGTGAGATGTTACCTCATGAAGCATTCTGGCAAGGTACCTGAACCTGAAGGTGGATTCAAATGGGCCATATGTTGATGTTTGATCTTTTTTTTCCCCTGTTGAATTTACTCATTTCAGAGCAATCAAATAATATTACCCTGTAAAAACTGAGTGTAATTTCCTAAATACTGCAAGTCTCTTTGGGTACAGTTTTCCTAAGGTTTGTTATACCTAAGAGATGGTGATATTATTGATAGTTATTAGTTACAAAACAGAGGTTTGTTGAGTAAATGAACTATTTTGAAGAATTAATTAGTTATTAAAGTGAATGACAAAAAGGAAGAATTGTTAGTGTACAAAGATACTATAAATAAAGCCACAGAGGTAAGAAAGAGTAAGTATATCTGGAAGTAACAAAGAGAAAAAATTACACTAAAGTAGACAAATTATTACAAAATATGAATTAAGAAGATATAAATAGATCATTGATTTTAAAAATTTTTTGAGGCAGGCTGACCTGGTAGTCACTATGTAGCCACAGCCTAGCCTCAAACTCATAGTGATCCTCCTACCTCTGCTCCCATGTGCTACGATCAAAAGTGTGCTCCATCATACCTGGGCTCTTCAAATTCTTTATCAGGCAACTATTTATACTAACCTTTCCTTATTTTTCTGAAATTTTAGACTTCTGTGGTTTTCACTATGTCTTCTGAATGGATATAAATGTTAAAGATATTTACTAACATGTAATTTTGGGGTAGAATACTTTGCTATAATACCAAAACAGACAATATATTTTTTAAATTTTTTTCTCAATTTTTGTTAACTTTTTCCATGATTATAAAAATATCCCATGGTAATACGCTCCCTCCCCCCACTTTCCCCTTTGAAATTCCAATCTCTATCATATCCCCTCCCCATCTCAATCAGTCTCTCTTTCATTTTGATGTTATGATCTTTTCCTCTTCTTATGATGGTCTTGTGTAGGTAGTGTCCGGCACTATGAGGTCATGGATATCCAGTCCATTTTATGTCTGGAGGGAGCACATTGTAAGGAGTCTTACCCTCCCTTTGGCTCGTACATTCTTTCCACCACCTTTTCTGCATTAAACCCTGAGCCTTGGAAGGTGTGATCGAGATGTTACTCAGTACTCCAGTCACTTCTTTCCAGCACCATGATACCCTCTGAGTTGTCCCTAGGTCACTGCGATCTGAAAAGAGAAGGTTCTCTACCCAAAGTGAGAGTAGTATTAATATAAGGGTATAAATATTAAGAGAAGTCCTTACTGGGCAGTTTGATAAGCATAGTGTATACATTTTTCCAGACATCAACAGATGATACACCCCTAGGGCTCATGACTACCCCTGTTTTAAGTTTTCAGTATCTGGGATGTATTCCCTCCCATGGAATGGGCCTCCAGTCCAGTTGGAGGGCAGTTGGTTTCCACCATGACAGACATGCCACTATTGCACCCATTGGCTCATTTGGCCTGGCTGGCCAATTATAAGGCTTGCAGTGTCCACTGTTGAGTATCTTCACTGGTAGTATCTCTTTCTCCCATAGAACTGCATGTAGAATGGCTTCTTCCAGATTTCTGTCAGCTGGTCTACATGGAGGAGATTATCAGGTCAGTTCCAGCAGGATTTCTCAGTGGCCTTGCAGCCCAAGTATGTGGAGTCTTCAGCAATAGGGTCTTACCATCTATTCCTGGTGGGAAACCAAGGGCCTTGGCAATGGCCTATAATGTTTTGCAACCATCAGGGACCTCCCTGGCCAACAATTTACTGGAGGTATCCCATCCCTGGGATGGCACTGAAATTTTTCTAACAATGATCTATGTCTCCTGAGTGTTCCATTGTCCAAAACTAGAGGATTCCATACTATTTATGTGTATCCTCTTAGATTTTGATTAGCCCTCCCTTTACTCAATCTCTTCCCCTGACCTCACTCTGGGCCTTTTCAGCCCCATTAATCTATTCTTCTACTTACATGTATATAATACATACCTATTAAGTACCCTCCTCCCTTCCTTTCTCTTCCCTTTATATCTCCTTTTTAACTTACTAGTCTGTGCTAGTGAGTTTTTTTTTCCTTATCACACAGAAGCCCAATCATCTGTAGCTAGGATCCACACATGAGAGAGAACATGCAGTGCTTGGCTTTCTGAGCCATCTATTTGAATGGATAGCTTTGCAGGATAAAGTAACCTTGGTTGACAGTTGTTATCTTTCAGAACTTAGAATACATCACTCCATGCCCTTCTGGCTTTTAAAGTTTGTGTTGTATAATGTGCTGTCATCCTGATAGGCTTGCCTTTGTAGGTAACTTGATTTTTCTCTCTGACTGCTTTCAATATTTTTTCTTTCGAATGTGTGTTTGGTAGCTTGATTATAATATGGCGAGGAGAAGTTCTTCCCAGGTTTTGTCTGGCTGGTGTTCTAAAGGATTCCTGTATCTGCATTGGCACCTCTTTCCCAATTAGAGGGAAGTTTTCTTCTTTCATTTTGTTGAAGATGCCTACTATGCCTTTGGAGTGAAATTCTTCTCGTTCTACTAATCCCTGAATTCTTATATTTGATCTTTTCATAATGTCCCAGATATCTTAAAATTCCCATTCATACCTTTTTTATTAGTTTGTCTTTCTCTTTGTTGGACTGTATTAGATCTGCCACCTGGTCTTCTAGCTTAGATATTCTGTCCTTTCCTTCATCCAATCTACTGGTGAGATTTTCTACAGATTTTTTTTAAATTTCATTAGCTGTGTTCTTTATTGCTAGTAATTCTAACTGTTTTTTCTTCATTATTTCTATTTCCTTATTTATGTCTAGTATTGACTCTTTATTTCATTAAATTGACATCCTGTGTCTTCTTTCATTCCTTTGATTTCTTCTTTGACTTTTTTGAGCATATTTATAATCATTCTTTTGAAATCTTTCTCAGACATTTCCTCTAACTCGTTCTCACTGGAGGTCATTTCTGATGCATTAATACTTTTTGGTGGATTTATATTGTCTTGATTTTTGGTGTTTCTTGTGTTATAATGTATACCTTTTGCTTCCTGGATTATTTAATGATTGGATTTTCTAGTTAGCTGGGTATTATTAGATGTATCAATTAATCTGATGTTATATATCTTCAGGGTAGGAGCTTAAGGCACTAGGTATGGCTCTGAAGACTCTCTGAGTATCTACAAGAGTGACTCTAGGTGTTGGGTTTGCCTGCTATGAGAGTATTCAAGTAGGTTTAGAGGAACCAAATACAGATAGTTTCCAAAATTTAACTAAACAATATACATTTTCAATGAAAAACAGCACAGAGTATTTTTAGGCTGTGTGGTGCCCCACCCACTCCCTTAATCCTGAAAACAAGGCAGCTAAGATTTCCGGTCTGTAGAGGGTTCCAAGTCAGCTTGTGACCAAGTGGGACCCTTCCCTAATGTATAATAGAAGGGGAAACAAAGCCACTATAAATCAAGAAGCAACACATAACAAGCCCAAAATACAGATTATTTACTAATGGCAAATCTGACCTTCCATCAGATTTAACATATAATTTATCCTGATATGGAAGGTACAGTTAGCACTTCCTGTTCAGGCCTATATACCAGGTTTATTAGGTGGGTACTGACCTGGTGTAATCCCAGTTACCTTTTGGGATGATTTTGGTCTCAGTTATGCTTGGGTCCAGCTGTTGGTTCAAGTAGGGGTGCCCGGGTCCCTGGACAGGCTGCTCTGTTCGCTGGAGCTGGGTACTGGCAGTGGGGGAGGGAGCCTGGCAGTGGCAGCGGGGGAGGGGAGGCTGCAAGTGTCTTCTACCTTGTGATCTGCTCCTCCATTGTTCACTGCCGTTTTCACTTCACATTTCTTGAGTTTGCAGAGAGTTCCAGTGTGAGTGGAAAATCCCCTCACCTGGCTTTTCATGTGGCTCAAGCCAAGCCTTGCAGCTGCTGCTGCTGCTGCCGCTGCGGTCTTGTGCGCAGGACCTGCCGGAGTCGCTTCTGCTGGCCTGTGTGGGCTCTGGATGCTCTGGATATCTCCTACTTCTCCGCTGCCGTTTCAATTTCCTATACACCTCACTTTTTAGTAAAAGTGTGTATTTTGCTGGCTTTTTTTTTGGGGGGGGGGGCTTTCTCCCCCCAGGCTGTTTTGGTGTGGTACCTATGCCACCATCTTAACCAGAAGTCTCCAGACAATATATTTAGAATCACATGTTTGCTATATCACATTCTCTCAAATTAAAAAAAAATTATTTTCCTTCAATTATTCTTTAAGCAAAATTACAATATAAAGATCCTAATAGTACTAAATCCTTAAGAAAAAGATACATTCTCTATTTATGAAAAGTAATTTTGTGAATATCATATTCCAAAAGGACAATTAATATGTACAGTTGAATGAGCATCAGATTTGATTAAAAACTTGTATACGTACTGTTTTGTACATGACAGCATGTGTAGTGATTTGAAATGTCCTTAATAGGTTACTGTTTGAGCACTTTGTCCTAACCTGCTACAAAGTTTGTAGAATGTTTAGTAAGCAGTGACTTGTTAGAGGAAATCTGTAATGGTGTGAGTGGGTGGAATGTGAGTTGTTAGGGTTCCACCCTGATGCTGTTTTCTCTCTCTACTTCTACCTTGCTAATGTACAAACTAATAACAGATCCTTTCTATTATGATACTTTTGCCACCATGATAGATTCTACCCTCTGGAGCTTCAAGACAAAATAAACTCCTTCATCATTGTGCTTCTTGCCAGGTATTTTGTCCCAGCAATGATAAAGCAATGGCTATAAAATATTTGTATCAAGTTTGAGGTCATTACTGTCATAAACCTGACTGTGGTATTCTGAATGCTAGGTTCCCAGAGAGTAGAGGCAGTGTGTTGTTGTCAGTGGGCATATGAGTTGGGCACACTCTCCTGTTGCTATTGTACGCCTGATGTTGGCAAGGAGGTGATGTCCACCCTCTGCTCATGCTCTTGTTTTCCCCTGCCATCATGGAGTTTCCCCTTGAGTCTGTAATCCAAAATAAACCATTTTCTCCCCACAAGCTGGTCTTGGCCATGTGTTTTCTGCTAGCAATGCGAACCTGACTGCAATGCTGACCTTATGGTTTGTAGGTTTTTTGGTATTTTATACTAGTTTGCAGGAAGAATATGGAAGAATTTGCAAGGTTGGGCTAGCGAAGCTTTACAATGTCATAAAGAGATCTTAATTCATTCTTGGGGAAATTTGGAAGACTAGAAGGTGGAGAAAAAAGTAGACAATGGATGTTTGGCTCATGAGGTTTCAGCAGGAAGTAAGGACTCTCTCGGGCACTGGGCTACAGGCAGCTCATGTGATATTCTGGCAAAGAATCTGGCTATATTCTTCCTGTGTCCTAAGAATTTTAATGAGCTTGAATTTAAAATTAATAGGCCAATGTAATGTATGTACCTCTTGGCCCTTATGCTTCAGATCTACAGGGAAACATGGCAAGTGCAGACTGAAAATGTATGAAAAAATATTCAGTTTGGCTAGGTAACAAATGTGAGCAAATTTAAAGTCCCAAGAACAACAACTACAGCCCTTTTAATTATTCTGTAATTGTTAATGACATTTCTGCCATCAAGGATAATCTGACCACGACCACTCTGTACTGGGTCAATAGGAAAGACATGCTAAAGGCAATATCCTAGCCATGGAGGCTCAAGATGGGAAGAATTAAAATTCATTTGAAGGGAAAAGCCTAAAGGAAGGATTGTGAAAGAGGTCTCTGCTCCCCAGGGTCCACATACAGAGGCTTTTAGATTATATTCCATCATTCTCAGCTTTGTCATGATCTGGAAGCAGTACTTGGTAGTATTTCTCACATGATCTTGGCTTTAGAAGAATTACCAATGCAAGAGTCCTGTAGTATTGCACCCCATTTACAAAGAGTGACTGAGAAGGTAAAATGCATGTTGCAGTGGAGACCCCAGAATGTTAGAGATGCCAGGACCATGGAATGTCAACCAAGGAAAGCTTTGGTCTCATTGTTGATCCTACCAAGGAGAGAGGCTCCAGTTAGCATGGATTAGCATGGATGGAGAGGAAGTACTACCCAATCCTTTGGAGACAATATGTATTTAACAAGAGTCTCAGTTCCTAGACAGGGAACTAAAGAAATTGGTATTTGTTCTTCTGAGTTTTAATCCAATATTTCTTTGCTATGTTCTTATTACTAGATTTTAGAAGAGGAATCTTTACTCTGTACCATTATATGTTAAAAGTATATAACTTGTATTTTGATTTTATAGGACTTATAATTAACAGACTGCTTTGGATCTTAAATGAGATCTGAACTTTGAACTTTAGGACAGTGTTGAGACTGGTAAATACTACAGGAAATTTTATGTAGGTTTAAATAAATTATGTGTCAAAAGAAGAACATGGGACCTATGGGGACCCGGGGCAGAGTTTGGAGGTTTGAATGTAAAATTTCCCTCATAGGCTACTGTGTTTGAACACTTGGCTTTCAGCAGTTTACAAGGGTTGTGGACCATTAAGAGGTGGTGACTTGCTGGAAGAACTATGAAAGTGAAGGGTGGAACTTCAGGGGTTACATCTCAGTCCTTATTGCTATTCTCGGTTTACTTTCTCCATTGATAATGCAAATTTTATTCTATCAGCAAATGTAAGCAAAAATAAACCCTTTCTTTCTCTAACTTTTTCTTGTCAGGTACTTTGTCCAGGCAATGAGAAAGTAACTGATACAACAGTTGAAAACAGTTCATGAAGTCTTATGCATATTAAATTTAGAGATTTTGTATCAGATAAGCAGGAAGGTAATTCAATGTATCATTATCTTAAATTTTTAATTAAATCATAAAATGATTAATATGTTTATGATGTAAAACTAAAGTGAATGGAAGAGCCACAGGGGAAGAGACGTGCTTTAGTGTGCTGTCCACCTGACACAAACTGACTGACATATTCCCAGTGGTTGCTGAAATCCCCACAAGCCAAGATGTGTTCTAGGCACATCAACATTTTGATAAGAAGGACAAAGGAGTGCAAAATGAATGTGACAAGAGAGGAACAACTACTTTGAAAGTTTAGGGTCTTCAGGGGATAGGGATGAGGAAGAGAGATTTAAAAAAAAGGGTAAAAGAATGGGAACATTATCAAATTACTATATGTTCATACATTACAATTTTTAAAAATAATAAAAATATTTCAGTAACTCACTCATTAATTTGCCTTTGTATTTCCATATTTACATTCATAGAAAAAATACACTGGGGCCATATTCATTAGACAAGTGTTCATGTGGGACAATTGGTAAATATAAGAAAGCAGGTTCTCTATGGTGTGAACCTATGTCAAGAAGTTTCTGATGCAGAATAAGTCCTATAGTCACTTAATAAAGGCAATAACAACATAGAACTCTTCCTGATAACTGTGAAATAGTAACCATATCGTAAGTTCTCGCATTATTTGCATATTTATATGCTCACCATTGCAGTTGGCTTCTCACTGCTGAGTCAAAACACCTGACCAGAAGAAACAGATTATGGAAGGAAAAGTTTCATTTTGTATTACAATTTCTAGGGAAAATTACATTGTGAGGAAAGCATAAGGACAAAACAAAATCCAGGTAGTCCATCTTGTGACATTAGCTGAAAGTGAGCAACAGGAGTGAGCTTTCTTTGAACACCAAACAGGGATGGACTAATAAACCTCAAAGCCTGCCCACATTGGCATGCCTCGTCCAGTAAGTCTCCACCTTCCAACGGCTCTATCATAGGGTGATTGATTATGATAATCTTAATCATAAACACATGAGGCTGTGAGGAATGTTTTGTATTCAAACCACCACAACCACTAAAGCTTTTAATGAAGTGAAGACATGTACATTCTAAGTAAAATGTTAGTTTTCTAATCCTTGCCTCAGTTTCTGTTTCCCACAAGTCATTGAAGAAAAGTATTCTTCTTCAAGTGATTCTTTAATTGAAGCAAACATGAGGAAGTTTATTTAGAATAGACAATAGTCAGCCTATAGACACCAAGGATAAGATTTCAATACTAAAAATGAAAAAAATATATACCTTATACACAATATCCTTAATTTTAACACTTTAAAAAATTATTTTACTTACAACCATCGTTAATCTGCCTTACAATATAATTTGCCACAGCTAAACACTCAAATTTTTCTAAATGAATAGGTGCAATTTCAGTATATGACCAGCAATGCCTATTAGAATATTCTTTTCACCATTTTTTTTTTTTTTTTTTTTTTTTTTTTGGTTTTTCGAGGTAGGGTCTCACTCTAGCCCAGGCTGACCTGGAATTCACTATGGAGTCTCAGAGTGGCCTCGAACTCACGGCGATCCTCCTACCTCTGCCTCCCGAGTGCTGGGATTAAAGGCGTGCGCCACCACGCCCGGCCTTTTCACCATTTTTATGGTTCATTCTCAGATCAATGAGTCTTAAAAATAATATAAAGTTTGTGCTAAATTGCATTGTATTAATATTCATTATTTATTTAGGTGAATTTAGAAAATGCCTGACTCATGGTTAGGGTGTTGTAAAGGAACTGAATCAGTGGATTCACCTTCAAGGAATTAATTTGTTAAATCTACATGTTACCCAAAGCCCAGAAGTGCAAGGACTAAGAGAATCATTGGCTGGCTTACAGAAAATAACTCTGATTGGGTGACTG
Source organism: Dipus sagitta (assembly GCA_036346955.1). NCBI lineage: Eukaryota > Metazoa > Chordata > Mammalia > Rodentia > Dipodidae > Dipus > Dipus sagitta. Next base: position 84,757,229 of record CM070771.1, on the reverse strand, counting down.
TACCCTTCGGCTTATAGGAGATAACTGTATTTTTTCCTGCTTATTTATAAAAATGGCTCAAGAATCAAGGCATTGAAGTACAGTGGATCTTTCATGACTACACACAGCAAACCACTCAAAACTCTGTTCCTCATCTCACAAGAGCACTGCTGAATCAGGGAGAATCACTCTGTTGTGATTTCCAATATTGATCAATTGATAATGAAAGTCAGATATGCTTCTGGCAAATTGATATCTTGTATGTCACTAAAGAAAGAGATGTAAAGGGAAATTTATTTTGGGTTGGACATAGTTCATTGGTATATTTCATGTCTAATATGCGAGGTTACTGGGCTTGATTCCATGAAAACTTCTTACCCAAATAAAGAATAACTTTAATGCCTGGGGTGATTGAACTCTACTAGAAAGACAGAATTTTGTTTCTCGTGAACTTCCCTTATATGTTTTATCTGAACAACAAATTGGTTGCTTTTTTTTTCATCCATGCAAGCTTTTCTAATGAATTATACCTGACAGAGCAAGAAAATATATATGCAGATAGATACATATTTATGTGTATTGAGATATATATGTGGGCAATTTTTAAATAATTTTTCTTAGGCTAAACATGAGTTCATTCTGCCCTAACTTTAATCCATAATCAAATGGTTCGTGAAAAACTAATCCTCTAACACATGTAAAGACGACCTCCAGTGGGGGAAACATGTCATTGCACAGCATTCAATTATTTCATTATTTATTTATTTATTTTATTTTTATTTTTTTGTCTTTCTTCAAAGGCATTTTTTTCTTTATTAGTTAGTTTTGTATTCAGCAAATACAGTTAGTTTGGTACCATTATTAGGCTCATCCGTGACCTACCCCCTCCCCTTTGGCCCCTCCTTGTTGAGGTATATGGGTCATGCATTGTGGAGTTAGCCCACAGTTATGGGTAAGCTAAATGTCTCTGCATATCATGACCCAACATGTGGCTCTGACATTCTTTCCGCCCCCTCTTCCGCAAAATTTCCCTGAGCCATGTTGGGTTCATTTTGGGTCTGCTTCAGTGATGAGGTGTTGGGGGCCTCTGAGGCTCTGGCTCTCTGATTTGGTAGGAGTTGATTTTTCTCTGTGCTAATCTCCTTCCCCCTTGTGCTGGTATCCGGTTCATCAGGAAAACAGCCCCCATGCTTGTTTCTCCAATTTTTCTTAGTTTCAGTTAGGGCCCTTTTAAGGTATAATGGGGTGGCTCTCTCCTTAGGATCTACATCTATCTGAAAAAGAGAAGCAGATTCTCCAAGGGAGAGTAGGTTAGCACCAGGACAAATGAGATAACCCTTACTTTTTTTTTTTATAGAGAATTTAATAGGTGTAGGCCCTCTTGTAGCCCACAATTGATGGTAGCTTGATATTGGAGAGTGGGCTTATGTTTGGATATGGTTCTGACTTGTTTCCCAGCTCTAGCTATGGGTCCCATACCAGTGAGGGGATCAGTTAGCCAAATTGAGAGCAGTTGGTTCCCCACCGTGGCTGTGTGCCACCACTGCACTTGTGTGGGCATCATATTTCATTATTTAAATGCAATAGGCACACTTAGCTGTTGTATAATTGTTTACCTATATACTCTTTGGAGTTAATTTTCCACAGTGCTCATTTATATCCCATCATGTTGTTAGTGTTTCCACAATGGTTTCCACTTATGCATGCCAAGGCCACAAAGGAATACTTGCTGAATATTCACAACGGATATATTACGTTGATATAGGAACATGGTAAGGTTACTGACAATGACAACATAATGTAAGTCTTACAATTATCTCAGCAATTCTTTAATAATTCTACCTAAATTTGGTTAATAACTAATCTTCTGGATCTAATGAAGAAATAACTAGTGTAATTCCCCATACCTACCTCTACAATTCAGCAAACTTTGCTTCTGATTATTTCCAGGGTATATAGCAGTTGGCTTCTAAATGACTAAATAAATGAGTTTAAACTTCTATTTCACGTTTGCAACTGGAATTTGAATTGTGAATTTTTCTTACAAAATTCAGCTAAAGAAGACAAAATTACTTTCTTCGAAATACAGCACTGAACAATTAGAGAAACTTAAGTAGTTGTTTTTGTACTATGGAGACTAATACATCCTGACAGCTTTGATAATGCCAACTTCCTTGAACATTTCAGATATACTTGTTGGCATATTCTCTTGCTGTTAGTATTTCTACAATAGTTACTCTTTTACATATGCATACAGCAGACAAAAATAAATATCTGTTGGCTATTTGCTGTGGATATATCACTTTATTGAACATTCTGCAAACTTTTCATAAGAGGATAGTGAGTGAATAGCAACATACTACATATTTGAAATGTAAAATCAGTAGATTTTAGTTGTTCTCCCAATGAAAATAGCAAGGTAAGGAACTGTGTATGCTAATTAACCTGATTTATGTTATATTATGATAATGTCAAATGAATATATACATATACATACATATATAATTTTATATGGTATATAAAACACACACACACATATATGTGTATATATATATATATATATATATATATATATATATATGACACAATATTGTAAACTATAAATATGTCAATATTATCTCAGCTTAAAAAATAATTGAGAGGAAATGATTTGATTTCTTCATTGATGCATCTATTCAGACTGAAGTTCTTTTGACAATGTCACATCTCACTTTACTCTTGATGCCTTTATTTTCTTTATTTCTTGACATAATATTGGCTACATTCAGTCATTATGGTATCTCTATAGCTTCTTTGTAGCTGCCCTGTACATATGTTTAAGGTGTGACTAATCAAATACAATTAATTCCTGTCTTTTCAGGCAACAGTATCACTGCAAGTGGCATATCTTTCTTTTTTCGCTCCTAATTGTTATTTCACACTCCCAGGAAATATTATTTCTAAAGAATAGATACAAACTAGATATTGTATATTCCTAATATAGAAACAATTTAAGAAAAGCAGGTGAGCTTCAGTGTTTTCACATCTTTCACATCTCTAAATTTGGCTTGATTCAACAAACCTTTGGTACTTGTAGCCCTACACCATTTTTTCTTTTCAGATCCTAGCAATTAAGACATGAGCCAGATCACACCAGTTTTAAAATTACAGCTCTGGTTAAAAAGCTCTTCCCAGCCGGGAGTGGTGGCTCATGCCTTTAATCCCAGCACTCAGGAGTCAGAGGTAGGAAGGTCACTGTGAGTTCCAGTGAGACCCTGCCTCAAAAAAGAAAAAAATATATTACAGCTCTGTTTCATCAGAAAGCCTAGAAGTTAGAGATGGACAGCAAGAGCAAACTTCTAAAACAACTGAGCCATTTGAACAATGACTGAATACCAGACTCTCAGTTAACCAAGAAACATATATTTACCTAGACCATAATATAACTATGTTGTGTAGCAAAATAAGTTGAGGTCAATGGGTATTTCAAAATTCCTTGGGCTTTTAGTATTCCCTAATTACAAACTTTACTTCAGTAAGATGTTTAATGGTAGAAGGTTAGTTATGATAAATATTTTTGTCTTTCCTCATTTGAGTGCAGTATGGGGCATTAAACTAAAAATTAAAAGACATGATCAACAGGCATTAACATTTTTAAATTTCCTTTTTAAATTTCAAAAGGATTTAATAGAAGAAAAAACTAAACTAAAAGTATAAAACATTAAAAAATTGTTGCTTTTATTACCAAATATTCACACTTATTAACATTGTCCCCAGTAAGCTGGAAAGCTGTTGCTGTTCCTTAACTCTGGTTTTTGAAATCATTTTAAATTTACTTTACCTGGGTAAAAGTAAATAGAGTATCATTGTACCTTTGTACTACTTCAAAGCAATTTTACCTGAGTATCAAAAGCTGAACCTTAAAATCTAATTGTCATATCTTCTTATTTCTGTGCATTATCAACTCATATATTTTTCATCTCCAGTACATATATCTGTTATGAACAACAGAAAGTTTCAAGTATAAATTTTATGTGAGTATACCTAATCAATACTAAGTACTCCAAAACCAGATTTCAAAGACCCATTGTAGGCACCTCTGTTATAATGAAGAAGGCATAAACAAGCATAGGTCCCTGCAAACTATGAATTTAACCATCCAGACAAGAAGCACATAGTTGTGCAATAGTGGCACACAGCCCTTGTAGGTAATACACCCCAAAATGTCTCTCAAATAATTATAGATACCCTTCAATAAGAGCTTCTCTCACTCAGGATGCATAAGGTACACCAATTCAACAAGAAAAGATAGCTCATTTCTGTATGCTTTCAAAGTAATTTTTACATTAATAGTGATATTTTAGCCTTCAAAACAGAGAACTTGGTTCCATAAAAAATGTTCCACTATATATTCTTATCTTTCAAACACTCAAACTCATTAATTTTTCCCCGTTATTTTTTGTAAAAATGATGCTCACGAGAGCTAATTACATCTGCCTTTTTGGTGAGTTTTACTTTTGTGCTCTGTATTTAGCTTTCATTTTTGAAATAATGAGATGATGTGCACACCATTAGTATTTACATTTTACAAATAAGAAATCTGAAACTTAGGGAGGTTTGACTTTAAAATCTTTATAGAAGGGCATTAGTTCAGATTTTAGTTCTTTCATTTATTAGCTGTATTACATGTTATCTTAATTCCATCAAGGTCAGAATTACATATTACAAAATTGTAACTTTGTGCCTTCATCATGAGATTTTAGGTTTGTTGAAATGATGTAATATGTGGCTAATGTAACACGGGTATTTAATAAGGGATAATTAACAGTTTCCATGGCCTAAGTATTACCTTCATATTTTTGAATTCACGTATTATCACATATTCCAGGAACTTTTCTAAAACTTTTGGTTCCTTTTGTCTTTTCTGTTTCAAGCAGAGAGCAAGAGCGAGAGCGATAGAGAGAAGAGAGACAGGCAGAGAGAGAATGGGCACGTCAGGACCTGTAGCCACTGCAAATGAACTCCACATGCTTGTGACCCTTGTGCATCTGGCTTACGTGGGTCCTGGGGAATCAAACCTGAGTCCTTTAGCTTCACAGGCAAATGCCTTAACTGATAAGCCATCTCATCAGTCTGTAAATTTTTTTATTCCTCTAACCAATTTCCATTTAATCACTGGAATTTTTTCCTTCAGATCAAAGTGGTCATGGTTTGTACCTGAATGCAAGGAAACCAGGACATGTGCACACTTAAACTTTATCATTACTAAAATTAATGCTGCTTTTTACTATAATTTTTTTCTTCCTCACTTTAATTTAATGATTAACCCCAAATAATAGAAACATGATTAGGAATCATGTTATTATTTATGACAAAATAATTATAAAATGATATTATTTATCAGTGACAGTGAGGAGAGTTTAATAATAATAAAAAGAAAGGAGTAAACAGAAAGGAAGAGAAATAAAGTAAGAAGTAAAAGAAGGAAGAAGGAAAAGTATTAAAATACCCAAACAGTTCAATGAGTTACAAGAACCAGAGGAAACTTCTTAGAAATTATTTATGTTTTATTGATACTTTTGTTTATATTGCCAAATACTACATTAATATTCTTTCCCTTGATCTTTTTGTCATTTTTTTTAATTTTATGTGGGAGATGAAAATTGTCTCCCTGCCCCATCACAGCTAGCTCTCTTCATACATCACCATGGATCTTTTCCCTGTTCTAACAACAATGTATTAAGAGAAACTCACCAACAAAGGTAGAATTCAACAATGTCCTTTCAATAATGTCCGTGTTCTACCCTGAGTTCTCTCCTGGATCTAATCCTAAAATCCCAGATCGTATTTCTTCTCCTTCCTTTCTCTACTCTGTTTTGAAGGCCACTCAGCCCATATCCACTTCCTGGAAAGGAGCATCAGGAAACATATGTCTACTATATTTGTATGTCTATAACTAGGTGAATTATATTACCAACATAATTGATGTTTGGACATAGAATTTTGGATTTTAAACTAGTTTTTTCTTTAAAGTCTCAGGAACCCATGTATGACTGAACTCCACCTCTCAAGATTAATAAGCAGTCTGATAACATAAATTTGCATTTCATTATACATGATTGGCTTCATTTGGCATCCATGGCATTCCTTTCTACTCTGTGTTGTGATCATTGCTGGAAAGAGTAATGTTCCAATTGCAATGGGGGGAGATTATTATGACCTTTTAATATAGAATTAATGTAGTATAGTGTATAGCAACATCAAGTATCATCCTCTGTCACTCTCTACCTTATATGTTGAGGCAGTGTTTCTCACTTAATAGATCACCAATTCAGATATACTAGAATGCAAGCAGGACCTGGGAATCCTCCTTTCTTTGCCTTGAAAGCACTGGAATTACATGTGCATGTTGCCACACCCAGCCATTGATCTTGGTGCTGTGGATCTGATCTCATGACTTCATGCTTGCATGACAAGCTCTTTTCTGACTGAGACATCTTCTCTATCCAACTTAGTGTTCTTAAGCCAGACATGATGTCTCACACCAGGCAATGCTACACTCAGAAATTCTGAGGCCAGCTTGGTCTACATGGTGAGTACCTGGACAATTAGATATACAGAATGGAACTCTGACTTAAAAAAAAAAAACTAGTAAACAAACAAAAAATATGGTGTATTTGATAAACTAAAATTGACTATTCCAGCAAGACCTGAATTTAAATAAGTTCTATCTCTCTCTTTGTTCTAACAGAGAATATATTTCCCAAATCCTGGAATTAACAAGGTGCTTAAGTGCCATTATAATGGCAAGATAACTGGCAATATGCTCTGGGAAATAGTGAATCACAGATTTTTCAATGAAGTGAAAAATTAACTATATTATTTAGAAGAAAAATAATTAATGTTAATAAAGTTCTTAAAATATAATTAGTAGCTATTAGAAACTGAAATATTTCTCATCAAGTGAATAGATCCTACACTTTAAAGGAATTGAAGTAGCATTTATGGATGTATTTTTTGTTTAATAATGTAATTACCAGTGTTGAAACTCATTGCTTCCTAAATGATCACCCTGCCTCCTCCTTATTAGGCAATGGTTTGGTGGGGGTTATAACATAAAAAAGTGGGCTCAGGAGAAAGCTAGCTGTTTCTAGGCAGTTTCAGTTAGGGATAGGAGCCCAAGAGAGAGCCAGAAGTTTCCACCCTGCCAGCCGTGACAGGAATAGAATTCATATCTGACCCAGTTACATCCACAACAGCTAAAGCTCTCCCTGCTGCCTCCAGTCTAGCACACTACCTAGGTAGACTGGCCTTTGAGGTCTGCTCATTGAATCTGTTAACCAATTGGGTCTTCCCCTTACATACTTGGGTCTGATGAAAATATGTCTTTTCAATCTAATATAAAGAATTGTCTGTGCTGCTGTTTACATCTCTCTCTGCCCTCTGCCTGCCCTGTGATCTTTGCCTGGATACACATAAGTCTGATTTCCTTCCCATCCAGCCAGGCTTAGTGGAGGGAGAGTAGGGCACGGTTTCTGGGTCTGGGTAAAAATTTTGCCTGCCACTCTTTATGCTTTGTTATAAATTTTCACTTTGTTTGCCTGTATGAATTTTCTCTGATCTCTGAGACTATGACATGTGTATTTGCTTTATGCCCTAGATCTACCATGTGGGTATGAGCTCTAAACTCTGGCCCTGTTACATGTGTCATTTCTCTAAACTTGGTGTGACTATGGGTATAACTCACTGTACTACTCATTTCTCACTGCCTTGACACACACACACTCTCTCTCCTATTTTCATACCATCACCACTTATTCTTAACTTTTCTCTATGGGGAGGCTCAAGGAAGACACTATGATATCTAAATGGGTGTTCATTTCTTCTAAATCTCCCTACATAAGCTTGTAGATTTATCTTCCATGTGCTTGTGGCTCTCCTCTAGCTTCTTACTGGACCTCCATTTCTCTTAAGTGAACCTCAAGAATTAAGCAATGCTTTCCACATAAGGGTGTACGTCCTATCTTTTGTGTGCTTGTGATCCTACTTCAGCTTTTTTCTAGAACCCAATTTCCCATAAATAAAACCTGACAATTTGTGATTTCTCCATAAATAAACTCAGTAATATATAACTTATCTTTCTTGAGTTTGTTTTCACCATTATTATTATTTTTTTTTTTTGGTAAAGTTAGGATAAGAACCAAATTTGGAATCCAGAAATGTAATAGTCAGGGTTCTCTAGAGGAGCAGAACTGACAGAATGAATTATACTAAAAAGGAATTTATTGGTGTTGCAGTCAGGTTCGTATTGCGGGTAGAAATCACTCAACCAAGAGCAGCTTGTGGGGAAAAAAAAGGTTTATTTTGGCTTACAGACCAGAGGGAAAGCTCCATGATGGCAGAGAAAACTATGGCATGAGCAGAGGGTGGGGATCACCCCTTGGCCAACAGAAGGCGGACGATAGCAACAGGACTGTATGCCAAAAACTGGCAAAGGGAAACTGGCTATAATACCCGTAAACCTGCCCCCAACAATGCAGTGCCACCTAGAGGCGTTAATTCTCAAATCTCTATCAGCTAAGAACCTAGCATTCAGAACACCTAAGTATATGGGCGATACCTGAATAAAACCACCACAGTTGGATTAGGTTACAGCAGTCCAACAATGGCAATCGATAGGCCTGAGAGTCAAGTAACCTGGTAGCTACTCAGTGCATGTGGCTGGATGCCTTAGCAGCCCCAGTCCAGCACTGAAGAGCTGAAGGCTTCCTGGAGAGCCACTGGTCTTCAATCTATGTTGACCTTCATTCCATGCATGAAGGCTGAGGAAGCTTGGTTCCAATACCAGTGAAGCATAGCTGAATAGGAAAGATGCACATGCACGTGAAGGAATCACCAGCAAGCAGCACTGGCAATCAGGTAGGAAGTAGGCATTCTTTTCTCCCAGAACATCTTTAAATAAAGCACCCTCTGGGAGGGCTTCCCACTCTGGGGAAGAGATCATTCAGGTGGAAAGATTTTCCTTTTCAGCCAATCCTTTCTGGAAACAACCTCCAAGAGTCAACCCAGAGGAATGTCCATGGATTCCTAGTTTGATCAAGCTGACCACAAAAATTCACCATCACAAGTCCTTCCAATGTTAAATTGACACCATGCCATATGTCTTTACATCAAACTTAATTTCCAAATAAAGAAAAGGTCATGATTCTGTGTAACAAGATATAAATATCCCATATATGACTGGAAATACTGAATTGCCCCCCCCCCAAAACAAAGCAAGGACCCCTGAGGAATGCTTAATCTCTAATATAATAAGTTAAATATAAACTCAACATCAGTTAACAAGCAATATGATATCAATCAATATTAATTACATAATAGAGAAATAGTGGGAAAACAGCACTTAAAATTAGTGTACATGGGGCTGGAGAGATGGCTTAGCGGTTAAGCTCTTGCCTGTGAAGCCTAAGGACCCTGGTTCGAGGCTCAATTCTCCAGGACCCACGTTAGCCAGATGCACAAGGGGGCGCACACGTCTGGAGTTCGTTTTCAGTGGCTGGAGGCCCTGGCATGCCCATTCTCTCTCTCTCTCTCTCTCTCTCTCTCTATCTGACTTTTTCTCTCTCTGTCACTCTCAAATAAATAAATAAAAATGAACAAAAAAAATTAAAAAAAAATGGTGTACATATGTAGAAACACTCTTAACAAAGTAGAACAGAAACACTCATGGCAATTACAGTCCTCATTTTTGTAACTGGTCACATGGCCTTAGCTGATACTTGTACCTACCTTCTTCTACTATGCATTCTCCATCTTCAGCAAGCAACTCAGCAGGTCTTTGACCCATACCTACATTACTGAAGGATCTGGGACTTTATCACACTGCCTTAATTGGGTTGTTGCAGTTTCCCATTGGCTTTGATAACAGGGCATGGTAACACCAAGAAACACCAAGTATCACCTGCACTCCAGACAAAATCTTTCATACCTCCATTGTGGAGGAGGAGCAGTAGAATTTCACCCTGGTAGTCTGGATTAATCACCCTTGCTACCACTGTACCTCATTTCTTAGCCTATTGACTAGAGGACACCAGAAGTCCAAAGTGGCCAGGAGGAAGTTCTAGCTTCCAGTTCAGTTGAATGTTTTTTGTGCCTCCTGGCTGAAGCACTTCTCCCTCTGGAACCAAACCTCTAGGCCAACCAATAATAAGGTTGTGGAAATAGGAAGCAAAAATTTGGCAAATGGGTCAGTTGGAGTGATGGTGTGGTAGTTTGCATGGATGTGCCCCAATAGCTACAGGAGTTTTATTCAAGCTTGTAACTTACATCTCCAGCCTCCAGGCTGGAGGAGGTGTCGCTGTGGGTAAATCCTAGGTTCAAGGCCCAAGGTGTATTTGGGGAAGATTGGTTTCCAGGGTAAAGAACTGCAGAGTGCTGGAGTTCTGCCATCATGAGGTCCCTGGAGTTTACTTCCTTGGGTTGTCAGTGGTTATTATTCACTCTCTCTCTCTGTGGATCTATGAAAGGGGGACAACTTCAGCCATTATGTAACTTCCCCTAGATCGGTAAGTTTCAAATAAATTCCCTTCCACCCATAAATTGTGTCTGGTTTTGAAGTTCATCCCAGCAACCTGGAGTTGTTTCCAACAGAATTGGAACCAGAGAGTGGGGTGTTGGTGCACAATGAACTCCAAGATGGCCCAACTACTTAACATTGAAACAAGAGAATGTCTGAGATGATTCAATTGCAGAAAAATTGAATGGTAGGCATACACTCTTTTCAAAGGAGGTCTGAAAAGAAGAAACCGGATCTTCAAAGTCACTGAATTGTTTTATCCTTGAATTAAGAATATGGCTGTGTCCTACAACCTGGTATTAATTTCAGAAGCATGAAAAAATGCATGGAATGGGTCATGGAATGCACATGGTTCCAGGAGCCACTAGTGAGATGTAGCATAAAGCAGGGCATGATGACCCTGAAGAAAAGGCTGGTGAAAACATTGGAAAATGGGCCATGGTATGCATTGAGACCTGGAGATACTTTGAATATACCAAGACTGTGCAAGGGCTACCATGGAGCACTGCTGGCTTGGGATAGAAGTTTTTCCTGGCTATTCAGCTCAGATGGAGGTGTAGAAATGGAAAATACATAAACTGTTGGTCACTGGTTATCATACAGGACTTGAACTGCAGATATTTGATGTTTGCCTGATGTTTATTGAGTTTTCATTGTCCCAGTTTCTCTTTGTTGTACTTACAGCAGTTGGAAATATTTGCTCTTTGCCTCTAAATGTTGAAAGTATATAACTTGTTTTGATTTTTATGAGACTCATGGTTTAGGTAAAATAGTAAAATCTCAGATAAAACTTAGGACTTTGGAAGTATCTTAAGTTGGTAAAGACTGTGGAGACTTTTGAACATGAACTGAACACAATGTACAATATGAGATAGTTATGAATCTATTGAGGGCCAGAAGTGGAATGTCATAGCTTGAATGGATATCCCTCAATAGATATAACAATTTTATGCAAGCCTGTAACTCAGATATCCAGCCTCCTGGCTGGAGGAGGTGTCACTGGGAGTGAATCCTAGGTTCCAGCCCCAAGGAATGTTTGGAGGAAAATATGTTTCCAGACAAAAGACATTCAGAGTGCTGGAGTTATGACATCGTGGGGTTCTTGGAATGTGCTTGTTTGGGTTGGTGATGGTTGCCTCTCTCTCTCTCTCTCTCTCTCTCTCTCTCTCTCTCTCTCTTCTCTCTCCTTTCTCCTCTCTCTCTGTACCTATAAAAGGGGACCAACTTCTTTTGCCATTATGTAACCTTCCCTGGATCTGTAAGTTTCAAATAAATTCCCTTCATCCCATATGCCCAGTTTGTAAGTTCACCCCAGTATTGTGAATATGACTGACAGATGGTAAGTGGTAGCATGCCTATTTCTACTCCTTGATTCCTGGACCTGTGGATCCAGGTGGTAGATAAAACCATGCTATACATAGTATGCCAATTAAGATCCTATATAGCTGCTGGAAGACACTGTCCCAGCCCTCTAGGCTACTGCCAGCTACTTGGCATGGCAACTGGTTCTTTAAAGGTCATTTCACCATTCTATCAAGCCAGATGCGTCAGGGTGGTGGGGCCCATGGTAAGACCAGTGAACTCCATAATCATGAGCCCACTACTGCACTTCCTTGGAAGGGAAGTGAGGTTTTTGGTCAGAAGTAGTGTAGTGTGGAATACCATGACAGTGGATAAGGCATTCTGTAAGCCCATGGATAGTAGTTTTTCCCAAAGGACTATATGCAGGAAAAGCAAATCCATATGCATGCCGGGCTCCCCTGGCATGTAGTGCTGAGGAAGGACCAGGCCTGCTGGTTCCTCCCGAGGGGTTGAAGACGAGGGTGGGTGTCGACGGCCAGGAACACACTGAGCAGGGAGTCTTGTCAAAGCAGGATCTCATTTTATTGTAACAGGCAAGTATTTATATAGTATGGAGAACAAGGGCAGGGATCTCAGGAGGGGATAAGGTGTAAGGACTAATAGCATATCGCGACATTTGAAATGATTGGTTTTAAGTGCATGTGCGAGAACTCTAACTTTCTACGTGGAAGCAGCAGGCCAGAGGCCATTAGGCATCCTGCTGAGTCATAGCTGGTCAGAGACAGGTCGCCAAACTTTAGTTAGGCTTAGGAATTTTCACTAGGCCTTGTGTCTGGGCCTCTCAAGGCCCAACATATGCAGAATAAATATCTATTCCAGTAAGGACAAAACACTCCCCTTCCCATGATGGAAGTGGTTCAATATAGTCAACCTGCCACCAAGTTGCTCACTGGTCACACTGAGGAATGTTACCATAGTTGGGGATGAGTACTGGTCTCTGATGCTGTCAGACTTGGCAGTAAGCAACACCTGTAGCCAGGTCTGCTTTAGTTAATGGAAGTCCATGTTGTTGGGCCCATGCATAACTTGCATCCCTGCCAAAATAAACGCCTTTTTTTCCCCACAAGTTGCTCTTGGTTGGGTGATTTCTTCTAACAATGCTAACTGACTGCAACAACTTGCCTTCACCACAGTCCTTTAGAGTTGTCCCAGAAAGGAACTGTAATGCTGTGATGGCCCACTTCTTGGAGGTGCTGACATAACATGCTGAACCATCTGTAAACCATGTCTAGTCCTCTGCTTCTCAGTCAATTGGTCATAGTGCATACCTCATGATGCTAAAGGTGCATGCTTGGGGACAGAGGGCATCATAAGAAAAGTAGCAACCATAGGCATTTGGACAAATTCCTCATGTAACTTACTTGTGCTTTCAGGGCCTGCTTGAGACCAAGTACATACATACCACTCCCACTTCACGATGGACTGTGGCTGTGCCCATCCAGCTTTATGACCTTGTTGGCCAGATAACACCCAACTCATAATAGGCAGCTTAGGTCTTAGGTCGAATAGTACCTTAATGGCCCGTCGTCAAGTTTTCAGTTCTATTAAGTCCCAGTATCAAGCCAATAGCTGTCTCTCAAAGGGAGAATAATTGTCTGCAAATGACAGCAGGACTTACTTGAAAAGCCCAATGTCCTCCACTATAATTCATCTATTAAAGGACTGCCAAAGGTTCTAATTGTCATACCTATCTATCAAAGACACTGATTCCTCAAGTACCATCAGATCATCTGGATCTTATGGCCCAAATGTCAGTGCATGCTGTGCAGCAGCCTGGACCTGTTGAAGAGCCTTCTCTTTTTCTGGTCCCCACTTAAAACTAGCAGTTTTCTAAGTCACATTGTACATGGGAGAGGATAACATACCGAAGTGAGGAATGTGCTGCCTCCAAAATCCAAATAGGTCTGCTAGACATTGTGTTGCTGTATTAGTGGTAGGAGGGGTCAGGAGAAACCACTTATCCTTCACCTTAGAAGGAATACCCCTGCATATCCCATACCACCAAACTCCTAAAAATTTTACTGAGGTGGAAGGTCCTTGAATTTTGGTTAAATTTATTTCCCATTCCCTGATGCACATAGGCTTTAATAGCAACTCCAGAGTGGTTGCCACCTCCTGCTCATTTGGTAAAAGCAGCATATTGTCATTAATATAATGGACCAACATAAAACCTTGTGGAAAGGAGGGGATGAAGATCCCTGCAAACTAAGCTATGACACAAGGCAGGAAAGTTAATATAACCTTGAGGTAAAAGAGTAAATGTACACTGCTGACCTTGCCTACTGAAGGTAAATTGCTTCTGATGGTCCTTATGGACTGGTATGGAGAAGAAAGCATTCATAAGATCATAGGTATATATCAGGTACAATGAGATGTGTTAATCTTCTCAAGTAAAGAAACCACATTTGGTACTGAAGATGCATCTGGAGTCACCACTTGATTAAGTTTCTGATAATCCACTGTCATTCTCTAGGATCAATTTGTCTTCTAAATAGGTCAAATAGGAGAGTTAAAGGGAGACATGCAGGGAGCCATCACTCCTGCATCCTTCTATTATTAATTTCTGCAATCCCTCCATGGATGTGATATTGGTTTTGTTTCACTATTTTTCCTTGCAATGGGGGCTCCAATGACTTCCATTTGGCCTTCCAACCATTATAGCCCTCATTCCACAAGATTTTGGTACCAAGAGGTGGAGTAGTTGCTGCTAGAAACTTGATTGTGGGGATTTGGTCCTTTTAAGGCTGTTTTGTGGCAAAAATATGCAAGGGTTCAAAAGCTTAGCATAAGAAATGATTGCAATACTGTAATTACAGCTTGAAGAAGTATTCTTGTCAGAGTTGAAATGCCAGAAAGCAGCCAAAACTATGCACTGTGAGATTTGGTTTATGAGGGTGAGAAAGAACTTTGTAGGGACTTGGATAGGAATAATTTGTATGAGAGACTGGAGTGTTCTGCCTGCTTGTGTCCTGAGAACTACTGCAGGGTTGCATTGCACAGAAATGGACTGGTGTAAACACATCAATATGACAGGGAATGATCTTAAATTTTTAGTCCAAAACTGTTCCCCTTTCAGCTGCAACCATTACAACCATTGAGATTGGCCCACTTGATCTGCATTGGAACAACAGGAAGAATGCAGACTCTTTTGAAGGAACCTGCATGCTAAAGGGGTGTTCTTCATAGTTTATATTACCCCACCCCCCTCCAGATTAACAAGTTGGTAGCCTACCTGTTACTATGGAATATGACAAAAGTAGGAAAAAGAGGGTCACTGAATTTGCAACATTGTTTTGTTTTTTGGAAATGACCATGGGCAATATGAAGTGGGCTTATTACCTTTGTGAAGGTCTAATGGAGCCATTAAAATAAACCATGTGTTGTAGTGGAGATCCAGTGGAGATTCCAGGACTATGGATGGCTGCCAAGGAGAGCCACTGGCATAGGATGAAGTTTCCCAGGACTCTAAGTAGCCTAGCTGGAGCGGTAGAATTGGATCTAGATAGACTCCTCAGTGGTTAGAATTATTGGATTTGGAGATTTGTCATTGGTTAGAGTTATCGGACTTGGAGCTACAGAGTTTTATGTTTACCCTGTTAGTTTTAAATCTTATATTGATAGAATATTTCTTTTCTATGCCCAATGACATATTTTGCAGTATAAATATTTATTCCATACTATTATATTTTTTAAGCATTATAGCTCAGTTAAAATATCTTGGACAATGGGTATGTTTGAACAACATTGGGACTAATAAAAATATGGGCCAAATGCATTGCATTTTACCTGATGTATAATTGTCAGTTTATTGGGCCAGGTGTGGAATGTGGTGGTTTGGTTTAGATGTCCCTCATAAATTTAAGTGTTCTGAATTGTAGGTCTCCAGCTGGTGGCAATTTGGGAGTTGGAGCTTCCTGGAGGAAGTGTATTATTTGGGGCGGGATTTCGGGAGTTATGGCCAGGTTCCCCTTGCCAGGGTTTGGCACATTCTCCTGCTGCTGTCATCCACCTGATGTTGGCCAGAGGTAATGTCTACCCTCTGCTCATGCCATCACTATCCCTGTCACCCACCGAGGCGTTTCCCTTTGAGTCTGTAAGCCTAAATATACCTTTTCCTCCCACAAGCTGATCTTGGTCAGGTGTTTTTTGCCAGTATATGAAGCTAACTACAACAGTAAGTTTGGGAGCCCTCCCCTGAATCCCCAAATCCTGCATCAATAATAATATCACATTCCACTTATAGTTCCACACACAGAGGCAAGGATTACAGGATGAAAGTATTTGTTATAGGATACGTGCAAAGACTATTATAGAACAGGCATTTGTTGGAAAATAAAAGCATTTTACTGATTGTTAAACAATTTAAAAGGAAATACAAAAAGCTTCTTTTCTTTTACAAAGTTAAAGTTCATGAAAATGTATGCCAAACTATAACTTTATGTAGATCAATGTGGGGTTGATGTTTTGAAATTTCTAGTTAATAAAACTCAGTCAATTAAGATTTCCTGCTACTTCCAAAATAGATAAAGTTCTGGATGAGGCAAACATTTCAATATTGTAAATATTATATAAACATACTTTGTAAATATTATTTATAACATGCTATTTTTATTACAACTAATATTTTCTTGATTAATATTGTTTAGTAGTTTAATGTGGCCACTGAAAATTCAAAGATTAATATTTTGTTTATATTCTATTATATTAAAGTATTTCAACATTTTATTGAATTGTAGCTTTTCTCATGTTGAAATCGAATCTTTTATCAGATAATTATATTGTTCTTTTTCATCTGTATGTTGTTTGCTTCTGCCTATGTTTTCTCTTAGTAATGCACTTGTATTTGATGTCAGCAGTATTTAAATGATTGGTAAATTTTCCCAGGTCTTCTACATGTACCTAGTTATTTTGTACTGATTTATATGTTTTTAAATGTTTTTATTTATTTTATTTGGGAGAGAAAAATAGGCAGGCAAAAAGAGAAAGAGCGAGAGAGAAAATGGGCACACTAGGGCCTTTGGCAGGAACAAAAGAAATCCAGACAAGTGTGCCCCTTGTGCATCTGGTTTATGTGGGCCCTGGGGAATAGAAACTGAGTCTTTTGGCTTTGCAGGTAAGCGCCTTAACCACTAAGCCATATCTCCAGCCCCTGTACTGATTTTTTTAACACCTTAATCCTGTCTTCTGCTTAGCAATTTACAATATTTTGAAACATTCTGAAAAATGTTTATGAGATGTAACTTTTTTCTTTTTGATTCATGATAATCTTCCTCACAACTCAGTAGAGATATGGAGGGTCACCTTTTACTAAATTTCTCACATATGCAAAGTTTCACTGGCTCAATTTCCTCCTTGTATGGAGAATGAGTATTCAGTCTTCTGCTGATTTTTTCTGCCTAATTTATATTCTTGTTTAAATTCACATCTCAAGTTTATTGTTATCATCACTATGAAGTGTCATTTCTCTCCACAATACACAGCAATGAAGATACTCACTTTCTACTGAGTTTATTACCTCTATATTCTTACAAATGTAAATATAGTAAAAAATGCCACATAACTTGTATGCATTGTTTTTCTTTACCTGTATTCTAAATTCTGTGTCTTTTGTGTTTGTTCTTACTATGAAGCTTTCATCAGCTTTATGTAAAAATTGTAAGTTCTTTAAATAATTTATAAAGATTAGAAACATCTATTTTGAAACATAGTTTTGGGGGCAGCTACATTTTGTTCTGTACTTAGATTTTTAGGAATTGATATTTAATAAGCTCTTTTTCAAATATCCTGCCATTCCATATTATATTATTATTTTGTAGTTATATATTTTACTATAAAATATTGATTATTAAAATGAAGTACTCTGTGCAATGATAAGGAACTCTCTTGTCAATGATTTGTTTTTTGTTTTTTGCTAAGGAAACTACATGGCAGAAGAAAAGCATACCTATACACACTATAGCAGTTAGCTTCTTGTGGCGGGGGGGAAAAATGGGTGCAGCCAGAAAAAGCTTAAAGGATGAGTGTTTATTTCTGGTTGACAGTTTCAATGTGAAGCTTCATCATGCTGGAGGAAGCTGGCTCACTCTATCATGTATCCATAGCAAAAGAAAAAACAGCCCAAGTTCAATCTGGCTCTGAACCCACAGGGCTGGGCTCCACCACAAGATGTTCCTGTGGTGTCATATTTTATCCAGTGGGTCTACAATTCCCAAACACTTATTAAATGGGTCTGAGTAGGTAACTATTCACAAATACCTGAGACACTGTAAACATTTATATTCAAAACACCATACATATTTAAAGAGTGGTCTTCAGTTGTAATAGGGGAAATTAATTACGGAGATGTAAGAAGGCATTGAGGTATCCCTAGTGAGAATATAGGAACTCAAGTAAACAAGGAAGAAGGTAAAGTAGGTACAGTATAAAAATATAAGTATGATAATTTAAGTAGATGTTTAGACTTTTCAGAGTTTCATTATTGCTCAGTTTTGAATACCTAAATGGAAATGTGATTGTAACCATATTATTCACCATACATCATTTATCCTTTCAGTAATTCATTCATTTAACCAGATAATCAGATTAGCTAATATACACTGTATATATTATGTTATGTACTACATATAATTGGGAATTATTCTATGATACTAGACATTGAGCAGTGAAAGAAAAATGAATAAGCTTGTTACCTGCTAAGATGTAACTATACTTCAATAGATTGTAAATAAATGAATTGTTTAGGATGGAAAATTCAAAGATGAAAAATAGAAGGGCCATGCTAATTACATTAATTCTCAACTTGTCATATTTTCTTTAAAATGAGAGGGATAATTATGTAACCATCCCTGCACCATTTTGCATTCACATATCTTTTATAAATTCCAACAATTATTTTCTTCTTTGTCTCATTTCATGGGTGATTTTCATGAGCAAAATGAAATTTAGAAGGTGGGCTGTAGGGCTGGAGAGATGGCTTAGCGGTTAGGAGCTTGCCTGCAAAGCCTGAGGACCCCAGTTCGAGGCTCGATTACCCAGGACCCACGTTAGCCATATGCACAAAGGGGCGCACGCATCTGGAGTTTGTTTGCAGTGGCTGGAGGCCCTGGTGCGCCTACTCATTCTCTCTCTTTCTCTCTGCCTCTTTCTCTCTCTGTCATTCTCAAATAAATTAAAAAAGAAAGGAGAAGGTGGGCTGTAGATAATAAGGTGTCCTGGTAATGATATACTACTGAGTAGTGGCATGCAATTCCCCCCTCATTATACACATTATGCTGCCTCATATCATTCTCTGTACTAAATTATGAACAGATCAGTTTATGAGAAATGACATAAATAATTAAGAACTTTCCAGCTCCTTTCTTTACTCCGAGAAAAACATAAATTTTTGGGCGGCTAAGAACTGCTGTACTTCTCACTGATTTAGATCTCATTTTGTACAAGAAATGAACAGCTTTTTATACAAAATATTACATATTTTAACTTTGCATTCACAAGTACGCAATAAAAATGGTTTTGGAAAGCTGGGCATGGTAGTGCACACCTTAATCCCAGCACTCGAGAGGCAGAGGTAGGAGGATCACCATGAGTTCAAAGGTGCTCTGAGACTACATAGTGAATTACACGTCAGCCTGGACTAGAGTGAGACCTTACCTCGAAAAACCAAAAAAAAAAAAAAAAAGGTTTTGGAAAATGTTCATAGTTTGAAACGAGTCTTAAACTATACTCACAAAATGCCTTGTAATGGAAAGCAAAGAACATCACCCATTATATCCTGCTAAATTTAGTTTATGATGCTTATCTTAAATAAGAATTCTTATATTCCAGGGGAACAATTCTACATTTAAATAAGACTAATATTTTTATTGTTCTTCATGTACTACTTTATAAAATAATATTGACAAGTTACAAGGAAAGATTCTAATTCATTTACAGCCATATTTTAGTGAACAATTTCAGCACTGCTTTGACCTGTTGTAGTGTCTCAGGAATAGGGCCATAATTTGTAAAGCAGTTTTAGTCTTATGAAATAATATGTTTTTATTGTTCATAAATAAAAATGAAACAAATAAATATTTGAGTATTAGAAGGAATGAATAGAATACTATTTAGTAGTTATTTATAAATAATTATATATTCATACTTGGTCTTTCTATAGATTAAAATATTTCAAATCTTTACATATATATATAGATCACTATATAATGTTCATTTTCAAGATAGAAAGAGATGAAAGGCATAATAACCCATTATGGGTGGTATCATATGACTCAATTGTAAAAGTGGGTTGAAATTTGTCAAGTTAAGTAAATTAAGAAATCTCAGAGGTAGATTCCTGTGTGTTGTCGTATTTGTACACACTTTTCTGTAGTTAGGTGTGCTTTCGTCACTGCTGCCCATGGCATTGTGAATAATAACTATAATATTTAGGTCAATATTTCCCATGCTCACTTGCTGAATTACCAGAGTATCTCAGATATCTCCATGATCCCCCTTTAACATTCTTCCAGGAAACTCTGTAAGTGTCTAGATGTAATGCTTGCTTATTGCAGACCCCCTATTGTCTTCAAATTGTTTGATGCTAAAAGGTCACTTTATTTAAAGATAATCGACTTTACAGAATTGCTTCCTATTTACTGGCCCAGCTGGCTCCCTGAATGATAACCATAACATTACTCTGGCCACTCCTCTTAAATGGAGTTTCTTATATCAGGTAACAGAAAAACACCTTATACATATTAACTTATTTTTAATAAGTATAAAAATAAATGACGGGTTTCTTTATAAAAATTTCAAACATGTATTTCCTTTTTCTCTGTACAATACCTCTTATTTTGCCCTGACCCATATCCCATGGGTTCCATCTTCTTTATTATCAGGTGGTTTTCTGGTGGTCAATCTATTGAATATTGAAATCAGATTTGTTGCTTATTCTGTATATTCATGGAGAGTCAACAATGCAACATAGTACTGCTACTCACTGTTACCTTGTGTACCTGCTGGGAATATCTTGTTAAATATGATTGTCACTGGAACTCTGAACTGAAACAAATAAGCCAAAACAAAACTGTCCATCAACAAACAAAGCTGAAGAAGGATGTTTTGGCATGCAGGCATCTTTTGTGACCTAAGGGGAACAATTTACCATGAGGTAATTTTTCTCTCTTATCTCCTCAAGAACCCCTCTGCTCAAATCATAACCATATACCAGTCTAGATATATGAATTTATTTTTTATTCAGAAACTAAATAGATCATCTAAAGTAAGTATTTTTGGTTAATGTAGTTTCTATGTCAGACTTTATTTTTAAGAAAGTCCTATAAACTACTACATAGGGCACCCACTGTCATTAAATTTTGAGATACATGAATTTTGTTAGCTAAGCTTAGATTCAAATATTTTCACTACTACATTAAACAATTACTGAAAAAATAACCTAGTAATGCTTCTGGCTCAATGTTTCTCTACACCTTCAAGAGCCATTTTCTACCCAGACAGTGAATGACATTAGCTAAGCTGAATTTTTAAGAGAAAATAAATGACAAGAAATGCTGCTTAATCAAGACAATGATTTCAACATGACCATAATGTATAACACATGCATAGTATTTTTAAAGCACTAGGAAAAATTAACCCATAAGAGTAATAACTATACTTATTAATTTATTATTTAAAATCTCACAATATTTTGTGGAGTCAGGAAACTAGTAAACACATTATCATAATTTGCAGTACTATTCTAATATTTGATATTGACCACCTTTAGAAAAGACACACACACACACACACACACACACACACTCAAAGACATGATTCAAAAAAAAGTAAAGACTATTAAATACAAAATTGAAAATATAAATTTTGCTTGCAATTTTCCTATATTGTAATTGACAGGATGTTACTAATGACTGCTTCCCTCTTTAAGGTTGAGCAATTAAGAAAGAGTCTACTCTGACAGAGCATGTGGTGTTCAAAGGTGGACTTTGCTGTCTAATAGGAGATGCAGCTCTAGGCTGCAGTGAGCATGCAGAAGGACCTCTAATCAATGCTGAAGGATTGTTTGCTCTTCCCTAATCAAGATGTTAATCTCTTCAGGAACAAAGGATGTGTATGGGCCTTTCACTGCTGCTTGAATCAGATAATCTTTATTCTTTACTGAAATGAAATGCAGAAATATGATGACAGGTAAAAAATTTAAATTATAGAAGAATTTTTATTAATTGTCTTTAAGTTTGTCACTGTCAATGGATTTTGCATTATTTTAACCCAAGTGTCAAGTACAGGTGGATTGGATTGGTTACTTTGAGTATAGGAGGGGGTCTTCTGATAAGGTACTAAGTTAGACAAAGGACTGGTTACTGTGTATTTGTAGCTATGGTCTCCTGTAAGTCAACACGATTCAGGGGTTCTGATTTTTTGGTGGGTCAGAGCTTTATGGATTTCTGGTCCCAGACCTTGCCTTCATAAAACCTCTGGGCCTGTAAACTTGACTAGCAGTTGAAGGCTAACTTATTCCTAACTCACACCAATTGCATTAAACTACGTATTAATTCAGGGTTGGAGTGCTAGAAGGGATTAGAGCTCCACAAACGTGTAGAAGACCAACAGGCTCATGAATTCCAACTTTGAATCCTTTTCCAAGATATAAAGGAATCTAAAATTCTGACTCAGAGAAAGGTAAGCGGGAGTTATGAAATATATGTTAGGGAGAGTTAGGAGGGAAGTAAAGCAGAAAATCTCAAGCCAGAAGAAATTCTTGCAGGTCCCAGTCAGGCTGGGAAGGTGGAGATGAGACTGAGAGAATCACCCTCACGTAGTGAAGGTGAGAAGAAGCTGGTAACAGCCTTTCACAAGTGTTTCAGACCCATTTGTATGAATCGTACCAGACATCCAATTAGAGTGAGCCCCATCAGGCTCAGGTTTTAATGGAGGGACTTGGTGATTTGTATTCTCAAGAGGCTGACTCAGGAAGGGGAGCCCATAGGAATTAAACCCTGGAAAAGTGAAGTAAGAAGATGACACTGGAGTTGATGCTTATAGCCATTTTGAATGAGACTGAATCAGATGGGGGTTCCAGCCCATATTTCCATGGGGCAGTATGTAACCACCTGTCAGGAAAAGCTACCTTTCATAATCTGTATCATTATCAGAAATTGTTTTTCAACCTATCTCTCTTGAAAAATGTATTTAACTATAATTAATAATTAATTACTTTAAACCATAGTTAATTAAAATACAATGAAACCTCCAGCTTGAGATGAGATGGAATAAACAGTGTACTATCCCCTTCCAGTGAAAAATTATCCTAAATAATTCCCCTGCCTGGACCATGAGTGAAGCTTTTGGTCCACAATGGGAAAACCTTGTAGGACTCTCAAAGATGCTCAAAAATATTTTCTGTTTTGCTGAACATTGTGCTTCCCCTGGTTGTCCTCAAGTTAGTTTATGTGCAGGCTGCAGTAAGTCACCTGAAATGCCTTCCAAGGTAATCAGATCACAGAGGCTACCCATCTCTGAATGTTCCTATCTCACTGGATGTGAAGGTGACACTAGTCCTTTGTTGCAGATCTCTGATGTATCTAAGAAAAGCCACTTGTTTGCAGTTGTTCATCTTTCTCTTGCTTTGTGAACAGAAATGGTGGCTGTTATGATTGCATTTTGTTACAGCCTAAACTGGTTTCTTCCAGTTTGGTTTTAACACCTCTATTTACTATTGCGAAGAAATAATTATTATTTTCTCATATTGCACTTTGATAGTTATCTAAGAGATAATGTCACTGAACTAATTATTTCTAAGACAGTTTATCTTAATTATAATAGAGTGACCTATATAGATATATATTTATTTTTATGTGTATGGTGTGAGTATGTGTATATGTGTATGCATTTACGTGTGGTCATATGTGGAGGTCAAAGATCAGACTTGTGTGGTGTTCTTCACATACTACCTTGTTTAAGACAGCCTCTTCATTCCCTAGATACACCTCTGATCTTCCATGGATTCTGCTGTCATTGCTTCTGATCTATCATAAGAACACTGATATTACCGACAGATACTACTGCATCCAGTTTCTCATGTGTTATGGGGACATGAATTCAGATGTTGTAATTTCCCTAAGAAGTCATTTCCTCAGCCCTAGGAGAATATTTAAGGCTTCACAATGTTTTAATAACACATCATTTTTTATTAAAAACATGCTTTGTATGGATACTTCATATGTTGGTACCATCTTTGCTCTACTCCCTGCCCCCATTCCCCAGGGGACCCTCCTCAGTGGGATACCTGGTATTCCCCATGGGGGTGTGGGTTATGCATTGTGGGAGCCACAGTCAGTTATTGGGGGGAGACAATGCCTCTGGTCATGACAGTCCAACCTTTGACTATTAGCATCTTTCCATTCCCTCTCTTGCAAAATTCTCTGAGCCTTGTGATTTAAATCTACTACATAACCAGTTATTCCCTTATTGGACATTTACCCTAAAGGCTCCATGCTGCACTGCAGAGATATTTGCTCAACGATGTTTATAGCTGCTCAATCCATAATAGCTAAGAACAGGAATCAAACCAAGTGTCCAACATTAAATAAATGGATAACGAAATTGTGGTACATACACACAGTTGAATTCTACTCAGCAATAAGAAACAATGGTACAATAAAATTTGTAAGAAAATGGATGAACTTAGAACAGATCATAATCAGTGAACACATACAGTCACAAAAAGACAAATGCCACATGTTCTTACTCATCTGTGGCTGCTAACCTGGATCAGCTTGAGCTGCTAGCATAATGAATTGGCAAAATGAGGCCCAGGCAATAGAGATGGGAAGATTTGGAGGGAGGGGAAGAGGAGGGTAAAGGAAATAAACACAAAACTAAACCTAAAATTAACCTAGTACCATAGAATCCTTTCTCCTTGAAGGTAGACTAGAAGTTATAACACTCAACAGGAGTGTAGGGGGAACACTAGAAAAGAAGGGCCCTGGATAGGGTGGAATAAAGCCTAATATTAAAGAAAAAGATTGGCTTTAAACTATAACTCACAGTACCAGAAACACGAGCTACCCAGAATGAGCTGTTGATCAGACAGACTAATGAGGTCCCCTAAACGAGCCAGGCTTCTGTCAAAGCACTTGATTACACACCTAAGGTAAAAAGTAAGACTCTACTGCTGAAGACAACATATGCTGTTGACGCAGAACATGGAAAGACCTGGCTGCAATTCACAAGAGAGCCAATCTCCAGACATGTTTTTTAGAAAACAATACAATATTTTGTTGCTGTATTTTGGTTTTTCGAGGTAGGGTCTCACTCTGGTCCAGGCTGACCTGGAATTAACTATGTAGTCTCAGGGTGGCCTCGAACTCATGGTAATTCTCCTACCTCTGCCTCCCTAGTGCTGGGATTAAAGGCGTGCGCCACCACGCCCGGCTCTTTTTTTTTATTTATTTATTTTCTTTATTAGTTAGTTTTGTATTCAGCAAATACAGTCAGTTTGGTACCATTATTAGGCTCATCCGTGACCTACCCCCTCCCCTTGGCCCCTCTTTGTTGAGGTATACGGGTCATGCATTGTGGAGTTAGCCCACAGTTATGGGTAAGCTAAATGTCTCTGCATATCATGACCCAACATGTGGCTCTGACATTCTTTCCGCCCCCTCTTCCGCAAAATTTCCCTGAGCCATGTTGGGTTCATTTTGGGTCTGCTTCAGTGATGAGGTGTTGGGGGCCTCTGAGGCTCTGGCTCTCTGATTTGGTAGGAGTTGATTTTTCTCTGTGCTGATCTCCTTCCCCCTTGTGCTGGTATCCTGTTCATCAGGAAAACAGCCCCCTTGCTTGTTTCTCC
The DNA here is from genome assembly GCA_036346955.1 of Dipus sagitta. NCBI lineage: Eukaryota > Metazoa > Chordata > Mammalia > Rodentia > Dipodidae > Dipus > Dipus sagitta. The sequence goes on along the minus strand of CM070771.1, from coordinate 84,731,490 downwards.
ATTTTTTCTTAGTTTCAGCCAGGCCCTTTTGAGGTATGATGGGGTGGCTCTCTCCTTAGGACCTACATCTATCTGAAAAAGAGAAGCAGATTCTCCAACGGGGAGTAAGTTACCATCAGGACAAATGAGATAACCCTTTTTTTTTTATAGAGAATTTAATAGGTGTAGGCCCTCTTATAGCCCACAATTGACGGTAGCTTGATATTGGAGAGTGGGCTTATGTTTGGATATGGTTGTGACTTGTTTCCCAGCTCCAGCTATGGGTCCCATACCAGTAAGGGATCAGTTAGCTGAATTGAGAGCAGTTGGTTCCCCACCATGGCTGTGTGCCACCACTGCACTTGTGTGGGCATCAGAACAAGTTATTTGCTGCTAAGTAGGTTAGACCATGCGTTGCTTCGACAGATATTGGCCATTTTCCCCCAGTCGCCCATGTAGCACCTTCTGGCACTAGACGCGCTGACTGTCTGGGGACTGATTCTCTTCCAACTTCCAGCCATGCCATTCTAATTTGCATGTCAATCACATAAGGTGTCTTCAGCAGTAGGGTCTTACTACTAGCCTTTGGTGGGTCATCAAGTACTTTTGGATTAAAAATAGCAACAGACTTCTCACTTTCCCTACCTCTCTGTCTCTCTCTCTCTCTCTCTCTCTCTCTCTCTCTGTGTGTGAGTGAATGAGTGTGTGTGTGTGTGTGTGTGTGTGTGTGTGTGTGTGTGTGTTTAGTTGGAATGGTGGGAAATGTAGAGAAACAGCTTTTATAAAATGTCATCAAGTTCATGTATACTCTAGCTTTGACAACCTCCATTCAGATATCATAATGTCAGAAGTCACAGGGTCTATTTGATCTTATCACAGCAGTAGTGTATAAATTTGCTATCATCTTAATTTGTTTGAGAAACGCCTAAACTATTAGTAAGGCATATTTTTGTGTGTATAGGAATTTTCAGAAAGAATTAAACAAGGGGAATGGTCTACCTTGAATATAGGGGCCATCAACCAATATGCTGGGACCAAATGAATAAAAAGGGAAACAGTCTATAGTGCCTTATCTCTCCTCTCTCTCTCCCTCTCTCTCTCTCTCTCTCTCTCTCTCTCTCTCTCTCTCTCTCTCTTTCTCCTTTTCTCTTTCTCTTTCTCTCTCTCCCAGCATGTGAACTATTCTCCTCTACTGTGCTCTCATTGCCATGAGGGCCTGAAACTTCAGAAGCTGAAGGGTAAAAATCCTTTCTTCCCTTAATTATTTTTGTTGGGTATTCTTTGGCAGTAATTTTCTCACTACCATGGAAAATCTGGCTAGTTCATCAACTCTGTCTCCCAGTCACTGGGTGTCTTTGGGCAGATTAGTGAATTCTTTTCCCAGGATATCATATGGTCTTTACCATAATAGTTCCAGTGTCCTTACCTATATTATCTGATTCTTTTTATCTACTGTTAGCTAGTAGCCTTTGTTCATCATTTCATGCAACACATCTGATGTATTCTAATTTCAGCATGAGCCATTTGTCCAATTTAGTGAAATATACATCTATACTTTGTGGAGTGTAGCTGGCTTTTATTTTGAACTGGCTTACTTTTACAATTTGAATTTTTTTTTTTGTCATTTAGGGATAGATTTGTTTGAGTATTTTACATGGCTTCACTAAATTAAAGCACAGTCTTGATTTTGCTATGGTTAATGTAGTATAATTTAGGTTCATTCAATCCTTGCATTTCAAAGCTTGTTTGTCAAGCAGAAACATGAAACTAGATAACCATAATAATGTCTGAAATCTGAGGGAACTAAGGTCTTGTGGTGCATTAATGGAACTGCTGAGCTTATGATAGAAAAATGTTAGATATGAATCTTTTCTTTGAGGGCTAAAAATATTTACTCTGCCTTCACAATTTGTTTTATGCCATACTTTTAAGAAAAAGTAAAAAAATGTTTTTAAGTTTGAATTCAGAATCCCTCCAAGCCTAATGTGTTTCGAGATTGAGCCTCATACTTGATTCCCAGCTGGAGACAATTGTGGGTTGGCTTTCTGGAGGGAGGGTGACATTGGTGACAGGCCTTAAGGTTTATTAGCCCAGCTCTAAGCCTAGTATTGAGACAACTTCCACCAGGGATGTGAGCTCAGCATACTTCTTGCTGCTTGCTGCCAGCTGCTGTGGCAAGTGGGATGCCCAGCCTCTGCTGCCATGATGGAGCTTTCTCTGGACTGTAAACCAAACTACAAACTTTCTTCCCATCAGGTGCTCTGGTCATGCATTTTGTCTCAAAAGACAGAGAAGGTAATTACAATACACTAAGAATTTTCTAGGCTGCCAGATAGTACCTTTCTCTCTTGATCACTTTCCATTATATCTTGCTTTCAACATACAGTTCTATATTGGATGGGATTTACTTCTTCTGAAATGTGTTGAGTAAACACCACAAGGCCATTGTGATAACAATATAGTGGGACACATCAAAATGGATCTAGCAATACAAAAACTTCAGATCATAATTTTCTTGGACACCAGTTGTAGTAGACAGCTTCAAGATCACTGAGATGAACTTCCAAACCAGGCACAGTTATGGAGGAGGATATATTTATTGAAGCTTACAGATCTAGGGGACGTTCAAAAATGACAGAAGAAGCTGGCCTGCTCTTACAAGACGAGAGAGAGATAGAGAAAGAGAGAAAGCCATAAACCAAAAGCCACATCACACAGGACACGTCAGGAACTCCAGGTGGAACTTGGAGTAATTTGTAATTAAGTAATTTGTAAATTTTTAGATTGGAATTTCAAATCCACCACTGCCCCTTAGGGCTGGACCCTAAGATCTGTCTAGTGACACTTCCTCCATCTAGGTAGCTGGAAAGCTAAGAAGTTTTAATAAAACTAAATCTATTGGGGGGCATCCATTTAAACTACCACAGCAGATTTTCAGATGTCTGATGGATTGTAGAAACAAAGTCACATACTCTCAGCCAGCCAATGCAAAATTAAGTCATGGGCAACTTTTAGTTTATCTGTGCCTCATGGTTTATGTCACCATCACAAGAATTATGATGATAGTAGTCTCTCAGACTACTGTAAGATTTCTTTCTAAGAACTTACTAATTTATTCCTCTAGAAAGTAATTACTAGTAAAAGTCTCAATTTACAATTATGAAAACAAGTTTAATTACTTGCTAGGGATTCAAAATCTAGCTTCTTAAACTGTGGGTTGTGACTGTTAAAGACTCAGAGCTCTCTACACATAATATTATATGTGATTAATTAGATTTTTACTATAAATAAAAATGTTCTAATCTTATAGAAAGATTGCTTTTAATTATGGAAAACCTGGACTTTTAATATTTTCTTGCCTTCATTACTCATGAAACAATCAAATTAAAATGTCATTGTGGTATAACACTTAATTTTTAAAATTTATATTTGTATTAATGACTTCAGTTTCATAAAATACCATTAAATTAACTTTGTCTTATGACTAGGGCATATTTCGCAAAAAAAAAAAATCGAAATGGCTATAAATATACTCTTACCATTTGTACTATTTATGTAAATTTGTATTCTGATTGACACTTTAGAAGCACCTGTGGAAATAAATAGTTAAAGGGAACTTCTTTTTTCTTCTTTTTGTTTTTTGGTTTTTTGAGATAGGGCCTCACTCTAGCCCAGGCTGACCTGAAATTCACTCTGTATTCTCAGGGTGGCCTCGAAGTCACGACGATCCTACTACCTCTGCCTCCCTAGTGCTGGGATTAAAGGCATACACAACCACACCCGGCAAAGGGAACTTCTTATGTTCAGATAACTCATTAGTATCAAGGATAAGAACACAAGTTATTATTCTCAATTTTCCTGAATCATGGTCCCTCATTCCCCTGTATATATTAAAAGGTCTGCCTCTTTTTTTCCAAAAAGCAGGTTGAATGAACATAAAATATTACCGGTTAAAATTAGTATAACTGACTAGCACACCTATTTTATCAAATTAATTGGATTTCTCAGTTAGGAAAAAAATTACTCCTCACTAGTGAGTGAGCATTACCTGTTCTAATTAGATGCATCATAAATATTTCCTAGATGATTGAAATAATGCATTAACAAAATATATATCTGAGGCTTGTAAGAATAATTCATTTTGCATATGTTAGTACTCAGAAATAACGTATTTCTGTGACTTTATTGTATTCTTTAAAAGAGATATAGGATATGGGTTGGAAAGTCAAATAAAAGGAAACAGAGTAATGATTAGCTAGTCTGAGATATTTTGTTGAAAGATGAGCTATTCATGCAAAAGAATAAAATGCTATAACCCATGTGTTCTCAAAAATCCAATGTGTTATAAACATTCACCCAGGAATATAAATGGAGCATTTGGTTGTGTCTATTCTTGACTAATCTATGTTACAGGTATGAACAATTACTAATTACTATGACTAACACAACCACACAAATCAAGTTCATCTCTTATAACTATGAAGGTAGAAATTATGGGCAATGGTTGTAGTTGATTATTCAAACTTAATACACAGACTTTTTTATTTTAGAAGTTTTGGGGTTTTTATTATTTATTTATTTTTTAGATAGTATCTCCCTTTGTAACCCAAGGTAAGTCATCAACTTATTATGTAGCAAAGGTTGTTTTCAACTCTGGACTCTTTATGATACAGTCTCCTTAGGACTGGGCTGAGATCATAGGAGTGTGTCACCACATTGGCTAATGCTCATTTTCTTTTTAACAAAGTGAATGGTAACTTAGCTTTTTAGAAGTTTTCAATGAGGAATTCAATTTTGTTCAGAAATTAGAGAAACTAAACCTATCCAGGCATGAAATTGGGTCACTAATTTATTGATGTTTGGAAACATGTATTTTAAGTATGGTATATACTTGACTTTTTATATTATGCTTATGTTTGTCTTTTTTCTATTGTCAATCTGAATTTTCATTAAGCATTTGCTAAAGAGTAAAAATGAGTCAATTTTATTTGTGCTTTCAAGTATGCATAAAGAAAACTTAAGAAAAATGACTTATAAAATAAGAGGATTTTGCATATATTCATGAAGAAGGAATGATAAATATTTAAGGTGATAGATATGCTAATTAATCTGCCATGACATGTATTCAAGCACTGTATCATATCCCATAAATAAGTAGATGATAGATAGATAGATAGATAGATAGATAGATAGATAGATAGATGATAGATAGATAGATGATAGATAGATAGATAGATAGATAGATAGATAGATAGATAGATAGATAGATAGATAGATAGATAGATAGATTATATATCAAGGGGGAATGAAAAATCATAGACACATATGTCCTAACTTAGATTTCTGGTAAGAATTGGAAGAGAACATAAGGAGATTATGTCTCTTTGTATCTTTAGCCCATATTATCAGGCTGATAGCTCGGAGAATCCATTTGTACAAAAGTAACAAGGTACCTAATGGCTTAGAAATCACCTGGTGAAAATGGCACCAATTCCTTGGTCAGCCATGGTGCAAACCGTTATTTGCTGGCAAAGATAGGCTTGGGCAGACATACTGAGGAAAACTAGAATTTACTCCATGATCAGATAAAGACCACAAGTAATGGCCTGGAAAGCCAGGAAGGAATATTTCCCCCACAAACAAGTTAAAAGCCTATTGTTTTTTTTGACCAATAAAAATATACATTTATAAAATGTACTTACTTTTTTATTAATTTTTTTATTAATTAGTTTTGTACTCAGTGAATACAGTCAAGTTGGTACCATTGTTGGCTCATCCATGTCCTAATTTTTAATCATGATGATTGAATATATTTGTTAACTGCCTCAGTTTTTCATCAGGGTATTTTTCCTCTTGAAATTTAATTGAAATGCAATAATTGCACACATTTGTGGGAAACAGAGTGATACAGCTGCAATAGTAATGTACAATGTTATAATGATCTGATGAATTTAACTAACAATATTTTGTATTCTAATTGAGCATATATATAATTCAAATGAGTATGTAATCAGGTTTATACCATTTTTCATGACTAAATGGAATATCTCTTATTGTTCCATATTTATTTTACTTTTTTCCAGGCATATCTCACTGTGTGGTGCAAATTAGCCTTGTACTTCTAGGTTCAAGTGATCTAGTTTTTATATCCTTAGTAGCTGAATTTATAGGTGTGCACCACAATACAAAAGATGATTTATATACAATCCAAATAAAATGACCACAGATTTGTAGATATAATTCACTTATAGAGTGCTTGCCTCTCAATATGTCTTGTTTTCAACTGCATAACTACCAAATTATAGCTCTATAACAGTAAGAAGTGTACTAATAATAAACACTCCAATGTCATTAAAAGATATTCCAGAAATATAAAAGCACAGTTTTGAAAGAATGTTTTTATTTTTATACGTTACCACTTCTTTTTTTAAAATATTTTTTCTTTATTTTTATTTATTTATTTAAGAGTTACAGGCAGAGAGAGAAAGAGACAGAGAGAGAGAGAGAGAGAGAGAGGGAGAGAGAATGGACACGCCAGGGCCTCCAGCCACTGTAAACAAACTCCAGACGTGTGCTCCCCCTTGTGCATCTGGCTAATGTGGGTCCTGGGGAATCAATGCTTGAACCAGGGTCCTTTGGCTTCACAGGCAAGTGCTTAACCACTAAGCCATCTCCCCAGCCCACCACTTCTTAATTTTATTCTTTATGTTAAGACATGAAAGTTTGAGTAGGTTGAAAACATGATAATGATGAAAATTCTTCACCCATACCACTCCACTGGTTTTCCATCTGTAATAGAACACTTATAAGTCTCTATTTTTTTCCAAGTGGCTTTAAAAATGACTGATGAAGAAAATATTTATTAGAGTGTGTCTCTGCTCTTATGGACAAAACAGTGAAAAGTAATGTATATTTATAAAAATATAAAAATAAATAAATTTTTGAAAAGGACTAGATAGATGGCTTAGTGTTTAAGGCACTTGCCTGTGAAGCCTAATGACCTGTTTGACTCTGCAGGTCCTACATAAACCAAACGCTCAAGGTTATGCACGTGCACAAGGTGGCAGTTGCACAAAAGGTGGAACATGCATCTGTAGTTTCATTCCCATGGCTGGAGGCCCTAGCACTCCTAGATTCTCTCTCTTTCTCATAAAAATAAAATAAATAAAAAGTCATGTACAAATGACTACACCATGAAAAGTAATTGTATGAAATATTTAATAATAAAATTACCATTTAAACTAAGTTTTTGTTACAAAAGAGTAAATTTTAGATTTACAGGTTAGACTATTTTATATTTAATATTGGTTGAATTACTTATGCTACTAAATCCAGAGACACAAAGATCAAACAAGCAGCAGTTTATCCAAGGACCAGGGTTACTTCAATGCATATTACTCCATATTAGATTTAAATTTGTAAAAGTTCCCAATATAAGTAGAATTAAATCCACTGTCTCTTTGTTTTCCCTCTCATTTTTTGGAACTTGTGTTTACAGACTAAAACAAAGCATAAAAAATTAATAACTTATAAAAATATTAAATTTCCTACAGAATACAAGCACACTAGCATTCTATTCCATCAGAATTAATAATTGCTGCTTTATTCTGTTGTTTATCACTTAGTAGATAAGTTCTAGAAATATTAGTCATATGTATTTCTTCTTTCATTTTTAATTAATACAGTTTTAGTCAACGTTGGTTTCCTTTACATTCTTTCTTGGATTATATTTAACATTTTACTTCTAACTGTTTAATCTGAACAAACATTTCTTATGAGAATGTGTTTTGTGTATGTAGCCATGTGCAGGTAAGTGTGTGTGGAAGTTGACAATGGAAGGACAAGAGCACCTGACAACTGTAATTAGGAATAACAATAAAATCAATGGACAATGTGAAGGTCAGTTCTAAATAAATTCCATATCATCTTATATAAATTCACAAAATTTGCAATGAATTATTTTTAACAAATATGACAGCAATATAAATGAGAAAAGGACAGTTTATGCAGTGAGTAGTGTTAGAAAAATTGTCCACCTGCAGATAATTTAAATTTTCATCTTATACCACATGCATTAAAGCCTTAAAACAAAGATCTGAAATTGTGAACTTGGAATAACAAAACAGATGAAAAGCTTTGGAAACAGCTTAAGCAATATTTTTTATATTGATTCAAATATCACAAACAAAGCAAAGCCACACAAATGGAAGAACATCAAACTTGAAAAGATTATATATATAGCCAACTAAACAAACAACAGAGTGAAAAGACAATACTCAGTATGAAAGGAAGGAATTCTAAACATATATCTGACAAACATCTCATATCTAAAATATGTAAGGAATTCACATATTTCAACTGTAAGAAAATAACTGTGTCAAAGATATAAATATGCATTATTCAAAATAAGACAAGGAAATGGAAAACACAGAATATTTCAAAATCCTCCATCTCAATAATCCCCAATGAAAAACAATGAAAAAAAAAAAAAAACATGAGATAGTCTTTCCTACCTAGTAGAATGGCTCTTATCAAAAAGATTAAAAAAAAAATGACAAATGCTAACAAGGTTGTGAGCTTAGCATAACCATTGCTTAAGCATAAAATATAAACTGGTGTTGTCATTATGCAAAATAGTACATAATTTTCTCAAAAGTGTACCACATGATTCAGTAATCCCACTTCTGATTGCCTTGTTTGTCAAGGGAAATGGAAGCAATATATTGAAGAAGTATATGCAAATTCATGCCTAGTTTACATTATTCACCATAGTAAAGGTATCAAATCCTTTGAAATCCATCAAATAATGAATGGAGTGAAAAAACATTCTTTATACATACAATGAAATACTTCCTCCACAATAAAGAAGGATCTTCTCATATTTCAGACAATACCTGGAGGACAGTAAATTAAATGAAGTAACATGCATGGAAAAAAATTATAAACAATTCTATTTTGTATGTGGAATATTTCTTTTAAATTTAATATAAGTAGAGAGTAAAAGTATGTACTTGAATACTGCTAAGAGCATATTTTAATATTTTACATATAAATTAATGTGTTTAATATAATTACATAGGTTGAATATTTTGACTATTTTCCATATAGTTATATAAAAATGTTATGCTGTGCACTATATATATATATATATATGTGTGTGTGTGTGTGTGTGTGTGTGTGCATGTGTGCACATATATATGTATATATACATATATATGTATATATATGCGTATATATATGTATATATATGTGTGTATATATATATATATATTCACATAGTCAATTATTTTTGAGGCAAACCCAACAGACAGGCCTTTTTTATAAAGCTGGACATAATGCAACTGAACTCCGGGCATATGTACTACCTTGTACACATGTGAGACCTTGAATGTTAGTGTCACTTTGTGCATCTGGCTTATGTAGGACCTGGAGAATCAAACACAACTCCTTAGGCTTCACAGATAAGTGACTTAACTGCTAAGCCATCTCTCCAGCCTGACATATCAATTATTTTCATAAACCAACACTACTTTCCCCTTATGTATACATTCAAAAAAATTTAAGTTTCTTTAAATTGAAATCTACATAAATATATCTGCATACAACATGTTTTGATACTCATTGCAAGAACAGATGTAAGAGTCTTGCTAACTGTATATATTATTGTGTGGATATGAGAAATATCTTAGAAACTTCAAAATTGGGGGAAGGAAAAAATTCTAATGGAAGAATAAGTGGAAGTTATAAAGCCAACCTGTGGTCACAGGAGAAGTTGAAATCTACATTAAAACAGAAATTTAAGGAAAATGTCATCCATATAACTGAGCAGAAGAAGCATCCAAAGACTCCTGGTATGTGCAATTAAATGAATGAGATCTCCTAGAGCCTACCTGCTCTGATTGGCCCAACAGAGCCTTTGTTGACTATGCAACAAGAATCAATTTAGAGCTGGGTGTGATGGTGCATGCCTTTAATCCCAGAATTTGGGAGATAGATGTAGGTGGATTGCCATGAGTATGAGACCACCCTGAGACTACATAGTGAATTCCAGGTTAACCTGGGCTGGACTGAGACCCAACCTCAAACAAACAAACAAAAAACATGATAGATAGATAGATAGATAGATAGATAGATAGATAGATAGATAGATAGATAGGATAGATAGATAGATCACTTATCATGGTAATTGACAAATTTTCTCTTTTGTAACAAAATTTTATTAGACATTCCTAACAAAGTTCTATATGATTATAGTCCATTTATTACACAATGTATGTGCATTCTTGTAGTGTGTACCTAAATTTATCCATTTCTATTAACTCATTCATAATGCTTTCAATGCCCAACTACTTGTGGAAATATTATGTAGCCACAATGGATATCAGTATATCAGTTAATCAACAAATAAAAAGTATAACTACCATTTGACACACACAAGGTTATACTAATTTGAGACTATCCCAACAGTCTCAAAGTCAACATATCACTTGCACATCTATGTTTATTGCTGCACTATAGATGATAGAAGGAAGATTGATAGCGAAATGGAAGCAAACGAAAATCATTATGTTAAGCAAAGTAAGCCAGACTCCGAAAAACAACTCTTGAATTTTTCTTATATAAAAAACTGTTGCTCTCCATTGTCAATTTGATTGGATCAGGAATCAATTAAGATCCATACTGCTTAAGCTGGTCTGTGAAAGCATGAGCAGAAAGTATTAACTGAGGGGAAGACCTTCCCCTTGAGTGGGCAGCACTTCTATTAGTAACCCAGACATAAAGAGGCTCCAGTAAAAAGAGTTTTTTCCCCTTCATGCCTTTGGCCCATACTGGTAAGTACTTCTAGCCTGTTGCTGCCATGCTTCACTAGCAACAGAGCCCAGTCTCTGCTTTCTAATGTGGGCTGATGACCAACAGCTCCCCAGGAATTTTCTAAATTTTCAGCACCAGGTTGGAACAGCTGAGGCATCTCAACCTCATGGACTGAGCAGCTACCATGTTCTCCATATTTCTATCATGTAGACATTGTTAGACAACCCAGCCCATATTTTGTAAGCCAATTTTATGTATCCACTTTTTGATGTACATGCATTTGATTCAGTTCTAACTCTAAAGATTCCTGGATGCAAGCTAACATGCTAACCTAAAATAAGTGTAAAATTAGAAAATAAATTGTTCTGTGCTCTCTAGAAAGATTAAATTATTTTCAGCTAATGCAGTTGTTGACTATTGTGAAGCAATCCTTTGAACATGGTGGAATTACTGTCTTAAAAACAGAGCAGCTGTGTTTACCCACAATATTCTCACAAGATCAGGCCTGCTACTGAAGCAGGGAGAAGGACATCACATTCTCACCTGAGGATACAGCCACCACTCTCCCCTGCTGTATTTACAAGGAATCCTGCCCTAGCTAATCATGGGTTTGGGTGAGGGAGATCCATAGTATACAGCAAGTGTAAAGTGGATTGAGGTGAGGACTCTATAGGTATAGATTTTTTTTTTTTGTATTAAGCAATAAGAACATGTTGGTGTGTGACTTTTGGGTGATGTAACTTCCAAAGCGTCACTTGCTCCTATAAGTATAGCATCATCCTGCTTCAGTAAGCAACTCAATAAGCTTAGTGGTTCATTAATCTGGACTTGAATAGTATTATTTCTTTGGTCTGATAGTGTCGTATCTGTGAGCCAAGGCTTTTCGATGCACCTCCTTAGGAAAGGTCACAGAATACAGGAAGAGAAGTCCCAATAAGTAGAAAAAGTAGATGACCTGTACTCAGAAGAACACATCAAGACCTCCTATGACAACACTCTAATAATATACAGATGACCAATTAGGAATGATATTCTTTTATCATTAGCTGTTGCTCTTGGACCCGCTCTGCAACTCTGCTGACAGTCAACAAGTAGGGAAAGTGAACTAGAATTTTTGTGACAAAGGTAGACAGAACAACAGATAGATAGATTGTAGGTAGATGAAAGATAGATAGATGAAAGACAGATAGATAATAGATAGATTATAGAAGGAAGCTAGATAGATTATAGAAGGAAGATAGATAGATAGATAGATAGATAGATAGATAGATAGATAATAGCAACCATCCACATTCTTACTTATGTGCCACACAAGACAAACTTCTGAAAGCAAAGATGCATTAAATTGGCTATGAAATAGCCTTGTGACCTCAATTATATAAGTCATTTTAATATCTTAAAGTTAAATTAGTTTAATAACTGAAAGGAAAAAAAACTGTAATATATATCAGAGACATTGCTAAGTGATAGAATTAAATAGTGCCAGTGAGTGTGACTTGCAGGAAAGCAAGCAATTTACTCTGTGTCCCATAGGTTACAGACTACTCAAGAGCACCATGTCACAGGTGTGCTCCTTATTTATTTATTCATATCAAAATATTAAATGTGTTACATTTGATTTTCCATTTTTTCAGGCAGATTACAGAATCCAGTGATAAATCAGATTTGAACCCTATTCAGATAGGCTAATGTAATTTAACGATGGAGACAGATAATGAATGTAAGGAACAGTATATGAAATGACAAAAGGTGAAGCTACAGTTTCTCAGTCATACTTATGAGAATTCCTATGTTGTTTTTCGTCTCCTGGGTATAAAGGCAAGAGCTGTATTAAAATCAAACTCAATATGAAAAATACTAAAGTATTGAAGAACGCTTACACACTAATGAAGGAATAGATAAAAGAGACAACTATCACCTCATAAATTATTTATAATTGCCTGAAGAGACCCAAATGGTTAGCAAAAATAAGAGAAGATTTGTACACACATTCACTGCTTAGATAAAAAGTACGAAGCAAGGACTGGGACAATATGTCAGTAAGGTGTTGCATTGCAAGCAGGTGTACACATGTAAATGCAGCATGTGGTAGCTCGCTGCTGTAAACTCAGTGCTGAGGAGGTGGTAGCAGGAGGATCTCTGGAGCTCCCTGGCCAGCCAGTCTGGTGTTATCAGTGAGCTAAGGCCAGTGAGAGAACCTGCCCTGAAACAAGGCTGACAGCATTCCTGAGGCTGTTTTCCTGTCTCCACATGTGCACATGCTGCATATATTTACACATATTTGCAATCACACTTACCCAAACATGCAAATATACATACACCCCTCACACACATCCACACAAAAACACTCATTAAAATGATGAGATGACCACTTATAATCAGTAGATAGGTGATGTGTGAACAAACAAATGCTGTAGATTATGAAGAAGCCAGAGCCTTCATGCAACACTGTCTTCACATTATGGCATTTTTAAGAGCTACCTTGGATACCTTCTTTAAATTATTAAGTGTTTTCCTCATTCCTTTAATTGTAATAAAACTCACCTTAATATCATTTCATAAGTGACCTCAGGTGACTCATATTTATACTGAACATTTAAAAATTAAGCATAGAGTAGATTGACATATGCTGAAAAGGGGAATGTCATATACAGTGTTTAGAAGTAGAAAAACAGAATTTCTAAGACCAGGATAATGCACAACAACAAACACCAATATTTTTTTTATTACATGTGCACACATGGACACACCACAAACACACACACTGCAAAGGAACTCCAGTTGTTTGTGCCAACTTTTGCATCCATGAGTGGCTTGGGAGTTGAACCTCAGCCAGCAAGCTTTGCAAGCAAGTGCCTTTAATTACTAAGCCACTGCCCAGGCCCAGTATTCACTAATTTTAATGAATATTCTCAGTCATTGTTTTCTTTGTATAATTCTAAGTAACTTGTATATTTCCTAATGTGTATGAGTGAAACATGGTACTTGTTTTTAGTCATACAAAGACTGAAGATAGTTTCATATTACGATTTTCAAAGCACTAATCATTTTAAACCTCTTATTTTGTTCTAACAATGTATCTGAAGGGACATCTTGTTCTTTCTATATGTAGTATTTATTTCCTCCAAATTCAGAATATTTTTAAGAGATTAAAAGTATCCCTCTCTCTATTCTCTCTAACTCTTATATTAGTGATCTTTTTCTCCTTTCTCTCCGTGGGCACTGACCTGTAACTCCCAGTACCAGCATGTGGCTATCATCCACAATGAGCTTTTGATCAGAGAGACATACAAGGTTTCCTGAAGGAAAGACATCTTTCTTTGTTTTTAATTTTTTTTTTTGGTTTATTATTTATTTGAGAGTGACAGAGAAAAGGAGGGAGAGAGAGGGAGAGAGAGAGAATGGGCGCGCCAGAGCTTCCAGTCTCTGTAAACAAATTCCAGATGTGTGCGCCCCCTTGTGCATCTGGCTAACGTGGGTCCTGGGGAACTGAGCCTCAAAGCGGGGTCCTTAGGCTTCACAGGCAAGCGATTAACCACCAAGCCATCTCTCCAGCCCAGGAAAGACAGATTTCTGTCAGAGTACTTGATGACCCACCAAAGGTTACTGGTAAGACCCTGCTGCTGAAGACACCATATGTGGTTGACACTTAACATGGAATGACATGGCTGGAAGCTGGAAGAGAGTCAGTCCCCAGTCAGTCAGCACATCTAGTGCCAGACGGTGCTACATGGGCGACTGGGGGAAAATGACCAATATCTGTCCAAGCGACTCATGGTCTAACCTACTTTGCAGCAAATAACCTGTTATGATGCTCACACAAGTGCAATAGTGGTGCAGAGCCATGATGGGAAACCAACTGCTCTTGATTTGGCTAACTGATCTCCTCAGTGGAAAGGGACCCATAGCTGGAGCCTGGAAACAAGTCAGAACCATATCCAAACATGAGCCCGCTCTCCATTATCAAGCTACCACCAGTTGTGTACTACAAGAGGGCCTACACCTATTAAATTCTCTATAAAAAAAAGGTTATCTCGTTTGTCTGGTGCTAACTTCACTCTCCATTGGAGAACCTGCTTCTCTTTTTCAGATAGACTTAGATCCTAAGGAGAGAGCCACCCCATCATACCTCAAAAGGGCCCCAGCTGAAACTAAGAATAATTGGCGAATCAAGCAAGGGTGCTGTTTTCTTGGTGAACCAGGTACCAGCACAAGGGTGAAGGAGATCAACACAGAGAACAATCAACTCCTACCAAATCAGATATCGAGAGACCCAGAGGCCCCCAAGACCTCATTACTGAAGCAGACCAAAAATGAACCCAACATGGTTCAGGGAAATTTTGTGGAAGAGGGGGCAGAAAGAATGTCACAGCCACACCTTGGGTCTTGATACACAGAGACATTTCTCCTACCCATAACTGTGGGCTAACTCCACAATGCATATACCCATATACCTCAACAAGGAGGGGCCAGGGGTAGGGGATAGAACATGGACGAGCCTAGCAATGGTACCAACTTGACTGTATTCACTTAGTACAAAACTAATTAATAAATTAAAGAAAAGTATCCCTTTGTACTGAGATAAAAATAATGTTATTAGGGCTGGATAGATGGCTTAGCAGTTAAGCACTTGCCTGTGAAGCCTAAGGACCTCTGTTCAAGGCTCGATTCCCCAGGACCTATGTTAGCCCGAGATGCACACAAGGGGGCGCACACTGGGTCTGGAGTTTGTTTGCAGTGGCAGGAGGCCCTGGCATGCCCATTCTCTCTCTCCCTCTCCCTCTCCCTCTTTCTCTCTCTCTCTCTCTAGCTCTCGCTCTCGCTCTGCTCTCTGTCACTCTCAAATAAATAAATAAATAAATAATGTTATTATAGCTTTATCAGATTTTCTTCATATGTCCATTCTGATCATTCCACAGTCTTCATAGCATTAATTCAGTGAAACTCCTAGCTTATTCAAGAAACAGATCTTTATCCCTTTTTCTGTATGTACCTTATCTTTGTGTTGATACTTTACAAATTAAAAACAGTTTTATTTCAAGTTTTTTAAGATCTTACCATCATTTTATTGAATGGACACTTTAGAATTCCTCCTTATCTTGTAATGAATTTAGTTGCTGTGGTACAAAAGAAAAGAAAAGAAAATTGAACAAGTAAAAGAATCCTTTTTTGGTAAAATGTTCCAGTAACAAAGTTGTTTAGATCTATTATATAACTGTAATGTTGGACCAGCTGGGAGTCTAAAATGCTTACAGAAGATAAAAATCAAGAAAGTCACAGAAATGGACCATAACAACTAAACTGTTTTGAAGCAATCCTAGTATTTACTGAGATTGTTTATAAGACCGATTTGTGTCTTCAACCTTGTGCTTTTACAAAAAGTAAAAACAATAAATAACTCAAAGTAGTTTTATAACTCAATTGACTTACTTTCTGACTTCCTGCTCTTGCTTTTGCTAAAGCTCTACAACACTCCATTTATTATTCTCTTGCAGTCCAAGCACTACGCATGATTAGCTTGAGATTGCTTTGCTGTTGTTATAGAAGAAAATCATTAAGTACTTTGTAAGTAGCTCACTTCCAGGGCTCTGGAAGCTGTGCTGGCTTTGAAGCAGAAGTCACAGGTGTTGGAGTTTGATTTGGGGATTTGCTGCTTACTAACCTTATAACTTTGCACAGTGTTTCTCAGGGCTTCACTTTTTCTATCTGCCAAGAAACATTAACATGCAAGTCAAAATAATGTATCTAAGTGAAGTAGTGAAGTTTATTTTTAAAGCACTTTCAAAGATTGTATTTTTTCAAACATAAAAGAATTCATGGATTATAATAATAAGAGGCTGTCTTTCCCAGACCCTGAAATTTTCCTTTGGTGGTCTTCAGTGTCCCTCATTACCTTGAAGGTGTGGTATATATAGTGGAGTTTTATCAAGCCCTAAAGAAGAATAGATTGAAATTATTTGGAGGAAATGGGGGATGTAAGAAATGATAATATTAAGTGAAACAGGTCAGACTCAAACAGGTCAGACTCAGATAAATATTGTATGTTTTAATCATTTGTGGAATCCAGAATACATGTGAGATTTTATATATATATATATTCTTATTATATATATATATAGAATATATATATATGTAATATATATCATATATATAGAATATGTATAATATATAGAATATATATATAATATGATATATAGAATATATATATTCTATATATATATATATATATATATATATATATATATATATATATAAATTCTTGTGTTTGAAAATGTCATAGTGAAGCCCTTCACTTAGTACAGGGAATACACTATAATAAAACACAAACAAAAGTCAAGGACAAAAGGATATTTTCTTTGGTGAGTGTTAGTTCTTTTGCCGTGCCTCAAGTGTACTCTGCTGTCTGTCTAATTTGATTTACTTTGGCATATTCACAATAGTAGTATATGGATGATTGATGGGCAAGATGTCAGACCTATCATTCTTTCCTTAAGTTCTCTTATTCTTTCTTTCATATTGTTCATTTCTTCTACTCTAAGAAATATGTTTCAAATAGTTTCTACAAATGTAATTTTAAAAAGTTCTTTTCTAGATAATTACAAGTTAATACCTTTAAACATTTCAATGTGGTTGTTAATATATCTAATTCCAGCATTCTATTGAAAACTTTTCAAAATTTTGATAATTTCTTTCCTTTAATCATGTATGTCATGTTCAATTCTATCATCACAACACTTTGTAGGCCTAGATTATATGGTATAATTTCTCATGGTCCAATGTGTTCTCATGTGCTTTTCTTGTAAAGTAATGATCTCATGAAGTTGATAGGAATACTTCAAGGTCTAGGTATGGAACACATGCATCCAGGAACTGTTGGCTATGGCTCCTTTTTACTGGGTTACTTAGTAAACAAACTTATGCCTTATGTTCTCTGAGGTAAGTGAATCAATTCTAAAGTCACAGTGAGGCACTTCTGTGGCCGTGCATCTCAGGAGATGTATTTGTCTATTCCTGCTCTATCCTCAGCAAAAGCTTGGACAGGAAATTGGACTGATCTTGTTTTTGTTAAGGTTTGGTTCTTGCTTGTCCATTGATAATGAATTTCTTCTGCAGTGTCACCGTTCTGCTTGTGTCTCTATTTTCAGTCACCCCTTACATGCATCATGAGCCAGTAACTTTTTATTTACATTCTTGTATCCTATGAGCACTACATCCTTGTCTGGTAAATGCCAAATACTACTTACTAGAATTGACTGATGATTTGAAATAATAAAGATTCAGTAGTTTCTTCTTTCTCTTATTTCATACCATGAGCATTTTGTATTTGATTTTTTAATTGCTTCCCACCTCTGCATTATTTGTGGATTTTTGTTAAATTGAGCCAGTAGTATATTTTAGATAGTGAGGAAACTTATCAAGAATCATTACTTTTAGATAGGAGGTGGTTGTTTCAACATCACTTAAGAAGAAACTCCAATTTAAAAAGAATATCATGCAGGGCATGGTAGCACACACCTTTAATCCCAACACTCGGGAGGAAGAGGTACGAGGATTGCCATGAGTTCAAGGCCACCCTGAGACTTCGTAGTGAATTCCAGGTCAGCCTGAGCTAGAGTGAGACCCTGCCTTAAAAAACTAAAGCAAACATCAAAAAATCCAATGAAAACATATGCTGGTGAGGATGTGGAGAAATAGGAACCCTCGTCCAGTGTTGTTGGGAATTTAAGATGGTACAACCACTTTGGAAAGCAATATGGAGACTTTTAAAAAAAACTGACTATAGAGTTACCAATGGACCCAGTTATTCCCTTACTGGGCATATACCCTAAAAGCTCCATGGCTCAGCTCAGAGAGATTTGCTCAACCATGTTTATAGCTGCTCAATTCGTAATAGCCAAGAGTTGGAATCAACCCAGATGTCCATCACTAGATGAAGGGATAACTAAGATGTGGTACATCTACATGATGGAATTCTACACAGCAGTAAGGAAAAATGACACAATGCAATTTGAAGAAAAATGGCCAAGCCTTGAACAACTTATTCTCTGTGAACTCACCCAATCACAGAAAGATAATCGCCACATAGTTTCACTCATCTACAGCTCCTAGCCTGAATCTACCCAAGTTGCCAACATACCTACCAAGCATCTTGAGGACTGGACAATATGGAGGCTGGGGAGGGAGAAGATCATAATAAAGGGAGGGGGTACACAAAACTGGACTTAAAAGGCAATGGTACCATAAAACTCTACATCCTAAAAGACAGTCCAAATGGCTGAACCTTCACTAGGCCCTTAGAGGGAATATCAGATTCCCAAGGCCCTTGAGGGGGTTCGACAAAAACTGTTCATTATCTGCTCCTATTTCTGCTTCTCTCTCCCTCTCTCCCCCTCCCTCCCTCCATCTTCTCTCTCATCTCTCTATCTCTTATCACTTATCAGGTTCTTACTTCTCTTCTTGGCCGCTGACCTGTAACTCTCAGTACCAGCAGGTGGTAATTATCCACAATGAGCTTTTGATCACAGAGACCTACAAAAGAAAACAGATTTATGTCAGAGCCCTTGAGGACCCACCATAGGTTAGAGGAAGACCCTTCTTCTGAAGACACCATACACTGTTGGTATGTAGCATGGAGCAACATGGCTGGAAGCTGGAAGAGAGTCAGTCCCCAGACAGCGTGTCTAGTGCCAGAAGGTGCTACATGAGGGACTGGGAGATAAAGACCAATATCTGCCCAGGGAACCCATGGTCTAATTTACCTAGCAGCAAACAACCTGACATGATGCTCCTACAAGTGCAATAGTGGCACATAGCCATGGTGGGAAACCAACTGCTCTCAGTTTGGCTAACTGATCTGCTCAGTGGAACAAAACCCATAGCTGGAGCTTGGAAACATGTCAGAACCATATCCAAAAATGAACCCACTCTCCACTAAACCATCTCTAAGAAACAATGTTTAACACATCTACTTGGTGCTAACTTTACTCTCCGTTGGAGAATCTGCTTCTCTTTTTCAGATAGATGCCAATCCTAAGGAGAGAACCACCCCATCATGACTCAAAAGGGTACCAGCTGAAACTAAGAATAATTGGGAAAACATGCAAAAATGCTGTTTTCTTGGTGAACTGGGAACCAGCACAACAGTGAAGGAGACAGTCACAGAGAATTATCAAGCCCTACCATACCAGATATCCAGAGGCACAGAGGCACCCAAGATCTCAACATGGAAGCAGACCTAATATGAACCCAACATGGCTCAGGGAAATTTGCTGAAGAGGGTGTAGAAAGAATGTCAGAGCCACACACATTGGGTCATGACACACGGAGACATTTCCTTCCAACCCAAAACTAAAGGCAAACCCCACAATGCACAACCCATATACCCCAACAAGGAGGGTCCCTGTGGAGGGGGGAGGACAGGGTTGAGGCTAATAATGGTACTAACTTGAATGCATTCACTGACTGCAAAAATAAAAAATAAAAATAAAAGTTTTTTTTAAAAAAAGAATATCATGGTAGAAACATAGATGCACTCTGATGTTATCAGACATTCTTTAGAACACTCACACACATACACACTTTACCCTATTTTACCCTATGTTGTTTATGGATGATTTTACATACCAGTAGAACTACTAAATACTATATGTTAAAACATTTATTTTTGAAGTAGCCTTTCTTTTATTTTGGCTTGATTTACCCAAGTATGTGTCTTTTTCATTGATATTCCCATAAATGTTTGTCATAACATTGGATTAATATTAATATTTTGCCAAAATATAATGCATTGTCTTCACTGTCTCCAGAAATACTTTAGAAAGTTCCTCTTTACTTTTCTTCTGTTTGTGTGTTGTTGTTGTTGTTGTGTGTGTGTGTGTGTGTGTGTGTGTGTGTGTGTTTATTTAAATAGATATAAGACTGTGAGCCATTCAAATCAATTGTGAGAAATTTCAGTTCCTCCCCTAGGAATTTCAATTACACATACACATGAACTAATTTAAATTTGCAAACAGTAAACAGTAATGCATGCATCACTTGTGCATGTTTGTGTACAGTCATATCAAAAAAATTATTCCAAATCATGTTCCCTTTGTTGGCATGCACAGTAAATGCAAACACTTAGTGTAAACTTTTAGAAATACAAACATTCCATAGTTTTTCATTTTCTTAATTTAGATATAATTTAAAATCTATACCTATTTTGCTTCAACAGAAAACACTCCTATACATATATCAAATCAACTTAGTTTTTAATGTTTTCACACATCAAAGTAAAATATGCCAAAGGAAACTTAAAAAGTATTTAATTATAATCTTACTCAAAATAGAAGTATTTTTAATAGTAACTTAATAATTATGAGATTCCATGTGGCATTTTATAAAATACAGAATTCACAAGACAAGGCATAATTGTTTTATTTTAGAAAATGATAAATAACTTGACAATATTTGCATAGAGAAACTTGTGCAACAGAAAATTTTATTAATGCCACTAAAATAAATATGTTTCATAAAAGTTGGCTTTTTAAAACTGTAAATAAAGTCAGATTGAATTTGACTAATCTTTAGTGAAATATATGCAAGGCAATAACTGGGTGACATTTATGTCATGTTGCCTTCTCAAATATCTAAGATACTTCTTTGGCATGTGGAGAAAAACTAGATGATTAATAAAAATTTTGTTTTTATTATACAGTATATATTCTTTATTTTTTTATTGGCAGCTTCCATAATTATATAGTAATTCCATGCCCACTCACTTTGTCATTTCACCTCCACTCTCCATCATATCTCCTCCCCCTCTTAATCAGTCTCTCTTTTATTTTGATGTCTTTATCTTTTCCTTCTATTATGATGGTCCTGTATAGGTAGTGTCAGTAACTGTAAGGTCATGAATATCCAGGCCATTTTGTGTTTGAAAGAGTGTATTGCAAGCAGTCCTACCCTTCCTTTGGCTCTTACATTCTTTCTGCTACCTCTTCTGCAATGGACACTGAGCCTTGGAAGGTGTGATAGCCATGCTTAGGATATGTGCCTAGAAGTGGTATAGCTGGGTCAGATAACTCCATAAAAATCTTCACAATGGCTGGACCAGATTTCATTCCCACCAACAGTTTAGAAGGGTTCCTCTTATTCTGCATCCTCAACAGCATTTATTTTCATTTGTTTTCATGATGATAGCCATTCAGACAGAAGTGAGATGGAATCTCAAAGTAGTTTTAAACTGAATTTCCCTTATAGCTAAGGATGTACAACATTTTTTAAATGTTTATATGCCATCTGTATTTCTTCTTTTGAGAACTCTCTATTTTGTTCCATGGCCCATTTTTAGTTGAGGTGTTTGATTCCTTATTATTTAGTTTTTTTTTTTTTTTTTGAGTTCTTTGTATATCCCAGATATTGATCCTCTGTCAGATGTATAGCTGGTAGATATTTTCTCTAGGTTGCCTCTTTACTTTATTGACAGTGTCCTTTGCTGAACAAAACTTTGTAATTATATGAAGTCCCTGTGATTGATCAGTGGTTTTATTTCCAGAGCAACTGGGGTTATATTCAGAAAGTCTTTGCCTATACCAATACGTTGAAGGGTTTCCCCTATTTTTTTCTCTAGAAGTTTTAGAGTTTTAGACCTGATATTAAAGTCTTTGATGCATTTGGACTTAATTTTTATATATGGAGAGATATGAAGATCTATTTTCATCCTTATACAGATACGTATCCAGTTTTCCAAGCACCACTTGTTGAAGAGGCTGTCTTTTCTCCAATGAGGTGTTTTTTTTTTTTGTTTTTTGTTTTTTGTTTTTTTTTTTTTTTGGCATTTTTGTCCAAGATCAAGTTTCTTTAGCTACCAGGATTTACATTTGGGTCCTCTATTATGTTCCGTTGATGTACATGTTTGTTGTTGTGCCAGTACCCTGCTGTTTTTGTTACTATGGCTCTGTAATATAGTTTAAAACCAGGTGTGGTGTTGCCACCAGCCTTATTTTTGTTGCTCAATATTGTTTTAGATACTGAAGGTATATTGTGCTTCCAACTGAATTTTAGGATTATTTTCTATTTCTGTGTAGAATGCTATTGGAATTTTGAGGGGGGATTGCATTAAATGTGTAGATTGCTTTTGGGAAGATTGCCATTTTCACAATATTGATTCTTCTAATCCAAGAACAAGTGAGGTCTTTCCATTTGCTAGTGACTTCTTGGGTTTCTGTCTTGAGCATTTTAAAATTTTCATTGTAGATATCCTTCACTTCCTTAGTTGGGTTTATTCCAAGGTACTTTTATTTTTTGATGCAATTGTGAATGGGAGTCATTCTCTGATTTCATCCTCTGCATGTTTTTTGTTAGCATATAGGAGACTACTTATTTCTGAATGTTTATTTTGTATCTTGCTAAATTGTTATAAGTGTTTATCAGCTCTACAAGTTGGCTGGTAGAGTTGTTAGGGTCCTTTATATATAGAGTCATATCATCTGTAAATAATGATAACTTTATCTCTTCCTTTCAAATTTGTATCCCTTCTATGTGTGTCTCTTGCCTTATTGCTATGAGTAAGACTTCTAGTACTATATTAAATAAAAGTGGGGACAGTGGACACCCCTGTGTTGTTACTCACTTTAGTGGAAAAGCTTCAAGTTTTTCCTTATTTAGTATTATGTTGGCTGTAGGTTTGTCATAAATAGCTTTTTTTGTTTTGAGATATGTCCCTTCTATTCCCAGTTTCTGTAGAACTTTTATCATGAAGGGATGTTTGAGTTTTTCAAATACTTTTTCTGCATCTAATGAGATAATCATGTGTTTTGTGTCCTTCAGTCCATTCATATAATGTCTTATATTTATTGGTTTGCATATGTTTACCCATTCCTCCATCTCCAAGATAAAGCCTACTTGGTCAAGTTGAATTATCTTTCTGATATATTTTTGTATTCTGTTTGTCAATATTTTGTTTAGAATATTTTACATATATGTTCATGGGGGAGATTGGTCTGTAATATTTTTTCATTGTATCTTTGTCTGGTTTTGGGATCAGGGTGATGCTGGCTTTGTAGAAGGAGTTTGGTAGGATTCCTTCTTTTTCTATTTTATGGAACATGTTGAGAAGCTTTGGTGTTAGTTCTTCAATAAAAGTCTGGTAAAATTCACCAGTGAATCTATCTGGGTTTGGATTTTTTTTTTTTTTAAGTTGGGAGACTTTTGAGAACTGCTTGGAACTCTGTACTTGTTATTTGTCTATGTAAGTGTTTAATCTCATTTTGACTTAACTTTGGTAGGTAATATAAATCAAAGAAATCATCTGTTTCTTACAAATTTTTAAACTTAGTTGAGTATATGTTCTTAGAGTATGTCCTTATGATTTCTCTGAATTTCTATGGTATCTCTTGTAATGGTACCTTTTCATTTCTAATTTTATCAATTTATGTCTCTTCCCTTTCTTTTGGTTAGATTTGCTATGGGTTTATCAATCTTGTTTATCCTTTCAAAGGACCTACTCTTTGTTTAATTGATTCTTTGTATTTTTTGTGTGTTTGTTTGTTTCTAGTTCATTAATTTCTGCCCTAATATTTATTAGTTCTTCCCATCTACTGAGTTTTGGTTTGCCTTGTTCTTGTTTGTCCAAGGCCTTAAGTTGGAGCATTAAGTTGTTTACTTGAAACCTTTCTAATTTCTTAATATAGGCTCTTAAGTCTATAAATTTCCCTCTTACAACTGCCTTCACTGTGTTCCAAAGGTTTTGGTATATTGTGTTCTCATTGTCATTTGATTTTATAATTTTTTATTTCTTTTTTTTTAATTTCCTCATTGACCCATTCATCATTTGTGTATGCTCTATTGCTTTCCCTGCTGTTGATCTGTAGTTTAATCCAATTATGATCAGATAGAGTACAAGGAATTATTTCAATTTTCTTGTATTTGTTAAGATTTACTTTGTATCCTAATAAATGAATTATTTTAGAGAATTTCCATGTGCTTCTGTAAAGAATGTGCATTCTTCAGCATTTGGGTGAAATGCTCTGTAGATATCTGTTAGGTCCATTTGTTCTATGACCTAATTTAATCCAGATGCATATCTATTTCTTGCCAGAATGACCTATGAATTGATGAGAGTGGAATGTTGAAGTCATCCACTACAGCTGTGTTTGGTGTTATCTGTGATCTTAGTTCTACTACTGTTTGATTGATGCGGTTGGGAGCCCCATGTTTGTTGCATATATGTTTAAGATTGTAATTCCCTCCTGTGAGTGTTCCTTTAATCAATTATAAACTGACCTTCCTTATCTTTCCTAACTAATGTTGGTCTGATGTCTATCCTGTGGTATATTATGATAGTGACACCTGCTTGTTTTCTAGGTCCATTTTCTTGAAACACTGTTTTCCAATCTTTCACCCTAAGATCGTGCCCATCTTTTGTGAAAAAAATGTGAGTTTCTTAGAGACAACAAATCAATTGATCCATCTTTTTAACCCAGTCTGCAAACCTGTGTCTTTTGGTTTGGCCATTGAGGCGACTGATATTAAGAGTTATTTTTGAAAGGTATGTATTTATTCTAGCATTTTGTTATTTTGTAGTTCTTCTCATTTTATCTTTGCTCCTTGTATTAACTAGTATTGGGGTATGATTTATTTTTTCCAGTTTCAGTATGTGTGGGCATTTCTTTCTCTTCAGCATAGAGGATCTTTTCAAGTATTTTCTATAGAGCTGGCTTAG
This sequence comes from Dipus sagitta, assembly GCA_036346955.1. Taxonomy (NCBI): domain Eukaryota; kingdom Metazoa; phylum Chordata; class Mammalia; order Rodentia; family Dipodidae; genus Dipus; species Dipus sagitta. The sequence goes on along the minus strand of CM070771.1, from coordinate 84,705,995 downwards.
ACTTCATATATTCCTTTAGCCTACTTTTGTTGTGGAATGCCCTTATTTCTCCATCTATTTGAATGGATAGCTTTGCAGGGTAAAATAATATTGGTTGACAGTTGTTATCTTTCAGAACTTGGAGTACATCATTCCAAACCCTTCTTGCTTTTAAAGTCTGCGGTGAGTAATATGCTGTCATTCTGATGGGCTTGCCTTTGAATTTATATATATTGTTTATATGTTTTGTAGTTTAATTATAATATCATGGTGAGAGGCTCTTTCATAATTTTATTTGTTTGGCATTCAATAGGCTTCCTGCATCTGTACTGGCATCACTTTCCCTACTTGGGGGAAGTTTTCTTCTATGATTTTGTTGAAAATACCTGTTATGCCTTTGAGTGAAATTCTTCTCCATCTACTATGCCCTGAGTTCCTATATTTGATCTCTTCATAGTGTCCTAACTGTCTTGAAATTCCCATTTATTCCTTCATATTACTTTTTCTTTCTCTTTGTTGAACTATTTGATCTGCCAACTGGTCTTGTAGTTTAGATATTCTGTCCTCTCCTTAATCCATCCTTCTGGCAATACTTTCTGCAGAGTTTTCTGTTAGACTTACTCTGTTTTTCATTTCTAGTATTTCCAATTGGTATTGTTCATTATTCCTATTTCTTTACTCATGTACTATAATGACCTCCTTGTTTTATTAAGTTGCTTTCCTATGTTCTCCTTCAGAAGTTTGTTTCCTTCTTTGATTTCTTTGAATATAGATAAAATCTTTTATATTTTAATTTTTTGTCAGGCATTTCATCTAAACAGTCTCACTGGGGGTCATTTCTGATGGATTCATAATTGTTGGTGGGATTATATTGCCTTGATTCTTTGTGTTGTGTTTTGTGTTATAATGTAGAGATTTTTGCATCTCGAGTTAATTTGATGCTTGGGTATTCTAATTACCTGCAGTGTTCTTAGCCACGTAAATCCAACTTTATATATTTTCATTGTAGGAGTTTGAAGTGCCAGGTGTAGCTCTTATACTCCATAAAAAGCAGCAGAAGTGACCCTAGGTATTGCTGTTCAAGTATTGTAGTAAAATGGGTGAAGAAAATTACTGGCAAATTCAAAATTCAACTGAGCAATATAGACATTCAATCAAAATAGGCATGAGGATTAAACTAAACAGATAATCCATTAAATCTAAAGTCCCTAAGGGTGTGTGTTGCTCCACACCCTTAATCCTATCAACAGGAAGTTGAGATTTCTAGTCTTAAATGGGTTCCAAGTTAGCCTGGGACCAGTAAATCCCTCCCCCCAGTATGGACTTAAGAAAAAGACAAAGGGCCTATAAATCAGGAAACATCAAAGGCAACAATAGTCAACACAAAAATACAGCTTAGTTGAGCAGGGTAAAACCAACCAAGAATATATCATTCAAATGTAATACATAAGCTTTCCTAACATAGAAAGAGAGATTAGCACTTCCATTGCAGGCCTATGTATCTGGCTTTGCATAAATAGGCCCTGTTACCTTTTGGGATGGCTTCCAATCTCACCAATGCTGAGTGCCCACCTTGATCTCCCTTGAAGCCAGGCAACCAGGGGTGAATGAGTTCAGACATTCATAGACCTGATAGTTGGGGTATGGCAGGCTATGCAGGGTTCCTGAAGTTGTTCCAGTGCTACTCAGCTCTTCCTGTTTGTATCTCCTTCAGTAGCTGCCCAGCTGGCCCTTGCTTCCTTCTCTTTCAGGTTTCTTGACTTTCTGAGGAGGCTGATGTGAGTAGAAAATCCCTTTACCTTGTTTCTGCTCCTTCAACTCAGCGCCACTGGGCAGGCAAGCTAATGAATCTGGGCTGCTGGTGCCTCAGTGTAATTCTGGCTGGTTTCCTCCTTTCTGAAGGAACATATTAATGTTTATTTCTACCTTTAATTAATTAATTTGTTTCCAAGCAGAGTGAGAATGAACTCTTCAGGATCACTGTCAATGAAATTAACTCCAGATGCATGTGCCACTTTGTGAATCTGGATTTAGGTGGGCAAAGGGGAAATTGAATCCAGGTTCATCAGGATTTGAGAGTAACCACTTTTAAGTGCTGAACCATCACTTCAAACCCTGTACCTTGAATTTTGAATCTATGAAATTATTCATTTGGAGATAGGCTATAATTTATTTTCTCTACAGAATTATATTTTAAATGTTTAAGGTATAATAAGATAAAGAATTTGAATAATAAGAAATTTAGAAACAAACATTCATTTTTTTGCCAGGTAAGTTTTATGATTTTATAATCATATTTTATTTGACCAAGGTTATCTGGATATTCTTGATTGTTGTGGATACCTATTGAATGGGATTTAAACACTTTGCCACCAGTCTTTCTCTGATTCAATTATCTCAAAAAAAAAAAAAAAAACTATCTAATGGACAGTACTTTTTCATTTCTATCACTTATTTTACCATTTACCAATGGGGAAAAACACATGGAAGAAAATTTCCTTTTTAGGGCTGGAATACAACTTACACAGCAACAGTATACTGGAAATAGACCTATATTGGGTCATCATTTCAATCTGTTAAAATCTTTTCATAAGAGTTAACTTCAGTTTATTTTTATGAAAATATGCAAGATTTTATCATTAAAAAATTTATGATGACTTATGTTCATGTAAAGGAAAATATCTTACACATTCTATAGTACATAAAATGAAGAGTCATAGGATACTATATAATTTTATAAGTAACTTAAAAATGCAGTATCCTGGGATGTAGAAATGGCTTAGCAGTTCAGGCACTTGCCTGCAAAGCCTAAGGACCCAGGTTCGATTCCCCAGTACCCATGTAAGCCAGATGCACAAGGTGGCGCATGTGTATGGAATTCATTTGCAGTGGCTAGAGGCCCTGGTGTGTCCATTCTCTATCTGCCTCTCTCTCTCTCTCTCTCTCTCTCTCTCAAAAAATAATAAATAAATAAATAAATAAATATTTTTTAATGAAGTATCCTGAAGAATCTACTATATTATCCAGTATTGGTAAGAAGTTACTGGTGATTGGAAATGCCAAGATCTTCTTGCAACATGGCCATGTTAAAACAATCTGATTCATACAAAACATATGGTGATCCCTTAGAGGTACATTATTTCCTTCCATGAAATTTAAGTCATTAAAAAATGACAACTATCTTGGAAAGAAAACAAGGATTCTTTTAAAAGATAATATGTAATTTACCTTAGCAACAAAAAACAATTGCATAGTGCCCATATCTCTACTTGCCAGCAAAGAACAGGCAAAAGCAAAACTTTTCTCATAAAATTACTGATGGCTTCTGTTTGTATTAACCTACTACAGGTGATTAAAAATGAAGACATCATTAGTGTCTTGACTCATTGCATCACCACCTTATGAGATGCTTTAAATGAGGATAGTGAACTTCAAGTGGCAACTCATTTTCTTACAGAAGCCCATGTCATAGAACTCTACATGAATTGCTCCAATTCATATGAATGGATGAGGTCTTAACAAAAATATCTCATTTATATCATTAATACTGTCAACTAATGCTGGTGTTTAAAAATATTTTCCGTGGCATTCTGGAAACCATGGGATTAGTAATGAAAATAAAGTAATTTTGTTTCATTTTAAACTTTAATGCTTGTGCCTTCCAAAATCAGAAACATAGACCTTGCTAGGCTAAGACTCTACTCTTGTTTTTTCAATTGAAAATAAAAGTAAGACATATGGCCACTGATCACACTGACAGAAATTTCACTATAATTATGTCGTTTGGAATAGTGGATGGGGAGCCTGAAAGATGTGATACATTTACTGAAGCCAAGTTTTCCTTTCACATCTTTATACATTTGTGAAATAGAGTCTGGTTTACTTAGAAGGGGAATAGAAGAAAAAATAATATTTCAACTTTTTATATAAGTCTAATATTCTCTGTTCTTACTAATTTAAGGTCTAGTTTATTTTTTCATAATCCACTCTCTTCACCCTCCTTTGTACCTCCTACCTTATCCCTCTTCACTGAAACCCCTCATATTTCCTACTACTAGTCTCCTAAAAATAATGTGCATCCAGGTTCAAAATGGCAAATATCATGAAAGGAGTCATAGTTCAAAAATTCTACGACTAAGAAAATGTTATTAGTTTATTTTCATTACACTAATTGTTAGGGAAAACTGAGTCACACAGAGATGGCACCAGCGATTAAGTGGAGAATCAAGAGATAGAGTTGAGAATCAGAAAATTTATTCATGCTGACATGGACTCAGGGAAATAACTTCCAAATGAGACCTGAGCTCTGATAGGTCAGAGTTGATATAGACAGTATGGTAGGCAGTCTGATATCATCTTTAATTGTGTACACTATTGGTGGGTTATAAGTTTCTAAGGTTACATGATTTGGGGGTACAAACAGAAAATTCCTTAGCAATAAATCAGTGATAAGTACAAATGTAGAACAGAAAGCTGTTTATTCTGGGGTGTTGATGCCTATGGCTGCACTCACCACATAACACACAAGCAGGGTGCAGCTGCATAGATAGGGAGGAGACTCAGGGTCATGCTATATCCCTGGCAAAGGTTGTACAACAGAAACCATGTTTTAGAGTATCATCTGGGCCTGGGTTCTTTGTTAAATTTCTCCTACCACATACTCTATCTTCAATTGCCCTGTTAATCTGACATATCCATAACTTTTTATCTAAAAATCTAATTAGACTTGATTAAAATGTTAATTAAATAGATGAATTTCCCTTCATAAGCAAGATAGTTGACTACTTCTACCTAGTATCTTCTAATATGCTTTATTGATAATATATGATGACAGTAATATTTGAATCATTATTGGGGTTGGAATTTACAGAGAGAAAAATAGAAATGAGCTGAGTCAGAGTGGTCTCTATATTCCTTATCATTGTCAACCAGGAGATAAGAAACAACATTCAGAACAAATGTATATGTTGGAACATATAGATGTCTAAAAGTTTCTGGAGGCATAATGTTTAATTTAGGGACTTAACCATGTAAATAAAGGAAGAAGATGCTAAGAATAATATCCATGTATTTTAGGTATGGGAAACTAGTTAAATGGGAATGACTATACTTGGGTAAAATTTTAAAAAAATTAGTTAGGAGTAGAGAGTATGCATTTAGAATATATGTGATATAAAAGCAGCTAATGAATGATTTTATAAAATATACTTATGTGTTACATATATTACTACATGCATACATTAGGTAGTTTGTATTACAAACTCACTTGACAAACTGTCACTGAGACATGTATACTGGGGTTCATATACAATCTCTACATCTTACCTGTTTAATTTATAGGGAATCATGAGTGAATTACTTAATTTTTTCCACGATGATAAAACTAGATAATAATAGCATCTGCCCACAGTATTTTGGAGTGAGTTCAAATACTAGTACATGACAATTATTACTTCATTTTTGTATATAAAATTTAGAAAGTTATATATGCTTTGATTTATAAAACTAACATTTTTCAATGAAATAAAATGAGTTTACATTCTTGCATGAAGACTGACCTTACAAAATATAAAACAACTAGTGTGTCTAGATACAAGTATCTTCCCACTGGAGGTATATTCAGGTAGGTGTAGAATGGAAGAATTCAGAGAATCTAAATTTGCAGCTACATTTATGTCAAAGTATAACAGCTAGCCATTTCTTATCCCCAGAACATTTTCCTCTGACATAGAAGTAAAAGTATTGTCTACTTAGAAAGACTATCCATATCAAACTAATTGTTACCTACAATGTGCCCTTTTCAAACATGAAGTTTTTCCTAATAGTCAGAAAAATAGTATACTTTATATGGCATTCTTAAATTCTAATTACATAGTCAAAATTCCAGAAATATTTCATACAAACTCCTAAGTGAATAATGAGAAGCCAAATTAACTATTTAGATGACAAATATCAGGATGTGTTGCAATGCAAATGTTTAAAAAACATCACTTTTCTCCATAGCTTTTATCTGTCTATCTATCTATACCTTTAATGAATTTTATTATATTTGCCATGTGGCAAATTAAAACCATGAAAATGGAAGCCATAAAATTAACTCAAACTAAAAATTTGTGATGGTTTGGATCATATGTCCCCTATAAATTCATATGTTTTAACTCCTTAGGACCCAGCTCGTGGCAATTTGGAAGGTGGATACTTGTAGAGGAGGTATGTTGCTGCGTGGGTCCTCTTTTCAGAACTTAGCTCACTTTTGTTGCTATCTCCCTCCTACCATGGCAATATGTGCTGTTTCGCCTCTGCTCATGCCTTGCTTTCCCCTGTAATCACAGAGCTGTGCTTCCAGACTACAAGCCAAAATGTATGCTTCCCTGACAACAGCCAGCTTTGGTCCAGTGTTTTGTCTCCAATATAGGAAGGTAACCACAACAATATTGTTGTCAACCAGCTTGAGTTTTACTTTATTCTCCATTTCATTAGTGTAACTTTTCCCATTGCTGAAATAAAACATCTGACAGGAAAAATACAACATGAAACAGATTAATTTTGATTCAAGGCTTTTTCTCATCATATCAGTCAAGGCAAAGCCCAGTTCATGGCTAGGCAAGAGCAGGTAGTAGAGGCTTTGCACAATGTGTTGTATCAGGAAGCAGGAAAAGCTGGAGGATTCAGGAGCTGGAATAAATTCCAAAGCTTTTACCCTAATATCACTTTCACTTAACCTGTCCCTTCCTAAAGGATCCATCCTTAGCCTTCCAGTGCACCATAATTTGGGAACTGACTTTTCAGACATAACCCTTCAGGAAAGTTTAGCTTCACATCATTACAATGCCAGTGACAGAGTTAAACTTTTTATATTTATTTATTTATTTATTTATTTTTGTAGTCAGTGAATACAGTCAAGTTGGTATCATTGTTAGCCGCCTCCCTGTCCTCCCCCTCCACAGGGACCTTGTTGTGGTATATGGGTCGTGCATTATGGGGTTAGCCTTTAGTTTTGAGTAGGAGGAAATATTTCTGTGTATCATGACCCAACGTGTGTCTCTGACATTCTTAACTTTAGAGGTGTCAATTAAATAAAACTTATTTCAAAATGTGAAATAAATTCCTCATTTAAAAAGTATAGCATTGGGCTGGAGAGATGGCTTAGTGGTTAAGGTGTTTGTCTGCAATGGCAAAGGACCTCAGTTCAATTCCCCAGGACCCATGTACACCAGATGCACATGTGTCTGGTGTTCATTTGCAGTGGCTACAGGCTATGGTGCATCCATTCTCTTTCTCTCTCTCTCTCTCTCTCTCTCTCATACATGCATACTCTGAAATAAATGTATAATAAATAAATAAATAATTTTTAAAAGTACAGCATTTTGTTATTTCACCATTTTCTTTCTTGTCTTAATTCCTATTATTATGACTATAGTACTTTGTCATTATTAGTTGTCCTTAAAATGAGAGATGTCCGTATGGATAGCACCTTTATATTTTCTATTGAAAGTGATAATTAATAAGCCCTTACTTTGGCTTTGCTTCAAAATTAAAATAGCTCTACTCTCATCTCCTTTCCCTCCCTGGTTTTATTTAAATTTTCTTGACCTAATTTGTACACTTCTGATTCATGATAATTGAAATACTGACACATTTCTCTAATAATCGTGACTATATTCAGTACTATGCAGGGATCCATTGTCACAATTTCACAGAAGAGATTGCTTGTTTGTTAAGGCACTTGCCTAAGAAGCCTAAAAACCTGGATTCGATTCCACAGTACCCACATAAGCAAGTTGCACAAGTTGGCAAATGCTCTGAAGTTCATTTACAGTGGATGGAGGACCTATTTATATATACAGACCATTCTCTCTATTTGCTTCTGTCTCTCAATCTCTCTCTTTCTGTCTCTCAATAAGTAAATAAAATATTTTAAATGACCTCTACATTTTATAGAATAATTAAAGATATATATCTAAAACTTTGAGCACATAGTTCAAATACTTGAATGATTACTAGCCTATACTGAACATCAGTAATGTATTCCATCTAATTGTTTCTTAGCAATAATGAAAAAAAATGAATTCATAACAAAAATAAAGCTAAGGATTCAGCAGAGTTTACAGTTTGCAAAATATAACCTAAAATTGAACATGTAGTGGTTTCTTCTTTTCTTACATTATTACATATAGATTTTCTTTCATTTTATGTTGTAGTGAAATTCCTCCCTTCTTTTCCTATAGCACATGTAGGAAAAATGCATTTGCCACATCTTGGTTTAGAAAGTATCCAAGTGAAATGGCAACTAATCATTTTCCTTAGAACTTTAGCCCTGTGAAAAATAGGGCAAAAATAAAGAATTTATATTAATATGGTAGGAGTCTGTAAGGTTGAAAATTAAAATATGGGAAAATATCCTTAAAATTTCTGGAAAATTAATACATAAGTAACCTTTAAAATCAGGAAAATTTGTATATTAATATATTAAGTAACCTTTTAAAATCAGCACTAGCTAATTCTTTCAGATTCAAACTTACTTTTAGAAGCTTGAGAAGATTGAGTTTTATGGGAAAATTAGAAAAACAAAATCATTGGGGTGGTTTTGAAGTGTATCTGTTTTGAAAAGGTACTTCAAGTTGCTGCCAGTATGGTGAGACCTTGTCTCAGGTAAGCTACAACTCAACCATGAATTACTTCAGAAGTAAAAGCACAATGAAATTTTATTACACAAAGAGCTACAGCAAGCTGCCCCAAAGGCAGAGTAGCCTAAATTGAATGCATTTAAAAAAATTGTTTATTTTTATTTATTTATTTGAGAGTTACAGAGAGAGAGAAAGAGGCAGATAGAGAATGGATCTGCCAGGGCCTCCAGCCACTGCAAATGAACTCTAGACGCATGCGCCCTCTTGTGCATCTGGCTAACATGGGTCCTGAGGAATCAAACCTCAAACTTGGGTCCTTAGGCTTCACAGGCAAGCGCTTAACCGCTAAACCATCTCTCCAGCCCAAGTGCATTTTCTTTTGTAGGAAATTTTTTGAGAATTTGTATCTTTTTTTAGGTAAGGTTTTGAATATTTTTGCTTTTTCTGGGAAAGAGAAACAACCTATAGTTCACATTCCACTTTGTACAGGACTTAAATTTACCCATAACTGTTTTACCCAATACTTTGAGGCATATGTTGTATTATGATGATAAACCAAAAGTTATTTGGGGCAAGGACTTGTTAAACATGTTCTTGCAAATGGAATGTCCACGTGCCCCTTGAAGCAGAACACAATGCACATAGAAACATTCTGAAGCTCTTGGTGTGGCATTCATAGCACAGTGTGCCTCTTGTGGTTTGCACAGTTCAAATTCCTTCAAGTCCATTGAACCTTATCTCTTCTTCCTGTGTGTCTCATTACATTAATAGATAGAATAGAGTATTATAATGTCATAGAGAACACAGTCAAGCAACTACATTGTCAACTTCATGACCATCCTCATATGTGTGAACTTAAAATTCCTACTATGATGTGTAAACATTCCCTCCAATGCAACATTTGGGAGATATGGAAAGAAGCTTGCATAGGTGTCTTTAATGTACCAGATGATAATGATTATTATGTGAAGACACAGGCTCTCTACATACTGTTCATACCTTAATATACGTGATTCTTACAAGTAAACCCTTTAGAGAAAATTTATTTATCACAGTTTTCAAAGGAGAAAACTAATAGTAATGGATAGTGTGAGATTTGTACAAAAATTTTGATCAAAAGTTGGAGCTCTTCTCTGGACAACATTGTCTCTTACTGTCATCATACTCATTCCTTATTAGATAGCCCATTGAGCCTACAAGAGACTGCTATGTAAAAACAAGCATAGAATAATTAAACCAGTATATTAAAAATACTTTTGGAGATCTTTGAGTCTTAGTGATTCCACCTTCATTTCCTTATCTGTGAATTAAATGGCAAAACACACCTGGTTTATATTGCTTTCAAGAAAGTTCTTTTCTATTTTTATATATTTGCTTATTGATTTGCTTTTTGGAGACAGGGGTTTTCTATATAGTCCAGATGCACCAGTAGTTCTTATATAATCCTGCTAAACTTGAACTCATGACAATCTAACTGCCTCCATGTGCTGAGTGCTAAAATTACAAGCAGGTGCCACCATGAGGCTAAGAATTAGAGATTTTTATATTATATTTCTTTTCTTAAAATAGCCCAGTGGGATAACTTCATTAATTAGATTTATTCATTTATTTTTAGCTAAGTAGAAACTTTGTATGGATGCATCATGTGTTGGTACCATAAATATATAATAAATATATATTTATTTTTATATAAATATAAATATAAATAAATATATACCTCATGGGCTAGAGAAATGGCTCAGCAGTTTTAACAGCACTTCTACCATAGGTATCAGAGCCTCATGTGGTCTGAGAAAAGTGAGTTCAGTTCCCCAGAAGTCGTATACAGTTTGACATGGCCACACATGCCTATAACTCTACTTGTATGGGGAGCAGAGACCAGAGAATCAATGGGTCTTGGATGATGGATGGGCACTGATGAGTTCTAGAATCAGTGAAGAGATCTCACATGGAAGAGAACTCCTATATCCTCCTCTGGCCTCCACTTGTGTACTGAGTGCCATTTCTGCACACACAAGTGCATACTCCATGCACACAACATGGACACACACAATGTCATACCTACTAAAACACATGTACAAAAATAAATAAATGAATATATCCCTTGCTACTTCATGAATCTGTGAACTTATTTTCATTTGGAAATTATAGATTCAGATTCACCACATTCTACACATTTCTCTTACTTCTCTTGGTAAAAAAAAAAAAAAAATGTCATCTATTTTATCAGAGGAGACTTTTCTGATAAGGGAAATCAATGCTTTAATGTTAACATGTTCTCCTTTATTTTCTCCTTTAGTACTGTGCATTAAAATATAATCATTACGGGGAATTTCACTTCCATCAGGATCAGTGATTGGCAATTAAGCTTCACTGTCCTTTGAACAGATGACAATTTTTTCTGTCCATCACTAGGTACATGTGCACTTGTACCACATCTCTAGTAGCTGGGCCTCCTGGGACTAACACCAACATCCAGAAAGCAGAGGAACAGGCAGGAAGTCTGTAGTATGGCCCTGGCCAAGAATATGAGGCAAACATCTTAGAAAACTTGTTACAGGTCAAAATTCCAAATTCAGTCCCAAAAGCCTCAGAATCTTCTGACAATGAAAGAATATCTTGACATTTTATGTTCAGGCACATAAGTGCTTTCTGTCAGCTCAGAAATTTATGATTTTAACAGTTGCTGCTGCAGAGAAGAATAAAATTTAGATCATCTAGAACACACCTCAACAAGAAAAAGTTTAAGTTGTTTCAAGGTAAATTGTGCTCACATGAGACTTTAATAAGATAAATAAATGTAGGCTGAATATAATGGATGGAGATGGACTTTGTGTAAATAAAAAACATGCTTGAATAGCAATTCTTGAAGGGATTCACAGATTTGAGCAAGTAAACTATGTGCCTTTTGAAACCTCTGTGAATATCACGGATAAATGATTTTATTTAGAAATTTCCATGTAAGTGAATGAGTTTGAGATAAAAATTAGAGTGTTATCTTATATTTTATTTATTTATTTATTTGAGAGCATGAAAGAGAGAGAGAGAGAGAGAGAGAGAGAGAGAGAGAATGGGCACACCAAGGCTTCCAGCCACTGCAAACAAACTCCAGATGCATGTGCTATCTTGCGTATTTGGCTTATGTGGGTCCTGGGGAAATAAAACAGAGGTCCTTTTGCTTTACTGGCAAGTGCCTTAATGGCTAAGCCATCTCTCCAGGACAAAGACTGAGTTTTATAAAGACACAACTTGCTTTAGGTTTTTAAATTGGCTCCCAACTTGGCAACATGCCAGTTGCATGTGTATGGACATGGGCAAGTTATAACCCTCATGCTACAACTTTACCCTAAGTAGGGAAAGGGTAACTGTAACAGCCTTTAACTGTTTTAACAAAATTTAAAAAGATAGTCCATTTGATGAATTCAGAAAATATCAACCTAATAATTTTTCAGCAAGTGAATTATTAATTAAAATATACTGCTCATTTTCAACATATATACAATGTCAACAGTTTACATTTGTGATGTCAGATTTTAGGCTTAAGTTTCCAAGTTATAGCAGTTTCAGATAGCTAACAAATATGTAAAGTAAAATGTGAGTCAAAATGTTATATTTCCCTTATGTATGTGGCATGTTTCCATAGGCTTAGGAGAAAGCAAAGGGAAAGATTAGTATTGCACAGCCACAGCATCCCTTTACCACAGTGCTGCTCACAGTGCCACTGCGTTCACTGCCACTGTCCCCACAACGCACTGCGCTCCATTGTCTGAGTACTCCCCACCCAGTACCACTGGGTTCCATTGCCTCGGTCCTCCACACACAGTGCCGCTGTACCCCGCTGCCACAGGTGTCCTCACACAGTGTCACTGCATCCTACTGCCTCAGTGGCCCACACACAGGTGGCAAAGAAGGAGGCCCCTGGCTATCATCTCAAAATAGGTAAAATCTCAACTGGGCATGGTGGTGCACGCTTTTAATCCCAGCACTTGGGAGGCAGAGGTAGGAAGATTGCCATGGGTTCGAGGCCAGCCTGAGACTACATAGTTAATTCCCCGTCAGCCTGGACCAGAGTGAGACCCTACCTTGAAAAACAAAACAAAACAAAACAAAAAAAATAGGTAAAATCTCAAATGATGTTTTTCTGAAAAATACTGGAACACATCTCCTCTCTGCTTAGAGCAAGCTTTTACATTCTGCTTGTTTACTATAAAGAAGGGATTTGTTATCCTATAAGGAATCAGAAGCTAAATGTTACAGGTTAATCATAGAATTAAAACTAAAATGCCACAAATATCTGATTAAAGAAAAATGTGAAATTATTTTAATTTATTTATTTGCAAGGAGAAAAAGACAGACAATGGACAGAGGGGGGGGAGAGAGGGGTGGAAGGAAGGGAGGGAGAGAAGGAAGGAGAGAGAGAGAAAGAGAAAGAATGGGGATATCAGAGCCTCTTGCCAATACAGAGAAACTCCAGACACGTGTGCCATTTGGCACGTCTGGCTTCATGTGGGTACTGGGGAATTGAACCTGGTCCAACAGACTTTGCCAATAAGCCGCCTTAACCATTGAGCAGTATCTTCAGCTCCTGAATTTGATGTCAGTAGAAACCATCGTGAATCAAGGACTTACTCAAGCATGGGCATAACAACTGAGTTGCATACATGAGTGTCCACTCCAGGTAAGATTAATACTGTTTGTTATAGAATATTTATACAACAGAATAATAAAATTTTATACTTGTGGGAAACATCATACTTACATTATATATATTTGAGGAAAAAGCAAAGCAAACTAGCATCACAGTGTTTGTACCTTCTTTTCTCTTCTGCATGACAAATTCTTTGTTTTCTTGTGTGTTCATGCATAGATCTTTTCTCTTCATAGTATAGGATTTTTCTTTATCTACAATAAATATTTTAATATCATTTTTTTCTACCAGGAAATAATGAAATATACTAAGTTCTTCAACTTCAAAATGAAATGTTTTAAAGTTGATATTACATGGACTATTGGGAACTCTTAAGAATTTAGAAAATAATCTTGTGATTAACTGTTCTCTTTGTCTTTTTAATATGATTTTATTACATAAAATGTGTTATTAGGTAATGTTCAAATTTTTTATATTTTATTATATTTTTATTTACTGAACACAATAATGACTTTTAGAGAGTGGTTCAGCCATTAAAGCTGAGGTCAGTGCCCAGAACTTATGTAAATCCAGATACAAAGAGGCACACATATGTGCAATACCTACACATCCAGGCCAATGGAAGACATAGACAGGAGGTTCCAGAAACTCACATGCAGAAGAAGCAAGAAAGACTGTCTCAAAAAGACTGAAGGAAAGGAAAAATACCCTGAAGGTGTTCTGTAACCTCCACACCTACACTGTGACATGTATACCCATATATACATAAACACATCGTATATACACACACACACATATACATATGAAAATGCATAATAAAAATAGAAAAAATAAAATGACTTTCTTTATAATGTTTTCATACAGATATGCATCATTGTGCCTTGCTCTTATCCCCCCACATTCCCCTTCTACATCCCTTCTCCTACAATCTTTCTCATCCCTTCCCTCCCTCCTGCTCATCAGTAAGTTCCCCTTCATACATACATACATACATATGTATAATATGTTTACACACACACACACACACACACACACACATATATATATATATAAAAACATGAATATGCATATGTGTATGTATGAGGCAATTACCATGTCTAGGCTCCTGAAAGTAAAGGAAGAAATGTCTGTAAGTTCTGCCCTTGCAATCTCCACTTTGCTAGAGAACAAAGGGTGATCTGAATTCTTATCTCTTGCCTAAAGGAGTTTCCTAGATCTGGTTTTCCATAAACAACCTGAGCCCCTCATGCGAGAAAGGACCTCTTTCCTAGAATTTAAATCTACCCTGAAATTGTGTTTGGCCAAGTTCAGGTTCCAGAACTTGGCATCACTGCTGGTTTTTCCTGAGCCAGTCTCTAGCCCAGGCCAATCAGCTGTCTGTCAGGCCACCAGAGCCTGAAGATGAAGCCTACTGCACCACAGTAAGGTTACAAATAGAAGTACACCATGGGATAAGCTCTCTTAGCTGACTCCTGAACTTTAGGTTCTGACAAACTTCCTTCATCTCAGCCCATCCAGGATGGAAGGAGGAGCGACACCTCCCCAATTACTCCCACATGGCCGCACAACCCCCTCTTGCCTCCACATGGAAGGAGAGCTCTATACTTTCTTCACTTTCCTTTTCTTCATACATTAGTCTTTCTAAACCTTTCCTTCTGGCCTATGGACTGTAATTCTTTAAATTCATAAGAAAGGAATATGGGATAGGCTAAATTTGTTGATGCATAGGAGTATTGGTGCATTGGCAAGGCACCCTAAAATTCCCATTTCATATATACCACATTTGAGAATAAAAGTGATAAATGTCTGTCTGAGTCTAGAGTTTTCACTTAATGTAATAATCTCCACTTCTGTCATTTTGTCTGCAAATGACATAATTTCATTTGTCCTTATGACTGAACAAAATTTCATTTGTGTGTATGTACCACAATGTCTTCATTATCTCATCAGCTGAAGGACATCTAGGTCAATACCTGTTGCAGTCCAGTTTGCATTGCTGGTAGAAATCACCCAACCAAGAGCAGCTTCTGGGAAAAAGAGATTTATTTTGGCTTATAGGCTCAAGGGGAAGCTCCACAATGGCAGGAGGAAATGATGACATGAGCAGAGGGGGGACATCACCCCCTGGCAAACATAAGATGGACAATAGCAACAGGAGAGTGTGCCAAACACTGGCAAGGGGAAACTGGCTATAACACCCATAAGCCCTCCCCCAACAATAAATCCCTCCAAGAAGCATTAATTCCCAAATCTCCATCAGCTAGGAATCTAGCATTCAGAACACCTAAGTTTATGGGGGACAGCTGAATCAAACCACCACAATACTTTTTGCTGGTTACTGTGAATAGAATACCAATAAAAAAATTAAATAAATGTGTAGATTTCTCTGAAATGTACTGGCTTAGAGTCAATTAACTTTGAATATATACCCAGAAGTGGTTTTTATAGGACTTATATGCTAATTTCCATAAGTGGCTGAACCAATTCTGACACACAAAAGAAAGCCAACAAACACACAAGCAGTGCATAAGGAATGGTCTCTTCCCAAATTCTCATGTATATTTGCAGCCATTTGTCTTTTTGACAATATGACTGGGGTGAGATAGAATCACAAATCTGTTTTTATTTGCACTCCCCTCATGGCTAATAATGTTGAACACTTTCGCAACCATTTATTGCCCTTGTGTATTTATGTGTTTGAGAACTATCTGTTCAGTTTGTCTGTTTGTTTATTGAGATCTATCTGTTCAGTTTGTCTGTTCGTTTATTGATCCTGTAATGTTTGGGTGTTAAGTTTTATATAAACTCAAGATAGTAATCCCTGTCACATATATAGGCGGGGAATGTTCCTCTCCTATTCTCTACTCTTACTCTGATTCCTCTCTTTCTTTCTTTCTTTCTTTCTTTCCCTCTCTCTCTCTCTCTCTCTCTCTCTCTCTCTCTCTCTCTCTCATTTGGACAGTTATTCCTTTTCTGAGCAGAAGTTTTTGGTGTTTTTTTTTAATTTCATTATATTTGTCATGTCTTGGAATTCTTCCTAGGGTTATTGGAGTTCTTTGCAGGCAGTCTTGATTATATCTACATGTGGGCATGTTTTTCATATACTTTCCTCTAGCAGTTTCAGATTTGGCACTGAGGTCTTTGTTCTCAAACTGATAATTGGGAAGGATGGGAAATATAGTTTCATTTTTTACCAAGTATTTGCATAGCTTCTGTATTTCTGTTTTTTTATTTCTTGGAGAAATAAAAAAAATCCAGTCAGCTCATTGGTCTTTTAATTGGAGAACTGACATTGACATTTAGAATTATTAATGACAAAGGTTTCTAATTCCTGAGTGTTGTTTTTCCTGGCTGGTTGGGTTATTGTTTTTATTTGTTTTTTCCTCTCTGGGAACTTGCTAGTTTACTGTATTTATTTAATTTACTTTGATTAGCTCTCATGACAATTATTCTTTCCTATACTCTTATGATTGAACCATATTTCTTTTTTTGGAGTGATAAATTAATTTTTTTTCTTTCTCCTTTTTTTTATTAATTAGTTTTGTATTCAGCAAATACAGTCAGTGTGTTACCATTATTAGGCTCATCTGTGACCTACCCCCTCCCCTTGGCCCCTCCTTGTTGAGGTATATGGGTCATGAATTGTGTAGCTAGCCCACAGTTATGGGTAAGATAAATGTCTCTGCATATCATGACCCAACATGTGGCTCTGACATTCTTCCTGTCCCCTGTTCCGCAAAATTTCCCTGAGCCATGTTGGGTGCATTTTTGGTCTGCTTCAGTAATGAAGTGTTGGGGGCCTCTGAGGCTCTGGCTCTCTGATTTGGTAGTTGATCTCCTTCCCCCTTGTGCTGGTATCTGGTTCATCAGGAAAACAGCACCCTTGCTTGTTTCCCCAATTTTTCTTAGTTTCAGCCGGGGCCCTTTTGAGGTATGATGGGGTGGCTCTCTCCTTAGGACCTACATCTATCTGAAAAAGAGAAGCAGATTCTCCAATGGAGAGTAAGTTAGCACAAGGACAAATGAGATAACCCTTACTTTTTTTAATAGAGAATTTAATAGATGTAGGCCCTCTTGTAGCCCATGATTGATGGTAGCTTGATATTGGAGAGTGGGCTTATGTTTGGATATGGTTCTGACTTGTTTCCCAGCTCCAGCTATGGGTCCCGTACCACTGAGGGCATAAGTTAGCCAAATTGAGAGCAGTTGGTTCCCCATCATGGCTGTGTGCCACTATTGTACTTGTGTGGGCATCACAACAACTTATTTGCTGGTAAGTAGGTTAGACCATGAGTTGCTTGGACAGATATTGGTCATTTTCCCCCAGTCGCCCATGTAGCACCTTGTGGCACTAGACATGCTGACTGTCTGGGGACTGACTGTCTTCCAACTTCCAGCAATGCCATTCTATTTTGCATGTCAACCACATAAGGTGTCTTCAGCAGTAGGGTCTTACCACTAAACTTTGGTGGATCATCAAGTACTCTGACAGAAATCTGTCCGTGTTTTAGGAAACCTTGTAGGTCTCTCTGATCAAAAGCTCATTGTGGATGATAGCCCCATGCTGGTACTGGGAGTTACAGGTCAGTGCCCACTAAGAAAATGAGGAAAAATATAACTAATATACAAGAGTTAGAGAGAAGAGAGAGAGAGAGGGAAAGGGAGAAGGAGGGATGGAAGATGTAGAAGATTAAGGTTAGTCATGATCCTACCCTCTCCAGTGTCTTGTGGTTCAGGTGTTCCCTGTAAGGGTCTGGTGAAGGTTCAGCCATTTGGTCTGCCTTTTTGGAAGTAGAATTTTATGGTACCATTGCCGTTTGGGTCTAGATTTGTTTAGTATTGTTTGAAGTATCTTTTTTAATTTATTTATTTTCAAGCAGAAAGAGAGAGAGAAAGAAAGAGGGAGGGTGGGCATGCCAGGGCCTCTAGCTGATGCAAAAGAACTATTGACTCATTTGCCACTTTGTGCATTTGACTTTATGTTGCTTTATGTCATTAAGCTTTGCAGGCAAGCACCTTAACCACTCAGCATTCTCTTCAGCACCCTGAAATACATTTTTGTAGCTGTTATTTGGTGGCCTTGAATTGTTTTGTTTTTGTTTTTCATGCAATCTCTTATTGCTCCATCAATTTTCAATGATAGCTTTCTGTAGGTGGCAATACTGGCTGGCAGTTCTGAGCTTTCAAACCCTGAAATATATCATTCCATGTTATCCTGGCTTTCAGGTTTCCTGATAACTCATCTGGTGTTATTCTGATATCTTTGCCTTTATAAAGTGAGTTGTCATTTTTCACTTAACAGCTTTTTATATTCTTTCATTGTTTTGTACTTTTGACATCTTGACTATGATATGTTATGGAGAAGATTTTCTCTGGTCAAGTTTGTTTGATGTTCTAAATGCTTGCTGTGTTTGGACATCCATTTATTTTCCTTAAAATTGAGAAATTTTCTGCTGTAATTTCATTGTATAGATTTGCTGTTTGAGCTTTTGAAAACTTGGTGTTTCTTCTACTCCAAATACTTAGTTTGGTCTCCTAGCACTCTTGGATGCTGTGATCATGATATTTCTTCTGAGTGAATGTAGTAATACATCTTCCTTACCTTCTAGCTCTTAAAATCATAAATCTTCTTTACTTCCAACCCTCATATTCTTTCTTCTGAATGATTTTGTCCCTTGTTTGTTCTCATTCATTTAGCTAAATTCTTCTCTAAATCCTGGTATGATTTCTTTATTTCATCTGCTTACTTCGTTCTTTTGGGCTGCATGCTGTTCTTGAACAGTTATAAATGTAGGCATCTATAAGCATTGTTTTCTTTCTTTTTTTTTGAGATACCTCCTATATTATTAGCTGTGTTTGTAGTTTTTTGGATTAGTCATTGAAGCTAGTTTTCCCAGGTGCATTTGTGCGTGCATGTGTGTGTGTGTGTTTGTGTGTTTTACACTGTTGGGGGGATAAATACTTCATTTTTTTGTCTCACTATTTTATGTGAGCCTTTGCTGGAATAGTCTTCACGTGGATATATGACCTCAATTTTCACTACCACTTCAAGAGGGGAGCATCAGGCAAATGTACCAGGGCCGTATTGACATCAATAACAGCATCTTATTAAATAACACTTATAACCCATTCACCTATCTAGTAAGGTTCAAAGACACAGACACCAGTATAACATAGGAAAGCTGTAGAATGAAGATTTTTAGGTCAAGATTGCTAATAATTAAGAATTAAAAACAGGACAGGCCGGGCGTGGTGGCACATGCCTTTAGTCCCAGCACTCGGGAGGCAAAGGTAGGAGGATCGCCCTGGGTTCGAGGCCACCCTGAGACTACCTAGTGAATTCCAGGTCAGCCTCGGCTAGACTGAGGCCCTACCTAAAAAAAAAAAAAAAAAAAACAGGAGAGAATGTGGAATGAATGGGAAAGAATATGAGTTAAAGATATGAAATAATGGAAAAATAGAGTAGATAAAAAAGGCCAGTCACAAAAGCTTATTCAGCAACATAAATGCTGAAACAAAACAAAATTGAAAATGAAATGAAAATTAAACACCATAAAAGTATGAAAAGAGGAAAAAATACTCATTTATTGTTCACCATTTTTGTTCTCTGTTGGGATGACTTTGGTTTCAGCAGATGCTAAATTGTCTTTTGCTGCTGACTCTGTAGGTAGCTGAAAGAGAGAACAAAATCTCTTCTCTATTGGGTTAGGTTCCTGCACAGTAATCAGTGTGTTGCTCTCACTAGTACTTTGTGTCCTTCCCCAGTAGCTATAGTTTTCTGTGTGGCTTGTTGACTGACTGTGTCCCACTTTCCATCATTTTCAACACCCTAGGCTCTGGTAAGGGGTTTCTGGCATTTGAACTTATCTCTTGACTTTATGTTCTCCTCACGCTAAGACCCTGCATACTTGTCTTTCATCTGTTAGATTTCCAGTGAGCTACCTCTCATTCCTCCTCTCTGCAACTAGGACAGAAACCCCAGTATGTGCTCAGGTCCGTGGTTTTGTAGTCCTTACTGTTAATCCACACTGCCCCAGTGGTTTGGGTAGGGAATGCTACCTCCTTCCAGTCACAAATTGTGGACCTAGATGGAGGTGAGAAATTATAAATCTCACTTTCCCAAAGGAGTATTGAAGCTATTCCAGAAAACAGAACTGTAATAGTGACCATAATATCCAACCCAGAAGAATCACTCTCATCACATAGGACCTAGTGGTGGCCCCCCTCTCAAGTTACCCACATTCCCTCTCCATGCAAGGTCCTTTCCCCTCTCCTAGAAGCCTTACTCCCACAACCTTTTCCTACTGAGTAATCTAAAGCTTCTTTCCATTCACTTGGCACCCCTCCATTCTCTCACCTGATGGTAAATTTGGGTCCTCAAGAAACAGGTGGTCTTTGAGACCTTTAGTCTTGAGCTGAAGCCTTACATAAACAACTTACACGTGTGGCTTGAATATATTTTCACACACACACACACACACACACACACACGCAAATCAAGTTCATATCACTTCCCCTACTTTTTGTGGTTGTCAAGGCTGTCACCACATACTTTGTGGACACTGAGTCCCTGGGATTTGGAGATGCAATAGTGCTAACCTGTCTGGTTTCCTGCCATTGGTTTGGCAACAGGGGCTACCTCAGAGCTGGTTCCCTCCTGTAACCCAACATTGGAAGTCAGTGCCCAAGGCAGATCCCCATCTCTCCTGTTAGGGGAGTTTGCTTATGATGAACTTCTTGCACTCTTGTTTGCATCACCACATCCAGGGTATGGGGCATTCTTCCTCTCCAGTGCCTTAAATTGTAATCTGTTCATCCTTTGAAGATCTAACATCAAATGCTGCAAGCTTTGGCTTGTTTTCTTTCTCTAGTCTACTCTTCATTGTTGACTTCTCTTTACTTCCCATATTTCTCATAGGCCTCTGCATTTAGGACATGTGTCTTCTCTCAGATTTGTGGTGGTGCAAGACAGATTTGTTTGCCTCAGTTCCACTCTTTTCTTCCCTCTGTGTCATGAAGAGGAAAAGGGCTTAACGGTGATGGTGTAAGAGAGAGGGGAATGAAAAGAACAGTGACAGGAGAAAAGGCGGGGGAGGAAAAAATGAGAGTTTGAGAGAATACCATTCTGAAAAATCATTGTACCTTAGGATATTATGCAAATATCACTAGCTTTTAGCTCTTCGTATTAAAATGATAATAGTAAAAAAAAATCAAGATTTTTTTTGGGAATTTGGCCATTTTAATTCACTACCCCATAAAACAATTTAAAAGTGTTTTCCTTACACTGTGCATGATCTAGTCTAGAAGTAATTACCATCACTGTAGTATATGTCTCCTGAAACAGAGCAGCAACTTTGCAGTTTACGAGCTGCTCATTGCTATCTGGGGTCAGTGTGATGATTCACTGGGAGTTGGTCTCCAGTTATCACCTTATCCCCCAGACACTGATCAGCTGAAGATACACTAATGCCTGCCTGCACAATCTGCAGATCTCTCCTTTGGACAGCTTCCCCCTAGCATTTAGGGAAATGATGGTTTTTACCTTTGCTAATAGAATTTCTTTGCTATCTCACCAGTTAGATGGCTAGATTTTAGACAGCTAATATTAGTGGCAACAACTTATACTTTTTATTTTGTGGGGGTCAAGGAGTTTCCCTTTATATGTGGTTAGTATTGATGCTTTAATGCTTTGTTTGCTTGTTTCATGTACATTTTCTGAGGAACTAACAAGGAAGCAGCTAAAATTCGCCCATCACAA
The DNA here is from genome assembly GCA_036346955.1 of Dipus sagitta. Taxonomy (NCBI): domain Eukaryota; kingdom Metazoa; phylum Chordata; class Mammalia; order Rodentia; family Dipodidae; genus Dipus; species Dipus sagitta. Next base: position 84,683,983 of record CM070771.1, on the reverse strand, counting down.
ACTTACTCGTTGTTAGTGACTTAGAGTAAAAGGTGCTCATTATAATGCTAAGTTTTCAATCCAGATACAGTACTCTTCACCACTACTTCAACGTATATATGTGATGTTTAACTGAGAATGCTTAGCAATATGCCTGTTTGTGCATATGATGGTGGATATTTCCTGTATGGAGATTGTGTGTGTGTGTGTGTGTGTGTGTGTGTTTCTCTGAATATATGATTTAAAAACCAACAAACCACAAATTGTAGTCTCTGCTCAAGGAGGCACTAAGAAAATTATCTCAATGTGGTCCTTACCTATTTTAACTAATAAATCATTTTTTGTGGTTGCATCATTGACTTTGAACTAGTTGAGGGACCAACTCATTGTATTTAGTTGTCATCAGATTTATTTCTTGAGATCTCTCTGAACACCTGGGACTTTTGTAGTGCTCTGGTTATTAGTTAATAAGGGAAACCAGGTGATGCTTCCCAGGACTTCCAGGTGCTCTGTCCTGCCTCATATCTCTCCTCTACTCCATGGTATCTACAACATGCAAACCATTTTTGTGCAGAAAGAGCTGAATCCTTTCTAACTTTGCTTTTCTCATGACTAATTCTCTTTGCACTCTATTTTCCAACCTTGGAACTCCCATTTTCATTTCTATACTAGTAGAAACTAGTGGCATCAGATCTTGAGACCTTTCAAATTATAGTCTATATTCAGATGCCAAAATAGCAGCCATCATCAATTAAGGGCTTTCTCATTCAATACAAATAGGCAGTCAAAATTGTTCCATAAAATTCTTTCATGAAATTTATATTTAATACTTTGATACAGTGCAAATTTTTGTTCTACATAAGGCTTCAGAAGAAGGTCTACTTTACATAATTATATATATGAGTTGATAGTTTTTTTCAATATCATACATTAGCTAACCAATCTATCCCATTATTTCTACTAAAAACTTTATTGAATAGTAATTTTCCAACATATACTGAATTCTCTTTCTAAATGCCTATTCATCTTTCCTGATCTATGTATTTATAATAAACACTACATTACTGACCCTCTAAATTTCCTATAATAAAATATTAAATGTTTCTCATTCCATCTTTGATTAGTAATGTTATTAGATACTCCAATATACTGAGTATATCAAATTAATCTGAGTATCATGGTATATGATTTTAAATATAGTAAATTATATCCATTACAAAAGGAAAAGTATAAATTTAAAGGTCACTTTTTATTTATGGTATGAAATCACACTCAATAAGTGCACATTTTACGATTTCACATTAAATGTCCCAGTTATGCTAAGGTTTTAATCATTTGGTAGTATATATCATTTATTTTTAATTATTTTATATTGGGCTGGCATTTTCTTGCTCCTATGAATCTAAATCTAAGGAGTGCTAAATGGTTTTCCTGATCACTCCAAGGCAATCATTTTACATTTTTTTGTGACTTTACATCTTTCCTTGTTACATCATATATTAGGTATGATTATAAGTTCCATTCATATATCTTTTCAACAATGTTTTCCACAGATTGTTATGATGGTAAATAAACAAATAAAGTTAAAAAATAAAACATTTTCTGCCTTCTACGAATTCCTATTCTACTGAAGAGAGAGGGTTTCCAAATACATAATAAATATATCAGAATCTGATAATATGAAGTAGAAAAATTTGTAGCATACATGGTATAAGTATAGGCCTAGCTCATCAGCACTGCTCCATCACTTTCCCAGCATTTCCCCTTTTGTAAATATTCACCTAAGTCAGCGACTTAGAAGTCTTTACTATGGCTCTTATGTACTTTTCTAGGATAATGGCATAACCCAAAATGTGAGAATGGCCAAAGTGATCAATATTTAAAAAAATCAAAAAAATATGTACCTATTAATTACAAAAATAAGAAAAGTTTGTACAATTTCAAAAGTAGAAAATATGTAATCAAAAGAAATACCCCATCCATTCTATACTTCCTTTTCTTAATCTCATTTGTTTCAGATTGTTAGTTTTAACTGTTGCATGTATAACTATTGGGACTTATTTCAATATGTGAGTATAGCAGTAGATTCTTATTAGTGAATTTATTTACTTAACAAGGGTCATTCCAGGCTGACGGTAACAAAAGTGGGTTCTGTTCCCTTGTAATTCTCATAGAATGTACATTTTTCTTATTTTGATTTCATTTACTATTTGGTACTACATTTTCGAATTTTTGTGTTTTCTAAAAAAGTGATTCCAACACTGTAAAAGGCCTCAAAATTGTAATGGTGAAGTGTTGTGTGGTGTTCTTAAGTACAGTACATCTGTGCCTTGTGGAGAAAACATACATTAGAGAATATCCATTGTGGTATAATTAATTTTAACCAATGGTTATGCATCCACTGTTGTAACATCAACAATAAATATTAAATGAGATGTTTTTAAAGAGAACCATGCATAAAACTAATACTAAAATCTAAATGTCAACAGTAATTTTTAGCTAACATGTGCATCCTTAAATGTTTGTACATATCATAGTTAAATATTCAAAGGATAAACTTGATAACGTTGATACATGATAGGATATAAAACAAAAAGGGAAATAAAGGCTTATTAATGCAAATAACTTGCATAAACCTATAAAATGTATAACTCATCTAGTAGAATTAAGTATTTGTTAAGTATTTGAAAATGTACCCTTTCTTCAAATCCTTATAACATATTTGCTGGATAAGTTATCTTTATTTGTATTGTCATTACATAATTTTATCCTTTCTGGCTTCTGAAGGATGAAAGTACAGTTCATAACATACACCCGACAACAATGGAATGACAATGGCCAGTATTGTCATTAAGATACATACAGAAAGGTGGGCATGGCGGCACTTGGCTTTAACGCCAGCATTCCACTCAGGAGGCAGAGGTAGGAGGTTCACTGTCAGCTCAAGGTCAGCTTGGAACTACAGAGGGAGTTCCAGATCATCCTGGGCTGGAGTGACACCCTACCTGAAAACAAGCAAACAAAAAAAGACACACTGAAATTTATAGAGTCCTTTACAAATGTTATAAACATTTTAACTTCATGGAAAGTAAAATAACTCACTAAATTGACAGTGAGTGTCAGGAATAATGGTCTCATATTAGGCACTGAAATTAATATTTTTAATAATGATATTCCAAATGATGTTTCTGTATAATTGAATGAAACAGTAATATGAATTAATTATTAATAAATTTCATTAACTAAAACTATCGCTTCAAATATAAAATATAAACAGAATATTTGTTTTTGTTTTTGTTTTTTTACTTTTGACTAAATCACTCAACTCATTCAATCTTTGCTCAATGCATGTAACATGTACAATGAGTCAGAAAGTAAACCACCTAACATCCTGAAATAATCTACACCCAAAGCGTAGAAGGCTTCAGGGAAACAGAGAACTCCAGTGGGAAAGCTTGGCTTAATGCCCCCATGTTCCTAAATAAGCAAGCTGCTTACTTCTTCAGTTCCAGCCTGTTCCCTCATTCATCTGACTATTATACACTCAGTCCTCAGATGTTTATAAATCCCTAATCTACTGTCAAAAACATTGTTTAAAATATAAGTTAGCACTTGTGTATATATATATATATATATATATATATATATATATATATATATACTCATCCATGAAAGTGAAAAATAAAATTATTAGGAAAATGGATGTATCTAGAAAATATCATACTTTGAGCTGGGCTTGGTTGCACATGCTTTTGATCCCAGCACTCAGGAGGCAGAGGTAGGAGGATCACTGTGAGTTTGAGGCCACCCTGAGACTACATAGTAAATTCCAGGTCAGCCTGGGCTAAAGTGAGACCCTACCTCAAATAAATAAATAAATAAATAAATAAATAAATAAATAAATAAAAATGTCATACTAAGAGGGGTAATCCTGGACCATAAAAAGCAGACAGCACATGTTTTGTCTTATAAGTGTATTCCAGTTTGGAACCTTTATGTATATGTGTTACTGTGTGAAAGAGTGTATGTGGATGCCAGGAAAACTGAAAGGAGCCTTGAGGGGATGCTTTGAAGGAGAAAGGTAGGGAAGGCAGATGTTAGGTGATATGTAAGCTGAAGGGAAAATACAGAGGATAGGATGGTGAAAGCAGGTAGGAGATGGGGAAAAAAGCAAATAGATGGGGAAAGTGAGGAGTGAGGAAGGACTAATCCAAAGCAGCTCCATGTACTAAGAATAGGAAAATAAAATGCTACTATAAATCTCTGAAAAAATGTTAAAATAGTCTATAATCTCTGTTTCCAGACTTAAAATAAAAAGACATAGGGAAAATGCATTAGGCAGTGGTCCTAAAAGTTCCTGGACCTTTCATGCCCTATGACATTGGTTCATGTCACATAGAGCAGGATGAAGATTCACAAGTGCTTAAGGGAGTTTATATTTGTTTCATCCTTGTGTGGTATTAGCAAGGACTCACAGGAGAATGAAGTCCCAGAGCTTACTCATAAGGAATCTTTGTGCTCTTCTCCTAAACTAATGAAATCCAAAAGAAAAAGTACCTACAGAAGGTCATAAAAGTCAACCTAAGGAAGGATTTTACAAACATAAGCTAGGAGTAATTCTTGCCCTAAAGAGAAAATTTTCTATCATTAAATTCAAGATAGTGTTTTATCAAATAAGTGATAAAATATTTGAGTTGTCATTGATGTTTGGGGCCTATGTCTTCCCTCCAGAATTTTATCAACAGCACTATTTTTCTCTTTTTAAAATCGGTATGCTTGTGGGTATGTGTATGTATGTGGTGCATGTGTATTTCTATGTGCATGTATGTACTGGCATGTATGGATGCAGGTACATAGTCAAGAGTGGGCTAGAGGAAACTGGGTGTCATTCTCAGGAAAGTCATATATCTCCTTTGAGACAGGGCCTCTCATTGATCTGAAGGACATTAATTAGGCTAGGCTGCCTATCTGGTAAACTCCAGAAATTCTCCTGTTTCTTTATTCCCAGTGCTAGGATTACATATGTAGGTTTCCACACACTGTATTTTACATGCATTATGAGGGATCAAATTCATTCTGACTTGCTTGTGAGGCAAGGAATTTTTTGCTCTGAACTATCTCTCTTGGCCCCACCAGTAATTATGTGATAAAGAATGCAGTAATATAATCCTAATAAGAACTAGGAACAGTCCTGACTAGATATAATTTATTCAGTTGAAAAACAAAATATAGAAATAAAAAATGATTGAATGTTACTGATTACTAGGTACAAAGCTACAGTTAAACTTAAATTATTCCATGTCTGCCTCTAGTGTTCTGCTCAAGCTTCATACTTCTGACTTCTATTTTTGTCAAAATCATATGCTGCAGACATTACTAAACAATATTGCTCTCCAATCACATTGGAAAGTAAAATTCTCAGGACAATACTCATGAATATCTGGCCAAAACGAGACCATAGGCCTGCATGAAGAAAAGAATCCCATGCCTGGTTAATGCTCTGTAATGGCTATGCTAAGATTCACAATACATTCAGAACTTCTATCTTTCAAGTCAAGTTGAATGAAGGAATCAAACAAGAATGTGAACATAGGAAATATATTCAATATGTGTAGCAAACATTCCTTGCATGCACAGGAGGCCTCATAAATACAGAATCCTGGTGTTCTTGGAATCCATACACATTCAAAAAAGCTCAAAACCATTGAGTATGTGAGTGTGTATGTGTGTGTATATGCATACACACATGTGTGTGAAAGAGTGTGTGTATGTAGCCTGGGACTACAGGTGACTAACAAAAACAAGATGTCCTGCTTTCCATGCAAACCAGAACTTCAAGTACATTAAGAAGACACTAACATTTTACAAATGTTAGCAGCCAAGGAAGTTTAAAGCACTTATTCTTATGCGTATTATTACATCTTATTAACTTACTGTGAACAACCTGTCCTAGAAGGAAAGTCAATCCATGATTCCTTTCCTCCATTTGTCATCTTTAATAAGGTGCAGCATGTTGGTTGTATATCCTTGAAGATGTAAAATAGGTCACTGCAATTAGCTTCCTGTTGAGCCTCCATTGTTTTTGTAAGAGTGCTCAGTAAGCACTCAAGCCAGAGAACACTTGGATAAAGTATATTGTACTGCTAAAGCATCATTTTCCAATGTCCCCCTGAGGTGAGGTAGGAGAAATATATATGTGGAAGCAAAAGCTTTGAGACGCTTCCTGAGTAATGTTCACTTATGAATTCAGTGCTCCATTTTTGAGACAGGGTTTGTCTATGCAATTAGTTGTAAGCCCACATAGAACACATCACCTCATCTTCCTACCTCAGCCTTCTGAGCTGGTATTACCAGCAGCTAAAGTAAATGTTCTTAGGTTTGCCCTTAACCTTTGTAGAGTATAATGAAGTATCCTAAAATTCATGTTGATAAATTAAAATATTTTTATTTCCCTAGACTGATGAGAATTGAATTGAAAAACTGCAGAAACTACAGATAAAAGGAAAATATATGTATTAAAATGTTTTGTCTTTGAGAATTTTTTCCTGTAGAGATTGTAGAATTCATAGCCAGAGTTTATTTAACATTCTAAATAAACTCTCTTTGGTTTGGGGAAAGCGTATTTTGAACAGATTTAAATTTAAAAAATTCATAAATAAATTAGAAGTAACAAAAGCAATGCTCCACAGTATGAATGTTGATTTTTAGATCATTTTACTCAGATTTAATTAGTAGAACTAAGTCCTTTTTGAAAAGCATATTTTCTTACATGTGTATGTGTGTTCATTTGAGTGCCTCAGTAGGTCTGTGGAGTTCAGAAGATAGCCTCAGGTGTCAGCCCTCACTTTCACTTGTTTGAGGAAGGGTCTGTTGTTTGTGCTATATATTCCAGGCTAGCTGGCCCACAACTCTCTCTGTATGTATTAACTATATTCCATGTTTACGTATAAAAACAAAACATAGCATATGCACACATTTTTATGAAAAAGCATGACTTTTAAAAACATCACTTTTGTGCTCTCAAATAAAATTAAAAAAAAATTATAACTCTTCTAAACAAAATATAAAATTAAAAGAGCCAAAAGCATCAACTAAAGCTCAAGTAAAAAGCTTTAGAATTCTGATAAAGAAACCTAGGCCTCAGAGGTCAGTTGAAAATGGCTACAGAGAAATTAGATAATTATCACCTCATCATTTTGAAGGTACAGGGAGTTAACATGCAACATGTGAATAATCAGAGAGGCTTATAAGCAGACCTTGGGACTTTAATATTGTCCCATACATCTTTTGGGATATTAAACATTATGATTGTATTCATTTCTATGGTTCTCATAATATAGCATCACATATTTGGTGAATTATAAATTTATTCTCCAAGGCTAAGGGTGTGGCTCAGTGGTAGAGTATTATTTTCTTATGTGTGAGGCCTTTTGCTCAATGTGCAGTACTACCAAATCAAAATTTTAAAAATTAATTAACTAATAATACAAACAGAAGTATGTCACCAGGGTCTGATACGACAGTACAGCCCTAAGGTGTGTTTCTGGGCAGGATCTTCAGTCCATTCCTACTAGTATGTCAGAGCTCAGGCAGGTTTATGTAGCTGGAAGTGTTCTCTGCTTGGATCTATGAATGTGAATCAGCTTCTTCCACTGTTGATGGAGTTTTGTCTGGATTTTGCAAGCCTAAAACAAACGCTTTGCCTCCCATAAGCTGTGTCTGATTAAATAAAACATAACTAAAGGATTTTTTTAATCCCAGCTTTTAGGAAATTAATAGATTCTAATCCAGTCAAGCAGACAGATATTTGGGAACAAAATAGTATTATAAAGTCCACAATCAAAGTCCCAGAAATCTTTCAAAAAGATAGCTGGGTTATAGAAAGTGGTCAAGAGGAGAACAAGGAGAATTGAAATAAGAAAAGTAGGTACCATGGAAAATGAATAGAGGGTCTTTGTTACTGTAGTCAGGAGGTAGGTTAGTTGCTGATGGTAACAGCGAAATGAAACAGTGTCCCTCACTGTCCCAGGAGCTACATGCAGAGATAAAGTTCCATCCAGAAACAGACATTCATTAGATGCAAGGAATTAAAGTGATCCTTGAATCATAATTTAATAAAAGGAATTTACCAGTTTTATTCTAAACCGACTCATGAATTTTCACACCAAGTGTATAGATAAACAAGGTGCTTAAAACAATGCAATTTGGTCAAACTCCACTTTGTCTTTTGGATAGTATAAAATATTAATCCTTTTGATTAATGCAATGATTTTCATGGTAATTAAAATTTAATTTTTATGAGGACTCTTACCTTTGTAAGGATGATTTTATAATGTCAAAATACTTTCAAGTGGTAAGTTTTCTATATTACTAAATTTAATGAAAACAGATAATTATGTATAGTAGCTTTAAATCCAAATTTTGTGTTCCTGGACCAAAGGAATAGAATTCTTCCTTCTTCATTACTTTTGTGTTTAAAAATTCAGTACTAAAGGGCTAGAGAGATGGGTTAGGGGTTAATGCACTTGCTGGCAAAGCCAAAGGAACAAGATTTGATTCCCCAGTACCCACATAAAGCCAGATGCACAAGATGGTACTTACATCTGGAGTTCATCTGCAGTAGCTAGAGGTTCTGGTGTGCCTCTTCTCTCTATCTATCTCCCTCATTCAAATAAATAAAGTGATTTTTAATTTCCTACTAAAATTTAGAGGTATAAAGAAAAATATACATTATAAAGCATGATACTGGCTACTAGTATTCAACATAATAATTTGGAATGTTATTTAACACAATAATTTAATATTCATAGGTATTCAATGTTTGCCTCAGGATTTTTTTCAAGGAAAGTATAGTTTAAAATGATGTATTTGGGCCTGGAGAGATGGCTTAGAGGTTATGGTGCTTGCCTAGAAAGCCAAAGGACTCAAGTTCAATTCCCCAGGAACCACATAAGCCAGATACACAAGGTGGCACATGTGTCTGGAGCTCATTTGCCAAGTTGTGATCATTTTTTGTAGAAGGGTCTATGGTAAAAACAATCTCAGAAATTCTTTCACTAATAGAGAAAACTGATAGCGTGAAATGAATATTAAAGAGGCCAAGCCAACATATGAATTTTAAAATTCGGGCTGAAGAGATGGCTTAGCGGTTATGCGCTTGCCTGTGAAGCCTAAGGACCCCAGTTCCAGGCTCAATTTCCCTGGACCCACATTAGCCAGATGCACAAGGGGGCGCACACATCTGGAGTTCGTTTGCATTGGCTGGAGGCCCTACCGCACCCATTCTCTGTCCTGTCTTTCTCTCTACCTCTTTCTCTCTCTGTCGCTCTCAAATAAAAATAAGCAAAAAAAGAAAAAAAAAGAAAGTTAATATGAAGAGAATAACATCACCAAGAATTTTGCAAAACCAGTAACCAGTTATAATTTTGGAGTGTGTTAAAAATATTGATAAAAGAATCATGCAGGTCAATTTCTTTAGGTTTCAGTAAATTAGGAATATTAAGTGTGTGCTTTTCTTTGAATACAGGAAAAAATTAGTGTCATCTGTCTTGTTCTTTCCTTATCCCAGTAGACCCTGGAATCACCCAGTCTATCTCATTTCTAGATGCTTTCCTCATATAGTTTCTACTTTTAATTGGATGCCAGACTTATAGAATTGTTAATAGGTCTTAAGTACACTCTCTTTGCTCATATCCATCTGCAAATTCATGTGTGAATGTCCAAGTTTGGGGTTATCATTTTCAACTATTCCCTGGCCTGATCATCCATGAATCTCCTTTTCTACAAAATTTTAAATAGCAATTGACAAGCTGTTCTTTTTTTCAAGTAGTATCATATATATATACATATGATATAATATCATATATATATGATATCATATATATATATATATATATATTATGTGCTGTTGGAAAAGAATGAAGAATAAAGCTGCACAGAAGAATAATTTCAAGATTTTTCACAATATGTGATGTCTAAATATCTGTGAATATGTGTGTAAAATATATGGTTTTGATCCAATTTCTTAGAAAGGTCATCCTTTATACAAATGCTGATAATGTTATTTGGAAGATCCATAAACCTGAGAACATGGGACATGAGTGACTATAGTGTACAAAATGGTGCATTTATTTAATGTCATACTAAAATCCTCAGCATATGCAACCTGTCCCTTTTTTCTTTATCATTCTTTCCTATCATGCCCTATGTGACCCATGAGGAAATCTTAACCTTAATACATTTGTTATCAATTTTTTAATTTAAATTTTATTTATTTTAGAAAGAGAGAGAGAGAGAGAATGGGCCACTAGAGCCACTGCAAGCAAATTCTAGATACATGTGCCACCACATAGATCTGGCTTATGTAGGTACTGGGGAATTGAACCTGGGTCCTTAGGCTTTGTAAGCAAGTGCCTTAACCACTAAGCAATCTCTCCAGCCAAACTGATACTAATTCTTAATGTAGACTTTATCTTTCTTAAGTATTCTCAATTACTTTATATTTACTCTCATTTTAGATATTGTTCTAGACAATTCAGACGCATTTCATTGTTTTTACAATTTGTGCTTAAATGCTAACACTTGTTTTTATGAAAAAAAATCTAATGAAACTACTAATTTTCTCACAAAACTAGTGTCTGGGAGCACATTAATTAGTGCATGGGAACACACTCTACTTCCAGATTAAAATCTTGTATGTGAATGTATTTAACTGCAAAAATATTTTAGTAGATTCCCACCCACCAACACTGTTTTCACAATGGCACAAGATGATGGTGATTACTGAAGTCAGTGCTTTCCCCTTTCTTTTTAAAAACAAAGTAGCTGAATTTCTAAGTTTTCTTGAAATTGACATAGATGATTTCCAGACAATGGCAGTAAGCAAACCTTCACTGCTCCAAGTCCTGACTGGTCTTGAAAAGTTGTCCTTCTCAGTGAATCTCTTCTTTATCTCATTCACATGCAGCAAATCTTACAAAAGCTCAAGGGAGTAAGAGGACCCTATGTGACTGAATCACCTTTGACACCATCTGCTACTTATTTATTTGGGCTTCTCTGTGAATGAAGACTGTGTCACATTAGTGAATAATATTTTGACTATTTTAAGAACAGCAGTCATTATTGGACATATTTAGCACATTCTGCAAATATTACATTGCAGTCTTTCATACCAAGGAGACTGTGATAACATTCTCATTATGTTTCTTCCCAATGGTACATCATTTTATATTAGTTTGAATACCTTTATCGCACTCAGAATTTCATTCCATCATTTCTCATCAGCTTTTCAAGATAAGATTACTCCCGAGGCCAGAGGAAGAAATTAAACCCCCTAATTTGCACTATATCCTTACTCCCTCTGTCTGATCACTGATGTTTAGGTCTTTCAATCTTTCACTGCACTTGTTTTTCACATCCGTGTTTCTTGGCTTTCCTTTTCTAATGAAACTCATCATTATATCCCCATTTTCTATCATGCCAATCACAATAAATTTCTCCTCCTGTCTTTCTTCTTCTTAGAGCTATACTCGTTTTCCTACCTGGTTCTATGCAATCACAGACATTTCCCAACTTTTGGACTGCTGAGCTTTGCTGTAGAAAATTACATAAGTCTGCCAAGTAGGACAGATTTATAGTTTCCAATTTCAGCTGGACTCTTAAAATTGCTTGTCATTCCTTTCACTAAAATGACTTTTGGGGTGATATCCCTGACCTATACGAAGGTGTGAACATGCATCTTGCTTCCACAACATCTAGTATTTATTTCTGAGCATCTAGTGGAGACTTTTGGACATACAAATTTGTGAATTTATGAACTGCAATAAATACAAAAGGTTGCCCGGTCTTCTCTCTACTCCTTCAGCTCTCACTTGTCCTCACATTCTTGTGCACAGCTGCTTGTGGAAACCACACCGTGGCCAATTGTCATCCTAAAATGCCAGCTTCAGAACCACAGATATCATCAACCATGGCACTGAGATACCTTTAGGGAGAACCATAATGATAAAGGTTCTTAAACAAATGAAAATTTAATACATAAGCAGTAGCTAGCTCTTCCACATACAATTATTGTAAGTCCCAACATTTATGCACTGTATGGAATCAGTCTTAAAAATTCAAAAGAAGAAAATATAATGTATTTCATTTTTTTTTCATTTCCCTACAGATATGTGTACATGTGATCACACATGTATATTATCAGGGTTGCAATAGCCTCCTATTGAATAAAGAATATCTCCTTCTTTGTGTACGGTGTGTGTGATATATATGCATGCATATATGTATGCTTGTATACATGTGTGCAGATACATGTGGATACCAGAAGTTAATGTCAATGTCTTCATTGATGGCACTCCATTTTATATACTAAAGGCAGGTATTGCACTTGAACTCAGAGTTTACAGATTTTGCTAGTCTAGCTAGCCATGTTTGCCTCAGAACCTCCTGTTTCTGTCTTCAAAGTGCTGGAGTTACATGTGGGCTGGCTGACCCACTTGGCAGTTTATACAAATTCTGCAGATCTTAACTCCAGCCCTTATGCTTGTGCAGCAAATACTTTATCCACTAAGCCATCCGCCCAGCCTCTTTCCCTCTGTTCTAATTTTTACCAGGCCATGTTTTGTTCTTGTATAGTTATGTAGTAATTATAAACTGACCATGAATCTCTAGTTCACCTTCCATATTTCCCATATTACTTGAAATTGAAAATTATTGTGATTATAAACATCTAGAAAGAAGGAATATATGGGCAGAGTACTATGCTCCATGTACATTGTAGCATACACGGCAAAGGTGTTTGTGTTGGTAGACAATATATGGCTCAGCCTTCAAAGTGGTGTATGTTACTGGAGTAAGGACAGGAATATTTACTTAAGTTTAAGAAGACAATTTTCATATATTTTTTTCAGAAGGAAACACACATATTTAGAAAATAAAAATAAATTTTTTATCAGTCAAAAGATGAAAATTGATCTTTTCCAACAAAGAGTTGCTAAACCAGATTTAAGTAAAATAATCAATTAAGCACCATTAGGCATGACTTCAGTAGAAAATGTAGCCATGGATAACACATACATGACTGATGCCAATCAAAATAATGTTACTTGAAGCATACCCATGTGAGTGAAAACCAAATTTACCAACTCATCACAAATTGCTACTAAGGAATGAAATTACAAAATTTATGTCATTAAGTTTTATTTTGGTAGTTTCCATTTTTCTATATTGCAAATTTAGTTAAGATATCTTACAAACACCCTATAACATATTTATAAAATACTGCTTCCATTTTTTATTTTGAGTAAGTGTCTCACTAAATTGGTCTCTGGCCTAGAACTTTCTTTGACCCAGGCTGTCCTTGAGTTTGGCATCGCCCCTGCCTTAGCCTCCTGAGTAACTGAAATTATAGACCTACACTTTCAGACTCACCAGCACTTGCTTTGTAGTCATTTTCACTGTTGGCTATTTGGAAGATGGGTCTCCTGGTATTGCATTACACAAAGCACTTGCAAGCACACACATAGAAGCTGTACAGCCACCTTTCTTTTCTTAATAGTGGTCTTCAGGGTTGGTCATTAATATCAAAGCCTGCACTTTTTGCTGAGGTTATCCTTTGGAATATCACAAACAAAATTATGAGGTGTAAGATTTTAACAAGGAAGTTGGATACAAGAGTTGGCTGAGGTTTTTTTTTTTTTTTTTTTTTTTTTTTTTTTTTTTTTTTTTTTTTTGGTGGGAGTTTGTTTCCAGAAGCTCAGATAATTCTCAGTCTCTGCTCCCCTCCAGGACTGTGAGTGGCAAAACTCATTTTGGGTTAGTGTCATTAGGTACCCAAAGAGTGAATACATTTGAAATGACCTCTTTAATGTGTGGACACAAAGGTGCACCTACTCTGAATCCATGACACTAGTCACAGAAGTGGAAGTTATAGCTGTTTCACTAAATTTCACCTGAGTAAATTAATGAGGCTTAGGGAGGTGTCTGCCTGGGTGCCCATAACATTGTGGTGTCCTACAGTGACAATTGTGTCGACTAGGCATTATAACCACATTGTATCTGTATCATGTCATTTCCTGCAGGTCTTAAAGTCTAGATTTCTATATATTTTCTAATGGTCCAGCTCCCCTAGACACATGGTAGGTGAATAATACATAAATATTTCAAAAATAATTATTCTCACTCTAATTTGGAATCTTCATTAATTTTTGTTTAGAGCACTTTTAAAGAAAGATAAATTTGAAAAGTAAGTTATAAGTCTCCATTAATAGGGTCATTACGGGATAAAACTGCATATTCATGGTTATCAGATTTTTTTTCCAGTAGTGCCAGTTTCTCTTAAATTCTTCTTTGACTCAAATTTCTATAACCACAAGTTTTATTATGCAAATATATTTTTCTTAAAATTGAATATTTTTCTTTCTTATCTTTTACTACATCTATCTAACCAACCTGGCAGGCACTGTCAGGCACAGGCCAGAACTTTCAGGAGATGAGCCTGAGCTGCCAGGCATGGCTAAGGACACCCTGGGCTACAGTATACCACTCCATCTCCAAGCCCAGCACACCTGGACTTAGCCTTCACTCATGGCCCTGTGACCTTTGGGCAGTTGCCTAGGAAACTCCTTACATGGTATCAGCCAGCAGCCCTCACACAGACCATGCCCCTGCGACCCTCCTCCCACCACTATGTAGATAACCTGACTCTCTCCCTACATGCTGGAATGAACGTTCTAAGGTAACCAACCTTTGAATCCACCAATCACCCTAGGACCTTCTTCCTGCTCTCTCTCTCAACTGCTTATAAGCCCATTTCCCTACTGAATAAACAGAGCTACTTCCTGAAGTCGTCTCTTGGGTGTATTTCCTATCATGCTCACATCTGCTCAAGACCCTGCTCTCCTGTTGCCAGGACACCTTCAGGAACCATGGCCATGAGGATCCAGGGACTCACTGAGTTGTGCCTGGGTAGGTGAGTGCTCTTCCAGATGGACAATCAGACAATTGTCTGGGGGGGGGGGGTTGGCCTCCTGTGGCCTTGCCTCCATATTTTGAGGGCTGGGAGGTTTTTCTTTTTCCTCCTTTACTTTCAGTTCATGCCATAATCTTGGTGTTTCCATTCTTTTTCTATCATGGACAATATTGTCTCCCACCAAAAGGAATCACAGATTTGTGCATTAAGGGTTCTCCTGAAAGTTAGGGGAATTAAGCTCTCCAGGTAAGAGGCTATCTCCTTCTGGGAAATAGTACTACACATCACCCCCTGGATGATTTCTGGGGACCCATGTGATGCTTATCTAGCCATGAGACAAAAAGTTCAGGGAGGGAATTTTCCCTCACTCCCTTTTCAACTCCTTTCAATTTTCCCCACTAGCGCAGTGGTGAAACTGCAAGGTAGCTGCTCAAGTGCTTCAAAGCAGCTCAGGTCTGGTGGTGAGCTCATGCGTGCCAAGTGTCTCTGCTTAGCTTTGTGGTGGTCCTGGCCCCTTCCCTTAAGTGCCACCCAGGCCGGCAGCATCTCAGCCATTGCCTCCATATCTACCAGACCCGACCCTGTGTGAGAGCCCAGGAGCAGGGCAAGGCTGATCTGAGGTATTGAGTAATGCAAGCTCTCACCCTGCCAAGCCTCCACCTTCTGACTCCATGAAGCAGCTAAAGAGGAAGGATAAAAAAGCGGTTTAAGCCAGGCATGGTGGTGCACACCTTTAATCCCAGCACTTGGGAGCAGAGGTAAGAGGATCGCTGTGAGTTCAAGGCCAGCCTGAGACTCCATAGTGAATCCCAGGTCAACCTCTAAAAAAAAAAAAAAAAAAAAAAAAGGTTTAACTAAAGTCTATAGTGAGCTGAAATTTTACATAAACAATGACATAATGGCATAAATATAATTACTAAGTTTATGTTCTAGGCCAACTTCAGCTTACATAGAGAATTACTGAAAATAGCAAAATTCTCTCTGAGGTGTTGACTCATAATTTTCCAGGTATTTGTAAAAGATTGTAATGTCGTGTTACTTAAAAGAAGGAGGCAACTGGCCTGACTTCCAGGACAGCCTGCCTCAAGAAAGAAGCAAAACTTTGCCTTAG
This sequence comes from Dipus sagitta, assembly GCA_036346955.1. Lineage (NCBI taxonomy): Eukaryota > Metazoa > Chordata > Mammalia > Rodentia > Dipodidae > Dipus > Dipus sagitta. Next base: position 84,667,925 of record CM070771.1, on the reverse strand, counting down.
TTACTCCTAATAAAAGCATTTACAAATGTATTAGAGGTATTGATGACATAAAATTGTTTTAATCTAGACTACTTGCCTGTCAGTGAGTAATAGGATTAATCAATTTGGTGCAGTTTCTCTTAATAGTCTTATAAGAAAGATGGTAAATTATGGGGTAAGATGAGTTGATTGAACATACTGGGAAGGAATTTTTCAATGTTGTACATAGAATGCTTGTTAAAAATGCTTTTTGAGTGGTACTTAGATTAGAAAGTTAAAGATTTTTCAACTGTTTACAAACTCTTAAGGATGCTCTAAGTGATTGAATTTCAGTGACAATAACCTTTATGCTGCTGTTAGGTAAAATATGTTGTAATAGCTTGCTTAAGCTTTATCAAATTTAAGTCATGGGTAAAACATAAAATTGTTTTATGTTAATAAAAATTTCTATGGCACATAAAATCAATGGCTATTAAGATTAAGTTAAAACCATTGGTTGTCAAATGGTATTTGTTCTTTCAAAATTGAGTTGTCAAGGGTTGTATTAGAGCTTAACTGTTTTGGCCCAACAAAGACCAGATTCTGCTCTATTGTATATAAAGTAACTGTCTCATTTCTGGCATCTCAAATCCAGTGCTGATAACAAAATTAACTCTGAAGACATATTCTCTACTTTAGGGTACAGCCTCATGCTCAAACAATGGTCCTCATCTGACAGAAATAATTTCAAGCTCTGTGATTCTGTTTCCAATGTTCTCTGGGTAATTGATACCTACACAGGTATCTAAACTAATCAAAGATGTTTTCAGACACAAGTGCTAAGACTTTATACTGTCTTACTCATCCTTTTCTGACAATTTCTATGTTAAATTAGTTGGTTTGTTTATAAAGTAATTGGTATTATTTTCAAGACTGATTACAGGTTCTACCAGTATTTGTAACTATTAGATATTTAAAGTGTAAGATATGCCTATTTTCTATCCCTCAGATATGGCTTACACTGCCACAAGACAACAAAATTTTAAAAGGTTGTACAAAATGACTTTAAGAAGCTCTTGTGCCATTCTTTAACTAAATCCATTTCAGTAATAAAGTGTGCTCTATATGTACATACATCCAGGCTGGTATAACTTCTTTTCTAAGTGTATTTATAACCTATCTAGAAGCCAAAACTAATTGGAATCATCAGAGCTAAAAAGGCCAATATTTTGGCCTGTGTGCCCAGGTCATGAGGCCACTGTATATGATGGCACACTTCTACACTGGCCCCCTGGTAAGCCTTCCTGATCAGGGAGGATATGGAGACCCAAACAAAAATTGGTGTACAATCTGAAATAGGAGAGTCAAATTGAGGAACAATCAGTCCTCCTGGCTTCCTAAAAAAAGGGAAAAGTACTGGGCCAGCATGGTCCTGATTCATCCTAACAGACAGAAAACACCAGTGAGCTATAGGGCTACTCCTGTGTCCCTAAAGTCTTTCCAACAGGGGAAATAAACAAGACCTTAAGACATGTTGTCCCGATCTCTAATAGTTCTATAATAAAGAAAAACAACTAAAGATATCAAAAGGGTTATTTACAAACCTAGAATATATATATAGATGACTCTGACTATTCAAAAGTTTCCCTTATACTGGAAACAATGGTGAATCTCTTCTAACTTATGCAAAGACATCCTTACGTATTTAAAAAGGGTACACTATGGAAGGCTATTATCAAGGTTAAATGTTGTGTATATGTTTCTGATAACTCTGCTAATATCTTGTCTGTTTGACAAGCCATATCTAAACAAAATCAGGCCATGTCAAACACTACTGTGCCATTCGATGAACAGTTCTGGAAGAAAATCAGCCAGCTCATGTTCAGATGGTCCAGAGACAATCCAACTCCATCTGCCTGAGTTCCCTCAACCACAGGAATAATAGCTCTGAATGCAACCAGTTTCCTGTGTGCTCACTTCTCATTAACTCCTTACTTTTATGCTTTCTCCCCAATGTTCTCTTCCTATCTCTCTGCACTCCATCAATACACTTCCAGGGTCCATTAGAGTAGTTCCCCTCTCTGGGAGAGACTCTTTAAGTACCACAACTTCTTGCCCCATTAAGCAAGAAGTAGTTAACAATATGACTTCATCATCCTCTTGTTCCCTAACAGCAGTTAGAGTGTCTTCTCATGAGAGGGGGAAATGAAAGGGGGTAGAGTTAGGGTGACTGGACCCCTGAAGGTAAAAAAAGGCAGGAAAGTTTTTCTTATATCTTGACCAATTCCAAAGGACTGTTTTTGTAAAATTCCTGAGTCCCTCTGGGGGCCCAGGCGGGGCCCAGATCTCAGCCAGCCTGCATTGCTGCCATTATGTGTGCCACATCCCAGACTCTGCAAAGGACAGGCCTTACCCTCTTTGATGCCAGTCAGGTTATGCCTCTTTGCCTGTCCAGCTCCAAGCTGACCAGAGCTGAATGTTTCCATAATCAGGACCACTTGTGCCAAGGCACCTGCCTTCCTACGGTGAAAAAGGGTAACCAACCACAAATAAATATTTCCTCTCCCATTTCTTGTTCCCCAGTCTTGATTGTCCCACAGGTGTATATCTATGGGGAAGAAGAAGTGGCCTATAAACTCCGTCTACACCAACAAAGAGAGATTTTCATCCCTCTGCTGGTGGGCCTTGGCGTGATGTTGTCTCTGGGTGCCTCTGGCAACCAACAGCCTCAAATCTTTCCAGAGACTATTGAACTCTCTCATGGGTGTGGTACTTCAAAACTGTCTAGCCTTAGACCTCATGACTACTGAACATGGGGTGACATGTGTGGTCTTGGGAGAAAAAAAAAATTTTTTGTTAATGAATCAAATGCTGTTGAACAAAATGTTAAAACTCTCAAAATAAAAAACTCAGCAAGGAGCTGCTTGACCACTACAAGCCTAAAGACCACACCACCTATACTCTAACCCTTTAGTCACTTGGCTTCTTCCCATCCTTAAACCCCTCCTTGCTATAGTAACCCTGTTACTTTTAGTCCCCTGCCTCATCAAATTTCTCAGAGAACAAACAACTAATATTGCTAAGGTTGCTACTAATCAGGTCCTCGTGCACCAACTAGCTCAATCTAAACCTGTGTTAGACTATGAAGATTTCACTCAATATGATGACACCTCCCCATTCTAAACACAAAGGGAGAGTTGTTGGGCACTGCTAGGCACAGGCTGGATCCTTCAGGAGATGGGCCTGAGCTGCTGACCATGGCTAAGGGCACCCTGGGCTATAGGATACCACTGCCCTTCAAAGCCTGGCACAGCTGGACTTGGGTTTTGCTCATAGCCCTGGGATCTTTGGCCAAATGCCTAGGAAACTCCTTATATGGTATCAGCCATCAGCCTTCACATGGGCCATCCACCTGTGACCCTCTTCCCGCCACTGTGTAGATCACCTGACTCTCTCCCTACATGCTGGAATGAATGTTCCTAGGCAAGCAGCCTTTAAACCCACCAATCGCCTTAGGACTCTCTTCCTGATCTCTGTCAACTGCTTATAAACCCATTTTCATGTTGAATAAACTGAGCTACTCCCTGAAGTAGTCTCCTGGGTATATTTCCCATCATTCTCATGGCCGCTCAAGACCCTCCTCTCCATAGTTACCTGGACTCCTTCAGTGAACTGGAGCCCCAAGGATCCAGGGACCCACACCAACCTAGTTTAATAATTTGTAAGTTTTGCTAGAAAATATAAATAATTTATATTTAAGCTGAATATTAGTTATTTTAGCTTTTTATTTATATTCCATATATAGCTTCTTTTTCTTTTTCTTCTCATTCTGTTTTTTTTTATTTTTTTATTTTTATTTATTTATTTATTTTTTTTTTTGAGGCAAGGCCAATAGACTGGCCTTTTATATGCAAGAGAGAGAAAGAGAGAGAATTGGCAGGCCAGGGCCTCCAGACACTACAATCGAACTCCAGATGTGTGCACTCCCTTGTGCACATGTGTTACCTTGTGTGCTTGCTTCACTTTTTTGCATCTGGATCACGTGGGACCTGGAGAGTTGAACATGAATCCTTGGGCTTTTCAGGTGAGTGTCTTAACCATTAAGCCATCTCTCAAGCCTTCTTCTCACCTTCTTTTGAACGTTTCTGCATTTTCTCTTAATTTAAAATCTTTTTTATTGACAATTTTATGTAAGTTAATCATTATTTCCTCCAACTACCTTTTCTTGTACACCTCCCCATTTCCTTTCCATTCTTCCCATTCTTTTATCCAATTTGTCCTTCTACTAATTTGATGGCATGTATTCTTCTTACCTTTCTCCATCATTAATTACAAAATGTTGATGGTCCCAATATTGTTCAGGTCTTCTGCAGTTAATGACTCTTCCATAAAGATATAAATACAGTGAATACTTCATGTCTGGGTGACCACATTTCAATGCAGTCTTCCGCATACTCTGGACCTTGCATTCTTTCTGCCCCTCCTTCTATAACATTTCCTCAGCCATGGAGGGTGTGCTGAAGATGTGGCACTTAGTTCTGAGCACTCATTTGCTTACTCTCAGCACTTATATGAGTTTTGAGTCTCCTTTAAATCACCATCAGTTGCAAAAAGAAGTTTCTATGTAAGAACATAAGCATAAATATTTAGAGGAAAATCTAATGAGCACTACATCAATTTATCTAAACAATAGCAGCTGACTCCTAGGGTCTATGATTTTCCAAGAAATAGGCTCTTTACTAGGTTCTCAGAACCAGAAACAAATTACTTTCTGTGGTGTCGACCTCAAATTCAACCAGAGATCAGTTCATTATCCTCATAAGTGTTGTCACTTCTGTTGCTCCAGTGAGCACACCTTCAGTAATTGGTTTGATAATTCACATGGTCTCATTCTGGGAAAGATTACTGATGTCTATTCTCCCCAAGCAGCCTACACCGCACTTCCTAGCACTATGATAGCTAGCCAAAATAAACGAGGCTTTCTGTTGAGTTCCACCTTAATTTCCTTGTGTCCTTCCACTGAAGATGTCTTTAGCACTAGGGTCTTGCCAGTGAGTTCTGGTGGGCAAACAAGAATATTTACAATAGTCTATATGATTTGGAGTGGGGGTTAGGGACATTCTTGACCAACACCTAATCAGGAAGTGTACCATTACTGGTACCAGAACTTTCCTATAGCAATTTATTTTTCTGGGGGAAGCATTATCCACTCTCTTTGGGTATTTTTGTCAAAACACTCTCTCTTTCTCTCTCTTATTTCTTTTTTTCTTTTTCAGTTTTTTGAGGTAGGATTTTACTCTAGCCCAGGCTGATCTAGAATTCACTATGTAGTCTCATAGTGGCCTCAAACTCACAGTGATCCACCTACCTCTGCCTCCCAAGTGCTGGGATTAAAAGAGTGTGCCACCATGCTTGGCTCTCTCTCTCTTTCTTGGTATTTTTTAATTAATTATGAAGTAAGTAGTTTTGATATTCCCTTATTCCTAAGTCATTGCATATTTTTCTTCTCATATCCATTCTTAATCATTGGTGCCTATTTTCTCCTTTTATGTGTTCACCAAGATTTTATCCTAAACTCTGATTTCAACTATCACCCATGTGCTAGTGACTTTCCAAAATGACCTATCCACATTGGGGTAGTTCTCACAATTTCTAGACCTGAATGTACTGTCATCACCGATTACCTCTATTTGAACATTATTATTTTTAGAGAACATCAATTTTTTAAGAAAAAATAATTTGATAGTCACAATTCTATAGGAAGCTTTACAGATGAATCAGTCTTTAGCTTTGTATTTTACCTAATGTCAATACTTGATTGCGGGAAATCTATTGGTGTTTATAAAATATCCAAAATATCAATTGATTATAGTTTAAAATCTTCTCCATCTATATGCTTAAATCCAGAAAACAGCACCACTTGTTGCTGATTTTCCCAAGATTTATTTATAAAGTAACACATCCTTGGTCCATGTACTTTTTTATTATGCATATGCAAAATCACAGAATTTTATCAAGAGTATACTAGTGAGTATTTTTAATTACTTATCTTCTGAATTCAGAATTGATTATCATTATACCATTGGAACAATTACATATCTTTTGTTTCTAACAATATTACCTATACAGGCTGTAGAAATGACTTAGTGCTTAAGGTGCTTGTCTGTGAAGCCTAAGGATCCAGGTTCAATTTTCTAGTGTCCACATAAGCCAGATGCATTAGGTGCATGCGTCTGGAGTTCATATGCAGTGGTTGGGGGTCCTGCCATGCCCATTCTCTCTATTTCCCTCTCTCACTCTCAAATAAGTAAATGAATAAAATTAAAAATACTGCCTATTTATTAGAAAAAGAGAGAGAGGCTGAAAATGGGCACAACAGAGCCTCTTGCTCCTAGAAACCTGCAAACTAACTCTAACTCTATGTCAGTACCACTTGGTGCATCTGGATTTGTGTGTGTGCTGAGAAACAGAACCCAGGCTTCCAGGGTTTGAAGAAAGCCAGCCTCAAAGCCCTGGTTCTATAGTTTTTCTTTCAATGAATTTCTCATAATAATACCGTCAATGTAAAATTCCACCATATCATAATCCTTGTAAAATATTTCAATTAATACTTACTGATCTTAGATGAAGTAAAACTTTTTGTTATGATATCCAAGATACTCATTTCCTTTCTTTCTTGTGCTCTATGTCCAAACACTATTTTTAGTGTTCAAGACTATGTCCCTGCTTGCTGGTTGTTGTGGCTCACGCCTTTAATCCAAGCACTTGGGAGGCAGAGGTAGAAGGATCATTGTGAGTTTAAAGCCAGCCTGAGACTACATTTGAATTCCAGGTCAGCTTGAGCCAGAGCGAGACCCTACCTCAAAAAAAATAATAATAATAAATTAAAAATTAAAAAGAAAGCCAGTCCTCTCTCTACTTGTACTCTGTCTATGTACATACTCTTCTCTGCATGGAAAAAAAAAATCTATGCGCTGTTTAAATAGTGTACCTCCCAACTCTCTTGTACTTCTACGTGCCTTTCTTAACAGAGAATTATTACAGCTTTTTATTTTTATTTTTTATTTTTTGTTTTGCAGTGGTGTTGATCAAAGTAAGGATCTGTGGCATGGCAGGAAAGCACTCTACCACTGAGTTGTGCTGCTAGTCCAATTTCTTCCAACTTTATCACACTACTTTGACACACACAATCACATTGTTTATCATAGCAAATTATATATGCTTAAAATCTAGCTGTTGCTCCCTCCAAGCTATATATACAAGGAGGGGGTAGCATTGTTTTTTTAGCTGCAAAACTAATCATATTGTTAAACTTGGACAGCATTTGATTCATAGAGAATTGATACTTAAGTTGCTTTTTAATTTTTAGTAAAATTAATAAGATATATTACTTAAGTATAATTGCATCAGTTAATTATACTATGTGCCATTGAATTGAACATATAATAATAAATTATGAAATTCCAGTTTTTAGGCAGTTTATAGACTAATTAGCCATAAAGCAGCCAAGCTCATTCAAGGCAATGAAATATCAACCATTTATTATTGCCAGTACCTATTACAGCAAATAATTTCCTTAGGAGAGTATTGGAAAATTTACCCCAGTAATGCTTCCATATGCTATCACTTCTCTTACAGTTCATCATCATGATGCTTCCCTGCTTGTCTGACACAATGCCTTGTCCATAAGAAGTAGGAACAGGCATCTATAATTTATAAAGTAAACATATTACAAATAGCCACATTCAGTTATATAAATTTTAATTTACATCCATTTTGTGCTTAAATTGTGCTGGACATACACAATTTAAAACAGGATAAAAATTGAAATAATGGCAGAACTATATTCAGGGAAATTGGTGATATTTTAATGACTCATTGAACTTTATGATTAACAGAAATGTGAATATAATAATTCTGGCACTATCATTTAAATTAGTATATTATTTTCCTAATATCTTCAAGCTCACTGTGACAGCTTTAGTTGATAAAGCATAGATTTCAAAACTTTATCAATAATACTTTACTAATTATTAATTATTAATATATTTTGTAAACTTTTATATGTAAAATTGATAGGTGGCTGTGTTATTTTTTTCAGTTATTTTAGAAACTATAATGGGGAGGAAACAAACACCTTAGTCACTTGAAGAAATTGAGGCTACTTTCATAGTTATCAACAAGTAATTAAGTATAATTTACAAGTGTGCTATTCTTTAAAGCAAAACTATGTGTTTTGTGATACAATGTAAACCATTACACACTTTTATTATGTATTTTCTAATTTTATGTAAATAGTTTGTCAGTAAAAATGCATGTAAATAATTGAAAACAAATGCTTACTCTCTGCTATTTTAAACATACCATTATTTCAAAGTTAAATTTGCCTTTTGATATAAAATAATTATCAATATATTCCAACTATACTACTTATTTATTCATTTGGGAAAACACTTTATTTGGATAAAATGTCAATTACATTCTCCAGTCTTTCCTATAGGCAGTAAGAAACACAGTATTTTTTTTTCTACTTAACAACTTTGAAAATAAATGAGAATAAATAGAATAGAATAAATAAATAAATAGAAAATCAATCTCACAGAATACCAGCAAATACATGCTGCTCCTAGGGTCGAGGTCACCCCCAGGGGGGGAGTAAGGTAGCACTTTGCTGTGGATTTTCTGGGTGTTTCTCTTCCTGCTTGAAACTTTCTTTGGAACCAGTATGGTTTCTTTTCTCCAAGTTCTTAGGATTTATTATTGTTCACTAATAATGTCACATTGCAAAGTGATTAGGGTGAAGAGATTACTGGAGATCTAATTACTCATGGAAACTCTAAGGCAACATGAGACTATTTGAACGTTAAAAGGTACAAATATGCATTTCATACAATATATATTGTCAATGATTTTTGAACAGTAATATATGTGAAACTTTAAGGCAGGCTTAGGTTTTGGTGACATACCCCACTGTGCTGTGTCATGACACGTGTGAATTGTTTCCTACATGTCCTATCAACCACAGTGTTCTTATAGGACATTAGTGACTTCACTCTGAAACGTAAACTGAATGCATTATCTACTCTCTTGTTTCCTTTATTTCTCTAGTTACAAAATTGCATGCACACCAACTTGGTGGCAACTTTTCATTGTCATTTACTGTTTGTTGCAGGTCAGTCCCCCCCCACCCCACCCCATGAGGGCTATGTCATTCCCACTGGCAGCTTTTGAGAAACTTTGCCAGATAGGTAATTTCTCTGGAGTGCTGGTGACTCTGGCTATTCCACTACCCCAGCACACACCTTCTTGTCTAGACTCAGCCGGGATCTCACTCTGAGCTCACTGCCCTTTCCCTTCTGAGAAGCTAGGTACTCAAATGTCTGTGGATTTCAGGATGTGTGCTGTTTGCATCTGGCCTGTTCGCCTTGGCCCTACTATGGGTCTCTCCACAGAGGACAGCGCATGTTCCAATCACTATCTATCCTTGCAAAGTCACCTGTCTACTCCTTAAGATAGCCTCTGCACATGCCACTGTACTGGCTCCCAGACTCTTGTCATTGGGTGTTGTATGCAATCTTGTGTCTCCAATACCTACTACCAAGACTGTAATAAACTAAACATGGAAGAAATATTTTAAGAATTAAGCTTTGTTAATTTTGATTCCTGAAACTCACTTTTCTTTTGGAGATAGATAAATAATGTCTAGAAGATTTTAAAAGTCAGTAATGGAACTTAGCATTTTAGGTCCCAAAAGCTTGCTTAGTTATATTTTGTTTTGCTTTACTGCCGCCATGTTTGGTTGTCCAACCCACAGCCAAGTCATTGCTGTAAACTCTCTCATTCACTATCACTGGTTACCAAAAAAAAAAAAATATCATCTCCAAAGTGCACTATAGTTTGTGATTCTACGCTCTTTTTTCCCATACTTCTGCCAAATAACACATTTTATCACATATAAAACTGAGCTACTCATAAGTTGTGTATTATTTTATTTGAGTACTCTAACATGAATGTACATGAAGGAAATAATCCTTTCAAACTATTTTCAAATAGAATAAGTCATTCAAAATATTTAACTTTCATTCATATGCATTGAATGTAAAATCTCAGTCACTAATATGGTGAAATCAAACATTTCAAGTATTGTTAATGAATCTCAGTATCCTCTTTGGAAGTCTTAGTGTTGACATGGATAATTCAATTGCTTAAAACATCATCCAGATTTCTCATTATTTTTCTCTCTGCTGTTATTAGTTCTGTTATTCCCATAGTAATCATATTTAGATTTGAATAAATAGGAAATTCAATTAAAAAGACAGACTCAGAGATATTGTATACTTGGTATCTAATGAGCACCTGGTGTTTTTAAGTTACTGTGCCACTGTATGCAGAAATATTGGTAAGTAAGAGGAAAATTAGTACCAAAGGACAAAATAAAGCCAAGTACCTGTGCATTGAAAGAGGCATCTCACTTTCCAAACGATGTCAATTCCTTGCTGCCTGGATGCCTGCCTCAGAATGTCTGCATTTCAAGTTACTGGCTTCTCCATGATTCCATCTGTCCTTCCCTCCCTCTCAGAGCAGTGTAGAATCATTACTAAAACTTGATTACAATTAGATTTATGTTGGCAGAATTAAAGACACTGTGTTTACCCAGTTTCAGTGAACTTCTTGAGTGCATTTTAATTCTAATTTGAAATGTAATAAGATTCAAAGTTCCATTATGTGGCTAAAGATTTTGTGTAGGTTCTGCGTTTTCTATTGCTTGGGAGATATTATATATATATATATATATACTATATTTTTATATAGCTGTTGGCTGGTGATTTAATATCTCTGAATAAATTGTCTACAGAAACCATATAAAATAACTGAATTTATATGATCCTAAATTACATTTTATAAAATTAAAACATTAAAAAGAGCCAGGTTCACTGTTATAAAAAATGTGCCCATGCTACACTGAAATATTTAAGAGAAATTCTAAGAATTCAAAAATAATTATAGAATTTAAGTGTTGAATATCAATTTTGCCTAGCATAATAAATTATATTTTCAAATATTTTTGCAACATTTTGAATGGTAACATGTTATTCCTTGGGATAATTACCCAGTGCTGGCATAGACACCTTCCTTAATTAGCTGACAGACACACAGTCTCCTGCACCAAGCTGTGTTTTTCATAAGCAAACGAGACAGAAGCAAAGTCCTTGGTTTAGTATATTCCCAGTTTTAGTGGATGATATCTTTTACTTTTCTGAAATAACACACACACACACACACACACACACACACACACACACACAAACACAATGGCTACAAAAGGTAAAGGGGCATGAACTGAAGCCATTGTCTCAAATAATTTTGCTTGTTTTGTATTTTTAATGTTGACTCTAAAAAACATAATGCAATATTTATCTACATATTTAAAAACACCATTCATGCAGATGTCTTGACAGCTATGGGAAATTGTGCAAATGTAATATTTACTTCAAATAATTTTGAAATGTGCATTTCAAGGCTGAGATTCATGTTAGGTTCAAGCAAAATAGCCTTTATCTGTCTTGTAATCTCTCTTTTATCTCATCTTTCCAGTTTTCAAATATACAGTACTATTTAATCTCTCCTACCTAACAGCAAAATTAACTCTATTGACTATATATTCTTTTTAGCTTATTACATTTAGCTTATTACATTTAGGAAATGGAATAAATAATTTTTCTGCATTCCTCTGCTTACCACAGGGAGGCTGATTAACAGCATGCTTGTAATATTTTATCATATGTCCTTACATCATATTCTGTTTTCAACCATGGCAGTAGGTCTCTCATCCCCATCAATCCACTGAGACTGGTCTCATGTTATCTCTAGAGATATACCTGTTGTCATATATGAAAATCTAAAATTTCAAATTTTAAAACTTTTTATTGAAATTATTCATACATGCACAAATGTATTTTGATCATATTCCCCTTCTTTTCCATCAGCCCTGCCACTCTTTCACAAAACTCCTTCTTTCCAACTGGTTCCTTTTCTGTTTTGCCACTTTTATTAGCCCCAGCAATACCCGGGTCTCTACTCCCCACAGGACAGGAGTTACAGGTGTACATGACATTGCCCAGCTGTTCACATGTTAGAGAACTGAACTCAAGCAGTCTCAGGCCCTCCTCAGACCCTTATACTTGTAGGGGAAGCCCTCAACCACTGAGTTCTCAGCCTCAGTTTATTGAATTTAAATGGTGTACCTTCCTGGAGCCAGATGGTGATAGTGGGAAGGCTGGATATCGATCAGGTGGGGAATAATGTGATAATTACCTAAACAAGAGCAACAATTTTATTGTGAACCTAAAACCACTGGAAAAATAAAGACCATTAAAATAAATAAATGCATCAGATAAGCATCTATGGATACCTGTACATGAGTGCACACACTCTCTCTCTCTCTCTCTGTCTCTCTCTCTCTCTCTCTATATATATATATATATAGTAAGATATCTATGTACATAGTATGCATTAGAGTAGTAAATAAAACAGGATGCATATATAATAAATATATGGAAAAAATTTATTTATAGGCATGTACAAATAAACTATAACACTAAACATGTAAATATGATAAAACTTTACCACAGTATTATAAGTTCAACAAATATCTTTGTCACTTTAGTGACTTGTGATCCAGAACATAGGCTCTTGGAGTCTTTTTTTTTCCTTCAAATTTCAACAGTTTTATAGCCACAGTAGGGGATTGCTTACTATTATTTATGATCATATTATTAGTCTTTTCTGCTATCTTTATAGTTCGAAAAATCTATATAAACACAATGTAATATTCATAAATTTTATTTCAGTATTGTGTTGATAACTTTGGCAACTTGCTACTAATATTTGTTCACTTGAAACTTGAGGAGGAAAACTGTTTTGTTTCTTTTCTGTAGTTAACTGGGTAGTAAGGATTTTCAGAATGTATTTTAGAAGAATCTCAATCTGCCACTAACAAATTACTCTGATTTAAAAGTGTCCTGATACTGTGTACTAACATGATCTTAATTAAGGAATGTTACTACTAGTGAAATTTAGCAAGTAAATAATCTGAATAGCCAGATTCCATATCAGTGACACAGCTTCTGTTAGACTAGGCAAAATATATATACATTTCGACTGTGAAGTGACTTTTTCCAATTTCTAATTAAATAAACCTATAAACTGAAACCAGATTCCACTGAAATACCTCTAGTGATCTACTCATCCCTGAGAATTCTCATTGGTCATACATCAATGTATTCTTTTGAGATCTAAATATGAAGCACAATGTCATCTGACAGAACAAAAGAAGCCACAGATGAATGATGTTAAATTTCTTAAGTTTTGAGTTATCCCACATTATCTAAATATTAAAACTATCAAATATGAAACAGAGCCTAGAAATAACTTTTATACAGATTAACTGGCAAAATTTAGATAACAAACTGGCTGAATGTTTCTAAGAAAATTCAAATTAATATTTTGAAATGCCTGATTTTGCATAAAGGATTTATGACAATCTGTCCATGCAATTGTGCTTAATTGGCAGGTACTATCTGTTCTGTTGTGGATGTAGTTATCCCTGTTCATCTGCTCTGAAGTTAATAAGCCTCCATATACCCATCCAAACTGTCTAATCTTTCCAGCCAGGCATCCATGGCACAAAAATCTGATCTCCCATCTGGAGGGCATTCTCTGCCACAAAGAAAGGGCTCAAATCCCAGCCCACTCTACATGCTGCATTCTCAGGCATGATTTTGCCCCACAATTTTTCCTCTAGGAAATGGTGCTAATAAGGCATTGCCTATGTAGAGCATTCACATAAAGTCTTTTCATATTCTATGTAGATAATTTTCTCTAGTTCAGTAGGAAGTCAAAACTTACTCCTATTGTCCAAAATGAAAGGCTATCAGAATAGTTACAGCTTCAAAACACTTTAAATTATTGTCATTAACTATAATTTTCTTGAAGGTCTTCAAATAAGAGATTGTAATGATTATGCATGATTCTCATACAGATAAATAAACATGGATGGAAGGAAAGTATAGCAATATCTTTCCATAGTATTGTTTCCTATTGAATTGAAGTGGAGAGCTATACTCATTATGGTGGAGTCTACAACTTGTTTGTACCTTACAAGATATGCAGGTTGAGTGACACATACATATTATTTGTTTAAGACAGAATAAACTTTTAATTAAGTGCTAGCAAAAACCATATTTTAAAAGAAAAATCACATTTTGCAGCTGGCAAAAGAGCATATATTGAAAAATGATTACCATACAAGCCTAAGATCTGAGTTCAATGCCCAGCACCCACATGAAAATGTCAGACATGGTGGCACGTGCTTGAAACGCCAGTGTTAGGAAAACAGAGAAAGGTGGGTCTCTGAAGCTCTCCCCAGCTGGCCAGCATGCCTCCTTGGCAAGCTCCAGGCCAGTCTGAAACTTTGGCTTACATAAAAGTAGACAGCATGTCTGAGGAACAATCTGAGGTTGTCCTCTGGCTCCCTCACACACACACAATCACACACAAATGCATGTGTACAATGCTTTCCCCAGTCATGAATGAATAAGTACTTGAATTACAAAAGACGTCTTCTAACTTTAGAGCCACACCACACAATGAAGTTTAAAAGTAGCACTAGTCTGTAATCAGCAAGAGAAAATGCACTTAGCCGAAACTGAAAAAGTCCAAACTCAGGCACTTGACCTTCAAGGGCTTCTCAACTGCCTAAACACTTTCCATCTCTCTACAGGTGATTAATCAGCTGATTAGCTGTCCTCTGCTTATCTATAGAATCTTCTAGAAAACCAATGATCACCAAATTAGAAGCTCCTACACGTGCGGTGTTAAGTTTTAAATAATGTCATATATATATATGACATTATATATAAATTATCCCTATACAGGGATCTAGGAATAACTACCTTAGATTACTGACCATAACTTCAGAGCCTGGGTAGAGTGATAGTTTTATCACTCATCACAAGTTTAAGCCCTGCCTATGTTATAGAATGAACTCAAGACAGCCTGGATAACTCTCATCAAGACCTTGTCTAAAAATATAATATCTAAGGAAAGGGATATAGCTTCATGAGTGAAGTGCTTGCCTTGTAATCATGAGGACCTGAATTTGTTCCCATAAACTCATGATAAAAAAAAAAAAAATCCAATTGTGATGGATCTTACTTGTAATACCAATGCTTAGGAACTAAAAACAGGTGGATCCTTGGGACACACTGATATACAGTCTAACCTATTTGGCATGATCTAGGCCAATAACAGACCCTATCTCAAAAAAAAAAAAAAAAAAAAAAAAAGATATATGATCCCTAAGGCACAACACCTGTAGTACAACTCATAGAGATGTCCTCTGGTCCTCAAGGGAGCATGTGCGCGCACGCACGCACACGCACACACACACACACACATACACACACACACACACTTTTGTTTTGGAAATCATCTCTTACAGTATTATTTAAACAATGAAGTTTGGCAAACAGTTAACCTAATAAATCAGAGAAGAAACTTTGAATTCAATTACTAGATTAATCTTAAGACTATTTCAGCATTTGTTGGTAATTCAGCTACTTGAGCTTTCATGGGGTTAACAAATTTGGGCCTTAGTAATGTCTTGAATCATGAGTTTCTTGAGAATATATTTTGAGGGGCTTAACAGTTTGTATCAAGCTCAATTTAATTTAGCATACTGCTTTAAGCCCTATTTGGTATACATGCATTTTCAGGAATTGTTGACTAAACTCATGAAGAGTTGAGATACAGCCAGCATCATTCCTGCCTATTTTTCTTTTTAATAACTGCTATTTTGGGGGACTCACATTTGACCAGAAAATAGCTTTACCTTTTACTAATAACGAAGCAAACAATACAAATTAAATCAATCATCATAGAGAATCCCTTTACTAAATGAAACTACCAAAAGAAAGCCTCACTGTTCTGGGAAGTTTAGTCTGTTTTCTTTCTTCCCAACATGGCATTGAATAAATAAAAGCTTAAACAGTGAGAATTATGTGCTGCCATGAAAACAGTTAATTTTAGGGGATATACCCAAGAAAAATCTTAGCGATAGCAATGTGGGCCATAATTAAATTTATTGCTAAGCCCAAATTAACTCTTAGCATTATCAGTTACATTAAACAATAATTTTCCTCACTCTCATACCAGTTTCAATCAGGTTTCAGCTTATTGTTTGCAAATTAAATGGCCAGCAGATAAAAATTTGTTACCAGGAGTAGGGTTACAAGTAGCAAAAAACCGAGTTGTATGAAATGGTGAAATTTGTTTTACAATTGCCCAACCATTGGTCAAAATATGAATTACTTTACAATTCATAGCATGTGCACCCAACACTACTGCTTGGGAAACTAGGAAAAAGAGAAAAGAATGAACAATTCTAAAAACTGATACTTACACTTGAAAGCTTTCCAAAGTGTGGCTCTTTCACCTATGATCTAACATATAAGTATATCAAATATCCAAATTTAATTTTTGGGAACCTCATCAACTGGAAAAGCAAAAATATTTACAATAAAAGTAAGAGATGTTTACCAAAAATATAGATGAGATACAAACTAAGAGAAACTATATAGAAAACAAATGGCTTTAGCCTCTCATATCTGCGGTTGTCACATCCTTGAAAACATAAATATACATAGAATCCACAAGGAGATACCAGGAAGACAAATATGTTCCCCTACAGCCACTGTTTCTACTGGCTTCTGTAAAGATATAAATTATGTAAATATAAATGCATTCAGTAAAATATGCCCTAGATAAATAACATTTCCTGATTAAAGATGTAAATAAAACTATAATTATGAAATCATCTTTAAAATATTTCAGAAAAAATATTTATCTACCTTACTTTCAAATGATGTAAGTTTAGTTCATAAAATATTTTCCAAACATAATTAGCTGACATTTTAAAACTGACAAACCAAACATTATTTTACAAAATTGTTTAGAAGTTAAACAATATTTTTGTGATATGCTCTTGATACCAAACTTATACTCACTTAAAAATCATGAAAGAGTAAGCCTGATCTAATTTTTAATTTTTCAGCAATATTTAATTTTGTGAGTCTTCACTTACATTTTAAAATGGACAGGACTTATTTTACCTAATTCATAATTTTATACTTATTAAAGATATTATCAATAAGTTCCAGTAAACCTCCATACAAGTTATCTACTAGTACTTTGATTGTTTAATGAGAATGTAGCACTAACAATTACTATTTATAAAATTAAGCATGATAGTGGTTTTACAAATCTTTTCTCAATTGTAAAATAAAGAAAAATAAAATTACTAACAATTAAGATTTCCACCTTAAGAAGATTATCCAGATTATCCCGAAAGAGAGAATTAAAATTACAACCTTGCAATAATAATCTTGTGATATCGTAAAAAAATTGGTAGAGGCAGGAAATTGTACCACTCATATGCACAATTCGGTAGTCATCTCCATGGTCCATGAAGGAATTGTTTGAGGTAAAAGACAAAATAAAACCTGATGTTGATGCCTAAACTCTACTTGACACTATTTTGAGGATGGGCAGCTTAGTCTTAATCAAAACGTTTGTTTCTCAACCATCCTTGGTTCCAAGGCTTTTGAACACATTAAACAATACAACAGCTATAGTCAAAGAGCACAAACTATTCCGAAGACCAGAAAAGTCTCTAGCACAAAGAGATATGACACAGTACAGAGTGGATTCCTTTTGGAGACACAAACCAATTTGTTTGTGATTCCTTATGAGGATTTCTCTTTCCTTTTGTGGGGAGGCTCCACTCTATTTGTATTCTCTACTCCATTTTCTGTCCCTTTCCTGGAAGATTTGCCTTTAGCCATTGATCGTTTCTTCTTCCCACATGAGATCCGAAGGTTTGAATGTTCTACCCATTTCTGAAGCCACACAGTCGTCAAGGTCCACGTTATGTAGGCCTGGATGCTACAGCTGGACGACAGGACAGCAATCTTGGCAGCCAGCACGTTGACGTTTCCAGTGAGGGCATCGTTACTCCGAGTCTGTGGCCCAGGTCCTGATCCGGCCAGGTGAAGGCCAACTGTGACCACAGACACAATCAAGGTCACGAGTCTCCCCAAGATGAACACAATGACCCACATAGAGAGCCCTTTCTGGTACTTCTCATCGCTGAAGTAGACCAGGCCACACATGTGGTAAAGTAACTCCACGGAGTAGTGCAGCACCAAAAGCAGCAGCCCCAGGTGGTTCAGGTACAGGAGGTAGGCTCCACCAATGTGGAAGAGGTGCAAGCCGATGTAGATGAGTTGACCCGGAATGTCCTGCTTTTTGATTTTCTGGAAGTAGAGCTCGGGGAAGCTGTGACACCAGTAGGCCAACTGCGAGATGTAGAAGAACTTCATCTGGAACGTCATCATGTTGTGGGAATGAGCCCTCCACAAGAGCGTGGGGTCGGACAGGCAGTTCTCAGACATGAGGATGAACAAGCCCCACGCCCCAGAGACCACATAGAACACGCTCAGCTGGCCAGACTCGTTTAATTGCACTTGCTTCGCTTTGGTGAACTGCAGCCTCCTGCTGATCTTATCCAGCACGTACTCCTGGATGGTGGCGTGGAGGATGATGGCCACCAGCATGTAGAAGAACACGGTGGCCAGATCCTTGACGCCGTAGTGATACAGGGTCTTGGACCCCGAAGCCCGCTCCTCCTCGTCGGGGACCAGGACGCCGTGCTGGAGCGTGAGGAACACGATGGACACCTCCGCGGTTCCCTCGAACATGAGCCCCAGCACGAAGAACATGCCCACGCACGAGACCATGTCGGCGTGATTCTGCAGGACGAATTCGTGGCTCAGCACCGGGGGGTTCCTGGTGCCCTTCTTGCGGAGCCCCATGCCGGCGACCCCGTACTCACCGCCACCGCCGCTCAGCGCGCCGCCCCCGCCGCCAACGCCGCCGCCGCTCCCGGCGCTCCGCTCCCCATCGCCCGAGCCGCCCGGGTCGCCGCGGACACCCGCCCGCGCGCCCGCCTGCCCGCCGGGGACCAGTCAATCAAAGCCCGGGCCGCGCAGGGCCGAGCATGCGCACCGGGACGCGGAGGCAGGGCAGGAAATGGAGCGCCGCCCCCTGCCCCGCCAGGCCTCGCCGATCGCCGCTGCAGCCCCGGCGCACCCGCGGCGCTGTCAGCCCGCATCGTCCTTTACCGCGAGACAGGAAGGACAGATGGTTCTTCAGAAGTCCTGGATCGCAAGCGCAGC
This sequence comes from Dipus sagitta, assembly GCA_036346955.1. Taxonomy (NCBI): domain Eukaryota; kingdom Metazoa; phylum Chordata; class Mammalia; order Rodentia; family Dipodidae; genus Dipus; species Dipus sagitta. Next base: position 84,648,672 of record CM070771.1, on the reverse strand, counting down.
ATCCTCATCATCTCATCATCATCATCGTTATCATCATCATCGCTGTCCTCACGGCAAACTCTCTCAGCACTAGAATTTCACCTTCCTAGAAAATCCAGGGACGGGACTCTGATGAAATCAGCCTCTCTGCCCTCCTCCACCCCTGACCTCCCCCTCCCCTCCCTCTGATAGATGAGAAACTGAGGCATCACGCAGCTAAGTGTGCCTAAGATCGCATAGCTAGTACATGGTGCTAGCCAAGATTGAAACCTTCTTGGTTGGAAAGCAAGTACTGTTGAGCAGTATGCTAGCCTGGCTCTCTTCATGCATTCTTCGCACCTAGAAACGCACAACATGTTTAGAAAGAAAAAAAAATGAAAATCTCTTCTAACAATAATAAAATGATGGCAATGATACCTTCTAGTCCGTTATGGTATTTGGAAGCACAGACTGTTTAACATTTAGTGGATAACTCACTTGGCTACAAAACCCGAGACTGAATGTTTTCACTCTTATATCAGAATCCTAGTTTCATTTGTATGTGTTTCCATATTTATTTAATCTTGAATTCTCATTTCAAAACAGCTTCTCTTTTAAACTTCAGTATATTTCTTAATTGAAATTTCATGTCAGTGCTCAAACTTATCTTGCCATGGGAAGTGAATTTCTTGGTTCTTTGGTATCTGGTGAGATCTAAATCCTAACTGGTAGAATTAAGGTCTGAGGTTTGGAATACACATTTCAGAAGAAAAAGTGCTTTGGATTTAAAGAACGAAGCCCTTTATCACTGTCTCTTCTACCATCCTCTCTCTGCATGCTGCAATTGATTGCAGATGCTGCCCTGTATGTGTAACTTTATTTTACTGAAAAAATACTCTGCTCAGTAGACAGTGCACCTACATGTCATAATACTGCAAACTGTGTATATGCATCCAGGGGTTGTGATAGAAAGCATTCCATAATATGACTTCTGTATTTATTGACGTATTATTGTAGAAAATATGACGGTGCCTTTTCTTTGGTTATCCTCAGCATTTATCAGTTACTGAATCTGACAATTCCGCTATGAAAATTATGGTTAACTTACCAATAAATGAGAAATGAGTGTGGAAAATTTATGCACAAAGAAACGGGGAGGGGCAAAGTTATTGAAAATAATCTTCATGTGCAATATGTACCTGTCAGGCTTATGATAATTTTAAACATAGAATTCATGTCTTTTAAATAGAAATGATTGATCAGCAAGCATATTAATCGCCAAGCAATCTCTCCAGACTTGGAACAATTTTTGACAGGCTTCCCACCCTTTGATCTATTTTAACCTTAAAGAGATAAAGAGATAAAAAGCACATATCAAGATAAATGGCACATATATATATATATATATATATATATATATGTATGTATGTTTACTTTTAATGAAAGAAAATAATGTGTGAGATAGTTTGAAATAATCTGTGAAATATAGTAAGCATTTATGTTTTATATTTTAATTTGTGTGAATATTAAATAAAAGTATAACATATCAACTTTCTGAAATTATTGAATTGTAGCTATAAGAATATTTAAGTAATATATAGTATAATGTTTAACCTCAGAGGTCCTTTTGGTATTTTGACAAAAATCAAATATATGGTAAATTAATTTTAACATAAAATAACACTATAATTATATGTTATTTAAAGAATGTGAATATTTTTGTCTTTATGCACAGCATTATACCTTTAAGTTGGATATTCCTTAAAATTCATATGCTACTTATATGTCTATAAAGGAGGAAGTAACAGTGATTGCACTTCAAATCCTTTGTAAATAACTTCATAACTAGACAAATTGTATGAAATAACTGTTTTTCAGAAATAACAAAATGCACAGCATAGTACTATGATCACAAATAAAAGGAGACAAATGTGGTAAGCCTCACATGGCAAGCCCCTGGACATGTCATAATTTTCTTCCTGAAAAGATTTTACAGGTCATTGTAAAGAGGCACTAGAACCAAAAATAACCAAAAAATCTTGCTGATTTGAGAAAAAGATAGGAAATAGAAGCTGAGGCCACTGAAATTTACTAAACAAATATTTGTGAAGAATACGCTAAGTGCTGGATGAACTCTCACAGTTTACACAAAGGTTTCCTAAGATCAACTCCTATAATGAAGTTTTGTACACATGAAATGGCCAAGGTAAGGAAACTGTAAATTAAAATTTACTTAAACTTACACAAGACTAATAATTTACAATTTAAAATAGCTGGAAACTAAGATTCTCCACACTGGACATTTACAGCATTACAACAGAATTAAAAAAAAAAAAAAAACCCTTTATACTTCTAAGTGAAGCTAAAATGGCATTACAAGCAAAGCTAATTCATATCTGAGCACACAAGGTCTTAAGAATTCTTACAAAGCTTAATGTGTTCTACAGTGAATATTTAACCTTGACAGAACAATTCAGCCTTTGACAATGTGACATTCAAGGTTAGAATGAGGAAACAAAGACTGAAATGAACTGGGACTCTCTACCATAATGCCTACATATGGCCTCTCTGTGTGATACTGGCATCATCTTCATACACTGGCTCAAGGTGTTAAAAAAAGGCCCTGTGTTGGACAAGAAACTCCATGACCTTTGATGACTCAGTTTTAATGATAATAATGCATATGCTTTATTGTAAAAGCAAGTATGTAGGAACCTGTTTTTTGGAAATGGGTTGGAGAGGAGGGGAAGGTGTAGTCATAAATATAATAGTTTCTCATGGAACTGTACCCTGAATATTCCTGACTAATTTTTATATAGAGTCTCATGTAGTCCTGGTTAGACTGGAACTTACTGTGTAACCAAGAATAATCATGACATTGTGGAACTTCATACAATAATATGATGAAGCACTTTAAATTCTACTTCTTGGGGGTTTCTAGTGAAAGCATGTTGTCATTTTCACTTTATCATCTCATGTCAGAATAACTTTTATCCATACATGAAATATAATTTATGGACTTCAATTTCCATCTTCAACACAGTGAGGAGAAAGAGGAGCAAAAAAGCATGCAGTAAACTCAATATGCACAGAAACATACAGTAACACCAAGGCTTGTGAGTCATTGCCTCCTTCAACTGGAAGTGCACAGCTCATGTAACAACTGCTTTCACTATTTAAGGACATATAGTGATAGATTTCCACTTGCAGACATCTATGACCAATGCAAGAAGGATAATAAAACCTTCATGGACACATACATGTAAATGTACCCCGTCATAATAATACTGTCTATACAGCAGGGCCTCTTAAGTATGTGGTATAGTTGTGTTGTGGATTGTTTACATATCAGTATATAAAAAAGTCAAGTCACACATCTTGCATCTTTCACAAAATTAATTCAAAAATGCATTGCAGACTTTAATATGACATAAAAGTAGTAGGTCTCCTATGAAAATCTGTGTTGCAATGGTAATTCTGAATAGTATCCAGATACAAAATCAAAAGCATAATCTGGGAAATAAAAATAATGTGAATTTTGGTTGAATTGAAGCTAAAAAGTACTGTACAAAGAACATTGTAAGGACAAACATTTGAAAACTATGATAAAGAGTTGCTACTCAGAAAATTAAAAAAAATTGAATCAACAGAAAGAGTTTTTTTAAAAAATCAACCCAAATTAAAATATGTAATTAAAAATCCAAATTAGGGTTTTAGAGATGGCTCAGCAGTTAAGACATTTGTCTGCAAAGCCTAATGACCTGGGTTTGATTCCCCAGTACCCACATAAATCCAGTTGCACAGTGGCACATGCATATAGAGTCCTTCACAGTGGTTGGAGGCCCTGGTGTACCCATACACACAAAATGTCACTCTTCTGTTTATCTCTCTCTGCATGCAAATAAAAAAACGAAAATATTTTTAAAAATCCAAATTAGCATGTTAAGAAAGAAAATATACAAACTACAACTAAACACCTAAAAAGGACTATTACTTGTCCTTAGGAAGTTGGAAATAAACCAAAACAAGCCAGGTGTTATTGCCTCACATTTTAATCCCTGCCCATGGAATTAGGGAAGATGAGGTAGAAGGACTGCTGTTTTTTTGTTGTTGTTGTTGTTGTTTTTTCCAATGCCAGTCTGAGCTACAGAGTGAGTTCTTGTTTAGTCTGAACTAGTGGAAAACATTGCCTCCAAAACAAAAAAAAAAGAAAAGAAAAGAGAAACAGAAAGAAATATTACTATACACTAAAAAATATAATACCAAATATGTATAAGATTGTCAAGTAGACTGAGATGCAAAGTTGTATTTGGTAACATAGCTTACAGTTTCATATAAAGTTAAATACAAGCTTATACTCAGTAATAGAATTCTTAGACATTTAACAAACTGTTTCTACTATTTAGGTCCATACTAAAATCCACGTATAGATGTTTATACTTTTGTTAAAAAATGACAAAGAATTGAAAGCAAAATGATATTCTTTAATAAGTAGATGAATTATGTAACAAGTATGCAAGGTCATATAGTTCACCAAATGAAAAGAATAGGCTATCTAAATGATAGGTGAATCTTGAATTTGTGTTATTAAGTAAAATAAGTTACTGCAAAATGCTATCTAGGAGCTTAATAATAGTTGTTCAAGTACTTCCTTTAGATGTAAAGTATAAAAAGTTTCAAATCATTGTACATGTATACCAAGATGAAATTTAGCCAATAAACTCAGATATAATGAGGTGGGAGCAAGGTTTCTCACTGCTGCTATGGAGTTTTACTTATTCTCAAGTAGTAAATTTAGAATTATCCATGAGTTCATGGATTAAAGTTAGAGACAATAGAATAAACTCATGTTCACTTTAATACTGATAAAGAAGAATCATGTATTTTTCACTTCAAACCATTGTAACAGAATGTCACAGACTATGTTTCTAAGACAGCAGAAACATTTCCCTAAAATCTCTGAAGAATAGAGCTCCAAATCAGGGAGCCACCTTGTCTTGGTTCTTGGAAAACGTGCTTGTATAGACATCTGCCTTCTCCCTGTATATTCCTCTAACAAGGGGAAAACGCAGGTCCATTAATTTCCTCATAAGGGCAATAATCCCATCATTGGGCTCCTTCCTCACTCATATCTAATCCAATGTTAGTTTCTTCCCAAAGGATCTGTCCTCCAAACACATCAGGAATTAAGGGAAAAACTGATGTATTATGCTGGTGCTGGTCACATAACCATTCAGTTCAGAACATGGATGAACCTGGGTTGGTAGACTTTGCAGGCAAGTGACTTAAACATTGGACAATCTTTCCAGCCCACATATTTATTTTTGCACTAGAACATTAAATAATGATTTGTATATGAGAGATAACATCTGGCTTTTATTTTGCTGAGCCTTTGGCATCTCACTTAGTGTAATCTTTTCCCGATCCTTCCATTTTCCTGAAGAATTTAGAATTTCATTTTTTTAACAGCTGAATAAAACTCCATTGTGTAAATGTACCACATCTCCATTATCTGATATTCATTAGTCAGTGCACATCTAGGCTAATTTAATTCCCCAACTATTATGAATAGAGCAACAATAAACATGGATGAGCAAGTATCTATGTAATAGAGTGTAGAGTATATGGAATATATGCCCAGAGTGTTTACAGGTGGGCCATGTAGTCGTTATATTTGCAAATCCAGCAGAGTTCTTTTTGCTTAGGACAATTTTGCCCATAAATTTTGTGATTTTTAATTTTTATCTTTTATATTTTTATTTATTTACTTGCAAGCATAGAGGTTCTGACATTTCTATTGGAATTACATTGAATCTGTTGATTGCTTCAGTAATGGCTGTTTGCATGATACTGATTCTTCCAGTACATGAGTTTGCAAGACCTTCCCATTTTCTAGTGTATACCTTAATTTCTTTCTTTGGCAATTTAAAATTTGCACTGTGGCCCCTTGAGAAGTTTACCCATCTTTCCTTCATGTGCTTGTTTTGGAGCTTCCAGTGAAATCTAGAGTAGTCATTAATGTATGGTAACTCACTGTTACTACTGAATTTTGACCTCCCCAGCATCAATACCCTGGGCGATACATCAGAATCTTTCTAGTTGGTTAAGAACATCTCTGTGTACAGCATGGGGAAGTCTTATCTGACATGCACATGGCATAGTACACAGCTGACTAAAGGTAGATCTTGTGTAGTTTTGTCCAGCATTAAAACCTTCTGGAATAGTGTCTTGTAGTTCATAGCCACTAAGTGTCTACTAATTAAAATCTCTTCAATTCAGGAAGGTCATTATGCTGTTTGGGACTCTCAGACTGACCTCCTACATATGCAATGTGTCACTTAGAACAATGAGGCAAGTCTCAATGCAATCCTGAGCTGTTTGTTGCTTAAGGTCTACATTTTTTCCCACATGATTTTCCCAGTTTTCTAGCTGTGTGAAGCAGGGATGGAAATCCCAACACCACCTCTCTACTCTGATAGGAAGTGTAAGCCAGTCAAGCTTTTATATGCATTCTGTCTAATGTTAACAAGGACATTCACATAAGTGGAACAAGAAGAGCTAAGCACTACACATCCTAAACCATTAGGAAGTCAGAGCCCTTCTTTCCTGCCAACACTAGAGTATTTAACAAATTCTGTAAAATTTATTTTTAGTCCATTACTATTTAGGATTTTTGAAGTAAAAGCCAATTTTCTGGGGCATATCAAAACTGGACTCCTAAAACTACTATTTATAAGTCAGAGGTACTGCTATGTCTTCATCCAAGAAAAAAAAAAAAGTACTATCTGAGCTTCTAGATGCTAAGCCAGCATTTTGTCTTTGCTTATTTCCTTGACACAGTAGTATACATACCAAAGCACCTTGTTATACATCCATATATACATCCATATATCTGATATTAGAACAAAGCTCAAATTAGCCCATTCAATGAGGTATGTGAATGGAATTTATTACTTTCAATTACACAGCTTTCCAAAACAAATTCATCAGTGAAAAAGAACAGAATATTTTCATAATACTGTATTAGTGCCTATGGACTACTATGCTTCTATACAAAGTCATAATTAATTACTTGCTTTTCAAGAAATTTCAAAAGATAAGTGCATTTTTTTAAAGATAGGATGCAGCTGTTTAATAATTACAATTAAATTCCAATAGTTTTGAACCATATAAATAAATGCTATAAGAATCTCTTGAGCTGGAGAGATGGCTTAGTGGGTAAGGCACTTGCCTATAAAGCCTAAGGACTCTGGTTCAATTCCCTAGTACCTACATAAGCCAGATGTACAAGGTGGCACATATGTTTGGAGTTCATTTGCAGTGGCTGGAGGCCCTTGTACATCCATTCTCTCTCTTGCTCTCTCTCTCTCTCTCTCTTTCTCTCTCTCTCTCTAACTGTCCCCCCCCTCTCTCTCTCATAAATAAATAAAATATTTTTTAAAAATCTCTTTAACTCTCTTTCTCCCTCACCCTGAGTTTGCTGCTAGCTTTCACTCGGTCTTTAACCAGAAACATAGATGTACATTTGGAAAAATGCACAGAACCATGTCTCAAAAAGAAGAAATAATAGCCATGATATATGGAATAGTTTCTATATATGAATTATGACATAAAAGCTTTAAAAATTTCATAATTTAAAAAATATTCTTATTTTTATTTGCAAGCAGAGAGATATATGGAGAAGAGAGGCATATAGAAAGAACAGTCACACCAGGGCCTCCAAGAAATGAACTCAAAGTGCATGGCCCACTTTAGGCCCTTAGCTTTATGTGGGTACTGGGGAATCAAACTTGAGTCATTAGGCTTTGTAGGCAAGAACCATAACCACTAAGCAATCTCTCCAGCCTCTAAAAATTCCCTATTTTTTTCTAAAATAATCAGTGTCATTCTATATAAAATTTAATTAAGACTTAGTAAATTCATACAAGTAAACATTTTTCCAGCTTAGTGATAGCAGGTTCTAGCAAGATTGACACAAAGATTCATATTGACATGATTATTAACGTTACTTCCTTCCCATCCACAAAGGTATGTTCTATAACCACCATTGGAGGCCAGAAACCATAAGCAATTCTGAGCCCATAAATACTTATGATAAAGTTTAACATAAATTTGACATAGTAAAAGATGAAATGAATGTCATATGGATATAATCCCTACCAAAATACCTTACTGTATTTTAATCTTTTCAATAAAAGAAAGTAGATTATGGATTCTGCTGGTAGGATTAAATTACCAGAATCATGGCTCACATATTTTGAGGCCATTTTATTATACAAAATGATGTTTAATTGAATATAATCTCTATGAAACTCTTGGGGTATGATAGAAAAAATTTAAATGAGCAGAAAGATGAAAAGTAACCCCTCATCCTCACCTGCCTTGACCTGACATCACTCTCTTGCAGACTATGTCAGTAACAGTAACAGAGGTGAGTTGAGACTGCCATGGGCACAAATGTCATGGAAGTTGTTCCCCTCTCCTAAAACCATGAGTAATAAAACGACTAGTGAAACATGCATAAAATGAAAACAGCTTGACCTGTGTACATGTCTATGCATAGCAAAATCACTTTGTTTGAAATTTTGACCCATGTCTTTGTCTTAATAACAATTTTCATTCATATGTCAGCCTACCCAGGACATTTATAATTCACCTTATGATTTCATTTGCAAATTTCCTATCCAGGAAACATAAATTATAATTCTATTTTTAAAAAATGTTTCCACAAGAAAATAAATAGAACATTACATTTTTCCCATCATTCATCCTGAGTTATTGATTACCTCTTTTAACAGTGGAACACTAAAAGGCCCCAATCAGTGCTGCAGAGGCTCTTAACTGCTTCCCTCCTGTTGCCCACACTTGACTCTTCTCAAGTGCCTCTGTCCTTTATCCCAATCAGCAAGCTTTCTACATTTGATTCTGGCTCTCCTTCTGAATCCCTGCCATGCCTGAGGGGACACTGATCTGGTTTTTATAGATTTAATTGTGCTTATTTTTAAATTGTTGTTTTCATGTGCCAGTTTCCATTTGATTCGCACATAAATTTTATTTTTCATGCAAACACATACATTGTTCATTTTGTTTTGTTTTGTTTTCTCACACTAGTTCATCTTGGCCTGGAATTCACTATGAAGTCTCAGAGTAATCTCAACCTCATGGTGATCCTCCCAGCTCTGCCTCCTGAGTACTGGGATTAAAGTTATGTGCCACCACAACCAGCCTAAAAATACATTCTTAATCCTTTGTCTTCCTCAAGATACTCCCACTTTTTTTTTTTTTTTTTTTTTTTTTTTGTTGTTGTTGTTGTTGAATGAAGTACTCCTGAGTTTCTCAGTCCAGGTAAACTGAACTATCTTAAGTCCCATGCATCAAAGCCATAGTTTATTATCAATAAGTTACCATATTTCAAACATTTGACAATAATTTAGAATTTTATGGATGCTTCACCCTTAATATATAATACATGAAACAAAGATATGTCAAAAACTATATAATTCACATACATTCTACCCCATGTAAAATTACAAAGCTTGCTTTGGTAATTTTCCAAGTAATAGAATGACGTATGATTAAACCTGAATTGCTAGCAGTTATGCAAGTTGATATTTAATTTAAAAAGTAAGGGTTGAGTGGATGGGCATGCAGGTCTGGAGTGAACAGGCCAGACCCCTGCTTCTGGGCTCCTACTATCTCTCCCTTTCTGGGTTGCCTGCATGGACAATGTATGGGTAGGCACTCTAAACTGGAGTGAGTAAGCAAGGACCCTGCTTCTGGGCTCCTCCCATCTCCCCACTTATGGGTTGCTTGCTGAGACATCTTGTGGGTAGCATGCTGGTCTAAACATGAGTAGGCCAGACCTCTGTTTCCAGGCTTCTCCCTCCTCCCCAGGCTAGATTCTTTGCATACACAGTGTGTTGGCAGCAGGCCCAGCAGTCAGAAGTGAATAGCCCAGACCCCAGTTTCTTGGCTGCTCCCACCTACCTGGTCTGGGCTCCCTGTCCTGGTCTGTGTGCTAGAGGGCACAGCACAAACTAGGCCAGATCCCTCCTACCTTGCTCCTCATAGTTCTCTGGTCCTGGTATGTCCCATTGTGCCTTGCTTGGGGAGGCCTTGTCCCTATGTGAGCTGTGGAATCAGGCCATTTGCTCTGGTATCCTGACTGACCTCTGGGCAGCAACATCTCTGTTATCCTGAGTCAGTGTGTGCATGGGCCAAAGACAAAAACTTGCTTCCTTCTCAATAAAATAAAGAGTCTTCCTAAAATGGGTAGATAACAACAACAACAAAAACACACACACAGACACACACACACACACACACACACACACACACACACATACACAGACACACACAAAAGTGAACAAAAGTTAGAAAACAGATATCTGCCAAGGATGTCTAATCCTATAATGGAAGCCTCCAATGAAATCATAGAGAAAATCAACAGAAATTCATTCCCAAAGTGAAAAGACAACAACCAATGAGACACTGATCAAAAACATCATTGAACTAGAAGGAAAGTATCAAAGAACCAATAATCATATAAAGGAAATTGAATAATATTGTCTCCTAGAGTGTTCAGCTTTTGACAGTAGGCTTAACTTCATTAAGAAAACATTAAACAAAACAAAAAAGAAAGAAAGAAAAGAAAAGAAAACAAAATGTTAGACCCTCCAAAGAAATATGAATAAATTGATGGTAATAAGTCAAGAAATGGAAGATCTCAACAACTGGTTGATTAAGCTTAATGAAGACTTGATCAATTGCAAAAATGAGCTCCAGGAAGCATCAAGAATATCAGTACTTGAATTCAAATTATAACTCAAAAAATAGATGGACACAATGCAAACTGATGAAACAGTAAACAAAACCCAAATGGAAAATATAAAAACCTCTCTAGAACCCCTCACCAACTGAGTCACTCATGTGGAAGACAGAACCTCTGACCTGGAAGACAAGACAGAAAAAAATGATTGGGAGGTACAAAACTTTGCTAAGTTCAAAAATCCAAGACAACAGAATACACAGGAAACTGTGGGACACCCTAAAACAACAAAACAACTGGTTCATGGGTATACCAGAAGGAGAGGAAATCCAGTCCAGAGGCATAGAGACCATAATTAACAAAATTATTGAAGAAATGTTCTGAATCTCTAAAGGAGAAGCCCATCCAGATACAAGAAGCCCACAGAGCACCAAACAGACAGGACCAAAGAAGAAACTCTCTAAGAGACATCATAGTTAAAACTCTTAACAATGAAAACAAAGAGAAAGTGTTAAATGCAGCAAGAGAGAAACAATTCACAACATACAAAGGCAATTGCTTTGGAATTATGTCAGATTTCTCAATGGAAACCCTGAGATCCAAAAGTGCCTGGAATGAAACACTTCAAAGTCTGAAAAACTATGGATTCCAACCCAAGCTACTCTACACAGCAAAGGTATCCCTAATAATAGATGGTAAAACAAAAACTTTCCATGAAAAAGTCAACTCTGTGATTATATGAACACAAAGCCAAACTTACGGAGAAAACTTGAGGGAGTGCTCTACACAGAACAGTCAACCAACCAATCTCAAGAGCCATCAAGAAAAAAATCACAATATCCAAAATAAACAAGGCCCAAAATAGTACATAACACAAGAAAGCACCAAACCCTATAAAACACCTCATCATAGCAGGGATTAATTAAAACATCACAGTAATAATCTTAAATAATAATGGTATTAGCTCACCCATCAAAAGACACAGGTACTGGATGTAGTAGTGCATGCCTTTAATCGCAGTACTTGAGAGGCAGAGATAGGGGGATCACTGTGACTTCTAGGCCACCCTGAGACTACATAGTTAATTCCAAGTCACCCTGGGCTAGAGCAAGACCTTACCTAAATAAATAAATTAATTAATTAATTAAAAAATTTTTTAAAAAGTAATCAGGATGGTATGGTTCAAAAAACTGGACCCTTTTTATCTCCTATCTTCAAGAAACCCACATCACTACTAAAGATAGACACATCCTCAGGGTGAAAGGTTGTAAAATGATATTCCAAGCAAATGGAAATAAAAAACAAGCAGGTGTTGCTATATCAATATCTGATAACATAGACATCAAAACAAAAGTAATCAAAAAGTACAAAGAAGGCCATTTCTTACTTATCAAGGGAATGAGCCAACATGAGCAAATCACAAGCATAAATATAAATGCACCAAACACAGGTACAACACAGTTTGTAAAGCAAAACTCTACTCAACAATAATACAGAAATAAACATCAACACCAAATAGTTGGATAGTTCAATACTCCTCTATCATCAATAGATCATTCAAGCAGAAAATCAACAGGGAAATAACAGAGCTCAACAACATGATAGATCAAAAAGACGTAACGGATAACTACAGAACTTTCTACTCCAACTCTACCGAGTACCCATTCTTCTCAGCAGCTCACGGAACCTTCTCCAAAATTGACCATATATTAGGCCATAAAGCATACTTTCATAAAGTCAGGAAGATTGAAGTAACTTCCTATATCATGTCAGATCACAATGCTTTAAAGCTAGAAATTAACAAGAGACACATCAAGAACTCCACCAACTCCTGCAAACCAAACAATACACTTCTAAACAATAAATGTGTCATGGAAGAAATAAAAAAAGAAATTGTAAAATTCCTAGAATTAAAGGATAATCTACCAAAATTTATGGGACACAATGAAGGCAGTCCTAAGGGGAAAATTCATAGACCTAAACACCTTCATTAAAAAGTCAGAGAGATCCCAAATTAATAACCTTACTGTCCACCTAAAGGCACTGGAAAAACAAGAAGAATCCAACCCACAGAACCCCAGACAGAAAGAAAAAATCAAGATTATAGCAGAAATTAATGAATTGAAATCTAAGAAAACAATTTAAAAATTTGATGAAATGAAGAGCCAGTTCTTTGAAGAAATAAAAAAGATTGGTAATCCCTTGGCCAAATTGATCAAGAACAAAAGAGAATTCTCAAATTAACAAAATCAGAAATGAAAAACAAAAGATCACAACAGACATCAATGAAATTGGAAGAATCATCAGAACATATATCCAAACCTCTATTCCACAAAATTAAATAATCTGAAAGAAATGGTTGAATTCCTACATACATACTACATACCAGAACTATACTCAGAGCAGATTAGTCTCCTAAACAAACATATCACATCCATGGAGATTGAAAAGGTAACCAAAAACCTCCACAAAAGAGAAGTCCAGCACCAGATGACTTCTCATCTGAATTCTATCAAACCTTCATCAGAGAACTGAAACCTATTTTTTTCTCAAACTGTTCTACATAATCAGAAAGCAGGGAATCCTCCATGACTCCTTTTAGGAAGCAAGTATCACCCTAATACCAAAACCGGAGAGAGATGCAACAAGGAAAGAAAACTATAGGCTAATATCCCTAATGAACTTAGATGCAAAGATCCTGATCAAAATCCTTGCAAACAGAATTCAACAGCACATCAAAAGCATCATCCACCTTGATCAAGTATGCTTCATTGCATAGATGCAGGGATGGTTTAACATATGGTAATTGGTCAATGTAATACACCACATAAATAAACTGAACTATAAGAACCACAAGATCATCTCAATTGAAGCAGAGAAGGTCTTTGACAAAATACAATACCACTTCGTAATCAAAACACTGGAAAGAATAGGAATGGAGGATTTATATCTCAATATAATAAATTACATATATTCCTAAAGCTCAAATAATACTTAACAGGTAAAAACTCAAAAGTTCTTACTAAGATTGGGAATAAGACAGGGGTGCCCACTCTCACCATGGCTCTTCAACATATTACTAGAAGTACTAGCCCAAGCAATAAGACAGGAGAAAGAAATAAAAAGAGATTCAAATTGGAAAGGAAGAAGTCAAGTCAGCCCTATTAGCAGATGGCATGATCCTACACATAAGTGACCCAAAAGTCTCCATCTCAAAGCTTCTAAAGGTGATTAATTCTGTCAGAAAAGTGGCAGGATACAAAATCAATGCACAAAAATCAGTGGCTTTTTTATATGCAAAGGACAAATACACAGAGAAGGAAATCAGGGAGGCTATCCCATTATAAATGGCAACAAATAAAATTAAATACCTTGGAATAACACTAACCAAGGATGTGAAAGACATATATAATAAAAACACTCAAGAAAGAAATAGAGGAGGACTTTGAGAAGATGGAAAGGCATCCCCTTCTCCTAAATAGGTAGAATTAATATCGTGAAAATGGCAATTGTACCTAAAGCAATAAATAGATTTAATGCAATACCAATAATTATACCGGCATCATTCTTCACAGAGATTGAACAAATGATCTCAAAATTCCTATGTAATGGCAGAAGGCCTCGAATATCCAAACATACCCACAAGGGGAAAAAAAAGTAAGCAAACACCTCTGACAGTATTGCCATACCTGAGTATGAGTATGCTATGTTGAAAAGTAATCATTCATGTAAAGTATACAATTTTTGACTGACAAGATGACTCAGCAGTTAAAGGCACTCGCCTGTAAAGCCTACTTGCCTGAGTTCAAGTCCCCAGTACCCACATAAAGTCATAAGTGCTGCAAAACTACTAACAGTGATTCTCTTACCTCAGCATCCTGCATGTTGGGACTAAAGGCACTCAGGAGGCTGAGGTAGGAGCATCACAGTGAGATCAAAACCAGCCTTGGCTTTAGATTGAGTCCCCACTTCAACCCAGTCCCCAAAAGAAGGATTAGAAATAAGTCTCAGGGGCTAAAGTTGTGTTGTTGTTGTTGTTGTTGTTGTTGTAAAGCCTGTCAGCCTGGGTTCAATTCCCAAGCTACCCACGTAAGCTGGATGCAAAAAGTAGAGTGAGCATCTGGTGTTCATTTCCAGTGACAAGAGGCCCTAGCTCACCCATACAAACATGTGCAAGTAAATAAATAATGTAAAATAAAAAATGAAATAACAAAGATTTTTGAAGAATGATTGTCAGACACTTATAAAACAAGAGGGACCTAAGCTGGGATCCTCCTCCTTGCTGGCAAGCTGTCATGGTCCTGCAATGTGCTTTTCAGGCTGCTGGGAGAGAAACATCATCACAAGCCTTAACCAACAGGTGATTCACCCCACATGGATTTGAAAACTGGTGCAATATTGGTATGACTATTGTTTGAATAAATACATATGTTGTCCCTATAAAATTATCCTCTGAATATTATGTTTATGTCTATAGACTAGTGTTGTTCTCACCTTTAGTCACAGAAGCTTCTCTGTGCTGATGGTGACTACTGAGGAGAGTCAAAAATCATCAACTCTGCAAGGCTCAGGGAAACTTGAGGGAGTAGAAACTGAAAGACTATAGCAACCAGAGGTCAGAGAGGAGTACACTGGTGTACTGTCTTCTGGACATGAAGTGACAGGTACTTCAGGACTTCACTGTAGCTGATGTATCTTCCATAAGTCTTCCACAAAATTGAGCTCCTTGAGATTTTGATATAGATGACATAGAAGGGAAAAATATCATCAAAATTGAAGAGGCTCTTGTTTGAAACAAGGGGTTCAATGGAAATGGTAGGGGACAAGGAAAAAACGAAATTAATGACAATGTATTATGATCAAATTACAGTATATTAATGTACAAAAGTTTTCAAGTAAAAGTTTTTAAAAGGACAAAAATGATCTGACTTAACTCTTGTTAGATCTATAAAAAATTTTACATGCTTTCAATTGAGATCATTCTATTTCTTCTCAACAGTAGTCATTCTAAAACTTAAGAGTAAGATTCTAAGTTCTAATGATGGTCCTGGCACTAATTAAATGTGACACCTTAGACTCATTGCTTGGCTTTCTGGGATTTTCTTAAACTAAAAGAGAATAGTTTAGATTTGATATTTCTATATATACGGATATATGTGTGTGTTCTAAAATAGTAAAATAAAATTCCAGTAATTACAAAAATATAGAAACAGAGGAGGTGATATTATTTTAAAAAGCATTCTATTTAATGAGTAAAGAATATTTTACATGAGTTATATGGTGAAACAAAAAATTAACCATATGTTGAAGCAAAATTTCAAAGGAATCATTTTTAACTATTTATATTAATGAGAAATAATAGCATTTCTGGAAGAACCTAAATAAAATCCATGCTTTGTAACTTAGTGGCATGTCTATTTGATAGTCAGGCCACCTAAAGCAAAATAAAGAGGACAAGGCTAGAAGGGTCAGAAGGTAACTTACTCTCATACTTAAGCCTGAGTATCTGAATTCATTTCTCAGAGCCCACATAGGAAGCCATCTGGAATTTTGTACTTCCAGCAAGAATGAGGTGGACACAGGGGAATTTCCCACAAGCTCTCAGCAAGCTCAGCAAAGAACATCAGCAGAGTAAGATCCAGAGACACCCTGCTCAAATGCAGTGGAATGGGAAGACATACTCAAAAGTTGTCCCCTGACCTCCACATGCATTCTTTCTTATGGTTTGATTCTTTAATTTACATTAACGATCTGTAACCAGGTTAATTCACTTATAGTCATGCATTTATATTTATGCCTACCTCGCACCAAACTCCCATAGTTAAGAGTTTCATTAGCTCTTATAATTTGTACTTTCAGTCCTGTAGCAAGACCCGATTAGTGTGAGAAATGACAGGAACTTCTCAGAGTTGCAAGATTACTTTCTATGTATAGAGTTTCTGTGTGCATTCTGAAGGAAATTATGAGTCACTGCTCTACCTGTATGCATAGGTAAGCTATGAAAATCCCAGGCTTTGATTTTGCCTTGGGAAATTCAGAAGCTAATATACATAGAAAAAGAAGGACTTAAAATTCCCCAAAGAATCTTCAAAAGTAACATTTTATATGCAACTATATATCCTTTATTACCCATATAGACATATATATTCAAGATATAATTTTCTGGCCAGGCATGTGAGGGAAGTCTGTGAGCAATGATAGACACGTAGATGGATGGGATGGGATGTCAAACATGCCAAACCTGAGACTGATGTCATTCCTTCTTATCTGTTAGAATGTACTTGAATTTTATCTAAACCAGAACCAAAGAACATGGAAAAATATAGGCATGCATGCACAATTTAAAAACACATTTTCAAGTACAATTCATTAGAAATGTGGGGGAGTATAGACTAATTGAATAATGAACTAAATTATGTTTCTGACATTTTTTTAAATTTCTTTAATTAATTGTGTGTGTGTGTGTGTGTCTTTATGTGTATTTGGGAGTTGAAAGATCAAACAAAAACTTCACAAGGAACAGTAAATTAAGTATAAAAATTCAAAGTCATTATTTTTTAACAAGAATTGATTGACAGATTCCAATCTCAGATATCACAGTTAGCAGTCATAGTTTAGAAAGTAAAATAGTAGTAATTAGAAAAAAACAGAAATAGTAGTAATAATATATGTATACACTCTTGGATGAGCTAAAAATTTTTTGTATGTGTGTATGTAGTATGTGTACATGTGTGTATGCATGTTGGATTGTGTGTGGGCAAACCTCAATGCATGTGCAAATGGAAACCAGAGGTCAAATTTGGTTGTTTGCTCTATCACTCTCAATTTTATTTACTGAGACAGGTTTTCTCAATAGATAAGAATGGCAGAGTACATTGATATACTTCTTTGTCATGTTTTCTCTAAGTCTCAGGAACTCCCAAAGCATCCCTGTGAGGTGACTTAGAAGGTTAATTTATAAAATGCTATAACTTGTATCTATTGACTTGTCAAATTATTTTTTTTCTGATTCTACAAGATCACTAAATGGTACAATTTTGATAAGCATAACCTGGAAAATATATGCTCATGTTTTGTTTACAGCATCCATTCTTGAATTTTTTACTATCCTATCAGCTCCTTACTAGTAGAGTTAAGGAAGAATGTCATCTCTACATATTCTTCTGTTATAGAAGTTAATATCATAAATAGCTTGACTGATGATGCTCATTGTCAAATTGTTCAAAGCAATATAATTCTCAATTGTTAGCAAGATGTAGAAGTACATATCAATAAATTCCCAAACCAAACTGTTCCATACAGCCAGATATCTGTTTTTGTTATGCTATAATAACCCCACTGAATGACTGTTTTTTCTAAGTCCTAAAACTATTTTAATTAATATTTGCTTCACTTTTATAATGTTCTTTTCCATACTGTTTTATTATTTGCATTTCTCCTGAAATTCAAAGAAAGCACAAAATTTTAAAGTGTATTTTAGAGAAGGCATATTTAAATTAGGTCCAAATACTGAGATTTTCCAAGGGTGATTCACTGTAATATTTAAATTTTTATTGCTATTCATGGGATAAAGTTGGCAAGTTCATAAAACAGTTATTTTAGTTTATTAAATTTAAAAGATGACTCTACAAAGGGTAAGTATAAGACAAAAATAAATCTAAATAAAATAATAGAAGTCAAACCACATATGGGCAATACAATCCATTACATTAAGCTCCCAAATGGCATAGAAATAAATTGTTTTACATGCTCTTTTTAGGAGACACACTATTTTTTTATATCAGGATGGTTATGTAATGTGAATTCTTGGGCAGCCAGTACACATTTTTAACTGGTAGTGTTGATAAAGGAGGATACTTATTCCATGTACTTTCTTTGCTCAAGAAGATCCATAGCTTGGTGGTGGTATTGTTGGAGGTGATTGTTGTTGATGATGTGATTGTGTATGCTTCTGCTTTTCTGAGCTTAAACTATATATTTATCTTTGGGTGCAATTTGTTTCCATTTTTTTCTACTAGAAATATAAATATTTTGTTATAAGCAGAAAAGTCTGGAAGTTGAGTAACAAGTTTAAACGTTGGTATACTTTTCATCCAATTTCTGACTATAGTATCATTTGAATAACAAAAATAATGTTGAAGCAGTATATATAATTGGGGAGAGTAAGTCTTAGGGATCATTTTTAGTTGATATATAAGTTCTGTTAAAAGATATCTGTGCCACAAGGGAAATACTTATCCATGTACCCTTTATTAATATCTTAGAGAAATTTATGTAAAGTTAATTGAAGTCAGTTTGTAACAAATTTTAATTATCATCCTGTGCATTGATAAATTTAATGAAGCTTTATTACAACTTAAAATGTTCATAGATGCAAATATCTTAGTACTGAGCACTCAGCCATTGCTTATTCTCAGCACTTTAATGAGTTTTGAGTCTCCCCAGTAGATTCCATCATCTGCAAAAAGAAGTTTCTCGGACCACAGGTAAAAGCAGCAATAATCTATGTACATAAACATAAATATTAGAAGGCAATTTGATGTGATTATGTATCATTTTAGTAAACCAGCACTAGTGACTTCTGCTCTAGAGTTTATAACCTTCCAACTTGTACCTTTGGAAGTAGATTTTCAGTATTAGAGATGAATTATATCATATTGATCTAGTCTCAGATCCAGTCAGAGAGCAGCTGGCCACCCCATAACAACCCTCTAAAGCTCAGGGAGCATTGACCAGAAGAGGATATGGAAAGAATGTAAGAGTCAAAGGACAGGAAGGCATTCTTAGGGGCACTATGCTCCAGACACTAAGTGCCCATTATTTCATGAGCTTACAGTACTTGTCATTTCTTCCACTAAACCACCACATTTTTTTTATTAAGGGTGGAGATAGGAAGAAAAATGTCATCAAAATAAAAGGAATAACTGGAAATGAATTCAGTGGAAGGGAAGAGGACTAAAGAAGGTATTGGAAGCATATTATGATTAAATCACATAAATAAAATATGAACTTATAGATTAAACAACTTATAAAGTAGTACAATAAGTGTGCAAGCTAATGTATATGTAAGTAGTTCCATTTATCTATCTACAATGTATGAAAATTTCAAATGTCATGTTGCACATGATGAATGTAAACAAATAAAAGACCATGATACTTATAGTAATTTTAGTCAAATAAGTTACCACATTGTGCTAATGACTTGAAAAAAATAAACAGTTATAATAAACAAACAGTATGACTAAGTGTAATAGAAGATCCTCACTAAAAGCCAAATTAAGATAATCATAATCAAACTCAAGTGAATTGAGTGGTGTCTTCTGAATATTTAAGAAATAATACTAACTATATAAAATCATCCTCTAATATCAAAATGGGGCTTACTTTGCAAGCTGATTTATATGCCCAGTAGAGCCTTTAAGATAACAGTTAAAAGCAAGAAAAGGAAAGAAAATTACTAACTAGTCATTATGATAGACATATGGAACATTACTTCACATTTTAAAGTAAAATTTCAGTAATGAATAAAATGATTAATTTTCCATGATTGAGTGATTATATTTCATTAATGTAATAGTTTTATATCTGATAATTAATTAATGAAACTGACCTTTAACTGTATAAGGGACATTAATTAAAAATTTGGGTAACATTTAAAAAATAATTCAATATATATTTATGTTTTAAAATAACTTAGCAAGCTAAAATACAGAAAGCATACTAAACATTATAAAGTTCATATGCATTTATAGGAAACACATTTTATAGTGAAATGTCATAAATTTGTGAAGTAATGGTCTTACTTTATTGCAAAAAAAAGTCAACAATGACAATGAATTCCAAGCTAATACAATAATTCAGTAAAAATAATGAATGCATAACTTATTTATTTATTTTTTCACTGCTAGAGACTGACCTCAAGGTCTCATATGTGTTAGCCAAAAATTCTACACCTCCACCCCAACTGTTCCTTCAAAGGAAAAATACAACTCTCATTATTATCAAAAGAGATATGTATTAGATGTTAGATGTTATATAATGTCTCACAACAAAAAACTGAAATAATAACCACTTCCTACCTTTCATGAATCCCAAGGTGTTTATTCATTTATTTGCTTTGTGGCTGGTTTAGAATTTCAGTACAATTTGGTGTTGGTTTTGACTTACTTTATAAAGTTGCAGCCACATGTGGAGTAGGACATGAGGACATGACTGTTGCTGGAGGACTCCATCACCACGAGGCTTAAGCACAAGGATGATAAACAGGGAGTTAAATTTCCTTTCCATAGGGACTTTTCCACAGGTCCAGAAGGTACCCAGGGAAGGGTAAATTGGTTCAGTAATCTAGACTCAGAACTAGCAACTCTACTGAACGCATATAATTTTTCTTATCTGTTCCCTAAATCATGCTTGTATGATAGCTCTGAATGCTGAGAGGTATACACTATAATAATACTGGAGTATGAGGATAACTAATAAGAAATTATGTAGGCTGAGGACCAAAACTTAACATTATTCACAGGAAATGAAAGCAAACAAATTATGATTAAATAAAAATCGGTGGTATGCACTGGTCGATGAGAAGGTCAAGAAAAAGAAACCTTTTCATTCTGTTGATGGGAGTGTAAGTCAATGCAAACATTAAGGAAAAAGACTAGTGAGGTTATTCAAAAACTGAGAATAAAATTTTTATAGGATTCAACATTCCCACTTCAGAGTATATATAAATAAAATAAAATCTGTATGTCAACAAAACATATTCACATGTTTACTCAGTAGTATGCTGTTAAATATAGATACTATAGGATATATTTCAGCCATGTAATATAAATAAATATGTCATTTGAGCTGCATGGATGAAAATGGAGGACACTGAACTAAGTGAATAGGCTGTATGGCACAGACACTAAATAACAAATGCTGTTTGTTTTCACTTGTAAGTGGAAGTTAAGATGTTAATCTGACAGGAGCAGAATTTTTCTGTGCCTAGGAAGAATATGGATGGTGACTGAGGCAGGATAACTGAAAGGCACAGGAGTACAATGGGAGAGGAAAAGTAAATAGTCGGCTATTATGGCAACAGTCAATCATTTCAAAATGTCTAGCATAGTCTTGAATGTTCCCCATCAAAGAAATTGCAACTGTCTTTGGTGATAGATATACAATTTGTTCTACTCTACTCATTATATATTATAAATGTATATTAAAATGTCATACTGCAGTATGAATGTGTGTAATTACTACGAGATCGATGGGCCCTTTGTTACTGACCTCATTGTCTTCAATGCTATGATCATCACTTCTTAAACATTTGTCACACAACTTTGCTTACGATCAATCAGCATCTCTAAACACTGCTTGTCAATATTGGTCATCTGTGCTGTTCAGGAGAAAGGTACACCAAGGCAGAGGAAACATAGTCAGATTCCTTTAAGTGGGTGAATTATATAGTTATAAGATCAACATTAGGGCAAGTTATAAGGAAAGAATGTAGTATCTCCCAGCAATAGTATCAGAAAAGTTATTTGTAAGATCCCTAAAAAATAGTTATTTTCCATAGTTTATTTCCATATTTCATTCTTATAGTATGTTCCTACAGTTTATTCTTATAGTTCATCCCCACAGAAATTCTATGTATTCTCTCCTCTTATTCTGAATTACTGCACTGTCTCATAGGTCTTATGATAAAGTTGTTTATACCACAGTATAAATATTATAATTTTAGATAGGTATGTACACACACATATGTGCTATGTAATAGATATGTAAAATTAGGCATAAACTGATTTTTTTTTTTTTTGGTTTTTGGAGGTAGGGTCTCACTCTAGCTCAGGCTGACCTTGAATTCACTCTGTAGTCTCAGGGTGCCCTCAAACTCTTGGTGATCCTCCTACCTCTGCCTCCCGAATGCTGGGATTAAAGGCGTGCGCCACCACGCCCAGCTCATAAACTGATTTAATAATGTGCACATATTATTTCTTAACCCAATGGAAGGAATACATTCCCAAGCTCCCTTATACATGCACAAAGTGTAGAGAGTACCAATCCTTAAAGCATATATTGTGCTTTTTCTATCTACATACACCTGGAATAGCTTGATTGATTAAGAAGAGTAAGATAGGACCATTGAGAAAGAATAGAACCTAAAAATATTTTGCAGAATGACTTCCAGCATTGCTACCTTTGAACTTCAGGTCTTAATGAAAGAACATAAGGGTAACTTGAACCCAAGTGCTGTGACATTCCAATAATAATTTTAATACCTGTGCTGCTAAATACCTAGTGTAACTGTAGTATTTGCAATACACGGGTGCTAGACAAGGAGTCATTCATATTCTGGGGACAATGGAAGAGAAACTGTGATTTCATCCTGATACTCAGAATCATTGTGCAATTTATATTTATTTATTCTATAGTACTTCTGATGCTTCTTGGTCTTTCTTACTTTCTTTCTTTCTTTCTTTCTTTCTTTCTTTCTTTCTTTCTTTCTTTTTGTTTTGTTTTGTTTTTTTCAAGGTAGGGTGTCTCTCTAGCCCAGGCTAACCTGGAATTCACTCTGTAGTCTCAGTGTGGCCTCAAACTCACAGCGATCCTTCTACCTCTGCCTCCCAAGTGCTGGGATAAAAGGTGTGTGCCACCACGCCTGGTTGATCTTTTGTTTATGCTATCTAGACAGGGCCTCCCTTCTATATGATCTTTGTGTTCAGACTTTCCAGGGCTGTGTGAAAGAGCAGCACTCTGGGTGAATGCTGTGTGGCAGTGCCATACTCACCTCCCTTTATTTTATTAGAAGAATTATAAAAGGGCAGAGTGGATTATGCACCTTGCAATGCTATATTAGTGACTGTGAAAACCACCTGATTTCCAGCCTACATTTTCTAATAACTCACTTACTCTTGATCCAGATAATTTGTTAATATATCTACATCTGGCTGAAGACTGCAACAGAGTTCCTTCTGCCTCTTTGTTACTGCAGTGGTGTAGGGTTCCCCAGTGGCAGTAGTAAATTTCCTTATAGTAAACAGATTAGCCATCTTGGAGGTCATGACTCTGACATTACATGGGTTTTCGGTGGTAGTGGGGACATCACCACCAGCAGAAATGTGTCATGGGCCACTTTCATACTTTTAATATCAATACCATCATTTTCTGCATTAAGGTATGCAGTTCCATCTGGTATCTGCATGAGGACTTTGAGATCATTCTTCATTTGTAAGAACGATGTTTGCTGGCATTGAGAATTTCTGTTGTACAATTCTTCCCTTGATCATTGTATTAATCTTCTCTCTAAGTTAAGGAAAGACTGTGTGAATCTTTAATGCGTATCAGTCTTAAAGCTGGAGATTGAGTCTTATTTATTTTTTGATTTTATTATTCAACTTGTCATACATGCAGGATCTATTCACATTCCTACATACATCATGTGTTTACATTTTATGAATTGTCCATTCATAATCATATCACAGTTACATGGTATTAAATAAGATTCATAGATACTCATATAGCTATTAAATCATTTGAAATTTTATACTTTCTCCTCAACTGTCATTCTATTTTATTTATTTCTAATTTTTGTACGGAATATTTTTAAAGAACTAACACTGTTGATTTTGGTATAGTTAAATACACATCACTTTGCTTGCTTAAAATACTATTATTTCATTTCAGGGCCCAATTCGAAGCATATATAAGACTTAGCTCTGTGGCTGAGTTGACGGATCATTCAGTAAAGTGCTTGTCACTCAATTATGAAGCCCTAAATTCAAATCCTCAACACCCACACAAAAGGTTGTGATAATGGCATGTACCTGTAGCAGTCTACATTAAAAAAAAACATAACTTTCATTGTTTTTGCATTTGTCTGCAATATGTTTTAATTTCATTTACTTAATTTATTTTTAATTTTACTTATTTATTTGAGAGAGAGAAAGAGAGAAGACAAAGAGGCATAGAGAGAGAGAAATAATTGGCATGCCAGGGCTTCTAGCCACTGCAAGCAAACTCAAGATGCATGCACCACCTGGTGCATCTGGCTTTATGTAGGTACTAGGGAATTGAACCTGGGTCCTTTAGTTTAACAAGTACAGGCCTTAACCACTAAGCAATCTCTCCAGCCCAGTCTGTAATATACATGTAAATTTAAATATACTTTACTTAAAGAAAAATTACTTTATTGAATAATCTGCAAGAGGGCAGTAGGAAATCCAACATTTGTAGCAACATGGAGCATAAAATATACTTACAATATAAATACTGATGACATATAAGAACTAACACCCATGTTGATATCCTCTGACAAAACACTGTGTTTAATTGAAGAATCAAGGAACACCCCTTAAATACTGAAAAGTAGGTAGTGCATGTTATGAGTCACTCTTGGTTTAGGTTTAGTTCCTTCTATATGTTTTTATAAATGCATGTAGTGGCAGATATCCACCATTATATTTCCTTCTACTTTCAGTTTTGAAAATTATCAAAGTTACTCATTGAGCAAAATTGTTTTTCATATCATTTGGCACAAAATCATCAAATTTAATGGGACTTTGTAGACTTGCTAAACACAACTTTAAAGTATTTTGCTGTTTACAAAACTGCTATTCCATTTGACATATTTGAAACATGCCTAGAAATGATAAATTTAAAATAGGACTCATGTTTTATTACTTGATATCTGAGTCAATATCTCCAAATATTTATGATATTAAATATCTCTCCTTTTATGTAGATACTCCTAAAAAGTTTTTAAAAGGATATTCCTCTTATATGCAGTTTTTTCTTACTTTGCTTTGCTTAAATAATCAAGGAAGGCTTTCCCTCATCTCATAAATATCTATCACAAATATTAAACTAAAAAGAAGTAAAATAAAAAATTAATATTTGTATTATATAACAGTAAAGAATGTTTGATGTCATATAGTCTAGCAAGATATCATATATGTAAGAAATATACCCAAACTAATATTTTATAATATAGTCAATAATAAAATTCTGAACAAAAAAACATCCAAATGAGTTATTGGTCAGAGGGGTCACTGAAGCATTGCAAATAATTCCAAACTGCTGTTATTGCTCTCAGTTTCAAACCAGAAATAGATAGTATGACCCAATTTCTAAAGAAACCACTTTTTTTTTTTTTTAACATTTTTCAGACACTGTGAAATCCAACTGGAACTGAGCTGGAAGTTTCTTCCCTAGTACTTATGTGTCAAAGTGCTTTAAGGTTCTTTGCAGGCTGCCGTGGAAGAGGAGTCATCAACAATATTACCTAGCAGTGTACCCTAAAATCTATATGTCCAATCAGTCAGACCAGACACAATGTGCCTGCAAGTGCAATAATGGCTTGACTCATATGAGGTAACTAGCTGTTCTCTAATTGGATCTTAGGCCTCCCAATGGGAGCAAATTTTTGTCTATTACTAAAAGCCAAGTCAAAAGTCTTTGGCTGGGAGGTCATAAGGCAGTAATTACTGTTGGGTGGCTAAACTGAGATCTTGTACCTATTGAAATGCCCTCTAAAAGTGTATATTTATTCCCATAGAATTTTGCTCCTCTCATCTTTGGTTAGAGAAGCTTCCCTTTGCAAAAGGTGATGACTATTGGGTATATTCAAAACTCTTCAAGGTGATGAGAATAAGTGACTCTGTAGTGCTCAGTGATAAATGAAACATCTATATCACACCGAAAAATGTAAAGGTATAATGTGTGAGAGAGGGCAGCAGAATGTAAGAGCAGAGGATGAGGAAGAAAGCTGAGGAACATTGTTGTCCAGCCATGACAAACATGTTGCATTCATGACCTAACAGTGAGTCTTGTATACTGTACAAGGCCCACACAAAATTGCATTAATCAACATACATTATGGGTGATGAAGGATAGCCTGAGGTCCCATCAATCCCTGGAGAGCTATGGGCAGCTAATAGTAGCTGGAGAGGTAGGAGTCTTTTTTTCTGGTGGTACAGCCACTATTAGTACCCATGTGCTCTGGTAAATAAGCTCCCACACATACTCTTGCAGGAGACCTTTATTAACACTAATTAAACTAAAAGGGTCACACCCACACATAAGGGGAAAATACATCAATGCAGAAGAGGGACTAATTGGGAAGAAAATGGCGTTCAGTGGGAGGGAAATGGAGACAGAGATAAGAGAAGGTTATGGGAGGGAATTATGATCAAAATACATTATAAACTTGTATTATTAGCCCACTGAGAAACAATTGAACTTAAAAAATATACTATTGCTATAATCCATTTAAATGTATAATAGTAGTAAACTATTTTTAACATTTATTTATTTGCAAGGAAAGAGAGGGAGAATGGGCCTCAAGACACTACAAATAAACACTAGATGCATGTGCCACTCTATGCATCTGCTTTATGTAGGTACTGGGGAACTGAACCTGGGTCCTTACGCTTTTCAGGCAAGGATCTTAATTGCTGAGCTATCTCTCAAGCCCCTAAACTATTTTTAATCAATAAAGCACTATTAAGTGAAATGGTGAATTAAAAAATACATAAAGGAGCTACAACTGCTAAAAATATATTGCAGCCTGAAACAGAAGTAAAATAATATATGATTTCTAAATATTTTCTATATATATATTTATTTTTTAGGAATCAGATTATAAATTTATTAAATACTCATGTATGTTACAGAAATCAACAGAATAAATGTCAATGTTATGTTAAAATATTCACAAAAATTTATAGAAGTTTACAAAATAAATGATGAAAGGAAGAAAATAAACCCATAAGCATGCCATAGTAATGTCCCAGATATGTAATGATATTATAATGAGTTGAAAATGTTTATAATTATAAAAATATAAAGCAAATCATAGAATGCCATATAAATAGTATGCTAACAAAGTTGCAAAGATATGTAAATTTCATCTGAACTATTTTTATATATTTACAAATAAAGTAGAAATAAAAGAAATAGACTTTCTTTTTTTTCTTTTTCTTAATTTTCTTTTTATATATTTGAGAGAGGGAGAGGGAAAGAAGCAGAGAGAGAGAGAGAAAGAGAGGAAGAGAATGGGTGCACCAGGACTTTCAGCCACTGAAAAATGAACTCCAGATGCATGTGCCAACTTTTTCATCTGGCTTACTTGGGTCCTGGGGAATTGAACAGAGGTCCTTTGGCTTTGCAGGCAAATGCCTTAACCACTAAGCCATCTCTGCAGCCTGACATACACTTTCTTTTTTTTAATCATTTTTATTAATTTATTTGAGAGAGACAGACAGAGAAAGAGAGAGAGAGAGAATATGAATGGCCTGCCAGGGGCTCCAGCCACTGCAAACGAACTCCAGATGTGTGCGCCCCCTTGTGCATCTGGCTAGTGTGGGTCCTGGGGAATTGAGCCTTGAACCGGGGTCCTTAAGTTTCATAGGCAAGCGCTTAACCACTAAGCCATCTCTCCAGCCCTGAAATACACTTTCTTAATGGCCATAACTAAATAGAATAGCTATTTACCTAATTTGGTGGTTGTGGTAGTTTGAATAGATGGCCCCCAATATATTCAGTTCTTTATTGCTTGTAGTTTGCATCTACAGCCACCTGGCTGGAGGCAGTGTCACTGGGTGGATCTTAAGGTGTGGTGGTGGGTTTCAGATTTCAATCTAAAGATATGAAAAGTGTGCCTAACAGGAGTTCCTGAAGTGTGCTCTGGCTTTTTGCTTTAGGCTTGTGCTTCTCTCTCTACTTGGGCCTGTGAAGGCAGGCCACCTTGTTCTGCCATTATGGAACTTCCCCTGGATCTGTAAGCTTCAATAAATCCCTTCCTCCATAACTGTACTTGGTCTGGAAGTTCATCTCAGTGAACCTGAATCTGTCTGCTACAGTGGTCTTCATAGAATATGATAAGGCACACATAACCAAAACCATGGAAACATTTCAGAGAAAGAGAAACTTCAGTGTAATTCAATTTGGAACATATAAACAAACTGTATTCAGAAATGATTCATATATAAAATGAAAGAGGAAATATAATGTATGACTTTGGTGACTATTACCTCTAATCAGGAAATTCAAGTGTAGTACTCTTATTCTGACATTTTGACTAATGGAATAGCAGAGTGAGTAATGGTTATAATGTCTAACTACTACTTCCGAGAGCACCGAAGTACCAAGAACCTTGTTCAGTAACAAGTTTGTGATCAAGAGGATTCTGCATTCATGTAGAGCCTGGAATGTGCCAGCCTGAAGAAACTGAGCCCAGATTCACCAGGAAGGGCAGGAAGCAGAAGTGCAGCACACAACCTTGCCAAAGGAACCTACTCAGAATTGGGGAAAGTTTTCTTTCATTCTGTTCTTTCCTTTCTTTTTTATTATAGTATAGTCAGATCTTTTAAAAGAAAGAGCCTAACAGCAATGCAATCATGCTGCATCAGAAAATATAGTGCAAAAGTTTGACTTCCAGTTAAGAAGGCAGCATAGGAACCATGCCAATGCAGCCTAGGGGATAAAAAGCCAAAAAAAAAAAAAAAAAAAAAAAAAAAACAGCAAAATACACACTTTTACTAAAAAGTGAGGTGTATACCAAATTAAGATGGCAGTAGAGAAGGAGGAGAGATCCAGAGCATCCAGAGCCACATAGGCCG
The DNA here is from genome assembly GCA_036346955.1 of Dipus sagitta. Classification (NCBI taxonomy): domain Eukaryota; kingdom Metazoa; phylum Chordata; class Mammalia; order Rodentia; family Dipodidae; genus Dipus; species Dipus sagitta. The sequence goes on along the minus strand of CM070771.1, from coordinate 84,619,344 downwards.
GCAGAAGCGGCTCCAGCAGCAGCGGTGCAGCGCCAGGTCTGCTGGACCACAGTGGCAGCACCAGGTCCCCGGGACCACAGCAGCACCATGTCTGCAAGGCCACAGCCACCAGGCTCAGCTTGAACTGCAGGAAAAACCAGGTGAGGGGATTTTCCAATCACAATGGAGCTCTTTACAAACTCAAGAAACCTGAAGGGAGAACAGCAGTGAACAATGGAGGAGCGGATCACAAAGCAGAAAAACACATGAACCAGCAAGAGAACTGGAGCAGCATCGGCAGCCTCCCCTTCCCCACTGCCAGTGCCCAGCTGTAGTGAACAGAACAGTGACGCAACAACCCGGCCAGCATACTTGAACCCACAGAACACCAAAGGGAGACCCAAGCAGGTGTGCAGCATAACTGCGACAAAAATCATCCCAAAAGGTAACTGGGATTACACCAGGTCAGTACCCACCTAATAAACCTGGTGTATAGGCCTGAACCAGAAGTGCTAATTGCACCTTCCATATCAGGATAAATTCTGTGTTAAATTTGATGGATGGTCAGATTTGCCATTCTTAAATAAGCTATATTTTGGGCTTGTTATGTGTTGCTTCTTGATTTATAGTGGCTTTGTTTCCTCTTCCGTTACACATTAGGGAGGGTCCCACTTGGTCACAAGCTGACTTGGAACCCTCAACAAACCAGAAATCTTAACCTCCTTGTTGTCAATATTAAGGGAGTGGGTGGGGCACCACACACCCTAAGGGACAGAGAAAGGATCTGGTTTTCATAATACCTACTCTTGGAAAAATACTCTGTGCTGTTTTTCATTGAAAGTGTACATGGTTTGGTTAAATTTTAGAAACAATTTGCATTTTGTTCCACTCAGCCTACTTGAATACTCTCATAACAGGCAAACCAAACACCTAGGGTCACTTCTGTAGATACTCTGAGAGTCTTGAGAGCCACACCTAGTGCCTTGAGCTCCTACCCTGAAGATATATAAAATCAGATTGATTGATACATCTAATAATACACAGCTAACTGGAAAATCCAATCGTTAAATAATCCATCATGCAAAAATATATACATTATAACACAAGAAACACCAAAAATCAAGACAATATAAATCCACCAAAAGTATTAATGCATCAGAAATTACCTCCAGTGAGAATAATTTAGAGGAAATGCCTGAGAAAGATTTCAAAAGAATGGTAATGAATATGTTCAAAGAAGTCAAAGAAGAAATCAAATGAATCAAAGAAGACACAGGATGCCAATTTAATGAAATAAAGAGGTCAATACTAGACATAAATAAGGAAATAGAAATAATAAAGAAAAAAAACAGTTAGAATTACTAGCAATAAAGAACACAGTTAATGAAATAAAAAAAACAATATGTAGAAAATCTCACCAGTAGAATGGATGAAGGAGAGGACAGAATATCTAAGCTAGAAGACCAGGTGGCAGATCTAACACAGTCCAACAAAGAGAAAGACAAACTAATAGAAAAGTATGAATGGAAACTTCAAGATATTCAGGACAATATGAAATGATCAAACATAAGAATTCAGGGCACAGTACAAGGAGAAGAATTTCACTCCAAAGGCATAGTAGGCATCTTCAACAACATCATAGAAGGAAACTTCCCCAAATTGGGAAAGAGGGGCCAATGCAGATACAGGAATCCTTTAGAACAGCAACCAGACAAAACTTGGAAAGAACCTCTCCTCATCATACTATAATCAAACTACCAAACACACAAACCAAAGAAAAAAATATTGAAAGTAATCAGAGAGAAAAATCAAGTTACCTACAAAGGCAAGCCTATCAGGATTACAGAAGATTACTCAACACAAACTTTAAAAGCCAGAAGGGTGTGGAGTGATGTATTCCAAGCTCTGAAAGATAACACCTGTCAACCAAGGTTACTTTATTCTGCAAAGCTATCCATTCAAATAGATGGAGAAATAAGGACATTCCATGTCAAAAGCAGGCTAAATGAGTATTTGAACAGAAAAGCAGCACTACAGAAAATACTTGAAAGAATCTTCCATGCTGAAGTGAAAGAAAAGCACACATATAAGGAACCTGGGAAAAAACAAACAATACTCAAATACTACTTAACACAAGAGAGCAAAGGTAAAACCAGAAAAAGTACAAAAAAATGGCAAAAATGAATACACACACCGTTCAATATTATCTCTTAATATCAACGGCCTCAAGTCCCCAACTAAAACACATTGGTTTGCAGACTGGGTTAAAAAGTTGGATCCTACAATTTGTTGCCTCCAACAAACCTACCTTTCTACAAAGGATGGGTGAAAGGTTGGAAAACAGTGTTTCAAGTAAATGGACCTACAAAATAAGCAGGGGTTGCTATCCTAATATCTCACAAGGTAGACTTAAGTCCAACATTAGTTAAGAAAGATAAGGAGGGCCACTTTATATTGATTAAGGGCACCCTCCAACAAAAGAACATTACAATCGTAAACATATATGCACCTAACATGGAGGCCCCCAAATTCATCAAACAAATGCTATTAGAACTAAGGTCACAGAAAACACCAAACACAGTGGTAGTGGGGTGACTTTAACACCCCACTCTCATCAATTGACAGGTGATCCCGGGAAAAAATAAACAAAGAGGCATCTGGACTAAGTGAGGTCATAGAAGGAATGGACCTAACAGATATATACAGGACATTTCATCGAAATGCTGAGAATATACATTCTTTTCAGCAGCATATGGAACATTCTCAAATAGACCATATATTAAGACACAAAGAAAATCTTAACAAATACAGGAAAATTGAAATAATTCCTTCCACTCTATCTGATCACAATGAAATCAAACTACAAATCAATAGCAAGAAAAGCCATAGAGCATACACAAAATCATGGAAACTAAACAACACACTACTAAATGATGAATGGGTCAATGAAGAAATCAAGAAGGAAATCAAAAAATTTATAGAGTCAAACTATACTGAGAACACAACATACCAAAATCTCTGGGACACAATGAAGGCAGTCCTAAGAGGTAAATTTATAGGTTTAAGTGCCTATATTAAGAAATTAGAAAGGTTGCAACGACCTAATGCTTCACCTTAAAGCCTTGGAGAAAGAACAACAAGGCAAACCAAAAATCAGTAGATGGGAAGAAATAATAAAGATTAGGGCAGAAATTAATGAAATAGAAACCAAAAAAAAAAAAAAAAATCCAAAGAATTAATGAAACAAAGAGTTGGTTCTTTCAAAGGATAAACAAGATTTATAAACCCTTAGCAAATCTGATCAGAAGAAAGAGAGAAGAGATACAAATTAATAAATTTAGAGATGAAAAAGGTAACATCACAACAGATACCAGAGACATTCAAAAAGTCATAGGGACATACTTCAAAGCATATACCCACTGAGAATGAAAATCTGAAAGAAATGGATGATTTCCTTGATTTATATGACATACCTAAATGAAATCAAGATGAGATTAATCACTTAAATAGACCTATAACAAGTATGGAGATACAAGCAGTTATCAAAAATCTCCCAACTAAAAACGTCCAGGCCCAGATGGATTCACTGCTGAATTTTACCAGACCTTCATGGAAGAACTAACACCATTGCTTCTTAAGCTTTTCCGTAAAATAGAAAAAGAAGGAATCCTACCAAACTCCTTCTACAAAGCCAGAATCGCCCTGATAGTAAAACCAGGCAAAGATAGAACAAAAAATAAAATTACAGACCAATCTGCCTCATGAACATAGATGCAAAATTTCTCAACAAAACATTGGCAAACAATACAAGAATATATCAGAAAGATCATTCACCCTGACCAAGTAGGCTTTATCCCAGAGATGCAGGGATGGTTCAACATATGCAAATCAATTAATGTAATACATTATATGCCCCGGCCAGCGGGGAGTTGAACAAGGACCCGAGGGGAAGCTAACCTTAATGGGAGAAGGCAAACAGACACAAGAAGGAGACCAAGCTATGTGTTTGTCAAGGTCTCTAATTTTATTTTTTACACAGTGGTTATATAGGGGAAGAAAACGGGGGAGTAAGCTGCCTGATGTGATTTAGGGCCGGAATTGTTAGGAAACTAAGAGGAGATGTAACCTGGTGTTTATCTAATCTTAGGGAACCTAGAGGAGATGTATCCGGGTGTTTTTCTAATCTTGCCTTAACGCTTGACATCCTGATCATAAACTGGCCTTTTGCAAAAGATAAGTCTGCAGACCAACATTCCTAACTGCCAGCTGGATGGACCAGCTTTCTGGTGAATGAGTCAACTTAAGAACAGGCCCAGGCAAAACAGAGAGGCTTTTGCTTTATGGCTCCTGACACCTTCTCCCTTCTTTTATACAAAAGAGTGGGTAGGCCCACTATTCAGCGGTGGGCTTTAACCAACTGGGGGAGAATTGACCTGAATCCTCCCGTGGGCTGTCATTTTTTTATCCCACAATTTTGGCCCTTAGTACCTTTTCGGGAGGGGAGGCAGAGCCTATGTGATCATAATAGGTGTGGTACCAAACTCCATGCAAGTTAGGTTTTTCTCTCAGGGAATTCAGAAGTGGTCAGAAAGGGACCTTCCCTTGCGGTGCTTTGCCTCGTACCCATGTTGGTGCCCATATCGTACTCACTTTATTGTGAGCCAATATGCATAAGTCTGAATCCTATGCAGCTCCTAAAGGAGGGGAGTCACCTGGCACATCAAAGCCCTGATCAATCAGGTCCAGTCAATGATAGTGGATTTGGATCGCCCGGGATGTAAAGGTGTTGACCTCTTGTCTGATGAAGCAGACGAGCTTGCTGATTAAAAGTGGTCCCAGTGTGAACATGAGAATGAGGCTAATTAGGGGTCTGAGTAGGGGCATGAGGAGGGTGAACATGGAGGACTTCCACCAATCATCGGCAGCTGATGAAAATTTTAATTTTTGGAGATCTAGGCTGACCTTATGTAATTTTTTTACTTGGGTTTCTACTAGACCTGACTCATTAATGTAATAGCAACATTCTTCTGCCAAAAAGAGGCAAGTGCCTCCCTTTTCTGTGGTGAGCAGATCTAGTGCTCGCCGATTTTGTAAGGCTACTTGGGCGATTGATGTTACCTGTCTTTGTAAGGAGTAGAGGGACTCAACAGAAGCTTCTATGGCTAATTAGAATTGTTGGGATAATTGTGCTGTAGAGGTCAGGGAGTAGCCTAGGGCTCCTCCAGCAAGGCCGGCAGCCACTGTGGAGGCTGCCAGGGAGATGCCTGCCACAAAGGGGAGGAAGGCAGCTCTCTTTTGATGATAGGCAGGATGGAAGGTTGGCTCCAAAAGTTCAGCAGGAGTCCGAAGTGTCAATTGTGGCACTAAGGTTACTGGAAGACAAAGTTGGTCAGAGGGGGATCTGGAGATATTTTTGTAGAGGGTTTCATTACACCAAAAAAAGAACCCTGGAGGGGCATAGAGTGTGGAGTTAAGGGAGAGTGTCTTATTGCAGAGGGGAGAATTGCCTCCATAGCAAAAGGGGAACTTGTCAAGAAGAAAGTCAGAAAATAATGGAACTTCTGGGATGGGGTTAATGGTATGCCCTGGGGTAGAGGAAAGATTAAGGAGGGCAGAATAAGGGATAGCCATAAGAGGGGGTTGCCTGAGAGCAGCACACAAAAAACAAGCAGAGAGGTTACCAATTTTTGTTATTTTAGCAACCATTAGGCCTTCTCTGAGCAGGGTTAGCCAGGAAAAGGGGTGGGAGGCAGAGGATAACCGCGAGGAGAGTTCTTTTTCAGCTTGTAGTATGTTAGAGTGTACCATGGACTGAACTTGGACAAGGCTACGCCAAATATAGATCCTGCTTGAGGGCATGTTTCACTTCTGGTCATATACATGGCCCCTTGGACCATGGAGGTCCAACACGAGTCCCAGGGATCCTAGATGATGAGGGAATACCCACTGTTAGTGCGCCAGAATTTATGGCCAGACCATCCGGAGCCCAGGATTTGACCCTTGGTGGAGACGGAGGCACTCCAAATCGTACACCAGTGCCAAGGGCACCCGATGCTTTCCTCAACCCAAGTGGTTTTGCATTTATTGTATTTTTGATCGTAGAGGAAGCATAGGACAGGAGCGATCTTATTTGGGTGATTTTCAAAGTCTGTAAAATTTAATAAAATAGGTTTGGCGCAGCCTGTGGGAGGACAGTCGGCAGTAGCCAAAACGCGTCCATAGTGTCATGTCTGATCATAAGAGGTCCAGTTTTCCGTGAGATAAAATCGCCAGGCAAATGGGGATGTGGAGGGCCAAGCAGCTGGGAGATGTAGCAGTAGCAGCAGGCACAAGGTGAAAGTTGTCATTGTGTTATATATGTCTAGGAAGAAGCGTTTGCAGGATTAAAGTGAGCACAACACATAGACACACGAGCACAGCACAGACACAGAGGGCCCAATAGAGAGCTATGTGCCCTTGATGGCCACACGAGCCTGTATCCTCCAGGGATGGCTCAATGATGCCAAACACAGTGTGAATGGGAGTTGGCCTCTCCAGTAGGTTAGCTGTGTCCTCCAGGGCAGAGTCATCTTGGGGTCCTTCCAGCTATGCTCTATCAGGGAAAAAAGGAGATTTTCTCAGGGAAGTGTTTCTTCCCTGGATATGTGAGATGTTGTTGGAGGATCATCAGCTTGTTTTACAAGTCTCTCTGGCAGCCATCTCACAGCATTTTCTTGGGTGTCAAACAAGCATACTGATCCTTGGCCCCAAATGAGTACTGGGTCTGGGCCATTCCATTTCAAGGTTAAAGGATCTTTCCACATGGCTTTGGCAAAGGCATTCTTTGTATTTGTGTGCCAAAAGCGATCAGCAGCTGAATTTCCTTGAGTGTCAAGTGTTAAGAAGTTTAGGACAAACAAGGCATGATGAAGGATATTGTTTGGGGAGCCTTTTATGGGATATAAATCCCCCATTTTTAATTTTTGGAGGGTATGTTTAATAGTTAGATGGGCTCGCTTAACAATTCCTTGACCCTGGGGATTGTATGGTATGCCTGTAATATGTTTAATTTGTAGTTGATGACAGAAATTTTGAAATTTTTTACCAGTATATCCAGGACCATTATCAGTTTTAATAATTTGGGCTTTCCCATGACACCAAGGCAATTGAGTACATGAGCAATGACATTTTTTGAAGCTTCTCCAGCATGGAGGCTGGCAAAGATGAATACACTAAAAGTGTCCACACTGACGTGGAGGTACTTGAGATTACCAAATGAGGGAACGTGTGTTACATCCATTTGCCAGATCTCATTGGGAATTAATCCCCTAGGGTTCACACCCAAGTGGGGGGACGGGTAGGAGGGTGACACAGTTTGCACATTGCTTGACTATCTGGCAGGCTTGTTCTCTAGTGATTTTAAAAAGAAGACACTAAGTTTGAGCATTAAGGTGATGTACAGAGTGAGCTGCTTTAGCCTGGGCCACAGGATCGAGCTCAACAAGGAAAGCAAACTGGGTGGCTTTGTCAGTCATGGCATTGCCTGTGGCTAGAGGCCCAGGGAGTCCAGAATGAGCACGAATATGGCCTATGTAAAAGGGGTGTTGCCTAGAATCTATGCATTGCTGAATGGAGAAAAACAGAGGGGCGGCATTGGTAGTGAGTTTTATGTATGGTACAGTCTCCAAAAGAGGGATGGACTGAGCAATATAAGCACTATCAGTATACAGATTAAAGGAAGTATTTGGAAGTTGTTGAAAAACCTGTAAAACAGCAAAAACTCCACCAGTTGAGCAGAATGGAATGGGGATTGCAGGGAAGTGGTTTGATTGTCTACAGTGAAGACTGCCACTCCATTAGAGGAGCCATCAGTGAAAACTAGGGGGACGTGGGGAAGGGGTCAGGGAGAGGTTAATGTAGGAAAAACAAATGGCTCAATTCTCAGAAAGTGGAGAAGTTTGTTAGTAGGGTAATGATTATCAAGGGATCCCTGAAAAGAGGTGCAAGATATTGCCCAGTAGTCATCATTTTGTATTAACCACTAGATTTGGGTAGTGGAATAGGGAAGAATGATTTTATCAGGGTCCTTACCAAATATTTTTCTGCTTTGGTCACGTCCAATTTTTATTAATTATGCCACCCACGAGGTGTAAGGGGTAAGGACTTTGGGTGGTGAGGCAGGTAAATGGACCCAGAAGAGGGGCCCCTCTTGCCAGAACACCCCAGTGGGTGTAAAGTCAATGGCACAGATGACCAGGAGAAGAGGCTCCTCATAAGAGATGAAAGTGACCCTTTGGCTCAGAATTGCAGCCTCCACTATCTACAGAGCCTCTAGGGCAGGGGCCACTAATGAGCAGCCAGAGGCAGGGTTTGGATCTCCTTTAAGGTTTTCAAACAAGGGTTTAAGCTCTCCAGTAGTTAGCTTGAGATACGGCCTGAGCCAGTTGATATCTCCTATGAGTTTTTGAAAATCATTTAAAGTTTTTAGATGATTAGTTCTAAGTTGAATCTTTTGTGAAAGAATTTTGTTATGAAAAAGTTCAAAGCCTAAGAATAAGGAAGGGGGTTTTAATTGAATTTTATTAGGAGCTATCTGAAGACCAGCTCTGGTAAGGGCCATAGAAAGCTCTTGAGAGCAAATAAGGAATTCAGTGGGATCAGGTCCGGCCAAGAGAATGTCATCCATATAATGAATGATATACAAGGAAGGCCATCTATGTCTAAATGGATCTATAACTTGGGCCACAAATTTTTGACACTGCATAGGGCTGTTGGCCATCCCTTGAGGCAAGACTTTCCATTGGAATCTCGGCATAGGGCCTCTAAAATTTACCACAAGTAAACTAAATGCAAAATGCTGACGATCCTCAGGGTGCAAGGGAATTGTAAAAAAGCAATCCTTTAGGTCAATAATGATTTTACAATATCCTGCAGGAATTGCCACTGGAGTGGGGAGGCCTGGTTGTAGGGCTCCCATCTCTAAGGTCCTGGAGCAATCTCCATTTTCCAGACTTTTTCTTTATAACAAAGATAGGAGTATTCCAAGGAGAGGTGGTAGGTTCAATATAGCCTGCAGCAAATTGTTCCTGCACTAACATCGTGGCTGCAGCTAATTTTTCAGAAGTTAAGGGCCATTGATCAACCCATACAGGTTTTGTTGTTTTCCAGGATATCTTATCTACATGGGGCACAGGCATGTCAACAGCCATTAGGATAAATTTTCATAGCCTATTCCAGCATGATCAGTCTTTATAGTAACTGGGATTGGCTCCTTTGTTCCCTGAGAATGTCTGCCCAATCCTTGTCATGGGCAGAAGCCTTGATTAAGCATTTGGTGAGCTACCAACTCACTAGGGCTGCACATAATGAGTTGCATTTGAGAAAGGATGTCTCGGCCCCAGAGATTAATGGGCAGGCCTATGACCACATAAAGTTGAACGGTGCCTTGATTGCCCTCCTCATCCTCCCATTGAATAACTTCAGAACTTTGTAATGGATTAGAAGTTTGTCCTATTCCTTTAAGATGGGTCATGGAGGTTGTGAGGGGCCAAGATGCAGGCCAGTCTTTACTGGAAATAATTGTGGCATCTGCACCAGTGTCTATAAGAAATTCAAAGGTTTTTCCTTTTAACTTTAATTTAAGAAGGGGTCCTGTTTGAGTGATCTCTTGTGCCCAGTAAATATCTGATGACCCAAACCCATGGGGGCCTCTCTTTTGTTTCTGGCAAGGCACCTTATCATTGAGGGGCAATAGTATTAACTGAGCAATCCATTGGCCAGGAAGAATGGTGATAGGCCCCTGAAGGGCAGTGGCCATGAGTTTAATTTCTCCAGTATAATCATTATCAACAACTCCTGGAGAAATGGCGAGGCCCTGAATGGTTGAACTGGCACGTCCCAAGATAAGGCCAAAAGTGTCCTGAGGTAGGGGGCCAAAGACTCCTGTAGAGAGGATTTGCGTTCCCAACTCCGGTGTTAGTATTGACCTGAAGGCAGAACAGAGGTCCAGTCCTGCACTGCCAACAGTTGCCCAGGAGAGGGCAGAGATGTCGCATTTTGGGTAGACTGAGGGACGAACCTGATAGCCCCAGGGTTCTGTCCGGGGATCATCTTGGGGCCCTGAGAAGGGGGATCCTGATGGCGGGAGGTTAATTCATGAGTGGGAGGGGTCTGGCTAGGTTTAAGATTATTTTTAAGAAAGGATTCTCCATCCCTAACAATTTTTGAAATGTCCGGTTGGCACCGGTGGACCTAGAGGACATCATTTATTAAGTTCCAATAGGAAAAGGCCTGAACCGGGATTTTCTCAGGCCCAAAAGTCCTATAGTAATCCTTTAAACCATCTCCCACTCTCCCCTATTTTTTTCATCGATGGTGCCTTCCTGGGGAAACCATGGACATAAATCTTCTAAGAAGAGGAAAAAGCAAACGAGATCTTTTTTCTTACCTTTTCCTCCATGAGTCTTGAGGGAGTCTTTAAGTCCCTGGATAAAAAGTTCATGTTTACTTAGGATCTGTCCCATGATAGAAAGGAAAGAATAGAAATGGCAAGACCAGAGGGCAACATTCTCGGCCGGAGAACAGGCATGGGGGATTCCCCAAAATGGGCTTGATGCGAGCCTGTCCACAATTTTAAGAATCTGGCAGCTGCCCTAAGGGCATTTACTGGCCAATGCGTAACCAGTTTCAGTGGTAGGAAGAGAGGCTAGATAGGAGGTCTTTGCCAATGCCCGAACGGGCTGTTGGGATTCGCACAGGGAGCTAGGGGCCTTCGGCCAATGCCAGAGGGTAGCCCTGGCCAAGAGGCTTCAGTTGCCCTGTTGCTATGTTGCAATTCCACGCAATGGCATGAATCGAAAGTAAAAGAGATGGAAAAGGAGTTTATAAGAATCAACAAATAAATCCCACAATTCCTGTGTCTTGCAAATCTGACTGAATAGTCCCCATTTAAATGATTTGCCTAAAAGTCTGCATCGCTCATCTTACCTTAATCGGATCTGTATCACAGGCGGGCTTCCTGCGGTGACCACGGTGCGGGTCTGTATCACAGGTGCATTCTGCCTGCGGTGACCTCTATGCGGATCTTCACTAACCCCCCGGTGGGGTGGCGATCCAATGGTGGAGACGGCCATCCACTTGAGCGATGTTCAGGTTTCTCTTCGTACCTTGAGCCCCACGTTGAGTGCCACTTGCCCCAGCCAGTGGGGAGTTGAACAAGGACCCGAAGGGAAGTTAACCTGAATGGGAGAAGGCAAACAGACACAAGAAGGAGACCAAGCTATGTGTTTGTCAAGGTCTCTAATTTTATTTTTTACACAGTGGTTATATAGGGGAAGGAAAGGGGGGAGTAAGCTGCCTGATGTTATTTAGGGCCGGAATTGTTAGGAAACTAAGAGGAGATGTAACCGGGTGTTTATCTAATCTTAGGGAACCTAGAGGAGATGTATCCGGGTGTTTTTCTAATCTTGCCTTAACGCTTGACATCCTGATCATAAACTGGCCTTTTGCAAAAGATAAGTCTGCAGACCAACATTCCTAACTGCCAGCTGGATGGACCAGCTTTCTGGTGAATGAGTCAACTTAAGAACAGGCCCAGGCAAAACAGAGAGGCTTTTGCTTTATGGCTCCTGACACCTTCTCCCTTCTTTTATACAAAAGAGTGGGTAGGCCCACTATTCAGCGGTGGGCTTTAACCAACTGGGGGAGAATTGACCTGAATCCTCCCGTGGGCTGTCATTTTTTTATCCCACAATTTTGGCCCTTAGTACCTTTTCGGGAGGGGAGGCAGAGCCTATGTGATCATAATAGGTGTGGTACCAAACTCCATGCAAGTTAGGTTTTTCTCTCAGGGAATTCAGAAGTGGTCAGAAAGGGACCTTCCCTTGCGGTGCTTTGCCTCGTACCCATGTTGGTGCCCATATCGTACTCACTTTATTGTGAGCCAATATGCATAAGTCTGAATCCTATGCAGCTCCTAAAGGAGGGGAGTCACCTGGCACATCAAAGCCCTGATCAATCAGGTCCAGTCGATGATAGTGGATTTGGATCGCCCGGGATGTAAAGGTGTTGACCTCTTGTCTGATGAAGCAGACGAGCTTGCTGATTAAAGTGGTCCCAGTGTGAACATGAGAATGAGGCTAATTAGGGGTCTGAGTAGGGGCATGAGGAGGGTGAACATGGAGGACTTCCACCAATCATCGGCAGCTGATGAAAATTTTAATTTTTGGAGATCTAGGCTGACCTTATGTAATTTTTTTACTTGGGTTTCTACTAGACCTGACTCATTAATGTAATAGCAACATTCTTCTGCCAAAAAGAGGCAAGTGCCTCCCTTTTCTGTGGTGAGCAGATCTAGTGCTCGCCGATTTTGTAAGGCTACTTGGGCGATTGATGTTACCTGTCTTTGTAAGGAGTAGAGGGACTCAACAGAAGCTTCTATGGCTAATTAGAATTGTTGGGATAATTGTGCTGTAGAGGTCAGGGAGTAGCCTAGGGCTCCTCCAGCAAGGCCGGCAGCCACTGTGGAGGCTGCCAGGGAGATGCCTGCCACAAAGGGAGGAAGGCAGCTCTCTTTTGATGATAGGCAGGATGGAAGGTTGGCTCCAAAAGTTCAGCAGGAGTCCGAAGTGTCAATTGTGGCACTAAGGTTACTGGAAGACAAAGTTGGTCAGAGGGGGATCTGGAGATATTTTTGTAGAGGGTTTCATTACACCAAAAAAAGAACCCTGGAGGGGCATAGAGTGTGGAGTTAAGGGAGAGTGTCTTATTGCAGAGGGGAGAATTGCCTCCATAGCAAAAGGGGAACTTGTCAAGAAGAAAGTCAGAAAATAATGGAACTTCTGGGATGGGGTTAATGGTATGCCCTGGGGTAGAGGAAAGATTAAGGAGGGCAGAATAAGGGATAGCCATAAGAGGGGGTTGCCTGAGAGCAGCACACAAAAAACAAGCAGAGAGGTTACCAATTTTTGTTATTTTAGCAACCATTAGGCCTTCTCTGAGCAGGGTTAGCCAGGAAAAGGGGTGGGAGGCAGAGGATAACCGCGAGGAGAGTTCTTTTTCAGCTTGTAGTATGTTAGAGTGTACCATGGACTGAACTTGGACAAGGCTACGCCAAATATAGATCCTGCTTGAGGGCATGTTTCACTTCTGGTCATATACATGGCCCCTTGGACCATGGAGGTCCAACACGAGTCCCAGGGATCCTAGATGATGAGGGAATACCCACTGTTAGTGCGCCAGAATTTATGGCCAGACCATCCGGAGCCCAGGATTTGACCCTTGGTGGAGACGGAGGCACTCCAAATCGTACACCAGTGCCAAGGGCACCCGATGCTTTCCTCAACCCAAGTGGTTTTGCATTTATTGTATTTTTGATCGTAGAGGAAGCATAGGACAGGAACGATCTTATTTGGGTGATTTTCAAAGTCTGTAAAATTTAATAAAATAGGTTTGGCGCAGCCTGTGGGAGGACAGTCGGCAGTAGCCAAAACGCGTCCATAGTGTCATGTCTGATCATAAGAGGTCCAGTTTTCCGTGAGATAAAATCGCCAGGCAAATGGGGATGTGGAGGGCCAAGCAGCTGGGAGATGTAGCAGTAGCAGCAGGCACAAGGTGAAAGTTGTCATTGTGTTATATATGTCTAGGAAGAAGCGTTTGCAGGATTAAAGTGAGCACAACACATAGACACACGAGCACAGCACAGACACAGAGGGCCCAATAGAGAGCTATGTGCCCTTGATGGCCACACGAGCCTGTATCCTCCAGGGATGGCTCAATGATGCCAAACACAGTGTGAATGGGAGTTGGCCTCTCCAGTAGGTTAGCTGTGTCCTCCAGGGCAGAGTCATCTTGGGGTCCTTCCAGCTATGCTCTATCAGGGAAAAAAGGAGATTTTCTCAGGGAAGTGTTTCTTCCCTGGATATGTGAGATGTTGTTGGAGGATCATCAGCTTGTTTTACAAGTCTCTCTGGCAGCCATCTCACAGCATTTTCTTGGGTGTCAAACAAGCATACTGATCCTTGGCCCCAAATGAGTACTGGGTCTGGGCCATTCCATTTCAAGGTTAAAGGATCTTTCCACATGGCTTTGGCAAAGGCATTCTTTGTATTTGTGTGCCAAAAGCGATCAGCAGCTGAATTTCCTTGAGTGTCAAGTGTTAAGAAGTTTAGGACAAACAAGGCATGATGAAGGATATTGTTTGGGGAGCCTTTTATGGGATATAAATCCCCCATTTTTAATTTTTGGAGGGTATGTTTAATAGTTAGATGGGCTCGCTTAACAATTCCTTGACCCTGGGGATTGTATGGTATGCCTGTAATATGTTTAATTTGTAGTTGATGACAGAAATTTTGAAATTTTTTACCAGTATATCCAGGACCATTATCAGTTTTAATAATTTGGGCTTTCCCATGACACCAAGGCAATTGAGTACATGAGCAATGACATTTTTTGAAGCTTCTCCAGCATGGAGGCTGGCAAAGATGAATACACTAAAAGTGTCCACAGTGACGTGGAGGTACTTAAGATTACCAAATGAGGGAACGTGTGTTACATCCATTTGCCAGATCTCATTGGGAATTAATCCCCTAGGGTTCACACCCAAGTGGGGGGACGGGTAGGAGGGTGACATAGTTTGCACATTGCTTGACTATCTGGCAGGCTTGTTCTCTAGTGATTTTAAAAAGAAGACACTAAGTTTGAGCATTAAGGTGATGTACAGAGTGAGCTGCTTTAGCCTGGGCCACAGGATCGAGCTCAACAAGGAAAGCAAACTGGGTGGCTTTGTCAGTCATGGCATTGCCTGTGGCTAGAGGCCCAGGGAGTCCAGAATGAGCACGAATATGGCCTATGTAAAAGGGGTGTTGCCTAGAATCTATGCATTGCTGAATGGAGAAAAACAGAGGGGCGGCATTGGTAGTGAGTTTTATGTATGGTACAGTCTCCAAAAGAGGGATGGACTGAGCAATATAAGCACTATCAGTATACAGATTAAAGGAAGTATTTGGAAGTTGTTGAAAAACCTGTAAAACAGCAAAAACTCCACCAGTTGAGCAGAATGGAATGGGGATTGCAGGGAAGTGGTTTGATTGTCTACAGTGAAGACTGCCACTCCATTAGAGGAGCCATCAGTGAAAACTAGGGGGACGTGGGGAAGGGGTCAGGGAGAGGTTAATGTAGGAAAAACAAATGGCTCAATTCTCAGAAAGTGGAGAAGTTTGTTAGTAGGGTAATGATTATCAAGGGATCCCTGAAAAGAGGTGCAAGATATTGCCCAGTAGTCATCATTTTGTATTAACCACTAGATTTGGGTAGTGGAATAGGGAAGAATGATTTTATCAGGGTCCTTACCAAATATTTTTCTGCTTTGGTCACGTCCAATTTTTATTAATTATGCCACCCACGAGGTGTAAGGGGTAAGGACTTTGGGTGGTGAGGCAGGTAAATGGACCCAGAAGAGGGGCCCCTCTTGCCAGAACACCCCAGTGGGTGTAAAGTCAATGGCACAGATGACCAGGAGAAGAGGCTCCTCATAAGAGATGAAAGTGACCCTTTGGCTCAGAATTGCAGCCTCCACTATCTACAGAGCCTCTAGGGCAGGGGCCACTAATGAGCAGCCAGAGGCAGGGTTTGGATCTCCTTTAAGGTTTTCAAACAAGGGTTTAAGCTCTCCAGTAGTTAGCTTGAGATACGGCCTGAGCCAGTTGATATCTCCTATGAGTTTTTGAAAATCATTTAAAGTTTTTAGATGATTAGTTCTAAGTTGAATCTTTTGTGAAAGAATTTTGTTATGAAAAAGTTCAAAGCCTAAGAATAAGGAAGGGGGTTTTAATTGAATTTTATTAGGAGCTATCTGAAGACCAGCTCTGGTAAGGGCCATAGAAAGCTCTTGAGAGCAAATAAGGAATTCAGTGGGATCAGGTCCGGCCAAGAGAATGTCATCCATATAATGAATGATATACAAGGAAGGCCATCTATGTCTAAATGGATCTATAACTTGGGCCACAAATTTTTGACACAGCATAGGGCTGTTGGCCATCCCTTGAGGCAAGACTTTCCATTGGAATCTCGGCATAGGGCCTCTAAAATTTACCACAAGTAAACTAAATGCAAAATGCTGACGATCCTCAGGGTGCAAGGGAATTGTAAAAAAGCAATCCTTTAGGTCAATAATGATTTTACAATATCCTGCAGGAATTGCCACTGGAGTGGGGAGGCCTGGTTGTAGGGCTCCCATAGGTACCATGGCCTTATTAATTTCTCTAAGGTCCTGGAGCAATCTCCATTTTCCAGACTTTTTCTTTATAACAAAGATAGGAGTATTCCAAGGAGAGGTGGTAGGTTCAATATAGCCTGCAGCAAATTGTTCCTGCACTAACATCGTGGCTGCAGCTAATTTTTCAGAAGTTAAGGGCCATTGATCAACCCATACAGGTTTTGTTGTTTTCCAGGATATCTTATCTACATGGGGCACAGGCATGTCAACAGCCATTAGGATAAATTTTCATAGCCTATTCCAGCATGATCAGTCTTTATAGTAACTGGGATTGGCTCCTTTGTTCCCTGAGAATGTCTGCCCAATCCTTGTCATGGGCAGAAGCCTTGATTAAGCATTTGGTGAGCTACCAACTCACTAGGGCTGCACATAATGAGTTGCATTTGAGAGAGGATGTCTCGGCCCCAGAGATTAATGGGCAGGCCTATGACCACATAAAGTTGAACGGTGCCTTGATTGCCCTCCTCATCCTCCCATTGAATAACTTCAGAACTTTGTAATGGATTAGAAGTTTGTCCTATTGCTTTAAGATGGGTCATGGAGGTTGTGAGGGGCCAAGATGCAGGCCAGTCTTTACTGGAAATAATTGTGGCATCTGCACCAGTGTCTATAAGAAATTCAAAGGTTTTTCCTTTTAACTTTAATTTAAGAAGGGGTCCTGTTTGAGTGATCTCTTGTGCCCAGTAAATATCTGATGACCCAAACCCATGGGGGCCTCTCTTTTGTTTCTGGCAAGGCACCTTATCATTGAGGGGCAATAGTATTAACTGAGCAATCCATTGGCCAGGAAGAATGGTGATAGGCCCCTGAAGGGCAGTGGCCATGAGTTTAATTTCTCCAGTATAATCATTATCAACAACTCCTGGAGAAATGGCGAGGCCCTGAATGGTTGAACTGGCACGTCCCAAGATAAGGCCAAAAGTGTCCTGAGGTAGGGGGCCAAAGACTCCTGTAGAGAGGATTTGCGTTCCCAACTCCGGTGTTAGTATTGACCTGAAGGCAGAACAGAGGTCCAGTCCTGCACTGCCAACAGTTGCCCAGGAGAGGGCAGAGATGTCGCATTTTGGGTAGACTGAGGGACGAACCTGATAGCCCCAGGGTTCTGTCCGGGGATCATCTTGGGGCCCTGAGAAGGGGGATCCTGATGGCGGGAGGTTAATTCATGAGTGGGAGGGGTCTGGCTAGGTTTAAGATTATTTTTAAGAAAGGATTCTCCATCCCTAACAATTTTTGAAATGTCCGGTTGGCACCGGTGGACCTAGAGGACATCATTTATTAAGTTCCAATAGGAAAAGGCCTGAACCGGGATTTTCTCAGGCCCAAAAGTCCTATAGTAATCCTTTAAACCATCTCCCACTCTCCCCTATTTTTTTCATCGATGGTGCCTTCCTGGGGAAACCATGGACATAAATCTTCTAAGAAGAGGAAAAAGCAAACGAGATCTTTTTTCTTACCTTTTCCTCCATGAGTCTTGAGGGAGTCTTTAAGTCCCTGGATAAAAAGTTCATGTTTACTTAGGATCTGTCCCATGATAGAAAGGAAAGAATAGAAATGGCAAGACCAGAGGGCAACATTCTCGGCCGGAGAACAGGCATGGGGGATTCCCCAAAATGGGCTTGATGCGAGCCTGTCCACAATTTTAAGAATCTGGCAGCTGCCCTAAGGGCATTTACTGGCCAATGCGTAACCAGTTTCAGTGGTAGGAAGAGAGGCTAGATAGGAGGTCTTTGCCAATGCCCGAACGGGCTGTTGGGATTCGCACAGGGAGCTAGGGGCCTTCGGCCAATGCCAGAGGGTAGCCCTGGCCAAGAGGCTTCAGTTGCCCTGTTGCTATGTTGCAATTCCACGCAATGGCATGAATCGAAAGTAAAAGAGATGGAAAAGGAGTTTATAAGAATCAACAAATAAATCCCACAATTCCTGTGTCTTGCAAATCTGACTGAATAGTCCCCATTTAAATGATTTGCCTAAAAGTCTGCGTCGCTCATCTTACCTTAATCGGATCTGTATCACAGGCGGGCTTCCTGCGGTGACCACGGTGCGGGTCTGTATCACAGGTGCGTTCTGCCTGCGGTGACCTCTATGCGGATCTTCACTAACCCCCCGGTGGGGTGGCGATCCAATGGTGGAGACGGCCATCCACTTGAGCGATGTTCAGGTTTCTCTTCGTACCTTGAGCCCCACGTTGAGTGCCACTTGCCCCAGCCAGTGGGGAGTTGAACAAGGACCCGAAGGGAAGTTAACCTGAATGGGAGAAGGCAAACAGACACAAGAAGGAGACCAAGCTATGTGTTTGTCAAGGTCTCTAATTTTATTTTTTACACAGTGGTTATATAGGGGAAGGAAAGGGGGGAGTAAGCTGCCTGATGTTATTTAGGGCCGGAATTGTTAGGAAACTAAGAGGAGATGTAACCGGGTGTTTATCTAATCTTAGGGAACCTAGAGGAGATGTATCCGGGTGTTTTTCTAATCTTGCCTTAACGCTTGACATCCTGATCATAAACTGGCCTTTTGCGAAAAAAAAAAAAAAAAAAAAAAAAAAAAAGATAAGTCTGCAGACCAACATTCCTAACTGCCAGCTGTATGGACCAGCTTTCTGGTGAATGAGTCAACTTAAGAAAAGGCCCAAGGGCTGGAGAGATGGCTTAGCGGTTAAGCACTTGCCTGTGAAGCATAAGGACCCCTGGTTCGAGGCTCGATTCCCCAGGATCCACATTAGCCAGATGCACAAGGGGGCGCATGCGTCTGGAGTTCGTTTGCAGTGGCTGGAGGCCCTGGCACGCCCATTCTCTCTCCCTCTCTCCCCCTCTTTCTCTGTCTGTTACTCTCAAATAAATAAATAAAATTAAACAAAAAATATTAAAAAAAAAAAAAAAAAAAGAACAGGCCCAGGCAAATTGGAGAGGCTTTTGCTTTGTGGCTCCCGACAATTATATAAATGGAGTGAAGGACAAAAAACACATGTTCATCTTATTAGACACAGAGAAAGCATTTGACAAAATCCAACATCCCTTCATGATAAAAGTCCTGCAGAGACTGGGAATAGAAGGAACATATCTCAATATAATAAAGACTATTTATGACAAGCCTACAGCCAACATATTACTAAATGGGGAAAAACTGGAAGCTTTTCCACTAAAATCAGGAACAAGACAAGGGTGTCCACTGTCCCCAATTTCATTTAATATAGTACTGGAAGTCTTAGCCATAGCAATAAGGCAAGAGATGCACATAAAAGGGATACAAATTGGAAAGGAAGAGATCAAGTTATCATTATTTGCAGATGACATGATTCTATATATAAAGGAACCTAAAGACTCTACCAGCAAATTGTTAGAGCTGAAAAAGTCCTATAGCCATGTAGCAGGATACAAAATAAATACACGGAACTCAGTAGCCTTCCTATATGCTGACAACAAACACACAGAGGATGAAATCAGAGAATCACTCCCATTCACAATTGCATCAAAGAAAATACAGCACCTTGGAATATACCTAACCAAGGAAGTAAAGGATCTCTACAATGAAAACTATAAAACACTCAAGCAAGAAATTGCAGAAGACACTAGGAAATAGAAAAAAAATCCCTTATTCCAGGATCAGAAGAATCAACACTGTGAAAATGGCAATCTTACCAAAAGCAATCTACACATTTAATGCAATCCCCATCAATATCCCAATGGCACTCTTCACAGAAATAGAAATAAAAAGTCCAAAAATTCATTTGGAATCACAAAAAACTTTGAATATCTAAAATAACACCGAGAAACAAAAATAAGGCTGGTGGTATCACTATACCTATGATTTTAACCGTATAATACAGAGCCATAGTAACAAAAACAGCATGGTACTGGCACAAAAGCAGACATGTAAATCAATGGAACAGAATAGAGGATGTAGATGTAAGTCCAGGTAGCTATAGCCTCCTGATATTCGATAAAAATGCCAAAAATACTCATTGGAGAAAAGACAGCCTCTTTAGCAAATGGTGCTGGGAAAGATGTATATGTATCTGTAGAAGAATGAAAACAGATTCTTCTCTCTCTCCATGCCCAAGAATTAAATCCAAATGGATTAAAGACCTTAAGATCAGACCTGAAACTCTGAAACTGCTAGAGGAAAAAGTAGGGGAAACCCTTCAACATATTGGTCTTGGAAAAGACTTTCTGAATATAACCTCAATTGCTCAGGCAATAAAACCACAGATTAACAACTGGGATTTCATGAAATTACAAAGATTTTGTACTGCAAAGGACACTGTGAATAAAGCAAAGAGGCAACCTACAGAATGGGAAAAAATCTTTGCCAGCTATATATCTGATAGAGGATTAATATCTAGGATATACAAAGAACTCAAAAAATTAAATAATAAGAAATCAAACAAGCCAATTAAAAAGTGGGCTATGGAACTAAATAGAGAGTTCTCAAAAGAAGAAATATGGATGGCACATAAGCATCTGAAAAAATGTTCTACATCCCTAGTCATCAGGGAAACACAGATTAAAACTACGTTGAGATTGCATCTCACTCCTGTCAGATTGGCTAACATCATGAAAACAAATGATCATAAATGTTGGTGGGGATGTGGAAAAAGAGGAACCCTTCTACACTGTTGGTGGGAATGCAATCTGGTCCAGCCACTGTGGAAATCAGTGTGGAGGTTACTAAGACTGCTAAAAATTGATCAACCATATGAACCAGCTATAGCACTCCTAGGCATATATCCTAAGGAATTATCTCATTATCTTAGAAATATGTGCTTAACCATGTTTATTGCCACTCAATTCACAATAGTTGGGAAATGGAACCAGCCTGGATGTTCCTCAACTGATGAGTGGATAATGAAGATATGGCACATTTATACAATGGAGTTCTAAACAGCAGTAAAAAAAAAAAAAAAAAAAAATGAAGTTACGAAATTTGCAGGAAAATGGATGGATCTGGAAAGGATTATACTAAGTGAGGTAACCCAGGCCCAGAAAGCCAAGCACCACATGTTCTCTCTCCTATGTGGATCCTAGCTACAGATGATTGGGCTTCTGTGTGAAAAGGAAAAAACTCAGTAGCAGAGGCCAGTAAGATAAAAAAGAGATATAAAGGGAAGAGAAAGGAAGGGAGGGGGTACTTAATAGGATGGTATTGTATATATGTAAGTAGAAGAATATATTAATGGGGGTGAAAATGCCCAAAGTGAGGTCAGAGGAAGAGATTGAGTAAAGGAAAGGTGGAGGGAGGGCTAGTCAAAATCTAAGAGGATAAATAAATCATATGGAACCCTCCATTTTGGGGCAATGGAACACTCAGGAGCCCTAGATTATTGCTAGAAAATTTTCAGTGCCAGGGATGGGATACCTTCCAGTGACTTGTTGGCCAGGGAGGTTTGTGATGCCTCCAAAACATTATAGGCCATTGCCTGAGCCCCTTGGTTTCCCATCAGGAATAGATGGTAAGAGCCTATTGGTGAATATTGCACATGCTTGGGCTGCAAGGCCACTGAGAAAGCCTGCTGAAACTGAGCTGATAACCTCCTCCATGTAGAGCAGCTGACAGAAAGCTGGAAGAAGCCATTCTATATGCAGTTCAATGGGAGAAAGAGATATCACCAGTGAAGAAACTTAACAGTGGACACTGCAAGCCTTATAATTGGCCAGCCAGGCCAAATGAGCCAACAGGTGCAATAGTGGCACGTCCATCATGGTGGAAGCCAACTGCCCTCTAATTGGACTGGAGGCCCACTCCATGGGAAGGAATATACCCCTGATACTGAAAATTTAAAACAGGGGTAGTCATGAGCCCTGGGGGGGGTTAACATCTGCTGATGTCTGGATAAATATATATAGTACGCTTATCAAACTGCCAAGTAAGCACTTCTCTTAATATTCATACCCTTATATTAATGCTACTCTCACTTTTGGTACAGTACTCAGAAGGTATCATAGTGCTGGAAAGAAGTGACTGGAGTATGGAGTAACATCTTGATCACACCTTCCAAGGCTCAGGGTCTAATGCAGAAGAGGTGGTGGAAAGAATGTAATAGCCAAAGGAAGGGTATAACTCCTTACAAAGTGCTCCCTCCAGACATAAAATGGCCTCGATATCCATGACCTCACAGTGCCTGACACTACCTATGGAAGATCATCATAATAGGAGGAAAAGAACATGACATCAAAATAAAAGAGAGACTGATTAAGATGGGGAGGGGATATGAAGGAGAATGGAATTTCAAAAGGGAAAGTGGGGGTAGGGAGGATATTACCACAGGATATTTTTTATAATCATGGAAGATGTTGATAAAAATTGAAAAAAAAGTTTTCTAAATACCAGAACTGGAAAATAATCAAAAAATCAGTATCGCTCTTTATTGTAAGATTGTAACCTTTTAAATGGATTACATTATCAGAAATAAATACAATAATACATGAACAATAATACTAGTGTAATACTGAAATTGAAAAATTTATCAAGATAATTTCATATCACTTTGACCAAAACTTCAAGTAAATTATAGATAAATAGTACATATAAGCAATAAAATAAATAAATAAATAAAACCTCTGGAACAAATATATTAAATAACATGGAGCAAGAAAAAATGTCATTGTTAAATGCAGGCTATTTTTAAATGATATTTAAGTTGAGATAAAAAGATATTAAAAATTTATTTTGCAACATGTGTCAGATGACATGTACTTGTGATTATCTATACAGCAGATGAGGCCATATTCAGACTCCTCATTGGGTATCCACAGCATATAAAGAGATAATTACAGAAAAATAAGTAAATAAATAAATAAAATTATTTTGCCTAATTATTCTAATCACAGGAAAACAGCAGATATGAAGAAATTAAAGTTTAAATATTGAAGAGTCAAATATGAAATGCATGTGAAAATAACAAAACAGATATAAAGAGAAGGAAATATATGACACTTTAAGTTAAAAAATAAATCACTTACAATCATGAAAATGTTACAAAGCTATACTAAAAGGTATAAGGTCTAAAGTTCATTAATGAAACCAAAGTAAGAAGAAAGGCAAACATTAAGGATTGGATTCTTATGTTATGTTTCTTCAAAATTTAAAACAAAACTTCTCAACATTACAATCTTAACATGAGGAATAATTTCAGGTGTTAATATGCATGCATATATACTATATAGATATTCACAAATAATAACACATGAGATAAATTATTACCATATCAAAATATATTAGCCTCCAAAGATGGTAATATTGCTTATGTTATCAGCAATTTAAAATAATTGTTTATATCATTAATAAGTAAAGAAAAAACATAGGGAAATTTTATTCTTCTTTTAATATTTCCAAATAATTTTTGCAAGCAGAGAGAGCACCAGGGCCTCCAGCTGTGGCAATGCGTGCAACATTTGAAAACAATTTTGGAAATGGGATTTTGATGTTTCAAAGTAATTACTATTTGATCTCTTTTCATGTGTCATCAAACAGAAATTAAAGAAAATATTTTCAATGCACATTAGGAAAACGAAGATGGCTCTTCCCAGAAGCCTCACTAACCCTCAGTAGGTTGATAGTTATATTTTTATGATAAAATGTGTGGTAGGATTGGATTTACAGTTCTTGAATTATTTGTTATTTATTTGTTTATTTGTTTGTTTGCAGAGAGAGAGAGAATGACAATGGGTGTGCCACAGCCTCTAGCTGCTGCAAAGGAACTCCAGATGCCATGTGCCACTTTGTGCATCTGGCTTTACATGAGTACTGGGAAATTGAACGAGGGTCCTTAGGCATTGCAGGCAAGTGCC
Source organism: Dipus sagitta (assembly GCA_036346955.1). Taxonomy (NCBI): domain Eukaryota; kingdom Metazoa; phylum Chordata; class Mammalia; order Rodentia; family Dipodidae; genus Dipus; species Dipus sagitta. Next base: position 84,595,329 of record CM070771.1, on the reverse strand, counting down.
TTAGCCACTAATCTATCTCTCCAGCCTGTGGATTTACATTTTTTAAATCTATTTCATGTATTCATATTTATTTGTGGAGAAAGTATGGAAATGGGCTATATAGGATCTAGAGAGAGATCCAACGTGGGTCCTTAGGCTTTGCAGGAAGTGCCTTAAGCGTTAAGCCATCTCTTTAGCCCTGCTCTGTATTCTGAATGTATTAATGCCTCCTGGCTCTCTCCAGCATTTTCCACCATCTGCCCCACATGAGCATGTTCTCTGTCAATGTCTTGATTTCATTCATTTTATGGATCTTCATTTTGCTTTTGAGGCCCAAGCTGGTCTCATAGTCTCATAGCCTCATGTTTTCCCACTTATTTTTTGTTAGCATACACAAATGGATTTCACTGTGACATTTTCATGCACATACATCACTAGATATTCTTCCTGTTTTCCAGCGTTTCACTCCCCAGCCATTTTCCTCACCCACTCTTGCTAATCTCCTTCCTCTGCCCTGAGAGTCCTCCCCTCTGCACTTAAAATATTCTACTTCATTTTTTTGTTGTTGTTCAATTCTCTGTTAATTTGATGCTGGAAAAATATACCACAAATCCATTCTCATATGCTTGGTTGTTAATCCTATGGATTTTGCCAATAGCATTTGATCAGACTAATCCATCCCTCCCCTTTGAAATTCTCTCTGGCATTCATGATATCAATTTTACATTATTTAATTCTTCTCTAGCTTCATCTTTGATGCTCTTCTTTTCCATGGTCTGTAAACATTGGTGTATACCATAGTGCTAACCTTGGACAGTCTTTTGACTTCTGTACTTAAATGCACTTGAGGATGAGAGTGAATAGACCTCCTTCAATTTATTTATGTGTTAATTTCTCTCAAAAATATAGGATTTTGTAAAGAAGTCTTATAGATTTTTTTATAAAACTGCAAACAAGCTAGAACTTTCATTCTATGGCATATATTAATTTCTATGTTTGTTACTAGTATATAATGAACAATTAAGAAGTTGATTAAGCAAACAGCTTTATCTTATCAACATTTTGTCCTCAAATGACATATTACCCAAATATGATTAATATGACTAATAGTAGATTAGTAAAATATGAATAGTTAAAGTGGAGAAGTAGTAAAATTCAAATTGGTAGTCATGGGGAGACATTCATGCAGGTGCCCATTTCTCTTTTTTTTTTTTTTTTATTAGTTCTGGACATACTTGGAATTTAAACAACACCTGTTGGTACCATCATTTCCCTCATTCTTGGCCCTTTTCCAAAGAAGTTCTCCGCGTTAGGGATGCAGGTCACCCCATCATGATTGGGGGTCATGCATAGTGAGGGAGTTCAACATCTAGTGGCTATTTGAAGCTGTGTTTTTCATTGGAGTGAACACAGAATATAAGAGCCATGTTTTGATACGATTGCCTTTATAACTTCTTGCACATCTTCACAGTTCAATTGTATGCTTACCAAATTAATATAGTTGAGATAAATGATTGGAATATGAAGGAAGTAAAATAATTACTCATAGCCTGATGGCATAGGAAAAATGAAACTAAACAGTCTTTCCGTTCAATAAGGTCAAAGACTAATATAAAATGATTAGAGCTTAATTCTGAGAGATAGTAGAGAATAATTTTAGTGTTTGTTATAATTAAATGGAGTAAGATACCTTTATTTATCAGATAATAAGCTAATGTACTTATATCCACCTCCTATTCTAATTTTGTAGCTCCTTTTTGTGAAGGAGGAAACTTAGAGATGTCAACGTGTGTGAGGTGAACTGTCACTGGGAGGCTGCTCAGATTGTCTCTGGAGCTAGTAGCCAGTTCTTCCTCAACTGTTGGGATTAATTCATTGAATGCATTTATGCCCCTGAATTCTTATCACAGCGAAGTGTAAACCCAGTTCAATTGATTAATGAATGACATATCTACTTGATTAACATGTGAATCACCCAGCAGCATGACTCATGAATGTTTAATGAATGCCAGCCTGGAGACCGGAGTATTTATTATAATTTCAATTTTTGTATAATGTTAGCCAAGGGGAGTTTATGAAATTTCAATGGAAAATAAGTACACTGTTCATAGGTTAGAAAAACACCCTAACTTGGGCCATATTTATGTGTCCCATAAGAAAATAATTTCTAAATAATTTTAAATTGTTCTTCATGCAACAAAGGAAGTTTTCTTCAATGATCTTTAACTTTTACATGTAGAGTGCTATAACAAACTGTTCAGCCAGCATTCACACATTGCCAGTTGAAAAGGAATTAACATACATGGAATTTTATTGAAATGTGTGATACCTGCATTGCCTTACTATCACAACTACTGAGAAGAACTTCATTCAGATCCATAACCCCACAGGGCAGCTTAGCAAAGTTTGAAATTACAGCACAATGTATACTAAAGATCAGATCTGGGTAAGCCTTCCATTTGTTGGAACTGCCAATCTTATGACAGGAACAGTTTTAAAGTTTTGTTCATATAGCCCACACGATTTTAGGTAAATGTGTTTCTGACAAACAGGATTTAAAACTCTATTTTAAATCTTGTTTGAAATTTAGTCATATATATGTGTGTAAGATCACATAGATGTAATTCATTGGAAATGTACTTTTCTATAATAAAGTTTTGTGTATCACAAGTGTCAATTTTATATTCAACAAAGCAGCTGAAGGTAAACACATTATCTCCTTGTTCCTATTCAAAGAGCAGATTTTCTCACATTATTCAAACTAAATGAAGATTTGTGTCAGTTGTATTTGGGAACTCTGTGTGTAGTAACCATTTTATAGTACCCCATCCAAACCTTCTGTGTGTGTATTTTAGAGCCTGCCCATATTGTTGAAGAAGCTGTATTGAGGCTTTCTGTTACACATTTATTATCTCTTAGGTCTCCGTTTCAGAGCACAGCTGCTTCAGATTCTAGTTTGACAATTTTTGGAAGCACAATACCTTTGTTACAGGACCAACAATAGGAGTAGGTTCATATGTTCAAGAAGACTGGATCAGTGGTACATCTGAGTAATACACCCCCAACAGGCTTCTGAGATGAACCCCACTTGGAATCTTCCAACAGCTAAATTGCTGACTCTGCTCTGAACATGATCTCTATTAAAGCTATGGCATTTGACTGCTGAAATAATAGCAGCACATATTTGATTGCAAGGAACTGGTGCTTCTATAACCATATAGATAATACTTATAATATTTTATAAAAGGCACAATTGTCTACTTGGATATTCCCTCAATACAATGAAATAATTGCCTAAATGAAAATCTGAACCATTTTCCAATGTAAAGATATTTATAATAATTCTCATTATAAAGTCTTCTTGTTTGTTTATTTATATTTAGAAAATGTTATTTTGGGTTTTAATTATCTAGGCACTTTTTTATAAACAACATATCAGTACAGAAAATAAAAATTTGATTCTCAAACAACCATATTAATTACTAAGTTGAAAATTTGTTATTTACTAATTTACTAATAAAGTGAATCTTATGTGGTCGAATTATCACCATTTTACTTCAATTTGATATAAGGTAACATATGAAATGTGCTAAAATTTAAAAGTTACAGTTGCTAAGTTCTTTGTTCTTTTTTTTTTTTTTTTTTCCTTTTCATTAGTTAGTAAAGGGACTAGTGTGGAGATGAAAAGGACAGCACTCTAAAGTGCATCTACTCTGGCACTGTTTTCCTCCTTCCGATCTATGTGTGCTGCTCCTGCTGGATTGCATCAAGAATGAAAATTAAAACCAACTACAGCTTCTACATCCAGCCTTTCTGTTTATTTGTCAAAGGGCGAGTTGAAAAGGGAGCCTTGATTTTGTCATCAAACACAAGGGAACCAAGAACTAGCAGTAAGTTCTCAGTAAGGTGACAGTTGTTGCTATATCGATATGCCTTAATCTTTCTTAATAAAATTATTATTTAAAAGTAGCGTTTTTTTCAGCCTGGCATGGTGGTACATGTCTTTAATCCCAGCACTTGGGAGGCAGAGGTAGGAGAATTGCCATGAGTTCGAGGTTACCCTGAGACTACATAGTGAATTCCAGGCCAGCCTGGGCTAGAGCAAGACCCTACCTCAAAAAAATAAAAAGCATTTTTCAACTGTCTCCATTTTATTTATTTGAGAAATTATGAACATCAGCAAAATTATGACTTTTAAAATTTCTTGTTTTCACTATTCAAGGTTTATTTGCAGTTTTAGTTGGCATGACACTTGGGTAGGTGGTTACATTATTTCTATACAGAGTTTACTTTTTATATTATATGGACATTAATACTATGGATAAATATAACAAAAAAAATAAAATTATCTGGAGCAGATATGCACAAGGTAGGCAATAATGGATTTACTATACTGGATCCCAGGAGTGAGAGGAGGAATGTTTGGTGAAGTCACATAGCACACAGTACCACATTAGGTGTGAAGGGCAATTGCAGCTCGTGGGACACTGGCAGTGGTATTTCAGTGATGGTGCCACTCTGTATTAACCATTTTACAACTACACAGGTATTACTTGTCATCAGAATACAGCTAGGGGTTGTACAAACCATTCCTATTTTTAATGTCAGGAACTAATGTTTCCCCAGGGCATTTTAACACATCTGCACTAATCAGAGACCGTATGAAAAGGATAATACTCACATTCTCCCACAAAAATCATGCAGTGACCTAGACAGTGAGGTGGTATGTCACAGGACTTCAAAATTCCAGTTCATTTGGGATCTCCCGGAGTGTATCTGTACTCTTCTTCAAGCATACCTCTTTGCCAGGAGTCAGGGTCATCTATGCAACATTTGAGATGCCATTCTGTCCCAAGAGGCAAGGAGCAATAAAGAAGACACCATTTTTTATTCCATAGAGACCCTTAATCATGGTGGAAATTGGCTATACCCACCTAAGATTTTTTTTAATATACTTTCTACCAAATCTGCCACTGATAGTCAAATGGCCCAGGATGTATTGCCTTTCAGGTTTCCTACCTCATAAGCACTGTTCACCACCTGCTTGTGAATCTCCTTCCATGGTTCCTCATCCATATCAGTGCCTACTTCTCAGTGCAGATTCTTCATGCAGATGCCAGAGATATTCACCCCACTCCACAAAGGAACAGTAGAGTCTCCATGCTCCCCAAAGACTCATCCATGCCAGTGTAATGGGTAAACTCCCAGACTATCTCCAGTCAGGTAACAGAACATGGCTGAATGCAGGTTTCAATGGCTTCCAATAACATGGTTTTGGGGAAAGCCACTTATCTTAAAAGCCACATAGGTCAAGGTGACCACTGGAGACCACCAAAAGCAGCTTCGTGTTGGGGCTATACTTTACCACATTAGGAATAATGAACATAAAGATATTCACATTACAGGCCAGACATGGTGGCACACACCTTTAATCCCAGCACTCAGAAGGCAGAGGTAGGAGGATCACCATAAGTTCGAGGCCACCCTGAGACTACATAGTGAATTCCAGGTCAGTCTGGGCTACAGTGAGACCCTACCTCGAAAAACAAAACAAAACAGAGATATTCACATTACAATGGGCCAAATTAAGATGACTTTCTCTCTCTTGCTGACATGAACAGCTGTGATAATAATCAGATATTACAGTCTTTACCAGAGACAATTATGGGAGTTCAAAGGCATTGCAGTCAGGTTCATATTGCTGGCAGAAATCACCTGACCAAGAGCAGCTTTTGGGAAAAAAACGGTTTATTTTGGCTAGGATCAAGGGGAAGCTCCACAATGGCAGGGGAAAACAATGGCATTAGCAGAGTATGTACATCAACCCCTGGCTAACATAAGATGGACAATAGCAACAGGAGAGTGTGCTAAACACCAGCAGGGGGAAACTGGCTATAATACCCATTAGCCCACCCAACAACACACTGCCTACAGGAGGTGTTGATTCCCAAATCTCCATCAGCTGGGAACCTAGCATTCAGAACACCTATGTTTATGGAGGACACCTGAATCAAGCCACTGTATTCCACCCCTGGCCCCCATAACTGATATCCATACATGACATAAAATACAATGCATTCAGTCCAACTTTAAAAGTCCTCATGGTTTTTGTCAATCCTAATGATGTTCAAACATCCCCATAATCCAAGGTCTTTTAACTGAGGCATAATAACAAAAAAAATCCCCAAAGACCCATCATGGCACAGAATAAACACACTCACACTGCAAAAGATGGCATTGGGCACAGGAAAGAAATATTCAACCAATACAAGATTTAAATAGGGCAAACATCAAACTCTGTAGCTCCAAGTCCTACAATTCTAGTCAGTGAAAAATCTCCAAGTCCAATAATTCTAACCACCAAGAACTCTCTGGAGTTCCAATTCCACCTCTCCAACTAGGCTCCTCACAGTCCTTGGAAACTTCATTCAGGGCAAGTAGGTTTCCTTAGCAGCCATGTCATGGTCCTGGCATCTCCACTGGGTCTCCACTGCAACCCATGATTCATCCTCACAGCTCCATCAGGTCTCCATGCAGGCATCCAGCAAACCTGCTTCACACTGTCCATGGCCATTTCCAAAACAAAAGTCCTTGTTGCAAATTCAATGACCGTCTCTTTCCTTCATTTCTTATATTCCATAATACCAAATAGAGTGCCAATTTGTTAATCCAGAGGGGAATAAAGCAGACTTTGAAGAACAGGACGCTCCTTCAGCAATCAGTCCCTTTCAGAAGATTTTTTTCTGTTGTCCCAATGCAAGTCAGCTGGTCCAATCTCAATGGTTGCTATATTTCTCAATTGCAGTTGAACAGGCAGCAGTTTCACCCAAAGACTTCATTTTCTTTTCCTCTGTGCCAACCTCTTCTCACACCACCCCATTTCTGTGCAATGCAACCTTGCATAATTCTCAGGGCAAGGCCATGATAGCAAGCCTCTCACACAAACTGCTTGTAGCTCAGTCCAGGCAAAGCTCTTTCTCACCCTCACAAACCTTACAGTCCATAGTTCTGACTCCATTCAAGTCTTTCAACTCTGACCAGAATAGTCCATCAAGCTGTACTTGCAGAACTGCAAGGTATCTCTTAGGCCAAGGTTTCAAATTCTTCCACATTCCTCTTGAAAATCAGTTACAAAAGACTAAAGCCACACAGTCAGGTATCTAGCAGCAACATCACTCCTGGTAACAACCTTACTGTTGCAGTCAGGTTTGCATTGCTGGCAGAAATCACCTGACTAAGAGCAGCTTGTGAGGAAAAAAAGAAAAGGTTATTTTGGCTAACAGACTTGAAGGAAAGCTCCATGATGGCAAGGGAAAATGATAGCATGAACAGAGGCTGGACATCAACCCCCTGGCCAACAACAGATGGACCACAGCAACAAGAGAGTGTGCCAAACACTGGCAAGGGGAAAATGGCTATAATTGCCATAAGCCCACCCCCAACAATCACTGACTCCAGGAGGCATTAATTCCCAATTCTTTATCAGCTGGGAACCTAGCATTCAGGACACCTAAGTTTATGGGGGACACCTGAATCAAACCACCACATTGTGCCCCTGAACCCTCCAAAATTATAACCATACATGATGTAAAATACAATGCATTTATCCAGGTTTAAAACTCCCCATCCTTTTTATCAATCCTAATGACATATACAGATCCCCATAATCCAAGTCTTTTAACTAAGCCATAATACCAAAACACAAACCCAAAAAGTCCATAATGGCACAGAATAAATATTCACACTGCAAAAGATGGCATTGGGAATAGCAAAGAAATATTCAGCCAATACAAGATTTAAAACAACCAAGGTGGGCCGGGGAGATGGCTTAGTGGTTAAGTGCTTGCCTGTGAAGCCTAGGACCCCGTTCGAGGCTCAATTTCCTAGGACCCACATTAGCCAGATGCACAAGGTGGCGCAGGTGTCTGGAGTTCGTTTACAGTGGCTGGAATCCATGGAGCACCCATTCTCTCTCTCTTTCTCTCTGCTTCTTTCTCTGTCTGTCGCTCTCAAAAAAATGAATAAAAAATGAACAAAAAATATTTTAAAAAACCAAGGCAAACATCAAACTCTGTAAATTCACATCCAACAACAATCTCCAAGTCCAATAATTCTAACCAGCAAAAAGTCTGTGTAGTTGCAATTCTGCCCCTCCAGCTAGGCTGCTCACAGTCCTGGGAAACCTTATCCAGGACCAGCAGCTCTCCTTAGTAGCTATCTCATGGTCGCAACATCTCCAGTGGATCTCCACTGCAACCCGTGGTTTATCCCCACAGCTCCATCAGGTCTTCATGCAGGCATCCAGGAAACCTACTTCACACTGCCCATGGCCATTTCAAAATACACGACCACATTGCTAACTCAATGATCCCCTCTTTCCTGCATTTCTTATACTCTACAATACCAGGTAGTGTGCCAGTTTGTTAATCCATTGGAAAATAAAGCACACTTTGAAGAACATGACACACCTTGAGCATTCAGGTCCCTTCAAAATACTGCATTCTTTCTGTTGTCCCAATGCAGGTCAGCTGGACCAATATCAATGGTTGTAATCTATGACACAATTGCAGCTGAACAGGCAAAGTTTCAGACCAAGGATTTCTTTCTGTGCCATATCTTTCTGCTCACATCAGTCTTTTTCTATGCAAAGCAAGCCTGCACAAGTTCGTAGGACATGGGCATAACTGCAAGCCTTTCACACAAATTGCTTCTAGCCCAGTCCAAGCAAAGCCTTTGTCTACCTTCATAAGTCAAACCTCATAATCTATAGTTCTTACTGTGTTCAGGTCTTTCAACTCTGACCAGAATAGTTCATCAAGCTGTAATTACAGCACTATAAGGCATCTCTTAGGCCAAGTTTTCAAATTCTTCCTCATTTCTCTTAAAAATCAGTGCCAAAAGGCTCAAACCACACAGTCAGGTGTCTAACATCGAATGACAGCACTCCTTTGTACCAACTGTACCGTTGCAACAAATGGAAAAGGCTTCCATGCTGGAGATCCATCATTTCTCCCTTTAGCTCATCTGCTAAGTCCTTCATTCAGATACTGATGGCACAGGCCATGCCAATGGAACCTACCTCCATGAATTTAGTATTCTTATTGTGGGATGCTTGTTCTTCCATGAGCAGATTCATAATCAGCTGATACTTTAGACTTGCCATCTGGACTTGGAACCAAAAGACGCCAGGATAGCTCAATGGACAGGTGTGGTGCAGTAGGATCTGGACTCACTGTCAACAGCTCCTCCAGCACCTACCTTTTAAAAATTTCTAAGAAAGTTCTCTTAAAATCTATTTATACAGTTAACAAAACTTATAATGTCTTGAATATATATGCATATATTATATATGTATGTGTGTATATTCTTGATTAAAGTATAGTGTCCTCTATCCTTCATAATGTATTTTATGAGTTGATATTTTAGTGTGTATGTTATACAAGTACAAGTAAAAAATTTGAGGAAACTGCATTTTGTATTGTAAACATACTTCCTACTTTGCAACCTGGAAAGTTATAGTCCATAATATTTTCTTCTGGGCTGGAGAAATGGCTTAGCGATTAAGCACTTGCCTGTGAAGCCTAAGGACTCCAGTTCGAGGCTTGCTTCCCCAGGACCCACGTAAGCCAGATGCACAAGGGGATGCACACATCTGGAGTTCGTTTGCAGTGGCTGGAGGCCCTGGAGCGCCCTTTGTCTCTCTCTGTCTCTCTCTATCTGCGCCTCTTTCTCTCTCTCTTTCATTCTCAAATAAATAAAATAAAACAAAAAAATTAAAAAAAATTTCTTCTGTTTTCATTATTATAGTAATGTAATCTTTCCTACTTTTTCAGTTATAAAAATGTATTTTTGAGCCAGGCATGTGGTACACACCTTTAATCCCAGCACTCCTGGGGTAGATATAGGAGATTCACTGTGAGTTTGAGGCCAGCCTGAGAGCACATTGTGAATTCCAGGTCAGCCTGGGATAGAGCAAGACCATACCTTGAAACAACAACAACAACCAGAAAAGTATTTTTATAAATACTTACTCAAATTTCTGGCTCATAGGAAGATAGGCAAGCCACTGTTTCTGCTGCTGCAGATGTCCTAGAGTGGTATCCTATGTGAATCTACCCTTATCTAAGCTCCCTCACTGTTGGCAAGCAAATCTGCCATTGATTCTTAGGGGAACCTCAGAGAAACAGCAAATTCTGAACATACTACATCTGGTTCTTATCTAGGCAATAGGGTGGAGAAAATAAAATTTTCAGACAAAAATCCAGATCCATAAATTTTGTCTCTACATTTTCCAACTTCTGACTGCTGACATAAGTTTTGAGGATTTCCATTTTTCTTCTCATGTGTACTTGTCTTGCTTGTCAGTGGGAGATTTAAAATTCAAGTTTTTAATTTTGAACTTGAAGTAATGCTTAAGCACTGCTCTTGCAATGTCATCAAGTGTCACCCTGAATGTCATTTTGATTTCCTGAGTTCTATTTGGGCTCTTGGGCTGTTTTGTTTGTTTGTTTGTTTGTTTGTTTTAATGCTTCTCAAATTAAATGGTCATAGTTGTTTTCTCTGGATCAGTAACGAAAATTATTTTTTATGTGGTCATTTCATAGTAAAAACTAATAAATACATGCCTATAATTCCAAGACATGGGAGGCAGAAGCAGAAGAATTTCAGTATGTTTGAGGCTTTTCTGGGCCACATAGAGAATACTAGGCTACCCAAGGCTATTTTGTGAAAGACTGTTTCCAAGAAAAAAAAGAAAGGAAAAAGGAAATTAAGGAGACAGGAAAGGGAAAGAGAAAGAAAACATTAGAATCCTGGTAGAACATAAGATCTAGACACATTTGGATACACCCACCTTAACTAGAACACACAATGTCCTTACAGATGCATAGTTTTATATATGTGTGCTAAATCTTACTGGATGATCTGTCTAGAATATAAAGATTGGGCTTGTTTATAATAATGTAGAAGATTTTATAAAAATGGAAAAAATAAAGAAGTGGAGCAAGGGCAGGCAACAAGATACTGGTGCTCTTGGTACTGAAGTCTAGGATTTGAAGTAGTATTGGATAATGTTGCTGTTTTATGTGCCATGGTTGTTCTACACATAACAATGCTAGGAGAGGGTCAGAAATGGCTGGTCACATATCTCAGCCATCCAGCTAGACCTCAAGGAAAATAGGCTGAGGAACAAAGGGAATTCATTTTGATGTCTCAGTCATTTTATATTGATCCTTCCTGTCAGATGTCTCTTACTGAAACTGATAATAATAGTGTATGTATATATATCTTTATGTTTCCTGGGAGATGAGGAGGAAATTTAAAGTCATCTGTACTGTAGGTCTTATAGTATTTACTCTTAGATATGCCAGCGGTCCTCAAACTTCATGCTACATCAGCCTCACCCACAACCTCAGGCTCCAATTCTGCAGGGCCTGGGGTTTGTCGATCTTGTCACAAAGCCTTGACGCTGTGAGCTAAGACAAACTCTGACATCGAATCACGCAGAAGTAAGCCATAGTCAGTTCAATAAAAGAAGAGTTTCAAAAGTTACTCACTTTTAGACCATTGCTTTTACCTGAATAATTTTAAAGATTTAACTAACAAATATAACTGTACACATTAATGGGTAATGTTTTGATGTACTTATACAAGGTATAATGCTCAAGAACAGATTAGTATACCTGTCTTCTCAAGCAATTATTATTTCTTTATGGTTAAAACATTCAAAATTCTTTCTTTTAGTTTTTGATGTTTTAATGAATGCTATATGGCTATAGCTTCAGATTACCCATGAAAACCAAATGTGACTGATTTTTGGCTATGGTTTATCTCAAACACAGACATATGCAAACATGCACATATAGAAAGTCAATTAAAAACAGAACAAATCGAATTCTTCAGAAAGTTATTTGTAAATATCAAGATGTGTTCTTCAGTTAGATGTTTCTGTATTAGTAGTCGAAAACTCTTCAAACAGCTTAAAAGGTTGAGTTTTAAATCACAGTTTTTAAAAATACTTTCATTATTTATGGGAGATAGTGAGAGAGAGAATGAGAGCACAAGGGCCTCTTGTCTCTGCAAAGGAACTGCATACATATGCATCACTTTGTATATCTGGGTGTATGAGGGTTCTGGGGAATCAAAACCAGGATGGCAAGCTTTGTAAGCAGGGATTTCGTGCACAGCCATTTGTCCATCCCCATTAAGTCACAAATTTGACATTTCATTTTTTGGTCCTATCACAGAAAGGGCATAGGCACAAACAAAATTTCAATATAGGTGAATGAATGTCCAGACAGGTCTGTTGTAGAGACCTCCTATGCATCTAGCTCACTGATACTTCAGCTCCTCTCAGAAAGATGCCATTGTAACATAGACACAAAGAAATTAAATGTTTTCTCAACATAGTCTATTACAGATTATAAATTTAGAGTGGAGCCTGGTTCTTTTCTATGAAGCAGAGATAACACACATTAATAAATAAAACATGGATTGGTGAGCATCTTACACATGCCAGTTAGAGTCTAGAGTGATGGGTATGGCTGGTGAATGAAATGAAAAGAGACAAGAGGACATGACATGTGTACGGAGAAGGACAAAGCCCCCTTCTGGTATAAAGGTTACCCTCTTCTTCAATATTTATGAAATCAGAGAACAGAGAATTTGAATATTAACAAGCCCACAGATGATTTTTAATCACACTCACAGTTCAGAATCAGTGATTTGAGAGAATCGTTAATTAATTAGAAGCTCATCCAAACCATTTCTTTCAAACAATAATTATCTCAGTTATAATCCTGAATGCACTGAAAAATTATTATATTATCATTTGAGTGTTTCATGCCCTAAAAGGTACTCAGTGTTACTAACAGGAGATAAATTCATATTCTTAGGAGAAAGATGCTAATGTTAATATTCTGCTAGGAAAATGTGGGAGAAATTAAAAACTTGTTCTGACAGAGAATCATCATCATATTTCTTTATCACATAGAACTCTGTGGTGATCTTCAAAATGCATTAACTGAAAATATGAATAAAATATAATGAGGAATCTAACAAGTCTGATTTAATTGAATCATTATAAATCATTGTGAAAAGAAATACATTAAGTTTTTGTAAATTTAGGATGATATAGAATAAAGTGAATTTACATTGGATACTCTACTAATACATACTATGTCAAAGATCAGCTCTTGTGGAGTGCAATTTAATTATAGTGACAGGCATATTTTGTTGTTGAGAAGGGAGCATCATGTTTATTCGTTCCCTTAAATAAACCTCTTCTACTTTTATAAGGATTCCATCTTTCTTCCAATTTTTTTTCATATAATTCAATATATGCAACACTATTGTAGTAAATTCTTTGACATAGAATTTGATCTCTGTTGGATTTTTAGATTTTTTTCATTGACCACATTTTCAAAACTTTATTTCTCTTTTGACATTCTAATTTGACTTTCATAAGAGTGCAATGACTTTTTCTGAATTCAAAGTAACTTATGATACACAAAAGAGAAACACCAGGTAACTGGTTATTAAGAAACAGTATGTTTTGCTTCAAAAGTACTTGATATTACCTGGTTTTCTATGGTTGCAGTGACATTATTACAAGTAAGTGGCTTAAAAGAATAGAATCTCATCCAGGTGTGGTTTTACCCACCTTTAACCCCAGCACTGGGGCGGGGGGGGGGGGGGGGGGCAGAGGTAGGAGGATTCCCTACCTCAGAAAATCAAACAAACAAACAAAAAAGAATAGAATCTTTTCGGTCACAATTTGGTGTTTAGAAGTCTGCAAACAAGGCACCAGTAGCATAATATGTACCTCCTGAGAAAACCGTGGAATCGTCTATCCCATTCCTCTCTTCCTGCCTCTGTGAAAGGCCCATAATCCTTTGCACTTCCTGGCTCATAGCCCTCATGGCAAGCTCCAAATACCTCTGGACATCACTTTCTCCTCTTTGGTTCTCCCTGTCTCGCTTATGAAAATGCCTCTTGTATTTAAATCCAACTTCAAAAATTCACATATTTTGCACTCGAGATCCTCAATTTAATATTGTCTGCAGAGACACCATGTTAACATTTCAGGATTGGTAAATTACTGCTCAGGAGTCCAATTTTTCTGCCTACTTCTAGAAATAGTCTATGAGTATGTGATATTAATCAAATAGACAATGTTTCCCAATTAGCAGATAACCCATGACTACTGACAATTATTCCCTTTCTATTTATGTAAACTGCTAAAACTTCCTTCAATTTAGGACCTTATGCTATAGATAAGTGACTTCCCAGACCACTAAGTAATAGAAATCTAGAATCTTCAGAGCCCATTCTGACAGACACCACATTAAATATTTATACATGGTGAAGGAGTGAAAACAAATGCAATTCTTTGGAGGAAAACAGTTTTGAAGATACATTTTGTTATAATTTTTAATGACTTTTAATATATTTGGCTGACCTAAACAAACAATGAATATCTGTTTCATCAAATGCTTAGCTGAATTTATTTATAAAAACTAAGAGAATGTATCTAAGTTTACTTGTATATTAGGAGCTCTCACTTAAACTGTCTTTAATATATTTTATATGTTTTAAAATACAGTCAATTTGTGTAATTTCCATGAACTATTTAACATTTTTTTTCTTATTTATAAATGATATTTTCATATGAAATCTGGAAAAAGAACATGGCCTGTACACTGAACATTATCTATTGTGTTTTCATGCAGAAAGGAAATAAATTTCCATACTCTTACATATCTTATGCTTTCTTCCAATATTGTGAGAATCATTTCAATGGGCATGAAATAAACTGTTAATTTCTACACTGCATAGTCTTCCATTGTAGGAGCAAGACCCAACTCACTGGTCCATGCAACAACTCATGAACAACTACATGCTTTTTAGTTTGAACATTTTACAAACAACACTGGGGTGATTTAAATGCAAGATGCAATCTACCTATGCCTTTGAAATTGTAATCCCCAGATCACAGTGCTGATTGAAAGGGTTGTGGTACCTATAGAAGGTGGAGCCTTGCTAGAAGTGTATCATTGGGGGAGGACCTTGAGGTGTTACACCCTAGCCTTATTGGCTTAATAAGGTCCTATCTGTTGATGTGAAGATGTAGCAACGACTTTTCTTCTGCCATGCTTTCCCTTCCATGATTGACACTTCTCTCAAAACTATAATCTGAAATAAACCCCTTTTCTACCATAATCTACTTATAGTCAGGTGTTTTGTCCCAGCATTGAAAAGGAACATACAAATTCTTTTGAATAGTTTGCTTTTGATGGATTCATATGAAGAGTTCCACTTTTACACGCATGATCATAATAGTTGGACATTGTAATTTCTGTATTGAGCTTTAATTGATATTGTGAGTTTTCCAGAATGGTGCTGCAGAAGCATCTACTGCACAAGTAATTATTATTCCATTCATGTTTATCTTTCCTTTTCACATTTTCCCTTTTCATTTTTTCTGATCATGTTTCCATGTTCTATAACTATTTAGATGACTTCTCTTGTGAATGAAATTTTCTTTACAAATGTTTCCCTTATGAAATCTTAGCCTGATTCAAAATCAGTCATATTTATGCTTTCATGGCCAAACTAAATTTATGCTTTGCTGTTTCATTTACAAGACTGAGCTTGTTCCTTTCCATGCGGGCTTAATTTAAATTCATTGGATTCGTGTTAAACAATAGTGCTTAGAATGCCTCGGTTTACATTCCCACTCATGTTCCACTGCTGAATGCTTTCACTTTTGGCAAGTAACTTTCCATGTTATGCTGTTATGCTTCACAGTAAAGTGAGGATGACTGCAGTATCTTTTCCTTGAAAATATGAGGAGAATTTATGTATAATATGTAGTACTTAGCATATACAAGCACAGTATATATGATTGCTATTAGACTTGTTATTTTCACCTCTATATTTTCATCCTCACCTGATAAAAAGACCTTATTTTTGTGCCCCTGCAATCAGGCTCATCTTACCATGTGTGAATAAAGTGCAGTGGAGGAATGCTTGCCTAACATGTAAAATACTACATCCCCAGCAACATAACAAAGTCCTATATTATCTATTCTCCTAACGCCAAATCTGTGCTGCTAACTGAAACTTAATCTTCTTCTTGCTTTTACTTTGGGTGGGGAGGGAGGGGGTTCGAGGTAGGTTGTTGCTCTATCCCAGGCTGATGTGGAATTAACTATGTGGTCTCAGGGTGGCCTCAAACTCATGACAATCTTCCTACCTCTGCTTCCCAAGTGCTACGATTAAAGGCATGTGCCACCATGCCTGGCTGCTTTCTTATAAAGATATATATTTTTTACTATCTTAGACATTTATTCACAAGATTAACAATTCTTGTCTCTCCTACTAAAATATAGCTCTATTAAGAAATTCAGATTTTTGACAATGAATTACTTGTTAAAACCTACTTAAAATGTGAACAAGATTTTGAAAAAATATTAATGAAACAATTTGAAAATTATTTTCTTGAACATAAGTGTAATTTGGAAACATACTGTCTTTAATAAAATTTAAGGTGACTATTTTACACTGTAGTAGTCAGCTTCACATCACTGGGATGAACCTCTACATGAGACACAGTTTATGGGAGATTAAAGCTTATGGATAGAGGGGAAGTTCTGTAATGGTAGAAGAAGCTGGGACCCCTTTCACAGGCCCATGCCCAGAGAAAAGCCACCACCAAAATCAAGCAAGCCCACTTAAGGAATTTCAGGCAAAGCACCAGCACTTTGCATATCTCAGACTGGAATTCAGATCACCCACACTGACACCCCTTCCAGTAAGGCATGTGGAAATAGAAGGACCTTTAATAAACTCCTGAATCTATTGGGGGACATCTATTCAAACTGCCACATTCACTATTATATAAAATTAATTTAATTCATTTTAATTTATCATTGTTAATATTATGTGTTATAAAACAAATATTGGCAGAATGTTCAAGGTTTTCACCTATCTCTAATTCTATCCACTATAATAAGGGGAGATAGCAAAAGTTAATCTTAAAAAGGTTTCTTATTAGACAAGCTTAAAATAAGTTAAAAATTTGGGTGAGGAGAGGATACTAGGATTCGAACCCAGAACCCAGTACCGTTCACAAGCTTGGGGAGGACATTACCACTGAACTGCATCCTCAGCCATGAGGTAAAATTTTTAAAGAATAGGAAGTTTGAATGCAAAATTGTCCTGATATAAAATTAAAACAACAACAACAACCAACAACGAAGTACAGTGTTTTAGTTAGCTTCACATTGCTGGTATGAACATGCAAACTAAGCATAGTTTATACAAGGAAATGGTTTATTTCAAGTTTAAAGATCCAGGGGAAGTTCCGTCATCAGTGGAAGAAACTCCTTCTATATATTCAAGGTGAGAGAAAAACTGCAGTAAGCAAAACACCAGCACTGCTCATAAATCAAGAAAACATCAAGCAGACCACGTGCCCCCCACCCCAGTCACCCCAGAGCTCAGAACTCTCTGCCTCCAGCCAAGTCAAAGGTGTTAGCCTGAACCTACAGGCCTTACTAATCAAAAGACAAAGGCAGAAGTAGCACTTGAGGTGAAGGCATAGTGTCAATATGTACCACTTAGAAAGATGCCTTCTCTTAAGAGAGAAGAGAATGTGAGAAGAGAGGAGAGATGAGACAAGAAAAAAAAAAAAAAAAAAAAAAACAGAGTCAGAGAACAGAAGGAAAAACAGGAAAGGAAGGAAGAAAGGATTCAGTCAGTAAGTCAACATTTTATAAAGCTCACATATGAAAAGTTGGAGTTCCTTTAGCAAGAATTATTTGAATAGTGATGAAAATATCTCAAAGTTAGAAGAAAACTATAACTATAAATGCTTGTTTTAATTTTTTTATTTTAGAGAAAGAGAGAGAGTGTCTGTGTGTGTGACAGAGAGAAACAGAGGGAGAGAGAGAGAGAGAGAGAGAGAGAGAGAGAGAGAATTAGGGCCTCAGTCACTTCAATTGAACTCCAGGTGCTTGTTCCACTTAGTGGGCATGTGTGACCTTGAGCTTGCCTTAACTATATGTGTTTGGCTTACATGGGACCTAGAGAGTAAACATGGGCACTTAGGCTTCACAGGCAAGCTACTTAACCACTAAGCCATCTCTCCATCCCTATAAATGCTTTAATCAAAGAAGCTCATTAAGGACTGGAGAGTGCTTAGTGGTTAAGGCACTTGCATGTGAAGCCTATGGACCAAGGTTTGATTCCCCAGTCCCACGTTAGCCAGATGCACAAAGCGGCACATGAATGTGGAATTTGTTTTCAGTGGCTAGAGGCCCTGGCCCTGGCAATCTATTTTTTTCTCTCTCTCTCTCCTTCTCTCTCTCTCAAATAAATAAATAAAATATTTTTAAATAGAAACTCATTAAAACTATGTATAGGAGTCATGAGAAATGAAACCTTTATCATGACACATAGTAAAGAGATTGCTCAAAAATATTGCCAACAGAAAGCCTAAAAGCAGCAAGAAACAAAAAAAAACATGTAATATAATGGGTATATAGATGAGGGTGGCAGTTGGAATATTTTTCAAAGCAACCAGGGTAATGATAGTGGGACTCAGTACTAAAGAAAAAATCTATTTGCAATTCTATAATAAGTGAACATGTCATTCACAAAAATGGCATGAAAAAGACTTTGGGACATAAAACATGATAATAGTTCGTCTTCAGCAGGCTAATAGTGTGAAGAATATGAAACAAAAACCTGTCTTACTGAAAAAATGATGCCAGATATAGTTATACAACAATAGAAACAAAGAATAATGTTTGATTAGTACACACAGTTTCTTATATAGAAACAAAATTCTCATGTTTCTTAATGAACGAACACAAGTGATGGTCATAGTTAAGGGAAGAATGAGAAAAATACTGCCAAGGAATTATGCAATGGACAATGGGTTATGACCAACCCCCGCTGCAACTGGTAGAACATGAGGGGTCCAAAGACCCAAGAAGTCTGGCTAGAATTATAGCTAGTAAAGGCAAATGGAAATTGGAGTGGGTAATTACAATAAGGTCACACGCTTGTAATATTTTAGTTACCTTTCCATTGCAGAGACAAAACATCAGACCAAAAGCAGCTGATGGGAGAAAAGGTCACATTTTGGCTTTCAGTTACTAGGGATATTTTCATGATGGCGAGGATAGGATGGAAGTGCAGAGGCTGGACATCCTAAACTTGCCACAGCAGATGAAAACAACATCAGAAGAGTGAGCCAAGTTCTTGTAAGGGGGAGCTGGCCATGACACCCCAAACCCTCTCCAGAAACACACCTCCTCCATCATGGCTGCACCTGCCATCAGCTGGGAGCATTCATAGCACATGAGCTAATGGGGTTGTCTGATTAGAACCACCACAGAACAGTTAGCCCCCTTCACCAGGTTGCAGAAAAGCCTTGAATCACCTGTTACTCACATTTCAGATATATGGAAACAGTCCTTTCAGAAAACGGGCTTTCTGTTCCCTAGTAGAGGTCAGCGTCCTGTCTTTTCCTTGAAACACTGATTCTGACAATTTTACCTTTGGCCTCATGGTGGCAATGCAGTTCCAGAAATGGCGCTGTATCCCGGAGGAAACGGGAAAGGCGTCCGCTTGGAGAGACTCTCCCACACCCAGCAGCAGGGCTGGCGTCACCATGGCCAGATCTCAGTTAAGGGACCTTCAGGTCAAATAGTTCAGCTTTCTACAATTCGTTTAGAGGAAGCTGACAAGAGTTGACAATGAGGTTGACTTTATCTTCTTAAGAGCCCCTACCTAAAATATTAACCTTGAAACCAGCCAAAACTGTAAGACCATAGAGAAAACTGATAATTCAAAAGGAATTGAGGGATCATTAAAATATCAATTCATAATATCCTAAGAGGCTTTTGAATCATGAAATAAATCATATGAACATTAAAATTACTTTTTTAAATCATAGTTTAATTATAACAGCGATAATAGTAAATGGTACTGTTTTAGGAAATAATATGTGGATATTAAATGCAAGTGTGATTATTCAATATGTAGCTCTCAGTCTCTGTGTTTCTCTCTCTATTAGTCTCTTCTACCCTCCCTTCCTCCCTCCCTTGTGGCTCCTTGTCACCATCCCTGCCTCCCTCTCTCTTTCTCCCTCCAACTCATGACATGCCTGTGCACATACTTGCATAAAGACAAACACATACACACTATCAGTACTACCATAATCACTCCAGTCCATAAAACACTTCATTATGAATAAAATTCACTGCTACTCTAGATCTGCCTTCCATTTCTTATATGAATCTTCTGACAGTAGCTGATCTGATAAAGCCTTATTAAAAACTTACTAATAAATCAAAAAGAATACATTGTTTTAAAATAACATGAACAGTATAGTCAAACTAATGGTGACAAAGAAATCTTTGCAAGAAACATAATGTAAAAAGAGAGTCAGTGATACTTTGACTTAATAATAATCCGCAATAATAATAATACAATACTAGAACACCCAAATAAACGAAAGTCAAAATGAAAATATATTTACAAATTTAAAAAAATTAAATATTAAGTTCAAAACACAACTACAACTGAGGGAAGACATAGTATCTAGATAGGACTTAGAAAATCGAGTAAGGAAAAAAATTAAATGAGTGCCAATCTAGCAGCCATATTGAATATAGTAAATAAAATAAAAAAGAATTAGTATTGCTTAAGTCATAGTAAGGTCTGAAAGAAAATAAAAATTGATATTTAAAACAAACTGTGAAAATAACCCTAAAAGGTAAATGAAAGAGCATATATATTTATAATTAACTTCCATTAGGAAGAAAATAAATCAAAAGCATTTGAAAAAATTATATCTATGAGGAGTTAATCAAATGTTTGAAAATTTCTGATGGTAATGTTATTTTCATAGATTAACATTGAGGTAGGTCTTAGTAAATTATGTGGACATCACAGTTAAACAAAACATCATTTTAATATACAGCAGAAATACTAGAGAAATGAAATTTGCCACTGCTATGTCATGGGATAGCCTTGGTTTAGGTCAGATGTCCTCCTTGACTCAATAGGTTGTATGGCATTTCTGTTCTCAATATTTGTAGATAAAACAGGAAAATCCTCAGGAATAAGAACTCATTACTCACTGACAGACTGCAGAGAAATTGAACTATAAAATGCAAGCTCAAAGGGAATTTAAGGCAAAAACACAATAAGCCCCCCAAAATAGAGAAGTGATGAATTACTATACCAGGAAATGTAAGATAGGGTGAGAAAAAAAAAACTGATAACACTATCACATCAACTCAGGAAGTACACCTTGAAATACTCTAAGATATAGTTATACTGACTCACTGGACAAGACAAATAGAAGAATGTGTAAATACCTGAACCAATAAATGAAGTGGAGAAAATAATTAAATATCTATTGAAAGTTTTAAAATAAAGTAGAAATATATTTGTGTATTGTTGTGTAACTTAATAATCAAATGATTTCTCTCACTCTCACTCACTGTCCTTATGTCTCTTCTCTGTCTTTCTCTGCTTGAAAATAAAATAAAATAAAATTATATATGTATATATGGAGAGAGAGAGAGAGTAAAAAAGGAATAAAGATTTAGAAAGGCAACTAATTTCTTCCAGGTGAGGAAGAGAACTAATTTTTTCAAGATCTCTCTCTTTTTGAACATCATTTTTATAATTTCAGCTTTAACTTTAAAAATTATGCTTTACATAGCTCATTGCCTCAATGCTACATGAAGTATGCCTTATAGATAAGGAAAAAGCAAAACATAATGAGTCTTTGAAATTCATTTAATTCTCCCTCAGAATAATAACTATAAAATTGACATTCTACTTTACTGTTACAGAAGAATATATCACCAATTGTATTTACCAATTACCTATAACAATTGTATATAATAACTGTTCAATGTTAATATATGATTGTAGATAGCAATTGTTCAATGTCAAATTACAAACTTGCCACTGTAAGGCAAGCATGAAGACACATGCCTATTATTCCAGCATTCAGGAGGATTGCTGTGAATTTGAGGCTCATCTGGACTATACTGGACTGCTACAGTGCATTTTCATGAGACAGTTCATCATGATGTCTTACTTGGTTATTTCAAGTGTCTTATGGTTACCAGTCTCCTTATTTACAATACTTTTGCTCTTAGAGTCTATTATCAAAACAGCAAGGTATGACTCTATGATAGGTATACTCTGCAAAATTTTCCGTTGACTTTCTAATCCTTAAGGCAACTCAAAAATCCTGAGATAATTTAAATTGTCTAATTCTCTGATCATTTTCCACTTTCTCCAGCCTGTCACACCATACCTACCTTGTTCATTGTGTTCTAACCTCTGACATTCCATTTTCAGTGCTATTCTCCGATGCACTTATATTCATGACTGTTTTCCTCCAAAATACTAAAAATATTTCTGCACTTCTCTTTCTAAATTAGGAACTTTCCAGTCCTGCATTCAGTTTGTTCTGTTCACTGAAGCTGTTCACAGCTGACAAATTGAATAACACATGCCAATGTTCCAGGAAAACTTTTAATGAATAAATGAATGAATAAGAAAAGAATGAAGAATGTATTTTCTATTTATCTGATAAATTATTTTTATTATATTGCCAAATGCAAATTATTGGAGACAAGTGTATTATAAGATAATTTTGGTAAAAACATAAACATGTCATTTGAAATCTCAAATTTTATAATTAACTAAAATAAATGTATGTGTACCTAAATGTATTGATGCATCTTTACACATATTAATGAAGGAAGACAAAACAGAAGGAAGTAAGAAAGAGATGGAAAAAATAAAATGAGGGAGGAGTTAGAAGACAAAGGTGTCTTAGGTAGGCCAATCCAATCCAACCTGTGAACAGAGTGAAAGCTGTATATAAAATTAACATGTGTCTTTATGTGTATCTGTATGTAAGTGTGAAAACAAAATAATAGAAGTCATCACTTTTAAGTTATTATTATTTTGATTTTCAACAATTATAACAACATGTTAATTTTAATAGAGTTAAATATAAAAAAAAAAGTTAAGGGGTGCTATTGTCTAAAAGTGTGTGTCCACACAGAATATTTATGTTGAAATCCCAGCCTTTTTTCCTGATGAACCAGACACCAGCACAAGGGGGAAGGAGATCAGCATAGAGAAAAATCAACTCCTACCAAATCAGAGAGCCAGGGCCTCAGAGGCCCTCAACACCTCATCACTGAAGCAGACCAAAAATGAACCCAACATGGCTCAGGGAAATTTTGCGGAAGAGGGGGCGGAAAGAATGTCAGAGTCACATGTTGGGTCATGATATGCAGAGACATTTAGCTTACCCATAACTGTGGGCTAACTCCACAATGCATGACCCGTATACCTCAACGAGGAGGGGCCAAGGGGAGGGGGTAGGTCACGGATGAGCCTAATAATGGTACCAAAATGACTGTATTTGCTGAATACAGAACTGACTAATAAAAAAAAAAAAAAGAAATAACTGCAAACAAAAGTACTATACATCAATGATTTAAGAATCCTGTTATCATGTCCTAAATATATGACAGACCCATGGGTGAGCTGCTATTAGTTGAATGTGGGGCATGTGTGGGTGGGGGAAGCAAAAGTAGCAAATGTAGAAATATAGACCATTCCTAATTTATATTTTTTAATCTTATGATGGTACAAAAATGTACCCATGTATCCATTTTGTTTTGAAAGTATCCACTTTCAATACAAAATTCAATAAATTATATGAGACATTCAACACTTTAAGGTAGGTTTTGTGATGAATTTTCTTCCACGGTAGGCTGATATATGTGTTCTGAGTACATGTAAGTTGGGCTAGGCTAAGCCATGATGTTTGATAGTTTCAGTGTTTTAATGTAATTTTTACTTGTAATATTCTTAACATAGAAAGAGGTTACCATGATATAACCCAACTTCAAGTTGAGAATGATCTGTAGCAAATTGTTTTATGAATTAGGCAAAATCTGAAATAAATCCTATGACATTAAAAAAAAAAAAAAAGAAATCCCAGCCTCATGTAAGTGTTTTAAAAGGTAGTATTTTTGTAGCTGACTAGTTGATGAGAATAGAATCTCCACGAATGAGATGAATGCACTTATACAGGAAGTTCAGTAAACCACCTGCCCCCTTCCTCCATGTGAGGGCGTAAGGAGAATTCTATTTGAACAAACTGTAAAGAGTACCTGGACCTTGGACTTTTCAGTCCACAGAGCAGGGAGATGTAGATTTCTGTTGTAAGCTACCCCATCTATGGTATGCTGTTTAACATCCTAAATGATAATGCTAAGAAGCAATGTTTCCAGTTAAATTTGATATATCTATAATTTTGGCTTTTAATTAAATTAGACATGTTACATTAAATCAACATTATATTTTATAATGAACAATATTTTGAAAATATTAACTGTTGTGTTTTATGAAAGTCTGCTTTGTCAAAAGATTTTATCTGTTTTCAAATTCTATTTCTCATATTTTAACAAAATATAACATCTCAGTACATAAACACACTTATAATTCAATTTTAGATGTAAATTAATGTTGGCTAGTATTTCTATTTAAGGATAATCTGCTTACCATACACAGTTATACCCAAAATTTAGTAAAAAATATTTTTGGAATAATTTGTTATCCTAAATGTTGTTCATTTCCAAGAAAGTAGGTGTTTATGTAATTACTTTCATTTTTAAAGGCCAATGCTGAATTTAAAAAGGTTTATAAGGTCAATTCTGAGTGTGTAGGAAACATAGATATCAAGCCATTATAAATAAAGGTTAGCCAAGGGTTGTACATTGGAAAATGAATATTTAAATTTAAATATAATTTTCTCTAGAAGAAATTCCAGCTTGTGAATACATATTTAATTTTTTACAACTTTTTTATAACCAGACAATAGATCTAGTAAAACTCCCAAGTAATATTAATAGATATAGAAGGAAAATGATACATTGAAATTAATTTATGGGATTCTTTTATATTTCTTTATAGATGTCAAGTGTATGTTCCCAAAAATTGTGAATAACAGCCTGGCAATGAACAAAACTACAATCTTAACTGTTCAGACTACTATATTATGATATGCATAAAGGAACAATCTAAATGAAGTATCTCAGAATTCATATATTCAAATATTTACTTAATTGCATTATCATTTCAGGGAAGATATTACAAATATATATAGATGTGTGTGTGTGTGCGTGTGCTTGCAAACAAATAAATATAAATAGAACTGTAACTTCTGTAACTTAGATTGAAGAAGCAATTTAGCTGTGTCAATTAATATTTACTAGAGTCTCATGAATACAAAACATGTCACGCGATACAAATTTAACTACTGATAGAGATAAAGCAGAAACCCTTGGAAGGTGATTCTACAAAGCTTCTTTGATGCTGGTGTTGCGGATGGTGGAGTGAGCTGGCATGGGCAGGTTTATTTTATTGCTGCTTATCTTGGTTGCATCCACTTCGAGTATTACTGTGATACAAAAGGGCAGAAGATATCTTATGAGCAGAATGAGAATCAAATATTTAAAAATGATAGATCAGAAGTACAGAATAAATAAAATGTAAAATGTACTTCACATGAACAACCCCTAAGAGTTCTACCTCCAGGATGATATGACTTGCTCTTGTGTTCTTACAATTTAAGGCAGTACATCAGGAACTCTCTAAGGTGTTCCATTTCACCAATTCCAAAGAGGCAGAACTCATAAACTGTATGGAAGTAAATGATGTATAATGGTCTCTTTAAAATGTTATATACTAAGTACTCTTCAAGATATAGGCTTAGGCAAAAATGCTCTTAAAAGACCTCCAAGAGCATGGAAAATGGCCCCATAGATTGACAAATGGGACTGCATGCAGCTAAGAAGTTTCTTCACAGCATAGAAAATAAAAACCACTGTGAAGAGACAGTCCACAGCAGGAGTGTTTGACCTTTTCATATTGCACTATAACATTATCCTCTACCAATGAACTGAAAATATATAAGTTCTAAGGGGATACAGATAGAATTTGTCAACTATACATCAGACAAGTGATAACTATCCAGAATATATTAAAAAAATAATGTGAAAATAAACACCAAAAACTCTTCTAACTGATAAATGGGCTAATTAATTCAACAGTTCTCAAAAGGAGAAAATAAGTGGTCAAGAAATATTCAACAAGTGTTAAACACCCCTAAACATCAGGGAAATGCAAATTAAAACTACCTTGAGGTTTGATCTCATCACTGTTGGAATAACTAACATCAAGGAAACAAAGGAAGGTGAAAGTTGGTGAGGATATAGGGAGAGAGGATCACTTATTCACTGGTTGGAATGTAAATTAGGTCATCTATGGAAATCAGTAGGAAAGTTTCTACAGAAACTAAAAATTGAACTATCATTAGCCAGGTTGTATCACTCTTGGGTATATATCCAAAGGATTCTAAATCCTACTATAGAGATACTTCCATATTTTTATAGCTGTAGTATTCACAATCAATAGGTAGGAAATAGAACCAGCCAAGGTGTCCATCAACAGATAAATATACAAAGAAAATGTGACACATATACACAATGAAATTTTATTCAGCCCTAAAGAAAAATGAAATATGGCATTTGCAGGAAAATGGATGCAACTGGAAATAATTATGTTCAGCAAAATAAACCAAACTTAAAATGACAAAATAAAGCAATGATTTATGATTCAGAAAGACAAATACCTTGCTCATATGTGAATCCTATAACTAGTAGATACAGATATACAAACACATATATAAAACCACTATGTGAGTATAGGCCATGAAATTAGGTAGGCAGCCAGGAAGAAGGAAGAAGAGATTCTAGGGGAAAAGGAGACAGTAGAACAATTATGACAATGGTCAATGGAATGCATGTGTCATGAGGGCAGTAGAGAAGCTATTTGGGTGGAAGATGACCAGCAAAAGAGGACAAGGGACTTGGACAAAGAAGAAAGTGGTAAGTAAGCAATAAGTTCCATATGCACAAAAAAAAACATAATG
Source organism: Dipus sagitta (assembly GCA_036346955.1). Lineage (NCBI taxonomy): Eukaryota > Metazoa > Chordata > Mammalia > Rodentia > Dipodidae > Dipus > Dipus sagitta. The sequence goes on along the minus strand of CM070771.1, from coordinate 84,568,295 downwards.
AAATCCATCATACTCCACACAGACGAATCTGGAGCATTTCCAACTTCTACCTCCTTAGTCATCAGCTAGATAAAATGATGACAGTCAATGTACATATGAAGCTCTGATGTTGTTTCCATACAGCCAAAAGGGTAACAGAAGTGAGTAAAAATGTAAACCAAAGGGCTGGAGAGATGGCTTAGTGGTTAAGCGCTTGCCTGTGAAGCCTAAGGAAACTGGGTTCAAGGCTCGATTCCCCAGGACTCACATTAGCCAGTTCATTTGCAGTGGCTGGAGACTCTGATGTGCCCATTGTCTCTCTCTCTATCTGCCTCTTTCTTTCTCTGTCTGTAACTTTCAAATAAATAAATAAAAATAAACAAAAAACTTGAAAAGTAAGTAAAAGGATATTTACTGCAATTGTTATATAATTAAATAATTATAGCAAAATTTACACATAAATACTAGCATCATTAACGTTAAAATCTCTCATTATGAATTTTATTTTTCTCTAGACATACAGGCTGATCTTCTTTTCTCCCCCTCCACACAATGTATGGTTCTTGTCAACCAATTCTCAAACATGTACTGTTTCTTCTGTATACAAAGTATGTGGTTAATAGGTTAATGTCACATTTGCTAACTGGTAACCTTGAAGGAATTGGTATAATATCCCTTTACATTGTCAGAGGAAAACTGACCCATGTGCTTCAACTGTTAATTAATATCAATTACTGAAGTAAGAAACATTATGTTAATTTGCTTCAGTAAATAAGACAAGACCTTGTGTTCTGCCCAGATGTTTTTGTTTTCCTTTCCAACCATTTCAGATTCATTTTATTCTCTCGCAACACAAGTATTATGGCATTCCTGACATGGAAATTTCACAAAGGATGCTACAACAGTAGACATGAAACCAGCCTTCAATAGCAAACCATGAGAAAGTATTACCACATATGGTGATAAAGAAAAACCCTATAAATACAATTGATATTTTAGCAAATTAAAGGCTAATTATATGTGTAAAAAGTGCTGACAATGTACAACAGGGTTATACATAATGATTTCTTTGATTATAATTTTTCTTATCCTTGTGAGGAAAATCCACAATGATTTAAAATAGAGAATATTGAATCTTTCATTAATGTCATAAGGCACAATGCAGAAACCAGGTTATCTCTGTTATGCAGGCAGTGAAGAGAGCAGAGCAATCAAGCAGGTTCAGAAATGAGTGGTCCTGCCTAATTTTGCCACTAATCCTTTTCATAATCTCCTGAATAATTCTCTCCCTTTGCGGCTGTAAGTACCCACAGACCTGCTGCTTCTAAGCCTGCAAACACAGAAGCTTGAGCATATAAATCTCAATTTCTTATTTACTCATTTATTTTAGATTTCATATTACCTACAATGTTGAAATAGACAATATAACTAAAATATTAAATTAAATTTAAAAATCACATTTTCAGGAAATATAGTGTTAGTTAAAATAATAAGATTTATTATAAGCATAGCTACAGACATGAATTACCTTTGTTACTGATGTGGTAATGACCTTGAACCCTAGTTGATCCAAGATAGACCAAGTGTCCAGACTGAAGAACATGGTTTATAAAAGCAGGCCAATTTTATTGTCTATAAATTCATTTTAAAAATAAATTGAATTACCAAAGCTCAAAATCTGAGAATCATAGACTTTCTCTTCCCATGCACATATAAAACAGCTGCCAATGATTATAGTCTCAGAGATTTCAGGCATAAGAGTATGAACTGAAAGTCATATTGAAGTAAAGATATCTGCCTTATTTTAAAGTTCTTTAACACAAATGGTCCCTCCACTTCCATCACATATATAGCACAATATGATTGGCTCATAAAGCAAGTATTTTTTAGTTCAAAATGATCTTACTGTGAATTTCAATGGCTTCATTGTAAGTAGATTTTTATCATTCTTACAATCTACTTGTGAACACAGCTATATTTTTATGGTTGAAAGTTCAAAATAGCACAATGCCATCTCTTTCATTCATCCTCCCACCAATTTTCCACTCCATTATCATTCATTCCTTTCTCCATGATCAAGTTCTATCCCATGGCTAGTAAGTAAACATGAGGAAAGTTGATTGTTTGTTTGTTTGTTTTTTCTCAAGAGGCTGAAATTTTTACTCTCTTCATAGTCTTTCACTAACAAAAATATACTTAATTTAAATTTTCTTTCTTATCTGTAACTTACTGAAGTCATGTTTTCGTGAAATGCATTCGATAGAATACATCACCTAAAGCCAGAAAACATACTAACCCATGTTAACATGTAATAAATGAGTTTCTATTATTTTAAGATGAAGTTGTTCCATAATTTGTATTAATTCCTAAGAATTGTAGAGGACTTTTCCTTCTAGATATGATGATGTCTTTGTTCTCTCTTGTACTGAATGTTTCTGACATAGAAATAACTCTTTTGTCATTGAGTCCTTGTTACTGAACCACATTAAACTTAAGACCTAATAGGAATGAACTTCATTGCCTCTTCAAATACAAATATCAATCCACTTCTTTCCAATGTATTTATTTGGAGAAACAATTATTTTTCATCTTAGAGGAAGATTTGATCAATGCCTTTCCAATTTATTAAGATTTCTCATATAAAATGAAGTGTATTTACATATCCTGATTTATTTACTGATTATCAGAGTATCAGTATTAATTCTCTCTACTTTTAGTCACATACAGTAAAGGAAAATCAAATCAATGTCAACACTCCTCTAGGCCCCCAGAGCATAGCTTATAATTGAAGGAACAATTAACAAAAAATATTTTTTAAAAAATAAGAAAAATGTAGATATCGACTTTCAGAATATATATAGTACATATAGTTAAATAAGATAACTTAAATGGATTATAGTTAAAAATAATCAACTAGAATAAAGACAAGAAGAACAAAAAGACACAAGCACAAATTTTTGTTTAATTTCTTTTATGGTCATAATTATTAACTTGCCAACTATGTGAAAGAATATCTTCCCTAAATTCAGGGAATGCTATAATGCATAACCAAATTTTCTGTTCTCAAGCTAAGGTTAATTCTATATTAATAGTTATTAATCTGTATTCAACTACTTGATTTTACTGAGAAATTTCAATGAAAAATGATACTATAATTGTTTTTTTTTTTTTTCAATTTGGTTTTGCTCTCAACTCTCGAATAGAACCTCAGCAAGAGAATTGTACCTTGCTATAATGTAAACATAGCTTCAAAAACTTCCTCTGGCTCTACCAGTTAGTCAATTAAAGCGTGCTTAGGAATTGCTACATATTGGGCAGTTCACAAAACTAGAAGAGACAAGAGCACTTAATGTTGTGTAGAAATGAAGCTTGTCATGACTACTTCTATTACCCATTAAGAACTTGTTATCCAAACTAGCAGCCAGAGTAATCAAACACAAGGTGTGCTATGTTTCAGCAAAAGCCTCTTAATTGGCAAAGGGAATAATAAGGCATGTAACCCAAAGCTTGTAGCTGACCACAAGTTTACAATGTATAAGCAGGGAAAAACTTACTGCAGCCGTAGTGACTTTGTGTATAACTATAACTACCAGGGGACTCCACACATTAAGGAGCTAGCCATTACCAAAATTTCCTTTATTTACGATATTGGCTATAAGCACCATTGTTCCCATGCCATCTGCACCACAGATTAGCCTTTTACAAGCTGCAAGCTTCCACTCAGATGTGATAAAAGGCAAGAATTAGTCACAAAATTCTGGAGGGTGCTATAGTAGTGTTCACAGTTGTGCTCTAGTCCCCTCCCCCTAAAAAAGGATTCAAAGTATAATAGTACAGACAGCAAAAGAGGAGGCACAATGATGTCTGAAAGGGGTCCTCTGAAAGCTTCTATATTTCTCTTTTTGGAAATAGGACCCGTTGCTCCCTGCTCTCTTAGCACAGTAGTCCTAAATGTTACCACCAGAGATGCTCACCTGGCTTCGGTTTCTGTAAATGAAACTGATTGAATCTTTGGTCAAACAGTAAATCCAGTCGTGTGTGTGTGTGTGTGTGTGTGTGTGTATGTGGAGAGAGAGAGAGAAAGGCTTTTTGGTCATTTCAGCATAGGTCAGTTGTTAACCATTGTCATTTTTATAGTAATAGCTATATTACGTTTGACAGAAAGACAAACTGTGTTATTTTGAAACTTTGTTTGCCCACAGTAAACCACTTTGAAAAAAAATCCATTCCAAACTGTAATTATTTTTGAGAAACAAAACTGACTTGAATGGTTAGGAGCTGAATCTCAGAGTTACAATTCACATATGGTTCCTAATTTTTATTTTCCTTTTGATTACAATTATCTGCTAAAGGTTATGCTACAATTTTTTTTAGGCTTATAAGGCTAGATTCCCTCCATGTTGTAGATTTTATAATGTTTTCATTAAAAAATAGTTAGGAGAACCAGGCGTGGTGGCTCATGCCTTTAATCCCAGCACTTGGGAGGCAGAGGTAGGAGGATCGCTGTGAGTTTGAGGCCACCCTGAAAATGCAGAATGAATTCCAGGTCAGCCTGAGCTAGAGTGAGACCCTACCTCAAAAAAAAAAAAAATAGGAAAACAGAGACCTATAAGAATCGTGTGACATTCTACAAATTATTCTGACTTATTTTCTACTTTATGAAAAGGAAAACTTCATTGAAATTTCTATATGATATGGAAATGCCCAGTTAGGTTTTGAGACTAGACACTTGCAAATTATTTCCAGGAGTTTACTGTATAAGATACAGAGAGTTATTTTACTGTATGTAAAATGTTAAAGGTGGTACAAATACAGTTCTCTACATCTGAGATCTCTAGAGAGAGAACAAACATGGCGTGTGTGTGTGTGTGTGTGTGTGTGTGTGTGTGTGTTTGGATCAAACAGTGCTGAGTCCAAAATGAACAATGAAAGCTAGCTGGCTAGAGATCCAGGAGAGGTGATGTTACTATTTCAGCCCACAGGCCATCAGGCTGAAGCATGGCCACTCCTGGGTCAGGGAAATGATGAAACAGATGATGTGTGGAATTTGCTCTTGGCTGACAGCAATGGTCTTTTATTCTAGTCAGGCCTTCAGGTGATTGGATGAGGCCCACCCACTCAAAAATAACCACAATACCCTTAGACTACAGAACTATGCAATTTTTAAGGATAAGTATCTTAACAAAAATATGAACATGCTTCCCCCAAGTAGGCCATTTTCAGGTATTGTGAGAGTTGATCTCCACTGTCAACCTGATTGCATCACGAATCAAGTAAAGGACATGCCTCTTGGGAAGATCTGTGAGGGCATTTCCAGGAAGAACTAACAGAAGAGAAAGATCTTTCCTCTGAGTGGGCAGCCTTTTCAATGGCAGCTAGTATGTAAAGATACTTCAGGAAAAAAATCAGAGCTTTTCTCTTTCTGTTTCTGTTCCTTGCAGGTGAGTTCTTCTACCCTGTTACGGCCATCCTTCACTGACACTGGAACACAGGCCCTTTTGCTTTCCAATGTGTACTGAAAAGCAGTACTTTTCTAGAAATTGTCTAGACCAGGACTCAATCTTAAAATCATTAGTTCTAAATCATGTTTTCCTGCTCTTTCTTAAATACTCATGGGAGTTTTGGAGCTGGCCAAGTGGGAAAAAACTCTTTTCTCTAAAGTTGTTTAGGTCTTTACAAAGGCAAGCCACTAACCATAAAACCATGCTCTCGTTATATGCATAACTTTTAGGTAACTTCACCAATTTATAGCTGTTTTTGAACATTAAAGGCAGTAAAATTTTAAGATCCTTAAAACAGTGCATGACATATATAGTAAATGATACTTATATGGATTTTATTTAACCTTGTAGATGGGTGCTATGGAAGTTATTTGACTTTAATTTTTGCTCCCAGGGTACTGACAGTGAGTTAAAGTAATAAACTAGCTTGCATTTCTTATGAATTGTTAAAAATATTTAATTTATTTATTTGTGTGAGAGAGAGACAGAGGAAGAGGCAGAGAGAAAGAGAGAATGGACACTCCAAGGCCCCCAGCCACTGCAAACAAACTTCAGACGCATGTGCTATTTCTACTATTTCTAAAAGCAATAATTATTTAAATGTTAGGGAAATAACAGTTTTAATTTTTAAAAAGTTTGAGAGGCTAAGGAAATGACTTAGCAGTTAAAGGCACTTGATTAAACCTGTCAGCTCAGAAAAAACAGACGAGGCATTTGTTTACGCACACACACACACACACACACACACGGAAATAAATAAAAGTTATAAAGAAATCAATTCATCCAGGTGTGATGGAGCAAGTCTTTAATCCCAGCACTCTCAGAAGGCAGAAGTAGGAGGATTGCTATGAGTTCGAGGCCAGCCTAAGACTACATAATGAACTCCAGGTCAGTCTAGGTTACAGCAAGCCCCTACCTCAAAATATCAAAGGAGGGGGGGGGAGAAGAAACCAATTCAGTTGAAATGACTTATGTAGCCTGTGACAATTCTGCCCATACTCCAATCATGCCTTTAAAGACACTGCAAATGGAGTTGGAGCGATAGCTCATTTGTTAAAGCAATTGCATTCCTGGCACAAACTCAAATAAGGGATGGTTGTGTTGGCCATCTGTAATCCCAGCACAGCTGAGGTGAAGACATGCAATTCAGTGGGAAATCTGAGAAACCCTGCAACAGTAAAAATAAAGACAGCAATTAAAAAGGATACTTGATTGATGTCAACCTTGTGCCCCTGCATGTATACACCCGCACATGCATACATGTTCACCACAAACACACACAAGCACACAACATGATACAACATAAGACAGTCAGCATACAACACCATGGTGCTTGCCAGCAAAGCCTAAGGACAAGGGTTTGATTCCCTAATACCTATGTAAAGCCAGATGCATAAGATGGTACATTTGTTTGGAGTTGGTTTGCAATGGCTAGAGGCCCTGGTATGTCCATTCTCTTTCTCTGTCTTATAATTAAATAAAATAGTTTTTATTTTCTTTATTTTTTTTATTTTTTATTTTTTATTTTTTCTGTATCTTAGTATTTCTTTTTTTTTTTCTTTATTAGTCAGTTCTGTATTCAGCAAATACAGTCAATTTGGTACCATTATTAGGCTCATCCATGACCTACGCCCTCCCCTTGGCCCCTCCTTGTTGAGGTGTACGGGTCATGCATTGTGGAGTTAGCCCACAGTTATGGGTAAGCTAAATGTCTCTGCAGGTCATGACCCAACATGTGACTCTGACATTCTTTCCGCCCCCTCTTCCACAAAATGTCCCTGAGCCATGTTGGGTTCATTTTTGGTCTGCTTCAGTGAAGAGGTGTTGGGGGCCTCTGAGGCTCTGGCTCTCTGATTTGGTAGCAGTTGATTTTTCTCTGTGCTGATCTCCTTCCCCCTTGTGCTGGTATCTGGGTCATCAGGAAAACAGCCCCCTTGCTTGTTTCTCCAATTTTTCTTAGTTTCAGCCGGGGCCCTTTTGAGGTATGATGGGGTGGCTCTCTCCTTAGGATCTACATCTATCTGAAAAAGAGAAGCAGATTCTCCAACGGAGAGTAAGTTAGCACCAAGACAAATGAGATAACCCTTACTTTTTTTTTTTTTAATAGAGAATTTAATAGGTGTAGGCCCACTGTAGCCCACAATTAATGGTAGCTTGATATTGGAGAATGGGTTTACATTTGGATCTGGTTCTGACTTGTTTCCCAGCTCCAGCTATGGGTCCCATACCAGTGAGGGGATCAGTTAGCCAAATTGAGAGCAGTTGGTTCCCCACCATGGCTGTGTGCCACCACTGCACTTGTGTGGGCATCACAACAAGTTATTTGCTGCTAAGTAGGTTAGACCATGCGTTGCTTCGACAGATATTGGTCAACTTCCCCCAGTCGCCCATGTAGCACCTTCTGGCACTAGACGCTCTGACTGTCTGGGGACTGACTCTCTTCCAACTGCCAGCCATGCCATTCTAATTTGCATGTTAATCACATAAGGTATCTTCAGCAGTAAGTGTTACACAATTCTTCCTACACATGTAGTACAATATCCTTTCCTGAGGCACAGGTCATTATATTGTTTTCTCCCTTCATCACCATTATTTGTATTTAAAAATGTGTGTATATATGTAAGCATCACATTTATTTGTATGTTTTTTCAAGAAAATGCAAGCCTACTCCTAGAATTTCACAATTCCTTAGTACAACTTCATTCATTTAATGGATCAATATTTGGAGCTCTTCCATATGTTCATAGAAAAATGAATGTGTGGTTGTAAGGACCAAAATGTACTCAAGAATCGTCAGAAAAAAACAAATACCTACATGCCAACAGAAAGCATTTCTGAAAATAAGAGGATGGAAAAGTAGGTAGTGCAGGTGAGCTGCCAGCACTCTGTGGCTGCGGAATGTGTCTGTGCTGCTGCGACAAGTGTAGATGGAGCAACTGTGTGTCAAATTAATCACCCCAGCTCATTAGGAGATGGAGTATCTCATATATCGACGTGTTCAAGTTTTGTAAGCCCCTAAATAGCACTTTGAAGTAGAGCAATTAATTTTTTTCTTCATTAACTTTAATTATGCTTAGAAGCCTAGAGATCTTGGAGCGCTTTCAAAAAAAACAAGCCTGCTTACTAAGTGGGTTTTCCCAAGTTCTCACAAATCACAGTGACACAGAAAGTATTCAGCATGGATCTCATTAAGAAGACAAATAAAGAAAACATAGGAATCTAGATAAGGCATGTTAGCTTCAAGTTTCAATTAGGTCTAGAAACAGTGAAATAAAAGAGGAATTATAACTAATCTCATAGTTCCTACTATTCTTAATATATTACTAAGTAATGAGCTTTATTAAGTATTTAACTTCCTTAAATTTTAGCATCCTGAAGGGAATATTTACATGGTGATTAGCAAGTGTTTATAAGGGCAAAGCGTATTGATAGCAACACATTTCAGTTATGAAAGTGGCATTTTGCTAACAGTCACTAGCTAGCACATTTATATCTCTGTACCTAGGAAATCTTGACATGCTATCTTATTTAAATAGTATTAATGTATGTGAATCAACTTTCTTATACAGATTATATTGTTTCATACTTAGAAGTGCATTATAAAATATATAAATTGTCTTTTAAATTAATATTTCTTTTTATTTTTTGGTTTTTTTTAAATTAATTATTTGTTTTAGAGAGAGGTAGAAAGAGACAGAAGAGAGAATGCACATGCCAGGGCCTCTTGCCACTGCAAACAAACTCCAGATGCATGCACCACCTTGTGCATCTGACTTATGTAGGTTCTGGGAAATCAAACTTGGGTCCTTAGGCTTTGCAGTCAAGAGTCTTAATCACTAAGCCATCTCTCCAGCCCTTGTTTTTGATTTTTTGAGACAAAGTCTCACTCTGTAGACCATGTTGGCTTAGAATACGCTAGGTAGCCCAAGCTGGCTTTAAACTATTGGCAATCCTCCTGCCTTAGCCTCTGTGTTGTGATTTCAAACATACACCAACATGCCCAACTTCTTTTGTTTTTTGGTTTTTCTAGCCCAGCCAACCTGGAATTCACCATGGAGTCTCAGGGTGGCCTCAGACTCACTACAATCCTCTTATCTCTGCCTTACAAGTGCTGAGATTAAAACCATTTGTCACCATGCCCGGCTTCCAGCTTTTCCCATATTTATTTTTATTTTTTAAATTTCATTTTATTCATTTATTTGTGTGTGAGAGAGAGAGAAAGGGAGAGAGAAGAGAAAGAGGCAGAGAGAGAGAGAGAGAGAGAGAGAGAGAGAGAGAGAGAATGAGCATTCCAGGGCATCTAGCCACTGCAAAAGAACTCCACATGCATGTGCTACCTTGTGCATCCAGCTTACATGCGTCCTGTGGAATCAAACTTGGGTCCTTTAGTTTTGCAGGCAATCACTTTAACTGCTAAGCCATCTATCCAGAATTCTATTTGTTTTTATTTTTTTATTGTTCTTGGGTTTTTAAGACAGACTATTGCTCTATCCCAGGCTGACCTAAAATTCACTATGTAGTCTCAGGCTGTCTTCAAACTCACAGTGACCCTCCTAACTTGACATCCTGAGGGCTGGGATTAAAGGTGTATACCAACATGCCCAACACTAAATTAATATTTATTTTAGAAAGTATTATATACTAGTATACTTCTAATAATTTTTGAAATCAGAATAATTTGAAAATGAAAACATCCAATTATGAGTTAGTAAAATATGTTGCATTTTCCATTAATTTCCTTAGGTTTTTCATATTTAGCTAGTTGCTTGTGCATCAATTGTAGTACTTTCAATATGTATACAAGTACATGAATATTTATGTTGATTTACATGCATCACATTCATATATACACACATGTATTGGTGCATATGTGTGAATATGTAAAAGTGCGTAGGAAAAGGATAATGGTAACTGTAAAATAATCCTTTCATATAATCATGAGATAGTAAAAATAAATGTAGAATTATAGTGTTAAAATTTATCATTCTAATATCATCTCTGTTTTTCTTCCAAAAAATAAATTAATGGAATTTTCATTAAATTGATGATATTTTCATTATTTTAAGTGAATGAACTTGCTATTTTAATGACTATTTAAAGAGAAAAGCTCTCTACACCTAGAATTTACAAGTGGTGGGTACACAGGTAATCCAACAACTTGATTGGTATATAATAATTGAAATACCAATGTTAAAAATCGTAAGTTCTAAATTATTTTAAAAACTAACAAGAGGAGGTCTGGCTGAGTGGGAATAAAAGCTCTTTTTATCTATAGTTGATTAGACCTTTACAAAGTTAATTCATGAGCCACAGAACCATATTCTCATTATATGCGTAAGTTTTTGTTGAGCACAGCCAAGCACAGGCTGGAGCCTTCATGAGGCAGGCCTGAGCTGTGAAATGTAACAAAGCGCCCCTGGCTCTGGATGTTGTAGCAGGCCTAGATCCTGCCTCTCTGGTTTCAAGGCTAGTAAAAGTGGGGCTGCTCCATGTTTGTGAGGTCCCAGCGTGCCTTGCCCCAACGACATTGCCCAGAGATACTGGTGAGTAGGGTAGCTCCCTCCCGCAGGCTGGGGACACCTGGGCATTTTGATAAGCTTACGTTTCATTTTCCTTATGTCCCATGACCTTGTGGCCCACTGCCCAGAAAGCCCTTATATGGCAACAGCTAGCCACCTTCCTACAGTGAGTTACGTCCCTAGCTCTTCCCATCACTACTTAAATTCTCCCACTCAATTCCTGCATACTTAGATGACCTCAGTAAGCAGCCTTTAAAACCACCAATTCCCTTAGGACCTGTGTCCCTTCCCACTCAAAACTGCTTATAAACCCATGTCCCTGGTGAATAAACAATCTGTTCTCTGAAGCAGTTTCCCAAGTGCTTCTTTGTGTTTTACTCACAGCTGCTCAAGACCCTGCTCTACAAGCTGCCTGAACATCTCCAGGGAACCGTGGCAGGAACCCAGGAACCACAGCTGGCGCCCAATGTGGGGCACTCTGAGACGGTGGGCCAGGGTAGGTGAATGCTTCCCTAGAAGGATATTGTCCTTCCTGAGAGACATCAGCCCCCTATGGCCTTGCCTCCACATTCTGAGGGATGGCAGGTTTCTCGTTTTCCTCCTTTTCTTTTGGTTGGTGCCATAGCAAGAGACCAGACATGACTAACTGGCACTAAGAGTTGAGGTGGATGGAGGGAGATAGGGGAATAAAACTATCAGAAGAGGTTTGTAAGAAGTGGACATTCTAGACTGTTATGTTTTTAAGGCAGTTTATACCATAAGGCAACATGGGAGAAGCTGTGAGCTCAGAAATTCATATTGAATATTACATTTTATCATGTATGCAAGAAGTAACAATAGAAAAGGACAGCATTCTTGAAAATATGGAGAGCAAAAACAAAATATTTATGTTCAGGTATATTTAGGTCAATATTCTAATACAACAGCCTAAAAATTGTCTGATAAATTTTTCTATATATTAGTATATAATAAAACTCATGGAAACATGAAATGACAGAAATTGAAGCTGTTTAAATTATATTTAGTGTATTTGTAAATCAAACAGCAATTGAAGAATGGGCTATGGAACTCAATAGAGAGTTCTCAAAAGAAGAAATACAGATGGCATATAAACATCTAAAAAAAATCTTCTACATCCCTAGCCATCAGGGAAATGCAGATTAAAACTACATTGAGATTCCATTTCACTCCTGTCAGATTAACTACCATCACAAAAACAAATGAATACAAATGCAGGCAAGAATGCAGAAAAAGAGGAACCCTTCTACACTGTCGGTGGGAATGCAATCTGGTCCAGCCATTGTGGAAATCAGTGTGGAGATTCCTGAGACACCTAAAATTAAATCTACCATATGATCCAGTTATACCAGTTGTAGGCATATGTCATAAGGACTTGTCTCACCACGAAAGAGATACTGGTTCAACCATGTTTATTGCTGCTCTATTCACAATAGCTAGGAAATGGAACCAGCCTAGATGCCCCTCAACTGATGAGTAGATAATGAAGATATGGCGCATTTACTCAATGGAGCTCTACTCAGCAGTAAAGAAAAATGAAGTTATGAAATTTACAGGAAAATGGGAGGATATGGAAAGTATTAGACTTAGTGAGGCAACCCAGGCCCAGAAAGCCAAATGTCACATGGTCTCTCTCATATGTGGATCCTAGGTACAAATGATTGGACTTGTATGTGAGTAGAAATAAAACTCAGTAACAGAGGCCAGTAAGATAGAAAGGAGATATCAAGGGAATTGAAATGGAGAGAGGGGAAACTTAACAGGATGGTACTGTAAATATGTAAGTAGAAAAACAATTTATGGGGGTTAAAAGGCCTAAGTGAGTTCAGGGGAAGAGATTGAGCAAAGGAAAGGTGGAGGGAGGGCTAATCAATATCTAAGAGGATAAAAGCCAGTTGATAAGTCATATGGAGAGCTACTTTTTTGGACAATGGAACACTCAGGGGCCATAGATTGATACTAGAAAATTTCAGTGCCAGGGATGGGATACCTTCTAATGAGTTGTTGATCAGGAAGGTCCCTGATGCCCTGAAAATATTACAGGCCATTGCCGAATCCCTTAATTTCCCACCAGGAATATATGGTAATTGTCTTTCTAATTCTGAATTGTTTCATTTATTATAGTTATCTCCAGGTCCATCCATGTTATTGTAAACAAACAAATTTCAATCTTCTTATGCCTGAGTATTTTTCTTTTGTGGATATGTATCACACCTATATTCATCAGGTGATGAAAATTACTGTGAAGAATCCTGCAGTGGACAAGGAGTATAAGATACATTTTGATATATTGGTTTTAATTTCTTTGAAAATGTAATCATTAGTGAGATTGTTAGATATATTTAATTTCTGAGTAACATCCAAGCTATTTTTTATAACTGTAGTAATTCACATTTCTGCAAACAGTATACAGGAGTTCCATTTTCTCAAATCCTCACAAGCACTTAATATTCTTTATAATTTTGATAATAGCTATTATGACTGGAATGTGGTGATATAACACTATGGCTTTACCTATAAATTTAAAAAGAGTTTGATACCTCTGTATTAGGCATGACAAACCTCAATGGCAAAATTAAGTTACTAAAAGCTAACATTAGATCTGTATTTCTCAAAAGGCATTCAAATAATTGACAGGTGTATGGAAGTATGGTCAAATTCACTAATTATTAAAGCATTCATTTGTTGTTCTAATACCATAATCACCACCCTTTCATCTGTAGGTTTTTCTTTATAGCTATTATTAGGATTTATAAAGATGAGGAAAGAAATTATAAAAAATAGGCATCTGATAAATTTATGTTTTTTTTTTATTTGAATCCTCTATGTAGGCATACTATCCTATTGTTTATGTTGAGAGAATTCATATATCTAATTTATTTAGTAATTTTCTGACAAAAAGGATGAATAATCATTACAGTTTGGAAAAGCACTTACTTAAATCCAAAAATCAATTGATTAAAGTATAAATAGAAATATGTGTTATTAATTTTTGTTAAGGTATAGTCTCCAATATTGACAATACTATCATAAGATGTTTATATTTTCATAAGATTTTAAGTTCTCTGTCTTTAACTATTTATTATGTTTTTAACAAACACTTTTTACATGAGTACAAAGTGTATTTTTATCACAAACCCCTTCTTATCCTTTTCATGTGCCCCCACATTTTACACTGTACCTCTTCTTTCCAATTAGTGCATTTTTTTTTAAATTTTTTTTTGTTCATTCTTATTTATTTATTTGAGAGTGACAGAGAGAGAGAGAAAGAGGCAGAGAGAGAGAGAAAGAGAGAGAATGGGCGCGCCAGGGCCTCCAGCCACTGCAAACAAACTCCAGATGCATGCGCCTCCTTGTGCATCTGGCTAATGTGGGTCCTGGGGAACCGAGCCTCTAACCGGGGTCCTTAGGCTTCACAGGCAAGCACTTAACCGCTAAGCCATCTCTCCAGCCCTTTTTTTTTACTTATTTTAAAAACCTCTTTATTGATAACTTCCAGATAGATAGATAGATAGATAGATAGATAGATAGATAGATAGATAGATAGATCATAATCCCTTCCCACCATTCTCCTTTCATTTCCTTCTAAAACCCCCTCCACTGAATCCCTTCTTCTTTGTAATTAGTCTCACTTCTATTTTGATGTCAGTATTTTTTCCTCTTATTTTATAGGTCTTCTGTAGGTATTGTCAGCCATATGAGGTCATGAATTTCAAGGCCACTTTGTGTCCAGAAGAAAGTAATAAGCACTCCTCTCCTTCCTTTGGTTCTTACATTCTTTCCACCACTGATTCTAAAATAGTGAGCCTTAGAAGATGTGATAGAGATATCTCACTTAGTGCTGAACATTCAACTGACATTTCTCAGCACATAGGTGAGTTTTAAGTCACCTTAGTGGTCACTGCCATCTGAAAAGAGAAGCTTCCCTAACCAAAAATGGGAGTAGCATTAATTTCTGGGAATAAACATTGCAAGAATAAAATTGTACAAAGTAATTAACTTGGCTCAATTATTAACGAATATTGATAATTTTTAAGTTGAAAATGAATATTTCGCTGTAGAAAACAGGCTAGACAAAAGGTTTACTTAGAATAACTTCTTGTTAGCTTTAAGTCCAAATGATAAATATTACAAAAATTTTACTATTAATAAAAACATATAATTAAGGTACTATGAAGATGAATTTAAGTACAATGACAAATTGTTGAGTTCTAAAATTTATAAGAATTTAAAGGCACTGAATTGGCTTATTTTAGGTATTTGTTTATAAAGTCTTTACAATTTAAACATATGTCATTATAATATGGCTTCATTTATTTTGGTTGAAAGCTATGATTGCCAAGAAACTAACAGTTCCTGATTGAATTATGAGAGTTCCTTAGTGAAAAGGACAATTCTAGCTGTATTAAGTATGAATAAGCCAATATGGCACATCATATTCTTAAAATAAATCTGTGTTAATAGTTATTGGAATATTAAATACTCCATACAGTCATGTTTTTCAGAATATTTGTTTGATTCAATTACCCTCAACTCTACAAACCTCTGGATAAAGCATATAATTTTATGATATACTAGTGCTTCAATTCAGAAGTAATGCAGCACTCTGATCTTTAACCAAGAAGGTTCTATGTAATCCCACATCATCATTGATCACTAAGAATGTTAGTGACTGACATTTCAAGTGGTACCATATAGTATTGCCAGGTAAACAAATGGGAGATGAGGCACACAAGGATAAATTCACAAAGTAAACAGTATAGGATAATCTAATATCTTGCTGTTAGTGATGAACTTCATTATGCTTTCTAAATAGTCTATTTACTGAGAAAGGAAAGCACAAGATACCTTCAAATTTAGTTATGCTAATAATAAATTGCTTGTGAAATTATCAGATAAATAACAAAATTTTATTTAAAAGATTAGTTTCCTTGTCTATGATCCTATAATTAATTTAATTTGAAGTACCTCAAATCTACCAATGCAAAAATAGAGTTTAACTAAAAAATTCAAGATGGTATTTAAAACAATCATATGCTAATTTGTAGATAAAATAATTTATTTTATACTGATAATTCATTGGAATTTTAATGCCATTAAAAATTATTGTAAGGCTAGAGAGATGACCTAGCACTTAAGGCACTTGACTGCAAAGTGTAAGGACCCAGGTTAAATTTCCCAGCACCCATGTAAGCCATAGATGCACATGGTGGCACATGCATTTGGAGTTCTTTTTCAGTGTCTAGGGGCCCTGGTGTGCCCATTCTCTCTTTCTTTTTCTCTCTTCTTCAAATAAATTAATTAAAATTAGATTGAAAACAATGTATAAATATTTTGATATATTAAATAATACAAAGTATGCATATGACTGTTGAGCATATATTCACTTAAAATTTTACATATAAAACCAGAAATATTAGACTTATAACACTAAGTCCTCATTTTTTGCAAATTCCATGTCTTTGGAATACAAAGAAGTATGATTAAGTCATATCATGCAGAAATGCTTATGACAATTGAAAATATGCACAGTATTTTTTGCCATCTAGGATTACTTGAATTTTTTCATGTAGAATAAATCCACTTAATGTTCATGAACCGATACAAAAACCTAGTATTTTATATATTATTAGTGTATGACAGTGAACTTACCACATGCTGACCTGTAGGAAGAGAAATTATTTCTTAATAAATTCTCCAGTAAATGATTATGTTTTGCTATAGATTTAAGAACCATAAGCCTATGATGTTGGAAAACAGTAATTATTGTGGTGATGATGGTAGAAATGGTATTTCACAGATAGCACTTTAAATTTTTTCAATAACATGACTATACATTTCTTACAAACCTTGTTATGCTATTTTAGTGTTTTCAAAGAATTATAATTAGCAGTATATTCAAACAAAAACCAACTCATCTTGTGTGGTAGCTAACTGTGTAGTGTACACCATAATATGTTGGGCAACATTATGTTTTGTTACCTAAGTAGCCCAAATTCCACATGCAAAAGCATAGGCCCCTCAGCGAACCATGTTTTAATGCAAGTTCTTTGATTGCAGGTGTATTTGAAATGTATAAATTTGCTACCTAAAATGGTAGTGTTAAAATAAATAAAACACAATTTAGAAATTGTAAAAGGGGCTGGAAAATGGCTTAGCAGTTAATGCACTTGCCTGCCAAGCCTAAGGACTCAGGTTCAATTCCCCAGGTCCCAGGTAAGCCAGATACACATGGTTACACATGCATCTGCAGTTTGTTTGCAGTGGCTGCAGGCCCTGGCAGCCCATTCTCTCTGTCTCTCTTCTCTCTTTATCACCCGCTCTGCTTGGAAATAAACAAATAAATAAATGAATAAGGTTTTAAGAAATGGTAGTGCTGGGCTGGAGAAATGGCTTAGTGGTTAAGCGCTTGCCTATGAAGCCTAAGGACCCCGGTTCGAGGCTCGATTCCCCAGGACCCACGTAAGTCAAACGCACAAGGTGGCGCATGCATCTGGAGTTTGTTTGCAGTGGCTGGAGGCCCTGGCCTGCCCATTCTCTCTCTATCTATCTATCTGTCTATCAATATATCTATATCTGCCTCTTCCTCTCTCTCTCTCTGTCTATTGCTCTCAAATAAATAAATAAAAATAAACAAAAAATTTTAAAAAATGGTAGTGTTGCAATGAGAGCACCATGTATGAGAAATGCAAGTCTCCAATTTTGTTTGAAAGTTAATGGATAACTGACCAAGAAAGGGTAACATTAATTTTTCCATATTTCTATGAAAAGTACCTGAAGAAGAAAAATAAATGATTAGAGTATGGCTGACACCTGTACTGACTGCTTCTGAGAAATGAGGATTATGTGTCATCTCAATGAAGCCTATATCACCAACGACGGTGTCAAGAAGCCTTGCTATGATATATGAGGTATGTAAAAGGTCATGAAATGAGAAAGAAATGTAAGTACTTTTGCTGATTGATTTATTCATTTTTAAATATTAGGTTCCACACATGATCCTCAATACTTCCATTTTTACTTTTGTACTGCCAGTAATTTAAGGAAGGATGCTTTTCTCTTCACCTAATGTAATACAACATTTTTGGTTCACTTATACATTTATTTTTGATTTACTTATCATTCCTACAGTCCTTGAAACAGTCAGATTCGCTGTCTGCAGGGTTATATTGGTGATAGAAGATTGATGTTTATAATTTTTAATGACCATCTGATGTGAAATTTTTGGAAAGGCTTAAGTGGGTCTTTCAGTTGAGATCTGTGGCTATTTCAGAATAAAACAATCAGGTACAATTTTTGTTTTTTCTCAAACACTGTTTTGGAAACTGAAAATGGGTTTTCCAGGTACCAAATCTTATAAGGTACTTTCTACATATGTTCCGCCAGAAAGTGATTATCCTCAGAAAATGCATTTTCCCTAGGTTGCTCTTACAATGAAGCCAATTTTAAGCTTGTTATATGTGGTGGTTTCAATATAAATGTCTCCTATAAATGCATGTATTTGAATACTTAATTTCAGCTGGTGGCACTGTTCATTAAGGTTATAGAACTATGAGGAAGAGAAGCCTTGCTGAAGGAAGTGGGTCAGAAGGATATGAATCTTGGGATTTTACAGTAGAACACCAGTAGCAGTTCTGTTCTGCTCTCTGTCTGCTGATGTGACAATGTGACTCTGACTTCCTGTTTCAGCCATGTTTTTCCCACCATGATGAACTCTACTCTCTGCAACTGTAAGCAAAAATAAACTCAGTTTCAGGTTTCAAACATTGTATTTCAGCGTTACAAATTCTGTAATTACTGTGGAGCTTCATACAAAATCAACCTTTAAAATAATGGTATATTAAAATTCATATTATTTTAACTTATCCCCAAATCTGAAAAATAATAAAATAGACAAAAATGCTGAGGAAAATATTTCTCATTAAGAGACTGCTAGCAATACCATCTTTTTCTCCTCAATAAAACATGCTGTGTAGAAGTGATTGCATTTGAAGTTATTGGTACATTTGAATGCAAACTACCCAACCATGAAAAATGAGGCTTCCGTTTGCTATAAAAATAAATTAGGAGGCAATGCTTTGCCAGCAAAGCCATTTCAGCACCTCAGTTCATAACTATTCATGGCACTATTAACAGATGTCTTTGCTCTCACAGTGAGCTGCCTTGTGATATTGTTGTATTCAGTATTGCTTTATATCTAAAGTGAATGTGGGCAACTTGTTTTAGGATATAATAAAAATCTATCCCGATACAGAGATCCCTGTGGGAAATTATACAATAATGTTACCTACATAACTAATTTTCTTCTTATGAAATCATAATTCCCACAACACTTTCAGAACTATCAAAAGTATTGTTTAACATCACCATTTCCATGTTAATATCTCAGTAAATCATAAAAATGTAATACTTTTTGCCAAAATTGAACCATTTCCTTTGGGAACATAAGCTTTCACTTCTAAATTAAAAGTTGCATGAAGTGAATGCTAAGCATGCTATATGTTGTTAAATGACATGAAGAGAACTTTATTTTGAAAAATGACTTTCTCTGAGGTAAAGATGAAGCTAGTGACTAGTTTACTATAAGAAAGCTAGAATTCCATAAAATAGTAAAAGATAAGTACTGAGTTGATAATTATTTATTGATATAAAATTTTAAGAAAGTTTTTTAAACTATTAAGTAATATCTTCAAGGCAAACAATAGACATTCATGCCATATATACAAACACACTGATATTCCTGCAGGAAGAAAGGTATGTAGAAAAGGAACAAATCACTTGTATTAATAAAAACAAAAAACAACAATAACATTGATTTAAAAACCTCTCAATTCTGAATGTTTAAGAAACTCACTAAATGCTAGATATTTGTTTATTAATCTATAAAACAAGAATAACAATGCACTTTCCACTTGAGAATTTGAATAAATAAGGATGATAAAAATGCAAAATCAATGTGATAAATGCATCATCTATAAGCTATGGCATTTATCTTGGCCCCTTGTGATACTTTCCCTGAAATAAACATCCTTCTTTAGAATTAAAATATTTTAAATCATTTTTTTCAACATACCCGTCTTCAGTAGACAGAAATTCAGTTAGCCTTCAGCCCCTAGACATGTAATTCACTGAAGTCTCTTAAAATACATTCTGGCCAGAATTCCGGTCAAGATGGCAACTGCCTAACTGTGCCGCACGCACTCCCTGGGAAAGAAAGGCAAGGCATTAAGGGTTCACCGGGTCTTTTAGGGGAGAGACATCTCTAATAGATTGCAAGTGGGAGGGTGCAAAGGGGGAAAAAAGGAAACACTGATTCCCTCACAGGTAGCCCACCAGTACCCCAACCCCACCCCACCCCCAGGCAGCCGCAGTACACATAGTCCCAGCTTCAGGTACTCCAGCACTTCCTGTAGGGAAGGGGACCCAGGCCAGCATAGTTGCACTTGCCTCACTGCACCGGGTGATCGCCCTGCTAACCCCGCCCACACATGATTTTGGGCAGGCTCCGCCCACTGGCCTGCTGGAGCTCAGGCTTGATCTTTCCATCGGCCCAACACATGCGCACTGCCCATTCGCTCTTGCAAGCTTAGCCTGCTCAGCCCATTTGCTCCCTTAATGCTCCAGCCGCCTGCCTGTCCACACTCAGGCCCATTCCACCTCCCCACACAAGCTGGAGCTCACTCTGCCTGTCTACCCTCACCAGCTCAGGCCCAATCCCCTGTTTGCCATGCCGGCTGATCGCCAGAGTTCCGCTGGGTGTGAGCTCAGGCTTCTTCGGTGTCCCAGTGTCCCAGTGTCCCAGTGTCCCACCACACATGAGATTAGGCTGCTTCAGTGCTTGGTGCTTGGGTGTCCCACCACGTGAGAACTCAGGCTGCTTTGGTGTTCTGCTGAGTGAGAGCCCAGACTGCTTCGGTTTTTGTTTATTTTTAAATTCATTTATTTGAGAGAGAAAGAAGGACAGAGAGAGTAAGGAAAGTGTCAAAGAAAAGCAAAGGAGAATGCCAGACTTGATCTCTACAAAGACTCTTTATGCAGAAAAATAGCAAGAGGCAGCAGAATTCCTTCAGGACAAAGGCTGACGCACTGGGCCAGGCTGGTGTGCAAGCTTTTAAGGAGGATCCTAAGAAAAACAGACTGTACCAGCTACAGGTCCAAGGGAAGTAGGTAAGGAACTGTCGTTTTTTTGTGTGTCCTTGCTCAGAATAAGCTTTTTTAGCAAAATTGTCTAGGGAGAATAACCCACCAGACAGTTTCTGTTCCTTCAGGATTTTCTGAGTTAAGAGAAGTTTATCAATCGGGTGTAGCCTGTCAAGGCTGCATGTCTCTGAGTTCTTGATTGCCTGCTACTTTCAGGGAGAGTTATTAACTCTTTAGTTCCCTCTACTTTTCAGGGAAGCCTATTAAAACTTCTGTCAAGACTCTGGAAGGATATAAAAGATTGGGGAGAACTGGGGAAGTATGGAGTATCTAAGGGGGTGATGACTCATCTCCAATGACTTCAAGCTGAGGGGGCCAGTAGATTTCTCAGGGTGTCCCATGCAGCCTTGTGGATGTTGGGTGCTCAGGGGATGATATTCAGTGGCCATGAGGAATTCAGTCATGAAGTGAAGGTGACTATTCTGCCTTGGAGGAATTCAGTGAGGCATCTGAGTATACAAGGACCAAAAGAGAGGGTGAACATTATCATAATCAGGGGATTAAAGTACATGTCATAGACAAGATAGATTTAATTTGAAGGAGTATAGCTGTGAGATTTTTTTAATTTATAGCAATAGATACTTTAGTTGGTCAAAAGAGATGTCAGGTCACATGTAGAGAAATATTATTGGCCATTAAAAAGGCTAATACAGCCCAAAATATTGTTGGCTCTGGACTCGTAACATTTACCTTTCCATAATCATTATAGTCCACCATTGAAGTCTTAGTCATTCAGGTGTGGCTTTCAGGAGTTTCAGCTTTTAGTTTTTCATTTGCTGAACTTTATTTTGTACTTTGTGTACATAGTAGGCTATTTCCCATGTCAATCTTATGAGCAGTCAAGGAGGCAGCTCTTCAGGAGAGTGACAGTTATCACAACCATTAGGAAAGAAACACCTAGATCATTAGCCATTATGATCTGGTTATTATCCATTTATAAGTTTTCTTGCATATGACATGACATTTATAGGTGATATGAACATTGTATTCAAGTTAAAAAAATAATAATAAATAATAATAATAATAATATAGGAAATGTGTAATCAAGGTGTTGTTAACTTGGATGGGAGGTTAATTGGAATTTGTGGAAATATAAAGTTTTGGTTTAGGTCAGGTAGAAACTATAAGAGATTAGTATTGAATCAATATTTGAAATATCTTAAATTATTTTAAATTTAAATATGATAGATTAAGAAGTTAACTAATTCTGAAGTTTAGGCTTAACTGTTTTAGTGCGTGTGTGTGTGTGTGTGTGTGTGTGTGTGTGTGTGTAAGTCTTTAATATAGAAAGTTCATGGTCTTTACTTACTTGGTCCAGCGATCAAAAAGTCCTATCGTGGGGCTGGAGAGATGGCTTAGCATTTAACATACTTGCCTTCAAAGCCAAAGGATCTAGGTTCAATTCCCCAGTACCCACATAAGCCATATGCACAAGGGGGCATATGCATCTGGAGATCATTTGAAGTGGCTGGAGGCCACTGTCTCTGCCAATCTCTCTCTCTCTCTCTTTCTCTCCGCCAGCAAATAAGTAAATAAAATAAAGTTTAAAAAAAAGAGCCAAGCATGGTAGTGCATACCTTTAATGTCAGAACTTGGGAGGCAGAGGTAGCAGGATCACTGTGATTTCAAGGCCACCCTGAGAATAGTGAATTCCAGGTCAACCTGGACTAGAGTGAAACCCTATCTTGAAAAACCAAAAAAAAAAAAAAAAAAAAAATAAGTCCTATCTTTAGGAGAACTAACAAAAGTATGTTAGGCTGAAAGGCTAAAACTTTGTGATTAGTCTTGATAATTTGTTATAATCAGTTGTTTATCTCATAAACATAATGAAATTATGTTTTATATAATTATGTTGGTTATATAATACAATGAAATATTTTATATAATTAGGACCAGTTTTATTTATTAGAATAAGTTTAAAGCAAATAAATAAAAGTCTTACACAACAGGAAAACATATAAGAGTAGATCATTTAAGAAACATATTGTTGTAAACAGGTGTCCTACATGATAAAATAAAGGCTTAGTTTTGATTTTTATGTCACATTCAGATAAAGTTTAAATAAAGAGACAAAACTAGTTTAAATATCTTGATCTTGTTAACCTTTATATTGATATGGGCAGCTAAAGCTCACAGAACCAGCACCAGAGATGGAGTGGAGAATCGGTCTATTTTTATATCAGCATAAGTCCAGGGGAAATCTCTTCCAAAGCCTGAAAAAAAATGACTAGTAGAGAGATATCTGTAACTGTGCTATGGAGTTAAGAAGAAATAGAAGATAATTTTAGTACTGGCTAGAAGCTGTAACACAAATTATGGCCATGAAATAGTACAAAAACCTACAGTGTCAGTACAAAAGTCTATATAATATAGGAAATAATTAGCATAAGAGTTTATTACAGTACAAGATATAACTTTGGGCCAGAGGCCTTTAACTTTTCTTTTATTGTAATATGAAGTATGACATTATAAATAAATGTATTACCTTATTATAGAGAATTAAGTTTGAACTATGTAAACAAGGCAAGAGAAACACAGAGAATCCACTTTTTGAGGCTAGGCACATCTTATTTTTAAGATATCTAATAGTTATAAGTAAAGGCAGAACATATCAAGTAAGACATCATAAAGTTTTGGAATTTGTATTTGGTAACATCTTTGATTAGTTTAGATATCTGGGTGGGTAACAATTATTCCACAAATTGGAAGCAGGACAGTAGCACTTAAGATCATTTTTCTAGAACAGAGAACATGTCTTAGGTATCAATATATCTATAAGAAATGAACGTAAGGGCTGGAGAGATGGCTTAGTGGTTAAGCGCTTGCCTGTGAAGCCTAAGGACCCCGGTTCGAGGCTCGATTCTCCAGGAGCCACGTTAGCCAGATGCACAAGGGGGCCCACATGTCTGGAATTCGTTTGCAGTGGCTGGAAGCCCTGGCACACCCATTCTCTCTCTCTCTCCCCCTCTTTCTCTCTCTGTCACTCTCAAATAAATAAGTAAAAAATGAACAAAAAAATTTAAAAAAAAGAAATGAACTTAAGATACACAAAATGAGACAATTGCTTCAGTAAAACCTTGACTGAGAATGAGTGTACATAGCTTAAGAATAAATCCAAACCTGGTCATTGTTGAGCTAAATTGTTCTGGTTTTAAAATATATTTGAAACATTATGATAGACATAAAGTCATTTCTTCATCAACTACCTTTAATAATCATTCAACTGTTTTTAAGTTTAACATAAGGCAATAATTTTGACTGGTGGAACATATGATGACTACACAAACTATATTAACATTGTTTGTATATTTCATACTTTCCTAGCACAGGAGGAGTTTCCTCAAGAACAAAACCACATGACTATATCACCTTTTATAAGACTTAGACAATAATCTCAGTGATAATCACCCAGTAAAACAGCATGAACAAGACAGGAACCATCTTAAGGTTACAAATTTTTGTTTGTTTGTTTTTAAGATATAATAAATTTATTAAATAGAAAAAAGTTGACAAATAGAGGAACATAGCAAACTTAGTTGACAACTTGAAAGCCAGTCTTTCACAACCTCTATCATGACCAGATTAATATCAATGAGTTAAAGTTTTTTTTTTTTTTTTTTTTTTAATTTTACCACCTGAATCCATAGCATCCTGTTACCAGCCAGGACCATCCTCTGTTAGTCTGATATAAGCCCTAGGCTAATAGTCACCTTATATACTTCAAGGACTCTGTAATAGGATCAAGTATTTTAAGACTTAATCAACTTTGTCTTTATCCTTCTTTTTAAGGTTACTCATACCTTCATCTACATACTTTTTCCTTACAATCTATGTAACCACTTTGTAACAATCTTTTTAACCAAACATCTATCAACATTTAAAGTTTCCTCTCCAGTTTATCTTCCTTAGTCAGTTCATCTCATCACTATGAACAAAAACTTTCATTGTCTTTACCATACGACTTTTAACATGACCATTTAAGGTTTTTTTTTTTTTAACTTCTGTTTTTATGGGGGGGGGGGTTCCCTATGGTTAATTATAAATAGACTGTATGGATTCTGATTGTCTGTCTTCCCATTTCCCTTGATCAGCAGTTTTCCTAAGGTCCCTCTTTTTGTTGAATATGTAAAAGGTCAGTTATATTAATTTTATATATTTGACTTTTATGTTACATTTGGTGAGATTTAAATAAACAAACTAATTAAAAATGAATCATTAGGGCTGGAGAGATTGCTTAGTGGTTAAGCACTTGCTTGTGGAGCCTAAGGACCCTGCTTCAAGGCTCCATTCCCCACTACCCATGTAAGCCAGATGCACAAGGTGGCACATGTGTCTGGAGTTCATTTGCCATGTCTAGAGGCCCTGATATGTCCATTATCTCTGTTTCTCTCTCTCTCTCTCTCTCCTACTTTCTCTCTCTGTGTCTATTACTCTCAAATAAATAAATAAAAATAAACCAAAAAAAATTTTTAAACAATCTTTATTTTGTTAGTTTTTTTTTCCGGTAGTCAGAGTTTAACAGTAAGCAAAATAGGTATAGCTCAATTTAACTTTGATTTGCAACATGACAATATAAATAAATTTATCAACTTTTTACAAAGAGTAAAGTCTGAATTATATGAACAATTAAAGTGAGGAAAAATATGATGAATGAAAACTTTTAAGTTAATCCATTTTACCACAGGCAAGCCAAACCTTCTTCAGTTTAAGTAGACCAGGAAGACCAGGAACTGTAGTCATTTGTGTTCTTGCTCAGAATAAGATTTTTTAGCCAAATTTTCTAGGTGTAATAACCCACCAAACAGTTTCTGTTCCCTCAAGGTTTTCTGAGTTAAGGGCAGTTTATCAACTGAGAGTAGCCTGTCAAGGCGGCATGTCTCTGTGACTTCTTTATTGCCTGCTACTTTTAGGGAGAGTTAATTCTTTAGTTCCCTCTAGTTTTCAGGGAGGGGTATTAACCCAAGGGAGAGATGGAGAGAGAGAGAGAGAGAATGTGTGTGCCAGGACCTTTAACCACTACAAACAAACTCCAGACATATGTGCACCTTTCTCATCTGCCGTACATGTGTCCTGGGGAATCTAACATGGGTCCTTTGGCTTTGCAGGTAAGGACCTTGAGTGCTAACCCATCTCTCCAGCCCTCTGTGAACCACTTCTGAACACCACATTTTCCAAGAGAAAAATCCCATAATCTTCTAATGCAGCACTACCAACTAGTGACCAATCACATGAACCTGTGGGTGCCATTACACATGCAAACCATAACACTTTGCATTCATAGAAATAAACTCTATACTATGTAAGCATCCATCAGTGCACATGAAACCATGATATTTGGCATTAAGTATGTATTTTGAATCTATGTTAGCATTATGTAGTTTATTGAAATATCTATAAATAATTTGTTTAGGAACCCTCAGTGGTTCTGAGAAGTTCTTGGGTGGCTCTCCTCTTTAGGAAAGAACTATGAGAATAAGAAATCTCTATGAAGAATGATAACTTTATGTTAAGTACAATGATACTATTGTTTTTGAATGAGACTTAAATAAGTTTGGGAGGAAGTAGATGAGAAGATGAAGCTTATGCTGATTACTTACCTAGAGACTTTCAAAGATTCCAGCCTTCCTTTTAAACCTCATTTCCCTGAGATTTTGTAAGATGGATTTTTACAAGTTTTCCCTTTGCTGAATGTTACCTTTCTCACTTGTCTTTACAGCTTCTACAGTGAAAACACTGTCCTGGTGCTAGTAATATTTGGGTGCTCCCACTGTTTTATATTTGATTTCCAAACTTTTCCTACACCTACATAAGAAAATCACACATTAAATTCTCTTTATTGGACCAGTTAGGAAGTGTGCTATATTGAGTAGTACCTGATGCAATTATCCAATGAATTAGAACATGATTTTCAGTTTTGTAAACAATTGTGGAAAATCTGATTTATTTTTAAAATGCCCCAAAATCTCAAGTCACCCTCTCAAGTCCTGATGCATGACAGACAAATTCAGTGCAAACCAAAGAACTTGTGTTCCTTTGCAATGACCTATACCACTTTCAGTTAGAGAAACATTATCAATAAAGGCAGTACTTATAGGAACAAATTCTCCACTAGGATTTATTCAAAAATATTTATAGTCTCATTATTTTAGAATAGTTATCTTTTGTCTTCTGCATCTATGGCCACAATCTGCTGATAAGTGTATTTTTTAGGATTAGCTGGTTTTTGAACTAAAAAGTAATGTCTTGCAATACTTTAGGTTATCCTTTTAACTTAATCATCATTCTGAATTTCTGAGTCAACATAGATCTTTCCTAGAAATAAACTAGCATACTACATTTAAAGGTACTTGCAGGTACTTTTAAAGGTACTTGTTACCTCAGAAGAAATTTCAACAATGAAATACACGACAATGGTGAATTACTAGTAACCATATGTATTGATTTAGTTTTGTTCTTGTGAAAGTAAGATAAAATATTTTATGCATTTTTCTTAATACTTTCAGTCTATAAGTTTTGAGAAACTTTGGAATATATCAGTATATACTGGCTAAATCTAAGACCACAACTCACATTCATTGATTTCAATTACAAAAAACAAGCTTCCTATTAAAGAACAAGATAAATAAGCTATTAAATTGGTATTTCCAGTAAAAAATTATCAGATCCTAAAACAGATTACTATGATTCTGGAATATGATTAATCACTTTTTACTAACTTTTAATAGTTACAGCATTTATCATAGTACTCCTAAAATTGCATATAAGAAAGCTATTATTTATTTCAGGCTTTTATGATTTTTTTTTAAGTCAGGAGCTCTTTCTTGCCCAAGTTAACCTAGATCTCATACTGTATCCCTGCGTGGCCTTGAACTCCCAGAGAGTCCCCCTATCTCAGCATCTCAAATGCTGGAATTGCAGGTGTGAGCCACCATGTCTAATTCCTTAACAGCATTTTGATGTTTTGTGAAACATTCATGGAGATGCCAAGAAAATAAGATTTTCTTGTGGTTGACTTTGAATAATGTTAGAAAGACTTTTAAAGGTTACACTAGTTTGATTACTTTGAGATAGATTTTAGAATTATCATGGATTAAGCACAGCATGTTATCTCTTTTAATTAAAATTTCCACAGTAGTCTATCTTACATGTCTATCTTCTTTCTCTAGAGTGCTGCTCTCATAAGCTGAAAATGCTGCCATTTTGATTATTAAATGATGAATGGAAAGTAAAATAGGAGACACCTCAGTACCTTTACACTTGCTGCAAAGACCCCAATTAGTCATGGTAACAATAATTTCACATTGAAATAGTGGAAGATTTCTTCTTAGTTGAGTTTACATGACAATTATACAAGGATTCCACCTTTCACTGGATGTAATTATGAAAAAAATCTATCACATATTAGAGCTATTCCTAATTTTGGTATATAAAATATGTAAAAATGATGGGTAGAAATATTGCTTATATTTTCTTCACAGCTAAACAAGGGTTGACAGTTTATAAACTTCATGTACTATCTATGACTATGCATCATTTTGGTGCTGTTACACTCAACTTTAATTATGTTCCAAATTCCTCATTAAGTAGGAAATGCTTTGGGGTTTCAAATATATAACTGTACACAGAGAGAACTTTATTTCTACTACATATAACAGTCTATGAACAATCATTGAAAGATATTTATGTAAGGCCCTCTCTGTTTGAAACACAGATCATACCACTCTACTTCTGTAATATACCTGCTGCCTTTGTCCTCACTGCTGATGAGATGTGTGAGCATCACATAGTCTGTACCACAGCCCAATGAGAAGGATCAGTGTGAGAAATAAGCACTTGCCCATGTATTTCAAACTCATGATGGAAAACAGACATCGCATTTCACTTATATCACATTGCCCAGAGCTTATTCATTTGGCTCTGAGGTACAGATTATATTTAGCCTCTTAGGAACCCACTGAGTACAAATTATTGACCATTTTAAAAAACATCTTAAAATTGCTTTACTATGGTGAAAGGAATGAGTGTGTTTGCGGTACAATGAGGTAAACTGCATCTTATAGTTTTACAAAAATATATTTGTTTTCATAATCTTAAAGTTGATAACATTTTCAAAATTGTGAAGTATACATATATGAAAAAGTTAATTTTATGTATATATCCTTATTCTTTTCACTATTAACATTAGTACAAATGATACAAACATGTTTATATGACTAGAAAAAATATTTTAGTACAAGAACTGAGTACAAAACTATTAATAGTAATAATTGTTAATAACATGTACTAATGGTAATATTACTAGTAATGGTAAGATTATGTAGCCTTACTAGCAATTTTATATTTTGTGTGCTTCTACATGTTAAGTAGAATTATATAGAAAAAAGTAAATAAATATGTTTCATCAAATATTAACAAGGTCATGTTTACTTACTACTTAGGTAATATCAAAAATGACTTTTACATATAATGTATTTTACACACCAACTCTCAAAATGCCATTTTGATTTAAATGTATTATCAAATTGAAATTACTGATCTTAGTAATTTTATGAGGCTATCTCTACCACTTCATAAAAATAATTTGTATTTCCTTTTAATTTAAATATGCATTAAATATAGAATTCAATTATTGCTAAAAACCAAAATGACTTTCACTCATTTTATGATATCCCAATTGCTTATAATGAACTACTAGAAAATAATACAATACAAATCATGTCTCATACTTCTAAAATTAACAGTGGGGTAAACGATATGTAGAGTTTTATCTGAGCTTAGTTTGCACAATTCTGTGCATATCAAGACATGATTCTTCCACAAATTTTAGAATTTAAATAATGATAAAACAGATCAATGTATTCAGGTTAGATTTTATGTTAAGCACCACAAACAAATACAAATGCACTGGTGGCAGGAATCTTGTGGCAATATGATTTGTAATATCACTGGTTTATTATTTAAATGAAATAACAAATATATCTCCAGAGGAGCTTGGTAATCCAATAAAATAATATCCATTTGAGAAGCAGACCTAGATATAACCTGAATCTGTTCCATGAAGCCCAACCTGAGCTTTATCTGTGGCTATTCATGACTTGCAGAGATCCAAGCCTGAGGAATTAAATGCAATTGTCATCCAAATGTCCCAGTTACATAGATTTCTCTTTCAAAACTGTTTGGTGTATAGAGACTAGTAAACACATCATTGGCATTAAACTGGGGTGTGGATATAGATATAATTACATTGAAATAGAGATGAGTGTGGTCATGCAGACAGCTTAAGCAATAACACAATCAACACAAATGTCACAAAACAGACAATTATCACTCAGATAATTATCCTTTCATTTAACATTTGAGCACTAGAATTAATTTGTCTCATATGGCTGCAAAGTAGAAGTCAGAAGTGAACTATGCTAATATTCTTACAATAGTTGTGAGTCTGGGCCGTGTATATAGGGTACCATTGTAGGACACCATTGTTTGACTTATAGTTAAACATAATCAAACATACCATCTTGAATCTTGAACTTAACAAAAAATAATATGTAATCTCTAGCCACATTAAATTGGTAGTTTTTAAAAAGATTTTGTATTATTTCTGCTATGCTAACTTTTTGGTTTAACACAATAATTTTTTTTTATTCACACCATGGTCAAGAACCCAATACTGAAACTTCTGTCAAGTATTCACATATCTTTTGAATCCTTAGAGGAAATTACATTAATCAGTGCTGCATGCTTCAAACCTACATGCTGAACATTCAACTTCATTTTCTCTTATATATTGTATTTCAGAAATCTCTTCCTAATTTAAATACTGGAATTGCTACTATATACTGAGCTGATAATACATAGCTGACCTTTAAGGATTAAAGTAATTTCATTATCAGATAAAAAAGCATATGATATGTATTAATTCTATTAGGCCAAATTACTTTACCAAGGCTAGAGATCAAGTTCACATCATATCAATTTGTCATAAGAGGGTTTCAGAGGAATAAAATGGAACATATATATTGCTAGAATTTAGAAAAATGATGGAATATATGTTATTTATAATACATAATTGAGCAGGTAAATTTATGTTCTTTGTGTGTGTGTATATATATGTATAAGTGTGTGAGTGTGAGCACATACATGGCACAGTGCACATGTGTAAGTCAGAGGACAATTTCCTCACCTGGTTTTGAGTCAGGATCTTTTTCTCTTTCTACTCACTTTCTGAGTGTGGTGGTTTGATTCAGGTGTCCCCCATAAACTTAGGAGATCTGAATTCTAGGTACCCAGCTGATGGAGATTTGTGAATTAACATCTCCTGGAGGCACTGTATTGTTGGGGCAGGCTTATAGGTATTATAGCCAGTTACCCCTTGCCAGTGTTTGGCACACTCTCCTGTTGCTGCTTTCCTCCTGATGTTGGCCAGGAGGTGATGTTTACCCTCTGCTTGTGCCACCGTTTGCTCCTGCCATCATCAAGCTTCCTCTCAAGCCTGTAAGCCAAAATAATTTTTTTTTCTCATAAGCTGCTCTGGTCAGGTAATTTCTGCCAGCAATGTGAACCTGGTTGCAACACGGAACTTCCAAGAAATTCTCCTGTCTGTACCTCCCATCCCATAATCAGTATCCTAGGATTACAAAAGCCTTCCATGGCTTCCAGCTTTTATATGGAGTATGGGGATCAAACTCAGAGACTCAGGATTTAGAGACAAGCCCTTTACCTAAGGAGCCACTTGCCTAGCCTCAAATATATGTTCATAATGAAAATACACAAATATTAAGCAATCTTTGATCTATTGCTCAGGAGTTTGTGTACCTGCTTATTACAACTTCATGATCAACATTAAGCAATTGCAGATTTTTCTAGCTAAATTCCTTGATGTCGGATCAGAGTGACAGAGGTAAGGGTCATAAGCATACTTTATGTTGAAGAATGAACTACATGCTTTCATTTTTATTAATGACTAATTCCACCAGGTGTGGTGGTACACGTCTTTAATCCCATCACTTAGGAGGCAGAGGTAGGAGGATCACTGTGAGTTCGAGTCCACCCTGAGACTACATAGAGAATTCCAGGTCAGCCTGAGCTAAAGTGAGACCCTACCTTGAAAAACAAAAACAAAAACAAACAAACAAAAAAAAAAACTAATTCCCATGTGATAAAACTATACCAATCTATTATTTAGACAATGATATGTGATCATTTGAAACATTTTGAACATCATTAAGAACATTTGGTAGACTTTTAGGAAAACACACTCAGTATTTGAAGTCTTCTACAACACAATAACAATTTTCCAAACACTGAATGTGTATAGCTAAATATTGTAATGTGAGCAAATATACTGACTTTCCTTCATGAGTTCTGTCTTAAAGTGTATTACCTTTTGAAGTAACATAACTTAGTTGGTTGGAAATAGAGTGTGAGTCTTACATAAAGCAAAGGAAGTAACCATCGGGTTTAAAATTTTATTATTATAATGTTTACATTTTGCATTTATTAATAATAGTGAAACACCATAACCATACAAAGCTTGCCAATACAGTGGTATAGTTCCTCATTCTCTAAGGGCCAGGTGTCTAAGTGTGTTTACTGGGCTCTCTGCTGAGTCTTAGGAGGCTATGTTGAATGTGTTGGCTACACTGCAGTTATCAGCACAGGTTCATCTCAGTATTTTTCAGTCAAATTTGATTACTTGATTGTTCTCTTTTCAGATGTTTTCTCAATACTGCTCCATTAGCTATCCCATATTATCAATTTAATGTATGTCTGCTTATTTGCTTCCAGGCCAAGAGAAACACATCCTTCTTTTACTGAATTCAGATGAATAAGACTGTCTGACTTAGCTGTGAGCTACACCAATAAAAATATTTCTTTTGCCATGTATGCCAACATGGTAGTAGGAGTGATACCACACTTCTATTTACAAATTCTCATATAATCAGTGGGCAAACAGGAGGTGGAAATTTTGGGGATTGTCTTTAGATCATGCTTGCCTCAAATGATTTATAAATTTATTAGCTTTTCTCTCTCCCTACTCAAGGTTTATATGTTTCATTATTTTTATGCCTTGTTTTATTAAAACATATGAATTGTTATTAGCTGCAGGTTTCCATGTGACATTTCCTTCTATGCATACATCATGCCCTGATCAGATGTACCATCATCACGACTCTCTTTTACCTCTTTCCTCCTCTGCATAAACCCAGATCTCCTTCTGCTTGCTTAATTGTGTCCCTTCTCTAATTTTGGATCAATACTTTTAGTTTCGGCATGTGCCAAAAATTTCTCTACTCTTGTTTTGCTATGTTTGAGTTATTTTGAGTTATGTTGTCCTATACTTCTATTTTTTCTGCTAATGTCATGATTGAAATCTGTACATCTGGATAATACTTTATTGCTTATAGATGCCAAATTTTCCTTATCTATCATTTACCTATCAATGATCACCTAGGGCTGATTCATATCAGGGCTATCTTCAGTAGTACTGTCATCAACATAGATATACAGGGATACTGGTTTCTGTTTATTCCTAGATATATTTAAGACTATTGTTAGTGGAATTGTTTTAGTGAACTTATGCTCAACTTTGTTTTTACTGTGTGACAAAGCAGATATTTACATTCTGATATTTTTATTTTATCTATTTTATTCGTTTTTGTTATTTTTATTTATTTATTTATTTGAGAGAAACAGACAGAGAAAAAAAAAAGAGGCAGAGAGAGACAGAATGGGCGCACCAGGGCCTCCAGCCACTGCAAATGAACTCCAGACACGTGCGCTCCTTTGTGCATCTCGCTAACATGGGTCCTGGGGAATCGAGCCTCAAACTGGGGTCCTTAGGCTTCACAGGCAAGTGCTTAACTGCTAAGCCATGTCTCCAGCCCCCTGATTTTTAATTTTTTATGATTCTACTTAGCAGAATTATCGTTCCAAGACTATTTTGGTAGAAACTTCAGTTTTCTAAATCTAGATTAGTGTTTGTGAGAGCTATCATATCTATTTTCATCAGTTACCTTAGCCTATAGTTTGCTATTTTGGTTTTGCTTTTACTGGTTCTGGTAGCATGGTAACACTGAGATTGTATTGGAGTGTTTCTCCCTTTTCTACTTTATTCAGCAGTTTCAGTAAGGCTGTTGTCACCTCTCCTTTAAAAATACACTAGTTATTTTTCTTGTTATGGTAAAAACATACCTGGCAGAAGTAACTGGAAGGAGGAAAGAATTATTTCCACAGATTTATTTTCATTATTGTGGATAAGGAATAGCAAAGCAGCTCATGGAGGTAGAAACATGTGGCAGAATGCTCAGATGGTAGCTGTCCAGGAAACAGGCAGCAGCCAGAAGCAGGAGCAGGGATAACCCCCCAAGGCCCACCTCTAGTGCATTACTTTTGTCAAATTCCTACAGCCTCCTCAATCATCCTCCACCGCACAATAAAGATTCAAATGTGAGCTTATGGAGGACGTTTTAGATTCAACCCATAACTTTCTAGTAAAATTAAGCTGAGATTTGGTCTAATTCTGGAACTTTATTTGTGGGAAGATTTGTTTTAAGATTATGAAAATTACTGTATGAACAGATAGCTTGTTGGTGCCATTTATTTTGTGTTATTCACCTATATCCCCTATCCTCTGGCCCCATTCCACTGAGTGCCCTCCATAGTAGAGTTATTGCTATTCACCATGGTGTTATGAATGCATCACTTAGTCTCTGTGTTAGATGTGCAATGTCTCAGTATACTCCTTCCCTCCCTATGGTTCTTCCCTAATAATATCTGAGCCTTGGAACAAGAGCTATGCATTGACTTTAGTGTTTAGTTCTCTGCAACCTCTGGATTTCTGATTTGATAAGTTTTGAGTGTCCTCAATTCCTATCACCATCTCCCTGGAGCAGGTTGTCAGGACAGCAGTGAGAGCAGCACTCATATTTAAATTGCTACTTCCTCTGTGATGTCTTCTGGGCCTTCACAGGTATGCTAGAGGTGGCTTGTGTCATGCTAGGCAGTAGGCTATCTTTTCTTGTCATATTGATGGATGTGGGAAGACTTTATTTTGTTTCCTGCTTCTTTCTCAGTACTTACTGAGCTATTTAGTTGTTGCTATAGTCTTAATATTATCATGGTTAAGTATTGGTGAATAGTATATGTCCATATTTGAGTTAATTCCTTCTAAATTTTCCAAATCAAGAAGATTATCTAATGATCCTATGGACTAGAATTCTCTTAAATTTTATTAATTTGTCTTTTTTCTTTCAATTAATTTGGATAAGCAATGACCAATCTTGTTTATCTTTCTTATGTTTTTTTGCCCTCACATTTATTTCTGCTGTCATGTATATTACAACTTTCACTTGTTTGATTTTGGATCTGGGCTGTTCTAGCTTTGATAAAGCTTTAAATATATTAGATTATTTACTTGATATCTTTTCCATGTAAATATTCATTGATAAAAATACCCCTTTGAGTACCTTTTTCACTGTATCCCACAGGTTCTGATATGTCTTATTTCTACTTTCAATTGATTCTTATAACTCCCCTATTCTCTTCAGCAGCACAGTGCTTGATCAGATGTGTGCTATTGCTGAGTATGATGTGAGCGATCCCAGAATTTGGAATGTGAAAGCAGGGAGAGCACATATCTCAAACAACCAAAAAAAAATCAATATTCATGTATTTGCATAATTTATGTAGCCACTCTTGAGACTGACTTTCATTTTCACTCCATTGTAATCTGATAAGAGACAAGGAATTATTGTTTTTCACTTGTAATATATATGGACTGTATCTGTATGTGTGTATGAAGTATAGGCATGGATATATTCAGATATGCACATCAGTGAGTGCATGTGAAGACCAGAGGATGTCAAATATCCTCTTCTATCACTCATCTGTATATTTTGCTGAGATAGTCTCTCTTTGAATGCAGGGCAGTGGTTTCTACAAGCCCCAGTGATTCTCGAGTCTCTGCTCTTCACAGGACTGGGGTTAGAGGCATGCGTGATCATGCTCAGGTCTTTATGGGGGTCATGGGAAATTGAACTCAGATTGTCTCCGTTACTGTAAAGCCCTTATGACTGTAGCAAGTACACATCCACTG
This sequence comes from Dipus sagitta, assembly GCA_036346955.1. Taxonomy (NCBI): domain Eukaryota; kingdom Metazoa; phylum Chordata; class Mammalia; order Rodentia; family Dipodidae; genus Dipus; species Dipus sagitta. Next base: position 84,531,981 of record CM070771.1, on the reverse strand, counting down.
AGCCATCTCACCAGAGCCAAAGGAATTACATTAATGTCTTTCAAATTTGCTAAGAATTGCTTTATGACCTAGCATATATTCTACTTTCAAAGGAGTTCCATAAAAGGATGCGGATATATATTTTGCTCCTGTTGTTTGGAATATTCTGCATGCATATATGCTATCTGGTGCTTCTTTATGATTTTTATTTGGAAGGGTCTAGATGATCTCTGGGAGCAGGTTGCTAAGTCACCATTATTATTGTATTGAGACCTATCTCTCTATGTCTAGTATAGTTTGTTTCATAAAACTGTGTGCTTTGAAGTTTAGAATATTCATATTTAGAGTTATTATAACTTTTTGATTAAATATTACCTCAATCAACACTTTGTCTCTTTAATTGATTTTGGTCCTATGTCTGTATTATTGAATATAAGTAAGCTAATCCTCTTTGTCTCTAGTACTATCGCCTGGTATATTATTTTCCTTCCTTTTACTTCCAGTCTGTATTTACTTTTCTAGTTGTGGTGGCCTTCTCACCATCACCTAATCATTAGCTGTTATATTTAAATGCAATCTGCCAATTTGAGTCTTTCAATTGATAAACATACAATTCCCATTCATAATTATTATGGAAACTTGCATGATTTCTTCAACAATTTTGTTGATTATCTTCTGGTTGATTTGCATATACTCAGTTCATTTATTCATCTCTTACTGATGACATATTTGATGCCTTATTATACTAAGACTGATTATCTCTTATTATTCATTTGAATATATCTTCTTCTGAGGTGATTGATTAGTTCCCTTACTTTCACAGTTGTAATTCTTTTTCTTGCTTTTCTAGGACAATGTATAGATTGGAACTATTGTTTTAGATGTACAGGCAATGTTTTTTCTAAATTTCCTTTTTGACTGCATGGTCTATCTATTGCTGAGAGTGGGACTGTGAAGATGTTACTGTTATTTGGTCAGTGATTATCTCTCCCTTCACATCTAGAAGAGTTTGCTTTCTAAAGCTTTGTGCTATGAGGTTTGATGAATACATACTTATGATTGTAGTAACTTCTTGATGAATTCTTCCCTTAATCAATACCTTGAAGCGTCTTTTCTAATGTTTGCCTCTTAGTCATGAATTGCCACAATTAAAAGTTGACGTAACAAATCTTTATTATACCTTTGATTCTATAGGATAGCATTGCTTTGCAGAGTAATTTTCATTGGAGGTTATTTTCATTATTCTATTAGAGACTTGTTGAGAAATAGTGTTTTTCTATTGAGTTTTTCTTTATATATGATATAAATATTCCATATGCCTTTATTTTTATGTGTTTTTGGTAATTAAACTATATTATATGTGGATAGGTTCTTTTGAATTTGAGATTGATTTGAGATTATTTTGGTTTATCAAAGTCTCTTTTACCTGTTTGTCCACATATACTTCCCAAGATTGTGCAATTTTCTTCTAAACTTTCACTGAATAGGTTACCAGTGTTCTCAGTCTGTAGCTTTTCTGACTCTGGTATGCCAATTATGTGTGTGTTTGACATTCTAGTTGTCTCCAAGCTACACTGTATCTTCTACACAATTTTTCTTATATTATTTTTCTGTATTCCTATTACAGTACATTGGCAGAGTTGTTTATGAGCTCAGTATGTTTCCTTTTGCTTTATACTTCAGTCAAGACTTCAGCTGAACTTTCATATGACTTGTTGAGATATTTGTTTCAAGGTATCTATTTTATTATTTAGCAAAACATGTTGGTCTAATGAAATGCTCACCTGTATCTAGTGTTCTGTTTTTTCATTCATTCTAATATTTGTTTCTGTATGACCTTACATTTCACTGAGTTTAAAAACTATTCTTTTGAACTCTTCATTAGCATTACATCCACTTCAGTATGCATTTCTGCCATTCAACCTTTCCTGGGTATCACACTAAGTCATCTTTTCCACTGATTCAATGTAAAGCAGTTGACCCACTCTTAATGGTGGCAATCTGTTTAACACTAGGGACTTTAGCAGCCTAAAAACAGTTTCTCTGCCAGTAACTTTAAACTTGCTTGAGTTTTTCCAATTTTAAATCTTACATATTTCAGTTCTCTATCTCTGCTAAGCATACCAGTCCATTACTTTTACATTCAACCTTGATCAAATTCTCTGAGCATGAGAAATAGAAGACAACCAGCCTTTATTCCAGTATCCCAGTTTCAACAAAAGTTCTCTGCTGTAAGAAAGATCACTGAAGAAAGATCCCGGATTCAAATAGTATGTAAAAACAAAGAGTGTTTACTCTGCAGAATCAGCCTGCATGCAGGGGTCAACCATTCATACAAAATGGCGACCACAAGAAGAGCACGCTGGCTCCTTTTAAGCACAGCTAAGGGAATTCCAGGCAGGTTAGGTAATCTTCTGAAATGTTTGGCTAGGCAAGCAGCAGTTACAGTTGTACATCTCTGATTGGTTGAGGGAAAAGAGCGTGAAAGGGATATGTTTGGACATGTCTCTAGGAGCTGACTCAGCCCCCAGGGCACAAAATGGAGGTTATCTTCCCTGGGCACATGTCAGGGTCACTGTTCATTAACAGCCCGCCCTTTGTGGTTCTTCCCAGAAGTCTTGCCTACCTCTCCAGGAAACTGAAACTTAGACCTAGTTAGGATAGCACCTTACTGAAGCCTGTCCTGGCATCAGTTTGGTCCCTTCATTCCCCCCTTGAGGATGGCCTCATATTGAATCCTTGAGATGTATCCAAAGGCTGCAAAGGTTGGTACTGTTGTTTCAGAAGTGATTAATTGTATTGTGGCTAGGCGATCATTAACAAATTTTACAAAGCATTAATGACACAAGGTCCACAGGTAAGGGCAAGCAGTAAAAGAATAAGGGGACCAGTTAGGGCAGAAATTAAAGTCCTTAACCAAGGGGACCAATTGAACGAAAATTCATGACAGTTTTCATTTTGCTGCCTAATTTTGGCCCTTTCTTCTAACTTTTTGTGGGCCATGGATAGGTTGTTTCTGACAATGCTTGAGTTGTTGGTATAAAAACAGCATTGTTCTTCCAGGGCCTGGCAAAGCCCTCCTTGCTATAGAAAGAGCGGGTCTAATCCCCTTCTTTTTTGCAGTACTACTTCAACTAGTGAGTCCAGTGACCACTCTAGGTGATGGACAGACTTCTCTAATTCAATGGAATCTGAATCTAAAGGTTACGTAGAGTCTGGTAAATCTGATCTGCCCTAATTAAGGCCGTTGTACTAGTAGTGCCAATTCCTGCAGTTATGTCAGCCCCAACCAACACTGTGAGAAGGATTGCTGAGGCCCCAAACTCTTGTTTTTCTCTGTGGTAGTCTGGGACTGTCTCCATATAGGAGCTGAAGGGAAGATAATAAACCTGAGGAAACAGTGTTACTAGAATGCACATGCTGGAATTCTGAAGTAACAGTGGGTGGGTGCAAGGGGTTAAGCCGGTGGTGCATGCAAACCAGGTTCCGTTAGGGGGCACAAGGTAGGATGTACTAGCATTTGTGTTGATAGTATGATTATATAGATTTTTGAGGTGAGGGAAGCTATCAAGTTTTTCTCCTGTCCCTATCACACATAGCCCTTTTCCAGTTACAGCTTGAAGGGTTAGAACTGGGGACCTTCCCCAAGAGCATCTCAGTGGGCTTTCTAAAGGAGTTGACAGATTTCCTGTGGTTGCCGAACCAGTATATTATGGGGGCCTAGGGTCTAAGCAGAGCCAGCAGTCTTCTCTGGTGAGGTTAGTGGTAGAATTGAGGAAATTAAAGGTGAAAATGAGTAACCCAAATAAAATGGCTGAATCAGGGGCCCCAGTGGGGGGAGCGTGATTAACCAGAGGGTGACTGGGTCCATGGGGGAGAAGGTGCCTGCAACCAAGACTGGTGCCACAGGTTCTAGAATGGCAAAGCCAGAGCTGCTGGCCCTATAGCTATGGGGAAAGGCCTTGGCAGGATGGCCTGTTACTGGATCTGAAAAATAAACCCCCATCCCCTCCTGGCACATATAACCTTAGGCCCCATATTTTTCCAGCTTCCCATCCTCTGCTAGTTTGTCCCTTTTTTGTCATTGAGTTGGAGATAGGGTTTCTCTTTCCCTGTGATGTCCGGTCTTTTGCTCTACTGATCTGGATAAGATCTCGATCATTCTGTATCCAGGGGTCGTTGCTGTCACATCCTCATTTATAGCAAAAGAAACTTTCCATTCCCCCACCAGTCCCATAGACATTTGTCCCTGGGCAAACATAAAATTGCACAGTTGCAAGTTTTTGTTCCTGGAAGTTGTCTGCAGGTTGCCATGGTGTTTGGTCTGTCTTGATAGGACCGACAATTTCTGCCCTTTGGACTTGGATGTCTCCATATGGAACCGGCCAGGGCACAAAGATCTAGGTGGAAGACAGGGAAAGTGTTACTCACTGGGCCGGTTAACGTCAAACTCTGCACTTCTCTCCCTAGGTCTTCTGGGGAAGTCTCAGGGCCCCAAAGTATCTATTTGGTAGTATGAGCTCAGTGTGGGTTAGTATCTGATGTGGTCTGAAACCCAAGCAGGGCTAACACAAAGATCAGGTGAATAAAGTTTTTCAATTTTTTGGTCTCTAGGGCATGGCAGAAGGTATGGAAGGTAAGAGTTTTTGGATCCTCAGTTTGAGTGGATCTTGTGGTTGGGTGACAGCTCCCCACAGTCTTGGCTCCTTTTCAGGTGAGTAGTCATCTGGGTCCACCTGTGGATTGACAGGCTTCACATGTGAGTGATGTATCCAGGTGGGGATGCTGTCTATCTTGATGGCTGTTGGAGTGGTCAGGATCATGGTGTAAGGTTACTTCCAGCCATGTTCAAGAGTCTCCTTCCATTGTCTTTTGACAAGTACTAGGTCTCCCAGTCTGAACCCGTGGGGTGTAAGGGGTAGTATCTTTTCATAGATGGCCCACAGTTGGGGCCAGAGATGTTCTTGCACCTGAAATAAATCTTGTAAGGAGGAGAGAAATCTCTCATCATCAAATTCAGTTAAAGTTCCTGCTTTTATATTGGGAAACAAGGATGGGGGTCTTGCATACATGATTTCAAAGGGAGTCAGCCCAATGGTATAGGGGGAGTTTCAAACTCAGAAAAGGGCAAAGGGAAGTAGGGACACCCAGTCACCACCAGTTTCAAGGGTTAATTTAGTTAAGCTCTCCTTCAGGGTCCAATTCATTCTTTCTACCTGTCCTGAATTCTGGAGACAATACACGCAATGGAGTTTCCAATTTGTTCCCACAGTTTTAACAATGGCCTGGGTTACCTGTGAAATGAAGGCTGGTCCATTGTCTGACCACCAAACAACAGGTAAACCATACCTTGGAATGATGTCATCTAACAGTTTCTTGGCTATGGTTGTGGTGGTCTCGTTCTTAGTTGGAAAAGCCTCAGACCATCCTAAAAAGATGTCTATAAATACTAGTAAATACTTATATCCATATAAACCAGGTTTTATCTCTGTAAAGTCAATTTCCAAATTTACTCCTGGTCGTGTTCCTCTTTCCCTGATTCCTGACAGAGAAACTCTGTTTTCTGCATTTACTAGGCGGCAGGCATGGCATCGGGCTATGGCTTCTGCTGCCTTTTGTCTCAAGTCAAAAACTTTAAGGTGGGCCCATCTAAGTAAGTCCTCAATCTTCTGTTGTCCTAAATGTGTATTCCGGTGTATTTGTCTGATGAGTTGGCTAGCAAAGTCTGATGGGAGGATGATCCTTCCATCAAGAGTCTTAGCCCACCCTTGTTCCTTATAGGCTGCCATGCAGGTCTTAATTCTCCATAGTTCTAAATCAGTGTAGTTTGGCATCTCTGGCAAGGTTGGCACTAACATTGGAGGCAATTTTGCCACTAGGGTAGTAGCGATCGGGAGGGCTGCCTCTTGTGCCACCTTGTCAGCCCTGTTGTTCCCTTTAAAAATAGGATCCTCCCCTTTCTGGTGACCAGGGAAGTACATGATTGCTATCTCTCTGAGGAGCCATATAGCCTGCAGGAGGTCCAGAATTTCCTGTTTATTTTTAACGCTTTTTCTTTCTGCTGTCAATAGTCCCCTTTCTTTATAAATGTCCCCATGAGCACGTACCATTGCAAAAGCATAATGGCTATCAGTATAGATATTAAGTCTCTTTCCTTGGCCTATTTTTAAGGCCTTGGTCAGGGCTATCGATTTAGCTCCCTGAGCAGACATACCTACAGGGAGGGCTTCTGACCATACAGTTGTTTCTTCCATTGTCACTGCAGCCTCTGCATACCAGACACCATCCTTAAAGAAGCTGCTTCCATCAGTATACCAGGTCAGCTCTGCTCTTTTAAGGGGAACGTCTTTGAGATCTGGTCGGTTCCCTTGTAAACTGCTCAAGATCTCTGAGGAGTCAGGTATGGGACTGTCCAGATCCGGTTCAGGTAGCAGTGCTGCAGGATTGAGGGACTGACTGGTGACAAATTGAACCCATGGGGGATTGAGAAGAAGAGTCTGATAATGAGTCAGTCTGGCATGTCAGCCACCTGTCAGGGGGCTGCTTTAGCACTCCTTCAATATCTTGAGGAGCAGTCACTTTCAGGGTTTGGCCCAAAGTCAGTTTATCTGAGTCTTTGACCAACAAGACAGTAGCTGCTATTATTCAGAGGCATGGGGGCCATCCCATTGCCACTGGGTCTAATTTCTTTGATAGGTAAGCAATTGGCTTCTTCCAAGGGCCAAGAGTTTGAGTCAGTACTCATTTAGCTATAGCTATGCCTTTGTTTTCATCAATGTAAAGATGGAAATATCTGGCAAAGCTAAAGCTGGGGCTTCAAGGAGGGCCTTTTTTAACTGGAGGAAGGCCATTTCACTTTCTGGGGTCCATTCGAGGGAATTTTCCTTTCCCCTTGTGGCTTCATAGAGAGGCTTGACAATTTCTGTGACTCTGGGTATCCAGAGTCTACAAAACTCCACCAACCCCAAGAACTCACTTACCTGTCACTGGGTTCTGGGGTGGAGAATGTTGAGGATTGTCTCTTTTCAGGCTTTAGACAATAGTCGTTGGCTTGAGTATGTTCCCAAGGTAAGTTACTTCGCACTGGCAGAGCTGCAACTTTCTGGCTGAAACGCAGTATCCCATGTGCTCCAATTCTCTCGGCAAGGCCTCTGTGCCTGAGTGGCAAGCTTCTTCATCTGAGGCTGCTATGAGAAGGTTATCTACATACTGCAAGAGGGTTATTTGTGGATGGGCCTGGCAGTACTCACCTAGATCCTCATGGAGTGCCTCATCAAAGATGGTGGGTGAGGTTTTAAATCCTTGTGGCAGTCTGGTCCAAGTCAACTGTCCATTGAATCCATGTTCTGGATCGCTCCATTCAAAGGCAGACAGAGGTTGACTGGCCAGAGCCAGTGGCAGACTGAATAATGTATCCTTGAGATTTAGCGCTGTATAAACATTGGGTTCAGGTGACAGAGTGCTTAGCAGAGTGTACGGGTTTGGCACCATGGGGTGGATGTCTTCCAGGCATTTATTAATTTCCCTCAGATCCCAAGCAGGCCGGTAGTCATTGGAGTTGTGTATTTTTACTGGCAGGAGAGGAGTATTCCAGGCAGACTAACAATATCCCTTGTTCCCAAAGTCAGTTTATGTGAGGTGTTATTCCCAGTTTGGCCTCTTGGGGCATAGGGTATTGGCAGATATGGCTTAGGCTGGCATTAGCACTCACTTGGACCATGATTGGGGCCCAGTGCTTGGCCAGCCTGGTCTGATGTCTTTCTGCCCATACACCTGGAATCCTTTCCCATAGTTCCCTCAGATATGGGCTTTCAGGGGTGGCTTGGGAGGAAGAGGCATAAAGTTCATATTCTTCCTCCAGTGACACAGTTAACACATGTACAGGACCATTCTGATTAACAAACTGTACTCCCTCGGGGCTGAAATGGATTTGTGCCCCCGTTTTAGTCAAAAGGTCTTAACCCAAGAGTGGATATGGGCACCCAGGGATGACCATGAATGAATGGGTTACCCATCCCATTCCTAAGTCCACTTGTCTCTGGGTAGTCCATGAATATTGATTTGTCCCAGTGGCTCCCTGGACCCATGTCCTTTTGGTGGACAGGAGTCCCATGGGCTGTTTCAGAATTGAATGCTGAGCCCCAGTGTCAACTAGAAAGTCTATTGGTTTCCCTTCCACCTTCAAGGTTACCCAGGGCTCATGGAGGGGACGTGAGCCCTGATGCCCTCAGTCACTGAGTTCTCCAATCTCAAGGATTTTAGTATTTTTGTCCCTTTGTCTTTGTGGACATTCATTTTTCCAATGTCCCATCTCTTTGCAATAAGCATATTTGTCTTTTTGGAGATGGGGTTGGTATTGCCCTTCCTCTCTCAACTGTGGGGCTGGATTTCCCCTGTATCTCCCATAAGCCATGTTTTTTTTTAATTTCCTTGGGTCAGATTTTCCCTTGGCAGCCAGCAGTAATTTGGCCAGGCCTCTACTTTTTTTTTTTTTTTTTTTTTTTTTTAATCATCTGAAGTATCTCTGTTATAAACTTTTTCTGCTATTGCTACTAATTCTGACATTTGCTTACCCACAAAACCATCCAGTCATTGGAGTTTTCTGCAGATGTCTGGCACCACCTGGTGACAAAAGCCATGTTCACAGCAGACTGGTTTTCTTTTGCTTCTGGGTCCAGAGGTGTATAAATCCAGTGGGCTTCTAGGTAGCCTCTCTATAAAGGCCCCCAGGCTTTCCTCCTTACCTGGTATAACCTGCTCTACCTTAGATAAATTTGTGGGCTTCCTAGCAGCTTCTCAAAGACCCCTCCCCATCAGAATTTGGCAGTAGTCTTTGAGTCTCTCCTTGCCTTCAGGGCTGTTGGGGTCCCAGTCAGGGCAGGCTAAGGGGAAGGCTGCATCCATGACAGCCTGAAAAATTGTGGGTTGGCCATTAGGTCCAGGAACTAGATTGTGGACAGTGGTTAGAACCTGTTCCCTTTCCTCTGTTGTAAACAGAACTTGCAAAAGCTGCTGACAGTCATCCCATGTGGGCTGGTGAGTTATCATTATAGAATCTAACAAGTCTAGGAGGGCTGAGGGTTTTTCTGAAGATTTTGGATTCTGCATCTTCCAATTATAGAGGTCACTGGTAGAAAAAGGGATATGAGTCATGAACTGTTGGTCGTCCTGATCAGGGGGAGGGGGGCTGTTGCTTGCAAGGGCAGTGCAACCCCAGTGGAGTCTGCCCATCATGCAGTCTGGGTTTGTGTATGGGGAGGATTGATCATGTTTCATCCTTCTTCCCCAGGGCCCTGATCAGCAGCTACCGCTTGTGGTACAGGTTCTGCCACAGGGGCAGTTACATAGGGAGGCAGGTAGAGATCCTCCTCAGGGACAGGACTGCTGGCTTATGATCCTCTGGCAGTTTAGATTCCTTAACAGGCAGGGCGGCTGGGGCTGGTGGCAAAAAGGGCGTCAACCATGGAGCAGTGCTTTCTACCAGATATTTCCAGGTGGTGATGTATGGTACCTGGTCAGGATGCCCAGGATTCCCATACATGATACCTTTAACTTTATAAATGGTGAGGAGGTGGAAGGTGCCTCCCTCTGGCCATCCCACATTGAAGGTTGGGCCTGGCAGTACTGCAAAAGATGGTTAGTTTCCCCGACCATACTGTTAAACCTAGATTGTCCACCAGGCTTCTGACATCCTTGAAATATGATTGGACTAGGTCCAGTGGGGTGGAGCTGGTTGCCTGTCCCATAGTACCTTTCAATAATATTTTCAAGAAAGCAGAAAAGGACAAACAAAACACAGATATACAGACACAAAAACAGATTTCCCGGGAAGTGAAAAAGACACTCAAACGCTGCTGTCAGTGGCCTATTCTGTGAATGGGCTCTGCCAAATGGGCATGACCCATCACTGTGTATCAAAACCAGAGTCAGACTGGAGTTCTCAGGCTCCACCAGATCGGATCTTTCCAGCTCCACCAGATGGTGGCCTGTCCCATGAATGGGCTCCGCCAGATTGGAGCTTTTCAGCTTCACCAGAAAGGGGTCTGGAGCATCCTCAGAACCCCCCAAGCCCCGAGATAATTATCAGCCTTACCTCCATGGGCTTCCTAATTGTGCCCAGATGCTAGATTTACTGAAAATGAAACAAAGAGCAGAGCAGACCAAAGACATGCACAGGGCCACCCCGACTCATTGATAGATAGAGAACCAAATGTTGTCCTGGAAATGTTCCACTATTGAATCTGGGGGACCCCAGTGATCCTGGGCAAACACCCAATTGTAAGGGTCCAAAGATCGCTGAAGAAAGACCCCAGACTCAACTAGTATGTAAAAACAAAGAGTTTTTATTCTACAAAATCAGCCAGCACGCAGTGGTCAACCATTCATACAAAATGGTGTCCACAAGAAGAGCACACAGGCTCCTGTTAAGCACAACTAAGGGAATTTCAGGCAGGTTAGGTAATCTTCTAACATGACTGGCTAGGCAAGCAGCAGTTACAGTTGTACATCTCTGATTGGTTGGGGCAAAAGCGCATGAAAGGGACATGTTTGAACATGTCTCCAGGAACTGACTCAGCCCCCCAGAGCACAAAATAGAGGCTATCTTCCCCGGGCATATGTCACGGTCACTGTTGATTAACAGCCTGCCCTTTGTTTGTGGTTCTTCCCAGAAGTCTTGCCTTCCTCTTTGGGAAACTGAAACATAGACCTAGTTAGGGCAGCACCTTACTGAAGCCTGTCATGGCATCAGTTTGGTTCCTTCAGTGTTGGCTTAAGGAAAAAAAAAAAAAAATAGCAGAGGGAAAATATCAAAGCAGAGACTAAGAAATTCAAATGATAAATGATCAGTAAAGAGAGTTAATGGTTACCCGGAGTTTACAGAAAGTACACAGGTAGCAGGCCCAGAGTTTAGGGGAAATAACTATGTGGTAGATCTAAAAATGTTTAAAGGAAATATACATGTGGTATATTCAGAGGCAAGATGAAAATCACAGATGTAATTAAAGTGAGAAGTTACCCCAAAGCATGAAACAGAGGCAAGCAGAAAATTACTCAGGCCAAGGAATGGTACTCTGCTCTCCCCTAGCTGAATGTGTGGGGGGAGAGGAGGCCAGACTCATGTGTATCCCTGTGACCAGAGTGAGTCGAGGTAGAAATAGAGTAAAAAAGCCTCCCTCCATCCCCCCCAAAAATAGCCTATGTAGTTGGGTGAAATGGATTCTTTTTCAGGTAAGTAAGAGGAAGATCTGATTGGTTTGTAGTTTTGAAGACTGAATCCCAGAGGGCAACCTACCTAGGTAGTATGCTAGACTGGGCAGCAGGGGGCATTGCAGCCATTGTAGCCGAGTCTATCAGACTTGTTCCATTGGAACTCTAGCATGAGGAAACATGGCAATTCTCTCTGGGCCTCAGTTTCTAAATGAAACTACCTAAATGACACTAGTTTTCTCCTATTTCTCTTTCAATAGGACTTTTTTTCCTAAAATAAAGGACCTAATTTTTTTCCAAAGTGGAGAAAATAAAGATGAGGGAAAAACTAGATCTCTTAAGCATGCCACAGATGGTCAAAGGAAGCTGTACAAAGTTTGTAAGAGGAAGATTACAGAGACAGATGACTCAAGAAAAGTGGGTTGGGGGGGTTGGTGATGGGAAGAAAATTAAAATAATGACAGTGACAGTTTGGGCCAAGAATGGAAAAGAGACCAAAGGGTTGTGTGTGTGTGTGTGTGTGTGTGTAACTAAAACTAAAATCAGAAAAAAAAAGGACCAGCAGAAATTAGACAAAACCCTTGAAGCAAGGTGTGATGGTGCACACCTTTAATCTCAGCACTGGGGAGGCAGAGATAGAATGATCACGATGAATTCAATGCTAGCCTTAGCCTACACAGTGAATTCCAGTGGGCTAGAGAGAGACTCTACCTCAAAAACAGCTCCCTGGCCCCCCAAAAAAGAAATCCTTGAAAATGAGAAATCAATGTGACATGGATACCATTCTGGAAAATGAAAAGGAAAATATAAAATTTAGATTATCAACAGATCTCAGGAAACAAGTCACTGGAATAAGTGGTATTGAGGACAAAGCAAAGTTTGAGCTCAGCTTCTTCCTCAGTAGGTATAAAGAAAGATAAGGAGAATTCAATTTGGAAACAGGTAACTTGAATAAACCTGGTCACCTTGGGGCAGAACCATCAAAATCACAGGTTAATGCACAGGTGTGCATCTTCTCTTCTATTTGAAGTCTTAGTAAGGACAGAGGCATTCATGTGAATAAGCTCAATATTACTACTAAGTGTCTGTTACTATATATATTATATATATAATATTATTATATTAATATTAACTTAATATAATAGTAATATCATATATAATATATATTAATATATTAATATACTACATATATATGTTATACTAATTGTCTCCTCTCTGAACAAATAATTTGTGGATGCTCTCTGGGATTGCTGCTTTTGTTGCTGAGTGTACCTATAAAATTTCATGGGCGTCATTAAGATTTGGAAAAGAGTACATTTTAGATCTCTTTCTCCTTCTCTGTCTCTCTTCATTTAGATAATTAATAGATCCATGGACGGCTTATATCCTCTATGGGTAAAAACCAACTATATCTTCACCCTGAGAGCTAGCCCAAAAAATTTCCTTCATACCAGGCCTACTTCTTCTTCTCCTTTTTTTAACTATCAAAAGTCTGTTCCCCAAACATACTAACCCAAAATAGTTATGCTAATAGTTCTCAACACAGAAACATCAAGTTTCACACACTCAGCTATGGGATACAATTCTAGACATAAGTGAAAACAAAAGACAGATTAACAGATTCAAGAGTTCACCTTGTTCCCTACAAACTTGAATAAAGATGATAACTTTAAGGGCTATAGAGATGGCTTAGAAGCTAAGATGCTCGATTGTGAAGCAGCCCACAGACCCAGTCTTGCTTCCCCAGATTCTCCAGTACCCACATAAGCCAGATGCATAAGGTGGTGCATGCATCTGGAGTTTGTTTGCAATGGCTTGAGGCCCTGTCATGCTCTCTCTCTCTCTCTCTCTCTCTCTCATAATTAAATTAAATAAACAAAAATGATTTAAGATGATAACTTTTTACATATGTTTATATAATTGTATCAGATGTGTTTGAAACTATCTTCATTTGATAGTATGTCATTCTATGTTAAAACATGATTGGAATATAATCTTTGCCTCAACTGGAGCTACGCTGGAAAGTGGGAGTATATGGCACACTGCTGCCACTGAAACCACTAGATATAGTGAGTTTATGGTTCAAAAATTCTGATACTGTAGAAGGCCACAAGTGTGTTCGTCTATGTTTATGACATCTTTCCTCATCACAATAATTTTCAGAAGTTAAAATGTTTTGTGCAGACTTTAACCTTGCTTCAAAATCCACCGTGCTAGTGATTTTGTTGTGTGTTTAAAATGGAAACAAGATATCTGTCACTAGTTGGTGCATGTCCGTCCTTAAAGTCTGAATCACTGTATTTCCACATATGTGTATATTAGGGAGGGAGCTTAATGCATTGTTTCATTGATCCAGGATAAATCAGAATTTGCCTTTAAATAATAATAATGATTATCATTATTTTGAATATAAGTAATACTAAAAATTCATCATGACAAGACAACTTGTGTTTCAAGAGATATTTCCTCATGAATACATTCCTTAAACTTATTTTGCTACAATATTACTCAAATACTGAAACTCTGTTTGTCTTTACATACTGGTCTTTTAAGCTTATGTCTTCCTCATAAGTAGTATTTTTTGTTATTTCTAACATAAGTAACTCAGTGCTAAACTGTCTTAAGCACAGCATGAATGTATTCAAAATATTGAGAAATTCTTAAAATAAACTAAGAATTTTATGTACATTTGCAATTAATTCTATTTTATTGTGCGTTAGTTAAGGTTTTCTCAACTTAATAGAAGAAGACTCATTCTCCAACATGCATTACTTAGCACTTTATTTTTACATCATATATTTAAGGGAAACAAGCTGATTTATTTTTACCATTTTTTCTTGGTTGGAAGCAATGACACATTGATCCACAGAAGTGATATCATTGCCCATATCTGAAGCTATTTAAAGTAATTAATCTATTGTTGTGTATTACATTGTTCAATGATTTTCATCAGGAATGTAAATCAGAGCTAGTAGCTAGAATGTTTATTTTGGAAGAATTAAACAACAAAGTGGGGATAAAACACTGGCAATTCTCAGAAACATGAGAACATTTCACTTACAACTCTATTGCTGGTGACTTTCTTGAAATAATTCAAAGTAGCATGATTTGAGATTTAAATAAATAAATAAAACATTAATGTACATACATTGTTGTAAACTTATTTTTTTCCTATTGAGTTCTTTTTCTCACAACTATGAAAATTAGGTAAATGGACCATGAGGAGTAAAACAAAGAAGATATGTTGAGGAAAAAGTGCTGGAGTATCTGGAGACTCATGCCTATGATTTCAACAAACATCTAAAATAATAGAAAAGAGAAAATGAGAAGTTTCTTTCTTTAAATTAGATCTCATAAAAAGGGGGAAGGTTAAAAAAAAAAAAAAAAAACAAGCCCACGTGGTGGCGCACACCTTTAATCCCAGCACTCGGAAGGCAGAGGTAGGAGGGATCACCATGAGTTCGAGGCCACCCTGAGACTCCATAGTGAATTCCAGGTCAGCCTGGGCTAGAGTGAGACCCTACCTCGAAAAAAACAAAACAAAACAAAACAAAACAACAACAACAACAAAAAAAAAAAAAAAAAAAGGAGGAAGGTTTACTTGTGAGGATCTAGAGCAACTTTACCAAAGGCGTGGGATGTGTGCACACCATCTCATTAAGAGCATAATTGACATAGGAATTGCAGATGTCTTTGAGAATGTCAGAGCCTTATCACAGCTCTCAGGCAGGCAAGAACTCAGGTGCTAGGACCTCAGAAGTTCAGTGGTTACAAAAAGCTTGCACTGAGTCAATGGCCACCAGTTCTAGTCTTTTGAGTTTTGATGAATTAAACCCACAGACCTGAGGATAAGATTTAGAAAGATTATATTGTAGACAAAGCATAGAGCTTAAGGACAGGATATCTTATAATTAAGAGAATGAAAGAAATGCAGAGCTCCTGCCCAATTAGGCAGGAATGAGTTTTCCAGAAGATGTGAAAGGCCACATAAAGACAAAAATTGGAGTTTTAAGAGAATCCCCTGGGCAGAAGACAAAATCATGTCAGTTCACTACTGATGCTAGGTGCTTAGGAAAGGAGCAATCCTTTTACATTTCTTTCTCTTCTAAAGAAAGAAGAGGTAGTACAGAAGTCATCATCACCTCCTTTTGTAAGGTCTTAGTTTTGTGAGAAGATAATAAAAAAGCAAAACAAAACAAAACTGATCATTTCTTATAAGCCTGTGATAGTTAAGGTGTTGTTAACTTAATCTGTTTAGTAATCCACAGAAATCCCTTATGGGTAGGTATCAGAGGTTGCTTCCAGGAAGGATCAACTGAAGGAGGAAGTCCTTCCCCCAGAGTGGGCAGCCCTGCTCAGAGGGGGACTTCATATAAGGAAGCTCTGGGTAAAGAGAGCCCTTCCTTCTTCCCACTTGGCTGCCTGAGCTGCTAGCTACCTTCCAGTGTGGACTGAAGACGAGCACGGACTGAAGAGCAGCGTCGACTGAAGATCCGCATGGACCAAAACCCAATGGCTCCTCAGGAAGCCCCCAGGTCTTCCGTTGCCATCTGCAGTACCATATCGGGACTTCTGAGGCATCTGGCCATGTGGACTGAGGAGCTACCAGGTCACTTGATTCTTGGGCCTGCAACTACTATTGGACTACTGTAAACTAATCCAATAAATTCCCTTTTTAAAATAATTCAGATCATTCTCAGTGAACTTACCCAATCACAGAAAAAAAAAAATCACCACATAGTCTCACTCATCTACAGCACCTAACCTGAATCTACCCAAGATACCTTACATACCCAGCAAGCATCTCGTGGACTAGACAATAGGATGGGTGGGGAGGGAGGGTTGGGAAACACAAATCTAGACCCAAATGCCAATGGTACCGTAAAATTCTACTTCCTAAAAGGCAGACCAAATGGCTGAACCTTCACCAGGCCCTTAGAGGGAACACCTGAACCACAAGACACTGGAGAGGGTATGATGAAGATTAACCTTAATCTTCTACAGCTTCCCTCCCTCTCTCTCTCTTCTCTCTAACTCTTGTATATTAGTTATCTTTTTCCTCCTTTTCTTAGAGGGCACTGACCTGTAACTCCCAGTTCCAGCATGTGGCTATCATCCACAATGAGCTTTTGATCAGAGAGACCTGCAAGGTTTCCTAAATGAAAGACAGATTTCTGTCCAAGTACTTGATGACCACCAAAGGTTAGTGGTAAGACCCTACTGCTAAAGACACCACATGTGGTTGACATGTAAAATGGAATGGCACGGCTGGAAGCTGGAAGACAGTCAGTCCCCAGACAGTTAGTGCGTCTAGTGCCAGAAGGTGCTACATGGGCGACTGGGAGAAAATGACCAATATTTGTCCAAGCAACTCATGGTCTAACTTAGTTAGCAGCAAATAACCTGTTGTGATGCCCACACAAGTGCAATAGTGGCACACAGCCATGGTGGGGAACCAGTTGCTCTTGATTTGGCTTGCTGATCCCCTCAGTAGTACAGAACCCATAGCTGGAGCTGGAAAACAAGTCAGAACCATATCCAAACATAAGCCCACTCTCCAATATCAAGCTACCATCAATCGTGGGCTACAAGGGGGCCTACACCTATTAAATTCTCCATAAAAAAGTAAGGTTATCTCATTTGTCCTGGTGCTAACTTACTCTCCATTGGAGAATCTGCTTCTCTTTTTCAGATAGATATAGATCCTAAGGAGAGAGCCACACCATCATACCTCAAAAGGGCCCTGGCTGAAACTAAGAAAAACTGGCGAAACAAGCAAGGGTGCTGTTTTCCTGATGAACCGGGTACCAGCACAAGGGTGAAGGAGATCAACACAGGGAAAAATCAACTCCTACCAAATCAGAGAGCCAGAGACCCAGAGGCCCCCAACACCTCATCACTGAAGCAGACCCAAAATGAACCCAACATGACTCAGGGAAATTTTGCGGAAGAGGGGGCGGAAAGAATGTCAGAGCCACATGTTGTGTCATGATATGCAGAGACATTTATCTTACCCATAACTGTGGGCTAACTCCACAATGCATGACCCATATACCTCAACAAGGAGGGGCCAAGGGGAGGGGATAGGTTATGGATGAGCCTAATAATGGTACCAAACTGACTGTATTTGCTGAATACGAAACTAATTAATAAAAAAATTTAAAAAATAAAATAAAAAATAATTCATTCTAGCAGTTCTGTTCCTCTAGAGAACCCTGACTAATACAAGGCCCAAGAGCAATTTTTTAACTTTGGCTCCTTTTAGTTTACTTTAGCAGGGCTTGTTACCCATAAACTGCCTCATGTATATTCCTCCTACCTCCTTAGAATATCTTTATGTAAGGGATCTTCTCTTGAGTAGATGAGTAACAGGCTCTGTTGAATTAACTCCTAAGGGAAAGAGCCATAGCTCTGATACATCCATCCTCATTCCTTTCATATGGTGTTTTAAATCCTAATGAAGAGGTGATTGTGATGTTTACCTGATCAATATTAATAGGGAGACAAAACCTATGGCCCCTTCTTTAAGATGGGAGGAACCCCATGGCTCCTTTACTCTTTTTGTACCACTTATGTCCTATGTCCAATGGGCCAATGTCTTTTTGACCATGTGGCTTCCCTTGAAAGCACTGAGGATCTTTTCTGCTATCTTGACACTTGTGCAGACTACAAACTGTTTAGAGTTTGACTTCTGAGTCTCCACGGCTTCTCTGATCAAGAAGACAGGTGACTTGCTAAAACTGTAGTGCCCTTTAAAGATGTACTGTCCTATACTAAGGCCACTAATAGGTGGGGTGGGGGGAGCATCGTCCCATATTTTGGGTAACTTAATCCAGATGGCTTTGTTCCTCTTACCAGAAGAAAGTAGATTTTCTATATTCTCTTCATGGGCCTAAACAGAAACTCTGATCCCTCTTTCCTTTTTTTTTTTTTTTTTGTGGTATATTTTAATCCCATGGAAGAGTAATTGTGATGTTCTCCTTTCTTTTCTTTTCTTTTCTTCTTCTTTTTTTTTTTCTTTTTCCATTTTTCAAGATAGGGTCTCCACTGTAGCCCAGGCTGACCTGGAATTCACTATGTAGTCTCAGGGTGGCCTTGAATTCACAGCCATCCTCCTACCTCTGCCTCCTGAGTCCTGGGATTAAAGGTGTGTGCCACCATGCCTGGCCAAATTTTTCTTTATTTATTTGCAAGGAGGGAGAGAGAGAGAGAGAGAACAAACAGAAAGAATGGCACATCAGAGCCTCTAGCCACTGCAAACGAACTCCCGACACATGTGCCCCCTTGTGCATCTGGCTTACATGGGTACCGGGGAATTGAACCTGGGTCGTTTGGCTTTGCAGGCAAGCACCTCACCACCTATGCCATCTCTACAGCCCTTGATGTTCTCTTTCTAATGTTACCAGAGAAACAGGAGTTGGGGGACATCCTTTGATGGCCTCCTGACCTGTTAATATCTGCCTGCCTACAATAATACCTTTAAGTGTCACACATTTTGCTCTTTGAGTATTCTGTGTTCCATTTAATGACTGTTACATAACAATGTTATTTAACATCCTTAGACATATAAACAAGTTTATGGAACACAAATGTAAATATCAGTGTGTCACTATTACAGAAGATATCTTGAGTATATTATTGACATATCACTATATATTAATCAAACTCCAGTAATGAGATAATTTGGAATGACACCTTCCTTAGTCACAGTGAGTTAACCACACAGAGTGATGAAGCAAACATTGAAATCCATGCATACTTTACACATGCTAATGCACAACACTTATTCCTTGAGCTTAGACCCAGGTTAAGATATCATTGCCCTTACATGTCACTGGTTGACTTTAGACTGTGTCATAAAGAGCCTTTAGTAACATACTGGTCTCTGCTGATTTCACTGAGGATGAATCAGTTGTCTTGACTGCTCATGTGCAGATATATGGGGATTTATGATCATTTAAGTAGGCTCAAAGGGGCTCTTATCTCATTTTTAATCTTAAAATTGTCTACTTAGGATTGGAGTCCCAGATACTTTCAGTATTGAGGCAATATCAGTAAAATTAAGGACCTATTCCTTACAGTAATAAGTAAAACCCATACATATTCACAATTTGCTATAATGACTGACCTAGGAAAATATTAAATGGTCATAAGTCTTTTCACATGGAGAGGTTTAACTTTCTTAGAGAAACACTGTCTAAAAATGGATTTTGCTTTTATTGCATTTAGCTATTTTTGCTTAAATGTCTGTATTTTTGAAACAAGATAGTAAATAGACAGGTGTAATTCATCTTAGAACTTACCCCATCTGTCAAAAATAATAAATGATCATTTTCTGGCAAGATAAATACAGAATTACATGTATGAAAAATAGCCTTCCTAGTGTTTTTTGAAATAAAGATAAATACTTAAATAAATCTTTTAGTCAGATTCCAGATACATTGTTATTTCTAAGGAAATCTATAGGGCCACTAAGGAAAGGAGACACATAATTACATATAAAATATATATCTCAGCCCTGAAGGTAAAATAGCATGTGCAATCTGAACCACAAAGAGGTAGAAGCTGAATGTTTTTTTTTTTGTTTTTTTTTTTTTTTTTTTTTTTTTCCTGGTGGCCATTGTGTTCTGAAACAAATAGATAATTATCTTCTGTTTCACTGGGCTTCTGGACTGCAAGTATATGATTATATAAAATGTAGGACAAGGTTTGAGAAGTTATTTTGCTTTGTATGCAATAACTACATATTTGAGTGTTTCCTAAGCTTTAGAGATTATCGTAAAAAAAAAAAAAAGTTTGTAGTTAGATAAATCTATTGGGATCTTGAGAAGCTTATCCCCAGTCTGACAAAACAAATAGAACATTTAATCAGCAATAATGCTGCATATCCTAAAGATCTTTAATTTGGACTTAGACAAGAGCACACTAGTAAATCAGTATTCAAAATACCAACTAAAATGATTATATTCTGAGATTACAGGAAGACATCAGAAAAAAGATTATTTCATTTAGCTACTCCCTCTGCCTTATCTGTCTCTTTTGATTCACATAACTTGCTTCATAAGGGATGAAACATTTTCCTTGGTTAAAACACGGTGATAGGTTTATTGTGAGATGTTTTGTTTAGTTTTCAAAGATAACCTCTTATGAGAAGTCTATTGCCCACAATACATAATTTGAAGAAAATGTAAGTATTTGCAACAGTCTGGATCAGGAGAGTCTCCTAATGCCTATGTGGTAAGAGTTTCTAGCCTGTGACATTATTGGAATGCAGTAGCACCTTTGAGAGATGGTGCCCAATGGATGAAAGTTGGGTCACTGGGGGTGTGCCCTTAAAAGGGATATTGTTTTTGTGGTGCTTGATTTTCTGCTTTATGGCTGTCAGCAGGTGGTGAGTAGCTCCCCCTGGCACATACTTCTGTCATTACATACTACACTTTCATACTCCCAGCATCAATGTCAAACAATCAGATTCTAAATCCTATGAAACAATGAACCAAAACACCCCTTTCTTCCTAAGAAGTTCCGTTATCTAAGGTATCCATGGTGGAAACCTGACAAGCACAGTATTTAAGACTGATATAGCAGTGTTGATATCAATGTTGTATTCAACATTGTTCATTCATTCCTCAGAAATATTTTTTAGCAGTTTGAGAATGGAATGAAAAATCAGGTTGCTGGCTCCATATTGAAATAACTTCATTTTTAAACCATTTTCTTTCTTTTTTTGTCAGTATGGTATATTTTTTTGCAGTTTGTACTATTTACAATATTTAGGAATGTTTTAATAAAAGTTTGTATTCTTGGTGCTTGAACAGTGGAGTATTGATTTCTAATTTTTGATTGAACTGAAAGCCACCAATTGATTAAAACTTTATGTATTTATTATATTATTTGCATGTTTAATAATAGCATAAAGTCTTAAAATGTGATATTTATCATTCTCATTTATCTAATACATCTAAATTACATCTGTGTATGCAATATATCTGTATCATTTACTATATTTATATCTGTCTATATCTGTATTTATCTTCACTAAACATAAGATTATAGCTGTGATAATATCTGTATTAGAGTATAAACCTGAGCTTAGTATAAAGGTGCTCAATATTCTATCTTTAAAACCTGACAGAATCAGCTCTCTTGATTTCACAGGACTATCTTTGGAGATAGCCACAAAAATATTAGCCAAACATATATTCTAATACTTGTAATGCTCTATTTACTATGGAATTTGAAACCCTTAAGATATCCTCATGTATTCCTCTCTACTCTTCCTTCTTATATTGCTATCTGAAGATCATACAAATATATAAACATAAACAAATCATAAAGATTTAGAATCTGCTTATTCACAACAAGAAATCTATACATTTTGATTAACATGTCTAAGTGTTTTAGTTTCAACTTGAAATATCTTCTGAGAATATTAGGAAATGAGTGTTGTATTACAGCTGGTGGTGCTCTTGGGAAGTGTTAGTTAACTAGAGGTGTGCCTTGGAATCTTATATTGTTATCAGAGTTAGGGTCTGAGTTTGTGTTCTGGCAGACCTAACATACCAGGCTCCACCACCCATTCTCAGTAAACCAATTAAAAAACCTTAACTAATAGTGAAAGGAGATTTATTCAACTTGGCCATATGAGAAAGAGGGACAAGGAGATCCAGTAACACACCTCTGAAGTCCATTGTTGGGGCCCTAAATAAAGTTCGGGTTCTGTTAGAACAAAAGCAAGAAACAAACAAACAACAAGAAAAAAATCTCAGCTCAACAGATGAAAGAATCTATATTAGGGTTTTGCTTAGGCAGGTCAGAGGCCACTTTCCTTACAGACCAGGGCATACTTATGGGATGATAGAGGCATTGGAATTCTTTGATTTCAGGGCCATCTGTGGGTTCCTGGGTCCTCCGGGGCTGGCTGCCATTCTCCCCAAGGCATACCAGGTAACTGTGGAGACCAAGGTTGTGCACATGTGAAGAGAGAAAGAATCACTCCTGGGAGTCAGTTTCAGTGAACAGCTCTCCATTTATTGTCAGGGAAATGGATTTATAAGCAGTTGAAGGTGGGAAGAGGATCCTAAGGGGATTGGTAGGTTTAAAAGTTGCTAGCCTATGCCTAATATGGGGACATTCATTCTAGCACATAGGCAATGGCAAAGGGAAGGTATGCAAAGGTGCTGGCTGATAGCATATAAGGAGTTTCCTAGGTAACTGGCCAAAGGCCACAGGGTTATTTATGGGCAAAGCCTAAGTCTTATCTGAATGTCCAGGTATCCTGATCTTGGAGAGGGAGTAGCCCTACTTCTTGCCAACCTCAGGTCAGAGATTTTGTCCAGGTGTACAGGCTCACTGCGACCCCCAAGAATGGGGTGGGGAGGATCCTGGCTCACTGCAACCCCTGAGAATGGGAGGAGGAACTCCCCTGCTGATCGGGTCCGAGATATGACCAGCAGCAGTTCAGGCTGTTGCAACCTCTCCCTAGCCTGGGGCCTTCATGTCAGACAGCTTAGGTTTGCTTTAACCCAGGGTCCTGCCTATGTCTGACAGCTCCCCCTTTGTTTTTACAATGGGAAGGTGTCATCATATTGAGTGAAATCATTGTAGTCTATCATAAGGCTCAGATAGGGCTAGATGGCACATGAGAACATGATTAGTAGCAGCCTTCGCAATATTAGTTATTTGTTGCCTGAGAAACTTGATGAGGCAGGGGCTACAAGTAATAGGTTCCTATAGGAAGGAGGGGGCTAAGGAGCAGGAGAAGCCAAGTGACTAAAGGGCTAGAAAACCTGGTGATGGGGTCCTCAGGATTGTAGTGGTCAAGCAGATCCTTATGGAGTTTTTTGGGAGTTTTAACAACTTGTTCAACAACATTTGATTCGTTAACAAAAACAACATTCTTCTCCCAAAACCACACATGTCCCCCCATATTCAACAGTAATGAGGTCTGAGGCTCTACAGTTTTGAAGTACCACACCTGTGAGAGAGTTCAATTGTCTCTGAAGAGATTCAAGGCTGTTGGTGGTGGATATCATGGCCTGGTCAAGCTTGTCTCAGAAGTCTCCCAGGAGGTGGTTAGTCTGGGCAAGAACAGCTCCTGCAGCACCAGAGGTACCAAGGGACACTATCAGGCCTAGGCCTACCAGCAGAGGGATGAAAATCTCTCTCTGTTGGCATAGACAGAGCTGATAGGCAGCTTCCTCTTCCTCATAGAGATACACCTATGGAACAATCAAGACTGGGGAACAATAAGTGGGAGAGGAAATATTTATGCATGGGGGGGGTTAGCCCTTCACACCATAGGAGAGTGGGTGTCTTGACACAAGTGGTCCTGGTTATGGAAATATTGAGGAGGCATTCAGCTCTGGTTGGCTTAGAGCTGGAAAGGCAGAAAGGCATACCTTGACTGGAATAAAAGAGGGGAATATCAGTAAGGCAGGGTTGGGAATAGTTTGTTATAGATGTAGGGTATTCCAGGGTGGCATTAATAGGAACTGCAGTTAGCAAGGGATTGGTAGGAGATGCACAAAAGTAGTGTTTGGCAGGTCCTGCATTATTGATAGAGGGGACTGAGAACGCAAAGCGTTGTCAGTCTCAGGGGTGCAGGGGGATAGAAAAGAAACTCTCCTTAATGTCAATAGTATCGAGGGGGGTGTCGCCATGGAGCTTGGACTGCTATGAGGAAGTGCTAATTGGACAGGTGATTTGGACCATTCTGTCCATGCCAAGTAGGTACTCAGTTCTTGGGCATATTCTTACAGGTTTTTTTTTTTTTTTCTTTTTTAATCCTGTCTTGCACTATACCTGAAATTTTGGTATAAAAACAGAAATCTTCTCCTAGAAAGAGACAGAAACCCCCTTATCTGTGGTCAGGAATTAGAATCCACATTGATTTTGAAGGACCACTTGTGCCAGTGAATCTATCTGGTCTTCAACAGCTACCAGGTGGAGAGCAAGGTCACCCAAGCTTTCTCAGAGCTTTCTGGACCTTCAGAAATTCATTGGTAGTCATGCTCAGCCACGTGTCTCCATTGCCCAACTCTGTCAGGATTCCCAATCCTGCAAGTAATGGAATAAGGTGAGAGACTTCCATGAGACCTATTGAAGTTAGGTCAGAATTGGGAAATTGGGTCAGAAGTGTGGACAAAATAAAGACAGGCAATTAGAAAGTCAAAAGTACAAGTGCCTGCCCAGTAGGTAATCAGGTATAAGCCTTTGTTCCACACACAAAGAAGACACCCTCCCTGTGCCTACATACTCAATGATATCAAATCCTAGGAAGGACTGTGCATGGTCTACATGTTGTTCCCTTTCATAGGACTAAAAGAGAAGCCAGGGTGGCGATAGTGATGGATTGTAGGACACATGTTGTGTAGGAGACAGGTTGTGAGGACATGTTGTGATCTTTCTTGCATCAATCTGTGAGAAGGAGCATATAGGAACAAGTAAGAAGAAGAGATTGACTCTAGGTGACAATCAGAAGGCTGGTAAATTGAAAGGGACAAGCTGTGCAAGAGAGGCAAACAGGAAGGAAGAAAAATGTCCCTGGAAGAAGAAGAAGATAGTGTCTGAATGTGGTGTGGTGCTGTGGAGTGAGAAAAGAAAATATATCAGAGTGGGAAGGTGCTTGTCAGGTTAGGCCATGTGGCTGGTGAGCTTGGCCCAGTTTGGTATGTTAAGTTTGTGAGAAGGAAATAGAGTGTGAGAGAGGTGGAGGAAGTGTTATAGTCACATTGTAGAGGGAAGTGCCCAATGGTTGAGATAAAGGGAAAGTGACTCTGATGAAGCAAAGGGGAGCCTGATGAATTAAGCTTCCAGTAGCTATTGGATCTTGCATTGGAGGAATGTTGGTTTGGGTGACCATAAGTGCTTTGAGATTTGAGAGATTCTATGGTCTAAACAGCAAGATTCTAAACATTACTTTGAAAGGGGTTAGCATAGAATGCAGATGCCATCATAAACCTAAAACTATATAAATATGAAGATGTGAAAATCTAGTACAAAAGAGGGGTAGGGGAAGCTCTAAGGTCATTTGTGATAGGTATGGTACAGACCCAGCAGAAATAAAGGTTCAAAATGGCTTGGAATTGTGAGGCAGAAGATGTATTGATGATGGGAATAACAGGATCTAAGGAGAATAGCCCTCAGGAAGCCCAACAAAAGTAAGTTAAGGAATGGGAGAGAGAGCATCTCCTGGTGGTTCTGGCCATAATAAGACTTCTTTTTTTGTTTTTTCAAGGTAGGGTCTCACTCTAGTCCAGGCTGACCTGGAAATCACTATGTAGTATCATGGTGGCCTCAAACTCACAGGATCCTCCTCCCTCTGCCTCCTGAGTGTTGGGATAAAGGCATGGGCCACCACACCTGGCAATAAGACTTCTTTTTATTTCTTCCCCCAGATCCGTGTTAGTAGGAAGGTGGTAGTATCTGTGAGGACATAAGAGAAGGTAGGTGATGACTGAGGGGGGCTGATAAGAGTTTTTGAGACAGTGGGCCCTGAGGTAGTAGAAGGCTCTGTTTTCTTTAGTGAGGAGAAATGGAACCAATGAGGTAATCCACAGAGTTTTGCAGAGGTGGGAGTATTTAGGATAATTTTGAAGGTTCCCTCCCATTGTGGGTGAAGAGAGTCTGCCTCCATGCAGTGGAAAACATAATCTCCAAACTGTAGCAAAGTTTCCATGGGATTCTTTCAAGCATAGAGCTTGGGTAGGCAGGAAGCAGCATAGTTCCAGAGGAGACAGTGGAAAGTCTGGAGAAATGGCTCAGCAAATGGTGCTAGTGAGGCAGGTGAATTAAGGAAGGAAATAGAAGCACGAAGTGAGCAGAAAGGGCTACCATACATCAGTTCAAAGGAGCTGAGTAGAAAGGGTTTTCAAGGTAATGCCTGGTAAGGAAGACAAGTAAGGCAAGAGGCAGGAAACTAATACAGTCCCTGAGAAGCTGAAGTGATAAGTGGATAGAGGTGTTTGTTGGAAGGCCATTCATATGTTCTACCTTTCCTTATGATTGAGATCAGTAAGGAGTATGGAACTTCCATGTGATATGAATAGCTTTGCTTACTACCTGTGTAATTTGAGGGACAAATTCAGGGCCATTATGTGTTGAGGATACAACCCCAAACTGAGGAATGATTTCAGTGAGATTTGCAATGACTCCAGAAGCCAGTTGGTTGTAGGAAATTCCTAGACACATCCTCAGAAGGTGTCCACCAGCACTAGAAGGTGCTGGTGTCACATAACCGGAGACATATTAGTGAAATCAATTTGCCAGTCATCTCCAGGCAGATGTACTAGTGACTAGGAGAAGGAGGTGGGGGCTAAGGTTAGTCTGAGGATTCATCTTCTAGTAGACTATGTAGCTGTGACAGATAGCTCTGAAAAGCTGTTTCAGTGAGGAGTTACATGGATATGCATATTAAAGTGCTTGAGGGCGGAAGAGATGGATTAGTGTTTAAGGCACTTGCCTGCAAAGCCTAATGACCCATATTCACCTCTCCAGATCCCATGTAAGCCAGATGCACAAAGGTGAGGCAAGCACAAGGTCTCACATACCCACTAGGTGGTGTCATGCAAGAGTCTGCAGTTCAATTGCACTGGCTGAGACCTTAGTGCACCAATTCTCTCTCTCTCTCTCCCCCCCCCCAAAAAAAAAGAAAGAAAAGAAAAAGAAAAATGAAAATGGTTGAGGAGAAAGGAGTTATCATGGAATTGGGAATGGATATATATTAGGGAGTCCTTTTTTATCCTGAGAGGACAGAATCGTTTTTCTTGCAGGATATCAGAAAGCTTCCCCAAAGATGGTCCCTTTTCCCTGTAGTTAGGTAAGTTGTAATTGTGAGTATGAGAATGTGGGGATGTGAGGGGTAAAAGGCAGTGGGATAGTTCCTGACCTAAGGCAGCACATATAGCCTACATATTGGCCTGTTTGTTCATAATTGCCAGGGGACAGTTGATTATGTATCCTTTTGGACAAATTTTTCATCTCCTAGGTGATAACTCTAATTAGGGTTCTGCCTGGGCTTTTCCATGATGGCTACTGCATACAGGGGTATCTGAATATGGAAGTCTTCACCATGAGTTCTGGCTGACCTCCTGATCTCCGTTTTGTCCAGAATAGAGGTGGACATTAGGATAATATAAATATGATGCCACGTCAGATTAAATGACTGTGTAATGTGTAAGAAAAGCTTTCAGTAATGGGTGGGATTTTGAGAAAAAGCTTCCAAATTGCTCTCAATGTGAATCAGGTCAGACACGGATACAGGAAGCGGAGGTGAGTGGGATTCTTAAGATCAGGCTCTCCATAAAGGGGCAAGAGTGCCCATGACTAGATAAAGGTTGGGAATGGAGGGCAAGGTCAACACAAGGCAGGTCAGGACAGTGAGCTGGTGAATGTGAGGGAGAAAAGGGACATTATAGAGCTGAAGGATTCCAGAGCACTGAGGAAGCATAGGAAATAGTGGGGTACAGCAACGAAGGTTATGAGATGAAAGGGAGAGTCATTTAGCAGGGTTAAAAGGAGGTTCTTCAGAGATAATGGGCAACAAGGGGTTTGTCCCCACAGGAGAAGGACCTGGGTAGGGGAGCAAGCCTGCTAAAGGTAGGGGTGAGAAAGGAGGTAGAACAATGCCTGAATATAGGGGATTTCTTACCATTTTCAGTTCAGGTTTATGAAGTTATCAAGGTTTTTAAGAATTTAGAAATTACCTTTGTCATTTTCAGTCTGGTAGGAATCATTGTCAAATTTCTATTGTGGCCAAACTTTTGGAAAACAAAAAGAAATAATAATAATGAGTCAATTGGACTTTATGACTCCTTTTAAACCAAGACTTGTCAGGAGACAGCCCAGCATGGAGAACATTGGAGTTTTGGGAATTTGGGAATCCATGGAGGGTGATAATTTCCTGGGTAGCTTTCTGAGAATCAAGCATCCTTGATCTGAAGACAGAGGCCAGAAACTTTCTTCTGACAAAGGACAAGGAGTTCAAAGTAACGATATCCCTAGACAATTGCTTCTGACCAGAGGCTCCTAGGACAGTTCTCTGAGGACAAGACAAGGAAGCCAGGTTTGTCTCACCTAGGCACTGTAGGAAGACAGAGGCAGACTCACCACCTCCTTGGGCTAAAGATGGTCTCGTGTTGCATGGTTCAGTTGATATAGTGAATGACCTCTCTATGGCTGGAGCTAAGAAGCAGCAGAAAGGGAAAGCATTAATGCAGATGAATTAACCTATTGGGTAGTCAGAGAATTGTTCCAGCTACCTGGGAGTTTTGTCAGCCTATCAAAGAGTTGCCTCTTGACTTCATGGTCCTGCGCAGCAGAGCTGCAATTCTCATCAATCCATAGTAGTGAAAGAGAGAGGGGAAGAGACAGAGGAGAGGGTAGAGATCTAGAATATCATAGGATCCAGTGTCAGCCTAGTTCAGCTACCACACCACTGCTCCCTAGGTTGCAAGACTCTCCACATTCCAGACACCTGTCCTGAGTTTTGGCACCAAATGTTAGAACAAAAGTGGGAAACTAAACATGAGAGGAAACTTGGCTCAACAGCAGAGACAGGCTTTATTGAGACAAACATGAGAAGGGCTTTGGCCAGAAATGTCAAAGCAACTTCCCTTAGAGACTAGGGAATACTTACTGGGCAGTAGGGTCATCGGAATGGTTTGGTTGCAGGACTATCCAGCTTGCCTCAGGGCTTGGGCCACTATATGGAAGTGATAAGTGATTTGGGCAATTCCAGGGAAGTGATAATTGGGATGAGTGGTGTAGGTTATTCTTGGGAAAAAGAGGGTTATAGTTGTGAAATGACAGAGTTAAAACAAAATGGAGATGTTCTGGATGTAACAGATTTCAGTAGAGGGCCTGAGTAATGCAAACCTAAGCAATTCTGCCATTGTTATGATACCAGTCTCTTCAAGCTGACAAGTTGCCAGAACTATGTGAGGTCCCTCTCTGGATGAGACAAGTTTACCTTATAATTGGCATCAGGCTTTGGCTTTTCTTACTCCCACCATAAGATTGGTAGGGGAATTCCAGTTTATTGGGGTCCATCTTTCTAATAGTCCTAAAGCAAAAGAAAATGGCACAAGTATTCCTTCAGAACATCTTCCACCTTACAGGCTGGTTAGAGGCTTGTTACCCATCTCTAGCTCAGAGCCAGCATGCTTGAAGTAGCCCTCTGCCACAGGATCCCAAACCCATGATATTCTACCTCACTTTAGGACTAAATTAATGGATCCAGTTAACTGTGAGTGAAGAGCCCTAAAACTATGAACCAAAATAAATATTTTCTCATGTTGTTTCTCTCTGGTATTCTGGAGTGATTAAAAATCTAATACAGAGGCTGGCGAGATGGCTTAGTGGTTAAGGCATTTGCCTGCAAAGCCAAAGAATCCTGGTTCAACTCCCCAGGACCCACGTAAGCCAGATGCACTAGGGGGTGCATGTGTCTGGAGTTCGTTTGTGGTGGCTGGAGGCCCTGGTGCGCCCATTCTCTCTCTCTCTCTCTCTCTCTCTCTCTCTCTCTCTCTCTCTGCCTCTTTCTCTCTCTCAAATAAATAAAATTATTTTAAAAAAATCTAGCACAGTAAGCTTTAGAAACTAAAACCATGGATTTCAAATAAGACCAAGACAAGATTTAAAAATTTCTTTGAAGTTCCCACTCTACCTGAAATACATTTACATTTGACAGCCAATTGAGCTTAGGTAAATTAACAAACATCAAGGTAAAAAGTGACTCACAGAGATAAGGAGGGATATAATAAAGTAGATTTGTACGTAAAGGTGGAAAAGAATGGTATCATAAAATTTAGATGAGAAAATTAGAAGTGATTTACAGTTTTTTCTCTTATGTTAGAAAATCTTTCTTGCTAAAAATGATTTTAAATAATGATTTGTATAAGAAGTAGCTCAGATCAGGAAAAAGTTTATACCTTTGGATACTTACAATTTTACTATTTCATTAGAATTCTGTTTTAAGGTATTTTACCTAGCGTTCTCATTCTAATTAATTATTGCTGAAATTATGTCACCTATATATAGATATCTGCATGGAATAGAATTACAGTATAAATACAAGAAAAATTAGGATATAAGAAGAAAGTTGGAGTTTGAGGAAAAAAACTCTGTACCAAACTCTGAATGTGGTACTTGAATAAAAATGTTCTCCTGGAACCTGTTTAACTATGAATAACCACCAACTGGGGAGGAGATTCATAATCTATCCTACAGAAGCAAAGTTAACCCTAAGGGGCAAGAAAAAAACTTTAAGTGTTAAAAGTGCCATTCAAACATTTCCTTCTCCAGTATTCCCCCTTCTACCTTCATCTTATACTTCTCTCTTCTGCCCTTTCAAGCATCTTTTCTCCCTCTCCTAGGCACCTTTTTAGTTGTCTGGTCTAGACAGACACATGCTCACACCCATAGACATGAACATATATTGAAGCACCTCAAAGAAATACACAGATGAGCAGTAGAGGAAGGACACCACATATTTTCCTCTGGCCTCTCCATGTCTGTGAGCACATCTTCATATACATGTACATAACACACACATACACACGTACACAAACATACAACCATACCACGCCACACAAACAATACACCAATAAGAGAGGTCTTACTAAATCTAATACAAAAAAAAATGGTAAGAAAGAAGTGGGATTTCTGCTCTGAAAAATATCTGACTTATGATTCTTAAATCTTAAATCTTTGTTACTCCATTGGGGGTAATTGGAACATATTGGAGATGCTGGTTAAAACTTTTATGCAAAAGTAGATTTTTAACCAAATGACTAGATTAAGTGGCTTTTGTACATAAAGTAAGATATAAATAAGTAAAACATATTCTTAAGACACTGGTTATAATAGACCATTTTTAACAACTTCAAATGTAAAGGACAACCATATCATGATGAAGGAGGTGATTTACACAGAATAAAGCATAGAACCGGAGGTTTCTGAGCACAGTTCCTTTTGATACACCTCCCACTGGCCAGCTCTAGACAATCTGTTTTAGAGATGAAAACAATAGGTGAAAACAGCAACGAAGAACAAGCTGTTTGCTGTCATATGTTATCAGTAATAAATATCATGCATGACAAAGAAATAGGCACATTTCCATAAGCTCTGGCCCTCTTACTGTAAATTTATCTTGATGTTATAAGACCATCTAGTTGTAGTTAGCATAACACCAATTTAAGTGAAAATATATAAAATATTATTCTTATTCTAGAGGTAATAATTTTCTCATCAATTCTAAGGTTGTCTATTTCCCTCTTCTCTCACTATATATATACAAAATGTATTGTATGTGCATTGTCTACAAAATGCATATTTTGGAGACATAATTTAAGTGTCATTCTCATTGCCTTGCCCTCATACTTCA
Source organism: Dipus sagitta (assembly GCA_036346955.1). Lineage (NCBI taxonomy): Eukaryota > Metazoa > Chordata > Mammalia > Rodentia > Dipodidae > Dipus > Dipus sagitta. Next base: position 84,500,408 of record CM070771.1, on the reverse strand, counting down.
AGGAAATCTGGCTAGCCTTCCTCTATATTTACAACATGTTCAGTTTTGTTGACTTAAAAACACATCCCATGCATGTATATCAAAATCTTTCTTAAGTAAGACTACATCAATTTTTCTGTAAATCAGCAGAGAGCTGTTCTGATGACAATAGGAATTTGATGGCAAAGGAAAATTGTGTCAGAATGATGGTCTTAGCAAGAAAATTTGATAGAAGTATGTGGTCATGAGAAAATATTCAAGGAGGGCTGGAGGGATGGATTAGCACTTAAGGCATTTGTCTGCAAAGCCAAAGGACCCAGATTTGATTCCCCAAGACCCACTTTAGCACAAGGGTGTCTGGAGTTCATTTGTGGTGGCTGGGGGCCCTGGATCACCCATTCTCTCTCTCTCTCTTTCTCTATCAAATAAATAAATAAATAAAAATGTTTAAAAAATAAAACACTCAAGGCTTATTACATAGAGTTACAGGCACTGAAGATAGAAGCAATTGTGTCTGCATTTACAAAATAATAATAATCTTATCTCAGATAAAAAGAGTTTTAATGAGAGTAATTAACAAGTGCTAACAATGATTGATATCACTGGATGAAAAAGTTGCAGGTTTGAGAAAACATTTATCTTCTCTATTAAATTTGTTACATTACTCATATTTTGCCTGTTTCTGAATATTGTGTAAATGTGTATAAGTAGATCAAAGTTAAATGTTTGCAAAAGTATGTAGGAAGATAGATGCATCTCTAAAGTTGTAATAATTATCATTTGCCACCTAATACCTAAATTCATCTCAACATCAAGAGAAAACTAGGTTTTATGTCTGCTTGAGTACTATGCTTTGCTTATTTTAATAAATCTAGCTAATATTGACATGAGTGTCCTTTGTATGTGGTGTGAAATCCTGTTTTTCTTTTTGGGTGGTAGTTGTTGAAATGGTTAGCTTTGAAGATTGGTTTTGGTTTTGCTAATTTATTCAATTCATTATATGCATTTGTTTTTTGTTCCAAAGGGTTCATCTTTTATTGAGCATAGTCTAATATGTTGTTTGTGAGAGTGCTTGGATATTTTTCATTCAAACATAAGCTTCTTACAAATTATTTCAAGTGTGTTTACTTCCTAGTGAACTTTTCATTTTATTCAATATGTCTGACAGCCTTATAAGTTTCAATGAAAATTTCTACAAAGTCTCTACCATGGATAATTAAAATAACTTAGAGGACAAGAAAAACCATGCCAATTATCAGACTGTGATGTTGTTATAGTTGTGTGAAGACTTGATTTCAACCTAATTGCTCTACATGTACTTGGGGTAAGTGAGGGTAGCCATGCACAAGGACAGGAATCCACTAAATCAAGATATGAAGCTGCCATCCTTCACTTGACAAATTACATTTCTTGTTCAATGAAGGAAAAATAAAGGGTGGAGGATGCAATAAAAAATAACTACACAGAAACCTATCACAAGAGTTGTCATGTAGTATATTATTAGTTTAAATATGATAAAATGTGGAATTTAAATATTCTTTTTTTTTTTTTTTTAGTTGCAATCATAGGGGGAGATAGAAGAGAGACATACAGAGAGAATTGGCATGCCAGGGCCTCCAGCTGCTGCAACAGATTCCAGACACATGTACCAATTTGTGCATCTGGCTTTACATGGGTGCTGGGGAATTAAACCAAGGTCATCAGGATTTGTAGGCAAGTACCTTAACTGGTAAGTCATCTCTCCAGTCACCAAAATATCAATTTTTTAGGAAATAGCTTTATAAGCACAGTCATACCCTCATTTTTGTGAATTACTATTTGAAATTTGTGGCAGTCTTGTGTTAACAAGTTTATCATTGTGAATTATCAATAGCTGAGAAGATCATTGACATTTTTAGCAATAAATTGTTTTTAATTAAGGTTTGTGCATTGTTTTTAAACAGACTTTTAATGTACACTTAACACTTCAGTATCAAGTATGCATAGCTCTTAATAGTGCTGGAAACACTTTGTGTGACTTGCTTTGTTGCAATGTTTATAATATCATAGAAGTCTGGTAGGACAAAGCAACATTTCCTCCATGCTGTATCTGGCAAATGACCAGCGATGCACAATAATGATGGAACTTGTAATTTTTGAATATGTATAGTTCATGTCAGATATTTTAACAACCTGATGAAAAAGTAATACATATTTCATCAGAAAATATGTAGGGCATATATTTCTGTCATAGTAAATTTCACATTGCTGGGATGAACTTCCAAACTAGTTATATATTATGGGAGGAAGGGATTTACTGAATATTACAGATCAAGGGGAAATTCTATAATGGCAGAAAAGCTGGTCCCCTTTGCCAAATCCATGCAGAGAGACAGACCACCACCAGCAACAGAAGCAAGCACACTCCAGCAAGTTTGGGCAGAGCTCAAGCACTCTGCATACCTTTAGGCTAGAAACTTATCTGCCCTCAGTAACACCTTAGAGCTGGACTCTAGGATCTGCTCACAGTAATGTGTCCTCCATCCAAGTTGTTAGAGATCTAAGATACAAGCTTTAATAATATCTTGAATCTTTTTGGAGGCATCCATTCAAAATACCACATTCTGACCTGGCCACCAATAGATTCAAAACCATCTGACATTATAAATTATATTCAGACCAACTTCAAAGGGTCTCCATAGTCTTTACCAACTTAAGATAGTTTAAAAGTCCTATGTCTCATCTGATAGATAAGATTGTGTCTTAACTGTGAATCTTGTAAAATCAAAATATGTTATATACTTTTAACATAGTGAACTAGCTAAGATAATAGCATCCTGCCCTAACTAGGCCCTGACTCCATTTATTGGGGGAATGAAATAGCTAAACGAACACTGATCTGCTAGGGCACATTTCAGTTGTAAACTCCCTAACTCCTGGGAAGGTCATATCTGCATTGTAAACACTCTCAGGGCTTCCCATAGCCCCAGAGTATAGCCTAGGTGTTTAAACTCAAGATAACTTCAGGGTAAGGAGTAGAATGTCTGTGATTTCAAAGATTCCCTGACCAGTGTTCTTGTAATTTTTATGGTCTTTTGCCTTTAAAAATCACTGTAACCCTGAGCTTCTGCACTGAAAGCATTTTCTGTTATGACCCCGCTCAGTCATCAGCTTAATAAAAAGTACTCTCAATTGGCTACAAAAGCATGGTGGTTTGTAATTCTCTTGCATGGACATTTAGAGGCCCCAGTGAGATCTCCCAAAGCATATGGTACTCTGCCTCACTGTAGACTTTCCAGTCCTGGGGCTGGTTGTAGGGGAGGTACCCCATGAAGAAGTTCCAGGGTCCCATGCATCCCACTGTATCTGGAGAGATCTGGAATAACTGCTGTTTTCTTAGGCACAAAAATTGGAGTTAAGTCCTTCTAAGTTCTTCTAGGAGGTAAGTTTGTACACTGACATCAGTTTGGGTTTCAAGTCAAGAAGGACAGGCCTTGTGGGCAGCCTAGCTATGAGCTGGGAAGGAAAGACCCTCAGGGAATCTTCTTTAGGTTAAAATGCAAAGGCCTTGTGAAAAATCTTCCTATAAACTGGAAAGGACAAGGGTGCTCAGGGAACCTACTTCAGGCTAATAAGGGCAGGCCTTGTGGGAAACTTTCCTATGAACAGGAAAGACAGACCACTCAGGAAACCTTCTTTGGGTAAAGGACAGCCCCCATAGGCCCCTGAGGAAACATTCTTTAGGGTTTCTTTAGGGTAGGAGAGGAAAAGCTTGATGAGAACACTTCCCTTGTCCTCTAGAATTATATTGGGATGCCAGTAGCAGAGACCTGTTTCTTTGATTCTACCTTTCATGAGAGCCCTACTTTTGGTTCTGTTTGAGTGCATGGCTAGCCAAATGACTGTACAAGTAATAGATGCATCTAAGATATTATATCTCATCTCATACAGTGATTGTCTGTGAGTTTAAGTATGTGCATGGGCAGTCCAGTTTTCCACTTTTCTGGTCAATGACTGGATTGTAGGCCACACAACTCAAATTGGGGATCCAGAAACAATTACATGGTCTGATTTGGTCCTAAACTGTCCGTGGGTGGCAGTTAAGAATCCACCTATGCTAAACAGCACTAAGTGCCCTCCCATCTTGGGGCCAGGAGAGCAACCTGGTGGACAAAGCAAGGTCTGCTCAAGACAGTGTCTATCATATGGGTCTTGTCTGTCTGTGTTGTGCTATTTTGTTGTTCCATCTTGTCTTTTTGTCTGTCTTGAGGACAGGAGAGCTGGACTGTCTTCTGATCTCACTTTGGCTTAACAATAACTAGAAGCTCACCCAGGGTACTTGCTTGTTCCTGTGGGGAGAGTTCCACTGCCCTCATCACCTATGCTATGTGTGAGCGGTGCTAATTTCTTTTTGGGATTATATTGGCAATTCTAGTAAACTCCTCCCTCTGAATTTGCCTGTTGTTTGTTCTCTCCTTTGTTGGGTGACTCCCCAAATTGACCCCTTTCCTCCTGGATTAACCCCTTCTCCCTGGGAATTCTAAGTGCTCAGTTAGGTAATCTTTGGTGGAGATGGCTGACTGGAGTCTACTTGAAAAGTGTACTTGATATGAATGTGTGTACAAGTATGTATGTGGTTCACAGTCCTAAGGCTGCAAAGTGATTCCTGTCCTGAACAGTGTGTTCAGGAAGGCTTTGTCATTGTATCTGTTCTGCAGCACCAACACAGTGGGAAATTCATTGTGGGGGAAGTCCTCCACCAAGCCCACTGTCCTAGACTGCATGATCAAAAACAAACCATACTTCAAAAGGGAATATTTAGGAGATTATAATACTAAAATGACACTAGGAAAGTTAAAGGCCTCTGTGAATTAAGCAAGCTTTTAATGTTGAATGGACCCAGAGGACACACTTGAAGTAACTAAGACCATAGGCAGGAAAAAATTCAAGATTCTCCTCTTAAAATTTAGAAGTTGACAAGATCTGGGAACTGCCCGGTAGCCCTGAGAATAATCCAACACTGTCCCTGAAATTTAGGAAAAAAGAACAAGAAAATACATAGCTCAGCTAAAGGCAGATCAGAAGCTTCAAGGCCAGAGACAGCCCACCTTACACAGCTGCCTCCAAACACACTCTCCAGTAGTGAAGTGCTGACAAATAAGACTTTAAGATGGCTAAGTCTGGTTGTATTGGAATTTTATTTTTTACAATCTTTTGTTTAAATCCTCCTTACCATTGAGGAAATTCTATATATATTCTGTAAATATAGAGCTAACATTCCTTTCTGTCAAGTCAAATCAACTACAGGTTGTTGTCCCTTCAGATAAGGTAGTCAGTCATATATTGTCTAAAATGTGTCAAGCCTAGAGTCACTTCTTGTCTGTTCCTATCAAGTTAATTAGCTGTATGTTCACAAAATTCTTATAATCTATTAGTAAATTGACACAATAAATTGCTTAATACTCTATCCAGTCCAATATAGGCTAGAAACACAAATAATATAATATTTCCTTAATGTTTTAGCTAGGGAATGTTACCGCTCATAGCCTGACACTGGGAAAGGGACTAAACAATAAAGGAGGCAAACTGAGGTAAAAGCCCCTTTACAAGTTTATCAAAAAGGCCTCTACTGCTAAATGTAACTGAAATGCTTGGGCCAGGTCTGCTAAATTGCTTCTAGTTCTGCGCTAATGCCAGGAGTCCCAGCCTTGGTTTTTGGCTCTGAAAGAAATGTATCTATTTATAAGTTGTTTTATTCTCTTTGTTCTGTACAAACAGAAGATGTGGGATGGGATGGGGAAGCTGAAAGAAGGCGATCAACTGAGAGTCTTTCAGAAAAAGTTAGACACAAGGGCTGATCCCAGGTGGACGAGAGAAACCACAGAGGGCTAAATTGTGCTCCTATTGGGATCACTCTAGAGTTCCAGCCGCTGCTCTGGCTGCTGCCTTGTCCCCTCTACACATCCCTCTTCAGGTGGTGAATGTGGGGCCCCAGTTGCTCACAGGTGCAGAAGCCACCCCTGGAAATATCTCTGATAGCTCTAATTTGTTGGCTTCGCTGCCTTGCATAGCCAGGGAGGCTACAGGCATGGAGAATCTCTGGGTCCTGGCTCTAGGATCATGGTGGATGAGTACTAAATTGCTGCAGACAGAAAGAGACTCTTTACAAAAAAATTTATTGTAACTTTAAAAACTTAATTTATCCCTATATGCTTCTATAATACTGCCAAGAAAAAATAACCTCAAAATTATCTGATACTCAGATTCAGGAACACTCTATAATAAGTTTGTCAGAAATTTTCTAGTAATTCAGGCCAGACAGATAGCTTAGTGGTTAAGCGCTTGCCTGGAAGCCTAAGGACCCCAGTTCGAGGCTCGATTCCCCAGGACCCACGTTAGCCAGATGCACAAGGGGACACATGCATCTGGAGTTCTTTTGCAGTAGCTGGAAGTCCTAGCATGACCATTCTCTCTCTCTCTCTCTCTCTCTGCCTCTTTCTCTCTCTCTGTCACTCTCAAATAAATAAAAATGAACAAATTAAATTAATAAAAAAAGAAATTTTCTAGTAATGTTCTAAATGTTCTTTCATGTTTTAAAAAATGTGTTTCAAAAAACTTATAAAAGAGGCTCCAAACACACACACGCGCGCACACACACACACACACACACACACATATAATAGGTAAGTAACATAACTCAAATCTGTTCTCTTCTTATAAAAATTTATTTCAAAGAGCCTTTTGAGGACAATTAAAAAAATCTTATATTGTCATATCAAAAAGTTTTATGACAAAAACAAAAGTTTTTTGGATAGTTGCAATGAGATAAAGTAGCTAAAGAAGATAAATTTGAGAGGAAATCTTAAATCTTGAATGTTAAATATTTGATAAAAATGGATTGCTACAAAATGGTTACATAGATTGTAAGGTTAAAATAGGTAGATAAAAATATAAGTAAATTTAAATTAAAAGTTTAAAGACAAAATGGATTAAGTCTTTAAGTGCTCGATTAGACTACAGACTCCTTTGAGATATGTAAGATGACTATTGGCCTAGGACTTACATCACATTAACAAAGGATGACCCTGGCTGGTTACAGAATGTTATGTATTTAAGTTACAAACTTAAGACTTTAACTCACTGATGTTAACCTGGTCATGATAATGGTTGTAAAAGACTGGCTTTAGAGTGCTCAACCAAGTTTAGCTTCTCTATTTGTCAATCTTTTAACAGAATAAACAACAACAACAAAAAATCTTAAGATTAAAATAGGCTCATTGGTATTTAATTCTCTTGTAAGGTTATTATATCTAAAATCTCTATAACATTTGGAATGGTTCCTGTGTTGTTCATGCTGATTCTGCTGGGTAATTATCACTAAGGTTACTGTCTAAGTTTTACAAAAGGTAATTTAGTTATTGTGACTTTGTTCTTAGAAAAACTGAGAAAACTTCTCATGTCCTAGGGAAACCTACTATATCCAAACAATGTTAATATAGTTTATCTGAGCCTCATACATTCTAAGTCATAAATATTGCTATAAATGTACTTGCTTACAAAATTATTTTATGTCTGTCAAATTCAACAGTGATTAGGCTTTGCTCTGTTTGTAATCAGTCTTAGTCAAGGTTTTCCTTAAATAATTGTCTCATTAATGGTACCTTAAGTTCATTGTTTATAGATACATTGATGCCTAAGACATGTTCCCTGGTCTAGGACACAACCTCATGTTCAAAAGACCTTCACTGATGAACAATGATCTTAAACTCTGCTGTTCTGTTTCTAATTTGGGGGGGTGGGTAACTTATACCTGCATAGGTATACAGACTAATAAAAGTTGTTTTCAAAAACAGATGTCAAGACTTTACAATGTCTTATCTTTTCCTGATATACAATTTCCAGATCAAATCAATTGAGTTAAAATTGGTAAAATAATGTTTGTAGGGCTACTGATATGTTCTGCCTGTAATTATAACTGGTTGATACTTAACATATAAAATATAAGTGCTTTCTATGTTCCAGGTATGGTTTGTACTGTAACCTGACAAACTAAGCTTAAATGCTAATCAGAACATTTTAAAATTGTGTACCATTCTTTGACTGGATCTGCTTTGCTAACCAGAAAAGTTCTGCACTTCTTTAACAAGATCTAGTTTGCTAATCATATGTGTATAGCCTATCTGAATTATTAATACCCATATAAAAAACCAAAGTAAATTTGAAACATTGCAGTTAAAAAATAACCAATATTTTGGTTCCTGCTCCCAGGGCACTTCTGGCTTATAACCTCTAGAAAGTTACCTGTATTCTTGTTCAGGGAGGACATGGACATCCAGAGAGAAACTCTAAGTCAGTGTATGTATAACATTAGAGTGACTTCAGAGGAAAATAGGTCTTCCAGCCTTCCCAAGTAAGGGTGGACAACACAATGCTGAGACTTATAGAATTCCTCATAGGTCTCTAACAGTCTCTCCTACACAGCCATAAATGACCTATAAAAATATTATACACGACTAATTTGTGCTGGCTACATGGTCTTAAATACCCAGTAAGAGAATATAAGTACAAAATATTATAATATAAACAAAGACTGAGACTAATAGGCTCCTTGGTCTAATGCTGTATTACAGTACTAAACTCTAATATTAACTCATACCTTGTTCCTCTGCCTGGCCACTGTTTGCCTTTAAATCGAAGATCCAGAAATTGTCCTTACTTGTTATGTTTACCTGATAATTATTAATTTATATTAGTCCAATCTCTCCTTGGTGTGCCTTATATCACTAAAGACAGATCTGGAAACCAGCTCTAAGAAGTAAAAACAATTTAGAGTTCTGGCTGTCTGTGCTTGCTAATGTTGGTGATGTTGGTTGCTTAATGGTGTCTCTATGATTAAATTTATAGAGGTAGGCTAGATTATGCTGTCATTAATGGTACTCCCTTAAAATTGGTAACGCAAGGGGGCCCACACACCCTTAGTAAATTGGGCCAACATCCATTAACCAAAAAAATATAAATTCATCATACCAGAGTCAAGAAAACAATGTCCTAAACCAATTATAACAGCTAAAATGTCAACAGGGTCTAAGAAGTTCGCCTCAAAGTCAAGCTCTGGAGGATACTTGCCCCTGACAAGGAGACTACTGCCTTGCTGTAGTCACTCTGGAAGCTGACTCATCTATGCTTGACAAAAGCTTGAGGAATTCAATGTGGAATACCAGAAAAATGGATATAATGTCCACCAGTCCTACTGTGTTTGCTGTGGCTGGTTAGAATAATTATCTGATTCTTATAGCAATGTGTACCCTAATAAACACTATGAAATCAGAGATAGTCAGACACATGATAAAGATCCTAACTCCTTCCATTTGCTGGTCCCTTCCTGATGCTCTTCATGATCTTTCTGCTTGGCACTTACATCCCCAATGTAAAGCTTCTAAATATTCCTCCAGGGACACCAGAGGATTCTGCTCACTGGCCTAGCTGGCCACCTGCTACTTAATGTGGGGAATCATATTCAGAACTCAGTATTTAGCCCTCAGCCATAGCCATAGTCAAGGATTTAAAGGTTCCTAAAAGAAATGGGGTAATGAAACAGCTAAGATAATGCTATCATGCCCTAACTAGGCCCATTTATTGGGGCAATAAAATAGATATACTTACATTTATCTTCTAGGGCACTGTGGTGGTTTGATTCATGTGTCCCCTGCAGGTTCCTGGATTCTTGCTCTGGGGACAGCTGTGGTTCCCCCTGAAGCATCCAGGCAACCGGAGGTGGGTGAGTGCTTGAGGAGAGAAACACTCCCGGGAGAAAGGTGAACAGCTCTCTTAGTTTATTGTCAGTGAGATGGGTTTATAAGCATCTGAGGGTGGTGGGAAGGGTCTTAAGGTGATTGGAAGTGCCAAGTTCATTTCTGATGCCTAATTAGCATAAAAGGACCTTCATTATAGCACATAGGCAATGATGGGGGGGGGGGGTCAGATGATCTAGGGTCCCAGGAGGATGGGCTATGAGAAGGCTGATAAGGAGTTTCCTAGGCAACTGGCCAAAGGTCACAGGGCTATGGACAGAGCCTAAGTTCAGGTGTGCTGGGCTTAGAGAGAGAGTGGCCTCCTGTAGCCTGGAGGTCCATAGCCATTCCTGGAAGCTTAGGCCCCTCTCCGAAAGGCTCCAGCCTGTGCCTGACAGTGCCCAACAGTCCCCCATAAACATATGTGTTCTGAATGCTAGGTTCCCAGATGACGGAGATTTTGGAATTAACACCTCCCAGAGGCAGTGTATTGTTGGTGGGCTTATGGGAATTATAGCCAGTTTCCCTTTGCCAGTGTTTGGCACAGTCTCCTGTTCCTGTTGTCCACCTGATGTTGGCGAGGAAGTGATGTCCACGCTCTGTTAGTGCCAACGTTTTCCCTGCCATCCTGCAGTGTCCCCTCAAGTTGGTAAGCCCAAATAAGCCCCCTTTTGCCCCCAAAGCTGCTCTTGGTTGGGTGATTTCTACCAGCAATGAAAACCTGACTGCAAGAGGTGCCTTTCACTTGTAAACCCCCTAACTCCCAGGAGGGCCATGTTTTCTATAGCCCAGGTGTTCAAACTCAAGATAACTTCAGAATAGGGAGTGGAATGCCTGCAATTTTAAAGATGCCCTGACCTACTTCTGGCACAGGTGTTCTTGTAATTTTTGCTTTAAAACCACTGAACCCCTGAGCTTCTGGACTGAGAGAATTTTCTGGTATGAGCTCCTCTCAGTACCTGCCTTACTACAAGGGACATCAAGTGTCTGCAAAGTTGTGGTGGTCTGTAATTCTTCTGTATGTATTATAACAATATAATAGCACAGAGCAAGCATTTCAAACTGGTATAAGGCATAACAAGGAGAAACTGCACTAATTCGAAGTCAATAGCCATCAAGCAGACATCAAACATCTGCAGTTCTATTGAAGAAATATCGTATATTTAATATTCCTATCTTATATTGGTTTAATTGGAATATAATTAATGTATCTATAAGAAATGTAAATATACCTACGACTTCCAGTGAAGTGATAGATGTTGTACTTCCTGTTAGGGATTCTGGCAGGTTTTTGGCATCAGCCAGCAAAGGTCTGCTTGTGAATAAAAGCTCTCTCCCTGTCTCTGGAGTGGATTTTGCCTGGTTAGTCTCATTGACTGATTAATTCCTATAATGGTTCAAGTCTGATATCTTTACTACTGACTGATACTCTCCAGATTTTCCAATTCCACCTCTCCAGCTAGGCTGAGAAACCAGGGAAAATTTCCATTCTGAGCCAACAGCACTCCATGGTAGCCCTTGCATAACCCTGGTATATCCAAAACATCTTCAGGTCTCCATGCAAACCACAGTCCATCTCCAAATGGACTCACTGGCCTCTTTTATCAGGGTCATCATGCTCTGCCCCATGGCATGTCTGAACAGTGGTTCCTGGAACTATGTGCACTTCATGACCCACTCCATGCATTTTTCTGGCTTCTGAAACCAATACAAGGTAACCAGACATCCTCTTAATTAAAGGAAGAAATAAATCAGTTATCACCTTGAAGTGCATGTTCCCTCTTTGCTAAAGAGTTTGCATTTCTGCCATTCAGTTTTCTTGGGGTGAAAACACCTCAGGCATGCTTTCCATTGATTCAATGTTAAGTAGTTGGGCCACCTTCCTTACAATTGCAAATGTATTTGACAATAGCAACTTTAATAGCCTAAAACCAGTCTCTGAGCCAGTTAATTTAAAACTTGTTTAAATTTCTCTAATTTTAAATCTTGTATCTCTCAGTTCTATATCTTTAGCCAAGAACATCAGTCCATTACAAATTTGACCTTGATCCAATGTATGCCAGTAGCACAGATCCCCCCAATTTTTTTGCAGTCTTTCCTTCCCCTTTGAAAGTTCATAAGCAAAGCCTCCAAATACAATTCTCTCTACACTAGCATGTTCAGACTAGCACAAGTGTAGTCCATAAAATTTGGCTTAACTCTCTGGAAGGCATCTTTAGTTGCAAGTACCAAGTCCATGTCTCAACCTGACCATGTGGTTCTTTGAACTTTGGAGCTTCTTTGTGTAAGGAAGTTGGAAGTGCTTGGAAATGTATTTTAGAGGAGCGCTGGAATTCTGTAAACCGAACTTAATGTACTTTTCTGGTGAGAGCACCGAGCACCAGAATACCAACACAAACAAGAGAGGAAATCCAGCACTCAGGACACTGGCCTTGTAAAATAAGTGGTCTAGAAGGACTCTGTTGGGAATTGGCATAGAAATCATTCATGTTACATTGTGGCAGAGAATTCATACTTTATCTGTGTCCAAGAGATTAAAGGAAGCTTAATTCAAAATTAGTAAGCTAATTAATTTGAAAGAAAAAAATTCAAAACAACATAGCACATAGACTATAGTAGTTACTATTAGGCACTTTTATCCAAGTTTTCAGTGGAAATACAGAGCAAAACTACATCAGAAGATTTTTTTTTAATTTAATATTTTTATTTATTTATTTGAGAGAGAAAGAGGGAGGAAGAGAGAGAGAGGGGAGAGAATGGGCATGCCAGGGCCTCTAGTCACTGCAAATGCACTCCAAACACATGTGCCACCTTGTGCATCTGGCTTACCTGGGTCCTGGGAAATCAAACTGAGGTCCTTTGGCATTGCAGGCACATGCCTTAACCACTAAGCCATCTCTCCAGCCCACATCAGAAGATTATTATAATGTGCAGTCTGTACAGAGAAGGTGTGCATCAAATTTTGTAGAAGACAATGTTCCAGGGTGACCTCATTGCCCAAGGTCACATTGGGAACTATTTTCTCAGGTTTTGCCTCAAGACACTCAGAGAACAAAGCAAGCATAGTCTTTAGGGTCCCAGCTAGCAGACCTCTTTGATCCACACAGGAATGGTTTCCCATGAACACAGAATTTAAGAGTAATGGGGACATGAAGGCTTTGGCCTGTATTTCTCAGGAATGCCTATAACCTGAAACTGTGAGGCAGTCAGATTCTCGGCAAGAAGCTCATGAGGAGGTGATGATTGTGGCTGTAAGAGAGAACCCTAAGTAGAAAGGGAGAGCCAATGTTGTTTGGAGATGGCAAGGATATAGAATGTCTGGAGAAGAAAAGCTCAAGCAATGAGAAAGTCAGCCTGAGACAGAAAATGCAAGCTCCAGCAGGCCAGGACCGAGAGTCAGAGCTGCCAAGCTGGAAGCCACCTAACACCTTCTATGTCCAGGTGCCAGTGTTCCAGGTTTGAAACCTTGGGCTATTGTGGTTTCATCTTGCTTTTGCCTAATCCTTTCCTTCTGTTCTCACATTTCTCTCTGTCAGAAAGTGAATATTTCATTGTGTTAGAAGCTTATGATTTCTTTTAATTTTTTAAAAACTTACAGCTCAAACATTACCTTGGGCCCTAGAGTTTTGAAAACAATTTGCATTAGTAAGACTTGGTATTCTTGATCACAGACTAAATTAATTTTGCCTTATGAGATGACTATGAGCTTTTGGAGGCTTGGAATGGGATGCTATGATTTAAAGAAATGTGTTTGGAGATCAAGTTGACAAGTATTGGCCTTGTGAAGCCTAATTGTCAACTTGAATGTATTGGAAAATGTTCAGAGCATTAATAAAGCACATCTCTGGATAGGTCTTTGATAATATTTCTAGAAACAATGACATCATGTGGGATCTGACATTATGAATGGATTTATCTCTTGATAAATTCATAATATGACTCTACAAGGAGGTGATGAAAGGTAGTGATAGTGATTAGGAGCAAAGTAACCTTCTTTTGCAGGTAATTAGGCAGGGGCACAGGTCCAAAAACATAGGTATCAAAATATCCTGGTGAGGGCTGGAGAGATGCCTTAGTGGTTAAGGCACTTGCATGTGACACCAAAGGACCCAGGTTTGATTCCCTGGGGCCCTCATAAGCCAGATGCACAAGGCAACACATGTGTCTGGAGTTTATTTGCCATAGCTGGAGGCCCTAGCGTGCCCACTCTCTCTCTCTTTCTCTCTCTCTCTCTCTCTCTCTGTGTGTGTGTCAAATAAGTAAATAAAATAACATATCCTGGTGAGATGAAAAGGCAATTCAAATTCAAACCTGAACCTTAACCTAATTCATCAAGATGATGATCAGGGCCATCCCTCTGTATACTTCCTAGTTCTTCCTGCTTCCAGTAATTTTTTTTTTTTTTTTTTATGGGCTTTGCCCTATCAACTGATTCATTCTGAAGCTGTGCTCTTCTCCCTGACACACAAAAAAATCAAGATCCTCTATGTACGTTTAAACAATCATTCCAACTTGATGCCAAAAATACATGCCCAATGTTATAAGAAACCCTTATCTAACTGTGAGTTACCTGCTTGGGACCCCTCCTCACTAAAGAGATTTCTGTTTTACTTTCTTCCCCAGAATAAATTTAACTTGCCCTTCTACCATGTCTGTACTTGTCAATTTTTTGAGAGTTGCAAACTTTAATGCTACTGGCCTGCAGAGTTGCAAAGACCATTGAGCATCTGGTTCTCTAATGCCTATCCAGAGCCAAGAGACGTTCCTTTATTTTCAAAACTGGTAACTGGATGAAATGGAGCTCAACTTTGAGGAACTAGGTCAGTGGGGAATGTAAATAAAACTTTAACTTTCCATGGTCTCTTGCTTTATTCTATTTTCTCAAGCATACTTGCAACCCTTATTTCTGGGAGGGTGAGTTGGAAGGGTCATCCATTTGAGGGCAGCCTGTGTTGACCCTTCATCAAAAAACAAAGCCATGTGTCTGTGTGTTTACTTATTAATAAATAAATAAAAATATTTTAAAAGGGGTAGGGCTTGAGAGATGGCTAAGTATTGAAGGCACTTGCTGAAAAGCCTAATGACCCAGGTTGAATTCCCAAGTACCTACATAAAGCAGATGCACAAAGTGGTGCATGCGTATGGAGTTCATTTGCAGCTAGCTGCTAGAGGCCTGATGTGCATATGCTTTCTTTCTCTCTCTGTCTGCCTCTCCTTACTCTCTCTTTCTCTCTCTCTCTCTCTGTGTCTGCTACAAAATAAATAAAAATATTAAAAAAACCAGAAAACCAAAAACATCTCCATAATTATCATTAATATCAACTCTATTCTCCTGTACTGACCTCTTCCTTCTTTAATTGAGCATTTACTGAGTATGTTTTGATTGATTTGTTTAGTTCTCAAATATTACATGGACGTACAATCTATGACTTTAAGTTTATATTACTGGAGCTATTAAAGTAGTTAATAAGTGATTAAGATGTCAGAAAATAAGCTTCTTTATATAGTGAAACATTTTAAATTAATAAATAGTACTCATTGAATAATTTATCTGATTATATCAACCTAATAGCTTGAATAAACTTTGTTTTAATTAATGTGAAAAAACAACCTATCAACACAGAGAATATGGAATATAAACTTGATATACTAATAATAAATCTCAAGGTACTGTGGACCAAGGCCCTATAGAAAGTTAGGGTCTGAATTATTTAATTGACAGTCTATCTTACATAAAAAAATGCTTATAGTATTTTGTATATATCTTAGCATCTCTATAAGAGACTCAGTTTTTCTAATTGTGAACAAAGGATTATCTATCCATCCCTTTAAAAAAATATTTTTATTTATTTATTTGCAAGGTGAGAGAGATAAACAGAGACAGAGAATGAGCATGCTAGAACTTCCAACCACAGAAAAAGAACTCTAGATACATGTGCCTATTTGTGTATCTGGATTTGCATGGGCACTGAAGAACTGAGCCCAGGTTGTTAGGCTTTATAGGCAAATGCTTTCACTGCTCAGCAATCTCTCCAGCCATATCACAACTTGTATCCAGTCCTGCTCTTAGTATCTCAATCCTACTAGTTTCTATCTCACTGCAAAAATACAATACAGTAGAAGTGAAAAATTGTCTATGTCATGTAAATCTCTTAACACTTAGAATAAATTGTCCCTTCCTTCCTTCTGTCCTTCATCCTTCTTTCCTTCCAACCATTCTTCCTTCCTCCCTTCCTTTTGTTTCTCCTTTCCTCCCTCCCTTCATCCATCCATCCCTACCTTCCTCTTCCTCCTTACTGCCTTCTTACCTTAGCATTAACTATAGGATGAGTACCCTTGTAGCTCTGAATTACCTAGTATGGAATCCAGCCTTCTTTTTATTTTTTAAGTTCTTTTTTGCTCATTTTTATTTATTTATTTGAGAGCGACAGACAGAGAAAGAGGCAGATAGAGAGAGAGAGAGAATGGGCGTGCCAGGGTCTCCAGCCACTGAAAACGAACTCCAGACGCATGCGCCCCCTTGTGCATCTGGCTAACGTGGGTCCTGGGGAATCAAGCCTGGAACCAGGGTCCTTAGGCTTCACAGGCAAGCACTTAACCATTAAGCCATCTCTCCAGCCTTATGGAATGCAGCCTTCTTTTTGGAGAGGAAGATAGGTACAGTATGGAGAAGCTCCAGAGAAGGAAACACTGCAGACAGTCTAGAAACTCGCATCAAAGTACTAACTACAAACCAGTTGCCATCTTGCTATATGTGTGTGACTTTAAGAATGTCCAGGAAGGAACTTTTCTGTGAAGAGCTAACAAACTTATGGAATTGTTAGATATATTACCAATAGATAGATGAAGAATTCTTTGCTGCCTGTAAGGATGATCTAGCCTTTCAATTATGTGAAATATTTGGCACTGACATTGTGAATAGGCAATGGGAACAGTAACACAGCCTCAAAGAGATAGCAAATGCATGCAAAATGTTGTATTCAAAGAGAAAATTAATTTTGGAAACTTAATTTCCAAAATAGTATGGTTTATAACAGCCTGTGACAACTTAGTTCATCCACTCAAATAAATGATATCCACCTATTCTTTAAATGGCAAATATGCAATATAAATTTTTGAAATGGAAATAGCACATTAGCGTCCAAGATAATGAACTCCTTTCAATTACATTTTATGATTATGACCTTTGTTCTAGCAATAGATTAACATTTTAATTAAATCTTCAAATCTTTCCGTTTCAGATGTCCATCATTCTTTTGTACCAAAATTTAATGAAATGATTTCCCACTAAACTTGCAATAGTTAGCTATAAATTTTAATACTTCTTAATACCTTAAATCTACATGATTTACTTTGAAAATTATGAAAAATTAGTTCATAAAAATTGGCTGCATTTTAGGTATCATGTATATTAATACTCAAATGTAAACATCCTTTAATGTTCATAACAAAAAAGGTACATAAAATAAAACCTATCTCATTTTGGCAATTGTATATTAAAGATGCAGCAAGTCTCATAAAATCAAAAAAAAAAAAAATCAGCTGGATGTGGTGGTGAACACTTTCAATCCCAGCTCTCTGAAAGCACAGGTAGGAGGATCACTGTAAGTTCAAGGCCGCCCTGAGACTACATGGTGAATTCCAGGTCAGTCTGTGCTAGAATGAGACTCTATATTGAAAAAGAAAAGAAATAAAAGTCAACAAAATCAGATTATGTTGGTAATGTACCAGTTAATTCCGAACTGGTAGTAAACATAGCTAATACTGCATGGTGTGGTGGTACATATCTGTAATTCTAGCATGTGTGAGACTGGAGCTAGCAACATACATATTAAAACAAATAAAATGTGCAGACTATCAATTACATAAAAAAGCCAGTCATATGTTTTATACTTGGTATAATGCCACTTTTTGAACTCAAAGACAATTCTCTAGAAATTATATACTGTAGTGGGAAGGTTGCAAGAAGAATTCTAATGTTTTTCCCCCAGGAACCACATATGAAGTTCTCTTGTCAAAAGCTTCTAAATACTAGAATGTATGTCAGGTACCCCTTTTGTGATATTGGAAGAACTGTTGAAGTATCCACCTCAACCCACCAGATTATCTTTTATTTACTCTTTCCTTTGTTGGCTTTGATGAAGCCAGGTTGCTCCATAAGTCCATGTACATAAGGATGTGCATCAGCTGCACAGTCTGCTAAAAGGTAACCTGAGGGGCATGTGAATATTGGCAACAATCAGAACAGTGAAATTACAATTAAATCCTCCCAATATCATGCCTTCTAATGAGACCCAATGCCTAGCTGAGAAAGTGATTGTAGCCTTATGACAGAATAATATCCATGTCCAGGCAAGGCTGTAGCCAAGTTGCTGACCCACCAAAACTGGTATATTATGAATGGCATCATGAAAATTCCATAAGCATCTCATGATTGGTCGAAATAATACATAATTATTTCATTTATTCTTATTGCTAGTTTCAGCAAGTAATGTCAATTTTTTTAGTATTTTTATTTAGAACTTTAATATGTGAGTATACAGTAATTTGATCATGTTCCTATCCTTTTATCAGCTTTTTTTGAACTATTTGTATTTATTTATTTATTTATTTATTTATTTATTTATTTATTTATTTATAAGGAGAGAGAGAGAGAGAATGAGAATGTGTGCATCAAGGCCATCAGCCTTCACAAAAGAACTCCAGATGGATGCATCACGTTGTGCACTTGGCTTTACATGGGTTGCTTTGTGTTTACTTATCTTCTGTCTTGTCTTTCATACCCTCCCATTCCTTGAGATCTTTATCCTTCAAGAAATTCCCTCCTCTGCCATATGGTCTCAATTCTTTTTGTCCTCCTATGTCCTCCATATCACAAAGCTGATGTGACCAGAAGCATGCTGGTCTTATGGGTATATTGGTGTGGTGTTGTAAATCAAATGTACCCCATAAAGGCATGTGTTCCAATGCTTGGTGACCAGGTGGTGGAAATTTGGGAGGTGAAGCCTTGCTTTAGGAAGTCTTTTATGGCAGACTCAGAGTGCTATAGCTAATAACCCTTGCCGGAGTTAGCTTCACTCTCCTTCTGCAGTGTTTCTTGTGCTATGGCAGTAGGGTGATGTCAATCCTTTGTTCGTGCCCTATTTTCTCCAGCCATCATGGAGCTTCCCCTTGAGACTCTAAGCAAAGTAGACTCTTTTCCTTCTATCATCTGCTTTTTGTTGGGTGCTTTATCCCAGCAACAAGAAGGTAATTTAAATGGAAAATTGGTACCATGAATGGTATAATTGATGCTGAAAACCTCACTGTGTGACTCTTGGCCTTATGAACCTGATTTGTGGAAAGAATATGGAAGGATTTCAACCTTGGTCTAAAAGATACCTAGAAGTGCCATAAGCAGTGTTTTCTGGGTCATTCTGGTCAGAATTTAAAGACCTAAGTGCATAAATAACTATGAACTATGTGTAGGCTTGGCTTGTGAGGCCAAAAAAGAGCTTGATCCTGACTGGATTAGAGACCATTAGTATGAGAAGCTAGCTGTGTTCTGCCTGTGTCCTGAGAACTTGAGTAACATGGAATTGAAAAGAAACAAACTGGTGTGAGCCGAAAGATATAGCACAAAAATAAATGGAGGTTGGACAGGAGACAGCAGCCAGTCTTGCTGTAGTTGCTTGAGAGAATATGACTACTGAGATTGGACCAGCTGTTCTGCATTGGTACAGCAGGAAAAACAAAGTCGAATATTTTGAAAGTAAGGGGCCAGAATGCTGAAAAAGTTTGCTTGTCCTTCAAAGTGGACTTTGTTACCCAGTGAAATTAAAAAAAAAAGTAACCTAGCTAGTACAATAGAAGTATGACAAATGCAGGAAGGAGGGGGTCATTGAATTTTCAATGTTGTTTGATGTTTCGGATATGGCTACTAGGAGATGTGAGGCAGAGTTGTCAGAGTCTCTGCATAGAGACCTAATGGAGCCATTGGGATGAACCATGGGTTTCAGTGGAAACATTTTAGGATTGTTTCAGATGTCAGAACTATGGAACAGCTGCCTAGAGAGCTGCCAGCTTAGGGTAGATTATTCTCTGGACGCTAAACAGCTCAGCTGGAGGGGCAGAATTGGAACCCAGGAAAATTTGTTGTGGGTCTCAAGTTGACACTGAACTTTAGGATTTGATGTTTGCCCTACCTGTTTTAGATGTTGCATGGTTTCAATCTGTCCTTCTAATGCCATCTTTTGCAGTGTGAATATTTGCTCTGTGCCATTATGTGTTTTTGGTTTTACAGGTTCATAATAAAGAGACCTTGCACTATAGGTATGTTTGAGCAGTGTTGGAATGACTGAATGCATTGCATTTTACATTATAAGTTTATGGGGCCCAAGGGCAGAATGTGGTAGTTTAAATTAGGCATTCTTCATAAACTTATGTGTTTTAAATACTTGGTCCCCAGGTGGTGGCAATTTGGGAGGTTGAGCCTTGTTGCAGGAGGCGTATTTCTAGGGTCTGGCTTAGGCTGTTATAGCCAGCTTGTCTTTGCCAGAGTTCTACTCACTTCCATGCTGCTGTTTTCCACTTGCGGTATCAAGGAAGTTATAACCAGCTTCGTTTATGCCACGCTTTCCCATGCCATCAAAGCTTCCCTTTGAGACTATAAGCCAAAATGTAAGCTTTCCTCCCATCAGATGCTCTTTGATGGATGCTTTATCCCAGCAACAAGAGAGTAACTTCAAAACTCAGTAGCCATGGAGGGGTCATGAATGTACCAGTTAGTTTATGCCAGGGGGAAAGCGTTGTACAGTGTGCCTATATACCAGGTGACGCTTGCATGCATTCCCACAATATTCTATAATGTACCCTGAGCCTTGGAAGTGTTGGTAGAAATAGTGTCTATTGTTGAGCTTTCAACCATCTTTTATTTTCTCTTTTGATAAATTTTGAGTGTCCTCGGTGTCTATCACCATCTCCGTAGAGATGATTCTCTGGTTAGCAATGAAAGCAGTATCACATTCTTTCCATAACTACCTCTACAGTATTCCCTGAACACTAGCAGGTATGATAGAGATGACTCATCTCATGTTAGACGCTTTGATTTCTTCTTGTTATTTTGGTGATTCTTTGATCTCCTCAGCATGTGTTGTCATCTACATAAAAAGGTTCTTTAAATCAAAAGAGATTTAAGATTGCTAAGAGAGCTTATACATATATACTTATAAGGTTGTTTGATGGGCATAATGTCCCTTTTTAGCAAAGGACAGCAGAAGCTTCTTTATTAGGTCCCTGACCTTCCATGCCATGGTGGTTTAAATTAGGTGTCATCCATAAACTCGTATGTTTTGAATGCTTGATTTCCAGCTAGTGGAAGTTTGGTAGATGGAGCTTTGCCCAGAGAAGGTGTCTTGTTGGGGAACGATTTTGGGAGTAGAGCTAGCTCCCTCTTGCTAGAATTTGGCTAACTTTCCTGGTTCTGTCTTCCCCATGCTGTGACATGGAGGTGATGCTCTGCCTCTCCTCATGCCATGTTGTCCCCTGTCATCACCAAGCTCTCCCATTAGAAATTAAGCAAAAATAAGTACCTTCTTCTCGTCATCTGCTTCTGGTGAGATGCTTTGTCTCAGTATTAGAAGGTAACTACAAAAAATACCGTAAGTTTTGGACTTGATTCTCAGTACCAGCCATGAATTCCCTCCAATGATTGAGGCCTCATCTAATAAATAAACAATTGATTACTCACATAGCTTACATGCCGCTATTGCACCCCTTGATTCATTTTGCCAGGCTGGTTGATTTTGAAGCTTGTCAGATCTACTGCTTGTTCAGAGTGTAGTTGATTTTTCTCCTCCAGCAGCATGTGTAATGCCTTCAAGCATGATGGCAGCTATCCAGCACGGCAATGACTTCCATCTCAGTTATTCACAATAGATCATATGTTGTCAAGCAGAATTTTGTCAGATTATGTTTTATATATATCTTATATATTTATATGATCTTATGTATTTTTACCCATTAATCAATTGGTGAATACTTAAATCATTTGTAAACTTTGATTATTGTGAACAATGCTTCAATAAATTCAGAAGGGGGCTCTGGAGAAATGGCTTAGTGATTAAGGTGCTTGCCTGCAAAATCTAAGGACCCAGGTTTGATTCCCCAGCACCCCTCTAAACCAGATGAACAAGGTGGCACATGCATCTGGAGTTCATTTGCAGTGGCTAAAGGCCCTGGTATGCCCATTCTGTTTCTCTCTCTCATAAATAAATAAATAAATAAATAAATAAATAAATATTAAAAAATAAATTCAGAAGAACAAATTCCTTTATAAAGAAATGATCATATATGTATGTAGTTTATATATATACATGTGTGTGTGTACACATATATATTATATATGTAAGAGGAAGATTGTTGGATTAAAAGGTAGTTCTATTTTTAAATTTCATACTGTTTTGCATAATGATTTTGCCAATTTAAATTTCCACAAAATCTTACCAATTTTTGGCATTTATCAATTTTAGTTATTTCAAGCTAAATAATCATTTTAAATGACAGTGTTATTATATATTACTCATGAAAACAATGTAGACATTCTCTATTAGACTTGTAAATCACTGTTGGGATTTAAAAATGATAGTTTTCATTCCACCATAATAATATTTTGCAAATCCTGCTTCAGGAAAATGTACTTATAAGTGCTACAGAAATGGAAAAGAAGATAACTATATTCATATCTGAGAAGACCTGAGTATGTATACATAATGTAGAGGGCAAAATGAAGTAATCTCAAATCTCACAGCCTGTCCTAATAACTTTACATAGATGATGAAAAGCTAGAGATATAGTCTTGGAAGGAATACCCATTTCCATATATTAGGATTGGGAGAGAGCTTTAATACCTCATTAATGCTAACAAATAGGAATGCTCTTATCAAAGTACAGCCATTTTGCAGAAATTAAATCCGTTATTACTGAAAATGCTATATCACCAATTTCTTACAGTTTGGCTAATACATTATACTCATCCATGGTTCTCTTATCTAAACTTAGTCTACATATGATAAATTTAATGTCCCATTTGAAAACATGAAATTTTCATAAATGATATTTCATAATTGGTTGATACATTAAGTGATTTTAAATGTCATGTCTGCTGGACACTAATATCAAACTATATGTGGAAATGTTCAGCCTTTAGCATTAAGAAAATATGACTTTTAAGATAAGAAAATCTATCTTGAGAAAATGAAAAATTTACATAAAGTCTCTATTACATGAAGGAAACAACCTTCCTGGAGGAGAAAGATAATCATAAAGTAAAAATACATAAACCTTTTACAAGGTATTTCAATTAAAATGGACAAGAGTAATGAAGTAATTGCTGGCAGCCCTCTGAATTCATTCACTAATACTTAGTTAAATAAGACAAGTGTCAGGCCAATGAATTTGTGTTTCTAATTTAATGTCAAATAGGAAACCACATAGGCACTATACCCGGTGGTCTATTCATTTAGTATCGATTTGCAGAATAGATGAACCACTCCTAGTTATATGCTTATGTTACCTGTATTTTTCTTTCAAAAATTTATGATACTGTAATTTCAGTGCAATGACTGAGATTATTTAACCTATAATGAGCCCTTGAAATTTCATAACATTGAGGTTAAGCCAGCATTAGTTTGACAAAAACTATCAAGGACTTTTGCTACAATTACAAAGAAAAAAATTGAACTTAGGGAAAAATAAAGAGTTGACATGAATTGACTCTGAATTGAGTTCCTTTCATAATCCATTTGTGACTTTTGTTGTTAGTTTTGAGGCAAAGTCTCTCTCTGCAGCGAAACAGTCCTGAAATTCACTATGTAGCCTAGGTTTGCCCAGACTTACCTCAATCCTCCCGTGTTAGCTAAAAGTGCCTTTGCATAGTCTTTAATGTTGAGCATTACTAATTTCCCTAAAATAAATGTAAAATGCATAACAAAGTAGGTGATCTGAGCATTTTTGTAAATATACCAAATATTAGGTGAAAATTTATTTTGAGTGTTGATGTTATTTGCTTGATTTTTTTACCTAATTTAGTGCTGTTGTCTTCTTACTAAATATTTGCTTTTCATTCATTTATTCTGATGAGAAAATATGAACAGAGAAAATATTTCATATAAATGTTTCAATATCATTACCTTTTTATTCATTTTTTTAACTTTGCTTTTAATTGATGGCTTCCATATTACAGACAATAAACCATGATAATTCCCTCCCCTCCCCCACATTCGCCTTCACAAATCCACACTTCATCATATCTCCTTCCTCTCTCCATTAGTCTCTCTTTTATTTTGATATCATCATCTTTTCCTCCTGTTATGAGGGTTTTGTGAAGGTAGTTCTAGACCCTGAAAAGTCAAGAATTTCAAAGCCAATTTCTGTCTGGACAGTTGCATTGTAAGCTGTCCTTCCTACCCTTCCTTTGGGTCTTACATTCTTTCCGCCACCTCTTCCACAATGGAGCCTGATATTTATTTATTTACTGAGAAGACAGAGAGACATAAAGAGAAGGACAATTGGCACACTAGGACCATCTGCCACTGAAGAGCAACTCCAGACACATGTGCTACTTTGTGCATGTGGGTACTGGGGAACAGAATCCAGACCATCAGGCTTGTCAAGAAAGTACCTTTAACCTCTGCACCATCTCTCCTGCCCTCATTATATTTTCAATACATGTAGAGGCAAAATTGTTTATTTCAGCGCATTTAAGTTCTAGTTTCTTGGTTTGTTAAACTGTACATATTTATGTAGTATAGTAGGATGATTTGATACATGTAAAGAATATGTACTGATAAACTATAAACTTCTCCTAGCTCTTTGTGAATATAAATAAATTACAAATTATGCTCATCCTAATTCTTTTTTTTTTCACTTCTGCTGTATTTTTTTCCTCAGTTTTTATTAACATTTTCCATGATTATAAAAAATATTCCATGGTAATACCCTCCCTCCCCCCACTTTCCCCTTTGAAATTCCATTCTCCATCATATCTCCTCTCCATCTCAATCAGTCCCTATTTTATTTTGATGTCATGATCTTTTCCTCCTCTTATGATGGTCTTGTGTAGGTAGTGTCAGGCACTATGAGGTCATGGATATCCAGGCCATTTTATGTCTGGAGGGAGCACGTTATAAGGAGTCTTACCCTTCCTTTGGCTCTTACATTCTTTCTACCACCTCTTCCGTATTAGACCCTGAGCCTTGGAAGGTGTGATCGAGATGTTACTCAGTACTCCAGTCACTTCTTTCCAGCACTATGATACCTTCTGAGTCATCCCAAGGTCACTGCCATCTGAAAAGAGAAGATTCTCTGCCCAAAGTGAGAGTAGTGTTAATATAAGGGTATGAATATTAAGAGAAGTGCTTACAGGGCAGTTTGATAAGCATAGTATATACATTTAGCCAGACATCAGCAGATGTTATACCTCTAGGGCTCATGACTACCCCTGTTTTAAGTTTTCAGTATCAGGGATGTATTCCCCCCCATGGAGTGGGCCTCCAGTCAAAGTGGAGGGCAGTTGGTTTCCACCATGACAGACATGCCACTATTGCACCCATTGGCTCATTTGGTCTGGCTGGCCAATTATAAGGCTTGCAGTGTACACTGTTGAGTATCTTCATTGGTGATATCTCTTTCTCCCATTGAACTTCATGTAGAATGGCTTCTTCCAGCTTTCTCTCAGCTGGTCTACATGGAGGAGGTTATCAGCTCCATTCCAGCAGGATTTCTCGGTGGCCTTGCCACCCAAGTATGTGGAGTCTTCAGCAATAGGGTCTTACCATCTATTCCTGGTGGGAAACCAAGGGCCTTGGCAATGGCCTATAATGTTTTGGGGGCCATCAGGGACCTCCCTGGCCAACAACTCACTGGAGGTATCTCATCCCTGGCACTGAAAATTTTCTAGCAACGATCTATGGCTCCTAAGTGTTCCATTGTCCAAAACCAGAGGATTCCATATGATTTATTTGCATCCTGTTAGATTTTGATTAGCCCTCCCTCCACCTTTCCTTTACTCAATCTCTTCCCCTGACCTCACTTTGGGCCTTTTCAACCCTGTTAATCTATTCTTCTACTTACATATATACAATATCAACCTATTAAGTACCCTCCTCCCTTTCATCCTAATTCTAATTGCCTATCTTTTTTTTGTCACTGGTTTATCATACTGTTCTCCAACTCTACTCTACCCTTCCTGGCTTCTTTATATACTCAGAACATAAACTTTTATAACATCTTTTTCACAATCATTTCTTGTATTTCAATCATTCATACCTCTTCTGTCTTACTGAACTCACTACTGATAAGAGAAAATATCTGCTGACTAAAAGAAGGAATTAAGAATAGGCCTATAAATGTTTTCTGTTTTGTGTTGCTTGGCTGTGTGTGTGTGTGTGTTGTCTACTTTATTTATTTATTTATTTTGTTTTTTTCTAGCTAGGCCCTCACTCTGGCCCAGGCTGACCTGGGATTCACTATGTAGTCTCAGGGTGGCCTCGAACTCATGGTGATCCTCCTACCTTTGCCTCCCCAGTTCTGGGATTAAAGGCTTGCACCACCACACCTGGCTTTCCACCTTATTTTTTAAAACAGATTTTCTCATTGGACCCAAAGCTATCTATTTGGCTGAACTATCTGGTAAGAAGGGCTCAAGGATCCTTTTATGTCTGCCTTCCAAGCACTCAGGACAAGCTCAGCCTGGCTTTTAAGTGGATGCTGATGATCCAAATTCAGTTCCTCATTCTTGTATAGGAAATATTTCAACAACTAAGCTGTCTTCTAAGCTCCACATAAATCATTTTTTATAGAATGTTTTCTTTTGTACACTGGATAAATTAGTGAAAAATCAATATTCATACATAAAAGATTAAAAAAAAAACTTTTATTTCCTCATAAATAGTTCACTTTCTAAAAAAATCTAGTACTTTTTCAGTGTCTTATGCTTAGTTTCACAGTGGTATTTCTTAGTCATATGAGCAGTTTGCTGCTGAATGCTGCTCCTGCTGTAGCATTCTGTCCTCACTGCTGACAAGATCTCCCAATAATTTAGCAGCAGTCCAGAGGTTCTGTAGACCTCAGCTTCCTTTTCTGTAGCATTGATGAAAACAGAGCAAGAACAGCTAAAAATGTTTAAGGATATCACTCTATGTCTTGTTTCAACTATGAAAAATAATTACCTCTAATGAGCCAAGGAAACTAAGGCAGAATTCTTTAAGAAACATGAGCACACCTTGCATTTGTTAACTCTTGTGTCTTAGTGTTCTCTAAAATTTATACATAAGAATGAGGGTTGGAAAGAAGGGATTCTGTAGATGGGGGACTCAAGAAGGGAAAAGGGACAGGGGTTAGAGCTGATTATGATTAAGGTATTTGTCTATATATTTGAAGGTTGTTAATGGAAAATTTTAAAAATAAAGTCAGAAAACAAAATAGCAAAATTGAACGAGGTTCTTGTCTGACCACAATTACTAACAACATTGGTAATTATTTATTCTGAGCACAAGAAATGCTGTTTGTATCTTAGTAGGGCACCTAGTACAATGACAACGAAACTAGTTAATAATCACAACACTGTGAAATATGTATGACTACACAAGCACATAAAAAATTTGAGAAATTCCTGAGTAAATAATACATGTATTAGTTAATTTTCCAATTTTTAGTACATTCAATAAAACATAAAATACAGACTAACTATAAAAGTACATTATATCAGATGATAATATGTAATTAATTTTAAATATTATATCAAACCATGGACATCCTCAGAGGAAATTGAATGAGGCTCTTATTCTTAAAAGGTGCTGCTGAAAAAAACTTAACAAAATTTATGTCTGTTCTTTTGTACCTATTAAAAACATTAAACATGCCAGGCATTAGGGTACACATCATTAATCCCAGCACTAGGGAAACAGAGGTAGGATACCAGCCTGAGACTACATAGTGAATTCCCAGTCAGCCTAGGCTAGAGCAAGACCCAACCTCAAAAAAAACAGAAAACAAACAAACAAACAAGAAAAACAACTGAAAGTAAAAAACAAACAAAAACATTAAGCATGAAGTTAGATATATAGACAGCTATATAGATTACATAAGAAAGATGAGACAATAAAATAAAACGGAATAGCATTTGGGGACATTTTATATAATATTTTTGTAATGAATATTTTCCAATCTTTCTTTCCAGTAGACATAAATGACTTAGTGCTCACATATATTAATACATTGAGTATTGTCAATGAGAACAAAAACTGCAATTTTTCAATGGTAAGGTTTTAATAATTTGCCACTTGAAACTGGTTAGTGTAAACCAGTGAGTTTTTTCCACTACTTTATGCTGCATAAATTTGTTGAGCATCACTAGTTGTAAAACTAAATATTAAAGCAAAGTTACTTGTCACAAAAGGGGCAGAAATAAAGTTTTTAAAAAATATTTAAAAATAGTTTTAAGTCACCAGACTCGAATTTGGCTTAAAAAATATTCCATAAGGAACTGGGAAGATAAGCAACCTCTAAAAAAATTATATTTATCACATATATGAAGAAAAATATGTAAAATAAATTTAGTAATAGCTATATCTGATAAGAAGATTTATGCCTTATTCCGAATCTGCTCCTTCAAGTTCCTAAAATCACTGAGCAACATAAAACTGTCCATGAATATATAAGTGTAAACCATGTTGGAGAAAAATTTTAGAAAGAACTGTTTTTTCAGAAGACAAGAACATGAATTCTAGCAAGGATTTTATGCTCATGTTTTAGAAATGTCAGCATTAAAATATTAAAATAATAATTCTGTTGCTCTCTTTTGCTATTCTTGTTATTTGCATAAAACTGAGATGTACACATGAAGCTGCCCATTACTAGTCATTGTTAGAATAGTTGCACAGGGCTCATGAAGATGGAAATGCGGTTTCAGGGAAGACAGTGGTAAGGGAGAATCAAAAGTTTAGGGCTAAAAAAAAAAAAAGTTTAGGGCTGAAGAGATGGCTCATTGGTTAAAGGCTGATATTCTGTGTTTGATTCCTGGGTACACATATAAAGCCAGATGCACAAATTGATACATGCATATGGGGTTTATTTGCAGTGTCCAGAGGGCCTGGTGTGCCCATTCTCTCTCCCTTTTTTCTCTCTCTCCTTCCTTCCTTCCTTCCTTCCTTCCTTCCTTCCTTCCTTCCTTCTCCTTCTTTCCTTCTTTCTTTGTCTCTTTCTCTCCCTCCTTCTTTACTTGAAAATAAATAAATAAAATGAACCAAAAGCACATAATATCTGAATAATCTTAGCTATAACAAAAAATACTGATCACTATCATTGTGAAAATCAACACAGAGATGAAAATGAAAAGATTATGAGTGCTGTTTTCATTGCTAGCAGAGAACCATTCCTATGGAGATAATAGACATTCAGGAGACTCAAAATTCACAAAAGGCTATCAAAAACTCAAAACTAAAAGGTGTTTCTACCTGAACCTCAAAGGCTCAGAGAACACTGGGGAAAAGGGGGAGGAAAGAATGTAAGACCTACAGGGTACATAGCTATACTATGAGGCACTATCTTCCAGGTATGAACTGATTGATAAATTCATGGCCCCACAATGGTAAATGATACCCCTACAAGATCACCTTGGTTCTGAGTCCATAAATATTTTGACATGGAAAGTGGAGAAGGATAAAAATAAAGGACAACAAAACAGAGGAAATACTACCTTGAAAGAGGAGGGTCAGCATGAAACAGAGGGCAACACAGAATAGGAAAATAAAAGATAAAGGAACATTAACATGATCAAATTACTGTATGTTCATAGATTAAAGTTATCAATAAAAATTAAATAGAAAAATACAGTTTATAAGTGTACTATATAATAGTATTTCAGGCAACATTGGTCCACATATGTGATGATGATTGCAATATCTTATCTCTTGGTAACGTCTGATTTTGTTGTGAAAAAAGGGAAAGAACCTAAAAAGTTTATAACAACAGAAAGAACAAAAATTGATGCATGTTTTGCCATTTTCCCCCTTTTACTTCACTCCATCTTCTCAGGAGAGGACCCATCAGCAAGCAAGCATGGATGACCATCACTTACTCTTTGATGTTGTTCTGCATTTTGTAACTTTGTCAACTATGAAACTTTAAGAAACACAAATATAAGGATCACCTTGATAAAACACCAAAACTATAGATATTATTTTAGGAGAGTCTTCTGAAGGAGATAGTGATCATTGTGCCCTAAAAATGAGAGACTGACCACCTAATACACACACACACACACACACACACACGCACACACACACACATCTGTGTGCATGTTCACACAAACAAACATGAATACTTGGTGATATTTTTGGTTCTAGCTACAGTTTTTGGTATAAGAAATAAGTTGGATTTATACTTTTCCATCTTAAAAATTTTATAGTTTTGAAACAGTTTATCATATAATTATGTGTCAAGAAAAGTAGTTAAGGCTGCACCTATACTAATAGTTTCTAATAAAATTGAATATGTTAAACAAAAATGGAGATAGAGGGCAGTTTGTAAAATTATATGCTTTTAAAATGGAAAAGAAACAATGGATATTGTGAAAAATGTGAATAAAACAGATGGTTTATCAACAAAGCTGAGGCCACAACTCAGGTTGAACTCAGAGTTTAAACTGGCAATAATCTTTATGTTTACCTGACTCACTTAAGGACTTGTCAGTAGCCTTGCAATGGTCACAGAGAATGCAGAGTAGTGTGATTGAATTGTCTAATGCATGAAATTTTGACCAGTGAATTCAAAAGATGGGCAATAAGGAAGGAGGGTTGAGGTTGTTGATGAGGGAGTGCTTAGAAGTGTAAGGTTAGGAGTACACATTGAAAAGAAAGGATACAGAACTGGAGTTCTCAGTGAAAGCAAAGAAGCAATATAAAGAAAAAGAGATAGATTTTTAAAAGTAGAAATGCTATATGGTATTAACTGAAGGTCACAGAGAAAAACCCACATCTGTGTTTCTACAAGACTGATTGGCTATTAGAACTTCCTTGCTTGTGAGAGTTGGAAAGTTCCAGAGTCAGAGCCAGATTTTCTTGCTCTATTTTTAGGATTGTGTTTGTTGTTTTTTTGTTTTGAGGTATTGTCTTACTCTCTATCCCTAGCTGACCTGTATCTCAGTCTGAAGTGTTAGGACAGCTTAGGCAATCTTCCTACCATAGTCTCCTAAATACTGGGATTGAAGGCATGAGCCACCATGCCAATTATCTTCAACATATTTAAGGGGCATTAGTTGCACACACATGTGCATGACTCAGCAACCTAGTTACTATCATCTTGTCACTTTTAGGAATGTTTTAACAGACCATTAGTCTACACTAACACCAAAGCTAAGAATATCATCACATAGCCTCTGAAAGCAATAGCATAGATTTACCTGTTTTGTAGTTGATGTTCCCATTAACATATTTAAAAAGCGCCTTGGTTTATCAACTTTTTTGTTTTATAATTATAAAAACTTCATGAAACTGTCACTTTGGAATATGGTACATGATGTAATGTTAATGTATTTTCCTGGCATTGCCTACATGGGTAGTTGTGTCAACAAGTAATTTTGAGGACTCACAGTATCTCACACTGTTTATATGGTTGCCTTTAATTTAGATATATCTATCTCGGTTTTCATTTGGTATAGTTATTTTTTTTATTTTCTCAATTTTTATTAATATTTTCCATGATTATAAAAAAATATCCCATGGTATTACCCTCCCCCCTTTCCCCTTTGAAATTCCATTCTCCATCATATCCCCTCCCCATCTCAATCTTTCTACTTACATATATACAATACCAACCTAATGAAAGCCCTCCTCCCTTTCTTTCTCTTCCCTTTCTATCTCCTTTTTTTAACTTACTGGCCTCTGCTACTGAGTTTTTTCCTTCTCGCACAGAAGCCCAATCATCTGTAGCTAAGATCCACATATGAGGGAGAACATGTGGCGCTTGGCTTTCTGGGCCTGGGTTACCTCACTTAGTATAATTCTTTCCAGATCCATCCACTTTTCTGCAAATTTCATAACTTCATTTTTCTTTACTGCTGGGTAAAATTCCATTGTATAAATGTGCCATATCTTTATTATCCACTCATCAGTTGAGGGACATCTAGGCTGGTTCCATTTCCCAGCTATTATAAATTGAGCAGCAGTAAACATGGTTGAGCACGTACTTCTAAGGAAATGAGAGGAGTCCTTAGGATATATGCCTAGGAGTGCTATAGCTGGGTCATATGGTAGATCAATCTTTAGCTGTTTTAGGAACCTCCACACTGATTTCCACAATGGCTGGACCAGATTGCATTCCCACCAACAGTGTAGAAGGGTTCCTCTTTTTCCACATCCCTGCCAACATTTATGATCATTTGTTTTCATGATGGTAGCCAATCTGACAGGAGTGAGATGGAATCTCAATGTAGTCTTAATCTGCATTTCCCTGATGACTAGGGATGTAGAACATTTTTTTAGATGCGTATATGCCATTCGTATTTCTTCCTTTGAGAATTCTCTATTTAGCTCCATTGCCCATTTTTTGATTGGTTTGTTTGATTCCTTATTATTTAACTTCTTGAGTTCTTTGTATATCCTAGATATTAATCCTCTATCAGATATATAGCTGGTGAAGATTTTTTTCCCATTCTGTAGGTTGCCTCTTTGCTTTATTCACCGTGTCCTTTGCAGTGCAAAATCTTTGTATTTTCATGAGGTCCCAGTGGTTAATCTGTGGTTTTATTGCCTGAGCAATTGGGGTTGTATTCAGAAAGTCTTTGCCAAGACCAATATGTTGAAGGGTTTCCCCTACTTTTTCCTCTAGCAGTTTCAGAGTTTCAGGTCTGATGTTAAGGTCTTTAATCCATTTGGACTTAATTCTTGTGCATGGAGAAAGAGAAGAATCTATTTTCATCCTTCTACAGATATATATCCAGTTTTCCCAACACCATTTGCTGAAGAGGCTGTCTTTTCTCCAATGACTATTTTTGGCATTTTTATCGAATATCAGGAGGCTATAACTGCATGGAGTTATATTTGGGTCCTCTATTCTGTTCCATTGATCTACAAGTCTGCTTTTGTGCCAGTACCATGCTGTTTTTGTTACTATGGCTCTGTAGTACAGGTTAAAATCAGGTATGGTGATACCACCAGCCTTATTTTTGTTGCTCAGTATTATTTTAGATATTCGAGGTTTTTTGTGATTCCAAATGAATTTTTGGATTGTTTTTTCTATTTCCATGAAGAATGCCTTTGGAATTTTGATGGGGATTGCGTTAAATGTGTAGATTGCTTTTGGTAAGATTGCCATTTTCACAATATTGATTCTTCCAATCCAGGAACAAGGGATGTTTTTCCACTTCCTAGTGTCTTCTGCAATTTCTCGCTTGAGTGTTTTAAAGTTCTCATTTTAGAGATTCTTTACTTCCTTGGTTAGGTTTATTCCAAGGTACTTTATTTTTTTTTGATGCAATAGTGAATGGGAGTGATTCTCTGATCTCATCCTCTGTGTGTTTGTTGTTAGCATATATGAAGGCTACTGATTTCTGTGTATTTATTTTGTATCCTGCTACATGACTGTAGGTTTTTATCAGCTCTAACAGTTTGCTAGTAGAGTCCTTAGGGTCCTTTATATATAGAATCATGTCATCTGCAAATAATGATAACTTGACCTCTTCCTTTCCGATTTGTATCCCTTTTATGCATGTCTCTTAACTTATTGCTATGGCTAAGACTTCCAGAACTATATTAAATAAAAGTGGGGACAGTGGACACCCTTGTCTTGTTCCTGATCTTAGTGGAAAAGCTTCCAGTTTTTCCCCATTTAGTAATATGTTGGCTGTAGGCTTATCATAAATAGCCTTTATTATATTGAGATATGTTCCTTCTATTCCCAGTCTCCGTAGGACTTTTATCATGAAGGGATGTTGGATTTTGTCGAATGCTTTCTCTGCATCTAATGAGATGATCATGTGATTTTTGTCCTTCAACCCATTTATATAATGTATAACATTTATAGATTTGCGTATGTTGAACCATCCCTGCATCTCTGGGATAAAGCCTACTTGGTCAGGGTGAATGATCTTTCTGATATATTCTTGTATTCTGTTTGCCAATATTTTGTTGAGAATTTTTGCATCTATGTTCATGAGGGAGATTGGTCTGTAATTTTCTTTTTTTGTTCTATCTTTGCCTGGTTTTGGTATCAGAGTGATGCTGGCTTCATAGAAGGAGTTTGGTAGAACTCCTTCTTTTTCTATTTCATGGAAAAGCTTAAGAAGCAATGGTGTTAGCTCTTCCCTGAAGGTCTCGTAAAATTCAGCAGTGAATCCATCTGGGCCTGGGCTTTTTTTAGTTGGGAGATTTTTGATAACTGTTAGGATCTCCATGCTTGTTATAGGTCTATTTAAGTGATTAATCTCATCTTGATTTAATTTAGGTAGGTCATATAAATCAAGGAAGTCATCCATTTCTTTCAGATTTTCATACTTTGTGGAGTATATGTTTTTATAATATGTCCCTATGATTTTTTGAATTTCTCTGGCATCTGTCATGATGTTACCTTTTTCATCTCTAATTTTATTAATTTGTGTCTCTTCTCTCTTTCTTTTGGTCAGATTTGCTAAGGGTTTATCAATCTTGTTTATCCTTTCAAAGAACCAGCTTTTTGTTTCATTAATTCTTTGGATTGCTTTTGGTTTCTATTTCATTAATATCTGCCCTAATCTTTATTATTTCTTCCCGTCTACTGATTTTTGGTTTGCCTTGTTCTTCTTTTTCCAAGGCTTTAAGGTGAAGCATTAGGTCATTTACTTGCGACCTTTCTAATTTCTTAATATAGGCACTTAAAGCTATAAATTCCACCTCTTAGAACTGCCTTCATTGTGTCCCAGAGATTTTGGTATGTTGTGTTCTCATTATTGTTTGACTCTATAAATTTTTTGATTTCCTTCTTGATTTCTTCATTGACCCATTCATCATTTAGTAGTGTATTGTTTAGTTTCCATGATTTTGTGTATGCTCTATATCCTTTCTTGCTATTGATTTGTAGTTTGATTCCATTGTGGTCAGATAGAATGCAAGGAATTATTTCAATTTTCCTGAATTTGTTAAGATTTGCTTTGTGTCCTAATATATGGTCTATTTTAGAGAATGATCCATGTGCTGCTGAAAAGAATGTATATTCTGCAGCATTTGGATGAAATGTCCTGTATATATCTGTTAGGTCCATTCCTTCTATGACCTCATTTAGTCCAGATGCCTCTCTGTTTATTTTTTCCCGGGATGACCTGTCAATTGATGAGAGTGGGGTGTTAAAGTCACCCACTACCACTGTGTTTGGTGTTATCTGTGACCTTAGTTCTAACAGTGTTTGTTTGATGAATTTGGGAGCCCCCATGTTAGGTGCATATATGTTTAGGATTGTAATGTCCTCCTGTTGGAGTGTGCCCTTAATCAATATAAAGTGACCTTCCTTATCTTTCTTGACTAATGTTGGAGTGAAGTCTGCCTTGTCAGATATTAGGATAGCAACCCCTGCTTGCTTTCTGGGTCCATTTGCTTGAAACACCATTTTCCAACCTTTCACCCTAAGATAATGTCCATCCTTTGTAGAAAGGTGAGTTTCTTGGAGACAACAAATTGTAGGGTCCTGCTTTTTAACCCAGTCTGCAAATCTATGTCTTTTGGTTGGGGCATTGAGGCCATTGATATTAAGAGATATTATTGAAAGGTGTGTATTTATGCTTGCCATTTTTTTTTTTTTTTTTTTTTGTGGTTCTGGTTCTACCTTTGCTCTCTTATATTAACTAGTATTTGAGTATTGCTTGTTGTTTTCCAGGTTCCTTATATGTGTGTTTTTCATTCTCTTCGGCATGGAGGATTCTTTCAAGTATTTTCTGTAGAGCTGGTTTTGTCTTCAAATACTCCTTTAGCCTGCTTTTGTCATGGAATGTCCTTATTTCTCCGTCTATTTGAATGGATAGTTTTGCAGGATAAAGTAGCCTTGGTTGACAGTTGTTATCTTTCAGAATTTGGAATACATCACTCCAAGCCCTTCTGGCTTTGAAAGTTTGTGTTGAGTAATCTGCTGTGATCCTGATGGGCTTGCCTTTGTAGGTAACTTGATTTTTCTCTCTAACTGCTTTCAATATTTTTTCTTTGGATTGTGTGTTTGGTAGTTTAATTATAATATGGCGAGGAAAGGTTCTTTCCAGGTTTTGTCTGGCTGGTGTTCTAAAGGCTTCCTGTATCTGCATTGGCACCTCTTTCCCAATTTTGGGGAAGTTTTCTTCTATGATTTTGTTGAAGATGCCTACTATGCCTTTGGATTGAAATTCTTCTCCTTCTACTATACCCTGAATTCTTATGTTTGATCTTTTCATAGTGTCCCGAATATCTTGAAATTCCCATTCATACTTTTCTATTAGTTTGTCTTTCTCTTTGTTGGATTGTATTAGATCTGCCACCTGGTCTTCTAGCTTAGATATTCTGTCCTCTCCTTCATCCATTCTATTGGTGAGATTTTCTACAGAGTTTTTTATTTCATTAACTGTGTTCTTCATTGCTATTAATTGTGACTGGTTTTTCTTCATTATTTCTATTTCCTTATTTATGTCTTGTATTGATTTCTTTATTTAGTTAAATTGGTGTCCTGTATCTTCTCTGATTCCTTTGATTTCTTCTTTGAGTTCATTGAACATATTTACAATCATTCTTTTGAAATCTTTCTCAGGCATTTCCTCTAACTCGTTCTCACTAGAGGTCATTTCTGATGCATTGATGCTTTTTGGTGGATTTATATTGCCTTGGTTTTTGGTGTTTCTTGTGTTATAATGTATATATTTTTGCATCTTGGATTAAGTTACTGCTTAGGTTTTCCAGTTAGCTGGGTATCCTTTGCTGTATCAATTGATCTGATGTTGTGTATCTTCTATGTAGAAGATTAAGATGTTAGGTGTGGCTCTTACCACTCTCAGAGTATCTAGACACGTGTTCCTAGGGGTTGAGTTTGCCTGCTATGGGAGTATTCAAATGGGTTGAGTGGAATAAAATACAGGTATATTCTAAAATTTAACTAAACCCTATACACATTCAGTCAAGAACAGCACTGAGTTTTTATGCAAGATTAGGTATTATAAAAACCAGATCCTCTATCAACAAAGAGGTTAAGATTTCTGGTCTGTTGAGGGATCCAAGTCAGCTTGTGACCAAGTGAGACCCTTCCCTGGTTCAATCCCAGTTACCTCTTTGGATGCTTTTGGTCTCAGTCAAGTTGCTGGCTGGGATGTTGGGCCACTGTTCTGCTTTCTGGAACTGGGTACTGGCTTTTCCTGTGGGGCAAACCAAGCCTGGCAACTGTGGCCCTGCAGATCGGCACCCCTGCTGCTGGATCCCCACTGCTGCCGCTGGAGCTGCCACTGCTGGATCCCCGCTGCTGGATCCGCCACTGGAGCTGCCACTGCTGGATCTGCCCCCGCTGATCTGCTGGAGCTGCCGCTGCTGGGTCCACCGCCTCTGATTCGCTGGCGCTGCCGCTGCGGGATCCGCCTCTGCCGCTGAAGCCGCTGGAGCCTCTGCTGCTGGATTTGCCGCCGCTGAAGCCGCTGTGGCCAGTACCGGAGTGGCTGATGTTGTTTTTGGAGCTGGAGTCACGGCTTCCACCGCCCCTTCCGCTGCCGGGGTCCGAGCCACCGCTGCTGGAGCCCGAGTCGCCGCTGCTGGAGCCCAAGACACAGCTGCCAGAGCCCGAGCTGCCGCTGCCAGAGCCCGAGTCACCACTGCTGGAGCCCGAGTTGCCGCTACCGGATCCCAAGCTGCCTCTGCCGGAGCCCGAGCCGCCGCTGCCAGAGCCCGAGTCGCCGCTACTGGATCCCGAGCTGCCGCTGCCGGATCCTGAGCTGCCACTGCTGGAGCTGCTTCGGCCTGCCCGTGTGGGCTCTGGATATCTCCTACTTTTCCCTGTTGTTTTAATCTCTTATACACCTCCCTTTTTAGTAAAGATGTGTGTTTTGCTGGGTTTTCTTTGGCTTTTTCTCCCCTAGGCTGCTTATGCATGGTTCCTATGCCACCATCTTGACCGGAAGTCTGGAATAGTTATTTTTAATCAGGATATATATTTTAAATTTTGTGAAGAAAAAGATTAAAAGAACAATTACCTAAAAAGATATAAAATATAAATTTTGTTAAAAATAATAAGAAAAATTAAAATGCTTTTGGAGAAGAAAGGTTTTGTATGATAAAATGAGACATGTGTCCTAGAGAAATTGAGAAAAACATTTGGCTGGGGAGATGGCTTAAAGGTTAACAGCTCTTGCTTGTAAAGCCTATGGGCCTAGGTTCAATTCCCCATTCCTCACATACAGTTGGAAGCACAAAGTAGTTCATGCATCTGGAGTTCATTTGCAGTAGCAAGAGGCCCTGGTGTACCATTTTAACTATCTGCCTCTCTCTCTCTCTCTCTCTCTCTCTGCTTGAAAATAAATATTTTTTTAATTGAAAAGGACTATATGCTAAATCTCTATTGAAAGTATGCATTATGGGCTGGAGAGATGGCTTGTTGATTAAGGCATTTACCTGTGAAGCTAAAGGACCTAGGTTCAGTTCCCCAGGACGCACATAAGCCAAATGCACAAGGGGCACATATGTCTGGAGTTTGTTTGCAGTGGCTAGAGGTCCTGTCATGCCCATTTTATCTCTGTCTCTCTTCTTTCTCTCTCTCTTCTTGCAAAATAAATAAGTAAAAAGATTCATAAATATAAAAAGTATGTGTTAAATACCATTATTACAGAGTACATGTTAAATATGAGAACTAAAAAATCAGAATTGGTTATGTAGATCATTCACGAGCTCCCACAAAGAAAAAAATAGGGAGATAAGAAGTAAAGCTGGGTAATTTCATCTATAATTAAATAACTCCAAGCCAAAGACTCCTAAAACCTTTGAGAAAAACAAACACGTATTTTTCTTTTGTGTGTGTGTATACATGTGATTTTTTTCAATAAGACAGAGACAGAATAAGGGAGAGAGAGAGAGAGAGAGAGAGAAAGGGAGAGAATTGGCCTACCAGGGACTCTAGAGATGTCCAGATGTGTGACCTTGCACACTTGCATCACCTTGCATGTCTGGCTTATATGGGACATGTAGAGTCGACCATGGGTCCTTAGGCTGTACAGGCAAGTGTCTTAGCCACTAAGCCATCTCTACAAACCAAACCCATTTTTCTAACCACCTTCTTTGTTATAAAACTTCAGGAGAGAAACTCAAATTCATATTCTTACTCTAAACTTGTAGCAATTTCTTCTGAGGACATTTTCAACTACATTGGAAATTAGGTACCACAAATGGCTAAGCTCAAAACCCCAAAAATAACATTTCTACCACCTCCCAGTTTCATATGTATATACTAAAGTAATTTTCATTTATTATATTCCTAAGTGATAACACCAGTTTTCAGTTAGTGAAACTATATGTGAAGAAGATGTAGCATTCTCTCATTAATCATTTGTCATGACTCTTTTATTACCCAGACCATATATCTTATCTGAATGAATCAGACATTTGGAAAAGACTTTTGGCATGTTGCACCTATTTCTTCCCATTTTATGACAAAGGTGATCACCATTCATAAAGAGAACATATCACCAAATCCCTTTACAAGGAAAGGCAGAAAATGCTGGAATACTATATCTCCAAATCCAGAGGAAACTCCCTTAACACATAAACACACACACACACACACACACACACACACACACACACACACAAAGCATGCTATAGACAGAGAAACATGTGAATAAGAGAAATGAGCTATTTTACTCTAGACCAGGTTGACCTGGAGCTCATTATGTAGTCTCAGGCTGGCATGGTACTCACAGCAATCCTCCTACCTCTGCCTTCTGAGTGCTGGTATTAAAAAGGCATGTACCACCACACCTGGCTCCTGAAATGGACTCTTCAATGCAAATTTACTCAGGCAAAACCTTTAGGTCATTGGAGAAACAGCCTCAGTGTCTTGAACTTTGAAAACCACACTTGAGAGAAGGCTTAACGGGGGTTTTGTGGGAGTATGGAGGCAAGGTGTTACTAAATGTGGCAACCTACACTAAGGCCTGGGAAACTCCCGTAGAAAGCCTGTTCTTGTGTAGAACCTAATCTGTAACATTCTGGGGTTATTGTGCTTTATAAAGGGACTAACAAAATAAGATGGAAAAAAATACTTATGTTGTCATACACCTTGTGAAAGAAATATTGACTGCTGATATAGTGTTTTTATTCTTTATTGAATTTTAATTGTTCTTTATTGCCACTTTGCATTTACTTTTTAAATATTCTTTTATTTTTATTCATTTATTTGAGAGAGAGGCAGAGAGAGACAGAAAGAGAATGGATGTGCCAGGGCCACCAGACACTGAAAACAAACCCCAGACACGTGCACCACCTTGTGCATCTGGCTTATATGGGTCCTGTGGAATTGAATCTGGGTTCTTTGGCTTCACAGGCAAGCACCTTAACCACTATCCCATCTCTCCAGCCCTTACTTTGTACTTTATTGTTTTGTTTTAGCTTTTGTCATGCTTGCTTAAATAACATTTATTACTGTTCTTTATTTTTAATACAATTTTCACTGTTATTTCTCACACTTCTAACATATACTTTCTTTCCTATTCCTGCATTACTTTTTCTTTTCCTCTTTCTCCATTGCTCTCTTTTTACATCTTAATTATTAATACCATTTGCTTTAAAAGTATTTAAACCACATTCTACTTATAGTGACAGAATCCTAGCTCTTCTAGAAGTTCTAGAATCTTATTGGGGGTGTAATTAAATTAAAGTGAGTGTTATTTGTTTTTAATTTTTTTAATTGTTTGGTTTCTGAGACATGGTCTTGCTATGTAGTTTTGGCTGAAACTGGCTTTGCAAGCCAAGCTGACCTTAAACTTAAGGCAGTAGTCTTTTTGGGATTACAGTTTGTACCATCATGACATATCTCTTGAAATTCTATAAAATATGTTTTCAAAATATATTCTGCCATTATAGAAAAAGCATTTTCATAATGTGGATATTATTGAAAAAATGTTAGTTAATTGTCCAGAGTCCTTCTTATGAGAATTTTCTCAATAATATCTTTGAAGTTTTTATACTCCGTAAAAGTCATGAAATAGAAGAGAAAAACAGGATTGCATATTCAGAATTTCAATATTTTTGGTAGGAAGAAAATGTAGAAAAAAAGGGCATGAGCATATGCAGCCTAAAGGAGTACATCCTCAATTCCCAAACATAGGCCTTCTTACATGGTTACAGGACAGGAGTACTGTAAAGAAAGTGGTAAGTAGGCTAAAGTTAAGTGAAATCCTCTTGTGATTCATATAAGGTACATATATACATATGTATAACATATGCTTAGCATGTATATTTGAAACCATTTTATTGTAAATTTCTTTGGAAATAAGATATCATCAGAGTAGTTCTGTGGATTGCAAGCACAGACAGGGTCTTGATTTTACTGATGTTGCATCATCTTAATCATTGTTATGAGGAGAGGAAAGTCACGTGAATGCGGATGTTCCTTCTAATTCTAATGATAATCTTTGGGAAACAGGGATGCCTACGGTTCGTAGATGACATAATCAACCATCAATAATTTCATATTTTCTTAATAGGTATTGATCTTCATTGTTTGGTAAGAGTAAATTCAAACTAAATTCCGCCAAACAATGAGGAGTTTTATAACACAAGTATAGGAAGTCTGCCAAGAATTTGTATATATAGTAGAAAATCAAAGTTATCCTAAAATTTTGCCAATCTAACCAGTTACACTGACCAATATAGATATTAATATAGCTGCTTCATTTCAAACTCATTTTAGCCAGGCAAGGTAATCCTAGCTCTTAATAAACTGAGGTAGCAGGATTTCAAATTTGAGGTCATGCTGGACTCCATATAGCATACTATCTTAAAAGAGACAAAAAAAAAAAAATTAAAATGCACATGCCAAACAAAATGTATAGTTGTCAAAATTAAACTCCACTTTTTTTCATTTTCACTCTCAGGACTGTTTCTTTCTGGAGTACAAAATCTTTAAAAATGCCTTTCAAGTTAGTGTGATGAAAAGTAAGCCAATAATTCTAATATAGTTGAGTGACATTACTGCAGATGACTAGAATTGGACAAAGATAGAAGTCTCAGCCAGAGAAAGAGAATTAAGTTGACACTTAGATGCTTTGTGCTTTCTAAGCTTTAAGTAGAATTATGATGTCATTGATAATCAAAAGAAAACCCTGAAATTGGACTTCCGGCCAAGATGGCGACCGCCTAGCTGCGCTGCAAATCCCGGGGAAAGAAAGGCAAGATATTAAGGGTATATAGTGGCTTTTAGGGGAGAGAAATCTGGGAGGGCACAGAGGTGGGGGAACAGGGAATTGCTGGCCCCCTTTTGGGCGGGTAGGCACCCCTCGCCCCAAATAACCGTCGTGTTCAAAGCTCCACCCCTGCCGCTGCTGCTGCTCCGGAGCCCGCACGGCTGCCACTGCGCGCCGATCGTTCCCTCTGCACGGAAGCTTAGACTGCTCCGCACCCTCGTCCACTCGCCCACCTACTGAGTGTGCCCAGTCCCACAAGCTCAGACTGTATCTCTCGCTTGCGTCAGCTCAGGTGCCACCCCCTGATTGCTGCACCAGCGGGCCGCCATTGTCCCGTGGCGGGGGAGCGCAGACTGCTTCCGGTTCCCAGCGTTCCCAGCCAAAGTCTGGGCGGCTTCAGTGCTTGGTGCCTCAGTGCCACTCCTAGCTCGAACGCAGGCAGCCTTGGCACATTACCGCTTGAGAACTCAAACAATTTTGGCGCCCCTGCCAGGTAGTAGATAGGCGGCTTTGGCAAGTGAGATTATTCCCTGCGTGCGGAAGCTTAGACTGCTCCGCACTCTCGTACACTCGCCCTCTGTCTGCCGCGCAGCTGTCCACAATTGTCCTGTGGCGGGGGAGCGCAGACTGCTTCTGGTCCCAGCGTTCCCAGCCAAAGTCTGGGCGGCTTCAGTGCTTGGTGCCTCAGTGCCACTCCTAGCTCGAACGCAGGCAGCTGTGGCACAATACCGCTTGAGAACTCAACCAACCTTGGCGCCCCTGCCAGGTAGTAGATAGGCGGCTTTGGCAAGTGAGATTATTCCCTGCGTGCGGAAGCTTAGACTGCTCCGCACTCTCCTCCACTTGCCCTCTGTCACTCACTTGCCCCTTCTGTCCTGCCGCGTGGCTGTCCACAATTGTCCTGTGGTGGGGGAGCGCAGACTGCTGCCGGTTCCTAGCGTGCCCAGCCAGAGTTCGGGCGGCATCAGTGCTTGGTGCCTCAGTGCCACTCCTAGTTCGAACGCAGGCAGCCTTGGCACATTACCGCTTGAGAACTCAGGCAACTTCTGCGCCCCTGCCAGGCAGTAGATAGGCGGCTTTGGCAAGTGACAGCCAAAGCCCAGGCTTCTTGGCAACGCCCCCAGGCTGCATAAGATTCCCATTGTTCTTGAGCCCAGGCTGATACGCCCACTTATCTGCCCATACACTGTCATGGGCAGAACACAGCGCAAAAGAAATAACATGAATAATCAAATGCAAGAAAATCCAATTAGATCACCCACTCCCACAATGAATACTTCTAACCAAAACATAGAAGAACAAATAGGACCAGAACACCACATTGAAGCTATGAGCAATGCAACTCTAACCAACCTATTGGTAGAACTTGCAGGAAAGCAACAAAGGGCAGACAATCGTGTGGATGCTGCCATCACTAAACTAGAACTAATAGATAAGAAATTGGAAGGATTAGATAAGAAAATGGAAGGATTTCAAAGAGAGTTAAGAGATTTGAGGGAAAGTGAAAAAAAAGAAGACCTTAAAAATCAGCTGGCCATGCTAAATGAAGACATAAAGAAATGCAAGGATGAACTCCAAGAATCTTCAAGAAAATCAGAAAATGATGTGAAAAGGGAGCTTGACAGAGGGATGGAAATTATACATAGAAAAATAATAGAAAATGCAAACTTAATTGAACAAGCCCAAAACTCACTAGAAGCTCTCAAGAATAGAGTCAGCCAAGTGGAGGATAGAAACTCTGATCTGGAAGACAAGATGGAAGAAATAGTTAGAGAGTTCAAAAATTTCAGTAAGTTTAAAAGCTCCTGTGAACAGAACATGAGGGAATTGTGGGATACAGTTAAACGTCCCAATATCAGGATCATTGGAATACCAGAAGGAGAAGAAATCCAAAAGGCATGGAGAACTTATTTAACAAAATAATTGAAGAAAACTTCCCCAATCTCTTAAAAGAAAGGCCCATCAAGATACAAGAAGCCAATAGAACTCCAAACAGACTGGACCAAAGGAGAAACTCTCCAAGACATATTATTATTAAGACTCTAAACATTGACACCAAAGAGAAAATCCTAAAAGCAGCTAGGGAAAAACAGCACACCACCTTCAAGGTAACCCCATCAGAATTACTTCAGACTTCTCAATGGAAACCCTGAAAGCTAGAAGGGCCTGGAATGAAACACTGCAAAGTCTAAGAACCTATGGCTTCCAACCCAAACTACTCTA
The DNA here is from genome assembly GCA_036346955.1 of Dipus sagitta. Classification (NCBI taxonomy): domain Eukaryota; kingdom Metazoa; phylum Chordata; class Mammalia; order Rodentia; family Dipodidae; genus Dipus; species Dipus sagitta. The sequence goes on along the minus strand of CM070771.1, from coordinate 84,456,035 downwards.
CCCAGCAAAAGTATCCCTCATAATAGATGGTGAACAAAAAACTTTCCATGACAAAACTCAGCTTTACAATTATATGAACACAAAACCAAACCTACAGAGAGTATTTCAGGAAATTCTACACAGAGAAGAAAAAAATAATCAAACACAATTGCCTACAAGAAGCAGATCACAACAACCAAACTCAGAGTAGGCACAAAAAACTTCAACGTCCATGAAAACTCCAACCCACATTTACCATCACAATATGGCAGGGATCAAATCAAATCTCACGGTCATTACCCTAAATATTAATGGCCTTAATTCACCCATCAAGAGACACAAGCTAACAGGATGGATCAAAAAATTAGACCCCTCAATCTGTTGCCTTCAAGAAACCCACCTCACCATTAAAGACAGACATCTCCTCAGGGTGAAAGGGTGGAAAACAGTATTCCAAGCAAACGGGAATAAGAAACAAGCAGGTGTAGCTATATTAATATCGGATAAAATAGACTTCAAGCCAAATATAATCAAAAAAGACAAAGAAGGCCACTTTCTACTTATCAAGGGAAAGATCCATCAAGAGGATATTTCAATCATAAATCTGTATGCACCAAACACAGGGGCACCACAGTTCATAAAACAAAACCTACTTGACAATAAAACAGAAATAACCACAAACACCATCATAGCTGGGGACTTCAATACACCATTATCAGTAATAGACAGATCATCCAAACAGAAACTCAACAGGGAAGTAAGAGAGCTCAACAAAACCATAGATCACTTAGACCTAACGGACATCTACAGAACATTCCATCCCAAATCCACAGATTACACATTCTTCTCAGCAGTCCATGGAACATTCTCTAAAATAGACCATATATTGGATCACAAAGACTGCCTCCACATATTTAGGAAGATTTACATAATTCCCTGCATGATATCAGATCACAATGCTATATTGCTAGAAATCAACAATAAAAGACCCACCAAGAATCCCAAAGGCACCTGGAAACTGAACAGCACACTTTTAAACAATAAATGGATAGTGGATGAAATAAAAAATGAAATTGCAAAATTTCTGGAATTGAACGACAATGAGAACACATCGTATCAAAACTTATGGGACACAATGAAGGCGGTCCTCAGGGGAAAATTCATAGCACTCAATGCCATCGTAAAAAAGACAGAAAGGTCCCAAATCAATAACCTAACCATCCACCTAAAGGCACTGGAAAAACAAGAAAAATCCAACCCAAAGAGCTCCAGAAAGAAAGAAATAATTAAAATCAGAGCAGAAATCAATGAATTGGAAACCAAGGAAACAATTAAGACAATTGACAAAACAAACAGCTGGTTCTTTGAAAAAATAAACAAGATTGACAAACCCCTGGCCAATCTGATCAAGCAAAAAAAGGTGAAGCTTCAAATTAACAAAATTCAAAATGAAAAAGGAGAGATCACAACAGACATAAGTGAAATTGGGAGAATCATCAGGACTTATTTCAAAAACCTCTACTCCACAAAACTGGATAATGTGGAGGAGATGGATAAATTCTTGGACGCATACCATCTACCAAAGCTAAACACAGAGCAGATTAATCACCTCAATCAACCCATCACACTCATGGAGATTGAAAATGTAATTAAAAACCTCCCAAAAAAGAAGAGCCCAGGACCAGATGGCTTCTCAGCTGAATTCTATCAAAGCTTCATGGAAGAACTCAAACCAATCTTCCTCAAACTGTGCCACACAATTGATGAACAGGGAAAGCTACCCAACTCCTTTTATGAAGCTAGCATCACCCTAATTCCAAAACCAGGCAGAGATGCCACAAGAAAAGAAAACTACCGGCCTATTTCCCTGATGAATTTAGATGCAAAGATCCTAAACAAAATCCTTGCAAACCGAATCCAACAACACATCAAAAGCATTATCCACCTTGACCAAGTGGGATTCATTCCAGGAACACAGGGGTGGTTCAACATACGGAAATCTGTCAATGTAATACACCACATAAACAAGGTTAAACATAAAAACCACATGATCATTTCGATAGATGCAGAAAAGGCCTTTGACAAGATTCAACACCACTTCATGTTCAAAACATTGGAGAGAGTTGGCATGGTTGGTTCATATCTTAACCTAATAAAGGCAATATACGAAGCTCTGAAGGCCCAAATAATACTTAATGGAGAGAGACTGGAGGAATTCCCATTAAGATCAGGAACAAGACAGGGTTGTCCACTCTCACCTCTGCTTTTCAATATAGTACTGGAAGTCCTAGCTCAAGCAATAAGACAGGAGAAGGAAATAAAAGGGATACAATTTGGAAAGGAAGAAGTTAAGTTAGCTTTATTCACTGATGACATGATTACATATGTAAGAGACCCGAAGGACTCCATCCCAAAACTCCTGAAGGTGATTAACTCCTATAGCAAAGTAGCAGGATACAAAATCAATGCACAAAAATCAGTAGCCTTCCTTTATGCAAAGGACAAAGATACAGAAAAAGAAATAAGGGACATAGTCCCATTTTCAATTGCGACAAAAAAAATAAAATACCTTGGAATAACGTTAACCAAGGAAGTGAAAGATCTATACAATGAAAACATAAAAACACTCAAAAAAGAAATTGAGGTGGACTTGAGAAAATGGAAAGACCTCCCATGTTCCTGGATAGGCAGAATTAACATTGTGAAGATGACAATCCTACCAAAGGCAATTTACAGATTTAATGCAATACCAATTAAAATCCCCACAGTGTTCTTCACAGAGATAGAAAAAATGATCTCAAATTTCATATGGAAAGGCAGAAGGCCTCGCATTTCCAAACATATCCTCTGCAAAAGAAATACCTCTGGAGGCATCACCATACCTGATCTAAAGCTATATTACAAAGCCATAGTAATAAAAACAGCATGGTACTGGCATAAAAACAGGACTATAGATCAATGGAATAGACTTGAGGACCCGGACTTTGGGTCAAGCAACTATAGCTACTTGATATTTGATAAAGGCCCAAACAATATACGCTGGAAAAAAGACAGCATCTTCAACAAATGGTGCTGGACAAACTGGATAACCATATGCAGGAAACTAAAACTTGACCCACACATTTCTCCATGCACTACACTCAAGTCCAAATGGATCAAAGATCTCAATATAAGACCAGAAACTCGTATACTACTGGAAGAAAATTAAGGGAGTACATTCCATGATATAGGAATGGAAAAAGACTTCCTGAACAAAACCCCAGTAGCTCATGAACTTAAACCATCACTCAACCAATGGGACCACATGAAGCTGAGGAGTTTCTTTACAGACAAGCATACAATTAGCAAAGCCAATAGATTACCCACAGAATGGGAGAAAATATTTGTGGGTTATCCAACTGATAGAGGACTAATCTCTAGAATCTACAAAGAACTCAAAAATCTAAACAGTAAGAAGTCAAACACTCCACTCACAAGATGGGGCAAAGAGCTGAACAGGCAGTTCACAGAGGAAGAAATAGAAATGGCAAACATACACTTAAGAAAATGTTCATCATCCCTAATCATCAGAGAAATGCAAATTAAAACAACTATGAGATTCCACCTTACCCCAATAAGGATAGCAAGCATCAAAAAATCAAATAAAAATAAATGCTGGCGAGGATGTGGAGAAGTCGGAACACTCATCCACTGTTGGTGGGAATGTAGGATGGTACAACCACTTTGGAAAGCAATATGGAGACTTCTGAAAAAGCTGAGTATAGAGATACCAACAGACCCAGTTATTCCCTTACTGGGGATCTACCCTAAAACCTTCAAACCACAGACTAAAGAGATTTGCTCAACCATGTTTATAGCGGCTCAATTTGTAATAGCTAAGAGCTGGAATCAACCCAGATGTCCATCACTAGAAGAATGGATAACTAAGATGTGGTATATCTACACAATGGAATTCTATACAGCAGTAAGAAAAAATGACACAATGAAATTTGAGGAAAAATGGTTGAACCTGGAACAGATCATTCTCAGTGAACTTACCCAATCACAGAACAAAAATCGCCACATAGTCTCACTCATCTACAGCACCTAACCTGAATCTACCGAAGATACCTTAAATACCCAGCAAGCATCTCCTAGATTAGACACTAGGATGGAAGGGGAGGGAGGGGAGGGCATCAAAGGGGTGGGAAACACAAATCTAGACCTAAACGGCAATGGTACCATAATCTTCTACTTACTAAAAGATAGACCAAATGGCTGATCCTTCACCAGGCCCTTACAGGGAACACCTGAACCACAAGACACTGGAGAGGGTAAGATTAAGACTAACCTTAGTCTCCTACATCTTCCCTCCCTCACTTCCCCTCTCCCTGTCTCTCTCTCTCTTCTCTCTAACTCTTGTATATTAGTTATCTTTTTCCTCATTTTCTTAGTGGGCACTGACCTGTAACTCCCAGAACCAGCATGGGGCTATCATCCACAATGAGCTTTTGATCAGAGAGACCTACAAGGTTTCCTAAAAGACAGACAGATTACTGTCAGAGTACTTGATGACCCACCAAAGGTTAGTGGTAAGACCCTACTGCTGAAGACACCTTATGTGATTGACATGCAAATTAGAATGGCATGGCTGGAAGTTGGATGGGAGTCAGTCCCCAGACAGTCAGCGCATCTAGTGCCAGAAGGTGCTACATGGGCGACTGGGGGAAATTGACCAATATCTATCGAAGCAACGCATGGTCTAACCTACTTAGCAGCAAATAACTTATTGTGATGCCCACACAAGTGCAGTGGTGGCACACAGCCATGGTGGGGAACCAACTGCTCTCAGTTTGGCTAACTGATCCCCTCACTGGTATGGGACCCATAGCTGGAGCTGGGAAACAAGTCAGAACCATATCCAAACATAAGCCCACTCTCCAGTATCAACCTACTATCAATTGTGGGCTACAAGAGGGCCTACACATATTAAATTCTCTATAAAAAAAAAAAGTAAGGGTTATCTCATTTGTCCTGGTGCTAACTTACTCTCCGTTGGAGAATCTGCTTCTCTTTTTCAGATAGATGTAGACCCTAAGAAGAGAGCCACCCCATCATACCTCAAAAGGGCTCCGGCTGAAACTAAGAAAACTTCGAGAAACAAGCAAGGGGGCTGTTTTTCCTGATGAACCGGACAGCAGCACAAGGGGGAAGGAGATCAGCATAGAGAAAAATCAACTCCTACCAAATCAGAGAGCCAGAGCCTCAGAGGCCCTCAACACCTCATCACTGAAGCAGACCAAAAATGAACCCAACATGGCTCAGGGAAATTTTGCGGAAGAGGGGGCGGAAAGAATGTCAGAGCCACATGTTGGGTCATGATATGCAGAGACATTTAGCTTACCCATAACTGTGGGCTAACTCCACAATGCATGACCCGCATACCTCAACAAGGAGGGGCCAAGGGGAGGGGGTAGGTCACGGATGAGCCTAATAATGGTACCAAACTGACTGTATTTGCTGAATACAGAACTGACTAATAAAATAAATAAATAAATAAATAAATTAAAAAAAAAAAGAAAAAAAAAAAAAAGAAAACCCTGAAATTAAACAACATGTGACATACTCATTATCATAGACAGTCATTACAAACCTTGAGAAAATCTTTTTCCAAAAACACTTATTTTAAAAACCAGACACAGATTTCATATGTGATTGACTGCTTTGCTGATTACCTGACAGCTGGAATACATTTCCTCTTCAAATGTTTGTGTACTATAAAGCCTACCAAGAAGAGAGGTAAGGCTTGCTTGCTACAATTTCCTGCTTTCTTGAAGTCTACTATTACCCTTTCCATTTTCAGAAAATTTGGTGGCAAAGCTCCAAATGAGAATGTATTCAATGTAAATATTAGGAATTGAGTCAACTTAAAAGGATCTATAATAGCTGAATAGATTGCAGCTCTATGTTGGTAAAGTAATGATATTTTCTTTTTCAGAAGAGCACTAGAGAAACATGCCAACAGATTTTTCAACACTACATTAGGTGCCTCAAGGTTTACAGACTGGCAGACTGATGTGTCTCAGAAGATAAAAAGTAACTTTGTCTTAATGTTTCATAAGGCTTCTGCAGTTGACTTTGCTCTAAATTGGGCATGAAATAAATATATCACTGCAAAGTCAGGGCAACAAAATCTATTATGAACTTAAAATGAGTCCTAAAACAGCAAATCATTTTCTGGGGCATGGTATTTTCTCTGCTACTGTTTTCTTGTATTCATTGAAAAGTCTTGCTGGAAAACAATTACTTTATGTTTTTTATTTTCTCTTATTACCTATGACATAATATTAAGTTTTACCTCATCTCCACTTGACTTGATTTGGAAGACACTTTAAAATTTTTAAGGACTGTCAAGGCTATATTCACTTGGCTAAATATATATAATTTTGGTATATATATATACCAAATATATATATAAATTAGTTTTGTACACAGTGAATACAGTCAAGTTGGTACCATTGTTAGGCTCATGCATGTCCTACCCCCTCCCCCTGGCCCCTCCTTGTTGAGGTATGTGGGTCATGCATTGTGGAGTTAGCCCACAGTTATGGGCAGGAGTAAATGTCTCTGTGTATCATGACCAAACGTGTGGCTCTGACATTCTTTTGGCACCTCTTCTGCAAAATTTCCCTGAGCGATGTTGGGTTCATTTTTGGTCTGCTTCAGTGATGAGGTGTTGTTGGCCTCTGGGTCTCTGGATATCTGATTTGGTAGGAGTTGATTGTTTTCTGTATCAATATCCTTCACCCTTGTGCTGGTATCAGCTTCACCAAGAAAACAGCACCCTTACTTGTTTCACCAATTATTCTTATTTAAGCTGGGGCCCTTTTGAGGTATGATGGGGTGGTTCTCTCCTTATGATCTGTGTCTATCTGGAAAAGAGGATCAGATTCTCCAACGGAGAGTAAAGTTAGCACCATACAAATGGGATAACCCTTATTTTTTTATAGAGAATTTAACAGGTGTAGGCCCTCTTGTAGCCCATAATTGTTGGTAGCATGATAATGGAGGGCAGGCTCATGTTTGGATATGGTTCTGACTTGATTCCCACATCCAGCTATGGGTCCCATTCCACTGAGGGGATCAGTTAGCCAATTCAAGAGCAGTTGGTTTCCCACCATGGCTGTGTGCCACTATTGCACTTGTGTGAGCATCATGACAGGTTATTTGCTGGTAAGTATGTTAGACCATGAGTTGCTTGGACAGATATTGGTCATTTTCCCCCAGTCACCCATTGTGATAGTTAAGGTGTTGTCAACTAGATCTGTTTAGTAATCCAGAGAACTCCCTTTCCGGTGGGTCTTGGGGGTTGCTTCCAGGAAGGATCAACTAAAGGAGGAAGTCCTTCCCCCAGAGTGAGACCTTCCCCCAGGGTGGGTGGCCCCACTCAGAGGGGGACTTGATATAATGAAGCTCTGGGGAAAACGAGCCCCTTTCTCCCTTTCTTCCTTCCCCTTGGCTGCCAGAGAAGCTCACTACCTTGCAGCATGGATTGAAGACCAGCACGTACTGAAGACCAGCACCAACTGAAGACCCACATGGATTGAAACCCAGCACTCCTCAGGAAGCCTCCAGGCCTTCTGGTGCCATCTGCAGTGCTGGGTTGGGACTGCTGAGTCATCTGGCCACATGGACTGAGCAGCTACCAGGTTCCATGATTCTCCAGCCTGCAACTGCTATCGGACTACCATAAGCTAATCCAATGAATTCCCTTTTTAAAAATAATTCATTCTAGCAGTTCTGTTCCTCTAGAATACCCTGACTAACACAGATTTTGGTACCAGGAGTGGTTCTAGAGGAGCAAAATTGTAAGGATGGTTTTCTCTAGTGGGCTTAGTGCTATATGGGGTTGGCTTTCCAACGTACATGCTACTAAAGGCCCTACTGTTGATAAAGAGAGCACTTTGATGGGAAATAAGGAGTGCACTAATAACCCATGGTGTGAGATAGATGTATTTGGTGATCCTGAGCCATGTATTGTGAAGAACAAGGAATTTAGTGACGCTGTATTTAAAACATTTGAATATTTGTGGAAAAGTAAAACCAATGATGAGGCTGGTTGGTTGCTTTTAGCATCTTTGGACAAACTAGTGAGGAAACAGCAGAAGCTCAAAAAGGAAAATTCCAACCTTAAGACCCATGCACATGATCTCAAGGTTCCTAAGGGTGCCTTCGAGGAGAGTCTCCTCTCTAACCATAACAGGGCTCAGATTGCAGAAAACCAAACCCAAGCTCTCATTGTGAGACTGGCTAACTTGCAATGTAACCTCAAATCCCAGCCTCACCAACTATCAGAAGTTAAAGTGAGGGCACTGACTGGAAAAGAGTGGGATCATGTTTCTTGGGATGGTGATGTGTAGCAAGACCCTGAAGAATCCAGGGACATTGAAGTATTAGATTCTGAAGAAGATGTTTTGAATAAAAATATAACCTGCCCTCCCTTAGCAGCAGATGTATCCCCACCTCCCAACAACATGGACTTCCACTAAGGCTGACGTGGCTATGGCTACTGCTGAGTGCCAAATTTGCCAGCAGCAGAGACCAACTCTGAGCCCCTGATATGGTAGTATTCCTCAGGGTGACCAGCCAGCAACCTGGTGGTAGGTTGACTACATTGGACCACTTCCATCATGGAAAGGGCAGCGTTTTGTCCTTACTGGAATAGACACTTATTCTGGGCATGCATTTGCCTTTGTTGCACATAGTGCTTCTGCCAAAACTACCATCTGTGGGCTTACAGAATGCCTTATTCACTGTCATGGCATTCCACACAGCATTGCTTCTGACAAGGAACTCACTTCACCACCAAGGAAGTATGGCAGTGGGCTCATGATCATGGAATTCACTGGTCTTACCATGTGCCCCACCATCGTGAAGCAGCTGGCTTAATAGAATGGTGGAATGGCCTTTTGAAGAAGCAGCTACAGTGCCAACTAGGTGGCAATAGCTTGGAGAGCTGGGGGAGTGTCTTCTAGCAGGCTGTATATGCTCTGAATCAGCATCCTATATATGGTACTGTTTCTCCTATAGCCCGGATTCATGGGTCCATGAATCAAGGGGTGGAAATGGGAATGGTCCCACTTACCATCACCCCAAGTGACCCATTAGATAATTTTTGCTTTCTGTTCCCACAACCTTATGCTCTGCTGGACTACAAGTCTTGGTCCCAGAGCGGGGAGTTCTTTTGCCAGAAGACATAAAGAACATTCCATTGAACTGGAAGCTAAGACTTCCCCCTGGTCACTTTGGGTTCCTAATTCCCTTGAGTGAACAGGATGAGAAAGGAGTTACAGTGATAGCAGGGGTGATTGATCCAGATTACCGGGGGAAATTGGACTGCTCCTCCACAATGGAGGTAAGGAAGAGTATGCCTGGAGTGCAGGAGATCTTTTAGAACATCTCTTAGTGTTACCATGTCCAGTGGTCAAAGTCAATGGATGACTGCAACAACCCAATAGAGGTAGTGTGATAAATGGCCCAGATCCTTCAGGAATGAAGGTATGGGTCACCCCTCCAGGTAAAGAACCAAGACCTGCTGAGGTGCTTACTGAAGGTGGAGGAAATACAGAACGGGTAGTAGAAGAAGGCAATTACAAATACTACCTAAGGCCACGTGACCAATTACGGAAACGAGGACTGTAATTGCAATGTTTCTCTCCTACCTTAGTACGGAGTGTATGTACATATCTTAACAATATTAAGATTATATCACTAGCTAACTGTTGAATTTATATTAGACCTATTATATTAGAGACTAAGCTTTGTGTTGGAGGGAAGATTCTGTGGTTCTGGTTGTACGTGGGATAGTTATGCCATGTTAGGCAGAATTATGAGCTTGTTACTGCTTTCATTTGGAAATTAAGTATGATGTAAGGAGATATGATTTGGTGCCAAGTTGACAAGGGGTGGACTTGTGATAGTTAAGGTGTTGTCAACTTGATCTGTTTAGTAATCCACAGAAATCCCTTTCCGGTGGGTCTTGGAGGGTGCTTCCAGGAAGGATCAACTAAAGGAGGAAGTCCTTCCTCCAGAGTGAGACCTTCCCCCAGAGTGGGTGGCCCCACTCAGAGGGGGACTTGATATAATGAAGCTCTGGGGAAAACGAGCCCCTTTCTCCCTTTCTTCCTTCCCCTTGGCTGCCAGAGAAGCTCACTACCTTGCAGCATGGATTGAAGACCAGCACGTACTGAAGACCAGCACCAACTGAAGACCCACATGGATTGAAACCCAGCACTCCTCAGGAAGCCTCCAGGCCTTCTGGAGCCATCTGCAGTGCCAGGTCAGGACTACTTATTCATCTGGCCATGTGGACTGAGCAGCTACCAGGATCGATGATTCTCGGGCCTGCAACTGCTTTGGACTACCATAAGATAATCCAATAAATTCCTTTTTTAAAATAACTCATTCTAGCAGTTCTGTTCATCTAGAGAACCCTGACTAATGCATCCATGTAGCACCTTCTGGCACTAGACGCGCTGACTGTCTGGTGACGGACTCTCTTCCAGCATCCAGCCATGTCATTCCGTTTTACATGTCAACCGCATGTGGGGTGTCTTCAGCAGTAGGGTCTTACCACTAACCTTTGGTGGGTTATCAAGTACTCTGACAGAACTCTGTCTTTCTTTTAGGAAACCTTGTAGGTGTCTCTGATCAAAAGCTCATTGTGGATGATAGCCACATGCTGGTAATGGGAGTTACAGGTCAGTACCCACTAATAAAAGGAAGAAAAAGATAACTAATATAAAAGAGTTAGAGAAAAGAGAGAGAGGGAGAGAAAGAGAGAGACAGAGAGAGAGAGAGAGATAAAGGAGCTGTAGAAGATTAAGGTCTGTCTTCATGATACCCTCTCCAATGTCTTGTGGCTCAGGTGATCCCTCAAGGACTGGTGAAGGTTCAACCATTAGGTCTGCCTTTTAGGATGTAGAATTTTATGGTACCATTGCCGTTTGGGTCTAGATTTGTGTCTCCCTTCCCCTCCCTTGCCTTTCTCTCCCTCCGCACACAACCTATTGTCTAGTTCTCAAGATGCTTGCTGGGTATGACAGCATCTTGGGTAGATTCATATTAGGTGCTCTAGATGAGTGAGACTATGCAGCAATTATCTTTCAGTGATTGGGTAAGTTCACTGAGAATGATCTGTTCCAGTTTCAACCATTTTTCCTCAAATTTCATTGTGCCATTTTTTCTTACTGCTGTGTAGAATTCCATTGTGTAGATATACCACATCTTAGCTATCCATTCTTCTAGTGATGGACATCTGGGGTGATTCCAGTTCTTAGCTGTTATGAATTGAGCTGCTATAAACATGGTTGAGCAAATCACTCTGGACTGTGGTTTAAAGGTTTTAGGATACATGCCCAGTAAGGAAATAACTGGGTCTGTTGGTAACTCTATAGTCATCTTTTTTAGGAGTCTCCATATTACTTTCCAAAGTGGTTGTACCATCTTATATTCCCACCAACAGTGGATGAAGGTTCCCATTTTTTCCACATCCTCACCAGCATTTATTTTCATATGATTTTTTTCATGTTTGCTATCCTTACTGGGGTAAGGTGGAATCTTATAGCTTTTTTAATTTACATTTCCCTGATGATTAGGGATGATGAAAATTTTCTTAAATGTGTGTTTTCCATTTGTATTTCTTCCTCTCTGAACGGCCTATCCAGCTCTTTGCCCCATTTTGTAAGTGGGTTGTTTGACTTTTTATTGTTTAGGTTTTTGAGTTCTTTGTAGATTCTAGAGATTAGGACTCTGTCAATTGGATAGTCAGCAAATATTTTCTCCCATTCCGTGGGTAATCTATTGGCTTTGCTTATTGTATGCTTGTCTGTAAAGAAACTCTTCAACTTCATGTGATCCCATTGGTTGAGTGACTGCTTAAGACTGTGAGCTACTGGGGTTTTGTTCAGGAAGTCTTTTTCCATTCCTATATCATGGGAAGTTCTTCCTATATTTTCTTCCAGTAGTAGCTGAGTTTCTGGTCTTATATTGAAGTCTTTTATCCATTTGCACTTCAGTGTAGTTCATTGCAAGATGTTTGGATCCAGTTTCAATTTCCTGCATATAGTTATCCAGTTTGTTGAGCACCATTTGTTGAAGATGCTCTTTTTTTCCAGCCTGTATTGTTAGGGCCTTTGTCAAATATCAAGTAGTGTAGTTTCTCGTCCGGGTCCTCAATTCTATTCCATTGGTCTATACTGTGTTTATGCCAGTACCATGCTGTTTTTATTACTATGGCTTTGTAATATAGCTTTAGATCAGGTATGGTGATGCCTCCAGAGGTGTTTCTTTTGCTGAGGATATGATTGGATAACCAAGGCCTTCTTCCTTTCCATATGAAATTTGAGATCCTTTTTTTCTCTCTTTGTGAAGAACAATGTTGGGATTTTAATTGGGATTGCATTAAATCTGTATATTGCCTTTGGTAGGATTGCCATCTTCACAATGTTAATTTTGCCTATTCAGGAGCACAGGAGATCTTTCCATTTTCTCAAGTCCTCCTCAATTTCTTTTTTGAGTATTTTTATGTTTTTGTTGTATAGTTCTTTCACTTCCTTGGTTAACGTTATTCCAACGTATGACATGATTGTATACATAAGAGACCAGAGAGACTCCATCCTAAAACTATTGAAGGTGATTAACTCCTATAGCAAAGTAGCAGCATATAAAATCAATGCACAAAAATCAGTAGCCTTTCTATATGTAAATGACAAAGATACAGAGAAAGAAGTAAGGGACATGGTCTCATTTTCAATAGCAACAAAAAATAAAATACCTTGGTATATATTTTTATTTATTTACTTTTTAATATATTACAAATCTGTCATGTTTGTCACATTCCCCTATCCACACCCCTATTCTCTTGAAGCCCCTCCTCAGTGGGGTAACTGGTATTCACTTTTGGGTCAAGATTACACCAGTCAGTCTCTGTAGAGGGTGGATCAGTGCCTCAGGATACTTCTTCCCACCATGTGGCTCTTACAATCTTTCTGCCCCTCTTTCGCAGTGTTCCCTGCTGTTTGGGGGACTTTGTCTTGGAGCTCAAAACCAGTTTTGCAGTGGCAAGAAACAGCAGTCTCTATACCCACTCTGAAACAACCAGGTAGAGTCCCTAGTCCTGTCCCAGGGCCAAGTGGAGAACCATATTCTCATTGTGAAGACACAATTTCAGCTTCCAATATTCTCAACCAAAGAATGTGTCTATGCACAGATTATGCAGGTCCCGAAGTTGTAAGACTCAGGTATGACCTGACTTTGCATCAGTCTTGGTGGCTACCAATATTATTGTACCTCAGGAAGTATAGTACGGGACAAGATCCAACTCAATAGGGAAAAAGACAGAATAGTAATCAAAATCCTATTGTAAAAATTTAGAAATTAGTGCCAACAGGTTACAATTTAAAACTAGGCATATCTTATCAAACTCTATCCTCAGGACTGCCTGAACATTTAGGTTCTGTAACAGCTGTGTTACAAGGGAGAAAGTGGTGCCAAACTACTGGATTTTGATTTTACTTAACATTATCAGTGACTGGTTGCAGTTGTCTCAGGCCACAAGTCCATCTTCATGGTACATAGTTCATACATTGACCCTACCATGACACATTACTAGACTTCATAGGATATGGTATTGGGACAAGACACATCTTCTGGCATTTTTGATTGCAGACATGGCTCAAGGTCTAGAGATGAGAAGAACTCTGTACTGCCAAAAATAGGCTAGTTACTGTGAAGAATGTTTTTGACCTATCCCCGTCCCAGGCAGAGCACTGTGGGGTGCTCTCCAGTTCATGAAACTTCAGGTGAGAGATAAACATGGGCATTGATTGCTCTCTAGTGCCAAACACTAAGAACACATCAAAATTCAACACTCTAAAGTTAGACCTAGACACCATCTAGTACAAAAGTTACTATTTGCTAAGAAAAATAACCAGATTAGAACTTCTGGAAAATTCATCATAAAGATAGCTTGCACAGATTACGAGAAATTTTTAATTAATAAATACCCAAACCACAGGTTTTGTAAACATTCATCCAGAATATTTAGGAAAACACTACCTCATCTAATAGTCAAAATAATGTACCTGATAAAACTAGGTATCAGTTATTTTGGAGGTTTTTTTTTCAAAAGATACTCAATGAATTTCAAGAAATTACAGAGATTCATTTTAATGCTCTAACAGAGAAACTTGGAACACATTTGTAATGAAGTAAAAGAAAATCAAACATAAATCCTTGAGGTGAAAAATAATACTAACCGCTAAGCCATCTCTCCAGCCCTAAACCCTGTGAACCAAGACTACTGTACCCAGAAAGGAAGAATGGACAGACACTCACAGACAAAAATACCTTAGAGGGGCTGGGGAGATGGCTTAGCAGTTAAGCACTCGGCTGTGAAGCCTAAGGACCCCGGTTCGAGGCTTGATTCCCCAGGACCCATGTTAGCCAGATGCACAAGGGGGCGCACACGTCTGGAGTTCGTTTGCAGTGGCTGGAGGCCCTGGCGTGCCCATTCTTTCTCTCTCACTCTGCCTCTTTCTCTCTCTGTCACTCTCAAATAAATAAATAAAAATAAAAATAAATTTAAAAAAATACCTTAGAGAATGTATTTCTAACAGACCAGTCCTAACAAGGAGTGTTCTTCATCTGAAAAAAAAAAAACAAAAAAACGCATTAATGACTAAAAAGAAAAACTGAAAGGTATAAAACTCATTAATCACAGTAACTAAACAGACAACTTCAAAAATTGTTGCAGGTATGACAAAGTAATATCTGGGGCTGGAAAGATGGCTCAGCTAATATGGCATTTGTTTGCAAGGCCTAAGGATATGAGTCTCTCTAGTACTCACATAAAGGCAGATGTACTGAGAGGCACCTGCTTTAGGAATACATTTGTAGTGGCAAGAAGCCCTTGTTCACCCATATTCACTCTCTATATATCTTCCTCTCTCTTTCTCTCAAAAAAATAGTAAACAAATAAAGACTTAACAAACTAATACCAGTAGTGTTAGGATTAAAAGGTAACAACCCAACATCATCAATATGGAATCAAAATACACCTGTAGTGTAAATTACTTAAAGGCAAATGATGAGAGTATAGAGGTAGAAGGGCACAAAGTAACTGTACTAAGCCTCAGAACAAGTTAAAAAACAACTGTAATAAGAACTTGCCCACCTATGATTACCTTAATGTCAAAACTTAAATTCTCCAATTAAAACATATGGAGTGACTGAATGGATAAAAAGACATAATGCAATGATTTGTTACTTATAAAAAGCAGGTCTGGGCTGGAGAGATGGCTTAGTGGTTAAGCGCTTGCCTGTGAAGCCTAAGGACCCCGATTCAAGGCTTGATTCCCCAGGACCCATGTTAGCCAGATGCACAAGGGGCGCATGCATCTGGAGTTTGTTTGCAGTGGCTGGAATCCCTGGTGCGCCCATTCTCTCTCTCTTTCTCTCTGCCTCTTTCTCTTTCTCTGTCACTCTCAAATAAATAAAAACTTAAAAAAAATATATTAAAAAGAAAAAAGCAGGTCACCTCTAAGGGCGTACATATATTAGTGTTGTAGGGATCTAGTCAGATATTTCAAGCAAACAGAATTTAAAAGAAAATGAGTGTCATTTTATTTACCTCATATGAAAATGATTTAATGAAAGAAGTAAAAAGACAAGGGAAATCATAAAATTATAAAATGGCTAATCTGACAAGGGGAAATAGCATTTTTAAGTATGTGCCTTCCAGGGTCTGTAGAGTCTAAATATATCAAACAATTATTAATAAATTTGAAATGTGAAATTGATACCAGTATAATAATATTATGGACATTAACAGGCCATTTTTAGCAATGGGCAGATCATCAATACAGAAAATAACCAGTAGTGTAAAAGTCTTCCACAGATTAACAAATGACATCCAGAGAACATGCTATCCAAAAGCTTACATATAGTCTTTCCAGCACAGGAAGCATTCTCTGGAGAAATCATAAGATATGCCACAAAATAAGGCTCAATAATGCTTTAAAAAGAAAATCATGTTGTGTATCATTTGCAATAAAAAGAAACAAAGCTAGAAAAAAACAAGAAACAACAAAAATTAAATAATTTACCCTTGGATTGTAAAAATTGCTTAGCAGTTAAGGCATTTGCCTGCAAAGCCTAAGGACCCAGGTTAGATTCCCCAGTATCCTTGTAAGCCAGATTCATAAGGTGGTGCAAGTATCTGGAATTTGTTTGCAGTGCTAGAGGCCCTGGAGCACCCATTCTCTCTCTCTCTCTCTCTCTCTCTCTCTCTCTCAAATAAAAAAGTAAAATAAAATAAATGTTTAAAAAATATGTTACCCTTGAAAATATAATAAGGGGAAAAGAAAAACATTCTAAAATGTCACATCAAGTATGAAGTATAAAATTATATGGTGGCTGGGCTAGGGAGATTTCCCAGTGGTTAATGCTACTCGCTTGCAAAGCTTACTGGTCCATATTCAATTAACCAGTATCCACCAAAAGCTATATTCATAAGTGGCATATGCATCTAGAGTTCATTTGCCTGGTGCAGTCTCTCTCTCTCTCTCTTTCTCCTCACAAATTAAAAATAAAAAACAATATGTACCTGTGTTTAGATTCTCACAACTCATGTAAAACAGGATGCTATTGTACTAACATCTATAATCTTAGTGTACCTATGGAGAAATTGGAGGAAGAGATAGGAGACAGGCTTGAAACTTGTGCCAGTTAACCTGGCAAACTTAGAGCTGAACAATAATAATGAGAGACTGTACCTTAAAACAAGGTAAAAGGTCAGGAACAATTTCCAAAGATTTTCTCTGACCTCCACACACAATCTGTGACAAGCATGTGCCCACACTCAAATATCTAAATATGCACACACACACTTGCACACACATGTGTGCAATCACACACACACACATACACACACACACACCATATATACAAAACCCTACATTATTATCAATAGATGAACAAAAATCACTTATTAAATTTCAAGATTCTTTCCATATAAAAACATGGAACAGATCAGTTATAGAAGAAACATGCCTTAATGCAAAAAATAGTTCATATTACAAGCCACTGTTGTCATGCAAAAATGGGGAGAAGTTAAAGCTAAATGATTTCTTCTGAGACATGGAACAAGATGAGGGTTCACATGTGCAACAATGTTTTTTTTTTTTTTTTTTTTCATGATAGTAACTGAAGTCCCAATCAAAGTGATCTGGTAAGATAAAGAAGTGAAGGACAACCAGACTTGAAAGAAGAAATTGAGTGATCACTGTTTATAGATGATGAGATCTTATATATAGAAAATAATAAAGACAAAACCAACTCTTATAAGCTACATGTGGAACCAGCAAAGTTGTAGGACACTAAATACTATATAAAGATGAGTTGTATTTCTATTCCTTAGCAGCCAATTATTTTTAAATTAGAAATTAATGTGTAATTCTGATTTATAATACTAAAAGAATGAGTATTATCAAAAATGCCCATATTAACCACAGTGAACTAGACATTGTGTGAAATCCTTAATAAAAATTTAAAGACAATCTTCATAAAACAAGAAAAAAATCGTTCAATTTTTATAAAACCACTAAAGTCCCTGAATAACCAAAGCTGCATTGGATGGTGTTAAGATAGGACTGGGATTCCCTATATCTCAGAGGATCAAGAAGTAGAGATAGCAATAACAGCACCCAGCTTCCTGTATCATTTTCCTCATTTTATCCAGTCTGTGATGTCAGCCCATGGGACAGTACTACGGACAATCAGAGTGGGTCTTTCTTCTCAGTTAACATCTCTACAAATATTCTCATATGTATGTCCATAGCTATGTCTCCTAGGTGATTCTAAATCATGGCACATTAAAAAGTGAAGATTAATTGCCACAAAAGAGAAATGTGTGACTAGTTTATCTGTAGTTGGGATTATTGAAGAATCATTTCAAATGAAGAGCTGAATCTTGTGGTTTTAATTTAAAATGCATATTATAGTAAGTACTTGATTTTGTTTGGTTGGTTGTTTTTCATCCTAGGGTTTTACTCTAGCCCAGGCTAACCTGGAATTCACTATGTAGTCTCAGGCTGCCCTTGGACTCAAAGTGAGCCTCCTACCTCTGCCTCCAACATGATGGGATTAAAGGAGTGTTCCACCACACCCAGCAAGTACCTCATTTTGAAGTTTCTTGCCTACTCCAGTGATTTTTAAAACAGTTCAAAAGAAAAAAATAAGTTTCCAAAATTGCAAGAATTCCAAATGGAAAACAGATTTTAGTAGATGGATTTAAAGCACATGAAATATAGATACACATAAGACAAATTTGAAATTTCTTATGTATAAATATAAAGGTTTCCTCTTTTGTTTAGCATTAAGAAAAATTATCAATATTGGTAGCTATAGCCTTACAAAGTAAAAAGTATGCTATGTTTGTATGTGTGTGTGTGTGTGTGCGTGTGTGTGTGTGTGTGTTTGGCTTTTTACACAACTGTCAAAGAACCACAATTTTATTTTTAAAAAAATCCTAAAAGGTAGAACCTGAGAATTCTAAATTTCCATTATCTAAGAACCAGAGGGAAAAACAGCTATAGCTTAAAATGTTACAAAGGTGAGAACACACTATATGTGACAGTGAGATAGATAGTGTGGTGGTTTGGATAAATGGCCCCCAACATATTCAGTTTTTTATTTGTTTGCAGTTTGTGTCTGCAGCCACCTGGCTGGAGGCACTATCACTGGGTGAATCTTAAGGTGTGGTGGTGGGTTTCAGATTTCAATCTAAAGATATGCAAAGTGTGCCTAGCTGGAGTTCCTGAAGTGTGCTGTGCTATGTGGCTTTAGGCTTGTATTTCTCTCGCTCTGCTTGGTCCTGTGAAGGCAGGCCAACTTCTTCTGCCATTTAAAGAAATTCCCTTGGATCTGTAAGCTTCAATAAATATCCCTACCTCCATAATCATGCCTGGTCTGGAAGTTCATCTCAGTGAACCTGAAGCTGTCTGCTATAGAACTTGGTACCGAGGAGTGGGCTGAGATGAACCTGACTATGTGGATGTTGATCTTTTGGAACCCTTGTTTTGGAGGAATAGGCATGGACTTGGTGCTTGCAACTGAAGGTGTCTTCTGGAGTGGTAAGCCAAGTTTTATGGAGTATTCTGATGAGAGTCTGAGAATGCTAAGTGCAGAAAGCATTGAACTTCGAGGCTTGGCTTATGAGCTTTCTAAGGGGAAGGAAAGACTGCAGAGGACTTTTCTGGAACTGGGATCCTGGCCTAAGGGCTGGCTGAGTCCTGCTACCCAGGCCCAGAGAGTTTGATCAAGGTTAAATTTATAATGGACTGATGTGCTTGGCTAGAGATATTGGACCGAGAGATTTAAGATTTTAAGCTAGAAAACCTCAAGCAAGTTAAAATTACAGGCACTGAGACTGGTTTTAGGTTACTGAATCTGCTATTGTCAAACACATTAGCAATCTTAAGGAAGATGGTCCAACTGCTTTACCATGGAAAGGATGCCTAAGGAAGGACTATCATAGAAATGCAAACACTTTTGGAAAGAATTGACTGGAAAAGGAACCTGCTTTTCAAGGCTATGATTTGTTTTGTCCCTGAATTAAGAATATGGCTGTGTCCTGCACAGCTGGTATTGGTTTCAGAAGCATGAAAAATGTGTGGAGTGGTTGTGAATTGCTCAAAGTTCCAGGGCCACTGCTGAGATGTGGCATGAGGTAGGGCATGATGCCCTAATAGGCTGAAAGAGCCTTTGGATGATGGACCGTGACTTGCATGAGAACCTGAAGATGTTTTGGCTATACCAGGATTGTGCAAGGGCTACCTTGGAGTGCACTGTTGGCCTGGGATGGTAGTGTTCCTGGGCTACTCTGCCCAGCTGGAGGGGAGGAATTGGAAAATCTGGAGACTGGCATTCTCTGATTATATTGAACGTGAACTGCTGAAGTTTGATGTTTGTTTGATGGTGGTTGAGTTTGCATTGTTTTAGTCTCTCCTTGCTATGCATTGTAGCAGTTAAAAATGTTTACTCTGTGCCTTCATATGTCGGAAGTATTTAACTTATTTGATTTTACAGGATGTACTACCTTTAATTGATCAAGACTGTGGGGACTTTTGAAATTGAACTGAGTACAATTTAAAATGTGTTATTGTTATAAATCTATTGGGGGCCAGGGGAAGAATGTGGTGGTTTGAATAAATAGCCCCCAACATATTCACTTTTTATTTGTTTGCAGTTTGTGTCTGCAGCCACCTGGCTGGAGGCACTATCACTGGGTGGATCTTAAGGTGTGGTGATGGGTTTCAGATTTCAATCTAAAGATATGCAAGGTGTGCCTAGCTGGAGTTCTTAAAGTGTGCTGTGCTATGTGGCTTTAGGCTTGTACTTCTCTCGCTCTGCTTGGTCCTGTGAAGGCAGGCCAGCTTCTTCTGCCATTTGTGGCACTTCCCTTGCATCTGTAAGCTTCAATAAATATCCCTACCTCCATACTCATGCCTAGTCTGGAAGTTCATCTCAGCAAACCTGAAGCTGTCTGCACAGATAGTGAGACAAAATGAGAAAGGAGGAAAAAATGGTTTGCATTAGTGTTGGCCAGTTTGAGTGGGAGTCAATGAAACATGGGTTTTGTATGGTTTGGCAGTGTCAGAGTCTGGGGTTATCTCTATGATCAATTCTTTGAATTTTTATCTAGGACATAGATGACAGAAAATTGGGCTAACATATTTTTGAAATAGCATCATTCCATTGGTGTAGTCAAGAGACAATGTTGTTGGTCATTCTTGTAGTTTATATATGGTTCATGGATTTGTTTTGGTTCAGACATGATTATAGAATGATCTTGCTTTTATGCTCCTTAAATATATTCACAGAGAGACATTGACCAATAAAGGTTTCTGGACTTTCTAATGGTAAGAATGATAAGACTGCCTGAATGCTACTGACAGGCCAAATATGAGGTGGAAGCTGTCAATGCTGTTTTGTGTTTTTCTCAGAAGCCTGAAGAGGCCAAAAGTAATGAGGAGCTTCCTATTAATGTTTGCAATATTCCTTCCCTATAAAAACACTAACTAGAAAACTCAAACCCTAGTGATTCTGCAGCTCTTTCAACATGTTGAAAATGTGATGACAGCTCCACAAATCATCTACATAGCTAGAGATCAAAAACATATATCCTAATAACCTTTCTAAGATGTTCAAAATAAAACTAAAAAATGTTATATAATATGCAAGGCAGCAAGAAGTAACAAAGGACATTGTAGGCACACAGTGTGGGAAACTTCTTCACTTTGTTACAGAACACACACTGTTAAATCCCAGAAATCTTAGTAGAATCGTTGAAGGTACCTTAAAGAAATTCTTATGGATTAATTGTAATGGTCTTTTCTATCTGCCAGAGTTTGAAAATCTTGAATATGAGATGAATCTTTTTTTTTTTTTTTTTTAAGCTGAAGTAAGGTCATGTTGATACTATCTTTAACCTTCTCCTTGTCCTCCCATCTCTGCAGCGACCCTCCTCATTGGAGAATATGGGTCATGAATTGTGGGGTTAGCCACCAGTTATGGGTAAGAGGGAATGTCTTTGTGCATAATGACCTAATGTGTAGCCCTAACATTCTCTTGCCCCCTCTTCCGCAAATTTCCCTGAGTCATATTGGGTTCATTTTAGGTCTGCTTCAGTGATGAGGTCTTGGGAGCCTCTGTGTTTCTGGATATCTGGTTTGGTAGGAGTTGATTGTTCTCTGTGTCTATTTCCTTCACCCTTGTGCTTGCACCAGGTACACCAAGAAAGTAGCACTCTTGCTCATTTCCCCAATTACTTTGTGGTTTCAGCTGGGGCCCTTCTGAGGTGTGATGGGCTGGTTCTCTCCTTAGGATCTGTGTCCATCTGAAAAAGAGAAGAAAATTTTCCAATGGGGAGTGAAGTTTGCACCAGGTACATGGGATAACCTTTTTTTTTTTTTTTTTTTTTTTTTTTTTTTAGAGAGAAATTAAGATGTGTATGCCCTCTTGTAGCCTATGATTGGTGGGAGCTTGATAATGGAGAAAAGGCTTGCTTTTGGATATGGTTCTGACTTGTTTCCCAGATCCAGCTATGGGTTCCATTCTACTGAGCAGATCAGTTAGCCAAATCAAGAGCATTTGGTTTCCCACCATGGCTGTGTACCACTGTTGCACTTGTGTGAGCATCATGTCAGGTTGTTTGCTGCTGGGTAGCTTAGACCACGAGTTGCTTAGACAGATGGTGGTCATTTCCCTCAGTCACTCATGTAGCACCTTCTTTCACTAAATGAGCTAACTTTCTGGGGACTGACTCTTTTCCATACACCAGCCAGGTCACTCCATGTTGTGTGCCAATAGCATGTGGTGTCTTCAGCAGTAGGTTCTTACCACTAACTTTTGGTGGGTCATCAAGTACTCTGACAGAAATTTGTTTTATTTGGGAAAGCTTGTAGGTCTCTCTGATCAACAGCTCATTGTGGATGTTAGCCACAAGCTGGTACTAGGAGTTGCAGGTCAGTGCCAAAGAAAAGAAGGAAGAAAAAGATAGGTAATATAAAAGAGATAGAGAGAAGAGGGAGAGACAGAAACAGAAGATTAAGGTTAGTCTTCATCATACCCTCTCCAGGGCCTTGTGATTCAGATATTACCTCTAAGGACCTGATGAAGGTTCAAACATTTAGTCTGTCTTATAGGATGTAGAATTGTATGGTACCATTACCATTTGGGTCCAGATACATGGCCCCTGCTCCTGCCCCACCCTTCCCCTCCCTTCACGCCCCATCCACCCTATTGTCTGGTCCTCGAGATGCTTATTAGTTATGTCAGTATCTCAGGTAGATTCAGGTTAGGAGCCATACATGAGTGAGACTATGCGACAATTATCATTCTGTGATTGGGTGAGTTCACTGAGAATGATCTGTTCCAGGTTCGACCATTTTTCTTCAAGTTTCATTGGGCCATTTTTCCTTACTGCTGTATAGAATTCTATCAGGTAGATATACCACGTCTTGGTTATCCATTCATCTAATAATGGACATCTGGCTTGATTCCAGCTCTTAGCTATTATAAATTGTGCAGCTATAAACATGGTTGAGCAAATATCTCTGAACTGAGGCATGTAGCTTTTAGGATACATGCCCAGTAAGTGAATAACTAGATCTGTAGGTAACTCTATAGTCAACATTTTTAGGAGTCTCCATATTGCTTTCCAAAGTGGTTGTACCATCTTACATTCCCACCAACAGTGGATGAGGGTTCCTGTTTTTATACATCCTCACCAGCGTTTATTTTCACATGATTTATTTAATGGTTGTTATCCTTACTTGGGTATAAGGAATCTCATAGATTTTTAAGTTACATTTCCCTGATGATTAGGAATGATGAACATTTTCTTAAGTGTGTGTTTGCCATTTGTATTTCTTCCTCTGTGAACTACCTGTCCAGCTCTTTGCCCCATTTTGTGAGTGGGTTGTTTGACTTTTTATTGTTTAGGTTTTTGAGTTCTTTGTAGATTCTAGAGATTAGGCCTCTGTCAATTGGATAGCCGGCAAATATTTTCTGTGGGTAATATAATATAATATAACATAATATAATATATTTTATATATGATATTATATATAATAAAATGAATTCTGTGGGTAACATATTGGGTCTGCTTATTGCATGTTTGTCTGTAAAGAAACTTTTCAGTTTCATGTGATCCCAATGGTCGAGTGATTGTTTAAGTTCCTGAGCTACTAGCGTTTTGCTCAGGAAGTCTTTTCCCATTCTTTTATCATGGAAAGTTCCTCCTATTTTTTATTCCAGTAGTAGCTGAGTTTCTGATCTTATATTTAGGTCTTTGATCCATTTGAACTTGATTTTTGTGCATGGTGAGATGTGTGGATCAAGTTTCACTTTCCTACGTATGCTTATCCAGTTTGTCCAGCACCATTTGTTGAAGATGCTGTCTTTTCCCATGCTTATATTGTCAGAGCCTTTGTCAAATATCAAGTAGCTGTAGCTAGTTGGTCCAAAGTCTGGGTCCTTGATTGTGTTTCTTTGGTCTCTACTCCTGTTTTTATGTCAGTATCTTGTTGTTTTTATTACTATGACTTTGTAAATATAGCTTTACACCAGGTATGGTGATGCCTCCAGAGGTGTTTCTTTTGCTGAGGATATACTTGGATTTCCAAGGCCTTCGGCCTTTCCATATAAATTTTTTGATCATTTTTTATATCTCTGCAAAGAACAATGTTGGGATTTTGATTGGTATTGCATTAAATCTGTATATTGCCTTTGGTAAGACTTCCATTTTTATAATGTTAATTCTGTCTATAAAGGAACATTGGAGGTCTTTCCATTTTCCTAAGTCCTCCTCAATATCTTTTTAAAATATTTTTATGTTTTCATTATATAGGTCTTTCACATCCTTGGTTAATGTTATTCCAAGTTTTTTTTTTTTTTGCTATTGAAATTTGCTATTGAAAATGGGACAATGTCACTTATTTCTTTCTCTATGTCTTTGTCTTTTGCATATAGAAAGGCTACTGATTTTTGTGCATTGATTTTGTGTCCTGCTACTTTGCTGAAGGAGTTAATCACCTTTAAGTATTTTGAGATGGAGGCTCTTGGGTCTCTTATGTATAGAATCATGTTGTCTGCTAATAGAGCAGACTTTTTCTTTTCCAATTTTTATCCCTTTTATTTCTTTCTCTTGTCTTATTGCTTGAGCTAGGACTTCCAGTACTATATTGAAGAGCAGAGGTGAGAGTGGACACCCCTGTCTTGTTCCTGATCTCAATGGGAATTCCTTCAGTCTCTTTCCATTCCCAAGCAACAATTACTTTATGTAACAATTTTTTTACATGTCATCTCTAAATTTCAAAATGTTTATTGTAAGACAAGCCAGATATATTTACAGCATTCATAGGGAAATAGTAAGTCAAGTAATTTTATATATAATTTTAGAAAATATCATGCTATGTTCAAATAGTACACCCATTTTTAACTTACATAATGCATTTGAATGATATCATGAGGCTATTTAGATAATCCTTACACTTCTATGAGTATTAGTTATTACAGCTCTAAAATAAATTGCATGATGGGAGTGGGAAAAATGGCTCATCAGTTAAAGGTGCTTGGTTGCAAAGCCTTCTGACCTGGTTTAAATTGCCCAGTACACATTGTGACCATGAAGTTCTACTATTAAATTGATCTGTTTAGGAATCCACAGACATTCCTCTGTCTCTGAGGATGGGTCTCTGAGGGTGGGTCTCTGAGGTTGCTTTCAGTAAGGTTTAACTGAAGAAGGAAGTCCTTGTCTCAGAGTGGGAAGACTCTCTGGAGGAGGGCTTTAGTTAAGGAAGCTCTGACACAAAAGAACCCTTCTTCCCACCTGGCTGCTACTGTTGCTTGCTGTCTTTTTACATAGATTAAAGACCAGCAGCTCTCCAGGAAACCTTCAGCCCTTCAGTGCTGGATTGGTACTGCTGAGGCATCCATCCACGGGAATGTAACAGCACAATACCCTTTGTAACCACACATGCACCTTTGACATCATAGGATGAGCCATGTAACCAATTGACAGTTGGGACAGAGGACTAGGGCATAGTTTACAGGTGGTTTATCATGTTTTAGGGGCACCTGCCAGAACTGGACAGCTGCTACATTATAATCTCTTTCTGGGACAACTCTGAAGGACTGTGGTAAAGGGAAGTCTTCATAATGAGCAGAACTTCATGCAGTGCACATGGTTGTATATTTTGCTTAGAAAGAAAAGTGGCCTGATATGCCATTTTACACTAATTCATGGGCTGTGGTCAATGGTTTGGCTGGATGGTCCAGGACTTGGAAGGAGCACAGTTGGAAAACTGGTGAGAAAAACATTTGGGGAAGGTGTATGTGAATAGAACTCTCTGAATGGGCAAAGGATATACAGATACTTGTGTCCCATGTTAATGCCCATCTGAAGGTTACCTCATCAGAGGATTATTTCAATTATTAAGTAGATAAGATGACCCATTCTGTGGATAGTGGTCAACCTCTTTCTTCAGCCATCCCTATCATTGCCCAGTGGGCCCATGAACAAAGTGGCTAGGGTGGCAGGGAAGCAGATTATGTATGGGTCCAAAAACATGGACTTCCAATAACTAAGGCTGACCTTGCTATGGCTGCTGCTGAGTGCCAAATATGGCAGCAGCAGTGACCAATTCTGAGCCTCCAATATGGTTGCATACCTTGAGATGACCAGGAAGCAACTTGGTGGCAATTTGATTACATTGGAGCAGTTCCATCATAGAAAGGACAATGTTTTGCATTACTGGAATAGATATTTATTCTGGGTATGGATTTGCTTCTGTCAAAACTACCATCCATGGGTTTACAGAATGCCTCATCCACCATCATTATGTTCCACACAGAAGTGCTTCTGGTGAATAAACTCACTTCACAGCCAAGGAAGCACAGCAGTGGGCTCATGATAATGGAATTCACTGGTCTTACCATGTGCCTCCTCACCTTGAAGCAGCCAACTTGATAGAGGAGTTGGATGGCCTTTTTAAAAAAGAGTTATGGGGCTGTAGAGTTGGCTTAGCAGTTAAGGCTTTTGCCTGCAAAGCCACAGGACCCAGGTTTGGTACCCCAGGACCCGTATTAGCCAGATGCACAAGGAGGCACATGCATCTGGAATTCATTTGCAGTGGCTAGAGGCCCTGGTGCACCTATTCTTTCTCTCTCTCTCTCTCTCTCACTCACTCCCATTTTTCTCTGTGAAATAAATAAAAATAAAATATTTATAAAATACATAAAAATAAAAAAAAGTGTTACAGGGCCAACTAGCTGGCCATAACCTTCGTGGCTGGGACAGCATCCTCCAGCAAGCTGTATATGCTCTGATTCAGTGTCCTACAAATGTTACTGTTTCTCCTATAGTCTGGATTCCTGGGTCCAGGAATTAGGGGTAAAAATGGGAGTGGTACCAATTATCATCACCCCAAGTGACCCATTAGCCAAATTTTTGCTTCCTTTTCCCCAGCCTTACCCTCTGCTGGAATAGAGGTCTTGTTTCCAGAGGGAGGAGTGCTTTGCTAGGAGACACAAAAAACATTCCATTGAACTGGAAGTTAAGACCTCCCCCTGGTCACTTTGGATTTTGATGCCCTTGAGTGAGCAGGCTGAGAAAGGAGTAACATTGTTAGCTGGGGTGATTGATCCAGATTATCAAGGGGAAATTGGACTGCTCCTCCACAATGGGGGTAAAGAAGAGTATGTCTGGAGTGCAGGAGATCCTCTAGCATGCCTCTTGGAGTTATTATGCCCTGTTATCAAAGTCAATGGACAACTGCAACAACCCAGTCAAAGCAATGGGATAAATTGTCCTTATCCTTCAAGAATGAAGGTATCGGTCACCTCTCCAGGTAAAGAACCAAGACCTGTTGAGGTGCTTGCTGAAGATTGAGGAAATACAAAGTGGGAGTAGAAGAAGGTAGTTACAAATACCAGCTAAGGCCATGTGTCCAGTTATAAAAAAAACAGGGACTGGAATTGTCATGAGTGTTTCTGTCCTACCTTGTTAAGAGTGTTTGTATATATCTACACCAATATTAAGATGCCTTTGGTCATCCTCTATTTCTCTATTAGGTAGTTACTATTGAATAAGATTATATCAGTAGATAACTGTTGTTGAAAATATATTTATATCAGAGACTTAGCATTTCTCAAGAGACCTTTCTTTGTATTGGAGGAAGATTGTGCATTTCTATTTGTACATGGGGTAGCTATATCATGTTAGTTGGAATTATGACCTGTTTACTATCTTAATTTGGAGATTAAGTATGATGTAACAGATATGGTTTGGTGTCAAACTGACAAGTGGTGGACTTGTGATGGTTAAGTTATATTGTCATCTTGATGTGTCTATGAATCCAGACATTCCTCTTGGATGGATATCTGGGATTGCTTCCAGGAAGGATTAAATGAAAGAGAAACTCCTTCCCCTGAAGTGAGCCCTTCTTCTAGAGTGGGCAGCTCCTCCAGGAAGGGGTGCTTACCAAAGAAACCTCTTGGAGAAAAGAACCCTTCCTACCATCTGGCTGCAGGTCCTGCTTGTTTCCTTCCAGTATGGGAAGACTAGTGGACTGAAGACCAGATGCTCTCCAGGAAGCCTTCAGGACTTCAGTGCTGTATTGGCATTGCTGGCGCACCCAGTCACATGGATTCAGTAGCTCCCAGGTTCCTTGACTCTTGGGCCTGCAGGCTGTTAGTTATTATTGAAATAATATTATTAAATTAAAATTATTGAAATAAAATAATCCAATAAATCCCCTCTTTAGTCCAATTCATTATATCTGTTCTGTTTCTCTAGAGAAACCTGATTAATAAACCATGTAAAAACAGGTGCACAAGGTATATGACGCTCCTTTGTAGTGACAAGAGTATCTGGAACACCCATTTTTTTCTCTGTCTTTCTCTTTATTATCACCCTCACTGCAAGTAAATAAATGAAACATATTTAAAGAAAATAATAAGATGCATGGACTAACATGCATTACCTGTCTCTATAAATGCTAAAAACATTGAAATTCACAAGCTATTTTATCTCAGTTGTATACACACACACACACACACACACACACACAAGGAAAATGTATGATAACCAATAAAACTACTCAAAATAATCATCTGTATTTTACTATGTATAAAAGAGCAAAATAAATTATCCACCCAAAATTCTGATAAAATGTAGTTGGCTAACATTCCATACATAAACATATTTTAATCCTATTTATAACTTTGTATTTCTTTCCATATTACGTATTGTCTAAATTCAGTGCTTCTTAACAATGGCTCAGCAAATTGAATGAGGAAATGTTTGAGTGGCAAACCTGTTCCATGTGACCATGGCTTTTGTGAGGCATGTCTGATATACAACATCTGCATGAATTTACAGTGCCATTGCTCTATTGCATTTCATTTTATTATTGAATCTACTGGGGTTAACAAAACTGTGTGCAACTGAAGGTGTGGTTCAGTTTAAATGTTTCTAACAATGAGAATTTATTGCATTAAAATTCATGGAAAATGAGTAAACAATAAGTTTTAGTGTCTAATATCAAAAGACCACTAAGAACACCTCTGAAGTTTCAAAAGTTGCAAGATGGGTAATAATTTATCATGGAGGGCATAAACCATCTTATTAAAACTGATAAAATAGTTGAAATAATTATCAGCTAAATTGTGGCTATTATATTGTGAGCAGTGTGCCAATCACTTTATTAAACAAAAAGTATTTGATGATTTCTTGTTTCTAATTTGAATTTTTTTAGGGGTGGGTGATTTCTGAGGTAGGGTCCCACTCTAGCTCAGGATGACCTGGAATTCACTGTGTAGTCTCAGGGTGGCCTTGAACTCATGGTAATCCTCCTACCTCTTCTCCCAAGTGCTGGGATTAAAGGTGTGCACTACCACGCCTGGCTAAATTGAATTATGTTTAAGTTAAATTTAGGGTGAGAAGTAAAATCCATGTTGTAATTTACACATCATAAAATACAGTTTCTTTTGCTATCCCTTCTTTCTGATTGTCTGAACAGTCATTTGTGTGTGTACACCATTGTGTCATCACTGGCAGCCATCAGTATGACTCACAGGCACCTCCAGTGCTTTGTCTTCCAGGCACATAGACAAGGAAAATGAAGAGATTGGCACTCAACCTTTATGTTTTCATTGCATTCTATTCCATGCTCAAGTGAGTACCTTGAAAATTGTCCTAATTGTAATAATAAAGATTACAAATATCTACTTTAATTTTATATTTGTTACTTGTGAGGAAGAGAGACCAATATCTACAATTATTAAAATACTTGCTACTCTAACTCTTATTAAATTGGCTGAATATAAAAAGCAGTAGAGTTACAAACTAAGTTGTATGTCTGTGCCAGTAATTGCTATCTGAATCTGCATAATAAACATTGCTGAGAGTTTGAGAATTATGGTATAAAATATTTGTTAACAGTGCATCCAAGTATTCAAAGAATGTCAGTTTGTGATATTTTCTCAACTCACTTTCAATTTTTGTGATATATTATAAGAAATATATACTAAAGAAGAATACAAAACTTCCTATCAAAAACCAACACAGGTAAAACTGTATGGATGCCATAGTTGAATGGGATCCTTAATTTTGAAAAGGATAAAACAATTGGGGGATACGATCACAGTGTGAACACTGTGGTGTAAAACTTTTCAAATGGCTAAATGTATATACTATGCTCACAAAAATGCCCAGTAGTCACTTCTGTGTGTTCCTAATCAAATGTTAATGCCACTCTCATTTTTGGTTAGAGAACCTTCTGTTTTCAAATGGTGGTGACGTTGGTATGACTCAGAAGGCATCATAGAGCTGAGAAGAAATTACAGAGTAGTGCTCAGCACTGATGCATCTCTATCACACCTTCCAAGGCTCAGGGTACATTGCAGAAGAGGTGAGGGAAAGAATGTAAGAGCCAAAGGAAGAGTAGAACTCCTTACAATGCACTCCTCCAGACACAAAATGGCCTGAATATCCATGACCTCACAGTGCCTGAAAGTACCTACACAAGACCATCATAATAGGAGGAAAAGATTATGACATCAAAATAAGTAAAGACTGATTGAGAGGTGGAAGGGGTATGATGGAGAGTGGAATTGCAAAAAGGAAAGTGGAGGGGTGGTGATGAAATTACCATGGTTTATTATCTATAATTATGGAAGTGGTCAATATTTTTTAAAAAATGAAATAATCATACACATTTATGGTATGGTATTTATGGTGTAACAGATCTCTCCATATGAATACAAACGTCTCTGAAGATTGAGAAAGTCAAGTGTGGGACACCTGAAACTTAAAAGGTCACATGACTCCTCCCCAGGGTTATTTTAGCTAGAAACGGAAACAGCCCTTCTTAGGGAGTTGGGGGCAAGAAAGAAAAGAGATTCAGGAAATCAACAAGTCTGGGAAAGGGTTGCTAGATCCAGCCCTAAAGCTATATAAAGGGGAAACACCTGCTTGGAGAGAGAGAGAGAGAGAGAGAGAGAGAGAGAGAGAGACTTTCTGCTGGAGCTGCCTGAAGCTTGTGCAGTGTGCTCCAGAGATGCAGGTGCCTTTGAGTTGAAGCAGCTATGTGGAGGTCCTCATCCAGGATGGGAGGCGTCTTCTTATTGCCTGGCTGAGTTTGAGTCATCCATTGCTCCTATAAGCAACTCCCCATCCTGCTCTGTAAGTAACCCCAGAAAACTCATTGGTTCACCAAAAAAAAGAGCTAATAATGTATTCACTATTTGACTGAGTTTTATCACTCCTGGGCATATACCCTAAGAACAGTACATTATGTTCAGAGATACTTGCTTACCTATGTTTATTGCTGCTGGATTTTCAATTGTTAGGAAATGGTATCAGCCTAGTTGTCCATCAATGGATAAATGGATAATCAAGATGTGGTACATATATACAATGGAGTTCTATTCACCTGTAAAGAAAAAAGGAAATTAATAAATATGCAGGAAAATGGGTAGATCATAGAAAGATCATGCTGAATGTGATAACCTGGATTCAAAAACACAACCACTGCATGTTCTCAGATGTGGATACTAGCTTCAAACTTTCAGATTAATACGTTTAAGTCATAACTAATATCTGAAGAAGCCAGGAATCTGAAAAAGAGGTACTAGAGATGAGGGTTATGGAAGCAAATAGTAGAATACAGGGGAGATGAAAGTGGAGTGAGGCAGTAATGGAAGGGAAAGGTTTAAGCAGGGTTAGGTTTTTGAGGATGAGGGAAGACGAGACAAAACTAAGGACATGTGAATAAGCAGTATGGAAGGCTACTAACAGATAAGCCACCTTAGAACAAATTTTAATAAGAGCATTTTAAAGAAGGGGCTCTACATAAGTGGACAAAGATGCTTCCAGAAGCCATAGGGGATGACTCAAAAATCCTAGGGTCAGGGATGAGATACCTCCCAAATAGCTATTGGTTAGGGAGGTCACAGGCTCCTAAAACCATATTGGCAATTGCCATTGTCCTTGGTTGCCCACCAGTACTAGATAGGAAGTCCCTATTACTAAAGATAATACATGTTTTGGTTGCAGGACATAAAGAAGTCAAGCTAGAACTAAGCTGGAAGCTTCCTTCTTACCAGCTATCACCATTCATGCCAGAAGGTGCTATAAAAGCTCTTGGGAGAGCTGGAGAGATTGTTTAGTGGTTGTGGTAGTTTGAATAGATGGCCCCCAATATATTAAGTACTTTATTAGTTTGTAGTTTGCATCTGCAGCCACCTGGCTGGAGGCAGTGTCACTTGGTGGATCTTAAGGTGTGGTGGTAGGTTTGAGATTTCAATCTAAAGATATGAAAGTGTGCCTAGCTGTAGTTCCTGAAGTGTGCTATGTTGTGTGGCTTTTGGTTTTAGGCTTGTGCTTCTCTCTCTTTTTGGTCCTGTGAAAGCAGCCCAGCTTCTTTTGTCATTATGGAACTTCCCCTAGATCTGCAAGCTTCAATAAATCCCTTCACCCATGACTGTGCCTGGTCTGGAAGTTTATCTCAGTGATCCTGAAGCTGTCTGCTTCAGTGGTTAAGGAATTTGCCTGATAAGCAAAAGGAGCCAGGTTCAATTTCCCAGGACCCAAGTAAGCCGTGTGCACAAGGTGGCACATGTATCTGGAGTTCATTTACAGTGGCTGAAAGCCCTGGCATGCCCATTCTTTCTCTCTCTCACTCCCCCCTCCCTTTCTCTCTCTCTCTCTCTCCCTCGCTGTGCCTCTTTCTACTAAAAAATGCTCTTGGGGGAGAAAAGGCAACAGCAATCCTACCCAGCTATAGAATTGTATATGTCTAAACTGACCTGCAAGGAAAACTATGTCCATAAATGTTTGAGAGTTATTGGAGTAACTAACTGCTTTTCAATTGTACTTCAGGCCTTCTCCACAGCAGGGACAGAATTCCTGATACTATAAATATTGCTAGGGTCTGTGGATAGGAATTTCGTCCCTTTGGTTAGACAGCATGGAAAATTGCTTTCTAAATGTTTTTCTCCATATACTTGAACACAGAAGCTTTGCACACAAGTTTCTTTTTTAAATATATATATATATATATATATATATATATATGTATGTATATATATATGTATGTATGTATGTATATGTATATATATAATTTATTTTAGAGCAACAGACAGACAGAGAAAGAGGAAGAGAGAAAGAGAGAAAGGGAGAGAGAGAATGGGCGCACATCAGGGCTTCCAGCCACTGCAAATGATCTCCAGATGCATACGCCAGCTTGTGCATCTGCCTTATGTGGGTACTGGAGAATCGAGCCTGAAATCAGTGTCCTTAGGCTTCACAGGCATGCACTTAACAGCTAAGCCATCTCTCCAGACCAGCACACAAGTTTCTTTACACAAAGGGTAGCAGTGAAGACAGAGACACAGAGATGCCAAAGATACCAAGAATAAGCTACTAGTTTGTGCTTAGTTTTAACCACACCTAAGCCATCCTTCCCTAAGTCTCAGAAAATCTGGCAGAAGAGGGCATAGAAAGGCTATAAGACCAGGAAGATGGGAAGTGGGGCTGTGGAATGCTGTCTTCTAGATATGACAAGTCTGCTAAACTCATAAACAGCACATGTGTTTTCCTTCACATAATTGAGTCTGTAAATATTCATCCATAGATGAGGGAGGACACCATAACACCTCCAGAGTAAATAACAGAAACTGATGATGACTGGAAGAGGAAGAGCCATGTTTTTAGTGGGACAGCCACTGGCGGGTTTCCCATTCTCCAGTAAATGACCCTCATCAATTGTCCTTATTTCAATCAGTGGGTCAAAATACAAAAAGTGAATAATCATAAATAAATGAGGCCTGAGAGCAGAATGGGGATATGATGCAAAGAAGAAAGGTTTTAGTGTGAGGGAAGTGGCAGAGAGGGTAACTGAGGAAGTGGGTCACAAAGCATTACATATACACATGAAAATATAAAAAACAACCTCAATAAAGGTTTCCAAAAAAGTAACTACCCTATTTATGATGTCTATGGAGAAAGCATACTGGGAAAAAAAGCCACTACTGGAAAATCCTGTGTGACATTGAAGGCTCCTCAATAAGGCATAAGATCTCTGTGTGCTTATTGCTGCTTCAAAATTAGTTTTAATTTACCCAGATTAAATAACACACAAGAGATGTACAGAAAGCATTTGCAGTTTATAGTCATTTGTCAGGGAGCGGCCTGAACATAGAGAAAAGTGGAGAGGAAAGATTTTCAAACAACAAAGAAAATCACACATGGGATAAGAAAATGAAAATATCATTAAAGATAAACTTTATGAAGACCAAATTATGCCCTTCACCTCCAACACACATAACTTTGTGGGCAGTTGTGAGGCCAGAAATGCTTGCCATCCAGACTAGGTATATTGATAAGATTGTTATACATTATGGTATGGATCTCAAATGTCTTCCAAAAGATCATGCATTTAAAGACGTGGTCTCAGAGGAGTGCTCAGAGAGGGGCCTATGGAGGGTAATGGGATCATGAGCACTCTTACGTCATGAATGGGTTAATCTGTGAATAGTTTTATGCTTCATTGGTTATCTGGAGATGGTTGAAACTATAGGAATTGTTGTTGGAGGAAGTTGGTCATTGGGGCTCTACTCTTCCAGCTTTGAGTTTTCTTGCTACCAGTGAGTGACATCTTTTCTCCAATAAATGATACTCACCATGATGTTCTGCCTCACAACAGATCAAGAAAGAATATACCAAGTGGTCCTGTACCAAGACCTCTGAAACTGTTCTATACACTGAAATTAATCTCACTTCATTTTAAATAGTTTGGCTCATTCTTTTTTATCTGTAGCAACATAAAGTTGGATAACACATTATCTTCACACCTGCGTTTTGTTTTTGGTATCTAGAAAAGCTTATATTATTTTCTTATGTTTATTTTTTCTGTTTTTGTTTGTTTTGCTTTTTGAGGTAGGGTCTCGCTCTAGCTCTGGCTGACTTGGAATTCACTATATATTCTCAAGGTGGCCTCAAACTCTCAGTAATCCTCCTACCTCTGCCTCTCAAATGCTGGGATTAAAGGCCTGTGCCACCATGCCTGCCTTCTATTTTCTTATGTTTATTTCCATTACTCTGTCAATTGCATGGTGATTTTTATATCAAAATGAAATACTTTTATAACCATACACACACACACACACACACACACACACACACACACCTCTACCTCACAATGGGAAATATTTTAAAACTCCAGAAAGGAATGTTCTAATTTACCTTAAAGTTTGTGCATGAAACAAACTTTCTTAGGACTTGAAGTCTTTTGTTCTACATCTAATTTTAGTTTTAGTATTTTTGGAGGCAGGATCTCAGTCTATCCCAGTTGGACCTTGTTGCCCCAGGCTAGCTTTGAATTCACAAACATTCTCTCCCATTAGCCTCTAAAGTACTGGGACTAAAGATATGTGCCACCATACCAACTTTTAAATAATTTGTTAAAATCATCATCATTATTATTTTTTTTTGAGGTAGGGTCTCAGTTTAGTTCAAGCTGACCTGGAATTCTCTATGTAGTCTCAGGGTGGACTTGAACTCACGGTGATACTCCTACCTCTGCCTCCCAAGTTCTGGGATTAAAGGCATGCACCACCATGCTCAGCTGTTAAAATTATTTTAAAACTATATATTTTATTAGAAATTGATACGGCATGAATATTTTTAACAAAAAAAAATTACTGAGACTCTAAAATACCTGAGAAAAACAACTTAAAAGAAGACAGATGCTGAGGATACTCAGCACCTACCAAAGCAGAGATCCACAGGCTCCTAAGAGCTCATCACTAAAGCCAACCTAAAACTCACCCACTATGACTCAGGGAATTTTGAAGAAGAGGAGGCAGAAAGATTGTAAGAGCCATAGGTTGTGACATAATGCTCAGAAGCATTGTCTTCTCCCCCCAAATAACTGACTGCTGCTCTCACATTGCATAACCTGTAAGCCCACGTGGAATACATGAAACTCCACTGAGGAGGGTCCCCAGTGGAGTGGGGGCAGGGATGAGGGAGAGGATGGAACCAACACATGATGTATCCATAGTAAGTATGTCCATATTAAGATAAAATTAAAAATAAAGGATTCATAATTTCAATCCATGTTTGACTGGTTCAATGTGATGGGAGTGTGCTGATAGAAAGAACTTTATGATAGTGGGAGCAGGTTGTTTACAAAGCAACAGATCTCATGGTGGCCAGGAACAAGAAAAGGGATAGAACGCGCAAGGGGCCAGAACAAAGTTTCCATGACCTCCCAATAAAGCTTTTGAAATAGAAAAATGAACCCTAGCCATATGAACTTTACATATTTCAAATCAAAACTATAATAAATACATTAGCTAAAGTGGCAAAGGGGTATGACTGTAACTCAAGGTGCTAATCACCAAACTTTAATAAAAAGGAAGTAATGCTGGACATGCTAGTACTACTATCCTGTGCTACAAGCACTTTGGAGGCTTCAAGAGAATGACTTAAAGACCATTCTGGGTTACATACCAAGGTTCTGTGAAAAAAAGAGGAAAGAAAGAAAGAAAGAGAGAGAGAGAGAGAGAGAGAGAGAGAAAGAAAGAAAGAAAGAAAGAAAGAAAGAAAGGAAGGAAGGAAGGAAGGAAGGAAGGAAGGAAGGAAGGAAGGAAGGAAGAGAGAGAAAGAAAGAAAGAAAGAAAGATTGGGTAAGTTGGCTGAGAATGATCTGTTCCAGGTTCAACCATTCTCATTGAATTTAGCCAATCACAGAAAGATAATTGCCACATAGTCTCACTCATCTACAGCACCTAAACCTGAATCTACCCACGATGTTGGCATACCCAGCAAGCATCTCTAGACTAGACAACAGGGTGGGTGGGGAGGGAGGGGAGGGCAAGGAAGGGGTAGGGGTACACAAATCTAGACCCAAATAGCAACGGTACCATAAAATTCTACATCCTAAAAGGCAGACCAAATGGTTGAACCTTCACCAGGCCCTTAGAGGGAACACCTGAGCCACAAGGCACTAGAGAGGGTACGATCAAGACTGACCTTAATCTTCTACAACTTCTCTCTCTCTCTTTGTCTCTCTGTGTGTGTCTCTCCCTCTCTTTCTCTCTCTCTCCTCTCTAACTCTTTTATATTAGTTACCTTTTCCTTCCTTCTCTTAGTGGGCACTGACCTGTAACTCCCAGTACAAGCAGGTGGCTATCATCCACAAGGAGCTTTTGATCAGAGAGACCTACAAAATTTCCTAAAAGTAAGACAGATTTCTGTCAGAGTACTTGATGACCCACCCAAGGCTAGTGGTAAGACCCTACTGCTGAAGACACCTTATGCGGTTGACACGTAACATGGAGTGACATGGCTGGAAGCTGGAAGAGAGTCATTCCCCAGACAGTCAGCACATCTAGTGCCAGAAGGTGCTACATGGGCGACTGGGGGAAAGTGACCAATATCTGTCCAAGCAACTCATGGTCTAACCTACTTAACAGCAAATAACCTGTCATGATGCTCACACAAGTGCAATAGTGGTGCACAGCCATGGTGGGAAACCAACTCTTCTTGATTTGGCTAACCAATTAGCTCAGTGGAACAGGATCAATAGCTGGATCTGGGAAACAAGTCAGAACCATATCCAGACATGAGCCCACTTATCAAGCTACCACCAATTGTGGGCTACAAGAGGGCCTACACCTGTGAAATTCTCTATAAAAAATAAGGGTTATTCCATTTATCTGGTGCTAACTTTACTCTCCATTGGAGAATCTGCTTCTCCTTTTCAGATAGACACAGATATTAAGGAGAGAATCACCCCATTATACCTCAAAAGGGCCCCAGCTGAAACTAAGAATAATTGGTGAAACAAGTAAGGGTGCTGTTTTCTTAGTTAAACTGGTACCAGAACAAGGGTGAAGGAGATCAACACAGAGAACAATCAATTCCTACCAAATCAGATATCCAGAGACCCAGAGGCCCCCAACACCTCATCACTGAAGCAGACCCAAAATGAACCCAACATGGCACAGGGAAATTTTGTGGAAGAAGGGGCAGAAAGAATGTCAGAGCCACACATTGGGTCATGATACACAGAGACATTTCCTCCTACCAGTTACTATGGGTGAACTCCACAATGCATAACCCATATACCTCAACAAGGAGAGGCCAGGGGCACGGGGTAGGACATGGACAATGCTAACAATACTACCAACTTGACTGTATTCACTGAGTACAAAACTAATTAATAAAAAAATAATAATAAAAGAAAGGAAGGAAGGAAGGAAAAAAGAAACAAAGAAAATGAAGAGTGGTTGAGTCAATAGCTTAATAAAGTGATTGCTTTAACAAGAATGAAGAATTAAGTTTTAACTGAAGAACCCATGGGGGGGGGGGAACAGGAATGTTAGCACATGTTTGTAATCTCTGTGCTGTGGAGGTAGTGTTAGAGAGATCCTAGGTACTTTCTGGATCACCAGAGTAAGCTATGTGTGGAATTTCAGGCTAAAGTGATACCCTGTCTCAAAAAAAGCAGATGGTGCTTGAGGTTGTCCCTTGACCTCTACACATATGCATATATTTCTGCACATGCATGTGCACACACACACACATACATGTGCACATACACACAGATTAAAGGGAAAATGCAAAGAACCAATAAGATGGCAGAGAGAGGCAAATTGGCCTGATTACCACAGTTTTGTAAATGGGAGAAAGAAGAAGAGGAAAAATAAATCTACAAAAAATGAATAACAAGGAAGTGGATCTCCCCACAACATACATCTCTGTTTCATCCACGGTGAGAACTTTGCTGGAATTCTAATCTATAAAACAGAAGCAAATGTGTTTTTCTTCCAGTAAATTTGTGTGACTTTGCTAATTCTTATACATATTAATAATTCTGTTGGGGGTGTTTAGGATGAAAAAGAGCACTGGAGAAAAGGAAAGAGGACAAGATGTTTATTTTGAGGATAAATGCATTGTGTTAGGCAGTTTTACATTTTGAATGATTTATATTATACAACTACATTCCAATGCACTAGGGAAATTTCCTAGGGCGCCTGTAGAGACTCGTGTAAATATTTCTTTTAAAATTACCTATGTATTGGGCTGGAGAAATGGCTTAGCAGTTAAGGCGCTTGCCTGCAAAGGCTAAGGAGCCAGGTTTATTCCCCAGGACCCACGTAAGCCAGATGCACTAAGGGCCTCATGCGTCTGGAGTTTGTTTGCAGTGGCTGGAGGCCTTGATGTACCCATTCTCTCCTCTCTCTCTCTGACTCTTTCTCTCTCTGTCTGTCACTCACAAATAAATAAATAAAAATAAACCTAAAAACTAAAAAAATATATCTATATAGTTTACTAAGTACATAATCAGAATATATATATATTATCATAATTAATTATGCACTTGGAATATGTGCATTATTTTGTTTGGAAGCAAACAAATGTGTAACTATTTTTCTGTTATCATTTAGTATATTTTTAATAATTCAGTTCAGAGTACAGGAAAATTAATTGATATATACATACCTGAAATTATTTAAAAATTTATCCTATAATAACAAGACCAAAAAAGGTTTGTGTGTTTTTAATTTTCTCTTTTCTACATAATTTCATGTTTCCAGACAAGTGTTGAGGAATTTGACAAACAGTAGATGCTATCTGTAACAGTGTCAGTAAATGCACACCTGCTTAACCTTTGTTATACCAACTCTGAACATTGTATGACAATTTCTTTGATAAATCCAATTTTCAACAATTTCATTCATTTTCACTTAATAATATGAATAAATGTTATCCTTTCATAACATTCTATGTGACTTAATTCTTTAGCCATTTGTAATTTGATGTTTGTTTTCCCTAGTATCAATCGTATCTTATTTAGATAATAATGCATTCTGTAGAGACTATCATAGTTTCTTCAGCTCAAAAGTTTGTAATTTAACATGGGAGTGGGGAGAAATTTAGCTTTTCCCTTGACAAAGTGCATGAGTGTGAATTGGAAAAATAGTACTGTTGAACGCATCTGGAGAAAGCTGTTTCAGGCATCAGAAGAGAACATGCTGTGAAGGTATGCAATGCAGTCACTTTTGTCTTGCTGGACAAACACCTGACCAGAATCAGAACATGAAAGGAAAGGATTTATTTCAGGCTTACACAATCAACAATGGCAGAAGCTTGCTAACTTCCATAGATCCAAGAAAAAAGACACTACCAAACAGCTGGAAAACATGAACATCCAGAGCTCAAACTTCTCCAAACACAACTAGTGGTGATGGACTGATTACAAGATCCACCACCCAGTGACATAGCTCTTCCCTGGCAGAGCACCGCCTGCTAAAGACTCAAGTTACAGGCTTAATCTTTAAAAATCTAGAGTGTATGGCTACCATTTATTCAAACCACCACAATGGCCTTGCATTATAATTGAGCAATAGCGTTTAGTGGCATCAGATAAATTCAAAGGCACTATGAAAACTGTGACTTCCTATTAAAATACCTTTAAGCCACTCTTTGGATAGAATATGCAAGATTTTGCAACTTTCACACTAGCGGAGAACAAGGCAGTGGTATTTGTATTTTGGGGAAAATTCATGGAGAATTTAAATTAAGAGAAAAAATGATGTGCAAGTTATTTTCTGTGGCATTTTTAAGACTGATCTATTAAAAGATTGTTTGTCCTTCATATTAAGCGCCAATTGTTATATGGATATTTGATTAAAACCCAATTATAATGTTTATGGTCTATTTGAATTTTCTATTTTATTTTTTATCATTCCTATAATGATCCATTTAGAATTTGAAAAGAAAAACACCCTGTGATTTGGACAGGAATAATGAACAAAAATTAAAAGCAGTTCTGACAAGAAAGTAGTGATTATGAGAGACTGGTTTCAATGCATGGTGAACTCACTGGGCTTAATTTATGCTTGTAAATACTTAACTCAAGTGTCTACATCATCTTGATAAAAGACAAGATTTCACCTTATCCTGAATAAAACCATCTTTCTCTTAAATTAGTTTGTTTCATAAACAACTTGCCTTTAAACTATATGAAATTCAAATCTTTGACATAATTTAAGTTTGCTTATCCACTATACATAACCATGTCTATGAGGATATCCATTCTTCCTAAACTTTCCCTTGTGTGACTTCTTTCTGACTTTCTAACACATAACCAGACACCTATCAGTTTTATCACTATTGGCAGTCACAAAAAGAACTGTACAGTATGCATTCATGTTCAGTCTCACTTCAGCATCTTTACTTTGAAACGTGTTCTATGGTACATAAACAAAGATGATTTTATTTGTTATTTGGAATCCTATTGTGCAGAAACAGTATAATTTGTGCATCTGATCACATAGCAAATAAAGTTATAATGCACTTGCCACAACTCATATTTTCCTAGTATTTAACTAAGTTAAACAACTTATTATAGATTTGTTAATTGTTCATCTTGTTTTGTAAAAGTATCAGTCCATATCTTATGTCCATTTAAAATAAAATGTTAAGGCTAGAGAGATGTCTTAGATGTCTTAGGTTAAGGTGCTTGCCTTTCATGTTTGACTCTCCATGTTCATGTAAGCCAGACGCACAAGGTGACACAAGCGTGCAAGGTTCCACATGCATACAAGGTGGCAAATACGTCTGGAGTTTAATTGCCGTGGCTGGAAGCCCTGGGGCCCCAACTCTCTATTTCTCTCTCTTTTTCTCTCATAAAATAAGTAAATTAATAAAAAATAAGTGTTAGATTATAGATAAAATTCATTCTTTTTTTACATATTATATGTGGTAGTTTGCAGAAATGGCCCCCAATATATTCAGTGTTTTATTAGCTCATAGTTTGGATCTGCAGCCACCTGGCTCGAGGTGGTGTCATTGGGTGGATCTTAGGGTCCAGCCCTAAGGTGTGGTGGTGGGTTTGAGAATCCAGTCTAAAGATATGCAAAGTGCCTAGTTCTGCCTGGAGTTCCTAAAGTGTGCTTTATGGCTTTTGGCTTGCAGCTTCTCTATCTTTTTGGCCCTTCTTCTGCCATTATGCAAGTTCCCCTGGATCTGTAAGCTTCAATAAACATCCCTTCCTCCATTAACTGTGCCTGGTCTGGAAGTTCATCTAAGCGAACCTGAAGCTGTCTGCTACATTTTATTTGCAAGATCCTTATAAAATGACTGATATACAAGTATTTCATCATTGTCTACGGTATATCTTTCCCTTATCTTATAGTTATTTTCAAGAATAAATTAATAGCTTTAAAAATACACTTTTTGATTATTTTAAGGATTATATTTTAATTGGGACATTTAAGAAATCTTTTTTTAAGCAACTATAATAAAGATTTTCTCATAGATATTATCCTTGAGAAAACATGGTTTTGAAGATTCACCTTTAAGTCTACCCATTTTGAACCACTTATCTTAACAATATTGATTAATACTTTTTTATGGCATAAGCTATTGAGATGGCTTATTTTTATTTGCATCTAATGATTGTAGATCTTTTTTCAACACTGTGCTCTATGACCAAACTGGTTTGAGATCTTTATAAAAACTCCCTTGCCCTTGTGTGAGTGTGTGTGTGTGTGTTTTCATATTTTCTCTTTTATAATTTCTGAAGATAAATTTTGAGCTTTTGAGGTTTTTTAGTTATGATACCTTTTGTGATGTAGGTTTTAATGATAACAATTCCTGCTAAAATCTGCACATTTCAGTAAGATGTATCTTCATTGATATTTATTTCATACTTGATAAATTCTGTTTGATTTTCTCCTTGATGTCTCGTTTTTTTTAATGTTTTACTTTATTTATTTATTTATTTATTTATTTATTTATTATTTGACAGAAAAAGAGGGAGGGAGAGAGAGAGAGGGAGAGGGAGAGGGA
This sequence comes from Dipus sagitta, assembly GCA_036346955.1. Lineage (NCBI taxonomy): Eukaryota > Metazoa > Chordata > Mammalia > Rodentia > Dipodidae > Dipus > Dipus sagitta. The sequence continues at coordinate 84,413,083 of CM070771.1, read as the reverse complement.
GAGAATGGGTGCACCAGGGCCTTCAGCCACTGCAAAAGAACTCCAGACATATTCACCCCTTTGTGCATGTGGCTAATGTGGGATCTGGGGAATTGAACCTGGATCCTTTGGTTTAGGAGGCAAACACCTTAACTGCTAAGCCATCCCTCCAGCCTGATGTCTCAGGTTTTTGTTGTTGTTGTTTATTTTTATTTATTTATTTGAGGGCGACAGACACACACAGAGAAAGAGACAGATAAAGAGAAAAAGAACGGGCGGGCCACGGCCTCCAGCCACTGCAAACAAACTCCAGACGCATGTGCCCCCTTGTGCATCTGGCTAATGTGGGTCCTGGGGAATCAAGCCTCGAACCAGCGTTCTTAAGCTTCACAGGCAAGTGCTTAATCACTAAGCCATCTCTCCAGCTTGATGTCTCAGATTTTTTTTTTTTTTTAAAGTCTCACTCTAGCCCAGGCTGACCTAGAATTCACTATGTAGTCTCAGGGTGGCCTTGAACTCACAGCGATCCTCCTACCTCTGCCTCCCGAGCGCTGGGATCAAAGGCGTGCACCACCACACGTGGTGTTGTCTCAGTTTTTTAAGGGTATTTTCTTTATTTCTCTTTTACTCTCTCTTCAGTATCTAATTTAATTTTATTATAATTGAAAACATAACAATAGAAGAATATATTTGTTTACTAATACCTATATGTTGACTCAAAATATAGTATTTGTGCAAATTACCTATGTACAAATGAAAAAGGCATATTTTAAATCAGGAATGAAATATCCTCTAAAGGCTAATTATCCAACTCAGTTGATAGTATTGTTCAAATCTCCTTTATCCTTATTGACTTTCTGTATACGTATAGCCACTAAGGAGGGACATTGAAATTATGACTATCATTTTAAATTTTCACAAAATCCCTATCCTGCTCTATTAGTTTATGCTTTCTAAATTAAAGTTCTATTTTATTCTAGGTGGTTAACTGTCTCAAACTATACTCAAGTAATCCTGTTTCTTGAGAATCTTATAAATGGCAATACTTTACATTTTCTTGAATCCAAATTAATTGATTCACATAAACACACTCTTAACTGATAGAATGGTCAGGATGAGAAAGGGAAGGAAAATGTTGATACCATCCTATGAAATTATTTAAAGGAAAGACTATAGATACTGATAGATTTTTTAAAATATTTTATTCATTTTTATTTATTTATTTGAGAGTGACAGAGAGAGAGAAAGAGGCAGAGAGGGAGAGAGAGAGAATGTGCGCACCAAGGCTTCCAGCCACTGCAAACGAACTCCAGATGCATGCGCCCCCTTGTGCATCTGGCTAACGTGGGTCCTGGGGAGTCAAGCCTTGAACCAGGGTCCTGAGGCTTCACAGGCAAGTACTTAACCGCTAAGCCATCTCTCCAGCCCTGATAGATTTTTTTTAATAGTATCTCATTTAGATTTTTTTAAGCTGAGGGCTCAGACTCTCATTCTGTTTGTTTTGTTTTGGCTTTAGTGCTTTAAGGCAAGGTTAAATGTTTCTCAGCCAGCTTGGATTTGCTATGCAGCCCCTGATGGCCTTGGACTGGTCCTTCTGTCTCATTAACCAAGTGATGGCTCTCAATCATTTTATACTTAAATCAGTGATAGGAACAATATTTATCTCTTAAGGTGACCACCATTAAGTGAAACAATTTTATAAAATGCATAACATGGGCTGGAGAAATGCCTTAGCAGTTAAGGCATTTGCCTGCAAAGCCAAAGGACCATGGTTCAATTTCCCAGGACCCACGTAAGCCAGATGCTGAAAGTGGCATATGCATCTGGAGTTCGTTTGCCATGGCTGGAGATAGTAGCATGCCCATCCCCCTGCCCTCTCTCTCATACACACACACATACACATATTTGCCCCTCTCCCTCTTTCTCAAATAAATAAACAAAATTTAAAAAAAATACATAACAGGACTGGAGAGATGGCTTAGTGGTGCGATTCTCCAGGTCCCACATCATCCAGATACACAAGGTAGCACATGCATCTGGAGGTCGAGGTCGTTTGCAGTTTGCTTTGGTGCACCCGTTCATTCTCTCTCTCTCTCTCTCTCTCTCTCTCTCTCTCTCTGTCTCTAATAAATAAATAAATAAAAATAAATATTAAAAATGCATAACATCAACTATGGCACATAGTTTCTGTCAGTCTTCATTCCACCTTTGACCAGCAGCTTCCTCGGGAACTTACTACCATAAAAGAAAAGAAAACAAGTTGAGAATTGTGGTGCACACCTTTTATCTCAGCACTCAGGAGGCAGAGGCATAGGATTACCCTGATTTTAAGGCCAGCCTGGGACTACAGAGTGAGATCCTGGTCATTCTGGGTTAGATGAGACCTTACCTCAAAAAACAAAAACAAAACAAACAATCAACAACAACAACAAAAAAACAAGAACTCCTTCTTACAATCACATAATGTATAGATGACTTGACATATAATTTTTCAGTTGTAGCTAAATATAGCATATAGTAAGTTACAAGAGTGTCATTAAAGGAACACACTCATACACATGACCTTCAAAAGTCTTTTGAATTCTATGCGTGGCATAGCTAAGATTTATTGTAGATATTGTAAAACTGTCATACTCTAAGCACATAGAAGAGATTTTATCATTAGAACATTAGATACAAATATTAGATGATGAAAATTTACTGATATCGGTCATATATATATAAAATTGTTTACACAGAATATAATAACAGACATCAGTATCACATTTCAGAGTAGTGCTAAAATTTCTCATGAACTATAGCATTGATATATAATTTCCAAACAAATTCACTTACAAGTGTTGTATTTACCTTCATTTTTCTCCATATTTTTCCAGTTATAATGTCTCTGTTAAATGTATTTCTAAAGCAGAAAGAGGTAATACTAGATGAAAAAAAAATCTCTTGAAATAAAAGTCTTTAGTGAGGGCAGCTCTGATGATTTCATTGTTACTGTCACTCAGCCTGATAGGGTACTGAAGATTTCATTTGGAGAAATGTCAAGATAGCAAAGGATCTTTCCCTGAATTCCTCCTATAATGAAACATATGGTGCTATATCACTGCAAAATGACCATTTTTTTTTTCTGAAACTAAAAATAACAATGAATTTTCAAAAGTTTCCTTTACAATCAGAGTCAATAAAACTGACAAAAACATAATCTCTGTTCACTTTCCCAGCCAGTCTCAATTTCTGAAGATCCATTCAGAACCACTTCCCTTATAAATTTAATAGCATTTTTTACTATGTCCTGGAAGCAGTAAATCATTTTTTGGCATGTACTGTAATTCTTGGAAAGTAGTTTTGAGATAATCATTTGAAAATTCATGCTGACCAGTCAATAATGGAATTGTAAAATCAAGAAAAATATAATTTTAAAAATAATTTATTTAACTAAATAAAATTGATATGTTAAAAAGGGTCAGTGTTTTATGTCTCCTTTGGATCAAGTCTGTGTTATTCATTTTATAAACCAGTAGAACAGTTAATGCTTAATTTAATGTGTAGCTGTAATAACAACAAAAATACAGAATATCAAGCAATAAACTTAATAATTATGTGAGTGATTAGTGAAAAAATAATATTTAGGTGAAATACTATTTTTACAGTACTGATAGTTGAAACCAAAGCCTTGTGCATACTAAGTAAGCATTCTACCCCTAAGTATATCCTCAACCCATGAAAGACATTTAAAAAGGCCCAAATAAGTGAAAAGGAATGTCATATTTGTGGTTATGAAGATTAAATATGGTAATTATACTCTTATTACTCTAAATTGACCCAATGATTAAATATAATTCCAATGTATCCAAAATAATTTAGTAAATATATAAGAATAAAAAAATAAGGAGAATGATTAAAGAATAAGATCACAGAATGAGAACTTTCCAAACTATACCCAGTCATACCCACTACACAGAGATTAATTCCAAATAGTTAAATGACTTATTATAAAATAAAAACTTTAAAATAAAAACATAAATTGCTGTAACCAGAAATTCAAGTGTCTGAAAAAGAAAGAACACAATACAATTTTATTAAGAATGATGAACTTTAACATGCATGTACTGATTATGTACAAGTACTCCATATGTGGATATAACTTTATGTACAGCAAAACTTGGACTTCTAAATTTTATGTAAGATGAAGTAATGTTTTTAATAAAATTATTTAATGTTGAAAGAGCCTATTTGAAGTGTTGTGCCAAATCCTAGTAGTGTCATTTACCTCTATGGTCCCCAGGGTTTTGAACCTTACTCCTGTTGCTCTGTTCAAAACTGTGATCTGGATGCTAGTTGACTCTCCAGCAGACTTTCTGCGTGGGTTCACTGTATTATCCATATAGAGTCTGTTTACATCATGGTAAATTTCTATCATATAGAGTCACTTTAAGTCACTATATACTTTGGACTGTTAGTTCTCTTTAAAGCTCTTTGAAATGTGTCTTAACCCTTTACCACCATGCTGTACATATAGATCCATGATATATAGATAATAGTTGCTAGATGATAGATAAAGATAGATAGATAGACAGACTGACTGACTATATGACATAATGTGTATAATCTGAAAACTAATATTAATAATTAGTATTATGCAAAAAGCTTGTTTGATTCATTTGGCAACCAAGAAAAGCAGGACTACTTGAAAAATCTCTGCAAATAAAACTACCAAAAGCTTGTGAGTTTACTGTAGCCTTGAATTGTAGAAAGATACAAGCATGTTTATCTAGGCTTCTGGCTGTGTAACCTCATGACACATAGTCTAACTGATTCTACCTATTACTATCTAGTGTCAGTTGAAGAATGCTCTATTTCAAATAGGTTAAATCAGCCGTTTGGTGTAGAATGCACTCCTAGGAGCCACTCAGGAGTCCTCTGAATCAGATATTCTCTTGGAGTTGGTGAAAATTATCTCTGGAATGCCTTACCTATAACATGGTAATTGCTACCAGAGTTGTTAAAGTCAGAGACTGTGTCCTGGCAGCCTTAACAAGCTAGGTATGGTCATCTTCTCAACTCAATAAACAAGTTAAAATCAATATCCTGATTTAACATGATGCTATGCTGCTCTATCCATTTTCTTGCACAATAAAACTCCATTGGCATTTAAGAGAAGAATAATACTCTATTGTGTATGAATGACTTTTTATCTACCAATACTGAATACATAACTTGGCTTTTGTGGGTAGTGCTCCAATAAACATTAATGTTCTGATAACTCAGTAACTTCTTGATCATATTTCTTTGCCAAAATATCCAAGAATGGTGTACCTGGATCATTTTTCTTCCAATTTTTTTTCTTCCTTCCTTCCTTCTTTACCTCATTTCTTTTCTTTCTTTCTTTCTTTCTTTCTTTCTTTCTTTCTTTCTTTCTTTCTTTCTCTCTCTCTCTCTCTCTCTCTCTCTCTCTCTCTCTTTCATTCATTCTTTTTTTCTTTTGGTTTTTTGAAGTAGGGTCTTGATCTACCCCTGGCTGGCCTGGAATTCACTATGTAGTCTCAGGGTAGACTTCAACTCATGGCAATCCTCCTACTTCTGCCTCCTGAATGCTGAGATTAAAGTTGTATTTTATCTTTTAGAGAAACCTTCATACTTATGTCCAAAGTAACAAAGCTTGCATGCATACATTACATACATGCATTTAATGAAATTTAATTTATAAATAAATCTAAAGAAGAAATTAGAGCATAAGAAAAATATCACAGTATACTACTACAGTACACTATTCAGGAGGCAAGGAATACTTGAGAGAACTAAATTTACTTATATCTCCTATATAATTTATACAATTTTTGACATAAATATCCAATAAAAATACTGATATAATGAAGAAAGAGTGAAAATGAGATGAATAAAAGGATCTCTGTTTTCATTATTATGAATGAAAAGTTATAAATAATGGCCCATTTTAATAACAAAAACTTTGTAGCCTTAGGTCTTTCTTTGTACTTGTTCCTGTGTTCTCTTTCATAGCCACCCCTTCCATTGACTTTGGGAGTAATAACAGCACTTTGGACATTGGCTATTGGGAAAATAGTCAATAGGAAAGTGAGCAGAGGCTTGCAAAGCAACAGCCTCTCAAGCTGCTGCACACTACTGTTCTACCATATGAAGAAGGTGCGTGAGCTTGTGGCAGACAGAGGAACCGATGAAGATCCAGCTCCACTGACAGACACATGGGGAGCCCAAGTCAAGCTGCCAGCTGAATGAGCCCAAGAGTGCCTCAGATGAGACCAGAAGAATAGCATGGCTGGTTGCTGGTGAGCTGTTCAGATGGGGCCATCAATACTGTGCTATATCTGTCCTTTTGTAGAATGCATTGACCATTATTGGAATTGAATCAAAACACTGTTCCATTTTCATGACCGAAAGTAATATACAAAAAATTATCGTAGTGTGTACACTCTAAAATTCTAGCTTCATTCTTATTACAAATTAAATACACATTCCTAAAGATTTCTTCAAAGCCATGAGGAAAATTGTATAAAACCAAGAAATATCAAGAGTATGAAGGAACTCATGATATATGTCTTCAGATTCTGAATCTAAACTACAATCTACAAGGAATTACTAGTGTTAAGCTATAAATAGATGTTATTTCAGGACTATAGCATTTTTTATAACATTATTGTATTGCCTCTGCTTTATAGTCCTCATGACAATCCTAAGGTTTTACTACTATTCTGTCATTTTTTTTTTTAGTTGAAACAATATGGTTGAAAGAAGTCTTGGAGGAAAATCCAGCTTATCAAAAGTGGCAAAGGAGGCCTGCAGAGATGGCTTAGTGGTTTAGGCACTTGCCTGTGAAGCCTAATGACTCAAGTTGGATTCCCCAGTATCTATGTAAGGCAGATGCACATGGTAGTGCATGTGTCTGGAGTATGTTTGCAATGACTGGAGGTCCTGACACTCCCATTCTCTCTGTGTCTGCCTCTCTCTCTCTCTCTCTCTCTATTTCTCTCTTGTAAATGGTAAATAAATAAATAAATAAAATATTTTTTAAAGTGGCAAAGGGTTTGTCCTCTGATAAATGGCTTAAATGTTAAATCGAGTTATATTTTCTTAATCATTAGTCCTGTTTCTTTTATTTAAAGTAACACTTGTATCCTGTGTGTACTCCAGATCCACTGGAAAGGGAGATGAAACATAAAACAGCAGTATGCTAGATGGTCACACAGGTTTCCATTGGAGTACATATGTCACAGAATGTGCTATGCCCTTTTGTAGAGTATTTAGAGCAGCCATATATATATATATATATATATATATATATATATATATATATATATATATATATATATTTCTGATCAAGGCTCGGTGTTTATTCAGGCAGACATAGCTTATATATAGAAGATCGAACTTTTTTGACAATGCTTACGTGCCTAAGGTCAGTTTCACTGGGGTCCTATGTTAATCCCTCTATCAGGCGCCCACTCCACCTAGCCTGTATACTAAACAATGCCTTAGAATCAGGCGCTCACTCCGCCTAGGCTGTATACTAAACAATAGAGCAGATATTTTTAAAAAACAGTCAATAAAGTCAATAGAATACAAAAAAAAATGATTTTCAAGGTTACCACCATGATAGTTAATTTCTTTTGTTAATATGACTGGATTGGAATCACGTAGGAAGTTCTTCTGTGTCAGTTTGGGTGTTTCCAGAAAGGGTTGACTAAGAATGAAAAATTCACCCTGAATGTGGTGCATTACCCACATAGACTATGGTGACAGACTGACTAAATTCAAAAAAGAGGAGGAAAGTAGCTGAGATGCACATTCATTTTTCTCTGCTTCTCGACTATAAATGTGATGTGAGTAAGCCACAACATGGTGCCATCACCATGCCTTTCCATAATCATTTCCCTCAAGTCATGGGCTAAAGTGAACCATTCAAATCATTTCACATTGAGAAAGTAAACTAGTATATCTATTTACTTTTGTTGGGTCTCACTTTAGCTAAGGCTGACATGGGGTTAACTATGTAGTCTCAGGGTGGCCTTGAACTCACAGTGATCCTCCTACTTCTGCCTCCCAAGTGCTGGGATTAAAGGCCTGCACCACCATGCCCGGAAATATTCATTTCTTAATTGATACATTTTAGGCTTGAGAAGCTGAGCTCTTCTGTGGGTCTTTTGTGAAGACCTTTTGTGAAGAAGGCAGTTAGAAAGACAATGTGTGCTTCCTTACATTCACTGATCTGCTTCAGCATTCTCTCTAATGGAGCTTGAGGTGGGTTCTTACCTTTTTTGTTTCTATGTGTGCTTGTATATGTGCACATGCATGAGTGTATGTGTGCCAGAGCACATGTATTAGGTCAGAGGACAATTTGAAGGTAATATTTCTCTCCGTCCACACTGTTGGAAGTCTGTCTTGTATGCTGTGGCAAAAGCAAGAGTAGCTGGCCTGTGATCTCCAGAAATCTCCCAAGTCACTGGCTTAAGTTCATTGGAATTACAGATATGTGTGCCCTTTTGCATTCTGGTTTGCCTGGGTTCTGGGGATCTGAACAGGCTTGTGGAGGAAGCATCTTTAACTGCTGATCCATCTCCCCTGCCTCCACCATTTTTTTTATAGTTTCTAACAGAACCTGGAATTCATTGATTTGGCTAGACAAGCTAGTTGTCATGCCCCAGGGATCCACTGTTCCACATTCCCAGTGCTGGGATTACAGGTAGGTGCCACTATATCAAGCTTTTATGTGGGTAAACTCAGGTTCTCCTACCTGTATAGTAAGACTTTACCCATTAAGCCATCTCCCCAGTCCTAAAGCTCTTACATGACAGTTTGAATTTGCATTATATTGTTGTAGAATCATTCCCTTGGATTACTCTTTCAACAGCAATAATGAAGTGTGGTCTAGTTTAGTTGTTGAAATTTCAAGGAGGTCCATCTATTAAGAGCTTGGGATCTCAGCTATTCTCAGGCATCATCTTCGGAGGTAAGTAACAGTGATAGTCACTGAGTCACTAAGAGTACATGCGATGGTTCTTATTGATTGTAAACTTGACCCAGAATCATCTGTGAGGGATTATCTTGACTAGGTTAATTGTGTTGGGAAGACCCAAATTAAATGTAAATGGGGTTTTGGACTATACAAAAAAGACACCACTGGCTGACTACATTCACTGCTCTCTGCAGACTGTATGTAACCAGCTGCTTCCAGCTCTTGCCACCCTTGCCTTCCCTCCCATAATGTCTAGGAACCTTTACAGGAAACGAACCTTTCCTCCTCTAATTTTTGCCAGGTATATTTTCCCATCAAAGAGAAGTTGATGACTCTTCCAGCTTTCTGTGGAAGCAGGCCCCTTGCTCTGCCTTTGACTGAAGTGCCCCTGAGTCCCAAATTCCCTGATAACCTGTACCAAATGGTACACACTTTAAATCGGCCAGATCCCTTTTCCCAGCTCCTCCAAGTTCCCTGGTTCTGTACATCCCTTGTGGCTGGCTTGGGGCAGCTTGGACCCTGCCAGCTTGCTGGAGAAGCAGGCCACCTGCCCTGCCTTCCTGATTGAAGTGTTGCTGGGTCCCCAATTCCCATATACCCTGTGGCAGAGGGTGCATGTGGCACCAAGTGAGTAGGCCAGAGCTCCTGGTTGGTCTCATAGGTCCCAGTTCCTGATTCCAGTACCCCTGCTGCTACTTTAAGGAGCCTGGTACCTGTGTGTGGGCTGAAGCAGTAGGCCTTTTCCTCTGGTATCCTAACTAGCCCCTGGGTACCCACATCCCTATTCCCACTAAGTCAGAGGTTGCATGGACCACTGTAGGAGCTGGCAGCTTACCTCTGGCTCTCTAGCTTCCTGGCTGCTGGTTCCCCAACCCATGATCCCAGTGTGCTGAAGAGTGCAAGCAAGTGGAGTGAGTAGACCAGAGGTCCCACTCCTCCAGCTACCTTTGATCTACCTGCAAACCTCCATAATCTGCACACCTGTGTTTATAAACACTTTGTTCACAAGGACACCAATCAGGTTCATATTTAATACAGAATACCCTCTGAAGATCCTGCAAGGACAAAAACTTCCTTCCTCATTAGGATAGAATAAAGTGTTTCTCTAAGATGGATAGACCACAATGCAAAGAAAAAAAAAAGCCAATGAGTCAGAAAACTGAGAGAGCTCAACCAAGGATACCTAGTTACACAATGGAAGCCTCCAATGAAATCACAGAGAAATCAACAAAAATTCAATCCCAAAATGAAAGCACAACAACCAATGAGACCTTGATCAGAAGAATTTCTGATTTGGGAGCAAATCATCAAAAAACAAAACAAACAAACAAAAAAAACAACAATTGTACCAATGAAATTGAACAGAGTCATCTTTTAGAGTAGTCAGCTTTTGACAGTACCTTAACTTGATTGAAAAAATAAAAATAAAACTCTCAAATAAATATGAATGAATTGAAGATGAGTTAACAAATGGAAGATTTCAATAACTGATTGATTAAGCATAATGAGGACTTGATCAAATGCAAGAATGAATTCTAGGAAGCATCAAGAAAATCACAACTTGAAATGAAATCATACCTGAAAGAAGAGATGGACATGATGCAAAATAACACAACAGAAAACAAAAGTCAAATAGAGCTTATAAAAACATCTCTAGAAACCCTCACTAACAGAGTTAATCATGTGGAAGACAGAACCTCTGACCTGGAAGATGAGACAGAAGAAATTGATTGGGAGGCCAAACACTTTGTTAAGTTCAAAAATCAAGTGAACAGAATATAAGGGAACTGTGGGATACCCTAAAATGACCAAACATGCAGATCATGGTATACCAGAAAGAGAGGAAATCCAGGAGAATTTATTCACCAAAATTATTAAATAAAATTTTCCTAATATTTCAAAAGAGAGTTCCATCAAGATACAAAAGTCCACATAACATCAAACAGATAAGACCAAGAAAGAAACTGTCCAAGGCACATCATAGGTAAAACTCTTAACAACAAAAACAAAGGGAGAGTGCTGAAATCAGCAAGAGAGTTGGGGAACCAGCAGCCAGGAAGCTGGAGAGCCAGAGGTAAGCTGCCAGCTCCTACAGTGGTCCATGCAACCTCTGACTTAGTGGGAATAGGGATGTGGGTACCCAGGGGCTAGTTAGGATACCAGAGGAAAAGGCCTGCTGCTTCAGCCCACACACAGGTACCAGGCTCCTTAAAGCAGCAGCAGGGGAACTGGAAGCAGGAACTGGGACCTATGAGACCAACCAGGAGCTCTGGCCTACATACAAAGGCAATTCCATCAGAATTACCTGAGATTTCTCAATGGAAACCCTGAAAAAGAGGAAGGGCCTGGAATGGAATACTTCAAAGTCTAAAAAATTATGGCTTGGGACCCAAGCTACTCTACCCAGCAAAAGTATCCTTCACACTAGATGGTGAAAGGAAAACTTTCCATGAAAAAAGTCAACTTTATCATTATATGGTCACAAAGCCCAACTTACAGAGAATACTCCAGGGGATAGTGCATACAGAAGAATCCAACAACCAATATCAAGAGCCAACAAGAAGAAGATAGCAATAACCAAGACATACACTAGACTCAAAAAAGTGCAAGACACAGGAAAGCACCAAACCCCATAAAGCACCTCATTATGACAGGAATTAATTCAAACCTCAGAGTAATAACATTAAATATTAATGGTCTTAACTACCCCCATCAAAAGACACAAATTATCAGGGTGTATCACAAAACCAAACCTTCTATCTGCTGTTTTCAAGAAACCCACCTCGTCACTAAAGATAGAAACCTCCTCAGGGTAAAAGGATGAAAAATGGTATTCCAAGCAAATTGAAATAAAAAGCAAGCAGACATTGCTATGTTAATATCTGATACAATAGACTTCAAACCAAAAGTAATCAAAAAAGACAAAGAAGTCCACTTCTTACTCATCAAGATAATGATCCAACATGAGAGCTGGGCATGGTGGCACACGCCTTTAATCCCAGCACTTGGGAGGCAGAGGTAGGAGGATTGCCGTGAGTTCAAGGCCACCCTGAGACTCCATAGTGAATTCCAGGTCAGCATGGGCTAGAGTGGAACCCTACCTCAAAAAAAAAAAAAAAAAAAAAAGAGAATGATCCAACATGAGAATATTACAATCATAAATCTATATATGCCAAACACAGGTGCACTATAATATATAAAACAAAACCTACTTGACAACAAAACAGAAATAAACACCATCACCTTCATAGTTAGAAACCTCAATACTCCATTATCATTAATAGATCATCCAAGCAGAAAATCAACAGGGAAATAATAGAGCTCAAAAACACCATAGATCAACTAGATCAAACAGCCATCTACAGAACTTCCCACCTCAACTCTACAGAATACACAGTCTTCTCAGCAGCCCATGAAACCTTCTCCAAAATGACCATATATTACACCATAAAGCATGCCACCATAAATTCAGGAAAACTGAAGTAACTTCCACCATCATATCACATCACAATGCTTTAAAGCTAGAAATTAACAACAAGAGGTACGTGAAGAACTCCACCAGCTATAGGAGACTTTAAAACATACTTTTAAACAATGCAGGGGTTGTGGAAGAAACCAAAAAAAGAAATTGTAAAATTCCTAGAATTGAATTAAAATGAAAACACAACCTACCAAAACTTACAGGACACTAAGAAGCCAGTCCTAAGGGGAAAATTCATAGCACTAAATGCCTTCATGACAAGGACAGAGAGTTGCCAAACTAATAACTTCACTGTCCACCTAAAGGCACTGGAAAAACAAGAAGAATCTAACTATAAGATCTCCAGATGGAAGAAACAATCAATATCATGGCAGAAATTAATGAATTGGAAACTAAGAAAACAATTTCTTTTTTAAAAATCAATGAAATGAAAAGCTGGTTCTTTGTAAACCTAAGAAAAGATTGACAAACCCCTTAAAACCCTGGCCAATTTGATCAAGCAAATAAAAATAAAAAATAAAACAAGAAGTCTCAAATTAACAAAATCAGAAATGAAAAAGGAGAGGTCACAAGAGACATCAATGAAATTGGAAGAATCATAGTGCATACTTCCAAAACCTCTATTTTACAAAATTGGATAATCTGTAAGAAATGGATGAATTCCTAGCCACAGCAACCCTACCATAACTGAACTCAGAGCAGATTAATCTCCTAAACAAACCTATCACATCCATGAAGATTGAAAAGGTAATTTAAGACCACCCCCAAAAGAAAATCCAGGACCATGGATTCTCAACCAAACTCTATCAAACCTTCATTGAAGAACAGAAACCATTTTTTCTCAAACTGTTTCACATAATTGGAGACCAGGGAATTCCTCCAACTCCTTCTATGAAGCTAGCATGACCCTCAAACCAAAACCAGACAGAGATGAAACAAGAAAATAAAACTATAGTCCTATATTCCTGATGAAATTAGATGCAAAGATCCTGAAAAAAAAATTCTTACAAACTGAATTTAATAACACATTAAAAGCATTACACACCTTGATCAAGTAGGCTCCATCCCAGGGATGGAGGGATGATTCAGCATATGAAAATCAGTGAATGTAATACAGCACATATATAAGCTTAGCCATAAGAACCACATGATACTCTCAATTGATGCACAGAAGGCCTTTGACAAATTACAACACCACTTCAAGATCAAAACACTGGAAAGAATAAGCATGGAGGGTTCATATCTCAACACAATAAAGGCTACATGTAAAGCACCCAAAGCCCAAATAATACTAATGAGGAAAGACTCAAGGAGTTCACATTGAGATTGGAGACCAAACAGGGCTGCCCACTTTCACCACTGCTCTTCAACATAGTACTGGAAGTACTAGCCCAAGCAATAAGATATGAGAAAGAAATAAAAGGCATTCAAATTGGAAAGGAGGAAGTCAAGTTAGCCATATTTGCAGTTGTCATGATCCTATACATAAGTGACACAAAAGTCTCCATCTCAATTTCTTCAGTTAAGTGGCAGGATACAAAATCAATGCACAAAAATCACTTGCCTTTCTATATGCACAGGACAAATAAACAAAGTAAAAAAAAAAAAAGAGAGTCTGCCTCATTTTCAATAGCAACAAAAAATTAAAAACACAACCCAAAGATGTGAAAGACCTATATAATGAACACACAAAAGAAACTCAAGAAAGAAATCTAGGAGGACTTGAGAAGATGGAAAGATCTCCTGTGATGGTTTGATTCAGGTGTCCCCCATAAACTTTGGTGTTCTGAATGCTAAGTTTCCAGCTGATTGAGATTTGGAGGCACTGTATTGTTGGGGGTAGGCTCATGGGTATTATAGCTAGTTTCCCTTGACAGTGTTTGGCACACTGTCCTATTGCTGTGGTCCACCTGATGATGTCAGGAAGGTGATGCCCACCCTCTGCTCATGCCATGCTTTTCCTCTGCCATCATGAAAACTAAACCTATTTTTTCACAAGCTGGCTAAAGGCCCTGGCATGCCCTCTCTCCTCTCTCTCTCTCTCTCTCTCTCTCTCACTCTCGCTCTCGCTCTCTCTGTCTCAAATAAATAAATAAAAATAAAATCTTTTTTTTTAAATGTGCTGTTTTCTTGATGAACCTGGTATCAGTACAAGGGTGAAGGAGATAGACACAGAGAACACTCAACTCCTACCAAATCAGAGGTCCACGGACACAGAGGCTCCCAAGAGTTCATCATCAATGTAGACCTAAAATGAACCCAATATGGCTCAGGAAAATTCACAAAACAGGGGTTAGAAAGATTGTTTGAGCCACATGTTGGGACATTATGCACAGAGACATTGCCTCTTCCCCATAACAGATGGCTACCCCCACAATGCACAATCCACAATCCCCATGGATATTACTGGCACCCCAACAAGCAGGGTCCCTTCAGGATGGGGGGAAGGATGATGGTAAGGATGGTACCAACATGGGCTGCTTACACACTGAGTATGTACACAACTAATAAAAAACACCATTCTGGCAGGGTGTGGTGGCACACACCTTTAATTTCAGCACTTGGGAGGTAGACGTAGGAGGATCACTGTGAGTTTGAGGCCATCCTGAGACTACATAGTTAATTCCAGATCAGCCTGGGCTAGAGATAGACCCTACCTCAAAAAAAAAAAAAAAAAAACACTCTTGCATTATCACCATACCTGATTTAAAGCTGTATTACAAAGCCACACTAACAAAAACAGCATGGTACTGGTGTAAGAACACAAACATAGACCAATGGAACAAAATTGAAGACACAGACCTAAGGCCAAGTAACTACAGTTACTGGATCTTTGACAAAAGTATCAATAATGTAGACTGGAGAAAAGACAGTATCTTCAATAAATGGTGCTGGACAAATTGGACAACAATATATAGAAAAATGAAACTAGCCCTACTCCTCTCTCCATACACAAAAATCAAGTCCAAGTGGATTAAAGACCTCAATATAAGACCTGAAACTCTTCTCCTGCTGGAAGAAAAAATAAGAGGCACTGTCCATGACATAGGAGTTGGGAAAGATGTCCTGATCAAAACCGCAGTAGCCCAGGAAATTAAACAATCACTCAACCAATGGGATCTTATGAAGCTAAAAAGCTTTTCCAGAGACAAACATACCATAAACAGAGCCAATACAATACACACTGAATGGGACAAAATCTTTGCCAGATGTACCTCTGACAGAAGCCTAATATCTAGAATCTGCAAAGAACTCCAAAATCTAAACAATAATAAAAAAAAAAAATCAAACGACCCACTCCAAAAATGGGGTAGAGAACTGAACAGGGAGTTCTAAGAAGAAGAATTAAAAATGCTTAACATACACATAAAAAAATGTTCAGCATCCATAACTATTAGAGAACTGCAAATTAAAACAACCATGAGATTCCACCATACTCCAGTAAGGATGACAATAATTACAAAAAATCTAACAATGACAAATGTTAGTTTGGATATGAGGAAAGAAGAACCCTCCTACACTGTTGGTGGGAATGTAAACTTATACAACCATTATGGAAATCTATTTGGATATTTCTCAAAAGGATGAACATAGAGCTACCAGCAGATGCAGTTATTTCCTTACTGGGCATTTATCATAAATGCTGTCTGCATCAATTGGGAGACATTTGCTAATTCATGTTTATAGATGCTCAATTCGTTATAGCTAAGAACAGGAATCAACCCAGATGACCATCATTGGATAAATGGATAATGAAGTTGTGGTTCATTTTCACAATGAAATTCTACTCAGTAGTAAGAAAAAAAACAATACAATGAAATTTGTTAAAAAATGAACAGACTTGGAATAGATCATATTCAGTGAACTCACACAATTACAGAAAGACAAATGCTGCATGCTGTCTCTTATTGGCGGTTTCCAACCTGGACCTGCTCGAGTTCCTTAAACCTGATAGGCACCTGAGCCCAGACAAAAGAGATGGAAGGGTTTGGGGGGAAGTGGAAAGGAGGGGGAAAAACACAACATTAAATTCAAAATGAGCTGATATCATAGAAACCTTTATCGTTGAAGATAGCCTAAAAGATATAACCCTCAAAAGAAGTAAGGGGGGAGCATATGAGAAACAGGGCTCTGGTGAATGTGGGATGAAGCCTAAGCTTAAAAGAAAAAATTTTTTTTCTGTCTCTGACTTTTAGCTCCCAGTACCAGAGATTGGTTGCTACCCACATTGAGCTGTTGATTGGACAGACCTACAAGTTCCCCAAATCCAGACAGCTTTCTGTCAAAGCACTTGATTACCTGCCTGAAGCCAAAGCTAAGAACCTATTGCTGATGACATCATATGCTGCTGACAAAGAGCACAAACAGACATGACTTAAATTCAGAAGAAAGCTAGTCCCCAGACAGCTGGCCTTTCTAGTGCTAGAAAGCACTACGTGAGCTGCAGGCAGAAAATGGCCAACACAGGTCTGAGCAACCAGAGGTCTAAGCTACTCAGAAGCAAACACCCTGACATGAAGAACATGCCAGTGCAATAGTGACACACAGCCTCAGTGGGTAACCAATAGCTTTCTGATTGGCTAAGAGATGTGCTCAGTGTAAAGGAACCCATATCTGGAATTGGGAACCAGATCAGAATCTTATGGAGACAAAGTTCATGTTCTGCAGTGTCAAGCTCTTACTAGTCTTTAGCTAAAAGAGGGGTTACATGAATCAAATTTCCCCAAATTAATAATGCTTATCCTATTTAAAATATTCTGATTTCACTCTCCATTGGAGAATCTGTTCTTCTTTTTCAGAAGGTAGCTAGCATGGAGAAGATAAACTACCTCTCACACTTCAGCAAAGCTGCAGCTGAAACCACAGAGGAATTGAGGAGATGAGCAAGAGTGATGCTTCCATGCTGTACCTGATAATCAGTGCCAGGGTGTAGGAGATAGACCCTGGGGATACTCATATCTACAAAAGCAGAACTCATCACTGAAGTAGACAAAGCTTACTCACCACAGCTCAGGGAATTTTGCAGAAGTGGGAGCAGAAAGACTGTAAGAGCCACAGGTTAAGACATCATGCCCAGAGGCATTCCCTCCCTTCCAAAATTAGTGACTACTGCTCTCACATTGCATAAAAAGAATTCATTCAAGAGTCAATTCAAAAATATTTAAAAGCATATTTAATAACACAGTCAAGTGTATTGAAAGCATTTATAGTATTCTGAGAACATATTGTTCAGATTATCTATAAAAAGATATACTGCATAATTTCTTGAATAAATGTGAATTATAAAATCAAAACCAGAGAGAAGTTGAATAAAACAGTATGAACTTTCAGGGGACTGTAGGACTCTTGACTTACTTTTTTTTTCTTTATTAATTAGTTTTGTAGTCAGCGAATACGGTCATTTTGGTACCATTGTTAGGCTCATCCATTACCTACCCCCTCCCCTTGGCCCCTCCTTGTTGAGGTATATGGGTCATGCATTCTGGAGTTATCCCACAGCTATGGGTAGGATAAATGTCTGCATATCATGACAAAACATGTGGCTCTGACATTCTTTCCACCCCCTCTTCTGCAAATTTCCCTGAGACATGTTGGGTTCATTTTTGTTCTGCTTCAGTGATGAGGTGTTGGGGGCCTCTGGGTCTCTGGATATCTGATTTGGTAGGAGTTGATTTTTCTCTGTGTTGATCTCCTTCACCCTTGTGCTGGTACCCGGTTCACCAAGGAAACAGCACCCTTGCTTGTTTCTTACTCCATACTTCTGATGTACATTTAGAATAAAAGTTATTATTTTTTACAAACCCGTTAAACATTCAGAATCTCACAATAAATTTGCCTCTGGACCCATTTTCATTGTCTGTTTTTAAGAACAAGCTTGTTGGAGGGTCTTATACATCTGAGATTATCAACATGGCTGATATAGGCAGGTTGTCATTACTAACAAATGAGGAGAAATGTATCAGTGAGAAGAAGCACTTGTAGTGGGCCATTTGTCATCACTTTTAAAGTAAAGACATTTTCTGATGAGAAGAAATGATAATAAAGTGAATGAGATATTTTTAATATTGTTATCAAAAAAGTTAACATATGTACATACTATAATTTTATCATATTATCATCATTTTACCCTTTTAACCCCCTTCCTCATCCCCATTTCATTGAGCAAACTTTTCTAAGTAGTCCTTCTGTTTTGATATTTCATTCTTTTCTCTAACATCTACATCAAAATGTTAATGGACTCAGAACTCTGTAGCTCCTATGGGGTGATAGCAACCATTATATGGTCATGAATACACCTGTACTCCTTCCCACCATGTTAATCCTATGTTCTCTCTACATCCTTGTGGTGGTTTGATTCAGGTGTCCCCCATAAACTTTGGTACTCTGAATGCTAGGTCCCCAGATGCCAGCAATTTTGAAATTAAACCCTCCTGGAGGCAGTATATTGTTGAGTGCACACTTATGGGTATTGTAGCCAGCTTCCTCTTGGCAATATTTGGCAAACTCTCCTGTTGCTGTTGTCCATATGATGTTGGGCAGGAGGTGATGTCCACCCTCTGCTCATGTAATCATTTTCTCCTGCCATCATGAAGCTTCCCCTTGAGTCTATAAGCCAAAATAAACCTCTTTTTCCCACAATATGCTGTTGGTTGGATGTTTTCTGCCAGCAATGCAAACCTGACTAAAATAGTAAAATTGGTACCAGAAGAGTGCGATTTCTACTGCTAGAAATATTATCATGTGTCTTTTGTGATTTTGGAGGTAATTTTTTGAGGGAGGAATGTGGAAGACATTGAAATTTTGGCCTAAGATGGCTTGCAGTTCTATAAGTACAGCTTCATGGACTATTCTGGTCAGAGTTGAAAGATCTGAATGCAATAAGAACTATGTACTGTGAGGTTTGGCATATAAGAGTGAGAAAGAGTTTTGCCTGGACTGCTCATGTTGCCATTTTTTCCTGCCATCATGGAGCTTCCTCTCAAGACTCTAAGCCAAAATAAATCCATTTTTCCCAGAAGCTGCTCTTGCTTGGGTGTTTGCTTCCATAAATGCAAACCTGACTGCAACAGTCCTCTTCTCTAATGTCCTGTAAGCTTTGGAGGCCATGAGAGACATATCTCATTTGGTTTTGAGTTCTCATCAGCCTCTTATTTCCAGATTTGTTGAGTTTAGTGTCTTATTCATTTCTGAAGCCATCACCACTGAAAAGTTACTCTGGCCAATGGTGAGAGAATATTCTTCCTATCACGTCTACAATGGTCCTGCAACCTAGTGACAGAAATGACTTGTGCAGTGATAAGTACTGGGCTATCTCTTCATCTCACCATCTTGGTCTTGGGTCTTCATTTTGATGCCCTGAAATGAATGAAAACTTGATGGCTTCATTAAGAATTCTTTAATTTATTTTAAGAAAAAAATTGTATGATAAATTTCTATTACTATTTTCTCAATTAAAACATGTGATTGGGAATCCGTATTCATCAAAAAGGTAGCAAAGATGTCAAACACAGAATGCTGGTTTGGGAGCATTGAGTATGTCTTAAGTATATTTGAAATTGAAATTTATTTTTTTTGAAATTTATTTTTATTGCTAGTTACCTTGGAGTTTTTCATGGAATGTTCAGAAGGGAAGTACAGGATGATATGAGAGGAAAAGGAAAGTAGATCTAACTCTTGGTGTTTCTATATACCAATGGAGCTCCTGAAACTGTGACTTTGTTATAAATCCTTCAGTGTTTCAGAATTTTAAACTTTTATACATATTAGCATTTCAAGGTAGTAATGATGCAAGAAACTGATCAGGCAATATCAGAGTTATGCTAAGGGGATAATGCTAGAACTTTCTCTTCACTTAAGACAGATGTCAACAATGAAGAGGGATTCACTGTTCAAAATCACTTTCTCTCCAGAATCTAATTTTCCTTCTAGCTATCTGCATAATTTTATATTGGCTGATTTTTGGAAAATTCCTTCCATGAGTATCCCCTGTTCATTGATGAAAGATGGTAGTACAAGAAAGGAAAGGAAATTACATACCATTTCATATCCAAGAGTACCACTTCCCTTATAGAGAACAAGGATAAAGGTATGCAAAATTACAGTGCTATGGCGAGGGAAATGCAGTGAATCTGAGTTTTTCTATAAATTATTTCTGTGAATATTCAGCAATCTTCATAAAAATAAATCTTTCCCTCACTCATATGGTTTTACACAGCATAAATATTTCTTTCCTCCCCCTAAAACAGGCCCTATGCCTATTGTTGATGTCATTTAAACTACCACTACATATACAGTCCTGAAGCAATGCTGAAACATTATCTTGTGGATAGCCCCCCACCAACTTAAAAGGATTCAAAGACTAAAGCACGTTCATTCTTAAATGTAAGAGGATGCTTCTGTTTATCAACATGTGTAAATGTTTGTTAAGTATACATAGGGGTATATATTGTGAATTCAAGTATGTAGCTTGTTTTCTCTACTTCTAACTTAATTTTACTAATTCTAATACTTAGCATATATCTTATGCTTTTTAATTTTAATAGCAGAAAGTTCTTACCATTGATATAAATGTGTAAATGTTGAATTCTAGAAGGAAGAGCAAAAAGAAAGATCAACATTTGGTTCAGTATGTTTTCAAAAATATATTCAGATTTAATCCATCCTCATGTATGTCATATGATGTATTTGTGCTGCCTCTGTGATAAATGAAAACATGTGCTATTGTTACCAAAATGTGGGCTAATTAAACTGTTCTGGAAATTTCTGAGTTAGTGTCTCCATAATGCTTGAATGGGAGAATGAATAATTCAAAATGCAAAATTAAGCTTGGTGTTTATAGAGTAACAAAATAAGTAGAAATTCTATTCTTATAAACATCACCAAAATTAAAAACATATTATCATCAAAGAAATAGAAGTTAGTGAGATTTCATAGGAATATATGTGGGAAATTGAGAAGATTTTGGAAGCCCCCAAATATGAATACATAATTAAATTTTAGTCTGAACTTTGTTTTAAAGAAGGCTGTTGTGCCAAGTCCCCTGACCAGGAGCCAAGACCCCCGGTCACCCAGGAGTCACCCAGAGAACTGCCACAGAAGCCAAGACACTTGAATGTAAAAGCAACAGGTTTCTTTATTGCAAGCCTAGGCCTGGGCTCCATCCCTACAGTCCGGCACAGCGGTAGTGAGGGAGAGAGCCCCTTCCTTTTGGGGGAAGGGGTTCATATAGGAATTCAAACAAAGAACTAGGGGATAGATACATGATTGGTTGATTTAAACAGTTCTGATTGGCTTGGGGTTTCAGGGGGCAAAGTAGGGGGCAGGAGCTAGGGGCACTCCAAGAAGATGAGGTAATCTCCATTGTGATGGGCTAAGTAAACAGTGGTACACTCCTTGAAGTGGGGATTCCTTAGTTTCTTATCTAAGCAGGTGGTTGGAGGCCAGAGCCGCCCCCCCCCCCCCCCAGTGGAGTGTTTCTGCAATGTCCTTGAAATGGAGATTCCCCAGAAACTTTAGGGAGAAAGGCAGCAATTGAGCAAGCAAGCAAAGTTTACAGAAGCAGAGGTCAGCACATTAGCCGGCTAGTTCTCTATCTAAGTCAGGCCTGGGCCTTTTTACTTAAATGGTTATATTTGGCCCTTCAGGCATGCATACCAAGACTTATGTGAGGATATAATTGGGAGAATCCATTCTACAATACTAAGGCCACTTTAGATGAGGCACAGAATATTTTCCATTCTGAATGATTGTGCAAGAATGTGAGATTGAACATTAACCCAAATTTTGTATACTAATGGCCAGTGGTAATCTGTGAGAAATGCAGTTCTGGCTGCACTGGTTTGTGTCTGCAGCAGTGCTGTGGGACACAGATTTAAACAGTATGCACAGTCAAGTAGACGAGACTGTATGTGAGACTCTGTGTATGAGGATATTCTGCACATGGGAAGCACAAACACAAGGCTGTGACCCATGCTAGATAACAAACACCAACAGGGTAGGGGCAGAGAGACTCTATCTTGTCTAAGATCACTAAAGCCTTGTTAGAAAACAGTTCTCAGACTTAAAATAAACATAACAAATAAGCAACAACCAGATGCAACTAGGCTCTACAACAAGTTAGAATTTTATGATTTAATAATGTGAAAAGGTAATCTTAATTTGTTATATTATAAATATAGTTCAGCTTCTTCATTACTAATAAAACTTTTTCCAGATATGTTATATTATCTCCAGGGTAGTTATCAAGTATTACCAGCATTTACAAACCCATGCCTTTATAATATGTTTCCTAGGAGTATAAAAAGAAAAGTCTCATATCAACAGGTTATAAAAATTAAAATTCAATTCATTGATCTTCTTTTACTCTTGGTGACAGTTATAAAAGCTGCCTTCAGATGTTTAATTAAGTTGTAATGCTAGTATTCTGTAGCAGACAGCTTCAGGTTCGCTGAGATGAACTTCCAGACCAGCCACAGTTATGGAGGAAGGGATATTTATTGAAGCTTACAGATCCAGGGGAAGTTCCAAAATGGCAGAAGAAGCTGGCCTGCCTTCACAGGCCCAAGCAGAGAGAAAGAAGTTCAAGCAAAAAAGCCAAAAGCCACATAGCACATTCAGGAACTCCAGTTAGGCACACCTTGCATATCTTTAGATTGAAATCTGAAACCCACCACCACACCTTAAGATCCACACAATGGCACTGACTCCAGCCAGGTGGCTGCAGATGCAAACTACAAACAAACAACTGAATATATTGGGGGCCATCTATTCTATTCAGACCACCACATTCCGCCCCTGGCCCCCAATAGATTTATAACCATTACACATTGTAAATTGTACTCAGTTCAATTTCAAGGGTCCCCACAGTCTTAACCAATCCAAGATATGAAGGCCTGTAAAATCAAACAACTTAAACATTTCTAACATATAAAGGCACAGAGGAAACATTTTCAACTGGTATAAGGCATAGCAAGGAGAGACTAAAACAATGCAAACTCAACCACCATCAAACAAACAACAAACTTCTGCAGTTCAAGTTCAAGACAACCAGGGACTGACAGTCTCCTGATTTTCCACTTCTGCCCTTCCAGCTGGGCAGAGTATCCAGGGAACACTTCCATCCCAGGCCAGTAGTATGCTGTATGGTAGCCCTTGCATAGTCCTGGTATATCCAAAACATCTTGAGGTCTTCATGCAAACCACAGTCATCTTCCAAAGGCTATTTCAGCCTATCAGGGCATCATGCCCTGCCTCATGCCGCATCTCAGCAGTAGCTCCTGGTACCATGTGCAATTCATGACCACTCCTCACATTTTCCAAAGGCTCTTTCAGCCTATCAGGGCATCAGGCCCTATCTCATGCTGCATCTCAGCAGTAGCTCCTGGAAACATGTGCAATTCATGGCCACTCCATGCATTTTTCATGCTTCTGAAACCAATACCAGTTGTTCAGGACACAGCCATATTCTTAATTCAGGGACAAAACAAATCATAGCCTTGAAAAGCAGGTTCCTTCTCCAGTCAACATTTTCCAAAAGTGTTTGCATTTCTATGACAGTCTTTCCTCAGGCATCCTTTCCATGGTAAAGCAATTGGACCATCTTCCTTTAAGATTGCTAATGTGTTTGACAATAGCAGATTCAATAACCTAAAACCAGTCTCAGTGCCTGTAATTTTAACTTGCTTGAGGTTTTCCAGCTTAAAATCTTAAATCTCTCAGTCCAATATCTCTGGCCAAGCGCATCAGTTCATTACAAATTTAACCTTGATCAAACTCTCTGGGCCTGGGCAGCAGGATGCAGCCAGCTCTTATGCCAGTAGCCCAATTCCAACAAAGTCCTCTGCAGTCTTTCCTTCCCCTTAGAAAGCTCATAAACCAAACCTCGAAGTTCAATGCTGTCTGCATTTAGCATTCTCAGACTCTCATCAGAATAGTCCATAAAACTTGCCTTACTACTCCAGAAGATGTCTTCAGTTGCAAGCACCAAGTCCATGCCTATTCCTCCAAAACAAAGGTTCCAAAAGATCAACATCCACATGGTCACGTACATCTTAGCCCACTCCTCGGTACCAAGTTCTGTAGCAGACAGCTTCAGGTTCGCTGAGATGAACTTCCAGACCAGGCACAGTTATGGAGGAAGGGATATTTATTGAAGCTTACAGATCCAGGGGAAAGTTCCATAATGGCAGAAGAAGCTGGCTGGCCTTCACAGGCCCAAACAGAGAGACAGAAGTTCAATCCAAAAAGCCAAAAGCCACAGCACACTTCAGGAACCCCAGCTAGGCACACTTTGTATATCTTTAGATTGAAATCTGAAACCCACCACCACACCTTAAGATCCACACAATGGCACTGACTGCAGACAGGTGGCTGCAGATGCAAACTACAAACAAAGAACTGAATATATTGGGGGCCATCTATTCTATTCAAACCACCACAGCTAGTATGTTAAATTTTTAACTACTAAAAAAACTGAATCTTAATAAGACTGAAATTTATTTATTAGTTACTGATTTTTCTTTTTAAAACTAATTCTTCTAAATAGACATTGTGTTTATACCTCAGCTTTTATAAAAGATATATTTCATTCATTGTAACTTTTGTTCTTAGGTACACAAGGAAGTCTCTCCATATTCTGATAACTGTATAAACTGTGCTTTCTCAATTTTACTTTCATTTCTGGGACCGATACCCCAACAGAAGCAGCTTATGGAAAGAAAAGGGTTTCATTCCATTTACAGTTTTTCAGAGAAGCTCCATTATGGCAGGGAAGGCAGAGGAGGCCAAAGTGGGAACCAGTCATCATATCCACTAGCATCAGAATGCATGTGGTGCCAGACATTAAGATCCTGGGCCCACCCCTAAGTGACACACTTCCTCTGTCAGGGCTCCACCTTGTAGAGGTTCCACAATCTTCCCAAATAGCACCACCACCTGGGGATCAAGTGTTTAAATGCAGGAGCCTATTGAGGCTTTTTACATTCACACCACCTTCCACTTCTGACCCCATAGGCTCCCTGGCCATTTCATGATGAGAAATGTGTTCAGCTTAACCTTAAAAGTTACCATAGTCTGATAATCTGAAAACCTCCCTGTAGACCATCCAACTGAAAGCTGGAGAAAGCTGCACTGCATGCAGCACTGTGGGAGACAGAAGTTGTCAGTGGTGAGACACTGGAAGCTTCAAGTTTGGCCAGATGGGCCAAATGACTGAAAGGGTGCCATAGTGGTATGTCTGTTCTGGGGGAAACTAACTGCTCTCTATTGAATTGGAGGCCTGCTCTATGGGAGGGAATACATGCCTGGTACTGAAAACCTAATCAAAAGTGTATGGCAGCGGAGATCATGAGCCTTAGCGTAAAAAGCCTGCTCCTGTCTGGCACACATGATATATATAGATGGATGCTCTTCTACAATGCCACAGTGGTCCCAAAGAGCAAGATATGCCATTGTTTCAGATGACCAGATAATAGATACTGGCCCATTGCATAAGGGAAATATATCCCAGAAGACTGAACTTGTTACAGTCCATTTACCTATACTAACAAAAATTAGTCTTGCTTCCTCTATAACAGCTACATGGCTGGCTGCAGGTGGGCTGGGCCACAGCCTAATCTCTTATCAAAAGCTTTACACAGAATTGAGTATAGCCATTAATGACTCTGTTATGGCCCTTCACCTGCTACAGCAGCAGTTCATCTTGTTGGTATCAGTAATCCTTCAGAACTGTTGAGCAGTCTACCTCATCACAGCTGAAAAGGGAACTGTCTCTTCCTAAACTAGGACCGTTGTTATTATATAAACCAATTGGGTAATGTATAATTAGAGATACAAAAACTGTGGGGCTTGACTTCAGAACTTAGAATTATCTCCAAGTCTGATGCTAGGGGAATATTGGGTTTCTGTCTATACTACCAATGCTTCCAATATAAAGTATGGCACCATTTCATCGAAGATTTTTTTTTTAATTCTTTTGTTCACATTTATTTATTTATTTGAGAGTGAAAGAGAGAGAGAGAGAGAGAGAGAGAGAGAGAATGGGCGCACCAGGGCTTCCAGCCACTGCAAACTAACTCCAGACGCGTGCGCCCCCTTGTGCATCTGGCTAACATGGGTCCTGGGGAATCGAGCCTCAAATCGGGGTCCTTAGGCTTCATAGGCAAGCGCTTAACCACTAAGCCATCTCTCCAGCCCAAGTTTTTGTTTTTTATTATTAAATGAGCAATAGAGATAGTAACTGAGAAAATGCACTTGAAGGCATTTAAAGGACTTAGCTCTGCTGCTGGCCACTGTCTGGGAGCTTTGGCTTCAGGAAGAGTCAGCCTTGTACATGTGAGGACACCTGCTCCAGGATGAGCCCATGGCTGACAGTGGAGGAACAAATACTTTGGCCCTGGGGCATGAATGAAATTTTCTGAAGGTCATGGTCATACATTTTGATGATATAGGCATGCTCAAATCCTAGAGCAAGGGATTGTAGGTAAATGTGAATTACGAGGAGTGTAATCACACCCTTTCAGCACATGCACAGACTAGTGCAGAATTTCAGTTCCCCCCCCCTGGGATTCTAATAGGGGTGGCTGTGTATTCTAGGAAGTGTATATGTGCTCACTAAGGAGATTCTGATGTAGCAGAGATCCAAGCACAGGAGTTTAATAATACAGAGGAGAATTCTAAACATGTTTTCTTGCTTGGAATATCTAGACCATCAGTGCACTGTATATCAGCGAATTTTGCTGTACTTCTCTGAATCTCTTTAATGTCTTCTATTCCTACCTTGATAAACACTAGATTTTTACATCTTAAGAAAATCAGAAGCCATGACTTGCTTCATATTCTTAATTTCAAATTATTGTACCTCCTGTCACAAAGGTATATAGAGATGGAAGGAAATACATAAATATCCTTTCATGGATAGTACTCTTTAAATATACATATATACTTCAGAACAAAAATTAAGTTTTTTCAATAAAGATATGATATTTTAGTGAAAATCAGAAAAAAACAACATTTTTCTCTTCAAACTAACTATAAATTATTATATGAATATATTTTCTTAGGCATCCAGACTAGAGTAAATTGTTGGTAGTTATTGATTAAATTTTTAAATGAATTCTTCCTAAATTGTCTTCTTTCCGGGTTAATTGATCACACTGTCAGTATTCTGATACTTGATGGTTACAGTTCTGTACTCAGTCATTCCCATTTTTGGGCTTCTCTCCTACTTAGTCAAGAGTGGCTAGGCATCTTGAATTTTTGCCAGACTTGGACCATAGCTGGCATTCATTCTCAGCATTCTGGGAGAAAAATGGTGATCAGCATCATGAAGACTCCTTCACACAGACTTCACACACACCACAAGAACACACTTTTCATTATCGCCATTTTATTTTATTTATTTATTATTTTTTTTTTTTTTGGTTTTTTGAGGTAGGGTCTCACTGTAGCCCAGGCTGACCTGGAATTCACTATGGAGTCTCAGGGTGGCCTCGAACTCACAGCAATCCTCCTACCTCTGCCTCCCGAGTGCTGGGATTAAAGGCGTGCACCACCACGCCCGGCTCATTATCGCCATTTTAAAGGGGAATATATATGGGGCCAGTATATATGGAGCTTTGTCAATGGGCTGGATACAGTTTTGAGTAGACTCTACTGACTTTAGTAATTTCTATTCCACTCCCAGCATTAGAAAATAATCCAAAGTTCTAGCATTGTTTTTTTTTCAGAAGGAGTGTGGCTCTGCAGATCCACAGTTCAATCAGCCTGTAACTGCTTGAGAGATCCAATTAATAAGATATCCTATTAATGATCTATCAAATATTTATTCCTATAAATTAATGACCTGTAACATATTTATTCCAGGTACTCAGTCTTCAATTTTCTAGATTCTGTGGAGAATGTTACTTTGGTTAACATGTCCCTCTCCAGACAACTTAGTGCCCAGAGTACCTCACACCATCATGATTGCTATGCCTCCAAAAGTAAATCCTGAATGACAATGTAAGCTCCTCAACCATGAACAACAGAGATGAAGGTTGGAGAAGCCTTAAGAAGCTAACAAAGTTAAGTAAGCTTTCTGATTTTCATTAAAAGATGCCTCATCTTTTTATTATTTATTTATTTATTTATTTGAGAGTGACAGACAGAGAGAGAAAGAGGCAGACACAGAGAGAGAATGGGAGCCAGGGCCTCCAGCCACTGCAAATTAACTCCAGACATGTGCACCCCCTTGTGCATCTGGCCAATGTGGGTCCTGGGGAATCGGGCCTCGAACCAGGGTCCTCAGGCTTCACAGGCAAGCACTTAACTGCTAAGCATCTCTCCAGCCCAAAAGATGCCTCATCTTTAGAGACACTATCTCTAAAGTGGAAAATTTGCCAGATGCTTAACAACCTGAAAAATCCACCATGATTATTTCCCAGAAGCACTGGAAATATTATTGCAAAGAAACACACCTATATTTTTATTTTTTTAATTTATTTGTTTATTTTTATTTATTTATTTGAGAGTGACAGACAGACAGAGAAAGAGGCAGATAGATAGAGAATGGGTGTGCCAGGGCCTCCAGCTACTGCAAATGAACTCCGGATACATGTGCCACCTTGTACATCTGGCTTATGTAGGTCCTGGAGAATTGAGCCTTGAAGCAGGGTGCTTAGGCTTCACAGGCAAGTGCTTAACCACTAAGCCATATCTCCAGCCCCTATATTTTTATTTTTTTAATTTTTAGTTATTAACAGATTGTGCTTTTATTCCCTGTCCCCTATTCCCATTTTCCTGAAGCCCTCCTCTATGATATTATGGGATTTTCTATAGGGTCATGAAGTTCTCAGTTAGTCCCAGTGGAGAAAACCTGCATCAGGGTATTCTCACCCACTCTTTGGCTCTTAAAATCTTTCCATCCCCTCTTCCACAATGTTCCATGAGCCATGGCAGGCCTGTTAGTGGTCTGATTAAGTGTTGAGTTCTTTATAGCTGCTGGATTTCTGCTTTGATATGTTTTGCTTGTTCACTGGTTCTACCACCATCACCATGGAGCTGGCTGTCAGATTAGCAGTAAGAGCAGTGTTCATAGCACCACTTCTACTGCAGGCTCTCCCGGGCCCTGGCAGATGTGGAAGAAGTGGCACATTTAATGGTGCAGGTGAGGTATCTTCATGTCTTAGAGCTGGATCACTACTCTCCTCAATTTTCTCTTCCATATGTAAAATAAAGATAACTCTCCAAGAATGAGAGCAGCTTCTGTTAAAGGGGATATGCAAAATTATTTGAAAGATTTTTGGTGTGTAAGTTTACTCCTTTCCTCCAGAGAGCAATGTTGGCTTCTCCTGAAATATGACTTTTCTGACTACAGGAATCTGACTTGATTTCCAGTAGCATGGGTGAATTTTCTCTCACTGAGTGGGCCTCATGACCAATCAGAGAACAACTGGTTACCTCAGAGCTGTGTGCTACTATTGCCATATGCTTCTTGTTCATATGGTTGATTTTGTAGTCTACAGGGTCCCCTGCTTATTCATGCTGTTAGTGACTGTTTTCTTCCATGCACTATGAGGGCTAGCCAGGAGCAAGCTAGTTTCCCTTTTGGTTCCAGCATGGTAATCAGATGTCTTGTGACTGCTGCCTATGGTTTCTTCAACAACAGGGCCTTACCTTTTAGTTCTGGCAGGTAATAAAGTGTTTGGGCAATGGGGACCTCATGGGTCTCCCTGGCCAACAGCTCATTATGGAGGGTAAGGCCTGACTGGAATGAAATGGAATTACAGAGTTGTTTTGATTTACATTTCTCTGATGATAAAAGATTTTGAGATTTTGAAAATCTCCTTAAATATGTAATGGCCATTTGTATTTCTTTCTTTGAGAATCCTCTGTTCAAATTTCTAACCCAGTTTTTGAGTGTGTTGTTTGATTTCTTTTTTGTTGTTTAGTTTTTTTGATTTCTTTGTAACTTTCACATATTATATCTTTGTTGAAGGCATAGCTGGTGAAGATTTTCTCCCATTCTATGGGTTCTATATTGATTTTGTTTATGGTTTGCATGTCTATACAGTAGCATTTTACTTTCAAGAGGTCCTAGTGGTTAAGTGTTTAACTTCCTGTGCTATTAGGCTTTTGTTCAGGAAGTCTTTCCCTATGCCTATGTCATGGAATGTACTTTATACTTCTTTCTTCTATCTAGTGGTTTTATACTTTAAGATATTGTATTGAGGCCTTTAATCCATTCAGAGTTGCCTTTTGTGCAAAGTGGGAGAAGTGGGTCTCATTACATTCTTCTATCTGTTGTTATCCAATTTGTCAAACATAATTTATTGAAGATGCTGCCTTTTCTCCAGAAAACACCCCTATATAATATAGATTGTGTTGAATAATTTTAGAATTCTACAGGATAAACCAAAACCAAATATGTTGCAAGTACACACATTGATGATCTATATTAATACTTTTACTCCTGGTTTAAAATCCTGGCATTTCTTACAAGAATGAGTGATTCATGTATGAAAAATATTAAACATGTGCAGTGGTTTTATTCAGGTGTCCACCATAAACTTGGGTGTTCTGGATGTTGGGTTCCCAGCTGATGGAAATTTGGGAATTAATGCCTCACAGAGGCAGTGTATTGTTGGGGTGGACTTATGGGTCATATAGCTAGTTTCCCCTTGCCAGTGTTTGGCATACTCTCCTCTTGCTTTGGTCCACCTGATGTTGGCCAGGAGGTGATGTCCAACCTCTGCTCATGCCATCATGGAGCTTCCTCTCAAGTCTGTAAGGCAAAACAAACCTTTTTTTTTCCCCACGAACTGCTCTTGGTCAGATGATTTCTATCAGCAGTGCAAAACAGAATGCAGCAGTAGAGTTGGTGCCAAGAGTGGGGTTGCTGCTAGACACCTGACTGTGTGGCTCTGGCCTTTTCGAGCTGATTTTCAAGAGGAATGTGGAAGGATTTGAAACCTTAGCCTAAGAGACGTCTTGCAGTGCTACAAGTACATCTTGATAGTCTATTATGGTCAGAGTTGAAAGACCTGAATGCAATAAGAACTATAGACTGTGAGGTTTGGCTTGTGAGGATGAGAAAGAGCTTTGCTTGGACTAGGCTATAACTATTTTGTGTGAAAGGCTTGCTGTTATGCCCATGTTCTGAGAATTTGTGCAGGGCTTCTTTGCATAGAAATGGACAGATATGAGTAGAGGAATATGGCACAGAAAAAAAATGAAATCTTTGGGCCATAACTCCTCCCTGTTAAGCTGCAATTATATGAAAGTTTACAACCATTGAGATTGGGCCAGTGACCTGCATTGGGACAATAGAAGTAATGTAGTCTTTTGTAGGGGTCTGAATGCTAAAGGAGTGTCTCTTCTTCAAAGTCTGCTGTATTCCTCCCTGGATTAACAAATTGGCACCCCACCTGATATAATGGAGTATAAGAAATGCAGGAAAGAGAGGGTCATTGAATTTGCAACACAGTCTTGATTTTGAAAATGGCCATGGGAGGTGTGTAGCAGGCTTGCTGGAGTGCCTGAAAGGAGACCCTATAGAGCCGTGAGGATGAAACATGGGTTGCAATGGAGACCCTGTGGAGATGCTGGGAATGCAAAATGTTATGCCATCCCCAAGTGACATTTTCCAGGACTGTGAGTACCCTAGCTGGAGAGGCAGAATTGGAACCCCAGAGACTTGTTGCTGGTTATAATTCTCAGACTTGGAAACTTGTCACTGACTAGAGTTGCTGGGCGTGGAGCTACAGAGTTTTATGATTGCCCTATATGAATCTTGCATTGGTTGAATATATCTTTGCTGTGCCCAGTGCCATCTTTTGCAGTATAAGTGCTTGTTCGGTGCCATTATGGGTTTTGGGGGATTTTTTTTCCTTTGGTATTATGGCTCAGTCCAAAGACCTTGGATTATAGGGATGTTTGAACATCATTAGGACTGATGAAACACCATGGGGAGCTTTAAAGTTGGACTGAATGCATTGAATTTTTTTTTTATTTATTTTTTTTATTTTTTATTTTTTTATTTTTTAGTTTTTATTAGTCAGTTCTGCATTCAGCAAATACAGTCAGTTTGGTACCATTATTAGGCTCATCCGTGACCTACCCCCTCCACTTGGCCCCTCCTTGTTGAGGTATACGGGTCATGCATTGTGGAGTTAGCCCACAGTTATGGGTAAGCTAAATGTCTCTGCATATCATGACCCAACATGTGACTCTGACATTCTTTCCGCCCCCTCTTCCGCAAAATTTCCCTGAGCCATGTTGGGTTCATTTTTGGTCTGCTTCAGTGATGAGGTGTTGAGGGCCTCTGAGGCTCTGGCTCTGTGATTTGTAGGAGTTGATTTTTCTCTATGCTGATCTCCTTCCCCCTTGTGCTGGTGCCCGGTTCATCAGGAAAAACAGCCCCCTTGCTTGTTTCTCGAAGTTTTCTTAGTTTCAGCCGGAGCCCTTTTGAGGTATGAGATTTGCTCAACCATGTTTATAGCGGCTCAATTTGTAATAGCTAAGAGCTGGAATCAACCCAGATGTCTATCACTAGAAGAATGGATAACTAAGATGTGGTATATCTACACAATGGAATTCTATACAGCAGTAAGAAGAAAGAAAGAATGCATTGAATTTTAATTCATGGGTGGTTATCAGTATATGGGGGTCAGGGGTGGAATGTGGTGGTTTGATTCAGGTATCCCCCATAAACTTGGGTGTTCTGAGTGTTGGGTTCTCAGCTGATGGATATTTGGGAATTAATGCCTTATGGAGGCAGTGTATTGTTGGGGCAGGCTTATGTGTGTTTTAACCAGTTTCCCTTTACCAGTGTTTGGCACACTCTTCTGTTCCTGTTATCCACCTGATGTTGGCTAGGAGGTGATGTCCAAACTCTGCTCATGCCATCATTTTCACCTATCATTGTGGAGCTTCCCCTCAAGTCTGTAAGTCAAAATAAACCTTTTTGTTTTCCCCCACAAGCTGCTCTTGGTTGGGTGATTTCTGTCAGCCATGCAAAACAGACTTCAACAACATGCAAACACATACTAATACACGCAATCTGCTGAAAACTTTATAGTAAAAGAGATTTAAGATAAAATGTTTTAGTATAAGATATGGGTTAGACACATTGCTAGAATCCCTTAAACCAGGTATGAAAATATTACCAATTAATTATTAAAAGAGATTTCTTTCTTAGGTGAGTCTGATCATGCCAAAGAGAAATAAATCACAACCATGAATAAAATGAACAAAATTTTATATGCAATCAATCTCTCTAGCTCTACCCATAATCTTTCACATTCAAGAATTAATTCTCATGAAGCATATAGAAATCAACTATATTAAAAATCTATGCAGCAGTGTCAGCTTTCCTGGATATGTATAAATTTAGTTTTCTTTTTCTTTTCTTTTCCTTTCTTTTCTTTTCTTTCTTTTTGGGGGGAGGTAGAGTCTCACTGGCACCCCAGTTTACCTGGATATCACTATGTAGTCTCAGGGAGGCCTTGAACTCAAAGCAATCCTCCCAACTCTGCCTTCTGAGTGCTGGGATTAAAGGTGCATGCCACCACATCTGGCCAAAATTTAGCTTTTTAATGTGTCATTTGATTTTATAACTGGTTAAAAATGATTTATTATTCAAACTTCTTCATTCTGTGACTAATACATAACTCAGAAAAAAAATTGTGAAAACTGACATGTCATGTCACACTAGCAAGGACTTTTCACAACCCCAAAATATTTTTTATAAGAAGCCACATGTCACAAATGCTTTCTTCAGTTCCTGTCCAAATTGCATACTCCTTAATAAATGTTCTCTGTTGTGTGGGCCTTCTCATTTCCCCCATTATAAATTTATCCTTATACTATAATATGCCCATATTTAACAACAAAGTTACAACCATATATATATCAGCTCAATCGGTAAAGAGATACTGTACAGCTAGTGTGGTGGTTTGAATGTAATGTCTCCATAGCCTTAGGTAATTTTGATTAAGATTAAGATTCCTAATTTAATCTTCAGCAGGTGAAACCTTTCAAGAGGAGGTGTTTTACTGCAGGGTGGATCTTATGTCCAGCTTTACTAGGTGTAGTTAGAGTCAATTTGTGATGGCTGGTGCTGGTTTCTCTCTCTCTCCCCCCCAATCTCTCCTATAGATACACTATTGAGTGAGCCAGCTTACTTCACCATGATGGAGCTTCCCCCAGAACAGATAAGCCTGAAATAAATCATTTCCCCCAATAAACTGCTTCTGGTCAGGTTTTTGTCCCAACAATAATAAGGGAATTCCAATAGCTAGAAATGATGACAGTGTTTTTCACACATGCTGCCTAAAATCTAAACCCTAAGCAAAATTTCCTTACCTATTTACTAACTTATTTAGAGAAATTATTTATGCCATTCTACAGATGCAGGGCTTCCCAACAACTAGGGTACATTACTGGACCTACATAGTCTAATGTCAAAATGTATACCACAATATGTCCTTCAATATTAATATTAAATCCTTAGATGATAAACAGAATAAGTAGGGAGAGAAAAGTAGGAATCAGGAACAAAGACACAGAAAGAGCCATCTAAGAAAGGAGGGTGAAACATTCATTTAAGAATCTTATATAGTTTTAGTATAAACATGTTCAATGTAAAACCATGCATAAATGTTATTACTAGCACTCTAAAAATAGAGCCCAATTTCATTCTACATGTACTTCTAAGGGTGAATTCAAGAGTAGTCCCATATGTAGACTAATATTACATCTTAGCTGTGTACAGTTCCTGAAAGTGTGATGGCAAAATACGATAAGTATTTCAAACAAGGACCTTGTGATAATCATGCATATATTTTGAAAGTATATAAATTTCAAAAACCAGAATGGATGGGCCGGGGAGATGGCTTAGTAGTTAAGCGCTTGCCTGTGAAGCCTAAGGACCCTGGTTTGAGGCTCAATTCCCCGGGACCCAAGTCAGCCAGATGCACAAGGGGGCACACGCATCTGGAGTTCCTTTACAGAGGCTGGAAGCTCTGGCTCGCCCATTCTCTCTCTCTCTGCCTCCTTCTCTCTGTGGCTCTCAAATAAATAAATAAACAAACAAACAAACAAACAAAAACCAGGATGTATTTCTTTCTTTCTTTCTTTCTTTCTTTCTTTCTTTCTTTCTTTCTTTCTTTTTTTTTTTTTTTTTTTTTTTTGAGGTAGGGTTTCACTCTAGCTCAGGCTGACCTGAAATTCACTATGTAGTCTTAGGGTAGCCTCAAACACATGGTGATCCTCCTACCTCTGCCTCTCAGTTGCTAGGATTGAAGGCATGTGCCATCACACCTGGCTCCAAAATAGATTTTGTCCGAAAAAAAAATTCTAAGTAACTTACAATTACTCCTCTTACATTTAGTAACTTGGAGATAATATCACTCACTATATCAAAATTTGTTACTATAAAGGCAGTGAAATATGCAGAGAAAAATTTTCACAAATGAATCATTTTAAAGAATTCCATTCAATGTTTACTGTTAAATTATTGTCCATACCCTAAAATAGAAGCTTGTTTTGAGGTAATAGCAAAGTAAAGCATATATAGAGCACAAAGCTTTATCAAACTTTTCATTCTGTTATGTTCTATAAATCCAGAACTAATAATTTCAGTCCAACATACTCCTCATAAAAAAGTTTTTGATCACTTGAAACACAGCAGGATGAACAATAAAGAGACAGACTTATTATAACAGGCATAGGCATGCACCCTCAGCATTTTATTTTCATAATAGAAAGGTAAGTTGAAAAAATAGATGAATCCATTTCCTCTCTTCACAACTTGTGTTTTTATAGTGCAGATTTGTGTCTTTCCCTTTCTATTCACACTAGATAAAGTCTCAATTTCTCTTGAGTTCTCCCTTTCCCTCTTCCTTTCCCATTCTCCAGCTATCTTTTTCCTTACATATCTCCCTTGCCAAAAGTAAACAGAGTATAATATCCTTGTTGTTCTTCTATACAGTTCCACTGGCAGACCTCTGGATATTTTCAGTGAATATATTTTGAGAGGAATAATCTTCCTGTTATCCTTCTCCTTTGTTTCATTAATGTATGTGCTCAAATTCAATAGCAACCCTAAAATAGAAGGAAATATATTAGGTACTATCATACTTGCAAATTAATCTGTGTTGCTAATATATTGAACTTATTTTAAAATTGAAATAGGTTCAAGTTCAAGATGGTGACCACCTAACTGTGCCACACCTCCCTGGGAAAGAAAGGCAAGACACTAAGGGTCCATTGGGTCTTTTAGGGGAGAGAAATCTCTAATAGATTGCAAGTGGGAGGGCACAGAGGGAAAAAAAGGGGAATCGCTGATTGCCTTACTTGTGGGTAGACCACCAGACCCCCAATACCCCAAGCAGCCGCTGTACCCATAGTCCCATCTTCAGGTACTCCCACACATACTGTAGGAAAGGGGACCCAGGCCAGCATAGGTCCACTTGCCTCACTACACAGGAGTGATCACTCTGCTACCCCCACCCACGCATGACCATGGGCAGACTCCATGTGCTGCCCACTCGAGCTATGGCTAGATCAGTCCATCTGCCCACCACATGTGCACCGCCCATCCACTCGTGCAAGCTTAGCCTACTCTGCCCATTTGTCTGCTTAATGCTCTGGCTGCCCACCTGTCCATGCGCCAGCTCAGGCCCATTCCACCTGCCCATGTGAACTGAGGGTCACTTTGCCTGGCAGCCTGGGCCAGCTCAGGCCCAATCTCCGATCTGCCATGCCAGCTGCCCAACAGGGTCCCACTCTGCATGAGCTCAGGCTACTTTGGTGTCCCAATGCATGAGGGCTCAGGCTGTTTTGGTGACCCTGCCATGCACGAGCTCAGGCTGCTTTGGTATTCCACTAAGAGAGAGCTCAGTTGGCTTCAGCATCCGGCCTCAGGCTGCTTCAGCTTCCCACTGTGCTTGAGCTCAGGGTGATCCACCCACCCATGTTTTTAGCTCAAGACCACTCAGCCTATCTGCTTGCCTGCCAGTTAGCCCAGGCCAGCTCCCTCAAGAGGTACCACTTCCTCTGCCCATCGAGACCACAGTCCTACTCTCACTGCCCATAAACTGTGATGGGCAGACAACAGCAGAAAGGAAATAACATAAAAAAGCAAATGCAAGTAAATCCAGTAAGATCACCCAGTCCTACAATGAACATCTCTAATCAAAACATAGAAGAGACATTAGGAAGCTATGAGCAATGCAACCCTGACCAAGCTACTAGTAGAACTTGCAGAAAAGCAACAAAGGACTGATAATCATGTGGATGCTGCCATCACTAGACTAGACCTAATAGATAAGAAAATGGAAGGAGTTCAAAGACAGTTGAGAGATATGAAGGAGAATGAAAAAAAAAAAAAGAGTACCTCAAAAATCGGATGGCAATGCTAAGTGAAGACATAAAGAAATGCATGGATGAATTCCAAGAAGCATCAAGAAAATCGGAAAATGATGTGAAAATGGAGCTTGACACAGGGATGGAAACTATACATAAAAAAGTAATAGAAAGAGGAAACCTAATTGAACAAGTCCAAAACTCTTTAGAAACTCTCAAGAACTGAGTCAGCCTTGTGGAGGATAGAAACTCCAATCTGGAAGACAAGACAGAAGAAACAGTTCAAGAGTTCAAAAATTTCAATAAGTTCAAAAATTTCTGTGAACAGAACATGAGGAAATTGTGGGATACCCTTAAATATCCTAACATCTGGATCATGGGAATACCAGAAGAGGAAGAAATTCAGACCAAAGGCATGGAGAACTTATTTAACAAAATAATCAAAGAAAACTTTCCCACTCTCTCAAACGAAAGACTCATCAAGATACAAGAAGCTAACAGAACTCCAAACAGATTGGACCAAAGGAGAAACTCTCCAAGACATATTCTCATTAAGACTCTAAACATTGACACCAAAGAGAAAATCCTAAAAGCAGCTAGGGAAAAACAGCACACCAGTTTCAAAGGTAGCCCCATCAGAATTACTCCAGACTTCTCAATGGAAACCCTGAAAGCCAGAAGGGCCTGGAATGCAATACTGCAAAGTCTAAGAACCTATGGCTTCCAACCCAAACTACTTTACCCAGAAAAAGTATCCCTCATAATAGATGGTGAAAGAAAAACATTCCATGACAAAACTCAGCTTTACAACTATATGAACACAAAATCAAACCTACACAGAATATTTCAGGAAATTCTACACACAGAAATATCAAATCATCAACCTCAAATGCCTACAAGAAGCAGTTCACAATAACCACATTCAGAGAAGGCACAAAAAAACTTCAAAGCCCATGAAAACACCAAAACACATATATCAACACAATATGGCAGGGATCAAATCAAACCATTATACAATGAAAACATAAAAACACTCAAAAAAGAAATTGAGGAGGATTTGACAAAATGGAAAGACCTCCCATGCTCCTGAATGGGCAGAATTAACTTGTGAAGATGGCAATCCTACCAAAGGCAATATACAGATTTAATGCAATTCCAATTAAAATCACAACATTGTTCTTCACAGAGATAGAAAAAATGATCTCAAAGTTCATAAGGAAAGGCAAAAGGCATCGGATATCGAAGCATATCCTCAGCAAAAGAAATACGTCTGGAAGCATCACTATACCTGATCTAAAGCTATATTACAAAGCCATAGTTATAAAAACAGCATGGTGCTGGCATAAAAACAGGAGTATAGACCAATGGAATAGAATCAAGGACCTGGACTTTGGGTCAAGCAACTAGAGCTACTTGATATTTGACAAAGGCCCTAACAATATAGGCTAGAAAAAAGACAGCATCTTCAACAAATGGTGCTGGACAAACCGGATAACAATATGCAGGAAATTGAAACTGGATCCACACATCTCACCATGCACAACACTCAAGTCCAAATGGATCAAAGACTTCAATATAAGACCAGAAACTCAGCTACTACTGGAAGAAAATATAGGAAGTACTTTCCATGATATAGGAATGGAAAAAGACTTCCTGAACAAAACCCCAGTAGCACAGGACCTTAAACAGTCACTCAACCAATGGGATCACATGAAGCTGAAGAGTTTCTTTACAGACAAGCATACAATAAACAAAGCCAATACATTACCCACAGATTGGGAGAAAATACTTGCTGAATAGCCAACTGACTGAGGCCTAATCTCTAGAATCTATCAAGAACTGAAAAACATAAACAATAAAAAATCAAACAACCCACTGACAAAATGGTGCAAATAGCTGGACAGGCAGTGCACAGAAGAAGAAATACAAATGGCAAACACACACTTAAGAAAATATTCATCATACCTAATCATCAGTGAAATTCAAATTAAAACAAATATGCGATTCCACCTTACCCTAGTAAGGATAGCAAACATCAAAAAATCAAAAGAAAATAAATGCTGGTATGGATGTGGAGAAATAGCAACCCTCATCCACTGTTGATGGGAATATAAGATAGTACAACCACTTTGGAAAGCAATATGGAGACTCCTAAAAAAGATGACTATAGAGTTACCAAAAGATCTAGTTGTTCCCTTACTGGGCATTTAACCTAAAACCTTCAGCCTTCAGTCCAGAGAGATTTGCTCAGCCATGTTTATAGTGGCTCAATTCATAATAGCTAAGAGCTAGAATCAACACAGATGTCCATCACTAGAAGAATGGATTACTAAGATGTGGTACATCTACACAATGGAATTGTACATAGCAGTAAGGAAAAATGACACATTGAAATTAAAAAAAAATGGTTGAACCTGGAACAGATCATTCTCAGTGAATTTACCCAATCACAGAAGGATAATTGCCACATAGTCTCACTCATCTACAGCACCTAACTGGAATCTACTCAAGATGCTGACATACCCACCAAGCATCTCCAGGACTAGACAATAGGGTGGATGGGTAGGAGGGGGAGGGCAAAGGAGGGGGTGGGGGACACAAATATAGACCCAAACAGCAATGGGACCATAAAATTCTACATGGTTGAACCTTCACCAGGCCCTTAGAGGGAACACCTGATCCACAAGGCACTGGACAGGGTATGGTGAAGATTGACCTTAATCTTCCACAGCTTCTCTCTCTCTCTCTCTCTCTCTCTCTCTCTCTCTCTCTCCTCTCTATCTGTTTTATATTAGTTATCTTTTTCTTCTTTCTCTTAGTGGGCACTGACCTGAAACCCACAGTACCAGCATGTGGCTATCATCAACAAGGAGCTTTTGATCAGAGAGTCCTACAAGGTTTCCTAAAATAATGATAGATTTCTGTCAAAGTACTTGATGACCCACCAAAGGTTAGTGGTAAGACCCTACTGCTGAAGACACCATATGTAGTTGACATGTAACATGGAATGACATGGCTGGAAGCTGTAAGAGAGTCCGTCACCAGACAGTCAGTGTGTCTAGTGCCAGAAGTTTCCACATGGGTGACTGGGGGGAAAATGACCAATATCTATCCAAGCAACTCATGGTCTAACCTACTTAACAGCAAATAGCTTGTTGTGATGCTCACACAAGTGCAATAGTGGTGCACAGCCATGGTGGAATACCAGCTGCTCTTGATTTGGCTAACTGTTCCACTCAATGGACGGGACCCATAGCTGGAGCTGGGAAACAAGTCAGAACCATATCCAAACATGAACCTGCTCTCCATTATCAACTTACCACCAATCGTGTGCTACAAGAGGGCTTACACCTATTAAATTCTCTATAAAAAAATAAGGGTTATCCCAATTATCTAGTGTTAACTTTACTCTCCATTTGGAGAATTTGCTTCTTTTTTTCAGATAGACGCAGATCCTAAGGAGCAAACCACCCCATCATACCTCAAGAGAGCCCCAGCTGAAACTATGAATAATTGGCAAAACAAGCAAGGGTGCCATTTCCTTGGTGAACCTGGTACCAGCACAAGGGTGAAGGAGATGGACACAGAGAACAATCAACTCCTACCAAATCAGATATCCAGAGACACAGAGGCTCCCAACACCTCATCACTGAACCAGACCCAAAATGAACTCAACATGGCTCACGGAAATTTTGAGGAAGAGGGGGCAGAAAAAATGTCAGAGCCACATGTTGGGTCATGATATTCAGAGACATTACCTCCTGTCTATAACTGTAGGCTGACTCCACAATGCATGACCCACATACCTCAACAAGGAGAAGTCAGGGGAGTGGGTAGGACATGGAGGAGGCTAGCACTGGTACCAACTTGACTGTATCCACTGAGTACAAAAATAATTAATAAAAAAGAAGAAAAAAATAAAATAAAATTCAAATGGATGGACTTAGGTCAACTATTCACTGGAAAATATGAAAAAGTAGTTCACAAAGACATACCATGATCCAAAATTAAACAGGTTTTCCTAGGATGTGATATTCAGGGAAAAAAATATCCACTCTCAAAGTATTCTTCCCTTTAAGAGAGGCTCTGGTAACAACCTGGGTTCCAGGGGAGAAAAGAATGGTTGCTTTTGAGTTTGTGTAGGACATTAATCTGTTCATATAAGAGTTTAATCATGTCTTGAGAATAGTATTAGCTGAAATATAAATTTTGGAGAGGGTGAATAAAGAGAGTTGCAACAAGAACTTCCTCAAAAAAATTATACTGGTTAGGTGTGGTGGCACACATCTTTAATCCCAGCACTTGGGAGGTTGAGGTAGGAGGATAGCCCTGAGTTTGAGCCCACTCTAGACTACAAAGTTAATTTAAGGTCAGCCTGAGTGAGAGTGAGATCCTACTTCAATAAAACAGAAAAAAAAAAAAAAAAAAGATTCTTCCTGGGACTGGAGAGATGGCTAAGAGGTCAAGACACTTGCCTACAAAGCCTAGAAACTTAGGTCCAATTCCCCAGCACCCATGTAAAGACAGGTGCACATGCAGCACATGCATCTGGACTTCAGTTGTAGTAGATAGAGGTCCTGGAGTACCCACTATCACTCCCTCTCTCTGTCTCTCATATCTCTGTCTCTCTCTCTCTCTCTCTCTCTGCCTACAAACAAATAAATTACAATATAAAAATTAACCTGTTAATTATCAATAGTAATAATAATAGCAACTAGAAAAATCTAAAGACAAAGGCACTTCAGGATAATGTAATACCTTCCTAAGGAAAAAAAAATGAGCAGTTTGAGAAGCATTAGTTCATAGAAACTGTCACTCATTTATCACAAATTAAAATTTTAAATGACGTACAATAGAAAGTTAGCCTTTAAGCAAAGAATACCATGGATCCTTTTGTGGTTCCAAAGAACTGCAATGGCAAAAGTGGGACAATAAAGTAAACATGAAATATTGATATGATTTTAAGACCATGATCCCTTAGCAATCATAGAAGCACAGGGTTATCAATATGAGTATATGTCTTAGTAGCATCCTCCATGTAATGGATTCTGACAGACTCTGATCTTTTAAAGGTGATTTCGCAATGCTGAAAAACTAAATATAAAGTTAGTTAGGGAATTAGTCACTTGACTGCAACAATGTCATGCAAGCTATGTGACCTTAGGAAAGTACAAGATAAGCAACTATCAATACAGTAGGTTAATATGAGAGCTGGAGGGGGGTGGTTGGAGAGATTATTCAGTGGTTAAGGACCTTGCCTACCCATGTTAAACCAGATGCACAAGGGGTTGCACATTGGAGTTCATCTACAATAGCTAGAGGCCCTGGTGTGCCCATTCTTTCTCTTTTTCTTTCTCTCTTTTTCTCACTCTCTCCCCGCCCTTCTATCTCAAATAAATGTTTTTTTTTTTAAGAAAAAAGTGAGTTGGAAGCCAATAAATGAATTAATATAATATTCTGTGTTTTTTAAAGTTGTCTGTGAAAAAGTATTTACATTTCCCATCATGCTAGAAAATCTAAAGTGCATGTATAGCCATACAATGTCAATTCAGTACCAAAAGGTGTCCCGAAAGTTCAAATGAAAGAACTCATTGGCACAAAAATATCCTCTGCCCAATATGTCCACACATTCATCTATACACAGGCTACTCAGTGGAATAACATTTTATCTTAAAAGTTTTCTTAAGCCTATACATTAAATCAAGAGTATATAATAGTTTGTATTTTAAATGTGGGAACTGGTAATAAACTGTTCATGGGGCTGGAGAGATGGCAGATGCTACATTGTGTCACTAACAAGCACCACAGCATAATGTTATATTCAAATTTATGCTCCCCAGCTTCTATTGTTCTCTTTCATTTACAATCAGTGATTTGGGGCTTTTTCAGTGAACCTGAGAAAAAAAGAATGCATTATAAATGATCTAAGAGAAGAAGGAAGAAGAGAAGCATCAGTAACAACTAATGGGTCAGAAATGAAAGAAGAGGAAAGGAGGAGAAGGAAGAAGACCAAGAACTTCTACTTTAGCCTTTGTGTTTCAGGAAAAGCCCCAGTGAACCCTGTAAATGTGCATCACTGCAAGATCCCCTGCAATTAGATGCTTGGGAACAGTGCTCACAGAAAAGTCTATACCTGTGTGTAATTCACGAGTAGGAAAGTAACAGTCACCTTTACCTTCTGATCTAAGCAGTATGAATTTTGTATTTTCATTTTCTCTATCCCTTAAATTTTGACAGACAATAGGAGCAAGGCAGCCCCACATTTTTTGTGCACTTGGCCAGGGTCACAGACGAAAGGGAACAAAAAGTATACAGGCCCTGACAAACATTCCTAATATCCTGAGATGATTTGAATGGGCAATGTCCCCAGTGGGCTCATGCATTTTGACTACTTGGTCTGTATAGCTCATGGCACTTTGAGATGGTTACTGGGCCTTTGGGAGATGGAAGCTGCTGGAGAAGGTGTATTGTTGGGGGTGAAGTTTGTGATATTATAGCCAAGCTCCCCCTTGATCTGCTTCTTCTTTACTGCTGATGTATGAGGTTGTAAGTCAGCACCCCACTTCCCCACGATGGTTCAGCCATGATGAAGCTGCCCATTTTCTCTCTCTTATCTGCCTATTTCTCTCTTTTTCTTAAATAAATAATAAAATATTTTTTTTTAATGGGCTGGAGAATTGGCTTAGCAGTTAAGGCTCTTGCCTGCAAAGCCATGGGATCCAGGTTTGATCCCCCATACCCACATAAAGTCAGGTACACAAGATAATGCACATGTCTTGAGTTCATCTGCAGTGGCTACAAGCCTTGGTACACCCATTTTCTTTCTTTCTCTCTTTGTCTCCCAAATAAATAAATAAAAATAAAACTATTTTAAATACATTAAAAACACTGTCTCCCAATTTAGGAACAAGTATGCAAATTTTCCAACTATTTT
This sequence comes from Dipus sagitta, assembly GCA_036346955.1. Lineage (NCBI taxonomy): Eukaryota > Metazoa > Chordata > Mammalia > Rodentia > Dipodidae > Dipus > Dipus sagitta. The sequence continues at coordinate 84,368,359 of CM070771.1, read as the reverse complement.
TTGGTGGGCTATTAACACTGCATTATATTTTACATACAAAAAATACTTCTAACTGACCAAGAATGTTATTGAATAAAGATGGTATATGAAAATGTGCAATAATATCACTGGTATTCTAACCCACAGTATGAATTTAAAGCTCCTATGAATCAGTAGCATTATGTTATATAGGTATAAAGGACAAGAGTTCTCATAGAGAAGGCAGCATGAACTTATTTATACTTTATTCTTTAGTTTTGGTAATTTAAGTCATTACAACCCTGGCTAAAGCACAATCATGCAAGACACCTGAGAAAAGTCTCAAGTTAATATTGCACAATTTTTAGTGATTTTACTTTTAAAAACTTAAACCACTAGCAAAATAGAGAAGTAAATTAATGTAACTCAAATCCTTTGTAAATCATAGGGGTTATATGTCAAATATAGAGTCAACCTTAAGTGCTATACTTATACCCTGTAAAGTTATTTAATAAAATTAATAATTTGAAATTTACATGGTTTATATATACAAGTATTTGCAATTAGCAGGAGAAAATTACTTTTCAGAGAACAATGTATTTGTTGATGTTCTCATGTGCATACTAAAAACAACATCATGTAGTATTGAATTTGTCTCTAAGCCTCATGAAATTCAAAATTTTACCAAAGACAAAAATTATCATAATTGATTTTAGTTCCACCCCTATGAGATTCCTTTTTAGAGAGTACATGTGCTGTTAAGTAATTATTCAGTAAGCTTTGCTTATGGTTTTCTGCACACTGACCCTTTTCTGTGTGTTATCATGATTTGAAAATGACTTCTTTAGTTCTGTGCTACCATGTCAGTACCCAAGGATTCCTGAGGTGCAGAGGTTATATTTCATAAACACAGTAGAACCACCACTTTTCTATGACAGTTTTTAAATATGTGAATTCATAGTCACATTATTTTGCTCAACTACTTCACTTAGATTGAAATTTAGTGTTGTTTTATCTAAAGTACTTATAAAAACACCATAGAAATATTTTTTAAAAAATTTTTATTTATTTATTTGAGAGCGACGGACAGAAAGAGAAAGAGGCAGATGGGGAGAGAGAGAGAGAATGGGCACGCCAGAGCCTCCAGCCACTGCAAACAAACTCCAGACACATGTACCCCCTTGTGCATCTGGCTAATGCGGGTCCTGGGGAATTGAGCCTTGAACCGGGGTCCTTAGGCTTCACAGGCAAGCACTTAACTGCTAAGCCAGCTCTCCAGCACGAAATATTTTTTTCAACATTGGAATATTACAAATTATTTCTGTTTTGTGCTTACAAAGGTAAACTCCATTTTCATTGCATATAGCACTGGAAGTTACTAACACCAAGACATGCTTTTCACTCAGTAAGCTAATAAGTAAGAGTCAGATCTCAATCAGTTCATTGTCTAATCCATTTAAAACAAATCAACAAGGCAATCAAAAATTGAGAGAATATCTAATTCAAGTTACAGAGAAGGAAAGCCTCCTAAGGAACTGATCGGTCTGTGTGTGTGTGTTGTCACTGTCCATTCCCCTACTGCCCAGTCTCCTCCAAGTTACAAGACATGTTTGTTGAAATCCTCGCTCCCCGTTTGCATGAGCCTTGTGCTGTTGCAGTGTCTAAGGAAAATGGTACATGTCCATTCCTTAGAACACTTCACATCTGAGGATGGCATCGCGTCTCACTCTGCAGCATCCAACAGCGCGTTTCCAGGGATAACCCCTGCTGAGCAGTGTAGGAACATCTCATGACTTCCTTCCTCAGGAGGGAGGGAAAGGAGAAGAGGGAGCAAGTTGGCTCCACCAACCTGAAGGCCCAGTTTGCACTCTTCCCACCTCTGGCTTGAAGACACCGGGTTCTGTTGCCCACTGTCATGACAGCCATCACTGCTGCCCTAGCCTGAGAGCTACCATGAATATGAGGAAATGGCTCTAGGACACACTGGTGCTTGAGCCCACTGGGCTGGAAGAGGGTGGTGGGCAGGGCCCAAGCAGGGCTGCTGTAGGAGGAGGCTCAGAGAGGCTCTGGGGTCCCTGCCCCACACTCAGCTTTGTGTGTCCTGGAGATGCCCCACTGCTCCTTAGGCTTGAAGAGTCAGCACCTGGCAATGCCAAGGTTAACACTCCCTGAGCCCCCATAATCCTAGAGGCCAAGTATAAAATCCATGGCAGCATAGAGGGATCCCAAGGCAGCACAGTCGCATTCAGGCCCAGTTCCTTGGCTCTCAGCCCTGGGGACTCAGATCCAAATCCTCTAGCATGCAGCTTCCTTCCCTTGACAAGCTGGATAGACACAGAATTGATCTCATTAGAAGTTTGTGTTTTTCTTTACAGATGCTATAATATGTATCTTTTGCTGCCAGTTAGATTCTCAAGAATTCAAGGTAAGTGCCTGTATCTAATGTCTCATTTAATACTGACACACCTTATCCCACTGGAGAAAAATATTAAACTTTATTAAATTATGATAAAGTTTAACATCTCTTCATTATAAAAGCCTCAGAGAAACTAGAAATAGAAAGAATATATCAGCGTAAATAGAAGCATATGTAATAAGTTTAGATTCAACATAGTACCATATTTGAAGAACTGTAAGCAATGCCTCTAAAATCACAAATAAGACAAGGTCCACCTTCGCTGTTCCTATGGAATACACTGCTTGATGTCATTGCTAAAGCAATAAAATTAGAAATATGAAATAGAACATATGCAAGTATGATTATGCAGACAGCATGAGACTATTCTTCAAAGACCCCAACAACTCAACCAAAAAAAAAAATACCTTATATCTGATAAACACTTTCTACAAAGTATTTCAATACAAAATCAACATAGCCTGTGAGGATGAACTATGTATTGTGGTAGAGATCCCAGGACTGTGGAGATGCCAGGACAGTACAATGGATGCCAAGGAGAGCTACTGACCCTGCATGCAGTTTTCCTGGGCTTTGGACAGACTAGCTCAAGGGATAGAATTAGAACTGAGACTTTTTGAATCCTGGCTGCCACATCTGGAGCTAAGGATGTGACATTTTCCCTGTTTGTTTTTAGATACAGCATTGGATCAATCTCTCCTTGCTATGTCCAATGCCATCTTTCACAGAGTGAATGTTTACTCTGGGCCATTGTAAGTATTTAACTTAGGTTTTGGTTTTACTGGTCCATAATTAAAAGATCTGAGACTTTGGACTTTTGAATAATGTTAGGATTGATAAAAATATGGGGACTTAAAGTTGGACTGAATGAATTTTTACAACTTGAGATGTTCATCAGTATATGGTGGCCAGAGGCAGAATGTGGTAGTTTGAATCAGATGCCCCCTGTTGGTTTGCATACTAGGTCCCCAGCTGATGCTAGTGTGTTAGGAGGAGCCTGGCTAGAGGTAGTGTCTTTCATTGTGGTTTTTGAGGGTTTTTTAGACTCTAGCTTATCATTGTTAGCTCAGCTCACTGTCTTGCTATGTATTCCGCCTTCTGTGGCAGAGCTGAGGACAAGTTTCTGCTCATGTCGTGCTTTCCTGTGCCATCATGAAGATTCCCTTTGAGAGTAAAAGACAAAATAAATATGTTCCTCTCATTAGCTGCTTTTGGTTCCATGTGCTGAGTAGTGAGTGGAAAATTTTCATCTATAAAATGATCACAAGGTGCTCTCTTAGGATTGAATAGGAAACTCACTGGGTAAAGTACTTGCCTTGGAAATATGAAGACCTGAGTTCATTTTCCAAGAAGTATCTGTTTTCATTCTGAGCATGGAGAATGACTCAACACCATAGTAGACACACAAAACACCAACTAGTAAGTGTCTTTTCCCTAAATGTGAAAAGGTTGTCACACTATAAGTTTACCAAATAAATTGAGACCGTAGGAGAACATGGTCATATTAAAATTATGTCAGTAAAAACAGATTTTAAAACAGATCAGTCAGAGTGAGAAAAGGGTACAACTGTCTCAGCTGGACCCCCTAAATATGAGGATCCTCTAACAATGAGATGAGAAGGCCCTCCTCAGAACATCTAATGTGTACTTCAAGGAACCAACAGGAAGAGATTTCCTAAAGCAGGGGCTTTTACATAGCTCAGTTACCCATTATTGGCATAACTCCATTGAATTGCTATCATACTATCCACATATTTCTTATCTGGAACTACCTTGCATTCATCTGCCCATTCTCATTCTTACTCTTCACCTCCATGGTCACCATAGTCCTAAATCTTGCTCCTATATAATTGCTCAAAACTGACCTCTTGCCTAGATCATATTACCCTTATACAGAATCTCTATGCTACACTTTTATTCCCATGCCCCAACTCCCATTACCCTGGAGGACCTTGTCCATGGAATTGTGGTAATTACTGTGAGTTCATGAAGTCCTTAGCCAATTCCCATGAGATAGCAGGGGACCATGCCTCAGGGTATTCCTATAAACACTATGGCTCTTATAGTCCTTCTGACCCCACTTCCACAATGTTCCTTGAGCCATGGCAGATCTGTTGGCAATCTGATTTAGTGTGGGGTTATTTGTAATCTCTGGATTTCTACTTTCATAGGTTTTGATTAATCTTAGTGTCTGTCAACATCACCCTGTGGCTGTTGTCAAGTCATCAGTAAGAGCAGCATTCATGATTTCTCCTGGGTCCAGGAAGATGTAGTAGAGGTGGAAAGTCTCATGTCAGGCAGTTGGCTATCTTCTTTTCTTACCAATGGATTTGGCTCTCGTTTGTTTTCTCTGCCATCTGTAGAAAATAGTAGATTCTCCAAAAAAGCATGAGAGCAGTTTGGATTAAAGGAGATATGCAAAGTTGTTTAGGAGATTTTTGGTTTTAAGTCCATTCTTTGCTGACACAAGATTCAGACTTGGTTTATAGTACCCGGCATCAGCTGCCTCCCACTGAATAGGCCTCATATCCAATCAGAGAACAGTTGAATACCTGTAGAGGCTACATGCCACTATTGCAAAGGTGTGTACTTCTTGTCTGGCTGGTTGATTTTGTAGTCTGCAGGGTCCCCTGCTTATTCATGCTGTTGGTGACAGTTGTCCTCCAGCAGCTCCAATAGGGCTTTCCAGCACTGTGAGGGCTAGCCAGGAGGAAGTTAGTGTCCCTTTTGGTTCCAGCATGGTGTTCTGATGTCCTCCATCCATATTTTCCTGCAAATTTCATTATTTCATATTTTCTTACCACTGAGTAGGATTCCTTAGTACCAAACCTTCATTAACCATTCATCAGTTGAAGGGCATCTGGGCTGATTCTAGTTCCTAGGTATTGTGAATACAGCTGCAACAAGCATGGTTAATCAAGTATCTCTGTTGTAAAGAGTGGAGTCCTTAGGGAATATGTCAAGAAGTAGTATAACTGGGTCAAATGGTAGATCTATTTTTATCTTTTTCAGGAGGCTCCCATGATAATTGCTATAGTGATTGTACCAGTTTTCCCTCCCACCAGCAGTGGGTAAGGGTTCCTCTTTCCCCATAGACTCTCTAGTATTTGCTGCCATTTGTTTTTTGTTTTTTTTTTTTTATGTATACTATCCTGAGTGAAGTGAAATTAAATATCAGGGTTGTTTTACTTGCATTTCTCTGAAGATTAAAGATTCTGAACATCTCCTCAAATGTGTAATGAACATTTTTATTTCTTCCTTTGAGAATTCTATGTTCAATTAACTACCAACTTTTTGATTGGTTGATTTTTTATTGTTTAGTTTTTTGAGTTCTTTGTAGATTCTGGATATTAGACCTTTGTTGGAGGTATATATTATATATATATATATATATATATATATATATATATATAGAGAGAGAGAGAGAGAGAGAGAGAGAGAGATTTTCTCCCATTCTGTGACATGTCTATTGACTCCATTGATGGTTTGCTTGTCTGTTCAGTAGCTTTTAGGTTTCATGAAATTCCAGTGGTTGAGTATTAATCTAATTTCTTGGGCTGCTGGGGTCTTATTCAGGATGTCTTTACCTATGTCTATATAATGAGGTGTTCTTCCTGTTTCTTTTATTTCAAGATTTTTTATAGTTTCAGGTCTAATACTGAGTCCTTAATCCATTTGCAACTGAATTTTGTTTAGAGTAAATTAACTCATTATTAAACAATGAATGAGCTGTTTAAGAAGTCAGAAAGGAAATACATAAATTCATCAAACTGAATAATAATAAAAATACAGTGTACCAAAACTTATGGGACACACTGAAGGCAGTTCTAAGATGGAAGTTTATTGCACTAAATGCCTACAATTACAAAAACAGACAGACATCAAAAAAATAACTTAAATATCTCTTTATAGGTGCAGTAAAGACAAGAACACTCCAAGCCCAAAAGTACTACAGGGAAAGAACTTAACGAGATCAAAGCAGAAATCAACAAATTGAAAATAAAGAAGCAATTAAAATTTGATGAAATGAGGAGCTGGTTCTTCAAAAAACTAAAGAAGATTAATAAAACAACTGGCCAAACTTATCAAATAAAAAAGAAGACTGAAATCAACAAGACTAGGGAAAAAATAGAGACATTACAACTTATACCAATGAAATTTGAAGAACTGTCACAGCATATTTAAAAAAACCTGTATTCTACAAAATTGGAAAACCTGGAAGACATTAATGAATTCCTTGACTCATATTACTTTCCAAAGCTAAATCCAGAGCAGATAGACTTCCTAAACAAACCCATTACCTCTAATGAAATTGAGAAAGTAATGTTCAGGCCCAGGTGGATTCATTGCTGAAATCTACTAAACCTTTCAAGATCTAAAACCACTTCTTCTCAAATTATTTCAGCTGTAAAAGATGGAATGCTCCCAAACTCCTAGGAAGCCAGCATTGCTCTAATACCTAAACCAGACAATGATCCAACAGAAATAGAAAATTATAGATTGATATCCCTAATGAACTTAGACATGAAAATTCTTAAGAAAATCCTCAAAAACCAAATCCAAGTTACATCAAATCATCAGCCACCTTCATCAAGTATGTTTAATCCCAGGTATCAGATGTGGTTCAACAATGGAAATGGATAAATAATAAATAATCTTAAACACAAGGATCACATGATCATTTCAATAGACACAGAAAAAGCCTTTAACACAATATAGCACCTCTTCATTATTAAGACACTAGAGAGACTAGAGATGGAGGGAACATATCTCAACATAATAAAGGCTATTTATAAGTCACTTAAGGCCCAGTTCTTATGAAATGGGGAAAAACTTGAAGTGTTCTTATTAAGGTCTGGGAATAGAGAGGGGTTCCCAATCTCACCATTGTTATTCAACATAGTGCTTGAAGTTTTAACTCAAATAATAAGAGAAGAGTAACAAATAAAAGTAATACAAATAATCAAGGAACAGCTAAAACTAGCCCTATTTGCAGATGACACGATTTTATATATGTGTCCCAAAAGACTCCACAAGAAACATCAAAAGGTGATAAAATTCTTTCAGTCAAGTCACAGGATATAAAACCAATACACAAAATTAAGTAACCTTCCTATATGCCAAAGATAAATGCATGGATAAAGAAATAAGTGATGCTATCCCATTTTCAATGGCCACAAAAAATTAAATACCTTGGAATATCACTCAGCAAGGAAGCAAAACACCTATACAAAGAAACCACAAACACCATGAAAGAAGAAATTGAGTAGGATAAAAGAAGATGGAAATGACCTCCCATGCTCATGGATTGGAAGAATTAATATTGTGAAAATGGCTATTCTATCAAAAGCATTATACAGATCCAATGCAATTCCATTAAAAATTCCAGCAATGTTCTTCACAGAGATTGAATGTAACTCTTAGTGAAGATGCTGATATTCAACAGTGCTGAGCTTGAGTATGGAAGAAATGAAATACTTTTAACATTATCATTGTGATTTTTTTTTTTCAGGCATTAGCAGGCTTGGAGGTCATTGAAGATGTATCCTTTCCCTCAGGTTCAACTTTGAATCCTACCACCTGTGTTCCCAGTAACATAGCCATTTTTGAAGTACAAATGCAAGTATCATAATCACTCTCTTAGAGTTTAAAATTCCATGTGAAAGGGAGGCAAGTGGAGATAGCAGGGCTTTGTTGGGTTAAATTCTTCCTGATAGAACATTTATAGTGTGTAGGTGTGTGTGTGTAGTATATGCATGTGTGTGCTCATGCTTACACATGTGGTGGCCAGAGGAGAACCTCATGTGTCCTCCTGCTGTAGATAAGCAGACATTAAACTTAAGACTCATTTAAGGAAGGAACCCCACCTCCTGTTTCCCTGGTAATTGTAGACAGGGCAGAGACACTTCCTCCTGATCAGAAGAACAAAGTTCTCTGGTCACTCAATTACAGACAACCCCTCACCTACAGACAGGCTGAAGAGGTGGGAGGAATAATTATCCCCTTAATAATGCCCCCCAAAAGACCCTCCTTCAAGGCTATTGCTTGACTTGCAGACCCTCACTGCTGAGTCTTCCTCCTTGTCTGAGATCTAACTCAAAAACATAATTTTTTCTCATCTTTTCTTTTTCTTTTTTTTTTTTTTTTTTTTTTTTTTTTTTTTTTTTTTTTTTTTGGTTTTTCAAGGTAGGGTCTCACTGTAGTCCAGGCTGACCTGGAATTCACTATGTAGTCTCAGGCTGGCCTCGAACTCACAGCTATCCTCCTACCTCTGCCTCCCAAGTGCTGGGATTAAAGGCATGTGCCACCACGCCCGGCTCTTTTTCTTTTTAGATACTGAAAGATATCATAAACATGTTTTCCCTGACACTCTGGGACTTTTGTAGCTTTAGAGTCCCATACTTAAACCCCTGATCCAGCAAACATTCCCCAACCCCATCATGTCTTTCTTTGTGGGAACCTTCTTATTCTATCTGTAGTCTGTCTATATTTTACTTTAAAAAGTTTAATGTTGTCCACCTTACTTCTTTGTTCACATTCCTTAGTTTTTCTTTGGTGTACAACACAAGCATGAGAGCCTTAAGCAATGGAATCTAATCATTGGACCAAGAAAGGCCTCTACTGCTCTCAATATATGTAATGCTCTTCTTTTGCTCTTCTATGTAGTTTTGTTGACACTGGATGTTATGGTTAACTTCTGATTTTCAATTTGGTAGAATTTAGATTCACTGTGGGAACAAATCTATGGTTACATCTGTGTCACATTTGCTAGGCTAGTTGGGAAGCCATTTTGCCACTGACCCATGGTCTGGGTTCCTGGACTCTATAAAAGGAGAAAACCAGCTGAGCACTTGGCACTCTCTATGTTCTCCGTGCTGTTGGGACAACGTAACACTAGTTCCCTGCTCCTGCCATACCTTCCCAGATATGACAGACTGTAGCCTCAAATTACAACCTGAAATAAACTCTTCTTCTCTTAAACTGATTTTTTCATGTATGTTGTCCCAGCAATGAGAAGTTAACTAGAACACAGAATAATTCATTGAACATAGAGCTGCCATCATTTCAGTCAGGGTGATCTGGGAGGCCTATTTATTCTCCTGTCCCTTCCCTCCTTCAGGGCTGGGGTTAGAGGAGTTTGTTTGTTTGTTAGTTTGTTTGTTTTAAAAAAGAGAGACAGAGACAATGGGTGTTCCAGGGCCCCCAGCCTCGGCAAATAATTCCAGATACATGAGACTCATCATGTATATGGCTTGATGTGGGTACTAGGGAACCAAACCCAGGCTGTTAACCTTTTCAGTGAAGTGCCTTAACAGTGTAGTCATCTCTCCAGCCCCAGACATGTTTCTTTATGTGTGCTGAAGATACAGTTCAGACCCTTTTAGGTCCTTATATTTGCATGGCAAGCACTCTTACCTGCTGAACCATCTCTTGTACAAATTCTTTTTAATATACTACTACATACAGTTTGGTTAAAAGAATTACATTTGAGTTATACCACTGACTCTACATGGACACATAGCATTCTAAACTGCCCAGATGATAAAGATATTCTGTTTCCTCCTCTCTCAAGAGTTACCATAAGTGGGCTTGTCAGTTGTCTGGACAAACAAGAAAATGCCTCCTAGGAAAGCTGTATATTACAACTGAAGACATATTAAGAAGAATGATTTATTTAGTTAATGTTATATGTACATATACAACACAGCAGCTCCTTAATATGATGCAGTTGCTTACATACCCTCACAGAGCCTCCCCCCTTTCTATTCTGAAATCTAACATTTGATGTTTTTTCTTTCTATCTCCTTTTCTGTGATATTGGCAAAAATCCTACCTACAAAGATAACCCAGGCATTCTCCCTGTTCCTAAAGATACTGCCTCTCTTCCATGCAGGTACTCATAGACTTCTGTTGCTGAGCTTGTCTACTTTCTTAGTCCCTAGCTCAAAAAGCATGCTTTCTTTCTTCTTCTTATCTAACTCCCTCCTCCTCCTTGGACAGTATACAAAGACAATGAAAATTTTGGGGACATAGGAAACAGAAGAGCTACTCACTATGCAGTCTGGTTGAAGTTTCTCACCAACTGAGAAGTATTAATTCAAGCACAAATTGTGTAGTTATCTTTGTGTTGCGGGAAAAAAATACTCAAGCAAAAGCATGTTTGGCCCCTGGCCCCCATAAACTATGCTCAGCAAGAATATAAAAAGCAATGTAATACATGTAGTCCAATTTTAAAGTATCCATAGTTCTTATCAATCCCAACACTGTTCAAACATCCCCAAAGTCCACAGTCTCTTAACTGTGAGATATAAAACCAATAATAGCACAGAACTAATATTCATACTGCAAAAGATGAATTGCAAGAAACAATTCGACCAATGCCAGGTATAAAACAAACAGGGCAAAACATCAAATCCTGTAGCTCCAATTCTGATATCTATAATCAATAACAAAGTATCTGGGGTTTCAATTCTGCCTCTCTAGCTGGATTGCTCAAAGCGTAGGAAAACTCCATCCTGAACATGCAGTTCTCCTTGGCAGCTGCCCAGTAGTACTGGTATGTTCCAAAAGTCTTCAGTGCAACCCATGTTTCAGCCTCATGGCTCCATCAGGACTCCATGCAGGGACTCCATCAACCCTGCCTCAAATTTCCCAGGGTCCATTTCCAAAACTGCTTTGTAATTCCAAAGACCCTTTATTTCCTGCATTTCTTATACTTTGATAGTACCATGTAGGCTACCAAATTTGTTAATCCTTGGGGAAATAAAGCTGACTTTGAAGAGCAGGACACTTCTTCAACATTCTGGCTCCCTACTTTCTAGAGTCAGTACTCGTTCTGCTGTCCCAATTCAGAATTCAGAGCAACTGGCTCAATATCAATGTGGCAGTCTCTCAAATAATTTGCAGCTGTAGTCTTCAGCTTGTGGCTTGCATTTTTTCTGTGTCATATCTTTATTGGGTATAACTAATTCAAACCACCACAGCAATGAAAAGCATGTGATGCAAGGTTGCCAGCAGAGAGAATGGAATGCATTATGTTAAAATTGCAATGAGCCAGACTGATGGAAAGAATATATATGATCCTAGGTAGGCCTTTATTTTATTTACCAGACATTTTCTGGGACTCTCAAATGAGACTATGAATTTTGTTTATATTAAAGATATCTTATGCTGGGTATGGTGTGTGCCGTTAATCTCAGCACTCAGGAGGCAGAGGCAGGAGAATCACCATGAGTTCGAGGCCACCCTGAGACTACAGGTCAGTCTGAGCCAGAGTGAGACCCTACCTCAAAAAAACAAAACAAAACAAAAAGCTTCTTACCTTCCAACAACACTGTGATATAGAGTTTTACATTCTCAATAGTAACCCAGTCAAGTATTCCTGTGTTCTTATTAAGATTTCTCAGTGACATTTTCAAGATAAAAAAAATTTAAAACCCATTAAAATCCTATATATGACTACTGTAAAGGCAACGAAGTAGGACTTTGAGAAGTCCACACTCATGCTCAAGGATATGTTTTATGATCTTCCTGAGCACCTCTCTTTCTCTTTATTTAGAAAAATAATTTTATTGGGAACTTTAGTATATGTCTACATAAGGTTATCCTCTTGTCCCTTCTGCCATGACCACGTTCCAATGGGTAGGACCCTTTTTACTGAAGGTATAAGTAATCACTGTGGGGTCATAGATGCACTAGTCAGTTCCTTTATGTGTTGGAGTGGCAATGCTTCACAATATAACTTCCCACCCAGTGGCTTTTATGCTTTCCAGCATCCTCTTCTGCAGTGTTAGCTGAGACTTGAAGGACTTGTTAAAAGTCTCCTTTAGTGTTGAGCTCTCAGTAACCTCTTATGCCTTGGTGAGTTTGAGTCTCCTCTGGTTCTCTGGCTGGCAGTGAGAGCAGTACTCGTGTTTAATACTCTTCCTCTGTTACATATTCAGTGCCCTGGTGGGTGTAATAGAGATTAATCATTACCCTTAGCTTTCTCTTCTTGTCATTTTACGGTTCTTAGGTATCCCTAGTATTCACAGCCACCTGTAAAAAGCAGGTTCTCATATCAAGAGTGAGAGCAATAATTATATTATATATATATATATATATATATATATATATATATACATACATACATACATACATATATACATATATACATACATACAAACGCACATGTGTGTTTGTGCATGTGCGCACATGCATTTAGAATGCTTTTGATGGGCATAACCTCTCTGTTTAGTCAAAGAACAGTGTAATCTTCCCTCTCAGGTCACTGACCTTCCAAGCCATGTGGTTTTTTTGTTTGTTTGTTTTCTGTTGTTACATATTTCTCAGTTCTAGGCATGTGTTTCCTCTCACTGAGTGTGCCTCATATTGGATCAGAGAAAGTAGACTACCACTATTATTATTTGCCACTATTCCTTTGGCGTGCACATTTTGCCTTACTGATTGATTTGTAGCTTGCAGGATCCATTGCTTGTTCACACGGTTGGTGTCTTTTATCCTCTAGCAGCTCACAAAGCTCACAAAGCACTTTCTATGACCAGTAGCTAGGCAGGATCTGGCTTCATCTCAATTTGAGCTTGATGTGACCTTTACTGCAGCCTGTGTGGTGTCTTCAGCAACAGGGCCTAGTTCTGGTAGGTAACCAAGTGACTTGGCAATGGCCTACATTGTTTAAAATAACTTTAATAAAACTCCAACTCTGCATCATACTGCCTAACTTTGAAATTCTTTTCAGCATCAAAGCCACCAGTCCTGAATTTGTCGGAGGTAAGATCCTAAAAGAATTAAGGGGACTCCTCAGGCTGCTGAAGGTGACATATGGAGCTGTGCCAATGACCCCTCACCACTCACATAGGCAAGTATATGGATTATCAGCTTGCATGCCCTGTTGTTATTTATCTCAAACTCTAGTAAAATAGCCAAGTTGTCTTAAGAGCTGTTTGTGAATTCTTTTAATAATTAGTCTAAAAACCAGTTGAAGGGATCCTGTTTCCATCACAAGACCATATGTTTAATTTAGTTATATGTTCTAATGCTAATTAGCTACTGTGTATATGTGTCCCTATTTATATCATTTAAGGAGACCAAGTTCTAAAATACAGATGTTGTCAGAGTGAATGGTCAACTAAGGATAGCTTACTACTTAAGCCCCTTGCAGAAAAAAGGTACAGTTAAGTATAAAATTCTTCTCAAATTTTGCTATTTGTTTCACCTACTTGTAAATAAAAACACTATGCATAATTGGTAAGGAACTGTTTTAAGTATAGGAAGTTAACATTATTTATTAATATTTTCAACAATTTTTCTTTCATTGATAAATAAGTTCAGGCTATGAAGTAGTATTGTTGTACTGTATTATCTCTGTGCTAATCTGCCTCTGTGTTCAACTTTCCATCTTCTTAGAAGTTTCTGGATGGCATCAAATGAGAATATCATTCAACCCAATAGATGTGCGTAATGATATTCAAGTGTTTTTACTCATGTGTAAAGACAGGTTTTCAGATTTCTGTTGATTTTTATCAATTGTTAAGCTTATGTGAGTTTCTAGGCTTTTATCAGGGAAGTGGAAATATTTCTTTTATAGTAATGAATAAGGACATGTCAATATTTGTTAAAATAAAAAGAAAATAGAAGCGTGAAAGAAGCCAGGCCGGCAGTACAGCTACTTGGAAGGGTGAGGCAAGTGGATTGTAAATTCAATATTATTCACCCTGTATTACTTCATGAGACTCAATCTCACAATACTACAAAACAGGACTGGAGAAAAAGCTCATTGGGAGGATGTGTGCCTGCTGTTTATGAGGCCTTTTGTTCAATCCCCAGTACTGACAAAAATACAAGTAAATAAAAATGAATAAATAAAAGTGAAGAAAAGTTTGGACTATATTGATTGCCTTTCTCTCATAATCAGGTAGCATCTTGGAATTTTGAGGTATAAGCAATATTATAACCTATATTTTCTAAATGTGGCAATTAAAATAGTAAGAGAGAAAAATCAGAAAGTTTAAACAGTAAGAAATTGTGGGATGATTCCCAATTATATAAATTTGATTAGTTAACCTAACCCTTATGTCCTTTATTCTGAAACTATCATTGATAACCATTTCATCAAGCGCATCTGAGCAGACTTTGTACTATGTCATTGCCTGACCTGACATATTTTCTTTTCATGAACTTATTGAAAGATGTGTTGTTATAATTAGTATTTTAAAGAGACAGATAATCCTATCAGCTACACATCAACTAGGATGTATGTGGCTCCAAGACAGTTAGATTAAAAATATTTACAAGTCTTGCAAACCACAGCAACAAGTCACTTCTAAGTAATTTACATGTTTCACAAGGAAATTATGCCCACAACTTTTGAAAAATTACTTATGTGGTAAATTTAAATTGTGGCAGTAGATATATTGATAGTGAAAATAAAAGGTCTCTGTTAAAATTTAAGTTTTGTAGTTTTTAAATTTTTTGTTTATTTTTATTTATTTATTTGAGAGTGACACAGAGAGAAAGAGGCAGAGAGAGAGCGAGAGAGAGAGAGAGAGAGAATGGGCATGCCAGGGCCTCCAGCCACGGCAAACAAATTCCAGATGCATGAGCCCCCTTGTGCATCTGGCTAACATGGATCCTGGGGAATCAAGCCTCGAACCAGGGTCCTTAGGCTTCACAGGCATGTGCTTAACCACTAAGCCATCTCTCCAGCTCAAGTTTTTATAGTTTTTAACCATGGGAGAGAAGGAGGAGTATTTTAAGCTGGAAAAATGCTTTTCTCCAACTGTCAAAGTAAAAATGAAAGAGCCAAATTCTTGTACAAAGTCTTAAAATATCAGAAAGACATGACAATTAGCATTTGTATGAATTATTACTTCATAGATATGTTTACATTTATGTCAAATTATTATTTCAAAGGCAAAAAATATCTAAATTGATTTAATGTATATAACAAAGTTTACGTGAATGCTGAAAATGGGAGCATTTTAAAGTACAGACGAATACTTACATACCAAGGAGCTATAGACTTCCTAGTCTGTGTGGTGCCTGTCTTCTTCACTATTTAATCCATTTCTTAGTAGTTTTTAAAATTTTTTTTAATTTTTATTTATTTATTTATTATAGACAGAGAGAGGGAGAGAGAGAGTGACAGAAAGAGAGTGAGAATGGGCGTGCCAGAGCCTCTAGCCACTGCAAACAAACTCCAGATGCATGCAACACCATCTGCATCTGGCTTACATAGGACCTAGAAAATCGAACCAGGGTCCTTAGGCTTTGCAGGCATAGGTCATAACCACTGAGCCATCTTTCCAGCCCCATTTCTTAGTAGTTTTGTTCTTACTTGTGACTGAGATTCTGATATGAGTGTCCAAGTTTGTATGATGTGATCAATATTCACAACTGAAGCCAAACCAATCTCAAAAAAATTCAAAAGAAACATCCATTACTTTATTTAGTAGATGATTTCCTGCCAGAATTTGTGTTGTTTTCTGGATTAAGAAGCAGCTTTTAAAATCTTTTGATTTAAGCATCATGAATTTAGTCACACATACTGATCCAAAACTAACAATAGAATAATTTAGAAATAGAATAATGTTTCTAAAATACAAATATTACCAAATCGCCATCCTGTTTGAAATTACCCAGAGCTTCTGTTTCTGACAAAGTTTCCCAGGCATGTTCCTCTAGCACGACTTCCTGTGTACCTTCATCAAAATATTAACTCTGATTTAGTGAATATATTCAGTTTTTTTATAAAAAATATTTCCTTTTAAGAAGGTATTGAACATGTCTTCCATCACTCTATCTTATGTCACATTTATCTGAAATTCAACATTGCAGCTGAGATTTTCTTTCTTTTGTGCTAGCATATCTTAATCTACACTATAGTAAATTTTCTGAACCTCATTACAAAATTTTCATATATATATATATATATATATATATATATATATATATATATACACTCTATTTTGTCACATTCACTCCCCATTATTCTCCCTCATTCTATTCCTTTTCCCAATTAGTCTCTCTTTTACTTTCATATTGTTCTTTTCTTGGTTGTTTTTGTTTGTTTGCTTGTTTTTCTTTGCTTTATTTTGTGATCTACCTTGTTATTTTCTTTTTCTTCCAGTGCCTTTAGGTGGATGGTCAGGTCATTGATTTGGGACCTTTCTGTCTTTTTTATGAAGGCATTGAGTGCTATGAATTTTCCCCTGAGGACCACCTTCATTGTGTCCCACAAGTTTTGGTACAATGTGTTCTCATTGTCGTTCAATTCCAGAAGTTTTGCAATTTCATTCTTTATTTCATCCACTATCCATTTATTGTTTAAAAGTGTACTGTTCAGTTTCCAGGTGCCATTGGGATTCTTGGTGGGTCTTTTGTTGTTGATTTCTAGCAATATAGCATTGTGATCTGATATCATGCAGGGAATTATGTCAGTCTTCCTAAATATGTGGAGGCAGTCTTTGTGACCCAGTATATGGTCTATTTTAGAGAATGTTCCATGGGCTGCTGAGAAGAATGTGTAATCTGTGGATTTGGGACGGAAGGTTCTGTAGATATCCGTTAGGTCTAAGTGATCTATGGTTTTGTTGAGCTCTCTTACTTCCCTGTTGAGTTTCTGTTTGGATGATCTGTCTATTACTGATAATGGTGTATTGAAGTCCCCAGCTATGATGGTGTTTGTGGTTATTTCTGTTTTATTGTCAAGTAGGTTTTGTTTTATGAACTATGGTGCCCCTGTGTTTGGTGCATACAGATTTATGATTGTAATATCCTCATGGTGGATCGTTCCCGTGATAAGTAGGAAGTGGCCCTCTTTGTCTTTTTTATTTTTGGTTTGAAGTCTATTTTATCCGATATTAATTTAGCTACACCTGCTTGTTTCTTATTCCCATTTGCTTGGAATACTGTTTTCCACCCTTTCACCCTCAGGAGATGTCTGTCTTTAATGGTGAGGTGGGTTTCTTGAAGGCAACTGATTGAGGGGTCTAATTTTTTGATTCATCCTGTTAGCTTGTGTCTCTTGATGGGTGAATTAAGGCCATTAATATTTAGGGCAATGACTGTGAGATTTGATTTGATCCCTGCCATATTGTGATAGTAAATGTGGGTTGGTGTTTTCATGGGCGTTGAAGTTTTTTGTGCATACTCTGAGTTTGGTTGTTGTAATCTGCTTCTTATAGGCAATTGTGTTTGATTATTTTTTCTTCTCTGTGGAGAATTTCCTGAAATATTCTGTAAGTTTGGTTTTGTGTTCATATAATTGTAAAGCTGAGTTTTGTCATGGAATGTTTTTCTTTCACCATCTATTATGAGGGATACTTTTGCTGGGTAGAGTAGTTTGGGTTGGAAGCCATAGGTTCTTAGACTCTGCAGTGTTTCATTCCAGGCCCTTCTAGCTTTCAGGGTTTCCATTGAGAAGTCTGAAGTAATTCTAATGGGGTTACCTTTGAAGGTGGTGTGCTGTTTTTCCATAGCTGCTTTTAGGATTTTCTCTTGGTGTCAATGTTAAGAGTCTTGATGATAATATGTCTTGGAGAGTTTCTCCTTTGGTCAAGTCTGTTTGGAGTTCTGTTGGCTTCTTGTATCTTGATGGGCCTTTCTTTTAAGAGACTGGGGAAGTTTTCTTCAATTATTTTGTTAAATAAGTTTTCCATGCCTTTGGTCTGAATTTCTTCTCCTTCTGGTATTCCAATGATCCTGATATTGGGACGTTTAAGTGTATCCCACAATTCCCTCATGTTCTGTTCACAGGAGCTTTTGAACTTACTGAAATTTTTGAACTCTCTGACTGTTTCTTACATCTTGTCTTCCAGATCAGAGTTTCTATCCTCCACTTGGCTGTCTCTATTCTTGGGAGCTTCTAGCGAGTTTTGGACTTGTTCAATTAGGTTTGCATTTCCTATTACTTTTCTATGTATAATTTCCATCCCTTTGTCAAGCTCCCTTTTCACATCATTTTCTGATTTTCTTGATGATTCTTGGAGTTCATCCTTGCATTTCTTTATGTCTTCATTTAGCATGGCCAGCTGATTTTTAAGGTCTTCTTTTTTTTTTCACTCTCCCTCAAATCTCTTAACTCTCTTTAAAATCCTTCCAATTTCTTATGTATTCCTTCCAATTTCTTATCTATTGGTTATAGTTTAGTGATGGCAGCATCCACACGATTGTTGTCCCTTTGTTGCTTTCCTGCAAGTTCTACCAGTAGGTTGGTCAGGGTTGCATTGCTCATAGCTTCAATTTGGTGTTCTGCTCCTATTGGTTCTTCTATGTTTTGGTTAGATGTATTCATTGTGGGACTTGGTGATCTAACTGGATTTTCTTGCATTTGATTTTTCATGTTATTTCTTTTGCGCTGTGTTCTGCCCATGACAGTGTATGGGCAGGTAGCTGGGCGTATCAGCCGGGACTCAAGAACAAAGGGAATCTTATGCAGCCTGGGGCAGTTGCCAAGCAGCCTGGGCTTTGGCTCTCACTTGCCAAAGCCGCCTATCTACTGCCTGGCAGGGGCGCCAAAGTTGCCTGAGTTCTTAAGCGGTAATGTGCCAAAGCTGCCTGCGTTCGAGCTAGGAGTGGCACTGAGGCACGAAGCACTTAAGCAGCCCAAACTCTGGCTGGGAATGCTGGGAACCAGAAGCAGTCTGCACTCCCCCGCCACAGGACAATGGTGGACAGCCGGTGCGGCAGACAAGTAGTGGATGGCCCCTGAGCTGGCGCAAGTGAGAGACACAGTTTGAGCTTGCGTGGCACCTGCTGTGGGACTGGGCTCGCTCAGTAAGAGGGCGAGTAGAAGAAAGTGCAGAGCAGTCTAAGCTTCCGCACGCAGGGAACAATTAGCGAGCGGTGGCAGCAGTGGTGGCTGATGCACCAGCAGCGGCAGCGGCAGTGCTGTGAACACAGCGGTTATTTGGGGTGAGGGGTGAGTTACCCGCCCATGAGGGGATCCGCGATTCCCTGTTTCCCCGCCTTTGTGCCCTCCCAGATTTCTCTCCCCTAAAAGCCACTATGTACCCTTAATATCTTGCCTTTCTTTCCCTGGGATTTGCAGCGCAGCTAGGTGGTCGCCATCTTGGCCGGAAGTCCCCCCTACCTTGTTATTTACAAAATTGTGATTATTTATTTGCAAGAGCTTTAGCACCTTGATCCACCATTAAGAAAAATGACTGTTTTGGTCCATCAACACAATCATTCTGTCTACTCATCACACCATGTATGATCATAACAAATTACTCATATCTATCTAGGAGCATGCCCTCTGCTTCACTGAGGCAGAATATATTAAGGTCAATGGTAGTAATTTATTAGTTTTCTTTTATTTACAAATCTCAAATCAGTACATAGAAAATGGCAATTCTATAATTTGTATGAATTAAAAAAAGGAATCATTTATGTATCATCATGTTAAAGTATAGAGTGAAAGCTTATATTAACAGTTTAATATTAATGAAATGTTGAGAAAATTTTCTCTCTCATTTTGTAAATACTTTTCTAATATATAAGAAATATTTTGATAAGTGCAATTTTATTACATCTAAGAATAATTTAGGTCAAAAAGTGATCAAAGTGATTAAAAGAAATTTATACAATCACCAAAAGAGCAAAAAGCAATTTAGACCTGAAAATAAGTTCTGAGTTTGAATGTCCTTAATTGTGCATATTATCATCATAGGATTTGTTTATATACTCTAAACCTCAGTTTATATATGAATACAAAGAAATATTTCCAATTATATAAAATTATGAATATAACATAATCTGTGTTAAATTCTTCCTCTATGATAAATAGCTAGATAGAAATTTTCACTAAATATATCAGATCTTATTTAATATATATCTCAAAATAATAATCAAAATAACTTGTTAGATGCTGAGGTTTGTATACTAATTTATTTTATAGCTATTAGAGCTAACATAGCACCTCTGAAAAGAACCAAGTTGCATTAGCTAGAAGAAAAAATTTTAAAGTCAAGCATATCTATGTTGTCTACCTCTACTTTCTAGATACAATCAAAATCATATACTTGGTAGAGAGTTTGTTTAGGTCATATGAAGAGGCCGCTGTCCCTTCTTTGAAATTACAGTGATACACAATCATACATGTTTACATTTTCTCTCTGCTTAGAAGTAGTAAATGCTCACTTACATTAAAGTTATATTTTGAAATACAAAGAATCAGACAGCTCTTAGGTCATATACCATGCAACACAAAAGGGGATAACCTTAAAAACCTTTGCATGGAAATAGTGTTAAACATATCGCTGAAAACATGATTGTGCTCTGTAAGAGATGCACTGTTGCAACTCATTCCAATAGCAGTTTTGCAAAGGAGATGCTCTCTGTTGCTGCTGTCCAAAGCACTTCAAATAAGGTCACTATGATTAAAGAATGACATTTCAATATAATTTAATGTATATCAACTAATTTAAATGATACATGCTGTTAGATTCTAGTGTGTTGTATGGTAGACATCTAGAAACTAAATATAGGTAAAGAAAACAATTTCTCTCAGCATGAGAAAATGGAGGAGCACATCACATAGGCCTCACACATCTCTCAATGAAGGCAGCTGGAAACCCCATTAAGATGCCACAGTCCTAGACCATCTTGGAACTGCCAACAAAGCTAAGTAGAAAACAAACCAAATAAGTCATAGCCATCATTTTATGTCATTATCTACCTCTGCTTTGTTCTACAGGCATTATCTGGCTTATAAAACTTCCAATTATATTTTTTGGGGGAACAATTATGTCAGTACTATAAAAACCAATACTTTTTTGGGTGGGGGTGGGATTCGAGGTAGGGTCTCACTCCAGTCCAGGCTGACCTGGAACTCACTATGTAGTCTCAGGTTGGCTTCGAACTCACAGTGATCCACCTACCTCTGCCTTCCAAGTGCTGGGATTAAACACATGTGCTACCACACCCGGCTCAAAACCAATACTTTTTAAATAACTACATGCAAAGAAGAATAACTATTATAATTCACAAATAAAAGAAAATGTACATTAGATTTTGCAAAAATTTCACTGCTGTTTATGCATTATTTCCACCATCTTTCATAGGACACAGAATCTTTTCATGTAGCATTATATTGGTATCTCTAATGAAATGTGAAGTGAAAGCACCATTTGTGGAATACCAACAACCCCACTGAGGAGGGCCCCAGTGGGATAGGGGTAGGGAGGAAGGAAAAGATGGCATCAACACATGATATATCCATACAAAGTATGTTCTTTATTAAAAAAGTATCTTATTAATAAAAATGTTAAAGAAATTAAATACCACAAGGAAGATCAGTGTCAATAGTATAGATTTTAAAGGAGAAACAGAATAATTTAGGGGAACCCTCAAAGAAAGACATGTTACTTGAGATAAATACTGAGAGACTGACAAGAAATGCTTGATTTTGTTTTATGCCAATGTAATACCAATTTCTGATGAAAATAGATCTAAAGTAATGTATGAAAACACACATGTGGGCTGGAGAGATGGCTTAGCAGTTAAGCACTTATCTGTTAAACCTAAAGACCTAGAGTTGATTCTCCAGTACCCATGTAATCCAGATGCACAAGGTGGCACATGTTCCTGGAGTTCATTTGCAGTGGCTAGAGGCCCTGGTGTGCACATCCCATCCGCCAATAAATAAATAAAAATAAAAATATTTGAAAAATATATATACATGCCCAGGTCAGTGGATTGAGCCAGGTATCCTGATAAACTTATGTGTTCTAAATGCTAGGTCCCCAGCTGGTAGAAATTTGGGAATTGGATTCCGCTGGAGGAGATATGTTTTTGTGGTGGGCTTAATGGTGTTTTAGCTTCCTCCCCTTGCCAGTGTTTGGCACACCCTTCTGTTGCTGTTGTCCACCTTGTGTTGTCCAGGAAGGGATATCCACCCTGCTCATGCTATCATTTTCCCTGCTATCATGGAGTTTCAGCTCAAGTCTGTAAGCCAAAATAAAGACTTCCCTCCCACCAGATGCTGTCAGTTTTGTGTTTGTGCAACAACTAGAAACTAGCTGCAACAGTAAAATTGGTACCAGAAGTGGAGTCATTGCCGCTAGAAACATGACTGTGTGGCTTTTGGCCTTTTGGGAATGATTTGAGGGAGGAACGTGGAAGGATTTGAAACCTTGGCCTAAGAGATGTCTTGCAAGTAGAGCTTGGTGGACTATTCTGGGCAGAGTTGAAAGACTTGAATGCAGTAAGAACTATGGACTATGAGGTTTGGCATATACAAGTGAGAAAGAGCTTTGCCTACACTGGGCTAGAAGCAGTTCATGTGAGAGGCTTGGTATTATGCCCTTGTCCTGAGAACTTGTGCAGGGTTGCATTGCCCAGTAATAGACTGATGTGAGCAGAGGAAAATGGAACAAAAGATAAAAAAATGAACTCTTTGGGCCAAAACTGCTGCCTGTTAATCTGCAGCTGTTTGAGAGATTGTAACCATTGAGACTGGGGCGGCTGACTTTTACTGGGGCAACAGGAAATATGCAGATTCTTTTGAACGGGTCTGAATGCTGAAGGAGTGTCCAGTTCTTCAAATCTGCTTTATACACCCCTGCATTAACAAGTTGTTAGCACATCTGGTACTATGTCATATAAAAAATACAGGAAAGAGAGGACCATTGAATTTTCAACATAGTTTTGCTTTGGGGAAATGGTCATGGAAGTGTGAAGCAGGCTTGTGGAATTACCTGTGTGCATGTCTGATGGAGCAGTGAGGATGAACTGTGGTTTGCATTGGAGACCCAGTGGAGATACCAGGACTATGAGATGGTTTCCATAGAGAGCTGCGAACACTGGGTGAAATTTTCCAGGACTATGGGAAGCCCAGGTGCAGATGTCGAATAGACTAGGTAGAATTATCAGAATTGGAGACTTGTTACTGGTGAGAGTTTGGGACTTAGAGCTACAGAGTTTGGTGTTTTTTCAGGTTGGTTTAAAGCTTGTATTAGTTGAATATTTCTTTGTTATGCCTAATGCCATCTTTTTCAGTGTGAATGTTTATTCTGTGTTATTATAGGTTTTGTTTTTGGTATTACAGCTCACTTAAAAGACCTTGAACTAGGGGTATGTTTGAACATCATTGAGATTCATAAAAACAATGGGAACTTTTAGAGTTGGAATGAATGCATTGCATTTTACATCATGGATGGTTATCAGTTTATGGGGGCCAGGGGCAGAATGTGATGATTTGATTCAGGTGTCCCCCACAAACTTATGTGTTCTGAATCTGAAGGCTAATTCTAATTGCCCAGCTAGTGGCAATTTTGGAATTGGATCCTCCTGGATGTGATATATTGCTGGGTGTGGGTTTATGGGTATTCTAGCCAGCTTCACCATACCAGAGTTTGGCATATTCTACTATTTCTGTTGTCCATCTTATATTGGCCAGGAGGTTATGTCCATCCTCTGTTAATGCTTCATTTCCCCCTACCGTCATGGAGGTTCCCCTTGAGTTTGTAAGCCAAAATAAAACCCTTTCTCCAACAAAGTGCCCATGGCTGGGTGCTTGTGCTGCAGTTTGAAACTAACTACAACACCTAGTGTATGTATGATTGACAGACAACAGAGAATACAATAAAAAAGAGAAACACTGGAATACAGGTTGTCCCACTGATTTAAACTGATTTAAAAATCCTTGCATAATAATAATCATAATTATTATTAATGAACAAAGACATCCTTTTCAATCAAAAAAAGTGAAGTCATGGAAGGTATAATACATACTGTGCTTTGGAGAAAATATTTATTGTGCTATGTGATTGGAAAATGAGTGAAGAATAAGACCTTTGTATGTGAAAATATGAGGATGAGCTTTTATTTGGTGACCACATTCACTCATATACTAGGTAATTATTTTTGAAGCAGAATCTCACTGTAATCCAGGATGACCTGGAACTCATTTTATAGATCAAACTAGCCTCAAAATTATTGTAATCATTCCTTAGCCTACCAAGTGTTACTAATACAGGTGTGAGCCATTATGCCCAGCTATATAAAGTAAATTTTAAAGAATAATTTTAAAAGCCATCTACCCATTGCTGCAGCCCATTGTGCAAACACAAAACAATAGAATGGATTTGATAACTGAGGAAATCCATTTTCATTCCTTCCTTTACTAAAACACTATGAAAGAACTAGCAGCATAAAGAAGAGAAGGCAAGATGTTCTTGGGTAGGACTTGCAAGTACATCTGGAGGCCTCACTTGCCAATACCATCTCCATATACAGTAGGTTGGTTAATATATATATATATATATATATATATATATATACACATAAAAATTAAAATATGTTAATTATTTAAACTGGAAAAGACAGTAAAAAATTAAAATATTCTTAAGATATAATTCATCGTATTCATCAAATCCTGAGAAAATCTATCCTTTGTATCTCTTTGCTTTACAGTTATTAGCATATCTAAAGTGCTTCTAAAGGAAAATATAGCTCTACTTTAAAGTCATAAAGCACAGAGTCATGCTGTGTTTTAATTCATTTAATCTAAGCACTACTTCAGTGCTTTTAGAGCTTTCCAAAAATATTTAAGCCTATTATCAAATGTATAAGTAACACTGTCTATGCATTCTATTTATAAAGTATGAGAATGTTACTTTATATGCTAGTGATTATTTTCCTGTCCTTTAATTTTACCTGAGAATACTGAGTTGATCATATATAAAAATCACTACAGTGCTTTTATGATCAAAATATTAATAGTCACATTGGTGAAGCTGAGGAGATGGCTCTGCATTTAAGGGCACTTGATGGTAAACTCCTGCCAGCCTGGGTTCAGTTCCTCATTACTGACATAAACCCAGATGCATAAAGTGGCACATGCATCTGGAGTTTGTTTGCAATGATGAAAGCATCTGGTATGACATCTCTCTCTCTCTCTATATATATATATAGATAGATAGATAGATAGATAGATAGATAGATAGATATGCATATATATATATATGCAAATAACTTTTAAAAATCTATTAGTAGCCATATTGATGATTACTAATATCTCATAAAATCCCATAGAGGAGAAAAACAGTAATTCAAATCTTTAACTTGAATGAAATAGCAGAAAATTTGAAGGTAATTTTCTTTAAATAAGTTAAATATTTTTATTTCATCTAAAACTAATTTCACTGATTACATAATTATAATTTTATTTATTTAAAAGTAGATTGTCATTTTAAAATATACATCAGTTTTTTGACAGTTTAATTACCTCTTCTTTGTTTTAACAAAATATTAGAGACATGTTGGAATGTATCCACTGCTCTTACCTAATAGCATTTGACAGTCACAAATATATTTTCATGATATTAACTCAAGCACAAGAAACACATACATTAGAGATAGTACAAATTGAGAGACTACTGTTCTACATTGATAGTAAATTGATGACAAACATGTATTTTTAAACTTTAAAAATTTTATTTTCTTCTTGTTTAGGCAATCTTGCTTTAACGTTGACAATATCTAAATTTTTAGTAGCCTTAAGAAATTAAGTCTCTATTACACTCAGTTAAAGATTATGAATTTGAAATTTTCAAAATGATAATAGAGAAGGCATCAAAACTCTATATATGATAAAATTATCTCATAGTTGCATATGCAACCATATTTAGATTAAAAATACATACATATTAACATAAATTCAGAAATACGTTATTCAATAATATTCAAAATATTAATAAACTAAGTCAGGCTTTTGTGGAAAAAACTATCTTGCCTATTACAAATTTAATTATAGATGGTTCAGATTTTCTATTACTGATCACCCTGAAGATGCCCCTTTCAATATGGTTTGATTTCTTGCATGCATTGGTTACAGAACAATTCTTCTGGCAGTTTCTAGGGCCTACAGAAAAAAAAAAAAAAATAGATGAGTGATCTACCAGTGAATACTAGGAAACTATGACTTTTGTCAACCATCAGCCCACAGGTCTGTCTTCCACTGCTATTAAAAAAAAAAGGTGATATTGCCGGGCATGGTGGTACACACCATTAATCCCAGCACTCAGGAGGCAGAGGTGGGGGTTCACTGTGAGTTTCAGGCCACCCTGAGACTACATGGTGAATTACGAGTCAGCCTGGGCTATAGAGTGAGGCTCTACTTAGAATCCCCCACCCCCTAAGGCCCCCTCCTGAAGCCTGTGCTAGTGAGTGTCTTCCCTTCATGACATCTGAACTGCAAACAAGCTAGTGAGGAATTCTGGGAAAATATCATCCACATGTTTCCTGAGTCAGAAATGTAAAGTCACAAAGAGGACCATCATGCTGTTGCCATGACAAGAGGGAAGTGGAGTGTGACAGGACTAAAAAAGACTAGCAAAAACATTGGGCTGCTGTCACTGATGCTCACATTTGGAAAAGGTGGGAATATTTAAAGCCAAATCAGGACATTACATTAAGATGTGATCTGAGATGTAACTGGTAAATGTGAAATCCTAAGCATGCTGAATGCAGTCACCTTTCTCTAGGTTGAATATATAACTGCAAAGTGATGGACAAAAATGTGCTCTGAGGCCCCAAGTCAGAGAGGAGTGCCTGCTCCCCAGCACATCCCTCACCCATTTCCACAGTTACCCTAACTTCATTTGGAAGGTAAGTTGTACAGAGCATGAAAATAGGTGCGTGTAAAACATAAAAGCAGGCAGGAAATATTCAGGAGGTGACAAGATGCAAGAAGATGCAAGGGGGAAGAAGAGGGAGTGAAAGACAAAAAGGCAGAAAGAGACAGCAAAAGAAATTATAAAGAAATGCAAATCAAAATAACCTGTAAAAAAAGTTTACAAAGAGAAAATACTTTTTTTTTATTTTAAAGTGAGAGAGACAGAGAGATTAGGAAACAAAAGTACTCACATTCCTGTAGCTTTGGTAGCCATCCAATAATTATTGCTGTCTATAGTCACCTACTGTGCAATATCACTCTACAACTTCTTACTCCTTCCTAATTGTAGCTTTGTCCCTAGTGAGCAACCTTTTCTTTTCCCAGCCTTTCTCCTATTTTTCCTATTCTGGTAACAATGGTTACACTTGAAAATTACCTTCTTAGAAAAAAGAAAGATATAGGATGAGCTTTTAAAATTTTTATTTTTAAAATTTCAAGACATTCAAAGGTATCACTGCCTTGCTGATATACATTATATATAATCATATTGTATGAGAGATAAAAAGCCAGACAATGAGACATAGTATGAATAATTCAAATCAATGCAATAATTTTAGAAGCTACATAATCCATAAATCTCTGTCAAAGAATTTGATCATAATGACTGAAAATGGATCCCACACCATAAAAAACATTATGTAAATAAGACAATACCAGGATGCATATAAATTCTTACCAAACAGGAACTTCCTTAAAGTATATACATGTTGAACATCTCTAAATAACTCAAAATCTGAAATTCTCAAAAATGTGAGATGTTCTGATTATGACATGACACCATAAATTTATGACTCATTACTTGACTTCCTATGACAGGTTAAAGTCACAACTTCAGGGTGATCAAATTGTTGCATAAAATTACCTTTAGCATATGTGTATAGAAAGGTATATATGAGTTCTGTATTTAAACTTGTATTACTCAGGGTTCTCTAGAGGAAGAGCTGATAGAATGAATTGTATTAAAAGGGAATTTATTGGATTAGTTTACAACAGTCCAACAATAGCAGATTACAGGTCTGAGAGTCAAGGAACCTGGTAGCTGCTCAGTCCATGTGGCTGGATGCCTCAGCAGTCCCAATCCAGCACTGAAGGCCTGGAGGTGTACTGGAGAGATGTTGCTCTTCAGTCCATGCTGGTCTTTGGTCCACATTGGAAAGCAGCAAGCAGCACTGGCAGCCAGGTGGGAGGGGAGGAGAATACCTTTCTTCACAGAGCTTCTTTTGATAAAGCCTCCCCCCTGAGAGGGACCACTCACTCTGGGGGAAGGGCTGACCCTGGGGGAGGTATTCCTCCTTTAGTTAATCCATCCTGTAAGAAACCTTAGAGACCCACTTAAGAGAAATGTCTGTGGATTCCTAACAGATCAATTTGACACAAACATAACCATCACAAAACTTGAGGTCCATCCTCAAAACATTTCATTATGAATATGTCAAAATAAAAATGTCCTAAAATCTGAAATATTTCCTGGTCTCAAGATTCTTTTTTTTTTTTTTTTTTTTGGTAGGGTTTCACTCTACCTCAGGCTAACCTGGAATTCACTATGTAGTCTCAGGGCAGCCTCAAACTCATGGCAATCCTCCTACCTCTGCCTTCTGATGGCTGGGATTACAGGCGTGCACCACCACATCCAGGTTCAAGAATTTTGTATAAAGCGTATGCAACCTGCATATACACTTAAGCCTATAAATTGACTATATAGTATTATAACTTGATGATAAATGTATTATTAAAACTTTCATTGGGAAATTTGAAATATTAGAAATTTTACTATAAGTCATTGTAAAATATCTACACTAAAATTGATCATTCAGGCTGCAAAACAATTCCCTAATATGTTTTTGGCAATATATCTTACCATTGTATTTTAATCAGATTATTTTTGTAAACCATTTGGACACTGCCCTTTCCCCTAATCCAGAGAATATATGAATATGCTACATTAAAAGATTTCTTTGGACATAATGCACAGAAGTAGAGTACATGGCTAGTATTCTGAAAGCCAAGGTTTGATCCCAAGCAACACACACACACACACACACACACACACACACACGCACTCAGACCAAAAAAAAAAAAAAAAAAAAAACTTGCAGTTAGGCTTCTCAGCTATATGTACAGAACTTATATTGAATTTTCACAGGTAGTACAATCTTAACGTTTGAGCCCTTAATAAGGGTAATATTTCACTAGCAAAAGGCAGAAGAGAAGAAGTCAGGATTCAGATTACAAAATGTTCTTGAACAAGTTCAAGATAGAAGAGGCAACATGATAAGAAAATAAGGTGATCTTAAAGAAGTGGGTGAGAAAGTAAGACATGGGGACTTTAGCCATACCACTGCAAGGAATGGTATTTTGCATCAAAAAAACACTCACTTATGCCTACACACCAGAGTCCAGCCCATGAGATTTGGTTTTAGCTTTGGGAGATCCAGAGTAGGGGAAACAACTGTATCCTAGGAGTATAACTTGCAAAGCTATAAGGCATATATTTGTGCTGTTTGAAAGCATAAGGTTTGTGGTTATTTGTATGGGGAGCAATAAAAATCTAGCACACATTCTGAGCTTAAATGTTTATTTTTCTTATACTAACTTGATTGCTGAACTTCACAGTGACAATTATTCGATAAAAATAAATACTGATGTTATAGTACTTTTGTCAGTCTTTATTTATACTACCCCTCAATTCAGTCAAGTAATCAATAGAGTAATACAGGAACACTAAGATTAATATTCTGTGCTTAAAATTATTAATGTGATTAATAGTTGGTAGATACTTATTCAGTCATTCCTCCACTTGACAAGTTGCATTTTTTCTGCTTTAAAAATGGCAACCTAGAAAACATTGATTTTTTCTAAAATGAATTATTAAGACTTTTTCTAATATTGTACAAGCATCAAGGAAACAGCCCACCATGAAGAATAATCACACAGATAAATTTATTATGTACCACATTACAGTATCAGTTTATTACTAGTAATTAATTATGATATTTCTGGCCTCCACGAGCTGGCAAGTTTCTGATTTTCTTTGTTGTACATGGATGAAATGTTAGAGTGTACAACTTGAACTTTATAACAGAAACCATTACCTATTAGTGTAGCTCACTGAAAAGTGCCTGTCCTCTATTGGACGCCCATCCTACAAAAGGCTAGAATTAAGAACTCACTCCACAAGCCGGGCGTGGTGGCGCACGCCTTTAATCCCAGCACTTGGGAGGCAGAGGTAGGAGGATCGTCATGAGTTCGAGGCCACCCTGAGACTCCATAGTGAATTCCAGGTCAGCCTGGGCTACAGTGAGACCCTACCTCAAAAAACCAAAAAAAAAAAAAAAAGAACTCACTCCACTTCCAGTCCCTACTTGTAAAATCTGGTTTATGCTTGAGAATTCCCACATGTCTTGGTTTTGCCATATGGATTTCAAGCTCCAGTATCAGTTCAAAGATGACAACCTTGCAGGGGTTGCTTAACACCAGCTACATTTGTGCAAGTGGGATTCCCAAAACAAATGTCAGTATGGGAATGAATACTCATGAACAAAAAAGAGTAGGATATATTTATTTGTGATTTTGCTTGTATTTCTTTGCTTATCTATGTAAAGATACATTTTGTTTTTGATATGATTCAAAACACATGTTTAAACCCTAAGCAATGAGTTTCTATGTGTCTATATTTTCTGACATGGGCCTGAGGTTGTATAACTGAAGAAATGTTTCTGTGTTAATGTGGCTATAATTTTTAAAAAGCTTATTAGAGTGTGAAAGCTTTCCCAAATTCCATAGACTTTTAAAACTTCATTATAGCTTCTTTCAAATAATGGATATCTCTCTTAATTAGACCGTATATGCAGCAAATATTGCATTTTGGCTACCTTGTAGCTTATTCTTATAACTTTCCTGAAACACATTTTTTTAAATATGAAAGCAGATTTAAACATTATTAGAAATTTTAGAAATTTGTTTTACAAATTTAGTATCAAGTACTTTTAAATTTAAACATAAATCTTGAGGCTGTTGTCTGTTAGTAGTTCCATAATAAGCATAGAAAGATAAAGTAAACATAAAACAGTTACAAATTTCCTATAAGAAGTCGCCATAGAGACTTGGCATTCATTCATCATCATGCTGGGGCCAGGATCCTGAGATTCCCTGTGCTTGCAGTTCCCTGGCTCTGCAAGGCAAGGAAGGTAAGAAAGATTTTTTCCCTAAATTCCAGGGAGAGTTTTGATCTTCCCTCAGGGCCATAGGCTGCTTTCTGATCCTGACATTTTACAGCTGTTTAAGAGTAGGAGAATCTTGGGGTGTTTTTTTTGTTTGTTTATTTGTTTTTTTGTTTTCTGTCTATGATCTTAATTTCTTTTAGTTTTCCTTCTGGGGGACACTCAACAGTAAAAATTGGCTATGCTGTCTCATACAGTGGGATTGGTGGAAAACATCCCTGCAATGAAATGGCACTGCTCAGGAAAGAAATCAGAAATCATTCTGCAGCCTTAGGGATGTGAGCCACGTACATGCTCATACACACACATTTATTTCAGGTACACTTTCATATAGACTCTAGACAACCATTTCCCCTTCACACATTCATTCATTCATTCATTTATTCAGAAGTTATGCATTCTCATTTTAAATTTATTTGTTTTCTACAACTTCAGAGGTTTACATTAGCCATAGGATGAGACCGGAAGTGACCCAGTGGGAGATAAGGGGGCAATAAATCTAGACTTGGAGCCTTATTAGGTAGGCGAGGGATAATGGCTGAGCAATTTCTTGAGGAATGTGGATGACTCACTTCTCTGTTGCCTTCCTGTTGTAACTCCATTCTGTACTGGTCTAAAAATAAATTTGATTTCCAGCTGCCTTGCTGGAAAGGGTGCCATTATGGGTGTATACTGAGGTCCAGTCCCAAGGTATACTTGGGACAGATCTAATTCCCAACGCAAAGCTATGCAAAACAGTCTGAGCTCTGCCTGGGTCCCTTCTGTTTTACTTTCCAGTTTTGTGTATGTGTATGGTGCTAACTGTTGTAGTTTCTGCCTGTTTGAATTGGTGAAAGGGGGCCAGCCTATTTTCCCGTTATACATCTTCTCTTGGATCTGTAAGTTTAAAATAAATCCCTGCACCCCATAAAATGTGTCTGATTTGGATGTTTATCCCAACAACAAAACCATCTACAACAGAAATTTGGAACTGAGAAGTGAGGTTGTTGTGAGTGATGAATCTCACCATGTGGATTTTAGACTTTTGTAACTTTTGTTCTGGAGGAATATGTGTGGATGTGGTACTTTAGTCTGAAGCTATAGAAAGTGGTAAGTGAGTTTTTTGCACTATTGAAAATGCTAAGTGAAGAGACATTTTTTTCTTGGAGGCTCTGCTTATGAATTCTCTAGTGGCAAGGAAAAACCACAGAGAACTTTGTTGGAACTGGGCTATTGGCATAAGGGCAGATTGCATTCTTCTGCTCCATCCCTAAGAGTTTGATCAAGTTTAACTTAAAAGTAATTTGCTGTGCTTAGAAGAAGACAGAATGGGGAGACACAAGATTTAAAGTTGGAAAAATTCATACAAGTCCAAGTTACAGGCACAGAGAATTATTTTTTGTTACCAAACCTGTTATTTTTAAGTATATTACTACCATTTCAGATGCCTCATCTACTTTACATTGAAACAATGGAAAGGATGCATGAGGTGATTCCACCCAGTGAACAGATAGGAATGTAAACTCTTTTGAAAGGAGATGACTAAAGGCAATAAACCTACTCTCAGGGGGATAAGATTTATTTCCCCCTGAACTAGCAAAATCTGTTTCTCTGGACACTGGATATTGGTTTTGGACACATGAAAAATGTGTGAAAGTGGGTCATGAAGTGCACATTTTTCCAGGAGTCCAGGTGAAATGCTGCATATGTAACAGGTCAATTTCCCTGTGTGTCCAGAGTGGCTATTGTATAAAGTTAAATATGAATGTCTGCTGAGATGAAGTATGAGAAACAGGACATTCCTATTATAAAGGCTGGAAAAGCCAGTTTATGGAGTTGATGGACCATGGTTTGCAATGGTGACCCAAAGATGTTTTGAATATTCCAAAACTGTGCAAGGACAGCCATGGAGTGCTGTCACCTTGAGATGGACTGGCTACTCACACCAGCTGGATGGGCAGAATTAAAAAAGTCCAGAGACTACCAATGGTTATAGATGTAAGACTTGAACTACAAATATTTAACATTTGATTGATGGCTATCGAGTTTGATTTGGTCAAATATCTCCTTATTATGCCTTATAAGAACAGTAATGTTTATTATGTGTATTATATGTTTGATGTATGTAACTTGTTTTGATTTTATAGATCTCACAGTTAAGAAACAGTCCTTTTGGAATCAAACAAATTAAATTAGGTTCCCATACTAGTTTTATGAGTAAGGAGCTGTGTGACCTTGAGAGCATTACTTAAACTCTTTGAACTTCTCTTTCCTTAACTATAAAGGGAGAACAATCTTGTAGCCACATATTTATTGTGATGATTAAATAACATAGTGTACAAGTAAAGCTCCTTGTAGCTGTAAAAACAACAACAACAAAAAGTCTTATATCTCAAATAAAACTTGGGACTCTGGAACAATCTTAAGTTGGTAAAGACTATTGGAGGTGAACCTTTGAAGTTTGACTGAATACAATTTTCAATGTGATATGGTCCTTAGTCTACTGAGGGCCAGGGGCAGAAGGTGGAATCTTAGTTTTTTTGCTCCCTAATAGACTCAGGTGTTTCATTAAAGCTTGTAACTTGGATTTCCAGCCATATTGCTAGAAGAGGTAAAGTTTTGGGTGGATACTGGAGTCCAGGCCTAAGGGGCATTTGAGGGAGAATCTTACTACCAGCCCAAAGGCAAACAGAGCAGTCTGACCTCTACCTGGATCTGTGCTTGCATGCGTTGCTTGCTATTGATAGTTTTTCTCTGCGTGAATCTTTGAAAGGGGGCCACTCTCTTTTACCATTATAGAACTTCCCTTGCATCTGTACATTTCAAATAAATACTTTCCTCCCATAAACTCTGTCTTGCTTAGACATTTATCCCAACAATGTGAAGCTGTCTACAATGAGTGAGTTTTTTAATTACTTCTCAAGATTTAC
The DNA here is from genome assembly GCA_036346955.1 of Dipus sagitta. Lineage (NCBI taxonomy): Eukaryota > Metazoa > Chordata > Mammalia > Rodentia > Dipodidae > Dipus > Dipus sagitta. Next base: position 84,334,177 of record CM070771.1, on the reverse strand, counting down.
ATCTTTTTTTCTTTTCTTTTTTATCTTTATTAGTTAGTTTTGTATTCAGCAAATACAGTCAGTTTGGTACCATTATTAGGCTCATCCGTGACCTACACCTTCCCCTTGGCCCCTCCTTGTTGAGGTATATGTGTCATGCATTGTGGAGTTAGCCCACAGTTATGGGTAAGATAAATGTCTCTGCATATCATGACCCAACATGTGGCTCTGACATTCTTTCCGCCCCCTCTTCCACAAAATTTCCCTGAGCCATGTTGGGTTCATTTTTGGTCTGCTTCAGTGATGAGGTGTTGGGGGGCTCTGAGGCTCTGGCTCTCTGATTTAGTAGGAGTTGATTTTTCTCTGTGTTGATCTCCTTCCCCCTTCTGCTGGTATCCAGTTCATCAGGAAAACAGCCCCCTTGCTTGTTTCTCCAATTTTTCTTAGTTTCAGCCGGGGCCCTTTTGAGGTATGATGGGGTGGCTCTCTCCTTAGGATCTACATCTATCTGAAAAAGAGAAGCAGATTCTCCATCGGAGAGTAAGTTAGCACCAGGACAAATGAGATAACCCTGACTTTTTTTTATAGAGAATTTAATAGGTGCAGGCCCTCTTGTAGCCCATGATTGATAGTAGCTTGATATTGGCAAGTGGGCTTATGTTTGGATATGGTTCTGACTTGTTTCCCAGCTCTAGCTATGGGTCCCATACCAGTGAGGAGATCAGTTAGCCAAATTAAGAGCAGTTGGTTCCCCACCATGGCTGTGTGCCACTATTGCACTTGCGTGGGCATCACAACAAGTTATTTGCTGCTAAGTAGGTTAGACCATGAGTTGCTTGGACAGATATTGGTCATTGATTCACTAAAGAAAGGGTTGTGCCAAGACAGCATTTTTAGAAAATGTTAAAATATGGCAAAACATTCAATATTATGCACTTTTTCTTTTTAAATTTAGACTGTTTCTTTCATTTTGAAAAATTAATTTTCAGCCGGGCATGGTGGCGCACGCCTTTAATCCCAGCACTCAGGAGGCAGAGGTAGGAGGATCGCTGTGAGTTCGAGGCCACCCTGAGACTCCATAGTGAATTCCAGGTCAGCCTGGGCTAGAGTGAGACCCTACCTCGAAAAACCAAAAAAAAAAAAAAAGAAAAGAAAAATTAATTTTCATTATTTAATATTTATTTCAGCAAGAGAGAAGCAGAAAGACAAGACAGAGAGAAAATGGGCCTGCCAGGGTGTCCAGCCACTGCAAATGAACTCATGTGCCACCTTGTGCATCTGGCTTACATGGGTGCCAGGAAATCAAACTTAGTTCCTTTGGCTTTGCAGGCAAGGACCTTAACTGCTAAGCCATCTCTCTATCCCATTGCATATTTTTATATTAATATGTTCATTCTTTAGTGAAATTGATAGTTGATATACATGCATTTGGAAACTAAGCATGGAATATAGAAGTATAGACTATTGGAGTAATGAGAAAGACACAGACCTGAACCAAAGAATGACACAAATTACAGAAGGCCTAGTTGAAAAATTAGAATGAGGTAATTAAGAACAAGGATTGTGATGTTATATAGGATGATATATTCAGATGGAGTATGAACTTTAAAAAGATTATAACGTATTAGAAAAGAAACAAAAAACCTGCAATAAGTGGAATTTTGTTTTTTAGAAACAGAGAAAACATCTAGTACAAAAATTTGGCATGGGTTTTGTGAATTACATGAAAATGTATGGCAAAATTGATGTTCACATTAAATGAGGCTTCAGAGAACAATTGAAAGAAAATAAGCCACTGTGGGGATTCCTCAGAGATAACATTTTTATCGATATAGGAATCATAAAACTTGAAAGAACATCTCACTGGAGGATATTTTATTTATGAGAATGATAGAGATTAATGTAACTCTGCAATAAACGAATGTTAATGTTTCATCTGGTTAAACATATGGCCAGAAAATGTTGATGAGCAGATGTGATTAACCAGTCTGCAATATCTGTTAATGGTAGCAAATAGAATCATGGTACTGAGTGTTCTTTATTTTCCCTGAAGGAATTTTTTCCCAGATGGTTTGGGTAAAGTTTTAAACATATCTTAAAAGTATACTTGTGCTGTCATAAACTTGCTTCACATTTTAAGTTCTCATTTGTACAATATTAGCCATTATCAGCCTTCTATTAAGAATGGTGTCCAAACATGTTGTAGTTAAAACATTGTTTTTACTCATCTTTCACAAAAGCAATTTAGGGGAAACTCTAATTTTATGCAGAGGCCACTCTGTCAGCACAGATATATCTCAGGTGATACTTCTCAGATGCATGATGAAAATTAGCTTTCAAACATTGTTGTTATTTGTTGTTGTAGATGTTATTTTTCTTTGAGTCTCACTGTATAATCCATACTGTGTTTGACCTAGCTGAATAGTCTATATTGGCCTTGAACTCATGGTGTTTGGCCTGCTCAGCCTTGTGAGTTCAGGGATTACAACTGTTCATCACTATATAGGTCTGACTTTTTAAAAATTCTTTATAATGATAAGCAAAGGAAGGAAGTTTGAAAAGATATGATCTATTGACATCTAATTTCATCATAATATTCCTGAAAATTCCTGAATCACACATGTGATAAATAGAAATTCAGTGGTTTGTGAAAATGAGGTTAAATGAAGCAGGAAAATTTTAAGCTAATAAATTATTGTATTTGGTATATAACCATGTTGTAAAACATTAAATATTTGTTTAAAAGCATATCACTTTACATCACAGAAAGTAAAACAACGTGGTTAAATAAAGAAAGCATTTAGGGGCTGGAGAGATGGCTCAGTAGTTCAGGTACTTGCCTCCAAAGTGTAACAACCCAAGTTTGATTCCCCAGTACCCAAGTAGAGTCAGATGCACAAAAGTGGCACATGCATCTGGAGTTGGCTTGCAGCAGCTAGAAGCCTGGCATCCTATTCTCTCTTGTCTCTGTCTTGCCCTCTCTCTCTCTTTCTTTCTCCTTGCAAGTAAATAATTAAAAATATAAAGAAAAAAATTAAAGAAAGCATTTAGTTCGTCAGGGAATCTCAAAATTAATGAAAAGTATGACAAGGGAATAAAATGTATTATTATATGTAAAATGAGTACACTGGGAATGTTTATAACTAATTAAATGGGAAAATGACTATTACTATTAAATTTGTTCAAAACACCACAGGGTTTTTCCAAGCAAACAAACAATTGTCTCTATCTGGTATCCCTGCTCCCAATCTTACTTCCTCAAACTCATTGGATAGTAACTAGAATACTAAGAATCAAGTCATATCATCGAACCCCATCATGTAGAGAAATATAGGTCTACAAGGTAGAGTCAAGGTCTCTGCCTTGAGGAACACAAAGGCAGAAACTTATCCATGCTAGAGTACCTGTCTTGGGTTTTCTTTCTAAAAACAATACATTTTCCCTTCACGAATGTCTTCTTTTAAAGAATTTTTTTTTATTTCTATTTACTTATTTCAGAGAGAGAGAGAGAGAGAGAGAGAGAGAGAGAGAGATAGAGAGAGGGGGGGGGATGGGTGCCCTAGGGCCTCCAGCCACTGCAGAGGAACTCCAGACGCATGCGCCCCCTTGTGTATCTGGCTAATGTGGGTCCTAGGGAATTGAGCCTCGAACAGGGGTCCTTAGGCTTCACAGGCAAGTGCTTAACAGCTAAGCCATCTCTCCAGCCCATGACTGTCTTCTTTTTTGTGCCCATTTGTAATTACAATTCTTATGACTGAACACATTTCCTTATGTGTGCTCCAAAGAATTAGAAACCACTTCATCCAACATATCATCCCTCATTGTTTGCCCATGAATGAATATTATACTGTCACTAGATTTTAAATGTGTTGGAAATAAGAAATTGAATTCTATCTCATTTGTCCTGGTGCTAACTTACTCTCCATTGGAGAATCTGCTTCTCTTTTTCAGATAGATGTAGATCCTAAGGAGAGAGCCACCCCATCATACCTAAAAAGGGCCCCGGCTGAAACTAAGAAAAATTGGAGAAACAAGCAAGGGGGCTGTTTTCCTGATGAACCAGATACCAGCACAAGGGGGAAGGAGATTAGCACAGAGAAAAATCAACTCCTACCAAATCAGAGAGCCAGAGCCTCAGAGGCCCCCAACACCTCATCACTGAAGCAGACCAAAAATGAACCCAACATGGCTCAGGGACATTTTGCGGAAGAGGGGGCGGAAAGAATGTCAGAGCCACATGTTGGGTCATGATATGCAGAGACATTTATCTTACCCATAACTGTGGGCTAACTCCACAATGCATGACCCGTATACCTCAACAAGGAGGGGCCAAGGGGAAGGTGTAGGTCACGGATGAGCCTAATAATGGTACCAAACTGACTGTATTTGCTGAATACAAAACTAACTAATAAAGAAAAAAAAAAAGAAAAAACAATTATCAATAAAATATTTAGCCAACTAAAAAAAAAGAAATTGAATTCTAATGTATATATTTATTATATGCAAAAGCATACATATGTATCCATATAAACAGACAAGTGTACCTAATTTAAAATATATTATACTGACAATGATTTATTTCCCAAAACTTAAGCCAAGATTTGAACACATAAATGAATTAGCTCAAAAAGCAATAATTTCTTCATATTCTCCATATAAGGATCCAAAATTGATAAGGCAAATTCCCTTGTTTAAAACCTTACAATTAAAATTTCATTCCAAAAAAGCCGGGCGTGGTGGCACACACCTTTAATCCCAGCACTCGGGAGGCAGAGGTAGGAGGATCACTGTGAGTTCAAGGCCACCCTGATACTACATAGTGGATTACAGGTCTGCCTGGGCCACAGTGAGACCCTACCTTAAAAAACCAAAAAAAAAAAAAAAAAAAAGTCATTCCAATGAGGAATATGCATTTTATTAAAAATGCATGTAAAACTACAAGAAAACTAACATTTTTTAGGGACTAGAAACATATTAAAAAGTGAGAAAAAATTTTAAATATCAAGTTTCTAAAAATAACAATGTTGTTTTGCATAAATACTGTAGTGTAATTGTAATTTTTCATGAAATTTTATCATTTATTTAGCAGTTGTGTCTTTTCTAAGAAAAATTATTTTCATTGGAAATATAAGCTATTTATTTTGGTTTACTTCAGAGTCATAAATAACGTTTTTTTAACCTTCGAAAGTAAAATTCATACATTTATCTGTCCATCCAACAGTTTCCTCCATTTGCCTTAGTAAACTTCTGGGTTATAATTAGTGATCATATAATGACTGAAGGGTTAATGAACTACTGACATTGGTGGAAAATTTCTGAGAACCATATTTCTGGGAACAGAGAATGATAAAGGACATCTGCTACAAAGCAAGCTCATAATTCAAAGATAGCCAGATCTGACCTGAAGAGCTCTCAGGCTACCCTGGAAAGGCCCTAATCCTTCCATTAGTGAAAGAATTCATCTTTCCCATTCTTCATTTCCAAAGGTAAACCAACTCAGTGGGCAGAACCAAAAGTTCTTTTAACTCTCCTGTCATCCCTGGCTCTTTAAATTCCCAGTCCCCCACACTCAAGCATGGAAGCTCCACCCCACAGAGTTACTGTCCCTCAGAATTATTTGCTAAAATAAAGAATAGCCTGTGCCATTGAAGCTATATTTCTTTCTATCTTGTATTTATTCCTCATGTCACTCTAGTTAATCCTGAATTCCAACAATGACTAAAACCCTACTGTTTCATATACATTTATGAATGAAGTAATCAAAGGTACATATATACAACTTTAAATCAGAACTGTAACAATTTTTAAATTAATTTTCTTTTCACATTGTCAAATTTTCTTTCATCTGTGCAAAAAAATATGAATTGCTGTCATATATCTAAACATAGTCAAAAATAAAAGCCCACATGTAACATCCTACTTATGCAAATAGAGCATCTGTTGCTATTTGAGTGAGCCAAAGACTGTTTTCAACTAAACTTATACCCCCACAGTATTGTGAAGATTGAATCGATTAAAACAGCATTCTACTAGAAATATTTTAGAAACGTTAATGTATTCATGTGGTGTAATTGTGCACAACCTGCTCTTGAAGCTGTTTTAATTGGCCAGGTTGAGTGCTGGTTCTTATTTTGTCCTACCAAGAGTCAATTTGCAGCAACAAAACAAAAATTTCCCCTTCACATTTCCATTGCTATTAATTTTTATATCTTACAAAACATGTTTTAACATAATAGATGCTTTCATTTTTGCTAAGCTCTACTAAAGTCTTTCTGCATTATCTACCATATTTAACTACCAAGTCAGAAATTATTTGAGTTTTTTCATTTATTTTTAGGAAAGCCAATTCATCTTTTTGCCTATTTATTTATTTATTTATTTAAGAGAGAAAGAGGCAGAGGGGGGAAAGAGAGGATTGGGTGAACCAGGGCCTTCAGCTGCTGCAAACAAACTCGAGATGCATGTACCACCTTGTACATCTGGCTTATGTGGGTCCTGGGGAATCAAACCTGGGTCCTTTGGTTTTGCAGTAAAGTGTCTCAACCACCAAGCCATCCCTCTATCCTTCATCTTTTCAAATATCAGAAAATTCTCATTACAAATGTGCAATACTTTAGATACTTATTGATACTATTATTAATTATGTTTAAGCTTTAATTATAATGTTTCATTATAATAAAATATATATGTACTATCAAATAAAATCTAAAACTATTTCAAATATGTTCAATTTTCCTATGTACTTGTTCTCACCTTGCAGTAAAACTAAAACAATGACATTCCATAGATGAGGTGATTGGAACTGAAAATTTTCTGAATTTACAAGCATTATAATAAAACAGGCTTAGTAAAGCCAGTACTCTACCCACAGTAGATTTAGTCTCTGATCAGTGATTGGAAATTTATTTACATATTATTTATTAATCAATGACTGCCAATTAATAATGAGTAAATAACTTATTTGCATGAAATGTATTCTACTGCTAATTAAGCTATAACATTGTTCTATGAGAAGTAGGCTTTTATTAACAGTAAATATTTAATAACAAATTAAATTCAATGTGCTTGCCTTCCTTTAGGGGCTGATTCATTTTTGAGCTATATTATGTATTAGATTACTTAGTATATTTTCTGTTAGGCCAAGATCGTAACATTTTCTCATCATCATTAACAAGTGATTCAATAAAAGATGCTATGATGACAAACTGTAGAAGTAGACGTATGTTGAAAATCATGCATGGAAACATGAGTTTTTCCCTCCATTCAGAGCTAGGCAATGCTGTCATATCGACTTTCCAACAGTTAAAATCTTGTCTCATAACATATTTAATAAAGTAATCACTAAGCATTCTGGATAGTTTTCTCTGAAGTATAATGTTATTTTAGCCTTCTATGCCTATTTTACAATAGGAAATACCTTTTATGGTTCAACATTCAATAGTCATATAATGACAAATTATACAAAGCTGTTGTATGTGTTCTCAAAATATTCTATTTCATTGAGAGACAAATAGTGTTAATAATTTTTAATAGAATTCTGAAGGTATATAAGTTGTTTCCTTAATGTACAAATAAATAATTACAAGATTTGATATGTTTCCACTTTTAATAACTTAGTAATAATCTTATAGATCCAATAACACCAATATACAAGCACATTTCTTCCATCTCTTCTTATTTTAGAGATTTTGGGAAACCCATTGTGTGCATCATGTCCATGAGCTTTTGTTATCAGTGCATGTGAAAGCAGTTGTGAACAAAATATGCCTGTCATATACTATTAATAGTGAAAATCATCTCTTTCCTAAACTATTCAAATATACCTTATTTCTACCCTTGCTTCCAAGATAATCCTTTATTGTTTTCTTCAAATAATGTAACTATTGAGGACTCTTGGACAATCATGTTCTCTTCTCTGTTTCTCCTTCTCGCAAATTAAGTTGCACCTTTTATGTGGAAGCTTCATTCTCTTGCTCATTACAAGCACCAGGCATATTTATGTCTAACATATTACTTTCTATATAATTGCATATCTGTAAATAAATGATGACTAAATTATGTAGGAATAAATTAACAAAGTCATTCTTTGCTCACTATTATTTAAGCAATTCTCTACTTACTAGTTAAAACTGATATTATATTAAATGGTCCATATTCATAAAACTTTAAAATATACTATTTTTAATTCAACCATAAAATATGAATGATGTATACTTTGTAGAAAATAATGTGTCAATTACACTCTCGTAAATAAGCCACAATGTGTTAGGAAGAAATGGCATGGATGCTAACGAGAATGATTCTAGGATTGATAAAGTGTCAAGAACAAGACTGTCTGATGATGCATACCCAATATGAGATTAAAGGCTATAAAACCCCTGTGTCATCACTGGTGAGAACCCACATATAAATAATGAATAACCTGAACCTCTGGAACATCCAGGAGAGATATCAGCACAAGCAAAAATACAATAAAGCACACCAGGGCTTCCAGCCACTGCAAATGAACTCCAGATGCATGTGCCCCCTTGTGCATCTGGCTTATGTGGGTCCTGGAGAATCAAACTGGAGTCCTTTGTGTTTGCAAGCAAACACCTTAACTGCTAAGCTGTCTCTCCAGCTCCAAGTTATACTCTTTTCTTCCTCTTGTCCCTGCTCACATTTCCCAGGGGTCATCCTCAGTAGGATTATGGTATTCACTATGGGATCATGAAGGCATCAGTCAGTCCCAGTAGGGTAGCCAAGCTACCGTGTCTCAGGGCATTCCTACCAACTCTTTGGCTATTACAATCTTTCTGTCGCCTCTTTCACAATGTTCCCTGAACTACAGCAAGCCAGTTGCCAGTGTGATTTAGTGTTTTGCTTTCTGTTGCGTCTGGATTTCTGCTTTTATGGATTTTCATTGATCATGAAAGATCACCCCAGAGTTGGTGATCAGGCTAGCAGTAAGAGCAGTACTCATGCCTCTGTTCCTCTGCAATTTCTCCTGGGCCCTACTAGATGTAGTAGAGGTGGCATGTCCTGTGGTGGATAGCCAGCTTTATCTCTTATCAGTAGATTTTTGTTTTCTACTGCTTTATTTGCCTTCTGTAAAATAGGACAGATTCTCTTACCAAGAGTGAGAATACAGCAGTTTGGGTTAAAGAGTATACACAACCTTATCTGAGGGACGTTTTGGTGTGTAAGCCCACTCTCTTTCTTCAGGGAGTCAGTGAAGTCTATGAGTTTCCTGACTGTGGGATTCTGACTTGGTTTCCATAAAAATTCTTTAAAGAAATGAAGAAGAAAGAGACTAAGGAGAACTATTAGCTAAATTGGGATTTGCTAAAATCTTTTCTGTGTCACAGAACTTGCTAGAAGATTAAAACTATTGTCACAATTGATGCTTATTATAATACACACACTAAGTAGGAACTTAGTTGACAGTAAGAATTAGAGTTGAGGATCAAGATCACGTGTCAGTACAAAAGATTAAGCACATTTATATCTCCAATATTGTAAGGAAGGTCTGACTCTAGCCCAAGGTGACACTGAACACATGGTAATCCTCATATTTTAGCTTCGAGAATGCTGTGTTTAAAGGCATGTACCACCCTGCCCAGCATAATTTAAAATGTTTGATTTTTCATATTAGTATTTTATAATTTTAAGTTTATATTATACATATATTTAATACATAAATATTAAATATGAACTCATACTATCATTAATAATAGTTATGCCAAATTGAAATAATAATACCTCTATTTATTTTTTATTTATTTTGGTTTTTTGATGTAGGGTCTCACTCTAGACCCTAATGACCAGAATTCACAATGGAGTCTCAGTGTGGCTTCAAACTCACAGTGATTCTCCCACCTTTGCCTTCTGAGTACTGAAATTAAAGGTGTGTGAGACCACATCCAGCTCAATGATGCTTCTTTTATTAAAATTTAGACTTATGAAATAATTGCAAAGCTAAAATTTAGTTCCTTGAAAAATATATTAAATAAATTAATTCTAAATGACCCTGATGAAGAATATGGAAGTGAAAGAATAAAAATAGTCAATACCAGATAAAGTATTGAAAGTTATCAATAGAAATCTTAAGAAGAAAAACTTCCACAAATTCAGAATAATGTACTTTCTTTTGAAAAATCAATTTGTTAAAGCTGATGTAACATTGAATCATTTTTCTGAATATCTTGACACTTGCTAAAAATCATTTAAGATGATAATCACCTCCCACAATGAAGAATCAAGGCTAGATTGCTTAATTTGATAAATTTTATGGAATGCCTTACAAAAAGCAGAGCATGATGGCACACACCTGTAATCCTAGCACTTGAGAGCTGAGACAGATGGATTATTTTGGATTCAAGGCCAGCCCAGGAATAATAGTGATTTCAATGTCATGTTCAGCTACAGAGCAAGACCCAGTTTCAAAAAAACAAAAATTATAGACAAATATCACACAATGTACCCAAATACTATCAGAAAATAGAAGTATGAACATTTCTGAATATAAAGGCAACATTATAATCTACAACAAGGCAAAAACATTAAAAATAAAATTATAATTTTACTTTTCTCTATTTGAAATAGAAAAATTCCTAAAGGTATTGTAACAAATCACAACCACAAATGTACAAATTATCATGATACTAATGAGATTTATGGCAACAATTTTATGGCTATTAAGCACTTGAGTGATTAGTCATTGTAAATCACCTTTCCTCTAAGTGGAAGAGGAAAAGCATTACTATGGGCCTTGCATCTTCAGAAAAGTAACTTAACAATCTTCCAAAATTTCACAACTTAAAAGATAAAACACTTAGTAATTTAATAAAACAGAAAGAAATGTCTTTTTCTTTAAGACTTAGCATAAACTAAAAATGTATAGTTGACTCTGATAAATAATTGTCATGTTGCAATGAGATTAAAGTAACAGAGGTCAACAAGAAGGAATTAAACAGCAATAGCCTGAAAGCAAAAAGATAACAAGCTTCCAAGCCACATAGCTGTCATCAAGAACATGCCTAAATGGGTAGGGAGGGAGGGGAGGGCTACGAAGGGATGGGAAATACAAATCTAGACCCAAACGGCCAGGCCCTTAGAGGGAACACCTGAACCACAAGAAACCGGAGAGGGTATGATGAAGACTATCCTTAATCTTCTACAGCTTCCCTCCCTCTCTCTCTCTCTCTCTCTCTCTCTCTCTTCTCTCTAGCTCTTGTATATAAGTTATCTTTTTCTTCCTTTTCTTAGTGGGCACAGACCTGTAACTCCTAGTACCAGCATGTGGCTATCATGCACAATGAGCTTTTGATCAGAGAGACCTACAAGGTTTCCTAAAAGAAAGACAGATTTCTGTTCGAATACTTGATGACCCACCAAAGCTTAGTGGTAAGACCCTACTGCTGAAGACACCTTATGTGGTTGACATGTAAAATGGAATGGCATGGCTGGAACCTGGAAGAGAGTCTGTCGCCACACAGTAAGCACGTCTAGTGCCAGAAGGTGCCACATGGGTGACTAGGGGAAAATGACCAATATCTGTCCAAGCAACTCATGGTCTAACCTACTTTCCAGCAAATAACCTGTTGTGATGCCCACACAAGTGCAGTGGTGGCACACAGCCATGGTGGGGAGCCAACTGCTCTCAATTCGGCTAACTGATCTCCTCACTGGTATGGGACCCATAGCTGGAGCTCGGAAACAAGTCAGAACCATATCCAAACATAAGCCCACTCTCCATCATCAAGCTACCATCAATCGTGGGCTACAAGAAGGCCTACACCTATTAAATTTTCTATAAAAAAGGAAGGGTTATCTCATCTGTCCTGGTGCTAACTTACTCTCCGATGGAGAATCTGCTTCTCTTTTTCAGATAGTTGTAGATCCTAAGGAGAGAGCCACTCCATCATACCTCAAAAGGGCCCCGGCTGAAACTAAGAAAAATTGGTGCAACAAGCAAGGGTGCTGTTTTCCTGGTGAACCGGGTATCAGCACAAGGGGGGAGGAGATCAACACAGAGAAAAATCAACTCCTACCAAATCAGAGAGCCAGAGCCTCAGAGGCCCCCAACACCTCATCACTGAAGCAGACCAAAAATGAACCCAACATGGCTCAGGGAAATTTTGCAGAAGAGGGGGTGGAAAGAATGTCAGAGCCACATGTTGGGTCATGATATGCAGAGACATTTATCTTACCCATAACTGTGGGCTAACTCCACAATGCATGACCTATATACCTCAACAAGGAGGGGCCAAGGGGAGGGGTAGGTCATGGATGAGGCTAATAATGGTACCAAACTGACTGTATTTGCTGAATACAAAACTAATTAATAAAAACTTTTTTAAAAAAGTTAAAAAAAAGAACATGCCTAAATTTCTCACTAGGACTAACCTCTCAAAGCTTTCTACCACTCAATCATCCCACATTGGCTGACTAAGATTTTAAAACCTGGGCATTTGAGGAAAATCAAGATACAAACTATAGCACATGTTATTCCTTGTTCATTGAAAATTCATTCATCAGAAAATTATTAATTGTAATAATAAAGTTTTAGTGAATTATCTAAGTAAGCATATATGTCAAAATAAAAATTAAATGACATTCTATTCACAAACAAGCAGCATTTTAATGGCTAAAATAAATGAATAGTATAGATACTAAATGCAGCTAATATGTATACAGAACATCCATTGGCTGAGCAATTCAGATAAACACTAGAATCTGAGGGAATAATTTAAATATAATAGAACTGACTAGATATATGAAGTTTTACCAAATATTTGAGGTGTCTTTTAATATAGATGTAAATGGACTAGACCACTTACGATAATAAAATGACCCAGTTGTTTGACTTAGCAGATAGTACAGTAAGTCTGAAAAATGGGAAAACAAATAATATATCCTTATAGAGTTTGCCACAAAGTTTTAAATTGGATAATAGAATTAATTAATATGGGTCATCCTTCCAAAATTATGATAAGGTGTACTATTGAACCACCTTGTGGTGTCAGAGCTGATCATTGATGGTTATTAAACATATGCTCAGCTTTATTATTACATTATTACATACTGTGGTGGTTTGAATAGAATAGATGGCCCCCAATATATTCAGTTGTTTATTTGTTTGTAGTTTGCATCTCTAGCCATCTGGCTGGAGGCAGTGCCATTGTGTGGATCTTAAGGTTTGGTGGTGGGTTTTAGATTTCAATCTAAAGGTATGCAAAGTGTGCCTAGCTGGAGTTCCTGAAGTGTGCTCTGGCTTTTGACCTTTAGCCATGTACTTCTCTCTCTCTGCTTGAGCCTGTGAAGGCAGGGCAGTTTCTTCTGCCATTATGGAACTTCCCCTGGATCTGTAAGCTTCAATAAATATCCCTTCCTCCATAACTGTGTCTGGTCTGGAAGTTCATCTCAGCGAACCTGAAGCTGTCTGCTACAGAACTTGGTACCGAGGAGTGGGGTGAGATGAACCTTACTATGTGGATGTTGATCTTGTGGAACCTTTGTTTTGGAGGAATAGGCATGGACTTGGTGCTTGCAACTGAAGATGTCGTTTGGAGTGGTAAGCCAAGTTTTATGGACTATTCTGATGAGAGTCTGAGAATGCTAAGTGCAGATAGCATTGAACTTCGAGGCTTGCCTTATGAGCTTTCTAAGGGGAAGGAAAGACTGCAGAGGACTTTGTTGGAACTGGGCTACTGGCATAAGGGCTGGCTGCATCCTGCTGCCCAGGCCCAGAGTGTTTGATCAAGGTTAAATTTGTAATGGACTGATGTGCTTGGCTAGAGATATTGGACTGAGAGATTTAAGGTTTTAAGCTGGAAAACCTCAAGCAAGTTAAAATTACAGGCACTGAGACTGGTTTTAGGTTACTGAACCTGCTATTGTCAAACACATTAGCAATCTTAAGGAAGGTGTTCCAACTGCTTTACATTAAAACAATGGAAAGGATGCCTGAGGAAAGACTATCATAGAAATGCAAACACTTTTGGAAAGAGTTGACTGGAGAAGGAACCTGCTTTTCAAGGCTATGATTTGTTTTGTCCCTGAATTAAGAATATGGCTGTGTCCTGAACAACTGGTATTGGTTTCAGAAGCATGAAAAATGCATGGAGTGGCCATGAATTGCACATGCTTCCAGGAGCTGCTGCTGAGATGCAGCATGAGGTAGGGCCTGATGCCCTGATAGGCTGAAAGAGCCTTTGGAAAATGTGAGGAGTGGTCATGAAGTGCACACGGTTCCAGGAGCTGCTGCTGAGATGCAGCATGAGGCAGGGCATGATGCCCTGATAGGCCAAAAGAGCCTTTGGAAGATGGACCATGGTTTGCATGAAGACCTCAAGATGTTTTAGATATACCAGGACTGTGCAAGGGCTACCATAGAGCGCATTGTTGGCCTGAGATGGAAGTGTTCCCCGGGTACTCTGCCCAGCTGGAGGGGCGGAATTGGAAAGTCTGGAGACTGTTAGTCTCTGGATATATTGAACTTGAACTGCAGAAGTTTGATGTTTGTTTGATGGTGGTTGAGTTTGCATTGTTTTAGTCTCTCCTTGCTATGCATTATACCAGTTGAAAATGTTTACTCTGTGCCTTTATATGTTAGAAATGTTTAACTTGTTTGATTTTACAGGTCTTCATATCTTAAATTGGTCAAGACTGTGGGGACCTTTGAAATTGAACTGAGTACAGTTTACAATGTGTGATGATTATAAATCTATTGGGGGCCAGGGGCGGAATGTGGTGGTTTGAATAGAATAGATGGCCCCCAATATATTCAGTTGTTTATTTGTTTGTAGTTTGCATCTCTAGCCATCTGGCTGGAGGCAGTGCCATTGTGTGGATCTTAAGGTTTGGTGGTGGGTTTTAGATTTCAATCTAAAGATATGCAAAGTGTGCCTAGCTGGAGTTCCTGAAGTGTGCTCTGGCTTTTGACCTTTAGGCTTGTACTTCTCTCTCTCTGCTTGAGCCTGTGAAGGCAGGGCTGTTTCTTCTGCCATTATGGAACTTCCCCTGGATCTGTAAGCTTCAATAAATATCCCTTCCTCCATAACTGTGTCTGGTCTGGAAGTTCATCTCAGCGAACCTGAAGCTGTCTGCTACACATACATTCAATGATGTGTTTATTTTTCCTTAGTTAAGAGCTTTTTTTCCCTAAGAGACATACAACAAAATGGATAATTGGAAGAATGACAGCTTCCAAAGAAATATTTTCCAGCACCTGCAAGCCCTTCAAGAGGCATAAGAAAAATAGAGGGTGGGACCCCACAAATGAAAACAAACCACTCCATTTGTCCACAAAATTGAAAAGTGGCTTTTGTTTTGTCCAACAGAATGACGAAGCCTTCCCTAGAGCCAAAATAATTTTGTGCTACTTTCATATTTCACAATGAATATAACTGACAGTTGTGACAAGCTAGTGTTTGTTAAAAGTAGAAACATGGATCTTCTATGTTATTGTTCCATATTTATATGATTAATGGTCAAGAAAAAGTGTCAGAAGACAATTTAGCAGTCCACTTTGTCACAGAAGCATCCATTTGAAAGCACTTTTACTTTTTTGTACAAAAATAAGCCTCCCTTGTCAAAATAAAACATAAAGCAACAAAAATTGAGGATTTACTCATGTCATCTAAAATATGTGATTTGAAACACCAATATTTGCTGAACTATACTTTGTGATATGCTTCTCAGTGAAATTCTCCATTGCAACAGGAAAATTTTCCATTGAATGGTTGGATATCAGCCAATAAATGTTAATAATGGTTTAACTGTGTTCTCCGTTTGTACTATGCCTGCAATATGTAGATAAATTGACTAATTCCCCATTCACTCTAACTCCTTAAAAATAAGTTTCTCTGAATTCAATGTAATTAAAACAATCGTTGGTACAGCCACAATGTCATTTATGCTCACTCCGTATTGAAAGAAAAGTAAAGGTAAAGGTGCTTGCCTGAAAAGCCAAAGGACCCAGGTGAGATTCCCCAGGACTCATGTAAAGCCAGATGTGCATGGTGGCACATGGGTCTGGAGTTTGTTTGCAGTGACTAGAGGCCAAGGAGTGCCCATTCCCTCTCTCTCTGTCTACCTCTCTCTAATTAATAAAATATACTCAGCTTTTTCAGAAGTCTCCATATTGCTTTCCTAAAAATCAAGTGAATATTCTATACTTTAAAATTCTAAAAGAAATTGAAATATAAATTTTAATATAACAATGTAGATTAGAAAATTATATGCAAAGTTAAACATATGTAAGCCATAGAAACTGTAGAAGGGGCATAAGGAATAGAGTGTATAAATTTACATTGAAATCACAGAACAGAAAGCACCTTAGTGTTTTAGATAATGCCTGAAAATAATGAAGGAATCTGGTCACAGGGAAAGCAAACTCAATAAAACTTTAGCAAACAAATACAAAAAATTCTTGAAGTACTGCATATTAAAATTGCTAAAATGTAGAATGATGAGCTAGAATAGCACTTGCCTAGCAGATATCAGGTCATGTGTTTGATTTTTGAACCAGGCTTAGGAGAAGAAAGAGCTAACCCCTAAAAATACATAAAGCAATTTGAGATGTTGACCTTTCACACAAAGCTGAAGCCCCTTACTTAGAATCGCATATTATTCAATCATTGAGAGGGAGAATGGGGTTGGAAGGCACAAGCTCATCATTTCTACTTTGCACTAGTAAAAATAACCTCTAATTGGTTCAGGACAAGAAAACTTTGAGCTCTCTCTCTCTCTGCATAGAGTGTTTAAGTTCACGTGTGTACGTACACATGCACATTTGCAGAGGCCAGAGGTTGAAGTCTGATGTCTTCCTTCATTTTCACTGGGGCACACTCACTTGAACTTGGAGTTCACCAATTTAGCTAGTCTAGTTAGCCAACTTGCCTAGGGTATTCCATGCCTGTCTGCCAAGGACTAGGATTTCAGATGGCCACCACACTTGCCCAGCATTGAAAGCTCTATTCCCACTGATCCATCTGACCAGTAACAACTTTTCATAAATTAAAGAATACAGTGCAATAAAAAGACTAATTATGCATATACTTAAGGAAACATTAACTACAAAAGAATATTTACTCTATCTCAGTATATATGTAGATCCAAGCACATATATGTTTAGAAAAAAAGCAAAAATGATAGTATAAGTTCTGGAGAGATGGCTTAGCAGTTAAAGAGCTTGCCTACAAAGCTAAGCGTCCTAGGTCCAATTCCCCAGGACCCACATAAGCTAGATGCACAAGGTGATGCATGCATCTGGAGTTCATTTGCAGTACCTGGAGCCCCTGGGAAGGCTATTCTCCTATTGTCTCTCTGTGTCTGTCTGTCTGTCTCTCTCTCTGTCTCTCTCATTGCCTTTATATCTCTCTCTCAAATAAATAAATAAATAAAATAAAATTGATATATAAATCATGAAAGAATAAATGGACCTTAAAACCTTGGGAATGTACTTACGTGAATGCATACTGCAAATATAGTGGCCCATGACAACAAAATTAAATACTAAAAATGGATGTACTTAACAAGCCAATGAAGAGAAACAAATAGAACTAAAAAGACAAAATTGGATAGAAAAGATCATAAAAGAAATTAGACAAAATTGCAATAGAGAGTTGGTAAATCTAAAAACAATTAGTAAAATGTATTAAATTAAATTAAATATTTTAAATCAAAACAAAGGTTTTTCCAATTAAGGGGAAATTCTTATCCTACCTCATAATCTTACTCTCTTTCTCTCTTCCAAATGAAGACAACTTATGTGATTAACATGCAAATAAAATACTTTTAAAAATAAAGTCCTTATATCCATTTTGTCTTACATTTTAAAGTCCAAATAGAAATGATGTTGGCATGTATTATATTTTGAATGTATTAATTAGGAAGACCTATTTAGAATTATTGTTATGATTTGAGGATTTTCTTTTATTTCTTTATGAACTTGAACTTTTCCACCCCCCTTTCTTTAAAACTTCTGCTTATATAGGACTTGAATATGGTAAATTTATTATTTTTTACTGTAATATTTCTATTATTTGTGTAAATTAAACCAGTTTTACAGTCAACTTTATGTTGCTGGCATGAATTTCCAAACCAGGCACAATTTATAGGAGGAATGCATTTATTTGTACCTTACAAATGCAGGGGAAATTTCATAATGGAAGAAAGCTGGCCCCCTTTCACAGGTCCACACACAAGAGAGACAAGCAACCACCACTAGCACAAGCAAGCATACTCCAGGAACCCCATGCAGAACTTAAGCTAGAAATTGCAGATCTGCCTCCAAACACACCTTAGGACTGGACCCTAGGGTCTACCCACAGTGAAGCCTCCTCCAGCCACGCTGCTGCTGATCTAAATTACAAGCTTTAATAAGACTCCGGAATCTATTGGGGACATCCATTCAAACTACTACAACCAGTTTATTATCTTTTTACATCATTTCTATTAAGTTTGAGAAACTATTGGACCAAAATAAATTAAAATTAACAGAGAAAGTAATTGAAAAAGGTGCATTTTCCTTACTCATTCTCTCTAGAATAACTCAGTAGGCTTATGACCACAATATTGGCTCTTCTTTTCAGTCCATATCTCTTCAGTTCATAAAAAAGAGCCATGCCATCAATTTTCTTGCCTCAAATTAATTACAAGGACAATCTATAAGACTATAATATTAGACTTCCGGCCAAGATGGCGACTGCCTAGCTGTGCTGCAAATCCCGGAGAAAGAAAGGCAAGATAATAAGGGTACATATTGGCTTTTGGGGGAGAGAAATCTGGGAGGGCACAGAGGCGGGGGAACAGGGAATCGCTGATCCCCTAGGGGGCGAGTAGGCACCCCTCACCCCAAATAACTGCCGTGTTCACAGCACCTCTGCTGCCGCCGCTACTGCTCCGGCCGCCACTGCTGCCACCACGTGCAGATTGTTCCCTGCGTGCAGAAGCTTAGACTGCTCCACACTCTCGTCCACTCGCCCACTAACTGAGTGTGCCCAGTCCCACAGCAGCTGCCACGCAAGCTCAGACTGTGTCTCTCACTTGCGCCAGCTCAGGTGCCATCCCCTACCTGCATGCCACGCTGGCCAGCCGCCATTGTCCTGTGGCAGGGGAGCACAGACTGCTTCCGGTACCCACCGTTCCCACCCAGAGTTTGGGCTGCTTCAGTGCTTGGTGCCTCAGTGCCACTGCAAGCTCGAATGCAGGCAGCTTTGGCACATTACAACTTGAGAACTCAGGCAACTTTGGCGCCCCTGCAAGGCAGTAGATAGGCGGCTTTGGCAAGGGAGAGCCAAAGCCCAGGCTGCTTGGCAACGGCCCCAGGCTGCATAAGATTCCCATTGGTCTTGAGCCCAGGCTGATAGGCCCACCTACCTGCCCATATACTGTCATGGGAAGAACACAGCGCAAAAGAAATAACATGAAAAATCAAATGCAAGAAAATCCAGTTAGATCACGCAGTCCCACAATGAATACATCTAACCAAAACATAGAAGAACCAATAGGACCAGAACACCAAATTGAAGCTATGAGCAATGCAACCCTGACCAACCTACTTGTAGAATTTGAAGGAAAGCAACAAAGGGCCGATAATCGTGGGGATGCTGCCATCACTAAACTAGAAGTAATAGATAAGAAATTGGAAGGATTAGATAAGAAATTGAAAGGATTTCAAAGAGAGTAAAGAGATTTGAGGGAGAGTGAAAAAAAAGAAGACCTTAAAAATCAGCTGGCCAGGCTAAATGAACACACAAAGAAATGCAAGGATGAACTCCAAGAATCATCAAGAAAATCAGAAAATGATGTGAAAAGGGAGCTTGACAGAGGGATGGAAATTATACATAGAAAAGTAATAGAAAATGCAAACCTAATTGAATAAGTCCAAAATTCACTAGAAGCTCTCAAGAATAGAGTCAGCCAAGCAGAGGATAGAAACTCTGATCTGGAAGACAAGATGTAAGAAACAGTCAGAGAGTTCAAAAATTTCAGTAAGTTGAAAAGCTCCTGTGAACAGAACATGAGGGAATTGTGGGATACACTTAAAAGTCCCAATATCAGGATCATTGGAATACCAGAAGGAGAAGAAATTCAGACCAAAGGCATGGAGAACTTATTTAACAAAATAATTGAAAAAAAACTTCCCCAGTCTCTTAAAAGAAAGACCCATCAAGATAGAAGAAGCCAACAGAACTCCAAACAGACTTGACCAAAGGAGAAACTCTCCAAGACATATTATCATCAAGACTCTAAACATTGACACCAAAGAGAAAATCCTAAAAGCAGCTAGGGAAAAACAGCACACCACCTTCAAAGGTAACCCCATCAGAATTACTTCAGATTTCTCAATGGAAACCCTGAAAGCTAGAAGGGCCAGCAATGAAACACTGCAGAGTCTAAGAACCTATGGCTTCCAACCCAAACTACTCTACCCAGCAAAAGTATCCCTCATAATAGATGGTGAAAGAAAAACATTCCACCACAAATCTCAGCTTTACAATTATATGAACACAAAACCAAACCTACAGAGAGTATTTCAGGAAATTCTACACAGAGAAGAAAAAAATAATGAAACACAATTGCCTACAAGAATCAGATCACGTTAACCAAACTCAGAGTAGGCACAAAAAACTTCAACGTCCATGAAAACACCAACCCACATTTACCATCACAATATGGCAGGGATCAAATCAAATCTCACAGTCATTACCCTAAATATTAATGGCCTTAATTCACCCATCAAGAGACACATGCTAACAGGATGGATCAAAAAAATAGACCCCTCAATGCGTTGCCTTCAAGAAACACACCTCACCATTAAAGACAGACATCTCCTCAGGATGAAAGGGTGGAAAACAGTATTCCAAGCAAATGGGAATAAGAAACAAGCAGGTGCAGCTATATTAAGATCGGATAAAATAGACTTCAAACCAAAAATAATCAAAAAAGACAAGGAAGGCCACTTCCAACTTATCAAGGGAACGATCCATCAAGAGGATATTACAATCATAAATCTGTATGCACCAAACACAGTGGCACCACAGTTCATAAAACAAAACCTACTTGACAATAAAACAGAAATAACCACAAACACCATCATAGCTGGGGACTTCAATACACCATTATCAGTAATAGACAGATCATCCAAACAGAAACTCAAAAGGGAAGTAAGAGAGCTCAACAAAACCATAGATCACGTAGACCTAACGGACATCTACAGAACCTTCCGTCCCAAATCCACAGATTACACATTATTCTCAGCAGCCCATGGAACATTCTCTAAAATAGACTATATACTGGGTCACAAAGACTGCCTCCACATATTTAGGAATATTGACATAATTGCCTTCATGATATCAGATCAGAATGCTATATTGCTAGAAATCAACAAGAAAAGACCCACCAAGAATCCCAATGGCACCTGGAAACTAAACAGCACACTTTTAAACAATAAATGGATAGTTGATGAAATAAAGAATAAAATTGCGAAATTTCTGGAATTGAACGACAATGAGAACACATCGTACCAAAACTTATGGGACACAATGAAGGTGGTCCTCAGGGGAAAATTCATAGCACTCAATGCCTTCTTAAAAAAGACAGAAAGGTCCCAAATCAATGACCTAACCATCCACCTAAAGGAACTGGAAAAACAAGAAAAATCCAACGCAAAGAGCTCCAGAAGGATAGAAATAATTAAAATCAGAGCAGAAATCAATGAACTGGAAACGAAGGAAACAATTAAGAGAATTGAAAAAACAAATAGCTGGTTCTTTGAAAAAATAAACAAGATTGACAAACCCCTGGCCAATCTGATCAAGCAAAAAAAGGAGAAGCTTCAAATTGACAAAATTCAAAATGAAAAAGGAGAGATCACAACACACATAAGTGAAACTGGGAGAATCATCAGGACTTATTTCAAAAACCTCTACTCCACAAAACTGGATAATGTAGAGGAGATGGATAAATTCTTGGACGCATACCATCTACCAAAGCTAAAACACAGCAGATTAATCATCTCAATCAACCCATCACACTCATAGAGATTGAAAAAGTAATAAAAAACTCCCAAAAAAGAAGAGTCCAGGACCAGATGGCTTCTCAGCTGAATTCTATCAAACCTTCATGGAAGAACTCAAACCAATCTTCCTCAAACTGTGCCCCATAATTGGTGAACAGGGAAAGCTACCCAACTCCTTTTATGAAGCTAGCATCACCCTAATTCCAAAACCAGGCAGAGATGCCACAAGAAAAGAAAACTACCGGCCTATTTCCCTGATGAATTTAGATGCAATGATCCTAAACAAAATCCTCGCAAACCGAATCCAACAACACATCAAAAGTATTATCCACCTTGCCCAAGTGGGATTCATTCCAGGAACACAGGAGTGGTTCAACATACAGCAATCTGTCAATGTAATACACCACATAAAAAAGGTTAAACATAAAAACCACATGATCATTTCGATAGATGCAGAAAAGGCCTTTGACAAGATTCAACATCACTTCATGTTCAAAACATTGGAGAGAATTTGCATGGTTGGTTCATATCTCAACCTAATAAAGGCAATATGTGAAGCTCCTAAGGCCCAAATAATACTTAATGGAGAGAGACTGGAGGAATTCCCACTAAGATCAGGAACAAGACAGGGTTGTCCACTCTCACCTCTGCTTTTCAATATAGTACTGGAAGTCCTAGCTCAAGCAATAAGACAGGAGAAGGCAATAAAAGGGTTACAATTTGGAAAGGAAGAAGTTGAGTTAGCTTTATTCGCTGATGACATGATTATATATGTAAGAGACCCGAGAGACTCCATCCCAAAACTCCTGAAGGTGATTAATTCCTACAGCAAAGTAGCAGGATACAAAATCAGTGCACAAAAATCAGTAGCCTTCCTTTATGCAAAGGACAAAGATACAGAGAAAGAAATAAGGGACATAGTCCCATTTTCAATTGCAACAAAAAAAATAAAATACCTTGGAATAACGTTAACCAAGGAAGTGAAAGATCTATACAACGAAAACATAAAAACACTCAAAAAAGAATTGAGGCCAACTTGAGAAAATGGAAAGACCTCCCATGTTCCTGGATAGGCAGAATTAACATTATGAAGATGACAATCCTACCAAAAGCAATATACAGATTTAATACAATTCCAATTATAATCCCTACAGTGTTCTTCACAGAGATAGAAAAAAAATGATCTCAAATTTCATATGGAAAGGCAGAAGGCCTCGAATTTCCAAACATATCCTCAGCAACAGAAATACCTCTGGAGGCATCACCATACCTGATCTAAAGCTATACTACAAAGCCATAGTAATAAAAATAGCATGGTACTGGCATAAAAACAGGAGTATAGATCAATGGAATAGACTTGAGGACCCGGACTTTGGGTCAAGCAACTATAGCTACTTGATATTCGATAAAGGCCCAAACAATATAGGCTGGAAAAAAGACAGCATCTTCAACAAATGGTGCTGGACAAACTGGATAACTATATGTAGGAAACTGAAACTTGATCCACACATTTCACCATGCACTAAATTCAAGTCCAAATGGATCAAAGATCTCAATATAACACAAAAAACTCATATACTAGTGGAAGAAAATTTAGGAAGTACTTTCCATGATATAGGAATGGAAAAAGACTTCCTCAACAAAACCCCAGTAGCTCATAAACTTAAACCGTCACTCAACCAATGGGATCCCATGAAGCTGAAGAGTTTCTTTACAGACAAGCAAACAATAAGCAAAGCCAATAGATCACCCACAGAATGGGAGAAAATATTTGCAGGTTATCCAACTGATAGAGGCCGAATCTCTAGAATCTACAAAGAACTCAAAAATCTAAACAGTAAGAAGTCAAACACCCCACTCACAAAATGGGGCAAAGAGCTGAACAGGCAGTTTACAGAGGAAGAAATAGAAATGGCAAACATACACTTAAGAAAATGTTCATCATCCCTAATCATCAGAGAAATGCAAATTAAAACAACTATGAGATTCCACCTTACCCCAGTGAGGATAGCAAACATCAAAAAATCAAATAAAAATAAATGCTGGCGAGGATGTGGAGAAGTAGGAACACACATCCACTGTTGGTGGGAATGTAGGATGGTACAAACACTTTGGAAAGCAATATGGAGACTTCTGAAAAGGCTGAGTATAGAGATACCAACATACCCAGTTATTCCCTTACTGGGCATCTACCCTACAACCTTCAAACCACAGGCTAGAAAGATTTGCTCAACCATGTTTATAGCGGCTCAATTTGTAATAGCTAAGTGCTGGAATCAACCCAGATGTCCATCACTAGAAGAATGGATAACTAAGATGTGGTATATCTACACAATGGAATTCTATACAGCAGTAAGAAAAAATGACACAATGAAATTTGAGGAAAAATGGTTGAACCTGGAACAGATCATTCTCAGTGAACTTACCCAATCACAGAAAAAAATATCGCCACATAGTCTCACTCATCTACAGCATCTAAACTGAATCTACCCAAGATACCTTACATACCCAGCATGCACCTCCTAGACTAGACACTAGGATGGAAGGGGAGGGAGGGGAGGGCATGAAAGGGGTGGGAAACACAAATCTAGACCCAAATGGCAATGGTACCATAAGTTTCTACTTACTAAAAGACAGACCAAATGGCTGATCCTTCACCAGGCCCTTACAGAGAACACCTGAACCACAAGACCCTGGAGAGGGTCTGATCAAGACTAACCTTAATCTTCTACATCGTCCCTCCCTCACTTCCCCTCTCCCTCTCTCTCTCTCTCTTTTATCTCTAACTCTTGTATGTTAGTTATCTTTTTCCTCATTTTCTTAGTGGGCACTGACCTGTAACTCCCAGAACCAGCATGGGGCTATCGTCCACAATGAGCTTTTGATCAGAGAGACCTACAAGGTTTCCTAAAAGACAGACAGATTTCTGTCAGAGTACTTGATGACCCACCAAAGGCTAGTGATAAGACCCTACTGCTGAAGACACCTTATGTGATTGACAGGCAAATTAGAATGGCATGGCTGGAAGTTGGAAGAGAGTCAGTCCCCAGACAGTCAGTGCGCCTAGTGCCAGAATGTGCTACATGGGCGACTGGGGGAAAATGACTAATATCTGTGGAAGCAACGCATGGTCTAACCTACTTAGCAGCACATAACTTGTTGTGATGCCCACACAAGTGCAGTGGTGGCACACAGCCATGGTGGGGAACCAACTGCTCTCAGTTCGGCTAACTGATCCCCTCACTGGTATGGTACCCATAGCTGGAGCTGGGAAACAAGTCAGAACCATATCCAAACATAAGCCCACTCTCCAATATCAAGCTACCATCAATTGTGGGCTACAAGAGGGCCTACACCTATTAAATTCTCTATAAAAAAAAAATGGGGTTATCTCATTTGTCCTGATGCTAACTTACTCTCCGTTGGAGAGTCCGCTTCTCTTTTTCAGATAGAAGTAGATCCTAAGGAGAGAGCCACCCCATCATACCTCAAAAGGGCCCCAGCTGAAACTAAGAAAAATTGGAGAAACAAGCAAGGGCATTGTTTTCCTGATGAACTGGATACCAGCACAAGGGGGAAGGAGATCAGCACAGAGAAAAATCAACTGCTACCAAATCAGAGAGGCAGAGCCTCAGAGGCCCCCAACGCCTCATCACTGAAGCAGACCCAACATGGCTCAGGGAAATTTTGCGGAAGAGGGGGCAGAAAGAATGTCAGAGCCACATGTTGGGTCATGATATGCAGAGACATTTAGCTTACCCATAACTGTTGGCTAACTCCACAATGCATGACCCGTATACCTCAACAAGAAGGGGCCAAGGAGAGGGGGTAGGTCACAGAGGAGCCTAATAATGGTACCAAACTGATTGTAAAAAAAAATAATAATAAAATAAAAAATAAAAATGGAAAAAAGACTATAATATTTAGGGCTGTTCAGAGAGCAACGTGTTTTCCAATATGTGTCTTTTTCAGTCAGCTTGACCAGGTTACACCATGCTACTCTTACTGCACAATGTATTTATTTATTTTTTGACTTTTAGAGAGAATGTTTTTTCTTGGATACATTAAAATTATCGTAGAAAACATTCATGTCATTTTCCCTTCGATTTCAAAATGAAGAATATCTGTCACTTAAAAATAACTATGTATTCTCATTTTCAAAGAGCATAAGTTATTAAATTAATTAAAGTATGTATATTTCTTAGTTAATCATGAGTAGATTATGGTCATCATTTATAATTTGGTGTTATTACTATCTCATATGGAAAAAGAGTAAAGAAAGAATCTTTGCCACTGTGGAGTACTGATTTACAGCTGTAGTGCCTAAAATTCACTAATCTCTAGACTAAACAATATATACAATAAAAATGGTAGGATCTGGGGCAGGGACAGTGGATCAGCTGATTAGAGTGCTTGCTGCTTAACTATAAGGGTTTGAGTTAGAGCTCCATTACCCATGTGAAAAGCCAACTCTGGTTGTGCATGGTTGTCTATGCCTGTAACTCCATTATTCAGGGGGTGAATATGAGATTTCTGGGGCTCCTTGTTCAGTGAGTCTAATCTAAAGCCAAGGAGCCCACATTCCGTTAGAGGCTCTATTCTCATGGAAATATGGCAGAAGAGTGAAAGAGAAGGATAGCCCATGTCTTTTGGCCTGCATGTTACACAAATCACACATATACCCCTCCCCCTAAAAAAGTGCTGCTATACAATATATATAACTTATAAATAGAATAAATAACAATACTTAATAGGAATAAATATAATATATTTAATATTTATACTTGTGAAACTTTCTTATATATTCAACAAAGTAATACTTTTAATACTTTTAAATATCAAAAAAAATTTCAAGTTTTTCTGTGAATGCCACTCAAAAATCATATTTTATAAAAAGTATATGAAGTTCTATTAGGCACAATGATCATGCCCAGTGATATCAGAGGCAATTTTGCACATTAAATAACTTTGTTATTTTTCCAAGGTCAATAGAATTTGAATGCACCATAGAAACCAAATTGTTTTATAAGTACATAATTATGACTTCCTCTTCCAATGTTTAGTCCTTTTTAATTACATTTTCATAGTTCATATTTCTTCTATAAATTTCCTGAGGTAGAATACATAGTTGAACTCAAGGCAATGATTTCCCCCCCCCCAAAATGAAGAATGTCAGGAATATATTGTCTTCTCCTGGTAATACATGTTTTTAATAGTGGCTTTAATTGTTGACCTCAGGAGACAAATAATAAAGGATTGTGAAAATTGTAATAAAGTCAACAAATGGGTGATAGATCCAATACTCAGTTATTTATCCTCAAATTTTCATCAGTGCCTTCATCTGTGCCTATTCTCCAAAAAGACCGAGTCAAAAAACTGGGCTTCTGCCAGTCTTGTTAGTCACTAAGAAGAGCTGTCTCAGAGCCTTACAACTGCCATAATGAAATACTTTACCTGGGGCAATTTGCAACCAAAATAAATTTATTTCTCACAGTATATAAGCAAGAATGTCCAAGATCAATTGGGTGAAGCTGGTTCCAATCTCATAAGGATGTCACAAAGTTAAAGACAAAATTGGACTTTCAGACTCCTTGAGTTCTTTTATAAGGATATGAATTCCTTAAGTATGGGTGGATTCCTCACTCTCTGATCATTTCCAAAACACCATACTTCTTAATACTATTGCCTGGGAAGATAGGAATATGTGAATTTTGGTGGTGACAAAGAACAGTTAACCATACCAAAGCAAAAGCTAAAGCAATCCATCTGATGAACGTTAGTAATGTTAGGTGTGTGTGTGTGTGTGTGTGTGTGTGTGTGTGTTTGAATTCTAATGCAATTGACTCCTATGAAAATGATGACAAAAGCACTATCTATATACAAATAATAATAGTGAATTGTGTAGAGGAAGACACACCTAAAAAACCATGGTAGCATGTGTTCTACAAGAGATGACCATTTGCATTATGTTATTCCAAACAAGGCATTTTCTAGTTTTACAGCCAAATGTCTGATATTTCCATTAAGTATGGGGTATATTAGAAAAGTTTTATTCAAATATTTTAAAATTGAGCCTGTTGATGCAAAAGGTAGCTCTCACCTCAAAGAGGATAAGACATAGTTTATTCTGGAGCCAAATATAAGTGACCATGGCCCAGATTTCAGCTACCCCAATTCAATGCTCCAACATGTTAACAAATTCATGAAGGTTTTATAGTTACAGAACAAATAAAAGTCATAAATCAAGGCACTTTTTGAATACATTGGCTGGCCATCAGGTAGACAGGTTATAGAAAAGTGGGGAAATATCCACTATAGGCCTCAGATGCTATCTGATGATATTCTTAGCCTTTGGGTTGGCGAAAGCTAAGGAGTCTGCAAGTACATCCCAAAAAGGATCACACCTGGTCAACTGATAGTCACCAAGATGTTGGGTCAGACACAGAGGTGGGCAATACATGGTTATTAATGGGCTAATTTTAACCCAAGGTAATGTTGATACTGCATTATTCAATCTCTACTGACAACCTATCAGTTCATTCATCCTTACCTAAGGCAGATGTATCATATTCATGGAACTTCAGTTCAAAAGTCATTAACCTCTTACTGGAGGTTAAACACATGACATCCCACACCCCTCAACACGTACATACATATACACAATCTGGAAATTATATTATACACATATATATGACCTTAAAACATACAGTAAATATATCCTCAACTCTTGTATTTTCTGTCACACAGCACAAACCTCTGTTTAATGAATAAATATCCAAATAACAAAATGAAAAGCTTCTAGAGTCAATATGGAAGATAATTTGGTGGTTAATTTCAATTTATCCTGGTATGAAGTACTTACACAGGTAATAAACTTAAATCCTGAATATAAATATTTTAATGGATGATGAATTACCTGGAAAACACCTAAGTAGACACAACCTCATGAAAGTTTTGTGTTTATTTAAAATTTATATCTTAAGTTGTATTTTCCTGATTGCAATACTTGAGATTAATTGAAATAAGTGGCTTAATTATTATACATTAAGAAAAATATGATGTAAACACATTACTACTTACAGGTGATTTAGAAGTAAACACACAGGTCTTTGTGACTCTCACACAACCTACCTTTGTACTTACATTTAAAAGTTTTGGAAAGAAAAAGTGAGTTGTTGATGAAAAGGTTGTGACCAAGGAGAGGAACTAGGTGGATGAACTTTGCCAATTCCTCAGCTTACTGTGACTCAATCTGAGGTTAAGACTGGTCTGAAGTGTATCAAGCATCCCTGCAGCCTATTCCAGTCTCTCCTGTTGAAGATAAGCAGAAAATAAGAATAATCAAATGTAGTTATAAGTAATTTTGGAAGAGAAAAGTGTACTTATTCTAAAAAGCAAATGTTCATATATGTTGGGCTCAATTTTCATATTCATAGCTCTCACATTCATGTCTTCTTTTTTTTAATCAATGAAAAATATTTATGGCAGCAAAACATCAATACATTCCTTTAATATTAAAAAATGTGGGACTGAAAGGGATTTCATTATTTATTTACAGCATGAACGTGCATTGCATTTACTTTTAGTTTAAAGTAGAAGTGTAGTTGTAGTTGGTGATAACAATTTTAAGCATTTGCATACTTTGAAGAGTATTACTATCATTTAAAGCATGACAATACTAAGCTATGCTAACCAACATGAAAAACTAGCACATCAGTTACGGGATCTTTGTTGTTGTTTTTTTTTTTCAGAAAAATAAAGACTTTTATTTCTATGATTCTTATGAAACAAGTATTGTAGAGTGAGAACTTACACATCTTTTAAATTCAATCTATACAGCCACTTCATAAAGTAAGAATTTGCCCATTATACCAATGCATAATGCAAGAAACAGAACATTTAAGTAACTTCTCTATGGTCCACAAAGCTAATTCTACATCATCTTATCTGACAGTACTAATATTGCTTTATCTACCACTCTTTTTTTTTCTTTTTTTCTTTATTAGTTAGTTTTGTATTCAGCAAATACAGTCAGTTTGGTACCATTATTAGGCTCATCCGTGACCTCCCCCCTCCCCTTGGCCCCTTCTTGTTGAGGTACATGGGTCATGCATTGTGGAGTTAGCCCACAGTTATGGGTAAGATAAATGTCTCTGCATATCATGACCCAACATGTGGCTCTGACATTCTTTCCGCCCCCTCTTCCGCAAAATTTCCCTGAGCCATGCTGGGTTCATTTTTGGTCTGCTTCAGTGATGAGGTGTTGGGGGCCTCTGAGGCTCTGGCTGCTAAATTGCTTACATTCATTAAATATTTAATATTTATTATTTATCAAGTTTAAAATACTAAATATTCTTAATCTTAGATAAATTATTCACCAAATTAGCAAAATATGACATATACATGCCTTTCTCTCAGATCTCATCTATTATAAAGTATAAGCTTATTAACAATAGATGTTATATGTTATTCTGTATATCCAATGAAATTGTAATACCACAGTCAAGTGTATCTTTTTTCTTTCTTTCTGTATTTTCTTTTCATTTTTTATTATGTATAAATGTTGTATGGACACATCATGTGTTGGGACCATTATTTCCCTACTCCAGCTTCACTGAGGGCCATCCTTAGTGGGATTGTTTGTGTTCCCCTTGCAGTTGTGGGTTCAGAGTTGTGAAAGTAGTAGTCAGTCATGTGAAGTGGGGGGAATGCCTCTGTATATTCCTTCATCACCTGTGGCTCTTACCTTTGTCCCCTCTTCAGCAAAATTCCCTGAGCCTTGGTGGGTGTGTTTTCAGTCTACTTTAATGGTGAGCTCTTAGCAGCTTCTGAATTTTTGGTTTGGTGCATTTTAAGTATCCTCAGTATCTGTTGCGATCATTTTGGAGCAGGTTATAGGTTTGTCATGAAAGAAGCACTCTTGCTCAACTCACCAATTCTTCCTTGGTTTCACCTGAGGCCTAGCTGCTTCATTGTTGGGGTCATTGGGCTGGCCTTGAATCTGTAGCATTGGGCTGTTTGGCAACAAGACTTTTGCACCTGCAAGTAAGCAAGATTATGTACATTCAGTGTTACTGGCAAGAGCTGAGCATTCTGTGAAACTTTATTCTTGTATTTCTGTGAACAGAGGGTTTGTTTCTCTCCCATCCTTGGAATAATCTTTTCTATTGAGAAGTGGTTGAGGTGTATAACTCTGTAACAGAAAGAAGTAGTTTTGATAGAAACTTGTGTGAAGGTCATGGAATTTTTGTACATGGGAAAACTGTTTGCAAGAAGATATTAAAAAGGACTGCTGAGAAATAAACGGCACTTCAGTCCTGGACTGGAGTCCTTGCTTTCATTCTTTTTCCTGTCTTTCTTTAATCCTTAGTCCTCATCAGGCTTGGACCTTTCCAGCTGGCAGGTTCTGGCAGTTCATCACCTGCCTGGGAATCAACTTTCTATTCTTGTATTGTTCATAGATTTTGGTTGTCCTTGATTCTTGCTGCTTTGTTGAAAATACAAAAATATTCTCTAATGGTGACTGAGATCAGCATAGGTTGATGAGGATGAACATTATTAATTCAGGAATATTTAGAGGGTGTAGCCTCAGTTTTAGCCAAAGACAAGTGGAAGATTCTCACTGGAGTCCATAAACTTGGTCTCCATGGGATTTTGGCTTGGTTTCCTGTTCCAGCTATGAGTTCCTCTCCACTGAACAGAATTCATAGTCAATAAGAGAGCCATTTGTTACCCACCTAGGCTGTGTGCCACTATTGCACAGGTGTGTACATGATGTCTGCATGGATGCTTTCATATAGCAGGGTCCCCTATAAAATATTTGGCCCTTGCTTGTAACTCAAAGTACTAGAAATTGGTTGCAACCCACATTGAGCTGTTGATTGGAGATACCTACAAGGTCCCCCAAACAAGACTGGCTTCTGTCAAAGCCCACCTGAGGTGAAAGGTATGACTTTATTGCTGAGGATGTCACATGATGCTAACACAGAACATGGAGAGATCCAGCTGAATCTGGAAGGTAGCCAGCTCCCAGATGGTTATCCCATATAGTGCTGAAAAGTGCTGCATGACCTGCTGGGGGAAAATGACCAACAGCATTATAAACAAGGAGTTTTCCTTTTGAGATGTTTGTGCTAACAGCATCAAAGGTAAACCCTGTTATATAATAGGTATGTAAGGAACTAGATCCTATACAACATGTTGAATAACTAAAATTAAAATATGTGCAATTATCATTTTAAAAGATATGAGCAAGTTATATATAGACATGTATTATAACCTATATATATATGCTATTGACAGTAAGAGAATGGGAACTTAAAATTAAAAGCAATATCCAAGTTAGTTACAAAACTAAAAGTGAAGCACAAATAGGCAACTAAGATAGAATGACATGAACAGGGAAAATTAGAAATTTGATCAGTATCTCTGATATCCTGTTCTCTAAAATGAAAAAAATAAAAAATAAAAAATAAAAAAACAAGTTAACTTAAACACCTGCTATGCAGTATGCCAAGGACCTTTGACATTGTTCAAGTAAATACTAATCAAATGTATGTACATAAATGATATATGATACATAAGGATGATATTGTTTGCATACTTTTTAATATGCACATGAATTAAAGATAAGATCCCAACTAAGGTCAGCATAAATCAATCTCTGATAATTCATTTGTATAAGCTTTAACTTTATTTTCAAAAATATGTTTGGATTATTTAGTATGATAAATGATGTCTGTTTTTGGTATTAGGATGACGCTAGCTTCATAAAGGAGTTGGGAATCAGTCCCTGCTCTCTGGTCATGTGAACCAGTTTGAGTAAAATTGGCTTCACCTCTTAAAAGAACGTTTGATAAAATTTGGCTGAGAAGCCATCTGGTCCTGGACTTTTTTTTTATTACTAGATTTTTGATTACCTTTTAAAACTCAATAGATGTGATAGGTTTTGTATGAAATTAAAATGATTTTGATGTCCTCATATTAGATTGTTCCTTTGATGAATAAGAAGTGGTCTTTTGTCTATTTTGATTATCTTTGGTTTGAAGTCTATTTTATCATATATTAGTATAGCTATACCACTTGTTTCTTATTTCCATTTGCTTGGAATATAATTTTCCATCCTTTCACCCTAAAGAGGTGTCTGTCTTTAGTGGTGAGGTAGATTTCTTGAAGACAATATGTAGTACAATCCATTTTTCTGATTTACCCTGTTAACTTGTGTCTTTTGATGGGTGAGTTAATACCATTAATGTTTAAAGTTATTACTGTGGGGTTCGATTGAATCCCTGTCATGATGAGGTGCTTTATAGGGTTTGGTGCTTTCTTGTATTTTCGTACATTTTGAGGCCTGGTCTATTTTTGGTTATTGAGATCTTCTTCTTGTAGTGTCTTGAGATAGGTTGGTTGGCTCTTCTTTCTGGAATATTCCCTGAAATATTTTCTCTAGGTTTGACTTTTTGTTCATATAATCATTGAGTTTACTTTTTTTCCTGGAAAATTTTCCTTTCACCATCTAGTATGAGGGGTACTATTACAGGGTATAGTAGCCTGGGTAGGAAGTCATGCATTTTTAGACTTTGAAGGTTTCCTCCATTCTAGGACTTTCTGGCTTTCAGAGTTTCCACTGAGAAACTTGAGGTAATTCTCACTGGATTTCATTTTTATGTCATGAGGTGTTTCTCTCTTGTTACTTTTAGAACTCTCTTTTTCTTCTCATTGCTAAGAGTTTCATCTATGATATGTCTTGGAAAGTTTCTTTTTTGGTCCTGTCTGATGTTCTGTGAAGTTCTTATATCTGGATGTACCTCTCTTTTGCAATATTGGGAAACTTTTGTTCAATAATTTTGTTGAATATGTAGTCTATGTCAATTGCCTGGATTTTATCTCCTTCTGGTATATCCATATTCCATATGTTTAGTCATTTTAGGGTATCCCAGAGTTCCCTCATATTCTGTTCACATGACTTTTTGACCTTAGCAATGTTTTTGGACTCCTGATCAATTTTTTTTTTTTTTATGTCTTGGTTTTATGCTCAGAGTTTCATCCACATGAGTGACTCTGTTAGTCCAGGGTTCTAAAGAGGTTTTTGAAAGCTCTATTTCATTTTTTTTTTTCTGTTGTCTTATTTTTCATGATGTCCTTCTCTTTTGAAGTACGATTTCAGTTTGAGGTCTGACTTTCTTGATGCTTCCTGAGATTTAATCTTGCTGATCAAGTCTCCATTAAGCTTAATCAGCTAGTTATTGATATCCTCTATTTGTTGGTTTGGCTCACGTTCAATTCATTTATATTTCTTTTGAGGCTTCTCTGATTTTCTTCAATTCAGTTAAGCCTAGTGAGAAAAGATGAGTGCTCTAAGACAAGATTCTGCTCAATTTAATTTATGTAATTGTTTCATTTTGATGCCTTGCTTCCAGTTCCACATTTCTTTTGATCAAGATCACACATCTTGCTGTGTTTTCATTTTGGGATTCAATTTCTCTTGTTTTCTCTGTGATTTCATTGGAGGCTTCCATTGTGGGACTAGGCATCCTTTGTCAAAATCTCTCAGTTTTCAGACTATTTTGCGTTCTTTCTTTTCTTTTCTTTTTTTCTTTCTTTTTTTTGGCATTGCTGTCTACCCATCTTGGGGAAATGTTTTATTTTATTGAGGGGGAAGCAAGTATTTGCCCTTGTAGGCTGTTCAATGAGTGTTCTGTTTGAAATGTGAACTAGATTGCTGTATGATGGTGTTATAACTGTAGATGTGCAGATTATGTAGATCACAAGTACTTCAAATGCACATGGGGAACTGGGAGGTGGGGAACTGTGAGCTCTGTCCTATTTACTTCACTTGCACACACTGTACAACACAAGGGTACTAGGGGTTAGGGCCAGCTTTAGGTCACTGAGATGAACATCTAGATCAGGCACAGTTATGGAGGAAGGGATATATATTTGAAGCTTACAGATCAAGGAGAATTTCCATAGTGGAAGAAGAAATGCTCTTACAGGGTCAAACACAGAGAGAATAAAAGCCACACCACACAGGAAGTCCAGGTAGAACTAGGCACTTTGCATATCTTTAGATTGGAATTTCAAATCTCTGGTACCAGCACTTGGCCTCTTGCACCTGGCTTCCCAGCTTCCCAGCATGCTCTATTGAGCATAAGGAACCAGAGGCAAGAGGCCAAGTGTCGCAGTGGCCTGTGTCTTCTCTGGCTCAGGGGATTAAGGATTTGGAGACTCAGACAATCAGGATACCTGAGCAAAAGGCCTGCTTCCACAGCACACACACAAAGGGACCAGTCCACTCCAAGCCAGCATCAGGGGTACTGGTACCAGAGAACTGGGAGATGGGAAACAAACTGGGGGCCCTGGCCTACTCACTCTGTGTGAGTATTCTCCAGAACAGGAGAGTAGGTATGGGAACCAGGGGCCACTCAATTAGGAAACCAGAGCAAAAGGTCTGCTTCCACTGCACATACTCAGAGAACAGCCTTCCCAAGTCAGTAGTAGGGTTACTTGGAGCAGGGAACTGGGAGTTGGGGAACAAGCTGGAAGCTCTGGTCTACTCATTCTACTTGCTTCAGTAGCTCACACTCTCTGTCCAGGATTCCCTAACCCAGGACCAGGTGTACCAGAACCAGGAAACTGGGAGTTGGAGTTGGAGAAGGGACTGGAAACTTTGGCCTACTCAGCCCATGCCAGGGGATCTGGGAGTTGGGGATCCAGGGGCCATTCAATTAGAAAAGCAGAGTAAGGAGCCTGCTTCCACAGCAAGCTCACAGGATCCAGGCAGCCCAAAGCCATCAGCAGTGGAACCAGGACCAGGGAACTGGGAGGTGGGGAAGGTGGGATCTCTGGTCTTAGTACCAGAAATTTTCATTGTCTAGGAAGGCTCTTCTCAGAAGGAAATGGAAGGACTCCCTAAGGGCCCAGATAAGAAAAGGCCAGACCCTTATGACATTTCTGACCTTTAATGCAGATTTTTCCCTGCAGGCCCAAGGACGATTTCTGCACTTAGTTGAGGAGAATGCTACTCACATCAGGGTATTAGTACTGCAAGCTGCCTAGCAATTTTCTGTTTTGTATTCTTCAATATATGTTGTTTGTAATTAAAATAACATGATCTCAGGTAGAATATTTTGATGAACATACATTTAAGTTCTTGTAATATCCATACTTTTTCTGTTACATATTGCTGAATGTTCATGGGCTGTCTTCCTAAATGGCCACAAACCATAAACCTGCATTAATACTCAGCTGTAGGAAATGTTTCTTTTCTCTCCTATTAAATGTACCATAAGGCACCATATATGTTATTATTTAAGGAAAGGTACATATTGTATAGGTTAGTGTTTAGCCAAAGGGCAGAACTAGTACAAGATTATAGAAGGAAGGAGGGAGGGAGGGAGGGAGGAGAGAGAGAGAGAGAGAGAGAGAGAGAGAGAGAGAGAGAGAGGAGAGAAGAATATTACAAGGATGCAAGAATTTGTTCACTTTGTTATGGGTAAACCTTGAAATTGGATATTCCACAGACAAAATAATCATAGAGGGATGATCCCTGGAGAACTAAGAAGGCTATAGATTCAGATATGTTTTAAGTTTAAGATATATTTAATTAATAAATGAGGAAATCTAGCCCCCATTGAAATGGCTTGATCCTGATTAATTCAAGATCACTTGAAATAACATTGTGATTAAGGTGGAGTCAGTCTCTTGATAACCTAAGTTACCTCTGCCAAGTTTAATGCCAAGCATTAGGGATTAGTGTTCTTTCTTAAAAAGATTTACTGATGCAACCTTATAGTTTTTAACATAATACACAGATAAACTTATTGAATGATGGGACAAGATTGAACATATCATTTAATGATGTGTTATCAAGCACATAGAAGTATAGGACAATTGACCAAGATAGTAATTATGGAAATTTATAGTCATTACTATTTAAATTAATGCATGTGGTGTTTGAATGTAAATGCCCCTCATAAGCTCACGTTTGTATACTTAATTTCTAGCTGGTGGGGCTCTTTAGAAAGATTGTTGTACCTTTAGAAGGTAGGGCATTTCTGGAAGAAGTGGGTCACTGGAGCAGACCTTGAATATTTTACTGTCTGATCCCACTTGTTGTTTTCTTTTTGTTTTCTGTCTGCTGGTGTGAGGATGTGACTAGTGCTTTCTGTTCCTGCCCTCTTCCCTTGCCATGATGGCCTCTTCACTGTGGAACTATAAGTCAAACTAAATTCCATTTTCCTTTCTCTTGGTCTGTTGAGATATTTCTTCACAGCAATGAGAAAAAATCTAATATTTCAAAAATCTAAGAATAGGTTTTTTTAATTAAAAAAATCAGTCAGGTACTATAATAGAAGTAAGCAAACAATATTATTGGACAACAGAAAAGTTGCCTCAACATGTATTGAGAGGTTGGAAGTGCTTTAACTCTGAGTGATGCTGAAGGTTTGACATACATGTATTTATTAACTGATAAGTCATACATTAAAGAAATTGTTATTACTCAGAAGGAAAATGACACATAATGAGTGTTTCAAAGCTTTAGATATATTGGGTTCGAGAATTAACTGTATAGATCAGTTTGGAAAAATAGAAGGGTAAATTTGGACCAGAGATGATGTGATACTAGAAAATATTTAAGGATGAGATGTGGGCTGGGAGGATTGCTTAGTGGTTAAGGCAAAGCCAAAGGACCCAGGTTTGATCCCCAGGACCCACATTACCCAGATACACAAGGGGGCACATGCATCTGGAGTTCATTTGCAGTGGCTGGAGTCCTTGGCATGCTTATTCTCTCTCTGTCTCTCACTCTCTCTAGCTTTCTCTATAAAATAAATAAATAAATGATAATATAAATTAGGAAGTACTTTCCATGATATAGGAATGGAAAAAGACTTCCTGAACAAAACCCCAGTAGCTCATGAACTTAAACCGTCACTCAACCAATGGATTCACATGAAGCTGAAGAGTTTCTTTACAGACAAGCATACAATAAGCAAAGCCAATAGATCACCCACAGAATGGGAGAAAATATTTGCGGGTTATCCAACTGATAGAGGCCGAATCTGTAGAATCTACAAAGAACTCAAAAATCTAAACAGTAAGAAGTCAAACACCCCACTCACAAAATCGGGCAAAGAGCTGAACAGACAGTTTACAGAGGAAGAAATAGAAATGACAAACACACACTTAAGAAAATGTTCATCATCCCTAATCATCAGAGAAATGCAAATTAAAACAACTATGAGATTCCACCTTACCCAAATAAGGATAGCAAACATCAAAAAATCAAATAAAAATAAATGCTGGCGAGGATGTGGAGAAGTAGGAACACTCATCCACTGTTGGTGGGAATGTAGGATGCTACAACCACTTTGGAAAGCAATATGGAGACTTCTGAAAAAGCTGAGTATAGAGATACCAACATACCCAGTTATTCCCTTACTGGGCATCTACCCTAAAACCTTCAAACCACAGGCTAGAGAGATTTGCTCAACCATGTTTATAGCGGTTCAGTTTGTAATAGCTAAGTGCTGGAATCAACCCAGATGTCCATCAGTAGAAGAATGGATAACTAAGATGTGGTATATCTACACAATGGAATTCTATACAGCAGTAAGAAAAAAATGACACAATGAAATTTGAGGAAAAATGGTTGAACCTGGAACAGATCATTCTCAGTGAACTTACCCAATAACAGAAAGAAAATTGCCACGTAGTCTCACTCATCTACAGCACCTAAACTGAATCTACCCAAGATACCTCACATACCCAGCAAGCACCTCCTGGACTAGCCACTAGGATGGAAGGGGAGGGAGGGGAGGGCATCAAAGGGGTGGGAAACACAAATTAGACCCAAATGGCAATGGTACCACAATTTTCTACTTACTAAAAGACAGACCAAATGGCTGATCCTTCACCAGGCCCTTACAGAGAACACCTGAACCACAAGACCCTGGAGAGGGTATGATCAAGACTAACCTTAATCTTCTACATCTTCCCTCCCTCACTTCCCCTCTCCCTCTCCCTCTTTCTCTCCCTCTTTTATCTCTAACTCTTGTATATTAGTTATCTTTTTCCTCATTTTCTTAGTGGTCACTGACCTGTAACTCCCAGAACCAGCATGCGGCTATCATCCACAATGAGCTTTTGATCAGAGAGACCTACAAGGTTTCCTAAAAGACAGATTTCTGTCAGAGTACTTGTCCCACCAAAGGCTAGTGATAAGACCCTACTGCTGAAGACACCTTATGTGATTGACAGGCAAATTAGAATGGCATGGCTAGAAGTTGGAAGAGAGTCAGTCCCCAGACAGTCAGCGCATCTAGTGCCAGAAGGTGCTACATGGGCGACTGGGGGAATATGACCAATATCTGTGGAAGCAACGCATGGTCTAACCTACTTACCAGGAAATAACTTGTTGTGATGCCCACATAAGTGCAGTGGTGGCACACAGCCATGGTGGGGAAGCAACTGCTCTCAATTCGGCTAACTGATCACCTCACTGGTATGACACCCATAGCTGGAGCTGGGAAACAAGTCAGAACCAGATCCAAACATAAGCCCACTCTCCAATATCAAGCTACCGTCAATTATGGGCTACAAGAGGGCCTACACCTATTAAATTCTCTATTAAAAAAAAAAGTGTTAACTCATTTGTCCTGATGCTAACTTACTCTCTGTTGGAGAATCTGCTTCTCTTTTTCAGATAGATGTAGATCCTAAGGAGAGAGCCACCCCATCATACCTCAAAAGGGCCCTGGCTGAAACTAAGAAAAATTGGAGAAACAAGCAAGGGCGCTGTTTTCCTGATGAACCGGATACCAGCTGAAGGGGGAAGGAGATCAGCATAGAGAAAAATCAACTCCTACCAAATCAGAGAGCCAGAGCCTCAGATCCCCCCAACACCTCATCACTGAAGCAGACCCAACATGGCTCGGGAAAATTTTGCGGAAGACGGGGCGGAAAGAATGTCAGAGTCACATGTTGGGTCATGATATGCAGAGACATTTAGCTTACCCATAACTGTGGGCTAACTCCACAATGCATGCCCCGTATACCTCAACAAGGAGGGGCCAAGGGGAGGGGGTAGGTCATGGATGAGCCTAATAATGGTACGAAACTGACTGTAAAAAATAAAATAAAATAAAAAATAAAAATGAAAAAAAATAAATAAAAATAAAAACAAAAAAAATAAAAATAAAATATAAAAAGGACAAGATGTTAAAACAAATTATTTGTAAGACAAATGGAAATATATGTTAAATCACAAATAGCTCATCTCTTTTTGTTTAGTTAGGAATCTGTGTTTTCAGTGACAGTAGGAATGAATTCCATAAAATAAAGTTTTATCAGTTTTAGTGATAGAAGATATCAGGAAAATAGGCTAACCAGTATAAAGTAAAAATTGGACTTGGCAGGTCAGATACACAAAACCTTCACAACTCAAAGTTCAAACCTAGCTTTTGTAGGTTCTCATTTCCTTTGGAATATCCTGCCTGAAAAAAGTAGTTTGCTCATCCCATCATTTTACCACTGGAGGGCCTGAAGACTAAGAAAATGTAGTCACACCCTTGCCCTGTGCCTGTGTAATCAATTCTCAATGAAAACCCTGAACCTGTGCTGAGAATAGTAAAAGAAGAGGAGCAAGATAGTTTTTATAGGTATTCCAAGGAACAGAGGTTCAAAGAGATGCCACTTTGCTGGCCCAGGGAGGCCTAGAACTTGTGTCTGACCCAATTTCATCCAAGATGGCTCAAAGAAATTCCTTAGCAGTTGCTTCCTGTTTCTTCTTCAGTTTAGCACACCTGCATGGGCTGCCTGTCCTGCATCAGCCTCTTGAATCTACCAAACAATCAAGAACCTTCTGCCTTATGTAAACAGAGCAAAATGTTATATTGCACTACATTTCTTTATAAGTAGCCTAGAAAAATACAGAAGTCAGGAGGCTCTGTTGATGGCAGACAAACAGGAAGCCCTGCTAATATCAGGTAACCAAGAGGCTCTGCTGGAATGAATAGCATTTCCTGGGGCCAGCATTGTTGAGCAAGCTCCTTAAGATAAGTGGGACTCCTGGTCACATGCCTAACTCACAACACCAACCCCCCCAGGTTGTGCTTCCTGTAACTGACCAACAGATCTGTTTACAAGTTCCTTTTTTTGTACTTTTATGGCTGTAATTGTCACATGTAAACTGTGATTTAGGGGTTTAATTCCCATCCTATTTCTTTTCTAACATCATGTGGTTATTTCCAATAAAAGCTGACACTCTGAACAGTTCAGGGCTTCACTCAGAGTCTGGAAAGGAGACCTGATATACCAGACTTTTCTTTTCTTTATTTTTTACCCAATAAAACTTTGCCTCACATTCTGTGAGTTGATGGTCTTACTAGTGCAACACCAGACCCCATAACACTTACACATTGAGTCTGATGATAAGGCTCATCCCAATTGGATATTTAATCCATAAATGGGCCTGACATGTGTATAAAACCTTTCTTGGTTCTCACATTGTCCTGGCTCCTTAATAATCTCCTGTTCCACGCTTCCCTAAATTCTTACCCTTCCCAATCTGGCTGCGAAGGGAAAATAATTTCCTGTAGTCTGGATACTTTTCTACTTGCTTTTGACATTATTTTGTTTCTGCTGTTTTCCTGTTTTGCAACATATATGAAGTCCTGAGTCTTTTATTACCTCACTCTTTTATGATCCTCTATCTGAGTGTAAAGATGAAGGGAATCTTGGGATCTTTTGGCTAGGAATATCATGTTTTGTGTATGTGTGTGTGTGTGCACATCTTCTCCAGAGCCTGCCCCCCCCCCCCCCCCCCCCCCCACCGCTGGTGTCTTCTCTATGTGAAGAGGATTTTCTCCACTTTATCTCCAACTTTCCAGCTGGGAAAGAGGGAGAATTCCTTTCTGGTTAGAGACTTTGAGTTAGCCTTTCCTCTGGATCCAAATTTTCTCTAAAATACACCTCATAGTTTGTGATTTACCTTTCTCAGACCCTGTGTTCTCAATTCTTTGCTAACTGGGATAAGAATCTGAAAGTTGGGATCCATAAGCCAAGAATGCCTGCAACCTTTATAAAAATCAATTCCTCCTTGTATGCCATATCCTGAATCAATAGTGGCCCAAGTGCTTGCTTACATGGGCTTTAGGCTTGATCTGAATGTATTAGTTACTTTTCATACCAATATGAACAATTATCTGATAAGATACAGCCTAATGCAGGAGGAGTTTGTTCTGGCTCAGAATCTCATGGCATAGAAGCCATGGTGATGGGAAGTGATACGACCCATGGCAACAGGGGTGTTCATCATAGCTGAGATATGTGGAGTATAAGGCAGCTGAATATATTACATTGCTAGTTAGGAAGCTGAGAAGAGATCTCAGGCCCATCGTCCAACATTACAGCTATCTATTTTACAACTTCCTAAAACAATGCCATCAGGTGGGGACCATTTAAATAAATGAACCTGTAGGAGATACTTCACTTTCAAAGCCTTCAAAATTTTGTGGCTAATCTTGATGTGTTCAAGGCCATCTCATAATGTAAAAACCATTTAACTTCAAAATTCTTCATAGCAGGGCTGGAGAGATAGCTCAGCAGCTAACGACACTTACTTGCCAATCCTGCTAGTCTGGATTTAATTTCCCAGTACCCGCCTAACTCCAGATGCATAAAGTGGCATATGAATCTGTACTTTATTAGCAGTGTGCAAAAGGCTCTTGGTGCACCCATTTTTTCTTTTTCTTAAATAATTTCTTTTCTGTCTTAAATAATTAAATAATGTCACAATGTAAACATTCCCATTTCAAAATGGAGGAAAGGGGCATAGTAAGGAATGACTGGAATGGAAAAAAAGCAAAATTAAAACTCAGCAGAAGAGATACCAAACACTGCAGCTGCAAGTTACAAATCCTGGGCTTCAGTTGGTAATACCTGGTCTAGAATGTGATTAGGTCACCTGAATGTCTGCATCACATGGGGCCTCTGTCCCTCTTTCTCTTTCTATCTCTCTACCTCTCCTCTCCTCCTCTCTACTTCTCTCTTCTTTTCTTCTCCCCTTCCCTCCCCCCTTCTCTCTTCTTTCTCTCTTCTCTCTCTCTCTCTTTCTCTTTCTGCCAGTTCAACTTTGTGTCTTCAGCTTTCCTTTTCTGACATCCTACATTCCCAACATGACAAAATCCAGGTGGTCAGTCCTCCTTGCACCTATGACATTACAGCTTTATGCATGCCCTGGTGAGGAGCTCCTTTGAGGAAATCTAACCCTGTGGACACTGCTGCCTAGTTCTGCTTTCAACTCAAGGTACAGACTGACCCTCTTGGGCCACACTGCAGCAGCCAGGTGACTATATGATTGAACTGGTGAAAACATTTTTCTTACTGGCTATTTTGAAACAGGAAGTCCTTGTAGAGGCACTTTCTGTTTAGTCACTGTTTTCAGGGAGCACTCTTTCACATGAGTGTTTTGTAAGTGAATGTACTCTTTCATATTCTAATGCCTTCAGTGGATAGGGTTCTTACCCTCAGAACCATTCATACTGTCACTGTGTAGGTTGTCTTGTTTCTCCTTAATTATACTAGTATCTTCAATAATTACAATTCCCTTGTCTCCACTGCTTTGTCCTTTGTGCCATATGTCTACAAATATATTCTCTTTTCCTTGCCAAATCACATATTTTGTACATCATTCTTTTCTACTTTCTGTTTACCCAGACTATAAATCTGGCTAGTAGCAGTGAGTAACAACTATGCTGCAGCCTCATTACTATACTATTTTAAAATATCCCCCCCCCCAAATCAAATTTATGCAGTACTTTTGAGATCATTCTCACTTAAAGTTATAGGATATAGGCAGGGCATATTCAGATATTTTTTTCCAAAACATTAAAAGAATGGCTTAACATGCATTTTCTGATAGAACTCTCATTCATGGCAGAAACTTAATGTGTCTTCATTTTCTAGATTTCCATCCACAATCTGGCCTACTGTACTCCCACCAGAATTTATCATTAAGCTCCAATTACACCATTTTATGGATTTTCTTACCTATGGTTCTCAACTTTTCTACATTTTTCCTGTGAATCAGTTCCAGTGCTCTAGAGACCCCATGATTAGTTGGGTTCATAGCACAACACCACCACTCTGAGTATCAGCTTTCTGCATCTGTTACTTATCTGCTCTTATTGCAACCTAAGGAGGAAACATTTGTTTTGATTCATAATTTCAGGGCAGGGAGATATGCAGACAGGACCCATGCCTGGCCAGCCTGGTAGTACTCAGTTGTAGCAGTGGGAAAGAGAGAAAGCAGGCTACATTGCCCCAGTAGCTAGGAAACTCAAAAAGGCCTTGATTTCAAAATGGGGTAGGTTATAACCTATAAGGACTACCAATTTCTTTGTCTAGACAGCACCACAAAATTGTTCTGCAGTTTCTCAAAATGGTGCCACCAGCTAGATACTAAATGTTCAAACATGAGCCTCTGGGGAATATCACACATTCTCAGCTGAACAATGAGTCTAATAGCTTTTCTGAGTTCTGTGATTCCTTCTAGTGAATGTTTGAATCTGGATCCCTGACAAACAGAATAAATGAAATGTGTTATGCTTTATTTGGATAATGGTTTCTATCTCTATGGAAAACAGAAAAAGAATACTTGGAACATGGACCATCTAACTACCTGTTTTCCTTCTTCTATTATATCTTCTCTTTATAAAATTATATA
The DNA here is from genome assembly GCA_036346955.1 of Dipus sagitta. NCBI lineage: Eukaryota > Metazoa > Chordata > Mammalia > Rodentia > Dipodidae > Dipus > Dipus sagitta. The sequence goes on along the minus strand of CM070771.1, from coordinate 84,289,460 downwards.
AAGATCACAGGGTGTGGCGGCACACGCCTTTAATCCCAGCACTCGGGAGGCAGAGGTAGGAGGATCACTGTGAGTTCGAGGCCACCCTGAGACTACATAATGAATTCCAGATCAGTCTGAGCTAGAGTGAGGCCCTACCTCGAAAAACCAAAATAGAAAAAGGCTTTATAAAGATCAAATATGATCAGCCTAAATCCAATTATTAAATTTAAATTGCCTATACTGATGTCATATTTTGGATTCAGAATAAATTTTATGTGTTTAAAAAATTCAAATCAAGTGGTTGCATAGAAAGAATGCCATCCCATATCCTTTTCTATACATTCAACTACTATTAAAGGAAACACATCTGTTAGTACAGAACAAATCATGAGTTTTTGTGAATAATAACAAAACTCACTATAATCTAAATGGATCGAGACTGCATTTCCCACTTTATTATTCATATGACGCACTTACAAACATAATATTAACTAAAATGTGGATAGGCCTACCAATCACAAGTAGACAGGGATGCCTGAGCATCTACTAGTCTTTTATTTCAAAGAAATATGCCAGGGACTGGAGCCTAGATCCACTGTAGAAATCTAATCTGCCAAATGCAAAGCCCTGGATTTGATTCCAGCACTGTAAAAACAATTCCAATTAAGTAAGTAGTAATGTTATATGGTGTTTTCACCCTCACTCTACTTCTACTACTTCTACAATAGGTTACATTCATTTAATGTTTAAATTAAATAATTTCAGTTATTCAATGTTACTAAAAGATGAATTTTGTAAACTTACACTTCTTTGTGTACTCTCCTTACATTTTCATTAGTAAATAGATATTTTATTTTAATAGAAAGATTTTTGATGACTAGTCAAGTTTGGTAGTGAAACATTTACATTTATTGGTGAAAGGAAAAATTACAGTTGTTTACTAGTGGATCTAAGTTTATGGTGGCTTGTCTGTGGGCTTGATTTTACAATGTGCCATAATGAGTGGTCTAAAGACCACATATATGTTTCTTTTTATCAATTTAGTTTAGCATAGAGAAAATCTCTGATTACCCACAAGGATATATAAATGTGTCATACTGCTCTTCTGGGAGAAGTTGAGAATTTGCTGTTTCAGTCACATATGGCTCTGAATACATACCCTTGTTCCTTACCCCAACCCATGGACTACTGATACCTAATTACATAAGCAATTATGTCGATAGGGCTGGAACTCTTGAACTCACACAGGTAGGTGTTATGGCACTGATAATAAGTTAGAGTACTTTCTGTCTCTCCCTACTTCATTCATAGTTTATCCTAATTTTGCTACATGGCCATGAAATCACCAATTCCAAAGACCCATTAGTCACACATTTAGTCTTGTCTGTGGCTATGTCACTATTCTTAGGGAATATATACATTTTAAAACTTTTCTATAGCTACAATGCAGGTTAAATGAAAAAAAAGGTATAACTTATGTAAGACATATGGCTGTATAATCACATTGTTTCTCATCTGTTCATACAATGTTCTAATTCTAGAAGCTTTCCAATAAAATTTGTGCACATTTAATCTTATATTAACTTTTACTATTAGTGCCACATTTACCAATTCTAACATCAAGACCTCAACTATTCTGAAGATCAGTATATCATGCCTATATAATATGTTTCTTTGTCTATTTCAAAGTATATAAATGATTAGAAGAAATATACCAGAGAAGGTAGATAATGGTTACTGCTTATTTTCTATTGCATATTTTATTTTATTTTTATTATTTTTTTTTCATTTTTATTTTTTTATTTTTTTTATTTTTTTTTACAGTCAGTTTGGTACCATTATTAGGCTCATCCATGACCTACCCCTCCCCTTTGCCCCTCCTTGTTGAGGTATAAAGGTCATGCATTGTGGAGTTAGCCCACAGTTATGGGTAAGCTAAATGTCTCTGCATATCATGACCCAACATGTGGCTCTGACATTCTTTCTGCCCCCTCTTCCGCAAAATTTCCCTGAGCCATGTTGGGTCTGCTTCAGTGATGAGGTGTTGGGGGGCTCTGAGGCTCTGGCTCTCTGATTTAGTAGGAGTTGATTTTTCTCTGTGCTGATCTCGTTCCCCCTTGTGCTGGTATCCAGTTCATCAGGAAAACAGCACCCTTGCTTGTTTCTCCAATTTTTCTTAGTTTCAGCCGGGGCCCTTTTGAGATATGATGGGGTGGCTCTCTCCTTAGGATCTACATCTATCTGAAAAAGAGAAGCAGATTCTCCAACGGAGAGTAAGTTAGCATCAGGAAAAATGAGATAAACCTTTTTTTTTTTTATAGAGAATTTAATAGGCGTAGGCCCTCTTGTAGCCCACAATTGACGGTAGCTTGATATTGGAGAGTGGGTTTATGTTTGGATATGGTTCTGACTTGTTTCCCAGCTCCAGCTATGGGTCTCATACCAGTGAGGGGATCAGTTAGCCAAATTGAGATACAGAGAAAGAAATAAGGGACATAGTCCCATTTTCAATTGCAACAACAACAAAAAAAATAAAATACCTTGGAATAACATTAACCAAGGAAGTGAAAGATCTATACAACGAAAACATAAAAACACTCAAAAAAGAAATTGAGGCCGACTTGAGAAAATGGAAAGACCTCCCATGTTCCTGGATAGGCAGAATTAACATTGTGAAGATGACAATCCTACCAAAGGCAATATACAGATTTAATGCACTTCCAAATAAAATCCCTACAGTGTTCTTCACAGAGATAGAAAAAATGATCTCAAATTTCATATGGAAAGGCAGAAGGACTCGCATTTCCAAACATATCCCCAGCAAAAGAAATACCTCTGGAGGCATCACCATACCTGATCTAAAGCTATATTACAAAGCCATAGTAATAAAAACAGCATGGTACTGGAATATTTTATTTTTTTTCAAATGTGTATAAGTTGTACAAAAAGTAATGAATGGGGACTGGAGAATTGACTCAGTCATTAAAGATGCTTGCTTGCAAAGCCTGAAGGCCAGGGTTTGATTCCCCAATATCCATGTGTTGCAGTCATTTTTGCATTACCACCAGAAAATACCCAACCAAGAGCAGCTTGTGAAAAAAGGTTTATTTTGGCTTACAGACTGGAGGGGAAGCTCCACAATGGCAGGGAAAAATGACAGCATGAGCAGAGGGTGGCCATCATATTCTCATCAATACCAGGTGGACAACAGCAATAGGAGAGTGCATCAAAAACTGGCAAGGAGAAACGGGCTATGATACCCATAAGCCTGTCCCCAACAAAACCCTGCCTCCAGGAGGCGTTAATTCCCAAACTCCATCAGCCGGTAACCTAGCATTCAGAAAACCTAAGTTTATCGGGGACACCTGAGTTAAATCACAACATTCTGCCCCTGGCCCCTACAAGCCGATAACCATGCATGATATAAAATGCACTGCATTCATCCAACTTTAAAAACACCCATAGTTTTTATCACTCCCAATGTTGTTAAAACATCCCCATAGTCCAAGGTCTTTTAACTGAACCATAATACCAAATAACTATCCCTCTCCCCCTGGCAAAAAAACAAACAAACATAAAAACCATAATGGCACAGAATAAACTGCAAAAGATGGAATTGGGCATAGGAAAGAAATTTTCAACCAATGTAACATTTAAACAGAGAAAACATGAAACTCTGTAGCTCCAAGTCCAACAATTCTAGCCAGTGACAAATCTCTGTGTCCAATAATTCTCACCAGCAACAACTCTCTGGCATTCCCATTCTACCCCTCCAGCTAGGCTCCTCACAGTCCTGGAAAACTTCATCTTGGGCTAGCATCTCTCCTTACTATCTGTCTAGTAGTCCCAGCATCTCCACTTGGTCTCCTCTGCAACCCATGGGCCATCCTCATGGCTCTATTAGGTCTCCATGCAGGCAACCTTCTTCACCCCACCCTTGACCATTTCCAAAACAGGCTCATGTTGCAAATTCAATGACCCTATCTTTCTTGTATTTCGTATACTCCATAATGCCAAGTGGGGTGCAAATTTGTTAATACAGGGAGGGATAAAGCAGATTTTGAAGAACAGGGCACTCTTCCTGTTGTCTCAGTGCACTTCACCTGGCTGAATTTCAAAGGTTGTAATCTCTCATACAACTGTAGCTGAACAGGCAGCAGTTTCAGCCCCAAAATTTCTTTTTTTTTCTGTGCCATGTCCCTCTGCTCACACCAGTCTGTTTGTTATGCAAAGCAACCCTGGACAAGGTGTCAGGACATGGGCCTAACAGCTAGCCTCTCACACAAAGTGCTTCTCTCCCAGTCCAAGCAAAGCTTTTTCTCACCCTCAAAAGCCAAACCTCACAGTCCATAGTTCTTACTGCATTCAGATCTTTAAGTTCTGACCAGAATAGTCCATCAAGCTGTACTTAACAGCACTGCAAGGCATCTCTTAGCCCAAGGTTTCAAGTCCTTCTACATCCTTCATGAAAATCAGCTGAAAAAGGCCAAAGCCACACAGTCAGGTTTCATGCAGCAATAATCCCACTCCTCAGTACCAACTTTACTGTTGCAGTCAGGTTCTCATTGCCACCTGAAAATACCTGACCAAGGACAGTTTGTGGAGAAAAGGCTTATTTTGGCTTATAGACTCGAGGGGAAGCTCCACAATGGCATAGGTAAACAATGGCATGAGCAGAGGGTGGACATCACCACCTCACCAACATCAGGTAGAAAACAGCAAAAGGAGAGTGTGCCAAACATTCACAAGGACAAACTGGCTATAATACCCAACAGCCTGCCCCAAACAAGACAGTGTCTCCAGGAGATGTTAATTCTAGAAACTCCATACAGTGATTTAAAAAAATTAAAAAATATTATATATATATATATATATATATATATATATATATATATTTTATCCTTTTGACCCACCCAACTCCTTTTATCCTTAGGGCCCTCCTCAGTGTAGTTATAGTATTCACTATCAAGTTATGAAGGCCTCAGTCATTCCCTATAGGTTGGCAGGGGGACCATGGCTTAGAGTATTCCTACCCATTGGCTGGCTCTTACAATCTTTCTGCCTCCTTTTTCAGTGTTCCCTGAGCCATAGCAGGCCTGTTGGCAGTCTGATTTAGTGTTGCATTCTTTGTATCCTCTGTATTTTTGCTTTGATGGGTTTTGATTCATCATTGTATCTGTCATCATCATCTTGGAGCTAGTTTTCAAGATAGCCACAAGAGCAGTATTTATGACCTCGCTTCCTGTACAATTTCTTCTGCATACTGACTGATGTGGTCAAGATGGCAAGTCTCATGGTGGGCACTCAGCTGTCTTCTTGTCTTATCAATGGGTCTAGGCTCTCCACTGTTTTCTCTGCCATCTGTAAAATAAAACAGATTCTCTAACCAAGCATGAGAGCAGTTTGGGTTAAAGAGGGGTATGAAAAGTTGTTTGAGACTTTTTGGTGCACAAGCACACTCTTTTTCTCCAGAGAATAGTGGGAGCTTCTCTCTGAAGTCTGAATTTCCTGACCATGGGGTTCCAACTTGGTTTCTAGCACCAGATGTTAGTTACCACCTACTGAGTGGGCCTTTGTGTCCAATCAGAGAAGTGTTGGTTAGTTGTAGAGGCTGTATGCTACTGTTTCACAAGTGTGTACTTCTTTTCAGGCTGAATGATTTGTTAATCTGCTTATTCACTCTGCTGGTGACTGTTGGCCTCCGGCATCACCAATAGGGGTCTCCAGAACTATGGGGGCTAGCAAGGAGGGATTTTGTTATCCTTTTGATTCTAGCATGGTATTCTGATTTTCCATGACCACAGCCTGTGGTTTCTTTTAATAGTACAATTATCTAGTGCTCATTCATCTAAATATTCAGTAAAATCATTGGCTAAAACACAGGCATTTTACTATTGGTTTTCTCCACTAGTAAACCTAAATATTCCTTAACTCATAAAGAGTTCAAGTTAACTCAATGCTTTATTTCATTTAATCTACATAATCTCCAAATAATATGGCTTCTGATTTCCTCAGAATGAATTTCTAGTAATGGACTTCAATCCATAAACTCTCAAATGAAAACCAAGGCTCCCATGACTTCACTGTAGTTTGGACCATGTAGCAGTGGGAGTAGGGGAGACATCCAGAGAGCCTTATGCTGTGGGGAAGTAAAATACTCCTATATATGGCCTACTTTTATTGCCCTCTCTCCCTTCCTCCCTCCCTCCCTTTGTTTGCTTTCCACTTGCTCTTACTCTTTTGAGTGAATTGTTAAGAGTCATGTGTCCTATTAAATGTCTAAGACCCAAATTTTATTAGGATGGTTCATCTTATAACCATCTGTGATCTCTTAGTTATAATGCTGCAATCTGTCCATTCTGAGTCATCATTCAAGATACATATAATTGATATACTTATTTCTCAATAACATAGAAAAATTAAAGACTTGTCACAGCTTGAAGTCAAATGCGGGCCATTGTATCTTTGACATAAAATTTATGAATATCTATTATATATAAGTAAACTTTTCTCAATGTTCCTTTATTTTTGGCTATGGTAAATACAAATAGCATTTACCTACCTATTTTGTGTTTCATTCATCTATTTAAATTGTAAATGTTTGCATTCTTCTAAGATATGACTGAATGATCTTATTCAGAATTATTTGAACACCAAATAAAGTGAATGTCTGGACTCTTCTCACCATATATTGCCATTCTGTCCAATTGACCTAAGCTGTCAATGTATTAAAGAAATAATAACAGCAATAGTTACATATAGAATAACATAAACACTAGAACTATTTTCAGCTTTGTACAGTTTGCACCTCCATCAGTGTTCCTGGTCTGTGGCAGGAAGGAGAATGGGCCCAGGGCTAGGCTCAATCCAACCATTCAGCAACAGTGGCTGACAGGTGCTGACATCTCCAGGGTGTGACTGTGAAGGTGACTCAGCACTATCTAGCTGGAGGACCAAGAGACAAGATAGAGAAGTCATGCTCATAGTTTCCTTGCCTTGAAGGGAAAATTAATCTTGCTGTTTACTAGGCAATTGTAAAAGATTCCAAAGGGAGATGATTGTTTTTCTTGCATTGGCATCCATTCCTGCCACAGGAGAATGCAAGTATTTTGAAGTTCTTCATAAGAGAATTTTGTCAACCTTTTAATCAAATGAACTTCTTTAAGAAAATGTTTCAGAGATGGTGTGAATTAATGTGTGCTTTCTTCACGAGAAATAAATCATAAGCAAAAAAATAAAACAGAATATGACCAGATTATTTGGCAAAGTAGGAGCACTGTGAATTATTTAGTCTAAACTTTGAAACAGAGATGGCTTAGCTATGAAGTTGTAAACTAGAACAGTAATCTTCATAAACTCCATGTCAGGGAACAAGTGTGGCAATGGCCCTCATGAGAGGAAATTTTATGGCCCTAAGAGATCCCTGTTATTCTCCTTATTGATCTCTAGCTAAGGCTGATGAAGTGCACATTACAAAAGGCAGAAGAACCACAGAAGCTATGGAGAAGCAAGGTGCTTAGTACTTCCCATGGCATAATGAAGATATATGCAGTAACACGAGAATTAAAATGGTCCCTGATCGATAATGTAAATCAAAGAATAAAAAAGACAAACCTCTGTATCTCTAAAAAGAGGAGAGAAACTATAGATTCCAACTAATTTGTGAGGGTGCAGTGCATGAAGACTGCTTAAGATTTCAAACTTCTTGTGTTTCTTATTTGGATGAAATTAAACACATATATCATTCTAACAAATATCTCCCAGCGGACTGTGAATTTGGAAATGGGAGAAGGAATTAAAGGCAATGTATTTTGTATTTGTGATCCTCTGTCACAAGTTCAATTATTTTCCCATAAAGAATTTATGTTTCCTATCAAGAAAACATTGATCAGCCTTTTAATAGACATTGCTGTTTCATAAAGTGAACTTCAAAGATGATAAACTCATGAGCTATTATTTATCTAATATTTTAAATGCCAGATATAATAATTTTATTTCAAAATAGTAAGAATATACATGGAGAGTATGCAGTTCTTATATTCTATATAGCTGTTTAAAAAGTAGCCCAAAATGAAAACAGCAAATGCAAGAAGTGTTGGATTGTTAGAAGAAAATTTGTTATTCAAATGAGTCCCATGGTTTGTCAAAAATGCACCACAGCCATACAGAGGTAAAACGCCAGGCTAATTTTCTTGTCTTTTTTGTTGGTGTTGTTTTTCATGTGAATGTGTGTGGTATTCTTGTGCGTATTTGTGTTCATATGTGTACAGGATCTTGTGTAATTGAGTATACATGTGTGTGGAGGCCAGAGGTTAGTTGTGTCCCTCAAACACTCTTACATTTTTTTTATTTTTGACATGTGGGCCCTACTGATCATGGGACTCACTAAGGCAGCTAGACTACCTAATAAGCAAGTCTCAGGGATCCTTCTGTATTTGTCTTCCTGGAGCATGGATTAGTGGTGCATGATACTACACCCAAATTTTCTTAAGTGGGCATAGAAGATTTGAACTCAGGTCCTTGAGTTTATGCTACAAACACTGTACCCAAGAACCGTCTTTTTAAGTTCAGGTTTTTTTGTCTTAATGTGAACTTACTTTTTATGCCAAGTTGATCTTTAATAATAGCAGAATAAAAAGATGAAACTAAGCTATATTTAGAATTATGTGATTTTATGTCTATATATGTTTGTATATATATATATATATATATATTTGTAAACATATAGCTTTTTATAAAATTCATGTTTTGTTGGGATATTTAATATATGAACATAGTGCAGTTTGATCATATACATATCCTGTCATCCCCATATGTCCCCTTTACCCACCTCCATTCCACAGAGCACCCTCTACCTTTTAGGTAGTTTTTCTTCTATTTTGTTGTCTCATTCCTTTTGTCACCAAACCTTAGTTGGGCCAGAAATATATCTTTATTTGGTTCTGGTAATACAGCCATTCTTCCATGAGTACCTAGATTTCCAAGTAGGAATCTCATTATTTCCTTGAACACCTAGGAATTTTTTTGTGCACATTTTCTGCCTTTACATTTGTTTCAAATTCATTAAGTTTTAAAATATATCCAGTCATGCTCTGCATAATAATGTCTTGGTCAACCACAAAAAATATATAAGATGTTGATCCTCTGTACTGATGTCAACATACATTATGTACAGGTGTTGATGAAATAGCCTAATCTCATATCGTATCTCTCAGATCATATATATATATGTCAGTCATCAATGAATGCTGTATTAAGAAAAAGGGAATTTAAATGTAATAGGAGTAATGGAGCCTGGGGTTATTGTCTTATACCATTAACATAACATCCCCAGTTCTCTTTTACACTGTAAATCCCAATCACATGTTAGTCCCACATAGTCTAGGGATGTCAAAGGCAGCTGTCAAGGGAAAGTGGACATGCTCTTCTCCATTAATTGAATTTAACAAATCAGAGAAGTTTTATTTCTACCCAAGAAAAGAATATTAAAGAGTATCCAAATTGTTAAGATATTAAACAAATACTCCTTTATAAATGTTATATTTGTGTACATATAGGAAAATTACCATAGTTATACCTAGAGAAAATACTACCAATTGAACAGACCTACAACCAAATCTATGATTACTCACTATTTTGTCTACAAACATTTTATATTAAAAGTGTAGCAACAATAGTTAGTATAGATACATATATTCAGCATTTAGAATAAAACAGACCACACAATGGACTTAAAAATAACTGCTATAAGGAGACTTCCGGCCAAGATGGCGATTGCCTAACTGCGACACAGATCTCCAGTTTGGAAAAGCAAGACATTAAAGGTTCACTGGGTCTTTTAGGGGAGAGAAATCTCCAATAGATTGCCAGTGGGAGGGCACAGAGGGGAAAACCAGGGAATCACTGATTGCCTGGCGGACGGGTAGTGCTCCCCTCCCCCCAAGTATCCACTGTTCCCACAGTCCCAGCTTCAGGAAACTCCAGCACTTATTGTAGGAAAAGGGTCCCAGGCCAACATAGTTCCACTTGCCTCACTGCACAGGGCCAATCACCCTGCTACCCCTGCCCACGAGTGACCTTGGCCAAGCTATGCCTGCTGGCCAATTGGAGCTCAGACTCCTATGATCAATTTGCACTCCAAACGGCCACCACACCGATTGATCCCTGCATGTAGAAACTTAGACTGCTCTGCCCGCTCTCTCACTTATTGCTCTGGCTGCTGCACATTCGTGCAAGCCCAGGCCCAGAACAACTGCCAGGCAAGTCCAGACTGTGTCTGTCACTTGTGCCAGCTCAGGTGCCATCCCCTACCTGCCTGCCACGGCGGCTGACTGCTATTGTCCTGTTGTGCGGGAGCGCAGACTGTTCTGGGTCAGAGTGTTCCCCTGCCAGAGTTTGGGCTGCTTCAGTGCTTGGTGCCTCAGTAACCTTCCTAGCATGAGCACAGGCGACATTGGTACATTACCCTGTGAGAGCTCAGGCAACTATGGTGCCCTGGCCAGGCATGTGCTCAGGCAGATTTGGAAAGTGAGAGCCAAAGCCCAGGCTGCTTGACAACTGCCTCAGGCTGCTTCACATTCTCATTGTGCTTGAGCCCAGGCTGATCTACCCACCTACATGCCCATACACTGCGATGGGCAGACCGCAGCACAAAAGAAATAACATGAGAAGTCAAATGCAAGAAAATCCAGTTAGATCACCCAGTCCTACAATGAACATCTCTAATCAAAACATAGAAGAGTCATTAGGATCAGAACACCAAAATGAAGCTATGAGCAATGCAACCCTGACCAAGCTACTGGTAGAACTTTCAGAAAAGCAAAAAAGGACCGATAATCATATGGATGCTGCCATCACTAGACTAGACCTAATAGATAAGAAAATGGAAGGAGTTCAAAGACAGTTAAGAGATATGAGGGACAGTGAAAAAAAGAGGATCTCAAAAATCAGCTGGTGATGCTAAATGAAGACATAAAGAAATACAAGGATGAATTCCAAGAAGCATCAAGAAAAATCAGAAAATGATGTGAAAAGGGAGCTTGACAGAGGGATGGAAATTATACATAGAAAAGTAGTAGAAAATGCAAATCTAGTTGAACAAGTCCAAAACTCTCTAGAAGCTCTCAAGAATAGAGTCATCCATGTGGAGGATAGAAACTCTGATGTGGAAGACAAGATGGAAGAAACAGTTTGAGAGTTCAAAAATTTCAGTGAGTTCAAAAGTCTCTGTGAACAGTACATGAGAGAATTGTGGGACACACTTAAACGTCCTAATATCAGGATCATTGGAATACCTGAAGGAGAAGAAATTCAGACCAAAGGCATGGAGAACTTATTTAACAAAATAATTGAAGAAAACTTCCCCAGTCTCTTAAAAGAAAGGCACATGAAGATACAAGAAGCCAACAGAACTCCAAACAGACTGGACCAAAGGAGAAACTATCCAAGACATATTGTCATTAAGACTCTAAACATTGACACCAAAGAGAAAATCCTAAAAGCAGCTAGGGAAAAACAGCACACCACTTTTAAAGGTAGCCCCATCAGAATTACTTCAGACTTCTCAATGGAAACCCTGAAAGCTAGAAGGGCCTGGAATGAAACACTGCAAAGTCTAAGAACCTATGTCTTCCAACCCAAACTACTTTCCCCAGCAAAAGTATCCCTCATAATAGATGGTGAAAGAAAAACTTTCCATGACAAAACTCAGCTTTACAAATATATGAACACAAAACCAAACCTACAGGGAGTATTTTAGGAAATTCTCCACAGAGAAGAAACAAATAATCAAACTCAAATGCCTACAAGAAGCAGATCACGTTAACCAAACTCAGAGTAGGCACACAAAAAATTTCAAAGTCCATGAAAACACCAACCCACATATACCATCACAATATAACAGGGATCAAATCAAATCTCACAGACATTACCCTAATTATTAATGGCCTTAATTCATCCATCAAGAGACACAAGCTAACAGGATGGATCAAAAAATTAGACCCCTCAATCCGTTGCCTTCAAGAAACCTACCTCACCACTAAAGCCAGACACCTCCTCAGGGTGAAAGGGTGGAAAACAATATTCCAAGCAAATGGGAATGAGAAACAAGCAGACGTAGCTATATTAATATCGGATAAAATAGACTTCAAACCAAAAATAGTCAAAAAATTCAAAGAAGGCCACTTCCTACTTATCAAGGGAATGATCCATCAAGAGGATATTACAATCATAAATCTGTATGCACCAAACACAGGAGCACCACAGTTCATAGAACAAAAGCTACTTGACAATAAAACAGAAATAACCACCAACACCATCATAGCTGGGAACTTCAATACAATGTTATCAGTAATAGACAGATCATCCAAACAGAAATTCAACAGGGAAGTAAGAGAGCTCAACAAAACCATAGATCACATAGACCTAATGGACATCTACAGAGCTTTCCATCCCAAATCCACAGACTACACATTCTTCTCAGCAGCCCATGGAACATTCTCTAAAATAGACCATATACTGGGTCACAAATACTGCCTCCACATATTTAGGAATATTGACATAATTGCCTTCATGATATCAAATCAAAATGCTATAGTGCTAGAAATCAACAACAAAAAAAACGCACCAAGAATCCCAACAGCACCTGGAAACTGAACAGCACACTTTTAACAATAAATGGATAGTGGATGAAATAAAAAGTGAAATTGCAAAGTTTCTAGAATTGAATGACAATGAGAACACATCATTCCAAACTTATGGGACACACTGAAGGCGGTCCCTCAGGGGAAAATTCATAGCACTCAATGCCTTCATAAAAAAGACAGAGAGATCCCAAATAAATAACCTAACCATACACCTAAAGGCACTGGAAAAGCAAGAAAAATCTAACCCAAAGAACACCAGAAGGAGAGAAATAATTAAACTCAGAGCAGAAATTAATGAATTGGAAACTAAGAAAACAACTAAGACAATTGACAAAACAAAGAGCTGGTTCTTTGAAAAAAAAATAAACAAGATTGAGAAACCCCTGGCCAATTTAATCAAGCAAAAAAAAAAGAGGTTATTCAAATTAACAAAATTCAAAATGAAAAAGGAGAGATCACAACACACATAAGTGAAACTGGGAGAATCATCAGGACTTATTTCAAAAACCTCTACTCCACAAAACCAGATAATGTGGAGGAGATGGATAAATTCCTGGATGCATACCATCTATCAAAGCTAAACTTAGAGCAGATTAATCTCCTCAATGAACCTATCACACTCATGGAGATTTAAGAAGTAATTAAAAAACAACCCTCCTCCAATAGAAGAGTCCAGGACCAGATGGCTTCTCAGCTGAATTCAATCAAACCTTCATGGAAGAACTCAAACCAATCTTCCTCAAACTGTGCCACACAATTGAAGAACAGGGAAAGCTACCCAACTCATTTCATGAAGCTAATATCACCATAATTCCAAAACCAGGCAGAGATGCCACAAGAAAAGAAAACTACTGGCCTATTTCCCTGATGAACTTCGATGCAAAGATCCTGAACAAAATCCTTGCAAATGGAATCCAACAACACATCAAAAGCTTTATCCACCTTGACCAAGGGGGATTCATCCCTGGAACACAGGGGTGGTTCAACATCTGGAAATCTGTCAATGTAATACACCACATAAACAAGGTTAAACACAAAAACCACATGATCATTTCGATAGATACAGAAAGGCCTTTAACAAGATACAATATCACTTCATGATCAAAATGTTGGAGATTACTGACATGGTTGGTTCATATCTTAACATAATAAAGGCAATATACAAAGCTCCTAAGGCCCAAATAATACTTAATGGAGAGAGACTGGAGGAATTCCCATTAAGAACAGGAACAAGACAGGGTTGTCCCTTCTCACCTCTGCTTTTCAATATAGTACTGGAAGTCCTAGCTCAAGTAATTAGACAGGAGAAGGAAATAAAAGGGATACAATTTGGAAAGGAAGGTTAAGTTTGCTCTATTTGCTGATGACATGATTGGATATGCACGAGACCCTTGTGCTGGTAAGGCCCTACTGCTGAAGACACCTTCTGTGGTTCACATGTAAAATGGAATGGCGTGGCTGAAATCTGGAAGAGTCAGTCCCCAGATAGTCAGTGTGTGCTACTTGGGCGACTGGGGGAAAATGACCAATATTGGTCCAAGCAACTCATGGTCTAACCTTCTTAGCAGCAAATAGCCTGTCGTGATGCCCACACAAGTACAATAGTGGCACACAGCCATGGTGGGAAACCAACTGCTCTTGATTCGGCTAACTGATCTCCTCAGTGGTACGGGACCCATAGCTGGAGCTGGGAAACAATTCAGAACCATATCCAAACATAAGCCTGCTCTCCATTAGCACACACCAATCATGGTCTACAAGAGGGCCTACACCTATTAAATTCTCTATAAAATAGTAAGGGTTATCTCATTTGTCTGGTGCTAACTTACTCTCTATCGGAGAATCTGCTTTTCTTTTTCAGATAGATGTAGATCCTAAGGAAAGAGCCAACCCATCATACCTCAAAAGGGCCCCAGCTGGAACTAAGAACAATTGGTGAAACAAGCAAGGGTGCTGTTTTCTTGGTGAACCTGGTGCCAGCACAAAGGTGAAGGAGATCAACACAGAGAATAATCAACTCCTGCCAAATCAGAGATCCAGAGACCCAGAGGCCCCCAACACCTCATCACTGAAGCAGACCAAAAATGAACCCAGCATGGCTCAGGGTAATTTTGCAGAGGAGTGGGCGGAAAGAATGTCAAAGCCACATGTTGGGTCATGATTCACAGAGACATTAATCCTACTCATGACTGTGGGCTAACTGAAGAATGCATGACCCATATGCCTCTATAAGGAGGGGTCAAGGGGAGGTGGTATGTCACGGATGAGCCTAATAATGGTACCAAACTGACTGTATTGAGTACGAAACTAATTAATAAAAAACTGCTATAAGAACATGGGTATTATTATATTATTCTGTGAAAAATCAATAAACTATGCTTTATTAGTCTATTTTTAAAAAACTATCAAGCCACTGGATCATATTATGTTACAGACAATGTATACTGATTTCCCAAACATATAATAGTTTTTGAAGATTCTAATATTATATCCCCCTTTGTGTTTATTTGAGAATTGAACCAAGATTCTTGTGCAGTTTTAAGTAGCCAATTACTCTACCCATGATCTATATATCCACCCTGTCAGTAACTTGTTAATAGCTCATCCAATTTGTATTGTAAAAAATAAGCCAAGAAAATCTTATTGAATGACTAGAAGTTTCCTTGTCTAGTGCAGTAATTTTTTGTAAAATCTAAAGCACCATGGCATTGTTAGTGAAATGGAATGTATAGGCTACAACATTTAATGAGCCTATTAACAGCTCAAGTGCCTAACTGCCATAGTAAGGCTACTGAGCCAAGATGGGGCCTTCCTGCTTGCCCAGGAATACATATTTTTAAATGATTTTCATTTGATAGACAGAGAAAGAGAGAGGGGGGAGAGAAAGAGACAGAGAGAGAAAGAGAGAGAAAGTATGTGCACCCACCAGAGTGTCTTGCAAATAAATTCTACACACATGTAAAATGTTGTGCATCTGACTTTATGTGTGTACTGGGAATTGAACCTTGGCCAGAAACCATTGTGAGCAAGTGCATGCCAGTGCTGAACCATATCTGTAGTTCCAACAATATGTATTTTGAAAAAGTTTTAAATGTGGCCTCAAGGTCTGATGTTCCAGATATTTTGTTTGACTGGTTCTACTCTCTAATTCTTTGTATATAGAAAAAAAAAAACTTGTTTAGTTTTTTCTAATAACCAGTACATTTATCTTGTTTCTACTTGTACTTTTTAGTGGTATTCTGATAAAATTACAACACCTTAAACCTGTTTCCCAAATATAAATCAAGATCATTTTCTATCAAATAGATATTCTATGAACTCATGACAATTTTTGCTCATGAGTCTCTTTGCTACTGAGCATCCAGAAGTAAAATTCAGTGAACCTGGTTATTAACTAGATACCTACATATGCACAAATCTGATTCTGGACTCTGCTCCGTTTCTTAAATCATTTTTCCTCCAGTCAATACCACAGTATCTAACGTTTGAACTTGGCTATCAGATAATTGCAGCCAAAGGCTTTCTCTTCTACTTTAAGATAGTTGTCCATTCCTTGCATATCTATTTCTGTGTATAAATTGCTACAAAGATGCTTAGAATGATTTTGACACTGATTGTGTTATATCCATCCAGGAACTGGAGTAATATCATTCTTCTAAGGATATTCAATTTTCCAAACACATATACATGTCTTACATTTATTTTTCTCCTTCATTACCTTTAATATTTAATAATTTATAGATGTTTAGCACATATTTTGTTACCAACATAAAATGAGATATTCCACTTTGTTTTGCAATTATTTGTTGAAGAAATAGAAATGTGTTTGATTACCATGCACTTTGTTGTCTTGTTAAATTTGCTTATTAATTCTAATATATTATTGTAGAATGTTTCAATATTTACTTCTTAGGTTAGAGAGATGGCACAATCAGTAAAGTGAGTGCTGTTCATGCATGGTGACCTGAGTTTGGATCCTCAGCACTCATGGAAAAGTGAGATATATAATCAAATTTCTTTATACTGGGCACATGAGAAAGATATCCACCCTGAGCACTTCAGATTAATACTAAAGGTCCTTGTCATTAAAATATGGCATGAGAAAAACAATGGTAAACATAAACATTAAGGAGGGAGAAATAGGTTTTTTGGTTTATTTATTTATTTGAGAGTAGCAGACAGACAGAGAAAGAGGCAGAGAGAGAGAGAGAATGGGCACGCCAGGGCCTCCAGCCCCTGCAAACGAACTCTAGATGCATGCACCCCCTTGTGCATCTGGCTAACGTGGGTCCTGGGGAATCTAGCCTCGAACCAGGGTCCTTAGGCTTCACAGGCAAGAGCTTAACCACTAATCCATCTCTCCAGCCCAGAAATATTTAGGGACTGTGCCATAGCCACGGCAAACTCGCCTGTGTAACAGAAGAAATGATGTTTCATAGGATGGGTGCCGAGGACAGAGGGCCAGTACTCCACGGAGGGATGCCCCCGGTGACCCCTTGGCAGTCGGCAACTGTGATGGTTCCGCCTGTCGTAGATAAGCCTTGAAGGCCCAGTTGCTTGCGTCTTTGGACATGTGTTTGTCTTATATTCTTGTTTTTCTTCCTTATAGCCCTTTCACAAGAAACCCCACAAACTAATCATAAGCCTATTTCTGTGACTGATGGGAACACTGAGAACAATCTGACTATTGGGGCAGCTCCACCGTTGATTCGGGCCATTGAAGAAGTACACAATATAAGTAGAGATAAAAATCTATCTTTAGGGCAATTCCTGGATACAGTAGAATAGAAGCAGTTATTCATTTATGAAAATGATACTAGTCCTTTGAAGGTTAAAATAGAGAGGCTAAGAGGGAACAGATATAGTGGGTGTAAAACAGCAGAGTTGGAATTATAAAACTTGGCTATTCCCACGAGAAAGCTCCCTGGAGGGTACATACAGTACTATATTCATTAACAATGGTGGACAGCACCGCGTTGGTCATCCAAATCTAGAAGAAATCAGGCCTGCTTTACAGTACTGGTGGAATCATGGCTGGAAATATTTCCAGCCCTCTTGAGGAATTAATAAACAAATTATTCAGTGGGGAAGAATCATTAAGCCCCTAACTAAGAAGAAAAACAAACTACTTAGTGAAGAAATATCTCTTACTCAGTAACTAAAAGGTTAAGAAATGGAATTGCATACAGCTGTGTCAAGTTCCTAGGAACACTGTGAGCAGTGGCGTGCGCCACGAACCATGGTGTGAGACGTAATTCTTAGAACTAGCAGTATATTTCCTACCTCATAACCCTTGATAGCTCTGAATGTCTGAAAACACTTATTGTGGTCAATGGTGCGAGACATGCTTGAGAAATGGGTATTTCCTCCTTGATAGCTCTGAATGTATAGTTAGAATGGAAAGTAATTAAGATTGTTTTAAAATAATAAAGTCTGAGATCACTTGTTAATATGCTAAGTTTCCTTGTTCAATCTGTATAAAACCTTCATGAAACCTTCAGTAAATTGCAGCAGCATATTCAACTTAGAGTGTGTCTGTCTGTCATTTCCTCGCCGAATCCCGAGTCCTCCTTGAGCCTTCGCCCTTGTTCTCCCTCGGTCCTGATCTCCCCGAGAGTCAGTCCGCGGCAGGACTGGAGAGATAGCTCAGCAATTAATGTGTTTATCTGCAAAACCTAATGACCTGGGTTCACATAAAGCTAGATACACAAAGTAGTACATGCATCTGGAGTTCATTTGTAGTGGTAGAGGCCGTGCTGCATCCATTCTCATTCTCTTTCTCCTTTCTGTGCTTCTCTACTTGCAAATAAATAAATAATAAATCAAAACTTAAAAATAATAAAGATGCTGGCTGTGGTGGCATGTGCTTTTAATCCCAGCACTTGGGAGGCAGAGGTAGGAGGATCAGCGTGAGTCTGAGGCCACCCTGAGATGACATAGTGAATTCCAGGTCAGCCTGAGCTAGAGAGACCTTACATCAAAATACCACTACCCAAAACAAATACTAAAGATGATGTTGGTTATAGAGGTATTTTGTAATTTATCTTTATTACATAATAAGCCTTGTTTGCTAAGCATTTTATGAATATTTCTTGAATTCAATCAAATACTCTTATTATTTGAGGTATTTTTCATTTTTACTGTTAATGTGATGACTTCCATTGAATTTTTTATAGTAGTAAACCAATTTCACATTCATAATATAGAATCTGCCCTCTATTCATACACATTTCCAAATAGCATGTTTAATTGAATATTTGGAAGTTAGATGTAGAATTATTTGTTTAGGTTGATATATACACATTTAAGAAAGATGTTGATTTAATTTTTTTTCATTATGGTTTCTTATTAAAGTTAGTTTAGAACCACACAATGATATGAAAACTGTCAGTTTCAGGAACAAAATTGCTTTAGATAGGAATAAGAATTTTCTTCAAAATACCTGAGTTTAATGATGTGAGTCTGTGAATTTCTAATCATAGACCATTATTTTTGTTTGTTTTAGTTTTTGTTACTGGCATATTTATGCACATACACAGTGTTGAGTTTCTTAAAGATAATTTATTTCAAACATAGTATATGCATTGGGCATATTTACCCCCACACCATCCCATTCTCTAGTCTTCTCTTTCTACTTTCCTTTCTTACCCAAGTATTCCTTATGATTTCATGCCATCTATATAAAATGTAGCTGAGCAAGAAAATCCAACATTTGACTTTCTGAGCCTGCTTTACTTCATTTATTATGACAATGTTCAGTTCCATCCATTTTTCTGGAAATGTCATAAATATTTTCTCCCCAGCAGAATAAAACCACTATCATACATATGTGTATGTTTTACATATTACATTTGCCTTATGGATTCACATATTCATATATAGACAGCAAGACTGATTCCATAACATGGCTTTATGTGTGAGAGCTTCTCCTGGTTTGAACTTATTGTCCTTCAGGAATATGTCCAGAACCTGAGTAATATCGTAGCTCTACTTTTAGTTTCTTGAGGAACCTTCATGTAGGTTTTCATAGTAGATGGTCTGATCAGCTGGATGTGAATTTTCTTTTCCCTATGTCCTCACTAGTCTTCATTTTTTTCCCTTTTTTAATTATAGCCATTCTGATTAGGGTGAGATGGAATTGCAATGTAGTTTTGGTTTGCATTTCCCAGTATCTTTAATATTGTGTCATATGCTTATTGGCCATTTGTAGTTCATGTTTTGAGAAGAATTTGCTCATTTTATCGGCCCATTTATGAACTGAGATTTTTTAAATTTAGTTTTTTGTTCTTTGTATATTCTAGATATTAATCCTGTGTCACATATAGGTAGCAAAGATTTCCCCCCATTCTGTAGGCTGTCTCTTCATTTGATTGTTTCTTTTGCTAGGAAGAAGTTTTTAAAATTTCATTGGCCAGTTCTTGTGATCATTTCCTGAGACACTGGAATATTTATCAGGAAGTCTTGTCTTAGAGGTGTTTTCCTATACTTTCCTCCAGCAGTTTCAGTGTTTTAGGTCTTATATTAAGGTCTTTGATCTGTTTTCAATAGATTTTCATGTAGGATGAGAGGCAATGTTTATTTCATTCTCCTACATGAAAATATCCAGTTTTCTGAGCACCATTTGTTCAAGTTGTCCTTTCTCCAATGTATGCTTTTAGCATCTTTTATAAAATAAGTTGGGTGGCTGTAGTCCATTAATATAAAGAAAAGTTACTGATTTTTATAGATTGAATTTTGCATCCTGATGCCTTGGTCAGTGTTTATTTATTAGTTCAAAAAAAGTTTTCTGGTGGAATTATTATGATCACTTATGTAAAGGAATATATTGTTGTACATGAAGATATTTCAATGTTTTCCTTTATGTGTATCTATCTGACTGTTTGCTCTTTTATCATTGAAATAGCTGCACTCTTTTATAAGTACCTACATGGAGACATAAACTATACCCCACATAGTTCTCTTTCTTTCACTTTTATTCTTCTCTCATTTAAAATAGTCTTTGTAATTACATGCCTTTCTCTTTCTTCCTTTATTTCTTCTTCTCTTTGTTATTGGATTTTTTAAAATTTTGCTTATTTTTATTTATTTAGTTATTTGAGAGCAACAGACAGAGGAAGAAAGAGGCAGAAGGAGAGACAGAGAGAGAATGGGTGCACCAGGGCCTCCAGCCACTGCAAACGAACTCCAGACACGTGCGCCCCCTTGTACATCTGGCTAACGTGGGTCCTAGGGAATCAAGCCTCGAACCGGGGTCCTTAGGCTTCACAGGCAAGCACTTAACCACTAAGCCATCTCTCCAGCCCTGTTATTTGATTTTTGAATGAGCTGTCCCAAAAAGCTCTAATTGGGCTGGAGCTGAAGGTCTTGTTGCCTCTGCCTCCTGAGTACTTGGGTTCTGTTAGGTTCTCTGTTTGCAATATATTTATCCTTTTGTCTTTTATTTGTACATTTAGTTGTTGTTTTTTTTTTTATCTTCTCCATGGTCTCTCCCCTGATATGAGCTTTCGCATTTCTATTTTATTCTTCTTTTGCTTTATTGATAATTGCTAATCACACTCCATTATTTCCTTCACATTTCTACCCTTAGTAAAGAATGTCTAACTATACATAATGCTATTCTTGCTCCTTTACTTTCCCAACTTTTTGAATTTGAGAAAAATATTGTTTAACTGTCTGTTATTGTTTTTCCTTAGCAGGATTATATATCAATTGCGGTTGCTTCCACAGTTAATGTCATAATCTCAGAGTGGTGCTCGAGATTTAGCAAATGTGACAAATGTTTAGTTACTGGGGTACACCTCCAGTGTGGTGGAGAGAAACTCCATGCACCTCATCACTTCTACCATGAAGTCTTACTTGAACTTTACAAATTCTTCAAGTAAAATAATTTATTAAAACATAAACCAAATAATCACAGATGCACAAATTTCAACATACAAACAAACAAAAAAAGAACAAGGAATCATAATTCTTCCAAAAGTACCAAGTCCCCAACCTAACCCCATGACATTGATTTAAATGCAATACTAGTCAAAAAATTCCAGCCAATAGTTATAAGAATGTTCAATACAATCACCAAGGACAGGCTAAACTACTAACTGAATTCAAAGTGAATACAAGATTTGAATAAAATAAGGAAGACAATACAGAATATGAAAAGGAAATATAACAAGGTTATAAAATAATGAAACATATTATTTGAGATTTTTGAAATTGAAAAGCTCAGTTTGTCAAATAATGCTTAGTGGAAAGTCACCAATAAAATAGATCAAGTGGGAGGTAGAATATTAGGGCAAGAAGGGAATATAGATGTGTTAAAACATTCAGACAATCACATAAATCAACTTTCTTTTAGGGAAACACTCCAAATATTTGTTCATTTTAATAACAATTTTGGTGAATTACGAATTTTGTAAATTTGTCTATTTCAAAATGTTAGCTTTACATGAGACATAATGACTTCCATCTCTACAATTATGTTCTGATGTCCATCCTGACCTGACTAATTTGTATCTTCTTTTATTTGTCTTGATAAAAATTTTAGTGACTTATAAATATAATTACACATTTTATAGAAATTTTGTTTTATATTTGATATTTCACAGATTTTCTTCACATCTTTCTATTTTTTTTGTCCTATTTCTTTGGGTTTAATTTGTTTGGTTTTCTCCTAAGCCTTTTGAACCAAACATTAGATCAATTATTTATAACCACTCTTTCTAAAATGTACATTTGGTATTATACAAAATACTTTAAAATTCTCCTGCTTTATTCACAGAAATAGTGCATGCACTAAATTACCCCCTAGTTTGTTATTTTTACATTCATTATGTAATCAATGCTTTTGTTCAACATTTGGTATCTCTTATCTGCTGTTAGTTTTCTCTTGTTTTTCAGTTACTTGCTTCTACTTTTAACCTGTTTTGTAAATTTTGCACAGATGCTAGACATTGTATATTAAAAGTTTTGGAGGCTCTAGTCTATGACATTTTTGGCATAGAAAAATATCAGCATACTCTTTGAATTCTTCCCAGGTATATTCGCTGCTTGAATAAGGTTTAGTTTTGAATTTATATTATATCTCCCATAAGTTCTTAAGTTTATGCATCAAGATAACCCTAAACTCACTTGTAAAAGGTGCAATTATAAGAAAGTCTTCTGCTGCAGGGTAACTCATGGGCAGAAATCAAGGTCTCAGCAAGTCTCAACTTGTGTAGTCTTCTTCAAGGAAGGATCCTTTTCCATGTACATTTATTTGGTTGCTGGCCGAATGCAACATTTTTCTGGAGTCCATCTCTTGGGTTCCTATACTCCTGAGCGTATTTCTCCATTGCAATTGCCCAGAGGCCACTCTAAGCTCCAGTGCCTAAGGAAAATCACACATGGCATAATTATAATACTAAGTTATGTTCTGCAGTAAAGTGATCTTACCTTGTGAAAAATGACCCTAATTCACAAGTTATTGTACTCCTATTATTTCCAGTTAATGTTTCCTGAAGATTTCTCCCATTAGGGGAGAATATTGCTTCTTTTCTCTAGAATTTGGCTGCCATCATATAGTTTTGTAGTGTGACTCCAGTTTTTTAAGCCATAATCTTAATATTGTGCCATTTGGGAATAAGCCAGAGAAAATCTGAGCTATTCCTTTAAGATTGCTCTCTTTCAGAGATCAAGGTCCCTCAAAACCTGCCCATTTAGATACATGTTGTTGTAGTAGTGCCTTACGAGTTTTATTTATTTATTTATTTATTTGTTTTTATTTAATTATTTGAGAGCAACACACAGAGAGAGACAGACAGACAGAGAGAGAGGGAGAGGGAGAGGGAGAGAGGGAGAGAGAGAGAGAATGGGTGCGCCAGGGCCTCCAGCCACTGCAAACGAACTCTAGATGCATGGGCCACCTTGTGCATCTGGCTTATGTGGGTTCTGGGGAATTGAGCCTTGAAACAGGGTCCTTAGGCTTCACAGGCAAGAGCTTCACCACTGAGCCATCTCTCCAGCCCACGTTATGAGTTTTTTAATAGATATTTCTGGTAATTTTTGCAACACAAGTCATTGACTATAGTACATTTTACCAAAATATATATTATTATGACTCCCTACCATTTTTAAGTAACATAAGGCATTTGAAATAATTAAAAAATACTTAAGGATATATATATATATATATATAATTTTAATATATTCAGTGACCCTGTGTTCTGCTTTTTTGAACAAGGAATCTCATATTTTGATTTTTTTCTAAGCCTCACAAATTACATAGCTGTCTATGAATCCTAAGTACTAAATTTTAATTATCTCATCTGTAATAATCTCTAAAGATAAGAAATTAGTTTACATAATTTTCAGTAAGTATCATGTTTAGTAGCAGAAAAACAATGTGTCACATTACCAGGGTTCAAGTCATGAGGCTGACAGGGTCAAATGCTGATGAATGGGTATGAAGGAACATAATATCCTGCTCATCTTCATCCATGGTCCATAAAATCTTATACTCTTTGCCATTTATGTTGTCTTTTTGTTCCCTTAGATTCAATACCGAAAAGTACAGATACTTGTTTGTATATCTTTTAAAAACTTTTTATTGAGAATATTCATATATGGTCATATAGCAATTTGAACACAACTAATTCCTATTACTTTCTGTTATCCCTCCACCCCTACCTCCATTATATTGATCATTCTCTTCTTTCCAAAGAGTCCCTATAGCATTTTGGTGTCTTTTTCTTTGGCCTCCTCCATCTACCATGATAAAATATTGAGGACCCAACACTATGCAGGACTTATAGAGATAATATGAATGTTGTCAAGAGGTAATAAATGGAATGAGCACTTCACATCAAGAAGACAGTGTTTCAGAATACTTCTCTTCAGCCTCTGGCTCTTACATTACTTCTGCCTCCTCTTCTGTAATGTTCCCAAATCCTTGGATGGCATGAAGACATGTCTCATCTGTTCCTGAGCACTCAACACTCACTTATTCTCAGCATACTGATGAGTTTTGAGTCTAGTCATTACCTCACTGCAATCTTCCATAAGAAGCTTCTCTGACCAAAGGAAAGAGCAGCACAAATCTATGTGTGCAAACTGAAATATTCAGATAGTAACCAGATTGCTAGAACGTAGCCAATCAATAGCAGTAGCTTCCTCTCTAGGGCCAATGACCTTACTGCCACAATTTTTAATTAAGGTTCCAGTAGAAAGCATTAATTTCTCCCATATACCAGACCTCAAATCCAATCAGAGAACAGTTGCTTTAAATTCGTATCAGTCATGCCACTACTGCACCAGATCTTGCCTTGCTGGTCACTTGTGTATGTCAAGGGTCCAGCACTTGTTGACAGTATTGGTGACTCTTATCCCCCAACAGTTGCATAGCACTTTCCAGCACTCTGATAGCTAGTTAACATGGAGGAGGTTTCTAATCTAGTTCAATCTCATTTTTTTCAGTGTTGATAAACCAAAGTATGTTGTGTCTTCAGCAGTACGGTCTTATTATCTATTTCTGGTGGGCAACAAAAATCATTGGCAATATCTTGTATTATTTTGAGTCCTTCAGGGACCACCCAGGTACCAGTAACTCACTGGGTGGTATCCTACCACTGACATTAGGATTTTTCTATAACAACCTATAGCTTCTGGATGCAGCATTATTCATGCTCTCAGGGTACTTCTGCACACTCATTTTTATAACTATATTTTAATTAGATAACATATGTTTTTCTTCATAATACTTTTGATTTAGTTGACCCTCATCCTATCTCCTGCTCCCCTCCATTCCTTCCCCTGATATCCCTTAAACCTTTCCTTCCCTAGTTTGTGCTCCTCTACTTACATGTCTAATATCCCCAACATCCCCTTCAATTAAACACTTCTCCTCACTCCCCTCATGGGTCTTCTCTAGCTTCTTAGCTTTTTATGTCTAAAACACAGATGACAGATACATAGATAGATGATAGATAGATATAGGTATATGTATAGATAGATATAAAGTTTGGTTATTTGCTCTGATGACTGCATGGTTAACCGAGAGGCAGCTCTCTGCTATTGTCCAGGAATTATGTAGAATTTGCTACCTCATATCATTTGCCTGGAGAAGACACAAGTTCAAAATATTGTTTCTACTACCATTATTGCACTATGATAACATTAACAACAATCATCTCACCAATACTAATTTGGGTACTGTCTACAAACACGAAAGCACACGTGCTATATTATATTTCTTCTAGAATCTTAGGGTCTGAGTTTCTTATTTTATATTTTTAGTTTTCCTATTTTCTCCTCCTAAGACAAAATGTATGTAGTTTTGATGTATAATTTCCTTCTTTTGCATTGAAATATATGTGTGTAGTTCCAAGTTTTTGATTCTGTTTACAGTAAACCTGAATCAAGTTCTCAGCTTGTTCACATTTGCCTAGGAAGAGAAGCATTTCTAAACAGAAAACAGGAAGATTACTTTCAGTGCAGGCATACCTGTGCTCTGTGCCCAACTCTGTATAGCCAACTAGATGCACAATATATGCATTGGTAAATTATTGTCGTAGGAGAATAACTGGGCTTCATGTTTGACTTTTCTTCATAGAGCACATTGAGGTAGAATGGTAGAAGATTAGGGTTTTATTTTCTTTCAAACATTCCTTGGGTTATTCCTTGGCAGATATGCAGATTAATTATTGTGTGGCATTTAAGAATCACATGCTTGATTAGAAACAGTAATCTCTAAGTGTTTAAACTTCGGTGGTCTTCTGAAACTCTTCCAAATGCCATTTATATTTGTTAGTGGAAAAATATTAGTGTGAAATAATCCAAGTCATGGGCTTTTCCCAATTATTTTTGGAAGGGTTAGTGATGTTTTATCTGCAGCTTTTTCCTATTTAAACATATTTTCATTAGATGAGTTGGCCTTTGCAGATAGCAGATAGCAGCTTTTTCTTTGTGAAAAAGAAAATCAGTCTACTTAAAAGATGCAAAAGAGGATAATGAAATTGGATCTGAAGAAATTACCAGAATTCTCAGTAATCTCAATTTATATTTAACATGTTTTAGTTTTTTCATTGTTTTTGAATCTCACTGTCACATAGCTCTCCACAGTTTATAGTTTATTTTTATTTTTCTCTATTTTTACATGGGCCTATGCACACTTGTATATATGTGAGCTTATCAAATACTTTAAAGTGTATCTGAGATCATCAACTTGCAGAGGAGCTTATTTTGGATCAGGGTTTTGGGGTTTCAGTGCATGATACTATTGCTTTGACCCCGTCCAGAGTTTTTTGTGGATACAATAGCAACAGGAGGCACGAAACATTTGCAGATTCTACCACTGACAAAGAAAAGAAGGAGGAGAAAGTTGACCAGAGGTGTGGCTATTTTGTTGCTCTCGAGCATCCAAGCTCCCTGTGCCTTCACTGGATAGAAGTAGTGCTCATGGGACCATGGGCTATGCTGTAGTGCTTTGCTCCTTACAACTCAGAGTAGAACAGGTAAGAATAATTGTGGAAATGACCAAAGCCAGCAATCCTTGTGATTTGGGTCAGAACCTTTCTGCTGGCTGTTTTCTGTTTTGTAATGTATTTATACAACTGTGTCATGCTTCCATGCACTCTTCTCTGATACAACCAGAAAAACATCTTTCCACTGTTGTCTATTTTCCTGTTCTACCTACAATAATCTATTAACATGTGTGCTCAATGACTTTTTTCCTAGTGGCTGAATGTTTGCTGTTTATAAATATAAGACTGGAGTTTATAAAGTTCAATAAAGCCAACAAGTAAATATATAGAACTCTCCTAGTATAACTACATTTGTGGCCCAGTTAAACAAGTATAAAAATACAGAGCCTCTACCTCATAGCTGCTGTCAGCTAAACAGAGGATGTTTCTTTTCCATAATGCACAACTTTTCCATTTTATCTCCATGTAGTCTAACATCATTAAAATTGAACTTTTATTCTCTTGACTGTTTTTAATGTTATGTTTTAGGAACATATTTGTTTTTGATTGAGAAGTATCTGAATGCATTCAGAAAATCATAAGTTGAAATTACATATATATGTGTGTGTGTGTCTATGGAAAAACGTATACCTTTACATGTATATTCTTCAGGCATATAAGGTATATAAAGAATATAAAGAATTCTTATTAAATTATGGTCTTAATTCCTCAGAATTTCAATATATATGCAAATATTCCAATTAGAAAATGATGTCTGAAACACATTTGGTCTGAGACATGTCTTAGAAGAACTATTTAGCCAATAATATTAAAACATGGAAACATTAAGAGGTCATTATGTAATAAAATAGGAGTTTGCATGGGTAGGATTAGTGAGTTTATAAAAGCCTTTGACAGTGAGTTTGATCCTTTCTCCCTTTGTTCCATGAAGTCAGTGTTTGTCCCCTCTGGAGGATTCCAGGTGCCAGAGGAGGCCTTATTTGACAACACAGTTTCAACACTTGATCATGGGTTTTCAAGCATTCAGAATAATGAAGAAATAAACTTCTATTTTTTATGTTATCCAGTGTTAGGTAAATTTGTTAAAGCAACACAAATTACTTAAGCACTTAATGCAGAATATTAAGACACAAAGAAATTCAAGACTTTTAAGTACAGATTCTGATTCTATTATCACGAACAAATTATTTAAACTCCACATAGCACACATTTATATAGAATGGATAATAATATTGATTTCATAATATTGTGTTGAGGTTTAGCAGAGCCGACATAGATAACTTCTCTGAAAAGTATATTATGTGAATTATATGTTAGCTTCTAATAGGCTCATTTTGTCTTGCATGAAAATAGCTTTAAGTGAGTTGTATTCACTCAGGAAGTGCTTAATACCATATTGTGTGACAAAATTCCATGCACTGAAAGTTCTAAACAATTTTACCAGCTTTATCAAAAGTAGCTGAGACAGCTCGCCAGAGAAGGCATAGGTAAGTTTCATCAGACACCTATCTGAGCTCTCCATCATACACCCCAGCTATATGTAATAATGCATGAGGTCTTATAACCTCAGCGGGAGATGGATCATATAGAGGACAAAAGATCAAGGAACAATGATCTCCATTAACGTCTTTCATTGAAGTCTTCATACTCTGTATGTAAGTGCTAACCCCGAGGGCGAGGGAGGAACAAGTATATGGGGAAAATCCACACATAATAATCCCCACTGATGTGCTGTTCTGTGGTTTCCATACTCCTGGACAGGGACAAGAGGCCCCTTTAAGCAGCCCTGGGGAAGACATCATTCAGGGTAGGATGAGACTTTTTGGTGGTGCAGATGATCTATAAGCTGAGGAGGCTGAGTGAGGAGCAACAGAGGAATCATCTTGACAAAGGAAGGTCTATCAAAGTGATTGCTTTGGAAGCTCCACATTCCAATAAATAACTCTCTCCATGCTCTTTAAGTAACCCCAATAAACTCATTGGTTCACTGAACTGTTATTGGTAAAAACTTTACTTTGGTTGGCCATCTGAGCCTCATTTGGAGTGATGTCATATGTCCATGTCTCCCAAAGGGACATTTTCAGTGACATATATAAGTATACAGCAAAATGCTGTGGAGATGGCTCAGAGAGTAAAGCACTTGTTGCATGAGTGTGAGGACCTGAGTTTGTATCTCTAGTTACCATGTAACTAGCTGGGCATTGTGATGTAACCCTCTTATCACAGTGTTGGAGAATGAGGAGATAGGAGGATCCCTAATACTTACAGGCCACCTGGTCTAGCTACAGAATAATTACTGGATTCAGTAAGAGAACCTGTCTTAAAAGTAAATAATAAATAAATAAATAAATGGAAGAATGATTGAGGGAGATACCTGTTGTCAATCCCTGGCTTCCACATGGACACACACACATGATCTGCACCTTCACATGCTCATAAACCCCAACACTACTGAAGACAAATGCACAGGCCAAGAAAATCAGCAAAATGTTTCAACTACTAGAAAATTAAAACATAAGAAGATATGAATAAGTATGCTTCTGTATAATTAGCTATGTGCATTGCACATACATGTGAACATATTGCACATGGACAAGAGATACCACTGATATCCAATCATGTAAGAGTAGTTATTACATATGATTTGACTAATTTCTATGAAGGATAAACTGTGTCTGTTGAATGCTCAATGACATGAGTGTCAGGCCCCATCATGCTCTCCAGTTAGCAATAGAAGCACAGTTTTGGAGAATTAATCTGAATTTCTGCTTTCTTTAATAAGAAAACAATGTGAGATTTTTATAAAAAATATAGAGTTACAACTAATAAGCCAACCAGAAAGAAGAATATATACAGCAAAGAAAATGACATTTACTGTCAAAGGTAGGTTTAATACCTCACAATTCAAAAGCTTCTAAAATGAGTGCTCATACAGTGTTTGAACTCTTAGCACATATTAAATTACATTAGCTAATAATTCCACTCTCTAATTCACCTCTCTTTTCAGATGAGGCTGTGTGAGTCTTTCAATGCGGATTCAGCCTTACCCTACTTCTCAGGCCTGTTGTAACATCATCATGGAAAGTATCATTATTACTGTAAGCAGTTCTCAATTATGGGGTTTTATGTAGAAAAACAGATTCTTTTCCTTGTTTGGTTATGTGACTTATATATTAGTAAGTTCAGAAATACCCCACTTAATTTATGAGCATGCATTAATCTTTCTCCTGTGTACACATTAAGTCCTGACATGTAATTCAGACTGCTTCCTAAAGTGTCCTCTCTCCTAACAAATGTTGATTACAAATTAAAGGATAACATGTACTTTCAAGACCACTGTCTTCTTATGTCAGTGACCTATTATCACATGTGTTTTATAATTGTATTACCATACCAAACACTGTCATAGTAATTTTGATTCATCAGCGAACTGTGTTTCATAGGAATGAATGAAACAAAAATTAATACTTGAATATATTGTGATTGGAGAAAATTATTCAAATGAATCTTTCATTTTTTTTATTAAATTGTGTCAAGGGAGCTAGTCATGGGGAAACATAAGAGAAAGTGGTAAACTGGAACTAACATAAATAAAACAAACAGTGAACATTTTTTAAACCTAGTTGACATGCAAGTACTGTTTCCAAATGTCAAAATACTTATTTGCATTATTGGTAAGTTATACCTGCACTTAATAGCAGGAAAGTAATTTCTTGTAGGTGTCTTTTGCTGTTAGGTTACATTCTAAAGTATGCTTGTTATCATAGTTCTGGAACAATGTTTGATTTTTTTCTTTACTTTTGAGACCTTTGAAAGAACCCAGTTTATTTTAGTTGCTTTTGCAATTTTGATTAATTTTGGCGGCATATAAAGAAAGACAGTAAAGTGAAAGAATCATAGTTGCAATTCACTAAAAACAAATATAGAAAACTTATTTCTTCTTATCATTGTATTTATACATGAAGTTGCTTAAGGGACTGTAAAATAGAAGAGCTGTCAGAAGAAAAGCCACCAACACATGCCAGCAGATTGACAACCATGGGTTGAAACACATGGTCCTACGAAAATGATGACAAAGCACTTTGGGGTAATTAAGAGTAATTTTCTCGTCAGAAAGGAACACTGCATAGTTGCCCTTGTCGATATCTTGCAATTTATTTCCCATGACATGTGTATGTTATTGACCTAAAGTTCAGAAAAAAATCAAACAAAAGCTTTCAAAAATGTCACTCATCAAATCATATCATGGTCTTTAACAATTTAACACATTCTATGATTAACCCAATGACGTGAATAAACCTAGTCATCATTCGAAAATAGCATTGGCTATTTTATCCATCCCTCAAAAACTATTCAAAAACAAACAGATGAAATCAACCTTCTGTAAATTAGCTCAATGTTTCCAAACAAAGCAAATGTTCCTTTCATAATATACTTGTGATAGATTTGGGTATACTCTCTCCATCCATTTGCTTTGTCTAAAAAGCAATAAATGTTTATGATGCAGGGAAATCAACAATTGATGCACATTTTCCTCAAATTCTATCAGGAATGACTCCTATAGACAATCTGCTTTACAAATTCATTAAGCTATTTCATTCCAAACAGAAAAATAATTTTCCTTGTACTTTCTACTGTCAATTTTTAAAGAGTTGTGAAATCCCATCTATGTTACAAAACACCGTTTGATATATTTTTTAATATAAATTACTTTCATAATGTGCATTAGTAAGAATAGTAATCTTCCCTTATCCATTAGAGATATGTCCCAGACGCTCTAATGGATATCATACCAATGATGGTTGGTATCAACCCTATATACACTGTTTTTTCCTAGAGTTATATAGTTATAATAATAAATTTTAAGTTATAAATTATACATAAGTAATTAGCAACAATAAATAATAACAAAATGAAACAATTATAACAATATAGGATAATAAAAATTGGGAATATAATCTTTTTCACTCAAAATATTTTGTTGTATGTTACCCACTGTATTAGTCAGGGCTCTCTAGAGGAACAGAAGCACTGGAATGAATTATATTAAAAAGACAGTTTATTGGATTATCTTTTTAAAATTTTTTTATTAATTAGTTTTCTATTCAGTATATACAGTCAGTTTGGTACCATTATTAGGCTCATCCTTGACCTAACCCCTCCCCTTGGCCCTCGTTGTTGAGGTATATGGGTCATGCATTCTGGAGTTAGCCCACAGTTATGGGTGGGATAAATGTCTCTGCATATCATGACCCAACATGTGGCTCTGACATTCTTTCCGCCCACTCTTCCACAAAATTTCGGCCATGTTGGGTTCATTTTTGGTCTGCTTCAGTGATGAGGTGTTAGGGGCCTCTGGGTCTCTGGCTCTCTGATTTGGTAGGAGTTGATTATTCTCTGTGTTGATCTCCTTCCCCCTTGTGCTGGTACCTGGTTCACCAGGAAGACATCACCCTTGCTTGTTTCGCCAATTTTTCTTAGTTTCAGCCAGGGCCCTTTGGAGGTATGATGGGGTGGCTCTCTCCTTAGGATCTACATCTATTTGAGAAAGAGAAGCAGATTCTCCAAAGGACAGTAAGTTAGCACCAGGACTGATGGGATAACCCTTACTTTTTTTATAGAGAATTTAATAGGTGTAGGCCCTCTTGTAGCCCATGATTGATGGTAGCTTGATAATGGAGAGTAGGCTTGTGTTTGGATATGGTTCTGACTTGTTTCCCAGCTCCAGCTATGGGTCCTGTACCACCAAGGGGATCAGTTAGCCAAATCAAGAGCACCCCACCATGGTTGTGTGCCACTATTGCACTTGTGTCAGCATCAAAACAGGTTATTTGCTGCTAACTAGGTTAGACCATGTGTTGCTTCGACAGATATTGGTCATTTTCCCCCAGTCACCCATGTAGCACCTTCTGGCACTAGACGCGCTGACTGTCTGGGGACTGACTCTCTTCCAACTTCCAGCCATGCCATTCAATTTTACGTATCAACCACACAAGGTGTCTTCAGCAGTAGGGTCTTACCACTAACCTTTGTGGGTCATCAAGTACTGTGACAGAAATCTGTCTTTCCTTTAGGAAACCTTGTGGGTCCCTCTGATCAAAAGCTTATTGTGGATGATAGCGCCATGCTGGCACTGGGAGTTACAGGTCAGTGCCCACTAAGAAAATGAGGAAAAAGATAACTAATATACAAGAGTTAGAGATAAGAGAGAGAGAGAGAGAGAGAGAGAGAGAGAAGAGAGAGAGAGAGAAGGAGAGAGGGAGACGGAGAGGGAGGGAGGGAAGATGTAGAAGATTAAGGTTAGTCTTCATCATACCCTCTCCAGTGTCTTGTGGCTCAGGTGTTCCCTCTAATGGCCTGGTGAAGGTTCAGCCATTTGATCTGCCTTTTAGGAAGTAGAATTTTATGATACCATTGCTGTTTGGGTCTAGATTTTTGTTGTTTCCCACACCTCCGTTGCCCTCCCCTCCCTCTCCACCCATCCTAGTGTCTAGTCCACGAGATGCTTTCTGGGTATGTAAGGTATCTTGGGTAGATTCAGGTTAGGTGCTGTAAATGAGTGAGTATATGCGACGATTTTTTTTCTGTGATTGGGTAAGTTGACTGAGAATGATCTGTTCCAGGTTCAACCATTTTTCCTCAAATTTCATTGTGTCATTTCTTCTTACTGCTGTATAGAATTCCATTGTGTAGATATACCCCATCTTAGTTATCCATTCTTCTAGTGATGGACAACTGGGTTGATTCCAGCTCTTAGCTATTACGAATTGAGCCACTACAAACATGGTTGAGCAAATCTCTCTGGCCTGTGGTTTGAAGGTTTTAGGGAAGATGCCCAGTAAGAGAATAACTGGGTCTGTTGGTATCTCTATGGTCAGCTTTTTCAGGTGTCTCCACATTGCTTTCCACAGTGGTTGTACCATCTTACATTCCCACCAACAGTGGATGAGGGTTCCTACTTCTCCACATCCTCACCAGCATTTATTTTCATTTGATTTTTTGTTTTTTGCTATCCTTATTGGGGCAAGGTGGAATCTCATAACATAACAGATAAGAAAATGGAAGGAGTTCAAAGAGAGTTAAGAGATTTGAGGGAGAGTGAAAAAAAGAAGACCTCAAAAATCAGCTGGCCATGCTAAATGAAGACAAAGAAATGCAAGGATGAATTCCAAGAAGCATCAAGAAAATCAGAAAATGATGTGAAAAGGGAGCTTGACAGAGGGATGGAAATTATACATAGAAAGTAGTAGAAAATGCAAACTTAATTGAACAAATCCAAAACTCTCTAGAAGCTCTCAAGAATAGAGTCAGTCAAGTGGAGGATAGAAACTCTGATCTGGAAGACAAGATGGAAGAAACAGTTTGAGAGTTCAAAAATTTCAGTAAGTTCAAAAGTTCCTGTGAACAGAACATGAGAGAATTGTGGGATACACTTAATTGTCCTAATATCAGGATCATTGGAATACCAGAAGGAGAAGAAATTCAGACCAAAGGCATGGAGATCTTATTTAACAAAATAATTGAAGAAAACTTCCCCAGTCTCTTAAAAGAAAGGCCCATCAAGATAGAAGAAGCCAACAGAACTCCAAACAGACTGGACCAAAGGAGAAACTCTCCAAGACATATTGTCATTAAGATTCTAAACATTGACACCAAAGAGAAAATCCTAAAAGCAGCTAGGGAAAAAAAAGCACACCACTTTCAATGGATTATTTTATGGCAGTCTGAAAAGCAGCTGTAGGCACCAAAATCAAGAAACCTGGTAGCTGCTCAGTCCATGTGGCCAGATATCTCAACAGTTCCAATCCTGCACTGAAGGCCTGTAGCCTTCCTGAGGATCTGCTGGTTTTCAGTTCAAACTGGTTCACAGTTGATGCTGGTCTTCAATCCACACTGGAAGGCAGTAAGCAGCTCTGGCAGCCAAGTGGAGGGAAAGGGCTCTTTTCACACAGAGCTTCCTTACATAAAGTCCCCCTCTGAGAAGAGCCACCTACTCTGAGGGAAGGGCTTGCTCTGGGGGAAGGACTTCCTCCTTCAGCTAATCCTTCCTGGGGTCAACCTCAGAGAATCATCCAAAAGAGACTTTAGTTGATTACTAAACAGATCAAGTTGACAACACCTTAACCATCATACCCACTGTAAAGTGAACCCAAGGGCTGTCACACAGCAGCAGTCAATCATATGACCTAGGAGATACTAAATGAAAGATAATAAGGTAGTGTATATAGTCCGGTTATACTGGTTAAAGTGCAGGCAGAGCAGAGGGGGGTAGTGTGAAATTCCATCACAATACTTTAGGACAGCACATGATTTAAACAACAGAAACTGTTTACTTTTGAGGGTTTTACTTAATATTTTCACAGCAAAAGTGACCACAGGCAACTGAAACTACAAGAAGCAAAGTCATGGATAAGGAGGGACTACTACTATGTATGCTAAGTGTAAACATGTGCACATCTAGAAAAGTTTTATGTGGCCAAAATAAGCAAGTGATAAAAATAACCTCATTTCTCTTAACACTTGTGAAAGGTATGGAAGAAATCATAGCTATCAGGACTTTGATGTAAAGTAGGCAAGTGTTGTCTGTTGTTGCATAGGGCAAGTTGGACACTGGAAATGCTAACTAAGAAGACAAAACAATGCAGACCACTACTGACATTAATTATCTGATTTTTAACTCATTACAGAAATTATAAGCAAAGTTTTGTGTTTGAATCTAACATCACAGGATAATAAATGTCCTTTGAAACTATGCAAAAAATCATTTAAATATGTATTTAATGTTTTTTTTTTTCCAGGTAGCACTGGGAAGCATTTCTGTATAAAGATGCAAATGCAATGGCCCCCTAAAAGGGCAGCTCCACAGAAAAGTCATAGACGCAACTGTAAAAGTGGTGCATGGATGTCTGCTTTAACCCGTGTTTATTTATATAAGAATACACAGTCACTTGATTGCTTTCCCCTCTCATTTGCTGCCTCTCTCACAAATACCCATTCTCTGAGGACTCTCCTGTTTCAAGACAATTTTCCCTTCATGGCAAAATGTAGATGGGCTCAGAAGCATGCCAGTCTTGTTGGTGTATCACTAACCATTCTAGTTCATGTCATGCTGACTCTGAGTCCCAGAGCTGCTCGATCTTAGGGTGCTAGAATGAAAGACACTAAATTTTTTTCTGCCTCTGTAGGCCCAGAACTGCTCTTAGCCCAGATCTGCTTCTACACAGTACCTGTGCTTTGGATGCCTGGATTTTTCTGCCTCAGAGAGAGACCCAACACGACCTGCTGCTGTCTTTGCAGCCTGTAGCTCCGTTTCTGAGGAGACCTGCTGCTATTCTCACCACCTCTGGCTCCTGGTTCTATGGGACCTGATATTGTGCAGGCAATATTTTGGTATCCAAAGCCTGTCAAGGATTCGGAGCTATAACACTGTCATGCTGTCTTTGACAGCAGCCTGCTGCCACCAAGAGTTAACTATAACCACCTTGATATCCTTTGTGGTGAGCCCGCAGCCACCAGGAGGCCAGCTTTTGTCCCAGTGGTTGTTATACTTCTGTGCAAATAAATCATTGCTAGTTCACTCTTCACTGTGTGTACATTCCGTTCTTTGGGTGGATAGACAAGGACTCTGAAAGAAGAATGCACCATTTCACAATGGTCCATTTAAAAATGTGCTATGGGCTGGAAGGATGGCTTAGCCGTTAAGGCGTTTGCCTGCACAGACAAAGGAACCAGTTTTGATTCCCCAGGACCCACGTTAGCCAGATGCACAAGGGGGAACACGCATCTGGAGTTTGTTTGCAGTGGATGGAGGCCCTGGTGCGCCCATTCTCTCATTCTCCCTCTTTCTCTGTCAAAAAAAAAAGAAAGAAAGAAAAGAAAAGAGAGTTCTGAAACAGGACCAGGTGTGGTGGCACATGCCTTAAAAAAAAGTGGCTGGGAAGATGGCTCAGTGGTTAGGAACACTTGCTGCACATGCATGAGGATCTGAGAGACTGCCGAAGTTTGATTCCCCAGCACCCATGTAAACAGCTGGGCATGCTCACTCATATCTGTAACCCTAGTCCTGCAGAGGTGTTAACTGACAAGGGTTGAGGGAGAAACACCTCAAGGAAGCAGTTGAATAAGTGAAAAAAGGAGGATACCTGACATTCTCTGGCCTCCCATATGTGTATGCATAGACTGTAAGCATCTGTGTACACATACATCACACACTATGCACACCAAATAAAAGCTTTGCTTAATGCAAACATGGCCATGCACACCTGTAACCCCAGCACTGAGGGTGGCAGGGACAGGAGGATCACTGGATCTCCCTGTTCAACCTGTACATATTCAAAACAGGGAGCACCAGATTTAATGAGAGACTTTGTGTCAGGGAAATAATTTAGAAGAGCAATAGAAGACACCGGCCATCTTCTTTGGGCTTTTGCATGTGTGCTTAGAGGGTGTAGCCTTCTCTGCACATATGTGAATACACCACACACACACACACACACACAAAGACACACACAAAGACACACACACAGAGTAAGAGAGAAAGAATAATTGTGGTTACTTGCATGTAATGCTGAAGTAATAATGTGATAGAATTTATGAGTCATGAGTATTTTTCCTCAATTATATAAGTACCGGGTCAAATAATAGATCTACCCTGACCTCAACTCTATCCTCTTTCTTCTTCAGCCTTTAATATTAGCTTTGTATCTCCAGCTCTAAAATCAGCTAGGGAAAAGATTACATTGGCATTTGACAAGATTTTATGTTCACCTATTTGGATCATTAGCATGGTCGTAATTATGATATTCATCAAATGAGCCTTTCTGTTTTTCCACTTTCAGAGGTATGAAATTGGCAACACTAAAATGTATATGTGGTGTGCTGATTGACTGCCTTGAGAATTCATTTTTATATTGAGGTTTTCTTGATCCATATTAATCAAGATGAATTGTGAAATGAGCCAACTATTAATACTTCTTGGCCCTGTGATTAAAATCCAATGCCAAAAATATAGCCATATTAAAACAAGATAAGCAGGAGAAATTTAATATTCTATTTTTATATTCATACATGTGTTGTGGTCCTGAGTTGTTCATGCTGGACAAGACTTTACTGATGACTGTATGTATAAGGAGAAATAAGGAGATGATTGATAGGTTGACTGATGGGCATATGTTGAAACATACATACAGATGACAGTATTCACACAATGTTTACAAACTTGGAATGACACAATGCCAGTTTTTAAAAATATTTTATTTATTTATTTATTTATATGAGAGAGAGAGAGAACTAGGCAGAGAGAGAGAGAGAGAGAGAGAGAGAGAGAGAGAATGGGCATGCCAGGGCCTCCAGCCACTGCAAATGAACTCCAGATGCATGTGCCACCTTGTGCATCTGGCTTACATGGGTACTAGGGAATCGAACCAAGGTCCTTTGACTTTGCAGGCAAGTGCCTTAACCACTAAGCCATGTCTCTAGCCCCACAATGCCAGTTTTATCCTATTGAAAAAATAATTTTTTACTTGATAATTTATGCTTTTGTTTTATCTACTTCAAACTATTTTTTTTCAGAAAAACATATACTAAATTAAATTAATGCAGAGTGTTTCTAGCTCACTGTGTATGTTTTGGACACAATTACAAATATTTAGACTTTAAAAAATAATTCCTAGCCTAGCATGGTGGTGCATGCATTTAATTCCAGCACTCAGGAGACAGAGGTCAGAGGTTCACCATGAGTTTGAGGCCACCCTGAGACTACATAGTGAATTCTAGGTCAGCCTGAGCTACAGTGAGACCCTACCTCAAAAAACAAATAATAATAATAATAATTCTAGACAATTGTGGGCCAAGTCACTACTGTCTTTAACCTGTTCCTACCAGTCTACATTTAATCATGGTCAATTATCTTACCTAGAAAAATGGAAGTGACATGTTGGAGAGATGGTTCAGTGATTAAGGAACTTGTCTACAAAGCCTAAGGATCCAAGTTTGATTCCCCAGTGCCCACATAAACACAGATGCACAAAATAGTGCATGCATCTGGAGTCCATTTGCAATGGATAGAGGCCCTGGTGCTCCCATTCTCTCTGTCTCTCTTTCTATCTCTACTTGCACATAAATAAATAAAATTAAAAGAAATAAAAATGGAAGAGAAGTAAAATTTGAAAGATTACTTAATTCCATGTTTCATTGAAGAAAACTCTTTATCTCCTTCTTTCTCCTCATTTGCCTAGATTATAAATCTCATTAAATTCTTAGGTTTTAAACCTACTTAATATTTGCGAACTGAGTTCTCTCTTAGTACCTACATGCATATTTTATTCTTCATTTCTTCTTGTACTGTCTACAGTCTGTAGCTAGCCACATGCTCTTCAAATCATGGAGCTAGATCTGACTCCTAATGAGTAGTGAATTGTCAATGCCCATGTATTCTCCATCTATGTTTCATATACATATAATTGTCTGCACATACACTACATAAACTACAAAACTAGAAAAGAGTAATCTCTTGCTCACTAACTAGTTTCCATGGACTAACTATAAGTCTATGCAGTAACTACTTGCCAAAGCAAGAAAGAAGCTTCCGTCTATGACTGAGGCTGACAGCAGTAACATATAGCTGTAAAAACAAATGTTTCTTTGCATTCATGCTTGACCCTTCTCCTTGACCTGGACCGTTAGTTTCCCTGTCTACATCTGTATGGTCAGATTGATTGTAAATGTACAGAGTGAAACAATTTCAGACTTTGACTCTACACTCAGGTCCTGTAAGTAGGACTCATTATACCCACTCCAGTTAACAGCAACAGCCACTGCTACCCTCCATTTTGATTCTAGTTCAAATAACATTTCCTTCACAAATTTTCAATTCCACACACCTTCTTTGTACACTCAGTGTATTTCCCTGTGGGTAGCATTAAGTACACTTCACAACCATTATATGTCTAGGTCTTTATAACCCTAGCTGTATATAGAACTGAATGATAGTCACTTTTGGATGGACTCATGTTTCCATAACAATTAGAATAAAAAAATCAAAAAACATTTTTGAATAAATCAAAAGATGAAACAACAAATTACTAGGACATGTATCTATGAATAGAATAGATACTAATGGGAATATCAGCCTATGAGGCATTTTAATTCCTCCCTTTTGTGGCAAGTTCTTTCTGGACAAAATCCTTAGTTCTATAACTTTCACCCATAGTAAAGGCCATAAAACATCTGTGACAGCTTGTTTATTTACTATACATGCTCCTTTCAGAGATGGAATATATTCTCTACTCCATCAGTGGAAGCTGCATGCAAATGAAGTGGTGAGATCCAGGGATATAGTTTTTGGGAGTCATCACCAATTCTGGGCTGGGCTTGTTAGTGATGCATCTGGACTTTGAGTTGCTCTGCATTTAACAGGGAACGCTTCAATGCAGAAGAAAATATTATACAAGATAATATTCCCACCTTTGGATAACCTCATTATAAAATATTTTAAGCAGGCAGTAACTTTCTGTGAAAAAGTAATATTCTACTGAGGAGATGGCTTAGTAGGTAAGGATACTTTCTTGCAAACACCAAAAGCTAGTATTCAGTTTTCCAGCATCCATATCAAACCAGATGTGAAAACTGGTGCAGGCATCTAGCACTCCTTTGTAGTGGTAACACTGCTATGCTATCCCCCAAACATGTACATGTAAATGGATAAAAAAATGTTATGAAACTAAAAATTAAAACCAAAAATTTTAAAAGAAAAGAAAATAGTAGAATTTAAGCAATAATTAATATTATATGCTGAAGGACTACTGGCTTTTCAAACATACTCCATTGGACAGAACACAGTATCAGATAGAACAATAAAGTTAACAAAAAGAACAGATACATTGTTCAGCTTTCTTGAACATTGATAGCACATTTTTGCAGTGAAGAAAATCTGTTATGTTGTGTGGGGGGTGTGCTATAGTTACACTTACTTTATTGAGACGAAACAGATGTAGCTTATGAGAGGAAGTGTTTATTTCAAGCTTATATGTTCCAGGGGAAGCTTCATTGTAGAGGAGGAAGCTGGCTCTCTTCATCATACATCCATAGCAGAGAGAGACAACATAATCACTAGGTGGCTCTGAATACACAGGGCTAGACTCTGCCCCAGGTTCTGCCCCTGGTGACATACTTCCTCCAACAGGGCTCCATCTCCCAAAGACTCTACTAGGTGGAGACTAAGTGGGACACTTAATCATAAACACCTGAGGCTATGGAGACATTATATTCAAACTACCACAGTGTGTTTGCTTGTTTGTGTGTGTGTGTGTGTG
Organism: Dipus sagitta; assembly: GCA_036346955.1. NCBI lineage: Eukaryota > Metazoa > Chordata > Mammalia > Rodentia > Dipodidae > Dipus > Dipus sagitta. Next base: position 84,248,066 of record CM070771.1, on the reverse strand, counting down.
TGTGTGTGTGTGTGCGTATGCATTAATGTAAGTGCACATGAATGTGGAGGTCAGGTATCAACTTCTGGTGTGCCCATCCAGTTGTTCAGAGATGGTCTCACTTACTTGGAGCTGGACAAATTGACTCTACTTTCAAACCAGTGAACCCAAGGGCTTCCTGTTTCCATCTGCCCCCTCCACCTCCTTGCAATCTTTTATTCTCTCTTTTTTTCCCCAATGACTCCTGTAAAGTATCTTGAGTATTCTATTGGAAAATATTTTAAAAGAGCAAAAACTATTTTAAGATCAAATATATTCTGCTTTGAAATTTGTCCATTGTTTCTGATTACTCAGTGTGTCATTTTCTTAAGGGTACAGCCTGCAAAATGATGTCCTATGATAACAACGTGAATAGATGCAGTGATTATACACATTCATTCTCTAAGCATATAAAATAGTGTCAAATTTTCTTTTCATGAGAAAATTCAGAAATGATTTCATGCCTATTTCCTTATGATAATTTTAGGCTTATTTAAAATGTTTTGTCTCACTCACACAAACATTACAATGCATTTTCATGAAGTTATATTTATTTACAACAACCAGAGTCAAACAATATAGAAAAGTATCATAGCGGAATCCTAGCCCATAATGAATGATACAGTTTATCAATCAGAGTTTAGTCATCAAAATAACCATTAAGAGAATTCTGGGGTCTGGAGGGGATGGCTTAGCAGTTAAGACCCTTGCCTGTGAAGCCTATGGACCTACGTAAGCCAGTTGCAAGTTGACACATGCATCTAGAATTTATTTTCAGTGGCTGGAAGCCATGGCATGCCCATTCTCTCTCTATCTCTATCTCTCTCTCTCTCTCCTTCTCCCTCTTTATCTTCATCTCTCAAATAAAAAAAATAAAACATTAAAAAGAGACAATTCTAGGAATAAGGTGTTTATTTTAAAACGAGTACATGTACAAAATGTACCAAAGTTAGAAATAGAAAGGTCTCCAAGGAAATATAACATTATAGAGACTTATGCATGCTACACTAAAGCAATAGTGATGGGGGGCGGGGGTTCAACACTCATAAACACCATGGAATCTGTGGATTTTTGGTAGTTCAGAACACCCAACAGAAAGGTATCACTGTGAGGTCAGAGAAAGAAGCTACCTTTGAAGCAACTAATCAAAAACAAAACCAACCAAACAAACAAACAAAAAAGCTTTTCTTCATGGCTTGAGAAGCTATTGGGCAGTGAAGGCTATATCTGGGAAGAAAACCCAGAAGTCCACACCCTCTGGAAAAATCTGTACACACCTGCACCCTTTCTATTATAACAACCCATGATAATGATTTCTTCATTTATTCTGTTTTAGTTTTGTCCCTATTCCTATTTAGGCTACTACTAAACCAGAGCCACATATGGAAGGAGATTTGAGAGACTCAGAGTGTGCAGACCTGGCCTTCAACCAGTTCAGAACAAATGTATAAACTAATCAAAAATGTGAATGTAATAATAGACAGGTATCATCATGTTCTTATTATCACCAATATGGATAATGAGGGTCCACGGATACTTGATCCACTGCCATATTATCCTTCTAGTGCTGCAATTTTGTGATTTTTTTTGTGAGAAATATTTAGAAAGCATCAGTGCATCAAATGTGTGTTGAGGAATACAGCAGTCAACTCAAGAACAATGTGCTTTTATTTTTGTCAGAATTTTTTGCTATATATCCCAGGCTGGCCTTGAACTTATGCCATTTGTGCATCATGCCTTGCTCTCACTACACATTAAAAATCTAAAAGCTAAATTTCTTGATACATATAAGTGACATTCTTATGTTTAGAGAAAAACAATAGGCAGCAATGTCAGTAAGTTATGGCCATGAAGAGAGCAAAACATGGTAAGGACATTGAGCATGAGAGATGCTAGTGTACAAATAATAAGAAAAAGCCCTTCAGGTGTGCTATGTAACCAGGAAGGGGAAGCTAATGAGCAGGTGTGAACTCTGCATATACTTGTAAAGTAACCAGCAAACAATAAAGTGTAGGAGGCAGGGATTCATTTATAGCTTCAAACAAAATCAAAGAAATATGAGTGTGGTAGACTATTCTAATGAAGAATGGAACAGGAATGCTGGAAACTAGACTGAGTCAGTTTAACAAGTGTCATGGAACAATTTACAGTGTTTTCATTTGTGAAAGAGCCTAAAGGAAAGCCTGCTTTAATCTTCAAACACCCTATTTATTCAATATATCAAAATATAGCCTGACATCAGGCATTCAAAATTAAAAATTATTTTATGGATTCAAAAATCCAGATTCATACATAGATACTAAAAAGTTTATATAATAAAATATTAAGCATTAATAGCCCTTTGTTGATGTTTTATTTGCTTCTTTATTTTACTTAAGACCTCAATGAAAGCATTAAAACTAACATTTACCTGTGCATGGTGGTTACACACCTTTAATCCCAGAACTTTGGAGATAGCAGGAGGAGGATCAAAGTGAGTTTTAGGCCACCCTGAGTCTACATAGTGAATTCCAGGTCAGCCTGGGTTAGAGTGAGAGAATATCTAAGAAAATAAAAATAAAAATAAATAAGTAAGTAAAAAGCTAACATTTAAATGGAATGTGGTTATAGTTTAAATTTGCTTGCTTTTCAGATGTAGTAACTTAGCAAATGTGTCTTGTATTTCAATTAGAATTTTCACTAGGTGACCAGTTTCTGGATCATGTAGAACAAATTTTACCTTCCTACTGTCACCAATTACTCAAGCTTACATCCTCCCACTGGTTTCTAAAATATGGTATAAATGATGAAAATACAATTAAACATAGAGTCAATTTAATTATAATTATCCTAGGCTGAATTGCATAGGGTTGTCATCAATTCTTGACTATCATAATTATAATTTAATTTATGACTTTGTTTATTTATTAATTAGTTTTGTATTCAGCAAATACAGTCAGTTTGGTACTATTATTAGGGTCATCCGTGACCTAACCCCACCCCTTGGCTCCTCCTTGTTAAGGCATATGGGTCATGCATTGTGGAGTTATCCCACAGTTATGGGCAAGATAAATGTCTCTGCATATCATGACCCAACATGTGGCTCTGACATTCTTTCTGCCCCCTCTTCCACAAAATTTCCCTGAGCCATGTTGGGTACATTTTTGGTCTGCTTCAGTGATGAGGTGTTGGGGACCTCTGAGGCTCTGGCTCTCTGATTTGGTAGGAGTTGATTTTTCTCTGTGTTGATCTCCTTCCCCCTTGTTAATTTATGACTTTTTATAGTTGGTTAACGAGTCTAATTGTATAGAAGTTGGCTAGTAGCATAGACAGCTGTGTTTTGTGGTTGAGATCATTATGCTAATAAAATTATGCGTTTCTAGAGTATCTTGTCAATTGTAAATTAACTGGGTCTGTTGGTAACTCTATAGTCAGCTTTGTCAGGAGTCTCCATATTGCTTTCCAAAGTGGTTGTACCATCCTACATTCCCAGCAACAGTGGATGAGGGTTCCTAATTCTCCACATCCTTTCCAGCATTTATTTTTATTTGATTTTTTGATGTTTGCTATCCTTACTGGGGTAAGGTGGAATCTCATAGCTGTTTTAATTTGCATTTCCCTGATGAATAGGAATGATGAACATTTTCTTAAGTGTGTGTTTCCCATTTGTATTTCTTCCTTTGTAAACTGCCTGTCCAGCTCTTTGCCCCATTTTGTGAGTGGGTTGTTTGGCTTTTTATTGTTTAGGTTTTTTAATTCTTTGTAGATTATAGAAATTAGGCCTCTGTCAGTTGGATAACCAGCAAATATTTTCTCCCATTCTGTGGGTAATCTATTGGCTTTGCTTATTGTATGCTTGTCTGTAAAGAAACTCTTCAGCTTCATGTGATCCCATTGGTTGAATGACTGTGTAAGATCGTCAGCTACTGTGGTTTTGTTCAGGAAGTCTTTTTCCATTCCTATATCCTGGAAAGTTCTTCCTATATTTTCTTCCAGTAGTATTCGAGATTCTGGTCTTATATTGAGGTCTTTGATCCATCTGGACTTAAGTGTAGTGCATGGCAAAATGTGTGGATCAAGTTTCAGTTTCCTGCATATGGTTATGCAGTTTGTCCAGCACCATTTGTTGAAAATGCTGTCTTTTTTCCAGCCTGTATTGTTATGGACTTTGTCAAATATCAAGTAGCTGTAGTTGCTTGACCCAAAGTCCCGATCTTCCATTCTGTTCCATTGGTCTATACTCTTGTTTTTATGCCAGTACCATTAAATCACACTTAGTTTACATTATCACTTGAAAATGTATCACTTTTAACTTAAAAGCAATGCTCTCATGCTCAAAAGAAAGGAAACAGTGCTGTCTATTAAGAAAGTGTCTCTTGGGCTGGAGAGATGGCTTAGTGGTTAAGCGCTTGCCTGTGAAGCCTAAGGACCCTGGTTTGAGGCTCGATTGCCCAGGACCCACATTAGCCAGATGCACAAGGGGGCGCACGCATCTGGAGTTCATTTGCAGTGGCTGGAGGCCCTGGCGTGCCCATTCTATCTCTCTCTCTCCCTTCCTCTCTCTCTCTCCCCCTCTCTCTGTGTCACTCTCAAATAAATAAATAAAAATGAACAACAACAACAAAAAAGAAAATGTCTCTTGAGCCAGGCGTGGTGGTGTGCACCTTTAATCCCAGCACTTGGAAGGCAGAGGTAGGAGGATTGCTGTGAGTTCGAGGCCACCCTGAGACTCCATAGTGAATTCCAGGTCAGCCTGGGCTAGAGTGAGATCCTACCTCGGAAAAAAAAAAAAAAAAAAACAATAAAACGAACAAACAAACAAAAAAGAAAGTGTCTCTGAGCTTCCCTGACAACAACTTGGGCAGTTGGGTAGGAAATACACTTAGAATTCACCAACCACCTGCCTCAGTAAGGTTGAAAGAGCAGAATAAAAATCCATCAAGTTTTTTCATCTCTCTGAAAGCTTAATTAGTAGACAGGAAATAGAAGTAACGTAAAAATATACAGAGATAACATTACATCTAATCATATTGCATATCTTAAATTTTTATTTTTTTAAGTTTACAATGGAATGGGAAGAATAAATCGTCCATGAAATATATGGAAACTATTGTGTAAACTTGCCTTTCCATGTACTGATCCCAGAAGCTCTAATTAGACAGACAAACACACACAACCCCCATAGCTTCTGTAAACCCACATGCAATACACATCAGGCAAGGCAGTTATTACAGTATAATATAAAGTACTTCCCACTGAGCATTTGTATCAAACCAAATCAAACCTAAATCATTGCATTTTTTAATCATTAAACTAAGCTGATTATTTTAAACATCTTCAAACTGAGTTCATACTTCTGAAAGAGTAAGAATAATCTCCCCTTCTCCACATTACACTATCAGTGAAACACTTTAAACCTAGTTACTGTAGTTGTTTGTAGTTGTTTTTTAAATTCTGTGTGGCTAATGTAACTATGACAATAGTGATAGAGAAGCAATCACGTGGAGGAAATATAATTGCAGCACCATAAACTTGGTTGTCTTAAAATACTACATGAAATTTTAAAATCACCAAAATCCTCACAGAAAAGCGAGCAAAGAATAGACAAAAAAATAATAAAAATAAAAAAAATAAAAAATAAATAAAGGGGCTAGAGAGATGGCATAGCAGTTAAAGTGCTTGCTTCCAAAACCAAAGGACCCAGGTTCCATTCTCCAGGGCCAAAATAAGCCAGCTGCACTTGGTGGCTCATACATTTGGAATTCATTTGCAGCAGCTAGAGGTCCCGGCCTTCCCATTCGTTCTCTTGTTCTCTTTCACTCTCTCAAAAATAAATAAATAAATAAATAAATAAATAAATAAATAAATAAATAAGTTATTTAATTAAGCTAATGACAAATAGGAGTTCTTAAGTATACATAGAAAGCACTAGCAACCAGCATTACCCATAACATTGTTTTCTTCTCTCACCTGCATCTGTTCATTCAGCACTCCATGTTGGAGTATTGTAGCCCTCCCCAATTTCTAGATTTTACTGAATCTGGTTTTACCAAGCAAGCCATGCTACTGAATCAGTCAATTCCCTCAGCACAACAGTATCAGGCAGGTATTACTGCAGAGAATTTTTTTTAACCCTCCTTATCATATAGCCTTAGGATCTCATATCCTCAGGCACACTTTTTATATTGGAAGTAGAAGGGAAAGTATTACATAATCAAAAAATGAAGGCTAGAAACTCTTTGTGATACACATGTTCTCTCTTTTTTGGAAGGAGAACTGTCCAGAGCACTACATTAAGAAGATAAGCTCTAAAGTAAATGTAAAACAGTTACAATTTTTTTTTTATAAGAAGTCATCATCATGCTGGGGCCAGGATTCTGAGATTCAGTGTGATTGCAGCCCCCTGGCTCTGCAAGGCGGGGAAGCTAAGAAAGAGCCTTCCTCAGCCCCCAAATTCCAGGGAGAGTTCTCTCAGGGTTATAGGGTGCTTCTTGATCCTGCCATTTTACAATTCTATAAGGGTAGGAGAATCTTGCATTTTTTTCTATGATCTTAATTACTTTTAGTGTTCCTTCTGGGGGACACTCAACAGGAAAAATTGCCTATGTCACAGGCAACCGTTTAACTGCTTAGCCATCTCTCCAGCCCCTGTCTTGGATATTTATCTGCTTGGAATTTGTCATAGTGTAACAGGAACATCATGGGGTTCTGGCCTCATTTCTAGCTGTCTGACTACTGACAGGTGTAAGTCCCACTTCTTTCCCTTAGCCCTGTGCCTGGGCAAGCTGAGTGCAAAGCCCGAGAGCTGCTTCCTTTGACAACCTTCTGAAAACTCAAATAATGCCAGCGCTACCCCCGCGGGGACGTTCACCTGGCTCTCACTTGCAACCCTTTGCTCTACCTAGCCATCTCAGAGCTACCTGGGGTCTTGCCCTGGCCTTTGTAGAGATTTTAACTGTGGATCCTTGTTTTTTTTTTTTTTTTTTTTTTTTTTTTTTTTTTTTTTTTGTGTGTGTGTGTGGTATGGTCCCCAATGCATCTTTTTACTTGTCTGTATGTCTAAACAAAATAAAAATTCCAAAAGAAAAAAAAAAAAAGATAAGCTCCTTAGAAGAGGCATAAGCTCCTGGGAAGAGGCACTCTGAGAGTGAGTCCTGGCCACCTAGTATAGTTGGGGTACTTCCATCATTACTATGTGGTCTCAAAAGGGTAGGTATGCTGATATACACTCCAGTGTCACATTTCCAATGGTATTTCCTGGACTCTATGGTCTTATTTACTTATTAACTGATAGAGTACCTATTGTGCTCCCTAAAGAAAAAAAAAAAAAAAGGAAATCTCTCACAAAAGAAGGCACGGCATATTTTAAAATGAGAAATGTAATGTTTAGTGACTACTCATTGGTCTTAAATTCTCACCCTTATTTTTGTCTCATATAGAACTCAATCAAAATTACTAAATGAGTATTTTTACCTGCATAATTTTATTAAATGTCAGAAATCCAATATAAAGTAATTCTCATGGATATTTTTTTTTAAATTTTATTGCTGTGTCTAATATTTGTGTGTTCTTTAAAATTGTCAAAATAGATAATTACTGTTAGCTAAATTGAATCAGATTTAAATTAATCCAGACATTTTAACACATGAATATTTATCTGCACAGTATATCATAGTCGAATCAAATTAAGCAGGTGACATAAGATGTTTTAAAGAAGAGGAACCATATCAAATGCAATGCAACCTAATTGAGACTTATTTTAAATCATTTTTATTTCAAAGATAGATTTAATCTTCTAAGAACAGGATTTTTCCTATCTTAAATTCAGAGCTGTTTGAGTCTTATTTTTTGTTCTACTTCTTTTCTTTTGTCTTCATTTTTAATAAAATAAGTAGGTGGATTTCTGTCTAGCAAAATTTCATTATGTCTTGCTTTGATGAGGATCATTGTAATTTATACTATTTCTAACCCTCTGATAAAGCCCTTCAATCTCACTTAACTTAATAAATATGCTAATATGTACTATAGGAGGAAATAAAACATAAGGATACAAGAACATATTTTAATATAGAAAAGAAGACATATGTTCTTTCTTTTCATTTCCCTCTCACCATCTATCAGAAATTTCTCTGGAGAAAATCTAGGATTATTTTAAGTAATTTTAAGTACTTAGCTCAATAGCAGAAATGTTAATTATATCCACAAGCATTTTATTTAAGGTTTTTCCTGTGCAAATGACTAGAGTAATGTAAGACACATCCCTGACATTTGGTCAAACAGGGAGTATGCGTGTGCTTTGGGATACTTATCTTTACAATGCTGTAGAACTATAATTATTCTGATGATTAGCATCACGGGATGCCTTGATGAATTTTAAACCATATATCTGAAGAATCAATGAATTAAATTTAGAATATTGTTGTCAAATACAATTTTGTTAAGATATATATGATTAATTTAAGATAATGTTGACCTTACAATATCAGACCTAAAAAGTACAATGCTAAAATTGCTACATTTTTACACATCTCTGTGGTTTCTTTTTTTCTACCATTTTCCTAGTCACATACTTTGTTTCTTTTCTTTTACTTTTTACTTTTTTTCTATACATACACAAATGTGAATGACTACACATATGTCATTAGAGTTCGGAGTAAATTTCGCAACCTGCAAATAAATCTCAGTACTGACAGGAGCACTGACTATCACCTAGGGCAAGTTCTTTAGCATCTAAATGCTACTTCCTTATTTGTAAAATAGGGTGGAGAATGGTATCCATGCCTCAGAGGGGACAGATAATGACAGATATAGAGAATATGGAACACATTTGCACATAAGTGATTATTATGCTAGCCACACATACAAGATATTAATTTTAATGAAAATACATCAGAAACTGTCTGAAAACTATGAAATATCCTTTGTATCATTCAATACTGTCTATATTGTGAATCCAGTCCTATATTAAATATATATTCTATATTCACAGCTACCTGTTGCACTAGCTTTCAAACCTGTGTCTTAGGTGTGGGAAATCTGATGCACTTGTGTGAGACTCAGACTTGTGAGTAGCTTGCATTTACTTGGCAGAAGGACTTGATCAAATCAAGAAACACCTGGCTAATGTATACTTATGAAACACAAGTATAGTGTCCACCTATTGGTGGGATGGGTAGCCAATTGTGTACTTACCAAAGACTGCCTGTTTACATTTATTCACACTGCTTCATGAAATGTTTTCTTGTCTCCACTGAAATCCTCTTCACAGTGTTTCTGAGTTACACCATCAAGCTTGAATATCCTCTCTTATAGTCTATATCAACCCAAATGAAGATGACACTTGTCTATGGTACCTGACCCCTACCAACACCTAGCCCCTGTATGCAATGTTGGGAGGTGCAAAGTACAATTGCTATTTAACACTATTTAACATGTACAGAGAAAGTAACTGAGTGACACATAGTCTATGGCTGCTAACAACTCTGGTGAATGTAGCAAGATTCTCTCTCCCTTGATTAGGGTCTAGTCATCTACTGAGAAGAAACTCTCAGTTACCTATTCTATATTAGATACAAAGAACACCTCCTTTATACACCCTCTGTTCCTCCAAAGTTTTGACTCCACCTTCCAGACATTTGGCTCCATTGTTTAAGTTGCATTTTTCCCCTTTCCTATGAAATAAACTGAAGAGATTTCTCAAGCTCCTTCCTCATCATGGAACCACTTAGACACTTCTCAATCTCTTTATTTTGAGGTGAGACATTTAACTAATAAAATTACCTTTAAAAATATTTGGTAGGTTCTCTGTGTATCAGATAACAGATCACTACATTTGATTTAAAATTATACCCTATATTTTTTCAGACAAACCCTCTATTTTAGATATGCAAAGCTCATTAAGTCTTTCAGAAGTCTTAATGAAGGAAGAATCTTAGATCCACACTTCTGATTTGGCCTGATGTCATGTCCCAGCTGACCTTGATTTCAGTTTTCACTATCACTGCTTTGGACTTGTTGCAGTTACCTCCTCATTTTTAGGAAAAAACATTCCTGCCAGAAGCAGCTTATGGGGGAAAGGGTTTTCAGGCTTACAGTTTACAAGGGAAGCTTCATCACGGTGGAGGAAGCTGGCTCATGTCTTTACACACCCAGAGGAGAGAGACAATAGCAAGCATGTGCTGCCTCAAAACACACAGAGAGCTGAACTGAGCTCCAAGGTCTGCCCTCGGTGACACACGTCATCCAGCAGGGCTCCACCTTCCACAGGCTCTACAAGGTGGGACTAACACCTGAGGCTATAGGGTCATTATGTTCCTAACCACCACAGCACTTCTTGTTCCGATGTTTATTTATTCTGTAGTATGCCCTTAGCTGAAGCAAAGTTGCAGATTGTCTAGCAGAACATCATGTCCATTTATACTCTTCTAAATTCTTCCTGCAAACAGAACCATTGCTGGTCTAATGCTTTTATCTCTGCCTAGGAATTATCTATATCATAGATAGCTAAAAAAAAAAAAAATCAATAGAGATGTTCACCGGGGTTCTGGACATCACTTCACCCATATCCCAAATTCATTGCTTTCTTCCAAGTTATTTCTTTTAGTAGCCAATAGTTTAGACAACACTAAGAAAGACCATATTGTTGTTTTCAGCATATCAAAATTGTTTATTTGCCAACATCCTAGACAATACAAATTACTTTTTTCCAGCCTCACTTACATTGTCCTTAATAATTATCACTTAACTTTACAGTGTATATTTTTATTTTTTTTCTCCATTTTTATTAATATTTTCCATGATAACAAAAAAAATCCCATGGTATTACCCTCCCCCCTTTCCCCTTTGAAATTCCATTCTCCATCATATCCCCTCCCCATCTCAATCTTTCTACTTACATATATACAATACCAACCTAATAAAAGCCCTCCTCCCTTTCTTTCTCTTCCCTTTCTATCTCCTTTTTTAACTTACTGGCCTCTGCTACTGAGTTTTTTCCTTCTCACACAGAAGCCCAATCATCTCTAGCTAGGATCCACATATGAGGGAGAACATGTGGCGCTTGGCTTTCTGGGCCTGGGTTACCTCACTTAGTATAATTCTTTCCAGATCCATCCACTTTTCTGCAAATTTCATAACTTCATTTCTCTTTACTGCTGAGTAAAACTCCATTGTATAAATGTGCCATATCTTCATTATCCACTCATCAGTTGAGGGACATCTAGGCTGGTTCCATTTCCCAGCTATTATAAATTGAGCAGCAATAAACATGGTTGAGCAAGTATCTCTAAGGTAATGAGATGAGTCCTTAGGATATATGCCTAGGAGAGCTATAGCTGGGTCATATGGTAGATCAATCTTTAGCTGTTTTAGGAACCTCCACACTGATTTCCACAATGGCTGGACCATATTGCATTCCCACCAACAATGTAGAAGGGTTCCTCTTTTTCCACATCCCCGCCAACATTTATGATCATTTGTTTTCATGATGGTAGCCAATCTGACAGGAGTGAGATGGAATCTCAATGTAGTCTTAATCTGCATTTCCCTGATGACTAGGGATGTAGAACATTTTTTTAGATGTGTATATGCCATTCGTATTTCTTCCTTTGAGAATTCTCTATTTAGCTCCATTTCCCATTTTTTGATTGGTTTGTTTGATTCCTTATTATTTAACTTCTTGAGTTCTTTGTATATCTTAGATATTAATCCTCTATCAGATGTATAGCTGGTGAAGATTTTTTCCCATTCTGTAGGTTGCCTCTTTGCTTTCTTCACCGTGTCCTTTGCAGTGCAAAATCTTTGTATTTTCATGAGGTCCCAGTGGTTAATCTGTGGTTTTATTGCCTGAGCGATTGGGGTTGTATTCAGAAAGTCTTTGCCAAGACCAATATGTTGAAGGGTTTCCCCTACTTTTTCCTCTAGCAGTTTCAGAGTTTCAGGTCTGATGTTAAGGTCCTTAATCCATTTGGACTTAATTCTTGTGCACGGAGAAAGAGAAGAATCTATTTTCATCCTTCTACAGATATATAACCAGTTTTCCCAACACCATTTGCTGAAGAGGCTGTCTTTTCTCCAATGAGTATTTTTGGCATTTTTATCAAATATCAGGTGGCTATAACTACATGGGGTTACATTTGGGTCCTCTATTCTGTTCCATTGATCTACGAGTCTGCTTTTGTGCCAGTACCATGCTGTTTTTGTTACTATGGCTCTGTAGTATAGGTTAAAATCAGGTATGGTGATACCACCAGCCTTATTTTTGTTGCTCAGTATTATTTTAGATATTCGAGGTTTTTTGTGATTCCAAATGAATTTTTGGATTGTTTTTTCTATTTCCGTGAAAAATGCCTTTGGAATTTTGATGGGGATTGCATTAAATGTGTAGATTGCTTTGGGTAAGATTGCCATTTTCACAATATTGATTCTTCCAATCCAGGAACAAGGGATGTTTTTCCACTTCCTAGTGTCTTCTGCAATTTCTCGCTTGAGTGTTTTAAAGTTCTCATTGTATAGGTTCTTTACTTCCTTAGTAAGGTTTATTCCAAGGTACTTTATTTTTTTTGATGCAATTGTGAATGGGAGTGATTCTCTGATCTCATCCTCTGTGTGTTTGTTGTTAGCATATATGAAGGCTACTGATTTCTGTGTATTTATTTTGTATCCTGCTACATGACTGTAGGTTTTTATCAGCTCTAACAGTTTGCTAGTAGAGTCTTTAGGGTCCTTTATATATAGAATCATGTCATCTGCAAATAATGATAACTTGACCTCTTCCTTTCCGATTTGTATCCCTTTTATGCATGTCTCTTGCCTTATTGCTATGGCTAAGACTTCCAGAACTATATTAAATAAAAGTGGGGACAGTGGACACCCTTGTCTTGTTCCTGATTTTAGTGGAAAAGCATCCAGTTTTTCCCCATTTAGTAATATGTTGGCTGTAGGCTTATCATAAATAGCCTTTATTATATTGAGATATGTTCCTTCTATTCCCAGTCTCTGTAGGACTTTTATCATGAAGGGATGTTGGATTTTGTCGAATGCTTTCTCTGCGTCTAATGAGATGATCATGTGATTTTTGTCCTTCAACCCATTTATATAATGTATAACATTTATAGATTTGCGTATGTTGAACCATCCCTGCATCTCTGGGATAAAGCCTACTTGGTCAGGGTGAATGATCTTTCTAATGTATTCTTGTATTCTGTTTGACAATATTTTGTTGAGAATTTTTGCATCTATGTTCATGAGGGAGATTGGTCTGTAATTTTCCTTTTTTGTTCTATCTTTGCCTGGTTTTGGTATCAGAGTGATGCTGGCTTCATAGAAGGAGTTTGGTAGAATTCCTTCTTTTTCTATTTCATGGAAAAGCTTAAGAAGCAATGGTGTTAGCTCTTCCCTGAAGGTCTGGTAAAATTCAGCAGTGAATCCATCTGGGCCTGGGCTTTTTTTAGTTGGGAGATTTTTGATAACTGTTAGGATCTCCATGCTTGTTATAGGTCTATTTAAGTGATTAATCTCATCTTGATTTAATTTAGGTAGGTCATATAAATCAAGGAAATCATCCATTTCTTTCAGATTTTCATACTTTGTGGAGTATATGTTTTTATAATATGTCCCTATGATTTTTTGAATTTCTCTGGCATCTGTTGTGATGTTACCTTTTTCATCTCTAATTTTATTAATTTGTGTCTCTTCTCTCTTTCTTTTGGTCAGATTTGCTAAGGGTTTATCAATCTTGTTTATCCTTTCAAAGAACCAGCTTTTTGTTTCATTAATTCTTTGTATTGTTTTTTTGGTTTCTATTTCATTAATTTCTGCCCTAATCTTTATTATTTCTTCCCGTCTACTGATTTTTGGTTTGCCTTGTTCTTCTTTTTCCAAGGCTTTGAGGTGAAGCATTAGGTCATTTATTTGCGACCTTTCTAATTTCTTAATATAGGCACTTAAAGCTATAAATTTACCTCTTAGAACTGCCTTCATTGTGTCCCAGAGATTTTGGTATGTTGTGTTCTCATTATTGTTTGACTCTATAAATTTTTTGATTTCCTTCTTGATTTCTTCATTGACCCATTCATCATTTAGTAATGTATTGTTTAGTTTCCATGATTTTGTGTATGCTCTATATCCTTTCTTGCTATTGATTTGTAGTTTGATTCCATTGTGGTCAGATAGAATGCAAGGAATTATTTCAATTTTCCTGAATTTGTTAAGATTTGCTTTGTGTCCTAATATATGGTCTATTTTAGAGAATGATCCATGTGCTGCTGAAAAGAATGTATATTCTGCAGCATTTGGATGAAATGTCCTGTATATGTCTGTTAGGTCCATTCCTTCTATGACCTCGTTTAGTCCAGATGCCTCTCTGTTTATTTTTTCCCGGGATGACCTGTCAATTGATGAGAGTGGGGTGTTAAAGTCACCAACTACCACTGTGTTTGGTGTTATCTGTGACCTTAGTTCTAACAGTGTTTGTTTGATGAATTTGGGAGCCCCCATGTTAGGTGCATATATGTTTAGGATTGTGATGTCCTCCTGTTGGAGTGTGCCCTTAATCAATATAAAGTGACCTTCCTTATCTTTCTTGACTAATGTTGGAGTGAAGTCTGCCTTGTCAGCTATTAGGATAGCAACCCCTGCTTGCTTTCTGGGTCCATTTGCTTGAAACACCGTTTTCCAACCTTTCACCCTAAGATAATGTCCATCCTTTGTAGAAAGGTGAGTTTCTTGGAGACAACAAATTGTAGGGTCCTGCTTTTTAACCCAGTCTGCAAATCTATGTCTTTTGGTTGGAGCATTGAGGCCATTGATATTAAGAGATATTATTGAAAGATGTGTATTTATGCTTGCCATTTTTTTTTTTTTTTTTTTTTTTTTTGTGGTTCTGGTTCTACCTTTGCTCTCTTATATTAACTAGTATTTGAGTGTTGTTTGCTGTTTTCCAGGTTCCTTATATGTGTGTTTTTCTTTCTCTTCGGCATGGAGGATTCTTTCAAGTATTTTGTGTAGAGCTGGTTTTGTCTTCAAATACTCCTTTAGCCTGCTTTTGTCATGGAATGTCCTTATTTCTCCATCTATTTGAATGGATAGTTTTGCAGGATAAAGTAGCCTTGGTTGACAGTTGTTATCTTTCAGAGTTTGGAATACATCACTCCAAGCCCTTCTGGCTTTGAAAGTTTGTGTTGAGTAATCTGCTGTGATCCTGATGGGCTTGCCTTTGTAGGTAACTTGATTTTTCTCTCTAACTGCTTTCAATATTTTTTCTTTGGATTGTGTGTTTGGTAGTTTGATTATAATATGGCGAGGAGAGGTTCTTTCCAGGTTTTGTCTGGCTGGTGTTCTAAATGCTTCCTGTATCTGCATTGGCACCTCTTTCCCAATTTGGGGGAAGTTTTCTTCTATGATTTTGTTGAAGATGCCTACTATACCTTTGGATTGAAATTCTTCTCCTTCTACTATACCCTGAATTCTTATATTTGATCTTTTCATAGTGTCCCGAATATCTTGAAATTCCCATTCATACTTTTCTATTAGTTTGTCTTTCTCTTTGTTGGATTGTATTAGATCTGCCACCTGGTCTTCTAGCTTAGATATTCTGTCCTCTCCTTCATCCATTCTACTGGTGAGATTTTCTACAGAGTTTTTTATTTCATTAACTGTGTTCTTCATTGCTAGTAATTCTGACTGGTTTTTCTTCATTATTTCTATTTCCTTATTTATGTCTTGTATTGATTTCTTTATTTCGTTAAATTGGTGTCCTGTATCTTCTCTGATTCCTTTGATTTCTTCTTTGAGTTCATTGAACATATTTACAATCATTCTTTTGAAATCTTTCTCAGGCATTTTCTCTAACTCGTTTTCACTAGAGGTCATTTCTGAAGCATTGATGCTTTTTGGTGGATTTATATTGCCTTGGTTTTTGGTGTTTCTTGTGTTATAATGTATATATTTTTGCATCTTGGATTAAGTTACTGCTTAGATTTTCCAGTTAGCTGGGTATCCTTTGCTGTATCTATTGATCTGATATTGTATATCTTCTATGTAGGAGATTAAGATGTTAGGTGTGGCTCTTACCACTCTCAGAGTATCTAGACACGTGGTCCTAGGGGTTAGGTTTGCCTGCTATGGGGGTATTCAAATAGGTTGAGTGGAATAAAATACAGGTATATTCTAAGATTTAACTAAACCCTATACACATTCAGTCAAGAACAGCACTGAGCATTTATGCAAGATTAGGTATTATAAAAACCAGATCCTCTATCAACAAAGAAGTTAAGATTTCTGGTCTGTTGAGGGATCCAAGTTAGCTTGTGACCAGGTGAGACCCTTCCCTGGTTCAATCCCAGTTACCTCTTTGGATGCTTTTGGTCTCAGTCAAGTTGCTGGCTGGGATGTTGGGCCGCTGTTCTGCTTTCTGGAACTGGGTACTGGCTTTTCCTGTGGGGCAAACCAAGCCTGGCAACTGTGGCCCTGCAGATTGGCGCCCCTGATGCTGGATCCCCGCTGCTGCCGCTGGAGCTGCCGCTGCTGGGACCACTGCTGCTGGATCCGCCACTGGAGATGCCGCTGCTGGGTCTGCCCCCGCTGATCCGCTGGAGCTGCCGCTGCTGGGTCCTCCGCCTCTGATCCGCTGGTGCTGCCGCTGCGGGATCCGCCTCTGCCGCTGAAGCCGCTGGAGCCTCCGCTGCTGGATTCGCTGCCCTGAAGCCGCTGTGGCCGGTACCGGAGCAGCTGATGGTGTTTTTGGGGCTGGAGTCACGGCTTCCACCGCCGCTTCCGGCTTCCACCGCCGCTTCCGCTGCCGGGGTCTGAGCCGCCGCTGTTGGATCCCGAGTCGCCACTGCCGGAGCCCGTGATGCAGCTGCCGGTGCCCGTGCTGCCGCTGCCGCTGCCAGAGTCTGAATCTCCGCTACCGGGTCCCGAGGTGCTGCTGCCGGAGCCCAAGTCGCCGCTACCGGGTCCCGAGCTGCCGCTGCCGGAACCCGAGCTGCCGCTACCGGGTCCCGAGCTGCCGCTGCCGGAGCTGCTTCGGCCTGCCCGTGTGGGCTCTGGATATCTCCTACTTCTCCGCTGCTGTTTTAATCTCTTATACACCTCCCTTGTGTATTTTGCTGGGTTTTCTTTGGCTTTTTCTCCCCTAGGCTGCTTAGGCGTGGTTCCTATGCCGCCATCTTGACCGGAAGTCTACAGTGTATATTTTTAGTTTCTCAAAGAAACTATTGTATTTTAAGTATTAACTTACTCATAAAATGTCTAGATTATATAACAAGTTGTATCAGACATGAACCATTGAGCAGGCCTACCATACCTGAGCTAGGTTGTTCTAATTTATCAGGGATTGCACTTGCCTCTAACAATTAACTGCCAACTCACCTGTGGGTGCGGGGGTGCCAGCCTAGGCAGTTTGATTATTTAGGCAGAACCACCAGGGCCGTTAAAGGGAGGGATCTGGGCTGGAGAGATGGCTTAGCAGTTAAACACTTGCCTGTGAAGCCTAATGACCCCGGTTCAAGGCTCAATTCTCCAGAACCCACGTTAGCCAGTTGCACAAGGAGGCGCACGCATGTGGAGTTCGTTTGCAGTGGCTGGAGGCCCTGGCTCACCCATTCTCTCTCTCTCTCTCTCTCTCTCTCTCTCTCTCTGCCTCTTCATCTCTCTGTCTTTTTCAAATAAATAAATAAAAATAAACAAAAAAAAAAGGGAGAGATCTTATGATGTCACACCCTTACCCACCTATGTCAGTCAGATATGGGAATTAGTGCTTGTCCATTCCATCCAATTGCACTCACACCCTGCCCACATGTGGTGGATTTCTCCTCTAAGCCAAGGCCTATTGGCTGTGATACCTGGTGTAGGACTTGGGGTTCCAGAAAGAACCCCAGAACCCCAGCCCCCCCATTACAGGTGGAATGGTAAGTAGAATGGTGGGGAACTTAGTTGCACTACCTGTGGATCAACCCCATGGGATATTCAATATTTCATGAGGATATATACCTTTTAAAACATATAACTGGTAGATTTGCTTAAGTCAGAAAAGAATAAACAATTTATGAATATCCTTCAAATTTCGTTTTTACTGTATACTTGTTATTTTCTGATGGGCAAAGTAAGTCATTTGGTCAACTCAGAATAAAAGGCAAAAATGTCTACGCCATGATGATATATGAAGATTTTGCAGGGCAGCTTAACAGAGTAGTACAATGTATATTATTTTCTAAATGTCAAAATATATAGTTGTAATTAAGATATAAATATTTAAATATATACTTAAAACACATATGTTTGACATTAATATAATTCATATATTTTTAATTTATGTACAGTGGGAATAAAGTGTTGTAAAGCATTACATATATATATTAATATTCCCCCTAAATAAAAATAATGGTTTACCTCATAAAGAAAAGACTATTACATGCTGTTTCAGTTGATCCATTGATTAATTTAAATATATATTCATATACTGTTTGCAGAGCTATTTTTACAAGGAAATCACTAAAAGATTAGCTCAAGATTTGTAAAACAAAATTATTGCTTTTATTCATTGAGTGGTTATAGGACCTACAATTGTACAGACTTCTATCTGGTGGTTTTCCACTTATCCCTTCAAAGTCACACTTCAATTATTACCAAATCCAAACCCCTTTTCCTAAATAACAATAATAACGAATTAAAATCGCACTTTTCTCTCAAAAATTTTGATTTTAAGTGGCAGGTATAAATTTTATAGTTTAGATGATGTAGCTGTTTGTCTGTATTTAGATAAAACCAAAATAAATATAATAGGCTTTCAACTGTTTTCCAAATGAAGAACACACATGTCTTTGAACTATGTTAAGTCACTTTAGAATAAGGCATTCTTTTCTGGTTTCAAAGCCATCCATGGAATAGTTTTACTTTATAGTATATAGAAAATATATTTAAAATAAAGAAAATAAAGCCTCTTTTTGACAAAATTAGCTTTCTACAAAGTTGCACCTGAATGTCCCACAGGAATAATTATTAGCTTGTCTTCTTTAATTTCTTCATTTTTGCTGACAGTCTCATACTTGCCATTGATAAAGATCTTTGTTTGACAATTTTTTGGTTAGTATTTAGTGTACTTCTTCAACAATAAATGAGCTAGGAAGCAGAAATCCTCCGTGGCAAAAAACATGTTGCCTTTAATACAAAGAAAACCAATACTAAACTGATCTAGTCAAGAAGTGAAAGCACATGTTATTCATCATTCAATCTGTATTGTATTTTCTTTACCAGACGTGTTGTGAAGCTGTCATCGAGCTTGACCACATGTTCAGCTACAGGAAAGTAGACCAGTGTTCCAAGCAGCCGAGTCCCAAACTAGATGATGTTAGGTGACTAGATGTCAAAGAACTGGAATTTAATTTAAAAAATAGTTTTTGAGACTATTCAACAAGAGTCCCCATTACTAGCCTTTTAGTTATCAATAACATAAATATTTATTAAACAGTTCCTACATGACTGTCCAATGGCAGAACTGAATTACAACACAACTCCTCCCTGATGCTCTTTGATTGAGCATCACTACTTAGTGACAGTGTCCTCTAGTTTTGAGTGGCTATCTCCTTTTCTTGACTGCAATGCCGTATTAATTTGTCCAACTCATTGTCTTTGAATTTTGACAATGTATGAACGTAGTCTCAGAACAGGTCAATCCATTTCAATATGAAATTCTAGATTTTCAGTACAGAATTATGATCAAAATTCACATAAGGAAATTATACTGAAATTATCTTTGATAAGCACAGAAAGCAAGACAATATTAACAAACTGATTGATTTCATAAAGCCTTGAGAGCACATTTACAGACTAGACAATAACCTACCTTTGAATAATCTGTTTACATAAGTTGCTGTTAAGTCTACTTCATATAGAAAATGCACAAGAATCACATTCTCTTTACCTACCTAGATGTAGAAGTATGTTCCATCATTTATACTTATGACTTTTCAGTGAAATTAGATAGTGTTGTTTACTTTAATGCTGTCAGCTAAACAACTGATCTAAAGGATTAATTACCTTCCTAGAATCACCTTTCCAGGAAGCAGCACTAACCAGCTTTAAGGAATAGAATTGCTTGTGCTGTATGGTAACCTCTTCCTATTCTGAGGATTTCTGCTGCTTTTCTGACATGCTGGACTGCTCTTACATGAAATAAATCTTTGAAAGCACTCATAAACTTGAACGTATATATATATATATGTATGTATATATATACGTTCAAGTTTATGTACATATATATATGTATATATGTAAATATATACATATACATATATACATTACATGTACCGCATGCATGTGTACCTATGGTCTATTTTTTCGGAACACAATCTCATTTCTACATCAAGGCTATGAAGTTACTGTTCTTTCAGGGTAGATTAATTTCTTCTAGATCTTTGTTCTGCTCAATCCAACACGACCTACACATCTCTGATAAAATGTCACTTCATCTCTTCCTGATAATCTCATCCAAACAGCAATTGTGGCCTATAGAACAAGTCTATGCTTTGCCTCTCAGGATTATATATCAGCAATAAGTTTTGTCTTTTGCAGGACAAATTATTCCCCATTTTTGTATTTTCTCTTCAATTGTAAAAACATCCTCTAAATGTTTTCCAGATTGTCATCAGAACTCTTATTTTTCTAAAACTCTAAATACATTATCCCTTTCATTCCAGCAGTTTCATCTTTATTAGAGTGCTTTGAAATGTATTAGCATGGCTGGAAGCCATCTGTTACTGTTGATTCAAACTAAGCTTATGGGAAATTTAAATACTTCAGTAATATGAACATTATTGAGCCATTGTCCCTTCTTAGATTCTGTAACTATTCCTGAAGCTCTAGCATTTGACTTGTATTAATTATAATAAATTTCTTATGTTTGGCTCATGGTTTCAAATGATTGCTGAAGTTTCAGATGAACTGTTTTATGATGTACTTGCTATCTGTTCTGGTTTCTGTGTCCGCTGTTTGCTCAAAATTCCCATTTGTTATCAAGATTTTATTAACTTGTCTGAAGTTCCCTTTATTCATGAAATGTGGTAGACATTGAAAAGTCAGTCCCCAGAGCACACTACCATGCTAGAATGCTACAAGAGTTACAAAATATTGTTTCCTGTTTCACGCAAATATTTCCTCAAACTTTTCTAAGGAAATTCAGTAAAAAAAAAAAAAAAAAAAAAGTGCTGTAATCACTCCAATCCAACTTTGTTTGCCAGTTAATGATCTCCTCATGTGTTTACTTAATTATTAAGCTGATATTGTTTTTCATTTGATGTCCCTTGATAGTGGCTAAATACTGTCTCATTATGACTCTAATACAGTCTCATTGCTCCAAGTCTAAATTATGAAGAGATAAAACAGATGCAAGACTCCAGCTCTGACAACCTTTGACACTAATGTGTATATCTAGTGAATGTTAGCTTCCTCATCCCTCTTCTCAGCTAGTGTTTAGTGTGAGGGTATATCTTTAATGACCAAAAAAATAGAAATAGTATATACTTCTCACCATTGTAGCACTGAGATTACCACAATGTCTACAACAAATGGATCAAATTTTTCTTTTATAGGAAAAGAATGTCTGCCTCTAATGTTACCACTAGATTACTATAAAGTTAGAAGAAATGTGGAATAATTTTTTGGTTTTATATTAAGGGAGAGAAAAAAAGAAATTCTGATATATACTCATATTTAAGGGCTTTAGAGCTACTGAGAATATAAACCCCTCTAGGATGTTTGATGATGCTCACCAGCCAGCATTCAAAGCCCATATCTTCTCTTGTGAGTTACACATAAAATCTCTTGTTGTCCATATTCATAAGCAACTACTTCTAAGTGTTGTGAAGGCTTGCAGGACAGAATGCTATCAGTGTGCAAGACAGCTTTACTTGTGCATTGAAAAGATGATACATGATAGAATAGGAAAAAGACAAATTAATTAAGTAGCCCAATTCTTCCTCTTAGAAAGGAAGAATATAATAGATTTTGCATAACAAAGTATAGATTTCATGTGGGATCAAGCATGATTGATTATTTTTAAATTTATATTTATTTACTTATTTGAGAGAAAGAGAAAGAGAGAGAGAATGGGTGTGCCAGGGCCTCTAACCAGAGCAGAGAAACACCAGATTCATGTGCCACCTTGTGCATCTGGCTTATGAGAGTAGTGGAGAATCGAACCTGGGTCCTGAGGCTTCTGAAGCAAGTGTCTTAACTGGTAAGCCAGATTTCCAGCCCAGGTTGCTTATTTTGCTTAGTACCCCGGTTTGTGAAATTGGGTATTCATAAGATGACTGAACATTGTCCTGAAATGGCTGAAAAATTTTGTTCAACTCTAAATGAACTCATTTTATTCTTAAAAGTTTGAATATATATATACATATGTGTGTGTGTGTGTGTGTGTGTGTGTATACATTAGAAATAATACACAGGAAGTGTATATTATTTAGTACATATGCAGTCATTACACTTGTAATGATTATAAAATTCATAATTATATTATACAATATAAATACAATTTATATATTAAAATATATACTATAGAAAGAGATTAGTTCACACAAATGAAAGCTGATATATGAGACTCCATGATCTGTAGGGTAAGGAGTGAGTCTGGAGATCTTGGTCAGTCCATGGTGTCATTTTAGCCCAAAGACTACCAAGCTCAGGACCCAGGACAAAAAGTTATGTCTCAAGACAGGAAATGGGTAATGTTCTGTCTCTGAGGCAACTGAAAACAATTCTCTCTAATTTGTAACAGTATTAGATTTTCTGTTCTATCCAAGGCTTCAACTGACTAGAAGAGAAGAATTCACCCTCAAAAGTACAACCTACTGTCCTTAGTGTACCTACTCAAGTGATGAATCCATCTAGAAAGTCCCACTCAGAAATACCCAGAACAATGTTTGAGAATCAGTTGTCAACTTCAGGGCCTGGCCAAGCTACCAAATAAAACTTAACATAAAAATACAATACAAATTTTTTACTTTGACAACAGTGACGCCATTAAATTATAAAGAATTTTTATAAATAAAAATATTACAAAGGATGCAATTAACATGCCAAATGTTAAATAAAATATTTCTATTATATTTTTAAAGTTAATTATATTTAATTTTTAATTATGATATATTTTTAACTTAAACTTTACTACTTTTAATACATGGAATATTAATATCTTTGTATATTCAAATGTATTAGAAACTTATATTCATTTGGAAATATAATTAAGTGACTTATATTTTACTCATTAAAATAAGTGTAAACTTACTTTAATTTTAATGAAATTTTAAAGAAAATTTGAAAACATTAACATGTGTTTGCAAGTTATTTAGAGCATTTAAGTTTTCAGTAAAACAGAAACAATGAAAATAAACACAAGGAATAAATTTGAAAAGAAAAAAGGAAATAAATATTTAGGGACACAGTCTTATTATTATTTTTAAAACTTCCAATAATAAAAGTAACCACACATCTAAAAATTATAATCCATGGATATAAAGAGAAAATATCTTTATTGAATGAGTGTTATGTGCAAAAATGTGAGAAAGTAGCCACCTTCCAAATATACTTTCATCCCAAGCCAGGCGTGTGTAGTCCAAGAAGTACCATATGTTTCATCAGAACAGTCTGCAGATGTAATTAGGTTGTCAGAACCGCCACTGCAGAGGCTTCAAATCAAAATCAGGGAGCTTGTCAGGGATGAAGTGGAAGATAAGCACTTCTAGTGAGCTTTGGATCCTAACAGTGACTTAAGGCTGTGCAGAGGAACCTTCACAGCCAGTCCTAATCCTAACCCTAAACTGTACATTGAAAAAATGAGCTCAACATTTGTGTTATGTCAGTTAACTGAGTGAATTTGAGGGTATATGTCAGGTTATCCTTGTTGGAAATAGGCACATTCCTTGAGGCATGATGAATAGAAATTGAGATAAAAGAACCTGACAACTTCTTAGTAATGATGAGATATCGAGGACAGATCAAATATAACTACTGTTAAACAAAATTATCCACATGAGTAAGGTAACCACATTGCACCAATGAGAAGAAAGTAATTGGACAAGGTCTCTGCAGTGGTTTGAATATGTCTCTTCTGAAATTCAGGTGTGGCCAATAAGATCACATAAGGAGATTGAACCTGGGACATTGAATAGGCTATGAGGGCTCTCCTCTCCTGAATGGTGTAAGGTGCCCTTATAAAATATTTGACAGACATAATGATTCCACCTTGTGACTGCTCTTTGTCTCCACAAGATAGTGTTCAGCATGCCATCTTAGAAGCCAGGACTAGACTCCCATTAGACAAAGAACCTGCCAGCATCTTCATTATGGACTTTTCAGCTTCAAAGTTGTGAGAAATGAGCATATGCTCTTTATGAATGATATAGTCTCTGGTACTGTTTTATAGTGGCACAGAAGGAATAAGATGGTCACTATTATGATTATGACATTTATGCCAATATGGGTTCCTTGTGAACTGCTCTCAAGACTCCTTCACTTTAAATAAGAACCCCATGGCTGGTCCATTCCTGGAAACCCAAGAGTCTCCTACCCAATATCTATTAGATTTTTCTTATGCTCAGGACTATCCCAAATTATAGCCTATTGTTTCTACTAGACTTTTGTGTTGTCGCCATATTTTTTCTCACATAGTTCTTTCCCTTAATAACATTATTAAGTGTATAATCCTAGATTTCTGTCTTTTCCCACATGCCCTGGACTAATGACAATGCAGAGAAGGTATGTGTATAGGAATATCTGCAAGCAATTTTGAGAAGACAATTGTCAGAAAATATGCACTGGTTTTATGGAAACAAGAAGACAGAGCCACCTTCTACTCAAGCTTGAAAATGGTTATGAAATGAAATTTCAAAACTAAAGGGGAAAAATAAAGATAAACAATTCAGTTGGAGGACATTTCAAATGTGAAATGGCATGAGGCCACAGAACATTAATATTCATTAACTTGTTATAAGCATTGGTCATGAACTAATGAGATAGATTAAGGCAACCGATGCATGTTTAAAAGTCATTCTTAGTGAGAGGACTGAAAAACAAGCCAAACTGCCCTGCTATGAATGCTATTATGAGGCTCCTGGGCAGAGGTGGGAATGGACAGGTTATTACACCTGGCAATTATTCAGTATGTATGTCAGTGTTCAGTCACTATACCAAATAGCTGAGAAAACAATTTCAAGAAGAAAAGATTTATTTTCACTCATGGTTTCAGAAGTTACCATCTATGGTGAGAAAGAACATCCAGCCAACAGGAAGTGGTAGAGCAGAGCTCCTCACCTCCTATCACCCAGGAAGCAGAGAAAAAGCCTCCTCCTGTACTTCTTTCTTCTTCATTTGCAACACCCAGGCCCCCAGCCTATTGGAAGGCCCCAGACCACGTTCAGAGCTGGCCTCTTTCTCAGCTTATGGCCCATATTCTAGTGGTATTTGGGAACAACCTCAGACATCTAGAAATGGGCTTAACTAACCTACTTGTCCTTTGATCCATCATGTTGACAATCAGGATTAACTGGTACAGTAGCTACTGCCATTTTTCACTGTTGCCATAGTTACCACAAAATAAGAAAAAGCCAGGGAAAACTTTCACACATGGTGGCTACAGGAGTGACAAGGAGCTTTAAACAAAGAAATCTAGTAATTGATAGCATATATAGTATATACAGTAATATATAGTATTATACTATAGTAATAGTAACTTATTCTGAAACTGTGCAGAAATGTTTTCAAAAAAATAATGATTCTGGAAGCAAGAATTCTTAAATCAAGATGTTTTGGGTGATGTACCTCTGAAGCACCATTGGAGAGTATCTGCTGCCTCTCTTAGCTTCCAGCTCCTATAGTTTCCAGTTCTAAACATCCAATGGAGAATAATCCTTGGCTCCTATAGCTTCTAGCCCCAGTCATCTCTTGGTTGTGACTTGCATATACTCTGTCTGTTCCTTCTGGTCATATCACTTTCTCCTCCATAAATTCATTCAGATTTTCTTCTCTTTTAAATTATCATTGGATTTGACATCCATTTCTCAACCAGGATAATCTTTAGAGGATTCTTTCCTTCATTATATCTGAGAAAATATTTTACAAATATGGTCACATTTATATGTTTGGAATGGACATATTGTAGATGAGCAGCTAGGGAGGAGCAACCTTCACATCACCACAAAAGGGTACCAAAAAATCGGACATTAAATGATGACAACTTAGGCTGGGAGATGGCTTCTTATGCAAACATGAGGCTCTGAGTTCAGATCCCTAGTACCCACATAAAACCTTGGAAAATAGCACATACCTGAACTCCCAGCACCAGAGAAGCTAAAACAGGGCATCTCCAGGGCTTGCAGGCTAGCTTGTCTACCTGCATTGGTGAAGTTCAAGTTAGTTAGAAATTGTCTTAAAAAATAAGATGGAGAGTGACTGAGGAAGACATCTTCACACACACATGCATGAGCATATATGTATACCACATACATACATGTGCAAAAATAAATAAATAACTGTTCCAACAACAATGTCAAACATTAACATTTAGCCTACAGTCTGTTTCCAGCAGTAAAATCTATGCTTTAGAATTTTCTACTTGTTTTCTGTACTTATGTTAATGGATTTTAGTATTTTTCTTCAGGGTTTTAAAATGCTCTGTGCTATAAATACTGAGATTTAAATTTCACTAAAAGTGTATATGACTATAAGAAATCATGTCTATCAATACATGTCTGAATTATAGTTTTCATTTTTAGGATAACATAAATTTCAGATGCCTTTATTTGATTGTATGTGCTTGATTATGGACCTGTCAGAAACTTAATAGGCATATTATTTCCAATTTTCTCTAAATTTTTACATTGCTTTAAATGTTTAATTCTTTAATCTGTTTAAAATTAAGTTTGATATGTGATATACAGCAAAGATATAACTTTTTCTGTGTATTTTTGTTAAAAGTTTTGTTTGAAAATTAAGTTAGTCTATTAAACCTCTTTTACTATGCCATCTTATTTTCAGATTCACTAAAATTTTACTTACTCATTCCCTTAAAAAGCATTATGTGCAAAATAGTTTCCATATCTTGAAGAAATTTAACACAAAGAAGACATAGGGGTGTCAAATTGCATGTAGTTTATGTTAGAATATGTGGAAACACAACAAATGCAATAGGAGCAAATATATATATATATATATTTGTCCTTTCTTCCATCAACACATCACTTTTTCCTCAAAGTTTCATTTCAGAATTTCTTTACTTTTCAGTTGCTTTAAAGTTGGATTAATCTGTATGACAGTGTGGTTTTTCTCCAGACCTGTTCAGCTCTGTGAAAGCAGGTAGAAAGAACCTTAATCTTCCTCAAGTTAAAGTTATGGAGCAAGGAAAGAGAAAGAGGTAATTGTCAGGCATTGACTTGTATGTCTGCTCTAAATTTCAGTCCTGGCAAGGAAGAGAATAAGTGAAGATGAGTGTAATATGAACTGATGCATCTCAACTCCCCACCTTCTTCCTGCTCTTCCATAGCTCCATACAGGGTTGTAGTCATGTGCTAACACCCTTGCTTGTCTCGTTACCTTCTTTTTGCTGGACAAACATCTGACCAGAATCAGCTTGTGGGAGGACAGGGTTTGTTTCAGGTTTATAGATTCCAGGGGAAGCATCATCAATGGCAGAAAACACTGGCTTATTCCAGTATGCACCCTCAGCGGAGAGACAGCATGTGTGTGTATACTGTATGTGTGATAGAGACACATATCTATATGAAAGGAATTTAATAGAGGGTTTTTCCACATTTATTAGCTTAAAGTAGTTATAATTTAAAAAAAATGGATCAAGCCCAATAAACTTGCCTTTTTATGCAAGAAAGAGAAAGAGAGAGAGAGAGAGAGAGAATGGGCAAGCCATGGCCTCCAGTCACTGCAATCAGACTCCAGATATGTGTGCCCCCTTGTGTGCATGTGTAACATTGCACAGTTGTGTCACTGGGTGTTTGCCTTACATGGGACCTAGAAAGTCAAACATGAGTTCTTAGGCTTTGCAGGCAAGCACCTTAACCACTAAGCCATCTCTGCAGCCCCATAGTAAAAATTTTTACTATTCTTACTGGAGAAAATCTGAAAAGAGCTCTCTGTTTTTTTTTTTAATAGGAAATTACATTAACACACAAATGCCATAAAATAAACAATTAGGGTAAGCTTTTCATGTATTCTGCATCCAAAGATTAAACCAAAAAAAGATCAAAATAACTAGAGAAAATTTAAATTCCATTTGTTGTGAACATGTACAAACTATGTTTTGTGTATTTCCCTAAAGAACACACAATAAAACTTATTTGCATGGTGTGTAAATTATGTTAAATATTATGCATTATTTAGAGATTATTTTAAATACATATGCAGTTATATATAGATATACCATTTTATATGAGGCATTTGAACATGCAGAGATTTTGACATCTGAAGTCATGAAAATCAGTTTTTATAGATATTGAGTAACAACTAAACATACCTTAGAACTAAAACTGGTAGATGAAAAATCTTCAGATAAGACAAACCTATAACATGTGTGTTATTCTACAAGTTTTTTGTAATTTATGATATTTTTCAATTCATTATAATGTGAAATTATTTGCAACTTTCTCATTTCTAGTTACGGTAATTAGCCATATTTAGATTTGTTCTTATAGATATATTTGGAATACTGAAGGTTCATTTTAATTTCTAACTCCATATTTGCATTCTATATTCTTTATCCTAAGAAAGGCCTCTAAATTTTGTAAGTTTTAGTCCTATTCAAAAAAAAAAAAAATGGGTTGACTATCAGAATGACCTAAAGAAAGGAATTCGGGTATGAAATAGTGGGACTGAGTCCCCCAAGCTCCCACTGTGCAGTAGGAGTGTCACTGCAGGGCGGATTCTAGGGAGCAAATAATGCTCAGTCAGAATTTATTGTCATTACTAAATACTTTAGTTACTTATTTTTAATAAAAACTGGAGTAACTTATTTTTTGTTTTAATGTACAGATCTTTTTCAGTTTCTAGACTGCAATGCAATAGCAAATGAATGAAACTACTTACAGAACTGTGAAAACATCACACTTCCAATTCCACGCAAACACATATGGAAATTAACCTTATTTCTGTATAAAGTTGCCTATCTTATTTCTGCTTGTATAAAGCTCAGTTTTTTGCTGCATGTGAACAAAATCTTCGGACATTATTTATTTTGTTTTTCTTTTGGGCAAGAAGCAAAAGGTCAGAATGGGAATAAAAAATTTGTACCTAAGCACTGTGTATTTCCCCTGGGAGAAGTGTCAGTAGTGGTCGTAAGTATTTCAGACAGAGATGAATCTCACAATTTGCAGTAGTTTAATTAAAGTATACTATGTTAAAGCTCTTGTAGGAACACAGATTTACACAGCTGAAAGATTTGTTTTTAAAGGGCTGTTATGGAGACTTCCATATGAAAAGAAATATGAAATAGATAAAACAAGAACAATTTGGGGCTGGAGAGATAGCTCAGTGGTAAAGGCGCTTAATTTACAAGCCTAAGGACCCTAGTTCTAATCCCAGTACCTATGTAAACTTGATGAGCTAGGTCGCATATGCCTCTGGAGTTTGCTTGCAGTGACTAGAGGACCTGACATGCCCATTTTCTCTAGCTGCCTCTTTCTCTCTCTCTCTCTCTCTCTCTCTCTCTCTCTCTCCACATAAATATGTATATAATTTATTTCATTTAAAATTTGATACTGTGTTTCTTATGTGATTTTAAAGGGTTAAGCCATTAGCTATTTACTGATAACAAGTGATATTCATTAGACTACGGCTTTTGACTTGTGAAAATTTTCTTATCTCAGAAAAATGTAGCACTTGACAAAAAAACAACAAAAGCAGAACTTGTGTAATTATACTAAAGTTTGCCATCTAGTGACATAAATGTCCAATTACAGTTGCAAAGCAAGTTTTTTTATGGTAATTATGATTAATTGAGATGATTCTTTTAAATTTCCAGTGTTTATACCTAATAATATCCAGTTTTTGTCTCTGTAATAGTCATTTTACAGGCAAAAGTTTATTCAAATAATGTTTTCCATTTTAACTCATTTTTAAGAATTCCTTTAAATTTGGGGTCCTTTATGTATAGAATCATATCATCTGCAAACAAAGATAACTTAATCTCTTCCTTTCCAGTTTGTAGCCCTTTTATGTGGGTCTCTTGCCTTATTTCTACGGCAAAGACTTCCAGTACTATATTAAATAAAAGTGGGGAAAGTGGACACCCTTGTCTTGTTCCTGATTTTAGTGGAAAAGCTTCAAGTTTTTCTCTATTTAGTATTATGTTGGCTATAGCTTTGTCATAAATAGGCTTTATTATGTTGAGATATGTTCCTTCTATTCCCAGTCTCTGTAGGACTTTTATCATAAAGGGATATTGGATTTTGTCAAATGTTTTTTCTGCATGTAATAAAATGATTATGTGAAATTTGTTTACAGGGCATCTGTCATCATATTAGATCTGTGGACACAATTATCATTTTTAAAGTCTATAATGAATATATTTAATTATAGTAACCATTTTTAATATTTTTGTAAAATGAATGATAGATGAACTTTGTTTACTTTCTTTGAAAGAAAGACTAGTTTTTAAAGCAGTTATAAGCTCACAGCAAATTTGTAAGGAAAGTTTCAAGAATTTTCCATATACACCATGATGTCCATTGCCTACATGGCTGTCAACAAGCATAGACATCTTATTGCAAATGATAAACTTAAAATGACATGATTACCCAGAGTCCATAGTCTACATATACTTAGGTTTGCTCCTGAGTTGTGCGTTCTGAGTCTGTACAGATGCACCGCACCTGGACATCAGTGTCATACCATGAAGACAGTCCCATTACCCGAATAACCCTCTGAGTTCCGCAGCTGCATCACACTTGTTTGCACCCTCAGTTTTTGCCGGTCCTACGGATGTGGAAAATTGGGCAAGTGTGCATTTAGTAAATTGCTGAAGATTACACTTACTACAAAAATCAAAGCAAGTAAAAGTTTTTTTTTCCAATTTTTATTTTATTTATTTATTCACAAACAGAGAGAAAAGAGAGAGGGGACTGGAAGGAGAAAGAGAGAGAGAATGGGCACACCAGGTCGTCTAGCCACTGCAAACAAACTCCAGAGGCATATAACACTTGTTGCATCTGGCATTATGTGGGTACTGGGGAATTGAACTGGGATCATTAGGCTTTGTAGGCAAATGCCTTAACCACTAAGTCATCTCTCTAGCCCACAAGTAAAAGTTTTTTTTTAAGCAAACTCACCAGAATTAAAATGACTACTGTCAGTCACTTCCCACTAAAACAGATATTAATTTAAAATTATATCAAACTTGGTTCTAGGAAGTTGTTTGTTTGCTGTTTATGGCAGAGTCTCATGTATCCCAGGCTGGCCTCTTGTATACACCTCTCAAATGCTAGGACTACAGGCATGTGTCACCTAAGCCAGTTTATGTGGTGTTGGAGGTCAAACCAAGGACTTTATATATTATAGGCAAGTGCATTATCAATTGAGTGATCAATTTTCTAAGCCCTAAAAGGTTATGGCTACCTATTCAGTGCAAATATTTAAAATATATATAATGAAACCTATTGCCATTAAGATTTGAAATTTGATTTTATGACCAAAATTAATTCTTACTGAATATTAATCTTGAACTTTTGAGTTTACAAATGAAAAACTAGGTCTATAGACAATTCAACAGAAAAATTAATGTAAGCACCAGGTTATTACTACTTAAGTTTACTCCATTGTGGAAAACCTTCTATGAAATAACTAGTTCTGGTGTATATTCAAACAACAAAACAGTATTGGTTTAATCCAACTCCAACATTTATGAAAGAGCTGAATATCAACACAGTAATCTTCTGTCAATAAAAGAATATCTTTATTAATATTTTGTTATATCTTGTCCTGACTCTTTAAAGAATTATCTTGGAATTTTAAAACTATCCAATAATTTACTTCAGAACATATAAAGTTCCTGTAGAGAATAAAAATACTTTATCCCAATAATACTAATGGTAGTTGCACAATTTTTTCAAATCACCCATAGAAAATACAAAATTATTTCAAAAGAATTTTTTCCTGGAATAATGGTTACAACCTTCATTTCAACACAAATATATAAATTATAAAGGACTAGAATATTATTAAATTTGTCTTTAACACAGGCTATTTTTGTGAATTTACTATAGATTATTTGCTATGCAGAGTACATAACACTGATTTCTTTCAAATGCTAAAATAATGAATATAAGACCTGAAAAGATATCTTAGTAGGTAAAGTATCACATAAGCATAAGGAGTTCAGTTTGGATCATTAGAATCCATGTAAAATATCAGGCATCTTGGCTTGTGCCTATAATCATATTAATTTGTAGGCAGAGACCAGAGGTTCCTTATGGCAGGTTGGCCAGCCAGTTTAGTAAGCATGGTAAATTCTTGGCTCAGCACTAGACCCTGTCTCAAACAAGGAAACAAACAAACAATCAAAGAAAGATGTAAAGTGACAGAGGGAGACACCTAATGTTGAATTCTGGCTTCCGCATGAAGGTGCACTTGTACCTGCACAAATGTGGTACAGAGTTACACACACATATGCACACAAATGCTGATGACAGAATATACTAATTTCTTTAATTAGATTTTTTTTTCAAATATTATGTTCAGCTGTCCAGGTAGATCTACTTCCAACCCATTTTCAAGACCAAATCATTTATTCCCCTAGCTATTGGAGGTGCTTCTTATTAAATATAGACTCCTAAGTATCACCTCTTGCTATCTGGTGTCAGGGGGGGACTGCCTTTATCAAGTTTCTGCCCCTCTAAGTGAGGAACCTAGATCTGTTGGCCAAGCTTTACCCTGGAGGCAGAAGATCCCAATTTTCTTGAATTTTGTGTTAGTCAGTGAGATTGTGGTACCAGAAGTGGTTATAGAGAAACAGAATTCTAAGGATGGATCTTTCTACTGGGCTTGGTGCTATCTGGGGTTGTCTCTCCAACTTCAGTGCTACTAAAGGCCTTGCTGGTAATAAGGAGAGTGCTTTTACTGGTAATAAGGAGAGTGCTTTTATTGGTAATAAGGAGAGCACTTTTACTGGTAGTAAGGTAGGCACTAATAATCTATGGTATGAACTATTTAAAGAACTCCATGAGATAGATGTATTTGGAAATCCTGAGTTATGTGAAGAGCAAGGAATTTAGTGACTGTATCTAAAACTTTTGAATATTTGTGGACAAGTAGGATGAATGATAATGCTGGTTGGTTTCTTCTAGCATTTCTGGATAAACTATTAAGGGAAACACCGAAGCTCAGAAAGGATAATTCCAAGCTTAAGATCCACATACATGATCTGAAGTTTTCTAAGGGTGCCCTGGAGGAGAAGCTCTTCTCTCCCCAGAACAGGGCTTAAATTGCAAAAAACCAAACCTAAACTCTCATTGTAAGATTGGCTAATTTCCAGCCTAAACTCAAATCCCAGTCTCACAGATTATCAGAAGTTAAAGTGAGCGCACTGATTGGAAAAGAGTGTGATCCTATGATTTGGGATGATGATGTGTCTGAAGACCCTGAAGAATCTGGGGACATTGAACTCTCAAATTTTGAAGAAGTTGTATTGCATTAAAATGTGACCTCCCTTCCCTTAACAGCAGTTGTATCCCCCACCCCCTACACCCTGAAGTCTTGCCCCTTCAGTCATTATCTGAGAGAATTAATCCTTCTTTGTCTGAGGAACCAATAATGACCCTCCCTGCAGGGGGCACTGATACTCCTCAGTGCCCTCCCATCTTTGCTTCTAGGCCTATAACCAGAGGTAAGGATAGGCAGGCCTCCAAAGGTGAGATAGAAAGTGTGACACAAGAGGAGGTGAGGTACAGCCCTAAAGAACTTCAGTAGTTTTTTAACATGTATAGACAGAAACATGAAGAAAATGTGTGGGAATGGATTTTCAGGGTGTTTGATGATGGTGGAAGGAATATAAGATTAGATCAGGCTGAATTTATGGAAATGGGCCCACTGAGCAGAGATTTTAGATTTAACACTGCAGCTCATACAGTTGGAGAGGTACCATGAGTTTATTTGATTGATTGGCTGATGTATGGATCCAAAGATGGTCTACTATGAATGAGTTCCAGCTGCCTGATATCCCTTGGCTTAATGTTGATGAAGGGATTAAAAGTCTCAGAGAACTTGGAATGCTGGAGTGGATTTGCCATGTAAACTCATCTTTGCCCCCACAATGGGAGCATCCAGAAAATGTACCCTTCACTAAGACTATAAGAAACAGATTTGTGAGGGGAGCACCGGCATACTTAAAGTGCCCAGTCATTGGTCTTTCATGTAAAGAAGACATAACAGTGGGAGCCCCAGTTGCTGCATTAGGTGACTTAGATGCAATGTGTCTAACTGGATTTCAGGGTAACAAGGGCCAAGTAGCAGTGATGAATCAGCAAAGGCAAAGTAAGCATGTTTACCATAATGGACAGCATAGGCAATACAATGCACATAAAGGTATGACTCATATGGTCCTTTGGCACTGGCTGATTAATCATGGTATCACAAGAAGTCAAATAGATAAGAAGTCTACTGAGTTCCTGCTTAATCTGTATAAGCAGAAATGTCCAGAGCAAATGAACAAAAGACCACTTTGAATTATAGCAACAGAGAATCAAGAGAATCAAGGCCTCTTAACCATTTTCCTGACTTGAGCAAGTTTACAGGTCCTGAGCTCCTTGTTTGAAGGGGTGGCCAGCTCCTTGTGAGGAAGAAGGAACCTCCTACAACCTCAAAATGTTTCAATATTAAGCCTACTCCTATTCTTCCTCAGAGGAACCTGTGACCATTTACTAGGGCAACTATACACTGGGGGAAAGGATATAATCAGACTTTTCAGGGCCTACTGGACACTAAGCTATGAATTGACATTGGTTCTAGGAGACCTCAAACAGCATCATGGCCCTCCAGTTAAAGTAGGTGCTTATGGAGGTCAGGTGATCAATGGAGTTTGGCAAATGTTAGACTGACAGTGGGTGCAGTGAGTCCCCACACTCACCCTGTGGTTATTTCTCCAGTCCCAATGCAAAATTGGGATAGTTATACTTAGGAGCTGGAAGAACCCCCACATTGGTTCCCTGACTTGCGGAATGAGGGCTATTATGGTTGGAAAGACCAGATGGAAGCCACTGAGGCTTCCACCACTGAGGAAAATAGTGAATCAAAAACTGTATCACATCCCTGGAGGGACTGCAAAAATTAATGCCACTATAAAGGACTTGAAGGGTGCAGGGGTGTTGGCTCCCAGCACGTCCCCCTTTAACTCTCCTATTTGGCCTGTTCAGAAGACAGATGCATCCTGGAGAATGGCAGTAGATTATTAGAAACATTAGGTGGTATTTCCAATTACAGCTGCAGTACCAGATGTGGTTTCTTTACTTGAGAAGATTAACACATCTCCTGGTACCTGGTATGTAGCTATTGATCTTGTGAATACTTTCTTTTCCATACTTGTCCATAAGCACCACCAGAAGCAATTTACCTTCAGGAAAGATCAGAAGTACACCTTTAATATTTACCTCAAGGTTAGATTAACTCTCCAGCCCCATGTCATAGTTTAGTTCTCAGAGGTTTTGATTGCTTGTCTCTTCCACCAGGTGTCACATTGGTCCATTACATCGATGACATTGTACTAATTGGATCAAATGAGCAGGAGGTGGCAACCACTCAGGAGTTGCTGGTACAGCATATGCACAACAGGGGATGGGAAATAAATCCACCAAGGACCTTCCACCTCAATAAAATTTCTAGTTCAGTTATGTGGAGAATGCAGGGATATTCCTTCTAAGGTGAAGACTAAGTTGTTGCATCTGGACCAACCTACCACTAAGAAAGAAGCCCAACATCTACTGGGCCTATTTGGATTCTGGAGACAGCACATTCCTCATTTGGGTGTCTTACTCCATCCCATATACCAAGTGACTCAGAAAGCTCCTAGTTTTCAGTGGGGTCCAGAACAAGAGAAGGCTCTTCAACAGGTCCAGGCTTCTGTGCAGGCTGGTCTGCCCCTTGGGCTGTATGAACCAGCAGATCTGATGTTACTTGAGGTGTCGATGGCAGATTTGAATGCTGTTTGGAACTTTTGGCAGGTCCCCATAAGTGAGTCACAGTGGAGGCCCTTGGGATTCTGGAGCAAGGCCCTGCTGTCATTCGCAGACAATTATTGTCCCTTTGAGAGACAGCTCTTGGCCTGCTATTGGGCCTTAATGGAAACTGAATGCTTGACAATGGGCCATCAAGTTACTATGCAATCTGAACTGCCTGTTATGAGCTGGGTGTTATCTGACCCACTAGGCCATAAATTTGGACATGCTCAGC
The DNA here is from genome assembly GCA_036346955.1 of Dipus sagitta. Lineage (NCBI taxonomy): Eukaryota > Metazoa > Chordata > Mammalia > Rodentia > Dipodidae > Dipus > Dipus sagitta. The sequence continues at coordinate 84,211,628 of CM070771.1, read as the reverse complement.
AGCAGTCCATCATCAAGTGGAAGTGGTATATACACACAATCAGGCTTGAGCAGGCCCTGAAGGCACAAATAACTTACAAGAGGAAGTTACCCAAATGCCTATGGTTTCTATTCCATAGACTTTTGTCCCCAAGCATGCACCTATGGCATCATGGGGTGTGCCTTATGATCAATTGAGGAGAGGACTAGGGCATTGTTTACACATGGTTAAGCATGTTATGCAGGCACGTCCAAGAGGTGGACAGCTAAAGCATTACAGCCCCTTTCTGTGACAACTCTGAAGGACTTTAATGAAGGAAAATCTTCACAATGGGCAGAATTTCAGTTACAAAATGAAAATGGCTGTGCACTTTGCTTGGGAGGAAAATGGCCAGATGTGAAGTTATACACTGATTCATGGGCTATGGCCAGTGATTTGGCTGGATGGTCCAGGACTTGGAAGGAGAACAATTGGAAAATTGGTGAGAAGAAGATTTGGAGAAGGTGTATGTGGATAGACCTCTTTGAATAAACCAAGGATATAAAGATATTTGTATCCCATATTAATACTCATCAGAAGATGACTTTAATAAACAAGTAGATAAGCTGACCTGTTCTGTGGATAGTGGTCAACCTTTTCTCTCAGCCATTCCTGTCATTGCCCTATGGCCCTAAAATGAACAAAGTGGCCATCATGGCAGGGATGCAGGCTATGCATGGTCTCAACAACATGGACTTCCACTAACTAAGGTTGGCCTGGTTACATCTGTTGCTAAGTGCCAAATTTTCCAGAAGCAGAGACCAACTTTGAGCCCCCAATATGGTAGTATTCCTTGGAGTGGCCAGCCAGCACCTTGGTGGCAGGTTGACTACATTGGACCATTTCCACCATGGAAAGGGCATCATTTTGTCTTTACTGGAATAGACACTAATTCTGGGTATATACTTGTTTTTCCTGCACATAATGCTTCTGACAAAACTACCATCCGTGGGCTTATAGAATGCCTTATCCACCATTATGGTATTCCACACAGCATTGCTTCTGACCAAGGAACTCAATTCACAGCCAAGGAAGTACAGCAGTAGGCTCATCACCATGGTATTCACTGGTCTTACCATGAGCTCTACCACCCTGAAGGAGCTGGCTTGATAGAATGGTGGAATGGCCTTTTAAAGAAACATCTACAGTGCCAATGAGGTGGCAATAGCTTGGAGGCCTGAGGGAGTATCCTACAGCAGGATATGCTATGAATCAGCATCCCATATATGGTGCTGTTTCTCCTATAGCCTGGATTCATGGGTCCAGGAAACAATGGAAACGGGAATGGTTCAACTTACCATCACTCCAAGTGACCCATTAGCCAAATATTTCCTTCATGTTCCTTCAACCTTACACTCTGCTGGGCTAGAGATTGTGATGCCAGAGTGGGGAGTGCTTTTGCTAGGAGGCACAAAGAACATTCCATTGAACTGGAAGCTAAGACTTCATCCTGGCCACTTTGGGCTCCTGATGCCCTCCAGCCAGCAGGCTGAGAAAGGAATTACAGTGTTAGCAGGGGTTATTGATCCAGACTATCAGGGAGAAATCATACTGCTCCTCCACAATGGAGGAGGTGAGGAAGAGTATTCTGGAGTGCAGGAGATCCTTCAGGAAGTCTCTTAGTGTCACCGTGCCCTGTTATCAAAGTCAATGGACAACCCAGTTGAGGTAGTGTGATAAATGTCCCAGATCCTTCATAATGAAGGTATTGGTCACCTCTCCAGGTAAAGAACCAAGACCTGCTGAAATGCTTGCTGAAGGTGGAGGAAATACAGAGTGAGTAGTAGAAGAAGGTAGTTACAAATACCAGCTAAGGCCACATGACCAGTTACAGAAATGAGGACTGTGACTGCCATGTTTCTATCCTACCTTGGTACAGAGTGTTTGTACACATCTACACCAATATTAACATTATATCACTAGCTAACTGTTGTTAAATTTATATTTGACCTATTATATTAGAGACTAAGCATTCCTTAAGGAAACTTTCTTTGTGTTGGCGGGGAGGGTGTGGAGATTGTGCGTTTATAGTTGTATGTGGCATAGTTATACCATGTTAGGCAGAATTATGAGCTTGTTACTAGTTTCATTTGAAAATTAAGTATGATGTAAGAAGATACTGTTTGATGTCAAGTTTACAAGGGTGGACTTGTGTTGGTTAAGGTATTGACAACTTGATCTTCTTAGTAATCCACACATGTCCCTTTTGGGTGGGTCTCCAAGGTTGCTTCCAGGAAGGATGAACTGAAGGAGGAAGTCCTTCCCCTAGAGTTGGCAGCCCCTGTCAGAGGGGGACTGTATAAAAGGAAGCTCTGGGTGAAAAGAGCCCCCTTCCTTCCACTTAGCTTCTGGAGCTGCTTGCTACATTCCAAGATGGACTGAAGATCAGTGTCAACTGAAGACCAGTGTTGATTGAAGACCAGTGGCTCCTCAGGAAGCCTATAGGCCTTCAGTGCTGGATTGGGACTGCTAAAGCACTTAGCCATATGGACTGAGTCGCTACTGGGTTCCTTGACTCTTGAGCCTGCAACTGCTATTGGATTGCTGTAAGATAATCCAATAAGTTCTATTTTAATATAATTCATTCTATTTGTTCTGTTCCTCTAGAGAAACCTGACTAATACAGTCAGAGTTTTAGTTGCTATGACAAATACCTGAGGGAAACATTTAAAATCTTAGATTTATCTTACTAATAGTTTCATATGTGTCAGTCCAACATCTGCAGAATCTATCTGCTGTGGGCTTTATCTGCTATGGGTCTGAGCACCCATGTGGCAAGGCTGAGCACTATGGCAGGAAACATGCAGAAGAACAAAGAAGCTCCCACTATGGAGAACAAGAGCCAGAGAGGAGAACAGAAAAAAAATGTTGGGAAGATATACAAATTTTTTTGTTGTTGTTGTTGTTTGTTTTTCAAGGTAGGGTCTCACTCTAGCCCAGGCTGACCTGGAATTCGCTATGGAGTCTCAGGGTGGGCTTGAACTCACGGCGATCCTCCTACCTCTGCCTCCCCAGTGCTGGGATTAAAGGTGTGCACCACCACGCCCGGCAAGAGATACAATCTTTAAGAACTGCCCCTAGTGGTTAGTTAGGTTCCACCTTCTAGTTTTCAGTACTTCCCCAAATAGTGTAACCAGCAAGAGACCAAGACCAACACATAAACCTGTGAAGGATATTTCCTATTTAACCCATAACACATTAAGTTAAGATCCTCCCCAAGGGCTATTCTAGCACTACAATATCTTTTAGAGCAGCTAAATGTTATAAGCGCTCCAAAATCTTCCCAAACTCCCTTTTTTCCTTCTTCAAAGGAGATTTCCCCTTGTGAAGTCCCAATAAATCTCCTTTAGACAAATTTCCTTGGTAAAATGTCTTTACATGAAACTTGACAAGACATATTTCTATGTCACTGTACTAAAGACTGGAAGCTTAATCATTCACCAGTATTCACGCACAAAGTAAAGAATAAAGCTAGTATTTCAAGTTAGGAAAGCTAATTGCAATGTCCCCATTTTTACCCATTATGCCATTTTTAACTGCATCAAAGACACAATGTCATTTTCAAAATAATCTAGGGATTTTTCCACCATAGCATGGTAGTCTTGGAAGTGAAAGTCACATTGAAACAACATAGGTAGTCAAACAGTAATAGATAATAAAAAAACAATACCTAACCACACTATCCAAAGACAATTGCTGATTTCTTCTAAAGTTTATTTCCATATGATTTTTGTTTATGAGATCTTACCATATGTCATGAAAATATTATGTCGGGAAAAGACATGGAAACAAAAGAAAGGCTTATGGCTGAATTAGCCATATATAACAACATGCTATTTATGGTAAACTATTCATTTAAGTTCTTTATAGGCAAGTATAAATGTATATCTGACTTAAATAGTCAAAAAGATGGACTGTCAGAAATAGTCCACAAATAATGTGAAAATCATCACTGAATAAATATGTGTCACCTTTTAAAAGTTCTTATATTATTGAATTTAACCTGCAGTAATGTTGGGTAAATATAATATTAAATGTTCTTCCAACTTCTAAAACATTTCCATGAAGACAGAAAAGATATAGTCATTATTTTAAGCATTAAATCAGAATGTTATTTATACCACAAGTAATTAAGAAGTAGAAAGCAGAAATTTGACTCTTCTCTAAAAGCAAACAGACTCAACCTTCAAGTATATTCCCTTGCCACTGCAAACAAACTCCAGATATTTGTGTCACTTTGTACATCTGTCTTATGTGTATACTGGGGAATTGTACCCTGACCATCAGGCTTTATAAGCAAGTTCTTTTAACTACTGGGCCATTTCTCTATCCCCCTTCAAGAATATTCTCAAGATCAACAAGATCCAGAGTCAACAATCAGGAGAGGCCTGGCATTAGGCTTTGTCATACGCAACTCTATCTGGTAACTTCTTTTTTTGGGGGGGGGGGCGGTTTCGAGGTAGGGTCTCACTCTAGCCCAGGCTGACCTGGAATTCACTATGGAGTTTCAGGGTGGCCTCGAACTCATGGCGATCCTCCTACCTCTGCCTCCCGAGTGCTGGGACTAAAGGCGTGCGCCACCACGCCCGGCTTCTATCCGGTAACTTTAAATATCATTGGTGTCACTGTGGCTGTCATCTTATTGGCTTTATCTAAGGAAAAGCAAACCTCTCATTTTTTTTGAAAGGAAGTAGTTTGGGACTTGGAGCAAAGGATTCCCTGAATTTTCTATCCTTCTACAGAAACAGAGGGTGGGCGCTATCTTCCTTGATTTTCAATTTTATTACCATAGACCCAAGTTCCTTGAGAAAGAGATGTCTGGGTCATATGGTTTACAAAGCGCTTTCAAAGACACAAAAAAGTACATGGGACTTTAAATTGTATAAATTTTTGATGCACAGAAAAATGTGTAGGGTATCTGTTTGCTCAACAGGCCCAATGATGCCTTTGATTGTATCTTTGTCTTTATCAAAACAGCACTTGAAGAACAGCCGCTCACTGCACTTTAGGGAGATCCAGTCATGCAGTTCAATTTGCTCTTTGGCATCTCCTTCCTATTGATAAACCAGCAAACCAAGCTGGCACTCAGAGTACCTTGCTGCTTCCAGATAGCTTATGGAATACATTCATTTTTTTTAACATACTTGTCACTGAAACTATACAACCCTCTAGCTACAAAAATGCTCCAAACAAAATATCTGCTTATATTTTCTCCTCAAAAGTAGAAACTATATGGAAGAAGGTAAGGAAAGCACCAAGACATATGTAGGTCCTTAATATTTAAGGTTTATACATTATATATATATATATATATATAGAGAGAAAGAAAGAGAGAGAGAGAGTTTTGAGGAGGTAGGGTCTTACTCTATCCCAGGCTGACCTGGAATTCACTCTGTAGTCTCAGGGTGACCTTGAACTCACAGGGATCCTCCTACTTCTGCTTCCCAAGTGCTGGGATTAAAGGCGTGAGCTACCATGCCCACCATCATATTTTTTAACATTGAGTATTTTTATTATTCCCTATTAGAAATGCCAAGTTATTTCAAATTCATCAGTATGGCATTGCATTTATGGATAAATCAGTATGCTTAATATGGATAGTGACATATAATTCTTCATGCTTTCCTTCTCTTGAAAATCATTGATATTTAAGTCAGTCTATTCAGAATTAATTATTGCAGCTTCCAATGCTCCAAGGACAATACTGTAAACTGGCAGAAAACATCACAGATGGATGAAGACACATCTCTCTTGCTTTCCTTTTAAACAAAATCAGTCTTTTCTTTCTCTTTAGAGGGAAATGTATTATCTGTGCATATTTATCATATTCTATGGTTGTATCAGTAAATAATTAAACACACACACACATATATATGTATATATATATATATATATACACATATATATATATATGTATATATAACAATTGCATTTGAAAGATTATGCATGGAATGATAACATTTTAAAAGATGACACTTTCAGCACAATTTCTTTTCTGTTAGAAGACATTCTGTGGAACAAATTTCACAACCCCAAGGCAATCAATCCCCAAACAGGCTTGTATTCCCTTAAGGCTACTACTTTGCTTTTTTGTCACTAATTATATAGACAGCTGGTAGTTCCTACTTTGAGCCAATTTATCTTCTCACTGCATATTTATTGAAATACACCTTGTTGTAGTATCGACCTTACACCAGGAGGAAGCAGTGAATAACAGAAGAATCCCCAGGGTCCTGACAGATGGTTTTAGTATTCAGTGCTGCTGTCAGCATTAGACTGCACAGCATATGCAAAGAAAAGAACATCAGCCACTGCCAGAAAGGAAATGGGATCTGCAATAAAGTTCATGTACCCTATTTGTATTTAATCTTAAGTACAAGGATATAGTATCTTCACTTCAAAATTACTTCTGAGGTCTAAAGACAGGCAGTACAAATAGTTCAAATATACTTGATACATGTTCTGTGTATTAAACGACTGTTAGTCACTTTGCCCATGTAGTAATTATAGTCTAAAATGATGATAAACCTGTTATTAATGGGAGCTATGTCCCAGGCACTGTGATAAAACTTCTCATAGCTTTATATTAGTCTTTATGAGGTAAAAATCATTCAGATTTGAATTGTGAAAAAGCTGAATTTGGAACATTATTTAGTCAGGCTATATTTAAATTTTTTAAGATCTTTCATACCTAATCTTTTTGCTCACTAAAATCTATTTTTGCTTTGTTACCTTACTCATTTCATATAGTAATGACAATGAAATCTACAATGAATATAAGTGCCCCAAAGCCATATGTAATCTATACAATGTTCTTTAAGAATATCACAAAGCACTAGAATTCAAGTTCTTCCTCAAAACATGGCAAGTTCAATTCAAGGTCAACCTTGACTAAATGAAACCATGTCTCAAAAAAAAAAAAAAAAAAGGATAAGGAGAAGAAAAGAAAATTGCGAGATCTAGAATGAAAAGAATCCTTCTATACCACGGGACTGTGGCTTTCACTTCACTGTGAAAGAGAGATGGTGGCCATCTCTGTGGCTTTAATTTTCTCTTACATTTGAGTTGAAATATTTCTACAATAGTGCCATTATGATTTCAATAGCAAATCCATAAAAAAGCATTATGCATTTTTGAGAGGAAAGTAAATATGTTAATTATTTTTGAGAGGAAAGTAAATATGTTAATTCAAAGGACCTTTTAAAAAAACTACAGAATTAAGGTACTCAATTAGGTGAATGGTTTAAATAAAATAGAATGAGAAGCAAGGCCCAAGATTTTAAAAGCGAATGTCATTCCCAGCTTTCAAGGCTCTTTTTAAGTATGATGTTTGCTGTCCTTTCTTCTTTAATATTTAAATCATAAGAGTTATGCGAATAAATTGTTTTAGTTATACATAATACCTAAAAATATTCCTAATATGTAATAATTTGCATTTCAATGTACTGCAAATTATTAGTTATTGCATAATACCAAGAAAAGTATAATATTATCACATCTATGCTTAGTTACATTTAGAGCACAGATCCCAAAGTCAGCCACATGTTTTATTTTCTTTTGTTTTTTTTACTCCATGAGGCATATTATCTAGTAAATGGCAATGATTATAGAGGAAAAGACTATTTTAAAGCACTGTGATCTTCTCTTTAATCTCTGTAGAATAACCAAAGTGTACAAGTCCATTTCATGTTATAATAGTAAATAGTTAAACAACATAAAGGTAATAGATCTCACAAAACATCAAAGGTAAAATTTACCAACACAGCTTGACGTGGCATTTCAGATCAGAGTTCAGTTAGATATTTAAAGTAAAGTTTGAACTAGATGGCACACTGAAGATAAATGAGAATAATTCTCTTGATTTACAGAATAGGAAACAGATATCTAAAAGTATTGACTTTCCTGGCATGAGAAGAATCTAGCATTTTCTTTAATCAGACTTACCTGGCTGGCAAAGATACCAACTTAGATGTAGTTTGAAGAGCATCCCCTCCAAACATCTATGCTGTAGTCCTCGCATCTAGTACCTCCACATGGAGTCTTACTTGAAAATCATTTCTTTGTAGATGTAATTATTTAAGATGAGGTCATATGGGAAGAAAGAAAAATAGGGAGAACACCATGAGGCTATGAAGGGAGAAATTTTGTTGATACGATAGCCATCCTGGGAATGTTAAATATGGCTGGGAAACCACCAAAACACCAGAGGTTATAATGACACAAGCAAATTTACCCTCACAGGTTTCAGGAGTGCACAAATCTACCAACCCGTTGATTTATTTTTTTCCTTCCTCTGGCTTCAAGAAGGAAGGTTTGAATTTCTTTCCCATTCTTTTTTCTTTCTTCCTTATTTATTGAGAAAAGTGTGTGTGTGTGTGTGTGTGTGTGTGTGTGTGTGTGTGTGTGTGTGTATGTTTGGTAGTCCCACATAGATGTTTGGGTATTCCTTTCTTATCACGCAGCCACATATTTCCTTGACTGAGGGTCTGCTTATTCCTCAAACTGGAACTGCTGTAGGCCAGCAAGCTACAGTGTTTCTCTAATCTCAATTCCCACAGACTAGGTTTACAAGCATGCTTCCCAGCATATTACATGGGTTCTGGGGAGTCTAATTTTTCAGTCACCTGCCACAGAGGCCCTCATGCTTAAATGGCAAGCATTAGTAAATTCTGAGCCATCTCCCCAGCCCTTATTCAGAAAATTATATAAGCATATAATTTATTTTGATTATAATCTCCTCCATTACCTTCTCTGAATCCCCTTCTCTACCCACCTTCTGCTGAATCTTTTGCTCTTTATAACTAGACCCTCTTCTATTTTGATGCCTCTTTTGTGTGTGTGTGGGGGGGGGGCAGTGACCTTACCTGATGTGTTTAATTAAGATCAAAGCATGGATATAGGAGAGAGATTATTTACCAGAGCCTGTGGGTTTTACCTGTGGCTATCCGCATTGCATAAAATGTCTCCAGCTCCCCCTATCTGTAACTAGAGGAATGGATTTCTTGTTTCAAGAAATGTGGTTCATGATACTTTATTGTAGAAACCACATGTAACGAATATACTGGTTAACTCCTATATCTACATTTTCCTTTTGATGGGAAGAACAAGTATAAGGTGATAGAAAAATAACATGTGTGTTATACTTAGCTTTTTATAATCCATAACCACAAAACTAAATGGTAAATTAATAAAATAATAACAAGTAACATGTAACAATCTTCTTGCCATTCTTCAAGAAATTCTGAAATATACCATATGGATACAAAGTTTCTTCTAAATCTCCCATTGTTCTTATGAGCCTTCACTTTTGAGCTTGTATTTGCATCTCAACATAATGAAGCAACTTAAATAAACTCTATCTTCAACTACAAAATCTGGAAGACAAAATATATATTGTCATGGTAGCCAAATTAGAATTTAGAGTAAAATAAACTACTCCACCTTTATCTATCTACCTTTCAATCATGTATCTATCTATGTAATATATGAATTTTGTATATAAATATTCCCTGCCACTTGCAATTTTACTAGGTGTAGTAGACAGCCACATATTGCTGGGATGAACTTCCAGGCCAGGCATAGTTATGGCGGAAGGAATTTATTGAAGCAGGGGAAGTTCCATAATGGCAGAAGAAGTTGGCCTCTTTAACAGGACCCAGCAGAGAGAGAAAAAACCATAAGCAAAGACGCCAGTACATGCAAGCCCCCTCCCTTTTTTGGGGGGGAGAACTCCAGGCTAAACTCAAGCACTTTGCATATTTTTAGGCTATAATCCCAAATCCACCACCACACCTTAGGGCTGAACCCTAGGATACACCCAGTGACATCTCCTCCAGACAGGTACCTGAAGATCTAACGTACAAACTTCAATAAATTCTGAATATATTGGGGGCCATCCATTCCTACTTCCACACTAGGTAACAGAATCCAGTGGTGAAGGAAAAGCACAGCTCACGAAACAGTAATAACAATGTTTAAATCTCTTACTTCTGTCGTTTCTCCCCATTTGATCTTGAACATGCTATAATCTATGTCTCAGTTTATTTGTCTATAAAGTAGATAAAATAGCAGTATTCATTTCACATGTTTGTTAGAATATACATTTTTACTTTGAGTAATGTCTGCAAAATAAATGGTATCAACTAATTTTATTTTTATGTTATTGAAAATGGCAAACATATATATTTAAGGTAATAGAATAAAGAAAGGAGTAGAGTCTAAGTTGTATAGAATAGTAAACAATACATATGTTCTATTTCACCTACTTTTTAAGGTCCATATTTATAAATTGAAGGAAACCAATTGTCTTAATGTGCTTTTTATTCAAAAAAGCTTAACATTGAAACTTCAAACTATTTTAAATAGAGCATATGCATTTTACGAAGTAAAAGAGAGGATCTTATGTGATTTGACATCGTTTAAATTCTTCCTGGAGCTGAAGAGAAACAATGATAATATTCTGTCCAGTGATACTGATATCCATAGATATCACAAAATTTCTGCTGATCCAATTTTAATTAGTCAACACTTATCAAATTAGACTTATTTTTCTTTAGCCTGATAGCATAAATACACACACATATATAATCTTATATATATATATATATATATACAATCTTGTAAAAACTAATATAAAAATACAGATATTAGAAAATAAAGATTTATTTTTAAGTAAATATATATTTAACTGGAACACATAAAAGTAGAACTGTGAAAATTAATAAGAGACAATTGATGCTTCTTTATGTGCACAGTCTATTGTACCTGGATTTTGTTGTTTGTCACAATATTTGAGAAGAAATAATGTCAATAGCATGTGCTGACAGAATTATAGATAAATAGTTCATTATTTTTAATAGTAACATATATATTTTTTCCTATTTTATCACCAATTATCTACTGCTTATTTCTTAAGATTCTTTGGATATCTCTGAAATCATTTTCAAAATTATCACTGATTTACAAAGGAAGTAATGTGATTTGGATAAGCCAGAATAATTTTTAGCACTTCATAATTTATATTCCTGCCTATCAATATTTTGTACAGAAGTTTTGAGTTCTATAATAATTTTTGACTTCATATACGTTTGTGTAAATACATATTTTGAAAAGTATATTGTTCTCATAGAAACAATCCCTTTATTTACACAGAATTTAAATTGTGTGTGGGACATTTGTCCATCAATCATAGATATAGAAAGAAATTAGTAATTAAAATAAACTTTTAATTTTAATAAATGGAACTTTTATCACTCTGACTGTTTCTAGGTAATAATGCCATTGAGTTACTAAAATTGAAATTCATGGTAGTTGCTTTGCTCACACAAAAAAATGTGCCTTGCATGCTTACTGAGGATAGAGAACTGTGCAAACTTTCAGAAGGTGAAAGTGGAGAGAATTCTAGAACTAATTTTCTCATTGAGCAAAGAGTATAGGTCATAACCTTTCTAAGTGTGCCTAGGATGGATTTTTTTTTTAAAGTTAAGTGGTACTTTTTAAATAAAATGAAGTGAAATAACCCAAACAGGTAACTTTGATAGGTTTAAGGAGGGGTAATAAGAAAACATATTACTAAAAGAGAGCATTCATGAAAATGAAATTGGATCCATAGAAAATAAAATTTAAGTTTTAGAGCTAATAAAAATGACCTACTACTTTGTGTATTTAGTAGAGAGTTGAAATACAGAACAAATTTTGGTTTAGCATGAATATTAGAATAAAGGGATCCTCCTAGTAATAGCCTTAATATATTGAAAACACTGGCATTTTTATATCAAGATACTGCAAAGTGTTTTTTAAAAAAAGTACAAAGTAGTGTCCAAAATACATGTTCAGGAAAGTAACATTTTCTCTTTAGAAAATAAAAGAGAATGTGTTGGTAGATTATTTAATATATTTATGGTTGTCTCCTTTTTCCTGGTGAGCAATTTTCAAGCCCAATGGAAACAGTTTTTGGTCTTGTTTTCAGGTCCCTACAAAGCAAATGTCTTAGAAAGCTGACAGAACTATTATTTGAATAGGTCATTGTACAAGAACCTTCACCTGGACAAGCTGATTCAGAGTAATAAATATGACTCCAGTGCTTTTTGTTATAGAAACTATACTTCTGGTTTTGCTCCATTAAAAACCTATATACAGTATCACAGTTACTTAAATGGGAAGAATCAAATCAATGAAGCCAGAACAGTTATAATGAATAACTTTCATTTTTATGTATTGGAGCATTTTTAATATCTCTTCTGCTGAACATTATCTCTATTTGGATTTACATTGTTTCAGTCTTAGATATTAGAGAAAACATAAAAGATCTATCTCATTAAGACTCTTTCCAAAGAATCAAAAGACTATATTGCTGAACTTTCTAGTTCATTTCCTCTGAGACAAATTTTGTAAGTCAATTACTTATAGGTCGAATCTGTCCTCAGTCAAGTTTATAGACACTGACAGCAATGATTCTAACACACCTTATCAAAGTAGATTCTTCATTTTGTATCTCTTTATTGATAATGATAAATCATTCTTCTATTTAATTGCTTGAATGTACATATTAAACTAAAAGGTATTCTTATGCCATATTCAAAACCCTATTATATATGCCCCCAGCTTGCTGAAGACATAGCTGTCATTGTTCAGAGATAAAAAGTTATTTTGTTGGGCTCAAGAGCTGGTTTAGCAGCTGAGGCACTCGCCTGAGAAGCCTGGGGACCCAAGTCCAATTTCCTAGTACCCAGATAAGCCAGAGGTACAAGGTGGTACATGCATCTGGAATTTGTTTGCAGTGGTTGGTGCATCCATCCATTCTCAATCTCTCTCTCTCTCTCTCTTCTTTCTCTTGCTCTCTCAAAGAAGTAAATAAAATACTAAAGAAAACTTGTTTTGTTAAAGAGTTTAAAGCATAAAAAATAATATTTTCTTAAAAAGTTAATTGTAAAACAGAAGTTCTTTGAACTGTTAGATTTTGAAACCTCATGAGTATAATTGAGGATTATTTTGCACTAATATTTTTGAATTTTATGCACAATCACAAGAAACAACATGAAAATGCTTATTTTGATCACATGTATATATGTATTTATACATATACATGTATATGCTTTCTACCATATATAAATTTATGCAAACTGAAAATGCATCAAGATGTTAATATGTAATTTATAATTTTAAAACATTAAAAAATATATATAGCATTGTATACATTCATTGTATATGGTGGTGCTGAGTTACAGAAGGACATTTTCATACAAGATCTCTCTACTTTCTCCTTTCTTACCCTTTCCCTCCATTAGAACTTTGTTCATCTACACAGATTAATTTATACATTCATGTTATAGATACATACATGAGTTTATCTGTGTATATAAAATCTAGGAATAATACATGAGAGAGATTATATGATATTTGTCTTCAGAGAATAACAATATTGTTTAATATGATTATCTCTAATTGAATTCTTTTACTATGGAATACATACACAGTGGAACTTTTTTCAACCATAAGCTATGTGACTTTTTAATATTTATAGTCATTTATTTTAGGATATAATGTAAATCACAAAATATAGAATTAATTTGTCTCATAAAATGGCTAATGAAAAGCAATATCCATTGGTATTGATTTGTCAGATAATATCTAAATTATTTGAGCCTCCTATTGATTTTTTTTCAGAATATCAAATGTTGCTTATAACAAAATCAATATAGTACTTTACAACACATTTAGCCCAAACTGAGACTGGCCTCTGGGTAGTACATTCAGAAATGCATTTATTCTATTCCAATTTTTGTACCACAATGATATTGATAATATATTAATTTGGAGTACAATTGAAAGCAAATATTTCCCTAAACTTAAGCTTTTCAATATTTTGTATAGTTGATCAAATATAAAAAGAGTAAGCCAGGTGTGGTGGCACACACCTTTAATCCCAGCACTCAGGAGACAGAGGGAGGAGGAATTGTTGTAAGTTTTAGGTCAGCCTTAGTGAGTACCTGGTCAGCCTGAGCTACAGTGAAATCCCACCTCCAAAATAAAGGAAAAGAAACAGGCAAAATATAAAATTAAGAATACAAATACAACATACTACATGTTGATTATAATAAAAAAGAGAAAAACTTAAGTCCAGAAAGATTATTGATAAAAATCTACCATCCCTTAAACTACATGAATAAATATGAGCAAATGCAAGACAAGTTTGTGAGAAGAGAAAACTTTTAACTCTTTTCATATCTAATCTGAGAACAGAATCTGAGTACAAAACAGTCACTATGAAGAGATTTGGGTTACTTGCAAATTTAATCATCAAAATAAACCTCAAGATAAGAAATGAAGTAGTGACAGTATATCAACTGGAGATGACTTGATAAAATATGACTGGCTATGACTTTGGCCATATTTTTGTTGTTGTTTGTTTTGTTTTTATGACTTTTCCTCCCATCTTCATTATATCAACAAAATGAGAACAAGTTTGAAAGGTTCCAATGATGAAATTAATGCCAAGTCTTGTCAAGCTAGTCAATGCTAAGTGAGTGTGACTGAATGAAAGGTGACATGGGGTTCATTCTTCTAATTCAATTATTTTATGAGGATATTTTAAAATATTCATATCTAGAAACCATCCATAAAATAACAATTTTCTACTATCTTTCAAATACTTTATCTTCAAAACTGTAAAAAAACACATAAGTTTAAGTTTAGAAAGAATCTATGTTAAACCAACGTGCATTTGATGCCACTTTTCAAACTCAAATGTAACTACTATAAGTACAAGGCCAAATAAATCTCTCTCTGACCTAGACCTATAAAAATTTTGTTTCCTAAAGGTTAGCCACTGAAGTTCCACTAGTACTTCATGATTTCTTCAATGCAAAAATATACTCACCCTTCTCAAGACTCTGAGAAGCCAATGTCAGTACATTGTCATATCAAGATTTTTTTTTTAGTTATGTACACAGTGTGTATACAGCCATGTTGGTGCCATTGTTAGCCTCCTCCCTGTCCTCCCCGCTCCACAGGGACCCTCCATATTGGGGAATGTGGGATGTGGGTCGTGGATTGTGGGGTTAGCTGAAGGCTGACCTGCTAGTACACAGATGCCTGGAGAGTTCCTTCTAGGAAAAAAAGTTATCTTCTATCCATATGCTGTCTATCACACTGATGGCACACATAGCCTCTCCAGATTTTCCTTTCCTAAAAATAAAGTAAAATTAAACAAAACAAACAGAAATTGTAACTTACCGCTATCATTTCATAATGACTGCAATCTGTCTAGGCACTTAATCCTCCCTGAAAGTAATTCTCCTTCACTTTGCTCTGTGTGTTCTGGGAAGCACCCCTGTGTCATCCATTTCATTAATAACCCAGAATGAAAAACATTAACAAAAACTGTAAGATGATTACCTTGGAAGAAAGTGCCATAAGACAATGTAATCAAAAGTACCTAGTAACAGTAGGATGTATCCATTTTCTGTGTGTGTGTGTGTGGGTGGGTGTGCGCAAGCGCATCTTTAAATAATAGGATATAATAGCAGATAAACAATTGTAACTTCTTCTGATGGTGATATCTACTTTGTTGATACTTCCTTTTTTATATTCTTTCATAAAGTGTTATAAAAATGGAAATCATATTATTATTAGGATATATTAACATATTGAGCAGAAAAAAGATATTGCTGATTTTTTTCTTTTCTTATTAAAAACTAATCTATTAGTTTTGCAAACTTGTGGTTTTCTATTGCAAGTGTTAGAGACAATACTACAAATGGGACTTGTTGCAGTCAGGTTCACATTGCTGGCAGAAAACACCTGACCAAAAACAGCTTGTGGGGAAAAAAGGGGGTTTATTTTGGCTTATAGACTAGAGCGGAAGTTCCATAATGGCAGGGGAAAATGGTGGCATGAGCAGAGGGAGGGCATCACTTCCTGGCCAACATCAGCTGGACAACAGCAACAGGGCAGTGTGCCAAATACTAGCAATAGGTAGCTGGCTATAACACCCATAAACCAGCCCCCGACAATACACTGCCTCCAGGAGAGTTTAATTCCAAAATTGCCATCAGCTGGGACATGGCATTCAGAACACCTAAGTCAATGGGGGACACCTGAATTAAACCACCACAGGGCTGGAGGGATGGCTTAGCAGTTAAGGTGTTTGCCTGCAGACACTAAGGAACCAGGTTTGATTCGACAGTACACACACAAGCCAGATGCACAAGGTAGTGCATGCATCTGAAGTGCATTTGTAGTGGCTTAGAGTCCCTGGCACAGCCATTCTTTCTCTCTGCCTTTCTCTGTCTCTTTCAAATAAATAAATGAAATATTTTTTAAATTACAAACAGTGATAAGCAAGTTAAATTCAAAATCTTGATATTTCAAACCTGTGTGCCCATTCTCTCTATGTTCTTTTCTATCTCTCTCTCTCTCAAATAAACAAATGCAGATATTTTGGTGGGCTGGAGAGAGGACTTAGCAGTTGAGGCACTTGCCTGCAAAGCCTAACAACCCACAAGTTCAGTTCCCCAATATTCATGTAAAGCCAGATGCTCAAAGTGGCACATGTATCTGGAGTTCATTTGCAGCAGCTGGAAGCACTGGTGCGCCCATTCTGTCTGTCTCTATCTCTTTATCTCTGCCTGCCTATATATAAATAAATGAAAGCATTTTTGTCAGGCATGGTGGTGCATGTGATTGTGAAAAAGTGTTCTCACTTTTTTGAAAGATACTTCATCAAAAATATTTATTTCTTGGGTAATATCAGCAACTCCACTGAGAAGGGACCCTAGTGGAATGGGACAGGAAGGAGGGAAAAGATAGTACTAATACATAAATATATCCATACCAAGTATGCTATTAATAAAAATATTTATTTCCTAACTATTTGCACTTTTATTTTTCTGAGTTTTGAAGCGTAAAACAAATAGATACTTAAAATTGTTGGAATTAAGGGTTTTATATATATATATATATATATATATATATATATATATATTTTTTTTTTTTTTGAGGTAGGGTTTCACTCTAGCTCAGGCTCTCCTGGAATTCACTATGTACTCTCGGCGTGGCCTCGAACTCACGGCAATCCTCCTAACTTCTGAATGCTGGGATTAAAAGCATGTGCCACCACGCCCAGCTGGAATTAAGATTTTTAGAATAACTTTGTCACAAAATTTCCAGTAACTGTGAGAAAATTAAAGTTAGCTTCTCTAGTTGAGTAATGATAAAGAATAAAACCCTTCTGCTCCGAACTATGTGGTTTTAAATGAAAACTTGTATAACCTTTGATTTAATGAAGATATTCAAATTCTCCAAAGACATTTATAGATTATGATTTAAATCCAGATAAAGTCATCTTTAAGGTCAGTCTGTCCCATGGGTTACATCTCCTGAATCATGTATCCGTCAATAGCATTTAGTTGTTGAATTCAAAAGCAAATGAAACTTGAGAATGTTGAATTCCAAGTCCTCAGAAATCCAATCCTACAATGTCTTATCTACACTTCCTCTATATACATCAAAGTTCCTTTACTCCTATTTCCATGAACACACAGTAATGTATCTCTACTGTTAAATGACAGTCTGTATCACTAATGCATCTTATCTACTAGATTCTTGGCCAGACCACCTACTTTATTCTCCAGGCTCATCCTTCACCATTTTCTGTTCTCTTTGGAGCAGATGGTTATTTTTATGAATTGAAAACACTATTTCATTCTTTTCATTACTGCCATTCTTAAAGATTCCTATTGCTTACATAGCAGAAAGAATAAATTTATGATATTTTTGAATGAATTTTGTATATGGTGTTGCTTTCTTCCAAGAATCCTGTGTGTCTGGTTCATTATAAACAAAATAACTGTTGTTTAATTGATATTTTATGGATGAATATGCCAGTTTCTAAATGTATTCTGCATTTTAGTTTTCTGTGCTATAAAAACTATTTGTTATTACTCTTCCATACATTCACAAAGCAAAACAAAAAGTCCAAGAGAAAAGAAGTTTTGGGCAAATTGGTGCTTCAGTGTATAACCAGTGTGCAAAAGGAGGGGTTTCAACTCAGTTAACAAATAATAATTATATTATCTTCCTCTATAAATTGAGACAGCTGGAAATACTGTTGATCTTCAAGGGTGGGAAGTGCTGCAAGGATGTCAGAACTATTGGAAAGCCTGTGTATACGACTGTGTGTGGTCCTACATGTGCATTTTACATAGACTGTGATACTTCAATTTAGATGTTCACTCTACAAATTCACATTGTCAAACAACATGTAATGTGGTACATAATGAAGAATCATGACATGCCCCACTTATATTTTAACTAACTCACCAGACATTTATCAAAATTTAAACTCTATTTTGAATTATGTCAAGCTAAGATATTATTTTATTTATAAATACAAGTCATTTCATATGGTTTTAGTGTATACTGACTTTCCAGAACAGAACCACAGTGTTATTAAGGTATTATACCTTAATTTCTCCCTAGTTAATTGTGATTCTTAAAAAAAAATCACTACTGATTGGAAAGGCACTTATGGTCCTTAGATTATTAAGATAACTATATAGAATCTATATTCCACCTTTTCCAGTCATGATAATTTATATATATATATATATATATATATATATATATATATATATATATATGTATGTGCATATCTATTTCACTTTTATGCTAAGCTAGCAGACAAAAAAGCAGTGACAATACTTATATGCTATTTATTTGTTTCATCTAGCAGCTGTAGGAAACTAATACAGTGGTTTCATTAAAATTTCACTGGACAGAGAAAAATAGGCAAGCTAGTTTTGTGATAATTTCAATAGGGGAACAGCTTATGGTCAGTCTGCTTTTTAGAGCTGGATTGAGCCAGTGGGATAGTAAAACAGGGCCCTAAGGAAGAAGCTGACCAACAGGATTAAATTAGCTATGTTTCCCAATTGTAAGAAAAAAAAAAAACTTCCTCCTTTCCTATAGAATATGAGAAATCAGTATAAATTTCAAAATGGGCAAAACATGACAAAAACTAAAAGCATTATATTTGGAAAGGACACAGGAAAATTCACAAGTTTTTTTGAAATAAATGATATAAGAAAATAGGGAGTGAAGTTAATAAGGAAGGCTGTCTAAAATATGGTCCAGTGAAAAGTGTTAAGGCTGTGTGCATCAGGGATCAATAAGAATCTGTACTTAAATATGAGTATATGTGTGCTATAGCTTTGAGAAGCACGATGTTACAGTAGTGAGGGCTGCAAATAGTTACTAGAATGTATACTTGTTACTTTACATTATCCAATGCCTTGATTTAAGGTAGAATGCATCAAAGTGATGCACAACTGTTAATGAGTTAATTAAAAGCACCATTCTATAGAACCTTTTGTCATGACAGAAGCATTAGGCATTGGCATTGTTCAGTACATCAGCCACTAGCCATATGTTACTATGTGGTACATGACATATGGCTATTCTGTTTAAAGAATAGAATTTTGAATTTTATTTTATTTTGACAAATTTGACTTGTGGTTTGTGACTGTCCTACTCTCTACTTTAGTGACTATGTTTCTCTAAATATTTTTTTAAACATAAGACTACCTCCAAACTGAAACCATTGAGAAATACAACAATATCTTTTACATAAGGTATAAAATACAATATTTTTTAATTCACGTTGAAACCAAAAACATATTCATCTTTTGAAGTTTCACTATTATCGATTTACTTTATCTGCCCCTTGACATGATTTCAATAACCTTATTATTTTGTCTGTTTATAAAAAGACTTCTAAATGTTATATTAGAAAATATAGATACAACTGGAAAGTTAATGTCTACTTCCCAGTGAAAATTTTGTCACTTTCCACAAAGCTCTGCTCCAATCTTTGACAATGTCCAACATTTCAGATGTCCTATTGACTGCTTTATGAAGTTTGAGAATTTTTTTCATTAATTGTTGCTCTGATTTTTGCACCTCACTTTATAATTTATAATTGATTTTAATTAACCTCAACTAACACTAACTACCCGGCTGACAGGGAGGGACTAACAGCTGGGAAAACAGAACAGACACTGCAATGGAGCCTCAAAGGAGACAAAACGGCACCTGCAGAGAAGAGAGCTCTGAGATAGAGGTGGTTCACTTGTGCAGTAATGTGATGGTTTCTGTAAGTCTCCCAGCTCAGATCCACATATAACAAGCTGACTGCTTTTGAAAAGGCAGACCACTTTGTCTCTTGATCACAGTTCATCTGTAAGTGTTCATCTGTAACTGCTTTTCAAGTAATTGCAAGAGATGGCTGAATCTCTCTGCCGCTGTCTGCAGAGAAACAATTGCAAAACAGACATTCCAAGCTTCACTTATAATTTATCTTTTGGATTATTTATTATTTCTACAATTTGTACTATGGTCAGCATGCCATAACTTTATCATTAATCACTGTGATTTTAAGAGACAAAAGGGGAAGCAATAGTTTCAAGTTCAAAGAGATATTTGGTAAGAAATATAGAATTTTGCAAAAGATACTAGTTTATTTATTCATTTATTAGAGACAGAGAGGGAGAGGGGAGAATGGGCACACCAGGGCCTCTAGCCACTGCAAGCAAACTCCAGACACATGTGCCACCATGTGCATCTGGCATATGTGGAACCTGGAGAATCAAACCTGGTCCTTAGGTTTAGTAGGTATGCACCTTAACTGCTCAGCCATCTCTCCAGCCCAAAAGATACTAATTTTGAAGTTAGTGTTGATAAAAATTGCCTGCAAAAATCAGATTAATGAAAGATGAAACATGAGGTTTTTATATAAAAAACGTCAAAAACTTCACTTCTCATCCACATAGTAAAACTAAGAATTTTGGTGTTCTTTGAATAGACATACATCTCACTCACCCTTGTAATTACCTTCCATATAGTGCACAATATCAGCATGGAGTTTCAATGGTATTTATTGCAATATTCAAGTTACTCCATAGATGATGAAATTTTCATGGGACACATTGAAGCATAATGAGGTCAGGAGTGAAATTATGGTGTGCCATATGACTTGGGACAATTGTATAACCTCTCTCCTACTAACATTATTAATACTTCAAAGACGTTATGATAAGGGGAAGTCTTCCATAGCAACAACACTCAGAGTTTCATTGTGTTATAAGCTACAGTACTGTGGTTGGAAAAGGGAAAGATGTGGCCACAGACCTGGCACCCACTGCCTGTGTGCCCAAGGGTGGCCAGTTCATTTGATAAAACTGCTCACTCCTATGCCACACACGCATCCATGGAGGATGTTCCTAGGACATGTTTTTATTTGCTAAGCTGTGCAAAGGTAAAAGAATGCTGTGCTCCCCTTTGAACAATCTTAATGATATATACCCAGATCTCATGTATACACATAATAAAATCATTCCTGAGGTTTTATGGTAGCAGAGTTTTCAAGTAATTTGCAGAATTCCTACATAGGTAAACATTTGTGTTTCATCTTCTGAAAAAAAAAAATCGGAGGAATCATTGTAACAAGATCTGAACGACCAAGTGCTCAGTGTGCTTTCAGCATCCCACAGAGATCCAAGCTCAGATCCACTTGTAAATCACCTTGTGCCCAGTGCCCTAATCATCTGTAGCAAAGGAGGTGCTAATTGAGAGGAGAGTGGGCCCTGCAGATGATTTTAAATGAGGAGATTATGATCTATAGGAGAAATCATTCGCTATATATTCCTAAACTAAAGATGGACAATTAAACAGAAAGCTGGCTACAAAACATCAAGAAGCTGCAGGGCGTATCTTAGTCCTATGAAATCAGAAACAGAAACATTTTATCATGCAGTAAAAATTTTAAACACCTCTCAAACTCAAATACTGTATGAGGTTCAGGGACCATGTCTACTCCCATGTTTTATAACAAAACAAGTTCAATCACTGGCAGCTCAATAAATAACAATAAAAAGTCTACTTCTGGGATGATATTACAAAAATATTTCTCTTTTATTTTTTCCTGAGCATATAAATCCCATATTAAACTGCCATTTTTAAAAAATGCAGGGCAGCACTGAAAAGAACATAGCAAAAAGAAAAAAAAAAGCTCAGACAGTGTGAAATTTGTTGTTTTATAGAACATATTCTTTGAACTTTTAAAATGTCAGGTTGTCTAAATATTTATTTTTTTCCAGAATTTAACTATAAAAGCCCTTTCAGGGAAAGATGTCTTGAAATAATTTAATTAAAATAGAGTATGCTGTCTATACTTACACTTTCTTTATATGTGGTCACTCAGAAAAAAACATAATATAGATTTAACATACCTCCTTATTCTAACAAATTCTGACTTCCTTTATCAAACAATTTTTCTAGAATGCTGAAAAGTAACATTTACTTCTCATAAGGTCATATTAGAAAGTGTTTATAGGAAATAGAAGTGCCAAAACACAAAGGGTTCTACAAAGGAGATGAAAAGCTTTCAAAGGCTTCTGAGGCATATAAAAATTTCTGCAGCAGCTATGACAGTAAAACAAATGATTGCTCAAACAATGAACAAAAGAAAAACCTGCCTTCCTCATTGTGATTGGCTCTTCAATGGAAACAGTGGCTGTTAGAAAGCACAAAAGATGCTGAGGCAGCAAGTAGAAGTGAGGAGTGTGCTTCACTTCCTTCTCAAGCTCTCTTCCATGTTCTGACATCCTAATTCCCAAATATAACAAGACCGCCTTCCCTTGAGACATGCTGACTGAATTTATTTATTCTACCAATGTGGCCCACAGGATCCTGGAGCTAATCACACAAGGCCAGGCAGGAGGTAACACTAGGCATCCAAGCCCAGCAGAACTTCCTCCCTCTGACCCATGCATACTGGGCCTGCATTGCAGTGACAAAGCTGTTGTCACACTAGCAGGGAATTATGTTCCTGCAGTTGAACTTCTTTGCAACCTCAATCTGCTGTGCTACTACTGGGGCCCACAGGATTATGGGGCATAGCACACACCAAAGGCCAGGGAGTTGGTGGGTAAAACTCCCCCACGTTCAGATGAACTCCACAACCTCTACAGGTACCCGGCCTAGCAATCACTGAAAGTAATGAGCCACCACACTAGCAAAGGAACCTTCACTCTGCAGCCTGGAGCTCTAGAACTCTGGACCTGCCCAGTGGCTAACACCAGTCTTGAGACACACAGGGTCCGAGTGATCAACTCACTCCGAAATTCCAGGCAGTGAATAACATTGGGAAAATAGGGCTCTGCTCTGACACTGAACAGGCCAGGCCTCCCAGGGCCACTCTCAGACATGCATGGAAGCTACACTCACAAGGAGGTCCCTGATAACACTCAAATGTACCTAGTTCACGCAGGTAGATAGACCACCCTCCCACTCTCATCTCAAGCAAAGCTGTTGGGACATATGGCAGGTACTATAAGAGTTACAGATGCTGAACTGTTAGAAAAATAAGGGGGCTATCTCAAGATAGGCAAACCCCAATGCAAAACAAATAACATAAGACCTCAAACCAAGAGATCTCCACCAAGAAATCTCCAACGAATTCAGCGTAAACACCAGACATACATTCCCATAATGAAAGAACAATAAGCACAGTAAACAAACTCAATGAGGCTATGAACAAGATGCAGGAATAATTTGTAAAGAATCTTCAAAAAGAATGTAATATAGAATTTAAAGCATGGCTGAATGAAGAAAGCCCACAAAAAGAGTTCAAAGCATGAATGAGGTCAGTGCAAGCAAATCAATGAAAATAATTCAATAGATGCCTGAATGATGGAAAAGAACCAACACAATATTCTCAATAGTCACCTTAATATAATTAAAGAGAATCAAAAAGAACTTAGCAGACCAATAAATGAAAATAAGGAGAATCATCATCAACAACAGCAACAAAAATGAACTCCATGGTCAGTGGAACAAGCTCAATTAGGTAGGATACGATCAAATGCAGGAATGAAATCCAAGAGACAGCAAGAAAGTCCAACCAGGCAATAAGAATGGAATTCAATAAAGATATACAGATAGTGAAGAAAAACATAATGCATAATAACAATGAAATACCTCTTTCCAAGAGCTCCCAAGATGGGCTGGAGAGATGGCTTAGCAGTTAAGGGCTTGCCTGTGAAGCCTAAGGATCCCGGTTTGAGGTTTGATTACCCAGGACCCACATAAGCCAGATGCACAAGGTGACACATGAGTCTGGAGTTCATTTGCAGTGGCTGGAGGCCCTGATGTGCCCGTTTTCTCCCTCACTCTCTCTCTGTCTGTCTGTTGCTTCCAAACTTCCCTAAAAAAAAAAAAAAAAAAAAAAAAAAAAAAAAACAGCTCCCAAGAAATAGAGCATGCAGAGGACAGACTATCAGAACTCAAACACAAGACAGAGAAAATGGACCAAAAATAATGAGAAGTCTTAAAAAAAGACATGTAGAGCAATGGATTAGAATAGAAGATCCAGGTATAATTCTTCCCACTGCAAAGGGGCCAAAAATGCATGCTGGAGTAAAGTCAGCCTTTTCAACAAATGGTGCTGGAAAAACTAGATATCCATATGTTAGAAGAATGAACCTGGACTCTCCTCTTTCACCCTGCATAAAAAATATCAGCCCCAAATTGATCATAGATCTCAATATAAGACTTGAACCTCTAAAATTTCTGGAAGAAAAAATAGGTAGAATGCTCCAAGATACAGTTGTAGGGAAGGAATTAATGAACAAGTCCCCAGTAGCTCAGGCAATTAGACAAATAGTAACCACTTGGGTCTCATGAAACTCAAAAGCTACTGTATAGATAAGCAAATCATCAAAACAGTCATTAGACAACCTACAGAATGGGGGGAAATCTTTGCCAGCTATACATCTGACAGAGTTCTCATAACTAGAACTTATAAAGAACTCAAAAAACTAAGCAATAAAAAGTCATGCAATTCATTCACAAAATGGAAAGGGAATTGAACAGAGAGTTCTTAAAGGAAGAAATTCAAATGGCTAATAAACACCTCAATAGTTGTTCAACATCTAGAGATAAGGAAAATGCAGATTGAAATCACTTTGAGATACCATCTCAACCCAATCAGAATGCAGTCAGCAAAAAAAAAAAAAAAAAAAAAAAAGCAATTGAGAACAAATGTTGGCAGGGATGCAAAGAGGAACCCTCATACACTATTGGTTGGAGTTTAAACTGTACAACCACTATGAAATTCAGTATGTAGATGCCTCAGAAAGTTATCACTTCTGGGCATATACCCTAAAGACTGTCCTGTTTATTATAGAGACACTTGCTAAGCCAAGTTTATAGCTGCTCTATTCACAGTACTTAGGATCTGCAATTAATCCAGATGTCCATCAAAAGATGAATGGTTAAAGAAGATGTGGTACATATACACAGTGTAATCCTACTCAGTGGTAAGGAAAAATAAAATTGTAAAATTTGCAGGAAAATTGACAGACTTGGAGAAAATCATAAGCGAACTCACACACTCAGAGAAATATAACCACCACATGTTCTCCCTCATGTGTGGTTTCTAACCTGGAATAGCTTGAGTTGCAGGCATACCTGACAGGCAACTCAAGGGACAGATAATAGGGATGGAAAGCATTGAGGGGAGAAGAAAGGGAGGATAGGGGGAGACTTACCCCAAACTAAAACCGGCATGAATTAGTCCCATAGAAAAATTTCTCCTGGGTAGCAAACTAAAAAAATTAAAAAATATATATATATACATATATATATATATATAACCCTCATCTGGGCTGGCCCGAGGAAGGGTGGGTTGAAGCCTAATCCTAAAATCATTGGCTTGGTTTGTAACTCCCAGTGCCAGAAATGGGCTACATCCCACAGTGAGTTGTTCAGATAGACATATGAGGTCCCCAAAACAAGGCAGGCTTTTCTCAAGGCACTTGATTACCTACCAGAGCTTAAAGATAAGACACTATTACTCAAGACATTACAAACTGCCAATGCAGAACATGAAAGACCATGCAGGAAACTAGAAGGAAGCCAGATCCTTGAGTGCTAGCCCTCATAGTGCTGGAAGGTGCTACATGAGCTGCTGAGGGAAAATGGCCACCAAGGCTGTGAACATGTAGGAGAGCCTACTAGACCTGAAATCAACCAGCTGAACGGGACATATACAGCTGTGCCATAGTGGCACTCAGCCTAGGAAGGAAACAGTGGCTCCCTGATTGGATAAGAGACGCACTCAACGGGAAGAAACTCAGCTGATACTGGGAACCAAGTCAGAATTCAATGAGATGAAAATCATGGACTCCAGTGAGAAGCTACCACTAGTCTTTGAACAAAAGAAGGGTCTATACCCATTAAAATATCTCTTAATTGGGGCTGGAGAGATGGCTTAGTGGTTAAGCGCTTGCCTGTGAAGCCTAAGGACCCCTGTTGGAGGCTCGATTCCCAAGGACCCACGTTAGCCAGATGCACAAGGGGGCACACGCGTCTGGAGTTCGTTTGCAGTGGCTGGAAGCCCTGGCACACCCATTCTCTCTCTTTCTCCCTCTCTCCCTCTTTCTCTGTCTGTTGCTCTCAAGTAGATAAATAAATAAATAAAATTAAAAAAAAAATCTGTTAATTGACTATGCTTATCCCCTTCAACCCATGATGTTCTCACTTTCCATTGGAAAATCTATTTTCTGTTTTACAGAAGGCAGTGAAAACCAGGGAGAACCACATTTCACCAACATGACAAAAATCGGCTGACTTTCTATCATGAGATGAACCACCTTTTGTACTTCAGCCAGGGTCCAGGAGAACCACAGAGGACTGGCAAGGAAACCATGAGTGTTGCTCTCACTGCAAGCCTGACAACCTATGCCAGGGTGGTGGCCGTAGATACTGAGGATACTCAAAATGTACCAAAACAGGAATCTAGAAGTTGCTGAGAGCTTAACACTCTAGACCTACGACACAACTACCAAGGTTCAGAGAATACTCAAAATGAGGATACTCAAAATGTACCAAAACAGGAATCTAGAAGTTGCTGAGAGCTTAACACTCTAGACTTACGACACAACTACTGAGGTTCAGAGAATGTTGCAGAAGATGGGGCCAAAGATTTTAAGATCCACATGATGGGAAGGAGCATATGACTGATTTGTGATTAAGTAATAAGGGATCTTGCTGTATGTATCTACAAGAAGAAAATTCTGAAAGGGTTTAAATGCATTTTTACTTTTTGTTGCAGCTGAATAAAGAAAGAGAATTAAATATATATTTGATATATTATCAAAACAGAATTGAACTGAAGTTCAAGTTGCTTTTAATAGGATTCAGTCGTTTTCCAAAAAAAAAACACCCTAGGTTCTTAAAGGTACTCATTATAGGAAAAATTAAGGTAAGGTTGGGTTCCATCAAAGTGGACTATTGAAGCTTATTTTTTTACAAATGATTTTAGGAAAGTGAAATAAAAATCTATTACCAGCTCTCAGGACATTTTACCTCATAAAGTATTAATCATGTGCAAGCTCAGAAGGTGACTAGGATTATGGTGGTTTGATTCAGGTGTCCCCCCAAAACTTAGGAGATCTGAGTGCTAGGTTCCCAGCTGATGGAGATTTGGGAACTAATGCCTCCTGGAGGCTGTGTATTGTTGGGGGTGGGCTTATGGGTATTTTAGCCAGTGTCCCCTTGCCAGTATTTGGCACACTTTCCTGTTTCTGTTGTCTACCTGATGTTGGCCAAGGGTGATGTCCACCCTCTGTTAATGCCACCATTTTCGCTGCCATCATGGAGCTTCCCCCTGGAGACTGGAAGCCAAAGTAAACTTTTTATTTTCCCCCACAAGCTGCTCGTGCTTAGGTGATGTCTACCAGCAATGCAAACCTGACTGCAACAGTAATGTTGATACCAGAAGTGGGGTTGCTACTTGACACCTGACTGTGTGGCTTTGGCCTATTGGAGCTGAATTTCAAAATGAATGTGAAAGGATTTGAAACCTTGGTCTAAGAGACACCTTGCAGTGCTGTAAGTACAGCTTGATGGACTATTCTGGTCAGAGTTGAAGGCCTAAGTGCAGTAAGAACTATGGACTGTAAAGTTTGGCTTGTGAGGGCGAGAAAGAGATTTGCCTGGACTGGGCTTGAATCTGTTTGTGTGAGAGGCTTGCTGTTATGCCTTTGTCCTGAGAACTTGTGTAGGGTTACTTTGTGTAGAAACGAACTGGTGTGTGCACAGGGATATGGCACAGAAAGAAATGTTTAGGCTAAAACTTCTGCCTGTTTAACTGAAATTGAAAGATTACAACCTTTTTTCATTTTTATTTATTTATTTATTTATTTATTTATTTATTTATTTATTTTTGAGGTAGGGTTTCACTCTAGCTCAGGCTGACCTGGAATTCACTATGTAGTCTCAGGGTGGCCTCAAACTCATGGCAATCCTCCTACCTCTGTCTCTTGAGTGCTGGGATTAAAGATGTGCACCACCACATCCGGTCCAAGATTACAACCTTTGAGACTGAGTCAGCTAACCTGCACTGGGGCAACAAGAAGAATGGAATCTCTTTTGAAGTGGCCTGTGCTCAAAGAGTGTCCTGTTCTTCAAATCTTAAAAGTCTGCTTAATTCTCCTCCTCCCACTGGATTAACAAATTGGCACCCTACCTGGTATTGTGGAATATAAGAAATGCAGGAAAAAGAGTGTCATTGAGTTTGCAACATCGTCTTGTATTTTGGAAATGGCCATGGGCAGTGTGAAGCAGGTTGGTTGCATGCCTGCATGGAGACCCAATGGAGCTATGATGATGAACAGTGGGTTGCAGTGGAGACCCAGTGGAGATGCCAAGATCACGAGATGGCTGCCAAGGACAGCCACCAGCCCCAGATGAAGTTTTCCAGGACTGTGAGTAGCCTAGCTGGAGGGGCAGAATCAGAGCTCCAGAGACTTGTTGCTGGTTAGAATTATTGGACTTGATTTGTCACTGGCTAGATTTGTTGGACTTGAAGCTGCAGGGTTTTGTGTTTGCCCTGGTTGTTTTAAACCCTGTATTTGTTGACTATTTCTTTACTATACCCAATGCCATTTTTTTTTCAGTGTGAATATTTATTCTGTGCCATTATGGGTTTTGGGGGGATTTTTTTTTTTTGGTATTATGGCTCAGTTAAAAAACCTTGGATTATGGGGATGTTTGAACATCATTAGGATTGATAAAAAATGCAGAGACTTTGAAAGTTGGACTGAATGAATTGCATTTTATATCATGCAGAATGTGGTGGTTTGATTTAGGTGTCCCTCATAAACTTAGGTGTTCTGAATGCTAGATTTGCAGCATTATAGCCAGTTTTCCCTTGCCCGTGTTTGGCACACTCTCCTGTTCCTGTTTTCCACCTGATGTTTGTCAGGGATTAATGTCTACCCTCTGCTCATGCCATCATTTTCCCCAGCCATCATGGAGCTTCCACCTCGAGCCTGTAAGCCAAAACAAACATTTTTTTTCCCTCACAAGCTGCTCTTGGTTGGGTGATTCCTACCAGCAAAGTGAATCTGACTGCAACAAGTATATAACTATAGAAAATATGATATGTTAGATTATATACTCCAATTGCTTAAGTTCTTGAGGTCTTATTATGATTTATTTCAAATATTTTTAATTGTCCATTAATATTTTATTCATAAAATATAATCCTTGTGCTAAAAGACCAATAACACTACATCCGTATCTTTGAGGCATATTTTGTAACCTTACCTATTGACTCTGCCAGGGAAAATACTTAAGAATTAATACCTAAAGTAGGAAAAGTCAAACTAGAACACAGAGATACCACTAATTTATCTTCTCATAGCATTAATAATAGCATATATATATATATATATATATATATATATATATATATATGTCCCTATGTTGTATGTGAATTTAATTTTCTTGAGCTTATTTCTAAGTATAATATTTATTATTTAGAGAATATGCATATATTCAGGTTTCAGAGATAAAATGAGACTATTTTCCAAGTGGTTAAACTATTTTACATGCCTATGAGCAAAGCATGCGTGTTCTCCTTGCTCAGTGTCACTGTAACTTTGCACCCATCAGTCTTGCCATATTGTGGCAGCTCTGCAACTTGAGGAAAATTTTTGTGCAAACATTTTACTTGTTCACTTTTATAATGAGGATATCAGAATTATATTGAATAAAAATATTTTTAATTATCTGGCAGAAGAATGTGATTCAATAAACACAAAATAACAAAAATATCACACACATGTAGTATTTCATAATCAGTGATTAAATTTTATTTTATAAAATTTGGCTATTAAGATATTCATTTGAGCTCCCTATAACATCATAATAAGGAAGATATGTTATCCTTTGGAATAGAAAAAAAATACACGTACATCTTTAAATTAAATATCTACATGCATGTGGAATAAGAATTGTTTACATTAAAGGCAAATCCCTAATAGTGATATAGCATTATCTTTATAAAATATATTATATCTTTCCCTGTAAACATGTCCATGAAATATATGTCTGTAAAGGGAGCTAGCAAATCTGGAAGGATTTTACAGTAGTAGCATGCAAGAACAGGTTTTCTTGCTGACAATGAAGGGTTATAACCGAGGAACGGGAGTGTTGCTGGGAAGACAGAATTGTGGTTGGAATGGAAAACAAAGTTCTAGATAAATTCCCAAATTCCTCTCTTTCATAGTTTATCCCTGGAAATGCTGAAACAATGTTCATGTTAAACACTGCATTCCAAAAACACAAAGTATCACTGCACTGTATTGCTTTTACTATTTAATTAGTCTAGGCAGGTGCCACTTAGACAATTCTGAGTTCTGAGCATGCCATAAAAACAGATTCAATCAGGCACAGAAGTGTTCCTGAGGTGATTCACTTCTTGGACCCATATTCTGTAAGTTGACATTGTTCAGTATTGGACTAGTTTCATGTATCATTGTTGTAGTCGATCTTTTCAGTTTGCAATCATCTATTAAGTCCAGTAAACTTCTGGGTCTTCTGGGTTAATTGAAAAAATGGCAACAGAATATACTGTGTAGTTAGAAGTTTACTTGAAATTAAGGGTAAATGTATAATGTTCATAGTAGTGATCTGTGTATCTTTCATCCAAACTAAAGTTCTGATGGTCCTTTCAAAGAACACTCTGTTTCTGGCATAATATCCATTTTAAACTAACAGCAGCTAAATTCCTCAAACTAAATCTTTGATTCATGTTTTTCAAATTATCAATACCACAAATACCACTTAGCATATCAAATATGGTCACTGAATATAGTCTTATGGCTAGAAGGTAGTCTGAGAGAGCACACAGCATTACCTGCTGTCCTACTGGAGTTGCAGCCAAATCATCACTCACTCAAAGTTTTCATATCTCAAGGGAGATCTGTTTTGGGAAATTGTTTCAAAATTTAAAATATGCTGTTCATCCCCTTCAATCCTCCAAAATATTTTGGGTTACCCATCACTAAGATCTTATCCATTTTATTTGCGTCACATGTTGTTAAAATATACAGTTGCATAAAATATAAATATATACCTTATTTATCTCTCATGGAAATGTGGGTATGTGTCACACACACATATATAAATGACTTTTTGCATATATAGAGCACTGCACAAATTTTACTATGTCAAATTTTCTTTTAGCACTACATAATTCAAGTATAGCAATGTTTAGAATTTAAGCACAGAGTTTTATTTAAGATTTTTAATTCATCATACTTGCCAAATATTGACACTACATGGATAAGATGTACTACAGTTATATCTATCATCTATACTGTATTTATCTATCTACCAAGTATATAGTAATTATCCTCTAAATAAAAAATACAATCTTATAAGTATTATGGCATATATAGTAATGTTGTTTCATAAGAAATATAAAAATACCTGTTGCCAAAATATCAGTTCTAAACACAATTCATTCTATTTGAACGAAACAAGTAACATAAGTAAAAAGAAATGTAGTTTTACCAGATAGAATGATTCATGGCCAAGTTCAGAGCAAATCCCAGTGTTCAAGCACTGTTTTTCAACAGATATTGGCAGTACTCAACAACAACCTTGTGGTCAGAGATTGTCCTTGTTCTTGGAGATTTTTGAGTCAGACATTCCTCTATTGAAGTGCATTGATATAAATTTACATGTCCCAGGAGAAGGCAATATTAGTTGTCATCTCCTCAATAAGAATTAATATCTGGGCTACAGAGGTAGCTTAGCAGTTAAGGCACTGGTTTGCAAAGCCAAAGGACCCAGGTTTGAATCTCCAGGTCCTACTTAAGCGAGATGCATAAGGTGGCATTTTGAGACAGGGTGTGAGGTAGGGACCAAATGTCAATCTTCTACTTGAAAATGCCTAGTTTCACCATTACCATTTGTTACAGGGACTTTCTCCTCTGAACTCTAAACTTTTGGCAAAAAACAGAAATTGTGTCCATTCATCATCAAAATTCAAAAGATATTATTCATAGAACTAGGAAAAATAACCTTTCAATCAGAATGATACACAAAAAACATGACATTGTTACACTATTGAACAACAGTAACAAAAGAGCATAATCTTGATACAAAACAGAAACCTAGACCAATGAAATAGTACAAAGAACTCAGAAATATGCCGTTACAGATATAGTCATCTTATTTTTGACAAGACTGCCAAAAGCTTAGAGTGCAGAAAGGAAAGTCTATAACAAATGGTGATGCGAAAACTAGGCATCTTCAACTAGAAGACTGAAATATGATCCCTACCTCACACCCTGTCTCAAAATCAAAATATATTAAAGAATTATGTAAGACTTGACACTTTCAAAGTACTAAAGGATAACATAAGGAAAAGACTTTAACATATAGGCATGGTAAGGACTTTCTGAAAAGGATGCCAATAGCTAAGAAACCTTAAGAAGAATTGACTAGTGGGATTTCATTATATTTATTATTTTCACAGCATAACGAAGAAAACAACACAGGAAAAGACAGCCTACAGAGTGGAATAAAACCTTTGTCAGATATTCATCCACCATGATATCCAGAACACACAAACATGTTAAATAAAATAATACATAGTTCAATGACTAATTTGGCAAATGTCCAGAGTAAACACATTTAGAAAGAAAGAAATATGAATTATTATTTATAAATAAGTAAAGAAATTGTCATCATCCACTGCCATTAGGAAACTGCCAATAAAAACTATATTGAAATTATGTCATTGTACTCAAAATGACTATCTTCATGAAAAACCACAAAGTTTTTTTGAAGATATGGGGAAGGTAACCTTTTATACATTATTGATGGCAATGTAAATGTGTGCCACCAATATGAAAATCAGTGTGGAGTTTCTATAAACAAATTAAAAATGGAACTTTCAAATGATCAAAGTGTACAACTTCTGAGAATATACATGAAGGGATAAAATACAACTTGTTATACAGATACTTGAACATCCATGTTTATTGCTGTTCTATTCACAATTATAAAGTTATGAAATCAGCTTACATGCCCATCAGTGGATGAGTAAATTAAGAAAAAAAATGAATTATCCAGTCATTTAGAAGAACAAAATCCTATCCTTATATTCAGAATCATAAGCCAGGTTCACATGTCGCTCATATGTGAAATTTGCAAGAGATAAGAGGAAATGGAAGTGAAAATGGACTATTAGGGATGTGGTCATGGAAAATAAAAAGGGAGGGGAATGATAAAGGATAATTAACAGGGTAAATATGACCAAAGTACATTATATGAAATATAGAACTATAATGAAACCTCTTATTTATGCAATTAATATAAGCATATTAAAAATAAACTAACAGGGCTGGAGATATGGCTCAGTAGTTAAGGCACTTGCCTGTAAAGCCTAAAAGCCCAGGTTCCCAGTACCTACAGAGGCACAAAGTGTCACATGCATCTGGAGTTCATGTGCGCTGGCTAGAGGCCCTGGTATGTCCATTCTCTCTTTTTCTCTTTCTTTCTTTCTCTCTCTCTCTCTCCATGTCTCCATGTCTGTATTTCTCTGCTTGCAAATAAATAAATAAAATAATTTTTAAAATGTACTAACATCTTGTTCCAGGTCTTGTCCTGATTCTTTGAGCTTAGATCTTTGAACTATTCATAGTAAAATGACATACCCTAATAAATAACTGAATTTATATAGTTCTAACTTTTCCTCATGATCTCATAATTTTAAGGTACCAATGAACAGAATTAGTTATTTAGTGTAGCCACTTGATTTATATATGGAACTTCATTAACTTAGGTAATTGCCATAGTAATTGCTATGCAAATACTAATTTTACTTATGCAATTATGCTTTCAACATATATTAATATTATATATAAACAAATATAAATCATAGTAATGCCTTGAATTACTTTAATGCATTAGTAATTTATCTTGAATGAACTATTTAAATCCTTAATTATGTACAATTACTTAAATTATCCTTATATATTACTTATGTGTATTATTATGTATTTAATAATAACATTTTAAATATAATTGTGTGAATCAATTCTAAAATATATAGAGAAATTATAAAATAAATATGCCATGTTTTCAGCATTGATGCAATATAATCAAGTGAATTATCCCATATATCCATTGTTTTTCAAAATTTAATAAAGAGTATGAATTACTTCAATAATTTGAAAATAAACAGGGAATAGTAAAGTAAGAAAAATAGCCATATAGTAGAGACTAAACATTCCCCTGACAAAAGTTTGTATTTAAAAATGATTTTTATTTAATCCAAAATTACTATAATTTTACAAGATGGTATT
Organism: Dipus sagitta; assembly: GCA_036346955.1. Taxonomy (NCBI): domain Eukaryota; kingdom Metazoa; phylum Chordata; class Mammalia; order Rodentia; family Dipodidae; genus Dipus; species Dipus sagitta. The sequence goes on along the minus strand of CM070771.1, from coordinate 84,176,883 downwards.
GTCAAATGATCATTTGTGCTACATAAAACTGGCTTTTAAATGTAAATAGATGAAAACTTTTTTTTTCTAGGATAGTTTCTTCACATATCAATCTGTACATATTGAAAGCTTTAATGACTTTTGGGACCAGGCAATCTCTGTAAATGGTGAAGCAGCTAATTTAACATAGAAGACAATTGTGGGCACTCTGGAAAGTAGAAGAGTGAGTACATGAGCTGTCTAGAAGTCCTGACCCTGGCTGCTGACACAAGCATGTTCACAGGAAAAATTCAAATCATAGGAAAAAATCTTGAATCAGTAATTATAAACTCAGTTTTGTAAATGAAGCTAATGAAAATAAAAAATGCATTTAGTATCATGTCAATGTCATATTAGTACTACTGATATATAAATGTCTAATACATTTATTATCATACTGAAGAATATTCAAATTAGATAAAATGGAATAAAGATTATAAGGAAATGTAGTAGACAGGCATATTTGAGAGGCAGAAGGGAAATCCATGTAAGTCTGAGACCAATCTAATCTACATTTCAGTTCTGGTACAGCTACTTCTACATAGCTAAACTTCACCTGAAAACAAACACAAAAGGGAAGTATACATGCTAATGATCAATGGCAAGGATGCTATATACACAGCACATCATGGAAAATAGCATGTGTTTACATAAACTTTAATAATAGGATAAAATTAAATGTGTGAAAAAATATAACTTGAAAGTGATGATTTTCTAATACTTGATATTTATAACTTTAATAAACTGTAGGCATTGAATTCTTTGAATTTATCTTAATCTTACCAGGGTTCCTCAATAGCCCTGACCATGAGAAGAAATCTATACAGAGGCTGCACTATTACACAGACCAGGATTACAGAATCTGATAGATCCAGATACCATGGTCCACTACAGAAATTGATACATGAAGTGGTATCATAACAACAAAATCAAAAATTAAAGCTTTCACCAAACACATTGGGGTGGACAAAATGTGGGTAGGTTATACCAAAGCAGGGAAACAGGTTTCACATGCTGATGATATTTCCAGCTTTTGATTTGGTGGACACTAACGATCTGCTAAGAATACTTTCTAAAGGTCTTAATAGTCACAAGAGTGTTAGGTCAGACACAGAGGTGATCAATAAATGACTCTCAAAGGGATTAAATATCATCTAAGGTAATTTGTCTCTAGTCTGTAGCATTTTAACTCTCCATAGTCATGAAGATCAGTTGTTATCTATTAATTTTTGCTTTCTTTCTGGGAACTGCAGTTCACATAGTATTCCAAATTTCTAGTAAGTTGAGTGAAAAGAAAAACTACCTTTATGTTTTTAGTATCATTCAGAGTGCAGTAAAAACGCTGAGCATTTGTATGATTTGTTTTTCAGTTAACCACAAAAGTGAAGAGTGATAATTGGGAGTGAAAACTATATTCTAACTATTAATAAATGGAAAGGTGGGAATACATTCAAAAGGCAATGAAGTAGACTTTTTATATCAATTGAGCAAAAGTTGAATATCTTCAATAGGTATACATAAAATCTATGTCCATTGCCATAAGGTAAGCATATAGATATTATATATATTATGTTTTATTATTCATAAAAATCACATATATATAACTTTGTGCATGTTTTTACACATATTTCACATACCATATATACTATTAATATACAATACAACATGCAATTAGTTTGTTTAAACTAACAGGATATTAAAGATATTTAATTAAATTAGTATTCACTTCAGCAGCACACATACTAACAGTGGAATGATACAAAAAAAAATTGGCATGGACCCTGCACAAGAATGACACACAAATTCATGAAGAGCTCCATGTTTTGAGAAGCTTAGCAGTCTATTCAATGAGCAAGTGTTTGACCATAAGCAGGGAGCTTGTAGCAATTAACTGAGAGACCAGAAGGATGGCTACCACAAAACAAGGGCTACATGCAGTGGTGGTTACTGACAACAACAGTCTCAGGCTACTGAGCTCTCCCTTTCTTTTCCTGTTGCCTAGACCATTCAGTGTTGCAGTCCTAAGCCCATCCCAGTCATTAAAGGTCTATTTCAGGTTAAAAAAAATTAAATTAAAGGTAATTAATCTAGGCCTAGATATTGTGTAATGGAGTCTCTGTCTACATGCACCAAGCAAAGCAGAAATGAAGAACCCCTGTTACATATGAACATTTACTCAAATGTTATTTATTCAAATATTCTTTCTTCACTATACAAATTTGTCTGTAGAAAAATCTTATATTGAGGTCTTTAATCCATTTGGACTTGATTTTTGTGTATGATAGAATGAGTGGGTCTAATTTCATTTTTTTACATATGATCATCCAGTTTGTCCAACATCATTTGTTGAACATGCTATCATTTCCAGTCTCTATTATTGGCACCTTTGTCACTGATCAAGCAGCTGTGGTTACTTGACCTAAAGTTTGGGTCTGCAATTATGTTCCATTGGTCTATGTTTATGTTTTTATTCCAATACCATCCTGCTTTTTTCACTAGAGCTTTGTAATATAGACTGAGATCATGTATGGTGATACCTCCACAGTTATTTTTTCCCTAAGGATATGTTTGGATACCCAAATCCTTCTGCCATTCCATATTAATTTTGAGATATTTTTTTCGATCTCTGTGAACAATGATGCTGGTATTTTTATTGGTACTGCATTAAATCTATATATTTCTTTTGGTAGAATTGCCATTTTCACAATATTAATTCTACTAATACAGGAGCTTGGGAGACCTTCCATCTTCTCAAGTACACATCTATTACAAGTGTTCTCATTATATAGGTCTTTCACATCCTTGGTTAGTGTTACTCCATGGTATTGAATTTGTTTTGTTGTTGCTATTGAAAATGGGACAGCCTCACTGACTTCTTTCTCTGTATATTTGTACTTTGCATAGATAAAAACTACTGATTTTTGTGTGTTGATTTTGTATCCCACCACTTTTCTGAAGGCAGTTATCACCTTTAGAAGTTTTGAGTTGGAGACATTCAGGTCACATATATATAGGATCATGTCATATGCAAATAGGGCCTACTTGACTTTTTCCTTTCCAATCTGAATCCCCTTTATTTTTTTCTACTGTCTTATTTCTTGGGCTAGTACTTCTAGTAGTATGTTGAAGAACAGTGGTGAGAATGGGCACTTCTGTCTTGTTTCTGATCTCAGTGGGAACTCCTTTGAGTTGTTCCCCATTAAGTAGTATTTGGGCTTTGGGAGCTTTATATATAACCTCTATTGTGTTGAGTTATAAACCTCCATGCCTATTCTTTCTAGTGTTTTGATCATGAAATGGTGTTGTATTTTGGCCAAGGAGTTTTCTGCATCAATTGAGATGATCATATGTTTCTTATGATTCAGTTTATTCATGTGGTGTATTACATTGACCAATTTTCATATGTTAAAGCATTCCTGCATCCCTAGGATGAAGCCTACTTGATTAAGGTAGATAATGCTTTTGATGTGTTGTTGAATTCATCTAGCAAGGAGTTTGTTCAGGACCTTGCATCTAGGTTCCTTAGGGGTATAGGCCTATAAATTTCTTTCCTTGTTGCTGCTCTGTCTGCTTTTCATATAGTAGCTTCATAGAAGGAGTTGGGGAGCTTTCCCTGTTCTCCAATTGTGTGGCACAGTTTGAAAAAGATTGGTTTCAGTTCTTCCATGAAGGTTTGATAGCATTCAGCTGAGAAGCCATCTGGTCTTGGACTTTTCTTTTTGGGGAGGTTTTTGATTACCTTTTCAATCTCCATGGATGTGATAGTTTTGTTTAGGAGATTCATCTCCTCTGAGTTTAGTTTTGGTTGGTGGTATGTGTCTAGGAATTCATCCATTTCTTCCATATTTTTAATTTTGTGGGGTAAAGTTTTGGAAGCATGTCCTGATGATTCTTCTAATTTCATTAATTTCTGTTATGACCTCTCCTTTTTCATTTCTGATTTTGTTAATTTGAGACTTCTCTTTTTATTGCTTCATCAATTTGGCCAGTGGTTTGTCAATCCTGTTTAATTTTTCAAAGAACCAGGTCTTCATCTCATCAATGTTTAAAATTGTTTTCTTAGTTTCCAATTCATCAATTTCTGCTATTATCTTTATTATATTTTTTCTGTCTGGAGCTCTTCAGGTTGAATTCTTCTTGGTTTTCCAGCGCCTTTAGGTGGACAGTCAGGTTATGATTTGAGATCTCTCTGTCTTTATAATGAAGGCATTTAGGACTATGAATTTTCCCTTTATGACTGCCTTCATTGAGTCTCATAAGGTTTGGTAGGTTGTATTTTCATTATTATTCAGTTCTAGAAATTTTACAAATTATTTTTCATTTCTTCCTCAACCCATTCATTGTTTAAACAGTCTTGTTTAGTCTCCAAGAACTGGTGGAGTTCTTGATGTGTCTCTTGTTGTTAATTTCAAGTTTTAAAGCATTGTGACCTGACATGATGCAGGAAGTTACTTCAATTTTCCTGACTTTATGAAGGCACACTTTTATGGCCTAACATATGTTCAATTTTGGAGAAGGTTCTGTGGGCTGCTGAGAAGAATGTGTATTCTGGAGAGTTGTGGTGGAAAGTTTAGTAGATATCTGTTAGGTCTAGTTGATCTATGATGTTGTTGAGCTATATTATTTCTCTATTAATTTTCTGCTTGGATGATCTGTCCATTGATGATAGTGGAGTATTGAAGTCTCCAACTATGATGGTGTTGGTGTATATTTCTGTTTTATTGTCAAGTAGATTTTGTTTTATAAACTGTTGTTCACCTATGTTTGTTGTATATATATGATGTGTTCTATTCCAGGCCCTTTTAGCTTTCAGGGTTTCCACTGACAAATCTGATGTAATTCTGATGGGATTGCCTTTGTATGTTGTGAATTGCTTCTTTCTTGCTGCTTTTACCACTCTCTCTTTGTTTTCATTGTTAAGAGTTTTAACTATGATATGTCTTGGAGATTTTCTTCTTTGGCCTTGTCTATTTGGTGTTCTGTGGGCTTCTTGGATATAGATGGGCCTCTCTTTTGAGAGATTTGAAATTTTTTCTTCAATAATTTTGTTGATCATGATCTCTATGCCTCTGGCCTTGATTTCTTCTCTTTCTGGTATACCCACGATCTGGATGTTTGGTCGTTTTAGGGTGTCCCACTGTTCCTTTGTATTCTGTTCCCTTCATTTTTTGAACTTAGCAAAGTTTTTGGCCTCCCAATCAATTTTTTCTGTCTTATTTTCCACGTCAGAGGTTCTGTCTTTCACATGAATCACTGTGTTGGTGAGAGGTTTTTATAATTTCTATTTGGTTTTTGTTTTCTGTTGTGTCATTTTGCATCATGTCCATCTCTTTTTTGAGGTATGGTTTGAATTCAAGTTTTGATTTTCTTGGTGCTTCTTGTAGTTCATTCTTATATTTGATCAAGTCTTCATTAAGCATAATCAACCGATTATTGAGATCTTCCATTTCTTGACTTACCTTCAATTTATTCATATGTCTTTGGAGGAGTCTAACATTTTCTTCAATCCAGTTAAGCCTACTTTCAAAAGCTGAATGCTCTAGGAAATGATTCTGTTCAATTTCATTGATACAATTGTTGGTTCTTTGATAATTTGCTTCAGGTACAGCAATTTTTTTTTGATCAGGGTCTCATTGGTTGTTGTGTTTTCATTTTGGAATGAATGAATTTCTGTTGATTTCTCTATGATTTCATTGGAGGCTTCTATTGTAGGAGTAGGCATCCTTGGTGGAGATCTGTCCATTTTCTGATTTTCATTGACTTTTTTGCATTGTGGTCTACCTATTTTAGAGATACTCTTTATTTCATTGAGGAGGAAGTAAGTTTTTGTCCTTTGGCCCATTCACCCTCTGATTCATGTGAACAGGCATGCTGGTACTCAATGGCTAGTCAGGATACCAGAGCAAACGGCCTGATTCCATAGCTCATATAGGGACCAGGCCTCCCCAAGCAAGGTACAATGGGACCTACCAGGAGCAGGGGACTTGGAGGAGCAAGGCAACAAGGATGTTGCCTACTTTGTGTGGTGCCCTCCAGTACACAGACCAGTACAGGGATCCCAGACCAGGGAGGTGGGAGGAGCCTGGAAACAGAAGTCTGGTCTACTCACTGCAGGCCACTGCACCTGCCCACACACTGTCTACACAGGCAACCCAGACCAGGCAGATGAGAGGAGTCAAGCAGCAGGAATCTGGCCTACTCATTCTATACCTCTGCTCCCACACACACATTGTCCCACAGGCAACCCAGATCAAGTCACAGAATTCTTATTAGCTACAATCAGAGGAGTCTCCCCCACTGTAGTTTCAGAGGAGGGAAGTGCAATGTTTATCGCTTCACTGGAAGTCCTAGGTACATTTACATTTCTTATAGATACATTTATTATATTCCATTTAAACTAGTACAAGATAGAAACATTAAAGATATGGTATTCCTTCAGTAGTTTCCCCTTTTTGAAGTCTTGTCAATTTTATATAAAAGACTTCAACTTTTATAAATCTGAGTCTTTTTATTTCATTGGACTATAATAAACCCTTGGGATGAGAGAATCTAGTGGTGATAAGTTTACTTAGGAAGACCAAGATGCCAGGTCCAAATAGTAATCCTAAGATCTTTGTTAATGGTCTCATCAGAGGCATAGATCAGTTAGTCCATGATCCATAGCTGTCCCATGATAGCCAGGAGTTTATTAACTTTCTTTCCTTTAGCCAGTCTTTCTTTAAGTCTCTGGAGTCTATTTGTAGTAACTGCAGGTTTGTTTGTATAAAGAAGTGTTCCTTGTTTAAATAACCATAGTCCTCCTTTATCACCTATAAGCAGATTTAAGGCTCTCGGGTTTTGTATAACCATATCGGCCAGGGGATTTAGCCATTTTTGTAGGTCTATCAATGACCTGCCTATTTGTTGTATGTTATCCATGAATTTAGTAGACAAGGTATATTAAAAGTGTGTTGAGACTCATATTTTTTTTCATTTTCAGTTCCTATTCATGCATGCTTCCCAGGGCTGTATGGATTGATACGGCAGAGACTGCTACAAAAAAAAAAAATAGATGGCCTCTCCAATCATGTTTTCTGTCACTATGCAGAATAGAGCTATAGCTATTCTTTCCCCCAAAATTTAACCCATGGGGCCATTGTCCCCATCCTCATGAGAATACCAGCAACAGTACAACAATGGAGTGGCATCATCATGATGGTCCAGAGGTCTCCCACATAGAATTCCTCAAGATTCTGGCATGCATGAGCCAATAGGCTGCCAGTTGTGCGACTGGTGTGGGCCTGTAGATGCTCAAGCTTCAGCTGTGCATAGACTGATCAGCTTCTGGGTATGGTCAGAGCAGAGCTGCAGATATTTGGAGTGCATTGGCACCTGAACAGGGTGATTCAGAGTGGCTTGTTTGGGCATTGTTGTGCCATCCAAGGTGGGTTCCCTTCTGCTGCATGGGCCTTTTATACCCAAGGGTGATGAATACATAGAGTGGCACCTGTAACTTTAACAGCAGTTAGAGTGACATATTACAGCATGGGGGCCCAGTCCAAACTGGCTGTAGTGGCTCCTTCTTCCAGTCTTTTATTGAGATCATATCTACAGGATGGTGGGGGGGGTGTCCAGTTTCCTAGGAATAAATGGATATCATTGTGTTACAAATCCCAAAGGAACACCATCAAACAACCAGCGTCCCTAGTATTTTAAAATCTTAGGGTTGGACTTTAGATTTGTTTCAAACATACCTCTTTCCTTACTGGGGCTCTGTCTGTTGGAGATAAGTTTTAGGTCTGATTTTATGGGCTCATACATTTATACTGTCATTTTTTTCCCATAGACTCATGACTTTCTCACAATGTAAACTGTATTTAGATTAGTTTTATAAGTCCTCAGAACCTTTTTGGCCAACTTTAAGAAAGTTCTAAAGCTTCAAGCTTCATCTGAGATTTAGGAATGTTTGATAACTATGAATCCTATAAAATCAAAATAAGCTGCATATTTTAATGCATGATGGCAAAGTAAGCATTTTTGTTGTAATAAAGCATAACGAGGAGAGACTGGGCCAATAAAAATTGATAACCACTAGGTAAACATAACCAGTAATGACAATCTTTGTATTGTGTATTTTATCACTCCAATTGGGCTGATCACAGCCTGCTCAAACATTCTGTCCTGAGCCATCAACATAGATCAGGTTACATATAGATTTGTTTTTCTTTCTTGAGTTATCTCCTTTTAAAGAATTTGTATTCTTACTCATTGCACTTTTTCTAATTTTACCCTAAGGCATTTTATTTCCTTCATTTTCCCCATTTTAAATCTTTTTTTAATTTGAAGGTTAACAGTGGCTAATTAACCAGAGCCATATGTAGGCAGAAGAAAGCCTGAGTTAACAAAAGTGCTTCATAATGTAAGCTAACAGCAGACAAAGTAACCTATTAGTCTGAATTTTCATTTATATTGTAACATTTTGTGGTTATATTCTCTTACTGGGTGTTTAAGACCATACAGGCAGCCATAATTAACAATACACTGCATTTTTGAGGTCAGTTATGGCTCTATAGGAGAGAATCTTAGGGATCTGTGGAGAGCTCTGGGACTCTCCCTTTTGTGTCATCTGCTAGGATGAGTCAAGGCCATGCTGACCATGTGGTTTCCTTTGGAAGCATCTGAGATGACTCTCCTATAGATAAACTGACTTGGAGTCCATTTCCTGGTCTCTGGGTATCCACGTCCTCTGACCAAGAAGACAGGTAATTTACCAGAGACAAGAGGTGTCTTGTAGTCTTGTAGTCTCCTGTGGCCCTTTGACCTGGAAGTAGGAATGAAAGTAATGGCTATCCTCTTAACTCCAACGTTTCCAATTGACCTGGCTTCTACATATTGTTACTAATCACCCAGAGAGACTATACATACCTAATTAGTAAAACATATCTGCTTAAAGAAGTGCAGAATATATCTGGTTAATGAAGCAGATCTGGTTAGAGAATAACACAAAAGTTTATATAATTCTGATTAATATTTAAGTTTAGTTGTCAGGTGACAATATAAACCATATATGGAACACAGAAAATATACATATTTTATCTTTTTAGTATCTGTCATTTATAAAGTACAGGAAGAACATGTTAGTATCCCTGAAAACAACTGTTTACAAAAAACTTTAAATCAGGGGCTGGAGAGATGGCTTAGTGGTTAAGCACTTGCCTGTGAAGCCTAACGACACCAGTTTAAGGCTCAATTCCCCAGGACCCACGTTAGCCAGATGTATAAGGGGACACACGCGTCTGGAGTTTGTTTGCAGTGTCTGGAAGCCCTGACCTGCCCATTCTCTCTCTTTCTCTCTGTCTCTCTCTCCTATCTCTGCCTGTCACTCTCAAATAAAAATAAACAAAAAATTTTAAAAAATTTTAAATCAATTGATTTGATCTAGAATTTGCTTGTTAGGAAAAGACAAGTCAGTATAAAAAATTGGTGTCTGTGTTTGAAACAACTTTAGTAAAATTGGAAGCAGAACCACAGAGTTTAAGTGTTTTTTTGTTTTTTTTTCTGTCTACAAAAGTCACTTGGATATGAGGCTGTGTCCTAGAGCAGGGAACATGTCTTAAGTATCAATATAAGCAATGAACTTAAGAAAACCTTGACTGAAACTTTGATTACACACAGTTTAAGAATAAAGCACAACCATGTTATTGTCAAGATAAAGCAACTTGAATTTTACCTATATTAGAGACATTCTGACAGACATAAAGCAATAAACACCTCTAACCATTGGGAAATATTATAATTTAAATTATGACAGTTCACATAACTAAACCATTTTCATAAAACTTATAATTTCAGCAATGACCACCTAGCATAACCAGCATGAACAAGACAGGGACATCTCATTATTATAGTACCTTTATGTATAATAATCTTCTAATAGAAGACTAAATACTAAGGAGTAAATATTGATGTTAAGGCTCAGTTTTTTTTAGTAGTTAAAAGGTTGTCATAGGAGCATAGCTAATTTGGCTGAGTTGTAAACATTACCAAGCACAGGTTAACATCAGTGAGCTGAAGTCTTAATCTTGACATCTTGAGGCATGGCAATCATAATTTATAAACTGGATACCATGACAGAACTGATTAACAAATGAATATTTTGGACAGAAGCATCAAGACATTTTGTTTTAAGCATCTTAATTATCAATCTTTTAAATATCTTTTATCATTCTATTAAAATATAATAAATGTATGCAAATATTAAGCTAGTTTAAATATATTTGCCTTCTATCAAGTTTTATTTAAAGTTACATTTTGAAGTAGTACTCTGTGTACTTTATTTTCACCAGTTTTCCAAAATCAGGATATTATTTTTCTGGTTATGATCATTGACATCTTTAATATAATAATTGTACATTATATATATTAACATTTACAAGATATCCTTGAAACATTTCTTAAGATCTGGTAAATGTATAAATTTTGCTAACAGGGCACATTACATATTATCTTATAGGTTTATATCTTTTATACTTGAAAGCATAAATGCGAATGCCATCACATACCAATGTAAAAGTTATTTTTAACTGTAGCTGACTTTCTGGGCTTCCTCTTATTGTTGTCCAAGGCATAGCCCATAAGAGTAAAGATTTTTTAAACTCCTTACTATTTACAGTACAGAGAAGCAAGATTGAGTTAACATCCATTTTCCAAATTATTATGCATTCTAAATCTTAAAATGGATGACATAGAGATACCAATTAGGCTCAAAGGCCAACAAAGACTGACCTAATACTACTAACATTAAAAAGAACTATTTTATTATAACCACAGGACTGGTCTCATATATTTCTAAGTTAAAAGATATTGAACTGGTTAAAATTAATTATTAAAGGGCATTGTTATTTTATTAGCAACATTAAACTCCCATAACCAAATTTCAGGTCTTATTAAATCCAATTTTACTCTTAGATATTACTATACTTCTGTTGATGTTTATAAAAGTTGTTGCCAAGCAGAAGTTTAGATTTATGTTCTTTTTAATCCCTGGTTGTATGTTCTTTTGTTCATAACAACAAGATTTCTTCCTCTAAAATCTTATGTTTTCCATGGAAGCCTTCAATAATCCCCATTTAGAGTTATGTCTGAATGTTAAATTTGCATGTTTTCCCAATGAACAAACTGGCTGTTTTGATATAATACATAAATTCTTCCCCATGCATATGATTTTGATCTCATATCATTCCTGTTAGACAAAACCTTATTTAATAGGGAAATTCATTTCAACAGATAACATTAGGTCCAATGATACAAAGTTCATAATTTCATGGTTATATAAAACTTGACAAAAATAATCAAACCTTTAGTCTTTTTAGTTTGACATCCTTTCATATCTCTAGATCCTTTGCCTGTACTAAATGAGTATTTTTATTTATTAGTCTCTTAATTATAATTAACTTTCTTTATCTAAGTTAATGTCTCTTTTTATAGACAAAACTTGTTTCTCTCACCTTTAGATGCTATATTTGACCTTGGATATAATATTTGTCTGTGTCACCTGTAAATGTAATGCCACATACAGAAAGGTTGTATAAAGTAATAGCTAGGCTATGGGGGGAAATACACATGGAGCATTCCTGTCAGCTGCAAGTACATACGGAACAGTACTGTCAGCTCCGAGTACACGTGGAGCCATTCTCTCAGCTCCAAATACACATGGAGCAGTCCCTTCAGCTCCACATACACACAGAGAAGTTCCATCAGCTCCAAATACACATGGAGCAACCCTGTGGGCTCCAAACACACACATCAGCCACAGTTTCAACCACATATACACATGGGGTCTACTCAGAATGGCTCTAGAACTGATCAGGCTCTGTCCCATTCTGCTCTCTGGTCCCCCGGGCCAACCCCGGCCATTTGTCTCATGGCTCTGTTCATGTTCTCTTCCAAATCTGGTCAGGAGCACAGGTGCCATGGGAGGGCAGAGGGTCCCGACAACCATTAGGGAGTGCACTTTCCAAATCACTCAGAGACTCCATTTGCCACAGCAGCTCAGCTGCCCATGCTAGTGGATCAAAGGTCCAGGAGTTTGCATGTAAGACTCTCATGATTCAGTTTCCCAGCCAATCAACACTAGGTATGTTATAGAAATTAATGAGTCAAGGAGAATAATCAAGCAAACTCCACTTCAGGGAGAGGGAGAGAGACTTTATTTATGCATGAATCTCTGCTGGCTAATGCCAAAAACCTGACAGAGGCCCTGAACTCAGATTGTGCTGGACTTATATGCCTTTTATAACCCTTTGTCTGAATTCTATCATGCTTAGGGAGGGGAGAGATTTACATCCATATGTATAGGGTTCTGTGAGATAAGATTAAGTAAGGTCCAGCTCTCTCCTGAGATAAGGTAGTTATATAATGTCCAAAAGGGGTCAGACTCAGAGTCACAGGATTCTTGTTAGCTACTATCAGAGGAATCTCCCCTGCTGCACTTTCAGAGGAGGAAAGTGCAACGTCTTTCGCTTCACTGGAAGTCCTAGGTACATTTACATTTCTTATAGATAGATTTATTATATTCCATCTAAACTAATATAAGCTAGAAACATTAAATATATGGTATTCCTTCAATAGAGCCATAATGAACAAAAGACAGTTCTGTTCAATTAATGATGATAATATTGAATATTAATTGACTCCTCTCATCATGGAAAACAGTGATGGTTAGAATTACAGCCACCTTTTTGCATTACAGGAAATAGCTGACTACAATGAAGCACCTTTTTTCCCAGATAGATGAATTAGATAAAGCTGAGATGCTCAGATTTAGCAATATCCAGACAATTCAAATACCCTTGCTTTTCCTCATGACTAATTTGCTTAAATGCTTGTCTCTATTCGTCAATAAGGACAAATACTTTCTAAACAAATTTTGCTTAAGTCTTTGTCTTCTTTTGGGCCTTTGAACTTTGATTTGCCTTTATTCTGACAGGATATACAATGCTTCCTGAAAATTGGCCTCAGGGTGAAACACGGATAGACAGACGTTTGCAGGTAGAACATGGGAGGAAGAGCTGTCCAGAACCGCCGCTGTTAGCAGGTGCCGGAGGAAAACAAGGAGCCATAAAAATTGAAAGAAAAGTGTCCTAAAGGGTAGCATGCAGTATACTCACTCTACCCTAAAGTACTAAGAAGCCAAGAAAAATGAAAATTTGTCAACATGGAGGTAACTGAGAGTATTGGTAAAATTAGTATTAGGGAAGAATAGGAGGCAAAGATGAGTGACAACTTTGAGATAAACTGCTGTGAGGAAAACATGAAAGAGAACATACAATTAACCAAAAGAGAAATGGGATCAACATTGTGTTGTTTTCTGTTTTGTTTTATAGGGCAGGCGAATTTTTATGTATTTTATCTTGTGGTTGTTGATACAGCCTGACAATTAAATTGATATAAGAAAACTTAACAGGAGAGAAAGATATGCTATATTTTGTAAGCTAAGATTTGTGTGACATATGGCAAACAGTCTCAGGAAAACCTGGGGTTATATGCTTACATACCAAACTGGACAGAGTAGTAAACTATGAAAATATGATGAGACAGGGGCCTTGAAAACATACAACCATGGAGGTTGATTTACAAGTTTCCTTAAATACTCACATGTATACCCTTAAGTTCATCAGTGTTGCTGAATTTCTATCATTTAAAAAAATTGTTAGGATTATCATTAAAAAGTTTGCAATTTACTGAAACTTACAGTATGAGATTGATAAATTCTTTCATTATTAACAGATGTGTCACTTTGACTCAATGTCACAAATTATTTTCTTACAACCCATTTCTCAGAATGGAAGAACGTGACACTGCATTTCCAAGTAGCTTCTAACTTGATGACGTGTTATCAGCAAAGACTAATTTCAGCATCTCCCCAGTCAGTGAGCACAGCTTAACTTCCAGTGAGGCTCTGCCCCCTGAAAGAGTTAGAGTCACCTATGAAAGGAACTGGAAAGGTATCTACCAACATTTCTAAGCTTTTCAAGTAAGAAGTACTTTTCATTTTCATCTGTTCCTTCCTAGTGTCCAAATTCTTCCCTACAAGTAATTAGCATTTGGAGAAGTGCACTTTGAAACCTCTCTGGTCTTGCATCACAGTAACTATCAACAGTGCAAACCTATGTTATTTTATCATCTTTCTAACTTTTGTTGGTTAAAAATAGTAAATTTGTCTTTTGCCAATTTAATTTTTGATTTTTAAATATTTTATTTATTTATTTGAAATAAAGAGAAAAAGAGATAGATAGATAGATAGATAGGTAGATAGGTAGATAGATAGATAGATAGATAGACAGACAGATGATAGGGAATGGGTGCACAGGGACCTCCAGCCATTGCAAACAAATTCCAGATGCATGTGATGCCACGTGCATCTGGCTTACATGGGCTCTAGGGAATCAAACCTAGTTCTCTTGGCTTTGTAGGCAAGCTCCTTAACCACTACACCATCTCTCTAGCACCACTCCCCCCCCAAAAAAACCGTAATTTTTAATGCTTTTGTTTGTCTGTCTCAATGACTTATGCAGCTAGGATACTCAGAGGAAATGTAAAGTAGAAACACGAGATTCTTATTTTCTCATAAGAAAATTGTTTAACTATAAAGAAGAAAAACAGAAAAGCCAGTGAGAGGTTCAAATACAGAATTGTTCTAGGATCCATTAATACTATGAGTATATTCCATACTAGTACGTGAATTGGAAGTAGAAGATTGATATGTGTGAAATTTTACCCCTTTACTTTGTATTTACTCATAAAACTGTTAGAAGTCTGTGACAATGTAAAGGTGCATCTACAAAGCAATTAATTTCTGTTTGGCACTCCATATCTGAAACTTCTAAAATTGTAATATAATTTAAAACAGTCATCAGTTTCTTAGATTTCAGAGTGCCAAAGAATAGGTACCTCTACACTCTTTTTAAAAGAAATGTCACACATATCTGTCTGAGAGTTTGGGACTGCTGAGTATCAAGAATACTGCATCTGTTCATATCTGCATCAGGTCTTTAAAATATTTTAAAATAATCATCAGACAACTAGCTATAGTACAAAGTTGTCATCTGTTGTTTTATTGTGCCTCCTGGTTTAACACTTTCATGTTCTCACATTGATAATGTACTAGATTTCAAAGGTACCAAGTGTTCATTAGATCCTCAGGTATCTTTAGATCTCAGTTTCAAAGCTGAAGTTTTTGCTTTTCTACTCTAATTAGCACCACTGTTGACACTAAGCACAACTCATGACTGAGGAGGGAAAAGTTTTATTCACACCTAGGAGCTCTCTAGCCCACATCAATTTCCATGCATGAAATTTGATAGCACTAACACTTCCAAGCCAGTGCTCAAGTTTTGTACCACTATTATTACACTATTTTCCAGAGTATGAATCTCTAAATTTGATTGTGGATGCACAATTCAAACGTATCCTGAATTTATTTTACCACTTGAAAACAATTTATACATCCCTCTCATTTATATTTACATTTATATTAGAATAATAAATTGAGCATAGGTATGTATATGTAAGAACATAGTGTATATAGGTCTTTGGCTAGATACATCCATGTTTATATATGTACATCCTATACGACCAAACCAGCTTTAAATGTTTGGATTCTATTTTATCTGCATAGTTGCATTACTGAAATGCAATGAAAACTTCTATTGCCAAGTAAAACATTTAATGAATGTGTTAGCTTTCTAGCATAAAAATAAATACTTGGTCTGGAGAGATTGCTTAGTGGTTAAGCGCTTGCCTGTGACGCCTCAGGACCCCAGTTCTAGACTGATTCCCCAGGACCCACATTAGCCAGATGCACAAGGGGGCGCACGCATCTGGAGTTCATTTGCAGTGGCTGGAGGCCCTGGTGCGCCCATTCTCTCTCTCTCTCTCTCTGCCTCTCCCTCTCTCTCTCAGTCTGTTGCTCTCAAATAAATAAAAATAAAAAAATAAACAAAAAAGTAAAATAACAAAGTCAAGGGCTAGAGAGATGGCTTTGCATTTAAGGTGCTTGCCTGTGAAGCCAAAGGACCCAGGTTCTATTCCCCAGCACTCATGTAAAGCCAGATGCATAAGGTGGCACATGCATCTAGAGTTAATTTACATTGGCTGGAGACCCTGGTATACCCATTCTCTCTCTCTCCCCCCGCCCTTTTCTCTCAAATGAATAAAGATTTTTAAAACTTTAAAAAATAACAAAGTTTATCCTGATAGTTTTGTGTACTATTTAAAGTGCTTATTTACTGTAAAAACCCATATTTTCTGTATCCACTAACTTCAAGAAGACATAGTGACTCAGGATTATAAAGCAACTGTTATCTATGAGAGTGTTCCTACTATGACCTACCTGCCACATTATATATATGTGGAGAAGGAATGAGACTGAGTCCAAAACGAGGCAAATACATGGTAAGTGAGGACTTTGAGACATCAAAGAGTTTTCATGGGTATTATTCTATTTCCAGTGATAGCACCAGAGGGCACCAGATAATGGATGCCCTAGCTATAGTATCATGACTCACATGGATGTGCTCCTATCACTCACTCTATTGACTGCCGAATGATACAGTGCCTTAGATAAGAGGACCTCACAAGAAAAGGCAGGTGTGGTTGGATATTACACACAACTGAGTTTTGAGCACCAGTGTGAAGAGAACTGGCTGGCAAAAGAAGAAGAAGAAGAAGAAGAAGAAGAAGAAGAAGAAGAAGAAGAGGAGGAGGAGGAGGAGGAGGAGGAGGAGGAGGAGGAGGAGGAGGAGGAGGAGGAGGAGGAGGAGGAAGAAAAAGACCTAGCTCACAAGCTGTTCACAGTACAGCATGTGTTTGGAGACAAACTAGAGAGAAACAAGAATCAAGGCATAGGAGTAACATTAGGAAAGAGATGGGTAGACGTGGGACACTTAAGTTAACATAATTGCTACAGTGTGGGAGCCATGCACGTAAAGGTTAGCATACTATGGTCAAAACCAGCTTAGACTTCCTTGGTTTTTTTTTTTTTGTTGTTTATTTGTTTTGTTGGGAGTGTGTTCTTGTGTGTTTGTTGTGGTGTGATGAGGTAGCCCATGAGCTCCTCTGTGGTGGAGGGATGAGGTTCACCTACAGTAGCCAGGCCATAGCAGAATATTGGGGTGCCCTGCTCCATCACTCTTCCATCTGGTCTTGTTTAGCCATATCTCTCTATTGATTGCAGAGTTTGCAGGGCTCCAACAGTTCTCAGGTTTCTGCACCCCTGTGGGAATGGGGTTACATGCATGTGAGGCTATGCTCATTTGTTATAAGTTCTGACGATTCAAGCAGACAAGCACTTTTATCTGCTCAAGCATCCCTCTGGCCCCATGGTGATTCACACTCTGGTAGTATCAGGCCCTCATAACTTGTACAGGAAGTGAACTTAACCACTGAGTCATCTCTATCCCTAGACCTACTTTTGAATCTTATCTAGGCAAGGAGCAGAACTAAGACGAGTTTGTACATTTTTGAGAGTTGTAGGGAGAAAAGTGGAGAGATATAAGGTAGGCGATAGGAGGGGAAGCACTGAGAACTTACATGACCTAAAAATCCTAAACTAGTTGTCAACTGACCAGAAAATGTTAGTTATCTTGTGTTAAGGGAAGAATTTTCCAAGGAGTTTTCTCCAAGGAATTAAAAGATTAAAGAATATAAAGTATTGAAACACCAAATTAGTAAAAAAAAAATTCAGAAAAAAAGTATATATACTTTAAAATTCTTGTCTTTGCAACTTATTTTTTTCATTTCTTGCCTCTTCTCCACTTTTCTCCCATCTCCAGGCAACTATTTATCTGCTTTCTACTCCTACATTAACTTTAATATTCTAGTATTTCATGCAACAGAATAACACAGTATGCAGTTGTTTCACTCAATACTTAATGTGATATCCATTTATGTTGGGTACACCAACAAACTATTCCTTTACATTCCTTCACACTCTGTAGGTATACTCTATACCTTCACTCACTTTTGAATATTACAAACAAAGCTGCTATCAATATTCAGGTAAATATGTTGACATGTGTATATCCATTGATCTCTTAGGGAAGTACTCAGAGCAGAATACCTGAGTCCTACAACATACTGGTATTTAACTGCTTAAAGGTATCTATTTTCTCAGTGGTTGCAGCATCTTGTAATCTGTAATGTATGAGTCTTAAAATTTTCTTAGCTAGATGTGGTGGTGCACACATTTATAACCAAAATAAAAATTTCTTGATATATTCTATAGTATGGTATGGTACTCTTTTTGACTTTTTAACTTTATATTTTAGTAGGTATATCATAGTATTTCATTTTTCAAAGATTACTTTTTTTTCTGGTTTTTTGAGGTAGGGTCTCACTCTAGCCTCGGCTGACCTGGAATCTGGAATTCACTATGTCATCTCAGGGTGGCCTCGAATTCATGGCAATCCTCCTACCTCTGCATCCCCAAGTGGTGGGATTAAAGATGTGTGCCATTATGTCCAGCCAAAATTTACATTTTCTTAGTTACTAATGATGGAGAATTATTTCATAACCCTACTTCATATCTCTTTAAGTTTTTTTTTTGTTAATGTGTTCATATATATATGATTCATTAATTTGCTATTGTTTGATTTTTAAATTTCTTTACACATTCTTCATATATGCCATCTATTTTATAGTATTTAAAAATATTTTCTTCTAGGGTGTGGGCCATGATTTTATCTTTTAAAGTATAATTTTATTTTTAAACATGATATTTAGAAACCACTTTCCACAAAGGAATATTTAAAAAGTAGAATTAGAATATTTCTAAATATCTGTCTGTGTCCTCTGAAATATATTTGAATTAATTGTGGGTACTTTGAGAAGTTTATCTTTTCATCAAATCAAATCTTTTGGCAGCATTGTTGTATATGAATGTCTAAGCTTGTTAATAGCTCCTTCATCTGAGTAATTCTTCACAATGTGACATTTTAAAAGAGATACAGTTGATCCCAAGTTTTAGTCTTAGGAGAGAGAAAATAGTCACTGGGCCAAGGAAAGGTATAAAGCAGAATAGATTGTGGCAGAGAAATCTATATCAATGTGCCAACTGTCTCTCCAGTGGGACTTTGCTGACAAAATGACCTCAGATTCATTCAACCTCATTTTCTATGTGCAGCTCTGCTGGCGGTAGCATGCATCTTGTAACGGTCCTGCAGATTAGCTTTGCTTCCTGGGGAAACAATATTTATTTAAATCTGTAGTTGAGGCTATTATGAAGGAAAACCCTTGGCTTCCCAAAGGCTACCCATAGACATACTGAATGGCATTCTTTGTGCCTTTTTCCAATTTCTCATCACTGCTTATTTATTATCATAGTTATTTTTTACTAATTATCTTTTTAAGCAAGATATTTTGTATATGGTTTTGAGCTGTTGCAAGGGCAAAACAGTTCTTATATTAATTCAAAACCAACTGAAACTAGTTGTTCAAACCTCAAGATTACAGAAGGAGAAGGAAAATACCCCAGCTGTGTCAGAATTTTTCATATGCATATCTCTGTAAAAAATCCAGTAGCAATATTGGAGAAACCAGGAGAATCAAATGTCTTTCAACAATCATAGTTATATAAACTATATATTTTCAGTGAATCTTCTGTGCATAATTGTTTGAAAATCTTTGAACTATTTAAGCTATTAAGGTTTTGCCATCATTTAATTTCTGGATAATTTCCAGACTACAGCATAACATGATTAAAGCACATCAGCCAGTCTGTCATATAAGCTTTTGCTGAATTTTAATCTACACAGTAAAAACTAGTGAGATCTAATTATCTACCACTCCAGCTGGATGTAGTACAGCCTTCATTACCTCAACAGCTTATGAGTGACTTTTTACCAGTTAAGGAAAATATTTTGGAGATGTGACAAGTTTGTCTACTTATATGTAACAGAATAAAGTAAATTTAAGTGAAATGCTCATAATGATTAGACTTACATAGGTTATTTTCCTTGTTATTATTCAGTCACTGAAAATAACTCGTTGGCTATCAGTTTTTTCAAAATGTAATAAATTTTCAAAAATATTTAAGTTACCTCACATCCTATTATGATGCTTACAACTGCAATTGTAGCAGTTACCATACTATGAAGAAACCATCTAATCCTATACTTTTCTTTTTTTAATATAAATATGTGTTTGTTTATATTTATTTATTTATTTAAGAGTGACAGAGAGAGAAAGAGGCAGAGAGAAAGAGAGAGAGAGAGAGAATTGGTGCGCCAGGGCCTCCAGTCACTGCAAGCAAACTCCAGATGCGTGCACCCGCTTGTGTGTCTGGATAACATGGGTCCTGGGGAATCAAGCCTTGAACCGGGGTCCTTAGGCTTCACAGGCAAGCGTGTAACCACTAAGCCACCTCTCTAGCCCTAATTCTACCCTTTTCATGTTGCAAGAATATAAGCTGATTCAAGAGCAAAGACTGACTCAAACATTTAGGCTAGTAACTACCTTTGAAGGATAGAGAATGTAGGCAGTATTGAATTAACTAAATATATTCATTAATAGAAAATTAATTTAATTTTCATTCTATATGAGCTGGGTTTTCTTTTAAAAGAAATGGCAAAACATATATCCAAGAAATTAAATATGTTTGAACTTTAAATAACAGCCCAGCAAAATAATTTATAAGGGGTTTAAAAGTATATTCTCTGGAACATTTCCATAAAAAATATGCAGCACATACTGAGAATTTTTAAATGAGTAGTTGCTCTTCACCTTTAAATCCTGTGTAAATTCTAACAATGGTAGCAGATGTGGGATGAGATTTATGTAGTATGCAAATCAGACAACTTATAAATATTGACTTGTTTGGGCTATTTTTTAAATACTTATGAAAAAATAAGTGAGGAACAGATGGATTCCTGAGCTATGAGGTCCTAGCATTAAGTGAAAGAGTAAATGATCTTTTGTCTACAATATAAAGGTATAAATATACATATATGTGTGTGTGTATGTATGCATGTTTATATACATATATATAATATGAGTGTAGTCATATATATAAATATATATGTATATATATATATATATATATATATATATATATATATACACATACATATATTTGGATACTTAGGAATTTATATTTATACATGCAAAATCATGGGTGTTCCATATTCTTCATGTTTCCTTCAGCAATTATTATTGTTTATCCTTTAGATTTTATCCATTCTAATGAGTGTGAAGTGATATATCAATGTGGTTCTAGGAGGGCTGACTATGTTTATATGAGCAAATACATATGAATGCATACATATACACACATATATAGAAAGATAGACTTTTGCATCTGTAATATATAAAGATTTGTTACAACTCAATAGTAAAAAGGCATATAGCCAATTCTAAAAAATATCTGCAAAGATATTCCTCCATAGTTGATACAAATAGCTAACAATCATGAAAAGTTATTCAACACCATCAACCCTGTGTGACTGAAATACCATATATTGTTGGGAATTCAAAATTTTTCAGTTACTTTGGAATGCCATCTGGCTGGTTTCTCAGTATTTAGACAGAATTCCACAGCATTGAAATCCCACTTATGGGTGTATACCAAAGAGAAATGAAAACATGACCACATAAAAACCTGCACCTGCACTTCCAGCCAAGATGGCGACCACATAACTGTGCCACATATCCCCTGGAAAGAAAGGCAAGGCATTAAGGGTTCACTAGGTCTTGTAGGGGAGAGAAATATCTAATAGATGGCCAGTGGGAGGGCACAGAGGGGGAAAAAGTGGAATCACTGATTCCCTTGCTCACAGGTAGCCCACCAGTCCCCCAAGCCCCAAGCAGCCACCTTACCCACAGTCCCAACTTCAGGATACTCCTGCACTTACTGTAGGAAAGGGGATGCAGGCCAACATAGTTCCACTTGCCTCACTGCACAGGGGTGATCACCCTGCTACCCCCGCCCATGTGTGACCTTGGGAAGGCTCTGGTGGTCCATTTGCCTGCCACACACGTGCAGCTGATCCCCACTTGTACAAGCTTAGCCTGCTCTGCCCATTGGCCCACTTACTGCTCCAGCCCCCACCCATTCAAGTGCGAGCTCAGGCCCATTCCACCTGCCCAAGGGAGCTCAGGATCACTTTGCCTGTCCACCTGTGCCAGCTCAGGTGCAAGCCCCTGCCTGTCTGCCACGCTGTCTTACCACTAGTGTCCTGTTGTAGGCAAGCTCAGACTGCTTCTGTGTCCCAGTGTTCTGCCATGTGCGAGTTTAGGCTGCTTCAGTGCGTGGGGCTTCAGCATCCCTCCAAGTGCGATCTCAGGCAACTTTGGCACATCACTGAGTGAGAGTTCAGGTAACTTCGGAGCCCCTGCCATGCAGGAGCTCAGGCTGCTTTGGCATTGTGCCAAGTGAGAACTCAGACTGCTTCAGCAACTGGCCTCAGGCTGCTTCAGCTTCCCACTGTGCTTGAGCTCAGGCTGATCCACCCACCCACGTTTTAGCTCAAGACCACTCAGCCCATCTGCTTGCCTACCAGCTACCCCAGGCCAGCTCCCCCAAGAGGCACCACTTCCCCCATCCACCAAGACCACAGTCCTACTCTCCCTGCCCATACACTGTGATGAGCAGACCACAACGCAAAAGAAATAATATGAAAAATCAAATGCAAGTAAATCCAGTTAGATCACCCAGCCCTACAATGAACATCTCTAATCAAAACATGGAAGAGTCATTAGAATCAGAACACCAAAATGAAGCTATGAGTAATGCAACCCTGACTGAGCTACTGGTAGAACTAGCAGAAAAGCAACAAAGGACCAATAATTGTGTGGATGCTGCCACCACTAGACTAGACCTAATAGATAAGAAAAAGGAAGGAGTTCAAAGACAGTTAAGACATATGAAGGAAAGTGAAAAAAAAGAGGACCTCAAAAATCAGCTGGCAATGCTAAATGAAGTCACAAATAAATGTAAGGATGGATTCCAGGAAGCATCAAGAAAATCAGAAAATGATGTGAAAAGGGAGCTTGACAGAGGGATGGAAACTATACATATAAAAGTAATAGAAAATGAAAACCTAACTGAACAAGTACGAAACTCTCTAGAAGCTCTCAAGAATGGAGTCAGCCATGTGGAGGATAGAAACTCCAATCTGGAAGACAAGATGGAAGAAACAGTTTGAGAGCTCAAAAGTTTCAATAAGTTCAAAAATTTCTGTGAACAGAACATAAGGGAATTGTGGCATACCTTTAAACGTCCTAATATCTGGATCATTGGAATACCAGAAGGAGAAGAAATTCAGACCAAAGGCATGGAGAACTTATTTAACAAAATAATCAAAGAAAGGCCCAGCAAGATACAAGAAGCTAACAGAACTCCAAACAGATTGGACCAAAGGAGAAACTCTCCAACACATATTGTCATTAAGACTCTAAATATTGACAACAGAGAGAAAATCCTAAAAGCAGCTAGGGAAAAACAGCACACTACTCTTCAAGGTAACCCCATCAGAATTACTTCAGACTTCTCAATGGAAACCCTGAAAGCCAGAAGGGTATGCCAAGGAACACTGCAAAGTCTGAGGATGTATGGTCTCTAACCCAAACTACTTTACCAGCAAAAGTATGCCTAAAAATAGATAGTGAAAGAAAAACTTTCCCTGACAAAACTCAGCTTTACAACTATATGAACACAAAACCAAACCTACAGAGAGTATTTCAGGAAATTCTACACACAGCAGAATCAACTAATCAAATTCAAATACCTACAAGAAGCACATCACAATAACCAAATTCAGAGAAGGCACAAAAAACTTCAAAGTCCATGAAAACACCAAACCACATACACCAACACAATATGGCAGGGATCAAATCAAACCTCACAATCATTACCCTAAATATTAATGGCCTCAATTACCCATCAAGAGACACAAACTAACAAGATGGATCAGAAAATTAGACCCCTCAATCTGTTGTCTTCAAGAAACCCATCTTACCACTAAAGACAGACACCTCCTCAGGGTGAAAGGGTGGAAAACAATATTCCAAGCAAACAAGAATAAGAAACAAGCAGACATAGCTATATTAATATAGGATAAAATAGACTTCAAACCAAAAATAATCAAAAAAGACAAAGAAGGCCACTTCCTACTTATCAAGGGAATGATCCACGAAGAGGATATTACAATCATAAATCTGTATGCACCAAACACAAGGGCACCACAGTTCATAAAGCAAAACCTACTGGACAACAAAACAGAAATAACCACCAACACCATCATTGTTAGGGACTTCAATACACCATTATCAGTAATAGACAGATCATCCAAACAGAAACTCAACAGGGACATAAGCTCAACAAAACCACAGATCACTTATACCTAACAGACATCTACAGAACTTTCCATCCCAAATCCACAGACTACACATTCTCCTCAGCAGCCCATGGAACATTCTCTAAATAGATCACATACTGGGTCACAAAGCCTGCCTCCATATATTTAGGAAGATTGACATAATTTCCTGCATAATTGCAGATCACAATGCTATATTGCTAGAAATTTACAACAAAAGACCCACCAAGAATCCCAGTGGCTCCTGGAAACTGAATGGCACACTTTTAAACAATAAATGGATTGTAGATGAAATAAAAAATGAAATTGCAAAATTTCTAGAAATGAATTAAGATAAGAACAAATTATACCAAAACTTATGGGACACAATGAAAGCGGTCCTCAGGGGAAAACTCATAGCACTAAATGCCTTCAAAGCAAAGACAGATAGATCCCAAATCAATAACCTAACCATCCACCTAAAGGCACTGGAACAGCAAGAAAAATCCAACCCAAAAAGCTCCAGAAGGAAAGAAATAATTAATTAATAATTAAGATCAGAGCAGAAATTAATGAACTGGAAACTAAGAAAACAATTTAAAAATTGACAAAATAAAGAGCTGGTACTTTGAAAACAATAAACAAGATTGACAAACCCCTGGCCAATTTGATCAAGCAAAAAAAAAGAGACACTTCAAATTAACAAAATTCAAAACAAAAAAGGAGAGATCACAACAGACATAAGTAAAATTGGGAGAATAATCAGGACTTATTACAAAAACCACTACTCCACAAAACTGGATAATGTGGAGGAGATGGATAAATTCCTGGACACAACCATCTATCAAAGCTAAACTCAGAGCAGATTAATCTCCTAAACAAACCTATCACACTCATTGAGATTGAAAAAGTAATTTAAAAAACTCCCCCAAAAGAAGAGTCCATGACCAGATGGCTTCTCTGCTTAATTCCATCAAACCTTTATGGAAGAACTCAAACCAATCTACCTCAAATTGTGTCACTCAACTGGAGAACAGGGAAAGCTTCCCAACTCTTTCTATGAAGCTTGTATCACCCCAATTCCAAAACCAGTCAGAGATGTCACAAGAAAAGAAAACTACTGGCCTATTTCCCTGATGAACTTATATGCAAAGATCATGAACAAAATCCTCACAAACCGAATGCAACAGCACATCAAAAGCATTATCCACCTTGATCAAGTGGGATTCATCCCAGGAACTCAGGGGTGGTTCAACATATGGAAATCTGTCAATGTAGTCCACCACATAAACAAGGTTAAACATAAAAATCACATGATCATTTCAATAGATGCAGAAAAGGCCTTTGAGAAAATACAACGTCACTTCATGATCAAAACATTGGAAAGAATTGGCATGGTTAGTTCATTTCTTAACATAATAAAGGCAATATACAAAGCACCTAAGGCCCAAATAATACTTAATGGAGAGAGACTGGAGGAATTCCCATTGAGATCTGGAACAAGACAGGGTTGTCCACTCTCACCACTGCTCTTCATTATAGTACTGGAAGTCCTAGCTCAAGCTATAAGACAGAAGAAAAAAATAAAAGGTTTGAAATTTGGAAAGGAAGAAGTTAAGTTAGCTCTATTCACTGATGACATGATTGTATACGTAAGGGACCTGAAAAACTCCATCCCAAAAGTCTTGAAGGTGATTAACTCCTATAGCAACATAGTAGGATACAAAATCAATGCACAAAAATCAGTAGCCTTTTTATATGCAAAAGCAAAGATACAGAGAAAGAAATAAGGATATTGTCCCATTTTCAATAACAACACACACACACATACACAAAAAGTACCCTGGAATAACATTAACCAAAGAAGTGAAAGATATATATAACAAAAACATAAGAACACTCAGAAAAGAAATTGAGGAAGACTTGAGAAAATGGAAAACCTCGGATGCTCCTGGATAGGCAGAAATAAAATTGTGAAGATGGCAATCCTACCAAAGGCAATATACAGATTTAGTACAATTCCATTTAAAATCCCAACAGTGTTCTTCACAGAGAAAGAAGAAATGATCTCAAATTTCATAAGGAAAGGCAGAACGCCTCAGATATCCAAGCATATCCTCAGAAAAAGAAATAACTCTGGAGGCATCACCTTATATGACCTAAAGCTATATTACAAAGCCATAGTAATAAAAACACCATGGTACTGGCATAGAAACAGGAGTATAGACCAATGGAATAGAATTGAGGACCCAGACTTTAGGTCAAGCAACTACAGGTACTTGATATTTGACAAAGGCCCTAACAATATAGGCTGGGAAAAAAGAGCATCTTCAACAAATGGTGCTGGACAAACTGGATAACCATATGCAGGAAACTGAAACTTGATCCACACATCTTGCCATGCCCAACACTCAAGTCCAATTGGATCAAAGACCTCAATATATGATCAGAATCTTGGCTACTACTGGAAAAAAAAATATCAGAAGAACTTTCCATGATATAGAAATGGCAAAAGACTTCCTGAACAAAACCCCAGTAGCTGACAATCTTAAAAAATCACTCAACCAATGGGATCACATGAAGCTTAAGAGTTTCTTTACAGACAATCAAACAATAAGCAAAGCCAATAGATTACCTACAGAATGGGAGAAAATCTTTGCTGATTGTCTAACTCAGAGGCCTACTCTCTAGAATCTACAAAGAACTCAAAAACCTAAACAATAAAAAGTCAAACAACCTACTCACAAAATTGGGCAAAGAACTGTACAGGCAGTTCATGGAAGAAGAAATACAAATGGCAAACACACACTTAAGAAAATGTTCATCATCCCTAATCATCAGGGAAATGCAAATTAAAACAACTATGAGATTCCACCTTACCCCAGTAAGGACAGCAAACATCAAAAATTCAAATGGAAATAAATGCTGGGGAGGATGTGGAGAATGAGGAACCCTCATCCACTGTTGGTGGCAATATAAGATGGTACAACCAGTTTGGAAAGCAGTATGGAGACTCCTGCAAAAGCTGACTATACAGTTACCAACAGACCCAGTTATTCCTTACTGAGCAGGTACCATAAAACCTTTAAACCTCAGTCCAGAGAGACTTGCTCAACCATGTTCATAGCGGCTCAACTCATAATAAAGAGCTGGAATCAACCCAGATGTCCATCACTAGAATAATGGATAATTAAAATGTGGCATATCTACACAATGGAATTCTATACAGCAGTAAGAAAGAATGACACAATGAAATTTCAGGAAAAATGGTTGAACCTGGAACAGATCATTCTCAGTGAACTTATCCAATCACCACACAGTCTCACTCATCTACAGCACCTAACCTGAATCCACACAAGATGCCTTACATACGCAGCAAGCATCTCAAGGACTAGACAATAGTGTGAGTGAGGCGGGAGGGGGGGCAAGGGAGTGAGGGACACAAATCTAGATCCAAATGGCAATGGTACCATAAAATTCTACATCCTAAAAGGCAGACCAATTGGTTGAACCTTCACCAGGCCCTTAAAGGGAACACCTGAGCCACAAGACACTGGAGAGGGTATGATGAAGACTGACCTTAATCTTCTACAGTTCCTCCCTCTCTCTCTCTCTCTCTCTGTCTGTCTCTCTCTCTCTCTCTCTCCTTCCCTCTCTCTCTCTCTCTCTCTCTCCCTGTCTCTCTCTCTCTCTCTCCCCCTCTCCTCTCTAATTCTTGTATATTAGTTATCTTTTTCTTCCTTCTCTTAGTGGGCACTGACCTGTAACTTCCAGTACCAGCATGGGGCTGTCATCCACAATGAGCTTTTGATCAGAGAGACCTACAAGATTTCCTAAAAGACAGATTTCTGTCAGAGTACTTGATGACCCACCAAAGGTTAGTGGTAAGACCCTACTGCTGAAGACACCATATGCGGTTGACATGTAAAATGGAATGGCATGGCTGGAAGCTGGAAGAGAGTCAGTCCCCAGACAGTCAGCGCGTCTAGTGCCAGAAGGTGCTACATGGATGACTCTGGGAAAATGACCAATATCTGTCCAAGCAATTCATGGTCTAACCTACTTTGCAGTAAATAACCTGTCGTGATGCTCACACAAGTGCAATAGTGGTACACAGCCATGGTGGGAAACCAACTGCTCTTGATTTGGCTAACTGATCCCCTCAGTGGAATGGGACCCATAGCTGGAGCTGGGAAACAACTCAGAACCAGATCCAAACATGAGCACACAACCACCAATTGTGGGCTACAAGAGGGTCTACACCTATTAAATTCTCTATAAAAAAATAAGGCTTATCCCATTTGTCTGGTGCTAACTTTATTCTCCTTTGGAGAATCTGCTTCTCTTTTTCAGATAGATGCAGATCCTAATGAGAGAACCACCCCATCGTACCTCAAAATGGCCCCAGCTGAAACTAAGAATAATTGGTAAAACAAGCAAGGGTGCTGTTTTCTTGGTGAACCAGGTACCAGCACAAGGGTGAAGAGGATCGACGCAGACAACAATCAACTCCTACCAAATCAGATATCCAGAGACACAGAGGCCCCCAACAACTCACTACGGAAGCAGACCAAAAATGAACCCAACATGGTTCAGGGAAATTTTGCAGAAGAGGGGGTGGAAATAATGTCAGAGCCACATGTTGGGTCATGATACGCAGTGACATTTCTCCTACCCATAACTGTGGGCTAACTCCACAATGCATGACCCATATACCTCAACCAGGATGGGCCAGGGGAAGGGTAGGACATGGATGAGCCTAACAGTGGTACCAACTTGACGGTATTCACTGAGTACAAAACCAATTAATTAAAAAAAAATAATTAATTAAAAAAAAACTTGCACCTGACTAACTCTAGTAATATTCTTTCTAACAACCAAAAAGAAGTAGCTCAAGTGTTCAGCAATAAATAAATGTTTAAAGAGAATGTGATGTATCTAAACCATAAATTATTTGATCATCAAAATAAAATGTTAAAAATAAGTTAACATTGAAAATAGTTGCTACGTGAAAGATGCTACACAATAATGAGCATATTCTGTGTGATTTGTAACTACTTACTTGCAAATCCTGATGGCCTGTGTTCTATTCCACAGGACCTACAAAATGTCAGATGCACAACATGCCACATGTGAATGGAGTTTGTTTGCAGTGGCAGAAGCCCTGGCATTACTATACTCACACACTCTCTATATATGTCTAGCTCTTTCACCATCTCTCTGTTACAAAAATAAATAAATAATTTTTTAAATTAGTTTTTATTTATTTGTTTGAAAGAGAGATAGAGGCTGAGAGAGAGAATGAATGTGCCATTGTTTCCAGCCACTGCAAACGAACTCCAGATGCATGCACCACCTTGTGCATCTGGCTTATGTGGGTTCTGGGGAATCAAACCGGGTCCTTTGGCTTTGGAGGCAAGCACCTTAACTACTAAGCCATCTCTCCAGCCCAAATAAGTAATTTTAAAAAATAAAAGAAGGGGGATTGGAGAAATGGCTTACCAGCTAGTGTGCTTGCCTGAAAAGCCTGAGGACCCAGGTTTGATTTCCCAGGACCCACGTAATCTAGATGCACAAGGTGGTGCATATGTCTGGAGTTCATTTGCAGAGGCTGAAGGCCCAGGCACAACCGTTTTCTCTCTCTCCATCTCTTTCTCTCTCAAATAAATAAATAAAAACAAAACTTATAAAAAAGTAATGGAGAGAGAGAAGAAGGGAGGGAGAAACGATAATTAAACTGTTTCCAAGTAACCTATAATTGTCCCAGAGCACAGCTCAAGAATAGAGAAATTAAAAACACATCCAGGCCAGCATGGTGATATGCACCTGTAATTCCAGCACTCATAAAGCTGAGATAAGAGAATTGCAAAATGTCATTAGTAAAGAAAACTATGGAAAAAGAGGGTTATATGGTTGTTTGGGATTGTGGGAAATTACTAAAATAAAAAATAATTCTATAAAATGGCCTTGTGCTGCTCAATGTGGAAAAGTACTTAAAAATGAATCAAAAATAAATTGTAGCC
Organism: Dipus sagitta; assembly: GCA_036346955.1. Classification (NCBI taxonomy): domain Eukaryota; kingdom Metazoa; phylum Chordata; class Mammalia; order Rodentia; family Dipodidae; genus Dipus; species Dipus sagitta. Next base: position 84,146,513 of record CM070771.1, on the reverse strand, counting down.
ATGTTTCATGATGGCTGATATTGCCATTCACTGAAATAAAACATACAGGAGAGAGAAAAGTTTTTCAAGCTAAAATTTTGTACAATCTTGAAACATTTAAGTAGATATGCTACCAAGTGTGTTGGTATGCACCTGTAGCTCCAGGTACAGGATACAAGTTCAATACTAGCCTGGAAAATAGTGAGATGCCTGTCCTAAAACAACAAGCAATTGTTCAAACAATAGATAAGATATAGATGACCAGTAAGCTGCTCCACACCTAAGTCCCAATATAATGGAGGAGAGATATTGGACAGAGTTATTGCATTCCAACAAGAAATCCTGGTATAGTAAAAAAAAAAAAAAACTGAGGATGATTGTGTAGAGGGATAATATAAAAAATCCAACCCAGAAGCCGGGCATGGTGGTGCACACCTTTAATCCCAGCATCTGGGAGGCAGGGGTAGGAGGATCTCCATGAGTTCAAGGCCAACCTGAGACAACATAGTTAATTCCAGGTCAGCCTGGACCAGACCATGACCCTACCTCAAAAAAAAAAAAAAAAAAAAAAAAAAATCCAAACCAGAAGACTCCAAACCCTGGAAGCAAGGTGGGGATGGCAAAATTATATCTTTGTCAAGACAAAGGCTAGAAGCAAGCAATAAGCCCAGAAATTTCCACCCATGGAGCCTCTCTTGCTCAAGATTCTAGAAACATTTCCAGATAGGAAAAGAGGCTATTTACTTAATAAATATTCTTGAACTGAAAGTGCATCTTTCATTTCATTTTCCAAAGATTTTATAAATTACTTTCACAAAAGACTAAAGTACATTGTAACTAATAGTAAGATAATGCAACATTTTCTTCTGAATGCAGTTCTTTTAAGGCATTTCAGATTTTCACTATCATCAAATCTATTAGAGATGTTTAAGGTAATGGTGTTCAACATATGAATAACGCACAACATCCTGATGTAGTTTAAATAGCTTATAAGTTGCTTTACCATTAAAATGGCAAAATAAAACTAAATTTCAACAATTGTATTTCTACAAAAGGAAAATATCCTTAAAATTCATTTCCAAAATACCTTTCTAATTGTATGAATTAAATGTTTTATGTCTCTTTTTTGCAGTATGAACTTTTCCTCACTAAGATAAAGGTTCCTAACTTTTAAAATTAGACAAATGAATACAAAAATCCATTTAAATAAAATAAATTCCATTATATTCATATATTTAAAGCACAAATTATTCTAAAAACAATTACGCTATAACTATCCACAAAGGATAATCAGCCTGGGCAACATATGAATGAGGATTACAGCAATAAGACATGCTGTGTTGAATATTTCTTTTAGCTGAAAATGATCAACTTTAGTGTGTACTCTTATATGTGAGGCTCTTTTCTTGTGATTCTTGGAAGGACTGGAAAAATGCACATATTAAACCTGATCAGCATCACTAAATCTCTGCAAACAGACATTTCTTTCCATTTTGGTATTGTCCCACCAGAGAATCCCTATTCCCACAATTCCCCTGTCCAAACTTTCCCTCCTTTGTGAATTTATTCATATTTTGCCTTTGTATTGAGGCTTTCTAGGAACACGCTATTTAAACTGTGACTGTTCTTCCCACTCTGCCCATTCTCCAGTTCATGTTTTCCTCACAGCAACAAACATTCCTCTAAACTTCACTCTTCTCTATATGTTCAAATCTATATGTTTCTTGGTTTTGTTTGGTATATCTGTATTTTCTTATTTATTTTTTTATTATTAGATATGGACATATTTTGTGTGTAAACATCACATGTTGGTACCATCCTTTTCCTCCTTCCTGCCCCTTTTCTGAAGAGGCCTTCCTCATCGGGGATGCAGTTCCCATCTGTAAAAGAGAAGCAGATTGTTCAATGGAGAGTGGAATCAGAACCAATTAAATGAGATAACCATTATTAAGACAGAGAGAAAAAAAGCGTGTAGACACTACTATAGTCTAAGGTTAGTGGAAGCTTGACAATGGAAAGCAGAATCATTATCTGAATATGATTCTAACTTGTTTCCCAGTTCCAGATATGGTTTCATTTCCATTGAACATGTCTGTTAGCCAATCCAAGAGCAGCTGGTTACCCACCATGGCTGTGTGCCACTATTGTACTTGTGTGAGCATCACATCAAATTGTTTGCTTCTGAGTTGTTTAGACTTTGAGTTGCTTGGACAGATGTTGGCCACTTTCCCCTGGTAGCTCATGTAGCATCTTCCAGCACTATATGGGCTAATTATTTGGGGACTAGTTCTCCTCCAGAATCCAACCATGTCTCTCCATGGTCCATGCCAATAGCTTTTGGTGTCTTCAGAAGTAGGGTCTTACCATTAACCTCTGGTGGGTAATCAAGTGCTCTGACAGAAGTCTGTCTTGTTTGTTTTGGGAGAACTAGTAGGTCTCTCTGATCAACAGCTCATTGTGGATGTAGACTACATCCTGGTACATGGAATTACAAGCTGGCACCAAGGGAAAAGAAAAGAGCAAAATCCAGAGAAGAAAGAGAAACAGGAGAAATTTGAGGTTAGGTTTTGTCTCACTCTTTCCAGGTCCCTTTGATTCTGGTGCTCCCTCTAAGTTCTGCTTGTTAGTTCCACCTTTTAGTTTGATTTCCAGATATAGGATTCCATGGTACCAGTGCAATTTGGGATCTGATTTTGCGAACCCCCCTCCACCCTTTCTCTTCCCCCTAGCCCTACCCTGCCTATTTTCCAAGCCTCAGAATGCTATTCAATTATGTCAGCAACATGGGCTGATCCAGGTTAGGAAAAGCAGATGAGTGAGACCATGTGATGGTTGTCTTTCTGTGATTGTGTGAGTTCACTTAGAATGATCTGTTCCAAGTTCAACAATTTTTCTATAAAATTCACTCTGTCATTTTTTCTTACTGATGAGTAGAATTCCTTCATCGTTATATACCACATCTTGTTTATCCATTCATGCAATGATGGGCACCCAGGTTGATTCCAGTTTTTAGCTATTATGAATTGAGCAGCCATAAACACGGTTGAGCAAATATTTCTGAACTGAGATAAGGAGCTTTTAGGGTAAACGCCCAGTAAGGGAATAACATGGTCTTTTGGTAACTCTATATTCATCATTTTCAGGAGTCTCCAAATTGATTACCACAGTGGTTGTACCAGTTTATATTCCCACCAACAGTGAATGAGGGTTGCTATTTCTCTACAGCCTCACCTAGCCAACATGTGTTTTCACTTGATTTTTTATCCTTACTAGGGTAAGGTGGAAACTCATAGCTGTTTTAATTTGCATTTCCTTAATGATTAGGGATGTTGAACATTTTCTTAAGTGTGTGTTAGCCATTTGTAATTCTTCCTCTGAGAACTCCCTATTTAGTTCTCTGCTACACTTTTGGAGTGGGTTGTGTGATTTTTTTATTGTTTAGTTTTCTGAGTTCTTTGTAAATTCTAGATATTAGGCTTCTGTCAGTGGTATATGTGGCAAAGACTTTTTTCCTATTCAGTGAGTAATCTACATAAATAAAATCCATACCGCATACATAATAATGAAACTCTCAAAGGCAAAACAAATAAATGATCTCAAAAGTTGTCCTTTGGGGAAGGAGAGATGGATTAGCCATCAAGGCACTTGCCTGCAAAGCCTGATCACCTGGGTTCTGTCCAGGTTGATCCCCGTACAGCCAGATGCACAAAGTGTCACATGCAGCTGGAGTTCATCTGCCTTCACTGGAGTCCTTGGCACCAAATCATTATTCACTTTCTCTCTCTCTCTCTCTCTCTCTCTGTCTTTCTCTCTTCTCTCTCTCCCCCTCACTCTCTGCAAGCAAATAAATAATGATGATGATGACGATAATAATAATAATAAAAGGTTTCAAAAGTCATCTTTGAAGTGAGTGACATTAGTATGAGAGCTGACTTCACACTAGCAATGAGAGAACACTGAAGACTCTTGTTCAGGAAGCAGTTAACCTAGAATTCCTCACTGTGGAAATTTCTTCCCTTGGATGTAGGACTTCACAGGACATCTCTCCAGCCTGGTTCTGCCTTCATCTCTAGGATAAGACTATCCGTATGAACAGAATGTGGACATGCAGACTAGAGTGTCTACATCCAAACCCTCAGGGAGAGTGACAAAGGTAGCAAAGAAAACAGAGTATAAATTACAGTTCCATATTGTCTTCTGATATGTTTAATGTGGGGTAAATAAAAAAGATAGTTTTAAAAAATATGAGCAAAAACATTATGAACTTCAGACATATAGATAATGAAAGACCTTTTTCAGTTAAAAAAAAATGGAGGTATGCCACTAGCAGGTTCTTACAAGAAAATTTAGTTTTTAGAACATAGTTGACTATGAAGCAAAGTAGTTTCAGGTAAAAGTTCTTTGAGAGGGGCTGGAGAGATGGCTTAGTGGTTAAGGCATTTGCTTGCAAAGACAAAGGATCCCGGTTTGATTCTCTAGTACCCACATAAGCCAGATGCACAAGGGGCCACATGCATATGGAGTTTGTTTGCAGTGGATGGAAGTCCTAACATGCCCATTCTCTCTCTCTCTCTCTCTCTCCCTCTTTCTCTGTCTCAAATAAATAAATTAATTAAATATATTAAAATGTTTTTAAAACATTATTTTAGTAAGGAAGAAGTGATAAACATGGAAAGATAAGACTTTATAAAATAATAGTAGTAGCAGAATAAAACAGGGTAAAATATTATCATTATATAACCTTCTCAGAGAGTATGAATGTATCAAAATCCTGTTATTTGGGGGAAGGAAGATAAAGCTATTCATTCACTTTAGAATCTCACAAGTTTACTTTTTACACTGTAATTCCTACAGATATATGCATTCCAAAGTTGAAGAAATAGGGTAAAATAATCCAGTGCAAGTAGACCAAGATACACTGAGAGTCACCAAAAGAATATAATCTTACATTCCCAGTTACAAGACTAAAATTGGGCTGGGAAGATGACTCAGCAGTTAAAGGCACTTGTTTGTAAAGCCTGACAGCCTGGGATCAATTCCCCAGCACCCACATATAGCCAGATACATAAGGTGGCACATGCATCTGAAGTTCATTTCCAGTGGCAAAGGGTTCTGGCATAACCATACATTATCTTTCTCTCTCTTCCCAATCTCATGAAAATAAATAAATAAAATTATATTCCAAAAAATACTAAAAGTCTAATTGGAAGACAGATATTTTTATTTGAGTATTTGTCACTGGGACAAAGCCCTTTGAAAAAGTCAGCCTAATGGAGGAGAGTGACTGTGGTGAGACAGAATATCCTAGCAAAAGGCTGGGGTGGAACAAAGCTACTTGTCTTTTAGAGTCAGAATCAGGGAGAGAAAGGAAGAGGCTGGGGACAAGATACACCCTTCTGGAACAGAACCCTGGTGATTTACTTCCTCTAGGTAGGCTTATCTCCTAGAGATACCACTACCTTTAAAGAATGCCCTTAAATTATGAATCTGCTACTGAATAAGTCTGTTGATGAGGTTAAAGCACTCCTGATCCAATCACCTCCCAAAAGCCCCCGCCCCTGAGCATTGTTTCACTGGGAACCAAGTCTCTAACACAGGAGGTTTTGAAGGATATTTTAGATGCAAACTATAAGAGAAGATTGAAAAACTCTTCATATCCTATATACAAGAGAAGAGAATCCAAAAACAACAACAACAAAAAAACATTGAATGCTGAAAAATAAAATCAAATGCAAGGAAAAGTGAGAGAAAGAGAGAGAGAGAGAAAAAAAAGAGAGGAGAGGAGAGGAGAGGAGAGGAGAGGAGAGGAGAGGAGAGGAGAGGAGAGGAGAGGAGAGGAGAGGAGAGAAGAAGAGAGAGCTTGCTGTTAGGACTTATTCACATGTTAATAGACTAAATGCTTTAGTAAAATCAAATATTATGACAGGATTTTGAAATATCCAATTTACACTTTTTGCATAGAAACACAAAAAAACTTAAAGTATAAGATTGGGAAACATAAACTAAGAAAATTCAAAGGAGAGGAACCTGGCACATTTTGTTAAAATAAGACAAACAAAGGACTTTAAAATAAAAGTCCCCAACCACAGCCTGGGCACTCACTGCTGCTGGACATAGGCACAAGGAGGACACTGTTTATCACTTGCCACCTGATTCAACATAAGACTAGGCTTTGTCTTCTGTTTTCCTCAAGCTGACCCAAAGTGGAAGGTTCTATTTTCTCTTGGTCCTCTGAGTAAGGAAAATGCACCCTCTCTTTCCTTTTGGTTTATTTACTTTTAAGGCAAAGGGGAGACATTATGTGAATAACTTTTGATGGAGTCTAATTTATTTAAGGACTTTATCATTTCTCATAAAACTGTCATCACAGGGAACAAGGTGTTCTAAAAAGTTAAGACAGAAGTCAGATACTAGCAACTACTTTCTTGCTTGAAATTTTCAAGATGTTAAAAAATTAATAAAAATTCTTACAGTAAATTGAATTAAAATGTCTTCCAACTGTAGCACCATATACTAAGATTCATAGGAATTATACTCAAGAAGGATCTGCTTTCCTTCCTCATGCTTTACCCTGAATGGGATTTCTGATTTATTGTTACAACTATAAGAAAAGTCTCTAAAATAACCTTAAATAATTAAAAGTATAAAATTCAATATCCCAAAGACAAATAGGCTGTCTCGCATTTCCCCCAAGTCACACAGCATTGAACCATTTGTGATATGAAGTTCTGCCCAACAGTGAGCCCTTAGCCCAAACTAATTACAACCAGGCAGCTGGCAATTTGACATGGCGAGACAAGCTGACAGTTTCTCCTCAAACATCAAGCATGTACTGTGTTTCCAGTGCCAAGTTGGATTTGACATTTAATTAAAAAAAAAAAAAAAACTATCTTAACATAGGTCCACACGAAAAACTAGGCTGCTTCAGCAAAATCAATTTTGTCTTATTTAAGGCTGAAAAAGCTTGATGCCCATAAGGCAGAATTTTTATAAGAAAAATATCACTGTTCTACCACTGGGAATTCTGAGAGTATTAAAAGTAATGCATTTTGACTAGTTTAGGGTATTGGACTTGGCTCCAGAGTATAGATAGTAATGGTTTATTAAAGAAGTTGAACCAATATGAATTTTTAAGTCTGTTGCTATAATTAGTTAGCACTTAGGTCAAAATTATCATCAGCTTCATATGTAAAATGCATTTACTCACATAGACATACATTTATTCATATCTCCACACACTTGTCTGTGTGTGTTGCCACATATGCTCACTAAAAAAGAAAAAGATTTCTAAAGTAAACAACTTGGTATTAACAGAATAAATACACATATAATGAATTTCATGTTCAGAAAAGCTAAGTTTTATCAGGAAACTCCTAATTGAAAAGTTGATATGTGTAAAGGTACCAAGACCTTTTAATAAAACCCTTGGTTAGATAAGTTGAATAAGAGATAAGTTAGATAAGAAAGAAATCATATTCATTCAAAATCTGCCAGCTATACTTGCTACCTAGGCTGGAACCCTCCAGACTTATGGCAACTTGGTTAGACAAGATAACCATTTTCAGTAGCATGTTCTTCACTGCACTAGCTTTTTTTTGTTTTTGATTTTGTTTTTGTTTTGCATCTTGTTTGCAGAATTGGAAGCATACTATTCTTTGTTACTTGTTCCCTTCCAAAGTTTTGAGAACATGCTAAAAAAAAAAAAAGTGCCTTTGTGGGGAATGATGGTGATTGAACCTAGAATTTCACACGTGCTAGGCTATGACTTACCATTAAGCTCTATATGAAACCCCTTTCTTTCCTTTTTATTTTATTTATTTATTTATTTTTAATTTATTTTATTATTATTATTATTATTTGTTTTTTTGAGGTAGGGTTTCACTGTAGCTGAGGCTGACCTGGAATTTACTGTGTAATCTCAGGATGGCCTTGAATTCATGGCATTCCTCCTGCCTGTGCCTCCCAAGTGTCCTTTTAATTTTAGACATAGTTTTGCTAAGTGGCCCAGGCTGAACTTGAACTTGGTATGTATGCCAGACAGGGCTTGAATTTCTGATATCCCTTTGCCTCTCAAGTAGCCAGGCCCTGTCATATTTGAAAAATCTGCCATAGTTGAAGTACAGGTAACTTTGACTTGCCCTCATACCGAAACCACTGTCTTTTTCACTGAGTAGCAAACATCTCCAGATTGCTGCTATAGAAGATGCTGTAAGATACAGGGATCAGATATATGAGATGAACTGTGATATGAAACCTACAATAGGTGAAGTACGGATAGTAGAAAATCAGTTCGCAACAGAAAGACATGCAGTCTCACAGGATGATCCCCATTGGTACTCTAATTGGCCCCCGGGGGACTGCACTTCAAGAAGTTTACCTGAGGTTAAATCCCTCAGAAAAAGGAAGACCCGCTTTTGTCCATTCTTGGTGCCCACAGAAAGGCCACTTGAGGGATGGCTCAGAGATTTAAGAAATGCCTCCTAAGCCTTGTTCAATTTTCCAAGGTGACTACTGGATTCCTCAGTGCCCCCAGAGGTCCATGGTTGCTGAGAACTTCCAAAATGGGTATCTCCTCTTCAAGAAGATGACTGGAATAAATTATGACAATATACTGATCAGCCCAGAGCTAATTCCCCCATCTTAAAACAGGCTACTGTATTGTTTCTCAATGGCCTATTAATTCCATCAGGAATGAAAAAGGACATAGAAAGAGCTTTTCATGTGGGGGAATTAACAAAGTCCTATAAAAGCATCCCCCCCACCCCCCCACCAACTTTCAGGCAACTCTGGTAACACAATAAGAGAAAAGAACCATAGATATCAAAATGGATATTTTCAAATCTAGGATACATATAGGTGGATGACTCTAACTAAAGTTTGCTTAAGGCCAAAGGCTCCCCTGTGCTAGGAACAAAGAAAAAATATTCATTCAAAATCTGACGGTGATGCTTGCTATCTAGGATGGATCCCTCCTAATTTATGGCAGAATATTATGGTCCTTAAGCCATCAGAATGGTTTGCTACAGAATGGGTCCTGAGGCCAAGAAAATGTTGAGCAGCCCCTAATGGCATCTAGTGGCTCTGTGATACAAAGCTTGTCCAGGATGGATTCTAGGTGTATTCTAGAATCCTGTTTGATGCAGATACAAGTAAAAACTTTAGAATGTCTTGCAATTTACCTATGTTACAACAATGATGTACCAAAAGTGATTTTTACTGGTACAACCATTTAGCTTCCATTTTTATTCCATCTACAGGCTTACAAAATATCATTTGGAATATAGAAAACCTCATTAACTACACTCAAAAGGCTTTAAATTACAGAGCTCAAGGAATCTCACTTCTTAAGGGAAATATTTGAAGGATGTTGTGGTAAAAAAATTCATTGATTCAAAAGTTTAAATATGACTTCTGAGGCTTGAGATATGGATTATCAGTTAAGGTGCTTGCCTGGAAAGACGACGAACCTGGGTTTGATTCCTCAGTACTTCTGTGAAGCCAGATGTAGAAAGTGTCACATGCATCTGGGGTTCATTTGCAGTGGCTAAGGCACTAGTGTGCCCATTTGCTCCCTCCCCCACCCCCTCTCTCTTTCTTTCTCTCTCTCTGCTGCTTACTCTTTCTCATAACTACATACACATATACATAAATAAATATATACTTTTTTTAAAAAGATGATTTCTGCTACATACAAGCATAACAAAATGAACAATAAAGGAGCAGGTTTGTGACTAGGAATTGCTGGTGTAAACATGGCAAAACATGCCATCATGAAAATGAAATACTTAATTGTCTAAGATTAAAGAAAATACTCAATAAACTTTAACTCTTGGAAACATTCAATGAAGATGGCTATATATATAGTATGCATTCAATTTTATCAACTTGAGATATATATTTATAAAGTTGGACCTTATGGAAAAATGGATAATCTGTATCAGGTCATTCAGCTAGTAAGAAAGAAACCGAGTCTCACATCTACGTCTTCCTTACTTCGGAGTCTGGAGCCCCTTCTTTGGCCCCATGTAGTCAGGACAAACAACTAAAACTTTCTCAGATGCAGTTAACTGAGTTCAGTAAAAGATATGAATTTTAAGGCACATGCATAAAGTATCTAACAGAAAAAAAAGAAAGAATATTGTTTAACCATAGAATATTTGTGTAAAAAAATATATATGTGAAAATTTATAAGGATCCATTGATTCTTTCATTCATTATACAATTTTAATGAATATATATTATCTATTACATTCCACTCTCAGCTTTAAAAAGAAAAATTGAGGAGTGTCCCCAGCAAATGGGGCTAGGGATGAGGGAAAAGAGGGTACCAAGACATCACATATCCATACATAACATCTTGACAATAATAATAATAATAATAATGATAAACTTTTTAAAAGGAAAGTTTGCACAACTTTCTCATATCTAAGACCTACTTCTAGAGAGGAGACACAGTTAATAAACATAATTACTAAAATATGTTAAATGTTGGATTGTGTGTTAGAGGTAAAAACTGAAGCAGTTAAAGTATGGAAAGGGAAGAGAAACTTTAAAGAAAAGGTGTATAATATCAGATAGAAAATTACAGACTTTATGGAGAAAATAATTCGTTAGGATTATTATGAAGGGCTGGAGAAAAATGTGAAGCAAAACATCAAAGAGCAGCTGGGATAGACTTCCATCTAATAGGATCATAAATGAAATAGTGTCACTTAAGCCAATGGAAAAGTTTAGACCCAAGCAAAGAAAAACATATGAGTAAATATGAATAAGACAATGTTTCAAAGAGAGGCAAATGGCATATCTAAGTAATTATACCCTAGGATGTCCTTTAACCTCAACATGCATATGCACACACATGCACGCAGACAACCATATACACATATGCATGCACACATCCATGGAAATGCATATACTCATGTACACACACTGAAATAAATAAAAGGTTGTTGCACAGTAAAGGAAACAATTAGAAAAAAGAAGTTTACCTAATGACAAAACTTTTGCTAACCCAATAGAAGATTTATATCTAGAATGTATATGCAAATCAAAAAGGGCTTGGAAGTTTGCTCATTTATTAAAGGTTCTTGCTTGCAAAGCCAACTAGCCCAGGTTCAGTTCCCAACCACCCACATAAAGCCAGATGCTAAAAGTTGCATGATCATCTGGTGTTCCTTTCTAGTGCCCAGGCACACACACTTGCAAATTAATTACTTAATTAAATATCATTCCCCCTGAAAAAAATTATAGTGAATACATGAACACTTGAAATAGACAATTCTCAAAAGACAGAGTACAATTGAACAATAGGCATATGAAAAAATATTCAACACTCTTGTCCATTAGGAAAATGCAACTTTACATTATATTGAGCCAGGTATGGTGGTACATGGTTTTAATCCCAGCACTCAGGAGGCTGATTTAGGAGGGTCACTGTGAATTCAAGTGAGTTCCTGGTTAGCCTGGGATAGAATAAGACCCTACCTTGAAGAAAAAAAGAAGAATAAATTACACTGAGATTCCTTTTCCCCCTAGTGCAAATGACAATTAAATATCATTGAAGTAGGGGAAGGAAAACCATTATATACTGCTAATGGGAATTTCAATTTCTACAGCCACTACAAACATCAATGTGGAGATTCCATTAAAAGAAAAGAAAACAGACCTATCTAATCAAGCTATACCACTCCTTGAACTGTACTCCACAGAATCTTAGTCATCATTCTATTGAGATATTTCTCCATCCATGAAATATCTAGCACAATATACCTGAGATGTGGAATCAGTCTATCAATAAATGAACAAATAAAGACAGTGCTATTACATACACAGTAAAGATTTATTCAGCTACAGAAAGAACAAATTGTGTCACTTTCAGCAACGTGGATATTCCTGGAGATAATCATGGAAAACAAAATAAGCCCAACTAGGATAGACAAATATTTCATGTGCTCTCTCACATGTGGATCCTGTATTTTATATATGTATATAAAGTGTGTGTGTGTGTGTGTGTGTGTGTGTGTGTGTGGTTTGTGATGGATGTAGAAGTGAGACTATCTTCAAAGTAGAAGAGGACTAATAGGTTGGGGACAGGAAAGATAAGGGTATTGGTATAGGAGATGAAAATATATGATATGCTTGTATGAAAACGTATGAAACACATCACTATGTATGTAAAGCTATGCCAATAAGTATACAAATAAATGCTAATAAAATGAAAAATATAAACAAATATAAATGAGTAAATTTCAGTGGATACACATAAATTAACACACAGTTTTAACCACCCTGTCCAAAATATGTCAGTGTCAATCTGATGGTGTTCTTAAGGACTTCAATTTAACATAATAGCAGTGTGGTGCATAAAAGTGTCTTAAATTAAAATTCAAATGTTTTGTCAAACTGTGACTGCCACCAAGTGGAGTAACACTTAATAAGATAAAAATTGAATTGGCAAGTCCATAGACATTCAACACTCATGTTTTGCAATAAAGACCAAGTATGATGCATCATCATATAGGTGAAAAACAACACATGGTTTGGCATAGAAACAAAAAGTGTGTAAGCAGAGAACCTTGACCAGTTGGCAAACATCTTTGAGTTTTAGTTGATTATACATTCAATCAAACCATCAATTATCTACTTGAAAAAGCAGACACAAGCTTAGAATGCATAAATGAAATTAGAGTATTAAACTGTTTTCTCAGAGAATAGAGTCTGCCTCAATGTTGTACTCATATCTCAAAATCAACACTTTTCCAGAAAAGCAATAGATGATAGATAGATACAGATAGGTAGATATATAGATATAGATATAGATAGATATAGATATAGATATAGATATATTCCTGATGATTGTCATAAATGTCTAAAAACCACGTGAAGAAAAATTGTTGAATATATTCATAGAATTAAAATACTTAAGGGAATCATTATCAGAAGCTTTAACTACTGGAAAAAAAATAGATCTGATCCTGTAATTCCAATAATGAGTAAATGCCAATTTTTATCAAGGAATTGTCTTGTTCATTGTTTCTGGATACCTTTTTGCCATAGTAATATTTACCCATCTGTTATCATAAACGTAAGATGCTGGGGTTTTTCCTGACTAGACTATCTCAGTTATTAACAACAACATTCCCAGAGGGTAGGAATTGTAACTTTTTCTTTTCAATTCATTATGGAAAGGTTATACAATACACACATGGTCACACTGCTAAATAGTGCTACAACATTAATGGAATGAATGTGTATCTACAAAAACATCTTGTTTCTAAGAATTACCATTCTGAAAATGAAGAATAACAAAAAGTATAAACAAATCTTAAATTACCTATTTGATTAAAAATTAGATATACAAATTTGGAATAATCACTTGGAGGGACAATAACTATCCAAATGATAGATGATTAACTTAAAAACTGCACTGAGTAAAAGTTTGTAATAAAGGACATTACATTTTTAACTTCTAAAGCTTTTGAGTTGGTATTTATATTATTTTAATTTCTCTTTCTCTAGTTAACTATTCAAGTTCTCTTGAAAAGAAGAGGGATTGAATTGGGACAATTTGCACAATAGGATTTCATAGTAATTGGTTAATTTTAGTAATTTTAGTGGTTGCCATTTGTTCTGTTCACACTTACTCCCATATTTTAACCTTCAGTTTTTCAGAATCTTTTAACTTGTCACCTCCTCAATAAAACTGACTCTGATTCTCAGCTGTGCTGGTTAACTGTATGTGCCCTTCTTTCCCAATTATCATGGTTAGTTATTTGGTCAAACAATAGCCTAGATGTTGTCATGATAGCATTGTTCTAAGGTGATTAACCTTTGTGATGATTTGACTTAAAAAAAAAAGCAAATTAACCTTTGTAATGGGGGTGGAAGTAAAGATTTTAAGAGAATACATTGAGGATCCACAAAGAAAGAAGTTTTACCTCTCCTCTACAAATTCAAGACTGCTTGTCTTCACTAAATTTCCAAATGTCTAAAAGTGTCTGTTTGTCCCATCAATTCTGCAATTTCTGGTCCCCATAATTATATATGTGTGTTGTATTATAAAAATCTATGCGTTATAATATATAAAGTCTCCTATAATTTATATTTTCTACTGGAGAACAGCAACTAAAACATCAGGAGACAAATATTGCCCATTGATTTACTTCTTTCTCACTCTGTAAGAGTCAATTGTGCATAAGGTGTTGGTTTGTTTGATTGTTTATTTAAAGTCCTCTTTTGGTTTTTCACTTGAATTTTGAGTTATCTTTATAAATTATTAATAAGTCTTAATTTTCCAGATGTCTGGCCTAAAAGCCTGAGAATTGAGAGGTATTATCCAAAGGCTTATGTCAAGTTTAACTGGAGTTCTAAAAGTGGAAAGTGAATATATAAAATAATGCACTTGAAGAAACAAAGCCAATTTTTCTAAAATTTATAAAAAGTGAACATCAATCCACAATTCATGTAGTTTAATCAGCCCAAAATTACATGATTACAAAGAAAATCAACTAAAGCCTGGTTTTAGTTATAATTAAATTGCTAAAGAAGTGTTTTAAGAAAAAATAAGAATCATAGTTAAATGCAATTAATGGAACAAAACAAGCCAATAAACAATAATTCAATAATTGTTGAGTTAATAATGTCTAGAAAATACTGGACAGAAATCTGAAAAGCATGCTGCAATTAACGTACAACAGGCTTACTATGGAATGATGAATTTTTTTCACTAACATTACCATTAAAATAATTTAAGAAACAAAGATATTAAGATATTCCTTTACCAATTGTACTTCAGGGTAAAGTGGAAGAAAACCATTCTCTGGAATTTCACATGTATATGTTATTTTAGTAAAAATAGTGTCTCTTGACAGGTTGAAAATGAGCAAAACAATAAATGTCTAAATTCCTCATGAACATCGCCAGACCTTTCTCTACTGCATGCAAGATGCTAAGCACATCTCTGACTTTAAAAAATACAATAAACTGATAATTTTCATATATATATATATATATATATATATATATAAAATCTGTAGTATACTTTTATAATAAACCCCTCCAGTTACTTTCTTTGGGCCTCCTACTCCATGCCCCTTCCACATAACTCCTTTTTTCTAACTACTTCCTCCTCTATTTCTCTTCTATTTTGATGGCTTTTTCTTTCTTTCATCAGCCATGACATGTTATAGGCCCATTATTATGCAGGTAACAATAGTCACTGTGTGGTGATTTGATTCAGGTATCTACATAAACTTCTGAATGCTAGGTGTTCTGAATGCTAGATTCCCAGCTGATGGAGATTTGGGAATTAATGCCTCCTGGAGGAACTGTATTGTTGGGGGTGGACTTATTGGTGTCTCAGCCAGTTTCCCCATGCCAGTGTTTGGCACACTCTCCTGTTCCTATTGTCCACCTTATGTGGGCCAGGGGGTGATGTCCACCCTCTACTCATGCCATCATTTTTCCACTGCCATCATGAAGCTTCCCCTCAAGCCTGTAAACCAAAATAAACCACTTTTTTTCCACAAGCTGCTCTTGGTTGAGTAATTTCTAGGAGCAAACCAAACCTGACTGCAACAGAAAAGTGGTACCTAGAAGTAGGATTGCTGCTACACAGCTGACTGTGTGGCTTTGGCCTTTTGGAGCTGATTTTCAAGAGGAATGTGGAAGGATTTGAAACCTTGGCCTAAGAGATGCCTTGCAGTGCTTAAGTACAGCTTGATGGACTATTCTGGTCAGAGTTGAAAGACCTCAATGCAGTAAGAACTATGGACTGTGGGGTTTGTCTTATGAGGGTGAGAACGTTTTGCTGGGGCTGACCTAGCAGTTTGTGTGAGAAGCTTGGTGCTATGCCTGGGTCCTGAGAAGTTGTGCAGGGTTGCTTTGCATAGAAATATACTGGTATGAGCGGAGAGATATGGCAGAGAAAGAAAAAATCTTTGGGTGAACTGCTGCCCATTCAGCTGCAACTGAGAGATTGCAACCTTTGAGATTGGGCCAGCTGATCTGCACTGGGTCAACAAGAAGAATGTAGACTCTTTTGAATGGGGCCTGAGTGCTCAAGAAGTGTCCTGTTTGTCAAAGTCTGCTTTATTCCCCCCTAGATTAACAAATTGGCATCCTTCCTAGTACTGTGGAGTATAAGAAATGCAGAAAAGAGAGGGTCATTGAGTTTGCAACACAGTCCTGTGTTTTAGAAATGGTCATGGGCAGTGTGAAGCAGGTTTTCTGGCTGCCTGCATGGAGACCCCATAGGGCCATGAGGATGAACCATGGCTTGCAGTGGAGGTCTGGTGGAGATGCCAGGACCATGAAATCACTACCAAGGAGAGCAGATGGCCTCGAATGAAGTTTTCCAGAATTGTGAGTAGCCTAGCTGGAGGGGCATAATTGGAACTCCAGAGACTTGTTGTTGGTTAGAATGAGAGACTTGTCACTGGCCAGAGTTGCTAGACTTGGAGCTTTGGTGTTTGACCTATTTAAATCATGTGTTTCTGGCGTAATTCTTTGCTATACCCAATGCCATCTTTTGCAGTGTGTTTATTCTATGTCAATATGGGTTTTTGAAGGATATTTTGGTATTATGGCTCAGTTAAAGGTCTTGGACTATGGGAATGTTTGAACATCATTTGGCTTGATAAAAACAATGGGGACATTTAAAGTTGGACTGAATGCATTGCATTTTACATCATGGATGGTTATCAGTTTATGGAGGCTAGGCACAGAATGTGGTGGTTTGATTCATGTGCCCCCCATAAACTTAAGTGTTCTAAATGTTAGTTTCCCAGCTGATGGAGATTTGGGAATTAATGCCTCCTGGAGGAAATGTATTGTTGGTATCAGGCTTATGAGTGTTATAGCCAGTGTCCCCTTGCCAGTGTTTGACACTCTCCTGTTGCTATTGTCCACCTTGTGTTGGCCAGGGGGTGATGTCCCCCCTTTGCCCATGCCATCATTTTCCCTCCCATTGTGAAGCTTCCCCCAGAGACTGCAATACAAAATAAACCTCTTTTTTGCTGCAAGCTGCTCTTGGTTGGGTGATTTCTGCCAGCATGAGAACCTGACTTAAACACTGTGATATGATCAATACCACATCATATTCAGAAGTCAGCTTCTCATAGCACTCTTCCCCATCCTATGACTTTCTCAGTCTTTCTACCAAAGCTTTGGATACATTTCCTGAGCTTTGGTGACAGCTACAGACATGCTCTGACAAGTTTTCAGTCTCCCCAGTAGTCAACCCCAACTGCAACAAGAAAAATATCTCACTAAATGTGAGAGCAACTCTTGAAGACGGAGGCTAAAACACTGTTCACTGCCCTTACTGTTTCTCTAGCACCTCTAGGAACAAAGTTTAGTAGCTAGGCAGTTGGTTTAGGATAAAATCCAGCTTTATTATCACAAGGCAGGCAATAGAATTTCAATTTGGAACTGGAAGACTATGACAAAAAGTTGGCATAAGATGAACAGATGTCTTTAATATTGTGTGTTACTTTCAAAGTACTTTCAAATAGAAAAGATAAGGTTTGAATTTGTGGGATAACTTATGTATCATAAACTTGTTAGGACAAATAGGTATAATGAGCTATTTATACAACTTTCTCAATGGTAGTTTGTACTATTCTTTAATATGTCACACGTTTATTTATTATTAAACAAAGGAACACACATTACAGGTACTTTGTCCTACATAGCTTAACTGCCATAGATTTATTGGGTCCTTAAAATAAAGTCTTTAAATATGTACCTCAAGTAGAAAGAAAGCAAGAATGAGTATGAACTAACAAGTATAATCAAGATACTCTTCATATGTATTGCTGCATTTTCCTTAAAAAAGATTCTGTGTTGGTTATTGTCATTGCCATTAGCTTTATGTGGTGGTTTGAGTCAGGTATCCCCCATAAACTTAAGTGTTCTGAATGCTAGGTTCCCAGATGATGGAGATTTGTGAATTAAGGCCTGCTGGAGGCAGTGTATTGTTGGGGGTGGGCTTATGGGTATTAAAGCCAGTGTCACCTTGCCAGTGTTTGGCACACTCTCCTGTTCCTGTTGTCCACCTTGTGGACGGGGGTGATGTCCACCCTCTGCTCATGCCATCATTTTCCCTGCCATCATTGAGCTTCGCCTCAAGCCTGTAAGTCAAAATAAACCTCTTTTTCCCACAAACTGCTCTTGGTTGGGTGATATCTAAAAGCAATGTGAACCTGACTGCAACAGTAAAGTGGTACTGAGGTGTTGGATTGCTGCTAGACACCTGACTGCGTGACTTTGGGCTTTTGGAGCTGATTTTCAAGAGGAATGTGGAAGGATTTGAAACTTTGGCCTAAGAGATGCCTTGCAATGCTGTAAGTACAGTTTGGTGGACTATTCTGGAAAGAGCTGCAAGACCTGAATGCAGTAAGAACTATGAACTGTGAGATTTGGTGTGTGAGGGTGAGAAAAAGCTTTACTTGGACTGGGCTAGCAGTTTGTGTGAGAAGCTTGCCTGTGTCCTGAGAAGTTGTACAGAGTTACTTTGCATAAAAATGAACTGGTGTGAGCAGAGGGATACGGCACAGAAAAAAAAAAAAAAAGACCTTTGGTCCTAAACTGCTGCCCATTCACCTGTAAATTGTTTGAGAGATTACAACCATTGAGACTGAGCCAGCTAACCTGCACTGGGGCAACAGGAAGAATGTAGACTGTTTTGAAGGGGCCTGAGTGCTCAGGAGTGTCCTGTTCTTCAAAGTCTGCTTTATTCCCCCCTGGATTAACAAATTGGCACCCTAACTGGTATTGTGGAATATAAGAAATGCAGGAAAGGGAGGGTTATTGAGTTTGCAAGAGTCTTGTTTGGTTTTTTTTCCCCCACAATCTGCTCTTGGTTGGGTGATTTCTACCAGCAATGTGAACAACTGCAACACTTTATAATGTAAAATGATGGAAATTTAGAAAAAGAAATTGTAATTAATCAACTTAGAATTTCTTATGTTAAGGAGTGTTTCAGGAACTGATGTTTCTATGAGTTTCAGCACAATGAAAGAAAAAATTGAGAAAATGAAAAGGAGGTGTTTCCTTTTCTCTCATCCCTTTTAAGTTCAATTGGGAAGTAACATGTAATTAGAAAGAAAACTGCTTCTAGAATTCATCATGTTTTGAGTAGCAAATTAGCTTACAAATCAGAACTATAGCTACAGCTGACCAGGCAGTCTAGCTAGGTCATAGGGGATTAACAATTGGCTAAACTGACATAAAGATTATAATTTAAAAACATTTTTTTAAAAAGTTTTTTGCTTATTTTTATTTATTTATCTGAGAGCGACAGACAGAGAAAGAAAGAGGCAGAGAGAGAGAGAGAGAATGGGCATGCCAGGATATCCAGCCACTGCAAATGAACTCCAGATCACCTTGTGCATCTGGCTTACATGGGTCCTGGGGAATCGAGCCTTGAACCGGGGTCCTTAGGTTTCAAATGCAAGCACTTAACCACTAAGCCATCTCTCCAGCCCCCAAAATATTTTTATTTATTTAAGAAAGAAAGAATGAGGGAGAGAGATAGAGAAAGAGTGACCATGGGCACTCTAGGGCCTCTTTCTGCTGCAAACAAACTTCAGATGCATGTGCCTACCACTTTTTGTGTCTATCTTTACATGGGTACTGGTGAACCAATCCTTGGTTTGTAGGCTTTGCAAACAAGTGCCTTTAACTACTGAGCCATCTCTATGGCACTCTACTTTTTATAGTATAATTTTATTGACAATTTTCATACAGGTACATAATGCATTTTGATCAGAATTCCCTCCTATTGTTTTTTATTTTGTCCCTCCCTCGTACCCCTTTCACATAACTCCTTCTTGTCCAACTAGTTCTTCTAGTTTCTCTCTCTCTCTCTTTCTCTCTCTCTCTCTCTCTTTCATTGCCTACTCCTATCATCTATGATAACATGTGGATAGACCCAGTATTGGACAATAAAATAGCCATTATGAGGTCATGAATGCAATGGCCACTTCTTGTCTAGAAGATATAATATGAAAGCACTAATCTTCTGGTTCTTACATTCTTTCTCCCACTTCTTCCACAATATTCTCTGAATGTTTGTGGGTGTGATTAACATATCTCATATAAATATATTTGAGTCTGAGCACTTAACTATCACTTCTTAGCATTTTAACATGTCTCAGGTCTCCCCAGTAGTCACTGCCATGTGCAAAAAGAAGCTTCTCTGACCCCAAATGAGAGCAGCAGTATAAATAAAAAATTTTAGAGGGCTATTTATTGAGCACCATATAGGCATTTATCCAAACAACAATACTAGTTTCCTTATTAGCCTATGACCTTTCCAGCTGTCAGCTTTTGATTCCATTGTCATTACTTGACATGGAATTCCTCCTGTGGAGCTGGCTTCAAATAAAATCAAATAACGGTAGATTACCCCATAACAGTCATGAATCTATGGCACCAGTGGGAACATATTGCCTGACTGCTCAGTTGTGTACTATGCGGGGTTCACTGCTTGGTAATACTACTGAGTATTCTCCACCAGGAGATTGCACAGCACATACATGCTAGCCAGCATGAAAGAACCTTCTAGTTCTGCTCCAGCTTGATTTCTCACTACCTTGCAGCCGACACAGGTGTAATCTTCAGTAATAAGGTCTAGTTATGATGGCAAACCAAGAAAGGCTTTAATTTACATGTAAGACTATTGGAGAAGACATTAGGAAATTTTATTGGTTGATATTGAGAAAACATAAATTTATGTCTCAGGGCTGCAGAAATGGATTAGCGGTCAAGGCACTTGCCTGAGAAGCCTAAGGACCCAGATTCAATTCCCCAGCACCCACATAAGCCAGATGCACAAGGTTGTGCATGTGTCTGGAGTTCATTTATAGTGGCTAGAGGCCCTGGTGTGGCCATTCTCTCTCTTTCACACACAAACATAAATAAATAAATAAATAAATAAATAAATAAATATTTTTTAAAATATGTCTCAGAAAATGAGATATTTAATACTTGAAACTAAGAATAAAATATAGTGAGAATGAAAATCAAATATAGTGAAAATTTAAAATCAAATATGTTTAATGGAAATTAATGATGAAATAAGAAAAGTCATTGGAAATCTCTATAAGTGCTATCTAATTTATAAGAAAATTTTCATATGTTGTATACTTTGTACTACATGAGTATTTCCTGTAATGGCTAGCAATAAACAGAAGTTTTTAGAAGTTATTAATTTTCCTTTGATAATCATTATTAACCATCAGATGCTAATGCTTATGAAGTGCTGTTTGCTTGTTGGGGCACTTTGCCATGAGCAGCTTAGATAGGAAAGGGTTTATTTCCAAAGGCTGTTTGGAGAAGAAGCATTGTCATGGCAGGGAAAGCATGACAGGCATTGCGTTTTATTACAGGAGAAAGCAGCAAGGTGAGCTGGCTGACAATGGCAAGCGAGATGGACTATAAAATCCCCAAGACTGCCCTTAGGGATGCACTTCTTCAACTGAGGCCCCACCTCCCAATGACTCTATAAACTGGGGATTAAATATGAGGCTTAATCACTAACACAGAAAACAAAATTTTTAAAAATTCACCCAATAGAACCACTGTCAATTAACACTTTTAGAATGTGAAGCATATTTTAGAAATAATACAATAAATTCCAAAATTATTTAAGTGCTGTATGTTAGCTCTAGGGACTTCCTTTTTTATGGAAAATCCCCAGAACAAGAATATTTAGTTTTTTCTCTCTAAAGGGAAATTGTCTACCCCACTTCCTTCCTCCTAATGGGATCAGTAATAGCAAACCCTACTTCCTTTCTCCTAATAGGACCACAAAAGTTAGTCCCATTCCCTCCTCTTATGGATTATCTAGCTGTAAACCCCCTGCACCCATCATCCTGTTCCTTCCTTCTAAGGGCCCTATTCTGTGAGTGGAATGTGGCCTTTGGGTCCTCTGCTAGAGACTCTCCCCCACTCCCCAAAAGTGTTTGTTCTAAATAAACCTGTACTGTTGTTCAGCTCTCTGTTGCCTTTCCTTCATCTTTGCTCTAAATGCATTCCTCACACCTAACACAGTACCATTAGCACTAGGCACGAATCTGCACAGCAGACTTCTAGGCAAATCTCATCTTGCACAGTGGAAACTTCACTTACTTTGTCCTTCAACACTCCATTCCCACCTCTTACCAATCTCTAATAACCATCAGTGTACAGCCCCTTTCTGTAAATTTAACTTCTGTAGATCCTTCCTACGTGTGTAATCTTGCATTATTTTTTTCCCCTTTGGTGGTGCCCTATTTCATTTAGCATGCTGTACTGCAAATCCATCTATATCAAAATATATAGCAGAATTTCCCTTTCCTGGAATTAAGGGAAAGCAACATATTTCCCTTCAAGAATGATTCTAAATAGATTTTTAATCTATAAATTAATCCCCATCTACTGTTCTATAGTTTTAAATTTAAAAATTAAAATTAAAAATTTACTAAAGGTGGAAGTAATATTTCCTAAAAATAAAAGTTTAGCTGTAAGCATAGAAAATGATTGTATTTCTTACAATGTCTGATTTGTAATCAATAAAATTTACTTTCACACTTAAAATATAAATTTATAAATGGGATATATAGATAATTACTTGCGTTGTCTAAGTAATTTTAACATCTGCTGCACAGAACATTTTATCTCCCAGTAGACCTAATTGTTTGCATCAATTGCTCTCTCTCTCTCTCTCTCTCTCTCTCTCTCTGCTTTAAGAAAATATCAAACTGATGGAAATACCTTCTTTGGAATAGTCATAATTTCACAAGCAGTGCCTCTGTAAAAGCCATATATGTGATATGTAACAGTTTAATGTTCTGAGGTACATACATACACACACACACACACACACACACATATATATATATATATATATATACATATCTATATATATATATATACATACACACACATATATGTGTATATATCTATCTATATATATATATGTATGTATATATATATAGATAGATAGATAGATAGATATATGTGTGTGTGTGTGTGTGTATGTATATATATATATATATATGGCTGGAGGGATGGCTTAGCAGTTAACCCAGGACCCATGTAAGCTAGATACACAAGGTAGAACATGCTTCTGGAGTTTATTTGCAGTGGCTAAAAGCCCTGGAGCACCCATTCTCTCTCTCTCTCTCTCTCTCTCTCTCTCTCTCTCAAATAAATAAAATACATACATAAAAATTAGGGTTTGAGAGATGGCTTAGCAGTTAAGGCATTTGCCAGTAAAGCCTAAGGACCCATGTTCAACTCTCCAGATTCCACATAAGACAGAGGTGCAAAGGTGAGGCAAGCACAAGGTTGTGTCTGCCCACAAGGTGGCACAAGTGTCTGGAATTCTATTGCAGTTGCTGAGGGCCTGGTGTGCCAATTCTCTCTCTATCTCTCATGAAAACAAACCTTTTTTAAAAAATTATTCTCAATCCATTTAGTGGCTTATAACATTTAACATGTCACTTTTATTTTGAAAACATTGTATTGAAAATGATGTATTCCCTATATATGTTCCCAATAATTAAAATCAAACAAATAAACAGAAAGGTATATTTTAATTTTCATGTTCTAAAATCTTTTTTCTGGGATGGAGAGATGGCCTAGCAGTTAAGGCACTTGCCAGCAAAGCCAAAGGCAAAGGACCCAGGTTTAATTCCCCAGTATCCACATAAAACCAGATGCACAATGAGGCCCATGTGTCTGGAGTTTGTTTGCAGTAGCTAGAGACCCTCTCTCTCTCTCTCTCTATATATATATATATATATATGTATATATATATATATATATTGTTTATTTCTACAAATGTCAAAGGTTAGAGTGTATAAAAACAGTCTCAAACATTACATTAAAATGTCATGGATTTTTTGTAAGTTAATTTTATATCCTGCCCATTTGATGAGTTTTCTTTTCTTTTCTTTTTTTTTTTTTTGGTGGAATCTTTAGGACCTTTTATGTCATCTGAAAATAAGTATACTTTGACTTCTTCCTTTCCTGTATGTGTCCTACATATTTGTTTATCTCTTATTGCTCTAGCTAAGACTTCTAATACTATATTAAATAAGAATGGGTAAAGTGGATATCACATCCATTTCTGTTTCTGATTTTAGTATAAATGTTTTGCTTTTATCCATTTAACATAATGTTGGGTACAGCTTTGTTATATTCAGATTTTGTTATTTTGAGATATGTTTCCTCTGTCCCTAGCTTCATCAGAGATTTTAAAGAAGTAATATAAAGTACCTCATTCTCTGATATACTCAGAGCCAAGTAGACACTGAGGCTGTGGCATTCTTTCTCAAGTACTCTAATGAACTAACCAGCACACACTTTATGCAAAAATATGTCATTTGAGCTAGGGAGATTGTTCAGTGGTTAAAGGCACTTGATCATACAAATATATCTTTTTCTATACCAGCTGTCACTTGTTCTAATGAAGTCATTCATTAGTCACTTTATTTTAAATAGTCACACATGATACTTTTCATAACCAATTTTATTGGAGCAGATTTTTACCTCACTGGGACATGACTAAGAAGTTAATAAACTTTGATATTTCCAGAAAATTAATTTTGAAGGTACATGGCCCACAACCAAATTTGATAGTGAGAATTGGCAAGAATATACCAGTCCAGATGAAAATTATCTCAAGATATCTTAAGAATGTATTACCTTCAAACTGGTTGATGATTTTGAGGAAGATGTTCTAGCTTTGGCTTGGAAATGACAGTACTGTACTTGATGCTCAAGGAAATCTGTTACTTTTTCTTAAAAATAAGGAGGAAGAAGTATCAATGAAACACTGCCAAAAGGGTTATCTCTAGGGTGACAGCAGCTGTGCTGGCTTGGACAAAAGTTTTCTATCAGAACTGGCAGCTTCCAGATCTGAAACATGAACTGTTGCCCATTTTACTACTTCATTGAAACCAACACCAGGCATATGGGTAAATCTTACTGGGAGAAATTCAATTAAAACTGGAGTCTTGAAGAGCTACAATGTGTAATCTGTAGTTCCCCAGACTCTAAGTAAAGAAACATACGCAAGGAGAGTATTGAACCAAACATGACACGGGTAGTGCACTAAAACTACCATAAGCACCAGCGGCATGCAATGGAACAACTGACCCTGGTATTTGTGGAGTAGAAGTGCTGAGACAATAATGAAAAGCAAATGCAAACATGATGAGTCACAAATTGAGCCAAGTCTCAGCCGTGTACACAAAAGTAAGTTTCCCTTTCCCTGTTCTGACCCTTGGTTTGTTTTGTTGGTTATATTGATTATTTATAAGTTATTTTTTTCAAAATATCTATCATATGTTCTAACATATTCTGGGACTGATGAGTTTGTGATGCTTTACAATAGTTTTAGTCTATGAACAAAGTTAGAGAATATTTGTGTATTAGTAAGTAATATTAAATTTAACAAAATTCATCAAAAGTAGAATAAATATTAAATTTTAAGCATAAAACATCAAGGAAAAATTAAGATAGGGTAAGCTTTATTATGTCTCAGAAAATGCATCAGTTGTGAGCCTAGAGGAGAAAAAGTATATCAAGACACAAGTGACAAATATGATGAGATGACTCACGTCAAAGGATAAGATTGCCACCAAAATAAATATTTAGGGATTTGGTAATAAAATATTGTAGAAGATGCCATGAAAGCCTCTGGGTATTGGGACAACCTATATCTTATTTGTTTTCTATTCACCACTTCAATTCTGTGTTTTTGAGATATGTTATGGTAATAACCATGTAGAATTTTATATTTCTGAGAGGGAAAGGGGAAAGCCAAGTATTAGAATCATCCATTATTTATCACACAAAATACAGCAAGTGTGTCATTAGTTAGATGCCCAGGATCATGAAATGTTTTTCTTCTTAAAAATAAGGAAATAATAAACTGGGTCAAGTATTGGAGTGATGAAAATGCAGAGAAAGAACAGGGGATGAAAGAAGCTGTGAAGAGAAAGCAAAGGCATAGAAGAAAAGAATAAATGGCAGAAGAAGGAAAGGCAAGGCAAAGAAGAAAAAGAAAGAAAGTTGGGGAGGAAGAAAAATGATAAAAAGACAAATAAAAAGGAAAAATAGAATAAAAATAGAAAAAAAGAAGACAGAAAAAAGGAAGAGTAAAAAATGTGGAGCAGGGTTGGAGAGATGGCTTAGTGTTTAAGGTGTTTGCCTATAAAGGCTAAGGACCCATGTTCTATTCTCCAGATCCCATGTTAGCCAGATGAACAAAGGTGAGACAAGCACAAGGTCGCACATGTCCACTAGGTGACACAAGCATCTGGAGTTTGATTGCAATGGCTGAGGCCCTGGTGTGCTAATTTTTTCTCTCTCTCTCCAATTCACTTAAAAAACTGTAAGCAAAGTAATGCATGAGAAGAAAGAATAGCAGTAACTTGTCTGGCTATGCTCCAAAAGAAGTGACTGAAAAGTGAATTTTCAGTCAGCTAATTTTCTCTTCTCTCCAGGGACATTTTCTTTTTCAGTAGACATAATAGGAAAGCTAGTTCAGTTTTTATCATTCATTTTTTTTGTCTGACTGAAGGTTGTGTTTTAATTTACTGCTAAATTGAAGAGACTGTCCAAATACTATGTGTTCTTCTGTGTGTGGTGTGTGTGTGTGAAAGAGAGATTACACCATTACACCAGATGGAGTGAGAGAGATCAGAAGTACCAAAATAAGATTGTCAAGAGAAGTGTATTATCAAATAACTTTGCTATTTATAATTGAATCCTACTATTTGAAAGTAAAACAATAAAATGGTCATGGTAGTGTTTATCAGTATTCACTATGGCTCCATCAACAGACTTTCAAAGGACAAGAATCACCCTTTGGTTCTGAAAGCAGAGATTAGGTATTTAAAGTTGGAAGGAACTAGCCTGTAGTAAATGAAATTATGTACACACAGCAGAACAGACATTGCTTCAACTATACCAATAATCAAGGAAGTGTTAAAGAAACAAGAATAAATAAGCAACTAAATCTCATAACCCAACATAATATCTTTCCATTGCCTTTTAGATTTCCCTTTACTTTTACCAAATTCCTGTAACCTATACTGTGTAATCCAAGCCATTATTTCAACCTACTCATACAAATAAAAAGTGCCCACTTGTGACTAAAATAAGAATAGTGCTAAGATTAATATGTTTCTATATCTAATCATTCAACCAGTTATTATTCTAAGGCATTTACTACAAGCATATTCTTTCTCAATCTTCTTCCCTCCTTCACTTCTTACCACCTTCTTTCCTTCCTTCTTGCTCTCCCTGCCTGCCTCCCTCCCTCCTTTCTGCTTCTACTACAATATTATAAATTGTATGAAGTGAATTGAGATTCATAAATATAGGACTAGTGATTCAGGAATCTGAACCACAGGTTCATAACCAAAAGCTATGTTTTTTTTGTATTTTTCAACATGGAGAATATCTTGAACAGTTTTATTCTTTTATATCATATATATTTTCCCATATTGCTTTTTATTTTTATTTTTATATTTTTTATTAAGTAGAAAGTTGTATGGACACATCAAATGTTAGTCCCTTTTCCAATGAGGGCCCTTGTTAGTGGGATTGCTGGGTATTCCCCCTAGGTTTTCAGGTTATGAGATGTCAGAGCATCAGTCAGTCATTGTAAGTGGTGTAGGACCTCTGGACATTCCCTTCCACTCTGTGGCTCTTATAATATTTCTGCTCCCTCTTCTGCAAAATTCCCTGAGCCTGTTGTGGGTGTGTTTTAAGTCAACATTAGTGTTGTGCTCTCAGCAGGTTCTGGATTTCTACCTTGGTGCCTTTTATGTTCCCTTAGTGTCTGTCTCCATAACCTGGCACTGGTTGACAGGCTCATTATTAAGGCAGTACTCTTAGTCATCTCACCATTTTCTCTGTGGTTTCACCTCAGCCTTGGCTAATGTGCAGGAGTGGTTTATCTCCTCCTTCTAGCTGCATTCTGTAAAAGAAAAGCAGATTCTCCAAAGGAGACTGAGGTCAGAGTAGGTTTAATTGGGTAAGCATTATTAATTAAGAGAGATTTTAGTGGGGTGGCCTCTCTTTTGCCTAAAGGCTAGTGAGAAGTTTTTGTTGGAGTCCATGATTTTGGTCTCCATAGGATTCTGATATAGTTCCTAGATTCAGCTAAGGGTTTCATGCTACTGAGCAGATCTCTTATCCAGTCAGAGAGCCATTGGTTACCAACTTAGGCTGGGTGCCACTATTGCACAGGTGTGTCCATTTTGTCAGGCCAGTTGCTCTTATATAGCCATTTTCTCGCAGCAGCTCCAGTAGCACTTTCCAGCACTAGATGGGCTAACCATCTGGGAACTGGCTTCCTTCCAGATTCCATCTGGATCTGTAGATGCTCTGTGTTGGCAGCATGTGGTATCTTCAGAAATAGGGTCCTACCCAAAAGAATGATTTTTATTGCAG
Source organism: Dipus sagitta (assembly GCA_036346955.1). Taxonomy (NCBI): domain Eukaryota; kingdom Metazoa; phylum Chordata; class Mammalia; order Rodentia; family Dipodidae; genus Dipus; species Dipus sagitta. Next base: position 84,118,076 of record CM070771.1, on the reverse strand, counting down.
CCTTGTCTAGTCTGTCATAATTTACTCATAGTACTACTGTTCCACATTTAGTGCTCATATCAGCAGCAAATTCCACAGAAATTATGGAAGAGTTTACAGAAAAGCATACAAAACATGTCACAAATTTAAACCAAATTGATATATCGTCATTACAATTTCTATGAAAATTCCAACAGGCTTTTTCTTGGTAGCATCTTGGTATCCAAGTCTAATATAGTATGTGTGTATAAAAAGAAAAGGAACTGGAATATGCAAAATAATATTTGTTGAAAAAAATATGTTTGTAGGATGAACACAATAAGATTTCATTGAGCTACATTCATCAAGACACTGTAGCATGGACATTAAATTAGACAAAAATACTCACAGAACAGAATAGAAGATTCATCATTAATACCTGCATATGACACAGTTCTTTGCTTTTTTAAAAAAAATCAAAATACCAAATGCTTATATGAAGAAAACCAAATGTGCTGCAATAGATGTGAAATAACAAAATAAAATTCTTAAGATCCACTACCTGTGACCATAATTATTACACACTAATTATTTCATGATGATTATAGATACAATAATAAAGCTAGCACTAAACATCTAAAATACATATAAGGAATATTATGAGGCCTTGGGGTAAGCAAAGATAATTGAGGGAGGAAAATAAATGTTAAAAGTTGCTGATGTGCTTAGCTTAATTGAAATTACATTCTTTCACCAAAACATAATATTCACATAATGGAAAGACACAGAAGACCACACATGAAAAAACATTTTTGCAATCATATTTTCAAAGAAACAGTATTTAAGAACTTCCCCTGGATCTGCAAACTTCAATAAATCACTTCCTCCATAACTGTGCCTCGTCTGGAAGTTTATTGCAGTGACCTGAAGCTGTCTACTACAAAAATTGGTATTAGGAGTAGGGTGAAATGAATCTGACCATGTGGGTTTTGTTCTTTTGGAATTTTTGTTTTGGAGGAACAGGCATGGATTTGGTGATTAAAACTGAAGGTGCCTTCTGGAGTGGTAAGGCAATTGTTATGGACTGTTGTGGTTTGATTCAGGTGTTCCCCATAAACATAGGTGTTAGGTCAGGACAAAATGGAGTTACAGCAGGAGGGTGACAGAGACATAAGGAAGTGGGTCATCCACATTCCTCAAGAAACCACCCAGCCATTATCCCTTCTTTGCCTAACACTGCCCCAGGTCTAGGTTTCCTGCCTCCTTATCTCCCACCTGGTCACTTCTGGTCTCACACCCTATGTCTAATGTAAAGAACAAAGGAGTTCCTTCCCTTCCTCACCTTACCCCAAATGAAGAGCTCTATATAGCCCACTATCTGTAATCTCAAAGTTGTTTGCTTCACTCTTGAGACTCAGTCCTGGCAGCTTGTGTTTTTCCCTAATAAAAGCTTCCATCTTTGCCTCAGAGTGGTCTCCATGGTCTTGGTCACTCCTGAACTTTACAATAGGTATTCTGGATGCTAGGTTCCCAGCTGATGGACATTTGGGAATTAATGTCTCCTGGAGGCAGTGTATTGTTGGGGGTGGGCTTATGGATATTACAGTCAGTGTCCCCTTGCCAGTGTTTGGGACATTCTTCTGTTGTTATCCATCTAATGTTGTCCAGGACGTGATGTCCACACTCTACTCATGCCATCATTTTCCCCTGCCATTATGGAGCTTCTCCTCGAGTCTATAAGACAAACTAAACCTTTTTTTCCCCCACAAGTTGCTCTTGGTCAGATGTTTTCTACCAGCAATGTGAACCTGACTGCAACATTGACTATGAGTTTGAAATGCTTAGTGCAGAGAGAGTTGACCTTGGAGGCTTGCTTATGAGCTTTCCAGGGGAAGGAAAGTCTGCAGAGGACTTTGTGGGAACTGAGCAACCGACATCAGGGCTGGCTGAATTCAAGGTTAAATTTTTAATGGACTGATGTGCTTAGCTAAAGATATTGGACTATAGATTTAAGATTTTAAGTTGGGGGGCTGGAGAGATGGCTTAGCTGTTAAGCGCTTGCCTGCAAAGCCTAAGGACCCCAGTTCGAGGCTTGATTCCCCAGGACCCACATTAGCCAGATGAACAAGGGGGCACATGCATCTGGAGTTCGTTTTCAGTGGCTGGAAGCCCTGGTGCACCCATTCTCTCTCTCTCCCCCTCTGTCTTTCTCTCTCTCTCTCTCTGTCACTGTCAAATAAATAAAAACTAACAAAAAAGATTAAAAAAAAAAGATCTTAAGTTGGAAAAACTCAAGCAAGTTTAGAATTACAGGCACTGAGACTGCATTTGGGTTACAGAGGCTGTTATTATCAGACACATTAACAATCTTAAGGAAAATGACCCAACAGTTTTACATTAAAACAATGGAGAGGATGCCTGAGGAAAGACTATGACAGAAATTCATATTCTTTTGGAAAGAGTTGACTGGAGAAGAGACCTGGTATTCAAGGTTATGATTTATTTCTTCCCTGAATTAAAGATATGGCTGTGTCCTGCATACTTGGTATTGGTTTTAGAAGCATAAAAAATGCATAGAGTGGTCAACAAGTGTACACACAGTTCCAAGAGCCTCTGCAGAGACACAACATGAGGCAGGGCCTGATGGCCCTGATAGGTGAGCAAAGCCTTTGGAAGATGGACTGTGGTTTGCATGGAGACCCAAAGATGTTTTGAATATACCAGGACTGTGCAAGGGCTGCGATGGAGGCTCTGGGCTAGGGATGGAAGTTTTCCCTGACTATTCAGCCCAGCTGGAGGGGAGGGATTTGTCACTGGTTATGATATCAGACTTGAACTGCAGAATTTTGATGTTTGCCTGATGGTTGTTGAGTTTGAATTGTTCCAGTCTCTCTCCCTGTTAAACCTTATACCAGTTGAAAATGTTAACACTGTGCCTTTATATACTAAAAGTATATAACTTGTTTGAGTTTACAGGACTCATAGCTAAGAGACAATCTTAAATCTCAGATGAGACTTGGGACATTGGGATTTTCCAAAGTTGGTAAAGACTGGAAAACTTTGAATTTGGACTGAAAACAATTTACAATGTGAGATGGTTATTAATCTATTGGGGGCCAGGGGCAGAATGTGGTAGTTTGAATAAATGTCCCACAGTAGATTGAGGAGTTTATTAAAACTTCCTGGATTTCCAGCCATCTGGCTGGAGATGTCTCTGGGCATGTTTTAAGGTCCAGTCCTAAGGTGTGGTGATGGATTTGAAATTCCAATCTAAAGATATGCAAACCCAGGCCCAGAAAGCCAAATGTCACATGTTCTCTCTCATATCTCTCATATGTGAATCCTAGCTATAGATGATTGGGCTTCTGTTTGAGTAAGAGGAAAACTCAGTAGCAGAGGCTAGTAAGCTAGAAAGGAGATGTGAAGGGAATGGAAAGGAAGGGAGAGGAGGAATTAATAGGATGGTATTGTGTATATGTAAATAGAACAATAGATTAATTGGGGTGAAAAGGCCTAAGTTAGGTCAGGGGAAGAGATTGAGTAAAGGAAAGATTGAGGGAGGCTAATCAAAACCTAAGAGGATATAAATAAATCATATAGAAACCTACTTTTTTTGGACAATGGAATACACAGGAGCAATAGATTGTTACTAGAAAAATTTCAGTGCCAGGGATAGAATACATTCCAGTGAGTTGTTGGCCAGGGAGAACCCTGATGCTCCCAAAGCATTACAGGCCATTGCTGAGGCCCTTGGTTTCCCACTAGGAAGAGATGGTAAGACCCTATTGCTAAAAACTGCACATACTTGGGCTGCAAAATTACTAAGAAATCCTGCTGGAACTGAGCTGAAAATCTCCTCCATGTAGACCAGCTTACAGAGAGCTAGAAAAAGCCACACTGTATGCAGTTCAATGGGAGAGAGAGAAATCACCAGTGAAGATACTCCACAGTGGACACTATAAGCCTTATATTTGGCCAAACAGGCCAAATGAGCCAACGGGTGCAATAGTGACACATGTGTTTGGGAGAATCCAACTGCCCTCTAATTTGACTGGAAGCTCACTCCATGAGAGGGAATACATCCCTGATACTGAAAATCTACAACAGGGGTAGTCATGGGCCCTAGGGGGGTGTAACAACTTCTGCTGTCTGGCTAAATGTATGTACTATGCTCATCAAACTGCACAGCAAACACTTCTGTTAATGTTCATACCCATATATTAATGCTACTCTCACTGTTTTTAAAATTTTTTTGTTCATTTTTATTTATTTATTTGAGAGTGACAGAGAGAGAAAGAGGCAGAGAGAGAGAGAGAGTGAGAGAGAGAAAATGGGCGCACTAGGGCTTCCAGCTACTGCAACGAATTCCAGACACACGTGCCCCCTTGTGCATCTGGCTAACGTGGGTCCTGGAGAATTGAGCCTCGAACCAGGGTCTTTAGGCTTCACAGGCAAGTGCTTAACTGCTAAGCCATCTCTCCAGCCCTACTCTCACTTTTTTTGTTAGAGAACTTTCTCTTTTCAGATGGTGGTGACCTTGGGATGATTCAGAAGGCATCATGGTGCTGAGAAGTGACAGATGAGTTCTCAGCACTGCAATATCTCTATCACACCTTCCAAGGCTCAGGGTCCATTGCAGAAGAGGTGGTGGAAAAAAATCTAAGAGCTAAAGGAAGGGTAGGACTCTTTACAATGTTCTCCTCCAGACACAAAATGGCCTGGATATCCGTGACCTCACAGCACCTGACAATACCTACACAAGGCCATCATAATAGGAGAAAAAGATGATGACATTAAAATAAAAGATTGAGAGGGGGAGGGGATATGATGGAGAGTGGAATTTCAAAGAGGAAAGTGGGGGGTGGGAGGGAATTACCATGGGATATTGTTTACAATCATGGAAGTTGTTAATTACAAAAAATAATTTTTAAAAAAATATACGCAAAGTGCCTGTTTTCCCCCAGATTTCCTGAAGTATGCCGTATGGTATGGCTTTTTGTTGTTGTTGTCGTCCCCCCCCCACCCAGTTTGTACCTTCTCTCTCTCTGCTTGGACCTGTGAAAGCAGGCCAGTTTCTTCTGCCATTATGGAACTTCCCCTGGATTTGTAAGCTTCAATAAATTCCCTTCCTCCATAACTGTGCCAGGTCTGGAAGTTCAACTCAGTGACCTGAAGCTGTCTACCAAAAGGAACTAGAACAAAAAATTGGTTCAAGGTAGGCAGAAAACCTAGTATTTCTCAGGACTTCCTAAGCTTCTTAGGCCTGATAGTAATATTCACATCATTTGGAATTTGAATTCAAGTAATTCCTATAAATTAGAATTCTTAGAGTTGATAGATACAGCAGCCACATTCTTGTTCCTGGGGAAAACATTTATCCAGAAGCAGTTTATGAAAGGAATTTTTATTCTGGTGGGTAAAGGATGGATAGAACAGACAGCAGGGTGTAATATCTTCATATATCAACAATAGGACAGAAGCAGCAAGAGTGAGCTCTATACATCTATTCTTGCTAGAAGGGATGGACTATAAAATCCTAAAACCTGTCCCTGGTGACACACCCCCTCAAGAAAGCTCCACCCCTCAAAACTCCACCAGCTGAGGATTAAGTATGAGGCTTAATCACAAATACATTATGCATCCAAACCACAATAATAAATATGATCCTTAATGTGTAATATCCAGCTCCATTCTGAAGAGATGGACACCAGGACAGGTTGCACAGTGACAGGAAATACAGACAACTATAATACAGTGGTCATTATATCCAAGAATTTGTTGTATTTTAATGTCAATGACAACTCAGTAATCCAATTAGTTTGACCAGTTAATGATGTTTGCATTTTCATAGTATCTAGAAGTTCTACTTATTTTGGCTATGCTAGTTTGGAACTAATATAAACTGCTCCCAAAATGGAGTTCAATTTGGAAGATTTAAAACAGATCTCTATCAATCTAAAAACTGGAATTTTATCCAAAATATACTGAAAAAAAGATAATTTTTATGAAGACAGTCAAAATTTTGAGTCATCTTAAACACGAAGGATTATTAGGAGGTCTGAATAATTAGTCACAGTAACTCTATCAATAACGAAAATATATTCTCATCATCATAATTCTTTGGTTTACTGAAACCAAGAGCAGCATTATTTCCTGTTATTTAGGAAAACATAACAAGGTAATTTCCAAATATCTCAGACAATCCTTATATAAGCTCTAACCATAAAATTAAGAGAAATATTAGTCCAGTATGGTGACTCATACCTATATCCCAGCACTTGGGAGACTGAGGCAGGAGGATCACCACCAGCCTGAGCTACAGAACTCAGCTTGGGCTTTAAGGAAGTAAGTTATAAAAGAGTGAAAATTACTAGAAATGTCATCACAGGGATTTAGAATCCAGTTACTTGGGGTTCTCCACTGTCAATATACTTCAAGAGGAGTGTCACCCAGTTGAAGAAGTTCATATTGAAATATCCTCAGAATAAGTTGGTACACATTTGAGATAATAAATACGAATCAACAGTTCATTTCCTGTAGATTTGAAGCACAAGAAGGGTTGGAAGTACCTAATAGTGTCCTTCCACTGAGGCGAAAAAGAGTTTGATGGTATCTTTTTAATTGATGAAATCACTTGATACTGTGTTTCAAGTATTTTGTCCTTCCTGTCCTGGGAGCTTACTTTGGAAAGGTTCTATAATCAATTTTCCATTATTACTTTTGAATATCTTATAATAGTACATACTATCTCCATTTAGTAGTTATGGCTGAAAGAATTTTCATATATGTTCATAGAATAGCTAGGAATTATTTTATAAGGAGATAATCATTTTTTTTCCCAAAAATGGTAAATCTTAGATTGAGACCAACTAATGAGAATGTTTTTGGAGAAAGAGACTGAAAGCTTTTGGCATTTTTTTTTATTATTTAATTTCCTCATTTTTCTACCAATCCAGAAGACTGAGTGTCACAGACACAAGACACAAAGATCATCTTGTACCCTTGGCCAAATTTTATGAATATATTTAAATATTTGTCCAAAAATGAATTTCATAGTTACTATATAATTTAGCAGATATGCCCCAAGCAGGGCTAATTCTTTTTAAGTGAATTGTTTATACTGTTCAAGTAGTTCCTTTCTGACACCAGAAGTAATCATCTCAAAAGAAAAGCATACAAGTAACATTAAGAGACTTTTATACCATTATGTCAGAGGAGTTTTGATAAAAACTTATTATCAGAAGGTTTGAAATAACTCATTTTTCAAGGCAAAAAAAGAAAATCCTTGTCCTTATACCATTTTCCTTCTGTAAATGTAAAATCTTGATTTAACTAGAGAGTTCTGCTTTATGTCAGTGAATTTAATTTTTACCTAACTAATCTTTAATAGTATAGATATTGTGTGTGTGCATGTGTGTATGTGTGTAAAATCTTTAATTTTATCTTGTACAACCTTCTTGTATATGATTTAAACTTCTTGTTTTGGTCTCATTTTGTCTTTTTACATTTTGGAAAAAAATCAATTAATTTTATCTTAGAACAAAATTTTATTATGCTATATAAAATCCTTTCTTCAAAATAATTCATTTAGAAGGTGGGCATGGTAGCACATGACTTTTATCCCAGGACTTAGGGGGCAGAGACATAGGAGGATCACCATGAGTTTGAAGCCAGCCTGGGCTATGGACTGAGTTCTAGATCATCCTGGAATGTAGTGAGGTCCCTACTTCAAAAAATATATTTTTTTCCTTTATTCTTTAGCACTTGTTTCTACCACAAGTATATTTTATACTTGGACATTTTATTTGTTTTCTCATGCTTAATGATCCATTGCTTTCTTATTTTTTTTTTACAAAATGTTCTGAATGTAAAAAAATAGAATATTTTAAGGCTGTTTTCAAAGTAGAGAAGACATGAACATTACATCATGTAAATCTAACAGTTATAAGCATAGATAACACATTCTAATTGTCCCAAGATATATGTCTTTTCTTACCAATGAAGAATTAACTAAGTTTATAAAGATATAAACCTTATACAAGCTTTTGGTAAGAGGTATTGATGATTTGATACTACAAGGTAACAAAATGAGGAATAAAAGACTGGCATGTATATCTTTATTTTATTTATCAATACATTTTCAGCGTTATCAATCATTAGGGAAAGGCTACTCAAAAGCACCATGAGACGCATAAGGAAGACTAAAGACATTGAGAGATAACACAGGTGTGTTCCGAGGGAAGCCCTCTACATCTTGTTTATGGGGATGTACATTAGTATTGCCATTTTGGAGAACAGAATGAGGATCCCCACAAAATTGAAAATGGAGTCTTAGCCAGGGATGGTGGCACATGCCTTTAATCCCAGCACTCGGGAGGCAGAGGTAGGAGGATTGCCATGAGTTTGAGACCAGCCTGAGACTACATAGTCAATTCCAGGTCAGCCTTGGCTACAGTGAGACCCTGCTTGGAAAAACAAATAAACAAAAAAAATGGAGTCATTATATGTTAAAGAAATTCCACTATGGGGTGTATCTGCCCAAAGGGAATAACAACACTATGTGGAAGGGACAACTGCCCCTGCTCTAATATGTTCATTACACTACTGCACATGCAACCACAATGGAAAAAAAATGCTTATGTCAACAGATCAGTTAAAAAGGAAAGACAGTACAGTTACACCATAGAAGATTATTCAGTCATGAAAAGTAATGGAAACTTGTCATTTGGAATATCATAATTTGAAGTACAGATCAGTATGTTGAAAAAGAAGCCAGACATGGAGAGAAGTACCAAATGATCTTACATGTGAAATCTAAAATTTATCTCATAAAAGTTGATTGTGTAATTTTGAATTATGGAGGTCATGGACAGTATGGAAGAAATATGGTTATAAAGGTTAATTAAAAGGTACTAAGTTGGGCTGGAGAGATGGCTTAGCGGTTAAGCGCTTGCCTGTGAAGCCTGAGGACCCCGGTTCGAGGCTCGATCTCCAGGACCCACGTTAGCCAGATGCACAAGGGGGCGTACGCGTCTGGAGTTCGTTTGCAGTGGCTGGAGGCCCTGGCGTGCCCATTCTCTCTCTCTGTATCTGCCTCTCTCTCTCTCTCTGTCTGTTGCTCTCAACTAAATAAATAAAAATAAAAAAAAAGGTACTAAGTTACAGTTAGACTGGGCCAAGATATGATGTTGATTATAGATAACAATCATGTATAATATACTTAAAACTGCTAGAAAAAAATGATTTTGCAGTCTTCATTATAAACAGCAAATGTTTAAGGAGATTTGTTTACCCTAATTCCAATATTACATAATGCATCAAAGTATCACACTACCTCCAGCAAAACACACATTTTTTAAATGATTTTTGGTACCAGTTAAAGGATAAAATTAATTTAAAATCCAAAAGCTCCCTTTGGAGAATTAAATAAGAATAATGAAGTAGTTATATAATTGACATTTTAGGTGTTGAATATATTTTAACTAGTATTTATAAAAGTTATGTATTTCTTGTCAAATGCAATTTTGGCATTCACTGTTTCAAACAACTTTTACTCACAAGATATAGTTCAGAAAAAAAAAAAGATTTAATAGTTTTAGATTACCTCATTTATGATTAGAGTTTTTTGTCTCATCATGGAAGCATTTATTTCCTAGCTTTTTTTGTTCTGTCAGACTGGGAAAACATTGTGTTCCTTATGTCCCCGAATAACTGAAGGAAGCAGACCACAAATGAGGTGAATGTCTCATGAAAGGCAATCTGTAAAGCCAGGCACAGTAAATGTGATAGGGGAATCATCCAACCATTATTTCCCTCCTCTATTCTGCTTCAACCTTGCTCCTCTCCTTTCTTCTGCTCTACCTTGTTCTGTAGGCAGCTTACATAAGCACACACACAAACCAGACTTTTCCCATACAGATTACTTTTTGATTCCTCTTCAGTCTACTGTGAGGCCTGCTGATTGCTGCTGGCTGCAAGCAATGACTTTGCCAGCTCTCTCCAGCTGCATGTTTTCCAGCACACAGGTGGTTGCTTCAAATCCTGATTGTAAAACTTGGTGTCAAACCAAAGAATACAAATACAAAGCAAAGATGGCTGTTTGTATAAAAATGAAACTGAGCCACTTAGCAATTCCAGATAAATGCCTTCAAAATGATCAGAGAAGAAAGGAATGAATAGACAAATTGAACATCTTAGTAAACCTGACTCAAATCATTTCACGAACATTTCTATGTGTTTGTAACATTTTAAAATTGAAACTGGAAATGGCAATTTTAAGCAAAAGTAAAACTCTATTTGAAACTCTACTCAATGAATTCAAATTTAAAGGAAAAGTGTATATTTTTTTATATATCAAAAGATGAGCTAATGACTGAGTGCTGAGAGCTGTCAAAACAAACTAACATGAATGGGATGGAAGAAACGACAAAAGATCTTTCAAAATCATGGGAGTCTGGGAGCAAAAGTCGGTGTTGGCTGTGTCGGTTCTCTTTTAGAGGCTGTGGAGGAATCTGCCTCCATCTCTTCCTGGGAGCCCCTGATGATGGTCAGTTGTCTTGGGTGCTTCTTGACCACTTCCCTCCACTACAGATCTGCCTTCATCCTCACAAGCCATTCTCTCTTTGTTTATTTGATTTCTCCTCTTTGTTTAAGAATGTCAATCATTGCATTAAAGCTTACACTGATCCTTTTTTAACCTTTTCTTCATAAGATCATGATGGTAAAGACCCTGTTTCCAAGTGAGCTGATAAGGTCATGCTTGTAGTTTCCAAGTGAATATAAATTTGAGGAATGGAAGACAATATCACACAAAACCTGAGGAGGCTGAACATCATACTATTGAATAAGGAATAGGTAATTAAAAACATCAAGAAGAAATTTTTAAAAATCCTAGCACTAAAAAAAAAAAAAAAATCCTAGCACTGAATGAAAATTAAACTATCAAAACCTACGAGACACAATGAAAGCAGTCTAAGAATAACATTTATGGCCAGAAGTACTTATATTCATAATGCACATTAGGGCCTTAGGAAACAAAGTCAAAAAGTAGACAGAAAGAAACAAGATCAAGGTAAAAATTAATGAAACGGAAACATAATAAACCCCACAAAGAATCAAAAAGAATTGGTTCTTTGAAAGGTAAATAAGATTGAAATAGTGAGCCACACTAAACAACAAAAAACAGAGAAGATTCAAATTAATAAAATTAAAGTTGAAAAAGGAGTCATTACAAATTCATAAAACTATTAGAAGAGCCCAGCATGGTAGACACACCTTTAATCCCAGCACTTGGGAGGCAGAGGTAGGAGGATTGCCATGAGTATGAAGTCACCCTGAGACAACATAGTGAATTCCAGGTCAGCCTGAGCTAGAGTTAGACCTTACCTCAAAAAACAAAACAAAACAAAACAAAACAAAACAAAAAACTCTTAGGATATAACATAAAAACTTATACTCCACCAAACTGGATAATCTAAAACAAAATGAATGAACTTTTCAATGCACATGAGCTTCCAAACTCAAACCATGATGAAAACACCAATGTAGCCAGATCTATGACAAGTAATGCTATTGAAGAAGTAATAGAAGATCTGATTAAAGGCATCCTGGGTCCTCAAGGATTTGCTGCTGAAATTTATTATATCTCCAAAGAAGTTCTAACACCAGTGCTTCCTCAACTATTTCACAAAATGGCAAGGCATAACATTTCCATCCTCCTTTTACAAAACTAGCATTTTCCTGAAATAATAACTGATTAAAAATAAACCTAAAAGGAAATTATAGAACAAGCCCCCTGGTGAATATAAATGCAAATATTCTCAGCACAATACTTCCAAACATTATATATACAACTCAGCCAAGGCATCCAACGAAAGGCAGTTTATGGAAGGAAAGGTTTTATTTCTAAATTATTGTTTCAAGGAGAAATGTCATCACATCAAGGGATGCAGAGCATGATTAGACAGCTGGACATTATGTTTCCATATCTGTGGAGAGGAAGAAGAGAGGATAAGTTGAGTGTGACAAGCAGGTCTGGGCTGTAATACCCTGAGGCCCAATCCCAGCAACATATATCTTCTGGAATGAATTAACCTTGCACATGCTCCACAAAACAATACTACCATCTAGGAATTATGTATGAGGATTAATCAAAACCACGTGGGGAGGTGGAGGAAGGACAGCTCACGCTCAAAACTAGCACAGCAAGAAAACACCAAAAGAGATCATACACCTTGGTTAATCTCACTTTATCCCAGAAATAGAGAGAAGGCTCATTATATACAAATAAAATACACGATATAAATGCACTCAAGTACAGAATGATCATTTTTTTTTGTTTATTTATTTGAGAGCGACAGAGAGAAGGAGGCAGAGAGAGAGAGAGAATGGACGCGCCAGAGCTTCCAGCCTCTGTAACCAAACTCCAGATGCGTGTGCCCCCTTGTGCATCTGGCTAACGTGGGTCCTGGGGAATCGAGCCTCGAACCGGGGTCCTTAGGCTTCACAGGCAAGCGCTTTACCACTAAGCCATCTCTCCAGTCCTACATGATCATTTTAATAGGTACAGAAAAGGATTGTGACAAACATCAATACCCTTTTATGATTAAAAGAGTAAACTGGGAATAGAAACCATGTATCTAAATATAATATCAGTAACATATGACCAATCTAGAGCAAATATTTACTAACTGAGAGGAAACTGAAAGCATTTCCACTAAAATAGAAAATAAGACAAGGTTCTACAAAAAATAACTAAAACTAATAACTGATATCAGCAAAATGGAAAGATAAAATATGAACATAAAAAAGAAGTCATCCTACATACCAATGGCAGACTATGAAATCATAGAAATAATCCCATTAATAATTGCCTAAAAATACCTTTCAATAAGCCTAACCAAAAAAAGAACTTTAAAAAACTCATGAAATAAACTGAAAAATACACTAGAAGACTAGAAGACTAAGTCTGAAGAATCAATAACATGAAAATACCTTTTTTTAACCAAAGACTACCTACAGATTCAATGCAACCCCAATCAAAATCTTAGCACCATTCATCACAGAAATAGAATAGGAATCTTAAAATACATACAGAAGCTCAAATAACCTTTTTTAATCAAATACTAAACAAAAAGAATAATGGCTTATTATAATAATTGATGTGAAATTATATTACATAGTGATAGAAACAAGAACAGCATGGTGGAAAAAAAAAGACAGGTAGATCAATGGACTAAAACAAAAGATCCAGTCATCAATCCACTCAGTTACAACTACTAGATTTTTGATAAGTTACCAAAAATACACAATGCTGAAAAGACATCCTTTTAAACAAATGATGTTCAGATGGTTTGATATCTAACTCTCTTCCTGCACAAAACTCTACTCTAAACAGATCAAATATCTTAACATAGACCTAAAACTATTATAATAAAATGTGGGAAAACACTAAAAAATGTAAGGGCACAGTGACTTAGGAAATCAACAATTCAAAGAAAATGTGAAAGGAAAATATATATGTATATATATGAAATATTTAAGACTTAAAGAAAAATTAAATTATGTAATTTTCATGAAAATGGATACAACTGCCTCCATAGCAGAGAGAGAGAGAGAGAGAAAAAAAAAAAAAAAAACACAATGCCAGCAAGCAAACATGAACAGTGAGAGCTAAAATCACTCTAAACAAAACATAGGGCTGGACTGTGAAATCCACTCCCACTGATAACTCCTCCAGCAGGCTGCTAGAGTCTGAAATTGGAAGCTTAACCTTAATCAAAACTCCCTGGGGCTTTGGGGGACATACATTCACATTCAAACCAACACATTCTGCTCCTAGTCCCCATAGACTCATGATCATCTCATGTTGCAAATTGCACTGGGACCAACTTCAAAAGTGCCCACAGTCTTTATCAATTTTAACATTGTTCAAAATCTCATCTTTGATTCAACTATCTCTTAACGGTGATCCCTGTAATGTAAAAACACAAGTTACATATTCCAACACATAGTGACATAGGGTAAACATTCCCATTTCAAAAATGCATAATAATGAGACACTGGACCAATGCAAAATCAATAACTAGTAGGCAAACACCAAATATCTGCAGTTCAAACCCAACATCCATAAACAGTGATGAATGACTCTGGATTCCAATTCTACCCCTGCACCTGGGCTAAGCAGCCTTGGCAAAATTCAACCCCAAGCCAGCAGGTCTCAATGGAAGCTGTTCCATAGCCCTCATATTTCAAGACATCTGTGGTTCTACATTGGAAATGATGGTTCATCTTTATAACTCCATGCATAGCTTTATAGCTTCTTTCTTGTTCTCCAATACAGGACTTCAATCCTGTTTCCCATGCTGGCTTCTGGAACCAGTTCACGTGTTTTTTGTTTGTTTGTTTGTTTGTTTTTTAATTAATTTGTGCTCAGCTAATACAGTCAATTTGGTACCATTGTTAGGCTCATCCATGTCCTACCCCCTCCCCCTGGCCCCTCCTTGCTGAAGGATATGGGTCATGCATTCTGGATTATCCCATAGTTATGGGTAGGATAAATGTCTCTGCATATCATGACGCAATGTGTGGCTCTGACATTCTTTCCACATTCACTTTTATACAATGGCCTCATATGGTCTCCACACAGGGATTTCAACCCCGATTTACTTTACCCTCAGGGCATTTCCAAAAACAGTTATATTTCATTATCCTCTCCAATGTTTATCATGCTTACAATACCAGGTAAGCAACATAGCCAAATTTGTAAATCCAGGAGGAATAAACCTTCACCTTAAAGAGCTTTACTACTTCTTTAGAATTCTTCATTCAAGCTTCCCTGTTGCAAAAGAATTTCAATTCTTACTCATTTGAGCATTCCATGGATGGATTTCATGTTCAGTTATCTTTTGCTTTGTCTCAATGCAAAGAAGAAAGAAGGTGGCCCACCCTTAAGTGTGGTATCTACTTAACAATTGTAGCTTCAGTAACCTAAAATGAGTTTCCAGGCCAGAATTTTCAAACTTGCTAGAATTTTTCCTGTGATAAACTATATATTTTTCATATCTTTCTGTTTTATATCTTTAGGTCAATTATTTTTAAATTCAACCTTGATCAAATTCTCTGAACATGTGCAGAAGAATCCAACCAGCCTGCCCATCAGTATCCCAGTTGCAACAGAGTTTGCTCTTTCCTCTTTGAAGGCTTAAACCAAACCCTCACAGTCCACAATTCTCTCTGTATTTAGTATTTTCTAACTCTCACCAGAATAACCCACCAAGCTCTGCTTACAACATTGCAAGCCATCTCTGGTCCCAAGTACTAAACCCTTGCACATTCTTCTCACAAACAAGATCCCAAAGACTAAAACCCATATGGTCATATTCATTACCACAATAACCCTACTTATGTTGATTTTTGTACATGGTGAGATATGTGGGTCTAGTTTCATATCCCTGCATATGGTTATCCAGTTTGTCTAGCACTGTTTGTTGAAGATGCTACCTTTTTTCCAGTCTCTATTATTAGGGCCTTTGTCAAAGATCTAGGAGCTATAGTTACTTGACCTATAGTCCAGATCCTCTATTCTGTTCTATTGGTCTATAATCTGCTTTTTATGCCAGTACCATGTTGTTTTTGTTACTATGGCTTTGTAGTATAGCTTTTGATCAGGTATGGTGATGCCTCTACAGGTGTTTAGTTTGCTGAGTATATGCTTATATATCCGAGGCCTGCTGCCATTCCATATGAATTTTGAGGTCATTTCTTTCTATCTCATCTCTGTGAAGAAAAATGCTGGAATTTTTATTGGTATTGCATTAAATCTGTATATTGCTCTTGTTAAGATTGCCATTTTCCCAGTATTATTTCTACCTATCCAGGACCATGGGAGTTCTTTCCATTTTCTCATGTCCTCCTCAATTTCTTTCTTGACAGTTTTCATTATATAAGTCTTCACATTCTTGGTTAGTGTTATTCCAAGACATTTTGTTGTTGCTGCTGTTGTGAATGAATATGGGGCACTCACTAATTTCTTTCTCTGAATCTTTGTCCTTTACATATGAAAAGGCTACTGATTTTTGTGAATTTATTTTGTATCCTGCTACTTCACTGAAGGAATTAATTACCTTTTAGAGTTTTGAGATGGAGGTTCTCAGGTCACTTATGTATAGAATCATGTGGGCTGTGAATAGGGCTAATTTAACTTCTTTCTTTCGAATTTATATCCCTTTTATTTCTTTCTTCTGTCTTATCACTTGGGCTAGGACTTCTAGTATTATGTTGAAGACCAGAGGTGAGAGTTAGCTCCCCTGTCTTATTCCTGATCTCAAGGGGGATTCTTTCAGTATCTCCCCATTAAGTATTATTTTGGCATTAGGTGCTTTATATATGGCCTTTATTATATTGAGATATAAACTATCCATGCCTATTCTCTCCAAAGTTTTGATCATAAATTGATGTTGTATTTTGTCAATGAATTTTTCTGCATCTATTGAAATGATCATGTGTTTTTTGTGCTTAAGCTTATTTATGTGGTTTATTAGATTGACAGATTTCCATATATTGAACCAACCCTGTGTTCCTGTGATAAAGCCTACTGGATCAAGCTGGATAATGCTTTTGATGTGTTGTTGAATTTAGTTTGAGATTATTTTGTTCAGGATCTTTGCATCTAAGTTCATCAGGGAAATAGTCCTATAGTTTTCTTATTGTATCTCTGTCTGCTTTTGCTACTTGGGTGATAGCAACTTCATAAAAAGAGTTTAGGAGCTTTCCCAACTGGTTTCAGTTCTTTCATGAAGGTTTGATAAAACTCAGTTGAGAAGCCATCTTGTCCTGAACTCTTCTTTTGGAGGATGTATTTGATTACCTTTTTTATGTCAATAAGTGTGATAGGTTTGTTTAGGAGATTAATCTGCTCTGAATTTAGCTTTGGTAGGTGGTATGTGTCCAGGAATGTATCCATTCCCTCCAGATTATCCAATTTTGTGGAGTAGATGTTTTAGAAATAAGTCCTGATGATTCTCCCAATTTTACTTATGTCTCTTGTGATCTCTTCCTTGACATTTTTAATTTTGTTAATTTGAAGCATCTCTTTTTCTTCAACTTGACCAAATTGGCCAGGGGTTTCTCAATCTTGTTTATTTTTTCAAAGAACCAGCTTTTTGTTTCATCAATTTTCTTAGTTTCCAATTCATTAACTTTTGCTCTGATCTTGATTATTTCTTTCTGTCTGGAGCTTTTTGGGTTGGTTTCTTCTTGTTTTGTCAATGCATTTAGGGGGATGGTTAGGTTATTGATTTGGGATCTACCTTTCTTTGTTATGAAGGCATTTAGTGTTATGAATCTTACCCTAAAGGCTGCCTTCACTGTGTTCCATAACTTTTGGTATGATATGTTCTCATTTCAATTCAATTCTAGAAACTTTGCAATTTCATTTTTTATTTTATCCACTACCCTTTTATTGTTTAAAAGTCTCCAGGAGCTGATGGAGTTCCTGGCACATCTCTTGTTAATTTCTAGCATTACAGCATTATGACCTGATATCATGCAGGAAATTATGTCGATTTTCCTAAATATATGGAGGCAGGCTTAAAGGACCACTATACAATCTATTTTAGGAAAAATTCCATAGGTTGCTGAGAAGAATGTGTATTCTGTAGATTTTAGGTAGAAAGCTCTGTAGATGTTTGTTAGGTCTAGTTGATCTATGGTGTTGTTGAGCTCTTCTTACTTTCCTGTTGGTTTTCTGTTTGGATGATCTATTGCTGATAGTGGAGTATTGAATTCCCCAACTATGGGGGTGTTTATTTCTATTTTGTTGTCAAGTAATTTTTGTTTTATGAATTGTGGTGCACCTTTGTTTTGTGCACAAGGATTGATGATTGTGATATCTTCTTCTTGGATCATCCTCTTGATAAGTAAGAAGTGGCTTTCTTTGTCTTTTTGATTACTTTTGGTTTGAAGACTATTTTATCTGATATTAGTATAGCTGTGCCTGCTTGTTTCATATTTGTGTTCACTTGGAATATCATTTTCCACCCTTTCACCCTGAAGAGGTATCTGTGGTTTAGTGATGAGGTGGGTGAGGAGGTTTTCTTGAAGAGAGCCAACTGAGGCGTCTAATTTTCTGATCCACCCAGGTAGCTTATGTCTCTTGATGGGTGAATTAAGGCCATTAATATTTAGGGTAATAACTGAGATTTGATTTAATCCCTGCCATATTGTGGTGGCTTATGTGGTTTGGTGCTTTCTTGGAAGCTGTAGTTTTTGTACTTTCTCTGAGTTTAGATATTGTAATCTGCTTTTTGTAGGCACTTGAGGTTAGTTGTTTGACTCTTCTGTGTGGAGAATTCCCTGAAGTACTCTCTGCAGGTTTGACTTTGTGTTTATATAGTTGTAGAGCTGACTTTTATTGTGGAAAATTTTTCTTATGCTATCTATTATGAGGGCTACTTTTGCTGAGTAGAGTAGTTTAGGTTGGAAGCCATAGGTTCTTAGACTTTGTACTGTTCCATTTCAAGCCCTCTAGCTTTCAGGTTTTCCATTGAGAAATCTGATGTAATTCTGATGGGATTGCCTTTGTATGTTGTGAATTGTTTCTCTCTTGCTGATTTTAGGACTTTCTCTTTGTTATAGATGTTTAGGGTCTTAATGATACTATATCTTGGAGAATTTCTCCTTTGGTCCAGTCTGTTTGGAGTTCTGTTAGCTTCTTGTATCTTGATGGGACTCTCTTTTGTGAAGGTGGGAAAGTTTTCTTCAATAACTTTGTTGAATAAGTTCTCCATGCCTTTGGTCCAAATTTCTTCCTCTTCTGGTATACCCATGTTCCAAATTTTGGGACATTTAATGTATCCCACAGTTCCCTCATGTTCTGTTCACAAGAGTTTTTGAACTTATTGAAATTTGTTGGCTCATGAATTGTTTCTTCTGTCTTGTCTTCCAGTTCTGAGGTTCTGTCCTCCACATGACTGACTGTGTTCTTAAGAGCTTCTATAGAGGTTTGGACTTGTTCAATTTGGTTTGTATTTTCTATTGCTTTTTATGTATTATATCCATTCCTCTGTTGAGTTCCCTTTTCATGTCATTTTCTGATTTTCTTAATGCTTCTTGGAATTCATGCTTCATTTATTTATATTTTCCTTGAGCTTAGCCAGCTGATTATTGAGTTCATCTTTTTTTTTTTTTTTTTTTTTTTTTCTGCTCTCCTTCAGATCACTTACCTGCCTTTGGAAGACTTCCTTTCTGTTGTTGTTGTTTCTATTTCTATTAGGTCTAATCTAGTGAGGACAGCATTCATACAGTCATTACACCTTTGTTAATTTTCTGCAAGCTGTGATAATTGCTTGGTCAGTGTCACATAGCTTGTGTCCTCATTTTGGGTTTCTGATCCTGTTGTCTCTTCTGTGTTTTGATTAGAGACTTCTATTGGGGGGCTGGAAAACCTTGTTTGATTTACTTCCATTTGTTTTCTTCATGTTATTTCTTTTGCGCTGTGGGTAATCTTATTTAATTCGGGAGGAAGCTGTAGTTTACCCTTGAAGTGACTTCTGTGTTTCTTACCCCTTTACCTTTGACTAGGTTAGACTTCTGATGGCAAAGGGACTTGTCTGCTCAGGTGGAAGGAATCCACTAGGCTCTGGTAGGAACCTGAAGACCTGGTGTATGAGCTTGTAGGTTGAGGTATGACACTGAGTGGTCAGGTGGCACAGTGGAGTAGGGGGAGGGAGGAATGTGTCAATGCAGACTGGAGTTGTGGCAGGCCAGGAGAGGAGGGATGATGGGACTGTATGGTACTGTGATGAGGTGGGGAGAGAGGATGGGACTGCAGGATTGCTGGTACGCCAGAGTGGGAGGGGTGGAACTGCTGTGGGGTCCAGTGACACAGAAATAGGGGATTTGGATGGGAAGGTGGCTGGGAGGGTGGCCCTGGTGGCAGAAAGATGGAGGAAAGCCAGTGGATGGAATGCAGCCAGCTGGCCTGGGTCAGTGTCGTCTGCAGCAGTGCAGGAGTACCCTGGTCCCTGGTTCTGCTGGGTGGCAGCTGGGATGGCAGTTCCAGCTGTAAAGGTGGTCCTGGTGGCAGGAAGAGGGAGAGAGGAATGCAGCTGGCTGGTCTGGGTCTGAGTAGCCGGCAGGTAGTGCAAGAGAACCCTGGTCCATGGCGCTGCACAGTGGTGACTGGGAAGGAGGTCCAGGCTGGGAGGGTGGTCCCAGGGGCAGGAAGAGGGAGGGAGGAATGCGAGCTCACTGGCCTGAGTCTGCTTAGGCTACAGTTAGTGCAGGAGTGAACTTGGATCGAGGCACATTGGCTGGGTATGGTAGATGGGACAGCTGCTTTAGACATTTGGGGGGCAGGTGGGCTACCTGGGAGCACGGGAATCAGCAGATTCCCTGCTTTGCTCCTCCGTACCATCTCACTGGAGGTCTGCAAGGATCTGCAGACTCTTTAGGCCCTACCACTGTTGCTTTTCCTTTCCCACAAGGTGAAGGGTGTTCAGGTGGATGCCATCTTGATCCAAAGTCCAAAAACATATCTTTTCTAATGGTGAGGAAATACTGTTTTTCCTCAATTTTAAGAACTAGTAAAAGATATCTAATTTTATCTCCTTAATCACCATTATACTGAAGTTTAAAGCCAGTTTAATGAAAGATAGATTTTTGAAGTGTCTAAAGACAAAGGAACTAAAGTAATATCAACTGAATATAACATAATTGTTTTCACAAACAAATCTAAAACCATGCTTTGTTAATTGAAATGTACAATTTTCTAAGCCTATCATGTGTATTTGTGAGAATATGTATATACATGTGTCCAACAAAGTATAAAAATAAATTTATAACAATACTATCTGCAACAATGTCAAAAATTGCAAAATGTTTTAGATTGAATATAAAAATATGTATATGTTAAAAATTGGATATTTAAATTTTTAAGTGTAAAGAATATAAAAAATAATATATTAATGTGTGCCTTTAATTTATGATAGGATAGGTTTAAACTGTAATACTTTATTTCACATTATATTTTCTGGAAACATCCAAGTATTTTTAAGGTAATATTTTAGTTGAGACTGAAAAAAACTCTCTTAAATTTTAACTGTTAATACTAGTGTTAAAACCTCAGTCTTTTGGGCTGGAGAGATGGCTTAGCCGTTAAGCGCTTGCCTGTGAAGCCTAAGGACCCCGGTTTGAGGCTTGATTCTCCAGGACCCACGTTAGCCAGATGCACAAGGGGGCGCACATGTCTGGAGTTTGTTTGCAGTGGCTGGAAGCCCTGGCACGCCCATTCTCTCTATCTGCCTCTTCCTCTCTCTGTCACTCTCAAATAAACAAATAAATAAAAAAAACTTCAGTCTTTTATTTTAACATATTTTTTAAATTTTACCTTCATTATTTGTACAGGCTATTTAATCTAGAAGAGACTCCTAAATTGGTTTTGTTTTGTTTTTTTTTTTTCATTTTTAATTTAGAGTGATGTTTCTACCTGTTTCAAACTCTCATTGTCAGCCATGACAATGTCACCATAACTGGGGGTTGTGCACCTCTTTACCCTTGGCCATTTTAAGGATTATGTTTTTTCTAATTTTGGTTTAAATTGCTTGCTTATGACATATTTTAGAGTGTGATGTATGTGGCAGAAGGTGCCTGGGTGGGGCATGTGGAGCCCAACTTGTGTGTCCTGTGTGCTATATGTGCTTGTGTACTTTCCTGCTTCAGATTTACCAGATTCTTTTGATCTGTAGATTCCTCTGATTCATTAATTATGAAAACATTTTAATTATTATGTCCTCAGGAACAATTCCCCATTGCTCACTTTCCTCATTGCTGGGTCTTTATTTACACAAGTACTAGAGCATACAGAAACTTTGAATTTTTATTTTACATTTATTTTCTCTAATGCAGAACTTTATTTTGTAATATCTCTGGCTTGCCTTCACTTTCTTTCACAATGTACATCCTGTGAAATACACAAAATGAATTTCTCATTCCTGATATGCTATGTTCAGGTATTTGTGTTTCTATATTTATTCTTCTTGTGAAAATCCCCCAATTTGTTCATTTTGTGATAGCAAAATGTAAACTTTGGAATAACAGCTACCCATGGAAAAGGATGCATTTCCTGTAGCCTGAGGAGGAAGGCTCAATCAAGAGAGCCTATGCTGAGGGCTCTGAGCTCCCTGAAGATCCGCTCAGCAGCTGTTAGGGCTCTCACTTCTCTACTGTCTTGAAATAGTTGAACTTTGAGGTGAGGTACATCTGCACCATGGCTCACAAACAACATTGGCCAATCCTCAGGGTTCACTTTGCATTCAAGCTCAATAGCTAACTTTCTAACTGAGCTCCAGGGTAACTGGTCCTCCTTTACTTCATGTTTTAAAGTAGCCTTGCATTTGTGCTTTTCCTCTGAGGTCGTTCTTCTCCTCCCAGCATTATTTAAAACCTGCAATTGGCATCTGCTTTGGGCTGAAAATAAAGTCCTGTGGGCATGGTTAGGGTGTATCTGGTCTGCCTTATTCTCCTGCGTACCTCCAGAAACCTACCTGCATTTGGTGAAAGCCTCGGCTGTTCCAAGACTCCTCACAGCCCTTGCTTCCCGCCTCCCCTCTTTCAGCAGCAGCTCATCACTAAAGAGTCCCTGAAGGGTAGGAACATCTTCAGAGTTTTTCTGAGCCCTCCTGCCTTCCTTCTAGCCTTGATTTACTACTACTAAATTCTCTGGAGTTTCTGAACACCAGGAAACTCAATTCTCTTGTCTTGTCACTGGCCTACTGTGTTCCTGGTAAAGGATCTCACCAACTCAGAATTGTACAATTTCAGCAATTCTCCTGTTCCCCCCATGAGCACTGCTGCTTTCTACTCAGCAGACATTTATTTATTGCTTTTCATTTTCCTGATGTTTTTCTTTTTCTTTGCATTGTATTTTCATGATAAAAGTATAAGCTTAATATGGGAAATTCACACAAACATCAGAATGGATCACAAGAGAGAGAATGGGCTAAGCCAAATGTTTGCAAAGTAAAACCTATGATATAGCAAAAGGACAATCTTCATGACAGTGTGTATTGATCCTCCAAAAGCCATTAGTCACACCAAGTCTTCTGCAGCCAGTAAAATTCCTAATATGTTCAGATTATTTCTTCATGTGCTCAGAGCACTTTGGATTCCCTTTCCTTTAGCATCTTCCTTCCTCAGAACATAATCAACTCAAATTTATATTCACCCTAAATTCTATGATTACTTAAAACACAGCAAAAAAACGTAATTAGCTTGTTCAGTTTGTTCCTATTAGGCTAGAAAATGGGCCAGAGCCTTTTTCTTAAGTAAAACAAAGAAATCCAAAAACTTAGATAGCATATTGGCAAGAGAAACATTATTAAACTCATTCCTTCTACCTTCTACTTATGAAAAGACCACATTAGAAGCACAAATGCACCCCATGACTAGGAAAATATATCATTTTACACACATAAATAGAACACATTTACATCCAAAATATTCAGTGATCACCTCCTAACTGATAATTAAAATAAAACTACTCCATGAGAAAAATTACTCAACAAATTTGAAAAGGTATTTCATTACAAAAGGAGTTAAAAGATGGTTTAACAGCTACTAGTATAATCAAATTGGATACATAGATTATCAAATATAGATAGTGATATAGAGAAACTGACTCTGTACACTACTGGTGAGAAACAAGCATTTGAAAGACTATTTGCCAGTGATATGAAATGCACAAGAATTATGTGTGTGTGTGTTTTGGGTTTTGTTGTTGTTGTTGTTTCTGAGGTAGGGTTTCACTCTAGCCCAGGTTGACCTGGAATTCACTATGTAGTCTCAGGGAGGCCTCAAACTCACACTAATCATACTACCCCTGACTCCCAAGTGCTGGGATTAAAGGCATGCATCACCATGCTGGGCACAAGAATTTTTAAAGCATCATAGTATTAGCAGTAAAAAACATGGAGCCAAACCTAGTAATTGTGAGGAGAAGATGTTATAAATAAATCATGGTAAATCATAAAATGGAATACTATAATGTAATGAGAAAGTATTGCTCTATCACATATAGGCTTATATCATAGATATTTTGTTGAGTGAAAGAACACAAAAGTTAAGTTATTCATAATAATTATCACTATAATGTTATAATAAAGGTCATAATGATTGCTTTTCTGGTGGGTTATTAAAATCGTGGTATAAAAGTAAGAAATGTCCTGATCTGGTCCAATACTTCTTTTCTTTGGTTTTTTTTTTTTTTTGTTTGTTTTTTGTTTTTTGGTTTTTTTACTAGTATATATACAATGTACAACATGATGGGTTTCATAATGACATTTTCATTCAAGGCTATCATATACTTTTGACTGCGTTCTCTCTGCATTATCCTCCCCTATTCCTCTTGTTCACTCCCCTAGTTCCTTTCCCTTGTCCAAGTACACCATCTTCTATCCTGAAGATGTGTGTGTGTGTGTGTGTATGTGTGTATGTGAGTGTGTGTAAACAGGTTCTACATGAGTGAAAAAAAAGCTGAGATTTATCTTTCTGGGTCTTCCTAATTTTTCTTAATGTGGTGACCTCCAATTCAACTCATTTTTCTCTAAATTACATACCTCCCTTCTTCTTTATGCCTAAATACAACTTCATTGTTTCTTAGCTGGGTGTGGTGGCATTAGCTTTTAATCCCAGCACTTGGGAGGCAAGGGTAGGAGGATCTGTATGAGTTCAAGGCTAATTTGGAACTAGAGTGAGTACAAGTTTAGCTGGGGCTATAGTGAGACCCTACTTTGAAAAAACAAAACAATAATAATAAATAATTGTGTCTGTATACCACATTTTCTTTATCTATTCATTTTCTGATAGATACAACGTCTGATTACATGACTTGAGTATTGAGAATAATGCTATAGTAAACATGGATTGTCAGGTACCTCTGTGCTTTGGGGTATATTGCCAATAGTGGCATGGCTGGATCATATTGTATTCTACTTTTACTTTTTTGGCAACCCCCATGCTGGTCTCCACAGTGGCTGCAATATGTATATTCCTACTTGCAATGCGTAGGGGTTCCTTTACCCCCACATCCTTGCCAGCAATTTTTTTGTTTGTTTATTTTTATTTATTTGAGAGTGACAGAGAGAGAGAGAGAGAGATAGAGAGAGAGAGAGAGAGAGAGAGAGAGAGAGAATGGGTGCACCAGGGCTTCTAGCCACTGCAAAATGAACTCCAGATGCATGCGCCCCCATGTACATCTGGCTAACATGGGTCCTGGGGAATCGAGCCTTAAACCAGGGTCCTTAGGCTTTATAGGCAAGCACTTAACCACTAAGCCATCTCTCCAGCACGCCAGCAATCTTTTTAATGATAACAATTCTGAAAGGAATAAAGCAGAATGTGAATGCTGTTTTGATTTTCATTGTCCTGATGGCTAAGGCTGTTAATCATATTTTCATGGACCTATTGGCCATCTTTATTTTGACATTTGAGACATATTTGCCATTTTCTTATTGGATTATTTGTAGGGATTTTGGTGTCTAGTTTTTTAAGATCTTTGAATATCAATCTATTGTCAGGTATACAGCTGGAAAAGATATTTTTCCGCATTCTGTAGGCTGCCTCTTCACTTTGCTAATGATTTCTTTTGCAGTGTAGAACTTTTTAGTTTGATGTAATCCCATCTGTTTAAATCCCATTAATTGATTCCCATTCTTGGAATTATTCCCAAGATGTTTTCAGAAAATCCTTGTGTATGTGCATGTCATAAAGTACTTTTCCACATGCTTTCCATTAGTGGTTTTAGAGTTTCAGACTTTTATTAAGGTCTGAGACATTTTTTGGGGGGGAGGGTGTGCAGTAACATCTTTCTCTGACCCAAGCTGACCTGGAATTTACTCAGTCTGGCCTCGAACTCACAGTGATCCTCCTACCTCTGCTTACCTAAAGGCCTGACAAGTCTGAGACATTTTGAACTGACATTTATGCCAAGTAACAGATAGGGATCAAGTGTCATTCTTCTACATGTGGAGATATAGGTTAGCTAGTACCTGTTTGTTAAAGAAACTGCCCTTTTTAATTTTCACTAATGTGTGTTTTGACATTTTTGTCAAAAATTAGGTAGCTCTGGCTATGTGGGTTTATTACTGTGTCCTCTATTATAGAGAATTGGTTTATATATATCTGTGTTTGTGCTACTAACATGTTGTTTTGTTATTCTTCCTTGATAATTTTACTTGGAATAAGGTACTCAGTTATATCCAGCATTATTCATTTTGCTCAGGATTATGATGCCTTTTCAGGGACTTCTTGGCTTCATATAAAACAGATGACTTTTTTTTCTATTTCCCAGGATATTTTTGTGGGGATTTTTTTATTTTTTATTTCTGGTTTTTCGAGGTAGGGTCTCACTCTAGACCAGGCTGACCTGGAATTCACTATGGAGTCTCAGGGTGGCCTCGAACTCACAGCAATCCTCCTACCTCTGCCTCCCGAGTGATGGGATTAATGGCGTGTGCCACTGCGCCCAGCTGTGGGGATTATATTTAATCTGTAGGTTATATCCAATAATATTATCATTGTCACAATATTATGAATGCCAATCCATTACATTTGAAAGACTTTCATCACATGTTTTTAATTTCTTTATTTGGTATTTTATTTATTTATTTATTTATTTATTTATTTATTTATTTATTTATTTTTATTAGTTATGTACACAGTGTGTATACAGCCATGGTGGTACCATTGTTCACCTCCTCCCTGTCCTCCCTCTCTGAAGGGACCCTCCTTGTTGGGGAATGTGGGTCGTGCATTCTGAGGTTAGCCATAAGTTATGGCAAGGAGGCAATATCTCTGTGCATAATGCCCCAACATGTGGTTCTCACAATCTTTCTCTCCTGCTTCCGTAAATTTTCCTGAGCCATGTTGGGCTCATTTTAGGTCTACATCAGTGATGAGGCCTTGGGAACCTCTGTGTCTCTGGATATCTGGTTTGCTAGGAATTGAGTGTTCTCTTTGTCTATCTCCTTCACACATGTGTTGGTACCAGGTTCACCAAGGAAGCAGCACTCTTGCTCATTTCCCCAATTACTCTATGGTTTCAGCAGGGGACCTGATTAGGTGTGATGGGCTGATTCTCTCCTTAGGTTCTGCATTCATCTGAAAAAGATAAGCAAATTCTCCAATGGAGAGTGAAGTCAGCACCAAATAAATGGGATAACCATTATTAGTTTAGAGAGAATTTAATATGTGTAGGTGCTCTTGTAGCCCACGATTGGTGGCAGCTTGATTATATAGAGCAGGCTTGCTTTTTGGATATGGTTCTTACTTGTTTCCCAGATCTAGCTATGAGTTCCATTCCACTGAGTGGATCCATTAGCTGAATCAAAGCAGTTGGTTACCCACCATGGCTGTGTGCCACTATTACATTTGTGTGAACATCACATTAGGTTATTTGCTGCTAAGTAGCTTAGACCAGGAGTTTCTTCTACAGATGTTAGTCATTTTCCCCCAGTCACTCATGTAGAAACTTCTATCACTAGATGAGCTAACTGTCTGGGGACTGACTCTCTTCCAGATTCCAGCTAGGTCACTCCATGTTTCATATCAACAGCCTATGGTGTCTTGGGCAGTAGGATCTTACCATTAACCTTTGCTGGGTCAGCAAGTGCTCTGACAGAAATCTGTCTTGTTTTGGGAAACCTTGTACATCTCACTGATCAAGAGCTCATTGTGGATGTTAACTACATGCTGGTGCTGGGAGTTATAGGGCAGTGCCATGGGGAAAGGATGAAAAAGATAGGTAATATAGAATAAAAAGAGAGAAGATGGAAGGAGGGAGGGAAACAGAGAGAGAGAGAGAGAGAGAGAGAGAGAGAAGATGATTAAGGTTAGTCTTCATCATACCCTCTTCAGGGTCCTGTGATTCAGGTGTTCCATCTAAGGACCTGATGAAGGTTCAACCATTTAATCTGTCTTTTAGGATATAGAATTTTATGGTACAATTGCCATTTGGGTCCAGTTTTGTGCCTGCCCCACCCTCTCTATTGTCTGGTCCTCAAGATGCTTATTAGGTATGTCAGCATCTTGAACATATCAGATTAGGAGCCACAGATGAACAAGATCATGTGATGATTATCTTTCTGTGATTGGGTGAGGAGTTAACTGAGAATGATCTGTTCCAAGTTTGAACATTTTTCTTCAAATTTCATTGTGTCATTTTTCTTACTGCTGTGTAGATTTCCACTGCGTAGATATACCACATATTGGTTATACATTCATCTGCTGATGGACATCTGGGATTCCAGCTCTTAGCTACTATAAATTGAGAAGCTATAAACATGGTTGAGCAAATATCTCTGAACTGAGGCATGTAGCTTTTGGGGTAAATCCCCAGTTAAGGGAATGCCTGGATCTGTTGGTAACTCTATAGTCAACCTGTTTAGGAGTCTCCATATTGCATTCTATAGTGGTTGTACTATCTTACATCCCCACCAACAGTGAATGAGGGTTCCCATTTCTCCACATCACCAGCACTTGTTTTCATTAGATTTTTTTTGTTTGTTTTTTGTTTGTTTTTTGGTAGGGTCTCACAAGCTCAGGCTGACCTGAACTTCACTATGTAGTCTTAGGGTGGCCTCAAACTCATGGCAATCCTCCTACCTCTGTCTCCTGAGTACTGGGATTAAAGGTGTGCACCACCACACACAGCTTGTTTTCATTTGATTTTTTTAATATTTGCTATCCTTACTGTGGTAAGGTGGAATCTCATAGTTGTTTTAATTTGCATTTCCCTGATGATTAGGGATGATGAACATTTTAAGTGTATGTTAGCCATTTGTATTTCCTCCTCTGAGAACTCCCTCTACAGTTCTCTGCCCCATTTTGTGAGGGGGTTGTTTGACTTTTTATTGTTTAGGTTTTTGTGTCTGTATTATAGGTTCTAGAAATTAGGTCTCTGTCAGTTGTATAGCCGGCAAAATCTTTCTTCCATTCTGTGGGTAATCTATCGGCTCTGCTGATTGTATTTTTGTCTATGAAGAAACTTTTCAGCTTCTTGAGATCCCAATGGTTGAGTGATTGTTTAAGTTCCTAAACTACTTGAGGTTTTGTTCAGGAAGTCTTTTCCCATTCCTTTATCATGGAAAGTTCCTCCTATTTTTTCTTCCAGTAGTAGCAGAGTTTCTGGTCTTGTATTGAGGTCCTTGATCCATTTGGACTTGATTTTTGTTCATGGCCAGATGTGTGGATCGAGTTTCATGTTCAAGCATATGGTTATCCAGTTTGTCCAGCACCATTTGTTGAAGATGCTGTCTTTTTTCATGCTATATTGTTAGGTCCTTTGTCAAATATCTTGGAACGTTCTTCCTATATTCTTCCAGTAGTAGCCAAGTTTCTGATCTTATATTGAGGTCTTTGATCCAATTGGACTTAAGTATTGGGCATGGCGAGATGTGCGGATCAAGTTTCAGTTTCCTGCATATGGTTATCCAGTTTGTCCAGCACCATTTGTTGAAGATGCTGTCTTTTTTTCCAGCCTATATTGTTAGGGCCTTTGTCAAATATCAAGCAGCTGTAGTTGTTTGAACCAAAGTCTGGGTCCTCAATTCTTATTCCATTGGTCTATACTCCTGTTTTTATGCCAGTACCATGCTGCTTTTATTACTATGGCTTTGTAATATAGCTTTAGATCAGGTAAGGTGATGCCTCCAGAGATATTTCTTTTTCTGAGGATATTCTGGGATATCTGAGGCCTTTCTGCCTTTCCATATGAAATTTGAGATCATTTTTTCTATCTTTGTGAAGAACAATGTTGGGATGTTAATTGGAATTGCATTAAATATGCATATTGCCTTTGGTAGGATTGCCACCTTCACAATGTTAATTATGCCTATCCAGGAGCATGGGAGGTTTTCCATTTTCTCAAGTCCTCCTCAATTTCTTTTTTGAGTGTTTTTATGTTTTCATTGTATAGATCTTTCACGTCCTTGGTTAACATTATTCCAAGGTTTTTTTTTAATTTTTGGTTGCTATTAAAAATGGGAAAATGTAACTTATTTTTTTCTCTGGATCTTTTTCTTTTGTATATAGAAAGGTTACTGATTTTTGTGCATTGATTTTGTGTCCTGATACTTTGATGAAGGAGTTAATCATGTTTAAGAGTTTTTAGATGGTGGTCCTCGGGTCTCTTAATTTGTCTGCAAATAGAGATAACTTTACTTCTTCCTTTCCAATTTGTATCCCTTTTATTTCTTTCTCCTGTCTTATTGCTTGAACTAGGATTTCCAGTAGTATGTTGAAGCACAGAGGTGAGAGTGGACACTCCTGTCTTGTTCCTGATCTCAATGGGAATTCCTTCAGTCTCTCCCCATTAAGTATTACTCGGGCTTTAAGAGATTTATAGATAGAATTTATTGTGTTGAGATATAAACCATCTATGCCAATTCTCTCCAATGTTTTGATCATGAAGTGATGTTGGATTTTGTCAATGGCCTATCTATCAAAATGATCATGTGGTTTTTGTGTTTAAGCTTATTTATGTGGTGTATTACATTGACAGATTTCCCTCTGTTGAACCACCGCTGAGTTCCTGGGATGAATCCCACTTGATCAATGTGGAAAATGCTTTCGATGTTTTGTTGAATTTGGTTTGCAAGGATTTTGTTCAAGATCTTTGCATCTAATTTCATCAGGAAAATAGGCCTATAGTTTTCTTCCATTGTGGCATCTCTGCCTGGTTTTGGTATTAGGGTGATAATAGCTTCATAGAAGAAGTTGGGGAGATTTCCCTGTTCTCTGATGGTGTGGAAAAGTTCGATAAAAATTGGATTCAGTTCTTCCATGAAGGTTTGATAGAATTCAATTGAGAAGCCATCTGGTCCTGGACTCTTCTTTTTGGGGAGGTTTTTGATTCAATATCAATGGGTGTGATAGGCTTGTTTAGCAGATTAATCTGCTCTGCATTTAGCTTTGGTAGGTGGTATGTGGCCAATAATTCACCCATTTCCTCCATATTATCCAGTTTTGTGGAGTAGAGGTTTTTGAAATCAGTCCCGATGAATCTCCCAATTTCACTTATGTCTTTCATGATCTCTCCTTTTTCATTTCTGATTTTGTTAATTTTAAGCATCTCTTTTTTTTTCACTTGATCAATTTGGCCAAGGGTTTATCAATTTTGTTTATTTTTTCAAAGAACCAGCTCTTTGTTTTATCAATTTTCTTAATTGTATGCTTAGTTTCCAATTCATTAATTTCTTCTCTGGTCTTAATTATTTCTTTCCATCTGGAGCATTTTGGGTTGAAATGTCATTCAATTCTATAAATTTTGCAATTTCATTTTTTATTTTTCCACTACCCATTTACTGTTTAAAAGTGTGTTCCTCAGTTTTCAGAAGCTGGTGAGATTCCTAGCACATCTTTTGTTAATTTCTAGCAATACAACATTGTGAGCTGACATGGAGGAAATTATTCCATTTTCTGAAATATATGGAGGCAGGTTTTATGACCCAGTATATTATGTATTTTAGAAAAGGTTCCATGGGGCATCTGAGAAGAATGTGAAATCTTTGGATTTGGGGTAGAATATTCTGTAGATGTCCATTAGAAATAATTGATCTTTGGTTTTG
This sequence comes from Dipus sagitta, assembly GCA_036346955.1. Lineage (NCBI taxonomy): Eukaryota > Metazoa > Chordata > Mammalia > Rodentia > Dipodidae > Dipus > Dipus sagitta. Next base: position 84,086,496 of record CM070771.1, on the reverse strand, counting down.
TTGAGCTCTCTTACTTCCCTGCTAAATTTCTGTTTGGATGATCTACCTATTGCTGATAGTGAAGTACTGAAGTCCCCAACTGTGATGGTGTTGGTGGTTATTTCTGTTTTGTTGTCAAGTAATTTTTGTTTTATGAATTGTGGTACATCTGTTTTTGGTGCATAAAGATTGATGATTGTGATATCCTCTTGTTGGGTCTTTCCCTTAATAAGTAAAAAGTGGCATTCTTTGTCTTTTTTTTTATAGATCTTTTTTATTTATTTTTATTTATTTATTTATTTATTTGAGAGCAACAGACAGAGAGAGAAAGAGGCAGATAGAGAGAGGGAGAGAGAATGGGCATGCCAGGGCCTCCAGCCACTGCAAACGAACCCCAGACGCATGCACCCCATTGTGCATCTGGCTAACATGGGTCCTGGGGAGTCAAGCCTCGAACCGGTGTCCTTAGGCTTCACAGGCAAGCGCTTAACCGCTAAGCCATCTCTCCAGCCCTTTTTAAAATTTTTTTTGTTATATTTATTTATTTATTTATTTATTTATTTGAGAGTGACAGACAGAGAGAGAAAGAGGCAGATAGAGAGAGGGAGAGCTTTGTCTTTTTCTAATTACTTTTGGATCAATACTATTTTATCTGATATTACTATAGCTATGCCTGCTTGTTTCATATTTGCTTTCACTTGGAATATCATTTTCCACCCTTTCACCCTGAAGAGGTGTCTGTGGTTTAGTGATGAGGTGAGTGAGGTGGTTTTCTTGAAGAGAGCTGATTGAGGCATTCAGTTTTCTGATCCACCCAGGTAGCTTATGTCTCTTGATGAGTGATTTACGGCCATTAATATTGAGGGTAATAACTGAAATTTGATTTAATCCCTGCCATATTATGGTGTTTTGTGTGGTTTGGTGTTTTCTTGGACTTTGTAGTTTTTTGTGCCTTCTATGAATTTGGTTATTGTTATCTGCATCTTGTAGGCAGTTGAGGTTGGTTATTTGGTTCCTCTGTGTGGATAATTCTCTGAAGTACTCTATGTAGGTTTGGCTTTGTGTTAATATACTTGTAAAGCTGAGTTTTATCATGCAAAGTATTTTTTAAACCAATATATTATGAGGGATAATTTTGCTGGATAGAGTAGTTTGGTTGGCAATCATAAGTTCTTTGACTTTGCAGTGTGCCATTCCAGACCCTTCTGGCTTTCAGGGTTTGCATTGAGAAATCTGAAGTTATTCTGATGGAGTTACCTTTATATATAATGTGTTGTTTCTCCCTAGCTGCTTTTACGACTTTGTCTTTGTTATCAATGTTTATAGTCTTAATGATAATATGTCTTAAAGAGTTTTCCCTTTGGTCAGTCTGTTTGGAGTTCTGTTAGCTTCTTGTAACTTGATGAAACTTTCTTTGGAAAGAGTGGGAAAGTTTTCTTTGATAATTTTGTTGAATAAGTTCTTCATGCCTTTGGTCTGAATTTCTTCTCCTTCTGGTATTCCCATGATCCAAATGTTGGGACATTTAAGGGTATTCCACAGTTCAGTCATGTTGTGTTCACAAAAATTTTGGAACTTATTGATACATTTAGTCTCATGAACTGTTTATTCTGTTTAGTCTTTCAGTTCTGAGTTTCTATCCTTCACATGGCTGACTCTATCCTTGAGAGCTTCTATAGAGTTTGGGCCTTCTTCAATTTGGTTTGCATTTTCTACTGCTTTTTAATGTATAGTTTCCTCCCCTCTGTCGAGTTCCCTTTTCATGTCATTTTCTGATTTTCTTAACACTTCTTGGAATTTATCTTTGCATTTATTTATGTCTGCACTGAGCTTAGCAAGCTGGTTATTGAGGTCCTCTTTTTTTCACTGTCCTTCAGATCATTTAACTGTCTTTGCAACCCTTTCTGGGGGGTGTGGAGGGCAGTGGTGAGTTGGAAGGTGATAATGCATGGAGTTCCCCTGGGGGAACAGTAGCCTGCTTCTTGGTAACTTGTTTAGTATCTTTTAAATAAATCATTTGGGAATGAGCACTATATAGCCTATTCTGGAACTCCTAACTCCTGACACCAATGATACCATGGTTCCCTAAAGGCAGAGGCAGTGCCTGCCTACACATAATCTCAATAGGAAGGAGAATAAGAAACAGGGGCAAGCAACCACTAGCATTCTGCATATTGATTATTAGAGAGGATTTGTAGAGCTAAAATAAAGCCTTTAACTAAAATCTACTATTGATTGTAGTGCAGGGAGAATAGGAACTGCACCTTGCCTTTCTCCAGAGACTCAAGGAGCCAATTAGAAAGCACACTAACATAACTCCAGATACCATGGAGAAGAAAATTCTTCTCATGGAATAATTTTTAACCCAGATAATACCCACTAGTTTTAAAAAGTTACAAAAATTGGTGGCTGAACAAGACACGAGCTTAGGATAGTTGCTCCAGGGTGAAATTTCTATTTATTATGATCATGAAGCTGAGGCAGAAATAGTGAAAGCAGAAATGTAAAGAAGGGAAGCAATAAGGACCTTGTCTTACATACCAATGGAACCACTGGAGAAGCTAATTCCCTCTGAGTCAAAGAGATAGAAGGTCATTGTCCTCAACAGTTTATTGATGAGCCCCTGGGCTTCTGCACAGGCTCTTATAATCATAGAGAAATCAACAGAAATTTAATCACAAAATGAAAACACAACAACCAATGAGACACTGATAAAAAGAATTGCTGAACTTGAAGCAAAACATCAAAAAACCAATAATCGTACAAATGAAATTGAGCAGAATCATCTCTTAGAGTGTTCAGCTTTAGACAGTAGGCTTGACTTGACTGAAGAAAAGAGTAGAAACCTCAAAAGACATATGAATGAATTGAAGGTGAGCCAAGAAATGGAAGATCTCAATAACCAATTGATTAAGCCTAATGAAGACTTGATCAAATGCAAGAAAGAATTACAGAAAGCATCAAGAAAATCAGAATTAAAACTAAAATCATACCTCAAAAAACAGATGGATGTGATGCAAAATAACACAACAGAAAACAAAAATTAAATAGAGCTTATAAAAACCTCTCTAGAACCACACACTATCAGAGTTATTCATTTGGAAGACAGAACCTCTCACCTGGAAAACAGAATAAATTGATTGGGAGGCCAAAAACATTGCTAAGTTCAAAAAAGCAAGTGAATATAATATCAGAGAACTGTGGGATACTCTTAAATGACCAAACCTCAGAGCATGGATATACTAGAAGGAGCAGAAATCCAGGCCAGAGACATAGAGAACACATTCAACAAAATTATTGAAGAAAAATTTTCCAATCTCTCATAAGAGAGGCCCATCCAAATGCAAGAAGTCCACAGCACAGCAAACAGACAGAACCAAAGAAGAAACTCTCCATGGCACATCATAGTTAAAACTCTTAACAATGAAAATAAAGAGAGAATGCTAAAACCAGCAAGAGAGAAACAACTCAGTACATATAAAGGCAATCAATCTGGTATCCTTACAGGCACCTCATCATGGCAGAGATTAGTTAAAACCTCATAGTAATAACCTTAAATATTCATGGTCTTAACTCACCCATCAAAAGACACAAGTTATCAGAGTGGATCAAAAAAATGGAACCTTCTATCTGTTGACTTCAAGAAACCCACCTCACTACTAATGATAGACACCTCTTCAGGATGAAAGGATATAAAATAATATTCCAAGCAAATCGAAATGAAAAATAAGCAGGTGTTGCTCTATTAATATCTGATAAAATATATTTTAAGCAAAAGTAATCAAAAAGGACAAAGAAGGCCAATTCTTACTCATCAAGGGAATGATCCAACATGAAAACACCACAATCATAAATCTATATGTGCCAAACACAGGTGCACCACAGTTTATAAAACAAGGCCTACTTGACAACAAAACAGAAATAAGCACCAACACCATCATAGTTGGAGACTTCAATATTCCACCATCATCAGTAGACACATCATTCAAGCAGAAAATCAACAGGGAAATAATAGAGCTCAACAACACCATTGACCAAGAAAGAAAAAAATAAACAAGGTTGACAATCTTGACAAAAAAAAAAAAGAGATGTCTCAAATTCACAAAATCATAAATGAATAAGGAGAGGTCACAATAGATATCAACAAAATTGGAAGAATAATCAGGGCACACTTCCAAAATCTATACTTCACAAAATTGGATAACTGGGAATAAATGGATGAATTCCTATACACATAACACCCACTAAAACTAAATTCAGAGCAAATCTCCTAAACAAACCTATCACATCTATGGAGATTGAAAAGATAATCCAAGACCTCCCCCAAAAGAAAAGTACTGGACCAGATAGTTTCTCAGCAGAATTCTATCAAACCTTCATGTAATAACTGAAACCAATTTTTCTCAAATGGTTTCATATACTTAGAGACCAGAGAATCCTCCCCAACTTGTTTTGTAAAGGAAGCATCACCCTAATACAAAAACCTTACAGAGATGCAACAAGAAAAGAAAACTATAGGCCTATATTCCTGATGAACTTAGATGCAAAGTCCTGAACAAAATCCTCACAAACTGAATTCAACAATACATCAAAGGCATTATCCACCTTGATCAAGTAGGCTTCATCCCAGGAATAGTTCAACATATGTAAATCAGTCAACATAAAACACCACACAAAATGTCTAAAGGTGATTAATTCCTTCAGTATAGTGGCAGAATACAAAGCCAATGCACAAATGTCGGTAGCCTTTCTATATACAAAGGGCAAATATAAAGAGAAAGAAATCATTGATGCTGTCCCATTTTCAATAGTAACAAAAAAATTAAATATCTTGGAATAACACTAGCTAAGGGTATGAAAGACCTAGATAATGAAAACGTAAAAACATTCAAGAAAGAAATTGAGGAGGACTTGAGAAGATGGAAAGGCCTCCTGTGCTCCTGGATAGGCAGAATTAACATTCTGAAATTGGCAATTCTACCAAAAGCAATATACAGATTTAATACAATACTAATAAAAATACCAGCATCATTCTTCACAGAGAAAAATGATCTCAAAATTTATATGTAATGGCAGCAGAACTTGGCTATCCAAACATATTCTCAGAAAAAAAAGAACTATGGAGGTATCCCCCTACCAAATCTAAAGCTGTATTACAAAGCCATAGTAACAAAATCAGCATGGTACTGGCATAAGTACAGAAATGTAGACCAATGGAACAGAATTGAAGACTAAGAACTTAGGACCAGTAACTACAGCTACCTGATCTTTAAGAAAAGTTCTAATAATGTAGACTGGAGATTCCTGAAAAGGATGAACATAGAGCTACCAATAGGTCCAGTTATTTCCTTACTGGGCATTTATCACAAATGCGCCATGCATGAATACAGAGATACTTGTTTTGTGATAATGATTTAGTTCTAGAGATTCTAGCATTGTACAAATCAATGTTTATAGCTGCTCAATTCATCATAGCTAAGAACTGGAATCAACCCAGACACACATAATTGGATGAATGGATATCAAAGATGTTGTAAATTTACACAATGGAATTAAACTCAGCATTAAGAAAAAAATGATACAACGAAAGCTGTAGAAAAATGGACAGACTTGGAACAGATCATACTCAGCAAACTCACACAATCACAGAAAGACAAATGCTACAAGGTGTCACAATCCTAACCTGGATCTGTTCAAGTTGCTGTCATACCAGTTAGGCAACTCAAGGCCTAGACAATAGGGATGGAAGGGCTTGGGGGGAGGGGAAAAGGGAGGAGCAAAACACATACATAAGTAAAACCAAATTAAACTTATACCATAGAAACCTTTATCCTTGGAGATAGCCTAAAAGATGTAATCCTCAAAAGTAGTAAGGGGGGAGCACCAGAAAAGTAGGCTTCTGTTGAGAGTGGGATGAAGACTAAGCTTAAAAGCATTTTTTTTTTCTCTCTCTGACCTGTTACTCCTAATACCAGAGATTGGTTGCTACCCACATTGAGCTGTAGATCAGACAGACCTATGTGGTCCCCAAATAAAGACAGCTTTCAGTAAAAGCTGTTGGTTACCTACCTGAGACAAAAGCTATGACCCTATTGCTGAATACACTGTATGCGCTTACACAGAGCATGGAAAGACCTGACTGGAATTCAGAAGAAAGGTAGTCCCCAGAAAGTCAGCCTGTCTAGTGCTAGAAAGTGCTGCATGTGCTACTGGGGGAAAATGGCCAACAACATTCTGAGCAACCAACCCTCTAAGCTACCTGGAAGCAAATATTATGACATAATGTAAACTCTAGTGAAATAATGGCACACAGTCTCAGTGTGTAACCAATTGCTTTCTGATTGGCTAAGATATCTCCTCAGTTTAAGGGAACCCATATCTGGAACTGGCAACTAGATCAGAATACTATGGAGACTGAGATCATTTTCTCCAGTGTCAAGCTCTCACTAGTCTTTGGCTAAAAGAGGGGTTACATATATCAAATTCTCCCTAAATTAATAATTCTTATCCCACATAAACCATTCTGACTTCACTCTCCACTGAAGAACTTCAGCCAAGCCACAGATGAATTCACAGAGGAATGGGGAGACGAGAAATAGTGCTGCTTCCATTCTGTTCCTGAGGCTCCTAAGAGCTCATCATTGAGGTAGACTTAAAACTCACCTACCACAGCATATGGAATTTTTTGGAAGATGGGGAAGAATAAGAGCCACAGGTTGAGACATCATGCCCATAGACATTCCCCCCCCCAAAAAAAAATAACTGACTACAGCTCCCACAATGCATAAACTACAACCCAATGGGGAATACCTGAAACCCCAGTGAAGAGTGTCCCAGTGGAATTGGGGCAGAAATGATGGAAAAGAAGGAACTGACACATGATGTATCTATACTAAACATTTTGATAATAATAATAACATTTTTAACAATGAAAAATAAAATAAAATTTCCCTTCCAGCCCTAGAAGCCTGGATGGAAGAGATAATCTTACCAGCATGAAAAGCCAGGCATGGAATTGTGTGCAGCTCAAGAGCCAGAGAAGAGAAGAAACAAAAAGCAGTTTCTCCATGAGTTCAAACTGGAGTTCGCACTCCAGAAGTAATTGGCACACCTGTGCCACGTATACCAGCTGTCATAGTTTGATCCACGTTTCCCCAGATGGAGGAAATTTGAGAACTAAAGTCTCCTGGAGGAAGTGTATTGTTAATGTATGGGTGTTATAGCAAGTTTCCCCTTGTCAGTGTTTGGCACATTGTCCTACTGCTGTTGTCCACCATGATGTTGGTCAGGAGGTGATATCCACACTCTGTTCATGTCATCATTTCCCCTGCCATCATGGAGTTTTCCCTCAAGCCTGTAAGCCAAAATAAACCCTTTCCTCCCACAAGCTGCTCTTGTTTGGCTGTTTTCTGCCAGCAATGCAAAGCTGACTACAACAGTAAGTTGGTACCAGAGCAATGAGGATACTACTTCTAAAATCTGGTTCTATGGTTTTGGCCTTCAGTACCTGCTTTGCAGGAGCAATGTGGACAAATTTGAAATTGTATTTGGCCATGGTCAGTGTAAAGCATGGTTTTTTGGAATAACTGCATGGAGACCTGAGGGAGCCATGAAGATGAACCATGGGTTGCAGTAGAGACCCAGTGGAGACACCAGGATTATGGTTTGGCTGCCAAAGAGAGTTGCTGGCACTGGATGAAGTCATCTGGGACTGTGAATAGCCTAGCTGGATGGGCAGACTTGGAACTCCAGAGAGTAGTCACTGGTCAGAATTATTGGAATTGGAGACTTGTCAAGGGTTTGAGTTGTAAGATTTGGAGCTACAGAGTTTGATGCTTTCCCTGTTTGTTTTACATAATGTATTGGTTTACTATTTCTTTGCTATGCCAAATCCCATCTCTTGCAGTGTGAATGTTTATTCTGTGGCATTATGTTTTTGTTTTTTTTAATATTGTGGCTGAGTTAAAAGACCTTGCACTATGAGGATGTTTGAACATCATTAGGATTGACAAAAACTATGGGGACTTCTGAAGTTGGACTGAATGCATTGCATTTTAAAATCATGATGGTTATCAGTTTATTGGTACCAAGAAGTGGGGTCATTGCTGCTAGTAACCTGAATTTGTGACATTTGGAGTTTTGAAGCTGATTAGAGGGAGGAATATGGAAAGAACTGAAACCTTGACCTAAGAGATACCTTGGAATGCTCTAAGTACAGCTTGGTTGACCATTCTCATCAGAGTTGAAATATCTGAATACTATAAGAACTATGGCCTATGAGGTTTGGCTTATGAGGTTCATGAGAAAGAGCTTTGCCTGGACCGAGAGAGAAGCAGTTTGTGTTTGTGGCTTGCTGTTAAGCCCATATCCTTGAGAACTTGGGCTTAGAAGTGGACTGGTATTAGTAGAGGGATACATCTTCCCCTTGAGTCTGTAAGCCAAAATTAACCCCTTCCTCCCACAAGCTGCTCTTGGTCAAGTGTCTTCTGTCAGCAATGCAAATCTGACTGCGACACTGTCCAATCAGTCTGTTCTCATAGAAGGAATCTACCCACACTTGCACAGACTGACCATTCAACAGAGATCAGATTGGGTGAGAAAGGTAGGCCTTGAGTCTGCAACTGAAGCAGGCTGGGCAAGCTGAGATAGGTATGGCAAGGGTGTGACTTCAGAAGTGGGCTGGTCACTGTTTGGCTGCTTAAAAGAACTATCTAACCTGTCACCTCATATTATTATCTGGAAAAAAGGGAGTAACTTCATTTCTGTCTTTCCTGCATAGATTTTTTTTTAATTTTTCTTTTTTATTTATTCATGTGTGTGTGTGTGTGTGTGTGTGCGCGCGCGCCTACCAGGACCTCTTGCCTTTGTAAATTAACCCAGGATGCATGTGCCACATGAGTGGTTTAGTAATTGAACCTTGGTCAGAAGACTATGAAAATAGCCACCTTTAACTACTGACCCATCTTCCCTGTCCCCACCTGTGCAGACTCTTCTTTATCTGTCTTTAAGGCTTTAACTAAGAATTCCAGTTCAATTTAACAAAGAAAGAAGAGTGTGGATATAATTGTGGGATACCTGATCTTAGAGAAAATGTTTTAAAGTTTTTCCCATTTACTACAGTGTTAGATATAGGTTTATCATATGTATCTTTTATTATGATGAGGTATGTTCATTCTAGATTCTTCAGGACATTAACAGTGAAAGGTTGTAAGGTTGTTGAGTCTTATGAGGCTTTTGCTGTGTCTATTGTGATGATCAGGGGATTCCTGTTCATTAATTTGGTGTATTGATTGGATTGATTTGTATAGGTTAAACCATTCTTACATTGCTGGAATGGAATGAAGTCCCCTTGATGAAGGTGTACAATCTGTTTTGTATTTTTCTATAATGTGGTTGCCTAAGATTACTTTTCCTGAGATTTTTTTTTTCATTCATTTTCATCAAGTATATTGGCTTCGAATGTTCTGGTTTTGTTGGATCCTCTTTAAATGCTCATATAAAGTAATATTTGGCTTCATCAAATGAGTTTCATAGTGTTCCTTCTCTTTGTAATTTCTGGATGATTATTTAAGGATAAAGAAATTCATCTTTAAATATCTAGTAGAACTCAGAAGTCAGTCCACCCACTTCTGGCTTTTATTTTTAAACTTTGAAAATCTCTCTTAAAATGACTTCATTTCATTCTACTCCTTGTCATAGGCTTGTTTATGTTGTTTATATTCTCTTGGATTAATTATATCTGATCACATGTGTGTAAAAATGTATATACTTCTATACTTTCTAATTTATTAGAAATGAGTTTTTAAAGTGTTAACTAATGATCCTCTGAATTTCATTGATATCTACTATAATTCCCCCTTTTCATCTCTAATCTTATTAACTTGGTGTCTGTTCTTTCTTTGCCTGTCAATCTTGTTTATCTTTCCAAAGAACCAATTCTTTATCTTATTTTTTTTCTTCATACTATTGTTTTTGTTTACATTTCATTAGTGTATATCCAGAGCTTGTATCATGTCTTTCATACTAATTTTAGGATTGTTCTATATTTCTAGTTTTTATAAGAATTTGTATTAATAGGTTGCTTATGTGAAATTTCTCTGGAGTTGTTGATATAGGACTTCATAGCTATAAACTTCCATCTTTGGACTCAATTTTTACCCCAAATATTTGGTTGTTATATTTTGAGTTTCATTTTATTCTGGGAACTTTTAACTTGCTCATTCATTTTTTCAAAAACTTCCTGATTATTCAAGAATATATTACTACATTTTAAGGTCTGTGTATAGTTTTTATAGTTTTCTTTGTCAATTCCATTATAATTTTTATTACATTATGATCTTGTAAGGTAAGGTTATTATTTTAATTTTTTGTATTTGTTAGAATTAACTTTGTCTGAAAATACTTTGAGGTCAGTTCCATGGTGTCCTAATAAAAATCTGTACGAGTGTGTGTGTGTGTTTTGTTGATGTTGTTTTTTCTTTGGTTTTGTGAGGTAGGCTCTTATTCTAGCTCAAGCTAACCTGGAATTCGACTGATATACTCAGGGTGACCTCAAACTCATAGCAATGTTCTTACCTCATTAATTCTGGGATTAAAGGAGTGTGCCACCACGCCTGGCTAAAAATTTGCATTTTGTAGACACTGGGTAGAATATACTTTATATGTCTGTTGAAGTATGGTAGTTTAATTCTGAAGCTTCTTTTTTTTTATTAGTTTGTACTCAATGTATATAGTCAAGTTGGTACCATTGCTAGCCTCCTCCCTGTCCTCCCCACTCTGCAAGGACCCTCCGCATTGGGGAATATGGGTTGTGCATTGCAGAGTTAGCCATCAGACATGGGTAGGGGGCAATGTCTCTGTGTATCATGACCAAACGTATGACTCTGACATTCTTTCTGCCCCCTCTTCCACAAATTTCCATGAGCCATGTTGGGTTCATCTTAAGTTTGCTTTAGTGATGAGGTCTTGGGAGCCTTGTGTCTCTGGATATCTGATTTGGTAGGAGTTGATTGTTCTCTGTGTCTATCTTCTTCACCCATGTGCTGGTACCAGGTTCACCAAAAAACAGCACTCTGGCTCATTTTCCCCAATTACTCTTAGTTTCAGCTGGGGCCCTTTTGAGATGTGATGGGGTGGTTCTCTCCTTAGGATCTGTGTCTATCTGAAAAATGGAAGCAAATTCTCCAATGGAGAGTAAAGTTAGCATCAAATAGATGGGATAACCATTGTTTTTTCTCAGAGACAATTTAATAGGTGTAGGCCCTCTGGTTACCAACAATTGGTGGGAGCTTAATAATGGAGAGTGGGCTCATTTTTGGATATGATTCTGACTTGTTTCCCAGCTCCAGCTATGGGTTCTGTTCCACTGAGCAGATCAGTCAGCCAAATTAAGAGCAGTTGGTTTCCTACCATGGCTGTGCACCACTACCGCACTTATGCGAGCATCATATCAAGTTGTTTGCTGCTGAGTAGCTTAGACCATGAGTTGCTTGGACAGATATTAGTTATTTTGCCACCAGTAACTCATGTTCTGGCACTAGATGAGCTAACTATATGGGGCCTGATTCTCTTCCAGCTTCCAGCCATGTCATTCCATGTTAAGTGCCAGCAGCATATGGTGCCTTCAGCAGTAGGATCTTACCACTAACCTTTGGTGGGTCATCAAGCACTCTGACAGAAACCTATCTTCTTTAGAAATCCTTGTAGGTCTCTCTGATTAAGAGATCATTGTGGATGATAGCCACATGCTGGTATTGGGAGTTACAGGTCAGCACTCAAGAAGAGAAGGAGGAAAAAGATAAGTAATATAAAAGAGTTAGAGAGAAGAAGGAGAGAGAGAAAAAAATATATCAGGAATAGGAGAAGATTAATGTCAGTCTTCATCGTACCCTCTCCAGGGCCTTGTGATTCAGATGTTCCCTCTAAGGCCTGGTGAAGGTTCAACCATTTAATCTGCCTTTTAGGATGCAGAATTTTATGGTACCATTGCCATCTGGGTCCAGTTTTGTGTGCCCCATCCCCAACCTTACCTTCTTCTTCCCTCCCCACCCACCCTATTGTCCGGTTCTCAAGATGCTTCTTAGTTATGTCAGCATCTCAGGTAGATTCAGGTTAGAAGCTATAGATGAGTGAGACTATGCAGCGATTATCTTTCTGTGATTGGGTGAGTTCACTGAGAATGATCTGTTCCAGGTTCAATCATTTTTCTTCAAAATTCATTGTGTAATTTTTCCTTAGTGCTGTGTAGAATTCCATCATGTAGATATGCCATATCTTAGTTATTCATTTGTCTAATGATGGACATCTGGGTTGATTCCAGCCCTTAACTATTACGAATTGAGCTGCTACAAACATGGTGGAGAAAATCTCTTTCTATTGAGGCTTGAAGGTGTTAGGGTACATGCCCAGTAATGGAATAACTGGGTCTGTTGGTATTTCTATAGTCAGCTTTTTTAGGAGTCTCCATATTGCTTTCCAAAGTGGTTGTGCCATCTTACATTCCACCAACAGTTTCTCCACATCCTCGCCAGCATTTATTTTCATTTCTTTTTTTTTTTTTTTTTTTTTGATGTTTGCTATCCTTATTGGGGTAAGGTGGAATCTCACAGTTGTTTTAATTTGCATTTCCCTGATGATTAGGGATGATGAACATTTTCTTGTGTGTGTTTGCCATTTGTATTTCTTCCTCTGTGAACTGCCTGTCCAGTTCTTTGCCCCATTTTGTGAGCGGGTTGTTTGACTTCTTATTGTTTAGGTTTTTGAGTTCTTTGTAGATTCTAGAGATTAGGCCTCTGTTAGCTGGATATTCAGCAGATATTTTCTCCCATTCTGTGGGTAATCTATTGGCTTTGCTTATTGTATGTTTGTCTGTGAAGAAACTTTAGCTTAATGTGATCCCATTGGTTGAGTGATTGTTTAAGATCCTGTGCTACTGGAGTTTTGTTCAGAAAGTCTTTTCCCATTCCTATGTCATGGAAAGTTCCTCCTATTTTTTCTTCAGATACTAACAGAGTTTCCAGTCTTATATTGAGGTCTTTGATCTATTTGGACTTGATTGTTGTGCATGGCAAGATGTGTGGATCAAGTTTCAATTTCCTGCATATGGTTACCCAGTTTGTCCAGCACATTTGTTGACTGTGCTGTCTTTTTTTCCAGCCTGTATTGTTAGGGCCTTTGTTAAATATCAAGTAGCTGTAGTTACTTTACCCAAAATTCAGATCCTTGGTTTTGTTCCATTGGTCAGTATTCCTGCTTTTATGCCAGTACCATGATGTTTTTATTACTGTGGATTTATAATATAGCTTTAGATCAGGTATGGTGATGCCTCCAGAGGTGTATCTTTTGCTGAGGGTTTGCTTGGAATTCTGAGGCCTTCTGCCTTTCAATATGAATTTTGGGATCATTTTTTTCTATCTCTGTGAATGACAATGTTGATATTTTGGTTGGTATTGCATTAAATCTGTATATTGCCATTGGTAGGATTGCCATTTTCACATATTAATTCTGCCTATCCAGGAGCATGGGAGGTCTTTCCATTTTCCCAAATCCTCCTCAATTTCTTTTTTGGGTGTTTTTATGTTTTCATTGTATGGATCTTTCACTTCCTTGGTTAATGTTATTCCAAGGAATTTTTTTTCCTTGTTATTGAAAATGGGAAAATATCACTTATTTCTTTCTCTGTATCTTTGTCATTTGCATATAGAAAGGCTATTGAGTCTTGTGCATTGATTTTGTATCCTGCTATTTTGCTGAAGGAGTTAATCACCTTTGAGGGTTTTTTTTGTTTGTTTGTTTTTGTGTTTGTTTTTGTTTTTGTTTTGTTTTTCCAGGTAGGGTCTCACTCTAGCCCAGGCTGACCTGGAATTCACTATGGAGTCTTAGGGTGGCCTTGAACTCACGGCAATCCTCCTACCTCTGCCTCCGGAGTGCTGGGATTAAAGGCGTGCAGCACCATGCCCAGCTACCGTTAAGAGTTTTGAGGTGGAGGCTCTTGGGTCTCTTACATGTAGAATCGTGTCATCTGCAAATAGAGCTAACTTAACTTCTTCCTTTCGAATCTATATTCCTTTTATTTCTTTGTCCAGTCTTATTCCTTTAGCTAGGACTTCCAGTACTACATTGAAGAGCAGAGGTGAGAATGGACACCCCTGTATTATTCCTGATCTCAATGGGGATTCCTTCATTTCCTCTCCATTAAGTATTATTTGGGCTTTAAGCATTTTATATATAGCCTTTTTTTATGTTGAGATATAAACTGACCATACCAATTCTCTCCAATAGTTTGATCATGAAGTTTTGTTGTATTTTGTCAAAGGCCTTTTCTGCATCTATCGAACTGATCATGTGGTTTTGTGTTTAACCTTTGTTATATGGTGTATTACATTGACAGATTTCTGTATGTTGAACCATTTGTCTTCCTGGGATGAAGCCTACTTGATCAAGATGGATAATACTTTTGATGTGTTGTTTGATTTGGTTTGTGAGTATTTTATTCAGGATCTTTGAATCTAAGTTCATCAGGAAAATAGAACTATAGTTTGTTTTTTTATTTGTTTGTTTTTGTTTGTTTTTCTTGTGGCATCTCTGTCTGGTTCAGTATTAGGGTGATACTAGCTTCATAGAAGGAATTGGGGGGCTTTCCCTGATCTCCGATTGTGTGGTACAGTTTGAGAAAGATTGGTTACCTTTTTTCTATGAAGGTTTGATAGGATTCAGCTGAGAAGCCATCTGGTCCTGGACTCTTCTTTTGGGGGAGGTATTTAATTACCTTTTCAATATCAATGAGTGTGATAGATTTGTTTAGGAGACTAATCTGCTCTTAGTTTAGCTTTGGTAGATGGTATGTGTCCAGGAATTTATCCATTTCCTCCACATTATCCAGTTTTGTGGAGTAGAGGTTTTTTAAATCAGTCCTGATGATTCTTCTAATTTCATTTATATCTGTTGTGATCTCTTCTTTTTCATCTCTAATTTTGTTAATTTGAAGCATCTCTTTTTTTGGCCTGATCAAATTGGCCATGGGTTTGTCAATCTTATTTATACTCTCAAAGAACCAGCTCTTTTTTAAAATCAGTTTTCTTTATTGTTTTCTTAGTTTCCAATTTATTAATTTCTGCTCTGAAACTTCTTTGTTGCTTTCTTTGTCTGGATGATCTATCTGTGGATGACAGTGGAGTATTAATATCACCCACTATTATTATATTAGTATTTATCTGTCACTTTTTGTCCACAAATGTTTTATGAAATTAGGTACACCAACCTTTCCTACACATATATTTGTACTTTGTATATCTTCAGTGATATGTATATTTTTTAATATATAATGCTTGTCTTTATCTCATTTGACTAATTTTTGCTTGAAGTATGCCTTGTCATACATGATTTCTGCCTGTTTCTAATTCCATTTTCTTGATATATTGTGTTTGACAAATCTGTGTCTCTCCCAATTAGGTTTGTCTTTTTCAGTCAGATAAAAGTTTGATTTTGTGTTTTGACACAATCAGATAACCTGTGAAAACTTCTAATTGAAAAATAATTGACCCCATCAACATTGTTATTGAGAGATATTTGCTCATTCCTTTTCTTTTTTGTCATTTTCCTGGTTGTCCTGCATCATGTTTCATTTCCTTCTCCTTAATAATATTAAAGGTTTGATGATTTACTGAGTAAAATAGTTTGTTCCTTTCCTAGTCCTTATTTATTAAACTATGTCTCTTGTGAGATTTATTCTTTCCTTTTTCTTACATTGTGATTGTTTTCCTTTCTGTTTTGAATGTATAATTCCTCTACTTCTATAATGTTGAGTTAGTGGCCATGACTTTCTTTTAGCTTGTGCTGTTCTTGGAAAGTCTTTATTCCTCCATCAATTTTAAAAGACATCCTGGCTGCATATAATGATCTCAGCTGGCAATTATTTATTTCCATGTCTCAAAGTATAGCATTCCATGCTTTTCTAGCTTTTATGGATTCTACTGAGAGGTCTGTTGTTATGCTGTAAAAATATGAGGGAATAGAGAAAGGAAAAGAAAGGAATAAAGGAAAATAAGGAAAACATATGGGTTGCAGGTAGAGAAATAATACTACACAATACAGTAAGTACAGGAAAAGAGAAAAATCATAAAATTTAAATAAACAGGATGAAAGCTAAACTAAAACCATAAGGAAAGAATGATATTAAAATAAACATTTAGGGCTGGAGATGTCTCTTAGTGGTTAAGGTACTTGCCTACATAGCCTAAGGACCCAGGTTCAATTCCCCAGGATCCATGGAAGCCAGATGTACAAGGTGACACATGTGTCTGGTGTTCATTTGCTATGGCTAGATGGCCTGGTATGCCCATTTTCTATCTGCCTCTTTCTCTCTCTCTCTCTCAAATAAAATGTGGCACATAAATGTGAATAACACTGCAAGGTGCCTAGAAATTTTGCATGGGGACTGGGCTGACATGCTTATCCCCTTTCCAGTAAATTCCCATAAAAGACCCTAGGAAGAGCCACTAATAATTTTTTCCTACTTTTGAGGGACCCCTCCTGCTATATAGAAGCTCCATTGTCCATGGTAGGTTGTGGTGAAGACTCTGAGGTTTTGAAATCCACTGGTACTGAGGCAAACATTCTTGATTAGAGAGTTTCTTTCCAAGTCCTCCCTCCCTTCCCATACTCCCAATGTGTAATAGGAAACACAAAAACACAATAAGGCTTCAACAAGGTGTCTTCTCCAGGGTCTGCTTCAGACAGGTTGACATTCTGCATTCTAAAACGTGCCTGTGTTTACATTTGGATTTTCCATTTCTGCTTTGTTGCAGACAAGGAAAGCTGATAATTCCTTACAATTTATTTTGAAAACCCAACATTCAATACATCTGGAAGTTACATAGTCTTAGTGTCGGCTGTTCACTGTGGTCCTCCCTTGCCTTTTTGTGCTTTTCAGCTCTTTCCACAGTCATATAACAAACATTATTTATCCGATTCCTGGGGGCATAGGAGACTGCTATTTTTCCCTACTCTACCACCCTCTTTGTTTTACTATTTTATTTATTTATGAGAAAGGGAGAGAGAGAATGGCTGCACCAGGGCAGCCAACCACTGCAAATGAACTGTAGATGCAAGTGCCACTTTTTTTTTTTTTCATCTGGCTTACATGGGTACTGGAGAATCAAACATGGGGCCTTAGGCTTCACAAGCAAGTGGACTAATAGTTAAGCTATCTCTCCAGCCCTCCACCACATTCTTAATCCGTTCTAAAATTTAACATAGATTTTAAGCACTCATTTGAAAATATTTATTAAATAATTAACTTAAAATTTGAGAATTTTATTCCCATTGTGCTTTGATATGTTTGAAAATACCAGGGCTGAATAACTAAAATCTCATTCAACATGGTTAAAATCTTGGCATTATTGAAACTTTCCCAAGGTAAAAAAAAAAAAATTAAGAAGTTTGTCTTTTTTATTATAGAGCAAATGTCAGTTATTTTGAAATTGAATAATTTGATTTATTTAGTTAATGTAAAACCAAAAACTCTCAAGGTGAATGGTCTTTTTCATCTATTCTAAATGCTTCTGGTTCACATTTATAATAATTGCCCATCTCTGAAGTTTTGCTTACCTCCTACATGTTCAGTTATGCATTTATAAAGGCATTGTAAATATATTATTCAATTGCTAGACGTCTGTTAAGCAATGATTTATTCAGACACCAAGCATGCCAAACTGCTAGAATTATCTTAAATCCAAATGAATGCTGTAAAGAAATTATTTCATTTTTTCTTATCCCCTGTTTATTTTGTGCAGATTCTCTAGTTTTTCTCATACACAGAGATGTCTTCTAATTGTGCATTCAGTCCCAGTGAGATTTATTTTTTCTCTAAGCATTTCCTAAATCCTGTGTTGTACAAGCTGTATTTTGAGTTTCTTTTCCTAGTTCCTGGTGAGTTGCAACTGTTCTGTACTATTTTTAAATTAGTTTCTTGGCTCTGGGTTCCAGTCATATAAGGAGCACTATATGAGGTCTGCAAAATGAATCAAGAGTGAGGTCAAAATACTCCTCAGTGCTTCTTTAGCCTTTGCAGCTTTACTTAGACTGTATGGTGCTTTGAGTCTGAAATGTCTCCCATAGCATCATGTGGTCGTACTTGATCCCCAGCTGGTGTAGCTTGGCTTAAGCCGGTGTGCCACTGGAATTGGGCCTTGAAATTTTTTTAATCTATTTACATTAGTGATAAAAATTTTATTTTACCACTAATTTAGTAAAATATTTATTTGTAAATGCAACAAAGTTGAATTTCTAGTATTTATTTATACAAATGCAACATATTTCTAATCCAAGTATTTTCTTCACTTTAAACTTAAACAAGATTTAGGAGATATAACAAGACTGTGAGGCTATTCATCTCTGTTATTCCTCTGACATTGCTTGTAAAGCACATTTTAAAATGTTTTAATACTTGGAATTTACTATCAGTTGTAATTATGATGGTTATCTATGAAGAAAACTAGTATGGACACATTTAAGGTCAGCAGCATATTTAGGTGACTTCTACCACTAATTGATTGCTGCTTGCTTCACCTCAGTGTTTACAGAAAACCTCAATCGGTTTTCATTCAACTTGTCTCCAAGCTTACTTTTTTAAAAAAAATATGTTATTGATTTATTTGACAGAGAGACCAGGTGGGCACCACGGCCTCTGGCCACTGCAAATGAACTCCGGGTGTATGTGCCACCTTGTGCATCCGGTTTGCGTGGGTCCTGGGGAATCAAACCTGGGTCCTTTGGCTTTGCAGACAAAGGCCTTAATTGTCAAGCCATCTCTCTAGCCCCCAACCTTATTTTTTATGCTAAGGTTGAATATGGACATGTAAGTTTGCCTTAAAACATACCATGGTGCCTCCCTTCATGATATTCAATTTGTCTCTGTTCAGCCGCCTCTATAGAGGTCAAAGTTGTTTTGTTTTGTTTTGTTTTGTTTTGTTCTGTTTTGTTTTGTTTTTTCAGAATCTGTTATCATTATGTTAAACACTAAGCTTTTTATTAGGTTTCATCCTGCTTCATTTAGAATGTCATACTTATTAGATTGTCATGGGGAATGAGGGGGAATTAGGTAGCCAGTCAGGAGAGGGTAGAAAGGGGGAACATGGTGCCTGCCTGCTTCAGCAGAACTAGAGATAATAGTCTGACCCAGCCAATGCAATCAACTCTCTTTCCTCTTACTTCTGAGCGAGTCCCTGAGCCTAGACCAGTCAGCTCTCAGACTCACCTGATCCTGAGGGTAAATAGTCCACCACAATGAGATTATAAATAGAACCTCACCAGATGGGCAAGGCCTCTTTTTGGCTTTTCACATTTCCTGAACTTTCAGGCCCTTGCTATGGAATGCCCCTCCTCTTGTCCTTGCTGGGCTGAGGTGGGGTTGGGGAGCTGACCTGTATTTCCAAGGGAGCTCTCTACGCCCTCCTGCCTTCCACACAGCAGGACTTCCCTGTACTCTTCTTCCTTTTTCCTCTCTAAATCTAATAAAGTCTCTTTAAGCTTTACCCTCTTATCTATGGATTTAACTCTTTAAATTCATAAGACAAGGGTCCAGGGATACCCTAAATTTATTGGTTCATTGGCATTGGTGAGAGGCCCCAAAACTCCCTTAACATATCGACCATATGATAAGATTAGTAGTCTAAAAACTTGAAAATATGAGCACAATTTTGATGTTACCTTCCTCAGACTAACAGGTAGGTCTAGCCAGCATTCTGCAATGTGTATTTCCCATGCTCTGTTATCCCTGATAGCAAATGATTTTTCAATGATTTACAGAATGTATTTGTGGCCAAAGATGCTTCTTAAATTTCTATAATTTAGTATCAAGAAATGTTATGAAGGTCAGATTTATTTGTTCCACATATGTTGTACCACTGAAAGACTATATCATTAAAACCTCTAAAAGACTATATTATCACATTTAAGAAATTTCAAAATTAAAACTTAAAAGCAAAGCAATTTTACAACATAAATAGTATTAATGCTCCAAAACATTATTTTTTTGTTTATGATGTTTACTTTAATTCTCTTGAGGAATGTTAGAATTTTCCTATGTGAGTCCTCAAGAAAGTCAACATTATCTTTCTTATAAGAGCACCTGTATTATATTGAGGATTTATAAACTTTCCTTAACTTTGCATACACTAACACTAAGATGAAATGGAATGACCTGTATCCACGAGTAGTAGAGGTTTCTCCTGAGCAATAATTTCACTTCTTGCTTTTTAAGTTACTTACAGTTAGTCATAGTCAAAAAATAGATCTCAATGTGGTGGTTTGAATATAAATTAGCCCCAGAAGCCCATATGTTTGAATACTTAATCCATAGTTGGTGGCAATGTTCTGGAAGGTTGTGGAACCTTTAGGAGGTAGAATATAGCTGGACTAAGTGTGTCAGGCAGAGCTTTAACAGTTAGAGCCCAACCCTGTTTGCTGTTCTCTCTCTTTACTTTTCCCTGCTGATGTGACAATGTGACAACGTGACACTTGCTCCCTCTTCCTGCCATGCTTTCCCTGCCATCATGGACTCTACCCTCTGGAGTGTAAATTGCAATAAACTCTTCCCTTCCCTAAGTTGCTTCTAGTTGGATATTTTATCTTTTCAAAGAGAAAGTAATTGAAACTATCATAAATAAGCAATTTATATGTGAATTGAAGCAATTGTATATTTGAAACAAACATACATTTGGGAACAATAAACTCTATCACATTCAGATTTTCCCTTTGTCTGGTATATACACACTGTCCACTGCCCACCCATTAGTCATATAGCATATATCCATGCTATCATAATGACTCTCATGGTATCTCAGAGCTTATGGTTAAATAATATTTAACTCACTTAATAATAGGCTCAGTGGTGGCAATTCACATGTGACAAAGAAAGGCCAGAAATGATCTTAAACTCATATATCCTATATATGGCCACCAACAGAACCCTTGAATGTTACTCTGTCTCTCTTACAGTGGGCAAGACCCATGCTCTCCAGTGTGTTTCACTCACTTTCTGAGCACTCCTCCTCCTACCCTCATGCCTGAGCTTATACTAGAATGTCTTTAGAACATCTTCAACTCTGCTTCATACTGGCTCCTGCAGAAATTCTTTTTGGTATAAAACCCACAAATCCTGAGTTGAGGTCCCTAAATATCTGGGGACTCCTCGGGCTGTGGAGCGTGACAATGTGGAGCCCTGTCTGAGTCCAGTCATCATTGACATTTCTCACTGAGAAATTCAATCTCATTTATATAGATTGAAATTTATCAAAATTAATATAACTTTTAAGACTACAGTGTTTCCTTAATGCTGTCTTTTATTTAAAAGGAGCATTTGATTTTTCCCTGAAGTTGAAGAGAATATTTCATGTCTTCTGAGATCAGCATTCTCAGGAAACTATAGCTTGTCTTAAGAATGCTGGCTAGAATAGGGCATGAGCACTCTTGTGCCTGTTCTGGGCTGGGCTACTGGGTCCTAAGCACAAAAACAATAGACAGGAGCTACTGTTATCACTACCAAAGCAAAGACCGAGTCTGAGTTAAATCTTCATGCATGTCTGAAAACACAAGACTTCCACTAAGTTGAGTTTCAATTAATTTTACTGGGTAAGTTTGTCTATGAAAACACAATTCAATTTAAATAACACACAAGTAAAATATTCACACTACTTGCACTAATATATCAAATGTTAGCAAATCTGTTCCTATGAATATTTTTATTTGTTTGGTTTTCAAGCTAGGGTCTTGCTCTAGCCCAGGCTGACCTGGAATTCACTCTGTAGCCTCAGGCTGGCCTGAAACTCTTGGCAATCCTCCTACCACTGCCTCCCAAATTCTGGGACTAAAGGTGTGTGCTGCAATGCCCAGCTCCCATGAGATTTTAATATATGCCCCTTAGTTTTCATCATGATAAAGGTCTCATTATATCTGGAAAAGCAGCCAACATAGGTAAGGCAATTTGTGTATACTTATACAAAAACTTAATTAGAATTAGCTGTTAGCTAGAATGCTGAATGCATTTCCAGACACTGATGTTTTGCCTTCATTAGTGATAACTTTGTGTGTGTATAGATATTATAAATTTATTTAGTTACCATTTCTAAGCTATTTTAATTGTAGTTAAGTAAAATTATTATTTTATGTGAATGTAACTATTATTTGCAAATTTTATTTTTATATTCATATGGTTTCTCTGAAGGCAAAATTCAAAATTTTGAACAGAATTTGAACAACATTTTCTATTTTCTAGAATTTTCTATATAAAACTTGGTTCATGTGTCAATGATTTCTATTGCATTTATGCTAATTATACTTTTATTTTTTCCTCTTGTCTATGCATTTTATGATTATGTGGGTTTTCCTGCAACATCTTAAGTATAATTTCTATACTGTCATGTCATTATTGCAATTTTAAAATTGTTTTTCTTTCAAAACTAAAATTGGAAGAAAATATGTGCAATCTCAAAGCACATTCACTGACATATTTAGAGAAGAAAATTGACTTAAAGTCCTAAGGACATGTAGAAATTTTGCAAACCTTCCCAGAGTTCACAAAAATAGTGTCATCCTACCAATTGTTGATAAAAAGATGAAGATACTTAAGGTGCATTAAACTGTAGAAATAATTCCCACAAAGCACAAAATCCCATATAATTAGAAGCCAATGGCTAGAAATAATCATTTTGAGCAAATTATTGTATTGACAAATTTGTCATTATGATCAATTGTTTGAGTCAGACAATTTATGTTAACCAATTCACCTGAAGTTTAGTAAAAATCACTGTGTAGCTTTAAGATATATTGCTAAAGTCTAAAATCTGCTGCAAAAGAAAACTCTGTGCAAAGAGCAAAATCATCAAGCCTTTCAAGGGGATTACTTTTTTCCCCACTTCATTCTTGGTCTATTCCTTTAGGTGAACTTAATGACTATGTGTGCCCCAGTTTGATATTTGTTTAGATGTGACCAAAATTGACAAGGTGTGTGACATTCAGAGACTTCAAAACTATCAATTTCACATGAATTCAGACATTAAATATGTTTCAAACATATCAGTGATTAAAAATACAAAAGGCTGAATAATATTTCTAGTCTGTTTATACAATGAAAGCAAGAACAAACTGCATGAATATGAAAAATTCCTTAACAGCACTGGAAGAAATGAGTTGTAAGGATAAAAATTATTTTTGTGTAGTAGTTCTTCATGCTATTTAGAACGATTCATAGTTTGATAGTTCTTAGGGATTAAATGTTTTCTGCCCCTTGCCAGAAATTTGGCCAATTATACAGATAAGTTGTCTCAAAAGGAGTCAAAAAACAGGGTGAGAACTGCAAACTTGCATATCTAGACAGAATCTTTTAAAAGTATTACTTATTTTTTAGAAAATAGAAAGACAAACTGACTACGAACTCTAAATGAACTTCAAATGAATGTGCCATTGTGCTTCTGGCTTTATATGGGTACTGGGGGATCAATCCCAAAAATCAGGTTTTGTAAGCAAGTGCCTTTAACCACTGAGCAATCTTCCCAGCACTGTACACATAATCTTTGCATTCAGTAGATTTTGTTGGGCAGAAGTGAGGGAGAGCAGATGTAGACTTGAAGACAATGAGTATCTTTGATTGTCACTAATTCAAAGGGATATTACTGTTTTTGGTCACTGGGATGGAAAATATTGGGTAGAAATTATCCTATTTTATCCAAATGACAAATCAAAACTAATTGAACTTATAAGGATTTTTTTTTTTTTTGCTCAAGAATGTTGCAATAGAGGAGACAGACTGACCCCAAGCACACTGATTAAAAAGTCTAGAATATTCTAAAGTTTGCTTTAGAATATTTAAAATATCTAGAGGTGAGGATAGAGAGAGTAGGTTGATCAGTGGGATGTGTCAGACACATTGAGTTATTCACAAGTTTGCAATTCTTTTTCCTCTTTGATTAAGCCATCTGGGTATGCTAACAAACACCCATCCAAATTAGGTTCCTACACGCTTAAAGATAAGACATAGAAGTACTCTTTCCTTCACGATTACATTTCAAGGAGATCAAACCTAGGTCTTGAAAAGAATTTATCTGGGTTGTAAAACAAATAAGAAGTTTTTAAAAGTAGGAGAAAAAATAAAATTGTGAATTTCTAAATGAAAGCTCTAAGTAAAGGCAGGTAAGGAATATATTTATGAGAAAAATCTCTGTTGAAACATTAGTTCGGAAAATCAGTAAGGAAACTTAAATTCCATGTATTCATATCTATTTTTTCCAAAAGTTATTTTTGATGTGTATGATAAATAAATAATAATTAAACAGAAGATAAAACTACTTGATTCTTTATCAAAGTAAAATACAGAGGTGTACTCACAATTCAAAATCAAGCACCTTGATGAAATTTTCCAAGTTTCTTACTCCTCCTTAAAACTTTCACTTCCAAGAGAAACAGATTAACATGTAAAATTGTGCAAATATTACCTTGAAAAACAACATATCTTAAAACTAATCAGTTACATCTATATAACAATATATAGGCACAGATTAGTCATTAATCATTGCTCTTCTCTTCAATCAAGTGAAAACAGTGTAACAGACATTAACTAAACTCCTCTTTCCCAAATAGGAATGAAGTGTTAGGATGCCATCAAAGCAAATTAATCCTAGGACTATTATAAAGATGATAAACATTAAGATTTTAAGATTTGCAGGGCTAGCCCCTTCCATTGGAGAGTTCTGTAAAGAAAACTAATCTGACTTGGAGGAATAACAAGAAATAGGCAAAATTACATAACTCACCCTATCACACATACAAAACAAAACAAAAATATCATGCTATTTTAAAGATTCATTTTTGTATAAATCCAGCCAGTAATTTCTTTTAAAAGTTAAGTGTAACATTTGCTTTAACAGATCACGGGAAAGTTAGGTTTAAATACTATAATTAAGCCAAAAGCAGTCATATGTACAAATATGAAAATTCAAGTTGCTCCTTCAGTAAAATTGTTTCAGAGAAAATCTGCTGCTTAACAATCACACTAAGCTTCCAACTAACATATCATTATCCTGCAAGTCATTACTTGTAGCTAATTTCAACTACATTAATAATAAATATTACATTAGAACTTTTTTTTTTCTTTTGGGTTTTGAGGCAGGGTTTAACTCTAGCCCAGGCTGAGCAAGAACTCACTGTGTAGCCCAGACAGGCCTTGAATTTATGGCAATCCTAGTTAACTTTAGCTTTCTAAATGCTGGGATTAAAAACGTGTGCCACTACACCCAGCTACATTTGTTAGTTACAAGTCTACAGGTTACTTGTTGGTAGCAGTTGAGTCTTTCCAATAGGATATTTTGGCGAACCTTTATACCAGGCCCTTTCTTTATCTGACGGTTTCCTAAGAACCCTGTTTTTTATCCTGTGAGGAATGCCTGTGTTATTACTAACCACATATTTCAATATGTCATGATTATTCAGATCATCCAAGGGAACCTTAATTTGACCATCACATGTGTGGTCCTGTTTACGAACTCTAGTGGACCCAGGAAAGGCCTGCACAGCATCTGGGTACCTCTTCATTTTCAAGAAAGATTTAGAAGTGAGGTCCATGTTCGATTTTGAAATTGCATCATTCAACTACACAATGTAGACTGGTCAGGACCTGACTGAGTGCATGGCACAGAGGAATCTTCTGATGTGCTTTCTACAAATGATGGAAGAGAACTATCACAGCCCACTGATATAACCAAAGGAGAAGCATCATCAAGGTCCAACTTTTGCTTCCCACGTGGTCTGCACTAATCCAACAAAGAGTTAATTCTTCTGACAGACTGACTGACAGGAGTACACTGGAATTTAAAAAGTGACTTCACTTTTGTTTTATTTGGTTCATTTAAAGAAATCTTATTAAACCACTTACGTGACCTGTAACCTTTCTGTGGTCCGTCATTTGTAAATTTTCAAGAACTGTTCTACAGCATTTGTCCACCAGTGACTGGTGCTAAGCAAGTCTCACAGCTCTAGGTTTTGAAGTGATTCTTAGACTGCCTACACTCTCACTCTGCTGCGAGGAAGAGGACCAAGCCTTGGCCTCCCGAGGAGCTGCACTTTTCACCACATCTTCTGCAGTCTTGCTCTCATTCTCTGTTCACTGAGTATTTGCTTCATCTTCTACAGACTGCTGTCCCCTAGCTTGTTTAGCCCTGGGGACTGCTCACTGGCAGAGGTCATCTTTTGATATAACGAAATGGACATCTTTTTCAGGTCCCACCTTTATCTGACTTGAGTAACATTTTACGGTTGCTTCTCTACCAATGTTTTGACTTTGATGTGGTAAACCAAGCCTCCCTCTGGAAAACCAAATGTCATGTTTATCCAATTTTTCATAATTTTTCTTTGATTCTCTCACAGTCAAATCATTAGTTTTAAATAGATTTTTCTCTGAGCCATTTTTTTTAAATATAATATGCTTCCCTAAATTATTCTTCCTCCTTGATATTTACTGACAACTGCCTGTGGTTTATCAATGCATGAAGATTACTTCCAGGCTCAGAAAATGCCTTCTGAATCTTACCAAGGTCTCAGAGGCCAAGTTACTTTCATCAGCACTAAGGGAACTTCCCGTTGTCCTGCTATCAGGCTGGCTATGTGCAGCGGAAGGGGTGAGTTCACATGGCATTGCTGGCAATTTTTCAATAGTGATATTGGGCTCCAAAGAAAAATTCTGCACCTCAAGATTTCCCATTGTTGGAGAAGCTTCATTTGGATCCACTTCTGCAAAACTTGAATTACTGAGTCCTGTCCAGGATATCCAGGAACTTGCCCGGTCTAATCTATTTGGAGTCAGTAAGCTTTCCTCAGACTTAGTAGCATTTCTGAAACTCTGGCAATCTCTCATCAATATCAGGGCTAAAGAGCAGGCTTGTTTTCACAAATTCCATTCCATGTTTTAAACTGCTGATTTGCTGGTTGCTGACCAACGTTTTCACATTTCTTGGTGCCTGAACATCCACTTGCATCTCCGTTATTCTTTCCCAGACTAAATTTTAAAGGAAGAGATCTTCGGACCTTTTCTTGACAACTGACTTTAGGAGAGAAACAGCCTGCTTTTCCTGATTACACCCTGCAATTTATTTGTTTATTTATATTTATTATTTATTTATTTGCCTACTACCCTTTTACTTTGTCTTAGTCTATTTGTACTGATCAAATGGTTTCCACTGCTGAACTACAGGAGTGAACTCCGAGGTGACTGTTCCAGGCCTGTATCCAAATGAACTGTTACTGGTGTAGAATTACTACTGAAGAGATGACTTGGCAACAACTCTAAATTCAAATTGTGTTTCATGGACTTTCTCTTCTTACTGGAAAAGCTAGAATAGTCTCCTGGCATTGTGTGCTTAGCACTTGGTGTAGGAATCACTGGTGATACAGATGACTGGACTGTTCATTCTTGTTGGGGGTAAAAGAGGGTATTCTGTTAGATTTAGGTTTATTTAGGGCTCAATTAACAAAATCTCCAACACTTTGTCTTCTCTTTCTCTTGCATTCTCCATGAGTTTCATATTCACCCTCTTCAAAGTCTTCCAAGGATGGAGTTACACAGAGACTGTCAGTACCTAACATAGCTGGTATCTTTTCCAGGATAAAATGTGGCACACACCCAATTTCTGATGAATAGTCAGAGTCTGTACCACTGCTCTCTGTAAACACGGCCTCTTTGCTGTTAGCAGACACCTTTCCATGCCCTTCACTCGTCTGAAGAAGATTTGGTGCAAATATCACTGCAAGATTGCTGCTATCCATCTTATTCTCACTTGATCTAAGTGACATTCCAGCTCTCCTGCGATTGCCTGGTCCACGGCCACCCTTGATCTTGATGCCCTAGGTAGCCCCAAGCTGCTGCATCAAGGCCAGTCTGATCAGCCTCGGATCACACATCCCGGATGCATCGCCCTTTCTCCTAGGCAGGCTCCGGGTCCTCACTTTCCACTGTCATCACAGAATCTTGCAAGTTCCAAAACCTCTCGGGTTCGCGCCCCGCCGCTTCGCCATCTAGCACTCCTCAGGCCAAACCCAGCCACTTCCACAGCTTTCCCTTGACCTCCTCCAGCTCCCGCGCTGCTCCAGCCTCCCTCCCTTCTCTTCTTTCTGACCACCCAGCTCGCTGGCATCCACGCCTTCCCCCAGACCCGCCACCCCAGATCACAGGCTGCTCGTGTAATCCAGCAATCTGCCTGCCCATGAGCCCGACCCGCCATCTGCAAACTCCTGTGTGGCGGAAGATGACCTTGAACTTCTAGTTCTACAAACTCCACCTCCTGAGTGCTGGTATTATAGGTGTGCATGCCTGATTTATGTGGTGCTGAGATCAAACACAAAGCCTTATGCATGTTAGGCAAACATTCTATCCCTGAGTTACATCCCCAGCCACCCCCATATTTTTACAGTACTGAGAATTGAACTGAGTTCCAGAGTTTCTTTTTCAGCTCTTGTTAAGACTAAATTGACCTAACATGCATATACACAGAATATTCTATCCAACAGCAAGAGAATACACATTTTTGAAGTAATAGCAGACTATGATATTAGTAAATCATAAGTTAAGCAACAAGAATCTAGTGAAAACTGAC
Source organism: Dipus sagitta (assembly GCA_036346955.1). NCBI lineage: Eukaryota > Metazoa > Chordata > Mammalia > Rodentia > Dipodidae > Dipus > Dipus sagitta. The sequence continues at coordinate 84,057,880 of CM070771.1, read as the reverse complement.
ATCATATTTTTACCATAATTGTATTAAATTATGAATTTATAATAGGAAATTTGGATAATTCACAAATGTGAAAATTAAAACCCATACTTCTCAGCAAATAATGGGTCAAAGAAGAAATACCAAAGAAATTTAAAAATATACAAATACAAATAGAAATAAGATCTCAACACACCAAGTTTTATGGGAAACCCCAAAAGTATTACTGAGAGGAAAATTTACTGCAAAAACTATTAGATTAAAAATGATCACAAAAGCCAGGCTTGGTGGCTCATGTCTTTAATCCTAGCACTTGGGAGGCAGAGGTAGCAGGATTACTCTCAGTTCAAGGCCAGCTGGAGACTACATAGTGAATTACAGTTCAGCCTTAGCTACAGTGAGACACTTCCTCAAAAAACAAAACAAAATAAAACAAAAATGACCACAATAAACTGACGTATGTTAAACATCAACAATCCAGAAAACAACAAACCAACTTCAAAACTCATAGAAGAAAGCATGAAAGGTCTGAAAAAAAAATGTAATAGTCTTGAAATGGTAGAAAATATCAATAAAATTCTTGTATTTAAGTATAAATAAAATAGCTAAATAGCTAGATACTAAACCAAACTCTTTTAGAAATAACTAAAGAATTCAATAAATTTATAGAAGATAAAATTAACATGCAAACCTCAGTAACATATGTAATAATAACAATGAACTCAGAGAAATGTGCAATGAAAACAATGCATTTATAATAGATACAGAAAACCATCATTTAAAATATACTTTATTTATTTGAGAGAGAGATCATGGGTACATTAGGGCCTCCAGCCACTGCAAATGAACTCCAGACACATATGCCACCTTGTGCATCTGGCTGACATAGGTACTGGTTGGCTGACATAGGTACTGGTGAATTGAACCTGGGTCCTTAGACTTTGCAGGCAAGCACCTTAACCACCAAACCATCTCTCCAGCCCTTGAAAACTATCTTTAGAAATTGATTTAAACACAGATCTGTTGTTGGGCACTGCCAAGCACAGGCTGGAGCCTTCAGGAGCGGGGCCTGAGATGCCAGGCATGGCTAAGGACCCCCTAGGCTACAGGAGGTCACTCCCTCTCCAAGCGCGACACACCTGAACTTAGGTTTTGCCCATAACTCTGTGGTCTTTGGCCAGTTGCCTAGGAAACTCCTTATCAGCCAGCACATTCACATAGCCCATCCCCATGAGACCCTAGATCACCTGGTTGGCCATTGCCTGTGGGCTGGAATGAATTTCCCCATATTAGGCATAGACTAGAAATCTTTAAATCCACCAATCCCCTTAGGGTCCTCTTCCGGCCCTCAGATGCTTATAAATCCATTTCCCTGACAATAAGCCAAGATTTGTTCACAGAAACTGACTCCCGGGAGAGAGTGATTCTTTCTCTCCTCACCCACGCACAACCTTGGTCTCCACAGTTGCCTGGGCTGCCTTCAGGGGAACCGTGACTGGGACCCAGAGGACACAGGAACCCACAATCTATTAGATCTCCATAATAAACACTAGAAAAATTTGAACAATGCAAAAGTAAATGGAATTACATCTCATAATCATGGATTGGAAGTATTCATATTGTAAAAATGCCTATACTATACAAAGTGATCAATGGATTTGAAAATGCCTATCAAATTTCCATTGATATTTTTTAGAAAAAAAAGTGACAACCCTAGAACTGGGTAGACACCTCAGTTGATAAAAGTGATGGACTCACGAGCATGACAACCTGACTTCGCCACCAAGTCCCATGTAAAGTGGCACATGCTTGTCATTGTAGTGCTAGAGATGGAGGCAGGAAGATCCCCTGGGCTCACTGACAAGCCAGTCTAGCCTAAGTGGTGACATCTATACACACGACAGGCCTCATTTCAAAGGAGGTAGGCAGAATCCTTGAGGATGATGCCTGAATTTGTCCTTGGGCCTCCACACACATGAGCGTGTACAAGTCCATGCACCCTCCCACATACAGCCACACACATATGGGCGGACATACATATAAACACACATGACACCATAAGAACATATACACACAATAAATGATAAATAAGTAAATAGAAAGCCTAAAATTCATATGGAGCTATACAAAATCCTAAAACAGCAAAGCAATCTTGAGCTCACAAAACAGTGAAGATGAAGACATTATGCTGTCTGCTTTCAAAATGTACTATAGCTGGGTGTGGTGGTGCACGCCTTTAATCCCAGCACTCGGGAGGCAGAGGTAGGAGGGTCGCCATGAGTTCAAAGCCACCCTGAGACTCCATAGTGAATTCTAGGTCAGCCTGGGCTAGAGTGAGAGCCTACCTTGAAAAACCAAAAAAAAAAAAAAAAAATGTACTACAAAGTGAAAGTAATAAAAATAGCATAGAACTCCTTAAAATAGATGCATAAGTCACTGTCATGGAATATAAGGCCCACAAATTAAGCAACATATTTATGACCAGTTTGTTTTGTCAAAGATGCCAAGCACCATGGCAAAGAGCACTGTGTCTTCAACAAATGTCACTGGGAAACTAGATTTCCACATGTAGTGACTGAAATTAGAGCCTCATGTTACATAAATCACAAGAGTAAACAATACAGAGCTTGGAAGATGGGTCAGTAAGACAAAGTGCTTACCATCAAAGCAGGAGTACTTTGGTGTGGATCCCCAGAGTCAGTGTAAAATCTTGAAGCTAGGAGAGGCTTCTGTAATCACATCACACCTATAGCAAGATGGTAAGCAGAGACAGGAGAATTTACCAGAAGATCATGATCCAGCTAACCTGGTGAATATGGTAGTAAACAGAGACCCTGTCTCAACTGAAGTTCAAGGTGAGGACTAACACCCAAAAAATGTCCTCTCACCTCCACACACATGAACATATTTATCATTCTCACACAAATAATCACCAAACAAAAAATAATCTACTGAAAGTAAATTAAAGACTTAACTATAATACCTAAATCTACAAAGCTATAAAACTACTAAAAGAAAATAGGAAATCTCCAAAAGTAGAACTAAGCAAAATGTTCTATATAATCCCAAAATCATGAGTAGCAAATAAAATATGGAGAAATGAAGCTTCACAAAAATGACAATCTTCTGAACACAGAAAGCAACAAAACAAAGGAGGAGAAAATCAACACAAGAGAAAAATATTTGTTTAACCACATCTGATAATGAATTCATGTGGAAAACATAAGAAACTTAAAACAACCCAATAGTGACAAAATAAATGGCCCTACTTCAAAGTCAAAAAGGAGTTGAAAAGACAATTCTCAAAGGAAGATATAGTAAATGGCCATCAGGTGTATGCAAAACTGTTCATCTACATTAATCGTTAAAAAAAAAAAAGAAAAGAAAAGAAACATCACAAGCCCTTAACACCTACAAAATAGCTGTTTTTAAAAAGTCAAAAGCTTTACTGACACAGAAACATCAACTCATTCTTGAACAGTCACATAATATCCATTTTATATTGTAAAGCATATACTCATTCTCTCCCTCTCCCTTTGCAGACAAATAAATTTTAAAAAAATGAATAAGTGAAATACTTGAGTTAAATTTACCCTATGATACATTACTGGTAGAAATCACAAAACCAATAGCAGCTTGTGGGAGAAAAAGAGGTTTATTTTAGCTTACAGGCTGGGAAGCTCCATGATGACAGGGAAAATGATGGCATGAGAAGAGGGTGGACATCACCCCCTGGCCCACATCAGGTGGACAATAGAAACAGGACAGTGTGTCAAACACTGGCAAGAGGAAGCTGGCTCTAATACCCATAAGCCCGCCCACAACAATACACTCCCTTCAGGAGGCATTAATTCCCAAATCTCCATTAGCTGGGAACCTAGCATTCAGAACACCAAAGTTTACGGGGGACACCTGAATCAAACCACTACACCCTACAAAAATAATTGATTCAATTTATTTAACCTAAACTTAAAACAAAAGTCCCAAACATACAAGAGTTAGACAAATGTTAAAGAAAATGCAACAATAATAAACAAACAAAACGACATCCCTCATACATTTTGGTGAGAATGTAAAACATCATAGTTTCTAAGAAAACAAAAATAAAGCTACCTTATGATCTAGCTCCACCGAGAAATCAAAAGCCAACTACAATAAGTACTGCACAGCCATGTTTACTGTGACACTGCTAACATGAGACAAATTATTGACTCAGTCTAAGTGTTGACCAATGGATGAATGAACAATGAAAATGTCATTTTTACACACAATGGAACTTTCTTAAGTCATAAAGAACAAACTTATGTCATTTTCAGTAATTTGATGGAACGTAAGAACATTAAGTGAAAAAAGTCAGATGGGATAAAATAAGCATCATATCTTTTCTTTCATGTGTGGAATTTAGGTGAGAGAAGGACATAACCGTAAATAGGACATTAGTGGGAATGAGAAAGAGAACAAGGGTGCGATACGGAGGAATATAATCAAAGTATACTTACTGTTTGAAAATACCACAATGGAACCCAACACATTTTGAAATTGATATATGCACTAATAAAAACCTCACCACAGGGTAAAAAGGACGGCTTTATGGTTGAGGTGTTTTCCTACAAAGACTAAGGACCCAGGTTTAATTCCCCAGTGCCCATATAGGCACATGCACAAAGGGGCACATGCATCTGGAATTCGTTTACAGTAGCTGGATGCCCTGGCATGTCCATTCTCTCTCTCTCTCTTTCTCTCCCTCTCTCTCCCTCAAAATGGATAAATAAATAAAAACTTTAAAAAACCTCATGATGAAAAATAGACAGAATTAAAAATAATAAAAATGAAGATAGAAAATAGAATATCTAGTATGCCAAAAATATGACAGTTCTACTTGGGGTGGGGGAAAAAATGCAGGTAGGGAGGAATGATAATAATTAAACAATGCTGGAACTAATACTTTAGAAAAGAAACATGTCAATATGCAGACAAATATATCTCAACTAATTTTTAGGAAGATTGTTGAAATATTACAAATATGTGTGTCATGGCATTGTAAATGCAGAACCTTAAGAAGCAGAGAAAAAAATCTCCAAATTATCTTCATAAAGAGAAAAAATAACTCTCAAAAAAAAAGAAAGAAAGGAGAAAAAGGAAAAAAAAGGTGATGACAGACGGCAATCCTACCTGTCACTCTTGTACTGCAGTTTCCATTACACTTGTGGCCTCTGAAGTCTCCAGGTGAGGCAGCAGAGGAGTTTAATTTGACTTATCAGTATCTGACACTGACTTTTTGCCAGATTTTATGACTTTTTGATGCCAACATTTTAACGTTTAAACATTTCTGACAATTACCCCATGTCTTCTTCGGTTATTACATCTAGTACTCTGACAGAAAATTCTCCACATTCATGATAATTTAAATCCATTGTCTTACTGTTTTTCCAATGTAGAAGTAGTAGGGTCAACTTTCTATCTTATGCTATCATCTCTTAGATAAATGTTCCTCAGCAGAGCATCTTGATTTTACTACACAAACTTATTGGCTTATCTCTCAAATATATCTAACAACTACATCATATATATGTATATATGTATATATGTATATATGTATGTATATTTGATTGAGATTTTAGAATATAATTCTGAATAATCCCTAAAAGCAATTCTACTGAAAATATTTGCTGACAATATATATATATATATATATATATATATATATATATATATATATATATATACACACATACACACACACACACACACACACATACAAAGCAGGAAAAACCATTACTTGAAGCTTAAGAGAAGGTAAAAAGACTGGAAATCCTAGCTCAAGCAATAAGACAGGAGAAGGAAATAAAAGGGATACAATTTGGAAAGGAAGAAGTTAAGTTAGCTCTATTTGCTGATGGATGACATGATAGTATATGTAAGAGACTCCATCACAAAACTCCTGAAGGTGATTAACTCCTATAGCAAAGTAGCAAGATACAAAATCAATGCACAAAAAATCAGTAGCCTTTCTATATGCAAATGACAAAGAGACAGAGAAAGAAATAAGGGACATGGTCCCATTTTCAATAGCAACAACAACAAAAATACCTTGGAATAACATTAACCAAGGAAGTGAAAGATCCATACAATGAAAACATGAAAACAGTCAAAAAAGAAATTGAGGAGGACTTGAGAAAACGGAAAGACCTCCCGTGCTCCTGGATATGCAGAATTAACATTGTGAAGATGACAATCCTGTAAAAGGCAATTTAAAGATTCAATGCAATTTCAATTAAAATCCCTACAGTGTTCTTCAAAGACATAGAAAAAATGATCTCAAATTTCATATGGAAAGGCAGAAGGCTTCGCATATCCAAACATATCCTCAGCAAAAGAAATACCTTTGAATGAATCACCATACCTGATCTAAAGCTGTATCACAAAGCCATAGTAATAAAAACAGCATGGTACTGGCATAAAAACAGGAGTATAGACCAAGGGAATAGACTTGAGGACCAGACTTTGGGTCAAGCAACTACAGGTACTTGATATTTGACAAAGGCCATAACAATATAGGCTGGAAAAAAGACAGCATCTTCAACAAATGGTGATGGACAAACAAGATAACCATATGCAGGAAACTGAAACTTGAGCCACACATTTCACCGTGCACTACACTCAAGTCCAAATGGATCAAAGACCTCAATATAAGACCAGAAACTCAACTACTACTGAAAGAAAATATAGGAAATACTTTCCATGATATAGTAATGGAAAAAGACTTCCTGAACAAAACCCCAGTAGCTCATGATCTTAAACAGTCACTCACCAATGGGATCACATGAAGTTGAAGAGTTTCATTACAGACAAGGATACAATAAGCAAAGCCAATAGATTACCCACAGAATGGGAGAAAATATTTGCTGGTTATCCAACTGACAGAGGCCTAATCTCTAGAATCTACAAAGAACACAAAAATCTAAACAGTAAGAAGTCAAACACCCCACTCACAAAATGGAGCAAAGAGCTGGACAGGCAGTTCACAGAGGAAGAAATAGAAACGGCAAACAAACACTTAAGAAACTGTTCGGGACTTCTGGCCAAGATGGCGACCGCCTAGCTGCACTGCAAATCCCGGGGAAAGAAAGGCAAGACATTAAGGGTACATAGTGGCTTTTAGGGGAGAGAAATCTGGGAGGGCACAGAGGCGGGTCCCCTTGCAGATCCCCTCACAGGTGGATAGCCACCCCTCACCCCAAATAACCACTGTGTTCTCAGAACCGCCGCTACCTCTGCTGCTGCGCCAACCACCACTGCTGCCACCGCACGGCGACTGTTCCCTGTGTGCAGAAGCTTTGGCTCCTCTGCACTTTCTTCCACTCGCCCACTTACTGAGCAAGCCCAGTCCCACAGCAGGTGCCACACAAGCTCAGACTGTGTGTTTGGCTTGCGCCAGCTCAGGTGCCTACCTATCTGCCACGCCGGCCATCCGCCATTGGCCTGGGCAGGGAGTGCAGACTACGTCCAGGTCTCAGTGTTCCCAGCCAGAGTTCTGGCTGCTTTAGTGCTCGGTGCCTAAGTGCCACTCCGAGCTCGAATGCAGGCAGCTTTGGAACATTACCGCTTGAGACCTCAGGCAACTTTGGCGCTTCAGCCAGGCAGTAGATAGGCGGCTTTGGCAAGTGAGAGCCAAAGCCCAGGCTGCTTGGCAACTGCCACAGGCTGCATAAGATTCTCATTGCTCTTGACCCCAGGCGGAAACGCCTACCTGCCTGCCCATACACTGTCATGGGCAGAACACAGCGCAAAAGAAATAACATGAAAAATCAAATGCAAGAAAATCCAGTTAGATCACGCAGTCCCACAATGAATACATCTAACCAAAACATAGAAGAACCAATAGGACCAGAACACCAAATTGAAGCTATGAGCAATACAACCCTGACCAACCTACTGGTGGAACTTGTAGGAAAGCAACAAAAGGACGAGAATCGTGGGGATGCTGCCATCACTAAACTAGAACTAATAGATAAGAAATTGGAAGGATTAGATAAGAAATTGGAAGGATTTCAAAGAGAGTTAAGAGATTTCAGAGAGAGTGAATAAAAAGAAGACCTTAAAAATCAGCTGGCCATGCTAAATGAAGACATAAAGAAATGCAAGGATGAACTCCAAGAATTATCAAGAAAATCAGAAAATGATGTGAAAAGGGAGCTTGACAGAGGGATGGAAATTATACATAGAAAAGTAGTAGACAACGCAAAATTAATTGAACAAATCCAAAACTCGCTAGAAGCTCTCAAGAACAAAGTCAGCCAAGTGGTGGATAGAAACTCTGATCTGGAAGACAAGATGGAAGAAACAGTTAGAGAGTTCAAAAATTTCAGTAAGTTCAAAATCTCCTGTGAACAGAACATGAGGGAATTGTGGGATACACTTAAACGTCCTAATATCAGGAACATTGGAATACCAGAAGGAGAAGAAATTCAGACCAAAGGCATGGAGAACTTATTTAACAAAATAATTGAAGAAAACTTCCCCAGTCTCTTAAAAGAAAGGCCCATCAAGATACAAGAAGCCAAGAGAACTCCAAACAGACTGGACCAAAGGAGAAACTCTCCAAGACATATTATCATCAAGACTCTAAACATTGACACCAAAGAGAAAATCCTAAAAGCAGCTAGGGGAAAACAGCACACCGCCTTCAAAGGTAACCCCATCAGAATTACTTCAGACTTCTCAATGGAAACCCTGAAAGCTAGAAGGGCCTGGAATGAAACACTGCAAAGTCTAAGGACCTATGGCTTCGAACCCAAACTACTCTACCCAGCAAAAGTATCCCTCAAATAGATGGTGAAAGAAAAACATTCCATGACAAAACTCAGCTTTACTATTATATGAATACAAAACCAAACATACAGAGAGTATTTCAGGAAATTCTCCACAGAGAAGAAAAAAAATAATCAAACACAATTGCCTACAAGAAGCAGATCACAACAACCAAACTCAGAGTAGGCACAAAAAACTTCAACGTCCATGAAAACACCAACCCACATTTACCATCACTATATGGCAGGGATCAAATCAAATCTCACAGTCATTACCCTAAATATTAATGGCCTTAATTCACCCATCAAGAGACACAAGCTAACAGGATGGATCAAAAAATTAGACCCCTCAATCTGTTGCCTTCAAGAAACCCACCTCACCATTAAAGACAGACATCTCCTCAGGGTGAAAGGGTTGAAAACAGTATTCCAAGCAAATGGGAATAAGAAACAAGCAGGTGTAGCTATATTAATATCAGATAAAATAGACTTCAAACCAAAAATAATCAAAAAAGACAAAGAAGGCCACTTCCTACTTATCAAGGGAACGATCCATCAAGAGGATATTGCAATCACAAATCTGTATGCACCAAACACAGGGGCACCACAGTTCATAAAACAAAACCTACTTGACAATAAAACAGAAATAACCATAAACACCATCATAGCTGGGGACTTCAATACACCATTATCAGTAATAGACAGATCATCCAAACAGAAACTCAACAGGGAAGTAAGAGATCTCAACAAAACCGTAGATCACTTAGACCTAACGGACATCTACAGAACCTTCCATCCCAAATTCACAGATTACACATTCTTCTCAGCAGCCCATGGAACATTCTCCAAAATAGACTATATACTGGGTCACAAAGACTGCCTCCACATATTTAGGAAGATTGACATAATTCCCTGCATGATATCAAATCACAATGCTATATTGCTAGAAATCAACAACAAAAGACCCACCAAGAATCCCAATGGCACCTGGAAACTGAACAGCACACTTTTAAATGATAAATGGATAGTGGATGAAATAAAAAATGAAATTGCAAAATTTCTGGAATTGAACGACAATGAGAACACATCGTACCAAAACTTATGGGACACAATGAAGGCGGTCCTCAGGGGAAAATTCAAAGCACTCAATGCCTTCATAAAAAAGACAGAAAGGTCCCAAATCAATAACCTAACCATGCACCTAAAGGCACTGGAAAAACAAGAAAAATCCAACCCAAAGAGCTCCAGAAGGAAAGAAATAATTAAAATCAGAGCAGAAATCAATGAACTGGAAATGAAGGAAACAATTAAGACAATTGACAAAACAAAGAGCTGGTTCTTTGAAAAAATAAACAAGATTGACAAACCCCTGGCTAATCTGATCAAGCAAAAACAGGAGTAGCTTCAAATTAACAAAGTTCAAAATGAAAAAGGAGAGATCGCAACCGACATAAGTGAAATTGGGAGAATCATCAGGACTTATTTCAAAATCCTCTACTCCACAAAACTGGATAATGTGGAGGACATGGGTAAATTCTTGGATGCATACCATCTACCAAAGGTAAACACAGAACAGATTAATCACCTCAATCAACCCATCACACTCATGGAGATTGAAAAAGTAATAAAAAACCTCCCCAAAAAGAAGAGTCCAGGACCAGATGGCTTCTCAGCTGAATTCTATCAAACCTTCATGGAAGAACTCAAACCAATCTTCCTCAAACTGTGCCACAGAATTGTTGAACAGGGAAAGCTACCCAACTCCTTTTATGAAGCTAGCATCACCCTAATTCCAAAACCAGGCAGAGATGCCATAAGAAAAGAAAACTACCGGCCTATTTCCCTAATGAATTTGGATGCAAAGATCCTAAACAAAATCCTTGCAAACCGAATCCAACAACACATCAAAAGCATTATCCACCTTGATCAAGTGGGATTCATTCCAGGAACACAGGGGTGGTTCAACATATGGAAATCTGTCAATGAAATACACCCAATAACAAGGTTAAACATAAAAACCACATGATCATTTCGATAGATGCAGAAAAGGCCTTTGACAAGATTCAGCATCACTTCATGTTCAAAACATTGGAGACAATTGGCATGGTTGGTTCATATCTTAACCTAATAAAGGCAATATCCGAAGCTGCGAAGGCCCAAATAATACTTAATGGAGAGAGACTGGAGGAAGTCCCATTAAGATCAGGAACAAGACAGGGTTGTCCACTCTCACCTCTGCTTTTCAATATAGTACTGGAAGTCCTAGCTCAAGCAATAAGACAGGAGAAGGCAATAAAAGGGACACAATTTGGAAAGGAAGAAATTAAGTTAGCTTAATTCACTGATGACATGATTATATATGTAAGAGACCCGAGAGACTCCATCCCAAAACTCCTGAAGGTGATTAACTCCTATAGCAAAGTAGCAGGATACAGAATCAATGCACAAAAATCAGTAGCCTTCCTTTATGCAAATGACAAAGATACAGAGAAAGGATTAAGGGACATAGTCCCATTTTCAATAGCAACAACAACAACAACAACAACAAAAAAAAAAACCCTGGAATAACGTTAACCAAGGAAGTGAAAGATCCATACAACGAAAACATAAAAACACTCAAAAAAGAAATTGAGGCCGACTGAGAAAATGGAAAGACTCCCATGATCATGGATAGGCAGAATTAACATTGTGAATATGACAAACCTACCAAAGGCAATATACAGATTTAATGCAATTCCAATTAAAATCCCTACAGTGTTCTTCAAAGACATAGAAAAAATGATCTCAAATTTCATATGGAATGGCAGAAGGCCTCGCATTTCCAAACATATCCTCAGCAAAAGAAATACGTCTGGAAGCATCACCATACCTGATCTAAAACTATATTACAAAGCCATAGTAATAAAAACAGCATGGTACTGGCATAAAAACAGGAGTATAGACCAATGGAATAGACTTGAGGACCCGGACTTTGGGTCAAGCAACTATAGCTACTTGATATTCGAAAAAGGCCCAAACAATATAGGCTGGAAAAAAGACAGCATCTTCAACAAATGGTGCTGGACAAACTGCATAACCATATGCAGGAAACTGAAACTTGATCCACACATTTCACCATGCACTACACTCAAGTCCAAATGGATGAAAGATCTCAATATAAGACAAGAAACTCGTATACTACTGGAAGAAAATTTAGGAAGTACTTTCCATGATATAGGACTGGAAAAAGACTTCCTGAACAAAACCACAGTAGCTCATGAACTTAAACCGTCACTCAACCAATGGGATCACATGAAGCTGAAGAGTTTCTTTACAGACAAGCATACAATAAGCTAAGCCAATAGATTACATCAGAATGGGAAGAAATATTTGCGGGTTATCCAACTGACAGAGGCCTAATCTCTAGAATCTACAAAGAACTCAAAAATCTATACAGTAAGAAGTCAAACAACCCACTCACAAAATAGGGCAAAGAGCTTAACAGGTAGTTCACAGAGGAAGAAATAGAAATGGCAAATATACACTTAAGAAAATGTCCTGGCTGAAAAAATGGCTCAACGGTTAAGCGCTTGCCCGTGAAGCCTGAGGACCTCGGGTCAAGGCTCGATTCCCCAGGACCCACGTTAGCCCGATCCAGAAGGGGGCTCACGCATCTGGAGTTCGTTTGCAGTGGCTGGAGGCCCTGGCGCGCCCATTCTCACTCTCTTCTCTGTCTGCCTCTTTCTCTCTCTGTCTGTTGCTCTCAAATAAATAAATAAAAAAATTAAAAAAAATAAAATGTTCATCATCCCTAATCATCAGAGAAATGCAAATTAAAACAACTATGAGATTCCACCTTACCCCAATGAGGATAGCAAACATCAAAAAATCAAATAAAAACAAATGCTGGTGAGGATGTGGAGAAGTAGGAACCATCATCCACTGTTGGTGGGAATGTAGGATGGTACAACCACTTTGGAAAGCAATATGGAGACTTCTGAAAAAGCTGAGTATAGAGATACCAACAGACCCAGTTATTCCCTTACTGGGCATCTACCCTAAAACCTTCAAACCACAGGCTAGAGAGATTTGCTCAACCATGTTTATAGCGGCTCAATTTGTAATAGCTAAGTGCTGGAATCAACCCAGATGTCCATCACTAGAAGAATGGATAACTAAGATGTGGTATATCTACACAATGGAATTCTATACAGCAGTAAGAAAAAATGACACAATTACATTTGAGGAAAAGTGGTTGAACCTGGAACAGATCATTCTCGGTGAACTTACCCAATCACAGAAAAAAAATCGCCACATAGTCTCACTCATCTACAGCACCTAATTGAATCTACCCAAGATACCTTACATACCCAGGAAGCATCTCCTAGACTAGACACTACGATGGAAGGGGAGGGAGGGGAGGGCATCAAAGGGGTGGGAAACACAAATCTAGACCCAAATGGCAAAGGTACCATAATTTTCTACTTACTAAAAGACAGACCAAATGACTGATCCTACACCAGGCCCTTACAGGGAACACCTGAACCACAAGACACTTGAGAGGGTAAGACCAAGACTAACCTTAATCTTCTACATCTTCCCTCCCTCACTTCCCCTCTCCCTCTCTCTCTCTCTCTCTTATCTCTAACTCTTGTAAATTAGTTATCTTTTTCCTCATTTTCTTAGTGGTCACTGACCTGTAACTCTCAGAACCAGCATGGGGCTATCATCCACAATGAGCTTTTGGTCAGAGAGACCTACAAGATTTCCTAAAGGACAGACAGATTTCTGTCAGGGTACTTGATGACACACCAAAGGCTAGTGGTAAGACCCTACTGCTGAAGACACCTTATGTGATTGACATGCAAATTAGAATTGCATGGCTGAAGTTGGAAGAGAGTCAGTCCCCACACAGTCAGCGCGTCTAGTGCCAAAGGTGCTACATGGGCGACTGGGGGAAAATGACCAATATCTGTCGAAGCAACACATGGTCTAACCTACTTAGCAGCAAATAACTTGTTGTGATGCCCACACAACTGCAGTGGTGGCACACAGCCATGGTGGGGAACCAACTGCTCTTAATTTGGCTAACTTATCCCCTCACTGGTGTGGGATCCATAGCTGGAGCTGGGAGACAAGTCAGAACCATATCCAAACATAAGCCCACTCTCCAATATCAAGCTACCATCAATTGTGGGCTACAAGAGGGCCTACACCTATTAAATTCTCTGTAAAAAAATAGTAAGGGTTATCTCATTTGTCCTGGTGCAAACTTACTTTCTGTTGGAGAATCTGTTTCTCTTTTTCAGATAGATGTAGATCCTAAGGAGAGAGCCAACCCATCATACCTCAAAATGGCCCCAGCTGAAACTAAGAAAAATTGGAGAAACAAGCAAGGGGGCTGTTTTCCTGATGAACCGGATACCAGCACAAGGGGGAAGGAGATCAGCATAGAGAAAAATCAACTCCTGCCAAGTCAGAGAGCCAGATCCTCAGAGGCCCCCAACACCTCATCACTGAAGCAGACCAAAAATGCAACCAACATGGCTCAGGGAAATTTTGCGGAAGAGGGGGCGGAAAGAATGTCAGAGCCACATGTTGGGTCATGATATGCAGAGACATTTAGCTTACCCATAACTGTGGGCTAACTCCACAATGCATGACCCATATACCTCAACAAGGAGAGGCCAAGGGGAGGGGTAGGTCATGGATGAGCCTAATAATGGTACCGAGCTGACAGTATTTGCTGAATACAAAACTAACTAACAAAGAAAAAAAAAAGTCAAAATAATTAAAGTGGGCTCTAATCATCTGGTATGTTTCTAAGAAGAAATTAGAACGCATCACAGACATGCAGAGGGGAGGCCATCTAGAAATAGTGGAAGTTGCCTCTTCACAAGCACAGGACAAAGAGCCCTGGACAAACATACCCTGAGGACATCTTGATCTTGAGCTTCCAGATGCCAGAATTTGGAGAACATAAATTTCTATAGTTTAAGCCGCCCAGCTGATAGTACTTTATTTTAAGCAGCCTGGAGTACTGCCACATCCTATATGAGTTTGAACTTAGTCCGGAAAGAGTGACATGTTATAAATCCTGCCTTCTCTCCTCTTCAAGAAAACTGCAGCTCTTCATAATTGCTGTGCATTAGGCAGGAGGCCAGCAGAATGTGTCTCCTTCATAAAGTTCAATAAGACTTCAACATCTGAGCTCATCAGTTCTAACTCTGTCAGTGCCTAGTGTGCTATTCTCATGCCGTTGTCATGTCATGCACCTTGTGTCTCGCAATTGTGGAAAACCCAGAAGCTTCAGTTCCCACAAGGGACCTATCAGTAACAAACTGGAGGTGAGGGCAACTCAGTTGACTGCTGGGCCTCAGTTTCTTTATCCATGCAATGATTCAGATTGTTTCCACAGGAGAGAAAGAGCCCAAGGTCCAGGCTAGCCCATACATTTTGATCATGATCATTTAAGGGAAGAAGACAATTTTAACAAACTATTCACTGTTCTAGCCAAGATCACTACATGTTTTTGTACCAACTATGAGTTTTACATAACTATTAAAAAGAAAAGAAAAACATGAAAAAAAAAGAAAATGTTCATCATCCCTAATCATCAGGGAAGTGCAAATTAAAACAACTATGAGATTCCACCTTACCCTAGTAAGGATAGCAAACATCAAAAACTCAAATGAAAATAAATGCTGGCGAGGATGTGGAGAAGTAGGAACCATCATCCACTGTTGGTGGGAATGTAGGCTGGTACAACCACTTTGGAAAGCAATATGGAAACTTCTGAGAAAGCTGAGTATAGAGATACCAACAGACCCAGTTATTCCCTTACTGCGCATCTACCCTAAAACCTTCAAACCACAAGCCAAAGAGATTTGTTCAACCATGTTTGTAGCGGCTCAATTTGTAATAGCTAAGAGATGCAATTAACCCAGATGTCCATCACCAGAAGAATGGATACCTAAGATGTTGTATATCTACACAATGGAATTCTATACAGCAGTAAGAAAAAATGACACAATGAAATTTGAGGAAAAATGGTTGAACCTGGAACAGATCATTCTCAATGAAGTTATCCAATCACAGAAAAAAAAATCGCCACATAGTCTCACTCATCTACAGCACCTAGCCTGAATCTACCCAAGATGGCTTACATACCCAGCAAGCATCTCGTGGACAAGACAAATCTTCTGTAAGTTAAGGGGGTGCCAAGTAGGTGTTCCTGAAATATTTTAATTATAGTAAATTTAATGTTCAGGCAAATTTTAAGACATATTCCAAATATAACTGACAAAATGTCAGAATTATATACCCGCATATTAAAGTCCATTTTTTCTATATCTTATAAAATGGGTATTAATTTATAGATATTGGATAAATAGCTAATAAGATAGTTTATTTATGAAGCTTAGTGAAATACCCACACATAGTACATAACTATATATACATAATTATTATTTTTTAAATAATTTATTTTTTATTTATTTGAGAGAGAGAGAGCAGTAGATAGAGAGAATGGGTGTACCAGGGCCCTCAGATGCTTCAAACAAACTCCAAACACATGTGCCACCTTGTGCATCTGGCTTATGTGGGTCCTGGGGAAATGAACCTAGGTTCCTTGGCTTCAAATGCAAATGCCTTAACCACTGAGACATCTCTCCAGCCCTATATACATAGTTATAAATGTGATTTCTGCATTCACATTTCAGACAGTTGGTTGAAATTTGTGGAATTTTATGATTTTCAGATGTTTTCTGTTTGAAAAAAATGATATATAGGTTCTTAGTTAGCTGTTAGTAAAAATATTTGAATTTTATTGCAGTAAATACTAGGGAGACACAAACCATCAAACCAACAAGAGGAAGAGAAATCCAGGTCTCAGCACTAAATGAGGTATCTATCATACCTGCCAGAGCTCAGAGAGCATTGCAGAGGTAGTCATAGAAACAAAGAGTACTGTTGTCATTGCTTGACAGACAATCATCTCCATAGAGATGATAGTACAATGATGAGAGTCAAAACTCATCGATAGGGCTGAAGGGATAGCTCCATGGTTAAAGTACTTGCTTGCAAAGCCTGATGCTCTGGCTTTGATTCCTCAGTAAAAATGTAAAGCCACATGCACAAAGTTGTACATGCACTTGAAATTGGTATGCAATAGCAAGAGGCCCTGGAACACTCACTCATTCTCTCTCACTTTCTCTCTCTTTTTCTCTCTCTTTCCTTGAATGTAAATAGATAAAAATTTTAAAAGCCTGGTCAAGGCAGAAAATATGAGACTCTCAAGAGATAAGCCCTCGAGGCTGGAGAGATGGTTTATCATTTAAGTGCTTACCTCTGAAGCCTACAGACCCCAGTTCAAAGCTAGATTCCCCAGGACCCACGTAAGCCAGATGCACAAAGTGTCGCATGCATCTGGAGTTCATCTGCAGTGGCTGGAGACCTTGGTATGCCCATTCTCCCTCTCCCTCTCTCTTTCTTCCACATTCTCTGTCTGTCACTCTCAAATAAATAAATAAAAATAAACAAAAATAAAAAACTATTAGTAAATAAATAAATACAATAAAATAAAGAGATAAGCCCTAAAATAAATTTCTACTATACCCTCTAAGGCCAAAGAACATTGTGTGGAGGAGGTTACAATGAATGTAAGAACCACAGGGGACATAGGCTTACTTTTGGGTCCTAGTTTTTGGACAAGAATTGATTGATGTCATCATGACTCCACAGTGGTTGCCAATACGTTCACATGACCATACAATTCTGAGCCCATCAATGTCTTGATATGAAATGAGAATAAGAAAATAAATGAGAATGAGAATAAAAGGAATGAGACAGCAAAACAGAAGAAGTACTACCTTGAAAAATAGGGGTACCCAAAGAGTTAGGGGAGGGGACAAAAAGGATAAAGGTGTGGGAAGATGATAAAATTACTGTATCTTTGGATATCAAAGCTTTTGACAAATTAATAAAAATAATAATGATTTATCTCCTTTTAAGAAATGGATTCCTGTCTAAAGGGGAATGTTCACATTTTTTCACTACCTGTATCCCAATATTTGAGTTAATTCTACATGTGTTGTATTTCTATTTTAATATTGTATTCCTTTAAGGTTCATATTTGTGCTTTAGGAAAATGGTGACTTTTGTGCTTAGGGATCAGAGCATTCTATAAGACTTGCTTTCCTATTTGGGAAGGAATAAGGGTTGTCATACCAAATGTGCAGCAAGATGCCAATGATAAAAATAAAATCATGTTGCTCACCTATCTGATGTAGCAAGTCTAGGCTCTGGCTTCTGTTTGTATTGCATCACTTCCACGTCTCTCACCTGTTTCAGAAATTCATCATCCCCTTTGTCTAGTTCTGGCATTATTTCTAAGATCTGAGTTTTAAGTAATTCTGATGTCTCTACAAAGTAGCATATTCCAAGTGTTCTTCCTGCATGGTATTTGCTGTGGCCCTCCAAGAATTATAGTTTTCTGGTAAATTTGTGATTATCATATTTCAATTTTCTCACATCACTGAACCCTTCCATCATCTTCACTACTACTTTCCATGATAACTGAGGCATTTCAAGTTCAGTCATTGTAAACCACTGCTGTTCCAGACTTCCAAGATTCTTCCTATTAAGAGGGCTGTCAAGTCCTCTTGGGTTCTTGTCAGAGAATTGATGCCGCCAGAGAGCTCACCCAACCAAATTAACTATGTTCATTCCACCCCATGTATCCTCACTAAGAAGCTATAAATGCATCAGAAAAATCCCAAATGCTATATGAAGGTTACCTAAAGAGTCATAATGTTAGGCACGTCCCTGTTGAGGAATCAGTGAAGTTTCAACAGCCATGGGACGTTGCCACTGAAGACACAGAGAGAATCAGAAAATCCATGTGACCCATGGGAATTAAACCCAGATACAGTAAGTTTTGCAAGCTGTCAAACATCTTGGTGGCATTTGGGTCCACAAAGAACAGTGATCTAGCTCCCTGGAAGCAGTTGTCTTGCTCAGAAAGCAAAGTTTTACACTAGCTGCAGTTTTCAGCTCTGAGGGAGGACGGAGTCTAACACAGAGGCTAGCAGCCATGAACCACACCATTGTGCAGAAGTGGCTGTATGGACAAGGGTGCCTGCAAAAGACTTAAAGAAATAGCCAATCCTATTCAGGATTGCTTAATGAGGAGCCAGGATCCCTGCAGAAGAGAGAGACAGATGTGATAGTAAGTTTATCTTCCAATTCATTGAATAAATTACCCAAAAGGCACTAATTTAGAATGAGAAAAAATATTCTATGCTGGAACTTAATGGCATATTTAATCCTCATTATTGTTTATCTCCCATTAGGGAAATGGGGAATTTATGTGCATGATGAAATCCTTGGTTGAATATAAAGGAACTTTAAAGCTCCCTTGCAATCATATCTATTCATATTCTTATTTTCCTCAATAGTATTTCCTTTTTCATTTATGTTACTATCTGAGAGAGCTGCACAGCAGAAAAACTGAATTTACTGTACTTGCTTCTTCCCTATCTATTTCATCTTCTTGTCATCATTCTCATACAGTGTTGTGAGAGTTGATTCTTTGAATGGGTCATGCCCACTGTCCATTCCTCAGGTTGATAATTGATGAAGGAGCCTAGATCTATCATTTCAGTGTTTTCTCCTCATATGCCTA
Organism: Dipus sagitta; assembly: GCA_036346955.1. Taxonomy (NCBI): domain Eukaryota; kingdom Metazoa; phylum Chordata; class Mammalia; order Rodentia; family Dipodidae; genus Dipus; species Dipus sagitta. The sequence continues at coordinate 84,038,431 of CM070771.1, read as the reverse complement.
TTATATAAATGGCTGTATTAAATTAGAAAATAGGGAAAATTTGTATTATCTGGATGTGACAGAAGAGCTGTTTCACAAAGATACATGTATTTCCTTAACTTTGAGCACCCATTGTATCACTTCAAGAGGAAGCATCTTACAAGGTATTATTATGTCATAAACTCTGGAGAGGTGAAGGCCTGGAGTTATTTCATATTAAAACTGTGCTCATGACTCTGTCTTCCCTGAGAGTTGATAATTGCATCTGCTCTACAACTCAGTCTACTTTCTTCAAGTTTTAATTCAACAAAGCTTTTAAACTTTTGATGTTTCTCTACTGTTTAGGTTATGTGGTATTAGTTATTTGTTAAAAACCAGAAGTTTCCCAGCTAATTCCAATACAAAAGGGAATGTCATATTCATGTGGCTAATGGACCTTTTTTCAATTCAGTAGTAAGTTGTATGGAAGACTAATATTGCCATTTCATACAAAAGCTTTAACAGGACTTAGCAGGATTTACTAAGACAATGATCACAGTAGTAGTCAGTTCACCTCTGCAGCTAGAGATACCACACTTTGTAATAGCCTGAACAATTGGTGTGCTATTCTCCTTAATTCATTTTTATAAAAGGAAAATTTAATTCTTAATTTGGAAGATGGGATGAGTTGTAGTTGCTTTCATATAGATGGTACAAAACCTTGGACCAGTAGAAGCTTGTGGGAAGAATGTTTTTGTTTAACCTTACAGTCTAAGGGGAAGCTCCATGGTGGCAGAGAAAAGATATGAGCAGAGGTAGGACATCACCTCCTGGCCAGCATCAGGCAGAGAACAGCAACAGGAGAGTGAGCCTAACATAGCAAAGGGGAGCTGGCTATACCACCCCAACAATACACCTCCAGCATTGAGCTACCTCTCAAATTACCATCAGATGGAGACCACGCTTTAAAAACACATGATTTTTATGAGGAACACCTAATTCAAACTACCCTGGATGTTTTTCAGAATTTTTTTTTCTTTTTCTATGTAAAAACAAAGTTAAGCTGGGCATGATGGTGGCACATGCCTTTAATCCCAGCACTCAGGAGGCAGAGGTAGGAGGATCACCATGAATTTGAAGCCACCCTGGGACTACATAGTGAATTCCAGGTGAGCTTAGGCTAGAGCAAGACCCTGCCTTGAACAAAAAAAGTTATTTCCAAGTTTCCAAACTATTCTGTGCAGTAGAGCACATATTTTAAAGAGAGGTGAGTTTAATTAATGTGCGGACCTTGCTCCTGCAGTTCTCATTCCTCTCACCACCTGACAGCTACAGCAAAGCTGCCCCATAAGCACTTCTTTGAGGAAACAATTTGTATCACATAATATTATACAGAGATTGTTCTGCAAAGCATGTTTCCATGCAGAATTGTAGAACAATCTATGTGGGTCTAATATATTCTAAAAGTTAAACTCATTTTATAAAGTAACAGGAACTAAAAAGGAAAGAGAAGAAGACCGTAAACAGTGGCAGAGGATTGGAAGGTATTGATTTCAAGCATAGAGAACGATAGTGGCTTAGCTGCTCCCTCATTTTAAACAGTTTATCTCTTAACCTTTCTTATTTTATTAAGTTGATATTATGTTTTATGATATTATTGATGCCTTTGTATACATATATTGATATATTTTATTTATTTATTTGCAAGGAGATAGAGAAAGAGAGAGAGAATGTGGGCCTGTACCCACTTGGGAAAAACAATCTCTATATACATGTGCCACTTTGTGCATCTGGCTTTATGTGAATACTGGGGAATTGAACCCCAGATTGCTGGCAAATCCCTTAACTGATGAGCCATCTCATCAGACTCCTGAACATATATTTAAAAGGTGTTTCTGGACCGCGGAGATGGCTGAGATGGTAAAGTACTTGCTGCGTGAGAGGAAACTGAGTTTGAATCCACAGCAACCATGTGATAATGCGAGGCATGGATGTGCATGCTTGAAATTCCAGCACTGAGGAGGTGGAGACAGGAGGATCCCTGGGCAAACAGACTAGCTAGACTAGCTGAAACAGTGAGCTCTGGGTTCATACTCCACTGAGGAGGGCCCCCAGAGGAATGGGGGCAGGGAGGGGGGAATAGATAGTACCAACACATGATGTATCCATACAAATATGTTCTTAATAAATAATAAATAGAAAAATAAAATAAAAAATAAAAAATATGATGGTGAGCTATTGAGGAAAATACTAGGCATCAATTTGTGGCCTTTACATGCATATGCATCAACATGCATCCACATAACATATAAAAGCATGAATGTACACACGCTCATACTGAGCTGTGAGCAGTGTTACTTCATTGAATGGAGATTGTGTGTTTTTGAAGGGCTCACAGATGCCTTTAGAAGTTGTTGCTACGAATGTACATTTTTGTAAGCTGGGGCATTGCTTTTCTTCTTATTCTTTTTAAATGATTTAAGAAATAGAATGTGTATCACTTTATGTAATGCTTTGTCATATGTGTACATTTTAGACAAATTATATCAATATAATTAACATATTATCACCTTATTTTGTAGTGGCATTAAAATCTTGCCCCTCAGAGATTTTGAAATATGCAAGCCATTATTATTAACTATGGTTCCCCTGTTTGCAATTACCACTACTACTTAGTCCTCCTGTGTAACTGAAACTTCCCCATGCCTAAAGAAGAGAATGGGCAGTGCTGGAATTTTCTCTCTAGCTTACTCCATGAATACCCCAAGTACAAGTCGCTGCTCCAGTCTTTATCTTATGTGTGCATACTATAGAGAAAAGAGGACATTCTAGAAGGAAGAATTGAAATTTCTTTGCATCGCCATGCTTGTCTGGGTTAAAAACTAACATCTTTCCCCCTAGACTATTAAAAGTCACCATTTCAACATATACTTAAAAGAAATGTAGAATAATTCTAGTAATCTTTTGTTCACTAGATCCTGAAGCTGATTATGGCATGCATAAAATGATGTATCATTTGGAAAATAACCTCGTGAGCATGTGGAGGTCAATAAAACACCTTTGGGTCAGTCTTTGCCTTCCACTTCATTTGAAGTATTCTTGTAATTCCCAGCTCAGTCCCTGAGCTTCCAGGGAATTTTCTTGCCCACTTCCTGTCTTGCTATAGACATGCTGATATTACATCAGCTCACCACATCTTCCAGCTTCTTTACATTGGCCCTGAGCATCAAAATTCAGCTAGTCAGAGTTGCAAAGCAATTTTATCTACAGAACACAGTGCTTTATCTACTGAACCATCCCCCCAGCTCTGACATTGCTCAATCTGGGATTTAACTCCATATATGAGATTTTCATTTATTTTAACTTGAAAATTAAACTATATTAAGTGGATATATGAATAATTCTTTAGAGATATAAAATGATTTTACTCTGAAAACATATGGTATTAACATGTGCTGTTTACATACTGAGTATGTCCATAAGTAATAAAAAAATAAAGTATACAATATATCAATAAATATAAATAGCATAGTAAGTGGAATCACAGGAATAATATAAGTGGAATCTGTGAGTCTCATATCACTAGTATGTAATATGGATTTTTCTGCCATGTTCACTCATAGAATAAATTATCTACCTTGTCTCAATCTTCGTTTTAAATAAATACTTGGAATCTCCCTTCATCTTGTCTTAAAAATGGTAAAATATGCCATCACACTTTATTTCCCAATTTTCTTTATCCCAATTTGTTGTTTTACTAGGCCATCAAATGCATGGGAATCTTTCCCTTCTCTTACCATTTCGAACAATCAGAAATTAATTAAATTTTAAATAAATACTAGTTTAGCAAAATGTAACACATTCTTTTATCAGAAGAAAACAGAAAAAATTACCCTATTTGGAAAAAGTGAGGAGAAAATAGGAGAACAAGATATTGGCCTTATGATAACTTTTTTTTCCCTAATTCTGTTGTTTGTGCTCCCTCAGATTCTCAGGCTTGTGCTTTGGTGTCTTTCATTAACTTTGGGAGGTTCTCAGACATTATTGCTTCAAACACTTCTATTCCCTTCTGTTTTCTTCTTCTAGCAATCCAATTATATGTGTCATGCCATAGCCTTGAGAAGCGTTGCTTAGTTTGTTGTTATTACTTATCATACCACTTCAGTTTGGCATGCTCCTGCAATGATTTCGGTTCATTGATGGTCTCAGAAAAGGTGTTGGTTTTCAGTTTGTCATATATCAATCAAAAGTTTTAGGACATATGGTCTTCAGGTGTCTGAGTTAAAAGTGGAAAGTCTAATAACCACTTTTGTTCATGTCATCTATTTTTTAAGAGCTCTTTAAATTTCTTTTTTGCTTTGACTAGATCTTAGAGCTAAAAAATGTCTAGAAAGTCTTATCTTCAGTTCTCTGAGTTAGTCAGGCATTGTGAAGAGATTGCTGAGCGAGGACAAAAGACGGAGTCGCAGGAGGATACAGTTTTGACATGGCCATTCTAGACTAGAAGAAACAGAACTGAAGTTATTGTGTCCTTACTATCATAATGATGATGAAGGCAGTTACTAAGGTCTTCAGATGTGGTTCTCAATTGGGATATGAATATCAATCTAGAGCGATAACAGCCAAGCACTTTGATATGTGCGGTTAAGTGATTCTGAGGAGATGTGAAACTTCCAGTCAGTTAAAAGTGATTTTTAGATGAACAGATTATTGCCAGTCTTGGTTTGGTTATCGTGGCATTTTTTTGTTGCTCACAGAAGATCACTCTGAGAAAGCCATCTTCACAACTCAGTATAGGTAAGATAGAAACTCACTTCAAAACTTAACTGGGACCATATGTACTGCATATTTGGTTATGTAGGTTGGTACTAGAAGAGCTAATCATATCTCCCATATCAAGTCAGGTTGCTAAAGAATCCACCACCAGAAGGGAGAGAAGTCAAAACCCATGCCACCAAGGCAGAAATATTGATTTATTTTTAGGTTTGATATTCAATTAGTATGTTTTGCCTTGACTAATTATTTGTAAGTTAGGGTTAACATTAATTATTTTAATATTGTTTTCATTGCCTCTTTTGTTTGTAGTCTCCACCCTTGAATATATATTCCATGATGGTTTTTTGTTTTGTTTGTACATTGCTCAGTTAGACTTTAGGTTTGCTCTATATTTTTCTTTACCATTCTACTATTGTGATCAGTCTATTACTTTTCTCATGTAAATTAATATTCTTTCTGTCTCTTTCCAACTTCTCCACATTCTCTACCTTTTACCCATCCTAACCTTCTATAGTCTCAAAAAACTCTAAAATCCATGAAAACTAATAGTATCCCCACCTTCCTCTCCCAGATTCTTTTGCCTCCTTCATCTTTTACAAAATTAACACTAGTACCTATTCTAACCTAACCCCCATTGCTCCCACTTCAAAGTAACCAAATTCCTAATATGCTCCGCATCAATCTTGTTTATTCATCCACCAGCAGTTATTGATGACTAAGGGTCCATTATTGTTAGTTTAATTATAACATTTGCATAGCTTGTGTATTCATAATATTTGGTCATGCTTGCTGTTAGTAATCTATTCTAGGAGTGATAAGTAGACCACATAAGATACCTAGGCTGAGGATATAACTTCTGAGCAATATGCTTAAGAATACAGAAAATACACAAACTAGCAGAAAGTAAACAATACACTACTAAATGATTAGTGTGCCATTGAAGAAATGAAAAAGGAAATAAAGGACTAAAAGGACTGGATAAATGACTTAGCAATTAAGGTGCTTGCCTGTAAAGCCTAAAGACCCATGTTCTACTCTCCAGGTCCCATGTAAACCAGAAACACAAGGTGACACAAGCACGCAAGGTCACACATGCACACAATGTGGTGCATGCGTCTGTAGTTCAATTTCATTGGCTGAGGCCCTGGCACACCAATTCCCTCCCCGCCCCCCCCATTCTTTTTCTCTTTCATAAAGGCATGTGCCACCATGTACAGCAAAAAAAAAAAAAAAAAAAAGAACAAGGGAAATTAAAAAATTCATCAAATGGCAATGAAAATACAATATACTACAACCTATTGGACACAATAAAGACAGTTCCAAGAGGGATGGTAGATGTCATTAGTCTAAATTTCATTTAAAGCTATCATTACTCTGGACAATGAGCATCCTTTAGTGACCTATCTGGGCATCTTAGGATCAGTGAAATCAATTGTAACTCAAACTTGTTGCAATATCAAATTATAAATATTTGAATTTAAAATGTGCTTATTATTTTTTTGTTTTAGTTCTAAATTTTGCATTGAACATTTTATAAACTATATCATTAACTTACATACTAAAACTAAATGTATTAAAGAAATATTTTTAGTACAAAAGCTAAGTCATTTCCAAAATTACTAATAGAACATGATTAAAAATGATTTCTAGGTAGAAATTGGTACTTGGCTATTTGAAGTAACTGTTGAAATCCAAAACCACATATTAAACCATTTTGTATTTTTTAAATATTGGAAAAATTTTAGCCTCACTAATAGGTTTAATATCTTTTTGTTCTTAAACCACAGTCACCAATATATTAAAAACATGTGAAAACAGCTAACATGAATCCTATTGTTACCCATCTTCTTGGCTTGTAGGTGGGTGGTAGGTAACACTAATTAAGGTCTTTTTTCAAACATTCTTTTAACACCCTTCCATCTGTCTACTAGGATACACGTTTCATATCATTAAGAGATTCCTCATCCATTGTCTACCATACATCCAGATGGGAGCAGCTTTTAATGACTATCAATTTGATCAACAGCAATATAGCTGGGGAAAGGCTTTATTTTCTGTTACTTGTTCTCTGCAAGCATTAGATCATTAAAAAAAGAAAACTCCAATACTATTAGAGAAATGAAAATGAAAATCATAATAAGACATCACCTCAAACTTGTTAGAATGGCTACTATGAACAGGACAAGAGAGAGTAAGTGTTTGAAAGAAAAGCAACCCTTAATGGGAATGGAGGCTGATAGAGCAAAACCTGTAGAGGTTATTCAACATTTAAAAATAATACTACCATGTGGACCTCACATTGCTACTAACTGTGTTTGTCTCAGGACTCTGACATAAGCTTCCAAATGGCATAACAGCATCCACAAAAGCCAAAAAATGAATTAACGGAAGTGTCCATGGTGGGCACTTTTTTTTTTTTTTTCGAGGTAGAGTCTCACTCTGGCTCAGGATGACCTGGAATTCACTATGGATTCTCAGGGTGGCCTCGAACTCATGGTGATCCTTCTGCCTCTGCCTCTGCCTCCTGAGTGCTGGGATTAAAGGTATGCACCACCATGCCCAGCTTTAGGCAATTTTTTTTTTAATGATACATTTTTCAAACATTTCCTTCCAAATTCATGTTTGTTGACTTAAGGAATTCTTTTTGAGTCAAATTTATTTAATTTTTGTATGTGATGAGAGCTTCATTTTATTTTGGGCAAATTTTATTTTCCTTACATTATTTTTGTGTTAGTGATGTCCTGTTAGCTATGGAGAATATGGGAATAAGTGCTCTGTGTTTAAAAGAAAAAAAAAAAAAAAGGATGACAGTCACACATGGTGACACACACCTTTAACCCCAGCACTTGGGAGGCAGAGGTAGATAGAAGAATCGCTGTAAGTTTGAGACCATCTTGAGACCACAGAGTGAATTCCAGGCCAGCCTGGACAAGAGCGAGATCCTATCTTGATAAACCAAGCAACAAAAAGAAAAGGAAGACATGCACATAAGCATACCCCATAGAACAGTCATCCTAAAAAGAAGAAACAGCAACATGCCATTTGTGACAACTTAAATGAATTGGGAGGACATTCAGCTAAGGAAATTAGCTAGAAACAGAGATACACATAATGCATGATGTCCGTTAGTGTAGGAATCTAAAGAAGTCACATTCAAAAAGCAGAGAATAGAAACAAGAAAACCGGAGGATTTATTGATTGATGCCAGGGGTGAGATGGAGGAAATGAGGAGCTGTTAGTCACCAAGTATAAAGCTTTGGAGAGCTTAGCTATAACCTGGTGACTATAGTTGTTCAAACAATGCATACTTTCAAATTTGTTTCAAAAGTAGAGCTAAAATGTGAAGTATATTACTCAGTTACCACAAAAAGAAAGGGTAACTGAGTAATTTACTTTACTTAATTACAGCAACCACTTAACAATTTGTATAGGTAGCAAAATATTGTTTTGTATACCATAAATGTATATTTTAAATAGTATTTGTCAGCTCTAACCTCATTTTAAAAAACCTGGACAAAATAGGTGCTGAGAATTTTTTTTTTTTCCCGCTCCAGTCTTAACAAAATCATGTTCTCAACAACTATGTGGTTTTTTTAAAGAAAATTAAGCCAATAAAATCCTTGCCACATTCTTGCAAAGCCTGATGGCGGGGGTTTTTGATTCCCAAGTACCCACATAAAGGCAGATGCACAAAGAAGTGGCAAGGCATCAGAAGTTCATTTCCAGCAGCGGGAGGCCCTCGTGGTGCGCCCATTCTCTCCCTCTCCTCCCCCCACCGCTCTCGCTCTCATAAATAAATATTTAAAAAAATCCTTGCCATATGAGGTAGAGCTCCATTTCTCTCATTCTCAATAGGACTTTAACTCTTATTCAGGTCAACACCATTATTTCAGATTTATGTCAAAGAAAAAATTTGTTTTACTGTATTGCTAATGTAGAAACTATACTTCAAATTCTTAGGCTTTTTAAATTAGGAAACCTTAGATTATTTTAACATAGTAAAATACATTCAAGAGTTTTAATATGTTAGTAAATTACCTGTTTTTCTCTTAGGTCTCATAAAAATAATCAGCAAACTTTGATAGATTTGAAAACATATCAGAATCTAGAGCATTTAGAATGTTTTTAGAGCAATATAAATGCCTCTGCTGCCCAAATCTCAGGTCAAAACACATTCTGCTATCAACCATGAAATATTCTACCATAAATATTTATTGATACTTTAGGAAGAGTCACACTGTGCTAGGGGTAGATTTTAAACCAGTCTGCAAATGTGCTTTTACTTGAACTCAGCTGGTGTCTCCAGGGATATAATCAACAGAACTACACATAAATGATTGACAAGAAAAGAAAGAAAAAAGTGAGTCATAAAATCTGATCAGAAAGAGCACCTTTTGACGAAAAAACTTTTAGAGTACGATTGAAAATGAAGCTTCTGAAAAGATCTTGATTTCTTTTTTTTTTTTTAATTATATCAGCAATCTGGTAGCCTTGGTCTGCATGCAAGGAAAGCCTTGGGCTTCCCCTGGAAAAGTTTATATTGATTTCCGCAACAGGCCCTGAACAGATGGATGAGGGTCACAGTACTTCATGCCAGAAATCAATGCCATTTGACTCCATCACTTTCCAGGCAATAAATATGCTATTACAACTGAGGCTGTTATTTCAGTGTCTTTTATTTTAAATTCTAAACACAATGCCAAACTATTAAACCCACTCTGCTTCCAAAATAAAGTAATTAAATGAGCTATTTTTTTAAGGCAGAGCTGCCAACATCAATACTGAAATTACAAAATCTTTTTTATTATACCCATCAGGATATCTAGCTCTAGAATGCTATTTTAAAAACTGGAGAAAAATGAGTTGTCTCTGGACAATGACAGCAGGAAATGGTCCAGGTAAAATATTCTTCCTAATGCACAATCCATGTGGTACTTACTTGAGTTCAGAGAGAACAGGGTGCAATCCACCCAGTTTTGAAGTTGCACCCAGTGGATTTCTGCAGTCCAGTATGGCTTGTAATCAGGGATTATTTCTGTCAACAGAAAGGAGAGATTCGCTAAGATACTTCAGCCTATGTTCCCGTATGAGACAGGTTTTAGCCAGAATTTTTTTAGGGCTTCTGTTTACATTGTTCATACCATACCTATGAAAACAGTGTTCTCAGCAAACAGTTCCTCCATGTTTCTGTTTTATTTTCATTTATTTCTGTTTAATTTGTTTTGTACTTCCTTAACTTTTTGGAGGTGATTAAATCCATGATTGAGAGCTTGCTGTGATTATTTCCATGGCCTTGCTCCCTTGTCTTTAAAATAATGAATGACTGGGTAACACAGTCTTAGAAAACAAGCTTGTCTGTTTTCAACATCTCTTGAAATCTTGAAATTGCATTCCATGCTGTGGTGGTTTGATTCAGGTGTCCCGCATAAACTTAGGTGTTCTGAATGCTAGGTTCCCAGCTGATGGAAATTTGGGAATTAACGACTCCTGGAGGGAGTATAATGTTGGGGCGGGCTTATGGGTGTTATAGCCGCTTTCTCCATGCCAGTGTTTGGCACACTCTCCTGTTGCTATTGTCCACCTTATGTTGGCCAGGGGGTCATGTGTACTGCTTATGCCATCGTTGTCCCCTACGACCATGGAGCTTCCCCTCGAGTCTGTAAGCCCAAATAAACTCTTTTATCCCCCAAAGCTGCTCTTGATCGAGTATTTTCTGCTAGCGATGCAAACCTGACTGTAACAGTAATGTTAGTACCGAGGAGTGGTGTCATTTGCTGCTAGACACCTGACTATGTGGCTTTGGCCTTTTGGAGATGATTTTCAAGAGGAATGTGGAAGAATTTGAAACCTTGGCCTGAGAGACACCTTGTAGTGCTGCAAGTACAGCTTGATGTACTATTCTGGTCAGAGTTGAAAGACCTGGATTCATTAAGAACTATGGACTGTGAGGTTTGGCTTATGAGGGTGAGAAAGAGCTTTGCCTGGACTGGGCTAGCAGTTTGTGTGGGAAGCTTGCCATTATGCCCAGGTCCTGAGAAATTGTGCAGGGTTACTTTGTGTAGAAATGAACTGGTGTGAACAGAGGGATATGGCACAGAAAGAAAAATGTTTGGGTAAACTGCTGCCCGTTCAGCTGCAATTGAGAGATTACAACCTTTGAGACTGGACCTGCTGACCTGCACTGGGGCAACAGGAAGAATGTAGACTCTTTTGAAGGGGTCTGAGTGGTCAAGGAGTGTCGTGTTCTTCAAAGTCTGCTTTATTGTCCCCTGGATTGACAAAATGGCACCCTACCCGGTATTGTGGAGTATAAAAAATGCAGGAAAGAGAGGGTCATTGAGTTTGCAACATGGTCTTGTGGTTTGGAAATGGCCACGGGCAATGTGAAGCAGGTTTGCTGGATGCCTGCGTGGACACCCTATGGAGCCAAGAGGATGAACTGTGGATTGCAGTGGAAACCCAGTGGAGATGCTGGGACCATAATATGGCTGCTAAGGAAAGCTGCCTGCCGGGATGAAGTTTTCCAGGACTGTGAGTAGCCTAGCTTGAGGGGCGGAATTGGAATGCCAGAGGCTTGTTGCTGGTTAGAATTATTGGACTTGGAGATTTGTCACTGGCTAGAGTTGTTGGACTTGAAGCTACAGAGTTTGATAATTGCCCTGATTGTTTTAAATCTTGTATGGGTTGAATGTTTCTTTGCTATGCCCGATGCCATCTTTTGCAGTGTGAGTATTTATTCTGTGCCATTATGGTTTTTTTGAGGTTATTTTTGGTATTATGGCTCATTTAAAAGATCTTGGACTATGGGGATGTAGGAACATCATTGGAATTGATAAAAACTATGGGACTTTTAAAGTTAGATGAATGCATTGCATTTTGTGTCATGTATGGTTATCAGTTTATGGGGGCCAGGGCGGAATGTGGTGGTTTGATTCAGGTGTCTCACATAAACTTAGGTGTTCTGAATGCTAGGTGTCCAGCTGATGGAGATTTGGGAATTAAAGCCTACTGGAGGGAGTGTATTGTTGGGGGCGGGCTTATGGGTGTTATAGCCAGTTTCCCCATGCCAATGTTTGGCACACTGTCCTGTTGCTATTGTCCACCTTATGTTGGCCAGGGGGTGATGTCCACCCTCTGCTCATGTCATCGTTTTCCCCTGCCATTGTGGAGCTTCACCTCAAGCCTGTAAGCCAAAATAAACCTCTTTTTCCCACAAGCTGCTCTTGTTTGGGTGATTTCTACAAGCAATGTGAACCTGAGTGCAACACATGCTGAATATCAAGTGGCAACAGGATAGATTTTCAGAAACACAGATAAGAAAGGGGTTGGATAATTTTGCTGATCCACATTTCATATATTTGACTTTGTATCATTGTGCATCTCTAACAGTGGTGCACTTGGGAATCTGATGGCTCAATATCAGATAACCACTATACCCAAAACTAAAGCAACCACACATTATATGTGATTCTGCCAATCACTAATTGTCAAATATAGAATATATATATATATATATATATATGCACAATATGTATGATATAAAACATAAAACTAGTAGCTAACATTATAAATTAATAGCTGCTAAACACTAAGCATTAATACTAATTTATTTTGCCAAAGCAATTTGAGGCTGGTACCATAATTATTGCTATTATTTACAGAATACTCTTTTTGTCTAAAAATTTCTGTGTTGAGATTCTAATCTTCAATAGGATGACATTTGGAGGAGGGACCTTGAAATAGGATTTCGTTATCAGAGTAAAGGCTTCAGAAATGTCCCTCTAGAAGAGACCATGGACACCTACTCCCCTTTCTTCTAATGTGTGAGATAGAGAGATAAGATAGCAACTGACAAGCATGTAGCATCCTGCCCCAGGCCTGGCCTTGCTGGAGCCCTTTACATTTCAGACTTTTAGAAAATAAGATCCTGTTTCTGCATATGAATAACTCAGTGTACAGTACATTGTGACAGCTGCTCAAATGGACCAAGTCACTCCTCAGTCTGAAATATTATAATCAGGACCAAATAATTTAGCAAATAGAAATAATATCTATTTTAGACATGGGTGGTTTAAAAAGCAACTTATCAAGTTAGCTTAAATTATATATAAGAGATTTAAATTTTCATTACTAAGCTATGTAAATTAATGTATCAAACTATTGATGTTTTATTTCTGTGATTCCCATTAGATAATTAAATTTCTTAAGTAGTATGTTTGAACTCGTTGAACTTCTGTGAAGCCTAATGATATTCATTTCTAGAAGTTAGTCTGTAGTTTTTAGAGCATCTGCACCCATCTCTGTTTGATACTACTGGATCTCTGGTTTTCACCTGTGGTGTGTTTCAAGATCCAGCAATCAGATTTCCACTGCCAGTCTTGAAATCACTTGGGAATGACAAAAATATCTGTCACTTAAGCACCTCAGAAGAAAATATTAAGCTTCTCCATCATTGTGAAACCTGCTGGGAGTTATTGAAGGTGAAGTTGAATCTCAGAGAGTGACTTACAGGACTGTGGTTGTGAAAATGTGGTTGTGAAATTCCTTGTCTCAGGCTCACAGTCTGGACTTGCATCAGTCTTCATCTGTCTTAGTCCGCTTTCTGCCGTATAACTAAATACTCCTTATAGGCAATGAGTGAACAACAAAGGTTTGCCACATGAGACTTTCCCACCGCCAAAAAAAAAATACTAAACTGAGCCGTGTGTGGTGGCCCATGCCTTTAATCCCAGCACTCTGGAGGCAGAGGTAGGAGGATAGTTGTGAGTTCAAGGTCAGCCTGGGACTATTGCAGTGTGACTTCCAGGTCAACCATGGCTAAAATGAGACCCTACCTAAAAAAATAAAAAAATAAACTGAAAGAAGTTTATTTAGTTCATGGCTCTGGAAGCTGGGTGCTTCAGGAGCTCTGCACAGAATGTGCCAAGGATCTTCTTTCTGAATTATCACGCAATAGCATCAAATGGTAAGACAGAGCAAGGGTGTTAACTTAGTTTTTCTTCCTGTTTTTAGAAGACACTTATGCCATCTATATCCTGACTCTCATGACCTCATCTAATCCTTATTCATCCAAGGGACCCCATGTCCAAATACCAATGACAGGTGAATGATTACGTTTCAAGTTCACATGCTTACAGGAAGCAGCTCAGAGGTCATTGCACATGAAGGGTGAGCTTTGGTGTAAGACAGAACATAAAGGTTTGTGAAAGACAGTAATGTTGTCTCTACCTAGGGAAGAGAAACGCTGAAATAGAAATAATCCCATATCAAGAAACATTTTACTTGCTAAGACTTCATTTAATGTACAGTATAAAACATATTAAAATAGACATATGCTAATAAATCTTCCTAATCACAGTGCCAGTGTGCATTAAAGAGGTTTCTATGCTAGACTTTGTTTCCTGGCATGTTTCTGTATGTTGTTTGCTGCTAGGATGCAGAGATGGACTAGGCCATACTGGTGAATAAGCAGTGATGATGCCATGCCTGACCGAATCAGATAACCTCCAATTTACTACCCAACAGAAGCCCATTGTTTCTTAGGTAATAATAGTTACAGTAATACTCATAAGGATAGGTACTATTTTAGGACTTGTTCTTTTAACCTACATTTCCTTTAAAAATTCATTTATTTTGGTTAAGTTCTTTTTAATTTAGGAAAATACATAATAGAAGTGAGGGAAGGTTTTTTTTTGTTGTTGTTGTTTTTTGTCCTGCATTGAGAGAAAGGCTGCCTCAGCATTAGGTGTACAATAAAAGGAGTATGATAATATGGCTAAACAAAATGAGTTGAACTCTTGGCATCAAATAGTTAAGCTGTGATGATACCATTAGTTTATAATAGGATACTGTAAAGCATGTTTCTCAAAAATTTCTTAGGTATATTCTTTATTTTTTCCTATGTGCTCACTATTTATTAATATGTTTTTTCCATTGAGCATTTTACCAATAAATTTGAACACTTGGGAAAATTATGTGCTTATAATCACTTAATTAAGTCTACTTTATTGATTATGAAGTTAAATATTACAGAATAGAGTTATCAGGTAGTGTTTAAATTCTTTCTATAGAATCCTAGATAATTAGCAAAAGTAAAAATGGGTTATATATTTAGTTTAATGTTTATCATTTTACGGGAATATAGGCCTATATTTAGCTGGCCTCATTGATCTGCCCAGTATATACTTTTATAATAAGTTTTTTTTTGTTTGGTTTGCTTCATTAGAATGAGGTCCTATTGTGTAGCCCAGGATGGCCTAGCATTTACCATGTGTCTCAGGCTGTAATGTAGTACACTATGTGGCCCAAGTTGGCACCAAACTCGTGATGTTCTTGACTCTACCTACAAATGCTGGGAGCACAGAAGTGTGCTACCACATCCAGCCCTCACAGTAAGTTTGACTATGTAATCATATTTATGAAAATGTCATTGTGTCATTTATATTGTGGTTGTTATGGTCAGTTCCAACCCTATCTCAGTTTTATTCACACTCAACAACCACCCTCAAAGATTAATTTAGAAATCAACTCTGTTTCTTAAATTCTTAAGTTGCAAGCCATTATTTTAGCTTCAGATTTTCACATTGTAATAAATCCTTGTAAAGTCTAGATTTGTTGCTTTATGGATTTTGTGCACTATTTCAAGAATGTATATTAACATGGTCACAGAAAACAGAGAACATTTAAAGCTTACATTATATGTGCCCCATGGTAAAATGCTGTGCCTTAGGAAGTAGGAGTTCAATAAATGTTCTTCAGTCAGAATGTATTTTTAGTGACTAGAATGCTGGCTAAGATATTTCTGAATCAATTTACTTCCCCCAAGAAATCAAAGACTCATGAGTGCAAGAGACATACCCAAATGATAAATATGACAGTTGCACAGAGAAAAGCAAGAGAATTATTAAAAACCAGGAAATTCTCCCTGCAGCTGAATAGCTTCTTAGTATTAGCCAAATCTATGTGATCACAGCATGAACATTTGAGCCTCAGGGTTCTGCTCTCCCCTAGCCCAGATACACATTTAGCTGCTCATGTACCTGCCTTATTGATGCCTTTGTGCAGAAAAAACAAAATCAATTGTTTTAGAACTGTTCATACATCCACAGGCATGGGGCTGTGACCTGGAGTTTCTTCTGTTTTCTCGACAACAGTAGTAATTCCATCAACAGAAAAAAACAAATCAAATTTCCTATCTTTGTTTCTGTATTCATTCTATAGATAACTGTATACTTAACAGAAACTAGTCCATTTGCCTAATAAGTAGTTATTATAAAAATACTTATTATAAAAGTACAAGAAGAATGATGTTGGTTCTATCATTATATTCAAGAATTTACTCAAACTCCCACCACAAAGATTTATTTACAATTACATATTCATATGATATAATATCAATAAGATAATAGGTGAATAAATAGTTCATGCAGGAACATATGTGTAGTTCCAAAATCCCCTTCACAAAATAAGCCAAGGAATGAGAACTAAGTGTTGCATAATCACATTTATACAAAACACAACAGAGAAAAAATAATTTTAGAAGACCTTCATTAAATAGAGGTTGTTTCTGGCAGTAGAATGAAAAATTGGAAGTGGTACATGGAAAAGAACATGTATGAGCTTTCTAAGGTAAAAGGGATGTACATTTGTTGTAGTAGGGAAGCTTACTAAAAGATTCAAATTTAAAATTTACCTTGTAGTTTCTTTCTCTCTGTCTTTTGTCCTTTTTATTTTTCTTTGGGGGTGGGATGAGTGTGTATGTGTGAGTAGAGTAGATGGTGTGGTGTATAATGATGTGATATGTATGCAGTGAGTATAACCACATATAAACCAGAGAGACCTGAGTTGCTTCATGTTTCTGCTCCTCTGCTTGTTTCCTTGAGACAGAGAGTCTCACTCAACCTAGAACTACTATTTTTGTTGTCGTCTTTTTTTTTTTTTTTTTTTTTTTTGATCACGAGGTCCCTGAAACTCTCCAGGCTCCATCCCCACAGGACTGGGATTAGAGATGTATATGGTTATACCCAGCTGTTCATGTAGTGCTCAGTCTCAGTCCCTCAAGCTCACCTGATGTAGGATTCTGGGGATCAGGGAGAGGTTATGCAGGAAATCCAATGCCTGTGAACCACAACTTTTGGGTCCTTATCGCAGTGTAGTAAAGAGTGGAAAAAATGGTCCCTAACAAGTGTAAATTATGGAATATGAGGTTTATTTTAGGGAGAATTAGTAACCAACGAAGAAGTATCCAAGGGAGAAAGGAGAGATAGGAAAATCTGGGGAAAATCCTATGAAATGCTCTTTCTCCTGTTTCTCCTTTACTCCTAAGTGTTCTGAACGGCTGAGTTGTGAATACTGCTACAATAAATATTGATATGCAATTATCTCTCTGATATGTTAACTTGGAGTTCTTTGGGTACATATCCATGGAATGGAACAGCTGGGTTCTATCGTAGATATCTTTTTAGCTTTAGTAGGAAACTCCATACAGATTCCCAGTGTCTAAGCTAGTTTATATTCCCACAAGCAGAATATAAAGGTGACCTTTTTGTCCACACCCTGAGAAACAGTTATTATTATTGTTTTCTTAATGACTGACATCTGACTGAGGTGAGATGGAATCTTGATGGAGTTTCAATTTCCATTTCTCTGATCGTGAGTGAAGATTTGTTTTTCTTGTGTTTATTGGCCATTTGTGTTTCATCTTTTGAAAACTGTTCACTAACCATTTATTGAATTCCTTAAGTTCCTTATTAGTAATTTTTAGATATTTGCATTTCATCATATTAATGTCCTCTGACAGAAAAATTGATGATTTCAATCCCAATTTTCACACATTACAGAGAAACATTCTAAGCCAAGCATGGTAATGCATGCCTTTACTCCCAGCACTTGGGAGGCAGAGGTAGGTGGCTCATCATGAGTTCGAGGCCACCTGAGACTACATAGTGAATTCCAGGACAGCCTGGGCTAGAGTGAGACCCTACCTTGAAAAATCAGAAAAATAAAAATAAATAATAGAAACATTGTTATGGTAGAAGATGAGTAAAACTTCAGAAGCTTAAATCCACAACACAAAGCCATGCATTGACAATAGCTCACTTGTGCTTTACTCAAACTCAAGAACATCAAATTTGTGATAAAAAGAAAATGTCACAGCTTCAGGTTAAGATTTCACAATAGGCCAGGCATAGTATCCCATGCCTTAATCCCAGCTCTTGGGAGACAGAGAAAGAAGGATAGCTATGAGCTCAAGACCATCCTGAGACTACATAGTGATTTCCAGGTCAGCTTGGGCTATAGTGATACCCTACCTGGAAAAACAAAACAAACAAACAACTAAAGATGGCAGAATAGGAGCCACACTGAAGAACCTGGGGAAAGGGGAGAAAGAGGCTATATACCACACAGTACCACCCTTCTCAAAAACTGAAGATCCGTAATATGAAAGACTGTAAGTAGCTAGAAACCCAGGAGAGTCCCAGGAAGAGAAGCAAGGAAATTCCAGCAACATAACCAGTGTGGCTTTGGCTTCAGCGGACAGCCAACAATTTAGGGAAAGTACCATCCTTGTGAGAGCTGGTCTACTCACTAGGGCTTAATCCCATTCAGTGGCAGCTACTGGGAACTACAGCCAACAACCTAGGAGTAGTGCCAGCAGGCAAGTACACAATTGGGGCCAATTGCTAGGCTGCAAAGAACAACATACGGAAAACGTCAGCAGGCAAGGGTGCAAGCAGAACCAATCCCTAGAACCCAGTCCCATTCTGAGGCAGTAGCTGGGAACTGTAGCAGATAACTGAGGGGAAGTGCCAGCCAGCAAGGAAGCAAAAGAAACTGATCTATAGCGCGCCTAGTGGCGGGTTGTGGGAAGTGCAGCTGGCAACCAAAGGCAAGAACCACCTGCCAGGTGTGAGCAGGACTATTGAGGAGTGCCCAAGAAATCGTCAATGTGCTCCAGAAGGGAAAACTTGAGGAAATGGGGAAGCACGTGGGCCGGGAAAACTCAAGAAGGCTGGAGATTGTCAGCCAGTATACACAGAGGAGCAAAAGGGTACAAAGAAATGAGAGTTCTAAACCGTTGGGAAAGGTTTCGACTCACCCAGCCCAGCCCTGCCTTAGACAGCAATAGCTGACCTACTTGGAAGGGATTCTACCACTCAGCTTTCGAGAACAAAAGCAAAAATTTAAAAATATGAAGAAGGAGTGATGGGGAGGGTAACTGAGTCCTGGCTTCAGACGCCAGGAGGGAATTGGAACTGATCTCATTCCAAAATTCCAGACAGTGAATAGTACTGGAGGAACAGGAGGAAAAGACAGAAGAAAATAGAATGGGACCCCAAAAGAAATGTCAACTTCAAAAAACGTGCAAATAGGACATAAGGTAACTGTGGGACACAGTTTATTGTAAATGTTTCTTTTCTCATTGGACTCTTTGCTTTGAAAAATAAAATGTCTTCTTTCTGAGTTTTATTAAATTCTTACTATTATATAATTATATTCATTAAATAGATATATTGATTTTTATGCTTCTAGTCTTAAATTCTCTACTCATAAAAGAAAGACTCAAACACTGTGTTGTATGATCAAAGCCAGGTACTATTATGAGCCTGATATTAGTGAATATTTTCTTCTGCAGAAACTGCCACATCTTATTAAAAGCTGTATTGATTTATAGTGTTTACTCATGTCTCTAGTCTTATAAGGCAGTGATGGTTTGAATGTTATGTAATTAAGCAGCCTATTTAATCGCTTGCTGGTAGAGCCTTGAGAGGAGGTGTGTGCACCCTGCCTGCTGTACTTAACTTACTCCTTGTTAAGGAGAAGATGTGATATCTGGCTGGTTGCTCTTGCCACATCTTCCCCACTCTGATGAAACTTGCCCTCAAAACTGTAGGCAGGAAAATAACAAGCTGCTTCTGGTTGGGTGTTTTGTTTCAGCAACAAGAAGTAACTCCTATAAAGGCAATGCCAAAAAGGTCATGTTTTTATATTAGTATTGTTTTGTATGTTGTTCTTATCTCCTCAAGCAGTACCTCTTTTATAAATATTTAATATGCAGTAGTTAAAAGAATTCTAAGAATTTTTGAGGGCTTATGTGTATATTCAAATAATCTCCCGAGTTACATTTAGAATCTGGAATATCCTCCATAGACCTAAAAGTTGAAGAGGTGGTGGCCAGCTGCTAGATGTGCTGATAAAGGACACTGGAGTATGCTCTGGAAGCACAGGTCAGGACCCAGGTCCTTGTTCTCCAGCTGTTTCCCAGGTGATTTGAGGTCAGGATAGTTACTCTATCCTGTGCTCTGTGTCGTAATTTTCCATAGAGCCATGACCCTGAAACAAGTGAGCCAATACACTAGACAGTAACTGTGAGACAAAATAAAATGTTTCTTCTTTAAATTCAAGTTTTGGGAGCATTTTGTCTCAGAATTTTAAAGTGATTTACACATGTTTAAGTGGTGCAAACATTTAAATTTATTAGTAATTCCAAATGAATCACTCTACAATTAATTTGTATTTCATCAAAGAGTGACCTTTTGACTCCTTGAAATTTTAAATAGAATAACAAATAAATACTCCAAATAAAATTCACTGGTTAAAAAAAGTTTATTGAGGTAAAACTGTTACAAAAGCAGTATTTCTCTATCATGGATCTTTTATGCATGCTGGAAGGCATACAACTATTTCTAATAAATTATTTTTAAATCTGCTTGCACACTAGCATTGATGGTTAGATTTGGGGGTAGGGACATTAGTATGCACAGTTGTGTCATAAAAAGGCCAAATTTTTCTTTGTCAACATCTACAAAATTCCACTTATTTAAATATTTAACAATTGATAAGAAATGTATGTTATATCCAATGTATGAGTAAAATGCACTTTAATCTGAGAAACTAGTAAACAAAATTCTACATAAAATCTATGTAGTATTTAGTATCTAGTATTGTATATTAAAACACTGGACTTTAACTTCCATCTCATTTGTTTTGTTTCAAGCATGGTAGATAAACAAAATAATTTGCTTTTGAGACAACTGAAATGAAAAGTATTGTATTTCTAAAACTTCTATATCTTATTCTAGTAAATATAACTATAATACAGGCAATTACTTTATTTTAAAACATAGCTACCTAAGCCCAATGTCTTAGTGATTAGTCCTTTAGTGACTAGTAGTGCCATATCAAAATAACTTTGGTAAATTTATAAGCAGGAGAAATTTATGTCTGGTAAAGCTTTATGCTCTGATTTATACAACACACATTGTGTCCTTAAAAGGTGGAAAAGGCAGAGCTTCTTCTCTAAGGTCACTTATCCCCATCAGAAAGGCTCTATCTTATGACCTCATGACCTAATGACTTTACAAAGATATCATCCTTTTTTTTTCTGGTTTTTCTAATAAGGTCTCTAGCCCAGGCTAACATGAAATTCAATCTGTAGTCCCAGGCTGGCCTCAAATTTACAGCAGTCCTCCTACCTCTGCTTCCCAAGTGCTAGGATTAAAGGTGTGGACCATCATGCCCACCAAGGTATCATTCTAGCTTGTTTTTTTTCTCACTGTAGCCCTGGCTAACCTGGAATTCACTATGTAGTCTCAGGCTATTCTGAAACTCACAACAATCCTCCTACTTCTGCACTACCGTACCAGGCAAGGTATCATTCTTAATGCCATCACATTAGAGGTTAAGTTTCAAATACGAATTACCAAAAGACACAAATACTAGGAAGTACCATTAAGGGATTATGATAATTCATTTATTTTATTCTAAAATATTTTAAACTAGATAAATGTACAAAATGTCAAGTTAATACCAACATGTGCCATTTGGTTCAGGTGTCCCCCATAAACTTAGGTGATCTGAATGCTAGGTTCCCAGCTGATGGAGATTTGGGAATTAAAGCCTCCTGGAGGTGGTGTATTATTGGAGAAGGGCTTATTGGTGTTACAGCCAGTTTTCCCATGCCAGTGTTTGGCACACTCTCCTGTTGTTATTGTCTACCTTATGTTGGCCAGGGGGTTATGTCCACCCTCTGCTCATGCTGTCATTTTCCCATGCCGTCATGGAGCTTCCCCTCAAGCCTGCAAGCCAAAATAAACCTCTTTTTCCCACAAGATGTTCTTGGTCAGGTGATTTCTACCAGCAATGTGAACCTGCCTGTAACATTACATATGTCAAAAGATGTTGACAACAGAGTGTTGCAAGTACACATCCAATAAACTAGATTATGTTATATTCATGGATTTTAAACTGTGTACACAAATGAGAATTCTACATTACACTAATATTCACTTACATGTAAAATAGATCATTCAGGACATATTTTAAAAATATATTCACTAGTAACAAAGTTTGACATGGTGATGATGTTTTGAATTTTTCATAGGAGGTTTATCCTCAACATATGATTTACCTTCTGAAGTAAAATCAACTCCATTTCATTCTACTACACCAGAGATTATTCCATTGAAATATCTTATCATAAATGATTTTCAAGATGTTTATTAAATAATATCTCATAAACCTCTTGTCAATATTAGAGCACTAATAACTTAAAATGTTTAAGCACTATGAGCTTACATAAGTGAAGTAAAATATCTGTTAATTCTCACAGTTAAACAATTTCAATTTGAAATTTACAACAAATGAACATCATTACCATTATGTATGGTTTCTTCTGGCTCCCATCCATACTTTAATGGTAGAAATAAGTTACATATAAAAATTGCTGACATTGAAATGTGACCACATATTCCTTACCCCAAGATTATTAGGGCAGGTTTTATTGGCTCATTTGAAAGGTACATTTCCATTACTATTATTTTGAGTTAGGGATCCTCCTAGAGGCATTAACAGAAATACTCAATTTTTTGGCTACCATTTGACATTATCTACCAAATTGGGAGGCACTGATGGCTACCCTGAGTTCCATGTGGCCCACATGCCACAGAGTAGGCACACTTGGAAGGATTGCTACACTTTGCTAGCTTCTTTGGCTCTAGCCCTCTTTTTTCTTTAAGACAATTAATGACATCATTTATACTGTCTTCCATTCTGCTGCCCATTTCTTCCTCTTAAAAAATGGTCTCATGATTATTTGGTGCACCAAAGTAGTCAAGGATACGGATATGCCTCCATTTCAAAATTATTAATTTGTTTAAGCTTACAAAGTGCCCTCTTTTGTGTAAGTTAACTCACTTCCATACTCTGGAAGTGGGTATAAGGATGTCTTGTTAAAGTACCTGATATATTCACCATGTACTTAGAAACAAATTTTATTTGGGGTTTGGCTAGAATATCATAATGTTGTAAAACTTGGCTATTTCATTATAGCATTAAATATATTGCCATTATTCCAGTTGATTATTCTTGCCTTGATTATGCTATTTTTCACATAATTTACTTCTTTCTGATTATTTCAGTTAATATACTGAAATAAATATTGTCATGTATCTTAGGTCTAGCTCCTATTTTGAAATCGTAGATGACCTGTAAACCTCCTCATTGGGGGCACATTTTTCATTGTTTTATAATAAGATGTTGTAGTGGTTTGATTCAGGTGTTCCTCATAAACCTAGGTGTTCTAGATGCTAGGTTCCCCAGCTGATGGCAATTGGAAATTGAAGCCTCCTGGAGGTGGTTGTATTGTTGGGGGTGGGCTTATAGGTGTTAAGCCAGCTCCCCCTTGCTAGTGTTGGGCACAATCTCCTGTCACTATGGACCACCTTATGTTGGCCAGGGGTGATGTCCACCCTCTGCTCATGCCATCATTTTCCTTGCCATCATGGAACTTACTCAATGAGCCTGTGAGCCAAAACAAACTCTTTTTTTTTTTCCCCCACAAGCTGCTCTTGGCTGGGTGATTTCTACCAGCAATGTGAACTTGATTGCAATAGATGTCAATTTGTCTAATTTTTTTTTCTTTTCCCAAGATAAAGCTTAATTACCCACCTGAGATTTTTCTTCCTCATTTGAAGCCATGTCTTAGATATACTTTTAGATAGCTTCTTCTTGTCATATGATCCCTGAATTTAATTACATAAAAGAATTCAAGTGTTAACAGTTATTTTTAAAGTATTACTAAAGCATCACACTATATTTAAATTGGTTTGGAGTTATATTATGCATGGGATAATGATTCCTCTAAGCCTGACTAAGCAGCAATACTCTTTCCTAATTCAGATATATTATAGTATAATGAACATTTTCCCAGTTGGGCTACAAAGAATGAAAATTTAATAGAAAATAGTAGTGTATTATTTCAGAAGAAGAGCAAAGAAATTGAAATGGGTTCTCACTAGGCACAATTTTGTGGGCAAGCCACATAAAAAAGTAAGGAGAATCTTCTTAGTCTCCATGTAAGGTATGCACCTCCTCTTTTAACTTCCTTTGCTCTAGTTCAGTCATTATCTGTAGAATTATACACAAAGGACAGACTATAAAATCAAGGTGTTTTTAAACTGCTCTTCATGGTTCACTGGATGGGAGGTACCAAGGTATGCTGTATATCAATATCATTGCTTCTGTTAGGGAGGACAGAGACCAGATAGGAACCAGTCATTCTACTTATTGTTGATGCAAAGAATAATTGGAATTAGATTCGTAAAAGTTTCATTGCTGAAAACAAAATTAGCCAATGGAGCAAACCCTTTCTTAAGTACAACACAGAATCTATAATTTCCATAGGTCCTTTCCAGAATTATCCTGGACAACCATCCAAATTAGTAAGTGGAAAATTGTATATAGCTTAAAATAAGCCATCATCTAAAAGAAAATTTAACTTTATTGCTAGGAATAAATTCAAAGTCCTAATCCCTGAAGTAAGACTCCTTGTAATTTTAAGATCTTGAGCTCTATTCAAAGAATAATGTCATTTACCAAAACTGTTATATGTATAAGACATGTTATAGCATAAGAATTGAAAAAGCTGGCAATATACCATATTGATCATTGGTCATGCCATATATGGAATATTGAATTTATTACTAGAGATTTATTTTAAAACAAGAGAGGTGCCAAACTGTAAAGGCTAAGGAACTACTCATTCTTTAAAAATGAAAATAAATGGGGGCTGGGGAGATAAATCAGTTACTCAAGGGCTTGCTACATTACTAACTGAGCATGAGGATCCTGCACTCAAAAATAAATAAATAAATAAATAAATAAATAAATAAATAAATAAATAAAGGGTGTGGTGGTATGTACTATGTAAAGTACTGGAATTAAATCCAGTGCTGAAGAGGGAAAGACAAGAGCATCCCTGGGGCATGCTGGCCAGCCTGCCTAACCTGGTTGGTTTGATTGAAGCCAATGAAAGACCCTGCCTCAAATTTTTTTTCAACACATAAACAGAATGGTAACTATGTGAAGCAATAGTTATATTATACAGCTTTCTCAGTCATTCTAGAATGATACATATGTCAATCACCACAATGAGCAATAGATATTTGTTGTATTCATCTACAACAAGGTAGTACAGTGGAGTTAAAGACAGACTCACCAGAGAGACACATTACCTCACTTTAAATTCCTGCCCAGCCAATTATCAGCTGCTTCATCATTTTTGAAATGCTAAAAATACTAGCTATCTTACAGTGTCTTGAGTAATAAATGAGTTACCCCATTGTAAAATACTTTGCTGCTAAGAGCTCCATGAGTGTCAAAGAATATGAAAGTCTGTTTCTGTCTGATACACAGAATAAATATAACACTTAATAACTGTTAGCTGCATTCTTTTTCCACCTTAGGTTGATAATTCAGATGATGAATTAATGTATTTGTCATGGTACAGAAATGCAGGGAGTGGGAGAAGACTGTGAAATTTGAATGAGAAGACTCCTGAATTTCTTTTTAAAACATCCTATGAATCATTGCTTTGTTAGAATTTATACAGAAGTCTTTGCCTAAACCCAATATGTTCTTTATCCATAAACTTACTTTCCATATGTATCTATTCTGTGCCCTCCAAGTGATTAATGGAGTGATTCAATGTGACTGCTACCATAGGTGTCAGTAGATAAGACTGTGTCATAGGTGCAATATGTATGGTGGCTTTCTGTTGTAGCAATTTCAGTATTTAAAGAGGATGTTATAGTATTTGCATGAATTTGCATAGAATCGTGTCTAAATTTTAAGTGCTGGCATATGGATAATTTGATATCACTGCAAGATTTTTTCCAAAAATATTCACTTTTGTATGACATTTTATGTGCCAGTTTGCAAATTATGCATTCTATACTGGTGAGAATCAATTCTCTACATTTGCTTTGGTGTTCACAGGGAATAAAATTTCACAGGAAAAGACGTCAACATATTTCACTAGCACAAATCTAAACCAAGATGAATTAGATGCATCTTTTCTTCCAGGCACTGAAGCAAACACTGCTGTATATTAGTCACAGTACATCTCTAGAGGAAATAACAATTTGTAAATATGTCATGATTTGAGAAAAGGTGGATCCACTATATGAGTTTTACAACTGCAATACTGCCTTGTGTGTACAGAAATTTATGAACTGAATACACTGTACTCGCTGCTGAATCCCTGGTCTTATCAATGCCATGGATTTGTTCCTATCAGTATGAACTATTGGATGATGACACTAAGTCAACTGAGCACAAAACAATATGAACTCACTGAAAAATCCCACTACTGTGTTGTGTTCTCTCTATATTAGGTTATTTTAAATAAAGGTTCATGATTTTCTGTATATAAGTATTTATGTAGATATATTTTTAGTACTTTTAGATAAATACTTGGAGTAGCATGGGTGGTTATATAGTAAATATATATTTATTTTTGTTGCCAAACTTTTTTCCAAAATAACCTTAGCATCACCATTAATAACGCAAGAAATTTTTCAATTCATGTATTTTTGTCACCTCTGAATGTTGACACTCCTTTTAATTGTAGCCATTCTTAGGAATCTGAATCTAAATCATGCTCCTCTGCTGGAGATTTTTTTTTGATTTATTTATTTTCCCATTTTTGACATTTAAAAAAAATGTACACAATGGATTTTTGTGTTGATGCAGGATTTCTGGGTTCAGAAGGGCCCCCAAACTCATGAACCCTGATTATGGGTCTATTTTCATTTTTAAAAAGAATTAATAAAAACAGACTCAAGAATGATAAATTATGAATTGTTGAGTTCATTTAGGGAGAAATCATAAATTGTGGGGTTTATTTAGGGGAAATCAGGGTCTAGAAAAAGGCTGGAGCAGAGTCACAAGCATGTGAAAGATAGGAAACACACACTCATGTGGCAGGCACAGCATAGATCATGAGCTTTACTTAAGAGAAATGGAGGTCTAGGAAGAGGCTGGAGCACAGCCACAAGCACGTGGAAGATAGGACCTAGGAGCTATTATTGGGTGATTTACAATAAGCCCACCACTGGTGTAGAAGGCACAGGATACATCCTGAGCCTCTCCATGAAATGATGGTTCATGGAAGAATAGCTCAAGGAAAATACCACCATGTTGCTGGAATGAACTTCCAAGCCAGACACAGTTTTAGAGGAAGTGTCATCAAATGGCAGGAGAAACTGCTCCCATTCAAAAGTCTAAGCAGAGAGAAAATACCAATGACCAGCTCCACAAGCAAGCATGGCCAGAGCTCAAAACCTCTCTGCATACCTTCAGGCTGAAATTCAGAACTGACCCAGTGACCAGCCCCCAGCCAGGCTGCTAGAGACCCAAGTTATAAGCTTTAATATAACACCTGAGTCTATGGGAGACATACATTCAAAGTACCACAATACCAAAGCAGAGACCAGTAAATTCAGAGGAGAAATGGGTAGTGAAGAGAGTTACACCATGGTAGGGGAAAGGCAGACTTATGCATGACCAAACAGACCACAGGCCAAGGGAGATCAGATATCAGCATGAACAAGCCTTTATAGTCAATTAAAAGAATGTATTTTTTCAGTTATGTAAGGAAAAGACCTGATTGGTTTACAAAGTCAAAGGTCTGACCCCAAAAGCCAGCCCGCCTAAGTAGTATGTTGGACTGTGGAGGGAGCAAGGAGTTCTGCAAATGTTTTGGATGAAACTGGATCAGACACAATTTCCATTCCTGCAAAATGGGGGGTGGCATCCTCTGGTTCCCTCTTTGGGCTCCTATCCCTTAGAGAAACTGAATAAAAGAAGCTAACTTTCTTCTGAGTCTCTTTCATTGTTACTCTACCCATTTATCCTCTCTTATCACTACCTCTCCCATTACTACCTATCTGATTTCCCATTCATCCCTGTGGAGGTTTGATTCAGGTATCCCCCACAAATTTAGGCTTTCTGAATGCTAGGTTCCCAGCTGATGGAGATTTGGGAATTATCATCTCCTGGAGGGAGAGTATTGTTGGGGAGGGCATATGGGTGTTATAGCCAGTTTTCCCATGCCAGTGTTTGGCACACTCTCATGTTGTTATTGTCCACCTTTTGTTGGCCAGGGAGTGATGTCCACCCTCTGCTCATGCCATCATTTTCCCCTGCCATCATGGAGCTTGCCCCTTGAGCTGTTAAGCCAAAATAAACCTCTTTTTTTCCCCAGAATCTGCTCTTGCTTGGGTGATTACTACCAGCAGTGCGAACCTGACTGCAGCAGTAAAGTGGTACCGAGGAGTGGGGTTGCTGCTACACACCTGACCGTGTGCCTTTGGCCTTTTTGAGCTGATTTTCAGGAGGAATGTGGAAGGATTTGAAACCTTTGCCTAACAGATGCCTTGCAGTGCTGTAAGTACAGCTTGATGGACTATATTGGTCAGAGTTAAAAGACCTGAATGCACTAAGAACTATGAGTGTGAGGTTTGGCTTATGAGGGGGAGAAAGAGCTTTGCTTGGACTGGGCTAGAGGCAGTTTGTGTGAAAAGCTTGCAGTTATGCCCATGTCCTGAGAAGTTGTGCAGGGTTGCTTTGTGTAGAAATGAACTGGTGTGAACAGAGGGATATGGCACAGAAAGAAAAATCTCTGGGTGAACTATTGCCCGTTCAGCTGCAATTGAGAGATTACAACCTTTGAGACTGGGCTAGCTGACCGGCACTGGGGCAACAGGAAGAATGTAGACTCTTTTGGAGGGGCCTGAGTGATCAAGAAGTGTCCTGTTCTTCAAAGTCTGTTTTACTCTCCCCTGGATTAACAAATTGGCACCCTACCTCATATGGTGAAGTATAAGAAATGCTGGAAAGAGGGTCATTGAGATTACAACACATTCTTGTGTTTTGGAAATGGCCATGGGCAGTGTGAAGCAGGTTTGCTGGATGCAGGCCTGCATGGAGACGGCATGGGGCCATGAGGATGAACTGTAGATTGCAGTGGAGACCCAGCAGAGGTGCTGGGATCACATTATGGATGCTACGGAAAGCTGCTGGCCCTGATGAAGTTTTCCAGGACTCTGGATAGCCTAGCTGGAGGGGTGGAATTGGGACTCCAGAGACTTGTTGCTGGTTAGAATTATTGGACTTGGAGATTTGTCACTGGCTAGAGTTGTTGGACTTGAAGCTACAAAGATTGAAGTTTGCCCTAGTTGATTTAAATCTGGTGTTGGTTGAATATTTCTTTGCTATGCCCAATGCCATCTTTTGCACTGTGAATGTTGATTCTGTGCCATTATGGGTTTTTTGAGGGATTTTTTTGGTATTATGGCTCAGTTAAGAGACCTTGGACTATGGGAGTGTATGAACATCATTGCAATTGATAAAAGACTATGGGGACTTTTAAAGTTGGACTGAATACATTGTATTTTATATCATGTGTGGATATCAGTTTATGGGGGCCAGGGGTGGAATGTAGCAGTTTGAGTCAGGTTTCCCTCATAAACTTAGGCATTCTGAATGCTAGGTTCCAAGCTGATGAAGATTTGGGAATTAACATCTCCTGGAGGGAGAGTATTGTTGGGGGCGGGCTTATGGGTGTTATAGCCAGTTTCCCCATGCCAGTGTTTGGCACACTCTCCTGTTGCTATTGTCTACCTTATGTTGGCCAGTGGGTGATGTCCACCCTCTGCTCATGCCATCATTTTCCCTGCCATCATGGAACTTTCCCCTTGAGCCTGTAAGCCAAAACAAACCTCTTTTTCCCAGAATCTGCTCTTGTTTGTGTGATTACTACCAGCACTGTAAACCTGACTGCAACAATCCCCATCTCATTTTCATTCTTTTTTGTGATCTCAATGAGTTAAATTAGTTGCTTGAATCATCACATGTGAAAGTTTACTAACTGTGTTATGGGAAACTTATCTGTGGCTACACCACGGATAAAAGTGACACCTCCTCTCATAACAATCATTAGCTGCCATTATAAACTCTAACTTATAAATTCCAGGGTAGCACCACCAATATCAGAAGAGCTGGCTTACTTCCATATAACAAAGGAGAGAGACATCATCAAAAGCCAGAAACCACCAAACAACCATAGCTCAAACTGCTCTCCA
Source organism: Dipus sagitta (assembly GCA_036346955.1). Lineage (NCBI taxonomy): Eukaryota > Metazoa > Chordata > Mammalia > Rodentia > Dipodidae > Dipus > Dipus sagitta. The sequence continues at coordinate 84,008,273 of CM070771.1, read as the reverse complement.
TTCACCTTAAGACTAGACTCCAAAATCCACACCCAGTGAAACCTCCTCCATCCAGGCTGCTCAATATTCCAAGTTACTATCTAAATGTGAGTCTCTAAGGCCATATAGTCAAACCACCACATCCTTTCTGCATTAACCTCTGCCCATTGTAGTAAGAAACTTCTGTAGTCAAGGCTTCAAACAGAACTAATCTATAGGAACAAATATATATATATATTTAGAAGACAGTTTGATATGCTGTCTGCTTGGTACAACATTAGTAGCAGGTTCATCCCTAGGGTAACGTCTCTATACATAATAATTTGGCCAGGTTTATAATATCAGTCATGGTTTCCTCCTGTGGAGTGGGCCTCAAATGCAATCAGAACATGAGTGGTTACATACAGAAATGTCATGCCACTATTGCACAAAAGGGGATTTCTCTGGCAGGTTGGTTGTGAATATATAGGGTCTACATCTGGGTAAAACTGTGGATGACTTTTCTCTTCCAGCAGTTTGTCTAGCATCATCTGGTACAAAGAAAATCAGACAAAAGTGTGGAAGCCTCCAGCTGAGTTCCAGCTTAGTTTCTTTATGGTCTACACAGGAAATGTGTGGTATCTTCAGTAATAAGGACTTACCATCTAGTTTTCGTGGGCAACAAAGAGCAATAGCCTATATTGTTTTAATGGCTTCTGTAGCCTCTCTGTCCAACACTTCTTTGTGATGTATTTCATCTCTAGTGTTGGAATTTACAATATCCTCCCACAGAGATGACTATTGTAGTTACCTTCTTGTTTCTAAGACAAAGTACCCAAATAAAAGCCAATGATGGAAAAAAAAAAGAATTTATTTCACTTTTTAGAGGAAAGGATGATAGAGCAGAAGGATGACATCACTTCTTGCCAAAGTAGCTAACAGAAAATAGCAAGAGAGTGAGCTAAACTCTAGAAGAAGGAGTTGGTTTTAATACCGTTAAGCTTACCTCCAACAACACATCTCCTGTAACAAGTTTCCACCTTTCAAATTGCTGCCAATTTGGGAACAAGTATTCAAAACACATGAGTTTATAGGGGGAATATTATTCAAATCTCTACAGCAAGTTTAATTTAAATACTTAAAAAATGTTTCAATTGCCTAACCAAGTAGTATATTTCCATATGGTTTATTCACATAGTTTTGATTCATCCTCCCATCAACCCCTTCTCTTTCTCTTCCCCCTACTTCATATCAATTTAAAATTGTCCATTCTACTATTATCCCCCTCTATTTTTATGTCCTGTGTGTTCTATACCCCTAAGAAACTTCCTTCCAAATAGTCCCTTTCAAGCTTTCTCACCTTCACAGACATTGTAGCTTGCAACTACTTATTAAGCAATTCCTATCCAGGATTCACATATAAGAGACAACATGTGGTGTTTATATTTCTGAGCTTGTTACCTTCCTTATTATGATCTTCTTTAGTTCTATATATTTTTATTTTATTTTTATTTATTGGAGAGAGGGAAAGAGGCAGAGAGAAAGAGAGAGAGAATGGGCGTGTCAGGGCTTCCAGCCACTGCAAATGAACTCCAGATACATGTATGACCTTGTGCATCTGGCTTACATGGGTCCTGGGGAATTGAACCGAGGTCCTTTGGTTTCACAGGCAAGTGCCTTAACTGCTAAGACCATCTCTCCAGCCCAGTTCTATGTATATTTTTCTATAAATTTCTTTTTTATTAATTTATTTACTTCCAAGGAGAGAGAGAGAGAGAGAGAGAGAGAGAGAGGAGAGAGAGAAGGAGAGAATGGATGGACCAGGGCCTCTAGCCACTGTAAATGAACTCCAGATGCATGCACCACTTTGTGCTTTTGGCTTTACATAGGTACTGGGGAAACAAACACGGGTAATTATGCTTTGTAGGCAAGCACTTCAACTGCTGAACAATCTTCCAGTCCTGCAAATTTCTTAATTTTTTTACAGCTGAGTAAAATTCCATTATGTATGCATGCCACATATTCATAATCTATCCATCAGTGGCTAAACATCTAGTCAGATTCCATTTCCTACCTCTTGTAAATAATGAAGCAATCAATATGGACGACCAAGTGTTTCTGAAGCAGAGTGTAGAACTATCAGCATTTATGCCAAGGAATGACAGCTGGGTCATAAACTATTTCTACTTTTAGATTTTTGAGAAACCTCCTCAATGATTTCCATCATTTATTTTTCCCTGTGTCTCCTCGGGTATATTTATCCCTCTCTTCCTTCTGTAGTAATCCTTCCAATTTCCTTTGTCAAACTGTGTTGGTGGTCATAAATTTCTGTAGCCAGCTATCTCATCTTTCTCCTTCAATGATTACTGGTAGTTTTGCTGGGTATAATTGTCTGAGTTGACCATTGTACTCTTTCATGACTTAAAATACATCATTCAAAGCTGTTCTGTCTTTCAAAGTCTCTATTGAAAAGCCAGATGCTACTCTGATGGGACTATCTTTATACAGGACCTGGAATTTATTTATTGCAGCTGTCAGTATTCTTTCTCAATAAAGTACATTTAGTGTTTTAACCACTGTGTGGTATAGCGAGTTGCCTTTCTCGTTCTCTCTATTTGATGTTCTATATTCTTCTTTTATCTGTATGGACATCTTCTCCCTAGAGTTAGGGAAAGTTTTGCCATGATTGTATTTAAAATGGTCTCTATTCCTTTGGCATGACATTCTTTTCCTTCAATGGCCACAATTCATAGATTTGTGATTTTTATGGCGTTCCAATGATATTTATGCTTTATCCATATATTTTTATAAGTTTGCCATTTTCCTAGACTAAACATATTAATTCCTCTACTTTGTCTGCAAGCCCTGATATTCTGTTCTCCCTGTGATCCATTCTGTTAGTGAGGCATTTCCACTTAACTTTTTATTTCACCTACCATATTTTTCATTTCCAGTATCATCTCAGTTTTGTCTTCACTCTTTCTATCTCTTTATTGAGCTGAAGTTTCATCTCTTTCATTGATTTACTTCATAAAGCTGATTATTCATATTTTCTTGGAATTCTGTAACTTCTTTGCACATATTGATTATCATTCTTCTGAATTCTTTGTATGGAATTTCACCTAAGTCTTTGTCATTGGGGCATCTTTCTCAGATGAGTAAGTTTTGGAGGAGACATGTCTTGACTTTTCCACTCCAGGTTTGTGTTTCCAGTAATTCAGTTCACTGGAGGCCCTCTGTGGTTCAGAAGTGTGCTCAGAGTGCATCCCACACATGCTTGGCATGGCTGCAGGTCACAGACCCTGATCTCCAAAGTACTGGCATTTTTCATTAAAATTTCATCTTTAGTATGCAGTGTTTTAGTTCTTACTATGATTTTCTACTTTACTGCCTAACCCTGACGCTATTTCTAATTTACCATCTCACCCACAATTCCTCATCATTGAATATTTTGAATTCCATAATCATTAATGAATTGGAAAACATGATTGATCATTTATCATTGTGCCTTCAAATCCTTTGATCATTTGAGTTTTTGATTTTCTGAATATTAAACCACATGTTTTCTACATATTGTAAATGCAAGTTATTTATCTAATACATATATTGTGATCATTTTCTCAGCTTATGGGTCTCTTGCACTTTAACTTTGCTGAAGTCCTTTGTTTTGGTTGGATATGGCTTGTCCTACCACAACTCACTGGGATACATGGTCACTAATATAGGGTATTGGAAGTTACAAGCTAGACCTTCTATAAGGGTTTAATGTCTTCCTGAAATTGAGTTCTTGTGCAGGTAGGCTTACATCCACAAGACTGGGTTTTTATAAAGTAAGTAGGGTTGGGGGTGTGGTTCAGCAATAGCATCCCAGCATCATTAAATAGCAATGTCAATAAATAAAATAAAATAAAGAGGTTATTTTCTTTAGCCTGCCCTTTTCTCTCCCTCCCTCTCTGTCTCTTTATTTCTCTTTCTCTTTCTCTCCTCTCATTTTCACACAGCCCTTCATTTTCAAATTTCCATCAGGAGTACCTTATCAGAAGCTCTTGTGTAGAATTTCTTGTGAACTGAAATGTTATATCCTGGAGAGAGGCTCCTTTGGAAGTTTCAGATTAAAGCATAGGATCATTGTGACTATGGAAGTTCCAGGGTCTCATTAAGACTTGAGAATAAACAACTCACAAGTCCTAGGAAGTTCCTAAAACTCATAAGATTCACAAGGCTGTGCCCAAGGTTATATAACATGAAAAGTAAGAACTACTTGAGCAGAGTGACTCTCAGATCTGCTGAGTGCATTCAAATCATACAGTGAGCTCCAGGGATGCAGCTTTCCTGAGCCATCACCTTTGCTGCGGTGGGCAAAATGGTGCCTTGGAGCCGTCTGGTCTCCTGTAATCAACCCATGCTTGGTAATTAAACCCAATAAACTCACAGGTTTACAAATTAGACTTGCATGGAATAATTTCTTGAGTCTATTGTCAGTACCCCATCTGGGGTGAGTACACATTCCCAGACAAAATTAACACAGCAAAGACCTAACATATGCCACAAACCTCTCAGCCTCCTCCATCATAAGCCCAAATAAAAACGTTCTTTATACATTACTTAGTCAGGAGTTTTGTTATAGCAGCATAAGATAGACAAAAAGATCAATTATATTATAGTTTATATTTTTATAGAATTTTGGTATATTAGTTAAGAAAATTTTGTATATTTGAAGATCATACATATAATGTCTAATGTCAAACCCCAGAAGTTTTATAACTTTACCTTTTCATATTTGGGCATTTAACCCATTTTGATTCAATGTTCATATGTTGCTTGGTAGTAAGTTTAGTGCATGGAATTTCCAAAGAATATACTATTTATTCAAAACAATTTCTTTTCTTTCTTTTTTATCTTTCTTTTTTTTTTCTTTTTTGAAGTAGGGTCTCACCCTAGCCCAGGCTGACCTAGAATTCACTATGTAGTCTCAGGGTGGCCTCGAACTCACGGTGATCCACCTACCTCTGCCTCCCAAGTGCTGGGATTAAAGGCATGCGCCACCACGCCCAGCTCAAAACAATTTCTTAAATACTCTCTTTTATCATTGAATAGACTTATTGCTTTTGGTGTAAATCAATTGACCACACATACTCATGCACATGCACATGCACACACACACATACATATATGTTATATATAGTTGTACTATTTATTGCTATGTGAGATATATATAACTACATAGCTCAACAACAGATATATGTATATGTGTATCTATATACACATATATGTATGTCTATCATATATAATATGAATCTAATCTAATTGTTAAATTTCTTTTCTCAATGCTATTTTTCATATATATGTGTATGATTATTTATATTAATAAAAAATATTTCTTATTGCCAGCACCAACAAAATTCAGCAAGTAGAAAATAACAAAACAAATTGACAATTTTTATAGCCAGTAATGTGTGACCAGGCATGCCAAAAGAAAAGAGGAAAATGTGACCCATGAGTAAAATAAATGCACAGAAACAGAGACAAATCCATAATTAATTAAATTTGAAGTGACATCAAATGGCTAATATTAGTGTACTCCTTATGAAAAACTGGTAGAAGAAAACAAGAGCATGGTGAACTAATAAATAAGAGATCCCTAAAAAAGTAGGATAGCTACAGCTGAAAATACAATGTTATTAATGAAAAATAGCAGGTGTAGTTAGCCACAGATTGCACAGATTGAATGGTACAGAAGAGATTGCTGGTCTTGAGTATAAAACAATCTGAAGTGTCCATATTAAAGCCCACAAATATAAACAAATATTACAGGAATGAGCAGAGTATGTGAGGAAAAATTATGATAAATGTGACCACACTGTCAGAGTAGTTTCTAGTGCAAGCCTGAAAACAATTGAAAAGCTTTCATCACATAATGAAAGAAGGCCTGCCAGCCAAGAAATTTTGATTTAATGAAAATATATTTCAATGGTGAGGCTCAAAGAATATATATTTTCAGATAAGCCAAACTTTATGTATTTCCTATTCACCAGAAAAAACTAGGCCAACATGCTCTGAAACCTTGCCCCCCAGAAGTTAATGTAGCATACAGGAAGTCTGAAAGGGAGTTCCTTATCACTAGGAAAGGGATAGCAGTTCTACTCTTGGAAATACATATAAGGATGATGAGATCTATAATTATAAATTTGGAGTAAGTATAAAGCAAAGTTTACCTTCTTTCAAAGGTGACTGAGCATCTAGTCACAGTAATATGTTGGCATAGCCTCCTCCATTCCTTGACAGAAGTGCCTCTTTTAGTTCTTCTCAACAAGGACGTTTCCTTCAAAGAGAAACCTCAAGGAGAAGCGGAAATGCCTGGCTTGAATCTTCCACACATCATGTATACCTTCACTCTCTTCACATCCTAGTTTTTGGATGTGAGTCACGAAGTCCATACTTCAGGTAATAAAAATCACTAGAATTAGAAAATGTCAAATAATTTGGGGTATATTTTTAAATTACATAACTATATGTGTATTTTCCAGCTGAAAATAATATATTTTGTTACAATGTTCAAAGTCTCCTTTTTTAAGCTACATGTTTAAATTATATGTAGATTTCCATATTATTAGTTTTGCTTACTTATCCCTCCTCTCCTCCATCTCTGTCCCACATTCTCACTTAAACCATTCAACCTACCTTCCATATTCCTCACCTCTGCTTTCCATCACATACCACACATCATTTTTTTCAAATTTTATTTCATATATAATAGGTTATACTCTTCTGTCCCCTGGCCCTGGTCCCCACCACACTGAGGACGCTCCTCCATTGTATCATGGTATCTACTGTGGGACATGAAGGTCTCAACTAGTCTCTGTGGGATAGCAGGGGGCAGGTACCATGTCTCATGTATTCCTACCCACTCCTTGCCTTACAATCTTTTTGCTTCCTCTTCCACAATATTTCCTAAGCCATGGTAGGCCTGTTGGCAGTCTGATTTAGAGTTGAGTTCTTTGCAGCCTCTCGATTTCTGCTTCAGTATGTTTTGATTAATCACCCTATTTATCACCATCATCCTAGAGCTGGTCATCAGGCTAGCAGTAAGTGGAATATGTTACTGCTTCCTCTACAGTTTCTCCTGGGTCCCTGTCAATGTGGTAAAGATGGCATATTTCATGATGGGTAGTTGGCTATGTTACTGCCTTAACAATGTAGACCACTACCGAAACACTTGATTACCTGCCAGAACTAAAAGGTACGACTCTATTACTGAAGACACCACAGGCTATGGTCACAGGACATGTGAACACCATGTTGGAACAGAAAGGGAAACTAGCCACCATCTGAATAGCCCTCATACTGCTGGAGAGCCCTATGATAGCAACTGGTGAACAATGGTAACCTACAGCTGGAATAAGCAGGGAATTCTATAGGCTATGAAATCAACCAGCTGGTCAACAGGGTCCCTTTTTATGAAAAGAAGCTATTTTAGTTTGAAATATTAGGCATTACTCATTGATCACCTAGACATGGTTAGACTGTCAGTCCATTAGCCCTTGGCCTAGGTGTTTATGTAGCCACTGGACATAGGAAGTGACACCTTCTTCATGGCATCACAGAACTATTGTTTTGCTGTAAACATTTGCATCTTTCTTGGAGGATTATTTTGCCATTTCAGGGCACACAGTGATAGACTCATAAATAGAAACATAGCCTTGCATGGTGACACACCCCTTTAATCCCAGCACTTGGGAGGTGGGAGATTGAGGTAGGACAATCAACGTGAGTTCAAGGCCTGAGACTACATATTGAAATGAATTCCAGGTCAGCCTTGGCTACAGCAGGACCCAACCTTGAAACCCCCCCAAAAAAACAGAAATAATAAATGATGCTGAGCAATCATTGACATTCTTGTAATCATCATGTTGCATCATTATGCTTGATTAGACAATAATCAAAGAAAGTCTAATTGTGGAATAAAAATATGAAATTTAATGTTATATTCCTGGAGTAAGGATCCTAAGTCCACCACTGTGTAGCTGTAGGACCTAAGAAAGTTACTCAAAGTTCTTATTGTTCCAATTTCCTTATATATGAAACTGAGGTTGAAAATACCTGTCTCATAGGGTTATTGTGTCACGTGAACTAAAATATAAAAGGTATTTTATCTATTTTATGTTTACATAGATGTGTACAATCATAAATGTTCATGATAATTTGAAAGCATTCACACGCATGAATTTTCATAAATTTGTATTTACTCACCAGTGTTTATATGCAGCCATGGGTATGTTCTGAATCTGTGGTTATTGCCATTCATTGTTTTGGACATGAATAGTCTTTCTGAAGAATGAAATCAAATCCAAGGAATTATAGTTTAAATGGGGTACTAAATTCTGGTTTGAGCCTCTGAATCCAGCTGTGTATAAATCCATATATGGACTTTGATGTTTATTGAGGCAATAAATTCCATTCACTTTTGCCAAAATTCACTTCATACTTGTATTTGAAAAAGTTTATGAGAAATGCTGTATTTCACCCTAAGAGCACTGAACTTAGTCCAGAGTAAGTTGTCTCTTGACAGCTGTACAGATAATTTTGGTGGCAAGAAATGGAAAATGGTTAGGATTCAAGTGCCCAGGCAGGTCAAATGGAAGGGGCATATTGGTTAGGAATTCTCTTTGATGGCTCATTGCCTCAAAAGATTACATCTTTTGCCTTAAAACAGGAAGTTCAGATGAAGTGAGGTTGGAGCCAACAAACCAATGGAAAAATATCCATCAAAGAAACAGAATTCCAAAAGTTATACTTAAGAGGGTGGTGCCAAGAGTTTTTGGATATTGGTGTTAGCAAATTATAAGGATCATTACCTTCTTTAAAGTGCTATGCAGATGTTGTATGGAGTTTTATTTCAAACATTTCAATATTCGCTAATAAGCCATACTGAACCAGTGCTTTCTCTACCAGCTTATTATAAAGGGCACTTTGGCTTTATGCTGAAATGTTCCTAAAGTAAGTTAGTTGAATATAAAGAAATTTGATTGAAAGTATTAATCTGACAAAGACACTTATTGGTTATTTAAGATAAGATGAATTAAAACTTGCTAAAATATACACTTAATTTCCATTTGAGCTTGTGTATGAATTTGTATACGTAACTGTGTATACATAGGTAAACACACAACAGTATGCATGTATTCTTAAACAAAGGATTTTTCTGACATGTACTCTATTTCTTCCTATATGTTATTTTTAAAGCTGTATGGCATTATCGTTTAGCATTTAAGATAAGCCATCATGAAGAAGAAAAGGGTAGGAAACCAATTAAATAATCTCCTTAGTTACTAGAAAAAGAATTACTCACTTCTTGGGACTCAACAAAGAATTAAAGTATTTTTTAAACAACAAATTATATGTCAAAAGAAGAAGTCCTGAAAATGCTACACTTGTATGGTGAAAACATTTATAAAATCAATTGGCATAATATCGATGTCAGTTCTTACTAAAATTTTTAAGAAGAAGTTGAAAAATGGTTACTGGTGCTGATAATTACATAGCATCAATAATAGAAAACTAAAGTGAAATTAGACTGCTTTGCAAGGCCAATAATAAGTGTTTGAGCCCATTACATTTTACTTAATTAATTCACATGCAAATATCACTCAAGTCAATCACTGATATTGAAATACAAAATGCTCTACATGTCTAAAGTTAGGGATTCAGAATACAGACAAGGCAAAGGTATTTTGATATATGCCAAGCAAGTGATTAACTATTTATTTTTCTCATTGATGTTCATCTCATATTGACAAAGCTCATACCACAGTCTCATCAACATTAACTGTTGACAACGCGCAATTGTGTATCATTATCAATTCACTGTGAAAATGTAAAATTTGAGTTTCTAGATGTGGCTGGTGTTGCACTATTGCTCTGGACATGATGGTAATATTGAAATATACCAAAACTGTGAAATGGAATTGTTTGCTGATTTTCACTGTTTTGCTTTATAATTCTTTAATTATTTTATGTGTTCCATGAGTAATGTTTTAGAGTTTTTAGCCACAGAAGTTAGCAGGCTTAGTTGGTCCTTAAACACAGATTTTGCCATTTCCAAAATATTATCTAGAAAAGGGATTTAAAGGTGGGAATAAAATAACTGTTTTCTGTGCTTACAAAGGGCATATCCTGCAGAGGAGAACGGGATGCACCCACAGAGAAAACTGACTGGCTTTCATGCCACATGCTAATATCACAGATTCCACTACTGTGTTTTCACAGTGCAAATAGTCCACGCTCTTGGCCTCATGTGGAGCTGCACACCTGGTAGTAGGAAGAAGATCCCGAAGCAGATGATCAGCTACCTTGCTCATAGCACTTGCCCTGTGGGGAAGCTGTGCTCATTTTAAGCTCCACTGTGGATGAAAAGACAAACCAATAACCTGTGGGAAGTCAGAACACACACACAAAATTAACCTTGATAGGCCAATAATGGAGAAACCAATCAAAAGACAGCATATTAGCCAGTACACTAACTCTGATTGATTCACTGTGTTCATCTCTAACAAGGCATTTATGGTCCTTGTAAAACTAACTGGCTTATTTTCTTTCCTCTGAACTTACAAACTTACAGAGCTAGTGCTTTTTAAATTTGTATAAGGTTTTTTATAATACTTGAGTTTTCTTCAATTTCTCACAATGATTTTAACAAATAATTCCATTGTTATTAATATTATTTTTTTAATTGCAAGTGTAAAGAGCAATTTCATTGTTTCCCACAATAATCATATTCTTCTTGACTATATCAATTATACTAATTGTTCATTTTTTCCTAATTTTCACATTTATGAAGTTATTTTCACTATAGAATTATTTTATCTAACCTAAACTACTCCATTACAGTACTGTCTTGAACCCAGTGGAAAAACACAACAGCGACGTGCTTTTCAGGGCAGTGACATCAAGAATGCAATATTTAGAGAGCTACTCATATGTGACAATTGATATTTTAAATCATGAAAACATAAGATATATTGGAATTCCATTGTTTTTTTTATTTTTATTTATTTGAGAGTGACAGAGAGAGAAAGAGGCAAAGACAGAGAGAGAGAGAATGGGTGTGCCAGGACCTCCAGCCACTACAAATGAACACCAGACGCATGTGCCACCTTGTGCATCTGGCTAACGTGGGTACTGGGGAATTGAGCCTCAAACGAGGGGTCTTAGGCTTCACAGGCAAGCGCTTAACCGCTAAGCCATCTCTCTAGCACCCATTGTTTTGTTTTAATTTCTAAATAATTTCAAGAAAATTATTTTCTTAAATTATACCTTAAAACATTGGTAACACAATCATTTTCATTGCTCAGAAATTATGGCAAATTATTTATTTTAAAATAATGGAATCTCTCTTTTTTTTAATTATTACTTATTTAGTTTATTTCACTGACCACTCATCAAGTGAGTTAGACTATTTATAAGTACTTGGAAACACAGCAAACCTAGCTCAAGTAGGTATTCTAAACAAAGTATTATGCTGTCAAGAAGGGTAAAGTTGTGCTTCTTTTTCATAAGCTTTGGAATTTTTTCTTCTATAATTTTTTGAAGATATTTTCTATACCTTTGAGCCTTCTCCATGGAGAAAGCAATAGACACTGTGGAGACTTAACACCCATTGAAGCAGAAAATAAAAGGCTACCAATACCTCACACTTACACGGAGACTTTTAACATGTCCTCCAAGGCTCAAGGAACATTGCAGAAGAGGGGGCAAAACCAATATAGAAACCAATGGGTCTGAAGGGTTCTGTGAGACATTTTCCTCCCCACAGCAACCTACTGGTGCACTCATGGCCACATCAAGAACTGGCAAGTGGGCCTGCATAAACTAAGGAGCTTCATCATAGCATAGGAGATATCTGGTTCCAGCAGCAGCCGATCTGCCTGATGTAAGTGCTCAGAATATACAGAGAACTTTGAAAGGCAAATACTAAAGTAAAAATAAACTAAGCAATAAATTGCAATATGAATTGAATGGATGCTTTTCAAGTAATAAATAATGAATGGCCAACAGATTCATGGCATCCTTGGTCATTTAGGGAAAACCAAAGCAAAACCACTTCAATTTTTATCAACACCAGTCAGGTTATCATGAAGAGAACAATAAAAAAATGCTGGCAAAGATGCAGGGAAAATAAAACATTTAACACGCCAATGCAAATATCAGTTAGTGCAGCCAATATAGGACCTAGTATGGAGATATTTTAAATCCTAAAAGTAGAACTACTATACTCCTAGATGTATACCAGAGAGAATCCAGGTCAGCATAAGACAAAAGTATCTACACATCCATGCTTATCATTGTTCACAACAGCCAGCCTAGAGGTCTTCTTCAACCTGGTTGAAGAAAATAAGGTATATATGTACATTCAATTATTAATAAGCCATAAAGAAGAACAAAATTATGCTTTTAGGAAAATGGATATTAAGGAAAAATCCAGACTCAGGAAAATACTTTTTTTAATCTTTATTTTTTTGTTATCAGAGAAAGAGAAAGAGAGAGAATTGGCATGCCAGGGCCTCTAGCCACTGTAATTGAACTCTAGACATGTATGCCATCTTGTGCACATGTGGAACCTTGCACACTTGCATCATATTGTGCGTCTGGCTTATGTGGGATGTGAAAAATTGAACATGAGTCCTCAAACTTCGCAGGTAAGCACCTTAACCATTAAGATAGATCTCAAGCCCTCATATCGTTTTATATGTAACAGCTACATGTTACAAAAAGAACCGAAAGTAGAAGGGGCCTGTATAAGAAAGAGATTGGTAAGAAGTAGGGGCTTAAAAGAAGGTAGTGGAAGGGGCAATGAAGCCCATTATTTCGCACAATTAACATAATAGAAAAGAAAGAAAATAATTGTGATTCCAAAATAACCAATGTGAAGAAATACTGGGGTTTAAAGTAGAAAAGAATTTTTTTATATTAGTCACAAAAAAATGAATTGATCTGAAAAAGAAAATCATCATAAGTAATACTTTGCCTCATAGAAAATGTAATAGTGTGTTTAAGATGTGCACAGGAGGGAGCTGTAGAGATGGGTCATTGAGTATAGTGCCCACCCAAGCATGAGAGCCTAAGTTTAGATTCTCAGCACCCACATAAAATGTCTGGCGTGCCAGTGTGCACTTGTAATCCCACCTAGTCCTTGGGAGGCAGAGACAATAGGATCCCCAGAACTTGATGGCTTGCTTGTCTAGCCAAGGAGGTTACCTGAGTTTAGAGAGACTCTGTCTCAAAAATTATGGAGTGGCTGCAGAGATGGCTCAGTGGTGGAGGCACTTGTCAAGACCAGAATTTGATTTCCCAATGAATCCTGGTTGAGGCACTTGCCTATAAATGCTAATGTCCAGACTTTGCTTCCCCATTAAAGCCAGTTGCATAAAATGGTGCAAACATCTGGAGATTTTTAGTAGCAGTTAGAGCCCCTAGTGCACCTATGTGCACCTATTCTCTTCTCTCCTCTCTCTCTCTCTCTCTCTCTCTCTCTCTCTGCCTATCTATCTATCTCGGGCATGGTGGCACATGCCAGTAGTCCCAGCACTTTAATCAGGAGGCTGAGGTAGAAGGATCACTGTGAGGCCAGCCTGAGACTATATAATGAATTCTAGGTCAGTCTAGGCTAGAGCAAGACCCTATCTCAAAAAAACAAGGACAAAACCAAAAATAAAATCAAAAAATTTTAGTGGATAGTGATTGAAGAAAATACTCCACATTGACTTCAGTCCTCCACAAGCACAAACTCATACACATATTCATCTCCACCTACACAAACATGCATACACACTCTCATGGACTACACACACACATGACACACATACAATGCAATAACAATTTCAAGCAAAGATGTGCAAGGGGAAAATATTTTAATCTAGCAAAGTAATTTCAATTATAAAAGTCCAACACATGGAAGGGTGCTGGGAAACACTGTCATTTGGATGTACCAAGGATGTTGCACTATGATCTCATAAGAGCCAAGGTTACTTGCACAGGACCTGCACAAGATTGGGCCAGTCACCTTCTCTCATGGATGCTAAAGGGATTCATGAAGCTCTGTCCCTCCCTGAGGAGTTATTGGTAATTAGCACTTGCTAGGGTAGGAGGAAACATTTTGTCAGTGGTAAAATTCACTGGCAAATTGTTGATACTCTGGTAAATAATTCCCCATCCATGCTTATGCTAACAACCTTAATTAAACTCAGTGAATCACAAAATAATAATATATCAAAGTAGAAGTGAGAAGAAGAAGGAGAAAGAAAAAGAAAAAGGGGCTTAGTTGGAAGGGGTAAGAGAAGGGAACCACTTCCTAAGAAATTTACTAGAGGATGATCAGTAATAACTAAAATGACTAGTGCCCTGCATGGTGGTGTAGTAAGCCTTTAATCTCAGCACTCTAGAGGCTGAGGTAGGAGGACTGCATTGAGTTCAAGGCCACCCTGAGACTCCATAGTGAAGTCCAGGACAGCCTAGACTTCAGAAAGACCCTACCTCAAAAAAATACAAAAAAAGCAAAGAAAATGAAATAAAACAACTAGTAAATATCACTGTGAGAACTGGTGGTAAACATTATACCAAAGGTGGATGAGAGGTGGGAGTGGAGTGTACTGTTTGAATGACCTTGCACTCTGATATTTTTACGTGATGATTTAAATGAGGAGGACTTTCACATTAAAAATTTAAATGTTATTAATTATACAAAGATGTTAATATTAATGGTGTTATTCCAAGCACCCAATGCTGGATAAAATAAAAGAGGAATCATCATTGACAATAATTTGTGATCTTGAGTGAGAAATTTTTAGAATGGACAATAAATTTATATGGAAGCGACTAAATTATAAAACCTATAACCCTATGCTTGAATAGGACTTATCAATATAAGTCCGTTATTGCTGAATATGTTCAGACTATATTTTATTGGCCACACTGTTATTGAATGACCTGTTAAAGTTAATATCCCAAAATCCTATGTTATGGTCACAATTAATCATGAAGCTGAAATGAAGCTTAATGGGATGTTGTCTGATTCCAGGAGAGAGCAGGAGGTATTTTAAAAGAAATTAAGAACAGCACCCTTGTTTGTTTGGCCAATTATTCTTAGTTTCAGCTGGGGCCTTTTTGAGGTAAGATGGGATGACTCTCTCCTTAGGATCTACATCCATCTGAAAAAGAGAAGCAGATTCTCCAACAGAGAGTAAGTTAGTATGCTACTTTCTTATAGAGAATTTAATAGGTGTAGGCCCTCTTGCAGCCCATGAACGATGGTAGCTTGATAATGGAGAGTGGACTTATGTTTGAATATGGTTCTGACTTGTTTTCCAGCTCCAGCTATGGGTCCTGCACCACTGAGGGGATCAGTTAGCTGAATCGAGAGCAGTTGGTTCCCCACGATGACTGTGTGCCACTATTGCACTTGTGTGGGCATCAGGACAGGTTATTTGCTGCTAAGTAGGTTAGACCATGACTTGTTTGGAAAGATATTGGTCATTTTCCCCCAGTCGCTCAAGTACCACACACTGACTGTCTGGGGACTGACTCTCTTCCAGCTTCCAGCAATGCCATTCCATTTTACATGTCAACCACAAAATGTGTCTTCAGCAGTAGGGTCTTACCAGCACAAGGGTGAAGGAGATCAACACAGAGAAAAATCAACTCCTACCAAATCAGAGATCCAGAGACCCAGAGGCCCCCAACACCTCATCACTGAAGCAGACCAAAAATGAACCTAACATGGCTCAGGGAAATTTTGTGGAAGAGGGGCCAAAAAGAATGTCAGAGACACATGTTCATCATGATATGCAGAGACATTTATCCTACCCATAACTGTGGGCTAACACCAGAATGCATGACCCAAAGAGGGGTCAAGGGGAGGGGGTAGGTCACAGATGAGCCTAATAATGGTCCAAATTGACTATATTTGCTGAGTACAAAACTAATTAATAAAAAAAGAAAGAAATTAGGAATTCCGGCCAAGATGGTGACTGCCTAGCTGTGCTGCAAATCCCGGGGAAAGAAAGGCAAGATATTAAGGGTACATAGTGGCTTTTAGGGGAGAGAAATCTGGGAAGGCACAGAGGCAGGGGAACAGGGAATCACAGATCCCCTCGCAGGCAAGTAGCCAACCCACACCCCAAATAACCTCCGTGTTCACAGCACCACTGCTGCTGTCACTGTTGCACCAGCAGCCACTGCTGCCACCGCGTGCCGATTGTTCCCTGCGTGCAGAAGCTTAGACTGCTCTGCACTTTCATCCACTCACCCACTTACTGAGCGAGCCCAGTCCCACAGTAGGTGCCACACAAGCTCAGACTGTGTCTCTCGCTTGCGACAGCTCAGGTGCCACTCCTACCTGTCTGCTGCGCCGGCCGTCCGCCATTGTCCTGTGGCGGGGGAGCAAAGACTGCTTCCGGGTCCCAGCATTCCCAGCCAGAATTCAGGCTGCTTCAGTGCTTGGTACCTCAGTGCCACTCCTAGATCAAACGCAGGCAGCTTTGGCACATTACCATTTGGGAACTCAGATAACATTGGTGCCCCTGCCAGGCAGTAGATAGGTGGCTTGGCAAGCGAGAGCCAAAGCCCAGGCTGCTTAGCAACTGTCCCAGGCTGCCTAAGATTCCATTGTTCTTGAGCCCAGGCTGATACACCCACCTACCTGCCCATACACTGTCATGGGCAGAACACAGCACAAAAGAAATAACATGAAAAATCAAATGCAAGAAAATCCAGTTAGATCACCCAGTCCCACAATGAATACATCTAACCAAAACATAGAAGAACCAATAGGACCAGAACACCAAATTGAAGCGATGAGCAATGCAACCCTGACCAACCTACTGGTAGAACTTGCAGGAAAGCAACAAAGGACCGATAATCGTGTGGATGCTGCCATCAGTAAACTAGAACTAATAGATAAGAAAATGGAAGGATTAGGAAAGAAATTGGAAGGATTTCAAAGAGAGTTAAGAGATTTGAGGGAGAGTGAAAGAAAAGAAGATCTTAAAAATCAGCTGGACATGCTAAATGAAGACATAAAGAAATGCAAGAATGAACTCCAAGAATCATCAAGAAAATCAGAAAATGATGTGAAAAGGGAGCTTGACAGAGGGATGGAAATTATACATAGAAAAGTAATAGACAATGCAAACTTAATTGAACAAATCCAAAACTCGCTAGAAGCTCTAAAGAATAGAATCAGCCAAGTGGAGGAAAGAAACTCAAATCTGGAAGACAAGAAGGAAGAAACAGTTAGAGTTCAAAAATTTCAGTAAGTTCAAAAGCTCTGGTGAACAGAACATGAGGGAATTGTGGGATACACTTAAACGTCCTAATATCAGGATCATTGGAATACCAGAGGGAGAAGAAATTCAGACCAAAGGCATGGAGAACTTATTTAACAAAATAATTGAAGAAAACTTCCCCAGTCTCTTAAAAGAAAGGCCCATCAAGATACAAGAAGCGAATAGAACTCCAAACGGACTGGACCAAAGGAGAAACTCTCCAAGACGTATTATCATTAAGACTCTAAACATTGACACCAAAGAGAAAATCCAAAAAGCAACTAGGGAAAAACAGCACACCACCTTCAAAGGTAACCCCATCAGAATTACTTCAGACTTCTCAATGGAAACCCTGAAAGCTAGAAGGGCCTGGAATGAAACACTGCAAAGTCTAAGAACCTATGGCTTCCAACCCAAACTACTCTACCAAGCAAAAGTATCCCTCATAATAGATGGTGAAAGAAAAACATTCCATGACAAAACTCAGCTTTACTATTATATGAACACAAAACCAAACCTACAGAGAGTATTTCAGGAAATTCTCCACAGAGAGGAAAAAAAAAAAAAAAATCAAACACAATTGCCTACAAGAAGCAGATCACAACAACCAAACTCAGAGTCGGCACAAAAATTTCAACGTTCATGAAAACACCAACCCACATTTACAATCACAATATGGCAGGGATCAAATCAAATCTCACAGTCATTACCCTAAATATTAATGGCCTTAATACACCCATCAAGAGACACAAGCTAACAGGATGGATCAAAAAATTAGACCCCTCAATCTGTTGCCTTCAAGAAACCCACCTCACCATTAAAGACAGACATCTCCTCAGGGTGGAAAACAGTATTCCAAGCAAATGGGAATGAGAAAAAAGCAGGCGTAGCTATATTAATATCGGATAAAATAGACTTCAAACCAAAAATAATCAAAAAAGACAAAGAAGGCCACTTCCTACTTACCAAGGGAACGATCCACCAAGAGGATATTACAATCATAAATCTGTATGCAACAAACACAGGGGCACCACAGTTCATAAAACAAAACCTACTTGACAATAAAACAGAAATAACCACAAACACCACCATAGCTGGGGACTTCAATACACCATTATCAGTAATAGACAGATCATCCAAACAGAAACTCAACAGGGAAGTAAGAGAGCTCAACAAAACCATAGATCACTTAGACCTAACGGACATCTACAGAACCTTCCATCCCAAATCCACAGATTACAAATTCTTCTCAGCAGCCCATGGAACATTCTCTAAAATAGACTATATACTAGGTCACAAAGATTGCCTCCACATATTTAGGAATATTGACATAATTCCCTGCATGATATCAGATCACAATGCTATTTTGTTAGAAATCAACAATAAAAGACCCACCAAGAATCCCAATGGCACCTGGAAACTGAACAGCACACTTTTAAACAATAAATGGATAGTGGATGAAATAAAAAATGAAATTGCAAAACTTCTGGAATTGAACGACAATGAGAACACATTGTACCAAAACTTATGGGACACAATGAAGGTGGTCCTCAGGGGAAAATTCATAGCACTCAATGCCTTCATAAAAAAGACAGAGAGGTCCCAAATCAATGACCTAACCATGCACCTAAAGGTATGGGAAAAACAAGAAAAATCCAACCCAAAGAGCTCCAGAAGGAAAGAAATTATTAAAATCACAGCAGAAATCAATGAACTGGAAACGAAGGAAACAATTAAGACAATTGAAAAAACAAAGAGCTGGTTCTTTGAAAAAATAAATAAGTTTGACAAACCCCTGGCTAATCTGATCAAGCAAAAAAAGGAGAAGCTTCAAATTAACAAAGTTCAAAATGAAGAAGGAGAGGTCACAACAGACATAAGTGAAATTGGGAGAATCATCAGGACTTATTTCAAAACCCTCTACTCCACAAAACTGGATAATGTGGAGGACATGGATAAATTCTTGGACGCATACCATCTACCAAAGCTAAACACAGAGCAGATTAGTCACCTCAATCAACCCATCACACTCATGGAGATTGAAAAAGTAATCAAAAAACCTCCCAAAAAAGAAGAGTCCAGGACCAGATGGCTTCTCAGCTGAATTCTATCAAACCTTCATGGAAGAACTCAAACCAATCTTCCTCAAACTGTGCCTCAGAATTGGTGAACAGGGAAAGCTACCCAGCTCCTTTTATGAAGCTAGCATCACCCTAATTCCAAAACCAGGCAGAGATGCCACAAGAAAAGAAAACTACTCTCCTATTTCCCTGATGAATTTAGATGCAAAGATCCTAAACAAAATCCTTGCAAACCGAATCCAACAACACATCAAAAGCATTATCCACCTTGACCAAGTGGGATTCATTCCAGCAACACAGGGGTGGTTCAACATAGGTAAATCTGTCAATGTAATACACCACATAAATAAGATTAAACATAAAAACCAAATGATCATTTCGATAGATGCAGAAAAGGCCTTTGACATCATTCAACATCACTTCATGTTCAAAACATTGGAGAGAATTGGCTTAGTTGGTTCATATCTTAACCTAATAAAGGCAATATAAGAAGCTCCAAAGGCCTAAATAATACTTAATGGAGAGAGACTGGAGGAATTCCCATTAAGATCAGGAACAAGACAGGGTTGTCCACTCTCACCTCTGCTTTTTAATATGGTAGTGGAATTCCTAGCTGAAGCAATAAGACAGGAGAAGGAAATAAAAGGGACACAATTTGGAAAGGAAGAAGTTAAGTTAGCTTTATTCGCTGATGACGTGATTATATATGTAAGAGACACGAGAGACTCCATCCCAAAACTCCTGAAGGTGATTAACTCCTATATCAAAGTAGCAGGATACAAAATCAATGCACAAAAATCAGTAGCCTTTCTATATGCAAATGATAAAGATACAGAGAAAGAAATAAGGGACATAGTCCCATTTCCATAGCAGCAAAAAAATAAAATAAAATACCTTGGAATAACGTTAACCAAGGAAGTGAAAGATCTATACAACGAAAACATAAAAATACTCAAAAAAGAAATTGAGGCTGACTGAGAAAATGGGAAGACATCCCATGTTCCTGGATAGGGAGAATTAACATTGTGAAGATGACAATCCTACCAAAGGCAATATACAGACTTAATGCAATTCCAATTAAAATCCCTACAGTGTTCTTCAAAGAGAGAGAAAAAATGATCTCAAATTTCATATGGAATGGCAGAAGGCCTCGCATTTCCAAACATATCCTCAGAAAAAGAAATAACTCTGGAAGCATCACGATACCTGATCTAAAGCTATATTACAAAGCCATAGTAATAAGAACAGCATGGTACTGGCATAAAAACCAAGGGAATAGACTTGAGGACCCAGACTTTGGGTCAAGCAACTATAGCTACTTGATATTCGATAAAGGCCCAAACAATATAGGCTGGAAAAAAGACAGCAGCTTCAACAAATGGTGCTAGACAAACTGGATAACCATATGCAGGATACTGAAACTTGATCCACACATTTCACCATGCACTACATTCAAGTCCAAATGGATCAAAGATATCAATATAAGACAAGAAACTTGAATACTACTGGGAGAAAATTTAGGAAGTACTTTCCGTGATATAGGAATGGAAAAAGTCTTCCTGAACAAAACCCCAGTAGCTCATGAACGTAAACCCTCACTCAACCAATGGGATAAATGAAGCTGAAGAGTTTCTTTACAGACAAGCAAACAATAAGCAAAGCCAATAGATTACCCACAGAATGGGAGAAAATATTTGCGGGTTATCCAACTGATAGAGGCCTAATCTCTAGATTCTACAAAGAACTCAAAAATCTAAACAGTAAGAAGTCAAACACCCCACTCACAAAATGGAGCAAAGAGCTGAACAGGTAGTTCACAGAGGAAGAAATACAAATGGCAAACATACACTTAAGAAAATGTTCTTCATCCCTAATCATCAGAGAAATGCAAATTAAAACAACTATGAGATTCCACCTTACCCCAATAAGGATAGCAAACATCAAAAAATCAAATAAACATAAATGCTGGTGAGGATGTGGAGAAGTAGGAACACTCATCCACTGTTGGTGGGAATGTAGGATGGTACAACCACTTTGGGAAGCAATATGGAGACTTCTGAAAAAGCTGAGTATAGAGATACCAACAGACCCAGTTATTCCCTTACTGGGCATCTACCCTAAAACCTTCAAACCACAGGCTAGAGAGATTTGCTCAACCGTGTTTATAGCGGCTCAACTTGTAATAGCTAAGAGCTGGAATCAACCCAGATGTCCATCTCTAGAAGAATGGATAACTAAGATGTGGTATATCTACACAATGGAATTCTATACAGTAGTAAGAAAAAATGACACAATGATATTTGAGGAAAAATGGTTGAACCTGGGATAGATCATTCTCAGTGAACTTACCCAATCACAGAAAAAAAAAATGCCACATACTCTCACTCATCTAACAGCAGCTAACCTGAATCAACCCAAGATACCTTACATACCCAGCAAGCATCTCCTAGACTACACACTAGGATGGAAGGGGAGGGAGGGGAGGGCATCAAAGGGGTGGGAAACACAAATCTAGACCCAAATGGCAATGGTACCATAATTTTCTACTTACTAAAAGACAGACCAAATGGCTGATCCTTCACCAGGCCCTTGAAGGGAACACTTGAACCACAAGACATTGGAGAGGGTAAGATCAAGACTAACCTTAATTTTCTACACCTTCCCTCACTCACTTCCCCTCTCCCTCTCTCTCTCTCTTTTATCTCTAACTCTTGTATATTAGTTATCATTTTCCTCATTTTCTTAGTAGGAACTGACCTGTAATTCCAAGAACCAGCATGGGGCTATCATCCACAATGAGCTTTTGATCAGAGAGACCTACAAGGTTTCCTAAAAGACAGACAGATTTCTGTCAGAGTACTTGATGACACACCAAAGGCTGGTGGTAAGACCCTACTGCTGAAGACACCTTATGTGATTGACATGCAAATTAGAATGCCATGGCTGGAAGTTGGAAGAGAGTCAGTCCCCACACAGTCAGTGCGTCTAGTGCCAGAGGGTGCTACATGGGCGACTGGGGGAAAATGACCAATATCTGTCCAAGCAACGCATGGTGTAACCTACTTAGCAGCAAATAACTTGTTGTGATGCCCACACAAGTGCAGCGGTGGCACACAGCCATGATGGGGAACCAACTGCTCTCAATTTGGCTAACTAATCCCCTCAGTGGTATGGGACCCATAGCTGGAGCCGGGAAACAAGTCAGAACCATATCCAAACATAAGCCCACTCTCCAATATCAAGCTACCATCAATTGTAGGCTACAGGAGGGCCTACACCTATTAAATTCTCTATAAAAAAAAGTAAGGTTTATCTCATTTGTCCTGGTGCTAACTTACTCTCCATTGGAGAATCTGCTTCTCTTTTTCAGATAGATGTAGATCCTAAGGAGAGAGCCACCCCATCATATCTCAAAAGGGCCCTGGCTGAAACTAAGAAAAATTGGAGAAACAAGCAAGGGGGCTGTTTTCCTGATGAACCGGATACCAGCACAAGGGGCAAGGAGATCAGCACAGAGAAAAATCAACTCCTATCAAATCAGAGAGCCAGATCCTCAGAGGCCCCCAACACCTCATCACTGAAGCAGACCAAAAATGAACCCAACATGGCTCAGGAAATTTTGCGGAAGAGGGGGCGGAAAGAATGTCAGAGCCACATGTTGGGTCATGATATGCAGAGACATTTAGCTTACCCATACCTGTGGGCTAACTCCACAATGCATGACCCGTATACCTCAACAAGGAGGGGCCAAGGGGAGGGGTAGGTCACGGATGAGCCTAATAATTGTGCCAAAGTGACTGTATTTGCTGAATACAAAACTAATAAAGGAAAGAAAAAAAAAGGAATTAAGATATCTCTTTTCCAGACAACGAAGAACCCTGCATCTTGATCATTGTAATCACATTGAAATGACTTACAAGACAGGGAAGAGAGACTCTAGGGCATCCTAATAGAACAAACACTATTTATAATATATTTTAGCACTATTTGTTTTTCTTTAAAGTGGTATAAGACAGTAATTATCTTACATATGGATTCATAAAACTAACCTGTTAATGGTACCTTTCTAATACAAATTTTCTTTTAGAAGATGGGAATGTAGTATAGCACTTTATAAACCCCCCCCCCCCCATGACTTATGGCTCTGTGCTTAAGGACCAATCTGATAATACTACATGAAGAGATAGTCATGAAGATGCTATCTACAAAGTCCAGAACATAGATAAGTATCCAGAATTCTTCAACAAACTATGAAGGCTTAAAAGAAAGACAATTTAGTATAACTGAATTGCATTATGTAAGTATACTCAAATGGATATAACCTTTTTTGTCTTTCTGGAACTAGGAATCAAACAAACACAGGGACTTTAATGTTCTAGCAAATGCTCTTCTGCCAAGCCAAATCCACAGCCTTTTGAAGGCAACATTTTAAAGAAAATCCTGGAAAAGGAAACTGAAATAGTTTGAACAATAAGTCATTTTAGAAGAATATAGGAGGAAGAAAATGATTTCAGAGTTGTGGACATGCCAGTGGTACTGGCTTGAGAGCACTGAATTGCTGTCCCAAGCTTGTCCACTTTTAAACAGCTCACAGATATAGGTTTGCTTGTGTTATAGCATCCCATTCTCTATTAAAAACATAAAAATGAAAAACATTAATTTATCTTTTATGAAACATTCACATAAAACGTGCTTCTTCATCATCAAAGTACATAATTTTAACCCTAATGTACTCTCATTTTAAATCTCTGTGGCACAAGATTCTATCTAGTCTTTCAAACCAAACATCAGAAAGTAATTGTAGGTATCTTGTTCTTTCATGTAAAATTCAGTATGGCCATTCTGCTTTCACAACTTTCCCACACATCTCTCCCTTTCTTATCAATCCTACCATCAAGGTTTCTTAAGAGTTCTATTACTTCTTTCCTGTAGAATAGAAATTACCTGCTTTACAATCAGGATGTTCTGATTCTCTTCTCTGTCATCCTTCATAATGCCATCAAAGCAATATTTCAAAAATTAGCATTTGAGATATTATCATTCCTGACTAGGATGACAATTTAAGGAAATTAGATGTAGGAGTTGGTTTTACTTTCTTGCCTTAGAATTTAAAGGCATGAGTGCATTTTTGCAAACTTTCAATTAGTTCTATTGAAAGCAAGTTTGATTCTATCATTCAATGAAATAATAGGATTAATTAGATGAGCCAAGCATTTAAAGAAGATCCTGATGATTCAAAGACAATTGAGTGATATTTCTTAAACCATAGAAATAAGCTGTCACTGAAGCTTTTCACATATATTTTATTTTAGAAACTGACCACCTAATCAGGCCACAGCATTGTCTTCACTGGAACTATCTCCTACAGATACATTTCAACCTGAAAAATGCTCGAAGGGTCTGACACTCTCATTTCAGAAATAATGACATTTAGACAGAGAATATGTGGGTGTTACTCAAATTCCTAACACTGGAGATGACAGACGAGAGAAGAAATTAAGTCCCTCGCTCCCCTATCTGCCAGTCTTCTCTCACAGATATCAATAGAACAAAAGCATTATTCAAGAAAACCAGGGCTTCAAGAGTAGCCAAAGCTGCTTTTTGCCCACAAGTACCCCACCACACTTTGGAATGATGTGTGAGTGAAGAGGATGGGGAATTTCTTGGCTTAGTTCCACCTCAGCCCTGATTTTCATATACTTTAGAACTGCCAGAGGTTTCTGTAAGCCAATGATTTCTTTTTCAACAGGTAAACATGTAGCTGAGTCAGTTATCAATGTTTACTTTAAAAAACTATGATGAATACCGTAGTGTTTATAAAGTGTATCAGAAACAAACTCAGATCATGGATCCCATAAAAACTTAGCAAAATCTGTCCTAAGAAAAGAAAATTGTATAACTTATAATACAGAGTGGGTCCATACCAAAGAATAAAAGATAAATAAAAGCTATGATGATAGAGATAAATATGAAGAAAAGGAAATCTGAATCCCTTAATTTTGTGTGCATGACATTGAGAAATGACTTAAGACACTGATACAAGTGAAATCTACAATACATAGCTATACATCAACTACTATTTGTAAGGACCAAATCAAGAGGTAAAAATAAAGTTCATAATTTCAAATGGGAAATTTGAGTATCATAAAATTGAAATAAGTATAGCTACCTTAAAATTTTTATCAAAGAAAATATTCTTCTTGAACTATGTGGTAAATATATGCAAGCATATCAAAACCAAATGTGTAAATTAGGCATGAAGAAAAAGAATCATTTATAATCCTTATTCTATATTCCATATTTAATATCTGACATAAAAGTGAACATAATCAAAAGAGGGACAATTTTATCAGATTACTCCTTTTGTGCAATAACATATTGATACATAATCACTTCTTCCATATGATCTTATTTATTTTCTGATTAAAATTTACATGTAACTCTGTGCATATACATAGACAGACAGCAGACAGGTCATGATGATAAGCCTTATCCTTTTCCAGCATGTATGTGTGTGTGTGTGTATATATATATATATATACATATATATATATATATATATATATATATATATATATGAGAAATTATCTAACCAAATTTAACTATGCCTTTTGTCATTTATAGAAATGGTGAAAATTAAATGAAAACTCTAAAAACAATTGAAATATTTTTTTCTTTATTCCAGTTTTCTGAGTTCTGAAAGATGGGTTTGTTCACACTCTACTATGTCTGAAAAACTCCATTCTTTATTAGTCACAGCAGGTACAAATACAGTGCTGTTACATTTGGGGAGTTTAAGAGGCATTGTTTATAAAACTGTTCTTTCCCTTTGTTACTAATACCAGAGTGTCTAGATTATCAAAGGAGCTAAAAAGAACTTGACAATCTTAGCAGTGTAATTACTTTCATTGTCATTTCAATAAAGAATTTATCCAGTCATCTGGATTGGAGCAATTCATGTGGCTCTAGCTGTAAAATAGGAAACTTTTGTTCTCCTAAGAAATAAACTGAGGGGCTCATCTATCATGTCTCTAATCACTTCTTTTCTCTTAGAGTTCTTGGAGCCCTGCATCCTCAGCATGCTTGAGAAGCTGACAGGCAATGGTCTTTTGACTTTATTCTTTCCAGAGCACCAGCCCAAATCATCATTTTAAATATAAACCTTTGTTGATTTGTCATTTGGTTCTGCCACATGCAAGATATAATATAATTATCACACATACCAAAATGTTTCCAATTCTCAAAATAAAGATTTCTGATGGCTGTATTAAAGAATATTAATTTGCTTTGTGAGGTTTAAAAACTTTGTTTGGTATAAATTGTGTCTTAATACATAAGAAAACACTGAAGTCTCAAGGTTGCTGATATAAAAAATTCTTGTTTGTTTTGCTTCAATTCTTTCTTAACCATTTTGGCAAAATATGAGATCAGACACTGAGAAGATAGCAGTTACAACTGCCAGTATTTCTCCTGATATTGGACAAGAAAAGCAGATTATTTATGTGGCACTGTTCTGATGCTTTGAAATTGTAGTCTTCAGCTACCTATATACTCATATCTGTTTTAGTTTAGGAGAGTATCTTATATTTTTCTTTCTTTTATAATCAAGTATTTTGATACAAAAAATCAACTTTTAATAAATATAATAAACTTCTCTTGTTTTTCCCCATTTCAAATTGCTAATTTGAAAAAAAAACTAATAATAAAAAAGAAATAATGTGTTGAACACTTTTGTGAAAGCATAAGTATGAATAAGCAGACTTTTGTTAAAATGTGTTTTTAAAAAATTGGAAAGCTGCCAAGTACGGTGATGTTTGCCTTTAATCCCAGATCTTGGGAGATAGAGGTAGGAAGATTGCCAAGAGTTTGGGGCCACCCTGAGAATACATAATGAATATAAGGTCAGCCTGGGCTAGACTAAGACCCTACCTCAAAAAATAAAAAAAAAAGAAAAATATGAGAAAAGTTAAAGTAACTAAATTTAATCAACCTACATCTTAGTTATTGTAGTATATAATTTAATTTTCTCAATCTGTCATTCCATCCATACAGATGGAATGACAGACTTTTGCTCCCATCTCTTCCAAAGCAAAAAGCTTTTCAAAAATATAGCCAATAAATTAGAGTTAAAAACAAGCCATGAGGATTTGGGGGCTAGGGGCAATAAGAGGCTCCTTTGTAAACCTTGAGGGTTGGTTCTTTTCTTTCTTTTATCTGTGAGTTGTAGAAAGCACTTGGCATTATCCCATAAAGAATTAACATTTGCCATGATGTCATATATGACAATACTCACTTGGGGATCTTCTCCTTTTGTTGACTGTTGTTTCTATGTATGATCTAGTATATGTATAATAACTGTAGACTAATTAATAAATCAATAAATCAAATACATATAGAGGGATTTTGAGAAAATATCAGGTTAAAGCAAGGCAAGGCATACCTATGATTAAAATTGTGGCTCCATGAGCTGCTTAAATTCTGATCTCCTCTACTTACCAACAGCATGGCACTGGCAAGTCACATTGTCTCTCTGTGCCACAATTTCATCTTTTTAAGGATGTATCCCCAACAATTACATAAAATTTTGATATTCAGAACATTCAAAAGTGAAGACTCTAATATAAATTATGTAAGTTAGTTACAATGAACATTTAAGAAAAGAATATTAAGTTTAAAGCCACTTTTTACATAATTATTTTCCATTCATTCAATTTCCCTTTGCTTTAAAAACTTATCATTTTGCATTTTATAGATTTAGTTTTCTTCATATTCTGGAATCTACTTATATTAACATTTTGAAACTGGGACATAAATAGTATCTTGTGTTTCAATTGTTGTGAGCATATTTTCTTTTTTGATATTTTTTCAAACCAGTCTTGCAATAGCTGCAATGTGAACAGTGAAAACACTTGGAAAAAGCTTCCCACAAGAACTAATCCTCACAGACTGGTCAGATGTCAGCATGGTTGTTCATCTTCATTGACAGAAAAATCAAGGGTTAAGATGGCCATGTGTCTGACAGGCAGGTCTGAGCATAGTTTGTCTGAGATGCAGACACTCAAGAGGGTGATTCACATGGCCTCCGCCCTGCACTTTGAACACCTATGCACACAACACATCTTCATTACTGCTGTCATTCATCCCTCAGATCGACATGACCATAGCAGCAAGGGCACACCTGAGCACTGCTTCCGAAAGGAAGCTTCAATAGAGTGTCACAAGGACCGGTTAAATGCCATGAATTCTCTCAGGAATGTAGAAAATCACTGTTATGCCTCTTTCTTTTCCCCAAAGGAAAAAGATGAACAGTGTGACATGAGTATGAAATTACAAAGAATAAATTTAAAGGCACAAGACATTTCAAATAACCATCTTTGAACATGCTTTGAACAGCCTTTGTATTACAAAAATACTGCAATATAAAGTGGGGAATAGCAGTAGCTGATTGCCACTACCTATATCAGCATTATAAATCATGAATTAATGTTCACATAAATGTAATACCTGTAAATATAATTGAAAGTAAAACATTCTCTAGCACATTGATTGGTTTCCTGTTTGTCATTTAAGATGCTTTTGGTAAATTTAAAGTATATAAAAGTTTGCATGGCTACTTTAAGTTGGGGTTATATGTTAAAATCAAATGACTTTCTTTCTTTGCAAATAAACTCAGGTATTTTTTCGATATTGCCTTATGATCTTACTACCTACTCCCTTGATTCCTACTTCTGAAATACACTGGTTTTGCTTTCAGAGAAGCATGATTAGAAAAGGTGTTGTGGTTAAAAAAAAGAAAAAGCAGTAAGCACAAGTAATCAACCTGAAATGTGAGCTTGAGGAAAACAGACCTCAGAAAGGAGAAACAGTATAATGGCCCTGTCACCTGTGGTCTGTGTAAGCACATATTGCTGTTTCTCATGAAGGAACCTCATCGGAGCCAAAACAAAAACTACCCAGAATCTTAAAGAATAAATTGATGCTGTTGGCTATTTTAACTGGTGCATGGATTTAAATATAATGTCTGTCCAATCTCTGCTGTTTGGTGCCTTTTGCAGACTTTAACATTCCCTTTACCTTTTTTGCAATAGGCATGCAATTTAAAATTTGTTTGAAATAATTATTGAAAGATGAATCAATATATACCTTTAAACCATTAGATAATATTTCTTCTCATATGCAAAAGCTTGATATTAGTATATCCTCTACTTGTTATACTTTTGGACAAAATTAAAATGTACTTTCTCAACTTACCTTTCATTTGATGAAATAAAAGAAATTTTAAACAGAAAGGAAAAATAATTGCATAAAAACAGAAAACATTGGGCCGAGAGGTGGCTTAATAGTTAAGGTGCTTGCCTGGGAAGTCTAAGGACCCAGGTTTGAGTCTCCAGATCCCACGTAAGCCAGATGCATAAGGTGATACATGCATCTGGAGTTTGTTTGCAGCAGCTAGAAGCCCTGTTATGCCCATTCTCTCTCTTTCTTCTCTCTCTCTCTCTCTCTCTCAACCTCCCTCCCTTTCTCCCTCTCTCTAATAAATAAATTTTTAAAAGATACTTGTTCCTTAAAAAAGAAAAAAACATCATGTTGCAGTTAGGTTCACATTGCTGCCAGAAAATATCCAACCAAGTTCAGCTTGTGGGGGAAAAAAAGTTTATTTTGGCTTACAGACTCAAGGGAAAGCTTGTGATGGCAAGGAAAAATGATGGCATGAGCAGAGCAGAGGGTAGACATCACCTCCTTGCCAACATCAGGTAGAAAACAGCAACAGGAGAGTGTGCCAAACACTGGCAAGGGGAAACTGGCAATAATACCCCTAAAGCCCACCCCCAACAGTACACTACCTCCAGGAGGTATTAATTCCCAAATCTCCACTTGCTGGGCTGAAGAGGTCACTGACCTGCACCCAATTCTCTCTTGTATATGCCATAGCTAGGCTACAGAATCCAAAGGTTTATGTTATAGTTATCCTACCGAGACATAAATGTAACATATTTTCTTAACCACTGACACTTCCCTTAACCTGGTGCATGCTGGGAGATTGAGCCACATGTGAGGACTTCATATAGTCCAGCCTTGACCGGCATCAGAGTCTTATCCAAACCTAGGCTCCAGTCAAAACTGGCAGCACTCTGTGGTATTTAAATTAAGGGACAAAACGTTATTTCTCAGTATAGATGCAATAACTTCAGTTCCCCAAAAGCTGGTGAGGTGCTGAGCATGTTCCTTTAGACTGATGGACGCAATCATGTGTCTTATTTCACAGTGGATGCCTAGCATACCTCCAATTACTGGAACCTTAAAAACTTTTACCAAAATGGCAACAATATGGAGTATATTTGTTTTACTAAGCCTTCTGATTATTTGTTGTTTCTTTTATAGCTGCAATGGTTAATGTGACTTGGTCAACATTATTTTTATAGTGATAAAAATATTCTATAGGTTTGAGAAAGCAAATCTGCACATACATATGCATATACCACACACATACACACACACAGAAATAATGTCTCCTGAGACAGTGCCTAGGAACCAGGAGAATGCCAAGGTCTCAGGCTAGCTACACTGGTATTCATCTGTTGCAGCAAAAGACCCTGTTTCAAAGATGGAAGAAGAGCACAGACACCTTGAGGTTGTCCTCTGCCCTCCACAGGTATGCTGTGACACACACACACAAGAAAATATATTTTAAAAAATTTAAGAAAAATATTGAGGAAGAAACCCAAGGTAGTGAATTCAAGGCCAGATTAGGCTCTGGACAACCACTGAGGATTACCCACAAAGTTAACAGACAGTTCTGCCAGGCCTGGTGGTGCACACCTGGAATTTTAGCACTTGGGAAGGCAAAAGTAGGAGGATCCCCATGAGTTCAAGGATAGGCTGGGCCAGATTGAACCCTGCTTCAAAAAAAATAATTCAGCCTGGTGTGATGGTGCATGCCTTTAATTCCAGCCCAGCACTTGAGAGGCAGAAGTAGGAGGATCACAGTGAGTTTGAGGCCAGCCTAAGACTACATAGTGAATTCCAGGTCAGCCTAGGATACAGTGGGACCCTACCTTGAAAAAGCAAACAAAAAAAAAAAAAAGGGAGGGATGGAGAGATGCATTAGAGGTTAAGGCACTTCCCTGCAAATTCTAAGGACCCAGGTTCCATTCCCTAGTACCCATGTAAGCCAGATGCACAAAGTGGTTGCTTGCATTTGGAGTTGGTTTACAGTGGCTGGAGGCCCTGGTATGCCCATTCTCTCTGTCTCTATTTGCCTCTCTATCTCTCAGTCTCTCTCTCTAATAAGTAAATAAATAAAATATTTTAAACCCAGCTGTGAACTACTGATGTAATAAAATGAAAAGGAATTATTATAGACAAAAACAATACCAGACAGCATGAGGTTTATACTTCATGTGGATTGTGGTTGAGACAAATAACTTTTAAACAATACTTTTAAAACAAGTACAAGGAACAGATCATCATACTTCAACTTATTTTAAATTTATCACAATCCATCACGTTTTACTGTATTGTATAATTAAAACTATAAAAGAGGGCTGGAGAGATGGCTTAGCGGTTAAGCGCTTGCCTATGAAGCCTAAGGACCCCGGTTCGAGGCTCGACTCCCCAGGACCCACGTTAGCCAGATGCACAAGGGGGCACACGCGTCTGGAGTTCGTTTGCAGTGGCTGGAGGCCCTGGCACACCCATTCTCTCTCCCTCTCTCTATCTGCCTCTTTCTCTCTCTGTCTGTCACTCTCAATTAAATAAATAAAAATGACAAAAAAAATGTTAAAAAAAACTATAAAAGACCTCAAATCCTATTCAAAACTTCAAAGTTGGAATAATTCAAATATTCAAAACCTCAAAGTTGGTGTTAAGTGAAATTTGAGTATTAATATGTTTTGTGTGCTTAGACCATGTAATCTTTCCTAATTTGCCTTGTTTCACTCTTCAGAATTTAGCTTAATTCCTTCTCCTCATCTTTCCCCACACTTTAAGATAGGGAAGCACTAAACAGTGGAATCTTGTAGGGACATGCTCATCACCACCATGAAGCAGAGTTGTGGTGCCTATGGAATTCCTAGGTCTTCAGTCACAGCAAATAAGCAGAGCATGATAGTGATAGCCAGGTCTATGGTGATAAGGTTGTTCATATTACCTTCTGGAATATAGGACCCTTGCCTTAGAATGAAGACCCCATCTTCTTGGGTCAAACTTTCAAATAATTCTGCCTAGTAGTACCTGCTCTGGAGGGTGTAAAGCATACATGAGGTGCAACGCTGGCTGGGGGTTGGACTCCAGTCGTACAGCCCCAAAAGTCATAATGCTTCTGTAAGGAGCCCTAGTAAGTTCACTGTTTCACCAAGTTTGATTTGGATAAAATCCTGTTCATGGTCTGTCTGGGGTGAGGAGATTAGATGTTTATGCTTTCCAGGAAAAGTCAAATGATAGATGTCACTATCATAGTAAGAAATTTCTTGAATCCTAGTAACTTTGTTTATTCTTGACAGCTGTTTTCTCCTACCTCTTATTACATAAATTCTTTACACCTTGATCTTTTAATAATTCAAAAGCATGATCTTATATCTAAACTAATGGGTTTTCATAGTCAATTTTCCCAGCAAGACTATATATTTATTCTGTAATTAAAATGATTAAGAAAAGGATATCACTCAGAGCTTTGTGATTTTTCCATGGTCTAGCATTGCAAGGATGTGTTATCTCTAATTTTTAATCTCTTTTCTAATATATGCCATATACAGCTCATACTATTTTATAACCTCAACAAATTGATGCTCTAATTTTAATCTTTAATCAAAAAATGCTTCCTCTGGATATGTAATATCCTGTGATCAGAAGTTTATTTACTATCTGCCACATAAGCTTCATGGAGTTTGAATACATAAAGATCACAAAAACTAGTTTCAATAATTTTATACCTGAAGGCTTTTTTATTATGATTTTAGAAGACTACTTTTTGAAGAAAATTATAAGAATGCTATTTCCCTTTATCTCAGCCCATAAAGATTTTATTTATGAACATTTTCATATATTTATATGCAAATAATCTTTCTTTGATGTTTCACTTTCTGAAGGTGAAGAAGACATGTTTTGCCTCAGGCATTTCAATCCTGCTATGAGTTTTATGGAGACACAATAATTTATTAAAACATTCTTATAAAAAACTATATGGCTAAGCCTATTTCTGTGTGTAGATTGCTCATGTAGAAAACCCCTTTCAAATATAGTAGCAAGAATAATCCATTAATCAAAAATTTTGTGAAAATTTTATGATATAGGAGGTCTATTTTTAAAAGGTATATTTAAGTTTTGTAATATATAGATTTATGTGCAAAGACAACATGTAAAATATGTATGAACATTCTATGCTCAAAAATGTTCATTTCATATTTTAATGAAGGGAAAAGAATTTAAAACTGTTTAAAGTACTTATAGTCTCATATAGATATAATTGCACATTGCCAGTGCACATGTGTGCTCTCAGCAGAGGATACACTTGGCAAAGGAAAACATCTGGCTTTTAAGAACTATCTTCAAATCATGATAAAATGGATTTACATTATCCATGAAGTTTCATAACTTCACAGAGATTTTGTGTTAAAATAAACATTATTTAAACTTAACATATATGTAGCACTTGGTTGAAGTTTGTCATTTTTTTATTTAATTACAATTATATTATTCAATATATAGAAAGCTTGAATAATAAAAAGATCAAATGAATTCTAGCAAACAGTTATGCTTTTAAAACTAAATAAAATCATCAATATATTAAGAAAACAAAAGCAATAGAAATCAGCTAGGAAAAGTATGTGTAGAATGAGGAATAACAAGTAAATACATCTAGTGGGACATCAATGAAAATTATGCTTAAGATAAACATATCTTATGTTCTAGAAGAAAAAGAAGATAGAGAAGTAAACTACTCTATAGAATTTTATCTTAGGTATGTGTGGTGGTTTGAATAGAATAGATGGCCCCCAATATATTCAGTTGCTTATTTGTAGTTTGCATCTCTAGCCACCTGGCTGGAGGCAAGGTCACTGGGTGGATCTTAAAGTGTGGTGGTGGATTTCAGATTACAATCTAAAGATATGCAAAGTGTGCCTAGCTGGAGTTCCTGAAGTGTGCTGTGGCTTTTGACCTTTAGACTTGTACTGTTCTCTCTCTCTCTGCTTGGGCCTGTGAAAGCAGGCCAGCTTCTTCTGCCATTATGGAACTTCCCCTGGATCTGTAAGCTTCAACAAATATCCCTTCCTCCATAACTGTGCGTGATCTGGAAGTTCATCTCAGCGAACCTGAAGCTGTCTAATACAGAATTTGGTACTGAGGAGTGGGCTGAGATGTACCTGGCCATGTGGATGTTGATCTTTTGGAACCTTTGTTTTGGAGGAATAGGCATGGACTTGGTGCTTGCAAATGAAGATGTCTTCTGGAGTGGTAAGCCAAGTTTTATGGACTATTCTGATGAGAGTCTGAGAATGCTAAATGCAGACAGCACTGAACTTCGAGGCTTGGCTTATCAGCTTTCTAAGGGGAAGGAAAGACTGCAGAGGACTTTGTTGGAACTGGGCTACTGGCATAAGGGCTGGCTGCGTCCTGCTGCCCAGGCCCAGAGTGTTTGATCAAGGTTAAATTTGTAATGGACTGATGTGCTTGGCTAGAGATATTGTACTGAAAGATTTAAGATTTTAAGCGGGAAAACCTCAAGCAAGTTAAAATTACAGGCACTGAGACTGGTTTTAGGTTACTGAACCTGCTATTGTCAAACACATTAGCAATCTTAAGGAAGATGGTCCAACTGCTTTACATTAAAACAATGGAAAGGATGCCTGAGGAAAGGCTATCATAGAAATGCAAACTCTTTTGGAAAGAGTTGACTGGAGAAGGAACCTGCTTTTCAAGGCTATGATTTGTTTCGTCCCTGAATTAAGAATATGGCTGTGTCCTGCACACCTGGTATTGGTTTCAGAAGCATGAAAAATGCGAGGAGTGGTTGTGAATTGCACATGCTTCCAGGAGCCGCTGCTGAGATGCAGCATGAGGTAGGGCCTGATGCCCTGATAGGCTGAAAGAGCCTTTGGAAAATGTGAAGAGTGGTCATGAATTGCACATGGTTCCAGGAGCTGCTGCTGAGATGTGGCATGAGGCAGGGCATGATGCCCTGATAGGCTGAAAGAGCCTTTGGAAGATGGACCATGGTTTGCATGAAGACCTGAAGATGTTTTGTATATACCAGGACTGTGCAATGCAAAGGCTACCATAGAGCACACTGTTGGCCTGGGATGGAAGTGTTCCCCGGGTACTCTGCCCAGCTGGAGGGGCGGAATTGGAAAGTCTGGAGACTGTTAGTCTCTGGATATATTGAACTTGAACTGCAGAAGTTTGATGTTTGTTTGATGGTGGTTGAGTTTGCATTGTTTTAGTCTCTCCTTGCTGTGCCTTATACCAGTTGAAAATGTTTACTCTGTGCCTTTATATGTTAGAAGTGTTTAACTTGTTTGATTTTACAGGTCTTCATATCTTAAATTGGTCAAGACTGTGGGGACCTTTGAAATTGAACTGAGTACAATTTATAATGTGCGATGGTTATAAATCTATTGGGGGCCAGGGGCAGAATGTGGTGGTTTGAATAGAATAGATGGCCCCCAATATATTCAGTTGCTTATTTGTAGTTTGCATCTCTAGCCACCTGGCTGGAGGCAAGGTCACTGGGTGGATCTTAAAGTGTGGTGGTGGATTTCAGATTACAATCTAAAGATATGCAAAGTGTGCCTAGCTGGAGTTCCTGAAGTGTGCTGTGGCTTTTGACCTTTAGGCTTGTACTGTTCTCTCTCTCTCTGCTTGGGCCTGTGAAAGCAGGCCAGCTTCTTCTGCCATTATGGAACTTCCCCTGGATCTGTAAGCTTCAATAAATATCCCTTCCTCCATAACTGTGCGTGGTCTGGAAGTTCATCTCAGCGAACCTGAAGCTGTCTAATACAGTATGCATACATAACAAACATACATATGTTTGTAAAATATATGTTTTCCCCGAAGCATATACATGTATATAACATATTTTGACCTTGTCTGCCAAATTACTCTCTTATCACCCTTCCCTTCCCAATAATACTCTCCATAACCATTAGTCTCCATCTTATTTTCATGCCATTTTTAAACCTGGGTTCCTTGCATCATCATGAGTGGAAAGTTATTTACTATGGGGTAGATAACTTAGCAGTGACTATACCACTGAAGGACATGACTCCATCTCTCCCAGTAGCCATTGGCAGCCATTAGGTAGTATAGGAGAACTGGGTTATCATTCATCTTTCTCCATTGTAATGACAGGTTTAATCCTGTCCTGGAAATCCCAGTTGCTGTGAATTATTGAGTGTAACAGTAATGCTATATCTAGATGACAGCATTTCATAGCCCTCCTCCCCATTCTCTTGCTCTTACATTCTTTGTCTTCTTCCACTAGTTTTTCTAACCATTTTCTAACCATCCATCTCCTTGTGTCTTTTTTTTAAATCACACACTTATTTGTAGTTATAAATTTATCTATCCTGCTAACAATTATAATTGATTCATCTTTATTATGCAAATAAAACCATAAAATGAATATCAAATCTGTATCTTAATATTTATCGATAATTTATTTTAATTTTTGCTTCATATAAATACAAGTATTAATCACTATAGATATATGCAGTGTGTATATATGTAGTATCTTTAGTGAATGTAGTATTTTGTGAGTAACATGCTTTGTATAAGTCAGTATTGTATTAAACAGATTTTTCTAAATCATATTATATTACACCTTATTAGAATAAAATTTCACTGAGCCTGTCTTCAAAACTGCAATTAGTATCATATTTTTAGCTAGTAATTAAAAAATTTCCAGATGGCAAAAATGTGAACGACAAAAATAGGTAAATTAAAATTAGAACTGTGATGGATTAATTTCTTTTGAGTTGTCCTTATGTTGTTGATATTCATGCCAAACCCATGAGCCAACACACTCACAGACACAAAGAAGGGCAGATAAGAAACGGAAAATTCTAACGTACTTTCAGTGACATTTGTAAACTGAAAATTAAAATAAATAAATGTCCACTGTAAACTTTGTTCTTTCTAGGTTTAATTTCTCATGGTGTGTCATGAGCTTTAAAAATCATTCCTTACATGTGTTTTAGAAGTATATACTGGATGGTGACCAGAAATCACATATTAAAACAAGATGCAGATTCACCTTACCTGAAAAAATGACCTCTTCCCTGAATTGTTACTTGAGGCATTTGTTTTCCTTTGGGTGGTGGGGTGGTGGTGAGGAATTGAGACATTCTTAATTGAAGTAGACCCAGCAAGGCATGGTGATCCATGCCTTTAATCCCAGCACTCGGGAGACAGAGGTAGGAAGATTGTTGTGAGTTCGAGGCCACCCTGAAACTAACTACACATTGAATTCCAAGTTAGCCTGGACTAGAGTGAGACTCTACCTTGAAAAACAAACAAACAAACAAAAACTTATAAAATAGACCCAATACTTTTTCTTGTAAAGTAAAAATGAGTTCATTAACATTCATGAAACAAAATAGGCAGGAATAAAAGTATAATTTTCCCAAAGCTGAGGCTAAATCTCTATTGTTTTCTTTGTCAAAAATTGATATGTATCAATGGATAAGTTTTTACAGTACCCCCACAGGTTTCACCAGCAAGGTGATTGGATTTGGAATCCAACAGTGAAAGCCAATTTTAAATCTGTCCAAATGACCACAGCACTCCTTTTATAGTTAGATGATTAATAATGACCAGCTGTGAAAAGCCTTACCCATATGGGGGAACCCTTTTACTAGGATGAAAACTGCATCAAAAATATCACACTTGGGCTGGAGAGATGGCTTAGCGGTAAAGGCAGTTGCCTGCAAAGCCTAAGGACCCAGGTTCATTTATCCAGGTCCCACGTAAGCCAGATGCACAAGATGGCATATGTGTCTGGAGTGTGTTTGCAATGGCTAGAGACCCTGACACACCCATTCTCTCTCTCTCTCTCTCTCAATCTCTCTCTCTTCCCTCTCTCTGTCTCAAATAAACAAATAAATAATCATACTAACTACACATATGCTAAAAGGCATACTGATGGGCATGCTATTCATGTGACATTTGGCTATCCTATGCCTTAGGCTGCTAAAAAATTCACTTCAGTGCCTTCAATATGTACTAAAATAATAATCACTCTGTCCAGTTTCCCAAACTTGTTTAAAAAGGCCTACAAATATAATCATAAGTGTTCTACAGCTAAATAATTTTGAGATGGTCTTGAAAACACTAAACTCACCTCTTAGGCAGAACCTCCTCAAGTGTATTAGTAAGGAGTGCCATTGGGTTCCAGAAGGCGCTGCTGCATGCAGCTGTTGTGAGCTATGTGAGGCAAATGAACAAGTGGTGCTCTCCTATTCTTAGACCCCAGGTTAATAGCCACAATCCAAACTTTTGTTCTCTGCATCTTGAACATTTAATGTCTGCTACTAAATTTTTACAAGTTCCATTGAGTATTTGGGGCAGATTGTAGAAATAATGGATCTGGATCTGACAGTAATGAAAGCACTCTTTAAAAAATAGCATAAAATTAATAATACAAAATAGAGTATAAAGATTTATATTTTCTAGAAAGGAAAAGAGAAATCACAACCAATAATGTACATTTGGAATGCTAGTCAATCTCACAAACATCAAAATATCCATAAAAGTATTTATATTAATCATGTAAGATGTCTTTATTATATTTCTCTAGTTTAAACTATATTTAATATATTTTTTGTAAGACAACAATTTTGTAATGACTTCTGTAGAGAAGGTAAGTATCAGCCTTCTAGCACAATCAATTAACACTGTTTTGTTGTTATTTTGAGGGTTTAGAAAATGATGTTTTTAATTTAATAAATTATTCTTAACATTATGTAAATTTGGAGGATAAAGGTCAAGTTTTAAACAACATCTAGTAAAAACTTTTTATGTGTGCACTATCATATATTTAATATTTCAAGTTTTCTTCTGTATTGACTAATGTTATTACTCCTGGCATTTGCCCCTCATTAGGCCCTTCTTCTTCTATGTCTGCCAAAGTGATGTGCTACTCTTGAGTATTCTCTCTACCAGTTTTTGTACTAATGTGACTTTAATGTTGTTCACCATACACCACACCTTGTCTGATGTAATCTGGTGCTCAGTAGTCATTATTTTTGGCTGGTATTAGTTTTACTTAGGTTTTCAATTTGTGTGTCTTATATTTAACAAAAATGTTATTTTGCAGGCTGGAGGGATGGCTTAACTATAAGGGTGCTTGCCTGAGAAGCCTAAGGACCCATATTGGAATCTCCAGATCCGACATAAGCCAGATGCATAAAGGTGAGGCAAGTGCAAGGTCGCACATGCCCACCAGGTGGTGCAAGCATCTAGAGTATGCAGTGAATGAGGCCCTGGCATACCGATCCTCTCTCTTTCTTTCTCTCAAAAAGATGATATTCTTCTGCAAATGAATTTATAAATTCAAGTGCTCTTTAGTAATGAATTTTAGATAAAGAACTTTAAACAATTACAGAAGACATACATTCTCCACCAACAGCAAATACTACTGGTGACTGAAAATTGAGATTAGACAATATGTTGCAACCAGATAAGAAACTGAATGTCATG
Organism: Dipus sagitta; assembly: GCA_036346955.1. Classification (NCBI taxonomy): domain Eukaryota; kingdom Metazoa; phylum Chordata; class Mammalia; order Rodentia; family Dipodidae; genus Dipus; species Dipus sagitta. The sequence continues at coordinate 83,968,222 of CM070771.1, read as the reverse complement.
ACACATGTAACAATATCACTTTTGAGAGTAGTATACAAATGTAAACTAATCACTCTCACACATTTTTTGTAGTTATGACAAACACATTTGCAAAACAAATTGTTTTACTAAAGACTGAGAGATATTTATCCATACTACTTAATTCTGTGGAAAATAATCCTTAATATCAAATGTTTTGCTTGTTCATTGATTATCTAAAGCAGTAATATTCTAACCTAAACTTCTGTTGTATGAAAGCACAAATAGCTGCTTTTTCCTAAGATAAAAACAAGAATATTTTCAAAAATAAATTAAACATGACATTCAAATATTTTATTTGTTAGTGTAGGCCTTAGAATGTTTTATCTGATATGTTGATTGGAATATTGTCATTAGTAGGACACATGGCACAAATGAGTGTTTTTCAGTTTTTCATTATGATATTTTGTCAGATTTTGGGATCTGTGTCATAAATTTGCATAAAAATCATTTTGGGGATGGAGAGATAGTTCACAGGGTAAAGTGCTTGCCCACAAGCATAAATATTTGGGTTTGGATCCGTAGCCCTCATGTAGGAGTCAAACATGGTGGTACATGCCTATAATCCAAGCACTTGTAAGACAAAGGCAGGTTTAGATCCCTAGGACAGCTTTTCCAGCTAAATCAGTGAACTCTGGGTTCAAAGAATACGCCTTGTCTCAAAACCTAAAGTGAAGAGTGACAAAAGGACATACTCATTATCAATCTCTGGTCCGCATTCACCCACAATTGCACATGTCCACACCCACCCACTCACATGTGAGCATGCATTCAAACATGACAGCACACATACACAGAAAAAATAAGCTAGAAATTTTACTTTTTCAAAAATGAAAATTTAAGTAGCATTTTAGTTATGTATATATTATAGTATAGATAAAACCATGGGTCTTTTCGGTAGTTTTGATTTTGGGGAGAAAAGAATGTTAAATAGTTAATGTATCTCATTCTAGTTAGTTAAGTTAGTGTGTTTACTTAGAGTTTTACATTTTAATTGAGATGAGACTATTGTTTATATATCCACTAGACAGAAAAAACAGACTACTACAAATGGTTCAAATATAGTAAATTTAGTATAGAGAATTGGTTACAAAAGTCATGGGGAAGTTGGTTAACTAAATAGACAGCAATGAAGAGGGGAAGGAAGTAGAGCAGTAAGGAAGGAGACAGAGGGGTAAAGGAGAGGGAAGCTAGAAAACCTGGACTAGCATGAAGACCTTACCCTAGAGAAATACATGGAAGAAGGAAATATTCCCAAAGCTATAAGCTGGAAACAAGCAGCCATCAGGAGAGGTCTGGGAAGCAGATCCCCTGGCTGGCAGGGCTGTTCAGGGAGAAAGAAATCATAAAGATAATGCAGATGCTTCCCAAGGCAGAGAAAAAGTCAGAAAACACTGGCTTTTACTGTTGCTTTGGCTAGAAACAGGATGAGGATCTGAGGAAATATAGCTCCCACATATAGAGTAAAATGAAGGAACTGCAAGAATCGGCTCTGAGAATAATGAAGGAAGAAAAGATTAATTTTCTGTTACAATTTTCCCAGTACTTTTTCCTAGTTTTATATAAATATCCATAAATCACACATTATATTATTTTTAAAAATCACTAAAATGTTACTTATTTTTCCTCCAAGAGCCATTTCTAATAAAAGGATATGAAACTGCAGCAAAAAAAGTTATGGTTTCAAAAAACTTAGATGCAATGTGATTATATTATATGCTGAGCTACAAGCAGAACTTCATCCAGTAGTAGTTTATAAAAGTAATCAGGTTTAGGTCTAGAGACATAATATTTCACATAATATTGAATGGGACCCAGGAGCTCATTTTACAGGGAGGAATGTGTGGCAGTAGGCACATTACTATGATATTTACTTGCCTTATCAGCTAGAGCTCAGGAGTGGCAAATCTGAGAAAACAACTAAATGGATCTTGGAGGTGTATCTAAAACCAGCTTAGTAATTGTACACACTGAGGTTGAGGGACCATTCAAAATGATAGTAAACACATCCTCCATAAACAAATTTATTGCTGTGTCTGTAACAACTATAATATACCTAGAAAAGAGAATCAAGTGTGTTAGTCAACTTTCTGTTACTATAACAGAATAACTGAAAGTATCAACTTATAAAGAGAAAACACTTAGTTTAGATCACGGTTTTGGAGGGTTCATTCTATGATTGATTGGTTCTTTTTCTTTGGGCCTATAATACATTACATTATGGTGGGTGGGTGTGGCAGAAAAACAATCTAATCCCCTGATGGCCAAGAAGGAAAACAGAGATGCTAGAAGAACTGAGCTTTCCTATTGCCCCTCAGTAGCCTGTCCTTCAATGGCCTAAGGTCACCCCACAAAGTTCCATATCCTGAAGGTTCTACCCCATTTGAATAGTACCATTTTGAGAAACAAACCTTGAACCTGGAGGCCATCTAGGGACTGTCAGCATCCAAATCATAACATAAAGAGTGAATATATATTCTCTTCTCATCATAAACTCGCATTACTTTTCTTAGTAAATTTGATGTTATTCTCCTCCACTTCTGAATATGCATATGAGATTCTCTATATGTATTCCCTATTATTTTTGTATTTATTAATTATAAATTATTTTTGTATCATTGGATGACAATGACATTCAGAGAGGTTGTCTTTTTTCTCTGATCAGATAATATAGCAAAATAATCAATATTCAATAATGACAATTATAGCAATATGTTTACAATGTAAATATAGAGCAATTGTTCCACAATTTCTCATAACTTCCTTTCTACTTTCCCTTGTCCAAATTTTAGGTATAACTTTACATACATTTCTAGACTTAAATTCTTAAAATCATCTCAAAACTTTTCTAGTAAACTTTGTTATCCTACTGTAAATACTTCCCATTTACAGATGGCAAATAGACACTGCTCCATCTTGTCTGTGAATTGTAGACTTTTGTGGAGTTAATAATAAGAACCTGGTCAGCAATAACAACAGTGAAGAGAGAACTCTTGGTAGAGTCAGAAGATAAAGGCAATAGTGCCACTAGAACAGTGGTATAATTCAAATAGGTATAATATGTCTCCATTTGGGATTATAAAAAACCCTAATACAGAACTTCAAGAAGACAAGAATACGGCATATTAAAAATAGACTCTTAGACATACATGGAGGGTGGGAATGAATAAGTAAACTGCTTTAAGAATAATCTTCACCAATGTCAGTTATTGCAATAAAGGATTTGTTCAAGTATGGAAAATAAGTGGGAGGTTATAAATAGCAATGTTTCACTGAGACTTTAGAATATGTGGCATTTATGAAAATTATAGCAATTCTCTAACATGAAGAATAAAAAGTAGGAGGAACAATTAAAGTTGGACTGGGGGAGCAATTTGTGTCTATCAAAAGGATAAATGACAACTTATGTTATACCAAATTAGCAGTAGGGAATCCAGGCAAAATGTATACAGGAACTGTCTTCACTATCCTTGCAACTTCTGTAACCTGAGATTATTTCAAAATAAAAGTTTGTGAAGTGTTTGTACATAGAAATAAAGTTAGTGGTTTCTTATAGCTTATTTCTAGGTCACCTTTATTATTCAGGACTGAATGATGCTCAGTTGTCTTCATGATTAAGAGATTTTACTCAGTGTTTCACTGTTACCATAACTGAGGGGTACAGTCATCAAGTCTGTAAAATACACAAACACACACACCATATATCCATATTCTACATGTAAGTAACATTGGTATACACAAAACGTAGATTTCATTGTCAGAAGTACAATTTGTTGTTATTTTTAATTATTTTTATTTATTTATTTGAGAGTGACAGACAGAGAAAGAAAAAGGCAGAGAGAGAGAGAGAGAGAGAGAGAGAGAGAGAGAGAATGCACGCACCAGGACCTCCAGCCACTGTGAATGAACTCCAGACATGTGCACCCCTTGTGCATCTGGCTAACGTGGGTCCTGGGGAGTTGAGCCTCGAACCAGGGTCCTTAGGCTTCACAGGCAAGTACTTAACCACTAAGCCATCTCTCCAGCCCTACAATTTGTTTTGTAACTGAAACATATGGGAAGAATGTTATAAGGAAAATAAATACTCTTAGGAGCTTATGAATCTTTTACATTTTTGATTATCACTATCCAACATTAATCCCTGTATATAATTTAAAGAAATTTAGGGGCTGGAAAGATGGCTTAGAAGTTAAGGCACTAGCTTGCAGAACCCAGGTTCAATTCCCCCAGAACATGAATCCAGAGTTTGTTTGCAGTGACTCAAGGCTCATATTCTCTCTCTCTCTTTCTCTCTCTCTCTCATATAAATAAATACTTGTAAAATATTAAAAATACTTTTTCAAAAACAATTTTTACAATGGTATTTCAACAAATACTTCACAAATTCCTACAACATACCTGACACTATTCTAGATACTAGAGCTGTGCTAATAAATAAAATATGACCTCTGCTGCATGCTTGTTAGGACATGCATGCTTTTAAGGCAGGCCAACAGTAAATAACTATGCAGCTGTTTATAATGTCCAGCGATGGTAAATACAATCAGGGAAGGTCAGTCAGGGTAGAAAGAGCTTCTTTCTCAGTGTGTATGTGGCATGCATACAGATATGAAAGTGAAATGAATTTCAAGGAAGGTTCTTTGAAGCAGAGAAATGAGAAAATTGTGGAAAAAATATTAAAAAACAAGCTTTATAATACAGTTATAAGGCTGATAAATATTATTTTTTAAGCATAATAGCCTTTTAATGGTTAGTTCCAACATACTTCATTAGTGAAAATTAGTGAAAAGACCTCTTGAGAATGAGACACTGCTGAAGAGAATAGAGGGATTTCTTGAGACACTTTTGAAATTGTGGATGCTATACCGTCTACACAGATTGCTTTGCTAAATTAAAATATTTTATCTCAGACTTCACTCAATATGCTCATTCTTTCATCATAACTGTCCTATTGAATTTATGTCTGTTGTGGGTGGGTTGTTTCTCCTTAAAACACTAATTTTTATCAAAAAATTTCAAACCTTATTATTAATTTTATGTCTGTATTCATAATTTTAGTACATGAACGTGATATAATTTAATCATATTGTCTTCCCACTACCATCTTTTGAACCCCCTTCCCCACCCCTATTCTACTGAGCACTCTCCTCTTTCCAAGTAGTCCTTCTTCTAGTTTAAGGTTTTACTCCTTTTTACTGTTTTTCTGATTTATTTTTATTTATTCACTAGAGACAGATGAGACAGATAGAAGGACAGAGAGAAGGAGAGAGAGAGAGAGAGAGGATGGGATTGCCAGGGCCTCTAGCTACTGCAAATGAACTCCATGTGCATCTGGCTAACATGGGACCTGGAGAATCGAACCCGCGTCCTTAGGATTTGCAAGCAAACACCTTAACTGCTAAGCCATCTCTACAGGACAAATCTTACTCTTTTTATCCTATATTTCCCTCCATCTGTCAAAATGTTGGTGGGCAACAAGTCTTGTTCTGACAACTGCTGTGAGGTCATGAATGCAGCAGTCCGTTCATGTCAGAACAGTGCCCACCCTGATGCTCTTACATTCTTTCTGGGCCCTATTCCACAACATTCCCTAACCCTTGGAGGGCATGCTATCCTTTAGTGTTGAGCTCTCAATGGTTTCTTATTTTTAACTTTGATGAATTTTGAGACTCCTGAGTATCTACTACCATCTCCATAGAGAAGCCTCTGTGGCTAGCAATGAGAGCAGCGCTCAGTATTTCTACTACTTCCTCTGCAATGGCCCATAGCTCTGGCGGGGGTGATAAGAGATTACTTTTCAGTACTAAACACTAGGCTTCGGTTTTTTTTCCTGGTCACCTTGATGAATCTTGGGTCTTCCCAGTACTCACTGCCACATGTAAAAAGAAGATTCTCAAACCGAACGTGAGAACAATATTAATCAAAAGGCATAGATATATATTCAGAAGGAAATTTGATGGGTTCAATGTGTTAATTTAGCCAAAGAACCCTGGCTTCAATTGGCTTCATGTTAGTTTCCTCTTTGTTCCTTCTTTTCCAGAAACAAGGTTTCTGTCACGAAAATGCCTAGCACTTACTTCCACTTCCCAGTCCTCATTCCCAATTAGTCTCACCACTATTCATAAATTTCTGACTGAAATTCTCAAACCCCAACAGAACTAAAGAACATGAAACAAACATCATTTCTTTTTTTTAATTTTTTTTGTTTTATTTATTTATTTGAGAGCGTCAGACAGAGAGAGAATGAGGCCGATAGAGAGAGAGAGAGAGAATGAGAATGAGAGTGGGCTCGCCAGGGCCTCCAGCCACTGCAAACGAACTCCAGACGCGTGCGCCCCCTTGTGCATCTGGCTAAAGTGGGTCCTGGGGAATCGAGCCTCCAACCAGGGTCCTTAGGCTTCACAGGCAAGCGCTTAACCGCTAAGCCATCTCTCCAGCCCCAAACATCACTTCTTAAACACATTGCTGGCCTAAGAATTTAAGACAATATCTTAACACATTGAAAACAGGTCAAAGTTAATGTATGCTTTCCTTTGTTTCAGTATTTTACAGATGTCTATTAAAGGTATCTGAGGGATAAAAATCTATAATCACCCATTTCAAATAAGGATAAGAAAATATTATGTTCCAAATATATCTAACAAGATAAGTCTTTGTGAGTCATACATGTGTATTTTCTATGCAATTCTTTTTAAAATAGCACTTTGGAGATATTTATCAGAGGTATTCATAAATAATGTGTCAAGTCATCATGAATGAACACTGGAAGTCTCACAGCCAGTCTTCACTGCTATGAAACTGTGTCAAAGACTTTATAAACTGTCTGAAATGTAATTTTAGATATCTTTCTTAAAAAGTGAGAGCATATTTTTTAATTTTAAAATATTTAATTTTATTTATTCATTTGACAGAGGAAGAGGGAGAGAGAGAATGGGCATGCCAGGGCCTTCAGCCACTGGAAACAAACTCCAGATACATGTGCCCTCTTGTGCATCTGGCTAACATGGGTCCTGGGGAATTGAACCTGGGTCCTTTAGCTTTGCAGGCAAATGCCTTAACTGCTAAGCCATCCCTCCAGCCTGAGAGCATATCTTTTGATGATATTTCAAATATTGATTGATAGATATATGCTTAAATATTCTTATGAATTTCAACAGAGAATATATTTAATTTCTAAAACCAAGGTAAACAAAGCTAAAATATTAAAGCCCTAAGATTTGAAGTTTTCTGTTAAGTATCCTTTAAAATTGTAAATATTCTGTCAACTACTTCTTTTTCTAAAGCACATACATAAAATTACATATTTAATTCCATATATTTGTCATCCAAAATGACCTTAATTTGCTAGCTACTTCAACTTCTGTCATTTGTTGTGAAAGTCAAAGATATAATTAGAAGAGATAGTGATAATTGGCAAGCTATCATACACAACTGAGTTAGTTGGTTCAGTCACATCAAAAGAAAGCTTTCTTTTTAGGCATTTCTTTTATTTTAGCCATTGTCTTTCATTTGCTTTAAATGTTGGCCTTTGCAAGTAAGTATTTCATATGATTCTTCAGCCAGATGCAATTTAATTATAAAAAGATGCTGTATTAATCAGCATTGTCACCTCTAGGAAATTCACATTCTCAAGAATATTAAATTATTTTCAAAATGCCTAAAATATGCAAATGCAATTCAGTAATGATATTCATTTGTTCATTAAGCATATATTATATGTCAACTATGTGCCAGGTTTATTCAATGTGCTACTGATTGGAATTAAATGGGCCAAACCCAGTGCTTACAATATGTTGGAAGAAACAATGAGAAGAATGTTATGGCCGAGAAGAGATTTATGAAAATGGGATTTTGAGAAGTACACGAGCAAGAAGCAGAATTCAGGAAAAGAAAGTGACAGAGCATGACCCCATTTGAAGCATACTTCAACTATTTTAAAGATGTAATGAAGAGTGCATTTGGAAGGGTTCTAAAGCAAAAGTTTAGAAAGCATGGCTTTCATGTTCTAATAAAATGTTTAAATATTAGCTGAGCACTGTTCCACAGCTGGAATCCCAGCTCTCTGAAGACTGAAATAGGAGGATCGTGAGTTCAAGGCCATATTAGGCTATACAGTGAGACCTTCTCTGGAAAGAAATAAACCAAAGGAATTTAAACACCTATGCTGAAACTGCAATTTGACTGAAGATCTTTAGCAAGACTTAAATTGATAACATTCATTTTTATATTAAAATAAAGGTCAAAGACAAATTGATATAGATAAAATGTTATCACATTATTTCTTTGTATACTAAATTAATTATTCCTCAAAAATCATTTAATAGTACTTCCTCTTCTTAATATCCTAATTATTGTTATTCCTTTAATATAAATTAACCTGATAAAACTTTTTAAAAAATCATCAGACATGCCATTCAAAAAGTCATATTTCAACTGTTTCTTCTTAAGCATAACTAGCTAAAATCTAAATTATGCCAAATAAAATATAGAAGTTTGTCATTTCCTGCTTTATTACACATCACTTTAAAGATCTGAAAAATTGAGTTTTTAAGAAATCTATTTCTTTTTTATCAGAAAAATCTTTTAAAAATTTTTTTGTTATTTTTATTTATTTGAGAGTGATAGACAGAGAGAGAAAGAGGCAAATAGAAAGAAAGAGAGAGAATGCGTGCGCCAGGGCCTCCAGCCACTGCAAACGAACTCCAGACATGTGCGCCCCCTTGTGCATCTGGCTAACATGGGTCCTGGGGAGTTGAGCCTCGAACCAGGGTCCTTAGGCTCCACGGGCAAGCGCTTAACTGCTGAGCCATCTCTCCAGCCCAAGAGAAGTCTATTTCTTAATCATGTAGTCTTCCCTGAAATTCAGGAATTCCTTAGGTAAGTTCTACCTCATAACATCTTCTTCTCAAAGAAATACAATTAGCTTTACTTTTGCAGTCAGGTTCATGTTGCTGGTAGAAATCACACAACCCAGAGGAGCTTGTAGGAAAAAAGAGGTTTATTTTGTCTTACATGCTCGAGTAGGAAGCTCCATGATGGCAGGCAAAAACAATGGCATGAGCAGGCGGCAGACATCACCTCCTGGCCAATATCAGTGGACAATAGCAACAGGAGAGTGTGCCAAACACTGGCATAGGGAAACTGGCTATAAAACCATAAGCCCACCCCCAACAATACACTGCCTCCAGGAAGTGTTAATTCCCAAATCTCCATCAGCTGAGAGCCTAGCATTCAGAACACCTAAGTTTATGGGGGACACCTGAATCAAACCGCCACATTCCACCCCTGGCCCCCATAAACTGATAACCATACATGATGCAAAATGCAGTGCATTCATCCAACTTTAAAAGTCCCTATAGTTTTTATGAATTCCAATGATATTCATACAGCCTCATAGTCCAAGATCTTCTAACTGAGCCATAATACCAAAAAATCCGCCCCCCAAAAAACATAATGGCACCAAATAAACATTCACACTGCAAAAGATGGCATTGGGCATAGCAAAGAATATTCAACCAATACAAGACTTAAAACAACCAAGGCAAACATCAAACTCTGTAGCTTCAAGTCCAACAACTCTAGCCATTGACAGATATCCAAGTCCAATAATTCTAACCAGCAACAAGATTGCAATTACACCCCTCCAGCTATGCTACTCACAATCCTGGAAAACTTCAATGGGGCCAGCAGCTTTCCTTAGCAGCCATCTCATGGTCCTGGCATCTCCACTGGATCTCCACTGTTACCCATGGTTCATCCTCATGGCCCCATGGAGTCTCCATGCAGGCAACCAGCAAACCTGCTTCACACTGCCCATGGCCATTTGCAAAACACAAGACTGTGTTGCAAACTCATTGACCCTCTCTTTCCTGCATTTCTTATACTCCATAATATCAGGTATGGTGCCAATTTGTTAATCCAGGGGGGAATAAAGCAGACTTTGAAGAACAGGACACTCCTTCAGCACTCAGGCCCCTTGAAAATGGTCTACATTCTTCCTGTTGCCCCAGTACAGGTCAGCTGGCCCAATCTCCATGGTTGTGTGTCAACAACTTATGGTGTCTTCAGCAGTAGGGTCTTCCCACACTAACCTTTGGTGGGACATCAAGTATGCTGACAGAAATCTGTCTTTTTTTGGGAAACCTTTTAGGACTCTCTGATCAAAAGCTTATTGTGGATGATAGCCACCAGCTGGTCATCGCTCAAGCAATTTGCAGGTAAACGAGCAGCAGTTTAGGCCCAAACATTACTTTTTATTTTGTGCCATATCCCTCTGCTCTCATCAGTCCACTTCTACACAAAGCAACCCTGCACAATTTCTCAGGACGTGTGCATAAGAGCAAGCTTCTCACACAAATTGCTAGCCCAGTCCAAGCAAAACTCTTTCTCATTCTCATAAGCCAAACCTCACAGTCCATAGTTCTTAACTGCAGTCAGGTCTTTCAACTCTGACCAGAATAGTTCATCAACCTGTACTTACAGCACTGCAAGGCATCTCTTAGGCCAAGGTTTCAACTCCTTCCACATTCCTCTTGAAAAGTAGCTCCAAAAGGTCAAAGCCACACAGTCAGGTATCTAGCAGCAATCGTACTCAGTACCACTTTACCGCTGCAGCAGGTTTGTATTGCTGGTAAAAGTCACCCAACCCAGAACAGCTTGTAGAAAAAAAAAAAGAGGTTTATTTTGGTTTATAGGCTCGAGTAGGAAGCTCCAGGATGGCAGGGAAAATGATGGCATGAGCAGAGGTTGGACATCACCTCCTAGCCAATATCAGTGGACAACAGCAACAGGAGAGTGTGCCAAACACTGGCATGGGAAAACTGGCTATAACACCATAAGCCCACCCCCAACAATATACTGCCTCCAGGGTGTGTTAATTCCCAAATCTCCATCAGCTGGGAACCTAGCATTCAGAACACCTAAGTTTATGGGGGACACCTGAATCAAACCACCACAACTACCTATGGGTATACATAAGTTAAAAATGTGTAGGTTAGGCTGGAGAGATGGCTTAGTGGATAAACGCTTGCCTATGAAGCCTGAGGACATCAGTTCGAGGCTCAATTCCCCAGGACCCACATAAACCAGATGCACAAAGGGGCACCTGCTTCTGGAGTTCGTTTGCAGTGGCTGGAGGCCCTGGTGTGTCCATTCTCTCTTTCTCTCTCTCTCTGCTTCCTTCTTTCTCTGTCTGTCGCTCTCAAATAATAAACAAAAATTTAAAAAAATGAAAATAATTTTTTTTAAATGTGTAGGTTGTAATGACATTTTGACATGATTATGTCTTATTTTTGCTCACACCCTTCACAAATTCTGACAAGTAAGCAAAGAAGAAAACACATTATATTTGGATGAAAGGTAAATTGAAAATTGGGAGGATTAGAAGTCATGTTTTAAGTTACACATCCAGCAACCACAGAATGGGATATAGGCCTGGTCTTTTAAATCCAGTTCATGGCAAATTTGGGTTTATCTCCTGCTTCCTGTTCTCCTCCCAACGCAAACAGAAATCTGGGACTTCTATTTCTATAAACTGGTAAAACATACATGCTAAACTGAACAGACCAGATACATACACACACATACACACACACACACACACACACACACACACACACACACAAACACACAGACATATAATTAGTAAGTGAGAAAGACAACAACCTTTCAAATAAAATCTAACAAACAACTGAGTAGATGTAGCCCAGTAACACAATTTGGCTTGTTCTAGAATCTCTACTGTCATGGTATGCTTGCTTTGTTGAATATTTTTCAGGCTACACATGCTAAAGTATAGACAGTTAAAAATGTTTGACTATAGTTGTATTCACTGTGTAAGTTTTATTCTGATGATGCAAGAGGAGCTGTGTCATTTCAAGCAAAGGTATTAAAACTACCTAGCTACTCACTTTTCCCACCCTCATGTTTCCAATGGAAAAGAAAATGGTGGAAGGTCAACACTTTAATTCCTAATAAGGCTGTAATTTCCCTCATTCCAGAGTGGCAAAAAAACTAATAAATTGAAAAATTAATCACTACCATCTTTTCCCCATGAAAATCTCTAGAAATCTGCAAGCATTACAGCAGAGAGTAGGGGGTGAGAGAATGTGTCTAAGGAACAGGGGCATTTGATGACTCTGAAAATGTACCTCATGTTAGGCTGTGGCCCAAGCCTTGAAAGATATTATCATTTGATTTTCTTCAGAAAAAAAAAATGTCATCACCTAAATTCTCTATTTTTCCTTTGCAGACGGGGTCTCATGTAGCCCAGGCTGGCATCAAACTCACTATGTAGCTGAGGATGGCCTTGAACTTCAGATCCTGCCTTTATCTCCCCAAAACTGAGATAACTACAAGTGTGGGCCACCATGTAAGCTTTAAACCCAGGGCCTCCTGGATCCTTCTTAACCACTGATACATTTACTTATTTTGGTAATAGACATTGAATTTTAAAAAGCATCAGTAGAAAGCTATATTATTGAATTGTATCTACTTGATAGCAAAAGAAAGTATAAATGTCATATTTCCATCTTTATGTAAATTTTTTAAAGAAAGATATAGTATCACAATAAATTAAGCAAAATTTTTGAGCATGCTTCATTTTTGCAAATACAAAGTATAGTACTTAGAATTTTGACGTTAAGAAAATGGAAATTCCTAGAATCATAATATTTAAAAGAAAAAATTGGGGGGCTGGAGAGATGGCTTAGCATTTAAGGTATTTGCCTGCTGTAGCGGACAGCTTCAAGTTCACTGAGATGAACTTTCAAACCAGACAAAATTATGGAGGAAAGGATAATTATTGAAGCTTACAGATCCAGGGGACGTTCCATAATGGCAGAAGAATCTGGCCCTGCTTTCACAGGTTCAATCAGAGAAAGAGAAGCCACAAGCCAAAAGCCACACAGCACACTTAGGAACTCCAGAAGGAGCTCAGACACTTTGCATATCTTTTGATTGGACTCAAACCCACCATCACACCTTAAGATCCACCCAGTGACACCTCCTCCAGCGAGGTGGCTGCAGATGCAAACTGCAAACTAATAAAACACTGAATATTTTGGGGGCCATCTATTCAAACTACCACATCTGCAAATCCTAAGAACCACATTTGACTCTCCAGATCCCACATAAGCAAGATGCACAAGCTGATACAAACACATAAGCACATGCGCACAAGGTGGCACACGTATCTGGAGTTCAATTACAGTGGCTGTAGACCCTGATGTAGCAATTCTCTCTCTCTCTCTCTGTCTCTCTTTCTCTCTTTTCCTGTCTCTTTTGCTCTCATTCTCTCACATGAACAGAAGGCCAGTCTGTTGGGCTTGCCACTCCCACAAGGAAACATTCCCCTGAAATTTTAAGGGAGTTTTTTTCTTTTGTTTCCATAGACCAAGAAGATATTCAAAGATAGATGTTACACTCAAATTATGCTATCTTTAATAAGGGGTGACAGATATTGCACATTCCCCAGTGTTCTTGAAACATGCTCCTGAGTACCTAAATGTTCACTTACCATGCTGCATCCCACAAAATTCATTAGTCTATTAGAATTAAAAGGAAAGCATTACCCAACTCCTTGTTCATTTGTTAGAACCAACCACCTACATTTTCTGACTGCTTGCATTTTTCAGGTTGAGTGCATCACATGCTTCCATCCTGCTAATGTAAGCCTGATTCCTTGGCCTTTTCGCCATTGTCATCTGGCATATGTGCTCCCATCCTACCCTGAGCTTCTGTTTTGTTCTCTGACTATATGGTTAGGTTGTGAGCCTCTTTCAGACAGTTCATCCTTCTTAGTTTTCTGTTGTTTCTCTACCCACAAATGCTCAATAAATACTACAATTGCAAAAGTAAATGTAGAAGAAATAGATGGTTTAAGAAAATGGTTGATAAAAATACATTCTCTTCTACTGGGCTTAGTGTTCCTCCTCTCTCTGCTTCCTTGCAGACAGCACTGCAAGGAATGAGCCTGGAACTCATCCTTCATCCCCATTTTCCGTTCAAGGCAGGCTCAAGTTGGCAAGAATCATGTAAAAATGTGTACACAAGGACACATGAGCTCCAGAAGCCACACCCCTGTTGCTGTGTATGTCATTCCATAGTATCATTGTTGCAATGTTGAAATTATATTTATATTCACAACCTCCATGCTTTCAATTTAACCCAAAAGTATAACTTATTTGCTGTGAAATGGAGTTGAACATCACCTATCAGAGAAACTGTGAAATAAGCAAGAGAAGGCATTCAAATGATAATATGTATCCTAGAAAGTCATGAATTTCATAAAAGAGCCATTTCATTCAGAAGCTAACTATAACATGATAGTGATAATTAACTTTTATTAAGCATTTAATATATGTTAGGTATTTTACTAGGCACTTCACATTTAATCTCTAGCAATGGTTTGGAAACATGCACTATTGCCTTTTACGGATTTTATTCAAGATAGGTCTATCTGATACCAAAATATATTCACTGAAACATGCGACTACAATTCAAAAGGTAATCATGAATTAGGTTATATGGCCTTAGACAAATATACTATTGATGTTTGTCTTATATGCTTTTCATCCTAACACACTCGCATGAAGATGGAATGAAGGACATGGACTTAACCTAAACGTTTCCACATCACTGAACTTGTCCTAAGTAAGAATAAGGAACTGTAGGTCTCAGAACCTAACAGAGGGCCTGTGCCCTTGGGGGCAAGGAAAACCATATAGATAGCTCAAAAATGTCCAACAGTGTTCTCTGTGGTTAACAGTCATTCCCTAGGTTAATTATTATTTATAATGTAGCACCAACCATTTATAGCCACAGGAAAATAACCTCTTCTATTTCCACAGTCATAATTATTTGATTAGTTCTAAGAAGTCTTGTACTCCTTTGATTTTATGTAGTGAAATGATGTGTAGCTATTTTCTACAAATTTAACCATTCTCCACAAGAGGAAGGAGGGAGTCTTTTAGATTCATAAGGCTCCTTCCCAAAGTTACTTAAGTGGGAAACTGCTGGGAGAGAGGAGACTTCAGAGGAGCTAGTGGCCTGTAAGTCAGACAGGATGCTTTAGGGATGCAGCTTTCTTGAGCCCTTGCCCATGCTCAGGAGGCTTTTGTGGTAAGGCAGTTGCCTTTGAGTCACCCCTACTCTTAGAAGTAAGCCCATGTTGGTTTCCATTCATTCACCAAGCTAGAAAGGGTGGAATAATTACTTTCATGCATTGTACGTGCCCTCTCTGGAATGAATGCACATTTGTTTGGGTTTCCCTAGGAAAAGTAATGCAAAATTGAAAAACCAAAACACTTAACCAGATACATTATAATTGCTTTTATTATTTTGAATGATTAGACCCAGTATCATTGTGTACTCTCAAAAGAATTAATTTTTAAAAATCATTTGCACTTAATGTTACACTTTTCTTTTCCTAAGCTTTATTAAAGAAAAATTGGTAAATTTTATTTTAATGTTTCAACTTCGGTTTAGAATTTCCATGGAAGCAAATCTCCTGGAATGTTTGTGAGGGATATTCTAGATTGTATAAACTGTGGTGAGAGCACCCTAACTGTGGGATGCACCATTCCAGAAGCTGAGGTCCATGACTGACTGAACAGGAGAAATAAGGCCGAGCTGAGACTCAGCATTCTTTTTATGCTTCTTCACTGGGGACTGAATGTGACCAGCTGCCCCAGTGTCCTCCTGTCATGCCTTCTCTGTAATTATAAACTGAAAAGAGCCCTTCCTTGCTTGAATTGCTTCTTGTCAGGTATTTGGTCACAGAATTAGAAAGAAACTAATGTGTATGTATATATATATATATATATATATATACACATACATATACATATACATATATATAATGTGCATGTGTGTGTATACATATATATGTACATATACATATATATGTGTGTGTAGAGCATAGAACTGTTACTTAATAAAGAGATGCATTATGAAATGATTAAGTCAATTTAATCAACATGTTCTATTTTGTTTTTGGTGAGAACACAAAGCCTACTCTCTTATTGTTTCCCATATGTGATATATTATTGTTACCTTACATGCTATATAACAGACCTATGTGCTAAAAAGGACACAAAATGTTTTCATTTCTAAAGAGAAACAAAACAAAAATCTGAAAGATCTCTAGCATCTTTTTACATAGTTGATTTAGATCTACAAGAATTTCAGTTTTGTTGACATCTGTGAGATCTTTAATGTTTGTTGTAGTTCTCAGAAGATATCTGAGTCAGTTTTAAGAATAAGTCTCTCATGCTCTTCTCAACAGTTCATTTCTTGCCAGTCATAGTGTGTTTCCTTGAATTTCATGTGTTACTCTTCACTTTTGGACTCTTTACTGAACTTTCTTTAAGATCTCGTGTCTTGCTTACTATATGTCACAATGGAGGAAGAAATGAGGTATCTGGAGGGGACAGAGGAGGGAAAATGATCTGAAAGTTCCATAAGAAGAAAAAAGCACAATGTCTCAGTAAAAAAAAAAAAAAAAAAAAAAAAAAAAAAAAAAAAAAAAAAACTACAGCAAAGGATAAGAAGAGTTAAAACCTATACCAAATGGTCTACACATGATAACTATTAGTGAGTTTTTCATGCTTATTACACACATCACATTCCATAGACTTACTAGCTTTGTGAAAGGAATTTCTATTTATTCCTATTAATTGTAAAAACAGGTTTTATAGCCCCAAGTTGATCCAACCCATATACTAAGTTAAAAAATTATTTCACTATTTTATCATGCTGCATGCTATCTGATGAGAAATTGAAGTGAGCCCATGGCATACACTCTACCATTAAGAAAGAAATTAATTTCATTGACCAGTAAGGTTATTTCTAATGTAATTTGAATTTTTAAGATTATCTATATCTCCCTATAGATTAGTGCTACTTGAAGTCTCAGTCACATAAAGTTTCTTACTGTAATGAATAGTGGTTGGTAAGAGATGCATAGCTGGCAAAATTGCCAACAATAAGTGATTACTGTGTGCTTAGCCTCAAACAGGACATCTGAATCACCCCATCCAAGGCACACAAAAAAATGTTAAGAATAGGATGGTTGTAAAATGCTGTCCTTTTGCATATAATGTGGTCATTTCCCTCAGGAATTCACAGCAGCTATGGCTTGCTGCACAAAATTGAGCCTGACAATATTTGACCATCATTAGGGGAAGGCTACCTGCGACTCCAGACATGGCAAAGTAGCTATTGGCATCTAATAGTTACTGGAAGAAGTAGAGTCAGGTTCATCAGTTGTTTAATCACTGGTAAGTTTCTCCAGTCCCAAGTAAATCATCTTCCATCCATGATCATGCAAGCAACCATAATTTAACTCAATGGGTTTAAGAAACATGCATGAAAGAAAAGTGGGAATCAGTGTAGAACAAGAAGGGTATTAGGTAAAGTCTTACTCAACCCCAGGCTAACCTGGAACTAATTCTGTTTTCCCTGGCTGGCCTTGAACTCACAGTGATCCTCCTACATCTGCCTCCAGAGTGCTGGAATTAAATGTGCATGCCACCCCACCAAGCTAAAAACTATCTTTAAAAGTTTAGTAAACTGTAAGTATTAAATGTATAAAAAGACAGTTAAATTTATACATCATTTTATGTATATTATATGTGGGGTGATAACTTCAGCAAATTTCTAGTGTATGTATGTAAAAATGCAAAGAGTTCACCGCAAGTTGGCTAAACTTTCAAAACTTGAACTGTTTTTGTTGTATAATTCACATTAGCCCTTAAAGCATAAACCGCTTTAAAATAATAAGTTCTCATTCTATCATAAAATTCTAGTGGAAATATAAGCCTTGAAAAAAAATAAATTCAGTTAATGACACGTGATCTTAAAATGAATTTTAAAATGTCAAAATTATTATGTTTACATTTTCATAGAAACTAGAAATTCAATTTCTAATAACTTGTAAGGAGTTTTTGTTTCTGCTCAGTTCAATAGTAGAATGCCCTTATTTATCTAAGATGTCACGTTAGAATTGTCTGACTTCAGTGTACAAGTGTGCATATTTCCTCTCTCAGCCTTCTAGACATGCCCACCACTGCATTTGACTCATTGCTGTAAAACTATCTTGATTCATACTCTGGCTTAACTAGGCATGGTGAAGGTGACCTCTTGCTTTGGCTGTGTACCTGACTTCGCTGCTAATCAGATAAGGAATGAGGTGTCTAATGAAGCTGCATGTGGAAACAATAATGGAGCGCTCATTTGGAATTCCCCCCACACAGCAACACCAATCCTGCTGAGGAGTCTGTGGAACCTAACTAATTTTAGAGGGAAGTTTTATTGATTACACAAAGACACTGCACATTTTAATCATTTTTACAGCACTATATTGCCCGAGGTACCAAAATCCATTAAACAAGGATTATAAACTTTGTTTTAAAGTAGATCTTAAATTGTTTCTTGATGTACAGTCAACAAAAGCTCTGTAAGATCAATCACAGTTACTAAGGCATATTAAAAATCAACTTGTGTAATTTTAATTGCTCATATGGCTGACCCTCTGAGGTGCAGCTGTTCATGAAGCTAAATTACTTTTCTCCCAGAATTAAGTTTACATTGCAATCATTCCTTTCATAAGACACATGTTTTAGTCTTTAGACTTCTTTTAATTTCTTCTTTATTTCCCTAAAAATATGCTAGAAGTGATGCTTAAATATGACATCTTTGCATCTTTCTATGCAAGAAATGTTGAACCAAGTATGAAAACAAACTGTGTAGTCAACCATATACTGAATATATACATATATATACATGCAAATGTTTCATATCTATTATATTTCTAGTAATAGATTAACTAGATTGCCATATACCTGTATGCAAAAATATTTCGTTTTTTGTACAGAATTCAAATTTCTTTATTTTCTTGATTAGTGAGCATTTTATGCAAATGTATTACACAGATGTAGTAAAGATATAAACACCTTTAATATTTATTGAACCATATACAATTATGAATCAATAACCTAATTCTATAATATGTGAGAGAAAGAGGGAGATGAATTAAGTTAATGGGCATGGATAAACTGAGAACAAAGTGACTGTATCAGAACACATAGGTTCAAAATCTAGTTTGAGATAGTTTGTGATAAAGTAAATTATACAACCAGTATGTTCATTAATTTCATTATCTTCCCCTACTTCTGTAAAATAATACAAAAAATAAAGATAAAATTTAATTTTATATGGCACTATATTGAATAACTTGTTTTTCTTATTAAGAACATACTTTGTATGGACACATCATGTTGGTACCATCTTTTCCATCCTTCCTACCTCCATTCCACTGGGGACCCACCTCAGTAGGGTTGCTGGTATTCCCCATGGGGTTGTGGGGTATGCATTGTGTGAACAACAGTCAGTTATTGGGGGAGGCAATGCTTCTGGTCAAGACATCCCAACCTGTGGCTCTTACAATCTTTCTTTCCCCCTCTTCCACAAAATTCCCTGAAACTTGATCAGTGTGTTTTAAGTTTACTTCAGTGAGGAGCTCTTAGAAGCCTTTGGTTTTCTGCTTTGGGATGTGTTGAGTATCTTCAGCATCTCTCTCCTTCGCCCTGGTGCTGAATGTCAGGCTCACCATGGAAGCATCAGACTAGCTCATCTCCCCACTTCCTCTGGGGTTTCCCCTGTTTCCTGGCTGAAATATGAGGGGTGGTTTATCTCCTTGGGTCTCCCAATCTTCTAAAAAAGGAAATCAGATTCTCCAACACAGTGTGATGTCAGAATAGGTTTAATTGGATAAGCATTAATAATTTAGGGAGATTTTGATGGATGTAGCCCCTATTTTAGCCAAAGACTAGTGAGAGCTTGACACTGAAGAGCATAATCTTTTCTCTCCATAGAATTCAGACCTGGTTCCCAGTTCCACATATGAGTTCCTATCCACTGAGCAGATCTTGTAGCCAATTAGAAAGCCGTTGGTTTCCTTCCAAGGCTGTGTGCTACTATTGCACTGGTGTGTAGTGCTTGTCAGGCTGGTTGCTTCTGCGTAGCTTAGACCCCTGCTTGCTCACACCATTGTTGGCCAGTTTCCCCCAGTAACTGATGTAGTGCTCTCCAGCACTAAACAGACCAATTGTCTAGGAACAGGCTGTTATCTGGATTCCAGCCAGGTTTCTCTGTGTTCTGTGTTGGTAGCATAGTATGTCTTCAGTAATAGGGTCTTATCTTTTACCTCAGGTGGTTAATCAAGTGCTTTGACAGAGCCTATCTTGTTTTGTGGACTTTGTAGGTCTCTACAATCAACAGCTCAATGTGGGTAGCAACCATTTCTGGTACTGGGAGTTACAGGTCAAAACCAAAATTTTTTGTTGTTGTTGTTCACTTTTATTTATTTATTTATTTGAGAGCAACAGAGAGAGAAAGAGGCAGAGAGAGAGAGAGAGAGAGAGAGAGAGAGAGAGAGAAAGGCATGCCAGGGCCTCCAGCCACTACAAACGAACTCCAGATGCGTTCGCCCCCTTGTGCATCTGGCTAACGTGGGTCCTGGGAAACTGAGCCTTGAACAGGGGTCCTTAGGCTTCACAGGCAAGCACTTAACCACTAAGCCATCTCTCTAGCCCAAAGCCAAAATTTTTTAAGGTTAGGTTTCTTCCCACCCTTTCAAGGGCTCCTCTTTTCAGATGCTCCCCCTATACTTTTGTTAAGGGTTATATCTTTTCCTCTCTCTTCAAGGAGAAAGGTTTCTATGGTACCGGTACCATTTCAGTTTGGATTTAGTTTTGGTGTTTATTTCCCCCCAACCTCTCCTCACCCTCCCTCCAAACCCTTCCATTCCTGTTGTCTGGGCCTCAAGTTGCCTATTGGGTATGCCAGCGACACAAGTTAATCCAGGTTAGGAACCACAGATGAATGAGAACATGTGGCGTTTGTCTTTCTGTGGTTGTGTGTGTTCACTGAGTATGATCTGTTCTTACTCTGTCCATCTTGCTACAAATTTCATCGTATAGATTTTTCAATGCTGAGTAGAATTCCATTGTGTATATGTACCACAATTTTGTAATCCATTCATCTAGTGATGGGCACTTAGGCTGATTCCAGTTATTAGCTATTATTAATTGAGCAGCTATAAACATTGCTGAGCAAGCATCTCTATAGTGAAGTGTGGAGCATTTAGGACAAATGCCCAGTAAAGGAATAACTGGGTCTGTTGGAAGTTCTGTGTTCATCTTTTTCATGAATCTCCATATGGTTTTCGATAGTGGTTGTACAAGTTTGCCTACCCAGCAACAGCAAATGAGGATTCCTCTTTCCCCACATCCTTGCCAACATATGTTGTCATTTGATTTTTTAACTATTTCCATCCTTACTGGAGTAAGGTGGAATCAAATGGTGGTTTTAATTTGCATTTCCCTGAGGGTTAGGGATGTTGAACATTTTTCTTAGGTGTGTTTGCCATTTATATATCTTCCTTTGAGAATACCCTATTCAGTTCTCTACCCCAGTTTTGAGTAGTATAACTAGTCCAACACTTAAAACATTCAGACTTTCTTAAGCCAATAATATTGGTAACATTGAAACTGTATTATAATAAGTACATTCATTACATATGTATGTAGCAAAATGGTAATTAGCTTATTTCCCTTTAATTTAGCTTCAATTCAATGGACAAAATATAAGTAAAATGTGGCTTTGTTGTTTGTAATTATAAATGAAATTAAATACCACCATTAATGGCATGTTCATAAGTATACTAAATAGGAAAATTACTAACATTATCATACCTAATAATGTATCCCTTCCTTTACTTCTTGGATATCATGTCCCTCATGACTGGGTCACTTATTGCTCTGATCAAACTGTTGAAGATACAGGTTTGTGATGTCAATATGAGGTTTGGGTTTTCCTTTTCTGTAGCCATTAAGCACACTACAAATTAAGATCAGGAAAACACTTTGTCAATTTCCTAAGGGAAAGAAATACACACTGTATAACATGGTGTATCAGTGTTTGCTAAATGATTTCCACCCACCCTAAGATGTGCTTTTACATTGCTAAAACCCAGCAGTCATGCCCCTAGTGCTTAGGTCAGGGGCAGCTAAGCTGAAACTGGATATATAATGCCACCCCACTTACAGGCCAGAAGCCTCAATTGGAATGGCTGGGCAACTCTCTGTATGGTCTTTTGTCATTCAGTAGGCTATCTCAGGCTTCATCACCTGGTGAAGGAAGTATTCTTAGGAATGACAATTCATGGGAGAGGACAACCAAAGGAAATGGATGCATGTAATCCTAAGGGAATTAAGATCAACTCCACAACCTATCACTCAAAGCATAACACATGGTTCTTACAGCTTTTTTTTTTCTTGAGGCAAGCCCAATAGAATGGCTTTTTTAATGCAAGAGAGCAAGAGTGGGAACAAGAAAGAGTGTGAGAGAGAATTGGCATACCACAGCCTCCAGCCAGTGTACTCCGACTCCAGACATGTGTGACATTTAGTGCACATGGGCAACTTTGCACACTTATATCTCCTTGCATCTGGCTTATGTGGTACCTGGAGAGTCAAACATTAGGTCCTTACACTTCATAGGCAAGTGCCTTAATCACTAAGCTATCTCTCCAGCCCATCTTACAGCTTTTAATAACTTCCCATGTCATGTATGCTGTTAATGTCATATCCTTTCAACCAGATCACTGCTTCTGAGCAGTTGGCTTGAAATGTGAAGCTTTTGATTCAGGGATTTGAGGCTCCTTGTACACCAATGCACAAATAATTTGGGGTCCTTGTCCTATGACATTGAAGAATGAACTCCACTGGCCAGATTCAGAAATCCACTGAGAAGGTTCAGAAAGGTTATATTACAGTTTAAAGCTTTAGGAGTATGAAGAGAAGTGGGCTTAAGCCTAGAACATAAGAAAAGGAAGCAAGGTGGAGATCTTGCCCAGACAGGCAAGAGGAGGTTTGAGAAGCCCACCTTGAGACTCAGATCCAGGTTTTTATGGGCAGTGGCTTGTGAGGAAGACCAGGTCGGCAGGTTGCTATGGACAAAGACCAGATTTTACAGCCTTGCCAATAATCTTAAGTAACGATCAGAGCTTCTGCCCTCTAGGAAGAGTGCAAGGTTAATCTAGAGATCTTTCCTGGAGGGTGTAATATCCAGGCTTCTGCAAGGTTAGTGGCATTTCCTGCTTTTAGTCAAAGAATGACAAAAAACCATTGCTTTGGGGGTTCTGTTACCCTGACTGCCTACCCAATTTTTGCCTCCTATCACTTTGATAATTATCTAAAAAAATTATTCTAACTAGTTCTTTATTATTTGCTGTTATTTATACAACAGGCAAAAGACTATAGCAAAATCTACATAAAATATTTAGTTTTTATCATCTTAAGGCTGAATATTAATATCTTTAATTATTATTTATTAGTAATATTTTGGGGGGATTTTTTGAGAGAATGTCACATGTATAGTCATAGTAGCCCCCAACTAGCAATCTTTCTGCCATTTTCTCTTACTGTTTTTTCTCATGCATTAGAAGAGTGTTGTTACTATCATAAATTACTACAGAAGGTTAAATTTTCTGACCATATAGCAGCTGAAAAAGGAGACATAGAATTCTTTCCAAAACCAAGTGATCTGAAAAAATGTGTACCAAAAAACTGAAGAAAAAATTTTTTTGTACTCAGTGAATACAGTCAAGTTGGTACCATTGTTAGCTTCCTCCCTGTGATTCCCCCCCCCCCAACAGGGACCCTCCTTGTTGGGGTATATGGGTTGTGCCTTGTGGGGTTATCCTTCAGTTTGGGGTAGGAGGAAATGTCTCTGTGTGTTATGACCCAACACGGTGGTTCTCTCCTTAGAATCTGCGTCTATCTGAAAAACAGAAGCAGATTCTCCAACAGAGAGTTAAGTTAGCACCAAATAAATGTGATAACCATTATTTTTGTTTTAACATGGTAATGAAGAAAAAAATACATATTGAAAACTACAAATAGGTTAGCACTATCCTTAAATTCAAGACAGCAAAAGAGAAAACTAGATTTTTTAAACCTTACACATATTATTCTGAGTGCATTTTTCTAAGACAACATTACAATTAAAATGAAATTAAAAGACATGCTAATGTATAGGAATAATTTTAATTCCTTGGGTGTAAGTCCAATGAATAGATAATAATAATGAAGTACTCTTTTGTTCATTTTTAAAAATTTTTATTTTTATTTATTTATTTATTTGACAGAGAAAAAGGGTGAGAGAGAGAATGGGAGTGCCAGGGCCTCCAGCTACTGCACACAAACTCCAGACATGTGCACCCCCTTGTGCATCTGGCTAACGTGGGTCCTGGGGACCCAAACCAGAGTCCTTTGGCTTGGCAGGCAAATGCCTTAACCGCTAAGCCATCCTTTCAACCCTCTTTGTTCATATTTTACTAAAACTTTCTTTCTAAGACTTTTCCATCTCCCAGTTTCAATCATGAAATATCTACTGTTCACATATATACTACATTCCTCAGATTATTTAGTTTTAGATGTTGGTAGATATATATTCATACAGCTTTGCATTTTCATCTTAAATTTGAGGCTGTATTTCCCTGATAGTATTTTGTAATTTTAAATCATTCAATAATAACACAGATAAGTATTTTTGAAATCATGTTCTGTCCTGTTTACCTGGATGATGTCAGTGTGCTACAAATTAAAATTCCTAAAGCAAATAAATGTATGTAATTGTTGTCTGGTAAGTAAGTTTGGTAGGGAATAGACAAATATATTTCAGTTGAATTTTCATGAATGCCATTTCATTGTACATAGATTACTGCAAGTGTAGAGCCAATCAGTCTGTGCTAAAACTTCCAAAGGACCTTAAATGCCAGTTAATTTCCTCCCCAAATTTATGGTGACAAAGAGTTTGATATTCAACACAAACTAGATTAAAAACACCCTTGTGAAATCATATTTCTAAGGAGAGTTTTTAAATTTCTGGTAATTCTATAAATGAACAATCTGAATGTTTGAGACCACCCTGTCATTAGCAAAGACCAGTCTAATGTGGAAGAGTGGACACTTTCTTCTTTTTTTCCTGAGCCATCTTTAACAGCATGTCAGAGGAGGTAGGACTAGGGTAATCAACTTTGTTATATTTTCAGAGTACACTACTGTGCTCTGTGATATATGAGCTATTTATCATATCAGGCTTACAGATCAGGCTTCTGCCCTGGAAACAAATGTACATATAGCCGAAGACCAGGCCCTGTCCTGCCTCTGCTCATTGTTCAAAAGCTAAAAGAGTGCACACCAAGAACTTGAGCTTCTCTCACTTTTCATTTACTAAACTTTCAAATGTAGTCACTCACAGCACAGCATAATGATGGCATTCTGGTCATGGGCAGGCTGTAAATTCAATTGTAGTACCATAACATTGTAATGAGCTGAAAAATTTCTGTCACCCAGTGTTTCATAGTCATTGGAGGTGATGTTGGTATAAACAAACCTACTGTCTGACTCATAAAAGGATAGCACATAAAATAATGTACAGGCCATAATACTCAATAGTAATAATAAGCAACTATTACCAGGGTATGAATTTATTGCAATTTATTTGTTAATAATTTTAGAGTATATCCCTTCTTCTTATAAATAGTGTTATTGTAAAACAGCATGCCGTGTTATACCTGCAGCCCCATACATCATGCTTATGGTATGTCTCAATTGCAGCATGAGAACATGTTGAATGATTGATTAACATATCCTTACATGAGCTCAATTTCAACGTTCACACAACTATGAGAATCCCTAATGACATTTGCCATAATGTGTTCTTAAGTATTGGAAGGATGTGTGTACATTGTCAAGCTATTTCCTTTGATATCTGTAGCACCCAGGAAGACATAAGTCTTGCTGAAACTTCATTTCTCCAGAATTTAGCACAACCTGACATATAATTGTCATGTATTCAATGGTCTCAGTAAGTGCACACTGAATGAACGAACATGCATCTTATATTGACTCATACAATGTCTATATTAGATTAAAAAGCTAAATAAGGGCTGGAGGTATGGTATGGTATGGTGGTTATGGCACTTACCTGCAAAGCCAGAAGACCCAGGTTCCATTCCCCAGGACGCACATTAGCCAGGTGGTACATGCATCTGGACTTTATATGGAGTTGCTGGAGGTCCTGGTGCACCCATTCTCTCTCTCTCTCTCTCTCTCTCTCTCTCTTTCTGCCTCCCTCTCTCACTGATAAGTAAATAAATATTTTTTTAATTAATTAAAACTGTAGGGTATTTCATTTGAAGCTTGAGGCAAACATTCCAATATAATGAGGTTCTGAAACACAGATATGAATGCAACAACAGAGTAAATGATAAAGAGATTTATTCAGATGAAAACTCTTACATGCTGGACACATTCCTTCTACCATTACTTTAATCTGGAGAGTGCAAGCTCTTTCTCTTTTCTTTCCCCATCTAAACATTCTAATGCAGGTTTACAGCTGACTAATTGCATTAGATTTTTCTCAGCTAGCCGAACCTCCACATCATTTGTTTTCTTCTTAGAGCTCTCACTGACATGTTTGTCCATGAGCGAGTGCACACGCAGACACATGCACAGTGAAAACAGACTGTGCTTTAGTGAGCAGAAGGCCTACATTAAAACCAGCCATGTCAATCACTATCTCTGTGGCTCTGGGCAATTTTTTAATGTTCCTAACCCCCATTGTCTTTGTGTATGTTAGGATTATAGTTAGAATCAAAATTAATAAGACATTATATAATATTCATTTTGCCTTGATAATACTAATGTTTATTTCTACTGCATTTAAAATAAAATCCCTACATGCTGGCGCACATTTCTTCTTCTTTTTTTTTTTTTTTTTATTAGTCAGTTCTGTATTCAGCAAATACAGTCAGTTTGGTACCATTATTAGGCTCATCCGTGACCTACCCCCTCCCCTTGGCCCCTCCTTGTTGAGGTATACGGGTCATGCATTGTGGAGTTAGCCCACAGTTATGGGTAAGCTAAATGTCTCTGCATATCATGACCCAACATGTGACTCTGACATTCTTTCCGCCCCCTCTTCCGCAAAATTTCCCTGAGCCATGTTGGGTTCATTTTTGGTCTGCTTCAGTGATGAGGTGTTGAGGGCCTCTGAGGCTCTGGCTCTCTGATTTGGTAGGAGTTGATTTTTCTCTATGCTGATCTCCTTCCCCCTTGTGCTGGTGTCCGGTTCATCAGGAAAAACAGCCCGCTTGCTTGTTTCTCGAAGTTTTCTTAGTTTCAGCCGGAGCCCTTTTGAGGTATGATGTGGTGGCTCTCTCCTTAGGGTCTACATCTATCTGAAAAAGAGAAGCAGATTCTCCAACGGAGAGTAAGTTAGCACCAGGACAAATGAGATAACCCTTACTTTTTTTTTTTTTTATAGAGAATTTAATAGGTGTAGGCCCTCTTGTAGCCCACAATTGATAGTAGGTTGATACTGGAGAGTGGGCTTATGTTTGGATATGGTTCTGACTTGTTTCCCAGCTCCAGCTATGGGTCCCATATCAGTGAGGGGATCAGTTAGCCAAATTGAGAGCAGTTGGTTCCCCACCATGGCTGTGTGCCACCACTGCACTTGTGTGGGCATCCGTACACTCAAGTCCAAATGGATCAAAGATCTCAATATAAGACCAGAAACTCGAATACTACTGGAAGAAAATTTAGGAAGTACTTTCCATGATATAGGAATGGAAAAAGACTTCCTGAACAAAACCCCAGTAGCTCATGAACTTAAACCATCACTCAACCAATGGGACCACATGAAGCTGAGGAGTTTCTTTACAGACAAGCATACAATTAGCAAAGCCAATAGATTACCCACAGAATGGGAGAAAATATTTGTGGGTTATCCAACTGATAGAGGACTAATCTCTAGAATCTACAAAGAACTCAAAAATCTAAACAGTAAGAAGTCAAACACCCCACTCACAAAATGGGGAAAAGAGCTGAACAGGCAGTTCACAGAGGAAGAAATACAAATGGCAAACATACACTTAAGAAAATGTTCAGCATCCCTAATCATCAGAGAAATGCAAATTAAAACAAATATGAGATTCCACCTTACCCCAATAAGGATAGCAAGCATCAAAAAATCAAATAAAAATAAATGCTGGCGAGGATGTGGAGAAGTAGGAACACTCATCCACTGTTGGTGGGAATGTAGGATGGTACAACCACTTTGGAAAGCAATATGGAGACTTCTGAAAAAGCTGAGTATAGAGATACCAACAGACCCAGTTATTCCCTTACTGGGCATCTACCCTAAAACCTTCAAGCCACAGACTAAAGAGATTTGCTCAACCATGTTTATAGCGGCTCAATTTGTAATAGCTAAGAGCTGGAATCAACCCAGATGTCCATCACTAGAAGAATGGATAACTAAGATGTGGTATATGTACACAATGGAATTCTATACAGCAGTAAGAGAAAATGACACAATGAAATTTGAGGAAAAATGGTTGAACCTGGAACATGTCATTCTCAGTGAACTTACCCAATCACAGAAAAAAAAAATCGCCACATAGTCTCACTCATCTACAGCACCTAACCTGAATCTACCGAAGATACCTTACATACCCAGCAAGCATCTCCTAGATTAGACACTAGGATGGAAGGGGAGGTAGGGGAGGGCATCAAAGGGGTGGGAAACACAAATCTAGACCCAAACGGCAATGGTACCATAATCTTCTACTTACTAAAAGATAGACCAAATGGCTGATCCTTCACCAGGCCCTTACAGGGAACACCTGAACCACAAGACACTGGAGAGGGTAAGATTAAGACTAACCTTAGTCTCCTACATCTTCCCTCCCTCACTTCCCCTCTCCCTGTCTCTCTCTCTCTTATCTCTAACTCTTGTATATTAGTTATCTTTTTCCTCATTTTCTTAGTGGGCACTGACCTGTAACTCCCAGAACCAGCATGGGGCTATCATCCACAATGAGCTTTTGATCAGAGAGACCTACAAGGTTTCCTAAAAGACAGACAGATTTCTGTCAGAGTACTTGATGACCCACCAAAGGTTAGTGGTAAGACCCTACTGCTGAAGATACCTTATGTGATTGACATGCAAATTAGAATGGCATGGCTGGAAGTTGGATGAGAGTCAGTCCCCAGACAGTCAGCGCATCTAGTGCCAGAAGGTGCTACATGGGCGACTGGGGGAAATTGACCAATATCTATCGAAGCAACGCATGGCACATTTCTTCTTTACTTAAATACATATGCCCTCTAGCCAGTGTTGGCTGATCAATGATGGCCTCATAGGTCTTTATAGCCTCCTTTGCACACAGTTTCTACTTTTACATTCTTAATTATCCATTAGAAATGTTGCAACTCATTCTATATTCACAAATTTTTTTCTATACATTTGATTTGAAAATCTCCAAGGAATATCTTCATGTATGAGGCAGTCTAAAGCTTGGTAGTGAGACAATGAATTAATATATATCTACTAAATCTCTCATATCTTTTGGCTAGATTCAGATATCATGCTTGGGTCAAATATTAGACTTCAACAATAAGCACTAGCTTTTGAGACTCAACTAAATATGAACACTATTAAACTTGTATATTTTGGGTTGTTTTTCTACTGAAATTAAATGAGAAGAAACCAGTATCAGTGTCCTCTGCTTCTTGCATGGCTACTTTTAAATACCTTTTTTTTTGCAGCCACCTGACTCAAAAAGCAAAATTTTATAACATCATACTTAAGTTGATAAAAATATTGATAAAAACTAGAGATGATAAAGTAGTCCACATTTTTTTTTGTTTTTTAAATTTTATTTGAGATAGAGAGAGGGAGAGAGAGAGAGATAGAGAGAGAGAGAGAGAGAGAGAGAGAGAGAGGAGAATGAGCATGTGAGGCTTCTAGGCACTGCAAACAAGCTCCAGATGCTTGCACCACCTTGTACATCTGACTTATGTGAGACCTGGAGAACTGAACATGTGTCTTTAGGCTTTGCAAACAAGTGCCTTAACTGCTGAGCCATCCCTCCAGCTCAGGCCACACATTTTTAATAAAACATCCTATATATTTATTTCACTAAAACATTCAAATAAAAGTCAAGATTTTCAAATACTTCATAAAATCAAAAACACAGAAACTGATTATGAACGTTTTTATTTTGTTGACAATTACAAATTGTTCCAGGTTCGGTGGTTCCTACCTTTAATCTCACCACTCAGAGGCTCAGGTCGGAGGATTGCTGTGCATGCCAGACCAGTTTGAGACTACATAGTGAATTCCAGGTCAGCCTAGGCTAGAGTAAGAACGTCTGTTGAAAGAAATTAAGAATTGTCTTCAAAACTGTAAACTGACTTTTTTTTTTCCTTGTGAAAGGACGTTCATATGCATCTCCTTGCTAGCCTATGACACAGATATCCCTGTAAGATCAAAATTCTAGTGAGTGACCATTATGTGTTTTACTGCATGTTGTCATTGCTCCCTGATAAATATCTGAGAGGAAATTTGTAGAGTTCTAGTATCTATAGTTAAAAAGTTAATAAATAGATGAGTAACATTAAAAGTCACTTTTACTATAAATATCAGCTTTTTATATTTTATTCTATAGTATTTAGCTCTGTTGTAAGAATCAGTTTATAAACGTCTGTGTGAAGCAGAGTACTCCTTGTAGTTTTCTATTCAGAATTTGGTAGAAAATCCATCCAAGTGGAAAATGAAGACTCTTGTTACTGTCACATTTTAGTGACTAAGCTATAGTGCCCCAAATAGAACATGCCATGCTTCTACACATTTCACATTTCCTTTCTTGTTTGTTTGTTTGTTTTTATTTTTGTTTCTGTTTTTGTTTCTTGGGGGGTAGGGTTTTGCTGTAACCCAGGCTGGCTTGTAATTCATTCTGTAGTCTCAGGGCGGCCTCCTACTCACAGCAATACTACCTCTGCCTCCTGAGTGCCGGGATTAAAGGCGTGAACCACCACAGCATGCTCATTTCACATTTTCTACAGAACTTCAACTTCTCAAAACCAGTGAATGGGGTTTGTTGAAAGAAAAATCCTAAAAGAACCATGAACCTGAGATAAACGTTGGACACTCTAAAAACTCTAGCAGAAAGTCTCATGCCCTTGATGATCTGAGCCAAGCTCATACCTCCCCATTCAGAACCCCAAACTTAGTTACCTGCTTAGCTACTTAGCAACTGTCATATGGCAGATTCCTCCACATTGAAAGCATTAAACAATTATTGGCAGCTTTTATCAAAGTCAGCTGGGACAACTCAAGAAAGAAGGGCTTGGGGAGGGTCATGTGACCTCCACCTGCAATCACAAGAGCCTCCTGTGCCAGCTGTATGCAACCAACTGTATGCAATGATGCAGAAGGTTTCCTGGACTCAGGGGCCAGATAGAATACATAGAATATAAAAGAGCAAGGGACAAGGAGCCCCACCGAAATATTGCTTTCGGAACTCCATGCTCGTTAAGGAAACCCTCTCCTGAGACTGAGGGAAGGCATCTGTCGGGATAATCCCAACATAAACAGTCCCACTGAAGTGTGGTTCTGGGGTCCCAACACTCCTGAACAGGGACAAGAAGCTCTTTGATGAAGCGACCAGGAAGTCATCATCCAGAGCTCCAAGAGCTCTGTAAGTGAGCCCTCGCACTGCAGCAGAGAGAATTAATCTTGACGTAAGGAGCCCCATCAAAGTGGGTGTTTTTGGTTCTCCATGTTCCTATAAATAATCCCTCTCCGTGCTCTATAAGTAACCCCATTAAAGTATCAGGTCACCAAAACCAGTACTGGTATACTTTGGTCTGCCATCTGAGCCCTATCTGGGATGAAGACATGTGTTGATATCTCCCCAGAGGAAAAGACCCCCCCCCCAAGCAGCAAACCAAAGATGAAACCAAACTCAGTTTCCTGGGAGAATGTTCAGCAAACAGGTAATATTGGCCTACATAAAACCCATTAACTATATTTTATAACTGCACAATTGTATTAAAGCTAGAAATTGAAGATGCTTTATAAATAATTGCTACATCCAAGAGCAGAAATATTTTAAATATCAATTAGTGAAGAAACAAGACAGCTAGAAATTCAGCTGTACAGTGTTATATTTTCCAAACTAGCCCAAACCATTCATTTAGGATCAAAAGATATAAACCTTCAAATAAAATTAGTGAGTTTCAAAAGTATATAACTTTCAGATGGTTTAATTAATCTTCCAGTATTAATTTAGCACCTGTGACTTAAGATGGTATGCCATGTCCCTGACCTTGGACTTACAGTATAGCAGGAAATATAAATATGTGAAAACGATGACCAAATTCAGTGAGAGATTCCATCTAAAGGAATATCAAAGCAGAGCAACAGAGGATATTTGACATTCTCCTCTGTTCCTTGCATACAAGGACATGGGACACATGGACATCTGTACACACACGGGCAAACCCTATAGACATACCACACACACACCACAGGTACATACTATAAAAATAAATAATGTAAAACAGTTGTGAATTTTTCACAAACCTAAGAAGGCATGCATGTGCATCAGTGGGAAGCAAAGAACACTGTACTGGCAGGAATAGCATCCAAACCACAGCTGGCAATCACAGTTGAGAGAATCTTGCAAGCAGTAAATGAAGAGGTTTAAGGCAGTCAGAAAGCAAAATTAGCCAAGACCACAAATTCAGTTTCTAATTGTCTATTATAGAAATGACCACACATAAATGAGGATCATTCTGAGAAATGGAAGGAGAGGAGAGGGCACGCCTTGGGCTCAGAAGATGAGTTATAAATGTGGGTGTATGCTTGAAAATCATTGTGAAAAAATACATGGTGAGCCCACTGGTTATGATAAGAAAAGAAAATGGGAGGAAAAGAACATGCTGAGGACATTTCTTAGAAAAATTTGGTGTAATACTTTCATTTGATTTCCTTATCTCTCATGATTTCTCACAGCTTATCACAACTTTAAAATACTATTCTCCTTTCCAGTTCACAATCAGAATTTAAAAAACCTTTAAGGTTGGGGCTGGTGAGATGGCACAGCAGTTAAGGTGTTCACCTAACAACCCAGGTTTGATCCCCCAGAACCCATGTAGAGTTGGATGGACAAAGTACCAAATTGACTGTATTCGCTGAGTACAAAACTAATTAATAAAAACAAAATAAAAGAAGAAAAAGTAGCACATGCATCTGGTGTTTGTTTGTAATGGCTAGAGGCCCTGGCATATCCTCTCTGTCTCTCTCTCTGAATTTTGAATTTTGAAAAGATTAAGAGAGACTGACTGAGAGGGGGAGGGGATATGATGAAGAGTGGAAGTTCAAAGGGGAAAGTGGAGGGAGGAAGGGAATTACCATGGGATATTGTTTACAATCATGGAAGTTGTTAATTATAAAAAATTAGAAAATTAAAAAAAATTGGTTAATGCACTGAAAGCATCACTCAGTGGTAGACTAGTTGCTTAAAGTTGGTTAAATAATACTACTATACACTATAAAAATAAATTTCACTCATTATCTAGAAAAATACTTAGAAGCCAAATTTAGAGAAAATAAAAAATGTACACAATAATCTATCCCAAGATTTACGCTGTTGTAGTGATCTGAACAATACTATATATATTCTGTACTATAGATTCTATATATATATTCTGTATTTCATATATATATATATATATATTTTTTTTTAAAGAAAAGCTATTCTCAGACATAAGGACACACACTTTTTCTAACAAAAGAATATTGGCAACTTGCATTCCACTTTGCTAAGACAGAAATGAAAATCAAAAATGTGTTCACACGAAAAGCATAATATAAAGGGGTCACTTGGAAAGAAAAATTGTAAATGCCAAGGTAAGGTGCTAATATGGCTAGTAAATAATTAAAGTTACCAGAGTATGAAAGGTAATATAAAAAGAATATAAATACAATGTCCATATCATATGTTCAAACTTGGTAAATTGGAGGGAACTGAGAAAAGTAAATGATGTACATAATCTCATGTTAAATCGACATTTGTACAGATTTTTAGTCTTAGGGCTCTGAAGAAGTGAGATTCAAACCCTAATCTAACTTTAATGACTTTCAGAATTAGAGAGAAAATTCTTCTGAGGTTTGGCAGGGGAAGAAGAACTAAAACAAAACAAAACAAAAAAAAAAACTTTCATCTAAATTTTTATCTGTTTTTGAAGCAGAGAAAAGCTTTTATGAAAATTAAACAAAATTTACACCATAAAGGGAAAAAGTCAATATGTATGACTATAGAAATTTTTGAAGTACATGTCACTAAGAATTAAATATTAAATTTAAAGGTAGATGACAAATTAGGGGAAATTGTATAATTCTTTATTCACAATAATACATTTAATACAATAATGGTTTTATAGTTAATAAATTTTGTTTATAAATTGGTCTGGAGAGATGGATTAGCAATTAAGGCACTTGCCTTCAAAGCCAAGAGGAACTAGGTTCAATTCCCCAGTACCCACATAAAGCCAGGTGCATAAGGTGATGCATGTGTCTGGAGTTTGTTTGCAGTGCCTAGAGGCCCTGGGGCCCCCATGTTCTCTTTCTTTCTCCCTCAAATAAATAAAAAACATTAAAAAATAAAAAGTAGGTCAAAATTTATTTTAAAAACAGAGATAAATCTACACAACTATGTACTACAATGATAGTATAAAATTGGTAAAATATTAGATATAAACTTAATGCACAATAGAAGGAGACAATTCTACTATAGCACATAACTTTAAAATATCAGGTATGCTTAAATATCATTTCATAATAATTATAGATAATTTTGTTTTAGATTGTGACAGTATTTGAAAACTTTTAATCTTTGATCTATATGGCTCTAGTACTTATTAACTTTTCTATACAAACCAATAGGCAAGTAAGTTGGAAGGAATGAATTTTCTCTGGGTGATGCATATAATATTACAAGTAAAAGTAAGGTGCATAAAGAGAATAAATGAAAAATTATAACAGCCTTGAAGAATAATGCAAGTGTAATGACATAAATTTATTCTAGCTGTACAATTAATAAACACATACACGTTATGGCTAGCCTTGGTCTTTGGAGAGCCATTGTATGGATTTTTCAATGTATCTACACTGAATATACATAGAACTCAATGGGCTATAATGTCCCTATTACAAATTGAAGCTTGAGCTGGAGAGATGGCTCTGTGGTTAAGGCACTTGCCTGCAAAGCCTAAGAAGGCATGTTCAAACCTCCAGGTCCCATATAGCCATATGCAGTGATGCTAGCATGCCATGTCTCACATGCAGCACAAGGGGGTGCATGCATCTGGAGTTTGTTCACAGTTACTGAAGGGCCCTGGTGTGTCCATTCTCTCTCTCTCTCTCTCTTTCCCAATAATAATAATAATTAACTGAGGCTTGTGTCACCTAGTAGTTAATGGGTTCATCTATTCTTTTGAGTAATGTGATTTGGCACATATTTTATCAAACTTCTGACTTTTAGATGGACTGATAATTTTGCCTAATCACCATCACAAGGCTTTCAGTTTCTCTCTATACCAGAACCCTGGAAACACCCACCCCTTCAATGATTACCAAGCAGCGTCCTCATCAGTCATTCTGACAGCCATAGGACTGGATCAAAAACCCATAAAAAGTTCCATTGGGCAAGAAAATCAAACCGCTAGAAACTGTTAAGGAAGAAAGCTTTTATCATCTTCCCATGGCCTGCCTACTTTGTTTTCATGCTTTTACTCATGAAAAGAGAGTGAGTACTCAGCAAGTACAAAGACAGGTAACCGCAGGTAAAATGTCAGTCTGTCAACTTTTTCTCCTCCCAGAACTGTTTAGTAAGCTCTGTTTATCCATTCTTCATGATATCATGATTCAAGAACATTGCCTTTTCACTGTTATTTAGATAGTAGGATAATAATGACTAATACCACAATTATTTATTACAAGTTTCTCTAAAGAAATAAGATCAATATCACCTTCAAAATACTGTTCTGTTTCCTTACAGGGAATGTTCATTATTGCATGTGTATAGTTTGTAAGATTTAGGGCTAAGGAAAATATGTTAGCATTAATTTGTACTAATTGTTACATAATGGCTTTTATTAGAAAGTATATGAAAAAGAATATAAATTCAATGAAATAAATTGTGGGGCATTCGATTAATGCTGAGATGTAGTTTGTTTGTTTTTTTTTTTTCTTTTACCAGGTCAACTAAAACTGTTCCTATGAAAAGAGAAAAACTGACAGTGTATCCATCAAGGAATACTGTGAAAACATCCATTAGTTTCCACTCAAATGTGATATATATGTTCTGCTCTTGTAATTCAAGATGGGATTCCTTCTCTTTCCTATAAAACTTGAGATAAAATTCTATTTATACAGTTGGAAAGATTGCTTAGTGTTTAAGGTGCTTGCCTGTGAAACCTAAGGACACAGGTTCTATTCCCCAGTACCCACATAAGCCAGATGCACAATGCTGTGCAAGTGTCTGGAGTTTGTTTGCAGTGGCTGGAGGCCCTGTCATGCCCATTCCCTCTCTCTCTCTCTCTCTCTAATAAATAAATAAATACTTTTTTAAAAATTCTATTATAAAAACTGGCATAAATTGACTATTACTCTATATAAGACAAATTTTTAATTTCTCCCCTCAACATTTGTTATTCCTTAAATTAGTACTATAAAAATGATATTGGCAGTTCAAGTATGTTTCCAATTCCTTTTCTTTCCAAATTGTCCAAAGCCAGTATACTTCAACAGTTATTGATTTTAATTATTTTCTTCGACAAGTGAGCCTCCTTAGAACTAACTCCTCCAGCAGATATTTAGTAATTTTATACTATAAAAAACTGAAAGTGGCCTAGGACACTGTGCATTCTCTTTATTTTAAAACTTGAATTTTTTTAAGCCAAGATCTAGCCTGAAGCACATGTTTAATGAATAAACCAAGCAATTGATAATGTTGTACAGGGAGTTATCCTCACACTGACTGGTACACGTTTATAACTTTAAATGGAGTGGAAAATGGGATTGCTTTAATGATTTTTATATTAAATTCTACATCTTATGGGATACTTTGATGGAGTAAGTGACTAAAAATACATGAGTTTAAGAAAAATACAGGAGTTACGAACATGAGCTAAAAAGAATGAAGCAGAAATCTAAAAGTATACTTAGTAACAGATACCAGAGTACCAAAAAACATGCAAAGGGACTCATTCCATAATCACAGCTATATAACAATTGAAAGATCTTTTAATTACAGTTCAGTTTTTTTTGAAAGACAGTATTCTGGAAAAGTACAAGTAGCACTTGTTTATCAAAGAAATACAATCTCCTGACAGTTTCACTCCACAGTCAGGGCTTGTGGGTTTTATCTATTAATAGAGTCACTTTGGTCACTCTCATGCCTTCCCAAGCATTGCCTCTGACCAGCAAATATCGATCTGAAAATGAGCTGCCTAAGCACAATAGCACCATTAATTGCCAAGTGATCTGGAAAACAATTAGAGAGCTCCCGGCTCATGTCCACATGGATAGTCAGAGCTGTCAGCCTAATCAGTCACGGCTGTGCTTGCCTGTGGACCAGTTGGACTCCTTGGAAATGTCTTCTACATCTGTCACTTTCCCACCCACATCTCAGAACATGTCACCCCTTAGACTACCACAGTCCTGACTTCTAAGAATTCTTTGTGTATCTATTATGCAAAAAGAATACTGGTTCAGCATTATATTTTGGAGGGAACACAATTGAAAGCTGGGTTCAGGAAAAAAAAAAACAGTTAAAAAAATAGGCCTTTAAGAAATGCTCACTGTTTGTATGAGTTGAATGGAATCATGAAGTGAAAATAATCAAAAGGTTTTTCAAAATAAATGCATGGATATTACTGGTATCTACACATTCTGACATAGAGCATGTGTCCATGGACTACTATGTTAGAACCATGTATACCCCATTACTTCCTATATTACACCAAAACACACATATTACATTTAACTCAATATGTATTTCAGAGTAGCTATGAAATTTTTGACACCTACCTGAAAAAAATAACCCACACAAATAAAATTATATTTATTTCTTAATAGCTATAATGTCTTCATAACATATCTTCTGTGATATAAAAATATTTTATGATAAAAATGAAAAATTATCTCATCTTTGACATTAAACCATAACTTTGACATCAAACCATAGGTTTGAGTGCTTGAATGGTTCACTAATAAAAACTATTCCCCTCAGCACTGCAGGAGGATACTGGAGGGGCTGAGGATGTAGCTCACTGATAGGATGCTTGCCTAGTTAGGTTTGCTTTTGAGCACTAAAAAATTAGAGAGATATCTCAGCATGGTTGCAAAGTCTGATGACCTGACTCCAATTCCTCAGTTTCTACGTAAAGCGAGGTGAACAGAGTGGCGCATGCATCTGGAGTTCATTCGCAGGGGCTGGAGGTCCTTTCACGCCCATTCATTCTCTCTTTTTCTCTGCTTGAAAATAACCCATTTTAAAAACAATCAAAAACTAACCAATTTTGGCCCAT
The DNA here is from genome assembly GCA_036346955.1 of Dipus sagitta. Classification (NCBI taxonomy): domain Eukaryota; kingdom Metazoa; phylum Chordata; class Mammalia; order Rodentia; family Dipodidae; genus Dipus; species Dipus sagitta. The sequence goes on along the minus strand of CM070771.1, from coordinate 83,929,688 downwards.
TTTATATTACCTCCTATTATTATATACCTCATTGAAGTTCAATGTGTTTATCTTGTTTACCCATGAAAGCACAGAAGACCTGCTTTATTAATGATAATAAATTATCCACACAGTCTATACAAATATAGATACATGGTTTATGAAAATAATGTATTTCACACCTGGCTAAGACCAGGTTCTGTGTTAGCATGGAGACATCAGGGAAAGTGAGTAAGTCCATCTATAGTAGGAAACCTGATTCAACTAATGCAAATATATAAGCTGATTTATGCAAATACTTTGCCTATATTTTGTCTATCCCAACATGTTCGTTTAAAACAAAAAAAAAATCAACAAATAAGAAGTCTGTGTTTTGAAAACCCAAGATTTTGTAGTTTTCGATGTGCATCCTTGGTATCAATTACTAGTTGAATTTAAGAGTCACTTCAGTGACTTATTTTTCTACTTGTTGGTATGAGTTTTTCTTCATAGCCCTATCCTTGCATATGTCATAGGTACAGGGACAATGATATGTCTTTTTTCCCTTCTTTAGTACAAAATAGTAAGTGCTAAAGCCTTTTAACATAATGAAATTTTATATAGAATAAGAATTTCTAATTTCTACCAACATAATGATATATGCAGATTAAATTATTGGGAGTAGGGATGTCAGACCATCTTTATGAGAATAAAATGAAGTAAACAATTCTGGAAGTCACTTTTTATGTTTTGTTCTATGTGCTTACACGTTTTTGATTCATATAGTACTTTCTACAGTGGAAAGTAATGTATATTCCTTATTCACCCAAAGAATTCAGGGCATTTCTTCAGCTTGGCTTCCAATATCATAAAGTCATAGTCTCCATCACTCAGTTACTTCTTTTGCCTTTGTCCTTTTTATTTCTTAAAATACATTTGTCAAACACATAAAAGAATAGAATAAATACAATTATGTTCCCATAATTTTATGTAACCATCATCATCATCTCTTCTCTCCACTGAATTTATCATAAAATTCCAGGCATCATAGAATTCCAATATAGGTTAGGATTACGAAAACATCATTACACCTGTAAAAATAAATATAATTATACTATGCCATGTATTCAAACTCTATCAAGTTTAACATTTACCAAAATGTTTCAAAATTTTGAAATAATTGACTTGTTCACAAGGGGTTTTATACCACAAATACACTTTTATTCTTTTAATAGTCTGTTTGTAATACATACCTGCTAAGTCTTCCATCTTTGCACCCCATTTGAATAAACTATTATTATCCAATTTTCATATTTCATGTTTATAATATCCCATTTTTGTAACACAATTGGTTAATCTTCCTATGAAAATTCAACTATATTGCTGTGCAATTAGAATCCAAAACATTTAGGCCAGGACTGCATTCTGTCACAGAGAACAGCAACATGTGTTTTGATGATCATTTCATGCAGTTCCTAAAAGAGTCACAGGTCTTTATGCCTACTGTTTGATAATTTGCTTTTTAAGATCAAATAAACCTATTCAGATGATGGTATTTTTGTTTCAATAAATATACTTGTAAGAAATAATTGGTGCACAAAACTAAATATGAACATGAAATCATTTCAGTTGATCTGGTCAAAGGAGAAATAGTGGTAAATTTTCTGAATTCTCTTTTCCAGCTAATACACTTAGTGTTAAAATGCAGAGATAGACATGGATAAAAATTATGAAAGACATAAGGACAGTTGAAAATTTAGACAATGTTAAGTTAAATCATGCCTTGTATAATTATTAGCTTTCAATGCTATAAATTAGTTTCTCTGAGCATCTGTTAATTTGCCCTAAAAATGAAAATAACATTTACAGTTTTGAGCATGTAGTATGGTGCTTACGTCTTATTTTGTGCATTGCACTGTTTATATTTCATTCCAGGCTTCACTGTTTATAAGGTGGATTATTTATATATGCCTTCTAAGTATAAGGTTTCATGCTAAGTAGAATTGGTAATGGGCATTTTATTGAGAATTTAAGAATGTCTGTGTAGTTGATATTTACATGCATATTTTAAAGGAAAAGTTTCTAGCATAAAAACATGTCTTTGAGCCAGGTGTGGTGGCACATGCCTTTGAACCCAGCACTCAGGAGGCAGAGGTAAGAGGATCACCTTGAGTTCAAGGCCACCCTGAGACTACAGAGTGAATTCCAGGTCAGCCTGGGCTAGAGTGAGACCCTACCTCAAAAAAAAAAAAAAATGTCTTTGAAATTTCTTATCCTACTGCTGTTATCAAATTTAGATTGTCTTTATAGCCATGATTCTAATATTATAGGTTTCACACTGTACATATTCAATATATTTGTAGACTATCACAACATAGAGCTTTTCTTGCTAATTCTGCTCATAAAGTGGTAACAAAGTTGCTCTAATGACAATTCTGTACTATTTAAAGACTCAGATGACACTATACCATATACTACTGAAAATTTTATTTTGGTTGTCTGAGTCAGGGTCTACTATGTAGCCCAGACTGGCCTGAAACTCATGGTAATCCTACTGCCTCAGCCTTTTGAGTGTTAGTATCACGGGTGTATGCCATTCTGTGTAGCTGTATCACTAAGATTTTTAGTACATATATTTTATCTTCAACCTTGTAGCTGTCCATGCAAATAAAATCCTTGATATTTTCTACAACTCATTGTTGGGCCTTTCATAAAAGCAGAAAAGCAGTACTGAGAAATCCTACTATAAACATATTTTAATTTTGATGTTTATGAAAATTTCACCCTTAAGACTCCCTTTGTGTCAGAAATAACCCTTTCTCTAATCCAAAAGAATTGTCTCTCTATCTGATCTTATTGCCTTATTTTAAAATTATGTTAAAATTTGTGATTAAAGTAGGCAAATATTTTTATGGTTTTATTTACACAATTGATTTTGTATAACATTCAAGAATTACAAAAGAAAGTATTGTAATAATTAGCTCATTATTTCAAATAACTTTTTCATGTAGTTAAAAAAAATATCCACTTTTAAAGAAAGAATCCTTTAGGAAAAGACTTTAAATACACTAAATTTAGAAGAACAAAAGTAAAGGCAACTTCAGAAGCAATTCTGAAGCTCATGAAATGTTCATGGAACCTAAGGGAGAAACACAGTTATGACACCTCAGGTTTCCACCTGGACAGTTCCATTAACACATTTGAAACACACAGGCCTCCATAGAGACTCAACATGTTGTTTTGTCTCACTGACTTTATCTTTTCTATTTGACAGTCACCCTTTGGGATTCAGGCTTGGAATGTGTCCAAACTACTACATAATATTAGTTATATCAACTGTAATATGAAAATGTGCTTTAAAGAAATTAAAATGTGTAGTATAATTTAATAGATGGCCCGTATTTAAAAGATATTTAAAATAATTTAAAAATGACGTGACATAAAGCTTTAAAATTATAGCAAGCATTATGTGTGTATGACTTAGCTGGGAAAGTGACTCACCCAGAAAGCAGATAATGTGAGGCATGGTGGAAGAAATGAAAGGAAAAGCCTATTTCATGGTATTATCCAAATCAGTGAGAAGCCTGCCAGGAGATGAGGGGCAGCAGATGGTACACTGACCAACAACATGACATCCAGAAACCAGACTCCTACTGCCTGCCCCTTCCTACTTGATTCAGAACAAACTACCCAGGTATACATTACTGTCATGGAAAGATACACATTCAAAGACTTTGGAATGTTTTGCACTATTTTCCTTCCCTATCCACAATAAAAAGACTAGTAAATTTTCAAAATATGAAGAACTACAACTGAGAAATTACTAATTATTTTCTTTCTTTATTTCCTTAATTTTGTTACTATAATTTTGTTTGACATGTTGTAAGATTATAAAAGGAAACTATGGTCAATCTCCAAATGAAGAAATAAATATATTCTGTTTCCTCAATATTGATTATATCATGTTTTCCAGGTGTCTGGAAACAGCAATATGGCAGCAAAATTAGTTTCCATATCTCATGAATATTTTGGCTCCCCCAGGAACCCTAGTTTTGGGGTATGGTACATAACAAGACATTGAGTAGATAAATACTGACAAATGGACATTTCAAAGGTCTTGTGGAATATTCTGGTTCCATAAATCTCAGAGCTGAGAAAATCTGATACCACACCAAAAGCCTGTGTCATTAATGCAATACATTGTTGCAGTGTTCTGTAGTTTCACTATGTCTTTGGATGTTTCTACTCTACATTTATCTTTTGTAATTTCTAGTTTCTATTTAATTTCTGCTCTGATCCAAAAGACAACAGGAGCATGCATGTGTATCAGGTAAATTAGACTGTCAAGAAGTGAGACTTCTGGCCAAGATGGCAACTGCCTCATTGAGCCACACAACCCCGGGAAAGAAAGGCAAGGCATTAAGGGTTCACTTGGTCTTTTAGGGGAGAGCAATATCTAATAGATTTCCAGTAGGAGGGCACAGAGGGGAAGAAAAGGGAATCACTGATCCCCTCACTCGCCGGTATCCCACCAGTTCCCCAATCCCCCCAAGCAGCCATCGTACCCACAGTCCCAGCTTCAGGATACTCCTGCACTTACTATAGGAAAGGGGATCCAGGCCAGCAGAGTTCCACTTGCCTCACTGCACAGGGGTGATAGCCCTGTTACCCCCTACACGTGACTTTGGGCAGCCTCCACCCGCTGGCCTGCTCGAGCTCAGGCTCCATCAGTCCATTTGCCCACCACATGTTCACCGCCCATCCCTGCATGTGCAAGCTTAGCCTGCTCTGCCCATTTCCTACTTACTGCTCCAGCCACCACTTCCTATACACAGCTCAGGCCAATTCCACCTGCCCATGTGAGCTCAGGCTCACTCTGCCTGTCTGCCCATGCCAGATCCAGTGCAATCCCCTGCCTGTCTGCTGCACCAGCTACCTGCCAGTGTCCTGTTGCATGCAAGCTCAGACTGCTTCTGTGTCCCAGTTGTCCACCACACGTGAGTAGTTAAGGCTGCTTCAGTGCTTGGTGCTTCAGCTTCCCTCCGAGTGTGATCTCAGGGTACTTTGGGGCATCACTGTGTGAAACCTCAGGAAACACTGGCACCTCTGCCACCCAGGAGATCAAGCTGCTTTGGCATTCCACGAAGTGAGAGCTCAGACTGCTTAGGCTTCTGGCCCATGGCTTCAGCTTCCCACTGTGTTGGAGCTCAGCCTGATTCACTGACCCATGTGTTAGATCAAGACCACTCAGCCCATCTGCTTGCCTGCCAGCTAACGCAGCCCAGCTCCCCGAAGAGGCACTACTTCCCCTGCCTATCGAGAACATAGTCCTATTCTCCCTGCCAATACACTGTGATGGGCAGACCACAGCACAAAAGAAATAACATGAAAAATCAAATGCAAGTAAATCCAGTAAGATCACCCAGTCCTACAATGAACATCTCTAATCAAAACATAAAAGAGACATTAGGATCAGAACACCAAAATGAAGCTATGAGCAATGCAACCCTGGCTAAGCTACTGGTAAAACTTGCAGAAAAGCAACAAAAGACTGATAATCGTGTGGATGCTGCAATCACTAGACTAGACCTAATAGATAAGAAAAAGGAAGGAGGTCAAAGACAGTTAAGAGGCATGAAGGACAATGAAAACAACAAAAAGAGCAACTCAAAAATCAGCTGCTTATGCTAAATGAAGACATAAAGAAATGCAAGGATGAATTCAAAGAAGCATCAAGAAAATCAGAAAATGATGTGAAAAGGGACCTTGACAGAGGGATGGAAACTATACATAGAAAAGTAGTAGAAAATGCAAACCTAATTGAACAACTCCAAAACTCTAGAAGCTCACAAGAATAGAGTCAGCCATGTGGAGGATAGAAACTCTGATGTGGAAGACAAGATGGAAGAAACAGTAAGAGAGTTCAAATGCTTCAATAAGTTCAAAACTTTCTGTAAACAGTACATGAGAGAATTGTGGCATACCCTTAAACGTCCTAATATCAGGATCATTGGAAATCTGAAGGAGAAAAAATTCAGACCAAAGGCAAGGAGAACTTATTAACAAAATAATCAAAGAAAACGTTCCCACTCTTTGAAAAGAAAGGCCCATCAAGATACAAGAAGCTAACAGAACTCCAAAGAGATTGGACCAAAGGAGAAACTCACTAAGACATATTGGCATTAAGACTCTAAACATTGACACCAAAGAGAAAATCCTAAAATCAGCTAGGGAAAAACAGCACATCACTTTTAAAGGGAACCCCATCAGAATTACTTCAGACTTCTCAATGGAAACCCTTAAAGCCAGAAGGGCCTGGAATAAAACACTGCAAAGTCTAAGAACCTATAGCTTCCAACCCAAACTACATTACCCAGCAAAAGTATCCCTCATAATAGATGGTGAAAGAAAAACTTTCCATGACAAAACTCAGCTTTACAACTATATGAACACAAAACCAAACCTACAGAGAGTATTTCAGGAAATTCTCCATACAGAAGAATCAAATAATCAACCCCAAACGCCTACAACAAGCAATTTGCAATAATCAAACTCAGAGTAGGCACAAAAAACTTCAAAGTCCATGAAAACACCAAACCACATGTACCAACACAAAAAGGCAGGGATCAAATCAAACCTCATAGTCATTACCCTAAATATTAATGGCCTTAATTCACCCACCAAGAGACACAAGCTAACAGGATGGATCAGAAAATTTGACCCCTCAATCAGTTGTCTTTAAGAAACCCATCTTACCACTAAAGACAGACACCTCCTCAAGTTTAAAGGTTGGAAAACAATATTCCAAGCAAACGGGATTAAGAAACAAGCAGGCGTAGCTATTAATATCAGATAAAATAGACTTCAAACCAAAAACAATCAAAAAAGACAAAGAAGGCCACTTCTTACTTATAAAGGATATTATGATCATAAATCTGTATGCACCAAACACAGGGGCACCACACTTCATAAAACAAAACCTACTTGACAATAAAACACAAATAACCACCAACACCATCATAGTTGGGGACTTCAATACACCATTATCAGTAATAGACAGATCATCCAAACAGAAACTCAACAGGGAAGTAAGAGAGCTCAACAGAACCATAGATCACTTAGACCTAACGGACATCTACAGAACATTCCATCCCAAATCCACAGACTACACATTCTTCTCAGCAGCCCATGGAACATTCTCTGAAATAGATCGTATACTGGGTCACAAAGCCTGCCTCCACATATTTAAGAAGATTGACATAATTCCATGCATGATACCAGATCACAATACTATATTGCTAGAAATTAACAACAAAAGACCCACCAAGAATCCCATCAGTGCCTGGAAACTGAACAGAACACTTTTAAACAATAAATGGATGCTGGATGAAATAAAAAAATGAAATTTTGAAATTTCTAGAAATGAATGACAATGAGAACACACCATATCAAAATTTATGGGACACAATGAAGGCGGTCCTCAGGGGAAAATTCATAGTACTAAATGCCCTCAAAAAAAAGACAGAGAGATGCCAAATCAATAAACTAACCATCCACCTGAAGGTATTGGAAAAGCAAAAGAAACCCAACCCAAAAAGCTCTAGAAGGAAAGAAATAATTACGGTTAGAGCAGAAATTAATGAATTGGAAACTAAGAAAACTGACAAAATAAAGATCTGTTTCTTTGAAAAAATAATTAAGAATGACAAACACCTGAACAATTTGATCAAGCAAAAAAAAAAAAAGATATGCAGCAAATTAACAAAATTAGAAATGAAAAATGAGAGATCACAACAGACATAAGTGAAATTGGGAGAATCATCAGGACTTATTTCAAAAACCTGTACTACACAAAACTGGACAATATGGAGGAAATGGACAAATTCCTGGACACATACCATCTATCAAAGCTAAACTCAGAGCAGATTAATCTCCTAAACAAACCTATTAAACTCAGTGAGATTGAAAAAGTATTAAAAAAAAAAAAACTCCCCAAAATGAAGAGTCCAGGACCAGATGGCTTCTCAGCTGAATTCTATCAAACTTTCATGGAAGAACTCAAACCAATCTTTCTCAAACTGTGCACACAATTGGAGAATAGGGAAAGCTCTGCAACTCCTTCTATGAAGATAATATCATCCTAATTCCAAAACCAGGCAGAAACGCCACCAGAAATGAAAACTACTGGCCTACTTCCCTGATGAACATAGTTGCAAAGATCCTGAACAAAATCCTTGCAAACTGAATCCAATAGCACATAAAAAGCATTATTCACCTTGATCAAGTGGGAATCATCCCAGGAACACAGGGGTGGTTCAGCATACTGAAATATGTCAATGTAATACACCACATAAACAAGGTTAACCACAAAAATCACATGATCATTTTGATAAATGCAGAAAAGGCCTTTGACAAGATACAACATCACTTCATGATGAAAACATTGGAGAGAATTGGCATGGTTGGCTCATATCTTAACATAATAAAGGCAATATACAAAGCTCCTAATGCCCAAGTAATACATAATGGAGAGAGACTGGAGGAATTCCCATTGAGATCTGGAACAAGACTCTCACCTCTGCTCTTCAATATAGTACTGGCAGTCCTAGCTCAAGCAATAAGACAGAAGAAAGAAATAAAATGGATGCAATTTGGAAAGAAGTTAAATTAGCTCTATTCGCTGATGACATAATTGTATACGTAAGAGACCTGATAGACTCCATCCCAAAACTCTTGAAGGTGATTAACACCTATAGCACAGTAGCAGGATACAAAATCAATACACAAAATTCAGTAGCCTTTCTGTATGCAAATGACAAAGAGAAAGAGAAAGAAATAAGGGACATTGTCCCATTGTCAATTACAACGAAAAATAAAATACCTTGGAATGATGCTAACCAAGGAAGTGAAAGATCTATACAATGAAAACATAAAAACACTCAAGAAAGAAATTGAGGAGGACTTGAGAAAATGGAAAGACTTCACATACTCCTGGATAGACAGAATTAATATTGTGAAGATGGCAATCCTACCAAAAGCAATATACAGATTTCATGCAATTCCAATTAAAATCGCAACATTGTTCTTCACAGAGATATAAAAAATGATCTCATAGTTCATATGAAAAGGCAGAAGGCCTCAGATATTTAAGCATATCCTCAGCAAAAGAAATACCTCTGGAGGCATCACCATACCTGATCTAAAGCTATATTACAGAGCCATAGTAATAAAAGCAGCATGGTATTGGCATAAAACAGGAGTATAGACCCATGGAATAGAATTGAGGACCCGGATTTGAGTCAAGTAACTACAGCTACTTGATATTTGACAAAGGCCCTAATAATATAGGCTTGAAAAAAGACAGCATCTTCAACAAATGGTGCTGGACAAACTGGATAACCATATGCAGGAAATTGAAACTTGATCCACACATCTCAACATGCACAACACAGAAGTACAAATGGATCAAAGGCCTCAATATAAGACCAGAAACTCGGCTACTACTGGAAGAAAATATAGGAGGAACTTTCCATGATATAGGAATGGAAAAAGACTTCCTGAACAAAACCCCAGTAGCACAGGATCTTAAACAGTCACTGAACCAATAGGATCACATGAGGCTGAAAATTTTCTTCACAGAGAAGTGTACAATAAGCAAAGCTAATAGATTACCCACAGAATGGGAGAAAATATTTGCTGATTATCAAACTGACAGAGGCCTAATCTCTAGAATCTACAAAGAACTCAAAAACCTAAACAATAAAAAGTCAAACAACCCACTCACAAAATGGGGCAAATAGCTGGACAGGCAGTTCACAGAGAAAGAAATACAAATGGCAAACTCACACTTGAGAAAATGTTGTTCATCCCTAATCATCAAGGAAATGAAAATTAAAACAATTATAAGATTCTACCTTACCCCAGTAAGGATAGCAAACATCGAAAAATCAAATGAAAATAAATGCTGGCGAGGATGTGGAGAAATAGGAACCCTCATCCACTGTTGGTGGGAATGTAAGATGGTACAACCACTTTGGAAAGCAATATGGTGACTCCTAAAAAAGCTGACTACAGTGTTACCAACAGACCCAGTAAAAGCTTTAAACCTCAGTCCAGAGAGATTTGCTCAACCATGTTTATAGCAGCCCAGTTTGTGATAGCTAAGAGCTGGAATCAACCCAAATGTCCATCATTAGAAGAATGGATAACTAAGATGTGGTATATCTACACAATGGAATTCTACACAGAAGAAGAAGAAGAAGAAAAAAAAACATTACACAATGAAATTTGAAGCAAAATGGTTGAACCTGGAACAGATCATTCTCAGTGAAGTTACCCAATCACAAAAAGATAAATGCCACATAGTCTCACTCATCTACAGCACCTAACTTTAATCTACACAAGATGCCAACATACCCAGCAAGCATCTCAAGGACTAGACAATAGGGTGGGTGGGGAGGGAGAGGAGGGGAAAGGAGGGGGCAAGACAAATCTAGACCCAAACAGCAATGGTACCATAAAATTTTACATCCTAAAAGGCAGACCAAATGGTTGAACCTTCAGCAGGACTTAGAGGGAACATGTGAGCCACAAGGCACTGGAGAGGATATGATGAAGAGTGACCTTAATCTTCTACAGCTTTTCTCTCTCTCTCTCTCTCTTCTCTCTAATTGTTTTAGATTAGTTATCTTTTTCTTCCTTCTCTTAGTGGGCACTGACCTGTAACTCCGAGTACCAGTATGTGGCTATTATCCACCATGAGCTTTTATCAGAGAGACCTACAAGGTTTACTAAAAGAAAGACAGATTTCTTTCAGAGTACTTGATGACCCACCAAAGTTTATTGGTAAGACCCTACTGCTGAAGACACCATATGCAGTTGACAGGTAAAATGGAATGACATGGCTGGAAGCTGGAAGAGAGTCAGTTCCCAGACAATCAGCATGTCTAGTGCTAGAAGGTGCTACATGGACAACTGGAGGAAAATGACCAGTATCTGTCCAAGCAACTCATGATCTAACATACTTAACAGCAATAACCTGTTGTGATGCTCACACAAGTGCAATAGTGGTGCACAGCCATGGTGGAAAACCAACTGCTCTTGATTTGGCTAACTGATCAGCTCAGTGGAATGGGACCCATAGCTGGAGCTGGGAAACCAGTCAGAACCATATCCAAACATAAGCCCACTCAGCATTATCAAGCTACCACCAATCTTGGGCTGCAAGAGGGCCTACACCTATTAAATAAATACTCAATAAAAAAATAAGGGTTACCCCGTTTGTCTGCTGCTAACTTTACTGTTTGTTGGAGAATCTGCTTCTCTTTTTCAGATAGACACAGATCCTAAGGAGAGAACCACCCTATCATACCTCAAAATGGCCCCAGCTGAAACTAAGAACAATTGGCAAAACAAGCAAGGGTGCTGTTTTCTTGGTGAACCTGGTACCAGCACAAGGGTGAAAGAGATCAATACAGAGAACAATCAACTCTTACCAAATCAGAGAGCCAGAGACACAGAGGCTCTGAACACCTCATTACTGAAGAAGACCCAAAATGAACCCAACATGGCTCAGGGAAATTTTGTGGAAGAGGGAGCAGAAAGAATGTCAGAGCCACACATTGGGTCATGATATGCAGAGACATTTATCTTACCCATAACTGTGGACTAACTCCACAATGCATGACCCATATACCTCAACAAAGTGGGGCAGGGGGAAAGGGTAGGACATGGATAAGCTTAACAATGGTACCAACTTGACTGTATTCACTGAGTACAAAACAAATATATAAAAAATAAATAAATTATAAAAAATAAAAATAAATAAATAATTAATTAATTTTAAAAAATTAGACTGTCAGTCCAAACATGAGTGTGGTGCAAGGGGGCAATAGATACAGATGAAGGGATCAGTAGAGAAAGAAGAAATTGGAATTCCAACATATATGTATGCAAAATCCCCACACCAAAATACATAAACAAATATTAATACAAACACCTAAAAGGAGAGATAGAGTCTAATTAAATGATAGCTGAGAACTTCAACATCTCACTTTCAGTTATTAGGAAATTATCCAGATAGAAAACCAATCAATGAGAGAATTAAATTACATCCTAATTTAACCTAATAGACATTTAAAATTTTTACATCCAACAGCTGCAAAGTACATGTTCTTCTCAACATCACATGCAGCACTCTCTGGGATAAATCTCATGATTATCTGCAAAAGAAATATCAACAAGTAGAGATTGCTCAGTGGTTATGATGCTTGCCTGTAAAGCCTAATGAACCCAGTTCAATTCCCCAGTACCCATATAAAGCCAGATATATAGTGGCACATACATTTGGAGTACATTTGCAGTGGCTGGAGGTCCTGGCATGGTCTCTCTCTCTCTTTCTCTCTGCTTGCAAATAAATAGATATTTAAAAAAATATCAATAAAACTTTCCATGGTCAAATAATATCAGGTATCTTTTCTGACCACAATGTAGTAAGATTATAAATCAATAGCAAATGCAACATTCAAAATTGTACAAATATGGGCTGGAGAGATGGCTTAATGGTTAAGCGCTTGCCTGTGAAGCCTAAGGACCCCGGTTTGAGGCTGGATTCCCTAGGACCCACATTAGCCAGATGCACAAGGGGGCGCACGCATCTGGAGTTCGTTTGCAGTGGCTGGAAGCCCTGGCACTCCCATTCTCTCTCTCTCTCTATCTCCCTCTTTCTCTCCCTCTCTCTTAAATTAATTAAATAAATAAATGAAAAAAAATTGCACAAATATGTAGAAATAAAGCTACTTATACACGAACAACCACTAAACCAAAGAAGAATTCAAGAAGAAATTTAAAAGAGTTCTTGAAGCAAATAAAAATAGTGTTACAGTGTTACAACTTCTGTGGGTTCACCAGAGCATTAATAAATTGCTTCTTTAAAATATTCAATTGTTTCTAGGTTTGTTGTACTGGATTAAAAAATAATAATCACCATGACTCCACTGAAAACAAAACTACCCTTCTTGCTACCAAAGTTATCTCTTTTATTATATAGTTTATTTTAAATATTTTTAACACCTAGTGATTTTCCCATTGTCAATAGTATGTAAATCAAACTGTAGAATTTAAGCCATTTGTAATGTAGCACAAAAACCTACCTGCCTGTCTCACTTCCAATTTCAACCTGCATTCTTTCAATCATACCACACAATGGCTGTATGCCAACATACTTGCAGTGTGTGTGTGCACACTTTGCTTTGAAAATTCTCAAGTTAAGACCTTATGAAAATAGAATAGACTTCTAACCGAAAAGTACTGTCTTCCTTGTTTACTGAGAAAAATCCCTGAATTTTTTTCATTTAATAACATATGGCCTTTAGTGCCTTTTCTCATGTTATATACAAACTAATGTAAAAAACTAAAACAATTAATATCTAGGAAGTCAGAGATATCTTAATTTTTAATTCCATGCCTTCTTTTTGGAAACTATGAAATTTAGGGAGTTAATTTCCTGTATGAAAATATTCTACTTGTCAATAAAGGGACAACACATATATCTCTGGAATGTTGGCAATATTAAGGCATATTTCCTAAAACATGAATTATTTATGTAATTTGCCTCATTTCAACAATCAATAAGAAAAAACAATTTCAATTAGATAAGTGCCACTTTATATTATTTTCCAAATACTATACCAATATGAACTCATTCTATGCTCACAACTTCTCCAAATGACTATTAAACTTATACATTATAATTTTACATATGTAAACTATAAATACCATTAAAAAATAGAATAACGTTTCCCATTTTATACATAAGAAAACCAATACTTTCAGAGGTGAATGAACCTTATTATTGATGCATAGCAAACAAAAGAGTCAAGACCAGTCTGTGGAGTCCAGACCCATCTCCATCAGTTACAAAATCTGTACTGGTGAATCCTCAGACTTGTGTGCAATTTCTGTAGTCATCTTCATTTCTGTTTCACAGTTGCTCCAATTTTAACCCCACATCTACCCAGATTCTACCTGAGCCTCTCATCTTGACATAGTCTCCATCACTGTAGTGTCTGAACCTCCACTTTGCACTATAGATCTTTGGTTTGCTAATTCTTTAGTCATTTCCAGAAAACCCCCAACATCTTCTCACTACCACTGCTACCAATTCACCACTAAACCAATACCTCACTCCATTTCTTTTTTTTTTCTTTATTAGTTATGTACATACTCAGTATGTAAACAGGCATGTTGTTACTATCCTTACATTCATCCCTGTCCCCTGCCTCCGAAGGGACCCTCCTCTTTGGGGATGCCAGTATACTCATGGGGATTGTGGGTTGTGCATTGTGGGATTAGCCATTAGTTATATGGAAGAGGCAATGTCTATGTGTGTAATGTCCCAACTTGTGGCTTGAACAATCTTTCTGTCCCCTTCTTCCACAAATTTCTCTTAGCCATGCTGGGTTTGTTTGAGGTCTACTTCCAGGATGAGGTCTTGGGAGCCTCTGTGTCCCTGGATATCTGCTTTGGTAGGAGTTGAGTGTTCTTGGTGTCTATCTCCTTCACCCTTGTCCTGATACCAGGTTCACTAAGAAAGCAGCACTCTTGCTCATTTCCCCAATTACTCTATGGTTTTACCTGGGACCCTGGTGAGGTGCGATGAGCTGATTCTCTCCTCAGGTTCTGTGTCCATCTGAAAAAGAGAAGCAGATTCTCCAATAGAGAGTGAAGTCAGCACCAGATAAATAGGATAATAATTATTACTTTAGAGAAAATTTAGTAGGTGTAGGCCCTCTTGTAGCTCAACTATGGTGGGAGCTTGATATTGGAGAGCAAACTCATTATTTGGATATTATTCTGCCTTGTTTCTGAGAACATCACTGGAAGCATCACCATACCTGATCTAAAGCTGCATTACAAAGCCATAGTAACAAAAACAACATGATACTGGCATAAAAAAAAAACAGAATTATATAACAATGGAACAGAATCAAGGATCTGGACTTTGGGTCAAGTAACTATAGCTACTTGATATTAGACAAAGGCCCTAACAATGCAGACTTGAAAAAAGACAGCATCTTCAACAAATGGTGCTGGACAAACTGGATAACCATATGCAGGAAAATGAAACTAGATCCACACATCTCACCATGCACAAAAATCAAGTCCACCCATACTATCTGGCGCACAGCCATGGTGAAACCAACTGCTCTTGATTTGACTAACTGATCCCCTCAGTGGAACAGAACCCACAGCTGGAGCTGGGAAGCAAGTCAAAACCATATACAAAAATGAGCCTGCTCTCTATTATCAAGCTACCACCAATCATGGGCTACAAGAGGGCCTATACGTATTAAATTCTCTCCAAGAAAATAATGGTTATCCCATTTATCTGGTACTAACTTTACTCTCCATTGGAGAATCTGTTTCTCTTTTTCATATAGATGCAGATCCTAACGAGAGAACCACCCTATCATACTTAAAAATGGCCCCAGCTGAAAGTAAGAACAACTGGCAAAACAAGCAAGGGTGCTTTTTCTTGGTGAACCTGGTACCAGAACAAGGGTGAAGGAGATCAACACAGATAACAATCAACTCCTACAAAATCAGATATCCAGTGACACAGAGGCTCCCAAGACCTTATCATTGAAGCAGACCTAAAATGAACCCAACATGGCTCAGGAAAATTTGCAAAAGAGGGGGTGGAAAGAATGTCAGAGCCACACATTGGATCATGATACATAGAGAAATTTCTTCCTACCCATAACTGATGCTAACCCCACAATGCACGACTCATATACCCCAACAAGAAGGGTCCAGGTGGAGCGGGAAGGACAAGTAAGAGGCTAACAATGGTACCAACTTGACTGTGTTCAGTGAGTACAAAACTAATAAAAAAAAATCAAGTCCAAATGGATCAAAGACCTCAATATAAGACCAGAAACTCATATACTACTGGAAGAAAAAATAGCAGGAATCTTCCACTATATAAGAGTGTGGAAAGACTTCCTGAACAAAACTCCAGTAGCTCAGGAAATTAATCAATCACTGAATCAGTGGGATCTCATGAAGCTGAAAGATTTTTTCACAGACAAACATACAATACACAAAGCCAATAGACTACCACAGAATAGGAGAAGATTTTTGCTGGCTATACAACTGACAGAGGCCTAATTTCTAGCATCTACAAAGAACTCAAAAACCTAAATAATAAAAAGTCACTCCTCTTTTTACAACTGACACTGATCCACAGATCAGTTCCCTTAGGCGGAGAAACACTGTGACAGATCTTCATAGAAACAAAATAAAATTAATATGTTCATTATTTTAAAAAGGAGTACTTAAACTAAGAAACATTAAAACTTCAAAATTTTACTAACCAAAGAAAAATAAATAGTTGATGACTTGGAAAAAGGGAGAGAATTTACTACTTATGAATATAATTACCATTTAAAAGTCGCACAAAATTCCATTCTTTCTCATCTTATGCAAACAACTTTCCCCTGTCTAATCCATACTTTTTAAACCTTACAATTCATCTCACAATTTTCTTCCTGAAATTATTTAAAAGCTAGATACAGTCTTTCAAAAAGTTTTTTGTTTATTTATTATTAGAGACAGAGAAAGGGAAGGAGGAAGGGAGAGAGAAGGGGGGGGGGAGAATGGGCATGCCAGGGCCTCTAGCCACTGCAACCAAACTCCAGATGCATGCACCACCTTGTGCATCTGGCTTACATGGAACCTGGAGAGTAGAACTTGGGTCCTTAGGCTATGCAGGCAAGTGCCTTACCCACTACTCCATCTCTCCAGCCCTGGATAAAATCTTTTTAAACATTTTACTTTCTTTTGATCTTAAATTGTTCTTCAATTGTTTCAGATAACACATCTACAAATAAAAGCTGGAATATTTTTAATCTCAATGATTCTAGCTAGAAGAATTTATGTTGTCACCAAAGCTATTAAATCACTTGAAATACAAACAGATGAAGATTAAACAGATACAAGGACATATAACATGCCTCTTCTTATTTTACTGGCATAAAAAATTTAGCAGAGATAATTAATCCAATAGTAAAACTGAAGAGATTATAACTTAAAATATTAATTTTTAGAGGTAGACTAAAAGTGATTGCTTTCTTGCAGACTGTAGAAGAAAATACAATGAGTGCCACAAATGAATCTAAAAAGCAGAAATGCCAGCATACCCAGCAAGATTTCCTACATCCTGAACTGAATCTCTAATGATTACATGGTCTGTGGCAAATCAAAGAAGCATCATCCATTAATTTTTTATGCAGATGTTGTAGATGTGCACATTTCTGGAAATTCTGCTTCAGTGTCCAGGAATAATACAAAAGCAAGGCATTTGTGGTTCACTGACATAATGTTCTTTCAAAGAGTCAGTGATCATAGAGGTAAATGTATAGTAGAGGTGTATTGCAACAGACATCACTTGTGGGTATTGACTTTGGAAAGAACATTACCTATTCTACTAATCTATATCACAGGAAACTGTATACATACAGTGAAGTATGTTATCACAGCAAATTACTACAACCAAGCTATAGGTTTTCATGAAGACAATTAAAAACTTAATTTTACTTAAAGACATATAAAGACAAAGGTAGTATACCCACATCAGAAATTAGTGTCGAAATACATGATCCTTGGTTTAACAGACATACACTCTTACTGTAGAATATTATTCATCTCATACTTATAATGCGGTGCAACTAAAAGACTGTCAGACTGTGTGGGGAATTAATAGCTGAAGCTGTGCTAGAAAGAAAAAGTGCCTATAACTGAGCCAAAATATTGCCATAAGCTCCTGTGGTCTAAATTTAGTCAGTGTCATGTCCCAGTATAAAGAACCTGCATCTTTACTTACAGCTTCTACCTTTTCAGAACAAAATGTTCATGATCTTTCACTTGGAATGTGTTTTTTAGAAAATGAGATTTTTTTTCAATGAGATATTTTGTATAGAAAGGCAGTCTTCCCTCTGGTTAAAAAAAAAAAATCCAAAAAACTCACTAAGTCCAAAGTCAAAGTAGATGGAGAAGAAATATAAGATAAGGAAACATATTCCCTACTGGGAGAGTAAAGAAAGCCCACGGGACTTTCCTCCATTCTTAGTTCATTAGTGAACAAGCAGTAACTTTTAGAAAATGAGCTGCTCTCTTAGAGGTCAAAGAGCAGGTCTTTGGGGATCAGATCATTTGAACTGCAGCATGTGGGTGAAGCCTAGAAGGCGAGTGCTCAGAACATATGAGCACTGGAGATGGAGAGTTTACCTGGCTGCTTATAGGATTGTGATTGCTAGTCACAAAAGTGTACTTCTACTGGGTCAGAAAGGTATACTCCTACTGGGTCAGAAAGGTGTACTCCTACTGGGTCAGAAAGCTATACTCCTACTGGGTCAGAAAGGTGTACTCCTCCTGGGTCAGAAAGGTGTATTCCTACTGGATCAGATAGGTGTACTCCTACTGGCCTGAAAGACAGAAAATATTCCACTGTGAAGTACCTCTCAGCAGTGGTAAATGCTGGTTACTACCCCTGGGAGCTTAGAATAGACCCCAGCCAACAGCCAGCAAGGAGATGCAGAGTTCAGTCCCATGACCAGAAGAAACAACTCTGTCAGCAGAACAAGCCTGGAAATGGATATTGTGCCATGGTTTTCAGCAAAGAACCCAGCCCAGCCCAGTCCTCATCTTCATTTCCTTCATACAATGTTCTCTGGAGTCCCCTGCTGTCTCATGCATGATGTCACGAGGACTCCCATGCCATCTCTTGTCTATGATGTTTCCACCCATGGATGTGGAGATCATCCTCTGTCAACTGCAGGTGAAATGCAAGTAGAATTTCCTTCTGTCATTCTTTTTTTCTATTGTCTGTGTTACTCCAAAGATGTAAAACAAACTAGTTCTCATAAAGATTAAATGCTAAAATCACCTCCCTGACACAAGTTCTTAGAATCAGTGGAGACTATTAAATAATGCATATCTTCCATCATAGGGTCAGTAAAAATTCAAGATGTTCAAATAATATTTCATGTTTTTCTCAAAAAAAATACATAGGAGGGCTGAGGAGACAACTCAGTTTATAAAGCACTTTCTGTGCAAGCATGAGTATCAGAATTTGAATCCTCAGACTCCATGTAAAAGCCGGAAGCCATGGTGGGCTTCTGTAGTTCCAATATACCTAGACAGAGATGCTAGGCAGAGACAGGGCAATTTTCTTGAAGCCTTAAGACAAGCTAACTTATTGGATGCAGCTGCAAACAATAAAGAGGCCGTGCCTCAAACAGAGTGGAAGATGGGAACTGACACCAGAAAGTTTTCCTTGACTTCTACATGTGTGTCATGGCACAAACATGCCCAAACTCATACACATAGCATACATATACACAGACATGCACACACACCAAAAAAAAATGCATAGAAAAGCTGAGGTGACACATGTGTACCATAAAAAATCCAGTGGAAGTGACCCAGTATCTGGATTTAATTTACTCAACAGATATTTATGGGATCTTTGAAAGCATAGTACACACTGCTAATTCTTAAAGATACTACTATATTGAAACAGACTATAAAGAAATTATAACTGTAGAAGGAATTAAGCAATACACATGCACACAAAGAAATACATTCATACATGAAGACTCAGAATTAAAATTGATTTATCATAGTAAGGTAGCGGAAAGATAGAAAATATCAGATAAAAAGGTTACTTAAAACCAAGTAAGAATAAAAATGTACAGAATGTATTATAAGATAAGTGACAATCTAGAGAATAGTTTCATTAATATTTATTTTCCTTATTAATATCTTGAAGGCTTTGCTTACAGTGCCATCCACAACCCTATCCTCCAGACACAGAGCAGTATAGGAGGAAGAGCTACAAAATTTTCATTCCATTGAGTTCACATTCCAGGGATTAAAGTTTGTGATCTTTTTTTTTTTTTTTTTTTTTTTTTTTGGTTTTTCGAGGTAGGGTCTCACTCTAGTTCAGGCTGACCTGGAATTCACTATGTCGTCTCAGGGTGGCCTCGAACTCATGGCAATCCTCTTACCTCTGCCTCCCAAGTGCTGGGATTAAAGGCATGCGCCACCACGCCCGGCATTAAAGTTTGTGATCTTTGAGAACTTGATTTACAAACTATTTCATGAAATTATTTGCCTTAAATATATATATCATATTTGGTATTTTTTATTGTTAATCCAGTGCTGTGGCCTAATGGACCTTGATGGGAAATCTGTTACGTCCTTTCTTTTCCAAATGAGGCAGTGGTGAGTTTGGCCTTCCTGACATAGCATGATTTTGTCAAAGATCCTAACTTCCCTCTATCTGTGCAGAGGCCAGGGCACAACATTCAGCCCTAGCTCTCTGTTCCTACCATATCAGGAAAGGTACATCACAAGGCAGAGACCCAAAATATGCTGATAGATCATCATTCATTATTATTTGACACTAAACACAAGTCAGAATTCAGAAGTTGGAGCACTACTTGTAGAATTCATTATATCAAACATATAATGCATACACACACACACAGAGAGAGAGAGAGAGAGAGAGGTCAGGTAAATATTCCTTGCTTTTCAGAAGCTCTATATTGTTGTATTTGTTTTAAGGAATGTGCTTTTATTTGTCTCCAAAGTTGTTTACAAAGAAGCTAGTAATGATTATAGATTATATATAAATGGAATGTTGTAAAACTATACAAAATAGAGTTAGTTTTTTAATTCTTTCAGAGGTGGCAGGAGTGTTCAGTGAAGGTAAATGTGTAAATACCATCCTCACAGTATTTGATCTTAACTAGGATTAGTTCCCATTAGGTTTCATTTTATAGTTGATACCTAAAACACTGCAATAATTACCAGAGAACTGGTGTTTAAATACCTGAAAATGAGCCTTTTATTTCATCCACCTGTTAATAGTACTGCCTTCCTCAGCTGCAAGACAAAGCTCTGAGTTTGATTTACGACTTTGTGCCCCAAGTTTGGCATCTATATAGTAAATGGAAATAATGAAACTCTTCAAGGGAAATGGACCAACTGCCGCTAAACTGACAATAGGCATATGAAATGCATTGTCACCAATTCCAAAGTGACCTTTCTAAGTAGATTATAGTAATTTCTTGAATACTACCTGATAAGTTTATAGACACATATATTTAACATATGCTCCTTATAAGCTTATATGTATTTCTTTGGTCTGATAATTTTCTTTTTATTATACTATTCATTTGTTTTGATATTATTGTTCATTTTGATATTATTGTTTGAATTGTTGATATCATTGATCTTAATGTAAAATGTCCTTCATAGGCTTATATGTTAGAACACTTGATCTCTAGCAAAGTGGTGCTGTTTGGGAAAGTGATGGAACCTTTACAAGGTAGAGCCAGGATAGAGAAAATGGGTCACAAGGGGATCCCTGTCAACACTTACTTTATTTTCATTATCTCCTTTCCTGCCTCTCTCTCTTAATCTCTCCCATGCTCACTTACTCATTGGGGAAATTTGACTGTGGCTGTCCACTTTGGCCTTCCATACCACGACATTATTCGTTTTGAAAAAATAAAAAATGCAAGATGGAGGAGTCATAAAATATTTCACCGTGGTTCTAGAGAGCAGCTGAAGCTGAAGCAGCTGAATAATGTGAGGCAGAATGGAACTTCCTGCAATGAAGCCTCCTGTTATGCTATGAAATTGAGGTGGAGAAGCTAGGACCACATGAAAGATAGACCAGGAAAAGCTGCAGATGCAGGGCAGATCAGGCCCACAACAGAGGCTACCAGCAGCACAACTGCAGGGGCAGAGCTGCCCAAGCTTTATGGAAACCAGATCACTTCAACATAGGCACTGGACATGGAGCTCCAGGGTCTAATATTTGCCCTGCTTGGTTTTGGTCTTGCTTTGGTCTAGCCTTTCCTTTCTATGCCCTAATTCCTCCCTTTTGAAATGGGAATGTTTATTCTATGCCACTGAATGTTGGAAGTATATAACTAGCACTTTGAATTTATAGGGCTCACAGTTAAGAGAATGTCTTGAATCTCAGATGACTTTAGGCTCTGGACATCTAAACAGTGTTGGGATTTTTAAAGACTATGACACTTTGTTCATTGAGAATTCTAATATACAAACACACCATGTTTTTATCATATTCCCATACTGTTACTCTCTTTTGTCCCTCATGTTCCATCTCTATTCCATGGAGCACCCTCATCTTTCCAAGTGGTTTTTCTTATGTTTTATTTTTTCTTTTGTCCTCCTCCATACTCTATGTCAAAATATTACTGAGCTCAGTACTGTTCAGGTCTTTTGGGAGTAATGAAAACCACTGTGGGGTCATGAATGCACCAGTTAGTCTATATCCAGATGACAGTGCCCAAGAGTACTCTTTCCCACAGTGTTGCTCTTATATTCTTTCTAATCTTTCTTTTGCAGTGTTCCATAAGCCTAGAAGGGCATGATAGACATGGCTTCTTTAGTTCTAAGCTCTCAATGGCCTCTTATCTTCAGCTTTGTTGAGTTTTGAGTCTCTTCAGTGTCTACCACCAACTTCATAGAAAAACTTCTTTGTCAAGCAATGAGAGCACCTCTAATATTTCTATCACCTCCTCCATAATGTTTCCTGAGCCCTGGTAGAAATAACTTCTCCAGTGCTTAACACTGGGCTTTCTCTTCTACATACTTTGAAAGTTGGACTAACTTCATTTTGCATCATGAAATAATCCTGACAATGGGGATCAGAGTGAAATATGGTGGATTTGATGTAAATTTCTTCCATAACCTTAAGTGTTTGAACATTTGATTCCACAAAGTGGCACCATTTGGGAAGGTCGTGGAAACTTTTGGAGGTCGAGTACTGCTGAAGGAAGTGTATCACTGGTGCAGAACTGGAGGATTTATAGTCTATCCCCACTTATTGTCCTGTTTCCTATGCTACAATGTCACCTTGACTTCCTGCTGTGGCCTTCCATGGCTTCCTCTTGAAACTGTAAGCCAAATTAAATCCATTTGTTTTCATAACGAAATGGTTGGGTATTTGTTCAAAGCAAAGAGAAAAATAAATACAGTGATACTTCTTGTTAAAGTGACATGTAAGCTCATAGGAACTTTAGTGATGACAAAGAAAATGTAGAAATAACCTACATGTTCACAGATAGGGTAAAGAGAACACTATTGTATTTTCATACAAAAACATGCTAGTAAGTAATAAAAGTTATACTTCTAGCAGCATGAAAGAGTCTTAAAATAATCTTTTTGAATGAAATAAATTAGACAACAAAGAATACATACTATACAATGGTAGTTATGTAAAATTCTAGAAACCATTAACTAAATGCATAATTACATAAAGCTGGTCAATGGATGAGGAAAGGGCTGTGATAGAAGGAAGGGATTACATGGGTATATGAGCCTTTTGAGTGTGTGTTATGCTCATTTTTTATTATAGAACACACAGTGCATACATATACAAAAATATTTAAAATTGTACACTTTATGTGCAGCTTAGTTTATGGCAATTATAACTTAAGCTGGTAAGAATTTTAAATACTGAATTATAAATACCATAATTTTAAATATATTCCAGACTTTAAAACTATGGGAATATTTTAAGTAGCATAATATTGCTATGTTTGAGTTCCCAAATTTTTATTTCAAATATACCATCTATGTTTAAACAAATTGCATAGAGTCTGTGCTAAGAATAAAAAAAAATCTAACTAAATAAAAATCATTCCATTCAAGATTCAGTGTAAAGCAAAGTATTACTAAGGAACATTTTTTAAAATTGTTTTCATAATTACAAATTTTTGGCTGAAAGTTACTCATGTTGAGAATTAGAATTGCCATAATTATAATTGTCCAAGCTCCTTTTCATCCCAAGAAAGAGTATCACAGTGATCAAGTTAAAGAAGCTTCTTTGTGAAGATAACAGTTCTCATCACCTGGTCCATACATGAAAGAATTATCTGACAAGAAAAAAATGATATCCACAACCAAGTATCATCCCCATCCCCACTCCACACACAACACTGTAATCCATGGGTTTTAAAAGCAGTAAGTGTGTTGTGATGCCTTCTATGCCTTCAAAAGTTGAGCCTGTTTGCTCAGAACTGTACTAAATGAACAGGAATATTAGCTTATAATTATAGTCCCAATTACTAGAGAGGCTGAAGGTGGAGGACTACCTGAGCCCAAAAGTTCAAGACTAGCTTAGCCAATACGGCTAGATAGTGTCTCAAAGAACAAAAAATAGAGTAGTGATGTGGATTAGGAGTAAAATAGTTTTATTTATTTATTTTTTTCTGATGAGTCGTTAGCTAGGGACTGGCCCACAAAAATATGGTTACATCTTGCCTCCTCTGACAAGGTAGTGCCCATGTCTGATCCATCCTCTTCCAAGATGACTGCAAGCACCAACTCCTCAGCAAAAGCTTCTTGCTCCTTCCTAAACCTTTCCCAGTTTAGCATATCTGTGGTTCTTCCTGAGTCAGCCTCCTGAGCCCACCAACCAATCAGGTCTCTGCCTTACACATGTGAGTCTGGTGATGAGGTTCATACTAAATGGACGTTTCATTTATATGAATGGGTCTGAAAGACATAGGTAAGCCTCTTGGCTTCTTTGTAAACTCTTGGCCCCCTGTATTTCTGCTTTCTTTTCCCCCTATGTGAGACGGATCTTCTCAAAATCCCCTTCCCAGTCTGGCTGGAGCGAAGAGAATGTCTTTTTGCCCAGATGCTTTCCTGCTTTGCTTTGGGTGCTTTCCTGATTTGCCCTCCGTGTGTGTGTGTGTGTGTGTGTGTGTGTGTGTGTGTATGTCTGTGTGTGTGTGTGCGTCCGTGCGTGTGTGTGTGTGTACTGCTTCCCTAGCAGCTTCTTGCCTAGAGATAGACCTTCCTTATGGGAGACACGTTTTTGATCTCCCCTTCCTCTGCCCAGCCAAGGATTTCCTGCTTTGCTTTCCCTCTCTCTCAAGTACAAGACTGATCCTTCTCAGACAACATGTAAAAGGACACAAGCCAAGGCTATTTTTTGTAACCCCAGCTTACTGGTGGCAAAATGGGAGGTGGAGACAGGGGAATTTCCCAGACAGCAAGTGCAACAAAGAATAGCAGCACAGTGAACTGCAAGGAGTGAAACCGTGCCTCAAATAGGGTAAAAGGTGAGGGCTGACCATATAGTCCTCAGACTGCACAAGTACACTGTGCTACACATGCACACGCACATAAACACATCCACACATGAACATTGCATACATACATGAACACATACATACATGAACACACATAGACACATAAACATACTCACACATATACATACTTATACACATAAACACAAAAAAGAAACCAACACGAAAAGGAAAGCTAAGACTTAAAACAAACTATACCCAAAATTTTTCTCTCAATATTTTATACCAATGAACAATAATTTATTAATATTGCTATTGTGGGAAGTACCATCTTTGAATATTTTTCTATGTGAAACTGACTGAGGAGAGTAACAGTGAGCTCCAGAATTAAAGCCATGCATGTGACTATTTTTATACTATTGTTTTCAACTTCAGAAAACAAAAACATTCCAGATGGCTGATGGACTTAGGGAACACAACCACAAAAAATTCTTCCCTGAATCTGAGGGAAACCAACTAGTGCCTGATGATCCTTGAGAAATTTCCATAAGTCGTGAAATATCCAGAGACATTCCAAACAACATTTAGGCTCATTTCTGTGGTTTGTATGGAATTTCAAAGTAAATGGGAAACAAATTGAACATATACACAATCCTGAGTGAATAATGGCTAGTAGGGAAATTCCCAGGAAGGCCAGGATGAATGAAGAGGCTGGAGAGAAGTAGGGCAAGGAAGTCCAACTGAACAGAACAATATGAACATGAAAGGAACTGCCAACAGTTGCAGGCACAGTGTGAAACTAGGTTGTAGTCAAGGTACTGGGCCAGGGAAAGGGCTGTGAAAAAGGACTCAAGAAAGTGGGTCGACTCCCTTGGGTCTTGTGTCTCATCAAAAGCAGACAAACAAAAACACATTATTCCAGAACCATTTGTGCCTGAGTCATTTGGGTTGTGGAAATCCAAAATATCAGTATTCAAAATTATTGCAGTGAGACCTTGGAAAAAAATCACTAATTTACATTTCTTGTGCTACATCTCCAAAATAAAGGCAACTACAAATAAAACCTGAAGAAATTAGCACCATTGTCAACAGGTTCTAATTCAGAATGCAAGGAGGATTTTAAGCAGAAATGCTTATAAATAATTAAATAAAAATTTTAAAACAATCATGTTTTTAAAAAAGGAGTCTAATAATAAAGTCCTATATCATCTTCATAGTGTAGTTAGGATCTCTTTTGTTTTTGTTTATTTGTTTGTGGTGTTCTTTTTAGGCAGGGCTTAACTCCTGTTCAGGCTGAACTTCACACTGGCCTCAAACTCACAGTGATCATCCTAATGATACTCCTTCTGGGTGCTGCAAATTAAATGTATGCACTGCCATACCTGGCTCCTATTTGTTTTTTATTCAAAGACAATAAAATATTAATATTGTATAAAGCTGCAAAACTTCATACAGAAAGCCATAGAAGTGTCATTCTGCTCCCAATTAGTCAAATCTAGTATCTATATAAATAATGTAAATGATATTTGACACAGGTGTCAGTGTCCTTGTCAAGATTTATCAATATTAGAGTTGGACATAGTGGCACACACCTTGAATCCCAGAAATTGGGGGGCGCAGAGGTAGGAGAATCATGGTGCGTTTGATGCCATTCTGAGACTACATAGTGAATTCCAGGTCAGCCGGGGCTAGAGTAAAAACCTACCTCAAAAACAAAAGAACTAAAAAAAAAAAAAAAGTCTTATCAATATTAATTTCTAAAGATATATTGAAAACTATGCCTTGTTCAGATATTCTTTTAAAGAAAAGAAAGTATTTACTAGAAAATATCCTTGCTAAATAAAGCACAATTATAAATTTAAAAGAATAAAATCGGGATGAGCACTATTTTCTGAGATATTAGCCGAAAATACCCATGTTTCCATATTATACAGTTATAATATACTAAGACTTTAATCCAAATGTGCCAGCAACCTGATTTAATATTTAATGAAATTATTAAAATGAAACCATAAATCATTTTAGTATATATCAAAGCTATGTTTTTAACAAAAAAATTATCAAAATTATCAGTTTCAGGTTTTGTTCAAGAAAGGGCTAGAGAAACTACATACATTAAGTTGGTTTCCCTAAGAAGACAAATATTTAGTTTAATACTTTATAGATTATACATGTTCTTTACCATTTTTTTAAGAAGACATTAGCATGGTTTTTTATCTATAATTATGGAAGTTGTCAATAATAAAAAATGTAGATATTATCTTTTTCAGAATGTACCAGAAAATAGGTTATGTATTTTAATTAGCAATATTTGTATCATGCACACACTTAAGCAAATCGATGACTACAAATTTGTTTCCCACCTACATATTATAAAGCTGAGAATAGCAGTTGGGTAATTTTACAAAGAGAAACATGAACACAGATTGGAGGTGAGGAAGTTTGATTTTACACAGACAAATGTCAAATGTCAATTCCAGTGTTAGTAGATTCTGTTGATGTAACTGTAGCACATTATAGTTGGTACACTTAGATAAACAGAAATACAAAGGATTCTACTAAACTCAAACAAACTGGATTCATATGCTTTATTAGAAAACTACTTTTTGTTTATTTACCTGTTTTCATATACTCTGATACATTTGAGTTATCTACTGGCACAAGTTAGCACAATATGCCATTTCAACAAACATTATATAGATTATTCTTAATTTCTCATGTGCAATTTTCAAGTTCATTTGTATGTTAATTCATTAGTTGTAAAAGCTTAGACAAGTCAATAAATGTTCAAGTAATGTAGTTCAGTCCTTAACAAAAAGGAGATAAAAGTAGTTTCAAAGTTTGCTTTCAAAACTAAATAATATAAAAAGCAAGTAATGATTTCTCAAAGTAACTGCCTACTTGTAAATGGTACATCTATATTATAACTTAGCTGATATCTTACATTTAGGTATCTAACAATATATTCACATTTCTTTATTTTTAGCCCAAATAGTAATTGACAATATTTCCTGGATACTTCTGTTTAAATTATAAATGTTCATCCTGAAATATTTTTATGTTGTATTAAGTTAGCACCAGGACAAATAAGATAACCCTTACTTTTTTAATAGAGAATTTAATAGGTGTAGGCCCTCTTGTAGCCCATGATTGATGGTAGCTTGATATTGGCGAGTGCACTTATGTTTGGATATGGTTCTGACTGGTTTCCCAGCTCCAGCTATGGGTCCCATACCAGTGAGGAGATTAGTTAGCCAAATTAAGAGCAGTTGGTTCCCCACCATGGCTGCGTGCCACTATTGCACTTGTGTGGGCATCGCAACAAGTTATTCGCTGCTAAGTAGGTTAGACCATGAGTTGCTTGGACAGATATTGGTCATTCTCCCCCAGTTGCCCATGGAGCACCTTCTGGCACTAGATGCATTGACTGTCTGGGGACTGACTCTCTTCCAACTTCCAGCCATGCCATTCTATTTTGCATGTCAACCACATAAGGTGTCTTCAGCAGTAGGGTCTTACCACTAACCTTTGGTGGGTCATCAAATACTATGACAGAAATAGGTCTGTCTTTTAGGACACCTTGTAGGTCTCTCTGATCAAAAGCTCATTGTGGATGATAGCCCCATGATGGTACTGGAAGTTACAGGTCAGTGCCCACTAAGAAAATGAGGAAAAAGATAACTAATATGCAAGGGTTAGAGAGAAGAGACAGAGAGAGAGAGAGGGAGAAGGAGGGAGGGAAGATGTAGACGATTAAGGTTAGTCTTGATCCTACCCACTCCAGTGTCTTGTGGTTCAGGTATTCCCTGTAAGGGCCTTCTTTTAAACCAGAGATATATTATTCACCTGTCCTAAATCATGTGGGTATATACATATTTGATGTTTGGAGTTGTTTTGTTTTGCTTGTTACAACTCTATATACCATACACTGAGTATGCACATAAAACAGGAGAAAGCCAAAAGCCTAACTTCCATACCTAAGTCTACATTTTGTGTTTGGCCCCAGGGAAAAGGATAGATAAGCAATAACAAAAACAGAAAATGACCCCTAAGAATAGGAGCTATCAGTGATGCTGACTTCCAACCTCACAGAAAGAACCTTGTGCAGTAGAAGCTGGTTTTGAATCTTTCACAAGATATGGAGAGTGGAGTTTCAAAGGGGAAAGTGGAGGGAAAGAAGGAATTACCATGAGATATTGTTTACAATCATGGAAATTGTCAATAAAAAAAAAACATAGCAAAGCAATGCCTCATATCAGTTTTATAAAACATCCGGTCAACAGTTACCAGACAAGGGTCAACACTACAATGTCCTGGGAAAGGTTAGTTCTCAGTGGCATGTCCCACATTGGTATGAACTTGAAATTACATGCAATCAAGTGTGAGACAACCTCTGCTAAGGCAGAGAATGAAAGAGTATGTTGATATTTCAGAAGGTGAGAAATATGACAGTAAAATACAAGTACTAATAAGAGTAAAATTAATGCAGCCTCATCCACGTACCACAAACTTGATGTAATTGTTGCTTTTGCTAGGTAGATAGCTCAGTGGTTAAAGGTGCATATTTGAAAAGCTAGCAGCCTGAATTTGATTTCCCAGTACCCATGTAAAGACAGATGGATGAAGTGCCACATTCATCTGAAGATCCATTACAATGATACTAGGCCCAGGTGTATCCATTATCTCCTCTTCCCTTCCCTTCCCTTCCTTTTCCTTCTTTTCCTTTCCCTTCCCATCTTTTCTCTTCTCCTCTCTCTCCCTTCTCCCCTTTCTCCCCTTGAAAATAGATAAAAATAAATTGTTACCTTTAATATGCCATCAGACACATGCTCCATGAGCTCAAAGACTATTATCTATTTTGCTTACTTTGAGATGTGGATAAAAATCCTTCCTTAGAAATTCAGGAACAATCACATATGTGGTCTAACTGATTGTGTATATTTATATGGATTTCAAGAGTATTTTAAAGAGAAAGCAAGAGCCAGTTTCCCTACCCGTGGCTTCTGTATTTGTAGATTGGTCTATTCACTAAGTTTTGTCTGCAGCTCCACAACCAATACTCTAGTTATCTACAAAGACCTGCAGAAGTAGAAAATATGTTAGTTACCTGACACACATGTTCCTAGGTGAGGTCAAACAAGGTGACTGTAACATTTTTTTTTTTTCATGGTCCATTTAGTAGCACACCTTCCTTTTTTTTTTTTTTACATTTTGTTGATGAATTTGCTATTTAAAATTATATTCTAGGAGTGATATCTACCTCAATACTGTATTGTGCCTTTTCTAGAAAATATGTTAAATAAGCTGAACTCAGGTATGAATTATAATGCTGTTGATCAAGAGTTTAATTTTGATGAATCAACAAAAGCATAACTAGAATAAGAAGAAATTTAGTGATCTCTATTTAAAATTTTACCAGTAAGTGCTAGCATAACATTTATAGTGAGTAATAAATCTATAAAATAAAAATAAAACTATGATGATAAAAGGGAGACTTCCAGTCAAGATGGCATCCGCCTAACTGCACTGCACCTCCCAGGGAAGGAAAGGCAAGACGTTGAGGGGTCCTTAGGCCTTCTAGGAGTGAGCAGTCTCTAATAGACCTCAAGTGGGAGGGTGCAAAGGAGCAAAAAAAAAAAAAAAATGGAATCCACTGATTCCCATGCTCTCAGGTAGCCCAACAGTCCCCCAAACCCCTCAAGCATCTGCCCTAGCCACCGTCCCAGCCAGAGGTTCCTCCTGCACTTACCACAGGCAAGGGGATGCAAGGCCCACACCTCCATGCTGACAAACACTGTACCAATCGCCTCCATCCCCACCTCTAGACCCAGGTCAGCCAACTAGCATTCCCCCAGGGGACCTGTGGGCATGACCCCAGTCCCACTTGTCACTACACCCCACCGCCCTGCATGGACCCAGGCGAGCAGGCTAGCATTTCCCCAGGGTACCTCCAGGCACAAAAGCTGACTTACCACCTCCCCCCACCCCAGTGCATGAACACAGGCCAGCAGGCTAACATTCCCCCAGGGGATCTCCACAATGTGAAGACTGTCTCACTCCATTCCTCACCTCCCAATATCCACCCAGGTCAGCAGCATATAGGACTGTTTTCATGCTCCTCCACATGCACTTCCCCTCCTTGTGTGGATGCAGGCCAGCAGGCTAGGGTTCCCCCCTCTCTAGACTTGCCCACCACAGGGGACCTTCACAACCCGCGCAAATCACCTGACCCACGGGGTAGATTACAGCTTCCTCCTAAATTAAATAATACTCCTACACTGTGATGGGCAAACCACAGCACAAAAGGAATAACATGGAAAATCAAACGAAAGTAAATCAAATAAGATCGCCCAGTCCCACAATGGATGTCTCTAATCAAAACATAGAAGAGACATTAGGATCAGAACCCCAAAATAAACAAGTTATGCAACCCTGACTAAGCAAATAACAGAACATGCAAAAAAAACAGCAAAGAGCCAAAAATTGTTATGAATGCTATCCTTGCTAGATTAGACCTAATAGATAAGAACCAGGAAGTGATCCAAAGACAATTAAATGATCTGAAGGATGGTGGGGAAAAAAAAGAGGACCTCAATAACCAGCTGGCTAAACTCAATGAAGACATAGAGAAATGCAAGATGAATTCCAAAAAGCATTAAAAAAAATAAGAAAATGACATGAAAAGGGAACTCGACAGAGGGATGGAAACTATACATAAAAAGTAGTAGAAAATACAATCCAAACTGAACAAGCACAAAACTCTATAGAAGCTCTTAAGAATAGAGTCAGCCATGTAGAAGACAGAAACTTAGAACTGGAAGAGAAAACAAAAGAAACAGTTTTTGAGTCCAAAAGTTTCAATTAGTTCAAAATATTTTTGTAAACAGAATAGGAGAGAACTGTGGGATACCCTTGAATGACCTTAAATTCAGATCAGAGGAATACCAGAAGAAGGAGAAATTCAGAACAAATACATGGAGAATTTATTCAACAAAATTATCAAAGCAAACTTTCTCACTCTTTCAAAAGAAAGTCCCATCAAGATACAAGAAGTTAGGAAACAACAAACAGACTAGACCAAGGAGGAATTCTCCAAGACATATTATCATTAAGACTGTAAACACTGACACCAAAGAGAAAGTCCTAAAAGCAGCTAAGGAAAAACAACACATTGCCTATAAAGGAAACCCCATCAGAATTACTTCATACTTCTCAATGGAAACCTTGAAAGCCAGAAGGGCCTGGAATGGAACACAGCAAAGTCTAAGAACTTATGGCTTCCAACCCATACTACTCTACTTAGCAAAAGTATCCCTCATAATAGATGATGAAAGAAAAACATGATAAAACTCAGCTTTACAACTATATGAACGCAAAACCAAATTTGCAGAGAGGACTTCAGGGAATTCTCCACACATAAGTATCAAATAATCAACCTCAAGTGCCTATAAGAAGCAGATCATAATAACCAAACTCAGAGAAGGCACAAAAAAACGACATAGTCCAAGAAATACTAAACCACATAAACCACCATGATATGGCAGAGATTAAATCAAAGCTCACAGTCATTACCCTAAATATCAATGGCCTTTAATTCACCCACAAAGTGATATAAGCTAACAGGGTGGATCAGAAAATGAGACTCCTCAATATGTTTTCTTCAAGAAACCTATCTCACAACTAAAGACAGACACCTCCTCAGGGTGAAAGGGAGGAAAATGATATTCCAAGCAAACAGAAAATAAGAAACAAGCAGGTGTAGCTATACTAATATTGAATAAAATAGACTTCAAACAAAACTAATTTAAAAAAAAAAGACAAAGAAGGCCACTTCCTACTCATCAAGGGAAAATTCAACAGCAGGATATCACAATCATTAATCTTTATGCATCAAACACAGGTGTGCAACAATTCATAAAACAAAACCTACTGAACAACAAAACAGAAATAACCAACAACACCATCACAGTTGGGGGCTATAATACTCCACCATCAACAATAGATAGATCATCCAAAAATAAAATTAACAGGGAAGTGAGAGAGCTCAACAAGACCATAGATCAATTAGACCTAATGGACATGTACAGAACATTCTACCAAAAATCCACAGAATACACATGCTTCTCAGCAGCCCATGGAACTTCTCTAAAATAGATCACATACTGGGTCATAAAGCCTGCTTCCATAAATTTAGGAATATAAGCATAATTTCCTGCATGATATCAGATCACAATACTGTATTTCAAGAAATTAACAACTAAAGATGCACCAGGAATCCCATCAGGTCCTAGAAACTGAGCAACACACGTTTAAACAATAAATGGGTAGTGGATGAAATAAAAAATGGAATTGTGAAATTTCTAGAAATGAATGACAATGAGAACACATCTTACTGAAACTTATGAGACACAATGAAGGCAGTCCTCACGGGAAAACTCATATCACTAAATGACCTCATAAAAAAGACAGATCCAAAATCAGAAACCTAACCATCCACCTAAAGGCACTGGAAAAGTAAGAAGAATCCAACCCAAAAAGCTCCAGACAAAAAGAAATAACTAAGATCAGAGCAGAAATTAATGAACTAGAAACTAAGAAAACAATTAAGAAAACTGATGAAACAAAGAGCTGGTACTTTGGGAAAATATGATTGACAAACCCCTGACCAATTTGATAGAGCAAAAAAAAGAGAGAGAGAAAGAGAAAGAGAGAGAGACACTTAAAATTAACAAAACTGTAAATGAAAAGGGAGAGATCACAAAAGACATAAGTTAAATTGGGAGAATCATCAGGATTTATTTCAAAAACTACTACTCCACAAAAATGGATAACATGGAGGAAATGGGTGAGTTCCTGGCCACATACCACCTACCAAAGCTAAACCCAGAGCAGATTAATCTCCTAAACAAACTTATCACACCCATCAAGATTGAAAAGGTAATAAAAAACTTCCCCCAAAAGAGTGCAAGACCAGATCGTTTCTCAGCTGAATTCTATCAAACCCTCATGAAAGAACTGAAACCAAGTTTTCTCAAACTGTGCCACATAACCAGAAAACAGGGAAAGTTCCCTAACTCCTTCTATGAAGCTACTATCACCCCAATACCAAAACCAGGTAGAGATGGCACAAGAAAAGAAAACTATAGGCCTAATTTCCTGATGAACTTAGATGCAAAGATCCTGAACAAAATCCTCACAAACCAAATTCAAGAACACATCAAAAGGGTTATCCACCCTGATCAAGTAGGCTTCATCCCAGGAATGGAGAGGTAGTTCAACATATGGAAATCTGTCAATGTAATACACCACATAAATAAGCTTAAACACAAAAACCACATGAACATTTCAATAGACACAGAAAATGCCTTTGAAAAAATACATCACTTCATGATCAAAACATTGCAGAGAATTGGCATGGTCGTTTTATATCTCAACATAATAAAGGCTATATATAAAGCTCCTAAAGCCCAAATAATAAATGGAGAGAGACAGAAGGAACTCCCATTGATATCAGGAATAAGGCAGGGGTGTCCATTCTCACCTCTGCTCTTCAATATACTACTGGAAGTCCTAGCTCAAACAATAAGACAGGAGAAAGAAATAAAAGGAATACAATTTGGAAAAGAAGAAGTTAAATTAGCTCTATTCGCAGACAACATGATTCTATACGTAAGAGACCTAAGAGCCTCCATCTCAAAACTCTTGAAGGTGATTAACTCCTTTAGCAAAGTAGCAGGATACAAAATCAATGCACAAAAATTAGTAGCCTTTCTATATGTAAATGACAAATATACAAAGAAAGAAATAAGTGACATTGTCCCATTTTCAGTAGCATCAAAAAGTAATAAAATACCTTGGAATAATATTAATTAAGGATGTGAAAAACCTATACATTGAAAACATAAAAACATTCAGGAAAGACATTGAGGATGACTTGAAAAAATGGAAAGACCTCCAGTGCTCCTGGATATGCAGAATTAACATTGTGAAAATGGCAATCTTACTAAATGCAATTATACAGATGTAATGTAATACCTATAAAAATGCCAACATTGTTCTTCACAGATATAGAGAAAATGATCTCAAAATTCATGTGGAATTGCAGAAGGCCTCAGATATCCAAGGATATCCTCAACTAAAGAAACACCTCTGGAGGCATCACCATACCTGATCTAAATCTATATTTAGAAGCCACAGTAATAAAAACAGCATGCTACTGGCATAAAAACAGGAACATAGACCAATGGAGCAGAATCAAAACCTGGACTTTGAGCCAAGTAACTACAGCTACTTGATATTTGACAAAGGCCCTAACAATGTAGGCTGAAAAACATGACAGCATCTTCAACAAATGGTGCTGGAGAAACTGGATAACCATGTGCAGGGAAATGAAACTCTATCTGCACATCTCACCATGCACAACACTCAAGTACGATTGGATCAAAGACCCCAATATAAGACCGGAAACTGGGCTACTACTGGAAGAAAATATAGGAGGAACTTTCCATGATATAGCAATGCCAAAAAGACTTCCTGAACAAAACCCCAGTAGCACAGGATCTTAAACAAACACTCAACCAATGTGATCACATGAAGCTGAAGAGTTTCTTCACAAACAAACATACAATAAGCAAAGCCAATAGATTACCCACATAATGGGAGAAAATATTTGCTGTCTATCCAACTGTCAGAGGCCTAATCTCTAGAATCTACAAAAAACTCAAAAACCTAAACAATAAAAAGTCAAACAACCCACTCACAAAATGGGGCAAAGAATTGGCAATTCACAGAGGAAGAAATACACATGGCAAACACACACTTAAGAAAATGTTCATCATCCCTATTCATCAGGGAAGTGCAAATTAAAACAACGATAAGATTCCACGTTACCCCAATAAGGATAGCAATCGTGAAAAAAATCAAATGAACCAGGCGTGGTGGCGCATGTCTTTAATACCAGTGCTTGGAGGCAGAAGTAGGAGGATCATCGAGAGTTAGAGGCCACCATGAGACTACATATTGAATTCTAGGTCCACCTGAGCTAGTGTGAGACTCTATTTTAGAAAAACAAAACAAAACAAAAAAAGTTAAATGAAAACAAATGCTGGCAAGGTTGTTGAGAAATAGGAACCCTCATTCACTTTGATGGGATTGTAAAATGGTACAACCACTATGGAAAGCAATATGGATACTCCTAAAATGTTTGACTATTTAGTTACCAATATATCCAGTTATTCCCTTACTGGGCATTTACCCTAAAAGCTCCATGCCTTAGCTCAGACAGATTTGCTCAACCATGTTTATATAGCTGCTCAATTCATAGTAGCTAAGAGCTGGAATCAACCCACATGCCCATCATTAGATGAATGGATAATCACTATGTGGTATATCTACACAATGTAATTCTACACAGCACTAAGTGAAAATGACACAATGAAATTTGAAAAAAAATCATTGAACTTGGAACAAATCATTCTCAGTGAACTCACCCAATCACAGAAAGATAAATATTGCATGGTCTCACTCATCTATGGCTCCTAACCTGAATGGGCCCATGATGCTGACATAAATAATAAACATCTTGAGGACTGGACAATATGGAGGGTGGGTGGGTGGGTAGGGTAACGTTGGTGGTGAGGGATACAAAACTGGACCCAAATGGCAATGGTATCCTAAAATTCTACAACCTATAAGACAGACTAAATGGTTGAATCTTCATCAGGTCCTTAGAGGAAACACCTGAATCACAGGGTCCTGGAGAGGGTATGATGAAGACTAACCTTAATCTACTCAATTATATCCCTCTCTCTCTTTCTCTCTCTCTTTTCTCTCTCTTCTCTCTCCCTCCTTTATATTGAATATCTTTTTCTTCCCTCTTTTCTTTGGAGCTGGCCTATAATTCCCAGTACCAGCATGTGGTTAACATCCACAATGAGCTTCTGATCAGAGAGACCTACAAGGTTTCCCAGAAGTAGACAGATTTCTGTCAGAGTACTTGATGACCCACAAAAGTTTAGTGGTAAGACCTTACTTTTGAAGATACCATATGCCATTGGTATGGAACATGAAGTGACCTCGCTGAAATCTGAAACATTCTCAGATAGTTAGCTCATCTAGTGCTAGAAAGTGCTACATGAACAACTGGGGGAAATTGACCATCTGTCCAAGCAATTCCTGGTCTAAGCTATCCAGCAACAAACATCCTGATGTGATGCTCACACAAGTCCAATAGTGGCACATAGCCATGGTGGGTAACCATCTGCTCTTGACTTGGCTAATTGATTCAATCAGTGGAACGGAACCTATAGCTGGAACTGGGAAACAAGTCAGAGTCATATCCAAAAAATGAGCCTGCTCTCCACTATCAAACTCCCATTAGTCGTGGGCTAAAAGAGGGCCAACACCTATTAAATTCTGTCTACAAGAATAATGGTTACCCCATCTATCTGGTGCTGATTTCACTCTCCATTGGAGAATTTGCTTCCATTTTTCAGATGGACACAGATCCTGACAGGAGAATCAGCACATCACACCTTAGCAGGGCTCCAGCTGAAACCAAGAGTAATTGGGGAATTGAGCAAGAGTGCTGATTTCTTGGTGAACCTGGTACTAGCACAAAGGTGAAGGAGATAGACACAAAGAACACTCAACTCCTACGAAATCAGAGATCCAGAGACACAGAGGCTCCCAAGACCTCATCAATGAAGTAGACCTAAAATGAACCCAACATAGGTCAGGGAAATTTGCATAAGAGGGAGTGGAAAGATAGTTAGAGCCACAAGTTGGGTCATTATGCACAGAGACACTGCCTCTTACCCATAACTGATGGCTAACCCCACAATGCATGACCCATATTCCCCAACAAGGAGGGTCCCTGTGGAGGGGAAAGGACAGGGAGGAGGCTAACGATGGTACCAACATGACTGTATACACACTGTGGACATCACTAATAAAAAAAATTTTTTTTTAATTTTTTTTTGTTTTATTTATTTATTTGAGAGCGACAGAGAGAAGGAGGCAGAGAGAGAGAGAAAGAGAGAGAGAGAGAAAGAGAGAGAGAGAATGGGCATGCCAGAGCTTCCAGCCTCTGTAAACGAACTCCAGATGCATACGCCCCCTTGTGCATCTGGCTAACGTGGGTCCTGGGGAATTGAGCCTCGAACCGGGGTCCTTAGGCTTCACAGGCAAGCGCTTAACCGCTAAGCCATCTCTCCAGCCCATAAAAAAAAATTTTAAAGAAATAAATGTGCTTTGTTGAGAAAAATAAAAGATAAAAAATAAAAAAATGAAAAATATGAAAATTTGTGGGTTCATGAGATGATTTGAACAAAAAAAATGAGGTATGGAGTCAAAGAAAATTATATTAATATGCTCAACTTCTGCTGTCTCACACATTTGATATATGATATGTAATATATATTTGATATATGATATGCTGTGGAAAATACTTGCCAGATAAAGAAGCTACAGAAGAAAAAATGTCAAAGTATCTTCTAAGTGTTGTGAAGAAAATGTATGCCAAAGAAGAGTAGGTTTCTAATGCCAGTAAGACTGGCATATTTTATATGGACTTCAGAAAACAAATATGTATCATATAAGTGGCCTCCAAAACCTTTGGCTTTGAATCATTCAAAGAAGATGCCATTAGTTACAAGAAAGATTTATTAAGTGAAATATCTTTAAATATAAACACCCATGAAATAAGAATATGTTCTGATCAGTTGATGAAAATATTGTGGCCAAAGGCACATAGATCCCTAGAAATAATTGTTTCATATTTGCTAATTTAGTGTTTGTAATAACACTATGTATAACTTCCAAAGTAACATGAGAAGGGAATCTGTCTGTGTATCTAGCACTAGATTTCAATAACAGAATTTAATACTTAAACCACATGAAGAACTGTTGAAGCAAAACCATCTGGGTGCTTCTGGTGTTCGTGAGTAATTCTGCAGTGTGGACAGTTGTAGGTAACTTAACAGATACTGCAGTTGCCTATGTTTTATATTTTCCTTGACTTAATGTGTAGAGTCAGGGTCAAGAAGGAAGTCTGTTCAAAGATACATTCTGAGGTTGACATAACATCTATGTGTGCTGCTTTAATCAATTAAATATAGTTCTGCTTATATAGTTATCATTCTTTTAAGTCCTTTTCTCTAGACACTTAACAGAATGTAGAAATTCCCTTTTTTTTTTTTTTAAAATTTTTTTTTTTTATTATTTCTTTATTTGAGAGTGACAGACAGAGAAAGCGGGAGAGAGGGAGAGAGAATGGGCGCGCCAGGGCTTCCAGCCACTGCAAACGAACTCCAGACGCTTGCGCCCCCTTGTGCATCTGGCTAACGTGGGTCCTGGGGAGTAGAGCCTCGAACCGGGGTCCTTCGGCTTCACAGGCAAGCGCTTAACCGCTAAGCCATCTCTCCAGCCCAGAAATTCCCTTTTAATATGGAAATATGCAGATTATCAAATAAGAAAGTACAGTTATCTTAAAAGTTTGATACCACAAAAAATATGCTACTATTTTTGTGTGACAAGTAAAATAATTCCCCAGCCACATATATTCATGGCTTATCAGTTATTTTCTCTTTGCTCTGAACAAATACTGACCAAAAGGAACTTAAGGAAGAAATGTAAGTTTTTGACTTGCAGTTTCTAGAAGTTCCATGCTGGGCAATATATGGTGGCAAGACATTGTAGTCAGGAAGCAAAGGACATATTTGTGGGGCCAGGCTATGAAATCTCAAGGCCAGCTTCTAGTAACCCACTTCCTCCCAGAAGTCTGCACAGTGCTAAATGTCTCACAACCACCCTAAGCAGTGCCATTGGGTGGGGAATAAGTGTTCAAGCACATGAGCCTATGTAGGGCACTTTATATTCAAATCACAGCATTCCAACCCAGGCTCCATGGCCATCTCATGATGCAAAAGGCATTCTGTCCAATTTCAAAATTCCCCAGTCTTTTTATGGTTCCAACACTTTCAAAATTTCTTTTGTTGTTGTTGTTTATTTTTATTTATGTATTTGAGAGCTACAGAGAGAGAAAGAGGCAGAGAGAGAGAGAGAGAGAGAGAGAGAGAATGGGTGCGTCAGGACCTCCAGCCATTGCAAACGAACTCCAGATGTGTGTGCCCCCTTGTGCATCTGGCTAATGTGGGTCCAGGGAAATCAAGCCTCAAACCCGGGTCCTTAGGCTTCACAGGCAAACATTTAATGGCTGAACCATCTCTCCAGTTCACTGTCCAAAATTTCAAAGTCCAGAGGGTTTCCTGAGACTCAAGGTTATGTCTTAACTATAACCTCTTATAAAATCAAAAGACAAATTACAAATTTCCAACATATAATGGCACACATTCCCATTTCAAAAGGGAAGGATTGGTGCATAGCAAAGAAACGTTGAACCAAAGAAAGACTGAAACCAAGCAGAACAAAAACAAATCCTGAAACTCCGTGCCTGTACCCACGATGATGAAATTGTCTAAGTTACACAAGCTGAGGGTAGGCTCACCCTTCCAGTACCGCTGTGTTTAGCACATACAATCTCTATCACGTGGCAGCTGTGCTCTGACCCTACAGATTTCCATGACAGTTATCCTATGGGCCTGGAATCTCTAATATTTGGAGTATCTATGGCAACTTAGGATTCCTTTTCGCCTCTTTATTCAGTGACCTCACACGGCCTCCTTTCAGGGATTCTAACCCTGCCATATATTTGCCTGGCTTCAATGGATTTCTGAAAAAATTGTGAAATACTCCATGACTCCTTCAATCTAGCATTTGCCATGTATGTAAAAGCAGTACCACATTGTTGAGGCTGAAAACTTCTGTTGCCTTTGTGTGGCAATTTCCCATCTGGCCTTCACCCTTCATAAGTATTTTCATTTTCACCAGTTAAGAGCCTTTAATAGGAGGGGTCTTGCCTTGGGGCATCTTTCCTATTATCCCAGTAAAGAGCAGTATGTTTCTCTTTAATGGCTCAAATCTCTTTAACAATTACAGCAACTTTGTCCAGAATGTTAAACTTGCTCACATTCTTTTCTTTGCCAAACTTCATATTTTTATATCTTTATGCTTTGCATTATGCTCTCTCACTGTTGATCTTGAGAACAGCAATTGACAGAAGCCACATCACAAAGCCAGTGCTGTTCTGACTTAAGTTTTTCTTTACCAAAATATTAGCCAATTACCTTTAACTTGAGACTCACTCAAGTTGTCAGGACATGGACAGGATGCAGCCAATTTCTTTGTCACACTATCTCATGAAATGTCATTAGCACAGTTCATTATAGAGTCCTTCTGCTACTGCTACTCTGAAAACTAATAAGCAGGTTACATGAGATTTCATAGTGGTTAAGGCCTTTGCCTGTGAAGCGTAAGGACTGAGGTTCAATTCCTCAGGATCCATGTAGGCCAGATGCACAAGCTGGCACATGTATCTGGAATTCATTTGGCAGTGGCTAGAGGACCAGGCTCAACACCCATTCTCTCTCTCCCTCTCTCTCTCTCTCTCTCTCTCTCTGTCTCATTCGCTCTCAATCTCTCTTCCTCTCTCTTCTATCTCTCATAAATAAATAAATAATTGAAAACTCATAAGCACAGCCTCCACAGCCCACATTTCTTTCTATCTTCATGTCTTCCACATTCCTTCAAAAATGATGAATTGAATTATAACATTGTAAGTTTTCTCTAGCTCTAGCCCAAAGTCTCAAATTCACCATTTATGTATCACAAACCAATTCCAAAAGCCTGCATACCATATGGGCAGGTTTATCACAGAAATTGCCCCATTTTTTGGTGCAAGTTTTCTGTATTAGTTTTTTTTTCCCCTGCTGAAACAAAATATCTGATCAAAATCAATTTAAGAAAGAAAAATGCTTAACTTGGCTTGCAGCTCCAAGGGAATATAATTCATTATGGCAGGGAAGGAGTGGAGGTAATAGAGAGAAGTTAGTGCATTATATCAGCAGGAAAGAAATAGAATGAACAGGAAGTGGGGCCCTTCCTGCTCCCAAAGTCCTACTCCCAGGAACCTATTTCCTCCAGCAAGTTTCCACTGCTGAAGGTTCCACAAACTTCCCAAACAGTGTTACCAGCTGGGAAGCAAGTGTTCACACACATGAACCTATAGAGACATTTTACATTCAAACCGTAAATACATGGCCTAAACGGGGAGCCCATTAATGTCACCTTAAATGGAAAAAGAGACCAACTTTACAAACATAGCTAACTTTTAATGATCATAAGAGAAGAAATTTATGCTAATAATAGAGATGGTCCCAGTATAATCACATGGGTCTTTGTAAGACAGATGAAAATGATTGAAGTTTAAAGAGATGTGGCTACAGCAGAATTTAGTGTCATATCTAAGATTTAAGTGAAGTGGAAAACCTGAAGCTGGTAATAAAAAAGAAATACTCAAGCCTGGCGTGGTGGCACACGCCTTTAATCCCAGCACTCGGGAGGCAGAGGTAGGAGGATCACCATGAGTTCGAGGCCACTCTGAGACTACATAGTGAATTCCAGGTCAGCCTAGGCTAGAGTGAGACCCTAC
The DNA here is from genome assembly GCA_036346955.1 of Dipus sagitta. Taxonomy (NCBI): domain Eukaryota; kingdom Metazoa; phylum Chordata; class Mammalia; order Rodentia; family Dipodidae; genus Dipus; species Dipus sagitta. Next base: position 83,887,043 of record CM070771.1, on the reverse strand, counting down.
CTCAAAAGAACAAAAAAAAAAAAAAAAAAAAACACTCCTTTACAGCTCACAGAAGGAGCACTAGGAGCACTACTCCACCAATAGTTTAATATTAACCTTACAAAACTCACTTCAGACTTCTCAGCTCTAGCACTATAAGATAATAAATCTGTTTTATTAACCAAAAATATGTGGTTGTTACAACAGATGGAAACTCATGCAACTTGCATTTGATGTAAACGTGAAGGAGGCACGAAAAGGCTTTATAAAGTGAAAAGGAAAGAAAGGCATCAGGTATAATTTTATTGAAAGTCATCATGGGAAAGCAGGAGGTGAGGTGACTAAAAGTGGGGCACCTTATGGAACTGCTTAGAGAGAATATTTGATGGGTGTTGAATTGGCAGCAGGTGAGTAGAGAAGTTAGCAGTCATTGATGAGGTCCTGATATTCTGGGATTATTGTTGTAAATATTATTGTATTAGTTACATTTTTGCCACTCTGGCATAATGCTTGATAGAAACAAGTTATGGGAGGAAATATTTATTTTGACTCAGTATAAGAAGGTTCTGTTCAAGGAGGAGAAGACATAGTAGAACTGTTCATTTTGGCAGAGAGTGAGGCAAGGAGCATCCAGGGCTAGTATGTACCCACAAACCTACTTTACTGATGATCTTCCTTCAGCTAGTTCCCACCTCAAGTTCCCACAACCTCTCAAAATAGCAACCAAGATGGGAAAAAAAATGTTCAAAACATGAGCCTATGGAAGTAATTTATATTCAGTCCATAACATTTATGGTGTGGCCTCCTGGGCTGGTTGTGGCAGTAACTTTTCGTCAAAGATTTTTGTTTGTCATATTTGATCACAAATAGAAGAGTCATTTGAATCTCAGCAAATATGCTGTCTGGTGTTTATGATATACTTGCATTCTCTGTGATGAGAAATAAAGTCCATTACTTTCCTACTGCCAGTGTTTCGTTTCCCTCTCTCCTCTGGATAAATCATGCTTTGTATTCCCTAGTTTTGGTCATCTCCAGAAGTTTGGAAGCAGTATCCCTACCTTTGATTAAATCTTGATTTATGTCACTTAAGATACTACATCCAGTACACTGAGGTTCTTGTATATGTGAGTTGATATTTTTTGAAATGTTGGGGACATGGTAAACCATTGATTGAATAATTCAGTTCTCTCTCACTAGTCCTCCCATAACTTCAATGCACATAAATTATATCCTCTGATATGGTTCTATAGTCCCCAATGCACGTTTCCCCCACCTCTCATTTATTAATTTGTCTTTAAATTCTTATAAATAAAAAAGGTCATGAAAAACTGTTTTTCATTAAACATAAGAAAAATGCATAACTAAAGTAAAATTAGATTCCACTATAAAACCATCAAAACAGAAAAAAATTCAATGAAACACCAACATTTTATTGATGTATAACAACCAAAAAATTTTAATCTTGTATGATGCCCAGATTTCTATTTGTGAACTAGTTTCTACTCTCTCACATTAGTTGTATTCTGAATTAGTTGTATTCTCAAATTATTGTGTTCTGAATTTTTCTCTCTCACTGCTAGATTATACTAATTAAAACACAAATAAAGAATAAAATTCTTCTTTTACCCCTATTTTTTTCACCAGCAAATACCTCATTCTGTCTTACATTTACATCCCCTAGTGCCGTTGGCTACATTCTGCATCCTGGCTGTAAGAACATCTAGACCTTGATGACTCATGCAATTATCCTTCCATTCAAATATGTTTCATAGATACTGAACTCAAGCTTTCGTTGTTAATGTCACTTGAATACCTTATGAATATTTCCAACTCTTCATATTACATCGTTCCTGTGGGGGGGGGGAGCTAATAAAATACTTAGTCCAAATATCTTGAACTTGACTCTCTTCTTCCAGCTTACACTGACTCTTTCCCCACATGCAAATTTATATTAAAATAAGTCTAAAACAATACCACTTCTTGTATCTCCACTACTTCTGTCTTATTTCATTCCATAAGCATATACTACTGAACAGAGAAGACAGCATCTTAGTCACAATTAATCAATATTATGTTTTCATTAAAACTTACAGAGTGCCAAGCATGGTGGTGTACATATTTAATTCTAACACTTGGGAAGAAGTGGGAGGAGGATTTCCATGAGTTCAAGGCCACCCTGAGAGTACATAGTGAATTTCATGTCAGCCTGGGTTAAAGGGAGATCATATGTCAAAAAAAAACTTATATAGCGAATATATATTTTATGGTCGTCATTTCTTCATCAAAATAAAACTACTTTAAAATAGTATTTATCTCTTAGATCAAGATGTATAAAATGTATTTCATTTCTCAATGTCCCTTTTGTTAAATATTAACAATGGACTGAGATTATGTTGCTAAAAATTGTTGGGAAAAGGTGTGATTATTTCAGTGTTGAAATCAACAGCATTCTTTTTGTGTTGTTTAGCTATTCAATTGATGAATAACTATTAATCAAAAACTGTAATCTGATCCTCACACAGCAGTGCATGAAAGAGACATGGGACATCTCCCCAGAGTTTACAGCATAGAATACTATTTCCCATTTGTAACATTCACTTTACTAAGTCCTCCACATGAAAAAACTGAAACTTCAAATTGTACAACTTAAATATACATAATTTTTATCTGTCATTTATTCCCCAATTGAAAAAAAACTGAAACATAAAAATTTTGTACTAAGAAAATTTTAATGAAGAAAGTCATAGTCTATATTAGTTGTTTTTCCAGTCACTGTGACAAAATACCTAACAGAAGCAACTTCAATTTCAGAGGAACAGTCATCCATCATGGTCAGGAAGGCTCATGGAGGGTATTGGCTGTGACATTGGGAGCTTGAGGTGCAGTTTTTTCACATCTTGATCCATCAGGAAGCAGAAACAGCTAGACCATCAAGACTGGACTATTCTCTCAAAGCTCCAATCCCATAGACCCAACTCTACTATCCAGGCCCTATTTCCTAAAACAGTGCCACCAGTTTGGGACCACATTTTAAATATGTGAGCCTGTGGAGAACATTTTAGATCTATAGTATCTCACACAGAATTTTACCTGCTATGCGTACTCTTGGATTGGCGTAACAATTAGCATGTATTGGACCCTCAATAAATGTAAGTTAAAGGAATTATATTTCTTTTTCTTTTATTAATTAGTTTTGTACTCAGCGAATCCAGTCAATTTGGTACCATTGTTAGGCTCATCCATGTCCTACCCCTTCCCCCTGGCCCCTCCTTGTTGAGGTATGTGGGTCATGCATTCTGGAGTTAGCCCACAGTTATGGGTAGGATAAATGTCTCTGCATATCATGACCCAACATTTCTTAAGGAGAGCTACTTTGGTCTTACTTGTTTTGTAACTCAATTGCCTAACAACTTTAAAGTAAGAATCTATTATACACATTGTTGCTACCTCAAAAGACCGTTTATCTTGAACCTTTCCTTGTTAAAATTTTATTTTTTTACTTTACCACATTCACAAATAACTTGAAACAATAAAACAATAAAAGGCATTTACCAAACATTTGTCTTGAACCAGATATTGTGTAAAATCACAGGCACATTCTGTCAATTAATCAGCCGAGCATATCAGTGCCCCCTCTACAGATGGGAAATTTATGATGGTAGAAAGTGAACCCAGAATTTCTGATTCTAAACATTGTGGGATTTAAATTGATACGCAATTTTGCACATTTATTAAATACAATGAATGTTTTAATGTATGTATATACTGTCTGATTGTGGTAAGAGTATTAAAATTTTCTTCTAGCTGTTTTGAAAGGCTCAATATATGTATTGGGCAGATGACTAAGTCAGTACAATAAATGCTTAAGTTTGCAGCTCCAACGTTCACTTAAAAGCCAGGGTGCGCTGGAATGCATTTGTAATCCTTGTGCTGGTGAGCTGATGACAGAAGGATCCCCAGTACTCACAACCAGAAAAAGACCTTCACTGAAAAACCAAGATGGAGAGCAATTGAGGAAGATATCTGACATTGACCTCTGTTTCTACAGGTATGCATACATACATGCACCCACATACATATGTATGCCTATGTGCATGGGAATATGCATAGACACATATATGTCAGGCAGTGCCAGGCACAGGATGGAGCCTTCAGGAGAGGGATGTGAGTTGCCAGGCATGGCTAAGGACCTCCAGGCTACAGAAGGCCACACCCTTTCCAAGCCCAGCACTCCTGAACTTAGGCTATGCCCATAGCCCTATAACCTTTGGCCAGTTGCCTAGGAAACTCCTTATCAGTATTCACACAGCCTATCCCCTTGAGACTCCAGATCACCTGACACTGTCCCCCCTCCCGCCATTGCCTATGTGCTGGAATGAATGTCCTCATATGCTAATTAGGCATCAGAAATGAACCTGCCATGTCCAATCCCCTTAGGACCCTTCCCCTGCCCTCAGATGCTTATAAACCCATTTCCCTGACACCAAACTGAGAGAGCTCTTCAACTATCTCCCAGGAGTGATTCTCTCAGACCCATTCCAGTTGCCTCATCGCCTTTGGGGGGATCGTGGCCAGGCCCCAGAGGACACAGGAACCCACAGCTGGCGCCTGAACAGGGACCTATGAGATGGACAGGGTGGATGAGTGCTCTCCCAGAGGGACTGGGAGACATTGACCCATGCGGCCTTGCCTCCACGGTTTTGAGGACTGGCAGGTTTCTCCTTTTCCTCCTTTGTTTTCGATTCTTGCCATCGTGTGGGAATAGACACGACGAACTGGCAACTGATGTCTCTTGGCTGAGGCCACTCTTCAATATTGACTGAAGGCCAGCCATCCTCTGCCTGGACCCCGACAGCCCATTGGGTGTTGGCAAAAACCCTCTGTTAATTTCTCTTTCCTCCATCAGACAGAAGCTATTTTTCTCTTTTTCCTCATTTACTTTAATATTGTCTCCCGGAAAAAGAAATCACAGATTCATAGATTACAGGCTCTCATGAAAGTTAAGGGAATTAAGCTCCCCCAGAGGGAGGCTGACTTCTTTTGGGAAGTCCTCTAGGTCACCCCCTGCATGATTTCTGGGCATCCATGTGGTCCAGACACGTGGACCCACATAGCTTATCTGGCTAGGAAACAAGTTCAGGAAGGAACTCTCCCCTCGCTCCCTTTAAGCAGCAAAACTGCAAGCCGGCTTTGCAAGCACTCCAAAGCAGCTCTAGTCAGTGTCAGGAGGCGGGCTCACACATGCCCAGGTGAAGGTGTCTTGGCCCCTGTAGGCGCCATGTCTCTGCCTCCTTCTCCTGAGGCCTGGGGCAGTCCTGGAACCCTGTCCCCTCCTTTTGCACCCCCCCCCCCCCTCAGGCCACCTCTCTTCACGTAGCCGGACTTGGACTCCGGCAGCTGTCTCGGCCAGTCTTGGACATTACCTCCAAGTGTACTAGACTGGACCCACTAGACTGCACCTGAGGCTGACCTAAAGGTGTGTGCAAGCCCCACCCAGCCACCGCAGAGCCTGCACCAAGAAGCAGCAAGAAAGAAAAAGACAAGTCATGTTTAACTAAAGCCTATGGTGAACTAAAGTTTGATGTAAACAATGCCATACTTTGTTACATGATATCATAAATACAATTACTGAGTTTATGTTCTAGGTCAATTTCAACTTACATAGAGGATTATTGAAAACAACATATTTCTCTCTGAAGTGGTGACTTATAATGTGTCAGGTATTACAAAAAAAAAAAAAAAAAAAAAAAAAAAAAAAAAAAAAAAAAAACAAAGATTGTAATGTCCTATTACTTAAAAGGAAGAGGCAACTGACCTGACTTCTAGGCCAGCCTGCCTCAAAATGGCAGCAAAATTTGCTTTAGTTATTCCTAATAAAATCATTTCTAAGTGTGCTATAGGTATTAATAACATAAAATTGTCTTTTGCCGGATGTGGTGGCACACGGCTTTAATCCCAGCACTTGGGAGGCAGAGGTAGGAGGACTGCCGTGAGTTTGAGGCCACCCTGAGACTCCATAGTGAATTCCAGGTCAGCCTGGGCTAGAGTAAGACCCTACCTCAAAAAACCGAAAAAAAAAATTGTCTTTAGACTACTTGCTTGTCAATGAGTAATAGGATTAATAAATTTTGTGTCTCTTAATAGTCTTATAAAAAAGATGGCTAATTTTTGGGTAAAATGAGTTGATTGATGGAACTGGGAAGGCATCTTTCAATGTTGGGCATAGAATGCTCATTAAAAATACTTTCTGAGGGATGGAGAGATGGCTTAGTGGGTAAGCACTTGCCTGTGAAGCCTAAGGACCTCGGTTCAAGGCTCATTTCCCCAGGACCCACGTAAGCCAGATGCACAGGGTGGCACATGCATCTGGAGTTTGTTTGCAGTAGCTAGAGACCCTGCCAAGCCCATTCTCTCTCTCTCTTTCTCTTTGCCTCTTTCTCTCTGTGTCTGTCTGTTGCTCTCAAATAAATAAAAATGAACAAAAAATATTTTTTAAAAAAATGCTTTTTGAGTGGTACTGAGGTCAACATGTTAAAGTATGTGGGTAAAGATGTGCATGTGTAGGAAAGAATTTTCAACTAAACCTAAACACCATGCCTAAAGTTAGAGATTTTCCAACTGTTTACAAACTCTTAAGGAACAAAAAAGTAATTTTCAGGCTAAAATATGTTGAGCTTTATCAAATTTAATGCAATGGTTATGTTAGAATTTAGCTAGCTGTTTTGGCTCAAAAAAAGACCAGATTCTGCTCTACTGTATGTTAAGTAACTCTCAATTAAGTCCAGTGCTTATAACAAAATTAACTCTTAAGACATACTCCCTACTTTAGGGTACAGCCTCATGCTCAAGCAATGGTCCTCATCTGACAAAAATAATTTCAAGCTCCATGGTTCTGTTTCCAATATTCTCTGGGTAATTGGTACCCATACAGGTATCTGAACTAATAAAAGATGTTTTCAAACACAGGTGTTAAGACTTTATACTGCCTTCTTTGTCCTTTTCTGACAATTTCTAGGTTAAAGTAATTAGTTTGTTTGTAAATTAATTGGAATCATTTTCAAGACTGGTAACAGGTCCTACCTATATTTATAAATGTTAGATAGTTAAAGTGTGAGATGTGCCTACTTCCTATGCCTTAGATATATGGCTTATGCTGCCATAGTACAACAAAATTTTAAAAGATTGGACAAAATAATTTTAGAAGCTCTTGTGCCATTCTTTAATTCTATTTCAGAAATCAAATGTTCTCTATATTTACATACATCCAGGTTGGTGTAGCTTCCTTTTTAAGTACGGTAATCACCTATGTAGAAGCCAAAGCCAATTGGAATCATCAGAGCAAAAGGTGCCAATATTTTGGCCTGTACTCCCAGGTCATGAGGCCACTGGAGATGATGGGACACTTCTACACTGGCCCCCTGGTAAGTCACCTGTCTTCCTGAGCAGGGAGGATATGGAGGCTCAAACAAAATTGGTGTACAGTCTGATATAGGAGAGTCACAATTGAGGAGCAATCAGTCCTCCTGACTTCCCAAAAAAGGGAAAACTACTTGGCCAGACTGGTCCTGACAGAAAGAAAACACCAGTAAGCTATATAGTGCTACTCCTGGGTCCCTTAAGTCTCTTTGGAGAGCCATTAGTGAACTCCAAAATTAGTCCCTAATTAAATTTTGACTATCTTCATAGTCTTAAACACTCAGAGAGAAATGTATAACCAAAGATAAAAATACCTTAAATAAATAAATGGCCTATTAAGTAATATAAGAGCTTTCCAAGAGGGGGAAAACAAAACAAAACCTTAAGACATATTGTCCCCATAGTTCTAATTCTATAATAAGGAAAAACAACTATAGATGTCAAAAAGGGTTATTTTCAAATCTAAAATGTATAAATAAGTTTTGAGACAAAAAATATATTGTACAACCTTTAATGATACCCAAAGGCTCTCTATTATCAAGTTTAAATGTTGTGTATATGTTTCTGATAACTCTGCTAATATCTCATCTGTTTTACAAGCCATGTCAAATTTTTCTGTGCCATTTAATGAACAGTTCTGGAAGAAAATCTCAGCCAGCTCATCCTCAGATGGTCCTGAGACAATCCAAGCTTGTCTACCTGAATTCTCTCGACCCCAAAAAGGACAAGTTTGCGGTGTGCTCACTTCTCATAAACTCCTTAGTTTTATTCTTTCTCCCCAACGTTCTCTTCCAGGACTATCTTCCTGCACTTTGGGGTCCATTACAATAGTTCCCCTCTCTGGGAGAAGCTCTCTAACTGCAACAAGTAACAACTTCATGCTCTATGTAGCAGGAAATAGTAAGTGATCTGATGTCTTCATCCCTTGTTCCCTAATAGCAGTTAGAGTGTCTTCTCATGACAGGGAGAAATAAAGGGGGGTAGAATTAGGATGACTGGACTCCTGAAGGTTAAAAGGCCAAGAAAAATTTTCTTATATCTTTCCCAGTTCCAAAGAACTGTTTTTTCCATGTATGCACTGCATCCCTGGCTCTGCAAAGTATAGACCTTGACCTCTTTGATGCTAGCCAAGTTATGTTTCTCTGCCTGTTCAGCTCTAAACCAGCCAGAGCTGAATGCCTGCTCAATATTTCCATAATCAGGACCAGTTGTGTCAAGACACCCACTCTTCTTTGGTGCAAAAGTAACCACCCCATACACATATATTTCCTCTCCCACTTATTGTTCCCCAGTCTTGATTGCTTCACAAGTGTATCTCTATAAGAAAAAATCTACAATGTCCGCCTACACCAACCACACTGACAACTGAAAGAGATCTTCATTCCTCTGCTGGTGGACATCAGCACGACACTGTCTCTGGGTACCTCTGGTGACCAGCAGCCTCGAATCACTCCAGAGACAATTGAACTTTCTCACGGGTATAGTACTTCAAAACCATCTAGACTTAGACTTCATTACTGCTGAACTTGGGGGGCATGTATGGTCTTGGAACAAGAATATTGTTTTCTTTGTTAACAAATCAAATATTGTTAAGCTGCTTGACAGCTACAAGCCTGAGGACCCCACCACCTGGTTCTCTAACCCTTTAGTAACTTGGCTTCTCCTTAGCTCCTTCCTTACTATGATAACCCTATGGCTTGTAGCCCCCCTGTCTCATCAAATTTCTCAGATAACAAATAACTAATATTGTTAAGGTTATTACTAATCAGGTCCTTATACACTACCTAGCTCTATCTGTTGGTAAAATATCTATGGTAAAATATAAAAAACTCATTCAGGGTGACACTGCCCCATTACAAAAATGAAGGGGGAGTTGTCAGGTACTGCCAAGCACAGGCTGAAGCCTTCAGGAGAGGGGCCTGAGCTGCCAGACCTAGATAAGGACCCCCAGGCTACAGGAGGCCACACCCTCTCCAAGCCCAGCACACCTGAACTTAGGCATTGCCCATAGCCCTGTAACCTTTGGCCAGTTGCCTAGGAAACTCCTCATCAGCCTTCACACAGCCCATCCCCCTGAGACCCTAGATCACCTGTCCCCCTCACCCCCGCCATTGCCTGTGTGCTGGAATGAATGTCCCCATATGCTAATTAGGCATCAGACATGAACCTGGTATATCCAATCCCCTTAGGACCCTTCCCGCTGTCCTCAGATACTTATAAACCCATTTCCCTGGCAATAAACTGAGAGAGCTGTTCAACTAACTCCTGGGAGTGATTCTCTCGTCATGCACTCACCCACCTGGTTGCCTGGGCACCTTCGAGGAGACCGTGGCCAGGTCCTGGAGGACACTGGAACCTACACACATACACAAAGAAATGTTCAGAGCAGCACTGGGTTTATTTACTTATTGCTGGAAATGGAGCTCTCACATTATGCATGCTAAGCAAGCACTCTACAACTGGGCAATGCCCCTTATGTCTTCAGTGTAGTTTGTTAACCATAGTCATCCTACTTTACAAAAGAACACTGGAACATTGTACCTGTTAAGCAGTATCTCCCCATTACCTCCTAACACTTAGCATTTCTGGTTCGCTCTTTAGATTCCTTCTTCCCTGTCATTATATTTGTCCAATTACAATATTTTAAAACATTCTTACTTAAGGTCCAATTATTTACAACCTTAAATATATTTTAATTTCTCTCATCCTCAACATAATATACTGGCAGGCTTTGGGAATGAGGCATAAATTCCATTAGGAAATCACTATTCTAACTAAGTAATAACTTATATTCTGATAGCCAAGTTAAAAAATAAATCACAAATTCTACAATTAATACATTAGCTATGAAGTATAGGTAAACATTTTCCTAAATATGCTGGTTAAAAATTTCATCAGTCAGATCTTTAATATAAGACAGTGACTATAATAGGTAAACATGGCATTAATCACAATTTAGTTTTATTCTATAAATGGAAAATAATCATATTTTATATGCCTTTCATTGGCAACAGAGATCACAAAGGTAAGTCATTAGGCATCACTTGGAAAATGGACTAACCTTAATCTCCTACATCTTCCCTCCCTCACTTCCCCTCTCCCTGTCTCTCTCTCTCTTATCTCTAACTCTTGTATATTAGTTATCTTTTTCCTCATTTTCTTAGTGGGCACTGACCTGTAACTCGCAGATCCAGCATGGGGCTATCATCCACAATGAGCTTTTGATCAGAGAGACCTACAAGGTTTCCTAAAAGACAGACAGATTTCTGTCAGAGTACTTGATGACCCACCAAAGGCTAGTGGTAAGACCCTACTGCTGAAGATACCTTATGTGATTGACATGCAAATTAGAATGGCATGGCTGGAAGTTGGAAGAGAGTCAGTCCCCAGACAGTCAGCGCGTCTAGTGCCAGAAGGTGCTACATGGGCGACTGGGGGAAATTGACCAATGTCTATCGAAGCAACGCATGGTCTAACCTCCTTAGCAGCAAATAACTTGTTGTGATGCCCACACAAGTGCAGTGGTGGCACACAGCCATGGTGGGGAACCAACTGCTCTCAATTTGGCTAACTGATCCCCTCACTGGTATGGGACCCATAGCTGGAGCTGGGAAACAAGTCAGAACCATATCCAAACATAAGCCCACTCTCCAATATCAAGCTACCATCAATTGTGGGCTACAAGAGGGCCTACACCTATTAAATTCTCTATTAAAAAAAAAAAAAGTAAGGGTTATCTCATTTGTCCTGGTGCTAACTTACTCTCCATTGGAGAATCTGCTTCTCTTTTTCAGATAGATGTAGATCCTAAGGAGAGAGCCACCCCATCATACCTCAAAAGGGCCCCGGCTGAAACTCAGAAAAATTGGAGAAACAAGCAAGGGGGCTGTTTTCCTGATGAACCGGATACCAGCACAAGGGGGAAGGAGATCAGCACAGAGAAAAATCAACTCCTACCAAATCAGAGAGCCAGAGCCTCAGAGGCCGCGAACACCTCATCACGGAAGCAGACCAAAAATGAACCCAACATGGCTCAGGGAATTTTTGCGGAAGAGGGGGCGGAAAGAATGTCAGAGTCACATGTTGGGTCATGATATGCAGAGACATTTAGCTTACCCATAACTGTGGACTAACTCCACAATGCATGACCCGTATACCTCAACAAGGAGGGGCCAAGGGGAGGGGTAGGTCACGGATGAGCCTAATAATGGTACCAAACTGACTGTATTTGCTGAATACAGAACTGACTAATAAAAATAAATAAATAAATAAAATAAATAAAATAAAATGAAAAAAAAATCACACTGAGTCTTTGCATTATCCCCAAAACATCCAGCTATTAATTACAACTTTACTGACAGATATATTGAAATCATCAATGGGAAAACCTATTAATTAAAAAAAACTTAAACAGATCCAATAATTCTTATATGCATATGTATGTGTGTATATGTAATATGTATGTATATATAATATATGTTCCTGGGTTCCAGCTCTGGGGGCCAGCTGCGGTCCCTCCAAAGGCGCCCAAGCAACCAGGGTGGGTGAGCGCATGATGAGAGAAAGGATCACTTCCAGGAGATAGTTGAACAGCTCTGGTTCATTGTCAGGGAGTGTCAGCTGATAAGGAGTTTCCTAGGCAACTGGCCAAAGGTTAGAGGGCTATGGGCAGAGCCTAAGTTCAGGTGTGCTGGGCTTGGAGAGGGTGTGGCCTCCTGTAGCCTGGGGGTCCTTAGCCATGCCTGGCAGCTCAGGCCTGTCTCCAGAAGGCTCCAGCCTGTGACTGGCAGTGTTCAACACATATATATATTTACAAGGAGGGGTAAAAAAGAAAGAAAGAATGAGAGTGGGGGCTTGAGTGTCTAGAGCTGTTGCAAACAAACTCCAGAAGCATGCTCCACTTTGTGGATCTGGCTTTACGTGGGTACTGAGAAATCAAACCTAAGTTGTCAGGCTTTGCAAGCAAACACCATTAATGGCTGAGCTATCTCCCAAGTCCTGATCTAATTCTTGATCTTGATCTTGATTTTTTATATCTCTCTTTTTTTATTTTTATTTTTTGTTTATTATTTATTTATTTCAGAGGAACAGACAGAGAAAGAGGCAGAGAGAGAGAGAGGAGAGAGAGAGAGAGAGAGAAAATGGGTGTGCCAGGGCCTCCAGCCACTGAAAACGAACTCCATATGCACACCCCCCATTGTGCATCTGGCTAACGTGGGTCGTGGGGAATCAAGCCTCAAAGGGGGGTCCTTAGGCTTCACAAGCAAGTGATTAACCACTAAGCCATCTCTCCAGCCCTGATATCTCTCTTTTATACTCTTAACAAATAGCTCACTCACTTAACAATGTATTTACAGTTTGATAACAAAATTCATAAAATAAGAATGAATGCAAATTATTTTAAAAAATACTATACTACAGGGCCTGGATGCACAAGGGGGCGCATGCGTCTGGAGTTCATTTGCAGTGGCTGGAGGCCCTGGCGCGCCCATTCTCTCTCTCTCTATCTGCCTCTTTCTCTCTCTGTTGCTCTCAACTAACTAACTAAATAAATAAACAAAAAATTTAAAAAATACTATACTACAATAACTTCCTCAAATGATCTATATGGCCTAATACAGAACATGGAACACTGTACAAACTAAAATAAAAAATCCTAACATTTGTTTATTTTATGTATTCTACTTTTTTTTTTTTTTTTTTTTTTTTTTTTTTGGTTTTTCGAGGTAGGGTCTCACTCTAGCCCAGGCTGACCTGGAATTCACTATGGAATTCTCAGGGTGGCCTCGAACTCACGGCGATCCTCCTACCTCTGCCTCCCGAGTGCTGGGATTAAAGGCGTGCGCCACCACGCCCGGCTAAAGTATTCTACTTTTTGTTATTCCTGGGAACTATAGAAAAATAAATAAACAGGACAAATTTTTAAAAAGATAAATAAATGTGAAAATTGATCACTATATATAAAACACCTTCAGCAAAACAAGAATATAATCAAAAGACATTGTATGCCTTTGGATGGATATTATATTTTTGTATATATATATTGGCTATGTATCTAGAAAGATAAGTCTTATCGTGCTATTGTGAGATTGTACTTGGGAATATCTGTTTTGTAAAGCAAAGTAGAACTCAATAAAATAACAGTGTTTTTCTTTCAATTTCAAGAAAGATACGCTGCAAGTGTGCAGGATCTCAGTAGCCCCACACGAGCTCCTCAATATGCCTAAGTTCTCTTGTTTCCTGCCTCCCTGTTCCCCCACTCCCAGTTCCCCAGCAGCAGGTGGGGGGGGGGGGGCTGGGACCCTGCGTGCTCACAGCATAAGTAAGCCTGGGCTCCAGGTTCCCCCATCTCTTGGTTGGTGGCTCCCAGTTCCCTGAAGGCTGGGGCAGGGTGGCTGGAACCCTCTGCACACATGAAGCAAGAGTGGGCCCCAGGCTTCCTGTTCCAAAGTGGGACGCGTAGGGAACCACTCAATCCCCACACAAGACGTGTTGTGGCAGGGTCAGAAGCAGGGATATCTGTCTTTAATCATCTCGACCCGAAACTCTTGACATGGGCAGGCCACCTACCACCGTGACTAAGGTTCAGACCTTCAAGTAGGATCCCAGCTATCCCCTCGCCCTGCCTTCCCCCAGTTGTCATAGCCAAGCCAACTACAGAGAAGCAGGAAGCGAGTACCAGAGAGTCAGCAGGACCCTCGCTGGTCATTCAATTGTCCAGGCACTCTCGTGTCGCACCCAGCATTCCCAGGAGAGCGAAGATACAAGACCTGCTCCAGCTCAAGAATACCCAGTCAAAGCCTGGGAATATACCAATTTCTCACTCCTACCTTGACCAAACCTGAACAAGACATCGTAAATTCCATAAGAACTACTAACTGCCAGTCCTGGCAAAACAAGACAATGACATCAAAAAGGGCAAACCCTAATGCAAAACAAAGAATACAAGACACAAAGCCAAAGTATCCCCACCTAGGTCACCAAGCTCCATGATGGAAGCCTCCATTGCAAACATAGATGAAGCTCCAGCCAGAGAACTCCAAAACAGGCTATAACAACTATATTCAACAAACTTACTGAGATCATGAATCACAGGATGGAAGAATTAGCTGAGAACTTCAATAAACAACCCATACAAGATTTTAAAGCATGGTTGAATGAAAAAAATGAACAAAAAGAATTTAAGAGTGAACTTAAAGCATGGCTAAAGGAAACAAATCAGCAAAAACAACTCAAACACAACTAAAAAAGCACTTGAAGGAAGGATAAAGGAAAAAAGGAGAAACAACAGATAAATAACCACAAAAGACAGTGGAATAAACTCAATGAAGATGTAATCAAGATGGAGCCAGATGATGGGTCACCTCCACCTCATCTGCCTGGGCCCAGAAGTCATTATAGGGGAAGCACTGACACAAGTCTGTCTGTCTGTCTGTCTGTCTTTCTTTCTTTCTTTCTTTCTTTCTTTCTTTTTTAAAAAAAAAGCTTTGTATTCCAATTTTATTGATTATAAAACCATCTCTTCAATACATTACATACTGTAATTTTAAAGTACATTTTCATTTAGTCACTTAATAAAGTAACCCAGTAGTAAGAGAAATAAACCAATGTTCATATTACTAACATTTAATAGAGCTAGGTACATGACTATCAACATTACCCCAAAGGTCTTAGCATAGTAACCACCTAGCTCCTGAAAATGCTTAATTTTATGATGAAATTCCCAAACCCAAATTTGAATGTGTAATTAGAATATAATTAGCACAACCATACAATTATTTGAAGTTCTTATATATGTGACACAAGTATTTCTTATGGCTAGCCTGAAAACCTGTTCCTGGGAAATGTTGACAGACACTGTGGTCATTCAACCCTCTTACAAACAGAGATCACCGGTTACAGAGAAAACAGTACTAAATCAGATCTCTATCTTGCCACCAAAGCTCAGGGAACACCACAGAAGAGGGTGCAGAAAGATTGTGAAAGCTTCAGGGTGGTTGGAAATAGCCTGAGATACCATGTTTCCCCATCACTGCAGAGAATGACTAAGGCCTCGGTCCCCACAATGAACACTGATAAACCTACCACCAAAGACCCTCAGTAGAATGGAGGCAGGAGAGAGAGAGTGGTCTATGTGTGCAAACTTTTTATAAGAAAAATCAACAAATTAAAAAATAATAATGTAACAGAAACAGGAATGAGTTTGATAGGCTGGTTAGTAGACTGGACATAGATGAAAAAAGGACTCTGAGATTAAGAACACCTCAATAGGAATGACCAAAATTAAAAAGCAAGAGACATGGGACAACCACACACAAACGATACTTGCATGTAGTCCAAAATAAGGAGAGGAAAATGAAATAAAACATTGAACAAATAATGACAGAAAAATTTCCTCAAATTAATGTTAGACACTAAATCAGATTCAACCTATCAACCTACCCCCACTCAAAAAAAATCTTGATATATGCATGTTATTTTTAAAGCGACATAAAAGTTAAAGCTAAATTTAAAAATCATCAAAGAAATTTGGGGCAGTGGGTAATTTACCTTCAGGTGAAGATAAGAATTATATCTGACTTCACCTCTGAAACTGTGTGAACAAGATGAAGTGTTAAATATGTCTAGAGTCTTAAATATGTCTCTCTGTCTCTCTCCATATACATATATATATATATATTCCTGTCTCAAGGATACAGAAGACATTGATATTTCAGTTTGCCTAGATTTTAACTTGTTTTCAGAATATAATGATCACTTCAAACTTTTCAAATGAAATTTTTCATGTAAAATATGTTTTATAGATAATATATATATATACATATATCATACTTAAAGTAGATTCTTTTAAAAAATGATGCTCAAAATTTAAGGAGAAGAAATGAAGACTTACTAAGACAGAATTTATTTCTTTTTAAGTACAGCTTCCTTGAAAGAAATGTTAAATGTGCCTCAAGGAGAAAGAGAATTACAAAAGTCACAAGTTTAAAGACACAAAGGAAATTTAGAGCTACAGAAAAGAACTGGAGGAAAAGTGAAAAGTCTTGTTCTTCCTCAGATTGAAGTATATTTATGATTGCAAAGCAATGGCAACAATGTGGGTATGCACATGTAATAAATAAAAACAATGAAGAAATTCACTTTATTTTATTACCCCTATAAAGACCCTCTTGACATCTGTGAAGCTACAGAGTATTATTTAAAAGTGGATTTGGATTGGTTGCAAATGTAAATTGCAAATTCTAGGGCAACCCCTACAAACTGCAAAGTGCAATTGATGTGCTAATAGATATAAGAAAATAGTAATATAAGATATTCAATTAAAAGTATGAAATCATAACTAAAATGGAAGATAAAATAGAAACAAAGTGTAAGGGCAGTACGTTAAAAAAGCATAGCATATAAGGTGGGCATTAATTTTTTCAGTAATTACTTTGACTGTTAGTGATGAAAAGGAATCAATTAAAAGAGATCTCAAGAGTATATAGTCAACTATAATTTTCTACATAAAAGTAATCTTAAATAAAAAGACATTAGCAATACTAAAAGTAAATTGAAAGGAATAGATATGCCAAAAAAGTAATATTTAATTAATTAAATAAACATAGGCAGCTCAATCAAAAGAAATGTCATTGCTCCTTAAGATGTTATATATAGATAAAAGTACACCTCCCAGAAAGGTTTAAGACACTAATCACCTACTCCACATATGTTCAGAAATCATTATTCCTGAATATGGGACAAGGACAGAGGAGACAGATGCTGAAAATTTGAGGAAAAGAAAGAAGTAAAAAATTAATATGGAATCAAATATAATTTGCATAATGTGTAAAATTGGAAGCACAGAAATTTATTCAGATGTAATTTGTTCTTAGTGATAGCCTGATTGTAGTGACTAGGAAGATAAAAATCATAGCTGACTTAAATGGCATGGCTATCTTTTCTACCCAGTGAAAACTATTCAAATCATGTTTCTTATGTTGAATTCCTTATAAGCAACAAAAAAGATGATTTTTAAATTGATATGATTATGGGCTAGGGACATGGCTCCATGCTTATAAAAGCCTGTCAGCCTGGGTTCCACTCCTAGTACCTGAATAAAGCCAGATATTCAAAGTGGTACTTGCGTCTTGTAGTGACAATAGGCCTTGGCATGTCAGTATTTCTCTCTGTCTCTCTCTCTGTGTCTCTCTCCCTCTCCCTCTCCCCTCTCCTCTTCTCTCTCTCTCTCTCTCTCTCTCTCTCTCTCTCCATTAAAAATAAAATACAGCCAGGCATGGTGACACATGCTTCAATCCCAGCACTTGGGAGGCAGAGATAGGAGGATCGCTGTGAGTTCATGGCCACCCTGAGACAACATAGTGAATTCCAGGTCAGCCTAGGCTAGAGCAAAATCCTACCTTGAAAAAACAAAAAAACAAAAAAGAAATAAAAGAAAGAAAGAAAATAAACTTTATACTATGGAACTATTTTTCTATAATGATACACATGCATTTGTGCATATACAAACACATGTATTATAATGTACATTAACAGATAATAGAAATACATCAATGTCAATATATATAGATAGATATAGATATAGTTTTAAAATCCAGAAGGATATATAGCAAACTTCAACAGTGGTTATATGTAGGTGATAGCAATCATTTCATTGTGGTACTTCATTGGACCAACCAATGGGGAATTCATTCTCTCCTACTGGGTCTGATCCCGGATGTTCCTATGGTCTTGTCATTGGAGAATAAATGTCTGACTACTATCCTGTACTGGCTCTGTTACCCATCACCCATCCTCAAATCCCATAGGCCTACTATTGCTGATCTCTGGTCTGACTTTTCTTTTGTACTTGCTCTGTGCCCCCTGGGCTTCTAGGGAATGGCCATGGGCCCAGCTTTTCTCTTATGCCAGCTCTTTCCCTATCTACTCCTGCAGGCTTCCCATTGCTGGTCTCAGGTATGGCCACTTTTGGTGAATTCCTGTGACCATCTCAGTTCCCGCCTCATTCAAGTGTGTGGGAGAGTTGGGTATTGCTAAGCTAAGGTTTAGCTAACCTTCTGCTACATTTTTTGTTCCCACAGCCTTCCCACAGGTCGGAAAATGTTGAGCTCTGTTTCAGCTTTTTCTCAGTGCTATCTCCCTTCCCTGTGCTCTCACAAGGAGGCTATTGGTGAATACAAATAGCAGTTTTTCTTTAGCACTCTCTCTTCTTCCAGGCAGACACTGATCACCCACTTGCAAGTTCTTATGCCAGCATTTCTCCATGACACCCTTGGTTAATGCCTAGACTGCCCCAGATCTTGCATCGATGTGTTTGGGAACCAGCTTTTCTCTGGCACCTTTGTTTCCCTGGATTGCCACTGATAGACCTCTGGTTTTCAGGCACTGGCTTCTTTCTGACCCCCTCTCCCCATACCCTCCCTCAGCGGCTGATGACTCAGCATTGAGACAGGGCTTCCCATATGAGTCAAGGCAGAATTGGTAATCAAATTAATATCACCTCACCTGTCTCATTAGCAAAACTAACAAGCTCCAAGACTGAGCTCCATGTAGCACAAAGCAGGCCAAATACAAGCTACTATATGCAAACAAAAAATAACAAAAACACCAAGCAGCATTGTAAACACAGTTATTCTAGGAAAACCTGACCAAGAACTATCTTAAGATGCATAAGTCTCAATATCAAATGTGTTTCATGAAAAAACAACCCAGTATATTAATCCCAAGAACAACCAATCCCGCAGTAATGGAAGCTACTTAAAGCAAACTATAGACAAAGAGCTCAAAAGAATGACATGTAGGGTGGAGAGATAGCTCAGCGACCAAGGCACTTGTCTGCCAAGCCTAAACTACCCAGGTTCAATTCCCCAGTACCCATGTAAAGCCAGAATCACAGTGGCACATGCATCTAGAATTCCTTTGTATCAGTTAGAGGCCCTAGCACACCCATTTATTCACTCTCTCTCTCTCTCTCTCTCTCTCTCTCTCTCTCTATATATATATATATATATATATATATATATATATATATATATATATTCTCACTCTCTCTGATTACAAATAAACAAATAAAATATTTTTAAAAATAGCATTTGAATAAAACCCTAAATAAATTCAAATACACATATAAATACCTAAATAAATTCCAAGAGATTACAAAAATTTGATAAGATGAAGAAATCAAAACCAAGCAAGAAAATGAAACTTAATAGATAAAAATCCTAAAGAAAATCCAAACTGAAATAAAGCAGGAAATGAGAAATACAATAAGTCAAACAAAATAATTCCATGGATAGCTTCACCAATGGAATGTATCAAGGGGAAGACAGAATAGTACCTTGAAGACAGGACAGAATTGGATCAATTAATTCAAAACCAGAACCTAAAAAGCTATTGTACTTCAAAATAAAACTTGGAAGGTCATGAACCTCAGAATAGAATCCAATACTATCCAGTGACTAAACGGATATGTCGTATCCATCAAATTCCCCTAATTTGTATTACATTTTATTACATTTGCATCCATAGATTAGTCCTACTCTTGCTTTTGGTCAGAGAAACTTTTTTTTTTTTTCTTTTAAAGATGCAATGATGACAGGAGAGATAAAACTCATAAAATTAATGAGATAAATCAGATGGAAAGAATATAAGAGCCAAAGTATGGGGAGGTGTAGTTCCTGACACTATTTTCCTATTGTGTCCATCACATGCATAATATTCATCATGATGAAAAACATCCAATTCTCAAAATTAATCATTTAACATTTTAAAATTTACATACTAGTGAAATAATCACAGTCCCACATGAAGTTTGAAGTATTACCTAAAATCACAAGAGACAGATAATAGTTTAGGGACTAAAAATTTACAAAGATGCTTTTTTTAAAGATATTTTGAGATATGAATATATTATTATTATTAAATTAATTATAATTTTTAAAACTTCATTAGGTGAATATGTTGTATACATATTATGATCAGTATAATAACTTTAAAACAAATTGCAATTTGAAAACCTAATGGAAAACAAAATTAGCCTACTTACAGTTTCTTATGTTTTGGTAAATATTGAAAAGAAAAATAAAAATGTGGTGAATGTCAATACATTGTATCATGCATATTTACACGCCGTTTTATTTGAAACTCTTTGGTGACTGTGAAAACATTCTGTTTTGACAACAGCACTTAAAATAGCTCATCCCACAGTAGGAAGTCAGTCAGGCTCTCTGATCCATTCAGCCTGAAGTACTAAGCAATGATCTCCTAGTTGTCATTAACTTAATGTGATAAACACAGCAGTGGCAACCTCCATGAAAATGAAATAACAAGGCAAGAAATTGGGATGCTAATTTCCATGAACTGCATTAATTTATTTTTAAGAGTTTGATAATATTTCCAACATTTGGAAAGTGTTTTCATATTTAATAACAAACATCACTTTGTTCTTAGAAGCAGTGGCTAAATAATAACTTATGGTAACAAAAGATTTCATTTATTTAATGCTGTGGTTGCTTTCTTGATGTACATGTGGAATGTGTGTATGTGCATGTACTTGGCTAAATATGTGTGTGCCCATATGTTTTAGAGACCTAATAATTAAATAGTAATTATACTAAAAATTTTGGAAATCTTATTCTTGGTAGAAAGATACATACAAATTAGGGCTGGAGGGATGGCTTAGCTGTTAAGGCATTTGCCTGCTAAGCCAAAGGACCCAGGTTCAATTCCCCAGGACCCATGTTAGCCAGATGCACAAGGAGGTGCATGCATCTGGAATTTGTTTGCAGTGGCTAGAGGCCCTGGTGCGCCCATTCTCTCCCTCTCTCTCTCCCTCTTTCTCTGTCAAATAAATAAATAATAAAATATTTTCTAAAAAGATACATACAAATTATATGCATACACACACACACATATATATACACACACATATATATATTTCCATAGGGTTAAAGGTAAGTGGCAATACATTTAAATAAAATTTGCATGCTATAAAATGTCAGTTTATTTTAGTTTAAATTTCACATGAGAAACATAGCTGTAACTATAAAAACTATGATAATTCATGACAGAGATTTTGCTCCACAACTCAGGCTTTTCAGGGTGAAAGACTGCACAGCTGTTGAATCTGCTAACACGTGTTGGCACAGAGACACTTCAGCTCCAACAAGCTTGATATCTCAGATGTTTTCAAGCCTTATTGTATTTTGAACATCACAGATTAGATTTTAAGAAAACTGGGCTTGTAAAATAGTCTCATTATATTCAAACAATTCCTTGGGCATACAGTATTTCCTTGAAATTTTTTTTTATTCTTGATGGTTAACAAAGGAGGAAAATATATCCTCTGCAATACCATAGAAATTCACTATGCACAGCTGGCAAAGCAGTGGCAGACAGGAGGTAGATCAGTCTGTACAGACCACTGAAACTACAAATGGGTCATTCATCCTTAAAGAAACCGATCAAAATACCAAAGGAAAAGGAGAATATAGTGACAGACTTCTCAGCAATTGTGGTCCTCTGCATCCTGTGAGTGACAGGTATTCCATTGCTCAAGGGATAGGGTGGAAGTCAAATCATATGTCCAGGCTAAGAAAGATGGATTTAATTAATAAGATTGCAGCCAATATTCACAAAATCTGTTAAATTTCATTTGTTCTCATTAAAGCAATTGCTGTTTTTAAATCTCATTCACCAGTGAAGAACTCCCACAGTCCCGCAGACTTTGTCTCATTAATTCAACCCCAAATCAGAGCAGAGACTAAACATGTGGTCACTAACTCTGTCAGTGAGCAGTGCTGAAACAAGCTGAGGCAGCACTGGCTGATACCAGCATCCCCCAAGCATTTGACCTTCTTCAAAATCATTGTGCTATTTAGCACACAGCTGTATCTGAACAGCAGATTCACTAAGCAGAGGGATGACCTGACTTTTGCTAACTGTATTTATAACTCAATGATGAAAACCAGGAAAGCTCTATTGAAAATTCTGGTGCCCCATTCTTGTGATGTTTTCTCATTAACTTGCTATCTCACATTGTGTTTTTACTTAGTGACTATACTTATTTTTTGATAGTGTAACTTTACTAAAATGTGGATTTTATGTTTGTCTCATTTAAGTATTTAAAATAGTACCTGACAGAAGATCAATAAAGATTTGTTAAAAAGAACAAGCATTTTAAATTGTCTAGAATTTCCTATGTGATTTCACCTTTAGGGGGAGATATATAGTAAAGGTTTGCAGATTTAAAGAATTCAAGCAGGGGTTTAAGTGATTCAGAAACAACCAGCCTGACAACAAGTACACACAAATGCAATGGTGGCACACAGCCTTGGTGGGTAACCAATGATTGGCTAAAAGATTTGTTCAATGGAAAGGAATGGGAAACCAGGTCTGAATCCCATTAATACAAAGATTACAGGCTAAAAAGCCAAGCTCCCACTAGTCTTTGGCTAAAAGAAAGGTGAATCCATCAAACTCTCCCTATATTTATAACACTTATCAAATTTAATCTATGCTGACTTTACTTTCCCTTGGAGAATTTGCTTTTATTTTTCAGAAGATAGCAAGACCCAAGGGGGGAAAAAACACCCCCCATGTCTCAGCCAATGCACAGATAAAACCACAGAAGAATTGGGGAAAAGAACAAGAGTGGTGCTTCTTCCATTGTGAGCCTGACAAGCAGCACCAGGGTGAAGGAGACACACTGTAGATGCTCATCACATACCAAAGCAGAGATCCAGAGGGTCCTAAGAACTCATCACTGAAGTAGACTTAAAACTCACCCACCAAGGCTCAGGGGATTTTGCAGAAGAGGGGAAAGAAAGATTATAAGAGGCACAGGTTGGAATATCATGCCCAGAGGCACTGCATCCCAACCAATAATTACCTTATGTTCCCAATGCATAACCCACAACCCCATGGAGAATGCCAGCAACCCCACTGAGGAGGGCCCCCCGCAGAATGGGGCAAGGAGGAGGGTAAAGATGGTACCAACGCATGATGTATCCATACAAAATATGTTCTTAATAATATGTAAATAAATAAATAAACTTAAAAAGAATGTTTTCCCCAAGCGTGTATCTGCTCGTGCAAAGAAAACTGAAGGTGAGCCATAGCGGAACATGGGAAAGTGGGCATGGGCCACTGGCAGCTAGCGGGGCCAGGACATTCTAGAGAAGAAACAGGATTGCAGTGAAAGGACAAGTTTCCCCACATCATGAGCATGTGAACTTAGGCAAGTATCTTAATGTGTCTTAGACTCCATGTTTTCAAGAATGCGCTGTGAGCATCAGTGAAATGTACCTCATACATAGAAAAGGCAGACACATTCAGTTTAAAAAAAAAATCTCAATCTCAAATGCAAGTACACAAGAAATGAACTCTTCTTTTGCAACCATCAATAATTCCTTTCTTAGAAACTCAAAATCCAAGCTTGTAACTCTGACCCTGTGACTGGGTAGCAGTCCCCATGCCACCTACCTGTTGCAGACTAGCCACCCTCAGTCTCATCGCATGACCCAGGTCACCACTGCAATAATCCCACGATGACTTGCTTCCCAGATAGGCTGCTCATATTTTAAACCTCTTGAAGAATTTTAGCTACAGCTTTTGAATCTCCTGCTGTTCCTAAGCCAACATCTTTACCCTTTACTGCACTTCCAGATTCCACACCATACTCCTGTTTAATATAGGAATGACACCTTCCAGCTCTCTATGGCATCCTGCCCTCCTCAGCCATGAGGACCTCTTCAACACAGGACCTAGAGAGAACTTCATGTTGGCAGAATGCCTGGTGCATTTTGAAGGGCAGAAGCATTGGTTTTGATTTAAGCAACACAGAGATGATAGCTTCTGATGTTAATATTTTAAAATATTGAATGTAGGAGGAAGACAAGGAAACACTCAATAGTCGTTTTCCCGGAACACGAAGAAGTGGAATGACACAGAGAGGCTCTGGCCTGTTTTCTTTCCTACAAATTTCCAAGAATCTCCTACCTCTTACTTTTCATTGTTCAATGTACCTTTTAGCTATCTCTTGCCTTAACTATGGTCACTGATTGATAATTATACTCCCTGCAATCAATCTTGGCCTCAGTATATTCGGTGCAAAAGTATGGATACTTAACATGCTGATGTGACCATCTGAAGGGTAATAATCCAAAATTATAACATGTAAAGTAAAAGTCATCAGTCAATAGGAAGCCAAGCAGTACTCCAGAAACTGTTACAAACCAATGAAGAAAGCAGGAGTGACTAAAATCCTTTCTAGCAATTTGTGGTTGTCTTAATGTCTAAGCATGCAGTTTTATGTTTTACAAGCATATCTGTTCAAATAATACCAAACTGAAATACAATAATTAAATAAAATTATCCCTTCAATGTACACACATAAGAAGCTCTGGCCTAACTTCTTAGTAAGACATACATGTCAGTTTGGTATATGCCATGCCACCCATCGGTCATTCAAAATGTGTCCTCTGCCGTTCCTCAATTTAGGATTTTTATCCCAGCAATTTCAATTTCCTTTTTGGTCACTACACACATCAATAAATGACAGCAAGTAGCTGTATGCTACAGTGGTTAAGAAAATGGAACTCTGGAGTCAGACAGTATGACTCAAATCTCTGCTCTACTGTTTGCTAGCTGTGTAGCTTTGGTGAGCTTACTTCAACATTCTATGTTTTAATTAATTTCCTCACACATAGAAAAGCAATAGGTGCCTAATATTTTAGTAAGGAAGATGAAATGGTTTTACAAGTCATTTAAAATAGTGTATGAGGGCTGGAGGTATGGCTTGGCAGTTAAGGCATTTGCCTGCAAATCTGAAGGACACAGGTTCGATTCCCCAGGACTCACATTAGCCAGATGCACAAGGGGGTGCATGTGTCTGGAGTTCATTTGCGGTGGCTAGAGGCCCTAGCATGCCCATTCATTCTCTCTCTCTCTCTCTCTTCCTTTCTCTCTTTCTTAAATAAATAAATAAATAAATATTTTAAAAAATAGTACATGACATAGAGTAAACAAGCTTCCATTCCTTCTACCAATTAGAAAACAAGTTTAGAGAAAAGTCAGTTTTTATTTTTCTCTGAGGCCCTCCTTGGTTTTCTCAGGTTGGTGTGTGCACCCATTTTGTGCTGTCTGTCAGCCTGAGTTGATGCCTCTGTCATGTCATGGAACATACAGTACAAGCATCTCTTTGTGTCTGTTTTCTCTATCCTGAAGGAAACTTAGGATGTTTAAAATGTCCAATACATGCTAGTAGGTTCCATAAACATGAACATTCAACAAATTCAGTTTTGATGATTAGAAGGATCGAGAATCACAGTCTGGCCATTTCAATCAAGAATTGCTTCCTAGAAGAAAACCTGGGTGAGAGGAGTTGGCTCTTATACCTTGAATAAGATTGCCTGGGATCAGAAAATTTGGAATTGCTCTTAGTCCAAATATACTTAGTGTTAGCCTTGAAATTTGCAATTGAATATACACATACCTCAAAGAGACCTGACTATGTAGAAGGCATGAGCAGCATGCACTGTGCCATAAAGCCCTCCTCATCTGTCTCCTTATTCTTCTATGATGCTAATTACACAAAGAAAGCTAAGAGAGAGAGAGAGAAAGAAAGAGAGAGAGAGAGAGAGAGAGAGAGAAAGTGTGCTTTCTTCAAAATTAATCCACTTTCTACTTTTTATTATGCTTCTAACCATAAGTAGACTTGTTTTGGGAAACAAAGAAAAGCTATATATTTTAAATTAAACCTGAAAATGAGTAGTACACTGTGAATTGTCATGCCATTATGTAATTAATTAGTCTCAAGGGTGACAGTGCTTTCGAAACCTCCCATTCTCACTTATAAAATAGCTAACATGGGGACTTCTGGTCAAGATGGCATCCGCCTAATGGCACCACACCTCCCAGGGAAGGAAAGGCAAGGCATTAAGGGTTCACTGAGTCTTTTAAGGGAGAGCAATCTCTAATAGATTGCCAGTGGGAGGGTGCAGAGAGGGAGAAAAGGGAATCTGCTGATTCCCTTGCTCTGGAGTAGACCACCAGTCCAACAGCATACCACACCCCCAACCCCACCCCACCTCGCCCCTGGCAAACACCCCAGCAATAGTCTCAGACTCAGGATACTCCTGCACTTACTGCAGGAAAGGGAACCCAGGCAAGCATAGTTCCATTTGCCTCACTGCTCAGGAGTGATCGGCAGGCTACCCCTGTCCACGCACAACCTCAGGCTGGCTCTGCCTGCTGGCCAGAGCAAGCTCAGGCCTGATCAGTCCATCTACCTGCCTCATGCCCAAGCTTAGGCACACACCACCCATCCACCTGTGCAAGCTCAGGCCTGTTTCACCTGCCCAAATGTGAAATCAGGCCTGCTTTGCCCATCTGCCATGCAAGATCATGTCAGCTCCACCCATGCACCTGTGGAGCTCAGCCCCAATCCCCCTGTCTGCCCACCACATGAGCGAGCTCAGGCTGATTCAGCTACCCACTCATGAGCTCAGGACCTCTCTGATAATCCACTTGCCTATGTGCAAGCTCAGGTGGACTCCACCAGAAGTACCACTTTCCCCGCCCATCGAGACCACAGTCCTACTCTCCCTGCCCATACACTGTGAGGGGCAGACTACAGTGCAAAAGAAAGGTTATAAAAAATCAAATGAAAGTAAATCCAGTAAGATCACCCAGTGCTACTATGGATGTCTCTAACCAAAACATAGAAGAGACATTAGGATCAGAAAACCAAAATTAAGCTATGAGCAATGCAACCCTGAACAAGCTACTGGTAGAACTTGCATAAAAGCAACAAAGGACTGATAATTGTGTGGATGCTGCCACCACTAGACTAGACCTAATAGATAGGAAAATGGCAGGAGTTCAAAGACAGGTAAGAGTTATGAAGGAGAGTAAAAAAAAAAAAAAAAAATAGGACCTCACAAATCAGCTGGAGATGCTAAATGAAGACATAAAGAAATGCAAGGACGAATTCCAAGCAGCATCAAGAAAATCAGAAAATGATGTGAAAAGGGAACTTGACAGAGGGATGGAAAGTATACATAGAAAAGTAGTAGAAAATGCAAACCTAATGGAACAAGCCCAAAACTGTTTAGAAGCTCTCATGTATAGAGTCAACCATGTGGAAGATAGAAACCCATATCTGGAACATAAGACAGAAGAAACAGTTTGAGAGTTCAAAAGTTTCAATAAGTTCAAATTTTTCTGTGAACAGAACATGAGGGAATTGTGGGATACCCATAAACATCCTAACATCCAGATCATGGGAATACCAGAAGGGGAAGAAATTCAGACCAATGGCATGGAGAACTTATTTAACAAAACAATCAAAGAAAACTTTCCCACTATCTCAAAAGAAAGGCCCATCAAGATACAAGAGGCTGGGGCTGGAGAGATGGCTTAGCGGTTAAGCGCTTGCCTGTGAAGCCTAAGGACCCCGGTTCGAGGCTCAATTCCCCAGGACCCACGTTAGCCAGATGCACAAGGGGGCGCACACATCTGGAGTTCGTTTACAGAGGCTGGAACCTCTGGCGCGCCCATTCTCTCTCTCTCTCTCTCTCTCTCTCTGCCTCCTTCTCTCTGTTGCTCTCAAATAAATAAACACAAAATTTAAAAAAAAAAAAAAAAAAAAGATACAAGAGGCTAACAGAACTCCAAACAGATTGGACCAAAGGATAAATTCTCCAAGCCATATTGTCATTAAGACTATAAACATTGACACCAAAGAAAAAACCCTAAAAGTAGCTAGAGAAAAACAGAACATCACTTTTGAAGGTAACCCCATCAGAATTACATCAGACTTCTCAATGGAAACCCAGAAATCCAGAAGGGCCTGGAGAGGAACACTGCAAAGTCTAAGAACCTATGGCTTCCAACCCAACTACTTTACCCAGCAAAAGCATCCCTTATAATAGATGGTGAAAGAGAAACTTTCCATGACAAAACTTAGCTTTACAATTATATGAACACAAAACCAAATCTACAGAGAGTATTTCAGGAAATTCTCCACACAGAAGAATCAAATAATCAACCTCAAATGCCTATAAGAAGCAGATCACAATAACCAAACTCAGAGAAGGCACAAAAAAACTTAAAAGTCCATGAAAGCACCAAACCACATACAGCAACACAATATGGCAGGGATCAAACCTAATCTCACAGTAGTTACCCTAAAGATTAATGGCCTTAATTCACAAATCAAGAAACACAAGTTAAGAGGGTAGACCAGAAAATTAGACCCTCGATCTGTTGTCTTCAAGAAACCCACCTCAATCTAAAGACAGACACCTCCTCAGGGTGAAAGGGTGGAAAACAATATTCCAACCAAATGGGAATAAGAAACATGCAGCTGTAGCTATACTAATATGGGAAAAAAATAGACTTCAAACCAAATATAATGAGAAAAGACAAAGAGGGCCACTTCCTACTTATCATGTAATGATCCATCAAGAGGATATCGCAATCATAAATCTTTATGCACCAAACACAGGGGCACCACAGTTTATAAAGCAAAACCTACCTTACAATAAAACAGAAATGACCACCAATACCAGCATAGTTGGGGACTTCAATACACCATTATCAGTAATAGATAGATCATCCAAAGAGGAACTCAACAGGGAAGTAAGAGAGCTCAACAAAACCATAGATCACTTAGACCTAGTGAACATCTACAGAACATTCCATCCCAAATCCACAGACTACACATTCTTCTCAGCAGCCCATGGAACATTCTCTAAAATAGATCATATACTGTGTCACAAAGCCTGCCTCCATACATTTAGGAAGATTGACATAATTCCCTGCAGGATACCAGATCACAATGCTATATGGCGAGAAATTAACAACAAAAGACCCACCAAGAATCCCATCGGTGCATGCAAACTGAATAGCACACTTTTCAACAATAAATGGGTAGTGGACAAAATAAAAAATGAAATTGCAAAATTTCTAGAAATGAATGACAAGAACACTTCATACCAAAACTTATCGGAGACAATGAAGGCAGTCCTTAGGGGAAAATTCATAGCACTAATGGCCTTCATAACAAAGACAGAGAGATCCCAAATCAATAACCTAATCATTCACATAAGGGCATTAGAAAAAAGCTCCAGATAGAAAGAAATACTTAAGATCAGAGCAGAAATTAATGAATTGGAAACTAAGAAAACAATTAAGAAAATTGATGAAACAAAGAGCTGGTTCTTTGAAAAAATAAACAAGATTGACAAACCCCTGGCCAATTTGATCGAGCAAAAAGAAAGATATGCTTCAAACTACCAAAATTAGAAATAAAAAAGGAGATATCACAACAGACATAAGTGAAATTGGGAGAATCATTAAGACTTATTTCAAAAACCTCTGCTCCACAAAACTGGATAATATGGAGGAAATGGATAAATTCCTGGACATCTACCACCTACCAAAGCTAAACTCAGAGCAGATTAATCTCCTAATAAACCCATCACAATCATTGAGATTGAAAAGGTAATCAAAAACCTCCCCAAAAAGAAGAGTCCAGGACCAGATGGCTTCTCAGCTGAATTCTATCAAACCTTCATGGAAGAACTTAAATCAATCTTATTCAAACTATACCACACAATTGGAGAACAGGGAAAGCTCCCCAACTCCTTCTATGAAGTTAGTATTACCCTAATTCTAAAACAAGGCAGAGATGCCACAGGAAAAGAAAACTACTGGCCTATGTACCTGATGAACTTAGACGCAAAGATCCTGCACAAAATCGTCACAAACCGAATCTAACAATACATCAAAAACATTATCCACTTTGATCAAATGGGATTAATCCAAGGAACACAGGGGTGGCTCAACATACAGAAATCTATCAAAACAATACACCATATAAACAATGTTAAACACAAAACCCACATACTCATTTCAATATATGCAAAAAGGGTCTTTGACAAAATACAGCATCACTTCATGATCAAAACATTGGAGAGAATTGGCATGGTTGGTTCATATCTTAACACAATAAAGGCTATATACAAAGCTCCTAAAGACAAATAATACTTAATGGAGAGAGACTGGAGGAATTCCCATTGAGATCAGGAACAAGACAGGGCTGTCCACTCTCACCTCTGCTCTTCAGTATACTACTGGAAGTCCTAGTTCAAGCAATAAGACAGGGGAAAGAAATAAAAGAGATACAATTTGTAAAGGAAAAGTTAAGTTAGTTCTATTTGCAGATGACATGATTCTATACATAAGAGACCCAAGAGCCTCCATTCCAAAACTCTTGAAGGTGATTAACTCCTTTAGCAAAGTAACAGGATACAAAATAAATGCACAAAATCTAGCAGCCTTTCTATATGCAAATGACAAAGAATCAGAGAAAGAAATAAGGGACATTGTCCCATTTTCAGTAGCATCAAAAAAATAAATAAATAAAATACCTTGGAATAATATTAACCAAGGATGTAAAAGACCTGTACATTGAAAACATAGAAACATTCAGGAAAGAAATTGAGGAGGACTTGAGAAAATGGAAAGCCCTCCCATGCTCCTGGATGTGTAGAATTAACATTGTGAAAATGGCAATCTTACCAAAGGCAATATACAGATGTAATGTAATACCTATAAAAAATACCAACATTGTTCTTCACAGATATAAAGAAAATGATCTCAAAATTCATGTGGAATTGCAGAAGGCCTCAGATATCCAAGGATATCCTCAACTAAAGAAACACCTCTGGAGGCATCACCATACCTGATCTAAATCTATATTTAGAAGCCACAGTAATAAAAACAGCATGCTACTGGCATAAAAACAGGAACATAGACCAACGGAGCAGAATCAAAACCTGGACTTTGCATCAAGTAACTACAGCTACTTGATATTTGACAAAGGCCCTAACAATGTAGGCTGAAAAAATGACAGCATCTTCAACAAATGGTGTTGGACAAACTGGATAACCATATGCAGGAAATTGAAACTCTATCTGCACATCTCACCATGCACAACACTCAAGTCCAATTGGATCAAAGAACTCAATATAAGACTGGAAACTGGGCTACTACTGGAAGAAAATATAGGAGGAACTTTCCATGATATAGCAATGCAAAAAAGACTTCCTGAACAAAACCCCAGTAGCACAGGATCTTAAACAAACACTCAACCAATGTGATCACATGAAGCTGAAGAGTTTCTTCACAGACAAACATACAATAAGCAAAGCCAATAGATTACCCACAAAATGGGAGAAAATATTTGCTGAATATCCAACTGTCAGAGGCCTAATCTCTAGAATCTACAAAGAACTCAAAAACCTAAACAATAAAAAGTCAAACAACCTGCTCACAACAAGGGGCAAAGAACTGGACAGGCAGTTCACAGAGGAAGAAATACAAATGGCAAACATACACTTAAGAAAATGTTCATCATCCCTAATCATCAGGGAAATGCAAATTAAAACAACTATAAAATTCCACCTTACCCAAGTAAGAATAGCAGACAAACATTAAAAAATCAAATGAAAATTAATGCTGGCAAGGATGTAGAGAAACAGGAACCCTCATCAACTGTTGGTGGGGATTTAAGATGGTGAGAAGGTACAACAAATTTTGAAAGAAATATGGAGAGTCCTAAAAAAGCTGACTATATAGTTACCAAGAGACACAGTTATTCCCTTACTGAGCATGTACTCTAAAACCTCCAAGTCTCAGTCCAGAGAGATTTGCTCAACTATGTTTATAACTGCTCAAATCATAATAGCTAAGAGCTAGAATCAACCCAGGTGTCCATCACTAGATGAATGGGTAACTAAGATATGGCATATCCACATGATGGAATTCTACACAGCAGTAAGAAAAAAAAAATGACACAATGAAATTTGAAAAAAAATTGGTCAAACCTGGAACAGATAATTCTCAGTGAACTCACCCAATCACAGAAAGATAATCGCTGCATACTCTCACTCATCTACAGCACCTAACCTGAATCTACCCAAGATGCCAACATACCCAGGAAGCATCTCGAGGACCTGACAATAGGGTGGGTGGGGAGGGAGGGGAGGGCAAGGGAGGGGGTGGAGGACACAAATCTGTACCCAAATGGCAATGGTACCATAAAATTCTACATTCTAAAAGACAAACCAAATGGTTGAACCTTCACCAGGCCCTTAGAGGGAACACCTGAGTCACAAGGCCCTGCAGAGTGTACAGTGGAGACTGACCTTAATCTTCTACAGTTCCTCCCTCTCTCTCTCTCTCTCTCTCTCTCTGTCTGTCTCTCTCTCTCTCTCTCTCTCTCCTTCCCTCTCTCTCTCTCTCTCTCCCTATCTCTCTCTCTCTCTCTCTCCCTCTCCTCTCTAATTCTTGTATATTAGTTATCTTTTTCTTCCTTCTCTTCATGGACACTGACCTGTAACTCCCAGTACCAACAGGTGGCTATCATCCACAATGACCTTTTGATCAGAGAGACCTACAAGTTTTCCTAAAGAATGACTGATTTCTGTCAGAGTACTTAATGACCCACCAAAGGTTAGTGGTAAGACCCTACTGCTGAAGACACCATATGCAGTTGGCAGGAAACATGGAGTGACATGCATGGACGCTGGAAGAGAGTCACTAGCCAGAAAGTCAGCGTATGTAGTGCCAAAAGGTGCTACTTGGGTGACTGAGGGGAAAATGACTAATATCTGTCCAAGCAACTCATGATCTAACCTACTTAGCAGCAAACAGCCTGTTGTGATGCTCACACAAGTGCAACAGTTTTTCACAACCTTCGTGGGAAACCAATTGCTCTTGATTTGGCTAACTGATCCCCTCAGTGGGACAGAACCCATAGCTAGAGCTGGGAAACAAGTCAGAACCAGATCCAAAAATGAGCCTACTCTCCATTATCAAGCTACCACCAATCGTGGCCTACAAGAGGGCCTACACCTATTAAAGTCTTTCTTAAAAAATAATGATTATCCCATTTATATGGTGCTAACTTTACTCTCCATCAGAGAATCTGCTTCTCTTTTTCAGATAGACACAGATCCTAAGGAGAGAACCACCCCATCATACCTCAAAAGGGTCCCGGCTGAAATTAAGAATAATTGGCGAAACAAGTAAGTGTGCTGTTTTCTTGGTGAACCTGTTACTAGCACCAGGGTAAAGAAGATCGACACAGAAAACAATCAACTCCTACCAAATCAGATATCCAGAGGCACAGAGGCTCCTAAAACATCATCACTGAAGCAGACTTAAAATGAGCCTAATATGCCTCAGGGAAATTTGTGGAAGAGGGGGTGGAAAGAATGTCAGAGTTGCATGTTGGGTCATGATACACAGAGATATTTCCTCCTACCCATAACTGAGGGCTAACCCCAAAATGCATGACCCATATATCCCAACAAGGAAGGGACAGGGGAAGGGAGGAGGATAGGGAGGAGGCTAGCAATGGTACCAACTTGATTGTATTCACTGAGTACAAAACTAATTAATAAAAAATAGAAAATAAAAATAAATAAGCAAAATAGCTAACACTTGCTAATGACCATGTGAAAGTGTTGCATTCACAAGTCATCATTAGGCATGTGGAGCCTCAAATGACAGTGCTACTGCAAGCCTGCTTATAACATTCCTCAAATACAGCCTAAAATAAAAACCAAAAGTATTTTTATATAATCTTTTGGAAAATGGCTAAAGACCAGATTTAAAGGAAATTAGACCTCTGAAAAAGAAAAATACATGGAAAATACAGTTAGTTGATTAGAAGAAAACTTTTAATTGTCTGGGATGAGGAAGGAAATGGTATACAAAATTTCAAACAACATAAAATATTTTAGCAAATTGTTGCAATACATGACATAGTAACTGCTTACATACAGTTAAGGCCTTCTCTGTGGTCCTGTTCAGTATATGATTAGGTACTGGGGACATTGGTGGAAGAAGACAAAACCTGGAGGCTTCGCTACTGAGTCTGAGTTCTGAGACTCCATGTCCTCATGATGGGCTTAGTCACTTTCCTATCTTAGACTCACAGGCTCAGAGCCATATGCAATATACTTTGTGGAAGTTTAAAGCAAAGACAATTGCTGGGACAATGGAAATCACGTCACAAAGGTGATTCGTGACACACATGATTGTAGAAAACAGGCTTTTTTCATTGCTACTATACTTGAGCAACTTGGATAAAAGACTTAATGGTGTTAATGTACAGGTGCAAACAGGAAACACAGAAGGTACAATAACTCTACCACTTTGCCCTGTAGCATGTGGTAATGAAAAGGTAAAGATCCAAAGCAAAGGCATCTGCATAATAGGAAAATCATACAGGTGGTAAGATAATAATTCTTTTCTGTTTGCATTTAGTGGTATTTATTAATTTTTTCAGGGATAACAACATGAAAACAGTAACATTTTTTATCAGACACTCTTTGAGATGTCTCATGCACATGTTAATGTGCTCAGGATAATAATAGATACATGCTTCAGTGCTGTGTAGGTCTGGGCAGCTTCATGTGCATCATCTAGAAAAATAGGAAGGTGCTGATAGAAATTTGACAAAATTAAATGGAAATGTGTATTTTAAAGTCTAAATGCAAAAAAATTTCAAGTAAGGTGACAATGATTGTTATAAAATTAACAAGTCTAACAGTTGAACAATGCTGATTGTTAATTGATGGAAGATGGTAACTCATGAGAGAAATCTTATCTAACATGATGGAACAGATGATATCAACTATCCCAGTTCATTCTTGATAAAAGTGACACTGAAACTCTGGGAGGGAAGGCCCAATAATAATGCAGCCTTTCTCGTTCATTGTTTTCCCACTTAAAATCCACTGTGGCAAAATCCTGAAATTAATAGATACAATATGTTTATTTATAACAGTGACATCAAAGCACATGGAGAAATTGAACTACATTTCTTCAAGCACCTCACGATGGATGGACCAGGGATTCTCTTTCCTTTCCTTGTCTCTTCTGTGTCAACAGGCCATTCATCATCCTGCACACATGCATGTGGGCTGCTTCATCACATTCCTGACAGTGGTCCAAGCGATCTGTGAGATAGATAGTCTTGTCCTCTTTTTACCTAAAGTACGTGTATTTGGGACAGAAATAAAAAGAAATCAGTAATAGGTTGATTGTTAGGAAAGTTCAGCAGTTTCATGAAATAGGTCTCCAGAAAAGTATTTAATTCTGAAATCCTGTTTATTCAGTGAGTCTCTCCTCAATAAACTGGTAAGTATGGTCACATAGAAAACAAACAGAAATGGGAAAAATATCAAGGTCTAAAACTAAAAGTTATAAATTTGGCTTATGGATTTAAGATATCAAAAAAATGACTTTCATAAATGACATCTTATTAACTCTCTTATTTATTTTGTCTTCCCAAGACTAGCACTGTTTCCAATCATATCAATCCCCTCTGAAGGCAATGAGATCCCAGCTATGTACATCAGGCCTGTGAACCATCTCCTTCCCCTTCCAAGATTTCCCTTCCCTGCCACTGCATTTCCAGCGGAATCACTCCTCCTTGCACTTTAAAATTGTGGCCCATGCCAGACTTGCAAGAATCCACTAGAATACAGGAAGTATGGGACGTGACCCTCCTGGATTTCCATACCTGAAAAAGCTCCATCCAAGAGAACATTACTGCAGGAGGCTGCATATCATGTCTCTCTCTACCACTGTGTGACTCTGAAGACAGAGCCATGTCTTTTTTCTCTGACAAAATAGCATTTTAAGTAGTCTATGTTTGGGCAATTGATTTTTGATTAGTTAAATGAGAGAGTGGTAAAGAACAAAAGAAAGGGGACCAGTAGTTAGACATCAATATTTAATAATATTATTAATTTACATAATTAATTTAATATTAATATTTAAAAGATGTGGAGAAAAGTAAAGACCTACAATGTAGAGTGCTACTAAGCTTAGTTGAATGAAAAGAAGACATAGAATCTGGAACAAAAGGAACTATGGACATTATATTTGAAATAGTGTGGCTCTTAACATTTGTCAATGTCACAAGAAGACTTAGAAAGAAACCAAATAAAAACAGAAATATTAAAGAAGAACTGAAGTAGGAGTACTACCATAACAGCCTCAACTGGTTAGGAAAGCTAAATGAACAGGCAATGATAGCCCTTGTACCTTTTTAAAAATGTTTTGGTAGACACAAATTAATAAAATTAGAGATGAAAAAGGTAACATCACAACAGAAGCCAGAGAAATTCAAAAAATCATAGGGATATATTATAAAAGCATATACTCCACAAAGTATGAAAATCTGAAAGAAATGGATGATTTCCTTGATTTATATGACCTACCTAAATTAAATCAAGATGAGATTAATCACTTAAATAGACCTATAACAAGCATGGAGATCCTAACAGTTATCAAACATCTCCCAACTAAAAAAAGCCCAGGCCCAGATGGATTCACTACTGAATTTTACCAGACCTTCAAGGAAGAGCTAGCACCATTTTGCTTCTTAAGCTTTTCCATGAAATAGAAAAAGAAGGAATTCTACCAAACTCCTTCTATGAAGCCAGCATCACTCTGATACCAAAACCAGGCAAAGATAGAACAAAAAAAAAAAAAAAAAGAAAATTACAG
Organism: Dipus sagitta; assembly: GCA_036346955.1. Lineage (NCBI taxonomy): Eukaryota > Metazoa > Chordata > Mammalia > Rodentia > Dipodidae > Dipus > Dipus sagitta. The sequence goes on along the minus strand of CM070771.1, from coordinate 83,850,053 downwards.
ACCAATTTCCCTCATGAACATAGATGCAAAAATTCTCAACAAAATATTGGCAAACAGAATACAAGAATATATCAGAAAGATCATTCACCCTGACCAAGTAGGCTTTATCCCAGAGATGCAGGTATGGCTCAACATACGCAAATCTATAAATATTATACATTATATAAATAAGTTGAAGGACAAAATTCACATGATCATCTCATAAGACGCAGAGAATGCGACAAAATCCAACATCCCTTCATGATAAAAGTCCGACAGAGACTGGGAATTGAAGGAACATATCTCAATATAATAAAGGCTATTTATGATAAGCCTACAGCCAACATATTACTAAATGGGGAAAAGCTGGAAGCTTTTCCACTAAAATCAGGAACAAGACAAGGGTGTCCACTGTCCCCACTTTTATTTAATATAGTTCTGGAAGTCTTAGCCATAGCAGTAAGGCAAGAGACATGCATAAAAGGGATACAAATTGGAAAGGAAGAGGTCAAGTTATCATTATTTGCAGATGACATGATTCTATATATAAAGGACCCTAAAGACTCTACTAGCAAACTGTTAGAGCTGATAAAAACCTACAGCCATGTAGCAGGGTACAAAATAAATATACAGAAATCAGTAGCCTTCATATATGCTAACAACAAACACACAGAGGATGAAATCAGAGAATCACTCCCATTCACAATTGCATCAAAAAAAATAAATAAATAAAGTACCTTGGAATAAACCTAACCAAGGAAGTAAAGAATCTCTACAATGAGAACTTTAAAACATTCAAGCGACAAATTGCAGAACACACTAGGAAGTGGAAAAACATCCCTTGTTCCTGGATTGGAAGAATCAATATTGTGAAAATGGCAATCTTACCAAAAGCAATCTACATATTTAATGCAATCCCCATCAAAATTCCAAAGGCATTCTTCATGGAAATAGAAAAAAACAATCCAAAAATTCATTTGGAATCACAAAAAACCTCGAATATCTAAAATAATGCTGAGCAACAAAAATAAGGCTGGTGGTATCACCATACCTGATTTTAACCTATACTACAGAGCCATAATAACAAAAACAGCATGATACTGGCACAAAAGCAGACTTGTAGATCAATGGAACAGAATAGAGGACCCAAATGTAACTCCAGGTAGCTATAGCCACCTGATATTCTATTATAATGCCAAAAATACTCATTGGAGAAAAGACAGCCTCTTCAGCAAATGGTGTTGGGAAAACTGGATATATATCAGTAGAAGGATGAAAATAGATTCTTCTTTTTCTCCATGCCCAAGAATTAAGTCCAAATGGATTAAAGACCTTAACATCAGACCTGAAACTCTGAAACTGCTAGAGGAAAAAGTAGGGGAAACCCTTCAACATATTGGTCTTGGCAAAGACTTTCTGAATACAACCCCAATTGCTCAGGCAATAAAACCACAGATTAACCACTTGGACCTCATGAAAATACAAAGATTTTGCACTGCAAAGGACATGGTGAAGAAAGCAAAGAGGCAACCTACAGAATGGGAAAAAATCTTCGCCAGCTATATATCTGATAGAGCATTAATATCTAGGATATACAAAGAACTCAAGAAGTTAAATAATAAGGAATCAAACAAACCAATTAAAAATGGGGTATGGAGCTAAATAGAGAATTCTCAAAGGAAGAAATACGAATGGCATATAAGCATCTAAAAAAATGTTCTATGTCACTAGTCATCAGGGAAATGCAGATTAAAACTACATTGAGATTCCATCTCACTCCTGTCAGATTGGCTACCATCATGAAAACAAATGATCATAAATGTTGGCGGGGATGTGGAAAAAGAGGAACCCTTCTACACTGTTGGTGGGAATGCAATCTGGTCCAGCCATTGTGGAAATCAGTGTGGAGGTTCCTAAAACAGCTAAAGATTGATCCACCATATGACCCAGCTATAGCACTCCTAGGCATATATCCTAAGGACTCATCTCATTTCCTTAGAAGTACGTGCTCAACCATGTTTATAGCTGCTCAATTTATAATAGCTGGGAAATAGAACCAGCCTAGATGTCCCTCAACTGATGAGTGGATAATGAAGATAAGGCACATTTATACAATGGAGTTTTACTCAGCGGTAAAGAAAAATGAAGTTATGAAATTTGCAGAAAAGTGGATGGATCTGGAAAGAATTATACTAAGTGTGGTAACCCAGGCCCAGAAAACTAAGTGCCACATGTTCTCCCTCATATGTGGATCTTAGCTACAGATGATTGGGCTTCTGTGTGAGAAGGAAAAAACTCAGTAGCAGAGGCCAGTAAGTTAAAAAAGGAGATAGAAAGGGAAGAGAAAGAAAGGGAGGAGGGCTTTTATTAGTCTGGTATTGTATATATGTAAGTAGAAAGATTGAGATAGGGAGGGGATATGATGGAGAATGGAATTTCAAAGGGGAAATGGTGGGGGAGGATAATACCATGGGATATTTTTTATAATCATGGAAACTATTAATAAAAATTGAGAAAAAAAAAACAAAAAAAGTTTTTTGGTATATTTTTATGCATTTATTTGAGAGCAACAGACAGAGGGAGAAAGACGCAGATAGATAGAGAGAGAATGGGAGTGCCAGGGCCTCCAGCCACTGCAAACGTAGTCCAGATGCATTCACCACCTTGTGCATATCTGGCTTACATGGGTCCTGGGGAATCGAGCCTCAAAACATGGTCCTTAGTCTTCACAGGTAAGCGCTTAACCTAAGCCATCTTTCCATCCCCACCCCTTGTACCTTGTAATTGGAGGTCAGCCACAACAGTTTTCAGAAAGTGCACTTAAAGGGCAAGAATGTAGCTAATGAGGTTAAGCTGGAGAAAAGGTATTAGTATTGGGCCCATGGAGATGGATCATTGGATAAAGCAACCCTGCTCATGCCTGAGTACCGGAGTTTCAGTTCCACCCTCAGACACCATGTAAAAAGCCAGCTGGCAGCTGTGTGGGCTCTTGTAATCAGGCATTCTGCTGGACATATGGGAGGCAGAGACAGGAGATTTTCACAGAGCACTGTGAGCACAGTAAAAAGAATAATAGCAGAGCAAGGTTGAGAGAAACCCAGCCTTAAGTGAGATGTAACTGGCAGGTTGGACCCTGCAGTTATCCTATGACCCACACACTTCCTGGGGTAACACACACCATTCCCAAACATCCACATATGCATACACACATATAAACACAAACATAAATAAAATTATTTCTTAAAGATCCTGAAATTGATTTTGATAAAAAAAAAATCAGAAGGGTACAAAATAAGTGCAAAGTGGTGATGAAACAAAAGTGTGGGCCTGGTGCCTGTGTCCGCCTCTCCTCTCCATTCTGTACCTCCCATCTCTGACAGCAGGTACTGTAAGAAGTTCAGCACTCAGTACCTGTAGACAAAGTCCATGTACACCAGTATCTCCATTCTAACGAAAGGTTAATTCACCATTACTACTGTTCACTAAGCCCAGATGCATTTTTTATAATAAACAAAATTTTAGTGATAATAGCAGTATATAAAATCTGTTCTAAAACCATACCTGATGTTTCATGTGTATGTATTCTAGTATAAGCACTAATTAAGAGGTTAATTAAAGTATGCTAGTCATTAATAAGCCAAAAATGTATATGCAATGTTTCATAAACATTTTGTAGGTGAAATAAGCCCAACCATTAAAAAGACATTTCCTTACATATGACAGCATAATAATTTTGCTCCAGGTGAGAAAACAATATTATAACAGGAAAATTCCCACAGAAATGAATCCTGGGGAAGTTAATTCTGCTAGACAAAGCACAAAATTACTGTTAATTCTTCAGTTTCATATTGAGTACACGTGAATGCACAACACAGAAAAAAAGCTACTTAAAATAAGATCTATGTGATATAGAAAAACATATTAATGTATTTCCTCTTATTTCAAATTCCAGTTACCAGAGTTTTAATTAAGGTTGAATACATTATATAGTTTTGTTATGCTTTCATTGATGTTTTATGATTTGTTAAACACAATTATATAATTTGATTCTAATATTTACCTCCTTTTCCTAGTAAATTTGCTCAATAATCACTAGAAAAGGGTGAGGACAATGGAAAATAGGATCAAGAAATATTCTCAAGGACTGGGGGGATCGCTCAGTGGTTAAGGCACTTGCCTGCAAAGCCAAAGGACCCATATTCGATTTCCCAGGACCCACATTAGCCAGATGCACAAGGTGACACATATATCTGGAGTTCGTTTGAAGTGGCTGGAGGCCCTAGCCTGCCCATTCTCTCTTTCTCTCTGCCTCCTTCTCCTTCTCTCTCTCTCTCTCTCTCTCTCGCTCTCTCTTTCTCTCTGTCTGTCAAATAAATAAGTAAATAAAATATTAGAATAAGAAATATTCTCAAAAAGCATTCTATAGTGTTCCAAAATCTATAGCCTGATGTACTTCTTGACACGTTTTCCATGATATTTTCTTACCTGCCACAACTCTGATTTCCATCTAATCCTTGAAACTCCCTATTAGAAATATGAATTAAATAATATGCTAAAATTGATGCTTCACATTTCTGATTTTTATTTCCCTCTGACCTACCTTTTTCAACTTAAATAGCAGCATGTTCTCTGAAAGCATAAGCCAGAAGCTATCATTAAGCTTGTAGTAAACCTTACAAACTATCACACTGCCATTAAGCTTCCAGTAAACTTTACACATCAGTAAACTACCTAAAGGTGAACACTTTCACATGCCATTTGGTCTTCTGAACATTTAGGTTTCTTTTGTTTTCTATAGAAGAATATGTTCCTCCAAATACAGCACATCTAGGTATGACTGGTCATTTGACATACATTATGAAAAAAGGTTCAATATTAAATACATTTGATATTTAGCATCTGTCAGAAAAGACTACTGTAATTACAAAATAACTGATATCTTTGGGTCCAATGTCTTAATATAACATCAATCAAAATGTTCTGATGGTTAAAATCATTTCAAAGTAATAGCAATGATAACTTACGTAAAAGTATTGAAACATAAAAACATATTGCAGAGCAACCCTGATTCAAATTTTTGTTTTTAGATACTTTGTTTTATGCCTTCTGTAAACCTCTAAATTTGCTGAAAAAATTCATAAAATTCATTTTATGCCAAGTACTATCATATTTTTGTATGATCCTGGATGCCTTGAAAGGTGACTAATACTGTGATCACTTTATTGTACCCTAAAGCATTATCTGCCAGTATGAGAACTATTCTCATAGTTGGGGAAGTTTAAGAATTTTTTGTCCTCCTGAAAGTAAATGATAAAAGGTTTTGGCTTTTTTGTTTAAATATCTCCTTGTTTAGATATCACGTTTTCTCGCTGTGGACATATTATATGAGGCAGTTTCTTGGAACCAAAGAAGCCAAAGTTAGTGAGAATTGCCATTAAGCTTCCCTCTACATTTTACCTGGCACAGCTCAGGCCAAGATACATGCAAAGCAAGATTTCTCCTCCCTTCCAGAATGAGGTCACTAATGAAGAGTAACAGTACGAAATCCACATGTAGTTAGACAGAAAGAATCTGTATCGTGGAACAATGAACATGAAAATATTACTGGTGTCCTCCATTTCCTGTGATTAATTACATCAACCAGATTTATAGTTAAAGAGAATATGAACTGTGTCATCAATGACCAGTGTGCAATACTGAAGAAAAAAATGAGAAAGAAAAGTAAAAAGACTGGAGAAAAGTAAACATCTGTGCTCTCCTCCCCTCCCTCTAACTGATGTAAATAAATATTTAACATAAAGAGAATCACAAAGACAAATTGAAGTAGAGAAAAATAGCCAAAGGTAGAAGTTGTCAACAAAGTCTGGGATAACAGAAAGCAGACTGATTACAGGTAAAAGAATGGCATTCGTAAAGCCAAGACACATGTACACGTGGAAGAGGGTGCCCGGGGGAACCAACCCCTCAGGCTTCTTCCTTTGGAAACCAGAACCTGAAGCACAGTACCACTGGGAGCAGGATCAATAAGAAAGGGTGGTAACCTCATTTTATTTTATTTTATTGATTTTTATATGTATCTGTGTGTATGGCATGCATGGGTTTGTGTGTGTTTGCATATGGTGGTTGAATGTGTGTGTGTATAAGTGAGCATTCACATATGCATATATTTGTGAAGGTCAGAAGTTAATGTCAGGTGTCTTCCTCAATTACTTACCACCTTATTTATGGAGACAAGTTCTGTTACTTGAACCCAGAGTTTACTAAATCAGCTAGTCTAACTGCCATGCTTCTCCTGGGCTCATCCTGTCTCTGCCTCTCGAGTGCAGAGGCCACCATGCCCACATGGTTTTTGTGTGCATGCTGGGGGTATGAATTCAGGTCCTCACATGTTGGTAGTAAACCCACTGAGCAATAGCCCTAGCTCCTTCATTTTAAAATCTACAAAAGTTGTTCAGATGCCACCTTTTACCCAACACTAATATCCAGCCCCATCCCAACAAGGCAAGAGAAGTGTTTTAGCACTCCAGCGAAAATAAAAGCAGCAGCAAGTGACATGTCAGAAACCCTGAAAATAGTCAAATAAAAGTTGCAATGGAATTTTGATACAAATACTAGAATGCTTATAATTTAAAATATTGACTATATGATTTTTTAAAAAAAACAACAGAACTTACACTACAGATAAAACAAGAATTTTGGGGTTCCTCACCAATGTACAAATTATACCAACACACCAATATGATATGACAACTTGGGGGTGTCCCCGGGTTCTTATCTTATGAATTTAAAGACTTGAATTCCATAGACCAGAGGGTAAAGTTTGGAGAGACTCTATTAAATTATAAGAAGGAAAAAGGAAAGTATATGAAGATATCCTGACAATGAGAAGGCAGGGAAGGGGGGAGCTCACCTAGAGATCCAAATTGTGGTCACTTACAGGTTATAAATTGGGTCTGACCTAAGTAGCCCTAATACCAAGCTCTGAACTAACCAGCCACAATATCAGGTTCAGGTTTAATCCTTCCAGGAAACTCCTTCTTATTGGGGGAAAAAAACAGATGTAGGGAACTCCTGTAGAAAGCAAGAACTAAGGAGAAGACAAATCCTTCACTGACCTCTAGAAAAGTAGAGACTACAAGGACTGGCTCAAGGACATCCCCTGCTTTTACTTAGGTCCCAGCATCCTAAACTGCCTCAATCTCTCCTCTGTCACCTCTGAAGATTTAACCCTAACTGCCATTAGAGAATATGAGTGATAACCAATCAAGCTGAGTGGTATTCTCATTTTGGTAGTTGGGAATCTTCTTCTGTGGGTCTATCTAAGGGACCTTGAAAATGTATTGGTAGAGTGGGGGGAGACAGTCCTGGAAGAAATTTGAGGGGAAAAGTAATAAAATCCAGAAACAGATGTTAGGAAGAAGTAGGCACTGAGTAAAGTGGGGCTCTTCAGGGCTCCCATTCTTGTAGACTTTCTTGGAGGGTGATAGAGGGGACCCAGATAGATGAGGTTAAATTGCCATAATACCATCTGAGTATGAGCTTACCATAAGCAAATGAAGTTAAAAGAACAGTTGAGATATGATGGAGAATGGAATTTCAAAGGGGAAAGGGGGGAGGGTAATACCATGGGATTTTTTTGTTATCATGGAAAATATTAATAAAAATGGAGAAAAAAAAATTAAAAAAAAAAAAGAACAGTTGAGTGCACAAAGTCCTAAAATTAATAGTTACTGTTACCAGAAATAATAGGCATAATTCTCATACTATGACGGCCCAGAAATCCATTTCTAAAGCTGTTCACTGAAATAGGAAGGGGAGCACTTCTCTGTTCATTTGCTGCGCTATTTCAGGCCAGTGGGAGTGAGATATAATAGGCTTTAGTAAGCAGAATCCAGGTATACAGAAAGGGCAGAAATATCAGATAAACAAGAAAGCATCCACTAACAGGAGGTCCCAAAAGTAGGAAACTCAAATGAGGGCTGGATTCAGGAGGTTTAAGTATTTTTATTCATAATTGACAGTGTCCCAGTCTAACTGAAAGTTGAGTAGTAACCTGGATATATTTTTGAATTGGGGAAGAAGAAAGTGAGCTGGTAAGCTGACCACAAACAAGCATTAGAAGCACCCAGCTGTGACTGAGCCTCCCCAGCAACAATGTTTTTGGATGAACTCCCAGAGCCTTGGTGGACTCAAATAGCCTCAGCATATCCACAGCCAACATTGTAGTTTCTCAGTCTTCAGGTGAATTATACAGATTTGAAGTTTCCTAACTATATAATTCCCAAAAGCAGGAGAATTCGCCCTAATCACCAAATGGAATGCTGATGCTTGGCATGGTCTGTATGTATGCTTAAAGGTCTAAAACAAATGAAATATTACCAGAACTGTCAATAACCACAATAATGGTAGAGATGCCACTGTAAGTAAGTACTTTACTTGCAGGCTAAAATTTTCTTTCTGATTGTTTAAGACCAAGTAGGTAGCCAAAATTTAACTGCCTTTCTGTATATACTTTTAAAGTCAACTCCATGTTTTTAAGAGAGACTTTTAGGGACCTGGGAGGAGCTCCATGGCTCATATTGTGTACCATTTGATAGAATAAGTCAGTAATGTGCTAATCAGGTGGCTTTCCTTGGAAGAATTCCTCTGATGTGACTCTCCTCTTGAAGATTGTATGCTGATTTGAAGACTGTATGCTGATTTGTTGTCCAATTTCTGGGTCTCCATGTCCTCCCTGACCAAAAATGTAGATGGTTTACCAACAATGTAGGACATGCTAAAAGTGTCCTGTTATCTCCTAAGGCCTTTTTGACCTGACAAGTACAAAAGTAAATATCTTTTCAGCTCTACTATTTCTAATTGGCTTTAACTTCTACATATGTTTCTTAAGCACTCAGAGAGACAGTTACACCGGTATTGAACAAAAATCATGGGTTTGTAAGCCCAGGTAAAACACAGTAATAGACCTGGAGATAATTCTTGCCAACAAAATTTAAATATCTGGAATTGGTTTTGATATAAAAAAAGCAAGTAGGGGCTGGGGAAATGGCTTAGCAGTTAAGGCATTTGCCTGAGAAGTCTAAGGACCCTGGTTCGATTCCCCTGGACCCACATAAGCCAGATGAACAAGGTGGTGCATGCATCTTGAGTTCGTTTGCAGGGGCTAGAGGCCCTGGCATGCCTAGTCTCTTTCTCTCTGCCTCTTCCTATTTCTCTCTCAAATAAAAAATAAATAAATAAAACATTTTTTTAAAGCAACTAGGGCAGAATATAGTTCTGACCTCTTCATTTTAGTACATCATAAGAAGTCTCCCTAATCTTTACGGATTAAAAGAGCTGTAGTCATTGCCAAGAGTTAGTCTAGCCTCAAACTCCTGTTCCTTCTATCTCTGTCTTTCAAGTGCTGGAATTAAATGCTTGGTTCCGGGATTATGGTTATTGAAATACCACACCTAGCTGATTCTTAAGCTGCTTGGGGGTCTTTTGGAGTGAATAGGAGACAAAAAGAGTTATACATGGGGGACATTATCTCATTTTTTACTAAAATAGGTCCAGTTAGAGGACTGTATTATGCTATGAGGGAGACAGGATTCTTTAACTCATAGAGGCTCTGTTGCCCAAAATAAGAAAAACTAGGGAGGTGACCATGGATAACTTTATTAACTTGGGGTCAACTCACTTTGACTCAGGAATTGTGGATAGAACCTTTAAAAAGTTGAGAAAGTACACAGGTTATCAGAATATGAGGAAGAATTCCTCACCTACCTAAGAGAAAATGACAAAAAAATGAAGATATATTATTTCTTTTATAAAACCTGAATTATAAATACAGCAATGACAAGTCTGAATTACATTCATGAAATCATGTAAAAAAATTGAGATTACTGGCTTATATGTTGTTAAGTTATAAAATTCTAGCCCTAGTTAAACCTAGTTGTCACTTGCTTTGTATGTTCCTTTATCTGTTTCACAAAAGTTTGAGAACTACATTTTAACAAAGCTTTAGTAACCTTAGATAAGATCAATATTTTCTAGAAAAAAACTAAACAGTATGCTGTTTGTCATTCTCCTTTGCATTGTCACAGAGGCAAGTGCCCATTTTACCTCAGGATAAAGTCTGGAAGACATGTGGTTTAAACTTGCTTGAGGTCTGAGATAAGGTGGGGAAACTCAACCTTTTCTTAGAAATCAACATACCATGAATTGATGCAGTATGTAGCAATTAGTTTAACTTACCTTACAATGAGGCAGAAAAATATGTGAGAAATGGAGAATCAAAATCTCAATATGTTGACACTGATTTAAAATCTAAATTACCTGTTTGTGACATCTTTATTTTTTTAGAAAAGTAAGTCCCTGGGGGCTGCAAGATCATGCCCCCTTCCAGACCATATGTGGTCCCATGGCAGTTAAGTGTGCCAAGGTGACATAGCATTTTAGAACAATAGCAGCCCATCCGTAAGGCACTTTCAAAATCATACTTGGAAGCTTAGGGTCTATGAACTTATTTTCTTACCAGTGGGATTGTAAATAACCCTAGCATATATGGATTCAGTGTCTCACTGATGGGATCTCAAACCTACAGGGAAAGGAAAAAATACAAGTCTAAGTTACCCTATCCAGATATCTCCAGCAGGTCCTCAACTCGTGTACAAAAAGACATTTCTCTTCATGCTCTATACTCAGGGAATAGAACCTCAAAAGAATTTTCTGGTTTGGGGCTGCCGTGCCGGTGGGAACTTACACTGTATTTCCTCATTTTTACATTTCATATGGTCTATGGATTTATATCTTAGCAACAGCAGCCTAAATCTGGTCTATGGATTGGGATAAATAAAAATATTTTGGGAATATTGATGGGACCCTAAGGGCTATAGATTTAGATCCTCACAAATGGGATACTTATCAATGTAACTCTGTATAGGATCTATGGATTTAGACTCTTACTAATGGAACCTTAAGTCTCAGGCATATTGATTTAAATCATTACCTATGTGACTGTAAATGTCTAATTATCTAGATTTGCCTAATTGAACTTAGCCTGCCTGTGTAGGATCTATGGATAATCTCTGTGAATAGGACACATCTCAGCCACACATTTACACATTTAGCCTCTAAACATGTTTCTGCCTGAAGCAGTATTGACAAACAGAAATAACAAACTCTAGACTGTGTAGAATGTAAGTATGGTAGGTGAATTCCCCACTTTAATCTGTTGGACTGCTTGGATTAAGAAAGTCATATTTTAACTTGCTACATACATTGTAGAAAACAAAATATGTCTTGTCTAAAGATAAAGTATCTTATTTCCAGGAAAATAAGAAGCAAACAAGAAACTGTCAGACAGACTCAGTCACTAGAGTTCTGATCATTGAGTTATATACTCTCAGTTCCCAGATGAAAGACATCTAAAGAGGCAGACAAGAAAGCATCAGGCAAACTTGTGTCTTAAGACTCCTGCCCAGTTATGAGTTTATGCTAAATAAGCCAAACCTCCGAATCTGGATACAATATGGGTTTTCTCTACCACCACCCCATCACCATTTTCTGCCTAGTATCAGTTGCAGCCCTATGAGGCTTTGAAGCCACATAAAGTTACCCTCATTGCTCATAGGATTCCACCCATGTGAGCCCCCACCTCCACAAGGAGCATGAATCCTAGACCACTGGTTGAATACATTCTATCTAGATCTCTGAGAAACTTTTACCATTTCTACCATAAACAGTGAGCACTGCCACTCATACCCAAGGAAGGAGGGGTCCTTAATAAATTAGAGGAAAAAAAAATCTTCAGAATAAAGCCATGGCTGGGAGCCTCCTCTAGTCAGGAAAGCAAGGGAGATGGCAGAAGTTCAAAGGTCATTCTACCTCTCTTCCCTCTTTTGCTTGATTCATACTGACCTTGAGATGAGTCTGAGTCTGCGGCCTGAGAGCAAATCCCTGACTGAGACCTTAGGGATGACACTATCCAGGAGGGGCATGCTATTTAAATCTTTGTCCCATGACATTGCACAAACGCAGCATCACAATCCCAGGTGTAGTCTGAATTTCCCTCAGAGTAGCATTGGCCATTAGCATTTAAAACCAAAGTCAGTGTTCCACAGAGCAATCACAAAATACATCCTGACAGAATTCAGTCAACATTCTACAAACAGCATTTAAATTTTGCTTTTGGCTTTATAAGAAAGCAAAAAGAGAAAACATAAAGTTTTAATACATGTCAACACAGAACTTTCCCAAATCTACCATCAACCTAGTTTTAAATGTGCCCAGTTCCCAACCTGGAGAAAGTTTCAAGGAAAGAATTAGGGGACAGATCAGATGATAACTCCTGCCATGCATGGCAGGAAATAGGAGAACACTCACCCTCTGAGTTCCTAACAAAATACACCAATATGAAACAATGAACCAGTATATGCCAATGTACCCACATGATATGAGAATTTGGGGATGTCCCAATATTCTTGTCCTAGGAATTTAAAATGTTGAAATCCACAGACAAGAGGGGAAAGTTTAGAGAGATTTTATTAGATTAAGGAAAGGAAGCTAGGCCTGGTGGCTCACGCCTTTAATCCCAGCACTCAGAGGCAGAGTTAGGAGAAACAATGGGTTTGAGGCCAGCCTGAGATTACATAGTGAACACCAGGTAAGCCAGGATAGAGTGAGATCCTACTTCAAAAAACAAAAACAAAAGAAACAAAGAGAGAGAGAGAGAACATAAAGAGCTCCTGCCCATGACAAGACAAGAGTGAGGTGAAGCTCAGAGTACAGATAACTACTGCCCATGAGAAGACAGGAGGGGATAAAGCCCACCTAGAAACACAAATTGTGGTTGTTTATAGGTTCTGAATGGTGGCAGAGCTAACCAGCTTTGATGCCAAATTTAAAGGGCTGAATTAAGCAGCCCCAATTCCAGGTTCAGATTTAATCCATCCAGGAATCTTGTGTCTAGTATAGGGTGACCCCTTCCTAGGGAGCCACCTAGGTTGTTTATGCAAAAACAGATATATTGAACTCCTTTAGACAACAAGAAATAAAGGGAAGCCAGATCTTTCTCTAATCTCTAACAAAGTAGATACTACAAAGGTAGAATCAAGGATATTCCCTACTTTTACTTTTGGGGTACCCAATCACCATAAGCTGCCTCACTGGAAAAGTAAATATTACATTCCCATAAACATTTGTATAATAAAATCTATATCAGATTCATTCATACTATCTCAAATACTAATTAACCCAAACATTGAATCAATAAACTATTATAAGAATATAAAGACTAGGGAAATGTCTCAGTGGGTAACAGTGTTTATAACCAGAACCCACATAAAAGTCATATGCCCCAACACAACTATGGCAACATGGGAGGTAAAGACAAGATTCTCAGAAGCTCATAAGCAGGCTACCCTAGAACACAAAATGGCAAGCAACAAGGGACTCTGTCTCAAACAAGATATAAGGCAAGAGCAAAGTCCTGTGATTCTCCTCTGATCTCAACATACATGCCACAGTACATGTATGCCTATACTCACAACATAGGTACACACATACTCATACACATATCATATACACACTCCAAAATATTAAAGAAAACCTAAGGGGATAATATATAATACTGGAAGGAAACAGACCACTTATACACAGGACTGCACTGATGAATCTCAAAATTATTGTGCTAAAAAAATATGACAAGAACAAAACAATATATGTTATGTGATTCCAATTATAAGAAAGTATATGAGAAACACATACAAAGAGACTAAAAGCAGATTTCTTTTTTCAAGGTAGGGCTTCACTCTAGCCCAGGCTGACCTGGAATTCACTATGTAGTCTCAGGGTGGCCTTGAACTCACAGCGATACTCCTACCTCAGTCTTCAAATGCTGGGATTAAAGGCGTATACCACCACGCCTGGCTCAAAAGCAGATTGTTGAGTTTGTCTCTGATGAGTTCTTTTTAATGTTTTTATTTATTTGTAAAAGAGAGAAAGAGAGACAGAGAGGGAGAGTGAATATAAGCATGCCAGGTTCTCTTATCACTGCAAACAAACTCTAGATACATATGCCTCTTTGTGCATCTGGCTACAGGGGAATTGAACCCAGTCCACCATACTTTTCAAACAAGCACCTTTAGCCACTGTGCTATCTATCTAGTCCCTGGCAAGGTTTAATATGGGGTTGACTTAAAGATGAAGACAAGTAGTTTTGTTTTTTTTTTTTTTTTTCTTGTCATATACTGTATCTTGATTGTGGTGGTTGCTATACAGACATCTGTTTGTCACAGAGATAAAATGGTGACATAGCCAGGCATTTTGCTACATGCTTTTACTCCCAGTACTTAAGAGGCAGTGGTAAGAGAATTGCTGTGAGTTCAGGGCCAGCCAGAAACTGTATAGTGAATTCCAGGTCAGCTTGGGCTAGAGCAAGACCCTACTTCAAAAAATAAAATAAATGTTGCTTTAAATGTGTGTACTTTGTTTTGTATAAAGTGTGCTTCTATATATAATATTATGTTTAAAAAAAAAAATAAAAGTAGGTCAGTATGAATAGAAGTAGGCACCAATTTACCTAACTTTCATGTTGTTGTGTGACTAAGATATAAATGTACTTGAAGAATGAAGGAAAAATTACACAGGGGAAACAAGTTATGTGAGTATGAACAAAAGGAGAGGAAATGCTGAAGTATCATTAGGAAGGTTCTGTGGGATCACTGATGGGAAGGTTCACTCTTATAAGTAGACAAATTACCCTACAATGGTAAAAGCTTGCAGTTTCTCACTTTGCACTAGAATACATCACATATCCATGCATCATCTCAATTTGTTATCACCATAATCTGCTGGGACAAGCAGTAAGGTTCCTACTTCACAGATGACAAACTGGAATTCAAAAAGTAATAACTTTCTCAAGTTGACACAGCCACTCATGAAAATGAGATTTTCATTTTTGTTGTGGAATGTTTACTTTTAAAAATGTGTAAATACTTGGAAATGTATGTAAATCTTTTTAAGAGCTAAGTTTTGTGGAAGCTTTAGAAAGGCAGTCTTTTTCAAGGATTGGGAATCATCTCTTATATGCAATCATCAAAGAAGATACCACTCCTTACCCCCAGCTTCAGTAGGAGGGTAACAAACGATAGTGATAACATTCCTCCAACTTCCAAAATGCTCTTTTATAAAGGGATGAGAACTTTCCTTGCCTTTGGGATAAATCAATTTATTAACACAGATGACTATCCCCATTGTCAGGTGATCTAAGTTCAACTATGTATGATGAATGGTGGTTACTTCTGTCCTCTAACTTAGTTCTTGCTTACCTTGAGACATATAAATATGGTTTGTCCCTGCTTCATCATATGGAAGTGGAAGTTTTGAGGGTGGGTTTTTGTTATTGTTTTCATAATTTGTTTCATTTTCTTCTGCTGTTTTTTTTTTTTTTTTGACTCGTCTCTTATTGAATTGCCTGTGACAATCACCATAGTCTGCATAATTAGTATTGTTCCTCTTCCATCTTTTGTGGAAATATTTTTCTGGGTTGGTGACAGATGTTGCTAATTATGTTTCTGCAACAAGGGTTCATAGCTAAGTTTCTATTTTCTATACCAAAAACCTAATCTTCAAAGATTTACTTCTGATTTTCCTAAACTTTACTTAGCTAAAGCAGTTATTCCAAGTTAAAGTTACTATCTCAGAGCAAAGAAAAAAATACAAAGGGTGTAGTATTTCTGTTCCACATATAAAAACCAAATGATACCTAAGCTTGTTCCTCAGCAACAAGTCAAGTATCTGACATACCCTCTGCAATAGCAACCCCACCAGTGGTTTTGCCACATGTATGCAAGAGCCATTTACTTTTCTTAGCTTTCTCAAATTGTCACTACAGGGAAGAGTGAACCTATACAATCATTTAAAAGCAAAGCTATGTAAACCATTGTTAATGAGTTATTTGATGTCTGCAATCAACTGCTTCATTGCAACTCACTAATTTGGCATGTGGACTGTATCCATTCTCTGTTGATGACTTAGCAGCTTTACAAGAAAACAAGCAGAGAAGAGAAGCTAAGTTGACTAAAAGGCTGCATACACATACAGACAAACAAATGTAGCTGACCCAGTGTATTCTGCTCAGTGAGGAGATTTCTTCAAATTGAAAGTATCAAACTGAAATATATATATTAAGGTAAAACCATATTTGTCCTTGGCTTGTCTTACCACTTAAATATTCAAGAAGAGCAGTTTCCCAATGCTCTGTTTCCAAGTCACTGTGCCATAATAGCTAAGTTCCCTTAAACAATGGCCAACAGCTGCACCTTTTATTAACATATATGGTTTCTTTAATGTACAGTTACATTAAAAAATTATCAAGGAACCACAAGCATATAAAAACAGCATGATCTATAAATCCAAAATCTAGACTCAAAAATTAGGCTCAGGAAATGTTGTACTACCCCATTATATTTTTCTGATATTTTTGTGTATGTGTGTTCCTCTGTGTGACTACAGGTGCACACATGCTATCAATTGCATGCTGAGGTTAGAGGACATCCTCAGTGTTGTTCCTTGCCTTCGACCTAGTTTGAAGTAAGGTGTCTTGTTGCTTGCTGCTGGCTTTGGATTTAGATCCATAGACCTTCTCCACAGGAAGTAAAAACTATGTATAAAAACACTTGCTCTTATTATTACTTTACCTGGACATTCGGAGTCCCTGTCTCTGTACACAGAAAGAGCCTTTCTTATTGCATTGAGGTCACCAGTTTGACAACATAAATTCAATAACCTCAGAACCAGTTAAAACCAACTCGGCATTGTGCTTACTATAGATGTAAAGCTGAGCTTGATAGTTCTGTCAAGTTTTCACATTACTAAATTGGACATTGTTTCTTTACTTTTATACTCAGAAGGAAAAGGAGAGAGAGAGAGATTTGTCAGATATTTGGAACTTAGCCCCTCATTATACAAGAAATATACAAAATTGGTGATTTGCCTCACTTAAATGACCTAGAATCTCAACAGTTCCCCCAGGGTGTGAGAGGTGAAGTCATTTCTCTACCTGTTAAAAGTAGAAGTCAAGTAGGATCCACATGATTGTTATCTTATCTCAGGCCTTTCCACTGTGTGATGGTTACTCTTCTACTTTTAGCTTGATTGGAGTTAGAATGATCATGGAAACACAAATCTAGGTGTGTCCATAAAGGTGTTTCTAGAAAGATTTAACTGAGCTGAAAAAACTCCCAAATGTTGTGGCAATATCCCATGGGCTGAGGTTCAGGATTAAATAAAAAAAGGAAAAACAGAATGGAGCACTGACATTCATCCCTCTGCCTCCTAGCTGTAGGCACAATGCAGCTGCCTCTTGTTCCTGCCACCATGCCTTTCCTACCACAAAGAACAGTAGTCTCACACTCTGAGCCAAAATAAAGTCCTCTCTGAAGTTGGTTTTTGCCAGGCTCTTGGTCACAATGAAAAAACTAACTGATATACTATACTTTATTCTCTAAACAGGGAATTCACTTCTAGTCTTCACAATAAAACCATCACCATCTCAATAAAGAGAAAAGTACCTGTTTAACATCAGAATGCAAAGCAAAAAATTGTCCTTGGAAGTATTTTTAAAGAGAGGAAATTGGATTTAAGTGAAAGATTCCTGCATTGACTTATCTTAGAAGCCTCCCTCTACTAACTCCAAAACATATTCCATCAATGACTCACTTAGGGAGGCAAAAATCCCCATGCATAAAAACAATTCCCATGCATGATATTGCAAAAGAGACAAATTCTGAGTATTCCTTCCTTTAAATAGTAAGTTATGTGTCCATTCTGTAAGGAAATTAGGTAAGTTTGTCCTATGTAAGTTTTTTTTTTTTTTAATATGACACTTATAAAATAGGTTACATGCAAATTTTTCCCAGCCATCTGTGAATGACCTGAAAATAAAGGTAAAGAAAATAATCATAATATGATATGATGTTTTTTATGGACTAAGTGCATACATTTGGGACTTACCCAGTCATTACACAAGAAATGCTATATGAAGTCAGTGTTTTTGTTGCATGAAATGCCCTGAATCAGAACATCTCAGAGTGTGACAGCTGTGGGAAAAGTGGAAGATATGACATTTTTAATATAGATGCAAGCACAGGGATGTACAAAGCAACCTTCGTCAGAAGTCACATGTTCTAATTACTAGCCTAAGGCTTCCACTTTAATCAAAAATGTACGTGGGATGTACTATATTTAACTCTGTTTGTTCCATGACTGACACCTACTGAATATGGTTTGATAAGACTTTATCCACCTTTCTGTCCAAAATACACTGCCTGTATGCAGATACAGTCACACTCTTCTCTGCATACAAACATCACCAGATACACAGTACTAAAACTGACATTTTGATGGTGTGCATTCACTTTTGATATTATGCATTTGTTCCCATTAAGATTTTTCCATTCCAGTTTTCTTCAACCCCCATCCAGGACTAATTGAAGCTATAATCTCCTAGCTTCTTACATCAGCAACATCTGTCACCAAAAATAAATATTCTGCAATCAAAGCTTAACTGGCCTAGCAATTTTGTTGGTGATGCATGAGGCAGAAAAGAATTCAGACTTCATTCTTTCTCTGCTAAATTGACTCTATAGCACTGAGAGTACGAAAGATTTATGTGTTTAGTAAATTAAGAGAGTTGGTCAGAACAAACAAAAGATACAAACATAAGCAAGTTGATAGAATTCTTTAACATTTCGTTCTGCTCCTGAATAATGTATTTTCTCACAAGTCTGAAGATATTGCTCAGTGGTTGTAGCAGACAGCTTCAGGTTCACTGAGATGAACTTCCAGACCAGGCACAGTTATGGAGGAAGGGATATTTATTGAAGCCTACAGATCCAGGGGAAGTTCCATAAATGGCAGAAGAAATTGGCTAGCCTTCACAGGACCAAGCAGAAAAAGAGAAGTATAAGCCCAAAAGTCAAAAGCCACAGCACACTTCAGGAACTCCTGCTAGGCACACTTTGCATATCTTTAGATTGAAATCTGAAACCCACCACCACACTTTAAGATCCAACCAGTGACATTGCCTCCAGCCAGTTGTCTTCAGATGCAAACTACAAACAAATAAACAACTGAAATATATTAGGGGCCATCTATTCTATTCAAACCACCACAGTGGTTAAGATGCTTTTGTGCAAAGCCTGAAAGCCTGGGTTCGATTCCCCAATACTTAGACATGTGCACAATGTGGCATCATCCATCTGGAGTTCATTTTCACAGAAAGAGGCCCTGGCATACCCATTCTCTCTCTCTCTGTCTCTCTGTCTCTCTCTCTCTCTCTCCTTGAAAATAAAACAGATAAAAATTAAATTTTAAAAAAGAACTGAGAATGTATTTATCTTTGTGCACTGAATGACACAGCATCTCCACAGTGATCACTGAAACATGCAGAAGCATCAATGAAGGATCAGGACCACCTGGGAGGATGTTGTACATCTTTTTTTTTAATTTTTTTGTTTTTTTATTTATTTATTTGAGAGCGACAGAGAGAAGGAGGCAGAGAGAGAGAGAGAATGGGCGTACCAGAGCTTCCAGCCTCTGTAAACGAACTCCAGATGTGTGCGCCCCCTTGTGCATCTGGCTAACGTGGATCCTGGGGAATTGAGCCTCGAACCAGGGTCCTTAGGCTTCACAGGCAAGTGCTTAACTGCTAAGCCATCTCTCCAGCCCATGTTGTACATCTTGAACTCTCCCTCCTTCTTTTAAAGTATTTATCTATTTATTTGCAAGCAGAGAGACAGATGGTGGGGGGAGAGAGAGAATGAGCAGCCACTGAGATTGAACTCCAGACACATGTGCCACTTTGTGCACCTGGCTTTAAGTGGGCACTGAGGAATCACACTGAGGTCTTTAGGCTTTGCAGGCAAGCACCTTAACTGCTGAGCCATCTCTCCACCACCACCCCCCCACCTTTTTTGAGGTAGCGTCTCACTCAAGCCTAGGCTGACCTGGAATTCATGCTGGCTTTGAACTCATAGTGATCCTCCTACTTCTGTCTTCCAAGTGCTGGGATTAAAGGCATGCAGCACTGTGCCCAGCTTAATTTTCTCTTAATATTTAACTCTTTCATCCTAGAAAATCCTGGAGATGAAAGATGTGCTGATGGATACAGGAAAACTTTAGATTTGCATTTCCTCAATAGAAGTTTGACTAAACTACAGAGGACTTATTCTAAATAAAACAATTATGTAATAGTCTAGATTCTTCAGAAAAATTGAGCTAGTAATTCTTTAAGCTGTATATCTATATGTCTACAAAATATTTATGTATCTATAATAGGATATATAGCTTAAAATAAACCTGTATATTTTCTGACTAGAAAGATAGATGATTTTCAGATAGATAGTAGATAGATAATGATGATGATAGATAGATGACACAACCCACATTCAGCTGTCCTTTGTCTACTGACTCAAATGTTAATCTCATCCAGAAACACCCTCATATATACAGACCCAGAATGATTAACCAAGTAGTTGAGCATTGCATAGCTCAGGTGACAGGTGAAATTAACAACTACAGACTACATTTCCTTTTGTGCTGAAAGATGTAAAGTATGCTTTAAAATAAGTCTATAAATTATAACCAAGAATGAAGCAGGAATGATATTGGATTTAACAAGGTTAGAAGCTACATAAGCTGGACTTTCAATTTGAACTGTGTATATACTCAGTGAATCATAAATAGAAATTAGCAGCATTTCCACATCCACTAGTCATTTTTAAACTATTAGTCTTTCTCTTTGTTGCAAGATCTAACTGTGTATATCTATTTAATTATGAACAGAGTAATTTTAACATATACTTCACAAACCTACTATGTTTTAGTCAAAAGCACTGAATTAAATAAAGTTAAGTATAGGGCTGGAGAGATGGCTTGGTAACTAAGGTGATTGCCTGAAAAGCCAAAGGACCCAGGTTTAATTCCCTAGGATCCACATAAACCAAATATACATGGTAGCACATGCACCTGGAGTTCATTTGCAGCAGCTGGAGGTCCTGGAGTGCCAATTTTATTTTCTTTCTCTCTCTCTCTCTCTCTCTCTCTCTCTCTCTCTCTCTCTCTCCATCTACCCCTTTCTCTCTCTCTCAAATAAATTTTTTAAAATTTAGAAAAAGCTAAATATATTGCTAATAGAATAGCCCTTTTGAACTTTTATTATCCATCATCAGAACAATCTTCCCAAAAAAATAATATTTACATTTTTATAATTAAGCAAAATATTTGCCAGTGACTTTTCCAGGAAGATGACAAAGTGTGAAGAAGTTTTGGTGACAAAGGGATGAGTTGTTAGCTCCTGACTTCTGGGTCTTCTTCTGAACACAGACCCTTGTTTTGACCTTGAAATAATCTTGTTTATGTCTATATTATAGAGGCTGCAACTACAGTTGACAAATCATCCCTCTTTTGCTAAACACAGTTTGAGCCAAAATGAATTAAGGGATGCGAACTATAAGAAAAGTCTCATATTCTGCTCCACTAAAGTAATTTCCACCTTAGCAGCAGCAGTGACATACACTATGACTGTGCTTTAGAAATCACACCTCCTAGGAATTTGACAAAACATAAACAAGTAGGAATGAAGAAGAAACATGTCACTTTGAGTGAAAATGTTGCTTGAGAAAATAGAATTACACTATCTGTGAAAAGTGAGACCTCGAAGGTGAGAAAATTTCTGTCTCAAAAGACTCACCAAGAAGCTGCAGAAGAAAAGTGAAATGGCTGAATGTGCATCTATTATGACAAGAGAATGCAGAAATCATCCAGGAAATAAGCTGTGATGAAACTACAAAAATTGGAGCCAAATATACATTTAACAGCAGAAATCAAATGTGCTTATATGAAAATATTGCTGGATAGCCAAAAGTAAACCAGTAGGCCTTGATGTAATTAAGAAATAAGTCATTGTGACTAGTGCATCATGAGTGATTAGTAGCTTATAGAACCTTGATTAAATATCTTTAATCCAAGACAGGGTAATGGAAGATTTAATATGTTACATGCATGTATGAAGTGTCACAATGAAGCTCATTAATTTGTACAGTTAACAAAAAAGGGTAAAATAAGTACTATATTAGTCAGGGTTCTCTAGAGGAACAGAACTGCTAAAATGAATTATATTAAAAAGGGAATTTATTGGATTAGTTTACAGTAGTCCAATAGCAGTTGCATATCTGAGAATCAAGGAACCCTGTAGCTGCTCAGTCCACATGGCCAGATGCCTCAGCAGTCCCAATCTAGCACTGAAGGCCTGGAGCCTTCCTGAGGAGTGGCTGGTTTTCCACCCTCATGGTTCTTCAGTTGACGCTGGTCTTCAATCCATGCTGGAAGGCAGAAAGCAGTTCTGGCAGCCAAGTGGGAGGAAGGGCTCTTTTCACCCAGAGCTTCCTTATATAAAGGCCCACTCTGAGAAGAGCTGCCCACTCTGGGGGAAGGGCTCACTATGCAGGAAGAACTTCCTCCTTCAATTAATCCTTCCTGGATGCAACCTTGGAGACCACCCTAAAGGGATTTCTATGGATTACTAAACAGATCGAGTTGGCAGCATCTTAACCATCACAAATCCACCTGTGGAGTTTTGATTCAGGTGTCCCCCATAAACTTAGGTGTTCTGAATGCTAGGTTCCCCGCTGATGGAGATACTGGAATTGAATCCTCCCAGAGGCAGTATATTATTGGGGGCAGGCTGATGGGTATTATAGCCAGTTTCCCTTTGCCAGTGTTTGGCACACTCTCCTGTTGCTGTGGTCCACCTTATGTTGGCCAGGGTTGATGTCCACCCTTTGCTCATGCCAAGGAACTCACTTCACACCCAAGGAAGGATGGCAGTGGGCTCAAGATCATGAAATTCACTGGTCTTACCATATGCCCCACCACCCTGAAGGAGCTGGCTTGATAGAACTGTGGAATGGCCTTTTAAAGGAACATTCACAGCACCAACTATGTGGCAATAGCTTGGAGGGGTAGGGGAGTGTCCTCCAGCAAGTTGTATATGCTCTGAATCAGTGTCCTATATATGGTACAGTTTTTCTTATAGCCCTGATTCATGGGTCCAGGAATCAAGGAGTAGAACTGGGAATGATCCCATTTACCATCACCTCAATTGACCCATTAGCCAACGTTTTCCTTCCTGATCCTGCAACTTTATGCTCTGCTGCCCTAGAGGTCTTGGTGCCCACGGGGCAGTGCTATTTCCAGGTGGCACAAAGAACATTCCACTGAACTGGAAGCTAAGAATTCCCCCTGGCCACTTTGGGCTCCTGGTGGCCTCCAGTCAACAGGCTAAGAAAGGAGTTACAATGTTAGCAGGGGACATTGACCCAGACTACCATGGGGAAATCAGACTCCTCTTCCACAATGAAGGTAAGGAAGAGTATGTCTGGAGTGCAGAAAATCCTTTAGGGCATCTCTTACTGTTACCATGACCTATTATCAAAGTCAATGGATAACTGCAACAACCCAGTCAAAGTAGTGTAATAAATGGCCCAAATCCTTCAAGAACTAAGGTATAGGTCACCCCTCCAGGAAAAGAACCAAGGCCTGCTGAGGTGCTTACTGAAGGTGGAGGAAATACAGAATGGGTAGTTGAAGAAGGCTACGTCACCAATTAAAAAAATGAGGACTGTTATTGCCATATTTCTGTCCTACCTTGATATGGAGTGTTTGTACATATCTACACCAATATTAAGATTATATCACTAGCTAACTGGAAACCTGATATTCAGAATGCCTAAGTTTCTTGGGGAACACCGGAATCAAACCATCACATTCTACCCCAGCCCCCATAAGCTGATAACCACACATGCTGTAAAATGCAATGCATTCATCCACCTTTAAAAGTCCACATAGTTTTTTATCAATTACAATCATGCTCATACACCCTCATAGTGCAAGATCTTTTAACTGAGCCATAATACCAAAAAATACCCCCCTGAAACTCATAATGGCACAGAATAAACATGCACAGTACAAAAAATGGCATTTGGCATAGCAAAGAAATATTCAACCAATACAAGATTTAAACAGGGCAAACATCAAACTCTGTAGCTCCAAGTCCACCAACTCTAGTCAGTGACAAGCCTCCAAGTCCAATAATTCTAACCAGCAATAAGTCTCTGGAGTTCCAATTCCACCCCTCCAGTTAGGCTACTCACAGTCCCAGAAAACTTCATCTGGGGCCAGCAGCTCTCCTTAGCAGCCATCTTGTGATCTCAGCATCTCCATTAGGTCTTCACTGCAACTTACAGTTCTTCCTCATGACTCCATTGGGTCTACATACAGGCAATTCAGCAAAACTGCTTCACACTGCCCATGGCCATTTCCAAAACACAAGAACATGTTGCAAACTCAATAACCCTCTCTTTTCTGCATTTCTTATACTCCACAATACCAGATAGCATGTCAGTTTGTTAATTCAGGGGGAATAAAGCAGACTTTGAAGAACATGGCACTTCTTGAGCACTTAGGCCCCTTCAAAAAAGTCTATATTCTTCCTGTTGTCCCAGTGCAGGTCAGCTGGTACAATCTCAGAAGTTGTAATCTCTCATATAATTGCAGCAGAATGGGCAGATATTTCAGCCCAAAGATTTTTTTCTTCTGTGCCATATCCCTATGCTCACACCAGCCCATTTCTACACAATGCAACCCTGCACAAATTCTCAGGACAGGCACATAACATCAAGCCTCTCACACAACTGCTTCTAGCGCAGTCTAGGTAAAGCTCTTTTTCACCCTCATAAGCAAAACCTCACAGTCCATGGTTCTTGCTGCATTCAGGTCTTTCAACTCTGATCAGAAAAAATCCATCAATCTGTACTTACAGCACTGCAAGGCATCTCTTGGGCCAAGGTTTCAAATCCTTCCACATTCCTCTTCAAAATCAGCTCCAAAAGGCCAGAGCCACACAATCAGGTGTGAAGCAGCAATCCCACTCCTCGGTACCACTTTACTGTTGCAGTCAGGTTTGCATTGCTGGTACAAATCACCCAATCAAGAGTAGCTTGTGTAAAAAAAAAAAAAAAAAAAAAAAAAAAAGGTTTATTTTGGCTTACATGTTCAAGGAGGAAGTTCCATGATGGCAAGAAAAATGATGGTATGAGCAGAGGGTGGACATCACCCCCTGGCCAACATACAATGGGCAATAGCAACAACAGAGTGTGTCAGGTACTGGCAAGGGGACACTGGCTATAATACCCAGAAGTCTGCCCCCAACAATACACTGCCTCCTGGGGGCATTATTCACAAATGTTCATCAGCTGGGAATCTAGCATTCAGAACACCTAAGTTTATGCAGGATACCTGAATCAAACCACCAAATCCATGTTGTTGGTCCCATGTATAACCTGCATTCCTGCCACCATGGCCACTTTATTCATGGGCCCATTGGGCAATGACAGGGATGGTTGAGGAAAGGGTTTGAGCACTATCCACAGAATGGGTCAGCTTAGGTACTTGATTAATAAAGTCATCTTCTGATGAGATCATCTTCTGATGAGCATTAAGATGGGACTCAAGCATCTTTATATCCTTTGCCCATTCAGAGAGTTTTAACCCCATGCACCTTCCCCAAATGTCTTTTTCACCCGCTTTCCATGCCCTGGACCATCCATCCAAACCACTGGCCACAGCCCATGAATCAGTGTACAACTGCACATGTGACCATTTTTCCTTCCAAGAAAAATGCACAATCATGTGCACTGCCTGTAGTTCTGTCAATTGTGAAGACTTCCCTTCACACAGTCCTTCAGAGTTGTCCTGGAAAGGGGCTGTAATGCTGCTGCTGTCCACTTCTAGGAGGTGCCTACATAACATGCTGAACCGTCTCTAAACCATGCCCTGGTCCCCTCCTCCTCAGTCAGTTGATCATAGGGCACACATAATGGGCAGCTCAGGTTGCATAGTAACTTCATGGCCCATTGTCAAATATTCAGTTTATACTATGGCCCAAGAGCTGTATCTCAAAGGGAGAATAATTGTCTGCAAATGATGGCAGGGCCTTGCTCCAAAATCACAAGGGCCTCTACTGTGATTCACCTATGGGGTTCTACAAAAGGCTCCAAGCAGCATATTTATCTGCCACTGACACCTCAAGTACCATCAGACCTACTGGATCACATGGCCCAATTGGCAGAGAAGCCTGCACAACAGTCTGGACCTGTTGAAAATCCCTCTCTTGTTCTGGGCTCCACTGAAAACTAGTAGCTTTCCAAGTCACTTGGTATATGGGATGAATGTTATGTCCCCAAATTCCAAACAGGCCCACTAGACTCTGTGCTTCTTTCTTAGTGGTAGGATGGGCCAGATGCAACAACTTATCCTTCCCCTTAGAAGGAATATCCCTGCATACCCTACACCACTGAACTCTTAGAAATTTTACTGAGGTGGAAGGTCCTTGAATTTTGGATGGAGTTAATTCCCATCCCTTCATGTGCATATATTGTACCAGCAACTCCAGAGTGGTTGCCACCTCCTGCCCATTTGATCCAATCAGCATAATGTCATTGATATAATGGACCAATGTGACACCTTGGGACAGGCAGTCAAGATCCCTCCAAACTAAGCTATGATGCAGGGCTGGAGAGTTAATATAACCTTGAGGTAAAACAGTAAATGCGTCCTGCTGACCTTGCCAGCTGAAGGCAAATTGCTTCTAGTGGTCCTTATGGACAGGTATGGAGAAGAAAGGATTCACAAGATCACTAGCTACTTACCAGGTACCAGGAGATGTGTTAATATGCTCTACTAAAAAACCACATCTGATATAGTAGCAGCAACTGGAGTCACCACTTGGTTAAGTTTCTGGTAATCCACTGTCATTCTCTAGGATCCATCTGTCTTCTGAACAGGCCAAATAGGAGAGTTAAAGGGAGATGTGGGAACCACCATCCCTGCATCCTGCAAGTCCTTTATAGTGGCATTAATTTCTGCCACCCCTCCAGGGATGTAATACAGTTTTTGATTCACTATTTTTCCCAGTGGTGAGAGCCTTAACGACTTCCATTTGGCCTTTCCAACTATAATAGCCCTCACTCCACAAGTCAGAAAACCAATGTGGGGGTTCTACCAACTCCTAAGTATATCTTTCCCAATCATGCATTCTGGGACAGGGGTAATAACCACAGGGTGACTTCAGGGACCCACTGGATACACTGTCAGTCTAACATTTGCCAAAACTCCATTGATCACCTGATCTCCAAAAGCACCTACTTTAACTGGAGGGCCACGATGCTTTTTGGGGTCTCCTGGAATCAATGTCAATTCAGAGCCAGTGTCCAGTAGGCCCTGAAAGATATGATTATTTCCTTTTCCCCAGTGAACAGTTACCCTAGCAAAAGGCCACAGGTACCTCTGAGGAAGGATAGGACTAAGCTTAATATTGAAAATTTTGGGGGTTGTAAGAAGGTCCTTCTTTGAGGAGACCTGGCCACCCCTCCAATCAAGGGGCTCAGGGTCTGTAAACTGGTTAAAGTCTAGAAACTGATTAAGAGGTCTTGATTCTCTGTTGCTGTAATTCAAAGTAGCCTTTTGTTCCTTTACTCGGGAACTTTTCTGCTTATAAAGATCAAGAAGAAACTCAGTAGGCTTCTTATCTGTTTGACTTCTGGGAACATCATGATTAATCAGCCAGTGCCAAAGGTCCATATGAGTCATATCTTTATGTGCATAATTTTGCCTACACTGTCTATTATGATAAACACACTCACCTTGTCATTCAGCAGTGCCACTTGGCCCTTACTACCCCGAGATCCAGTTAGACCCATTGCATCTATGTTACCTATTGCAACAACAGCAGTTCCTACTATGATGCCTTCTTTACATAAGAGACCAATAATAGGGCACTTTAAGTATGCTGGTGCTCCTCTCACAAATCTGTTTCTTATAGTCTTAGTGAATGGCACATCTTCTGGATGCTCCCACTTAGGGGACAAAGATGAGTTTACATGGCAAATTCACTCCAGCATTCTAAGTTCTCTGAGCCTCTTAATCCCTTCATCAATATTAAGCCAAGGGATATCAGGCAGCCTGAGCTCATTCACAGTAGGCCATCTTTGGATCCATACTTCAGCCAACCAATCAAATGGTACCTCTTCCAACTTCATGAGCTGCACTGTTAAACCAAAAATCTCTTCTCATTGGGCCCATTTCAGTAAAACCAGCCTGATCTAATCTTATGTTCCTTCCTCCATCATCCCACACATATTCCCCATCTGCCTGTACAAGTTAGAAAGCTCCTGAACTTTTCTTATGTCACACTTTCTATCTCACCTTTAGGGTCCTGCCTAGCCTTATGTCTGGTTATAGGCCTAGAGACAAAGATGGGTGGGTACTGAGAAGCATCAGCACCTCTAGCTGATTCCTCAGGCAAAGAAGAATTAATTTCCTCAGGCAAGGATGGGGAAGGTAATACTTCAGGGTGTGGAGGTGGGGTACAACTGCTGATAAGGAACAGAAAGTCACATTTTCATGTAAAACAACTTCTTCAGAATCTGATACTTCAGTGTCCCCAGATTCTTCATGGTCTTCCACACATCACCATCCTAAGTCATAGGATCCCACTCTTTTCCAGTCAGTGATCTCACCCTAACTTCTGATAGCTGGTGAGACAGGGATATGAGTTTATGTTGCAAGTTAGCCAGTCTTACAATGAGAGCTTGGGTTTTCCTTTATATAATTTGAGCTTTGTTCTGGCTAGGGGAGACTCTCCTCCAGAGCACCCTTAGAAACCTTCAGATCCAATATGTGGGTCTTAAATGTGGAATTTTCCTTTCTGGGTTTCTGTTTGTCCCTCAATAGTTTGTCCATACATACTAGAAGCAACTAACCAGCATCATCATTTGTCTTAACCTTCCTCAAATATTCAAATGTTTTAAATACAGAGTCACTAAATTCCTTGCTCTTCATAAGACATGACTCAGGATCACCAAATACATCTATCTGAGGAAGTTCTTTAAATAGTTCACACCATGGATTATGAGTGTCCTCCATAATTCCACTAAAAGCACTCTCCTTATTGCCAGTAAAAATGTTGTCCTTATTACCAACAGGGCCTTTAGTAGCACTGAAGTTGGAGAGCCAACCCAGTTAGAACGAAGCCCACTAAAGGAGTCCATCCTTATGATTCTGTTTCTCTAGAACCACTTCTGGTGCCAAAATCTGTATTAGTCAGAGTTATCTAGAGAAACAGAATCATTAGAATGAATTATATGAAAAGGGAAATTTGACTTCTGGTCAAGATGGCATCTACCTAACCACACCTCACCTCATGGGGAATGAAAGACAAGATCTTTACTGTTCACAGGGGTTATTAGGGGTTTGTAGATCATAGTAGACCTTCAGTAGGAGGGCACGGAGGAGCAAAGTGTGGAATCTGGTGATTCCCATGCTCTCAGGAAGTCCACCAGTCCCCAGTCCCTTCAAGCTGCCATCCCAGCTGCAGTTCCAGTCACAGGTTCCTGCTTCACTAACTGCAGCTAAGTGGACCCGGACCAGGAGGCTAGCATTACCCCCTCCCTAGGTGCTCCTGCCACTGAGGAGTTCCAAGTGTGACAACCATCCCACTAGGTGTCACCCCCCATCCCCATGCACAGACCCAGGCCAGCAGGCTAGCGTTCCCACAGCCCTAACCTTTCCTGCCACCATAGAGCAAGATACATGAATGCCATAACACCTGTTGACCCCCCCCCTCCGTGTCAATGGACCTAGGCCAGCAGGCTAGTGTTACCCCCCCCAGGCTTACCCGTCACTGCAGAGCTCCACATGTGAGTACCATCCCACTTGCTGCACCCCCCCCCCAGCCCTCATGCATGGACTTAGGTCAGCAGGCTAGTGTTCCCCTGGTCCTAGGCTTTCCTGCCACCATGAACTTCCACATGTGAATGACATTCCACTCTGGATGCCATACCCGACCCCCATGAACAGACCTAGGCTAGCAGGCTAGCATTCCCCCTTCCCTAGGCTAACCCATCACTGCAGAGCTCCACACCTTGCTGCCCCTCAGTGCACAGACAAGATCAGCAGGCTAGCATTCCCCCCTCCCTACACTTTCCTGCCACAGGGGACCTCCAGTTACAACAACATTCCCACCTACCACCCCACCCTGAGCAGACCAGGTCCTACTGCACTTCCTGCAGGATACTAGGACCCAGGCCAGCAGGCTATTCTTCACCACTAACTCCCTTTTCCTACCACCCCACCAGTACCACTGCCAATCCTGCCCCACTCTTCACCTGACCCTCAACAGTCCCATATCCCCACTCTGCCTTGTCACAGGATCCAGAAGTCTCATCCACCCCCTTTACATGGTACCAAAGGACTGGCTATCCCATCCCCTCATCCCTTAGCATAGAGGAACCACCACTCATGCCCATCCTCCCCCCTTCCACAGCCCAGCTGAAACATTAGTCTGCTCTGTCCCATTCCCCCCCCATCCCCTGTCTCCTAGGGCCACCTGACCATGCAGTCCTATACCTAGAACTAGCAAAAACAAGCCCCTTCATCAGGACCTCAGACCCCTCTGGAGCCTCATGGGCTCCTTCCCTCTGACCAGGCAGGCCCCATTGCCATCAGAGGCATAACTGAACATACATAAAGGGGAATAATCACTGTAGACACTTCATGGGTAAACTACAGCTACCTCCTAAATTAAATAAGATTCCTACACTGTGATGGGTAGACCACAGTTCAAAAGGAATAACATGAAAAATCAAATGCAAGTAAATTCAACAAGATTTCCCAGTTCCACAATGAATGTTTCTAACCAAAACATAGAAGATACAAGAGGATCAGAACCCCAAAATGAAGATATAAGCTATGCAACCCTGGCCAAGCAAATAGCATAACTTGCAAAAAATCAACAGAGCCAAGAATGGATGCTGTCCTCACTAGATCAGACCTAACAGGAAAGTAACAGAAAGGGTTCCAAAGACAGTTAAGTGATATGAAGGAGTGTGGGGAAAAACAAAGACCTCAATAACCAGCCATCTAAGCTCAATGAAGACATAAAGAAATGCAAGGATGAATTCCAAGAGGCATTAAGAAAACCAGAAAATGACGAGAAAAGGGAACTTGACAGAGGGATGCAAACTGTACATAAAGGGAAGTAGAAAATACAAACCAAATTGAACAAGCCCAAAACTCTGTAGAAGCTCTCAAAAACAGAGTCAGTGATGCAGAGAATAGAAACTCAGAACTGGAAGAAAAAACAGAATAAACAGTTCATGTGTCCAAAAGTTTCAATAAGTTCAAACATTTTTGTGAACAGAACATGAGGGAACTGTGGGATATCCTTAAATATCCCAACATGCAATCATAAGAATACCAGAAGTGGAAGAAATTCAGACCAAAGGCATGGAGAACTTATCCAACAAAATTATTGAAGAAAACTTTCACACTGTCTCAAAAGAAAGTACCGTCAGGATACAAGAAGCTAACATAACTCCAAATAGACTGAACCAAAGGAGAAATTCTCCAAGACATATTATTATTAAGACTCTAAACATCAATAACAAAGAGAATGTCCTAAAGGCAGCTAGGGAGAAGCAATATATTACATATAAAGGTAACCCCATTAGAATTACTTCAGACTTCTCAATGGAAACCCTGAATAGCAGAAGGACTGAGAATGGAACACTGCAAAATCTAAGAACTTATGGCTTCCAACCCAAACTACTCTACTCAGCAAAACTGTCCCTCATAATGGTGAAAGAAAAACTTTCCATGATAAAAGTCAACTTTACAACTATATGAACACAAAGCCAAATGTACAGAGAGTACTTCAGGGAATTCTCCACACAGAATAGTCAAATAACAAACCTCAAGTACCTACAGAAAGCAGATCACAAAAATCAAACTCAGAGAAGGCACAAAAAATACAAAGTCCAAGAAAACACCAAACAATATAAACCACGACACTATGGCAAAGATTAAATCAAACCTCACAGTTATTACCCTAAGTATTAATGGCTTTAATTCAGCCATCAAGGAACATAAGCTAACAGGGTGGATCAGAAAACTAGACCCCTCAACCTGCTGTCTTCAAGAAACCCAGCTCACCATTTAGGACAGACACCTCCTCTGGGTAAAAGGGTAGAAAATGATATTCCAGTCAAACATGAATAAGAAACAAGCAGGCATACCTATACTAATATCAGATAAAATAGACTTCAAACCAAAAGTAATCAAAAATGACAAAGGAGGCTATTTCTTATTTATAAAGGGAATGATCCAACAAGAAGATATCACAATCATCAATACTTATGCACCAAACACAAGTGCACCACAATGCATAAAACAAAACATAATTGACAACAAAACAGAAATAACCACCAATGCTATCATAGTCAGGGACTTCAATACTCCACTATCAACAGTAGATAGATCATCCAGACAGAAAATTAACAAGGAAGTAAGAGAGCTCAAAAAAATCATAGATCAATTAGACATAATGGACACCAACAGAACATTCTACCAAAATCCACAGATCAAACATTCTTCTCAGCAGGCCATGGAACCTTCTCTAAAATAGATCATATACTGGGCCATAAAGCATGCCTCCAAATATTTCAGAAGATTGACATAATTTCCTGCAAGATATCAGATCACAATGCTGTACTGCTAGAAATTAACAAGAAAAGATGCACCAGGAATCCCACCAGCTTCTGGAAATTGAACAACACACTCTTAAACAATAAATGTGTAGCAGACAAAATAAAAAATGAAATTGCAAAATTTCTAGAATTCAATAACAATGAGAACACAACATACCAAACTTATGGGACACAATGAAGGCAGTCCTTAGGGGAAAATTCATAGCACTAATGGCCTTCATAACAAAGACAGAGAGATCCCAAATCAATAACCTAATCATCCACATAAAGGCATTAGAAAAAAGCTCCAGATAGAAAGAAATAATTAAGATCAGAGCAGAAATTAATGAATTGGAAACTAAGAAAACAGTTAAGAAAACTGATGAAACAATGAGCTGGTTCTTTGAAAAAATAAACAAGATTGATAAACCCCTGGCCAATTTGATCAAGCAAAAAAAGAGATGCTTCAAATTAACAAAATTAGAAATGTAAAAGGAGAGATCACAACAGACATAAGTAAAATTGGGAGAAACACCAGGACTTATTTCAAAAACCTCTACTCCACAAAACAGTATAATATAGACAAAATGGATGAATTCCTGGACACATACCACCTACAAAAGCTAAACTCAAAGCACATTAATCTCCTAAACCAAATTATCACACCCATTGAAATTGAAAAGATAATCAAAAACCTCCTCAAAAAGAAGAGTGCAGGACCAGATGGCTTCTCAACTAAAATCTATCAAACCTCCATGGAAGAACTGAAACCAATTTTTCTCATACTGTGCCACATAATCAGAGAACAGGGAAAGCTCCCCAACTGCTTTTATGAAGCTACTATCACCCCAATACCAAAACCAGGCAGAGATGCTACAAGAAAAGAAAACTATAGGCCTATTTTCCTGATGAACTTAAATGCAAAGATCCTGAACAAAATCCTCACAACTGGATTCAACAACATATCAAAAACATTCTTCACGTTGATCAAATAGGCTTCATCCCAGGAACACAGGGGTGGTTCAACATATGGAAATCTATCAATGTAATACACTACATAAACAAGCTTAACTACAAAAACCACATGATCATTTTGATAGATGCAGAAAAGGCCTTTGACAAAATACAATATCACTTCATGATCAAAACATTGGAGAAAATATGCATGGTTTATATCTCAACATATTAAAGGTTTTATATATATATAAAGCTCCTAAAGCCCAAGTAATACTTAAAGGGGAGAGATGGAAGTAATTCCCATTGAAATCAGGAACAACACAAGGGTGTGCACTCTTACCTCTGCTCTTCAACGTAGTACTGGAAGTCCTAGCTCAAGCAATAAGACAGGAAAAACGAATAAAATGCATACAAATTGAAAAGGAAGAAATTAAGTTAGCCCTATTTGCAGTCAACATAATTCTATAAGTGACCAAAGAACGCCCCCATCTCAAAATTCTTTTTTCGTTTGTTTGTTTGTTTGTTTTTGGTTTTTCAAGGTAGGGTCCAGCTCAGGCTGACCTGGAAGTTACTATGTAGTCTCAGGGTAGCCTCAAACTTACAGCTATCCTCCTACCTCTGCCTCCCGAGTGCTGGGATTAAAGGCATGCACCACCATGCCCAGCCATCTCAAAATTCTTAAAGGTGATTAACTACTTCAGCTTGATACAAAATTAATGCACAAAAATTAGTAGCCTTCCTACATGCAAAAGACAAAGATACAGAGAAGGAAATTAGCAACCTTGTCCTATTTTCAGTAGTAACAAAAAATAAATAACATTAAATTTAAAAAATCTTGGAATAACATTAACCAAGGATAGAAAAGACCTATACAATGAAAACATAAAAAAACTCAAGAGAGAAATTGAGAAGGACTTGAGAAAATGGAAAGACCTCCCATGCTCCTGGCAGAATTAACATTGTAAAATTGGCAATCTTACCAAAATCAATATACAGAATTAATGCAATACCAATAAAAAAATCACAAAATTTTTCTTCACAGAGATAGAAAAAATTATCACAAGGCAGAAGGCCTTGGATATACAAGCGTATATCCTCAGCAAAAGAAACACCTCTGGAGACATCACCATCCCTGATCTAAAGCTATATTACAAAGCCATTGTAAGAAAAACAACATGGTATTGGCATAAAAACAGGATTATAGACCAATGGAACAGAATTGAGGACCCAGTCTTTGGGTCAAGTAAGAACAGCTACTTGATATTTGACAAAGGTCCTAACAAAGTAGGCTGGAAAAAAGACAGCTTCTTCAACAAATGGTGCTAGACAAACTCAATAACCATATGCAGGGAAATGAAATTCAATCCACAATCTTGCCATGTAAAAAATCAAGTCCAAATAGACCAAAGACCTCAATATAAAAATGGAAACTCTGCTACTACTGGAGGACAAAATAGAGTAACTTTCCATGATATAGGAGTGGGAAAAGACTTAATCTCTCAACCACTGGGATCTAATGAAGCTGAAAATTTTTGTCACAGACAAACATAAACAAGCAGAACCAATACATTACTCACAGAATAGGAGAAAAATTTTGTTGGCTATAAAAGTAAAACTGACAGAGGCCTAATTTACAAAGAACTCAAAAAGTTAAACAATAAAAACTTTAACAACCCATTCACAGAATGGGTCAGAGAACTGTAAAGGAATTTTTCAGAGGGAGAAATACAAATGGCAAACACACACTTAAGAAAAAGTTCAACATCCCTAATCATCAGGGAAATGCAGATTAAAAAAACTATGAGATTACACCTTACCCCAGTAGGGATAGCAAACATTAAAAAATCTAATGTAAAGAAATGTTTTCAAGGATGTTGAGAAATAGGAATCCTCATTCACTGTTGTTAGTAAGGTAAGATAGTACAACCACTATAGAAAGCAATATGGAAACTCCTAAAATGGTTGACTATAGAGTTACCAACAGACCCAATTATTCCTTTACTGGGCATGTCCCCTAAAAGCTCCAAACCTCAGTTCAGAGAGATTTGTTCAACCATGTTTATAACTGCTCAGTTTATAATAACTAAGATCTGGAATCAACTCAGATGTCCATCATTAGATGAATGGATAACCAAGATGTGGTATATCTACACAATGGAATTCTACATGGCAGTAAGGATAAATGACACAATGAAATCTGAAGAAAAATGGCTGAACTTAAAAGAGATCATACTCAGCTATCTCACCTAATCACAGAAAGATAATTACCACATGGTCTCATTCATCTGTGGCTTCTAACTGAATCTGTCCAAGATGTTGACATACCTAATAAGCATCTCGAGGACAAGACAATAGGGAGGGTGGGGCAGGAAGGGAGTGGAAGGGTGGCAGGGTGACACAAAACTGGACCCAAGTGGAAATGATACCATAAAATCTATATCCTGAAAGACAGAGTAAAAGGCTGAACCTCCATCAGGACCATAGAAGGAACACCTGAATCACAGGGCCCTGGAGAGGGTATGATGATGGCTAACCTTAATCTTCTCCTGTTTCTGTCTCCTCTCTCTCTCTCTCTCTCTCTCCCTCCCTCCCTCCCTCTTCTCTCTTTCTCTTTTATATTACCTATCTTTTTCTTCATTCTTTTCCCTTGTTGTTGGCCTGTAACTCCTAATATCAGCATGCAGTTAACATCCAAAATGAGCTGTTAACCAGAGACCTACGAGGTTTCCCAAAAGAAGATGGATTTCTGTGAGAGTACTTGATGGCATAACAAAGGTTAACGGTAAGGCCCTACTGCCGAAGACACTATATGTTGTTGGTATGGAACATGTAATGACCTGGCTGGAATCTGGAAGAGAGTCAGCCCTCAGACAGTTAGTTCATCTAGTGCCAGAAGGTGCTACATGAGCAATTAGGGGGAAATGACCAACATCTGTCCAAGCAACTCAT
Source organism: Dipus sagitta (assembly GCA_036346955.1). Taxonomy (NCBI): domain Eukaryota; kingdom Metazoa; phylum Chordata; class Mammalia; order Rodentia; family Dipodidae; genus Dipus; species Dipus sagitta. The sequence continues at coordinate 83,813,541 of CM070771.1, read as the reverse complement.
GGTCAAAGCTACTCAGCAGCAAACAACTTGAAGTGATGCTCACACAAATGCAATAGTGACACACAGTCACAGTGGGTAGCAAACTGCTCTTGATTTGGTTAACAGATCCACTCAGTGGAATGTAACCCATAGCTGGAACTGGAAAATAAGTCAGAACCATACCCAAAAAATGAGCCTATACCTATTAAATTCTCTCCATTGGAGAATTTGCTTCTCTCTTTCAGATGGATGCAGAACATGAGAAGAAAATCAGCCCATCACACCTTACCAGAGCCCCAGCTGAAACCATAGAGTAATTGGGGAAATGAGAAAGAGTGCTACTTTCTTGGCGACCCTGGTACCAGCACAAGGGTGAAGGAGCTAGACACAGAGAATGCTCAACTCCTACCAAACAAGATATCTAGAGACACAGAGGCTCCTAAGACCTCATCACTGAAGTAGACCTGAAACAAACCCAACATGACTCAGGGAAATTCACAGAGGAGATGGAATCATTGTTAGAGCCACAATTTGGGACATTATGCAGAGACATTGCCTCTTCTCCATAACTGATGGCTACCCCCACAATGCACAACCCACATTCCCCAATGAGAAGGGTCCCTTCAGAGGGGGAGGACAGTACATAACTAATAAGAATGAAAAGAAAAAAGGGAATTTATTACAGTAGTCCAAAAGCAGTTGCAGGCCTGAGAATCAAGGAACCCAGTCGCTTCTCTGCCCACATGACTAGATGCCTCAGCAGTCCCATCCAGCACTGAAATCTTTTAGGCTTGCTGAGGAGCTGCTGGTTTTTAATCTACATGGGTCTTTAGTTGATGTTGGTCTTCAGTCCATGCTGGAAGGCAGCAAGCAGCTCTGGCAGCCAAGTGGAAGGAAGGGATGTCTTTTCACCCAGAGCTTCCTTATATTAAGTCAGAGACCCACCCGAAAAAGATTTCTGTGGATGACTAAATGGATCAAGTTGACAACACCTTAACCATCACAAGTACTTTTATTCCAGGAGGGTTGTGTTTAACACACATGATTATCCTATCAGGTTTATTACTTTTACAATAAGCGTCAGCTATAAGGAAAACATTTTTAAAATCATTGATATGATTTGCATTTTAATACACTGATAATTTAAATAGGAGACATAAGTTAAACAAAGGGTGATTCATACTTTTGAGAAGCTTCAAGATGAAAATGGTTTTCTGTTCAAGCAGCACGCAAACTTGCAGAGAAGCCAAAAGTACCCAGCTTAGTACTGACAGAAAATTTTCAGCTGACACCTCTACCAGTGCAAAGATGTGCACAGCCATGTTGGCTGGAAAGAAAGTGTTAATATTCTTTCTGGAAATTAGTTAAGTAGACATTTTCCCACTAACCTGGACAAATTTTCTTATTATCAAATATATCAGTTTTCCACAGAAATTTTCAAGTAGCTTTCCAAAATCACTATTTTATAGAAATCAAAGCTTAGTTCTTTGTTGTTGTTGTTGTTGTTGTTCATTTTTATTTATTTATTTGAGAGTGACAGACAGAGAGAGAGAGAGAAAGAAGGAGAGGGAGAGAGAGAGAGAGAGAATGGGTGCACCAGGGCCTCCAGCCACTGCAAACGAACTCCAGATGCATGCGTCCCCTTCTGCATCTGCCTTACATGGGTCCTGGGGAATTGAGACTTGAACCAGGGTCCTTAGGCTGCACAGGCAAGAGTTTTACCACTAAACCATCTCTCCAGCACCAAAGCTTAGTTCTTGAGCTTCATGAAATATTTTTTTATAAAAATTCTTTCAAGCAAAATTAAAATTTTAGAAATGAAGTGGAGATTTGCTGAATACAAGCTGATATGAATGCCAGTTGCTATCAAAAAGAGCAAACACTTCTAAAGCAAATCGATCTTGACCAAATGAAAACTACACATAAAGTAAGTAAAATGAAATCTAATCATACAAATTCCCATAGACTCATTATTGAAAACTAGCTTTCAATATCTATGCAAGGAGTTGTGATTATCCATATTAATTATAGAGTCTTGATCCAATGACAGACATTTTCTGAGATTGAAGAAGAGAAGCATTTCTTTCCTTGGCTTTGAGGAAAGAAATTCTAGCAGCAACTTCCAGGTTTGATGAAAGTGTTTCAATAATATTCAAAGATCTTCTCCACCTTGCCAGGCGTGGTGGTTCATGTCTTTAATCCCAACACTCAGGAGGCAGAAGTAGGAGGATCACTATGAGTTCAACACCACCCTGAGACTACATAGTTAATTCCAGGTCAGCCTGGACCAGAGTGAGAACCTACCTCAAAAAAAAAAAAAAATTTTTTTTCCACCTCAAAGATGCCTTTGGCCTCTGTCGCAGACAGCTTCAGGCTCACTGAGATGAACTTCCAGACCAGACACAGTTATGGAGGAAGGGATATTTATTGAAGCTTACAGATCCAGGAGAAGTTCCATAATAGCAGTAGAAGCTGGCCTGCCTTCACAGGACCAAGCAGAGAGAGAGAAGTACAAGCCTAAAAGCCAAAAGCCACACAACACAGCACACTTCAGGAACTCCAGCTAGGCACACTTTGCATATCTTTATTGAAATCTGAAACCCACTACCATACCTTAAGATCCACACAATGGCTCTGACTCCAGCCAGGTGGCTGCAGATGCAAACTACAAACAAACAACTGAATATATTGGGGGCCATCTATTCTATTCAAACCACCACATTCCGCCCCTGGCCCCCAATAGATTTATAAACATCATACATTGTAAATTGTACACAGTTCAATTTCAAAGGTCCCCACAGTCTTGACCAACTTAAGATATTAAGACCTGTAAAATCAAACAAGTTAAACACTTCTAACATATAAAGGCACCGAGTAAACATTTTCAACTGGTGTAATGCATAGCAAGGAGAGACTAATACAATGCAAACTCAACCACCATCAAACAAACATCAAACTTCTGCAGTTCAAGTTCAATATATCCAGATACTAATGGTCTCCAGACTTTCCAATTCCGCCCCTCCAGCTGGGCAGAGTAGCCGGGAAACACTTCCATCCCAGGCCAACAATGCGCTGTATGGTAGCCCTTGCACAGTCCTGGTATATACAAAACATCTTCAGGTCTTCATGCAAACCATGGTCCATCTTACAAAGGCTCTTTCAGCCTATCAGGGCATCATGCCCTGCCTCATGCCACATCTCAGCAGCAGCTCCTGGAACCGTATGCAATTCATGACCACTCTTCACATTTTCCAAAGGCTCTTTCAGCCTATCAGGGCATCAGGCCCTACCTCATGCTGCATCTCAGCAGCGGCTCCTGGAAACATGTGCAATTCATGGCCACTCCATGCATTTTTCATGCTTCTGAAACCAATACCAGGTGTGTAGGACACAGCCATATTCTTAATTCACAGACAAAATAAATCATAACCTTGAAAAGCAGGTTCCTTCTCCAGTCAACTCTTTCCAAAAGTGTTTGTATTTCTATAATAGTCTTTCCTCAGGCATGCTTTTCATGGTAAAGCAATTGGACCATCTTCCTTTAAGATTGCTAATGTGTTTGACAATAGCAGATTCAGTAACCTAAAACCAGTCTTAGTGCCTGTATTTTTAACTTGCTTGAGGTTTTCCAGCTTAAAATCTTAAATCTCTCAGTCCAATATCTTTAGCCAAGCACATCAGTCCATTACAAATTTAACCTTGATCAAACTCTCTGGGCCTGGGCTGCAGGATGCAGCCAGCCCTTATGCCAGTAGCCCAGTTCCAACAAAGTCCTCTGCAGTCTTTCCTTCCCCTTAGAAAGCTCATAAGCCAAACCTCGAAGTTCAATGCTGTCTGCACTTAGCATTCTCAGACTCTCATCAGAATAGTCCATAAAACATGGCTTACCACTCCAGAAGACATCTTCATTTGCAAGCACCAAGTCCATGCCTATTCCTCCAAAACAAAGGTGCCAAAAGATCAACATCCACATGGCCAGGTACATCTTAGCCCACTCCTCAGTACCAAGTTCTGTAGCAGACAGCTTCAGGTTCACTGAGATGAAGTTCAGACCAGACACAGTTATGGAGGAAGGGATATTTATTGAAGCTTATAGATCCAGGAGAAGTTCCATAATAGCAGTAGAAGCTGGCCTGCCTTCACGGGACCAAGCAGAGAGAGAGAAGTACAAGCCTAAAAGCCAAAAGCCACACAACACAGCACACTTCAGGAACTCCAGCTAGGCACACTTTACATATCTTTAGATTGAAATCTGAAACCCACCACCACACCTTAAGATCCACACAATGGCAGACTCCAGCCAGTTGGCTGCAGATGGAAACTACAAACAAACAACTGAATATATTGGGGGCCATCTATTCTATTCAAACCACCACAACCTCTGACATGAAAAGGAGCATTTACTTTTTCAGGAAACCTCTGATATTCTGCCCAGTCATCTTGTCCTCTTCAGCTATACCATATGTTTCTTTCTGTTCTTTTTATCCCTTTTCAATATCATCTGATCCTAAAACAAACAACAACCAATATATCTACTTTACACCAAAACTCTATTGTTCCTTTAAGGAGGACATATCAGTTTAGATAGCAATGACAGGTGCAATCTGTGGCCCACACCTGGTGCTCTTCAGTCATCAGAGCACTGTGGGGAAGCTGGAAAGTCATATTGTTAAATGAACTCTGCACTCAGCATCAACATTACAATCATGAAGTATAATACTTACTAATTAATAGTTGAATCCTTTGCACATGAAAATACAGAATATGAGATAGCAAACATGAACTTAAAAGCCCCTTAACATTTTAAATGTTGTTGGAGAATATAATATTAAAAGGAGTTAATGGTTTTCCCACTGCTTCACTGTATCATGTTAAGATGGTCTTCCTTTGGTCTCTATCAGTGAAATAATGATAATTATTAATGATTGCCTTACCAAACTTATTTTTATAAATTTTCAGGCAATAAAAACTATAGAAGAAACATTTAGATGTTAGGAAATAGTTTTGGTATTTTTTATTTATTTATTTTCAAGGAGAGAACAAGAGAGACTGGGCATGCCAGGGTCTCTAGCTGCTGCAAAGGAACTCCACATGTATGTGCCACTTTGTACATCTGGCTTTATATGGGTACTGGTGAATTGAACCCCAGTCATTAGGCTTTGCAGGCAAGCACATTAACAGCTTGTCCATCTCTTCAGGCCCCAGGAAATCTTTTTTTGTTTGTTTGTTTTTGAGGTAGGGTCTCATTCTAGCCCAGGCTGACCTGGAATTCACTAGGTAGTCTCAGGCTGTTCTCGAACTCACAGCGATCCTCCTACCTCTACTGCCCTAGTGCTGGGATTAAAGGCATGTACCACCATGCCCGGCTCTGAGGAAATCTTTTAATTTGCAGGAAATCCTGATTTCAATGGAGGGCCAAAGAGTTTTAAAGTAGATTTTAAACCTCAATACTATTTGAATTTGCTGTAAAACAATGTGAGAAAAGTTTATATGCAGGATACTTAAAATAACTGGACTTAGTAAACTGTCTGCTTTTGTTACACAATACATACACTAACAAACTAGATGATTAGCACCTGAGGATCAAACAGGAAATGAGATTGAGCTACAACACAGAAGCCATTGGGGCCAGGCATGTAACTCAGTGGTAAAGCACTGGGTTCAATCTTAAGAGCATAAAATGCCTTTTGTCATCTGTCCATTTCCTGAGAGTAAATTTTTAAAAATCTACGTCAGGCTTGAGAGATGGCTTACCAGTTAAGGCAAAGCAGTTAAGGTCTGCAAAGTCTAAGGATCCATGTTTGATTACCACATAAGCCAGACACAAAAAGGTGAGGCAAGCACAAGGTTGTACATGCCAAGTAGGTGGCACAAGTTTCTGAAGTTCAATTGCAGTGGCTGCGGCCCTGGAGTACCAATTCTCTCTCCCTCTTTCTCTGTTACTCTCTCTAAAATAAAAAAAAATATATATATCTACATTATGTATGAGAAGTCAGGTGATTTTCTCTATTAGTGTATCAATTGGATATATAGTAATCAATACTAATATAAACTTAAAAATGATTGCAAAAGTTTTATAGACTTGCTAATATTTCAATGGAAATTTGTTGACATATTCATAGAGTAAACCTTTCTATTGATCTTTAGTTTTATACAAGATAGATACTGTTTAATTTTTTTTTTTTTTTTTTTTTTTTTTTGCTTGCCACATGATGCAATCAGGTTCACATAGCTGGTGAAGTCACCCAACCAAGAGCAGCTTGTGGGAAAAAAAGAGGTTTATTTTGACTTACCACCTCAAGGGGGAAGCTCCATGATGGAGAAGAAAATGATGGCATGAGCAAAGGGTGGATACCACTTCCTGGCCAACATCAGGTGGACAGCCAGAACAGGAGAATGTGCCAAACACTGGCATGGGGAAATTGGCTATAATACCCATGAGCCTGCCTCCAACAATATACCGCCTCCAGGAGGCATTAATTCCCAAATCTCCATCAGCTGGGATCCTAGCATTCAGAACACCTAAGTTTATGGGGAACAACTGAATCAAACTACCACACCACAATAAGTTTTTATTTACATTTACTTTTAACTTTCATTTGTTGTTATGAATATATATTACTTGACTTAGTAATAGGATTCATAACAAAATTTTCACACAAGTTAATCATATAATTTGACTGTATTTTCTCTCCTAGTCACTCCACTTCTCCCTTTCCCCAATCTCATTAGTAGTATTCCTAGTCCCAGACAGTCTCATGTCTACCTTCATCTGTCTCAAAATGATTTAAAAAATATATAGAACAAGACTGGAAAAAACTTGTCCACATAGTTACATATTAAATGAAGAAAGTACAAAAGTGAAGGAAAAAGAATACAATATGTGTGTGTTTGAACTGCTATCTTATTTATCAGCCTTATGTGAAGCATTTCTACAAAAGTACACAACCAGAGAAGAAGGAAAAAAGGGTGAAAAATGTGAGCTAGAAAAATGGTCCCATGAGAAAAGTGCTTGCCACCCAAGCCTAAGTACCTGATTTCTGATCCCTGATCCCTGATAGAATGCCTGGCATGCTGGTGAACATCTGTGCAATCCCAGCATTGGGAAGATAGAAGCAGGTGGACCCTTAAGACTTTCTGGCTTTGCTGGAGAGATGACTTAGCAGTTAAGCGCTTGCCTGTGAAGCCTAAGTTATTAAATTTTGAAATAACAATACAACAAAAGAGTTGTAAAAGAAATCTGACATACTTGTTTTGCTTATAGGATTCTTGAATCAGATTCAATAATTTGTTAATTCTAAGTATATTTATCACTAGGTAACTGTAGGTAGAAAGACCCAGAGTAAATGAAAAGTGACTATTATTTATCTACTTAATGTGTCAAAATTATATTAGTGAAATAATTCAGCAACTTAAAGAAGATTATAAGCTTAGGCATGGTTGTATATTCCTTTTATTCCACCACTTGGGAAAGAGAGGCAGGAGGACCATGAGTTTGAATATATCCTGGGTGGGCTACATAGTGAAACCCAATCAAAAAAATAAAAATAAAGTAGATTATAAACATATAATGTTCATGTTTTTAAAAATCAAATGACTTGGTCTGGAGAAATGGCTTAGCAGTTAAGGCACTTACCTGTGAAGCCTAAGGATGCAGGTTCAATTTTCTAGCCCACGTAAAGCCAGACGCACAAGGTAGTGTATGCATCTGGAGTTTGTTTGCAGTGGCTAGAGGCCCTGGCACACCCATTCTCTCTTTCTCTCTCTCTCTCTCTCTCTCGCTCTCGCTCTCGCTCTCGCTCTCTCTCTCTCATAAATATATAAATAGATAAATAAGTAAATATAAAATATAAATTTTTTTTAGAAAATCAAATGACTTATGTCTTAAGCATTGTCTGATTAGTAGCTAGCTAGGCTGGATGTTGGAAATGCAAAGGTAAGCAGAACACAGAGCAGGTCTAAAGGAACACATATAGCTGTGCTGTAAGAGAGGTGCTCACAGAGTGCAAGAAAAGCATAAAGAAGCCCCACACTCCGGCCTGAGGTGACAGATAAAAGCTCATTCAGCAGTTAACCTTTATGGGTGTCATAATGAATGTGAATCCTCGTGGTAAAGGAATAAAAGAGATTGGAGCCAGAGGTAACTGGCTAAGGCACTAAAGAGCCAGAAAGCAAGTCATGCCTTGTTAAACTGGAAAAGAGCATTCATGCAGGCAAGTGGCCCAGAGACCTGACTCTGAAAAGTCTTACATACCATAAAGGACCCCAGGCCCTTCCTACATTTTTAGCGAGAGAGTAGCAGTGCCACACATATTCTAGACAAATACAAGAACAGAGCAATTTAGACAGTACGGTCAACAGGATTTAAATGACAAATGGCACCTACTGGGAGAAGACAATGACGAATTACACAAAACATATGTGAACAAATGGTCACACCTCATACAGGAGCAGAAAGGAGACACCCAGAGTATATCCCCAATCCTGAGGGTGAGGTCCCACTTCTTAAAGTTCCACAACACCTTTCACTGCTGCCACATGGGAACCTGCATACAAGGACCTCTGGAGACACTACAGCCGCAACCAAGTGGTTGTTATGTCCATTTCTGAGTACCAGAAATGTATCCTAGTAATGATTATGGTATACTTAATTTGAATATGAAGTTTCCAAGTATAAATAATTTATATGGGCTTATCCTGGAGATATACATATTAGCAAGTAAAGGAAATTAGTCTCAGGATCATAGGTATGGTTTAAGTTTTAATTTGTTTCATTTCTTTTTTTCTTTATTAGTTAGTTTTGTATTCAGCAAATACAGTCAGTTTGGTACCATTATTAGGCTCATCCGTGACCTACCCCCTCCCCTTGGCCCCTCCTTGTTGAGGTATATGGGTCATGCATTGTGGAGTTAGCCCACAGTTATGTGTAAGATGTATACATGAACAAATTAATTTTTTTTCTAATTTTAAGCAAATTTGGTCAATAAGACTAGGATTTTTATAAATATTTAATGCTACTAGTTTCTTTTATGAAATATGCATTGCAATCAGCTGTTTGTATCAGCAAGTTTTACATCCTATGATTCAATTGATTGCAGATGAAAAAATATTTGGGGCAAAAATTATATCTGATTAGACATATCCAGACTTTCTTTTCATTAGTCACAATATAACAACTATTTATATGGCTTTCACATTGTATTTGGCATTATAATTAATCTTAAGCCTTAAGGTATACAGCAGGTTATGCATAGGTTATATGCAAATATTGTGCCATTTTATTTAAGTCAAAGTTGGGTTTTTTTCCTCCTTTTTTTTGAGAAAGGGTGTCACTCTGTAGTCCAGGCTGTCCTGGAAATCACTATGTAGACCATATGAACCTTGACTTTGAAGCAATGCACTTATCCCTGCCTCCTGAGTGCTGGAATTCTAGGTGTGCTCACATACAGGGCTTCTGAAACAGTTTCTAATTACAACCTCTATGGGCTGGAAATTTTTTATATGACTTCAGGTATATAAAATAGCTAGAAAAATCAAACATTCACTGATAGCAAATCTTAAAGAAATTTATGCTAAAAACAATTTTTAGCTGGGTGTGGTGGTGCATACCTTTAATCCCAGCACTGGGGAGGCAGAAGTAGGAGGATTGCCATGCGTTCAAGACCACCCTGAGACTACCAAGTGAATTCTAGGTCAGCCTGGGCTAACGCAAGACCCTACCTCAAAAACAAATGTTTTTTTGGCCAGGCATGATAGCATATACCATTAATCCCAGCACTTGGGAGGCAGAGGTGGGGCGGGGAGGGGAGTTTTGCCATGAGTTAGAGGCCACACTGAGACTACATAGTGAATTCCAGGTCAGCCTGAACTAGAGTGAGACCCTACCTCAAAAAACCATAATTTAAAAACAAACAATTCTTGGTATACATATAATTTTATCATTTGATAAAATTGAAAGCAAATTTGCATCCTAAGATAGATGTACTTTTATATTTACATAAAGTATTAATTATTAATTAAATATCTAATACTACAAGACATAGAACATATTCAATAATTTTCTGGGTTGCTCAGCATTTTGATTTTATAATAGTCAATGTTGAGATTGCTACTTGGCAAAAACATGTCATACATAATGGCACAGGTATGTCTAAGGCCATTTCACACATTTTTAAAGATACTGTCCTAAAACAAAATTTATTTAACAATTAGTTATGTCATTAAAATAACAATTTCTAAATCAAACATTCTAACAAATACATACTAATTTATGCCGACATATTGAGGATTGACAGTAGTGAGATATTAAGAGTCTTTTTTACAGCTATAAACCACTGGAGTTTATAGTGGTCAATAGTGTGACTCGGGAGTTAAGATTTGTGACATCATGTGCCATGCAATGTGCATACATCAAGGCTGCAGTGAGTTCTCAAAGCACAGTGCAGGCAAGCACTGCAAAAAACACCTCCCAGCTCACTATGCCTTTACCCTTGAATTATTTTTGGTGATTGTGAATTTGGAAACCCTTTACCATAGTCAAAATTTTGTGATTCTCACATGCAGTTATGCAGCCCTGTACGGAGTCATGTCCATAATTCATGATCTGAGACATAATGGACTTCACTATTCATGGATTTTGGTATCTTTAGAGGGATCGGGAACCAATGTCCCTCAGATACAAAGGTGTGACTTGTTTGTCACAATATGAAATTTTCTTTAGTGGTATCTTAAATGGGTTTTTAAAAAGGAATTAAAAATGTGCACATTTTAAGGAGGTTTATAGTTGGGGAAGGACATTAAAATGCAATGTCCCAATTTTAGGAATTTATTATATCCCTTGGCTCTGTGATATTTGACTTCATTATTTTTAAAATTATCATGTAACTTCCTTCAACAGGTTGAGGACATAAGAGGTTTTTGTAGAGTTGCTCTATAGATCTGAAAGCCAAACATTTTGAACTATGTCTCAACTCCATAAAAGTTCTGGCTGACAAATGCAATTCCTGGAATTTCCATTCTTTTTTAGTACATATTTCATCATCACCATTTAATGTAACAAGCATTTCAAATTCCAATAATATCAAATGGAATCCTTGAGAGAACTGGTACTGCTCAACAACTTTGGAGTGCAAGTACCCGGAGACTTAATAGCAGTCTAGAAGAAAAGCCCAAGACAAGGATTCTCTGGAAAGTGATATATTACAAAATCATTTCAGAAGCCCAGTTTGTGGAATAGGACCACAGACAGCAATACCTATTTCAGTGGAATAATTCAAAAACATTTTTTGCAAATATAAGGTCCGAGTAAACAGTAAATATACAGACTGATGGCAGCTATAAAGTGCTAGAAACATAATTAAAATGCTCAAATTATGATGCAAGGAAGTATGACTGAATCCTAAACTCCACGATATTAGGATGATACATTTCTGGTGGTTTATAGTCATCATATTCAAGGACGGCATATGGACTCCTCTCCCTAGTGTTACGCCCTGTATAATCTGAGTGTGGGTAGGATCTGTGACTTGGTTGTAACTCACAGATATGGCAAAGATGAAATGAGGTTAATTCCACTATAATGTGAGGTTGCAGAAGTCTCCATCTTCTCCAGACAGACAGGGACATTCTCCTGGTGCCATGAAAAATCAACCTCCCACCCCACCCCATGAACTTTTAGACAAGTGGGTCACATGAAAAAGTACTTTGGGTGGATCTAAGACATGAGGGGAGCCTCTAGTTAGCAGCGAGCAATAACAGGGCTCTCATTCCCGTGGACATGAATGAAATCCCACCAACAACCCAAATGGTCTTAGAAGCAGATTCTCCCAGTCAGGTTAAAGGAGAACATACCCACTTAACATCATGAGTGCAGACTGAAGCAGCAAACAGGCTCAGCAGAGCCCAGACTCCTGGTATATAAAAACCATGAAATAATAAATGTGCTTTGTTTTAAGCTACTAGGTTTTCAGCAACTGCTTGGCAGCAACAGATACATAATACCAGAGCAGGGCGTATTCTTCAGCGACTTTCTGGGAAAGCCTAACTTGTGCTTTGTTACCATCCTAACAGCCAGCTTGATTGATTGTGTCAAGTTTGCAGCAATGGCCTTGATCATTCTAAACAATCTATAACCACTTGGATCATCATGATTTCTTATTAGAAATGATAATGATAACTGTAAGAACAGCTTGAAATTTAAACACCAAATGTTTATATTTAAAATGAAAGTTTCTAAGTGCTGAGGAAATGGCTCAGCCATTAAAGACACATGATTAAAGCATAAGTTTCTTCTTCAAAGTATTATAATCTGTTATATACAATGATCCTGGGTATAATGGCTACAACTGCAAAGCAAAATTCAAGCATTATCTGTTAGAGATTTAAGGGAGCTGAAAAAGCTTTGAAGATAGGAACAATTAGCTCTCAGAAGGAGGCAAACTTCTTCTGTACAAGTTATTCATTTGGTGCACACATGAAAGATATCTATACAGTAAAATATCTCTTCATACTATTTCTTAAAACCAATTCCAAATGGAGTAATATTGTAATGTATGAAACTTTTAGAAGAAAAGATATTCAAAACTTATTAAGTAGGCTAAAAACACAGCAACCATAATGAAAAAGGAACTAAAAATAGATTAAAATGAAATTAAACATTTTATTCAGTTAAAAGCAATTGAAAATTTTTTGTACATATGTTTTATGGATGCATAAATTCCACATCAATAAGAAATAGATGTTCAAGAGAAAAATGGAAAACTACTGTAAAAGAACAATTTACTCATATGTATAAACTCAAAACATAAATTATGAAATAAATAAATTTTTTTCTAGCCTACCAGCTAGAAAATGTTTAAACAAATGTTCACTGCTATCAATCATAGCATGAACAGACAGATGCACTCCACCTCTGTTATTAGCAATATAAGTTGAATTGACTCTATTGAAGAAAGGTATTAATCATGCATTTGAATATTATTAACCTTACAAGTCAAATTCTGGAAATTTATAATAATAATATCAGAGAAATATTTAAAAATGAATGTAATAGATGGACACTACTTACATTAATACTTGAAGTACTAGAAAATATCATGAAAACACATCTTCTCAATAGCTACTACAAACCACTCTTTAAGGAGAGAGACACCTTTACTAAAAAGATACAAGAAAAATTAATGAGCAGAGAAAGAGCATTTAATTGTGGGATTATCAAGTTGGCACAGCACAATTTATTGAAAGTATTATTTTTTTTTTATTTTTTTTATTTATTAGTCAGTTCTGTATTCAGCAAATACAGTCAGTTTGGTACCATTATTAGGCTCATCCGTGACCTACCCCCTCCCCTTGGCCCCTCCTTGTTGAGGTATACGGGTCATGCATTGTGGAGTTAGCCCACAGTTATGGGTAAGCTAAATGTCTCTGCATATCATGACCCAACATGTGACTCTGACATTCTTTCCGCCCCCTCTTCCGCAAAATTTCCCTGAGCCATGTTGGGTTCATTTTTGGTCTGCTTCAGTGATGAGGTGTTGAGGGCCTCTGAGGCTCTGGCTCTCTGATTTGGTAGGAGTTGATTTTTCTCTATGCTGATCTCCTTCCCCCTTGTGCTAGTGTCCGGTTCATGAGGAAAACAGCCCCCTTGCTTGTTTCTCCAATTTTTCTTAGTTTTAGCCGGGGCCCTTTTGAGGTATGATGGGGTGGCTCTCTCCTTAGGGTCTACATCTATCTGAAAAAGAGAAGCAGATTCTCCAACGGAGAGTAAGTTAGCACCAGGACAAATGAGATAACCCTTACTTTTTTTTTTTTTTATAGAGAATTTAATAGGTGTAGGCCCTCTTGTAGCCCACAATTGATAGTAGCTTGATACTGGAGAGTGGGCTTATGTTTGGATATGGTTCTGACTTGTTTCCCAGCTCCAGCTATGGGTCCCATACCAGTGAGGGGATCAGTTAGCCAAATTGAGAGCAGTTGGTTCCCCACCATGGCTGTGTGCCACCACTGCACTTGTGTGGGCATCACAATAAGTTATTTGCTGCTAAGTAGGTTAGACCATGCGTTGCTTCGATAGATATTGGTCAATTTCCCCCAGTCGCCCATGTAGCACCTTCTGGCACTAGACGCGCTGACTGTCTGGGGACTGACTCTCATCCAACTTCCAGCCATGCCATTCTAATTTGCATGTCAATCACATAAGGTATCTTCAGCAGTAGGGTCTTACCACTAACCTTTGGTGGGTCATCAAGTACTCTGACAGAAATCTGTCTGTCTTTTAGGAAACCTTGTAGGTCTCACTGATCAAAAGCTCATTGTGGATGATAGCCCCATGCTGGTTCTGGGAGTTACAGGTCAGTGCCCACTAAGAAAATGAGGAAAAAGAGAACTAATATACAAGAGTTAGAGATAAGAGAGAGAGAGACAGGGAGAGGGGAAGTGAGGGAGAGAAGATGTAGGAGATTAAGGTTAGTCTTAATCTTACCCTCTCCAGTGTCTTGTGGTTCAGGTGTTCCCTGTAAGGGCCTGGTGAAGGATCAGCCATTTGGTCTATCTTTTAGTAAGTAGAAGATTATGGTACCATTGCCGTTTGGGTCTAGATTTGTGTTTCCCACCCCTTTGATGCCCTCCCCTCCCTCCCCTTCCATCCTAGTGTCTAATCTAGGAGATGCTTGCTGGGTATGTAAGGTATCTTCGGTAGATTCAGGTTAGGTGCTGTAGATGAGTGAGACTATGTGGCGATTTTTTTTCTGTGATTGGGTGAGTTCACTGAGAATGATCTGTTCCAGGTTCAACCATTTTTACTCAAATTTCATTGTGTCATTTTTTCTTACTGCTGTATAGAATTCCATTGTGTAGATATACCACATCTTAGTTATCCATTCTTCTAGTGATGGACATCTGGGTTGATTCCAGCTCTTAGCTATTACAAATTGAGCCGCTATAAACACGGTTGAGCAAATCTCTTTAGTCTGTGGTTTGAAGGTGTTAGGGTAGATGCCCAGTAAGGGAATAACTGGGTCTGTTGGTATCTCTATACTCAGCTTTTTCAGAAGTCTCCATATTGCTTTCCAAAGTGGTTGTACCATCCTACAATCCCACCAACAGTGGATGAGTGTTCCTACTTCTCCACATCCTCGCCAGCATTTGTTTTTATTTGATTTTTTGATGCTTGCTATCCTTATTGGGGTAAGGTGGAATCTCATAGTTGTTTTAATTTGCATTTCTCTGATGATTAGGGATGCTGAACATTTTCTTAAGTGTATGTTTGCCATTTCTATTTCTTCCTCTGTGAACTGCCTGTTCAGCTCTTTGCCCCATCTTGTGAGTGGGGTGTTTGACTTCTTACTGTTTAGATTTTTGAGTTCTTTGTAGATTCTAGAGATTAGTCCTCTATCAGTTGGATAACCCACAAATATTTTCTCCCATTCTGTGGGTAATCTATTGGCTTTGCTAATTGTATGCTTGTCTGTAAAGAAACTCCTCAGCTTCATGTGGTCCCATTGGTTGAGTGATGGTTTAAGTTCATGAGCTACTGGGGTTTTGTTCAGGAAGTCTTTTTCCATTCCTATATCATGGAATGTACTTCCTAAATTTTCTTCCAGTAGTATTCGAGTTTCTGGTCTTATATTGAGATCTTTGATCCATTTGGACTTGAGTGTAGTGCATGGTGAAATGTGTGGGTCAAGTTTTAGTTTCCTGCATATGGTTATCCAGTTTGTCCAGCACCATTTGTTGAAGATGCTGTCTTTTTTCCAGCATATATTGTTTGGGCCTTTATCAAATATCAAGTAGCTATAGTTGCTTGACCCAAAGTCCGGGTCCTCAAGTCTATTCCATTGATCTATAGTCCTGTTTTTATGCCAGTACCATGCTGTTTTTATTACTATGGCTTTGTAATATAGCTTTAGATCAGGTATGGTGATGCCTCCAGAGGAATTTCTTTTGCTGAGGATATGTTTGGAAATGCGAGGCCTTCTGCCTTTCCATATGAAATTTGAGATCATTTTTTCTATCTCTGTGAAGAACACTGTGGGGATTTTAATTGGTATTGCATTAAATCTGTAAATTGCCTTTGGTAGGATTGTCATCTTCACAATGTTAATTCTGCCTATCCAGGAACATGGGAGGTCTTTCCATTTTCTCAAGTCTGCCTCAATTTCTTTTTTGAGTGTTTTTATGTTTTCATTGTATAGATCTTTCACTTCCTTGGTTAACGTTATTCCAAGGTATTTTATTTTTTTTGTCGCAATTGAAAATGGGACTATGTCCCTTATTTCTTTTTCTGTATCTTTGTCCTTTGCATAAAGGAAGGCTACTGATTTTTGTGCATTGATTTTGTATCCTGCTACTTTGCTATAGGAGTTAATCACCTTCAGGAGTTTTGGGATGGAGTCTCTCGGGTCTCTTACATATATAATCATGTCATCAGCGAATAAAGCTAACTTAACTTCCTCCTTTCCAAATTGTATCCCTTTTATTTCCTTCTCCTGTCTTATTGCTTGAGCTAGGACTTCCAGAATTATATTGAAAAGCAGAGGTGAGAGTGGACAACCCTGTCTTGTTCCTGATCTTAATGGGAATTCCTCCAGTCTCTCTCCATTAAGTATTATTTGGGCCTTCGGAGCTTCGTATATTGCCTTTATTAGGTTAAGATATGAACCAACCATGCCAACTCTCTCCAATGTTTTGAACATGAAGTGGTGTTGAATCTTGTCAAAGGCCTTTTCTGCATCTATCGAAATGATCATGTGGTTTTTATGTTTATCCTTGTTTATGTGGTGTATTACATTGACAGATTTCCGTATGTTGAACCACCCCTGTGTTCCTGGAATGAATCCCACTTGGTCAAGGTGGATAATGCTTTTGATGTGTTGTTGGATTCGGTTTGCAAGGATTTTGTTTAGGATCTTTGCATCTAAATTCATCAGGGAAATAGGCCGGTAGTTTTCTTTTCTTGTGGCATCTCTGCCTGGTTTTGGAATTAGGGTGATGCTTGCTTCATAAAAGGAGTTGGGTAGCTTTCCCTGTTCATCAATTGTGTGGCACAGTTTGAGGAAGATTGGTTTGAGTTCTTCCATGAAGGTTTGATAGAATTCAGCTGAGAAGCCATCTGGTCCTGGGCTCTTCTTTTTTGGGAGGTTTTTTATTACTTTTTCAATCTCCATGAGTGTGATGGGTTGATTGAGGTGATTAATCTGCTCTGTGTTTAGCTTTGGTAGATGGTATGCGTCCAAGAATTTATCCATCTCCTCCACATTATCCAGTTTTGTGGAGTAGAGGTTTTTGAAATAAGTCCTGATGATTCTCCCAATTTCACTTATGTCTGTTGTGATCTCTCCTTTTTCATTTTGAATTTTGTTAATTTGAAGCTTTACCTTTTTTTGCTTGATCAGATTGGCCAGGGGTTTGTCAATCTTGTTTATTTTTTCAAAGAACCAGCTCTTTGTTTTGTCAATTTTCTTAATTGTTTCCTTGGTTTCCAATTCATTGATTTCTGCTCTGATTTTAATTATTTCTTTCCTTCTGGAGCTCTTTGGGTTGGATTTTTCTTGTTTTTCCAGTGCCTTTAGGTGGATGGTTAGGTTATTGATTTGGGACCTTTCTGTCTTTTTTACAATGGCATTGAGTGCTATGAATTTTCCCCTGAGGACCGCCTTCATTGTGTCCCATAAGTTTTGATACGATGTGTTCTCATTGTCGTTCAATTCCAGAAATTTTGCAATTTCATTTTTTATTTCATCCACTATCCATTTATTGTTTAAAAGTGTGCTGTTCAGTTTCCAGATGCCTTTGGGATTCTTGGTGGGTCTTTTATTGTTGATTTCTAGCAATATAGCATTGTGATCTGATATCATGCAGGGAATTATGTCAATCTTCCGAAATATGTGGAGGCAGTCTTTGTGACCCAATATATGGTCTATTTTAGAGAATGTTCCATGGACTGCTGAGAAGAATGTGTAATCTGTGGATTTGGGATGGAATGTTCTGTAGATGTCCGTTAGGTCTAAGTGATCTATGGTTTTGTTGAGCTCTCTTACTTCCCTGTTGAGTTTCTGTTTGGATGATCTGTCTATTACTGATAATGGTGTATTGAAGTCTCCAGCTATGATGGTGTTTATGGTTATTTCTGTTTTATTGTCAAGTAGGTTTTGTTTTATGAACTGTGGTGCCCCTGTGTTTGGTGCATACAGATTTATGATTGTGATATCCTCTTGATGGATCGTTCCCTTGATAAGTAGGAAGTGGCCTTCTTTGTCTTTTTTGATTATATTTGGTTTGAAGTCTATTTTATCCGATATTAATATAGCTACACCTGCTTGTTTCTTATTCCCGTTTGCTTGGAATACTGTTTTCCACCCTTTCACCCTGAGGAGATGTCTGTCTTTAATGGTGAGGTGGGTTTCTTGAAGGCAACAGATTGAGGGGTCTAATTTTTTGATCCATCCTGTTAGCTTGTGTCTCTTGATGGGTGAATTAAGGCCATTAATATTTAGAGTAATGACTGTGAGATTTGATTTGATCCCTGCCATATTGTGAGGGTAAATGTGGGTTGGAGTTTTCATGGACATTGAAGTTTTTTGTGCCTACTCTGAGTTTGGTTGTTGTGATCTGCTTCTTGTAGGCAATTGTGTTTGATTATTTTTTTCTTCTCTGTGTAGGATTTCCTGAAATACTCTCTGTAGGTTTGGTTTTGTGTTCATATAATTGTAAAGCTGAGTTTTGTCATGGAAAGTTTTTCGTTCACCATCTATTATGAGGGATACTTTTGCTGGGTAGAGTAGTTTGGGTTGGAAGCCATAGGTTCTTAGACTTTGGAGTGTTTCATTCCAGGCTCTTCTAGCTTTCAGGGTTTCCATTGAGAAGTCTGAAGTAATTCTGATGGGATTACCTCTGAAGGTGGTGTGCTGTTTTTCCCTAGCTGCTTTTAGGATTTTCTCTTTGGTGTCAATGTTTAGAGTCTTAATAATAATATGTCTTGGAGAGTTTCTCCTTTGGTCCAGTCTGTTTGGAGTTCTATTGGCTTCTTGTATCTTGATGGGCCTTTCTTTTAAGAGATTGGGGAAGTTTTCTTCAATTATTTTGTTAAATAAGTTCTCCATGCCTTTGGTCTGGATTTCTTCTCCTTCTGGTATTCCAATGATCCTGATATTGGGACGTTTAACTGTATCCCACAATTCCCTCATATTCTGTTCACAGGAGCTTTTAAACTTACTGAAATTTTTGAACTCTCTAACTGTTTCTTCCATCTTGTCTTCCAGATCAGAGTTTCTATCCTCCACTTGGCTGACTCTATTCTTGAGAGCTTCTAGTGAGTTTTGGGCTTGTTCAATTAAATTTGCATTTTCTATTATTTTTCTATGTATAATTTCCATCCCTCTGTCAAGCTCCCTTTTCACATCATTTTCTGATTTTCTTGATGATTCTTGGAGTTCATCCTTGCATTTCTTTATGTCTTCATTTAGCATGGCCAGCTGATTTTTAAGGTCTTCTTTTTTTTCACTCTCCCTCAAATCTCTTAACTCTCTTTGAAATCCTTCCATTTTCTTATCTAATCCTTCCAATTTCTTATCTATTAGTTCTAGTTTAGTGATGGCAGCATCCACACGATTGTCTGCCCTTTGTTGCTTTCCTGCAAGTTCTACCAATAGGTTGGTTAGAGTTGCATTGCTCATAGCTTCAATGTGGTGTTCTGGTCCTATTTGTTCTTCTATGTTTTGGTTGGAAGTATTCATTGTGGGACTGGGTGATCTAATTGGATTTTCTTGCGTTTGATTATTCATGTTATTTCTTTTGCGCTGTGTTCTGCCCATGACAGTGTATGGGCAGATAAGTGGGTGTATCAGCCTGGGCTCAAGAACAATGGGAATCTTATGCAGCCTGGGGGCGTTGCCAAGAAGCCTGGGCTTTGGCTGTCACTTGCCAAAGCCGCCTATCTACTGCCTGGCAGGGGCGCCGAAGTTGCCTGAGTTCTCAAGCGGTAATGTGCCAAGGCTGCCTGCGTTCGAACTAGGAGTGGCACTGAGGCACCAAGCACTGATGCCGCCCGAACTCTGGCTGGGCACGCTGGGAACCGGAAGCAGTCTGCGCTCCCCCGCCACAGGACAATTTTGGACAGCCGCGCGGCAGACAGAGAGCGAGTGGATGAGAATGCGGAGCAGTCTAAGCTTCTGCACGCAGGGAATAATCTCACTTGCCAAAGCCGCCTATCTACTACCTGGTAGGGGCGTCAAGGTTGCTTGAGTTCTCAAGCGGTGTTGTGCCCCAGCTGCCTGCGTTCGAGCTAGGAGTGGCACTGAGTCACCAAGCACTGAAGCCGCCAAGACTTTGGCTGGGAACGCTGGGAACCGGAAGCAGTCTGCGCTCCCCCGCCACCGGACAATTGTGGACAGCCGCGCGGCAGACAGAGGGCGAGTGGCGAGAGTGCGGAGCAGTCTAAGCTTCCGCACGCAGGGAATAATCTCACTTGCCAAAGCCGCCTATCTACTACCTGGCAGGGGCGCCAAAATTGCTTGAGTTCTCAAGCTGTAATGTGCCACATTTGCCTGCGTTCGAGCTAGGAGTGGCACTGAGGCACCAAGCACTGAAGCCGCCCAGACTTTGGCTGGGAATGCTGGGAACCGGAAGCAGTCTGCGCTCCCCCGCCACCGGACAATGGCGGCCCGCCGGTGCGGCAGGCAGGTAGGGGATGGTACCTGAGCTGATGCAAGCGAGAGATACAGTCTGAGCTTGTGGGACTGGGCACACTCAGTAGGTGGGCGAGTGGACAAGGGTGCGTGCGGAGCAGTCTAAGCTTCCGCGCGGAGGGAACGATCGGCGCGCGCCGTGCGGGCTCCGGAGCAGCAGCAGCGGCAGGGGTGGAGCTTTGAACACGGCGGTTATTTGGGGCGAGGGGTGCCTACCCGCCCGAAAGGGGACCAGCAATTCCCTGTTCCCCCACCTCTGTGCCCTCCCAGATTTCTCTCCCCTAAAAGCCACTATATACCCTTAATATCTTGCCTTTCTTTCCCCGGGATTTGCAGCGCAGCTAGGCGGTCGCCATCTTGGCCGGAAGATCGAAAGTATTATTTTTAAGCTCAATATTCAAAGTACACATTCTTCATCTACACATTGACATAAAATTCATATATTACTAGGATGAGTAACACAGACATTTCCTCCAAATTACTTAAACAGGAAAGAATAAAAAATAAAATTATAATTATCTAAGAAAATTAATGAATTAACATTTTTTAGAAAATTTAGTGTTTCACTTACCTTGCTTAATTTGGTATAAATCAAAATTGGCCTACCCTGGTAACTTCTGGCCAAGATGGCGAGCAGCGAACTGCACCGCACATCTCCAGGAGAGAAAGGCAAGGCATTAAGGGTTCTCTGGGACATTTAGGGGACTGCAATCTCTAATAGATCACCAGTGGGAGGGAACAGAGGAGAAAAAAAAAAGGGAATCGCTGATTCCCTCACTCGCTGGTAGCCCACCAGTCCTCCAAACCCCCCAAGCAGCCGCTGTATCCACAGTCTCAGCTTCAGGATACCCCTGCACTTACTGTAGGAAAGGGGGCCCAGACTAACATAGTTCTGCCTGTCTCACTGCACAGCAGATCGCCCTGCTACCCCCGTTGGAGCGTGACCTTGGGGAGGCTCTGCCCATTGGCCTGCTAGAGCTCAGGATCCATTGGTCCATTTGCCCACCACACACGCGACACTGATCCCTGCATGTGAAAGCTTAGCCTGCTCTGCCCATTTGCCCACTTACTGCTCCGGCTGCCACCCATCCACACGCAAGCTCAGGCCCATTCCACCTGCCCACGAGAGCTCAGGCGCACTCTGTCTGTCCACCTGCGCCAGCTCCTGCCTGTTTCCCACACCAGCTGCCTGCCACTGTCCTGGTGTGCAGAAGCTCAGACTGCTTCTGTGGCCCAGTGTCCCACCATGCAAGTTTAGGCTGCTTTGGTGGTTGGTGCTTCAGCATCCCTCTGAGCATGACCACAGGGAGCTTTCACGTATCAACACATGAGAGTTCAGGCAACTTTGGCACCCCTGCCACGCAGGAGCTCATGCTGCTTTGGCATTCCACCAAATGAGAGCTAAGACTGCTTGGCATCCGGCCTTAGCCTGCTTCAGCTTCCCACTGTGATTGAGCTCAGGCTGATCCACCGACCTTCGTGTTAGCTCAGGACCAGTCAGCCCATCTGCTTGCCTGCTGGCTAGCTCAGGCCAGCTCCCCAAAGAGGCACCACTTCCTCTACCCATTGAGACCACAGTCCTACTCTCCCTGCCCATACACTGGGATGGGAAGACCACAGCACAAAAGAAATAACATGAAGAATCAAATGCAACTAAATCCAGTTAGTTCACCCAGTCCTACAATGAACATCTCTAATCGAAACATAGAAGAGACATTAGGATCAGAACACCAAAATGAAGCTATAAGCAATGTAATCCTAACCAAGCTACTGGTAAAACTTGCAGAAAAGCAAAAAAAAAAAAAAAAAAAAAAAAAAAAAACGATAATCGTGTGGATGCTGCAATTACTAGACTAGACCTAATAGATAAGGAGGTCAAAGACAGTTAAGAGGCATGAAGAACAATGAAAAAAAAAAGAGGAACTCAAAAATCAGCTGGTTATGCTAAATGAAGACATAAATAAATGCAAGGATGAATTCAAAGAAGCATCAAGAAAATCAGAAAATGGTGTGAAAAGGGACCTTGACAGAGGGATAGAAACTATACATAGAAAAGTAATAGAAAATGCAAACCTAATTGAACAAGTCCAAAACTCTCTAGAAGCTCTCAAGAATAGAGTAAGCCATATGGAGGATAGAAACACTGATCTGAAAAACAAGATGGAAGAAACAGTTCAAAAGTTCAAAAGTTTCAATAAGTTCAAAATTTTCTGTGAGCAGAACATGAGGGAATTGTGGGAATATTGTGGAATACCCTTAAATGTCCTAGTACCCAGATAATTGGAATACCAGAAGGAGAAGAAATTCAGACCAAAGGCATGGAGAACATATTTAACAAAATAATCAAAGAAAACTTTCCCAGGGCTGGAGAGATGGCTTAGTGGTTAAGCACTTGCTTATGAAGCCTAAGGACCACGGTTCAAGGCTCAATTCCCCAGGACCTATGTTAGCCAGATGCACAAGGTTGCGAATGTGTCTGGAGTTCTTTTGCAGTGGCTGGAAGCCCTAGTGCACTCATTCTCTCTCTCTCTCTCTCTCTCTCTCTCTCTCTCTCTCTCCCTCTCTCTCTCTCTCTCTCTCTCTCTCTCTCTCTCTCTCTCTGCCTCCTCCTCTCTGTTGCTCTCAAACATAAATAAAAATAAACAAACAAAAAAATTAAAAAAAAACTTTCCCACTCTCCCAAAAGAAAGGCCCATCAAGATACAAGAAGCTAACAGAACAGAACTCCAAACAGATTAGACCAAAGGAGAAACTCTCAAAGACATATTGTCATTAAGACTCTAAAAATTGTCACCAAAGAGAAAATCCTAAAAGCAGCTAGGGAAAAACAGCACATCAGTTTTAAAGGTAACCCCATCAGAATTACTTCAGATTTGTCAGTGGAAACCCTGAAAGCCAGAAGGGCCTGGAATGAAACACTGCAAAGTCCAAGAATGTATGCCTTCCATCCCAAACTACTTTGCCCAACAAAAGTATCCCTCATAATATATGGAGAAAGAAAAACTTTGCATGACAAAACTCAGCTTTACAATTATATGAACACAAAACCAAATCTACAGAGAGTATTTCAGGAAATTCTCCACACAGAACAATCAAATAATCAACCTCAAATGCCTCCAAGAAGCAGATCACAATAACAAAACTCAGAGAAGGCACAAAAAACTTCAAAGTCCATGAAAACACCAAACCACATATAGCAACACAATATGGCAGGGATCAAATCAAACCTCACAGTCATTACCCTAAATATTAATGACCATAATTCACCCATCAAGAGACACAAGCTAACAGGATAGACCAGAAAATTAGACCCCTCAATCTGTTGTCTCTAAGAAACCCATCTCACCACTAAAGACAGACAACTCCTCAGGATAAAAGAGTGGAAAACAATATTCCAAGCAAATGGGAATAAGAAACAAGTAGATGTAGCTACATCATGTATTTATATATTTATATTTATACAAGATTTATATATTGTATAAAATAGACTTCAATCCAAAAATAATCAGAAAAGACAAAGAAGCCCACTTCCTACTTATCAAGGGAACGATCCATCAGGAGGATACTACAATCATAAATCTGTATGCACGAAACACAGGGGCACCACACTTCATAAAACAAAACCTACTTGACAATAAAACAGAAATAACCACCAACACCACCATAGTTGGGGAACTTCAATACACCATTATCAGTAATAGACAGATCATAGGTCATCCAAACAGAAACTCAACAGGGAAGTAAGAGAGCTCAACAAAACCACAGATCACCTATGCATAACGGACATCTACAGAACATTCCATCACAAATCAACAGACTACACATTCTTCTCAGCAGCCCATGGAACATTTTCTAAAATAGATCATATACTGGGTCACAAAGCCTGCCTCCATATATTCCAGAAGATTGACATAATTCCCTGCATGATATCAGATCACAATGGTATATGGTGAGAAACTAACAACAAAAGACCCACCAAGAATCCCGTAGGTGCCTGGAAACTGAACAGCACACTTTTAAACAATAAATGGATAGTAGACGAAATAAAAATGAAATTGCAAAATTTCTAGAAATGAATGATGATGAGAACACATCATACCAAAACTTATGGGACACAATGAAGGCTGTCCTCGGGGTAAAATTCATTGCACTAAATGCCTTCATAACAAAGACAGAGAGATCCCAAATCAACAACCTAACCATCCACCTAAAGGCATTGGAAAAGCAAGAAAAATTAAAACTAAAATTATCTAGAAGGAAAGTAATAATTAAGATCAGAGCAGAAATTAATGAATCGGAAATTAAGAAAACAATTAAGAAAATTGACAAAGCAAAGAGCTGGTTCTTTGAAAAACTAAACAAGATTGGCAAACCCCTGGCCACATTGATCAAGCAAAAAAAAAAAAAAAAAAAAAAGAGAGAGATGTAGCAAATTAACAAAATTCAAAATAAAAAAGGAGACATCACAACAGACATAAGTGAAATTGGGAGAATCATCAGGACTTATTTCAAAAATCTCTACTCCACAAAACTGGATAATGTGGAGGAGATAGGTAAATTCCTGGGCACATACCATCTATCAAAGCTAAACTCCTGGACACATACCATCTATCAAAGTTAAACTCAGAGCAGATTAATCTCCTAAACAAACCTATCACACTCATTGACATTGAAAAAGTAATAAAACACCTCTCCAAAAAGAAGAGTCCAGGACCAAATGGCTTCTCAGCTGAATTCTATCAAACCTTCGTGGAAGAACTCAAACAAATCTTTGTCAAATTGTGCCACACAATTGGAGAACAGGGAAAGCTCCCCAACTCCTTCTATGAAGCTAGTATCACCCTAATTCCAAAACCAGGCAGAGATGTCACAAGAAAAGAAAACTACTGGCCTAATTCCCTGAAGAACTTAGATGCAAAGATTGTGAACAAAATCCTCACAAACTGAATCCAACAACACATCAAAAGCATTATCCACCTTGATTAAGTGGCATTCATCCCAGGAATGCAGGGGTGGTTCAACATATGGAAATCTGTCAATGTAATACACCACATAAACAAGGTTAAACACAAAAACCACATGATCATTTCAATAGACGCAAGGACCTTTGACAACATACAACATCACTTCATGATCAAAAACTGGAGAGAATTGGCATGGTTGGTTCATATCTGCTCTTCAAGATAGTACTGGAAGTCCTAGCTCAAGGAATGAGACAGGAGAAAGAAATAAAAGGGATACAATTTGGAAAGGAAGATGTTAAGTTAGCTCTATTCACTGATGACATAATTGTATACATAAGAGACCCGAGAGACTCCATCCCAAAACTCTTGAAGGTGATTAACTCCTATAGCAAAGTAGCAAGATACAAAATCAATGCACAAGAATCAGTAGCCTTTCCATATGCAAATGACAAAAATACAGAGAAAGAAATAAGAGACATGGACACATTTTCAATAGCAACCAAACAATAAAATAAAATGCCTTCGAATAACGATAACCAAGGACGTGAAAGATCTATGCAATGAAAACAACACTCAAAAAGAAATTGAGGAGGATTTGAGAAAATGGAAAGACCTCCCATGCTCCTGGATAGGCAGAATTAATATTGTGAAGATGGCAATCCTACCAAAGGCAATATACAGATTTCATGCAATTCCAATTAAAAGCCCAACATTGTTCTTCACAGAGAGAGAAAAAAATGATCTCAAAGTTCATATGGAAATGCATATCAGATATCCAAGCATATCTTCAGCAAAAGAAATACCTCTGGAGGCATCACTATACCTGATCTAAAGCTATATTACAAAGCCATAGTAATAAAAACAGCACGGTACTGGCATAAAATAGGAGTATAGACCAATGGAATAGAATTGAGGACCCAGACTTTGGGTCAAACAACTACAGCTACTTGATATTTGATAAAGGCCCTAACAATATAGGCTGGAAAAAAAGATAGCATCTTCAACAAATGCTGCTGAACAGACTGGATAACCATATCCAGGAAATTGAAAATCCATCCACACATTTTTCCATGCACAACACTCAAGTACAAATGGATCAAAGACCTCAATATAAGACCAGAAACTTGGCTACTACTGGAAGAAAATATAGGAGGAAGTTTCTATGATATAGGAATGGAAAAAAATGGAAGAAAAAAAAAAACAGTAGCTCACAAACCTAAAAAGTCACTCAACCAATGGGATCACATGAAGCTAAAGAGATTCTTCACAGACAAGCATACAATAAGCAAAGCCAATATATTATTCACAGAATGGGAGAAAATATTTGCTGATTATTCAATTGACACAGGCCTAATCTCTAGAATCTAGAAAGAACTCAAAAACCTAAACAATAAAAAGTCAACCAACCTACTCACAAAATGGGGCAAAGAGCTGGACAGGCAGTTCACAAAGGAAGAAATACAAATGGCAAATACACACTTAAGAGAATGTTCATCATCCCTAAACATCAGGGAAATGCAAATTAAAACAATGGTGAGAATCCACCTTACCCCAGTAAAGATAGCAAACATCAAAAAATCAAATGAAAATAAATGCTGGCAAGGATGTGGAGAAATAGGAACCCTAATCCACTGTTGGTGGGAATGTAAGATGGTACAACCACTTTGGAAAGCAATATGGAGACTCCTGAAAAAGCTGACTATAGAGTTACCAACAGACCCAGTTATTCCCTTACTGGGCATGTACCTTAAAACCTCCAAGCCTCAGTCCAGAGAGATTTGCTCAACTATATTTATAACTACTCAAATCATAATAGCTAAGAGCTGGAATCAACCCATGTGTCCATCTCTAGATGAATGATAACTAAGATATGGCATATCTACATGATGGAATTCTACACAGCAGTAGGAAAAAAAAATGACACAATGAAATTTGAAAAAAAAATGGTTGAACCTGGAACAGATCATTCTCAGTGAACTCACCCAATGACTGAAAGATAATCGCTGCATACTCTCACTCATCTACAGCACCTAACCTGAATCTATCCAAGATGCTGACATACCCAGCAGCATCTCGATGACCTGACAATAGGGTGGGTGGGGAAGGAGGGTAGGGGAGGGCAAGGAAGGAGGGGGACACAAATCTGGACCCAAACAGCAATGGCACCATAAAATTCTACAGTCTAAAAGACAAACCAAAAGGTTGAACCTTAACCATGCCCTTAGTGGGAACACCTGAGCCACAAGGCACTGGAGAGGGTACGGTGAAGACTGACCTTAATCTTCTCTCTCTCTCTCTCTCTCTCTCTCTCTCCTTTCTAACTCTTTTAGATTACTTACCTTTTTCCTCCTTCTCTTTGTGGGCACTGACCTGTAACTCCCAGTACCAGCATGTGGCTATCATCCACAATTAGCTTTTGATCAGAGAGACCTACAAGGTTTCCTAAATGAATGAGATTTCTGTCAGAGTACTTGATGACCCACCAAGGTTAGTGGTAAGACCCTACTGCTGAAGACACCATATGCAGTTGACACGTAAAATGTAATGACATGGCTGGAAGCTGGATGAGAGTCAGTCCCCAGACAATCATTGTGTCTAGTGCCAGAAGGTGCCTCATGGGAGACTGGGGCAAAATGACCAATATCTGTCCAAGCTACTCATGGTCTAACCTACTTAGCAGAAAATAAACTGTCACGATGCTCACACAAGTCCAATAGTGGCGCACAGCCATGTTGAGAAACCAACTGCTCTTGATTTGGCTAACTGATCTGCTCAGTGGAACAGGACCCATAGGTCGAGCTGGGAAACAAGTCAGAACCATATCCAAACATGAGCCCACTCTCCAATATCAAGCTACCCCCAATCATGGGCTACAAGGAGCCTATAACTATTAAATTCTCTATAAAAAAAAAAATAAGGGTTATCCCATTTGTCTGGTGCTAACTGTACTCTCTGTTGGAGAACCTGCTTCTCTTTTTCAGATAGATGGATATCCTAAGGAGAGAACCATCCCATCATACCTCAAAACGGCCCCAGCTGAAACTAAGAATAATTGGTGAAACAAGCAAGGGTGCTGTTTTCCTGGTGAACTGGTACCAGCACAAGGGTGAAGGAGATCGACACTGAGAACAATCAACCCCTTCCAAATCAGATAGCCAGAGACACAGAGGCTCCCAACATCTCATCACTGAAGCAGACCAAAAATGAACCCAACATGGCTCAGGGAAATTTTGCAGAAGACAGGGCAAAAAGAATGTCACAGCATGCATTGGGTCATGATACGCAGTGACATTTCTCCTACCCATAACTGTGGGCTAACTCCAGAATGCATGACCCATATACCTCAACAAGGAGGAGCCAGGGGGAAGGGGTAGGACATGGACGAGCATAACAATGGTACCAACTTGACTGTATTTACTGAGTAAAAAAATAATTAACAAAAAATAAATAAATTATTAAAAAATTCCTGATTTATCTAGGTATTATATCACCCAAAGAAAATAAATATATTTTGGTTAAAAAAAATGGCCTCGCTTTTACACATTATTGTTACAGACAAATTTTAGGAGCATCTTCCCTACCTGGGTCTCTTCTGCATCAACAGACTCAGCCAGGAAAACCTGGCCCACTGTAATTACATTTGGAAATACATTTGAAAGATATTTTAATTACACTGAAATAAAACAGATATATATTTTTTTAATAAAATTCCTTGGATCTACTGCTGGAATATTTTTAAAGAAAATATGGTAGCTTCAGACAGCTTCAGGTTCACTGAGATGAACTTCCAGACCAGGCACAGTTATGGAGGAAGGGATTTATTGAAGCTTACAGATCCAGGTGAAGGTCCATAATGGCAGAAGAAGCTGGCCTGCCTTCACAGGTCCAAGCAGAGAGAGAGAAGCACAAACCAAAAGCCAAAATCCAAACAGCACAGCACAGCACAGTTTAGGTACTCCAGCTAGGCACACTTTGCATATCTTTAGATTGAAATCTCAAACCAACCACCACACCTTAAGGTGGCTGCAGATGCAAACTACAAACTAATAAAAAACTGAATATATTGGGGGTGATTTATTCAAACTAACACTTATCTATAGGACGATTGTTTCTAAAATAACAATGTAGCAATTGCATTATTCAGATGTGATACCATTACATTTTTTGGAAACTTCTGCTTAAGATAGTAGAATAGAGCCATACCAAAGAAACCTGGAGAAAAAAAGAGTCAAAATAACACCCAGTCCACTTTCCTACCAAAAAAATGAATGTGTGTAAGGAATTATTTATCTAGCAGAGACCGCTCCAGAGAAGGAGGAGAGAGCAAGGCCATTCCAGCAATTACACAACAAGCAAGGATTCTACTCCAGCTGGTGGCTCCTGAGAATTGCTTCTATTTTACCAGCCAGCTCTATCTTAGCCAGTATCAGCACAACTAGTGGGAAGGGATTCTCCCAATCAGGCTGGACCAGCAAAATCAAATGTAAAACCAAATACAACAACAAAAAAAACCTGGAGGGCAAAAGTGAAGGGCAATGGTGACTCAGCTCTAACCTCCAGGAGAGATCTGGGAGTGGAGTTTAACCCAAAGTCCCAGGCACAGTAGGGTCCTGACATTAATCTCACTCCAAAGTACCAGGAAGTGAGTAGCACTGTGTGTTAAAGCTTGTGAGCTTCCAGCTCCACATGTGTACCAGGACATACAATTGCTAGGATTAGGGACCAGCCCCACTAGTGAGCATCTCTCATCCGACAGTGCATGTGCCACCAGCTGCCAGAGCTGACAGAAGGCCCTAGGAATTGATTCCACTCTAAAGGAACAGGATAAGTAGTGCTTGACATTAAAGAACAAGTGGCCTTCCTCCCATATGCACACACCTGGCTCAGTACTATAATATCTCTATCACACCTTCCAAGGCTCAGGTTCTACTGCAGAAGAGGTGGCGGAAAGAATGTAAGAGCCAAAGGAAGGGTAGGACTCCTTGCAACGTGCTCCCCCCAGACACAAAATGGCCTGGATATCCATGACCTCATAGTGCCTGACACTACCTACACAAGACCATCATAAGAGGAGGAAAAGATCATGAATCAGAATAAAAGAGAGTTTGACTGGGATTGGGAGGGGATATGATGGAGAATGGAGTTTCAAAGGGGAAAGTGGGGGGGGAGGGTATTACCATGGGATATTTTTTATAATCATGGAAGTTGTTAATAAAAATTTGAAAAAAAAAAAAAGAATAGATTCCTAACCTTACTAAATCCAGGAACAGGAGGAATACTAAACACCAAATAGATAAGAACAGAGAATATATTCCCCATATCACATTATAGTTAAAACTCTAAATACTAAAAACAAAGAGAATTCTAAAAGCTGCAAGAGAAAAACAGTTACATATAAGCCCATTAGAATCAAGATCCATCAATATGACAAGAAAAGACACCTGACTTCCTAGCCACTTATAGTACATCTGCCAGGGCCCAGTAGACATTACAGAGGAAGTGGCGATTTCAAGCTGGGTGCTGCTTTCGGTGCTGGCTTTTAAAGACGGGTTTTAAGTAGGATTCTGTGTTCTTTTTTTGTTTTGTTTTGTTTTGTTTTTCTATTTCTAGGCTCACATTTTCTTCTAAGCCACACACTTACATATAAAGCATGTTCATCACTTGTTTGACATTGTTTATTACTTATACTATGAAACATTATTAAATATTTTCTATTGTATGGTACAGTGAAAAAGGCATAGTCCCTTAGGATGAAAACATTTTTTTCTGTGAAAAATAAAGTCAAATTGGAAGAGATAAATGGACAATGAATCTGTCCTATGCCATTTTATATTTCTACTCAGAGAAGAGGTAAAGATAGAAAAGTGGTCACTAAATCTTCCAAACAAATCAGAGATTATTAATTTCTCTGACCTAGTTTCAATTTTCTTTCCCCCTAAGCAGACATTGCAGACATAAATAACTTAACAGAAGACACAATGTCTAGTCAATAAATTTGATAAATCTTGTCTGGAAAGCAAATATCTTTCAAGATTTTCAGAAGATAGCATAAAAGATGTGTACAAATAAGCCCTACAAGGTGCAAAGGTAAGAAGACTAAAAATATGTATTTGTATCATGAGTGATATATATATATATATATATATATAATCATACTGGCCAAGAGAAAAAGAGCAAAATACAACCTCACCACTTTCTGATCTTTTCCCCAAAATAGGTAATGAATTCATAAGTACCACTGGTTTCACAATATTAGTTTGGTAAATTAACTGAAGCTATTAGTTTAGAACAATGTTCATTGTGGTTTTTTTTTCTCTTACCTGTTTTTAAAGAAAAGAAAATAAACTATTTTTCCAGTACATGTTTGTTACTACAGTTCATATTATTCATAAGAGCACATTAAATCATCTTGTTTAGATTGGAAGTTAAAAAGAAAAAGTTAGATTGAGCTGGGCATAGTGGGCATGACATTAATCCACAAACTTAGAAAGTTGAGGTAGAAGGATTGCCATGAGTTCAAAGCCAACCTGGGCTACAGATTAAGTTCTAGATCAGCTAT
Source organism: Dipus sagitta (assembly GCA_036346955.1). Classification (NCBI taxonomy): domain Eukaryota; kingdom Metazoa; phylum Chordata; class Mammalia; order Rodentia; family Dipodidae; genus Dipus; species Dipus sagitta. The sequence continues at coordinate 83,781,358 of CM070771.1, read as the reverse complement.
GCAGAGTGAAACCTTGCCTCAAAAAAATAAAAATAAAAATAAAAAAGACTGCACTTTACTATAGAGATACTTGCTCAGCCATGTTTGCTGCTGCTCCATTCACAATAGTTAGGAAATGGAACCACCCTAGAAGCCCATCAACTGCTGAATGGATAATGAAGAATTGACACTTATACACAATGAAATTCTACTCAGCAGTAAGGAAAAATGAAACAATGAAATTTGCAGGATAATGGATAGACCTGGAAAAAAATTATGCTAAGTGAGGTTACCCACGCTCAGGATACACAAATACAACATTTTCTCTCTCATATGCAGATCCAGCTTAAAACAGTTTGATTTGTTTGTAAGTTGCAATAAGAAGCATCAGTAGCACTGGTTAAAAAGCTAGAATAAGACTTGGAGAGAGGAGAGGCTAGATGGGATTAGAGGGTTGGAATAGTGGACAGGCAAGGGAGAGACAGAAGAATCTATGGGATAGAGGAGTAGAAGGATCTATGGGAGAACAGGAATAAGAAAAGGAGAAGACTGAGATACACAAAATTAAAGGTGACATGAATCAGTTCTTTCTGAGTAAATTAAATGATACAATGTAGAGAGAGAGAGAGAGAGAGAGAAGAGAGAGAGAGAGAGAAAGAATACAGGCAGAGTTACCATGCTAGTATAGAGAAAGCTTTACACTATAACCATAGTCTGCTGCTAGTAAATCATAGTGCTAGAACAGAGTCACCCCTCATAGTGAGCTGTAATTCAGGGAGGCCCTTCAGGCCTCCAAACAAAGTACACGTAACCCAACAGAATTAGGTGGTACGACCTTATTGCTGAAGGCATCATGGGCTTTGGTTACTGGATATTAACAACTCAAGTCAGCAAGCACTGGAAAGCACAATGCGAGCTGCTGGGGATAATAATTACTAACAGTGTGAACAGGCAGTGGGTCTTGCAAGCAACAAAATCAACAATGCAGGAAAGAAGAACCCAAGCGTACAATAGTGGCACACTATGGGGGTAATTAACTGCTCTCTGATTGGATGTGAGGCCTGTTTAAAGGGAGGGAACTCATGACTGGTACTTAGAAATAAGTCCAAAGCCTATGGCCTGGAAGGTCATAGACTTAAAGGGAAGTTTCCACTGTTCTTTGCCTAAATGGAGAGGTGATAACAATGAAAATGTCTTCTTAATTTATATGTATATCCCCTTGATCAATATTACTCTTGTTCTAAATTTGAAAACTTGCTTTTTACTGACAGTACTGAATACTAGAGAAATCCAAGACCCATCATAATGAGAAGAGAAGTCAAGTTCCTAGCCCAGATAAGCCATCTCTATCACATATGTCAGGATCCAGGAAACATAGAAGAACCAGTGGATTTAATATGAGGGGTATTCTCACTGCTAGCCACAGAACTTTCCCCAGGTTGTTGGTGGCAGATCTTAAGGAGACTCCAAACTCATCAAAGCAGAAAAGCAGAGGCTTTTTGAGAGCTCAGCACTGAAGGAGACTTCTAACACACCCTCTATGGCTTAGGTACATTGTGGACAAGTGGGCAAAAAGAATGCAAGTCCCACAGGGAAGGAAGGTGCACTCTGAGGCATTGACCTCCCCACAGGAACTGTCTGATGCATTCATGAAGCCACAGTGATTAGAAATACCTCCACTAAGGAAGGTCCTCTGTGGAATAGAGGCGTGGAAGAGGGGATAGAAGAGGATAACCTGATGGTAATATGACCATTTTATAACATCCAACATATTTTTAAGTTCCCAATAGAAAATTAAAAAGAAATTAAAAAGTTAAATTGTGTTACCAACATTATTGTTCAAGTATTGGCAATGTCCTCAGTCCCAAAATGAAGAAGGAGGAGGAGTGAGAATGGGAGGGGGAGAGGAAGGGAAAGAGGTGAGAAGGGCAAGCTAGATTTCTTTGTGTTTCTTCATTCAACTAGACCATTTAAAGTTGCAAGACAGAAACTCTTTCAGAAGGCTCCTGTGTTAAAACTTTGAGCCCTTAAGAGTATTTTTTAAAGACTATCTCTTGTCTTTACAAACAAATATATGTCATTAAATTGGAATTCAAAATGTCTGTTGTGATGTCACCAGACATTTTTAAATATCATTGCTTTAATCTATGTAGAAGGCATTAGAGAAATTATAGGCTAGATATTAAAATATTTCTGAAATCCCTGAAACTAGAAAGAAAACAAACAGCAGACATTTGAAGTATAAAATTATTATTCTTTTTTTAAAAATATAGTTTTTTTTCCATTTTGATGTTTTCATGCATGTATATAATGCATTGATGTTTTTCCTCTAATTATGTTCTGTTATACCCTGCCTCTCCATTAACACCCTCCTTCTTCCCATTATTCTCCACCTTAATTTCATGCCATTTCAGTATTAGCCACTGACCATTGTAGTGAGAAACTTCTGGGACTGAGGCTCCAAGCAGTACTAATCTACAGGAACAAATATAGACATTTAGAAGGCAGTTTGAGCTACTATATATTTAATGTAACCACAGTAGTAAGTTCCATTCTAGGGCCTTAGTCCCTAGATATAGACTTTTGGCCATAATTGCAGTATCAGGTATAACCTCACTCCTGTGGCATAAACTTGAAATCCAATCAGAAAACAATTAACTACTTCCATGTCACTATTGCACCAGTAGACATATCTTGCCTAGCAGGTCAGTTATGGAATACACAGGGTAAACAGATAGTTTGGCCTGTCAATGGCTTCTCTCCTACAGCAGTTAATTTTTTTTTTGTCTCCAAACTACTCGTATCTTTAGAAAATACACTTTTTTGTAAGACCATAATTTAAATTATATTTTCACTCTTTGTATTTTACATTTACTTCTATGTTTAAACTACCCAAGGATTTCAATGCATTTAGTGGATGGATATTTATTCATGTATCTATCTTTAATTTTATATGTACTCAGGTGGTATTACTAAGTGATGTAGATAGTAAGGTGCATTTTAAGTGTCTCTCATTTTTTTAATTATAAAAGTTATAAATATTGTTTAATTTCTATGAGGCTATGAGAGTGTGTACTTAAAGACCTTTTTCAATAGCTGAACCTCAGAGTGTTAGCCTGAGATCTTGGTAGGAAAAGGACACTATACATACCTGCCAATATATGAAAGGTTACTTCAGGGACAGCATGAATAGGAATGAGGGAGAGAGATAGCTTTTTCAATAAAAATAATGACTTTCTAGTAAATTAAGTTTTTCTGTAATGAAACAGACTTTTCTGTAACTAAAGTTTATAAAGTAAAGGGCAATTCCAAGTATTTTAGCACAAGATTCAAAGACTTCAGAGGATCCTTAAGCAATGAGGAAAAGAATTATATCCACTATTGGATTTTATTCTAATTCCAATTTTAATAAGTTTGTGGAAAAGTTTTATGATTAGGGCACTAAATGAATAAGAAAAATTTTGTTTCATAAATACTTGTGGCTAACTAAATGATAGAGAGGAGATAGGAAAGTAGAGACACAAGATAAATGACCAACTGTCCTTCAGAGAGACATGTGGGAGAGAAAAACTATCAAGAAGTTAATTAAGAAGCATCTAGTGCAAGATTTGTCTCTAGCAGGAACACAATGAGTAAATGTTCCCAAAAGGGATGAAATTCTTATCCTTAAAGAAATGGCCATTATGCTGAACTGACAGAAAGGCTAGTGTTGTCACTACTGTTAAAATGAACATGTGTCATGTGTATCCTAAAGGATATGCATATATATATTCCTCTGCAGAGTGAGATCAATGGTCAAAAGTTAATTTGCTCACTTGTTAGAAGATCTTAAGTGGTTCACAGAAAAGAAAGAGAGAGAGAGAAATCAAAACCTCATTTGTTTTGTTTTGTCCACTCAGTAATTACATCTGTAGTTGTGGTGGGTTAGTTGTAGAAGTTGTGTCTTGGGGAGACATAAAAAAATCAGCCTTCTTGGAAATGATGTTGTCCTCCTTGCTCCTCGCTGGAAGCCTCGTCCCCTTTGGCCATCAGGAGTCAAACTGTAAGTCTTTACATAGGCTCTTAAATGTGGCATATGTCTCCCTACCCAGTTATGTGCCTTGACTTTCTTTACCTCCTCTTTCTCTTCCTCCCTCCTTCCTTTCTTCCTTAACTTAGCCTTGTGCTGTGGATAATACAAAACCAGCACTTTCTATATGTATCTTTCCCTTGGAGGGTTTAGACCAAGTTTTAGCTCCCCTAAAACTCATTTAAATCAGCACAATTACCAGGGTAAGCCATCGCAGAACCTTCAGTCAGTATTTGAGAAGAAGGCAAGGGTTTTTCATGATTATATTCAATATTTTTAGTTTGAAAGTTTAATCATAGATTATTGTAAGTGAACTTAGGGTATCTGGGTGCAATGGAGCCATACTGAGCTCTTGGTTGTGCTTTACCTCAGAAGGATAAAGTCAGACACTCATTCAGACAAAACTTCCATTGAGTTGGTAACCTTCAGGTTTTTGTCTTATAAACATGAATAATGAAATCAATATACAGTAGAGGGTGAGATTCAAGAGAAAAGGCAGAGTTCTTAGGAATCAAATAAGGTCCCCAGAAATAGAAAAGAAAAATAAAAACATCTGCTGACTCTAATGGGGTCTTTTATGGGAATGCACTGGATGGGGACTGAGCTCTACCATGTGAAGTGTCCAGGTGTTTTGTTATCTTATTCTTCCTCTTAGGTTTCTAGGAAAGGGAAACTCCTTTGGGGATAGAAAAGATAAGGAAAACCCAGATCTCATGCAATATGTTCAGGCATAATGTAACTTATTCACATGTTCATGTCAGATTTCTAGGGAGAAAGAACTATTAGAGAACAAAAAGATAAGTAGACTTCCAGGTAAGATAGCAACATAGGAGTCATGCCAAACCAGCCAAGGGTGGGATTTAAGAAAAACCACAGCTAAATATACTCTTCTTCCAAAAAGTGAAGGTGTATAGGTTTTTATTGGCCACAGCAGAAAAGCAGGAGAGACCAAAATCTGCCAGGAAGGAGGAAACCTGCTAGAATCCTACCAAAACACTTGTGGCGCAGATCCACGCACCCACCTGGCCTGGTGCTGAGCTGCAGGAGCAGAGACCAAATGAGGAAATTTTACAACCTCATCAGCTTCCATTCAAAGTCAAGAAACCTAAACAAAAGACTGAGCTGAAGAGGATAAAGATGGAACCAGATGAGCAGTTCCAGTACAACTATAGGCTTCCTGCACTCTCCCAACCATCAGAACCATGAACATCCAGAGAACACATTCAGTGCCTGGTGGCAGGGCACCCACCACAGCTGATCAGAACACCAGATCCACACCACAACACAGAGGGATCAATGTGGGCACTCAGCATTGGGAACATTGGATGCCACCCTAAATAGTAACAAGGCTTATGAGAAAAAAGCAGGTATATAGGACTGCACTGGAAGTGCTAATCTCTATTTCCATGACAGGGAAGGTCATAGGTTACATATTCGTGGTTGGATTTGCCATTGTCAGTTATGCTGTATTTGAGGGTTGATTATTGTTGTGTTCGATGCTTTAAGATTCAAAGGGTCTTTGTCTTTTTCTTCCATCATTATTGGGGGCAGGGTCTGATTCAGATCCAGGCTGACCTGGAACCCATTTCAGAACAGAAATCTCAACCTCCCAGCTGACAGGTTTAAGGGAGTAGAGCAATACACACCCTCAGAGATTTTGCCTTTATAAAGTTATCTGTTTGTTTCAACCCCCACACTTGCATACTCTGTGCTGATTTTTAATGAATGTGTACATTGCTCAGTTGAATTTTAGAAATCTGCTAGTAAATTGCTCCACTCAGCTGACTAGAATACTAGAATACCAGGTGTTACAGTCAGGTTCACATTGCTGGTAGAAATCACCCACCCAAGAGCAGCTTCTGGGAAAAAATGGCTTATTTTGGCTTACAGGCTCAAGTGGAAGCTCCATAATAGTAGGGGAAAACAATGGCATGAGCAGAGAGTGGACATCATCCCCTGACCAACATAAGGAGGACAACAGTAACAGGAAACAGCAACAGGAAAGTGTGCCAAACATTGGCATGGGGAAACTGGCTATAACACTCATAAACATGCTCCAAAAAATACACTGCCCCCAGGAAGCATTAATTCCAAAATCTCCATCAGCTGGGAACCTAGAATTCAGAACACCTAGGTTTATGGGGGACACCTGAATTAAACCACCACATTCCGCCCCTGGCCCCCATAAACTGATATCCACACATGATGTAAAATACAATGTATTCAGTCCAACTTTAAAAGTCCCCATAGTTTTTATGAATCCCAATGAGGTTCAAACATCCCCCTAGTCCAAGATCTTTTAATTGAGCCATTATAATCAAAAATCCCCCCCCCAAAATGATAATGGCACAAAATAAATATGCATGATGCAAAAGATGGCATTGGGCATAGCAAAGAAATACAACAAGCAAACCAATACAAGAACTAAAAACAACCAGGGCAAACATCAAACTCTTTAACTTTAAGTCCAACAACTAGAGCCAGTAATAAATCTCCAAGTCGGATAATTCTAACCAGCAACAAGTCTCTGGCATTCCAATTCTGCCCCTTCAGCTAGGCTATTCACAGTCCTGGAAAACTTCATCAGGGCTGGCAGCTTTCCTTAGCAACCATCTCATGGTCACAGCATCTCCACTGGGTCTCCACTGCAATCCACAGTTCATCCTCATGGCCCCATTGAGTCTTCATGCAGGCATCCAGCAAATCTGCTACACACTGCCCATGGCCATTTCCAAAACACAAGACTGTGTTGAAAACTCAATGACCCTCTCTTTCCTGCATTTATTATATGCCACAATACCAGGTAGGGTGCCAATTTGTTAATCTAGGGGAGAATAAAGCAGACTTTGAAGAATAGGACACTTCTTGAGCACTCAGACCCCTCCAAATGAGTCTACATTGTTCCTCTTGCTCCAGTGCAAGTCAGCTGACCCAATCTCAAAGTTTGTAATCTCTCAAAACAATCAGGAGAATGGGCAGCAATTTAGGCCCAAAGATTTCATTTTTTCTGTGCCATATCCCTCTGCTCACACCAGTCCATTTCTATGCAAAGCAACCCTGCACAACTTCTTAGGACACAGGCATAACAGCAAGCTTCCCACACAAACTTCTATCCCAGTCCAAGCAAAGGTCTTTCTCACCCTCATAAGTCAAGCCTAATAGTCCATAGTTCTTACTGCATTCAGGCCTTGCAACTCTGACCAGAATAGTCCAAGCTGTACTTACAGCACTGCAAGGTATCTCTTAGGCCAAGATTTCAAATCCTTCCACATTCCTCTTGAAAATCAGCTCCAAAAGGCCAAAGCCACACAATCAGGTGTCTAGCAGCACTCCTACTCCTCAGTACCAATTTACTGTTGCAGTCAGGCTCATATTGCTGGTAGAAATCACCCAACCAAGAGCAGCTTGTGGGAAAAAGAGGTTTATTTTGGCTTATAGGCTTGAATGGAAATCTCTCTCTCTCTCTCTCTCTCTCTCTCTCTCTCTCTCTCTCCTTTGAGATTCCATCTCACTCCTGTCTGAATGGCTATCATCTTGAAAACAAATGACAATAAACATTGGCGAAGATGTGGAAAAAGAGGAACCCTTCTACACTGTGGTCAGAATGTAGTCTGGCACAGCCATTGCAGAAATCAGTGTGGAGGTTCTTGAGACAGCTAAAAACATATTTACCATATGATCCAGCTATAGCACTTCTAAGCATGTATTCTAATGACTCATCTCACTAGCTTAGAGATACTTGCACAACCATATTTATTTCTGCTCTATTCATAATAACTAGGAAATGGAACCAGCCTAGATGTCCCTCAACAGATGAATGGATAATAAAGATGTAGTATATTTACACAATGGAGTTCTATTCAGCAGCAAATAAAAATGAAATTTGCAGGGAAATGGATAGATCTGGAAAGGATTACACTAAATATTGTAATTCAGACCCAGAAAGCCAAACATTCCATGTTCTCGAATATGTAGATCCTCACTACAAATGTGTAGACTTATGCATGAATTGGAACCAAAAATCAGTACCAGAGGCAAGTAAGCTAGGAAAAAGCTATAGGGGAGGCAGGAGAGGGAAGTACTTAAGGGGATGGTATTGTATATATGTAAGTAGAAGAACATATTACAGGGAGTAGAATGGCCTAAGGGAAACCAGTGGATGAAACTGAGTAAAATAAAGGCAGGAGAGGGAAGGTCAATCAAAATTCAAGATATTATAAATAAGACATATGAAAACCTACTTTTTATATAATGGAACATCCAGAAGCCATAGGATGCTACTAGAAAATTTTCAGTGCCAAGGATGGGATACCATCCAGTGAGTTGTTGGCCAAGGAGGTCCCTGTTGCCTCCAAGACATTACAGGCTATTGCCAAGACCCTTGGTTTCCCTTGAGAAACAGATGGTAAGACTCTATTGCTGAAGACTTCACATGCTTGGGAGTCAAGGTCACTGAGAAATCAAGCTGGGGCTGAACTGAAAATCTCCTCCCTGTAGACCAGATAACTGAAGGATGGAAAAAGGTGTACTACATGCAGCCTAATGGGAAACCAAAGCCATCAGCAGTGAAAACAGTGGACACTGGAAGCCTCAAATTTGACCAGACAGGCCAAATGACAAAATGGGTCAATAGTGGCATGTCTTCTCTGGGGGAAACCATCTGCTGTCTAATTGAACTGGAGGCCTGCTTTATAGGAGGGAATATATGTCTGATACTGAAAACCTAATCAAAATCCTATGGCAGGGGACGTCATGAGCTGTAGGGGTGTAAAGCCTACTCTTGTCTGGCTAACTGCATATATTATGATCACCAAACTGCCCTGTAAGCACTGCATTTAATGTTCATATTCATATGTTAATGCTACTCTCACTTTTGGTTACAGAAGTTTCTCTTTTCAGATGGCCATGACCACTGGGATGACCCAAACTTGAACATAGTACTGAGAAGAAGTGATGGAGGAATGTCCAGCACTGAAACATCTCTGTCACACCCTGCAAGGCTCAGAGTCCATTGTGGAAGAGGTGGTGGAAAGAAGATAAGAGCCAAAGGAAGGGTACCACTCCTGCAAGTGTCCAGATAGGAATTGGCCTCGATATCTACAGTCTCTAGTAATACCTTCACATGACCCTCATAATAGGAGAAAAAGATGATGACATAAAATTAAATGAGAGACTAATGGAGAAGAATGGATATGATGGAGTTGTGAAGGGGAAAGTCAGGGAGGGGAAGGAATGATCATGGTTTATTGTTTATAAGTATAGAAGTTGTCAATGAAAAAATTATACATTAAAGAAAAAAGTAGTCTCAGTTTCCTCTGCTGGTCTGGAATGAGTGAGACCCTGTTTGCAGGCTCCTCCCCCTTTCCCAGTCTGAGTTCCCTGAGCTGATAATGTGCAGTGTGTGGGCAGGCACAGTGGTCTGGGGAGAGTAGGCCAGACCCCTGTTTCCAGGCTTCTCCCACCACCCTGGTCTGAGTACTCCAAGAGGACAGTGTGTGGGTGGGTGGGTGGGTGCTGTGGTGTGGAGTAAGCCAGACCATTGTTTACAGGCTCCTCTCACCTCCCTGGTCTGGGTGCCCTGTGCTTGTCTGTATGAACAGGCATGGTGGTCTAGAATTAGTAGGCCAGACCCAAGTTTCTGAGCTCCTCCCACCTCCGTGGTCTGGGTTCCTTGAGAGGAAAGTGTGCTGGTAGGTATGGCAGTATGGAGTGAGTAGGCCAGACCCCTCTTCCTGGCTCCTTCCAGGTCTCTGGTCCAAGTTCCCTGAGCCTGTCTGTATCCTGAAGGAGCAGCATGGAGTAAGTAGGCCAGATCCAAGATCCCTCTTCCCTTTCTACTTCAAGTCCCCTGGTCTTGATAGGTGCCTTTGTGCATTGCCTGGGGAGGCCTAGTCCCTGAGTGAGCTGTGGAATCAGCAGGCCTTTGCTCTGGTATCCTGACTGGCCACTGGGTACCAACATCCCTGTTCACCTGAGCCAGAGGGTGCAGGGGCCAAAGGGCAAACACTTGCTTCCTCCTCAATAAAATAAAGAGTCTTCCTAAAATGGGTAGAAGCCAATTTCAAAAAAAAAAAAAAAAAAAAAAAAAAAAGCCAATGAAATTCAGTAAATTAAGAGATATCTACCAAGGATGACTAGCCTTACAATTGAGGCCTCCAATTAAATCATAGAGAAATCAACAGAAAATCATTCCCAAAATACAAATACAACAACCAATGAGACCCTGATTAAAAAAAAAAAATGGCTGAACTGGAAGCAAACTATCAAAGAAATGACAATCATATTGATGAAATTGAACACAATCATCTCCTTCAGCTGTTGGCAATAGGTTTAATTTGATTGAAGAAAACATTAGAACCCTCCAAAGAGATATAAATAAATTGAAGGTAAGTCAAGAAATGGAAGATCTCAACAACTGGATGATGAAGCTTAATGAAGACTTGATCAAGTGCAAGAATGAACTCCAGGAAGCATCAAGAAAATCAGAAATTGAATTGAAACCATACCTCAAAGAGACATGGACATGATGCAACATAACACAACAGAAAACAACAATCAAGTAGAAATTATAAAAATCTCTCTAGGACTACTCACCAATGGAGTTACTCATATGGAAAATAGAACCTCTGACTTGGAACACAGGAGAGAAGAAATTGACTGGAAAGACAAGAACTTTGCTAAGCTAAAAAATTAAGTGAACAGAATATTAGGAAACTGCAAGATACCCTAAAGCAACCAAATATCTGGATCATGGTTATACCAGAAGGAGAAGAAACCCAGGCCAGAGGCATAAAGACCATATTCAACAAAATTATTGAAAAAAATTTTCTGAATCCCACAAAAGAGAGACCCATCCAGATACAAGAAGCCAACAGAACACCAAACAGGCAGGACCAAAGAAGAAACTCTCCAAGACAGATCATCCAAGCAGAAAATCAACAGGTAAATAATAGACCTCAATAACATCATAGATCAACAAGACCTAATGGACATCTACAAAACTTTCCACTCAAACTCTACAGAAAACACATTATTCTCAGCAGCCCACAGAACTTCACCAGCTCCTGGAGACTAAACAACACACTCTTAAACAATGAATAGGTCATGGAATAAATCAAATAAAAAATTGTAAAATTCCTAGAATTGAATGATAATGAAAACACAACCTACCAAAACTTATGGAACTCAATGAAGACAGTCATAAGGGGAAAACTCAGAGCCCTAAATGCCTTCATTACAATTACAGAGATATCCCAAGTCAATAACCCGACTGTCCACCTAAAGGTGCTGGGAGAAAACAAGAAGAATCCAAAGAAAAGAGCTCCAGATAGAGAGAAATAATCAAGATTAGAGCAGAAATTAATGAATCGGAAACTAAGAAAACAATTTAAAAGAATTGATAATATGAAGAGCTGGTTCTTTGAAAAAATAAACAAGATTGACAAAACCCTGGCCAAACTGTTAAAGCAAGAAAAGAGAGAGAGAGAGAGAGAGAGAGGTCTCAAATTAACAAAATGAGAAATGAAAAAGGAGAGGTCACAACAGACATTAATGAAATTGGAAGATATCAAGACATGCTTCCAAAACCTCTACTCCACAAAATAAAAAAAAAAAAAAAGCTGGAAGAAATGGATGTATTCCTAGACACATATCACCTACCAAAATTAAACTCAGAGCAGATTAATCTCCTAAAAAACCTATCATATACATGGAGATTGAAAAGGTAATCAAAAACCTCCACAAAAAGAAAAGTTCAGGGCTTTATGACTTCTCAGCTGACTGCTATCAAACCTTCACCAAAGAACTGAAACCAATTTTTCTCAATCTATTCCACATAATCAGAGACCAGGGAATCCTCCTGTGACTCTTTTTAAGAAGTTAGCATCACTCTAATGCCAACACCAGACAGAGATGCAACAAGGAAAGAAAACTATAGGCCTATATACCTAATGAATTTAGATGCAAAGATCCTAAATAAAATCCTTACAAAACAAATTCAAAAACACATCAAAAGCATTATCCACCTTGATAAAGCAACCTTCATCCCAGTAATGCAGGGATGAAAGGATGGCTTAACATATGGAAATTGGTCAATGTAATATGCCACATAAATAAACTGAACCATAAGAACCACATGATCATCTCAATTGATGTAGAGATGGCATTTGACAAAATACAACATTGCTTGATGATCAAAACACTGGAAAGAACAGGCATGGAGGGTTTACATCTCAACACAATAAAAGCTATATAAAAAGTTCCTAGAGCCTAAATAACACTTAGTGGGGAAAAATTCAGCAAGTTCCCACTGAGATCAGGAACAAGACAGGGGTGTTCACTCTCAACACTGCTATTCAACAAAGTACTAGAAGTACCGGTCCAACCAATAAGACAGGAGACAGAAATAAAAGGAATTTGCATTGGAAAGGAAGAAGTCAAGTTAGCCCTATTTACATATGACATGATCCTATATATAATTGACCAGAAAGTGTCCATGTTAAAACTTCTAAAGGTAATAAATTCCTTCAGCAAAGTGGCAGGATACAAAATCAATGCACAAAAATCAGTAGTTTTTCTACATGCAAAGGACAAATATACAGAGAATAAAATCAGTGAGACTGTCCCATTTTTAATAGCATCTGAAAAAAAATTAAACACCTTGGAATAAAAATAACCAAGATGTAAAAGACCTATATAATGAAAACATAAAAACAAATTCAAGAAAGAAATTGAGGAGAGCCAGGCATGGTGGCACACACCTTTAATCCCAGCACTTAGGAGGCAGAGGTAGGAGGATTGCCATGAGTTCAAGGCCACCCTGAGACTACATAGTGAATTCCAGGCCAGCCTGAGCTAGAGTGAGACCCTAACTCAAAAAACAAAACAAAACAAAACAAAAACAAAGAACAAATAAACAACAACAACAAAAAACACCTCTCGCAGTATCACCATACCTGATCTAAAGCTATATTACAAAGGCATAGTGGCAAAACCAGCATGGTACTGTAATAAAAACAGAAACATAGACCAATGGAAAAGAATTGAAGATACAGATCTTAGGTAAAATAACTACAGCTGCTTAATCTTTGACAAAGGTGCTGATAATGTAGACTGGAGAAAAGATAGCATCTTCAACAAATTGTGTTGGAAAAATCAGATGACCATGTGTAGAAAAATGAAATTAGACACACTCATTTCACAATATACAAAAATCAAGTCCAAATGTATTAAAAACCTCAATATAGAACATGAAGCTCTTCAACTACTCTAAGAAAAAATAGAAGGCACTGTCCACTATATAGGACTGGGAAAAGATTTCCTGAACAAAACCCCAGTAGCCCAAGAAATTAAACAAGCACTCAACCAAAGGGATCTCATTAAGCTAAAAACTTTTGCAAAGACAAACATACCATAAGTAGAGCCAATAGATTACCCACTGAATGGGAAAAAAATCTTTGCCAGCTATACCACTGACAGAATCCTAATACCTCAAATCTACAAAGAACTCAAAAACTAAACAATAAAAAAAAATCAAACAACCCACTCCAAAAGTGGGGCAGAGAACTAAATAGGGAGTCCTCAGAGGAAGAATTACAAATTGATAACAGACACTTGACAAAATGTTCAACATCCCTAACCACTAGGGAAACACAAATTAAAGCAAATAAGAGATTCCACCTTACCCCAGTAAGGATAACAAACATTAAAAAAAAAAACAAATGAAAAAAATGTTGGGGAGGATACAGAGAAATAGGAACACTCATTCACTATTGGTGGGAATGTAAGCTGGTACAACTACTATGGAAATCAATATGGAGACTCCTGAAAAGGATGAATATGGAGTTACCAATAGACTCTGGTATTCCTTTACTGGCCATTTACCCTAAAAGCTCCACATCTCAGTTCAGATATATTTGCTCAAAACTGTTTATAGCTGCTCAATTCATAATAGCTAAAAAACTGGAATAAACCCAGGTGACCATCATTGGATGTATGGATAAGCAAGAAGTGGTATATGTACGTGATGGAATTCTACTCAGCAGTAAGAAAAAAATGACACAAGGAAATTTGTAGAAAAATTGTTGAACTCACACAATCACAGAAAGTCAACCGTCACATTGTCTCACTCATGTGCAGTTCCTAACTTGGATCAACCTGATCCAGGTATCAGGTATGCTGACATACCTGAATAGCATCTTTAGGCTTGGAAAATAGGGAGTATGGGGCTTGGGGTAAGGGAAAGGGTGTGTGTTGGTGGGGGGAGGGGGGGGCAAAATGACACAAAACTGAATCCAAATTAACCTGGAACCATAGAATCCTATACCCATAAGTCAGACTAAAAGGTGGAATCCTCAAGAGGTCCTTAGGGAGAGCACCTTAATCGAAGGGCATTGAAGAGGGTGAGACAAAACCTAACCTTAAATTTCTCCTATTTCTCTTTCTTCTCTGTCTTTATCTTTTTTCTTTTCAATTGACACTGGCCTGTAATTCCCTGTACATCCACAACAAGCTGTTGATGAAAGAGACCTATTAGATCTCCCAAAACAACCAAGATAGACTTTGGTCAGAGCACTTGATTACCCACCAGAGGTTAGTGGTAAGACCCTACTGCTGAAGACACCATACACTGTTGGGACAAACTATGGAGAGATCTGGTTAGAAACTGGAGGAGAGCCAGTCCCCAGACAATTAGCCCATCTAGTGCTGGAAGTCACTACATGAGCTACCTGGGAAAAGTGGCCAACATCTGTCCAAGCAACTCAAAGTCTAAGTGACTGAGGAGCAAACAATCTGAAGTGATGCTCACACAAGTGCAGTAGTGGCACACAGCCATGGTGGGTAACCAATTACTCTTGGATTAGCTAACAGATCCTCTCAGTGGAAAGGAACCCATATCTGGAACTGGGAAGCAAGTCAGAATCATATCCAGATAATGATTCTGCTTTCCATTGTCAAGCACCAACTAACCTTGGGCTACAAGAGGGTTTATACCCTTTAAATTCCCTCTAAATCAATAGTTATCCCATTTAACCTGTGCTGACTTCATTCTCCGTTGGAGAATCTGCTTCTCTTTTTAAGACAGGAGCTGGACTTGAGTAGATAAATGACCTAGTGTACTCAACCCCTGCCCCAGCTGAAACCACAGAGGAATTAGGGAAATGAGCAAGAGTGCTGCTTTTGTAGTGAATCAGATATCAGCACAACAGTGATGGAGATAGACACTGAGGACACTCTCAACACCTACAAACCCAGAGACCCAGAGGCTCCTAAGTGCCCATCCCTGAGGTAGATTTAAAATTTTCCCAGCATGGCTCAGGGAATTTTATAGAAGGGTGGGTGAATGATTGTTAGAGACACAAGTTGGGACATTATGCACAGAGATATTGCCTCCCCCCCCCATAATGCATGTGATCCACAAGCCCCATGGGGTTGACCTGCATCCCCAACAAGTAAGGCCTCTTCAGAAAAGGGTCAGAGAGGAGGGAAAGGATGGTACCAACATGTGTTGTTTACATACTATA
The DNA here is from genome assembly GCA_036346955.1 of Dipus sagitta. NCBI lineage: Eukaryota > Metazoa > Chordata > Mammalia > Rodentia > Dipodidae > Dipus > Dipus sagitta. Next base: position 83,765,788 of record CM070771.1, on the reverse strand, counting down.
TATGTCCATATCTAATAAAAAAAATCATTAAAAACAATGGTGTAATAGTGAATGAACCACAGCAAAGATGTTCATAATATACTGGTAAATAAAAAAATATAAAACCAAAAAAAAAAAGATAAGTAAAAACCAGATTCCCCTTATATGTTTCAAGGACATTTCCTGCTTTTAGCCAGAAGAAACAAATGGGGGAAATTTGGGGGGATTTTTGGGGGGGTTGGGAGCTGTTACTCTCAGCTGCATAGTCAATTTCTACCTCCTATTCTTCATCAGTATAAGAGAAATGTATAATGCTTTCCACTTTTACTAACAGCATCAACAATGAAAAGAAAGGTGGAAACAACATCATTATCAGGCTTTTCAAGACCAAACAGAGAAAGAAAAGTAAGAGAGAGAAAACTGAGATGCAATTTTCAAATTGATGGTTATTTATGTAGGATAACAACAATACAAGAATTCACTGTACTTTTCTTTCTACTATCTATATGTTTAAATGCGTCAATGATAACCCATTAAAACAAACAATAAATAAAACATTCATTTTAATAAATATTTTCTCATTAATTATCTTCCATGCAGCTTCTAGAAACATATTCTAGTTCACTGAAAATTTAAAAATGACTCAGGAAACATTTCAAACAAGCTATAAAAGAAGAAACAAAAGGAGGGAGAAGAAAAAAAGAAATACTGTTACTTTTGTAGGTTCCATTTCCACCAAAAAATTTCAGTTAACAATGAGGATAGTGGAGAGTAAAAATCAAAATGGAAAAGAAATTGAAATGAGAGAGAGAGAGGATTATTGGGAGGGCATGGGGGTCTGAAAGAAAAATTTGAGTGGTAAATTGCTCTGGAAGGTTCATTGTCCCTTTTTCTACCCTGCTAGACCATCATCTGTGGCCATTTTGCTGTTCAACAATCTTGATAAAGGAGGGGACACTGGGATACTTTAGTTTGACTAGTGTCACAAAAACACATCTTTTTTCCATGACCAGGTGGAATAAATAAATCCAAAGCCCCAGTCAGTCATGGCATAAATACTCTGCTCAGAAATAATCAGAATGTTTTATTTCTTTCAGATATTTGGAAATTAATATGCTTTGACCAAATATTGAAGCTTAACTTTCCAAATTTTAGTGTAGTGTGAAAAAGATATAGTTTGAAAGATATAGGAAATTCAACTGAGAAACAATTATTGTTTCTCACAAAATTCATTTTAAGGGACAATATGTACAAAGTAAAGTAATTATAATTCTACAATTAGATAATTAAAAGAAATCATACATATATTTTGAGCACAGGAGAATCCTAGGTTCCAGCTCATCTAGACTGTAGATGGAAACACTGATAGACAAGAATTACACTTCTGTGTGAATAGCTAGAGTAGTAAACTTGAGACTGCATAAGGCCCTGATCCACCTCTACCAGTGGAGTCAATAATCCAAAACAGTGGCAAGAGGAAAAGAACTTTACTGGCAACAACACAGAAAGTTGAAGCCATCTTGCTTAAGCACTGAAGACAGAAATTATCTTTTTAGTTTCATATAGGTAGGTGTGGCTCCAGAATGGTTATAAAGTCCTGATAGGTCTGTTTTTGTGATATATATGCTATTTCTTTTCTGAGGGTCCCTGAATGTTCTGGATTCTATACTCTAAATAAAAGTTATGTATTGGGCTGGAGGGATGGATTAGTGGTTAAGGCATTTGCCTGCAAAGGCAAAGGACTCAGGTCTGATTCCCCAGGACCCATGTTAGCCAGATGCACAAGGTGCTGCATGTGTCTGAAGCTCATTTTCAGTGGCTGGAGGCCCTGTGAGCCCATTCTCTCTCTGTGTCTCCCTCTCTGCCTCTCTCTCTTTCTCTCTCTCTCTGTCTCCCTCTCTCTCTCTTTCTCTCTTTCTCTCTCTCTCTCTATGTCAAATAAATAAATAAAATATTTTTAAGAAAAAAAAATATGTATTAAAAAGTCATTTTTTCTTTGAATAATCTTGTAGTTATTAATTCAGATATCAAATAAGGATTATGTACAAAAGGCAACCTGTTCAGAAGTTTTAGCCTGTCAGGTGGCTCTAGTCTCGGTGAGCATCTACGACAAAGCTACTGAGAGACTGACGATTCAATGATCATCTCTGTGACCTCCCAAATTAGTGAAACTAAAAGGAAATGAAGATGAGAGTTTATTTATATTTTGCTTGGATTAAAAACTTATAGCTTTTAGGTTAGTTTAATTTCCTGATGCATAGGAGATATGTTGCAATTTGAGCATACTTTGATGGAATATATTTACATCAGAGAAAACCAAATTTTATTTTGAGTAATTTTTGACCACTATAACATAATTAACTAACTTTCATTATGGACTTTATATATATAAGCATTAAATACTTCATATAACTTCTGATGTAATCAACATAAGAACTATGAGTAGGTGTTTTTAAAGTGGATATTTTCAAATAAATACTGACATTTGAATATATCAACTTGGCTAAAGTCACAACTGTAACCTGGTGGAATTAGAATTATCAGGTCATAACTTTAGAGACATCTTCCTATAGTGCCTATCAAGAGTCAATACAGCTCTTACAAACTTATCACTACAGAATTGCACATACTTCCTTCTCTGGACTTGATGTACAACCTAACACATCAATTCCTCATGCTAGGAAAAGTTATGCCTCTAGACAGTGGTCCTTAGGGAAAAGAAGGCTGGTTGAGGGATAGCTAGCTGTAAAGGTAATGATAGCCTGGAAGTGATGAGTGTAGAGAAGGATTATTAGATTTAAAGACACCATTTAAAAAGAAATTGGAAGAAAAATTATATTGAGGACTAATAGACCAGTATTTAAAATACTAACTGGATGTCTGAGAGCTAAGGTTGCCAATAGAGAGGACATTCCATGGACACTGAGTCTTAGGTTAAAGTAGGGAAAATCTCAAGAGGTTATTCAGATGATTCTACAGCTAATGCCTTTTTTCCTAGTGATGTTGATCACAGGAGTTTTATCCAGCTGCTATGGACATCTATACCTGTATAAAACATACTGATAATTTTTTTTTTTTAGCCAGATGTGGTGGCATAAGCCTTTTATCCCAGCACTCGAGAAGCAGAGGTAGGAGGATCGCCACGAGTTCAAGGCCACCCTGAGACAACATAGTGAATCCCAGATCAGTCTGGGCTAGAGTGAGACCCTACTTCAAAAAACAACAACAACAAAATTAAAACTAACTAAATAAAAAATATATAAATTGTTCCAGTTAGCTTCACATTGCTGGCAGAAAACACCTGAACAACAGCCACTTGTGGGAGGAAAGGGGTTTTTTGGCTTACAGACTTGAGGGGAAAGCTGCATGATAGCAGGGAAAACAATGGCATAAGCAGAGGCTGGGCATTACATGCTGGCCAAGAGCAGACAGGAGAGTATGGCAAACACTGGCAAGTGGAAGCTGCCTATTAATACCCATGAGCTTGCCCCCAACAGTGTATCACCTTCAGGAGGCTCCAATTCCCAAATTGCCACCAGCTGGGAACCTAGCATTCAGAACCTGTAAGTTTATGGGGGACACCTGAATCAAACCATCACATTCCACCCCTTGCTCCTGTATCTGATAACCATCCCTGATGTAAAATGCAATGCATGCAGTATACAGTCCAACTTAAAAAGTCCCCATAGTTATTTTTTTGTTTGCTTGTTTGTTTGTTTACATTATTTATTTTTATTGACAACTTCCATGGTTGTAAACAATATCTTTTAATTGAGCTGTAATACAGAAAACAAAAACATAGTGGCACAGCTCATGGCACAGAATAAACATTCATACTGCAAAAAATGCAATTGGCCATAGCAAAGAAATACAAGATTTAAAACAAACCAGGCAAACATTAAACTCTGTAGCTCCACGTCTGACAACTCTAACCAAGGACAAATCTCCAAGTCTGATAAATCTAACTAGTGACAAGGCTCTGGAGTTCCAATTCCTCCCCTCTAGATAGACTACTCACAGTCTGGTAAAATTTCCTCCAGTGCCAGCAGCTTTCCTTGGCATCCATCTCATAGTCCTGGCAGCTCCACTGATTCTCCACTGCAACCCACAGTTCACCCTCATGGCTCCATGAGGCCTCTACCCAGTTAATCCAATATGCCTGCTTCACACTGCCCATGGTCATTTCCAGAAAACAAAACTGTGTTGCAAATTCAATGATCCTCTCTTTTCTGCATTTGTTATACCCCTAGTACCAAGTAGGCTACTGATTTGTTAATCTAGGGGGAAAAGAAATCTGACTTTGAAGAGCAGGGCACTTCATCAGCATTAAGACCCCATACCCCCAAAAAGTCTGCATCTTCCTGCTGTTCCAATACAGTTCAGCTGGCCTAATCACAATGTTTCAATCTCTCAAACTATTTCCCCTGAACAGGCAATAGTTTCAGCCCAAAGATTTCATTTCTTTCTGTGGTATATCCTTCTGGTCACACCTGTCCATTTCTACATAATGCAACCCTGACCAAGTTCTCAGAACACAGGCAGACAGAACATAGCAAGCTTCTCATGCAAATTGCTTCTAGCCTAGTCCCTACAAAGTTCTTTCTCACCCTCACAAACCAAACCTCACAGTCCATAGTTCTTATAGCATTCAGGTCTTTCAACTCTGACTAGAATCTACCAAACTGTACCTACAACACTCCAAGGAGATTCTCTCTCTCTCTCTCTCTCTCTCTCTCTCTCTCTCTCTTTTTAAGCTTACTTGCCACTTTTTAAATTTTTTATTATTATTAAGTAGAAACTTTGTATGGACACATGTATGGTCCTCCTAAGTGGGATGGCTGGTATTCGCCATGGACTTGTATGTCATGAGTCATGAGAGCAGCTGTCAGTCATTGGTAGGGAGAGAGGGGCAATGTCACTGGATATTCCATCCCACCCTGTGGCTCTTACAGTCTTTTCACCCCTCTTCTATGAAATTCCCTGAGCCTTGGTGAGTATATTTTAAGTCTACTTTAATGTTGAGCTCTCAGCAGTTTCTGGATTTCTTCTTTGGTGTATTTTGAGTATCCTCGGTGTCTGTATCCATCACCATGGTCCAGGTCTCAGACTCGCATTGGAAGCAGCACTCTTGCACTTCTTGCCAGTTCCTCTGTGGTTTCACATGGGCCCTAGCTGCTGTGCAAAAGGTGGTTCATCTCCTTCCATGGAGTCAGCTATCTATTCTTGTCTTAATAGATTTTCGTTGTCCTTGGTACTCACTGTTTTCTAAAAAGGAAAAACAGATGTTCCAAGGGAGAATGAGATCAGAATAGGTTAAATGAGATGAGCAATGTTAGCTTAGAGTGATTTTAATGGGTTCAGGGTCATTCCTGGACAAAGACTAGTGAGTGTTTCTCAGTGGAGTCCATAAACTCGATCTCCATAGGATTCTGACTTGTTTCCCAATTCCAGTTATATGTTCCTTTCCACTGAGCAGATCTCATAGCCAATCACATAGCTATTGGTTACCAACCTAGACTATGTGCCACTATTGCACAGATATGTCCATCTTGTCAGGCTGATTGCTTCCTTATAGCAGTGTCCCAGCTTGCTGACAATGTTGTTGGCCATTTTCCCCCAGCAGCTCATGTAGCACTTTTCAACACTATGCAGGCTAACTATCTGGGAACTGGCTTCCTTCCAGACTCCAGCCAGATCTCTCAATGTTCTGCGTTGGCAGCATGTGACGCCTTCAGCAATAGGGTCTTATCTTTTACCTAAGGTGAACAATCAAGTATTTTGACAGAAGCTTGTCTTATTTGGGGGCCTTGTAGGTCTCTCTGGTCAATAGTTCAACATGGATTGTAACACCTTTCTGGTACTAGGAGTTACAAACCAGTGCCAAATATTTTAGGATTGGACATCATCCTGCCATATCCAGGGCCTGTTTTACCAGACCATCCCTCAATACTCCTAATGAGGGTTACATCTTTTAGTATACTATCCAGAAGGAAAGTTTCTATGGTACCAATTCATTTTGGATTTGGTTTTGTGCATATCTCCCCCTCCCTCCTATTTCCCACCCAAAACCTTTCTGTCCCTCTTATCAGTCCCTCTACTTGTCTGTCAGGCATGCCTAAAACTCAAGATATTCCAGTTTAGGAGCTACAGAGCAGGGAGAACATGCAGCCTTTGTATTTCTGTGCATGTGTGAGTTCACTTAGTATGTTCTGTTCCAAGTCCATCCATTTTCCTACAAATTTAATTGTATCATTTTCCTTACTGCTATATATGTACCACATCTTAATTATCAAATTGTCAAATGATGGGCATCTGGGTTGATTCCAGTTCTTAGCTTTTGTGAATTGAGCAGCTATAAACGTGGTTGAGCAAATATCTCTGCAGTGAAGAGTGGAGCACTTAGGGTAGGTGGTCAGTAGATGAATGGCTGGATCAGTTGGTACCTCTATCTTTATCTTTTTCAGGAGTGTTCATATTGATTTCCATAGTGGTTATACAAGTTTTCACTCCCACCAGCAGTGACTGAAGGTTCCTCTTGCCTGCATCCTTACCACCTTTATTGTCATTTGATTTTTTTTAAATAATTGCCATCATTTCTGGAGTTAGGTAGATTTCATAGTTGTTTTAGTTTGCATTTCCTTGATGGTTATGAACATTGAACATTCTCTTATGTGAATATTTATTTTTCTTCCTTTGAGAATTCCATATTCAGTTCTTTCCCTCATTTTATGAATGGATTGTCCATATATATATATATATATATATATATATATATATATATATATGTATAAATTCTTTGTAGGTTCTAGATCTTAGGCCTCTGTGGTATACCTGGTAAAGATTTTCTCCCATTATATGGTTCTCTGTGGGCACTATTTATGGTATGTTTGCTTTGAAAAAGTTTTTTAGCTTCATGAGATCCCATTGGTTGTGTGACTGTTTAATTCACTGGGCTACAGTGATATTGTTCAGGAAGTCTATCCCCACTCCTATATTGTGGAGAGTTCTCCTATTTTTGTTTGTTTCTTGATTTCTCAAAGATATGGTTTATTTATGTCCAATATCAATCTAATACATTTTTCATACATGTGCATGCTAATTGTTCCTTATTTTCTTACCTAATAATAATTTGGTTAACAATTTCCTTTTTTAAGAATATTAACAGCGTATTGTTTTGAATACTAACCAGTAGTTTCAGAGTTTCAGGTCTTATATTGAGGTCTTTAACTAATCCATTTAGAATTGATTTTTTTTTCTTTTTTTTTTTCTTTTTTTTTTGCATGGTGAGAGGTGTGGGTCTAGTTTTATTTTTCTACATGTGGTTATCTAATTTGTCCAACACCATTTATTGAAGATGTTGTCTTTTCTTCAGTGTATGTTGTTGGCACCTTTGTCAAAGATCAAGTAGATGTAGTTACTTGAACTAAGGACTGTGTCTTCAATTATGTTCCATTGGTATATGTGATAGTTAAGGTGTTGTCAATTTGATCTGTTTAGTAATCCACAGAAATCCCTTTCAGAGGAGTCTCAGAGGTTGCTTCTAGGAAGGATCAACTAAAGGAGGAAGTCCTTCCCCCAGAGTGAGCCCTTACCCAGAGTGGGTGGCCCTGCTCAGAGGGGGACTTGATATAAGGAAGCTCTGGGTAAAAAGAGCCACTTCCTCCCTTCCTTCCTTCCACTTGGCTGCTGGAGCTGCTCGCTGCCTTCCAGTGTGGATTGAAGACCAGTGTGGACTAAAGACCAGCATCAACTGAAGACCCACATGGGTCTGAACCCAGAGGCTCCTCGGGAAGCCTCCAGGCTTTCTGGCACCATCTGCAGTGCCAGGTCGGGACTGCTGAGGCATCTGGCCACATGGACTGAGCAGCTACCAAGTTCGGTAATTCCCAGGCCTGCAAGTGCTATTGGACTACTGTAAGATGATCCAATAAATCCCCTTTTTAAAATAATTCATTCTAGCAGTACTGTTCCTCTAGAGAACCCTGACTAATGCAGATTTTGGTACCAGGAGTGGTTCTAGAGAAACAGACTCGTAAGGATGGATTTCTCTAGTGGGCTTAGTGCTATATGGGGTTGGCTCTCCAGCTTCAATGCTACTAAAGGCCCTACTGGTGATAAGGAGAGTGCTTTTACTGGAAATAAGGAGGGCACTAATAATCCATGGTGTGCACTATATAAAGAACTCCATGAGATAGATGTATTTGGTGACTCTGAGTCATGTCTTGTGAAGAGCGAGGAATTTAGTGACACTGTATTTAAAACATTTGAATATTTGTGGAAAAGGAAGACCAATGATGAGGCTGCTTGGTTGCTTTTAGCATCTCTGGACAAACTAGTGAGGGAACAGCAGAAGCTCAAAAAGGAAATTTCCAATCTTAAGACCCACATACATGATCTCAAGGTTTCTAAAGGCACCCTGGAGGAGAGTCTCCTCTCTAGCCAGAACAGGGCTCAGATTGCAGAAAACCAAACCCAAGCTCTCATTGTGAGATTGACTAACTTGCAGCATAAACTCAAATCCCAGCCTCACCAACTATCAGAAGTTAAAGTGAGGGCACTGATTGGAAAAGAGTGGGATCCTGTGACTTGGGATGGTGATGTGTGGGAAGACCCTGAAGAACCTGGGGACATCAAAGTGTTAGATTCTGAAGAAGATGTTTTGGATGAAAATATGACCTGCCCTCCCTTAGCAGCAGTTGTATCCCCACCCCCACATCCTGAGGTATTACCCTCCCCACCCTTGCCTAAGGGAATTCATCCCTCTTTGTCTGGGGAATCAGCAGGAAGTGCTGGAGCTTCTCAGTTCCCACCGTCTTTGCCTCTAGGCCTATAACCAGATGGAAGGCTAGGCAGGCCCCTGAAGGTGAGATAGAAAGTGTGACACAGGAGGAGGTGAGGTACACCCCTAAAGAAATTCAGGAGTTTTCTAATTTGTACAGGCAGAAGCATGGGGAATATGTGTGGGAATGGATTTTAAGGGTGTGGGATGATGAAGGAAGGAACATAAGATTAGATCAGGCTGAATTTACTGAAATAGGCCCATTGAGCAGAGACTTTAGATTTAACAATGCAGTGCATGCAGTTGGAAGGGCTTCCAAGAGTTTATTGGATTGGTTGGCTGAAGCATGGATCCAAAGATAGCCTACTGTGAGTGAACTCGAGCTGCCTGATATCCCTTGGCTTAACATCAATGAAGGGATTAAAAAGCTCAGAGAATTTGGAATGCTGGAGTGGATTTGCCATGTAAACTCACCTTTGCCCCCACAATGGGAGCGTTCAGAAGATGTGCCCTTCACTAAGACTATAAGAAACAGATTTGTGAGGGGAGCACCGGCATACTTAAAGTCCCCTATCATTGGTCTTTTATGTAAAGAAGACCTCACAGTGGGAGCTGCAGTTGCTGCATTAGGTGATTTAGATGCAATGGGTATAACTGGATCTCGAGGTAACAAGGGGCAAGTGGCAGCGCTGAATCGCCAAAGGCAGGGTGAACATGGTTTTTGTAATAGACATCATAGGCAAAATTATGCACATAAAGGTATGACTTGTATGGACCTTTGGAATTGGCTGATTAATCATGGTGTTCCCAGAAGTCAAATAGATAAGAAGCCTACTGAGTTTCTTCTTGATCTATATAAGCAGAAAAGTTCCAGAGCAAGGGAACGTAAAGCCACTTTGAATTATAGCAACAGAGAATCAAGACCTCTTAATCAGTTTCCAGACTTGAGCCAGTTTACAGATCCTGAGCCTCTTGATTGAAGGGGTGGCCAGGACCCCTCGAGGAAGGACCCTCCTGCAACCTCAAAAAGTTTCAATATTAAACTTACACCTATCCTTCTTCAGACTGACCTGCAGCCTTTTGCTAGGGTAATTGTACACTGGGGGAGAGGAAATAATCAGACTTTTTGGGGCCTACTGGACACTGGCTCTGAATTGACATTGATTCCAGGAGACCCCAAAAAGCACCATGGCCCTCAAGTTAAAGTAGGTGCATACGGAGGTCAGGTGATCAATGGAGTTTTGGCAAATGTTAGACTGACAGTGGGTCCAGTGGGTCCCTGAACTCACCCTGTGGTTATTTCCCCAGTTCCAGAATGCATAATTGGGATAGATATACTTAGGAGTTGTCAGAACCCCCACATTGGTTCCCTGACTTGTGGAGTGAGGGCTATTATGGTTGGAAAGGCAAAATGGAAGCCATTGAGGCTCCCACTGCCAGGGAAAATAGTGAATCAAAAACAGTATCACATCCTTGGGGGGATTTCAGAAGTCAGTGCCACTATAAAGGATTTGAAGGATGCAGGGGTGGTGGTTCCCACCACATCTCCCTTTAACTCTCCTATTTGGCCTGTTCAGAAGACAGATGGATCCTGGAGAATGACGGTGGATTATCAGAAACTTAATCAAGTGGTGACTCCAATTGCAGCTGCTGTACCAGATGTGGTTTCTTTACTTGAGCAGAGTAACACATCTCCTGGTACCTGGTATGCAGCTATTGATCCTGCAAACGCTTTCTTCTCCATACCTGTCCATAAGGACCACCAGAAGCAATTTGTCTTCAGCTGGCAAGGTCAGAAGGACACATTTACTGTTTTACCTCAAGGTTATATTACCTCTCCAGCCATGTGTCATAGCTTAGATCGCAGGGACCTTGATTGACTGTCCCTTCCACAGGGTGTCACGTTGGTGCATTATATTGATGACATAATGCTAATTGGATCAAATGAGGAGGAGGTGGCAACCACTCTGGAGTTGCTGGTACAATATATGCACATGAAGGGATGGGAATTAACTCCATCCAAAATTCAAGGACCTTCCACCTCATTGAAATTTCTAGGAGTTCAGTGTTTTGGGCCATGCAGGGATATTCCTTCTAAGGTGAAGGACAACTTGTTGCACTTGGCCACTCCTACCACTAAGAAAGAAGCATAATCTAGTGGGCCTATTTGGATTTTGAAGACAGCACATTCCGCACTTGGGTGTCTTACTCCTTCCCATATACCAAGTGACTCAGAAAGCTACTAGTTTTCAGTGAGGCCCAGAACAAGAGAAGGCTCTTCAACACGTCCAGGCTGCTGTGCAGGCTGCTTTGCCCCTTGGGCCGTATAATCCAGCAGATCCAATGGTACTTGAGGTTTCAGTGGCAGACAGGGATGCTGTTTGGCGCCCTTGGCAGGCCCCCATAGGTGAATCACAGCAGAGGCCCTTGGGATTTTGGAGCAAGGCCCTGCCATCGTCTGCAGACAATTATTCTCCATTTGAGAGACAGCTCTTGGCCTGTTATTGGGCCTTAGTGGAAACTGAACGTTTGACAATGGGCCATCAAGTTACTGTGTGACCTGAGCTGCCCATTATGAGCTGAGTGTTATCTGACCCACCAGGCCATAAAGTTGGACGTGCACAGCAGCAGTCCATCATTAAGTGGAAGTGATATATACATGATCGGGCTCGAGAAAGCCCTGAAGGTACAAGTAAGTTACATGAGGAAGTTGCCCAAATGCCTATGGTTGCTACTCCTGTTGCAATGCCTTCTGTCCCCAAGCATGCACCTATGGCATCATGGGGTGTGCCCTATGATCAATTGACTGAGGAGGAGAGGTCTAGAGCATGGTTTACAGATGGTTCAGCACATTATGCAGGCACCACCCAGAAGTGGACAGCTGCAGCATTACAGCCCCTTTCTGGGACAAGTCTGAAGGACTATGGTGAAGGAAAGTCTTCACAATGGGCAGAACTTCAGGCAGTGCATATGGTTGTGCATTTTACTTGGAAGGAAAAATGGCTAAATGTGTGGTTGTACAGATTCATGGGCTGTGGCCAATGGTTTGGCTGGATGGTCTGGGACTTGGAAGGAGCACAATTGGAAAATTGGTAGGAAGGACATTTGGAGAAGGTGTATGTGGATAGAACTCTCTGAATGGGCAAAGGATATAAGGTTACTTGTGTCCCATGTTAATGCTTATCAGAAGGTGACCTCATTGGAGGATGACTTTAATAATCAAGTACATAAGCTGACCCATTCTGTGGATAGTGGTCGACCTTTTTCCTCAGCCACCCTTGTCATTGCCCAATGGGCCCACAAACAAAGTGGCCATGGTGGCAGAGATGCAGGCTATGCATGGGCCCAACAACATGGACTTCCACTAAGGCTGACCTGACTACAGCTACTGCTGAGTGCCAAATTTGCCAGCAGCAGAGACCAACTCTGAGGCTCTGATATGGTAGTATTCCTCAGGGTGACCGGCCAGCAACCTGGTGGCAGGTTGACTACATTGGACCTCTTCCATCATGGAAAGGGCAGTGTTTTGTCCTTACTGGAATAGACACTTATTCTGGGTATGCATTTGTCTTTCCTGCATGTAGTGCTTCTGCCAAAACTACCATCCATGGGCTTACAGAATGCCTTATTCACTGTCATGGCATTCCACACAGCATTGCTTCTCACCAAGGAACTCACTTCACCACCAAGGAAGTACGGCAGTGGGCTCATGATCATGGAACTCACTGGTCTTACCATGTGCCCCACCACCCTGAAGCAGCTGGCTTGATAGAATGGTGGAATGGCCTTTTGAAGAAACAGCTACAGCACCAACTAGGTGGCAATAGCTTGGAGGGCTGGGGAAGTGTCCTCCAGCAGGCTGTATATGCTCTGAATTAGCGTCCTGTATATGGTACTGTTTCTCCTATAGCCCAGATTCATGGGTCCCGGAATCAAGGGGTGGAAATGGGAATGATCCCACTTACCATCACCCCAAGTGGCCCATTAGCTAGATTTTTGCTTCCTGTTCCCACAACCTTATTCTCTGCTGGACTACAAATCTTGGTCCCAGAGAGGGGAGTGCTTTTGCCAGGAGACACAAAGAACATTCCATTGAACTGGAAGCTAAGACTTCCCCCTGGTCACTTTGGGCTCCTAATGCCCTTGAGTGAACAGGCTGAGAAAGGAGGTACAGTGATAGCAGGGGTGATTGATCCAGAGGGGGAAATTGGGCTGCTCCTCCACAATGGAGGTGAGGAAGAGTATGCGTGGTGTGCAGGAGATCCTTTAGGGCGTCTGTTAGTGTTACCATGTCCTGTTGTCAAAGTCAATGGACGACTGCAACAACCCAATAGAAGTAGTGTGATAAATGGCCCAGATCCTTCAGGAATGAAGGTATGGGTTACCCCTCCAGGTAAAGAACCAAGACCTCCTGAGGTGCTTGCTGAAGGTGGAGGAAATACAGAATGGGTAGTAGAAGAAGGCAGTTACAAATACCAGCTAAGGCCATGTGACCAGTTACAGAAACGATGCCTGTGATTGCAGTGTTTCTGTCCTGCCTTGATAACAGAGTGTTTGTATCTATCTACACCAATATTATGATTATATCATTAGCTAACTGTTGAATTTATATTAGACCCTTTATATTAGAGACTAGGCTTTGTGTTGGGGGGAAGATTTTGCAGTTCCGGTTGTACGTGGGATAGTTATGCCATGTTAGGCGGAATTATGAGCTTGTTACTGTTTTCATTTGGAAATTAAGTATGATGTAAGGAGACATGATTTGATGCCAAGTTGACAAGGGGTGGACTTGTGATAGTTAAGGTGTTGTCAACTTGATCTGTTTAGTAATCCACAGAAATCCCTTTCAAGTGAGTTTCAGAGGTTGCTTCTAGGAAGGATCAACTAAAGGAGGAAGTCCTTCCCCCAGAGTGAGCCCTTACCCCAGAGTGGGCAGCCCCGCTCAGAAGGGGACTTGATATAAGGAAGCTCTGGGTAAAAAGAGCCCCTTCCTCCCTTCCTTCCTTCCACTTGGCTGCTGGAGCTGCTTGCTGCCTTCCAGTGTGGATTGAAGACCAGTGTGGACTAAAGACCAGCATCAACTGAAGGCCCACATGGGTCTGAACCCAGAGGCTCCTTGGGAAGCCTCCAGGCTTTCTGGCACCATCTACAGTGCCGGGTCAGGACTGCTGAGGCATCTGGCCATGTGGACTGAGCAGCTACCAGGTTCGGTGATTCTCAGGCCTGCAACTGCTATTGGACTACTGTAAGCTGATCCAATAAATCCCCTTTTTAAAATAATTCATTCTAGCAGTTCTGTTCCTCTAGAGAACCCTGACTAATACAGTGTCTGTTTTCAGGCCAATACCATGCTTTTCATGCTTTTTGTTTTTGTTTCTATGGCTTTGCAGTATAGCTTTATACTGGGTATGGTAATAACTCCAGAGGTGTTTCTTTAGTTGATGATATTTTTGAATATCCAAGACCTTCTGCCAAGGTGTCTCTTAAGCTGAGGTTTCAAATCCTTTCACATTCCTCCCTCAAATCAGTTCCAAATCCAAAGCCATAGTCAGGTTTCTAGCAACAACATCATCTGGTACCAATTTTACTGTTGCGGTCAGCTTCACACTGCTGACAGAAAACACCCAACCAAGAGCAGCTTGTAGAAGGAAAGGCTTACAAACTTGAAGGGAAGCTCTATGAAGGCAGGGGGAAATGATGCCATGAGCAGTGGGTGCACATCACTATCTGGCAAGCATCAGGTAGACAACATCAATAGGAGAATGTGTCAAACACTGGCAAGGGAAAGCTGGCTAAAACACCGATAAGCCCACCCGCAACAATAAATCACATCCCAGAGGTTCCAATTCCCAAATTGTCACCAGCTGGGAACCTAGCATTCAGAACATATAAGTTTGTGGAGAACACTTAAGTCAAAGTACCACACTGATACAAACAGGGATTTAAATTAATTAATTAATTAATACAATTTTAGTTAGAAGCTGTGATTTTTCATGTCATCAGAATAATGCTGATTATAACTAGAAAGTGTAATGTTGTGAGCTACAAATACAACCTTAATATTGGGTTTTGCCCTCTTTGCTCAGTTGTCTGTAAGCATATGCTAAGAGGCAAATGATGGGAATTTGTTTATTAAAAAAAAAAAAAAGAATAGGTAGGTGTGGTTGTTTGAATATATGTCCCCCAATAAACTCAGTATGGTTTATTAAAGCTTGTAACTTGGATTTCCAGCCTGGTTAGAAGAGGTGTCACTATAGGTGGATCCTGGGGTGAGCCCTAAGGCCTTACTGGGGATGGATCTAAATTCCAACCTAAGGTATGTAGAGTGTGTGAGCTCTGTCTGCTTGCTGGTGGTGGTGGTGGTGGTGCTTTCTTTTCTCTCTGTGTGGATCTGTGAAAGAGTGCCAGCTTCTTCCACCATTATGCAACTTTCCCTGGATCTTAAATCTTCAAATAAATCTATTCCTCCCATAAACTGTGTCTGGTTTAGAGGTTCAGCCCAGCAGTGTGGTGCTGACTATGGCACCAGGGAAAGCCAACATACCTCTACACAGGTCTGACACCAGGAAAAAGTGACAGAAAAGAAACTTCTCAAGTCACTCATTGAAGGACTTCTAAGTTGTTCCAGGATAAATCAGATCTCCCGTACTGACTGCACTGTGCTGAGAGCACCGGAGAATGCATGCGCTCTGCATAAGCAAAGGGAGGCATGAGGAGGTGATCGCTCCAGCTGGCAGTCACCACTGGTCCACAGTTAGAGCCATACACTCCACACCCAGCCCAAACACAGAACCATGTGACAACATATAGATTTAACATTATTAAAACTTTTGCTTGGAGTTCTCAAATTGCCCATGGCACTACATCTATCCCACTTTAGTTATTGTGACTAGTTCATTTTCATCTTCCTGTTGGGGAATATTATAGAAAAATAAGCCAATGATATTTTCCTGGAAAAAGCTTCCTTTGCATTCTATGTTCATGCTTTTCTAAGCATGGACTCAGAAACCTAGGTTTTCCTTCTTCCTCCTAGTCCTTCCATTTCACATTTTGGGATAAATAAATAACAATGAGCCTACATTAACAAAATATCAACAAATGCAAAGGAAAGGAAAATAAAAAGCAAATACCTAATGGATCCATAAAGAATCAGGTGGGATTATTGGTGCTGGTTCCATAATGCCTGCTAAGGTGAGAATGGAACTTGATGGTTTCAATTGAAATGGGCTAGGGTTTGAGTGGCAGCTCCATTGCTCTATCAGCTACTTTTTTCCTTTCTGTGATGAAATACTTGAGGAACGCTACTCAAGGGAGTAAAGAGTTATTTTGTCTCATGGTCTAAAAGCATAGGCCAGCATTTTAGTGATAGGAGACAGAAATTAGTTAGGCAGTCAGGGTAACAGAACCCCAAAGTGAGTGTTTTTGTTGCTATTATGGTTCCTTGACTAAAAGTGGGAAATGTCATTAAAACTTCAAAGAAAACATGGATTTTTTTTCCTTATCTCTTTCTTCCCTGTAAAGCTATACCCTCCAGAAACAATTTGAAGATTAAGCTTGCTCTCTTCCTAGATGAAAGAAACTCCGACCTAACTGTGAAATCTGGTTTTTGTCATATAGTAACTTGTAAAGCTGGTCCATGGCGCATAGCAATCTGTGAAACTCCCAATAAAAAATTTAAATCCACAAACGTGGCTTCAATATGAGCTTTTCACACCTCCTCTTGCCTCTCTGGGCAAGAGCTCTGCCTCCCTCTCCCCCCCCCCCTTTTTATTTTTAATTAAGAACATACTTTGTATGTTCATCATGTGTCGGTACCATCTTTTCTCTTATCCCTGCCCCCATTACTCAGGGTGACCACCTCAGTGGGGTTGCTAGTATCCTCCATGGAATTGTGGGTTATTCGTTCTAGGAGTAACAGTCAGTTATTAGGGCTATTGGGGGAAGGGACTGCCTCTGGCATGATGTCCCAACCTCTGCTCTCTTTTGTTTTGTTTTGTTTTTAGAGGTAGGGTTTCACTCTACCTCAGGCTGAGCTGGAATAATTCACTATGTAGTCTCAGGGTGGCCTCAAACTCATGGCTATCCTCCTATCCTCTATCCTCCTATCCTCCCACCTCTGCCTCCCCAGTGCTGGGATTAAAGGCTTGTGCCACCACGCCCAGCCCAACCTGTGCTCTTACAATCCTTCCTCCCTCTCTTTTGCAAAATTCTTTGAGCTTTGCTGGGTGAATTTTAAATCAACTTCAGTGATGAGCTCTCAGGAGCCTCTGGATTTCTGCTTTGGTGTGTGTTAAGTATCCTCAGTGTCTATCTGTTTCACCCTGGAACTGTTTGTCAGGCTCGCTTTGGAAGCAGCACTCTTGTTAATCCCTCCAATTCCTCTGTGGTTTCACCTGGACCTTGACTGAGATGAAAGGGATGGTTTATCCCCTTGGGTCTCACTAGCTTCTGAAAAAGAAAAGAAGATTCTCCAACAGAGTGAAGTTAGAATGGGTTAAGATGGATAAGTGTTATTAATTTGGGGATAATTTCATGGATGTAGCCTGTTTTAGCCAAAAACTGGGAGCTTGACATTGGAGAGCATAATCTTTGTCTCCATAGGATGCAGACCTGGTTCCCAGTTCCAGATCTGAATTCCATTACTCTGGGTAGATCTCTTAGCAAGAGAGCCATTGGTTACCCACCAAGATTGTGTGCCATCACTGAACTAGTGTCTACTTCTTTTCAGGCTTGTTGCTTCTGAGTAGTTTAGACCCCTCCTTGCTCACACCATTGTTGACCACTTCCCCCCCAGTAGCTCGTGTAGCATTTTCCAGCACTAAATGGGCTTGCTCTCTGGGGACTGGCTCTCTTCTGGATTCCAGGCAGGTATCTCGGTGTTCTGTGTTGGCAGCACTTGGCGTCTTCAGCAATATGGTCTTACCTTTTATCTTGTATGTGTACCTAAGTGCTTTGATAGAAGCCTGTGTTGTTTTGGAGACCTCATAGGTCTCTCTGATCAACAGCTCAATGTGTATAGCACTGATTTCTGGTATTAGTACATGTCATGGCCAAAACTTTTTAAGGTTAAGATTCATCCTGTTAGGTCAGACCAGGTCTCATGATGGAGGGTTACAAAATGGCAATAAGATGAGAAGCTGCCTTATGGGAAAATACGAGAATGGAAAACTGACTACATTTCTCAGAAACCACCTAATCCACTGTTTTCCCTTTCCCCTATGCCACAGTTTCCTATTTAGCTTATCTCAAAAGCCACCTAACCCCTGTTTTGGTGACAGACCCTAACAGCCTGACCATAATCTTGTGATTAACAAGAGAAACTCCCTTAAATAACTGTACAAACAAGCCCCCTATTCCCCTATCCCCCACCCAGCAGAAAGGCCTTATAAAACCTAACTTTTGCAAACCCAAAGGTTCTGTGCTCTTCTGTCATGAGACAGCCTGGAAGCTCATGTCTGTCCTGAATAAAACTTTTACTTTGCTTCAGAGTGGTCTTGCACAGGCTGTCATTCTTGAACCTTACACATCCCACCCTCTCCAGTGTCCCTTTCGGACATTCCCGCATACTCCTGTTGAGAGTATATCTTTTAGTCTACCTTTAAGGAGAAATGTTTCTATGGTACCAGTTCATTTTGGGTTTAGTTTTTTCTTTATTTCCCCCCAACTTCCCCCCAAACTCCTCTGTCCCTACTGTATGAGCCTCAAGTTGCCTATTAGGTATGCCAGCAACTCAAGCTGGTCCAGGTTAGGAACCACAAATGGTTGAGAACATGCAGTGTTTGTCTTTCTGTGATTGTGTGTTCAGTGATTATGATCTGCTCTAAGTCCTTCTATCCATTTACATACAAATTTCATTGTATCACTTTTTCTTACTGCTAAGTAGAATTCCACTGTGTAAATGTACCATTACTTCATTATCCATTTATCCAGTGATGGGTACCTGGGTTGATTCCAGTATTTGTGGGGCTTCTCAAACCCCATCTTGCTTCCTTGGGCAAGAGGTCTACCTTGCTTCCTTCTCTTACATTCTGGGTTTAAGTCCCCTTTTCTCTTCCCCCTCCTAAAGCTTTTATCTATAGCAAAATCTTTCTGAACCTTATCCTCTGATCTGTGGATTTTATTCTTCAAATTCATAAGACAAGCACCCTAAATTTTGGTGTATTTATAACAGGGTTTTGGAGGTTCATGAAATGCTTAAACTCCAAACCCTGAATTCATATCTATTTTATCTTTTTTTATTTTTTCTACCACTCAGACTGCTTCCTCTTCCTCCAGCACCACAGAAGGAGAGCAGGAGAGATTATCAATAGCCAGTGGCAGCTATAGCAAAGCAACATCAAGAGCCAGATTCATGCTCAGGAGAGAATGCTAAAACTCTCCTCATGGTTTCTGGTACTCTACACAGTCAAAGAAACCTCTAGTATCCAAATATTAAAGTGATCCCTGAATGTATAGTCTTTCATATCTTTTTTGTTTTGTTTTGTTTTGTTTTTCAAGATAGGGTCTCACTCTAGCTCAGGCTGACCTGGATTCCACTATATAGTCTCAGGGTGGCCTCGATCCTCCTACCGCTGCCTCCCGAGTGCTGGTGATTAAAGATATGTGCCACCACACCCAGCTTCATATGTACTTTTAACAAAGAATTGGAATAAAACAGACTGAGAAAGATAGTATATAAATTATTACATTTATTCAGAAAAGTCAGGGGACCGAGGGACAGTCTATGAACCAAGGAAGAGGGGAGCCCATGTGGGAGCTGAACATGGGGAACAAAACATGAAAAGGGATATTTCTATAAAAGTGTGTGCTTAGAAAGGAAAAGCGAAGAAAAGTGCTGAGAGCTCCTGCCATGTGGAAGTCAGGAATGGTAGGGAGCCCCTGTGGGTAGGAGTAGGGCTTGGAGTCCCTCCCCCCACGTTAGCCCACTGGGGCAACATGGAAGGGAGGGCGATATTACCAGAGGAACCTGGAAGTTCAGTGGAAACCATGAAGAGACCTTGCCCACCGGGTAAGCATCTATTTATCATCATATTGTGGTGTGCTTTATTACCTTCAAGCTCAGGTGAGTTGAGAGAGCTGATCAGTGTGGATGAGGACCTGGCTCAGGAGCAGGGGAAAAGAGCTGATTGTTGGATAAGACTGAGGCAAACACTGAATTGTAGTTCTGCTTTTGCAGCAGGGAAACTTGGTGACTTCATAATTCTTTCTGGTAAGCCTTTTCCTAAACAAAACTTTATGACACCCTCTCGCATTGGCATACAAGGAACCCCAAAATTCCTTTATCAATGGGGATATCATGGAGGCTAGAGCATCTCTGCAGTGTATGAGGCAGCTAGTCCCATTGTGTCTACAGTCAGGAAGCAGAGAGAGATAAGTGTAGCACACCTGCTTTTGAGAGCTCAGCCCATGCAAATAGTGCCTCCTACTTTCCCACTCTTTAGAAATGCCCCCAAATGTCTTTAGCTCAGTCTAAGTCTTATCGCATTGGTAATCAAGATTAAACCATCACAGTTACTTACAGGTTATATGAGGCTGAACAGCTCCTGCCATATTACTCTTAAACTGTAAAACAGTCATAAAATATTACCAGATAAGTCTGCCTAGAGGATAAGAAATAATCTTTATATGTGGAACCTGAAATGGAATAAGTGCTCAGTTGTCTTCCTCACTGTTGAAAGATTATTAATCTGTTTGATGAAGGACCCAGAAACTTAATGATGCCATGACAGGCTTCAGTAGTCTGCTGCCCTGGTTAGGCCTAAGTTACAAGTTTCAGCTTAAACAAAGGGGCAGCTGCCCTGCCCCCTGTCCAGGACATCTGAGACTTGTCCCTCCTACCTCCCTGTCTCGGCCAATCGAAATACATACAAATGTTATTGCTGCTTGTTTAGCCAATCGCAACAGAGGTTGCTTAGTTACCTAGCTCCCGCCTGCCAACCTTGCCCACCAAAATCTTCCTGCCTCCATCCTGCACCCAATTTTGCCCGCGGAAATCCCAAGCCAGTCAGAAGAATACAAGTGTATTTACTGTTTAAATCAACCAATCATGTACCCATCCCCTTCTTCTATGTTCAAATCCCTATAAAAACCTTACCTTCCCACTACTAGGGGCTCTTGTACAGATCCACTGCGTTGGTGAAGTCAAGAGACCGAGCTTAAGCCCTAAATAAAGCTCCTTGCCCTTGCATACGTGTTTGGTTCTCCTTGGTGGTCACTGGGGATGCCGAGAACTGGGCATAACATTTGATCCAGGAATTCTTATGCCTTTGTGAGTGACTGGGGTTTTCTCAGATTTTGGATGAGGGATTAACTCAGGAGTTAGATGGCAGAAGCTCAAAGTCACACACAATAACTCTGAGTCAGAGGCCTCAGAGTTCTTGTCCTATGAACTTGACAAAAGACATTCACAGACCATAGATGATTAAATTTTGGAAACATTTTATTATACAGCTTAAGAGAAAGGAAGAAGACAGAGCTCCTGCTAGAAGGAAGGGTTTCCCAGAAATGAGAACGTCTACCTAGAGACCAAGATTAAGGTCTTTTATGGTGTTTACTGGATGGGGGCTGAACAGGTTAGTCCAACCACCATCTCAGGTTCAGGACATGACAGTGTAAATATGACAATACCTCTCATTTTCCTCATAAAATGGCAAATCTTTAGCAAATTATCAGTAAATCCCACAGAGGAATAACAACACTATCTTCTTGCAAACACTTGTCCCTGACCCACAGAGAAAATGGAACACATGGTGCCCACTCTGATGTGAAGACCACACCCTGATGTTGGAGATAATTCTTGAAAATTGCATCTCAACTTGGAGCGAGTGTGATAGTTTCAATGTACACTTACTATGCTTATCTAATCCTGAGACCTAATAATACCACAGATACCAGAGTGAAAGAAAGAATGGGAATGTCACTGAAATTTGGAGAGAATGATCAGCACCTGTTGGACTCAACAGAGAAAAGTTTAAGTTATGACCCTCATCTTAATGCTGTTCTCAGCCTGAAAACTGCAAAGAGGCAAGGATTCTGAATACGAGACAACCAGCCTAGTTTGTGCTTTTCAGCACCCAGATCACACACTGCTGGGCTTGTATATAAGCGTGAAAATGTCTTCTGGGGAGATCAAATTTCCCAGCTTTTTGTCTAAAGGACATTAACCCTCTATTATATATTGCGTCTAAAGAAAGTCCTGAGTGGTTCTAACATAATAAGAAAATAAAATTGTCATAGTTCCCAGGGAGGAAAAATAAAAAAGCAAGGATTATTCTTGAAAGCAAATAATATATTTGCTTTTTCTTTCTTTTCTTTTCTCTGTTTTTTTTTTTTTTTCATTTTTTTGTTAACCAAGTTGTCAGATGGGTTGCCATGGGTACCATCAGGGGCCTAGGCTTACATGTCAAATTTCTTTTAAACTACTATCTTTTAGCATACTTCTGTTGTTTCTGTTGCTGTAGTTTCTCCATAAGATTAATTTTCATAAAATAAACCTCATTTATACTATACTGTTCTTAAAGTTTCCCCTTATTCCAAAACCCAAAATAAATCAGCATGTTTTATGTTTGCATATTGTTTCATTGCACCTATATTCATATAATGCCAAAGAAGTGAGAGCACTTAGGTCACACAGACTATATTGTAAATAAGTTAGAATTTAGCATACTCAACTCACATTGTCATCATGCAGTACGTTTATCTTATAGAGGGTTTATGTCAGGGTATATGCAAAGTAAAGAAGCACTGATCATATAGCATATAAGATAATAATCTTATCCTTATAGCAAGCTTGATGCAGACTTGCCAGCACTATAGTTTTAAGAGTAGAAATCCAAATTTTGAAAACACTCAAGAAAAAGAAACTCAAGCGTGTGACATAACAGGAAAATGGCTTGTCTTTTTTTTTTTTTTTTTTTTAAAGAAAAGGTGGGTTGCAATTTAATTTTGTTCCTCAACTTTTGTTGTCTAGAAAGCAAACCCAAGCTAAACTGCCTGTCCTGAGCTTCTCTTCAGCCATTCTTGTACTCCTCCCTTTACAAAGTTGACCATTCACATTTTGCATACTGTTTGTTAGTGTTGACATGCAAATGACCATCACTGAATGTGGAAGCAGTCTCATAAATAAGAAAGACAGGCATGTGGAGGGATTTATATCTCTGTTGATGCAATTGTGCCAGAGCTGGCCCCCAGCATGAGTGCTATCCTTTGCATAAGAGGAGGCTACGTTCCCATTGGAGGGAAAAAAGAGAAGGCTACATTTCTTTCAGCTGAATGCTTGAGGGCTAGTGATACAGAAAAGCCCTTGTCTGTTGTAAATCTTTCTGAAGAGCCCCATGGAAGGGGGTGCTGCAGAATGACTGAGTGATCCATTTGACTTTGCTCCTCACCTGAAGCATTCTCTATTTCTCACTAAAAAAGTTAAATGTTCTCAAATTAAAATACTTTAGGTGTAATTGCAAGAGTACAATTTAGACTAGCAACCTGATATCAGATAGTTCTACAACGGCCAGGAAAGTTATACATTAGTGTAACTTTGAAAAGTGCATTGTAGCCAGAGAGCTTGCTCAATGGTTAAAGATGCCTGTTTATAAAATGTGCACAATATACATTAACACCCCAAGATTAGCAATCAAAATAGTATGCCTTAGTAGCTATAAACTACTATTGCACTGTATATAAGAAGAGTCTTTACAAAGGAAATAGCAATAGTAATGTTTTATTTCCCACAGGCTCCTGTGGAGGGAAAGCCAAAGGATAGAAATTAAAAAACAGCAGCAGCCATTTTACATTCCCTCCCCTGCTAGACATTTAGTCTGGTAGGTTGTGCCTCTATTTTTAGTCTTTGAGGGTTTTTTTTTTTTTTTTTAAGCCTGACTTCAATAGGGAAGAAACATGTCCATAAGTAAGTAAAATCCTTAGTTAAGCATGGTGTGAAGATTATGTTCTGAGCTCTATGTTGCAAGTAAATGAAAGATAAGATATGGGTAGAAATAAGGCAAGTGTGAAAAGAAAAGTATGAAAATATATAAATATCAAGACTGCTGTACAAACTACAATAGCTGTATGACTGCTGAGCCACACAGCTGTCCACGATGGTAGAAGTAGCTAGATGTTAAGGCTTCAGGGACAGAATGAGATAAAGTGTTCAGTCTAAAACTAGCACATGATTATTTGTATTTATGTTTATGTTTAAATTACAGTTAAATAATATTTAAACATAACTTCCTTCACCTAGCACATTTAAAGCACTTGAGAGCTACATGTGGCTACAAAGATATAGAAAATTTTCATCCTGATTGTCATGAAGGATAAGTGATTCAACAAAGTGAAAAAGCCACTCCAACAAAGGGACAGTGAATGAACACAGAATGGGAATGAGTATTGATATGGGAACTTGAGGTGTCTTTGACAGTGCTAGAGCCTCTCTTAGCTCATAGTCGGGCTGTAACCGAGGAGGTAGGGTGCCAGACTCTCACAGTCACACAAAATTTTGACTGAGTCAATGGCCTCCTGGCTCTTGTCTTATGAATTCAAAAATTGAAATCCATATACCAGAGGGTAAATATAGAGAGAACTTGTTATAGAGACTAAAGAGCTTAAGAGAAAAAAGAGGAAAGAACATAGAGAGCTCCTGTTCATGAGGCAACAGGAGTAGGGTTCCTGGAAATAGAAAGGTCCAGAACTTAAGAGAAGAAAAGAACACATAGATTTCTCCAAGAGCTAGCAAGAGGGGGTTCTAGAAAATGGAAAATCCCATCTAGAGACCCAGACTGGGGTCTTGTCTAGGTTTGAAATGGGGGTCTGAGCTAACCTTTGAGGAGTCTTAATCCTCCATTAGTAGCAACTCCTTTACACGGAGAAATTCAGGTTGAGTTTAAGGAAAAGCAGATCTATGGAACTCCATTTGGCAGCAAAAGACAAGGAGCAGCCACGTCCTTCCCTGACCCCTAGCAACGTGGAGTCTGCAAAAGCAGGCTCAAGAACATTCCTCTTTTCTGTCAGAGTGCTGTCACTCTTAAACTGCCTCAGTATGTCAATAAATACATGGGAAAGGAAAAGATAAAATGGACAGTATTGAAAATGTACAGATGCTTTATGGACACAGTATGACTAAAGCTAGTTAGGGATGATCAATCTGATAGCAGTGTGATGAGAGAGAAGTGTGTGAAGATGGGGGATTAGAATTCAGGTCTCCACAGTAATTCTTCTGTGCAATGATGATGACTGTGGTGGTTAAATTCCATTGTCAACTTGATCAGATTAGGAATCCACAGACATTCCTCTTGGTTGGCTCTCTAAGGCTGCTTCCAGGAGGAGGAAGTCCTTCCTCCAGAATGAGCCCTTCCCCCAGAGTTGGCAGCCCTCCAGCAGGACAGCTTTATCATAAGGAGCCGTGGGAGAAGAGAATCCCTTTGTCCCACCTGGCTGCAGGCACTACTTGCTGATGAGTGCTTCATTTGCCCACATGTCGTTCCTGTTCAGCTATCCTTTGTTAGTACTGGAACCAAGTTTCCTCAGCCTTCCTGCGTAAACTGAAGGAAGGACTGAAAGAACTTTGTTGGAACTGGGATAGTGGCACAAGCACTGGCTGCATTCTGCTACCCATGCACAGAGAGCTGGCTTTTAAGGTTAAATCTGTAAGAGACTGATGTGCTTGGCTAAAGATATGAAACTGAGAGATATAATATTTTACATTGGAAAAATTCAAACCAGTTAAAATTACTGACACTGAAACTGGTTGCTGAAGCTGCTATTGTTAAGTAGATGTTACCATGATTAAGGATGGCCCAACTGCTTTACATTGTAACATTGGAAAGGATGTCTGAGAAAGACTGAATGGTAGGAATGAAAGCTCTTTAGAAAGGAAGGAACCTGCTTTCAAGGTCACAATTTATTTCATCCCTGAATTAAGAATATGGCTGTGTCCTGAACAGCTGGTATTGACTTTGGAAACACAAAAAGTACATGGAGCAGGTCATGAAATAACATGGTTCCAGGAGCCACTGCCAAGACATGGTATGAGCCAGTGTGTGATGACCCTGATAAAGAGACTGGAGAAGCCATTAGAAAATGGAATGTAATTTGCATGGAGACCCAAAGATTTTTTGGATATACTAGGACTATGCAAGGGCTACCAAGGAGCACTGTTGGCTTGGGAAGGAAGTTCTCCCTGGCTATTTAGAGCAGCTGTAGGGGCATAATTGGAAAATCCAGAGACAGTCACTGTTTATAATATCAGACTTTAATTTCAGATATTTGATGTTTGCTTGATTGTTATTAAGTTTGCGTTAGTCCAGTCTTTCCTTGTTATGCCTTATAGCAGTTGAAAATATTTACTTTGTGCCTTTATATGTTGAAAGTATATAACTTATTTAGATTTTACAGAACTCTCAATTAAGAGACAATCTTAAATAACAACTTTGGAACTATCTTAAGTTGATGAAGATATAGGGACCTTTGAAGTTGGACTGAATACAATTTACAATGTAGGTGGTTATCAATATATTGGGGCCAGGGGTAGAATGTGGGAATTTAAATGAATGTCCCCCAATAGGATCTCCAGCTACCTGGCTAGAGGAGGTGTCACTGTGGGCAGATCCTTGGATCTGGCTTTAAAGTGTTACTGGTGATGGATTTGAATTCCAGCCTAAAAACATGCAGAGTTCTTAAGCTCTGCCTGGGGTTGCTGGAGTGTTTTTATTTATGGTTCTGGTGGTGGTATTTATCTCTGTATGGATCTGTGTAAAAGAGGCCAGCTTCTTCCTCCATTATGGAACTTCCCCTGGATCTGTAAGCTTCAATAAATCCTGTTCCTCCCATAAACTGTGCTGGGATGAAAGTTCATCCCGGCAACATGAAGCTGACTGTGACAATGATTTACACTAGGGGTATGAAGAAGGGAGGGGAGAAGGAAAGTATAATAAATTTGCAAATTATGCATGTTACAGTTCTTTAACAGCTACAATTATTTTCTGAGTAACTAACATATATATATATATATATATATATATATATATATATATCCCAGTGTTGTAGGTAGACAAACATTAGGCTTGGAGGTGATTGAAGGCTGGACCCAATATCCTGTTTCCCTGGTTACACTGGAAAGCAAAACATCACAATTGGCCCTCCATAAAATTAAAAATGCCATATAAAAGAAAGTAAGATGGTAACATCAGGACATTAGTTTTTGGTTAAGGCCACTTCTTCTTTGCCAGAGAACAAAGTCCATGCTTCTCTCTGGATCTAAACGGAGACTATTATTTCCCCTCCCTTAAGAGGTTAATCCAATTTAGCTTGTTAATCACTCACCTAGTCAAGACACCACCCCTTACCTAAAACCATGATAAGAATATTAGAGGAACAGTTACTCCTTTTTCTTTTTTACAAGCCCACCTGGAACTCACTATGTAGTCTTCTGCTAGCCTCGAACTCACAGCAATCCTCCTAAGTCCAGAGTGCTGGCATTACAGGTATGTGACACCACACCCAGCAAATCTTACTTCCTTAATGAAATAATGTACTATTATCTCGGAAGCCTTTCCTTTGCTGAAGGTGCTCACAGATCTTCCCTGCTGGCTCTTCCTACTGTTTTAACATCTAACCAAGAAAGCTTATCTGTCATTTTTCTTTTCTTTGAAGCTGGGCAAAATCCTGAGCGTGCTTTTCCTGACACTTTGGGGCTTTCCTATGTTTTTCTCAATAAATCTTCTTTGTCTTGCTCCACATCATCTGCCTGCTTAATTTTCCATGGCTCTGAGACAAAAAAAAACTCAAGAATATGAAAATCTTCAACATCAGTATTTGTGTATATGTGTATATATAGATAAAAGTCATTTCTAGATAATTATGGTTGAAATTGGAAAGCAAAAGATAGGGGCTGGAGAGATGGCTTAGCAGTTAAGCACTTGCCTGTGAAGCCTAAGGACCTTGGTTCCAGGCTCGATTCCCCAGGATCCACGTTAGCCAGATGCACAAGGGGTCGCATGCATCTGGAGTTCGTTTGCGGTGGCTGGAGGCCCTGGCGCTCCCATTCTCTCTCTCTTTCTATCTGCCTCTTTCTCTCTCTGTCTGTCTTTCTCAAATAAATAAAAATGAACAAAAAAATTTTAAAAAAAGATGGGAATAATTATTTCAAGTTTTCTAACTTGAGTATCTTGAACTTCAGTTATCCAAAATAGGAATAGAATGAGATGGTGCTTCAGAGTCATTTGTTCCATGTTCTGATGTTCTTTCCTTATGAGTTGGGTAGTCCCTAGAGGCAAGATCCAGGTGGATCCTTACCCTGAATAACACTTGGATTGTTATATAACTTTGGTGAGATTTATATGCACAGGCTAAACATGATATACTTTTAAGCACAGGTACACCCCATCTAGGATGAACCTGAGAAAGTAAATGGTAGTTTTCTTCTGACAAGACTCTCCATAGACCAGCATTCCACTCTTAGCCCAGCCCCTAGAGGGCATGTCAATTATATAATGTAAAATGCATTCATTCCAACCTGAAAGATCTCCATTATCCTTACCAAAAGCAAAACTGTCCAAAACTCCAAGGTCCAAAGGTTCTTCTGAGACTCAAGATAATCATATCTTAACTGTGAGCCCCTATAACATTGAACAATATCAAAAAAGCTACTTAGTTCCAATATACACTGGAAAAAATAAATATTCTCATTCCATAATGGAGGAATGCAGGCATACCAATGAGATATCAGACCAAAACAAGATAGGGCAAACACAAATCCTGCTGTTTAAAACATTTTCCGTTGATTATTAAAAAGTTTATTTTATCCATAACTATTTTAGTTTATCATTAACTCTTTCAAATATTATTTTGGTCACTTTGCATTAATAAAATTATATATTTCAGTGAATTAAAAAAGTCAACAAATACAGAGATCTTTCATGCAGTCTTAGCTCAGTTGACTTCATGACCACTAACTCTTTATAAATCCATTTCCATAAGATGAATGACTATGGTTTTATTAAGTGAATTTCTTATTTACTTATTATTTGATTATTTATGTGTACACACAGATGCCACAGGAAGCATGTGGAGCTCAGGGGACAATTTTCAAGTTGGTTCTCACCTTTCTACCTCATTTGAGGCAGGGTTTCACTCACTGGACTGAACCCTGATATTGTTTTTGCTAGGATTGCCAACCCCTCCCATTTTAGCATGCTCAGATTACTGGTGCTGCCAAGACTTCTGGCTTTCTACAGGGATACTGGAGATCCAATTCAGGTACTTTCTATCTATCTGCTTCTCTCTCTCTCTCATAAATAAATAAGTAAAACAAAACAAAAAAATATCTTATTTCCAACATTTACCTTACACAAAATAAAACCCAAATAGATAGATCATAGGTTAAAGCTTAAAGATAATCTAAAAGTACTAAAGTAAATCATGATCTCAAAGATTTACCAAAAATTTCACCAGCTTATATCTTAGCTGCATAAAAATTTTATATTCTCTAAAAATACCTGTCATGGAAAACTTTTCCCCTGGGGCAAGAAAAACACACATCTTCATCCCAGCTAGGGCACCAATGACAGAACAAATATCCCAGTTTTGGTGAACGAATGAGTTTATTAGTGTTGCTTACAGAGCAGGATGAGGGGTTGCTTACAAGAGCAATGAAAGCCCCAAAGCAGAGTTACCATGGCGACCTCCCCATTGCCACTTTGGCTCAGAGGCAGCTACATCACCAAAAAACACATCCTTGCATAGGTGACAACTCACAGAAGCTGAATCTCTGGAGCGCACTGCATGACCTGCAGGTAGCTAGTCTAGTCTGAGTCTAGTGCACCATAGATGATCTACATGAATCCGATCTCCAAGCAGTGGTTTTCCCGTTATATAGCCTTAGGGCAGGGTCTTGCAAGCTTTTCCCAGAATTGTTCATTTCCTGATTCTAGAACTTCCTTTCCCCCTTCCCAGAAAGGAATGTTTCAGTTTCTAATTACCATAACCTTGGGTAGTGGTTGTGTGACCTTTAAATTTCAGGTATCCCAGATTTGACTTCCTGAATCAGAGCCTCCTTTCTCTTTTCAGCAGAGAATCAGAGGAATTTGCTACTCGAAAATACCATAAAAAACAACAAAAATATTGGCAAACAGAATACCACTGACACACAACATATTTGTCTATACGTCAGAATTTTACACAAATAAAATGAATTTAAAAAATTTTTAAAAACTAAGAAAAATTTCAAAATCCTTATTAAAATTATAAATGCTCAGCTTTTTATTACACAAATTCAATGAGTAACTTATCTTATTGACTTGGTAATATGCTAAAAATGGAACATATAGAAGGATACTCATACCGGCACTCTATCAGCAGAAGACTGTCAAAAACGCAGTGATCTATGGTAAATCTGCAACCCAAAAGTTGATTAAGGAATTGATTTCATATTCCTAAATTGACATTAAATACAGTAGTTCATTGCACAACAACATATATTGAAACACCTCATGGAACACACACATAGTGAAGCACAATTTGATTGTTCATAAATATATGTTATTTTTATGAACCAGTTAAAAATAAATTTAAATTTTTTTAAAAACTGTGAAACAGAATGAACCTATTGTATATTTTATCATGGGAAAAAATCTAAGAAATATTAAATAAAACTCGAAACAGAGAAAAGAATATGTCTATTATGTTACTGTAACTGGTGGTCTCTACGATGGCAGGGGAGTACAATAGCATGAGCAGAGGGTGGACACCACCTCCTGGCCTACATCAGGTAGACAACAGGAAAAGGAGAGTGTGCCAAACACTGGCAAGGACACAATGGCTATAACACCCATAAGACTGCCACCAACAATACACTGCCTCCTGGAGGTGTTAATTCCCATATTTCCATCAGCTGGGAACCTAGGATTCAGAACACCTAAGTTTTGGGGGACATCAGAATCAAATCACAACAATAGTATTATGTATCTATACATTATAGATACTTAATGGTAAACAGTATTGTATGTACCTATGTGAACATATATATACATGTTGTAGATATATAATATTTCTGAGGTATAATAAAGCAACTGTTTTTAGTGGGTGCCTATGAAAGAAGCACTTATACTATATCTATTATCTATATCATAAAGAATTAAACTTATTTTAATGGCAAATTTAATGTTTTACTTATACAAATATAATTGGAACATAGTTTCTTTCCTTTAGTGTTCCTGTATGTAGTAGGCAGCTTCATGTTGCTGAGATGAACTTACAAACCAGGCACAGTTTATGGAAGGAACAGGATTTATTGAAGCTTACAGATCCAAGAGAAGTTCCATAGTGGCAGAAGAAGCTGGCCACCTTTCATAGGTCCACACAGAGAGAAATATCACCACCAGCACCACAAACACACACTCTCTGAACCCCAGGCAGAACTCAAGCCCCGTGTATACATTTAGGGTGGAATTCAGATCTGCCCTCAGTAACACCTTAGGGCTGAACCCCAGGATCTACCAACAGTGATACCTCCTCAATTCAGGCAGCTGAAGATATAAGTTAGATGCTTTAATAAACTCCTGAAATTATTGGGGGACATCCATTCAAACTACCACATGCTGCCCTTGGTCCCTAGTAAATTCATAACCATCTCACATTGTAACTTCTATTCAGTCCAACTTCAAAGGTCCTCATAGTATTTACTAACTTAAAATTGCTCCAGAGTCCCAAGTCTCATCAGAGGCTTAAGACTGTCTCTTAATTGCGAGTCCTATAAATTCAAAACAAGTTACATAAGGAGAGAGACTAGACCAATGGAAACTCAATAACCATCAAACATCTGCAGTTCAAGTCCAATATCATAACCAGTGACTAACAGTCTCTGGATTTTTCACTTTTGTCCCTCCAGATGAACTGAGAAGCCAAGGAAAACTTTCATCCCAAGTCAACAGTGATCCATGGTAGCTCTTGCATAGTCCTGGTATACCCAAAGCATCTTCAGGGCTCCACTGAAAACCATGGATTATCTTCAACTCCACACACTGGCCTTTCCAGCCTTTAAAACAGGAATATCCTTTTCTTGGTGCATTAACTCAGCAGCAGTTTTTGGAATGGTGTGTACTTCATGACCCACTCCACACTTTTTTCATGCTTCTGAAACCAATAAAAGATTTGTAGGAAATCGCCATATTCTTAACTCTGGAATGAAATAAATCATGACCTTGAAAAGCAGGTTCCTTCCTTTCACTCATCTCCTTTCAAAAGAGTTTGCATTTCTACCATTCAGTCTTTTCTCAGGCATCTTTTCCATTGTAATAATGTAAAGAAGTTGGGTCATCTTCCTTAAGATTGCTAAAGTATTTGACACTAGCAGCTTCAGTAACCTAAAACCAGTCTCTATGCCTGTAAATTTTAAACTTATTTGAATTTCTCCAATTTTAAATCTTATATCTCTCAGTTCCATATCTTTAGCCAAGCACACCAGTCAATTACAAATTTAACTTCCATCAAAGTCTCTGTGCTTGGGCAGCAGAATGCAGCCAGCCTTATGGCAGTAGCCCAGTTTCAACAAAGTTCTCTGCTGTCTTTTCTTTCCCTTAGAAAGTTCATAAGCAAAGCCTCCAAATACAAATCTCTCTGCATTAAGCATTTTCAAATTCTCACCAAAACAGCTCCATAAAACTTGGTTTATCACTCAAAGGCATCTTCAGTTGCAAGTACCAAGTCCATGTCCATTCCTCCAGAACAAAAATTCCAAAAGCTCAAAATCCACATGGTACCAATTCTATAGTAGATAGCTTCATGATGCTGGGATGAACTTTCAAACCAGGTACAGTTTATGGGAGAAACAGGATTTATTTGAACCTTACATATCCAGGGGAAGTTCCATAATGGCAGAGAAGCTGTCCCCCTTTCACAGGGCCTCGAAGAGAAACATACCACCACCACCACCACAAGCAAGCACACCCTATGAACCCCAGGCAGAACTAAAGCACTCTGTATACCTTTAGGCTAGAATTCAGATCTGCCCCCAATAATACCTTAGGGCTTGACCCCAGGACCCACTCTGAGTGACAACTCCTCTAGCTAGATGGCTAGATATCTAAGTTACAAGCTTTAATAAACTCCTTATTTTATTAAGGGACGTCCATTCAAACTACTACATTGTACTATCCCCTTTGTGTGTGAGAGCAATATGAACCACTTTGTGAGGATATATATTTTCTCTTAGATAGTAAAAGATCATATCCAGAAAAATGGAGCCTTGAAATATTTTCTGGCAAGAAATCTGTCAACTTGTTTAAGGAAAGGGAAAGGGAGGACAGAGGAGAGAGGAAAATGAGGAAAGAGAAGAAAAGGGGGAAAAGAAAGGGAGAAGAGGGAGGAAGAAAGGAACTGAACAAAGGAAGAAAGGTGTTACTCTAGTATCCAAGTCAGGCTAAAACTCAGAAAAGGAAATCTATTTTTGGAAGTGACTTTGGTTCCTCA
The DNA here is from genome assembly GCA_036346955.1 of Dipus sagitta. Lineage (NCBI taxonomy): Eukaryota > Metazoa > Chordata > Mammalia > Rodentia > Dipodidae > Dipus > Dipus sagitta. The sequence continues at coordinate 83,732,574 of CM070771.1, read as the reverse complement.
GGCCAATACCAGGCATAGCAGCAAGCTAGCAAGTTTGAGAGCCACTGCTTAAGAAGAGTGGAAGAGACCACACTCCTTCAGTCTGTGGGACTCACTGCAGCTCTTTCTCCTGTCCTTTGCATTGAGAACACTTTTCAGTGTCTTTCAACTGTTGTTTAAGTCAATGAAAAGTGTAGCTTTTGACATTTCTGTTCCATGATGCATCAATAATTAAAATAATATAAGCTTTAGCTTCCAAAAATACTTGCAGTCATGTTCACAGCAATCCTAACAAAGATACTTCAAATAAAAATTAAGCATAAGTGTTTGCAGAATTCTAAGTGCCTGATTTTCCTTGACCCTGAGGAACAGTAGAGCAGGGCTGGCAGATAGGGTCTTTGTCAGATCTAAATTAAGTATTTTGATGAGCACTGTATGAGTTTAGTATTTGCCCAACACAGAGAATGAGGCACACCTTAGGGGTGTTTATTTGACAGGTGCTTTTAAGAAGCAAGACATTGAATGGTGCTGATGGAGACTAGGAGCAAGGTAGTTTCCTTTTGTAGGTAGGTATGTAGAGACAAAGGTCCAAAAGAACAATTATGTCAACCTGCCCTGGTAAGACTAAAAGGCAGTTCCAGCCTAAACCTAAACTAAACCTGACTCATCCAGATGTCCATCAGGAGCAGCCCTGTTTTACTTCCTGATTCTTCCTCCTTCTTGAAACCTTTTAGTGAGTCGTTTTCTTGCAGGCAAGAATTCACATTCCTTTTTCTCACTCATCAGCCTCTCAGGAGCCCCACATACATTCACAATAACCAACCCAATCATGCCATTTTATGCTAATTTGCATCTCAAAGTGTATAAGACATCTCAATCCAAGTCACCACGTGGTTACCCTCTCAGGATCCCTCTCAATTCTGGAAATTTCTGCATTACCTTCTTTTCTAAAATAAAACTTACTTAACTTATTCTCCTGCTGTATCTATAAGCATCATTCTGACTCATCATTGTCTGAAAGTCATAAGACAGGAACTTCAGCAAAGCTGATAACAGTGACATGGAGGAAGGGAGAAAGCAATGAAGCGTGTCTCCTGAGCTTACTACTGAGGGCACATGGGTGTCTGTTCCAGCTGAGACCTACACAGAATTGGGGAGAACAGACATTTGCATTTATTTTCCCTGATGGATGGGAGACTGAGATGCTGTCTGACAACATTAGTCCCTCACTTGTTAAGTTGTTTAAAGGACATTAACTCCATATACATTCAGCTGCAATGGGTCTGGGCTGTGCACTACCTAGAGATTCAGAATATGGCAAGAGACACAGCAGGTGCTTGAGATGGGAAGTTATCCATGTGTACCGGAACATCCCACAACAGCTTAAGGTCACAGGAGGGCTGAAAGGATGGGGAGAGTGACTCAAGAAAATAAATCAATAAATAAGTAAATAACTGCTCCAGTATAAGAAATAAAGTTGAAGACTGAAGAAGAAGCACGAACTCATAAGTGCATTTACATCATAACATATGCTATAGACCGTAAAGTCTTAAGAGATTTCTAAATGTTTTCATATTGCAGATGGTCCCAGTTATCTGTCAAGGTTATAGTGAGCAGGACCTGGTGGGTTTGTGGAACTAAGAGAAGAACCTCTTGTAGTTGGGGACATATTTGCAAATTCAGACATTCCTTATGAGACTGACGTCAAAATGCTCAAACTGAATTTGATTTGGAAGTTCTACTGAATCAAAGGAAGCCATCAACAATGTCTCTTCACCAAGTAGCTAGTCATATTCATGATGCTCCCCAAGGTTAGTGTATATGACAATGGTGCATAGTTTAAAGTTCTTGTTCATCTTCCACAGTAGCACTCTCACTAGCTTAAAATAAATACGAGTTACATGTCATACCTCCTGTTTCCTCTCTCATCTCCTGTGAACATGAGGTTTCGTCCACCTCCACTGATACATGCTTTCTCCTCAGAGGCTCTGCTGACCCAGTCACCTAACTTTTCAAAGTGTTAGCTGTGAGGTGGAGGGACAACAGAAATAGCTCTCCTCATTTCAGCCATGCACTCACCCCATCCCCCCATCCTTTTCCAGAACTCCTTGCTATTCTGGATTTCTAACACTGTGGGAATCACTTAGGAGGAGAGAACCATTTCTGTCACTCCACCCCCTTTCCTTCTTGAACCATATGTGCTTATTGTTAACCACGTCAAATAGCCAAATTAAGTATACAGAGCGCAGGTCAGGAGAGTCCTGAGCATAGGAACTTCTGTTTAGAGACTGATTCCCTGCTGGTGCAAGTAAGCATTCATTAATTCAGGAATCAAATCTCAATGTTCAAAAACTTTTCCAGAGCTAAATCTCCAGCCTGAAATGTTCCCTGTTCTCATGACTGGAGCTGAAAGTCTTTTTCATATCCAACTTAGATTTCATTTTTTCTATTGTCTTTGGTTACCTAAGCTAATTACCACTTGCTCATCTATTTTTAATATTTGAACCTGCATTGCTGTTTCCCCTTTCCTAGTCTTCCTCTGAAAATTCCTTTACTGTCATCTTAGTGTGGTTTTAAAAATGAGTTGATGCAAGTACAGGTGTTCTGTCACATTGAACGTTATGCATACATATTACATACTCAACATGAGCTAGGGGTCTTTAACAAATAAATATAGCCTGGATTGTTTTCTTCAGAACCTCATAAGAGAAAGATAAACATGAATTTTCCTATACTTCAACTAATACAGCCTTCTAAAACTCAGCATACCAAAGCAGCAGCAATATCCATTGAATTTTGTTTTTAATCTCAGGCTGTATGAAACCATGCCAGCTCACCTCCACGAATAGAAAGCTGAAAATGCACATTACCCACTAGGTATAGTTTTTCTATTTTCATTCAAGGTTGGTCAAGGTAGAATATATGATTGATTGAAATATCTTTCCAAAAAGATCTTTTAACCAAAATTTCACTTAAAAGAAGTATCATTCATCATCAAGACAGGGAGTCTTGGATGGAGTTCCAGACATCTGTGAGGAACCAAGTATCCAGGATCTAATCTTCTGGCAGAAAGAAGACACTATAAAAGAACTGACAAGCAGCTGTGACAGCTTACACAGACACAAACTAGAAAGTGAGGACACAGGACGGAAGCCAATACAAGAAAAGAGTGAGGAAATCTGCCAGTGGCATTCATTGACTACATGTTTACCTATAAATACACAAATGCACATAATGATGCTAGAAAACTGCAAGGGCTGCATGAGTCACTTACATCACATCCTCCTGCTGAGCACTGCGATCACATCCAAGCAAGTCTTCTCTGTCAGCGTGCTGCTGTTATAGCTTTGCAGCAATTTCCTAAGAGAAAAACAAACAGAGAAATGATTGCATGCAGACCATTCTCACATCAACATTCTCTAAGACACTCTAAACTTATTCGCAGGTTTGGTTAATATCTGTTTGCATAATTTAAATACATATTCTAATTTACGAAGGATCCATAGCCACATTATAGATAAATAACAAGGAAATAATGGGTTATAAAATATTGTTACTGATATTACACCTTAATTGTCTTTTTTTTTTCCTTCCACAAAAGCTTAGGTTTCAGTCAAGTAGAAGCAAGAAAAAAGTACTAAATATGGTAAGCTGCCATTTCCTTAGAGAAACAAACTCAGGGTTCTGGCTAATAAGTGTATGCTCACCAGATGTGGTGGTTTGATTCAGGTGTTCCCCATAAACTTAGGTGTTATGAATGCTAGGTTTCCAGCTGATGGAATTTGAGAATTAACGCCTGCTGGAGGCAGTGTATTGTTGGGGGTGGGCTTCTGGGTGTTATAGCCAGTTTCCTCTTGCCAGTGTTTGGCATACTCTCCTGTTGCTATGGTCCACCTTATGTTGTCCAGGGGATGATGTCCACCCTCTGCTCATGCCATCGTTTTCCCCTGTTATTGTGGAGCTTCCCATCAACCCTGTAAACCAAAATAATCCTCTTTTTCCCACAAGCTGTTCTTGCTTGGGTGATTTCTATCAGCAATGTAAACCTGACTGCAGCACCAGCTTTATGACAGAAGGGGAAAGAAGAGAAATACAAGAAGGGACTTTGATAGTGTGAGTTCCATTTATCTCTGTCAAAAGGATGCAGCCACTACACATTCCATGGGGCCAGTCTCTCATTTGAAGACCTTTGTGAACTCAGTTAACTTTGGGATGGGAGGCACTAAGGCCACAACCTGGCATAGTGACATACAATTACCTGATCTTTTCCCCCCTTTAAAACACTATCCATTTGCCAAGTAACAAGACCAGAAAGAAGCAAAGCTCAGGAATTAGTCAAGAATGTCATTTGCCAGGAAGAGAGCCAACTTAGAAAAACTACACATACCATTTTAGTGGCAAGAGAAGATGTAAAAAAAGAATGAAGGAAAGACAGAGAAGGATTAAAGGAGAAGAAAAACTGAAGAAAGCAAACTTGATCTTAAAACTTATTAGTTGATCAGTGATATTTACTATCACTGTAGCTTCTATAAGAGAAATTATGATGTGTGATGGAGAAAAATATAAACACAGAGGTTGTTATCTCTATAAATGCATGTTGCCTAATACCATTTGAGCTCTCACAGTGATCCCCCATTTTATTTTTCGTGGTCAGTGTTATCTCCTTTTCCCTCTGATATCTATTATTTTGCCTACTTTCTACTCACAGCAGCAGCTAAATAAGGAGAATGAACCCATAAAGTGAATTTTGCTGTCTTTCCCTTTACCTGCCAGTTACCATGCATCCACTCTAGTGTTTAACTTACATCTTCAGAGGATGAGCAGTTTCTTCTACTCAAGTCCATCTTCTCTTCACATTCTCTTGCTTTTCTCTCACCATACTCTGGAACATTGATTCTTTTGTCTTTCCCTTCTTTTATGTATCTTTATTCAATCCCTTTCTCGTGTATGCTCTCACAACTCAAAAGTCACCAAAGTTCTCCTTATACTAACAAGCATAATTCTTCCAAGTTTTCATATCACATTGCTATGTCCAGTCACTTCTCTTCCTTTCTTAACAAACACTTCAATCAGCATGTTTCTTAAGATGACTTTATTTCTTAAATTAAAACATTTTCCTCATGAACTTCACTGTATTTTATGTGTCCTACAATGTTACTGAGTCTCTAATGTCTTTGCAATTGTTTTAATGACATTGAGTTTTCATTTGCTACATTTAATAAGGTTTTCTCATTTTAATTATCACTGTATAACCACTCTCCTTTTTATCTTAACACTGATGATGTTGATCTCTCTTTTCTTTAAGAAACTCTCTATCTTCTAGATTTTCTTTATGCTGTATGTTCATGGTTCTTTAACAATTTAATGTCTGTGTCATTGGTCCTCTTTTTTTTAACTTCTTATTGACAACTACCAGAAGTATGGATAATATAACCATGATCATAATGGCTCTCATACCTTCTTTTTCCCTTTTGGAATTCCCCTCTCCACTGAATCCTGTTTTCTGGCCAAGAAATTTCTCTTCTATTTTGATGTCTTCATTTTTAAAAATATTATTTATTTATTTATTTGCATGTGTATGTGAGTCTATAAGCACACTAGTATCTCTTGTCACTGCAAGTTTATATCTGGCTTTCCATGGGTACTGGGTATCTTTAACCACTGAACCATCTTCACAATCCCCTACTATTGTGCATGTCTTTTATAGGTAGCATAAGCCAGTGTGGGGTCATGAATACCAAGGCCACTTTGTATCTGGAAGACAGTATTGTCTTCCAGATACAAAGGAGGAGGAGGACAGTCTTCTCCTCCTCTTCATTTAGCTCTCACATTCTTTCCTCCATCTGTTTCACAATGGTCCCTGAGCCTTGAAGGGTGTGACAGAGATGTCTCACAGTGTGCTGACACTCCACTATTACTTCTCAGCACCTTGGTAAGTTTTGAGTCACCCCAGTGATTACCACCATCTGTAAAAGAAGCTTCTCTAACCAAAAGTGAGAGTAGTATTAATATATGGGCATAAGCATACAAGAGCAGCTTGGGCTTAATATAATCATTTAGCCAGATACAATAGCAACTTTCCTCCTAGAGCTTATAACTTCCCAAGCTTATAACCTCCCAAGTCATAGGCTTTTCATAGGTTTTTGGTACCAGGCAGGAATTCCCTCCCTTGGAAAAGGCCTCAAGTCCAATCAAAAAGCAGTTGTTTTCTCCCATAACAAATGCTACTATTATATCAGTTGGTACATTTGGCCTAGCTGGCCAGTTATAAAGATTGTAGGATCCACTACTAGTTAACACCATTGATGACTTTTCTTCACCTTTTCTGAACTCTGACAGCTGGTCAACAGGGAGTAAGTTTTCAGCTCATTTCTAGCTTGATTTCTCAGTGATCTGAAACCCAAGCATGTGAAGTCTTCAACAACAGGGTCTTGCCATTTAGCAATGGTGGGCATCTGAGAGCCTTGGTAATAGTTTGGAACATTTTGCAGGCATCTGGAGCCTCTCTGGCCAACAAATCATTGGAAGGTATCCCACACCTGGCACTGAAATTTTTCCAATGACAATCTATAGGTTCTGGGAACAAGATCATCTACCTCAAGATACTTCCGCCTAAGCTCTCTTTTTTATAAGCATATATATTATTAGCTAGCAAAGAAGTAGGTTTCTGTATGGTTTATTCATAAATCTTGAATTTTGTTCAACCTTCCTCCCACCCCTCCTCCATGCCTTCTCTTTAGACTACTCCCCTACCCTTTATTCAGCCCCTAATTTTACATATCTACTATACCTTCTCATGGTTCCATCTTCTGAGAGATCAATATCCTCTGCCTGTCATCTCAATATCCATGCTCTCAGGATTTTGTCACTAACCTGGTGTTCTATATGAGCGAACATCTACTCTGCCATGTGACAGTGACCTTATATAGATTTCTCTCTTCTGGACCTTTCTGCATATCTTCAGACTCCTTTATCCAACTTTGTTTGGAAGTTTCTTCAGTATTAACCTCCAGTTCCTCAGATCCAACATGTTAAAAATGTTACTTAATGGTTGTATCTGTCAGAATCTTGACAGGTGACTGCGGATACACTTGGCATAAAATACTCAAGGAAACCTAAAGATAAAGACACTGTTCACTGAGAAATCATTTCAGCAAATTCGCAAAGGATAGTCAAGTAACATAAGTCCAAAATGAACAAAGAGATAGGCAGTTAATTTAAGAGAAAGTCTATGCTGTCATGAGAACATTAGTGTTCATTCAAGTCGACAAAGATCTGTCCCACCAGAAAGAAATAAGGGTAGGGAGCATATGTGGAACAGGTAGAAGATGTGTAACCTGATGCATTCCCTTGACTCCTTAGTTCCACACTTATCCTGTTTGGTGAAAATGTGACACATCGTGATGGAGGACCCACTAAATCTGAGAAACTCCTGAGTGTGCAGCTGCAGAGCAGCTTCTGTCTGTTGTAATAATTCCATATGAATGTATAGAATCACTTGCAACCTATATGGTAAAGAAATGAATAATTTTAAAAAATTGAGGTAAGGTCTCTCTCTAGCCCAGCCTAATCTGGAATTCAATTTGTATTCTCAGGCTAGCCCCAAATTCAAAGCAATCCTCCTATCTCTGCCTCCAGAATGCTGGGATCAAAGGCATGAGCCACCACACCCGGACAATAAAAATAATTTTAAAAAAGAACATAGAAATAGTGAGTAAAATGCATAGCCATTGCAGTACACAACCCTGTGACATACCATGAGGAGAAATACAAAGTGTTATCTTCTCACATCGTATGTTCCAGATATTCCTTATCTTCTCTCAATACTTGGGCCATTTAAAATTAAATGCCTGGAAGAATGAACCAAGGCAAAAACTGTAAATTCTGTATTTATGATGTTTTGATCTTAGAGTCTAAAATATTTAGGCAAAAGAGAACTATGAGACACTTCAATGAACTCCTGGATTCTAACAATAAACATCTTTCTCCAATTGTCTAACAAGAAGACAATTTTTCTCTAATTGTATGGTTAATTACCCCTTGAGTTGGATTATTGGCATAAAAAAGAGTTCTTACTAGTAAGAAGTACTCATATAATTTGTTGAAACCATGATTACTTTTCCTTGTGATAGAAATCCTACTTTGAAAAAGAAATCCTACATTGGAGATGACAATGGCCAAATTCAAAATGGCTTTCTAGAAAAGGGAATAAAAAATTCTAACACAGGGCTGGAGAAATTGCTTAGTGGTTAAGGCATTTGCCTGTGAAGCCAAAGGACCCAGGTTCATTTCCCCAGGGCCCACATAAGCCAGATACACATGAGTCTGGAGTTCATTTGCGGTGGCTGGAGGCTCTGACGTGCCCATTCTCTCTCTATCTGTCTCTCTTCTATCTCTCTCTGTTTGCAAATAAATAAATAAAATTAAATAATAAAAATATTTTTTTTAATTCTAGCACATTACAAAGTATAATGTCAAGAGAGGTCTATTTTTACCCATATGCATTATTCACTTATGATTACAGTTTAATATGTTACTTGTTTAGTATTGATCAAATAATATTGCTGAACTAACATATAGCCTCTATGCTTATGCCTTGATCATTTCCTTGCTGTCACCAATGAATAAAGACAAAGGGTGATTAAGGTATGCACTCCTGGAGACTATAGGGAGAATAAGTCCCATTTACAAAGGTTGAAATAACTGCTCATTGACAAAATCTATGCTGGACTTCTCTTACCTGTTTTACTTATGTATCAGAACTTCCAGCCCAATTGTATTGAATAATTATATTCAAACCTTAGTAGTCTCACTGTCAACTTCTATAACTGGAAATAATATTGAACTGTAGTCTTCAAATGAGAGTCTGATTTCTCCCAGCCAGTTTGCAACATTTATCACATTGCTAGGATCTATGCCTTGTATCCTGTGTTGTGGCAGATCCAATAGTACTAGAGGTACATATGTTAAATATTGATGTTGTATAAAGCTCATTGGGAGACAGGCATTGTGGCGCACACCTTTAATCCCAGCACTCAGAGGCAGAGGTAGGAGGATTACTGTGAGTTTGAGACCACCCTGAGACTATATAGTTAATTCCAATTCCACATCAGTCTGGGGATTAGTGAGACCCTACCTTGAAAAAATAAAAAGAGCTCATAGGGAGTCAAGGTAAATGAGTCAGAGTTCAGCATTCTGGATCACAACTTTTGCATGGAAAAAAAATGCTACAGAGACTCAAGGAACAATGAGTGTCTGACCCTGAGCAATTAAACATATTGAAAGGCTCATATCATGAACTGAATTTTTCAGACAACAAAGGTATAACATTGGGTACACACAACAACAGTCCATCGTATAGTCAAAATGGTAGGTTCACAATCAAATAGGTCTAGTAAGAACTGTAACCAGGACAGTTACATATGACGTGCAACCAAATTTTGCCACCCTTATGCCTTTTCCTCATTATATGCCTCTGACTGGTGGGTGGCAGGTTAAACAGGAGTCCTGAGATCAGCTGATAGAGGAGGAAAACATACAGGCCCGCTTTCTAGATTGGCTAACTCAGTGTTTTGGTACAAGCTGAAAACTGTTGAAGGACTCTATTTCCTCTCAGTAGGGGCCTGAAACACATAGGTCAGAGGAAAGTTTTCAGTGGCCAAGCTTTCAGCAGTACTGGTCAGTAGGTCAGTGGTCAGTAGCTGGGTATTGTAGAGTCAGGCCTAGCGGTGCAGGCCTGTAATCCCAGTGGCGTGAGGATTGTAGGTTTAAGGCATGTTTGAGATACAAAAGTGAGTTCAAGACAATTATGGGTAACTTAAATCTTATGTTAAAAGTAAAAACAATTTTTAAAGGACTAAGAAAATGGCTTAGTGGTAGCATGCTTACCTATTATGTGTAAGGCTCTAGTTTAATACCAAGTTTAAAAATTCATGACATGGTTTATACGATAGTGATTCCTCAGTGGGTCCAGAAATGCAGCAAACATGTTGCCAGCCGTGCAGGTAAAATATGGACCTTGTAGCAAAGGCTTCCTGACATCAAGACTTGGGATACTGTCCATGTGGAAAGTCCAATCTGCTAAATTGTGATAGAGACTAATCCTAAAATTCAATATGATCCATAGATCATGGCAAATGACCAAACAGAGTCAGTAGATTATTCTGGATCCCTTCTCTGAGGGGTGAAGAAGTCAATCATTCCTGAGACTGTGTGTTCCAGGTGCAGATTTCCCTGTCCTTTTGTTCTGACTTGAAAGACATCATTATGGAAAGCCTCACTAAGGAATATACTCATCTAATAGGATTCTGTAGCACATGAACACACACAGGAGAGCTATGGGTGTCTCTGTGAGCTCTTAGGTGGGCTTAACTCAGAAACTAAGGTGCAGACCAGTGCTCTACTGAGCTACTTGCTCCAGGTTCTTTGTCTCACAAAAATTAAAGAACGAATTACACATACAGTGAGGGATGAATTTTAAAGGAGAAACTTGATTACACAGTGTTATAGCAACACACTACTGGTATTAACCTCCAGACCAGACACAGTTTATGGGAGGAACTGGATTTCCTTCAGGCTTACAGATCCAGGGGAAGTTCCATAATGGCAAAAAAGGGAAACGCCCCTCCTCACCCCCCCCCCCGAAAAAAAGCAACAGCAAAAACAGGCAGGCAGCTAAACAGCAGGGAAACCAGGGAGAACTCTGACTGCTGTCTGTATGCCTTGGGCTGGAATTCCAGCTCTACCACCAAACACACCTTAGGGCTGGACCCCAAGATCCCATCCACTCACGGTGCCACCTCTTATAGCCAGGCAGCTAGAAATCCAATGACAACTTGAACAAAATATTTGAGTCTGTGAGGGGACATAAATTCAAACTACCATATACACAGAAAGCAAAGTAAGTTTAGTTCTGGCCAAGTCAACAATCTTCACAAGGCGCCTGTGTTCTTTGTCTCACTGACTGGGCAGGGGAGGGGTAGAGTGTCTACCTGCAAGTTCTGCAACAGAGAAGCAAAACACAATCCAGGGCAAAAATAAAACATGGGGAGGGGGTACTTTATGGGAACTGGACAGAGCCGGCTAAGACCAGCTTTGTTTTTTTCTCAGAGCCCTGGCCTTGCTCATCTCTGGTGAGCTTGGTGATCTCATACCTAGTTTCAGTGTGTCTTGCTCTTTCCCAGTGTTCACAACTTTACAGTGTTGACACTAATATTCAGTTTAACTATTACCTTTACTTCGAGACATTCTCCTTAACATTCAGGGTAGCGATTTTATAGTATTGTATTGCTCATAGCTACCATATATGTATCTGGAAAACAAGCAATAGAAGGCTAAATAGGAAAGGGAGCTCCACATCATTTTAAAGGAGCCTCTTGAGACTTTGTGCTTTTTAGGTAAAGTGACTTCACAAAACCTCAAACTACATGTGGTCTGGATGGGTTACTTTTGGTCTGTGATAGAACACCCAACAAAAGCAACTAAAGAACACAGGGCTTGTTTTGGGCTCACACTTTCAGGACCCAGTCCATCACAGTGTGGAAGGCCTGGTGGCAAGAGCATAAGGTGTCTGTTCACATTTTTTATGCACTCAGGAAGCAGAGAATTTTAAATGTTTCTGTGCTTATCTAGCATTATGTGTTAAATGTTTAAGTGTGCTTGTCTAGTATTTTCCTTTTTATTAATCCAGGAACCCAGCCCATACAATGATGTTGCCATCATTTAGTTGAACAATCTAGAAAGTAGCTCACAGGTTTGTCTCCACAGTGATTCTAAATCCCATTAAGATTACAGGCAAGATTAATAATCAGTGCTCCTATAATCTGCATGTCTACAGATTGAACAGAAAATGAATTATCATGTGAAAATTAATTAGAATTAATCTCTGATTATTTTAGGAGATAAGGTGGTGCTACATAATTACTGGACAAAGAAGTATTATAACTAAAAAGATTCTTCATGTCTCTTCTTAGTGTTTTCATGCTGGATAATAACTCAAAATAGGTGATTGTAGCATCCATATCCTGGCAAGGGCACAGTACTCAAGAATAAATCACTTCAGGGTGATGATCCTAGTCACCCTCTGGGCAGGAAACCCATAGTACAGGATTATCAGATGAAAGGAGGGCCTCTAGAATACACAATGTAAGAGGGATGTGATAGATGTCAAATATATAGCCTTGGGGTCAACTACAGTAGCAGAAATTAAAGAACATAGCTTATCTCACTGTACTCTTATACTTTTAAAGGAAATTGGGACTTCCTTGACCAATCCAGGAAAGACCAGAACAAATTTTATGTGGGTATGAGTGCCTCCTAGCCTAAGCACTGAACAGAGACATCATCCATGTCCCCATCTTCCAGCATCCCTATGCACTGCATGGATTCTTACTGTTTGCTTATGCCATTTTCTGCCTGAGAGGCTCCTCAAACCTGTCCACTTAGCACAAGAGGACAGAAGTACCAGGCAGTGAGCACCCTGCAAGCAGCTGGGGCCCCTGGCACTCGCTTTCTCTCTCTCTCTCCCTTCCTCCCTCCCTCCCTCTTTCTCTGTCAAATATATATATATATATATATATATATATATATATATATATATATATATATATGTGAATGAAATGGGTTTCACTGGGCCAAAAGTGGGTGTGGATGGGACAGTCATCCCTCTGAAGATCAATGTGCATCTTTCCTTTTATGGCATGCAGGGGATACTTCCTCTCTCTCCAAAGCACATCATTGCATTTCCTGCTTCTGTACATATATGATCACCCCTTCTGTAAGCAAACATCCATCTGATTCACTCTAATAAAGACACCTGTAATAAAGTTTAAGACAAATCTCTGGTAAGCCAGAGTAACTCGACCTTAAACCTATAAATCAATTACATCTGCAGTTAAATCTCATTTTTTTCATTTTCTTTTGGTCTGTTTGATTGACTTTTTGTTGCTTTTGGTTGTGAGAGGTTGTCTTACATGGTGACATCCACAGGCTCTGTGGGGTTAGGAAAGGATATATCTTTGAGGGTCTTATTCAGCCAGTCAAAACTTACTTCCCTGGTCTAGATCACTTCATTTGCTTCCTTATTCTGCTTCCCAGCATCAATTCTCAACTAGTTATTGTGCTTAAATGCTAATCCCATATTTTTATCTGATGTTAGAATAACATAGTTACCTGTAAGTGATTCATGCTAAAATGTTTCTTTAAAAGTCAAGAAAATTATCTCATTCACAATAGCTTCAACAATTTTACTAGGAACCTACCTAACAAGAAATGAAGGACTTCCATGATAAAAACTTTAAAACAGTGAAGAAAGAAATTGAGGAGGAAATCAGGAGATGAAAAGGCCTCCCATTCTCATAGCTCAGTAAGATTTGGATTGTTAAACTGTCTATATTACTGAAAGAAGTCTATAGATTTCATGAAATCCACATCAAAACTCCAATAGCATAGAAAAAAATAACCTTAACATTTGTATGGAAGGACAAAGGACCCTGGATATCTCAAACAATCCTGGGCAAAATAAAACCAAGGCTGACAATATCAAAATATCTGATTATTTCATTACACCACAGAGCCATTTTAACAAAAACAGCTTGGTACTAGCACAAAAATAGATATGTAGACTAATGGAATAGACTGAAGGACCAGAGATAATGTCACAGCTTCAGCAAACTGATTTTTGACAAAGATACCAAACACATACATTTGAGATCACTTCTTCCACAAATATGCTGGGAAACTTAATCCCCTGATGTAGAAGAATGAAAGTAGATACTTATTTCTCACCTTTTACAAAAGGTCTTTTAAAAAATGGAAACATTGAGAATACACTTTAGATACAGTCATAGGCAAAAGCTTTCTGAAAAGAACTCCCATAGATCAGTAAATAATGCCAAGTTGACACACAGGATTGCATCAAATCAAAAGGCTTCTGCACAGTGAAGGAAGAGATAGCCTACAGATAGAAGAAAGTCTTTGCTTGCTACATGTGCTGGTTTGAATGTAAATGTCCCCCATAGCCTCAAGCTTTTGTGTTTCAGCTTCCTGCTTGTTTTCCAGCAGGTAGAGCCGTGCTGAAGGATGTGTGTCACTGGGGGTAGACCTTGAGTCCAGCCATACTGGGTGTTGGTTAGCTTCCTCTTTGCTCTCTGCTGAGGATGTGTGATGAAGTGAGCCTGATTTCTCTACCATGATGAAGCTTCCTCTTGAAACTATAAGCCTGAATTAAATCCTTTCCTCCTATAAGCTGCTTCTAGTTGGGTGTTTTGTCCCAGCAATGAGGTACCAACTGCTACACTATTTATCTGGTACAGGATTATTACCTTAAATTTAAAAAATTAAAGGCAAACTACATGCCAAAAAGTTAAGCAAGTTAATCAATAATCGGTTTATCAAATGAACAGATAGCTCCCAAAAGATGAAGTATAATTAGCCAATAGATCTATAAAAAATGTTCAACATCCTCAGCCATCAAGGAAATTCGAATCAAAACTACACTGAGATGCCATCTCATTCTAGTCAGAAGGCTGCCATTAAGAAGACATCCAAGAAATGGTGGGAAGGATGTGTGTGGGGAGGGTGGGGGCAGGGACTGATCATGAGTGAAAGTATCAGCAGTGAGGTAACTGAGACAAGGGTCCACATTATTGCTCTCAACAGCTGAAGGGACCTCAACCTTTAGAGACATCAACTCAGGCCAAATCCAGGATTACTGGCTTCTATAAAGGACAGAATTCCAGGAAGAGCCAGTATAAAGCAGAGTTGAAGATTTTATTAAAGATATTTTAGTATAGGCTTAGGATAAGCATTAGGATAAAGAAACAGATGCTCAAGAATTAACACGTGGGTGTGGGTTCCTGTAAAGGTGAGAGTTGCAGTCAAGTGTCTAGTGGATGTATATAGGATTTTAGAAGCCTGGTGTCTAAAGTGTCCGTCCCTCCTCTGTCTCTGTTCCCTTTGTCAACAACTGAGATTATAGGTGGCTCCAGAGGTGCCACAATCTAAGATAAAACCAGGAGCTATGAGGTTTGTACAGGGGTTGTAGGACATGGCTTTTACTGTAAATGAGATTACACATGAGATTCTGAGACACTGTAAGTTTACACCTCAGAAAGGGATAAAATCCTTAAGCAGTAGTTAATTGTGCTGGTAAGAGGTTTCAGCCAGACTACCAGGGTACTCTGGTTTTCATGTGTCGAAAATTTTCCATATTTTTCTTTTCTTTCATGCCTTAAAAAAGTAAAATAAATAACCTTTTATACTGCTGATAGGAAAGTCATTAGTCCAGCAAGCCAGTATGGAAGTTTCTCAGAGATAACTGCCATATGACAGACATAGCTATACCACTCCTGGATATATATGCAAAGGACTCTAAGTCACCATGCCAGAGATATTTGCAAGTCTATGCTTAATATAGCACTAGTCACAATATCTAAGTCATGGAATCAGGCTAGATGTACATGAACAGATGAATAGATACAGAAAATGTGGTATATATATGTCATATGGTTTTGTTTATCCATAAATAACACAATTATGTCATGTGTAAACTTGTAACAAAATGAATGCAGCTGGAGACCATCAAATTAAGGAAACTTTTTTTTTCTTAGTTTCAGCCGGGGCCCTTATGAGGTAACCAAGCAAGGGGGCTGTTTTCCTGATGAACCGGATACCAGCACAAGGGGGAAGGAGATCAGCACAGAGAAAAATCAACTCCTACCAAATCAGAGAGCCAGAGCCTCAGAGGCCCCCAACACCTCATCACTGAAGCAGACCAAAAATGAACCCAACATGGCTCAGGGAAATTTTGCAGAAGAGGGGGCGGAAAGAATGTCAGAGCCACATGTTGGGTCATGATATGCAGAGACATTTAGCTTACCCATAACTGTGGACTAACTCCACAATGCATGACCCGTATACCTCAACAAGGAGGGGCCAAGGGGAGGGGTTAGGTCACAGATGAGCCTAATAGTGGTATCAAACTGACTGTATTTGCTGAATACAAAACTAACTAATAAAGGAAAAAAAATTAAGGAAACTTAGCCAGATTCAAATATCACACATCTTTTCTCATTTGTGGGCCCTAGGTTTAATATAAAATCATATGCATATGCCATATATATGACATAAAAGCAGAAGCAAAATTGAAAGGGATAGGAAAGAGATAAGGAGGTGAAAGAGAGATCAGGGAAGGAATAGAGGGTGAATATGGTCAAAATACATGAAATAGTTGAAGATGTTTATGAAACCCACCCACACACAATGAATCTATGTCAACTCAAAAAATTGAGGCTTTTAGTCCTCAATTTTTAGTAAAAACCTACAAATAATGTGGTTTTGTTTGTCCTTTGCATATAATTTTCAGATAGAATTTTTTCAAGTTCGCAAAGCACTCTTGACATTTTAATTGCCAAATATGAATTCCCAGCACTTTAATAAGAATTACATGGTGAATGATACTTATTTCCTGATTTCCTTATCAAAAAGCTTCTGAAAAATCCTGAAGTAACTTTAGTTCCAAAAATACCCCAAGCCTTTTCTTCCTTCCTGAAGTATTTTGTTTCTTCTACCCAAATATGTATCCTTTAATTCATTACTGTGTTACTTTTCTATTCATCCTTCTGCTCTTGCTATAACTATGCCCCAGCAAAATATTCCTTGGTACTATGTCAAAATTAAGTCTCCTGAATATTATTATATCTCACACCACACTATATTTTCACTTTTCTTCTCTTATTATGATTTGTGTATACATACATATGTGTGGTTAGTAATTAACATCTGCTGCAATGGTAGCCTTTAAGCTCAGAAGCTAAGTTCTTCAACATATCTGCTTCTGGCCCATGGAAAGCAATCAGTGCAGATTAGGTGAATAAAGAAACAAGAATAATTGAATGCATTGAATTTTAAAAGCCACCTTAGTCTTGAGGCCCATTGTCTAGGTTGCAATCTCATATGATGATATAAGCTTGGTTTTCATTTTATTTTATCTGTTTTTGTCAGGACAGTGGTACAGAATATTTTAAGATGTAATGCATAAAATATTTAAATTTCACAAATAAGCTTTTCTTCTCAATTTTCTTCTGCAAGCCATAAATATTTAGTGCTTTACTCAACTTTAATATTTTCTAGCATAAGCTAATTTCTCTTCTCTGCAAACAGATAAGCAGGGAGAGAATCTGTGTAAATAGGTAGTATTAGCATTTGTGCTTCCTATTCTTAGCTAAACACTGGCATTCATCAAGGCCATTTGTCTTCTTTTTACTTTTAATACAATTTTTTTGCTTCCTTTCTCTATGCTAATTTTTCTTTGAACTGATTTTCTTTTCTTTTACAGGCAGAAGCAAAAAACAGTAAATATCATTACCAACTCAAAGATTATATTCTGCAATTGAAAAGATAGCTAATGCCTTTAATGATTTTCTTTGGTTTTCCTTTCATTTTTTTCTTTTTTGGTTTTATTTTCTACATCTATACTGTTATAATTTCTGTTCTTGTTTACCAGCTCTGCTGCATGTCAAGTTAACCTATTTTTAATGCCATTGCAGAGATCCAGCCCATCATCAGAGTTTTCAACTAAACCAGATACTCAATTCATTTAGGAGTGATTCATTCAACAAGCATGTTCAAGGAGTTGCTTATTCATGCATCACTCAATCAACAGCTATTCACTGTGTTCCTACTCTAAGCCACTCCTAAGAGCTAGAAATCTAGCAGAAGATAGAATGAAGTACTTGCCATCATGAAGTTTAGATTTTCTAGCATAAACATAGAAAAAGATAGTATAACTAATCATATGAATATAATGTATATGGATCCAGGAAAATATGAAATTGTAAGTTATTCAACTTACAATAGAAAGGAATTAATTTAGGAATTGTAATGGTCAATTTCTATGGGGATGGTTTCTAGTTGGAACAGAACAAAGACTTTAATGGAATGGGATGGGATGCAATGGAATGGAATTGTGAGGATTTTCCAAAAAAGCAGAAGGTTCAGTGGGTTAAAGAATTGACACATGAGGGCTGGAGAGATGGCTTAGCAGTTAAGCTCTTGCCTGTCAAGCCTAAGGACCCCGGTTTGAGGCTCGATTCCCCAGGACCCACGTTACCCAGATGCACAAGGGGGCGCACGCATCTGGAGTTCGTTTGCAGAGGCTGGAAGCTCTGGCGCGCCCATTCTCTCTCTCTCTCTCTCTTTCTCTCTCTCTCCCTCTCTGCCTCCTTCTCTCTGTTGCTCTCAAATAAATAAATAAATAAACAAACAAACAAAAAAGAATTGACACATGAGAATGTGCTGGTAAATATGACATATTCAAGACAGCATAGCAAGGCTGTAAATTGTGGCAAGAGTTAATATTTTAATCCTCAGTCTAAGGAAGTCTGAAGGCAAAGTTCCTTCATTGAAAGGAGATTTCATTATCTTCTAAGACCTTCAGCTGATTTGATGGGGTCCATTCATATTATGGAGAGTGATCTGTTTTAATTATGAATGAAATTAATCATATAACACTCTAGACTGGTTTGGCCAAACAACTGGATGCTTATGGCCTAGTCAAAGTGACACATAAAGTTAACTATCACTGCAAGATTTGTGAAGATCCTACAAAATGTGAGCAAGAAGGCCATGTGGCTATTATGAGGAGGTGGGGGGAGGGAAATGTTTCCTAGGTTGGGGAGATAACAGAGCTTTGAAGTATAGTATTTGAGGAGCAGGGAAGAGCAATGTGTAGATGAAATGAGGGAAATACGTGAGGACTTGATGGGGGAGGGATATAAGATCTCAAAGGTAGGAAGTGATTGCATTATGAAGGCTTTTGTATGAGCAATACTAATTTTGGATCTTAGCCTGAGTCATAATAAAAGGGATAATATCATTCTGCTTTTTACAAAAACATTTTATTTATTTTTCTAGACAGAAAGAGAGAGTGAGAGTGAATGATTGCACCAGTATTTGCAACTGTAAATAAATTCCATATACATGTGCCACTTTGTACATCTAGATTTACATGGATACAGAGGAACTGATCCAGCAGGCTTTGCAAGCAAGCACATTTAGCCACTGAGCTATCTCCCCAGCCCTGGTTCTGCTTTTTGAAAGGGATATTTTGAGTAGTATGTTAAGAATAGACAACTGAGGAACAAAGGTAGAGAAGGGAAGGAAACCAAGCCACAAGTTATCTCAGAAGAAGATGATAGTGGCATGAATGCATATGGGAAGAGATATAAGGTTCTGAATACATGGTTATTACTTTCTTTAGCCTTCATACTCAAATAACAGCATTGGCTATGTGATTGGATAAAATAAATTTCATTTATCCAAATCCATGAAGGTATTGGCATATGGAGAGCAGAGTTTAGACAAAAGAACTAAGAAATGAGACAGACTTGCTAAAAGCTACATTTAATCAAATACAAATAACTCCAGTGAAAGAAGCTAAGTCTTTCATGTTCCTGGATATATGAGTGGAAAGAAATGCTGGCGGTAGGCACAGACACAAATATGAAGTTCAGGGGAGAGACTGAGCTACAGATAGAAAGCTGGAAATTATCAGTATGTAGAGAATGCATCATTTTAAAACATTACACTTTAGTTACTGAAATGTTTCCCCACAATGTCCTTCTAGATATAGTTTTGTGGCCACAGAAAGTATGTGGAAAGGACAGGATTACAGCAGGCACTAAGGCCTAGAGGCTGTGCACTAGACACTGGTGAAACCTTGTATGTACTGCTGATTTTAATTTGCATCTTGATAGAGCACATCTCAAGCATGTAGTTCTTCTGGCTCCCAGTGAATTTCACCCTTCATTTTCTCCAAGTACGAGACCAGTTGAAATGTAGTTGCATCTTAAAACATCTCAACTGCTTTCATTTGTTCTAAGTTGGAGGCAGGTTCTAGTTTGTCCTTATAAAATCTAGTTATTCTCACTGACTAGATTAGAGGAGCTTACTCTGGCAAGTTTCGCAACTATATTTAATTCTTGATGGCCAGCCCTTGCTGATTCACAGTGACCTAAAATTTGTGCCAGGGACAAAGTGAATAGGTGTCTATACACTTTTTCACAGCACCCAAAGCAGTTCTAATGCCTATCACTCATCCTTTATCCCTATCACTCATGGAAATTCTGCTTCCCTGATGAATCCCTGACAGATATAGATGGTTCTTGGAACAATGGAACACAAAAATTAATGATAGAAAATAAGAGGTAATGTTTGAGCCCTAGGTTAGTCACGCCTTTTAAATACTAATTTTATAAAAAGAAATGAGAAAGCAAAACTGAAAAGTAGCAGTAAATATGATAAAGAAAAAAAAGTATTTCAAGAGTGTGAACAAGTATTACATCAAACATTATCAATGGCTTGAGAAGGATAAATAATTCAGGTTAATCATTGTACCAAGAAGAGTCAAAGGTAATGAAGAACATGCATGACTGTTGCAATAAGAAGGAGAGGTTGAACTGAGCTCCACTAAAACAAATAGTGTAAGCAGGTAGCTGTGGTAGTTTGAATGTATTTCCCCCAATAGACTCAGATGTTTTATTAAAACTTAGATTTCCAGCCACCTGGCTGGAACAGGTGTCAATGGGGGTGTATATGATTTCTAGCCCAAAGGTATGCAAACAGGTCTGAAGCTCTGCCTCATTCCCTGCTGTGTTTGCTGCCCAAGTATGTTTGTTTGTTGTCTTGGCTGTTTGATGTTGTCTCTCTGCTTGTACCTGTGGAAAGAAGCCAACTTCTTCCATTGATGGAAATTCTATTTGAATCTGTAAGCTGACATAAATCCTCTCCTCCCCTAAACTGTGCCTAGTTTAGATGTTCATACCAGCAACTTGGAGCTGACAACAACAATAGGTGAGTTAATAGGAATTTACTAGAGAAAGTTTCTGGTAGTTGGTCAACATGATTAAGCTGTGCATTTTTGTTAACTCATGCTTACCCAGTTAGGCTCCTGCACTCCACACACTGACATCTAAAGGCACTTGCTTTGTCAGCAACTACATTTTAAAGGGATGCCTCTGGGGTCTTTGAGAAAGATAGGCTGGGGTTATACAATTATGTAGAGTATAGGAAAGAGTTTACATCTCAAAGAGCAGGGACAGAATTTGCAATTATAAGTTCTCTGAAGTAAATGCTCTAGGACAAGAGAGTCAATGGCTTATAGTCAAGGAGAAAACAACTAGAGTTTACTTGACCTAATGGGAACATTAAGGCTTGCATTGGTCTGTTTATCAATGTTGAGACCACTGATATCATTGCTGAGTACTTTCTGGGCTCAAGACAAAGGATTAAGAGGAACATGACTAAGAATAAGGGACCTAAGAGGAAGAGAGACAGAAATTGTGAACAACTTTTGAGAAATTTTGTTGCAAAGTAAGGGTGTCACAAGTGGAGAATGAAGTGACTGTCAAGAAAAAGTGTATTACACCAAAGACATAACTGCTTATTTATAGTTAGATTATCCAGTAGAGAAGAAAATATTAATTATATAGGCAAGAAAGAGGGGGAAATGCTGGGAAATGTTTTCAAGTCATTAAGAGGCTTAAGATCTAGGGATGGAGAGATTGCTTACCAGTTAAGGCACTTGCCTGTGAAGCCCAAGGACCCAGTTTGATTCCCCCAAACCCATGTAAGCCAGATGCCCATGGTGGTGCATGCTTCTGGAGTTCATTTTCAGTGATTAGAGGTTCATTTGCTCCTTACCTCCACCCGCTGTCACTCAAATAGATTAAATAAATAAATATAAATAAATCTAATTTTAAGGCCTACTATATGTAAGGGGTTATCCTGAGGCAGGAATACTAACTTCTATTCGTTAATAGAAAGGAGGACAGAATCTGTTTATATTCAGGGAGAAAAATGTGGGAAGACATATAGATAGGAGTCTGAACTTCCCCTCCCCCACAGGACTGGAAAGCTAGCATTTCAACTAAGCCTAAGAGGACACTTAAAGAAGGAGGATGGGACCATGCACTGAATTATGTACTCTCTGGGGAATAAACTAAGGATAGCTGGAGAGCAGCCATCCTCTGAAGTGCATGTTGGTATAAATACACTGAAGTTACAGGAACAAAGAAAGTAAACAAAGTTTTAAAAAGTAGATCAGACCTAGAGAGCACCCAGAGTTGCTTTTGGAGATCTCAACTCCAAGCAGGGTGTATTTATCTCCAAGTTCAGGTGACTGCAACTGCCCAGAAACCATGTCTTAAGGCTATAAGACCCCTCATAAAATATCCTTAATATACTTTTTAGTACCAAATAGTTTTAAAAGGTGGGGACGATTATGTAAAAAATAAGAGCTGTGCAGCATTGCAGAGAAAGAGGCATAGATTAAAGATGGATTAAAGGAACTTTATTCACATAATTATCACAAAAACACAATTGCCACTATATTCATCACTAAGCAGATTTCAGTCCAATTAGACATGTATCTTGAGTTCTGCATAACATGTAAGTACCAGGAAAATCATCTTTTCACCTAATTGTACTGAGAGTGAACTAACTAGTTAGATAGCTTTATGAGTAGGTAGCTAGTTAGGGAAAGGCTCAAGAAAAAGCAAGGAAATCCAAAAGATGTTACATTGCCTGCCTGCTATTTTAAAACTGAAATTCAGTTCCATCTAATCAGCGCTCTCTCTCTCTCTCTCTCTCTTTCTCTCTCCCTCTCTCCCTCTCTCTGTCTCTCTCTGTCTCTCTCTCTCTCTTTCTCTCCAGGTGTGTGAACCCCTTCCTGAGCCCAGGACAATCAGCTTTCTCACTCCACTCAGGTGTGCTGACCTCTTCCTGAATCACTCCCTGAGCCAAGTAAATAGAAATTTATTGGAGGGGGTTAAGGGAGAGGCATCTTTTCACACCTGAATCTTGGAAGCCAAGCTGAGAAATCCCCTTTCATATTATTCCCCCTGCTGAGGCCTATACTGAGCTCCCACATGGGCTCTCAGACCACATCCAGCCCCTTTTCTTGGTTCATGGACTCCCACTCACATTCCTGACTCCCCTGAATAAATATAGCATTTTGTAAAATATCCATCTCAGTCTGTTTAAACAGATAAAAATGCAGGGTTTGGAGTATAAGGACCTTCCCTGAACCCCAAAAGTCCTGTTGCATGACCAGAGCAATTGTAAGCTACTGTATAAACACCCTTACTGAGTCAGTGGCTAGGCAACTCTAGAGAGAAAATCCCTCCCTGCATGGCAAACCCTCGGGAGCAGAACAAGTATCACAGGACTACACTCTGAGAGATCAGAATCTCTGTAGCCATGAGACAATTCTTTGAGTCAGAAACACAGAGGGTTAGGCATCATGAAACACTGGTCTGAGTCATAGACTAAGTGACAATTATTAGCTCCCAGAAGAGAGATGAGCAGTGCAAATGCTTCAAGATGTTAGGTTCCAAGATGTGCCAATGGAATGCATAACAACAGTCCTACCCAGTACCCAAAGACAGAAAGCCCTAGTAAAATACCCACTGGCTAGCTCATACGCCACGCTCACTGGCTGCAGGACAAACAACACAGGGAACAAAATAGCACAAAGGTCCTGTTCTTATCAGAAGACATTAACCCAATATGACAGAGACAAAATCCATACATCTGCTTAGACCAGGAACATACCTGAGGGATGAAAAATATGTCCTCATTATCTTAACATTTTTATTATTTTTTTATTATCAACGTTCATGATTATAAACAATACCTCATGATAATTCCCTTCCTCCCCCCCCCACTTTTCCCTTTGAAACTCCATTCTCCATCATATCCCCTTTCCCTCTTAATCATGATCTTTTCCTCCTATTATGATGGTCTTGTGTAGGTAGTGTCAGACACTGTGAGATCATGGATACACAGGCCATTTTGTGTCTGGAAGAGCACATTGTAAGGAGTCCTACCATTCCTGTGGCTCCTACCTTCTTTCCTTAACCTCTTCTGCAATGGACCCTGAGCCTTGGAACATGTGATAGAGATATTGCAGTGCTGAGGACACCTCTGTCACTTCTTCCCAGAACCATGATGCCTTCTGAGTCATCCCAAGGTCACTGCCATCTGAAAAGAGAAGGTTCTCTACCAAAAGTGAGAGTAGCATTAATAGAAGGGTATGAACATTAAGAGAAGTGCTTACTGGGCAGTTTGATGAGCGTAGTATATACATTTAGTCAGAGAGCAGCAGACGTTTCACCCCTAGGGCTCATGACTACCCCGTTGTAGGTTTTCAGTATCAGGGATGTATTCCCTCCCATGTAGCAGGCCTCCAGTCCAATTAAAGGGCAGTTGGTCTCCACCATGATAAATGTGCCACTATTGCACCCACTGGTTCATTTGGACTGGCTGGCAAAATATAAGGCTTGCAGTGTCCACTGCTGAGTATCTTCACTGGTGATTTCTCTCTCTCCCATTGAACTCCATGTAGAATGGCTTCTTCCAGCTTTCTGTCAGCTGGTCTACATGGAGGAGGTTATCAGCTCAGTTCCAGCAGGATTTCTCTGTGGCCTTGCAGCCCAAGTATGTGGAGTCTTCACCAATAGGGTGTTACCATCTATTCCTGGTAGGAAACCAAGGGCCTTGGCAATGCCCTGAAATGTGTTAGTCCCTAATCAGGGACCTCCCTGGCCAACAATTTACTGGAAGGTATCCAATTACTGGCACCAAAAATTTCCTAGTAACAGTCTATGACTCCTAAGTGTTCCTTTGCCCAAAAAAGTTCCCATATGATTTATTTATATCCTCTTAGATTTTGATTAGCCCTCCCTCCACCTTTCCTTTACTCAATCTCATTCCCTGACCTCACTTAGGCCTTTTCACCCCTATTAATCTAGTCTTCTACTTACATATATACAATACCATCCTATAAGTAACCCCCTCTTCCTTTTTATTCCCTCTATATCTCTTTTCTAGCATCCTGACCTTTGCTACTGAGTTTTCTTCCTACTCCCAGAGAAGTTCAATCATCTGTAGCTAGGATCCACATATGAGAGAGAGATGTGATGTTTTGCTTTCTGGACCTGGGTTACCTCACTTAGTATAATCTTTTCCAGATCCATTCATTTTCCTGCGAATTTTATAACTTCATTTTTCTTTACTGCTGAGTAGAACTCTATTGTATAAATGTGCCATATCTTCATTATCCACTCATCAGTTGAGAGACATCTAGGCTATTGTGAATTGAGCAGCAATACACATGGTTGAGCAAGTATCTCTAAGGTAATGAGATGAGTCCTTAGGATATATGCCTAGGAGTGCTATAGCTGGGTCATATGGTAGATATTTTTAGCTGTCTTAGGAACCTCCACAATGATTTCCACAATGGCTGGACCAGATTGCCTTCCTACCAACAGTGTAGAAGGGTTCCTCTTTTTTTGTATCCTTGCCGGCATTTATGATCATTTGTTTTCATGATGGTAGCCAATCTGACAGGAGGGAGATGGAATCTCAACGTAGTTTTAATCTGCATTTCCCTGATGACTAGGGATGTAGAACCTTTTTTGTAGATGCTTATGCCATCCATGTTTCTTCTTTTGAGAATTCTCTATTTAGATCCATAGCCCATTTTTTAATTGGGTTGTTTGATTTCTTCTTATTATTTTTTTTTTAGTTCTTTGTGTATCCTTGATATTAATCCTCTATCAGATATGTAGCTGGCAAAGATTTTTTCCCATTCTGTAGGTTGCCTCTTTACTTTATTCACAGTGTCCTTTACCATACAAAATCTTTGTAATTTCATGAGGTCCCAGCGGTTAATCTGTGGTATTATTGCCTGAGCAATTCAGGTTATATTCAGAAAGTCTTTGCCAAGACCAATATGTTGAAGGGTTTCCCCTACTTTTTCCTCTAGCGGTTTAGGGGTTTCAGGTCTGATGTTAAGGTCTTTACTCTATTTGGACTTAATTCTTGTGCATGGAGAGAGAGAAGAATCTATTTTCATCCTTCTACAGATACATATTCAGTTTTCCCAGGGCTATTTGCTGAAGAGGCTGTCTTTTCTCCAGTGAGTATTTTTGGCATTTTTATCGAATATCAGGTGGCTATAGCTACCCAGACTTACATCTGGGTCCTCTATTCTGTTCCATTGATCTACATGTCTGCTTTTGTGCTTTTTGTTACTATGGCTCTGTAGTATAGGTTAAAATCAGGTATGGTGATATCACCAGCCTTATTTTTGTTGCTCAGTATTGTTTTAGATGCTCAAGAATTTTTGTGCTTCCAAATGAGTTTTTGGATTGTTTTTGCTATTTCTGTGAAGACTGCCATTGGAATTTTGATAGGGATTTTATTAAATGTGTAGATGGCTTTTGGTAAGATTGCCATTTTCATACTATTGATTCTTCTGATCCAGGAACAAGGGATGTGTTTCCATTTCCTAGTGTCCTCTGCAATTTCTGCCTTGAATATTTAAATTTTTTCATTGTACAGATCCTTCACTTCCTTTGTTAGGTTTATGCTAAGGTACTTTATTTTTTTGATGCAATTGTGAATGGGAGTGATTCTCTGATTTCATCCTCTGCGTGTTTGTTTTTAGCATACAGGAAGGCTACTGATTTCTGTGCATTTATTTTGTATCCTGCCACATGGCTATAGGTGTTTATCAGATCTAACAGTTTGCTGGTAAAGTATTTAGGGTCCTTTATGAATAGAATCGTGTCATCTGCAAATAATGAAAACTTGATTTCTTCCTTTCCAATCCC
Source organism: Dipus sagitta (assembly GCA_036346955.1). Lineage (NCBI taxonomy): Eukaryota > Metazoa > Chordata > Mammalia > Rodentia > Dipodidae > Dipus > Dipus sagitta. The sequence goes on along the minus strand of CM070771.1, from coordinate 83,705,920 downwards.
TTTTATGTGCATCTCTTGCCTTATTGCTATGGCTAAGACTTCCAGTACTATATTAAATAAAAGTGGGGAATGTGGACACACTTGTCTTGTTCCCGATTTTAGTGGAAAAGCTTCCAGTTTTTCCCCATTTAGGAATATGTTGGCTGTACGCTTGTCATAAATACCCTTTAATATGTTGAGATATGTCCCTTCTATTCCCAGTCTCTGTAGGACCTTTATCATGAAGGGATGTTGGATTTTGTCAAATGCTTTCTCTGCATCTAATAAGATGATCATGTGATTTTTGTCCTTCAGTCCATTTATATAATGTATTACACTTATCGATTTGCATATGTTGAACCATCCCTGCATCTCTGGGATAAGGCCTACTTGGTCGGTGTGAATGATCTTTCTGATTATTCTTGTATTCTACTTGCCAAATTTTTGTTGAGAATTTTTGCATCTATGTTCATGAGGGAGATTGGTCTGCAATTTTCTTTTTTTGATCTATCTTTGTCTGGTTTTGGTATCAGGGTGATGCTGGCTTAGTAGAAGGAGTTTGGTAGGATTCCTTCTTTTTCTATTTTATGGAAAAGTTTAAGAAGCAATGGTGTTAGTTCTTCCCTGAAGGTTTGGTAAAATTCACCAGTGAATCCACCTGGGCCTGGACTTTTTTTAGTTAGGATATTTTTGATAACTGCTTGGATCTTAATACTTGTCATAGGTCTATTTAAGTGATTAATCTCATCTTGATTTAACTTAGGTCAGTCATATAACAAGGAAATCATCCACTTCTTTCAGATTTTCATACTTAGTGGAGTATATGTTTTTATAGTATGTCTGGTATCTGTTGTGATGCTGCCTTTTTCATCTCTAATTTTATTAATTTGTGTCTCTTCTCTCTTTCTTCTGGTCAGATTTGCTAAGGGTTTTTCAATCTTCTTTATCTTTTCAAAGTACCAACTCTTTGTTTCATTGATTCTTTGGATTGTTTTTTTGGTTTCTATTTCATTAATTTCTGCCCTAATCTTTATTATTTCTTGCCATCTATTGATTTTCGGTTTGCCTTGTTCTTTTTTCAAGGCTTTAAGGTAAAGCATTAGGTTGTTTACTTGAGACCTTTCTACTTTCTTAATATAGGCACTTAAAGCTATAAATTTCCCTCTTAGGACAGCCTTTATTGTGTCCCAAAGGTTTTGGTATGTTGTGTTCTCACTATCATTTGACTCTACAAATTTTTTTTTAATTTCTTTCTTGATTTCTTCATTGACCCGTTCATCATTTAGTACTGTATTGTTAGTTTTCATGATTTTGAGTATGCTCTATAGCTTTTCTTGCTATTGATTTGTAATTTGATTCCATTGTGGTCAGATAGAATGCAAGGAATTATTTCAATTTTCCTGTATTTGTTAAGATTTGCTTTGTGTCCTAATATATGGTCTATTTTAGAGAGTGTTCCATGTGCTGCTGAAAAGAATGTATATTCTGCAGCATTTGGATGAAATGTCCTATATATATATATATATATATATATATATATATATATATATATATATATCTGTTAGGTCCATTTGTTCTATGACCTCATTTAATCCAGATGCATCTCTGTTTATTTTTTGCTGGGATGACCTGTCAATTGATGAGAATGGGGTGTTGAAATCACCCACTACCACTGTATTTGGGGTTATCTGTGACCTTATTCTAGTAGTGTTTGTTTGATGAAGTTGGGAGCCCCCATGTTAGGTGCATATATGTTTAGTATTGTAATGTCCTCCTGTTGGAGTGTGCCCTTAATCAATACAAAGTGACCTTTCTTATCTTTCCTAACTAATGTTGGACTGAAGTCTACCTTGTCAGATATTAGGATAGCAACCCCTTCTTGTTTTCTATGCCCATCTGCTTGAAACACCATTTCTCAACATTTCACCCTAAGATAGTGTCCATCCTTTGTAGAAAGGTGAGTTTCTTGGAGACAACAAATTGTAGGATCCTGCTTTTTAACCCAGTCTGCAAACCTATGTCTTTTGGTTGGGGCATTGAGGCCACTGGTATTAAGAGATATTATTGAAAGGTGTGTATTTATGTTTGCCATTTTTTTGTAGTCCCGGTTCTACCTTTGCTCTCTTGTGTTAACTAGTATTTGAGTATTGTTTGTTTATTCCAGGTTCCTTATATGTGTGCTTTTCCTTCTCTTCAGCATGGAGGATTCTTTCAAGTATTTTCTGTAGAGCTGGTTTTGTCTTCAAATACTCCTTTAGCCTGCTTTTGTCGTGGAATGTACTTAATTCTCCATCTATTTGAATGGATAGCTTTGCAGGATAAAGTAACCTTGGTTGACAGTTGTTATCTTTCAGTACTTGGAATACATCACTCCAAGCCCTGCTGGCTTTTCAAGTTTGTGTTGAGTAATCTGCTGTGATCCTGATGGGCTTGCATTTGTAGGTAACTTGATTTTTCTCCCTGCTTTCAATATATTTTCCTTGGTTTGTATGTTTATAGTTTAATTATAATATGGCACAGAGAAGTTCTCTCCAGGTTTTGTCTGGTTGGTGTTCTAAAATTTTCCTGTATCTTTATTGGCACCTCTTTCCCAATTTGGGGGAAGTTTTCTTCTATGATTTTGTTGAAAATGCCTATTATGCCTTTAGAGTGAAATTCTTCTCCTTCTACTATACCCTAAATTTTTATGTTTGATCTTTTCATAGTGTCCTGAATATCTTGAAATTCCCACTCATACTTTTCTATTAGTTTGTCTTTCTTTTTGTTGGACTGTATTAGATCTGACACCTGATCTTCCAGTTTAGATATCCTGTCCTCTCCTTCATCCATTTTACTCGTGAGATTTTCTACAGAGTTTTTTTTTTTATTTCATTGACTGTGTTCTTCATTGCTATTAATTCTGACTAGTTTTTCTTTATTATTTCTATTTCCTTAGTTATGTCTTGTTTCATTAAATTGGTTTCCTGTGTCTTCTTTGATTCCTTTGATTTTCTCTTTCATTCCTTTGATTTCCTCTTTGACTTCTTTGAGCATAATTATAATCATTCTTTTGAAATCTTGATTTTCGGTGTTTCTTGTAATTCTTATAATGTACATATTTTTGCACCTTGGATTAAGTTAATGCTTGTATTTTTCTAGTTAGCTACAGAATTATTAGATGTATCAATCAATCTGATGTTATATATCTTCAGGGTAGGAGCTTAAGGTGCTAGGTGTGGCTCTTGAGACTCTCATAGTATCTATAAAAGGTACCCTTTATGTTGTGTTTGCCTGCTATGAGAGTATTCATGTAGGCTGAGTGGAATAAAATACAGACAGATTATAAATTTAACTAAACAATGTACACATTCAATGAAAAACAGCACAGAGTATTTATGCAAGAGTTGGTATTATGACAACCAGATCCTCTAATGAAGTCACAGTCCCTTAGGATGTGTGTTGCCCCATACCCTTAATCTTGTCACATAGGAGGTTAAGATTTCTGGTCTGTTGAGGGTTACAAGTCAGCTTGTGACCAAGTGAGACCCTTCCCTAATGAACACAGAAGAGGAATCAAAGCCACTATAAATCAGGAAGCAACAAATAACAAGCCCAAAGTATAGCTTATTTAAGAATGGCAAATCTGACCATCCATCAGATTTAACATATAATTTATCCTGATATGGAAGGTGTAATTAGCGTTTCCAATTCAAGCCTATATACCAGGCTTATTTTGTGGGTACTGACCTGGTGTAATCCAAGTTATCTTTTGGGATGATTTTGGTCTCAGTTATGCTGGGCTCCTTCTTGGGTCCCTCTTTGGTGCACTGTGAGTTCAAGTAGGCTGGCTGGGTCATTGGACTGCTGCTCTGGTCACCAGTGCTGGGTGCTGGGAGCTCCTTTCCCCAGGTCTCTGTTGCTTGCTGGTGCTTCTGCTGGTGGTGGTGGAAGGGAGGCTGTGCATGGTGGCTCTTGTTCTCCTGCTGGTCCACGTGATCCTCTGCCCGGTGATCTGCTCCTCCATTGGTCACTGTGTTCCTCCCTTCACATTTCTTAAGTTTGCAAGGAGCTCTGATGTGAGTGGAAAATCCCCTCACCTGGCTTTTCCTGCAGCTCATGCTGAGCCTGGCAGCTGTGGTCCCATGGAACTGGTGCCACCACTGCTGGAGCTGCTGACCTGGTGCCATTGCTGCTGGAGCATCTTCTACCTGCCTATGTGGGCTCTAGATGTTCTGGATCTCTCCTACTTCTCTGCTGCCATTGGCAATTTCTTATATATCTCACTTTTTAGTAGGAGAGTGTGTTTTGCTGTGTTTTGTTTTGTTTTGTTTTGTTTTGTTTTGTTTTGTTTTGTTTTGTTTTGTTGTTTTGGCTTTTTCTCCAATAGGCTGCTTTGGTGTGGTTCCTATGCTGCCATCTTAACCAGAAGTCTGTTATCTTAATTTTTAAGTGTTATATGTTTGCTTTTAACTAAAATTTTTATTTCTATTTTTATTCCAGTCCCTCCCTTTTTTTTTTCCTTTCCGTGATTTTCTGATTAAATCAGATAAAACAGTTCTTCATTTTCATACTTCCCTCATTTGATAGTAAGTTTTGTAGACTGGCTTTATTCTGCCCTCTTCTCTTTTCCTTGTCTCCTCCACCATATTCTTTTTCTTTCTGAGATAAGCTTTCCAATAGAGTACAGTTAAATAAACAAGACAATACAGGATACATAAGATGGGTTTAGTAAATTGATAGAAACCTTGAAAAAAAAAAAAAGTTAAATTGGAGGCTGAGGAGATGGCTCAGCAGATAAGAACACTTGCTTAAGCATGAGGTCCTTAGATGACATAAGGCCATCCAAATTTGAATTCCCAGAACTTATGTTATAAAGCTGAGCATGAGCACACACACATCTGGACTCCCAGTCTATTGGGGGCAGAGATTGGAGAATTGCTGGGATTGCTGAATGAAAAACATGGTAGATCCATGTTGAAGAAATGACTCTGTCTCAAGGAAATACATGGATGAGCAATAGAGCAAAAGTGTAGAGAAGGACTTTGTGAACAAAAGGGACTGGAAAGAAAGAAATGCAATTATATAACATATAACAAAGTAGATTTCTGTCTTAATTAGTTTCTCCTTACTATGACAAAATACCCAACCAGAACCAATTTAAGGAAGGAAGGGTTTATTTCGGTTTATAGTTCAAGGTTACAGACCATCATGACAGAGAACCTTTAGCAGTAGGAACATGAAGCAGCTAGTAATATTCAGTCCACAATGAGGAAACAGAGGGCAGTAAATGCTGCAGTTCAGTTCAGTTTCTCCTCTTTCTTTCTTTCTTTCACTCTTTTTTCTTTCTTTCTTTCTTTCTTTTTTTTTTTCTGAGGTAGGGTTTCACACTAGCCCAGTTGACCTGGAATTCACTCTGTATTCTCAGGGTGACCTTGAGCTCATGGTGATCTTCCTACCTCTGTTTCCCCAGTGTTAGGATTAAAGGCATGCACCACCACACCTGGCTCCCTTTTATTTTTAATTTTTTAACTTTTCATTTGTTTATTTGAGAGAGAGAGAGAGTGAGCACACCAGGGCCTCTAGCCACTGCAAAAAAATTCCAGAAGCATGAGGTATGCACTACTATGTGCACCTAGTTTACGTGGGTCCTAGGGAGTTGAATCTGGGTCCTTAGGTTTTGCAGGCAAGTGCCTTAATCACTAAGCCATCTTTCCAGCCTAATTTCTCCTTTTTCTTCAGTTCAGGACCTCTGCACATGGATGGGTCCACCAAAAGTATCCCACATGAATTAACATAATCTTCAGTGTCCCTCACAGACATTCCCAGAGATTTATTTACATGATGATGTTAAATCCTGTCAAGTGGAGAACCAGAGATTAACCACCACAAGTTCACCCTTTATCAACTTGATTTTCAAGTATTATCCTTCCACTCCTTGTCCCTGACCCCTTATCTCATGGCCATCCAACAATGCAAAATGTGTTCACTCTAGCTTCAAAATTCTCCATAGTCTTTAAAATACCCAACATTATTAACCATGTAAGTGCTTAGACTCTTCTGAGATTCAATCTCTTGTCTGTGACCTCCTGTAAAATAGAAAAAAAAAAAAAATACATGCTTCCAACATTCAGCCCTACATTCTTATTCTAAATCCACACAAGTAACCTGAGGCATAGAAGGAAATATTGGACCAATGAAAGGCTGGAACCCAGGCGGGAAAACTCCAAATCTTACTTCCCCATATTCAGTATCTGGCACTTATGAAGGAATTATCTTGATTCCAAAGAGCTTAGGTAGCCCCACCCTTCCAGTTCTGCTGCATACAGCACTCTTGGGCTGGCTCCGCTTTGAGCCTGACACTTTTGTGACAGCTGTCATAATCCTGGAATGTCCAAATCCTGGGGTATCCCATGGCAATTTAGGATTTATTTTGAACTTTAATTCTTTTTAAGTACAAAAATTGATATAATGCCTTGTGTATTCTACCAGGTCACAATGCAATAAAACAGAAGTCAATAACAATAGAAGTTACAGAAAAATACAAAAACTCATAGAATCAAATGAAAATACAACATAACAGAACCTGTGTTATATAATGAAAATCATTTTTATATGGACATTTATAGATATAAAAATGCATACACTAAAAAATGGTATATCTCAAAAAAGAGTTGGTTCTTTGAAAAGATAAACAAGATTGACAAACCTTTAGCCAAACTAACCAGAGATAGATTACCCAAACTAATAAATAATAAATAAAATAAATAATAATCAAATTAGAGGTGAAAAGGGAAGCATAACAATAGATTATTAGGGCATTCTTTGAGAGCCTGTATTCCAATAAATCAGAAAAATCTGAAAGAATGGATAAATTTCTAGACACCGATGACCTACCAAAATTCAACCAAGAGAATATAAACAACTTACACAGATTTATAATGCACAATTATATATAAGCTGTAATAAAATCCTTCCAAGTTAAAAAAATTGCCCAATTTCTGGTGGTTTCACTGAACATTTCAAGTTATTTAAAGAACTAAAACCAATGCTCTTCAAAGTATCCCATGAAATGGAAAGCAACTTAATACAACCAAATCATTGTATAAAGTCAGAATTCTTTTGATATCAAAACCAGCTAAACACACACACATACACACATACACAAAGAAAACATGATACAATTTGCCAAACAACTACAGATTCAACAATTCTCAATGAAATCTTGAAAACCAAATTCAACAACACATTTAGATGATATACTATGAATAACAGGGTTTCCTTCCAGGGATACAAAGATGGCTTGCTAAAGCAATATCAACAAATGTAACACAGTACATAAACAGACTCAGGGACAAATATCATTGACATCTCAGTAGATACATAGAAGACCTCTTACTCTCATAGCTTAGGTGGCACTATTGCACTAGTGAGCACATCTTGCCTGGCTGACTGTGTAGCTTGTAGGATCCACTACTTAAGACTCTTGATAACTTTTCTCACCTAGCATAACATTTTCTGAATGATGGTGGCAGCTATACAGTAAGGAGGTGCCTTTGAGCTTAGTTACAGTTTGGTTTCTCAGTGTCCTGCAACTGTAGCGTGTGGTGTCTTTAGCAATAGGGTCTTGTGATTTTGTTCAGGTGGGTAACAAAGAGCATTAATGATAGCTTTTATTGTTTTGAGGGCCTCATGGACATCCTTGACTAATAACTCAATGGGGGAAAGACCCATACCTGGAACTGAGATTTTCATACAACAACCTAGAGCTTCAGTGTAAAGCTTTCTCCACTCCACCAGGGTGAATCTCTTTAAGCCTTATTTTTAATTAACTAAAAAGAAGTAGGTTTCTATAGGACATAAATTTTAACATCATTATTTTGGGGTATCTCTCCCCCTTCCTTTATTCTTTTCCCTCATTTCCCCTGACCTCACTTGGATCTTCCTACCCTCTGTATTCTGCCCTGATACCTACCTGTTTACTATCCCTTACTTTATTTCCTCCACATTTTCTGTTTTTTTTTTTCTTTTTGATTGGTTGTGGGGACTACCCAGTGGGAGATGATTCATGGCTGGTACTCAAAACTGAATCAAAATCCTATGGCTTAGAAGGTTTTGGAACCTACAGGAATAATGGATACTTTGAGCTCATATAATTGCCTTCTAAACGTATAGGCTTATAATCATTGATTAATGCTGTTCTCACTGTTAGTTAAAGAAGCTTTTATTTTTAACAGATAGTGGTGAATATCAGGGAGACCCCAAGAAACATTAAAATTAGTGAAAGAAGAGATAAGCCAGTACTCAGAACTGGATGAGTCATCTCTACCATACCCATCAGGGCCCAGGGAATGTTTCAAAGAAGGTGGTGGAAAGAACATTAATGTTGCTTTCATTGCTAGCCAGAGAAGCTTTTCTATGCATATGACAATAGAGACAAGAAAGACTCAAAACTCAACAAAACTGAAAATAAGAGGCTGTTGACAGTCCAACACTAAACCTCACAGCCTTCAAGGGTCAGGGAACATTGATGAAAAGGGGCCCAAAGAATGTAAGAGTCACTGAGTTGGAAGGAGTGTCATCCAAGCCATGAACTGACTGGTACAATCATGGTGCATTCATGACTTCACAGCAGTTGTTGCTACCAACACAAGACCTGTACAATTCTGAGTGCATCAACATTTTATCATAGACGATGGAAGAGAGAAAAAATAGTGAGACATCAAAACAGGTGTAGGACTACTTGTAAAAAAGAGAGTGCTCAATGGAATAGGGGTGGGGAAGAGGAGACAAAAGTAGGTAATAGGATGGGAATACAGTCAAGTTACAGCAGGGTCATATATTAAAATTCTCCATAGAATATACAAAAAAGAAAAGGCCTTTTACAAAATTCAGCATTCTTTTATGAAATAAAATCTACATAACAATATGATAAAGTCTATACAATAAGCCTAAGTTCACTGATATACTTAATGGGGAAAAACTGATAGTATGTCTTCTAAAATTAGGAATGAAACAAGAGGGTCTATTTTCATTCAATACATTGTGAATGGGTAAATAAGATATGGCACACATACACAATAGAAATGTATTCAAGTATAAAGAATAATGGAATTATGTCATTTTCAGGGAAATGATGTGACCAAATATCATGGTTGTTAAATGAAATTATCCAGACTCAAATCCACATGTTTTCTCTCAGATGTGGAAACATGATAGACAGGAAGACATAGATCTATGACATGAAAGGAGAAGGAATCCTGATATACTTTTGTGTATAGAAGTAGAAACAAGGCTACTTTGGAAGTCTCTGGAGTACAGTTTCTGGTAGATTTTCTGGTAATCCTTGGCATTCTAGCTCTGTTCCCCCCCAATCTATACCTATATTGTCAGATAAATCATTGATCCTGTGTTTGTCTTCACATGATGTTTTCTTATAAGGAAGGATATCAGCCTAATTGGATTAGATCTCACTTTAGTGACAATATATTAACTGTATTACATTTACACAGATCCTATTTTGAAACAAAAATTAGAATTGCAGCATAAAATTCTAGGATATGTATCAACCCAAAATAGCTCTGCAAAATTCTGGGGTTCTTTTAGGTAATGGAAATCCTGTGTCAAAGGTCAAACCTGTAGACTTCCTGCCCTCTGAATGAAAGTGTGAGTGGGGCTCTTTTCTAATTACTTCCTCATTACTGGGACAAAACATCCAAGCAAAAGCAGTTAGTGGGCAGAAAAGGGTTCATTTTGGCTTACAGGCTCTAGAGGAAGCTTTATGACAACAGGAGAAAGCATGGTATAAACAGAGGCTTGATATCACTCCTGCCACAATAGACAGAAAAGAGCAGCAAGAGAGTAAAGCTTGCTCTGGCAAGGGGGAACCAGCTATAACTCCTCAAAGCCTGCCTCCAATAACACACCTTTTCCAGCAAGGTTTCATCTCCCAAATTGCCATCAGTTGGAGACCAAGTATACAAAACACATTGGTTTATGGGGGGATCTAATTCAAACCACCACACTAGGGCCACTCCTAGCTATAAGTTTCTGCTTCTGACCTGAGTAACATGGGAGGGAGAAAAGGAATAGGAGGACAGAAAGTTCATATTTGGCTGATATTGGTTTTGTTGAAATTATATCCTCTAGGCCTGGATCATACTGCAATCATAACATTTTCTTGGAAAGATCTCTGGGAATCTTCTGATTTTGAATATGGAAGTGATTCATATGCAGCAATTTGCTCTCTCCTTAGCTTCTGGTTCTTCAGTAGTGTGGTCCAAGCAGACATTCACTGTGGGATGCTATTGGCCTTTTGCCATTGGTAGTTTTATTAGGAAGAAGCTTACACTTAGGTTTTTTTTTATTATTTTCCTCCCACATATGATTCTTGAAAAGTACTGACCTCTTTTTCTTTTTTTTAAATTTTCAGTTTTTTAATTTTTATTTTTTGTTGACAACTTCTATACTTATAGACAATAAACCATGATATTTCCCTCCTCTCCCCAACTTTCTTCTTCACAACTCCACTCTCTATCACATCCCCTCCCTCTCTCCATTAGTCTCTCATTTAATTTGATGTCATCATCTTTTTCTCCTATTATGAGGGTCTTCTGAAATTATTGCTAGGCACTGTGGATATTGAGGCCAATTTCTATCTGGATAGTTGCATTGTAAGGAGTGGTACCCTTCCTTTGGTTCTTACATTCTTTCTACCACCCTTTCCACAATGGACCCTGAGCCTTGGAGGGTGTGATAGAGACCTTTCAGTGCTGGACACCCCTCCGACCTTTCTTTTCAGCACTATGTTGCCTTTTGGGTCATCCCAGTGGGCATCGCCATATGAAAGAGAAGCTTCTTTAACCAGAAGTGAGAGTAGCATTATTATACAAAAATGAACATTAAGTGTAGTGCTCTCAGGGCAATTTGGTGAGAGTAATAAATGCGTCTATCCAGACAAAAGCAGGCTTTATACCCCTAAGGCTCATGATCTCCCCTGCCATAGGCTTCTGATTAGGTTTTTGGTACCAGGCATGTATTCCTCCCATATAGTGGGCCTTCAGTCCAATTAGAGAGTAGTTGGTTTCCACCAGAGCAGACATGCCACTATTGCACTCATTCAGTCACTTGGCCTGTCTGCCCAAACTTGAGGCTTCCAGTGTGCACTGTTTTCACTGCCAATGACTTCTGTCTGACATAAGGCTGCTTGCAGTGCAGCTTTGTCCAGCTTTCAGTTGGCTGGTCTACAGGGAGAAAGTTTTCAGCTCAGCACCAGCTTCCTGGGATGACCTGTCAATTGGTGATAATGGGGTATTGGAATCACTCACTACAATTGTGTTTGGTATTATCTGTGACCTTAAGTCTAATAGTGTTTGTTTGATGAAATTGGGACACCCCGTGTTAGTTGAATATACATTTAGGATTTTAATATCCTCCTATTGGAGTGTTCCTTTAATCAGTATAAAATTACTTTCTTTATCTTTTCTCACTAATGTTGGTTTGAAGTCTATCCTGTCAGATATTAGGATAGCAACCCCTGCTTGTTTCTTAGGCCCATTTGCTTGAAATACTGTTTTCCATCCTTTACCCTAAGACAGTGTCCATATTTTATTGAGAGATGAGTTTCCTGGAGGCAAAAAATGGAAGAATCCTGCCTTTTAATCCAGTCTGAAAGCCTGTGTCTTTTTTTGGGCATTGAGGCCATTAATATTAAGAGTTATTATTGAAAGGTATACATTTATTCTTGCCATTCTTCTTATTTTGTAGTGTTCCCTATTTTCCCTTTACTCATTTGTTTTAACTGTTATTTGAGTGCAGTTTATTTTCTATTTCCTCATGTGTGTGTTTTGCTTTCTCATCAGTGTGAAGGATTCCTTCAAGTATTTTCTGTAGAGCTGGTTTAATTGTCATAAATTCCTTTAGCCTGTTTTTGTTGTGGAATGTCCTTATTTCTCCATCAATTTGGATAGATTGCTTTGCAGGATAAAGTATTCTTGGTTGACAGTTGGTATCTTTCAGAATTTGGAATACATCATTCCAAGCCCTTATGGCTTTTAAAGTTTGAGTTGAGTAATCTGCTGTGATCCTGATGGGCTTGCCTTTATAGATGACGAACTTTTTCTCTCTAACTGCTTTCAATATATTTTCTTTGGTTTTCATGTTTAGTAGTTTAATTATAACACAGACAGGAGAGATTCTTTCCAGGTTTTGTATGTTTGGTGTTATAAAAGCTTCTTATATCTGCATTGGTATTTCTTTCCCAATTTTGGGGAAATTTTCTTCTATGATTTTGTTGAAAATGCCTGCTAAGCCTCTGTATTGAAACTCTTCTCCTTTTACTATACCCTGAATTCTAATGTTTGCTCTTTTTGTAGTGTCCCAGATATCTCCAAATTCCCTTTCATACCTTCCTATTAGTGTGTCTTTCTCTTGGTTGGACTGTTGTAGGTCTGCCACCTGGTCTTCTAGTTTAGATATTCTGTTCTGTCATTCATTCTACTGGGGAGAGTTTCCAGAATGTTTTTTATTTGACTGACTGGTCTTCACAGCTAGAATTTCAGCCAGTTTTCCTTCAGTATTTCTATTTCCTTACTCATGTCTTGTAACGATCTCCTTATTTCATTAAGTTGGTTTCCTGTGTTCTGTTTCAGGAATTTGTTTTCTTCTTTAAGTCCTTTGTTTTCTTCTTTGATTCTTTTGATATATTCTTGATTTGCATGTAGATAAAAACATTTTTTGAAATTTTTGTCAGGAATGTCATCTGAAACAGTCCCATTGGTGATCATTTTTGATGGATTTATAATTTTTGGGGAGATTGTATTGTCTTGATTCTTTGTGTTTCTTGTATTATAATGTAACAACTTTTGCATCTTGAATTGATTTGATCATTGGGTTTCCTACTTATCTGTAGTGTTCTTAGATGTGGTGATCTAGCTTTATATACTTTCAGGATATGAGTTTAAGGTGCTAAGTGTATCTCTTGTACCCCAAACCAACCACAGAGGTAATCCGAGGTATTGAGTTTGCTTGCCAAGCAAATATTCTAGTGGACTGGATGGAACAATTTACCAGAAAATTCTAAACTTCAACTGAGCAATATACATATTCAATAAAAACCAGCACAGAGTATGCAATTGTGGGGATTAAAACAGATAGTCTTATATAGCCCAAATCCCTAAGGGTGTGTGTTGCTCTAAACCCTTAATCCTGTCAGCTGGGAGGTAGAGATTTCTGTTCTGAATTGGGTTCCAGGTCAGCCTGGATCTGAATGAGATCCTGCCCCCAATAATGACAGAAGCAAAAGACAAAGGCACTATAAATATGAAAGCATCAAAGACAACCAAATTCAACCTCCAAATACAGCTTATTTGAAAATGGTAAAGCCAACCAAGAATATCTATCCAATAACCTTCCCTGACATGGAAAGAGAGATTAGCTCTTCCAATTCAGGCCTATGTACCTGTTTTGTTCTTTTTTTTTCTGTCAGTTGGCCTCATTACCTTTTGGGATGGCTTCCAATCTCATCAATGCTGAATGCCCATCTGATCCCTCCACAGTGTGTTGTGGAGCTGGAGCTCTGGTCAGTTGTGCTGGATGCCCTGCCACCCAGTGCTAAGTGCTAAGTGCTGGAGGTTCTTGGTTCTGATGGTTGGGGGATGAGAGAGTATAGGAAGCTGTATTTGCTCATGCAGTCCTGCCTATATCCCTTTCAGTAGCTCCTTAGTTGATCTAACCTGTCTTTCCTTCAGATTTCTTGTCTTTACAAGGAGGCTGATAAGGTTAGAAATTCCACTTTTTGGTCTCTGCTGCTGTCACTAGGTGCATCTGGTGGGTGGTGCTGGGCATGTGCACAGATCACGCAGATCTTATAGGAGGGCCACAAGCACTTCAGTGGGATTCTGGCCATTTTCCCCCTTTCTGGTGGACATTGGTCTCTCTTGCTTCTCCATTGTGTCTAAGAATAACCTATACTCCTTTGCTTTTCAGAAGAAGAGTGTATTTTGCTGTGGTTTTGCTTAAATACCCCCTCCCCCAGGCTGGTTTGTCATGGTTCCTATGCTGTCATCTTACCCAGAAGTCCTGACTTATTTTTCAGTCTAAACAGGTCAGATGTATCTCCTTAGAGAAAGGAACTACCTATGCCACCACTTCTCAGGGCCTCCAATTTTCAGAGGCTAGAAATCAGCCTTTCCATCACTGTGGTACTTTTTAGTTTCTTTGATAGATATGGGGGCACACTTTCACCTTCTTTTCAAGAGGAAAGACTTACAATATCCATCTTCTCTGGGGATTTTCCCATTATTCTCTTAGTACTCATGCTTTATGTGCTCGATATGGAATACAGACTTCTACTTAAGGGACCTAAGAATCATATAACTTACTATGATAGCATGGATTCCCCAAAGGCAGACTAAGTAATATGTCAGTTCAAGTAGTTTATTTGAAATGAGCATAAGGTATAATTAGGGAAGTGGGGAAGTGAGAAAAAGAAACAAAAATATCTAGAGAACTGTTATGGTATTTAAACAGATACTGTGATGGAAGAATGAACTTAAATCCCACAGTAAGAGTCTGAGACATTAGAATCTTCCCACAATTGTGGAAAAATGTGTAATATTTATAAACCAAGTTGGTTAGGGAATGTGCCTTTCTACCAATAAAGAATAAGAAAAATATTAATTTTTTGGCAATTCCACATGTGAGACCTATGCAAAGCATTTGGTAGAGATGTGGAAAAAGCCTTCCTACACACCAAAACAGGGCCTACCAGTTGAAAGTTCTATGGCTAATATTGTAATAGGAATACTAAACAAATATGGCTAGGGCACTGCCAGTGTTTAGATCTGAAGTCTCCCCCAAAGGCTCATATGTGAGAGATTTGACCCCCAATGGGCAATGTTCAAGGGTAGGCCTTGGGGAAATGACTGGATCATGAGGGCTTTGACACCACTGATGCACTAATCCACTGACAGGGTCATAATCTGGTGGGTTCCTGGGAAGTTATGTAAATTTAGGAGGCAGGATTTTGTTGGAAAGAGTGGGCCCTTTGGTATGTCCATGTGGACTGTATCTTGTCTGTGCCCTTTTCTTCTCTCTCGTCTTCCTGGCTGCTATAGAGTAAGCAGCATTGATTTACCATCCTCTTTTTGCTATCATGTTCTGACACACTATAATCCTAGAAACTATGGACACTAGTGCTTGTGGCCAAATACTTCTGAAATCAAGAGCCAAAGTAAGTCTTTTCTCCTTTCAGTTAACATTCTCAGGATTTTGCCAAATGGAAAGCTAATAAAGGCTATCACCAATCCTTACATACTCAGATTCTGTTTGCTCCATTCCATCATATCCTTTCACATATTTCTTAGTGTTTTATCACTTCCAGTAGTCAACACCTGCATCACCTTGTCACTGGGCTATTCTCAGACTGCTAGAACTTATATTACTTACAGATAGGAGCATAGATTTCATAAAAATTTATAGCATGAGGGGCATTGTTTTTTGAACCAATGACTGACAAATGCATAGATATAACTATGTAAGCTGAATGCCCCATAAGAGCTTTCTTGTGAGATGGAAAATGATTCTCTCCATGGCTCTTTTCTGACATCATATCTGTTAGATTTTGATATGAAGTATCTCCTGAAAGGTTAATGTATTCAAAGTTTGGTTCCCAATGTATAGAATGTTCAAGGATAGGACTTTTGAGAAGTTATTGATCATGAGAACCAGATTATTAACCCATTGATAGATTCAAATTTTGGAGTATTAGAATATAACAGAACTCTGGAATGTGGGACCCTCTTCAGGAAAATAGGTCTTTAGGTGTGTGCTCAGGAACAATACAACTTCCCCTCTCCCATGTCTTACCACTTTCTGGTTCCTGGCATCCATACCCTTCCATGATATTCTGCCTCATCATGGCCAAAATCCAAGACTGCTGACAAGACTGAAAACAGACTGTGAGCCCATATAAATCTTTGTTTTATGTTTCTCTTGGAGTTATTTTGTCTCAGTTATGAAAATCCTAAATGACACAATGTCTTTGCCTCACCTTCCTGGTTCTACTTTTTATAGCTATTAGTAGTTTTTCCTAGGAAAAATCTCCCTAATAATTTTTCAGACAAATTCTTGTGTTAGGGTCTGCAGAATGCCAGGCATTAAACATAAACCTTTGCCCTGGGAGGTTGGAAGCTCTGGTTACCATGCCTCATCAGGATGTTGTTCTTTGGGGGCTTAGAAGCTCCCAAAGAAGCAGTTACTATTCTGAATCCCAGAAACTCTCACTCCCTCAGCTGTGAAGCATTGCTATTATCACATCATGATAATCAGGTCAATGTTTATTTGAGTTACAGTAAATCTGTTTTTATATGCTGTTCGCCTGGCATAAAACACTCTAAATGACCAGACCACAGTTTAGCCTTAACTCCTAAATTTAGTGGATGCCTTACTATGTCTTTTGCTGGAGTCATCTCTTCTCTGAAAACAAAGATCTCAGTGAAGCATAAAGTTGTTAGAAAGGAAACATCTTCCTGGCTATGGAAATTCTGCTGTGTGACCCATCTATTATCCCTGAAGCACAGGGCCCAGAAGAGCTATCTTGCCTTTGATGATAATTGTGGTAATTGTCCTTGCCTCCAGGCATATACTACCAAATTGACTTCTGCTGTGGAAAAACTATGATGTCCCTTGACCACTGGAATATCTCTTCCATTGAAATGGTTAATTTTTTTTTTGATTCTGACATTCTTTAAATTGCCTCATGTTTATTTATTTTATTTTTTATTAATTAGTTTTGTATTCAGTAAATTATTAGGCTCATCCATGACCTACCCCCTCCCCTTGGCCCCTCCTTGTTGAGGTATATGGGTCATGCATTGTGAAGTTAGCCTACAGTTATGGGTAAGATAAATGTCTCTGAATATCATGACCCAACATGTGGCTCTGACATTCTTTCTGCCCCCTCTTCCGCAAAATTTCCCTGAGCCATGTTGGGTTCATTTTTGGTCTGCTTCAGTGATGAGGTGTTGGGGGCCTCTGAGGATCTGGCTCTCTGACTTGGCAGGAGTTGATTTTTTTCTGTGTTGATTTCCTTCCCCCTTGTGCTGGTATCCGGTTCATCAGGAAAACAGCCCCCTTGCTTGTTTCTCCAATTTTTCTTAGTTTTAGCCGGGGCCCTTTTGAGGTATGATGGGGTGGCTCTCTCCTTAGGATCTACATCTATCTGAAAAAGAGAAGCAGATTCTCCAACGGAGAGTAAGTTAGCACCAGAACAAATGAGAAAACCCTTACTTTTTTTATAGAGAATATAATAGGTGTAGGCCCTCTTGTAGCCCATGACTGATGGTAGCTTGATATTGGAGAGTGGGCTTATGTTTGGATATAGTTCTGACTTGTTTCCCAGCTCCAGCTATGGGTCCCGTAAAAGTGAGGGGATCAGTTAGCCAAATCAAGAGCAGTTGGTTCCCCACCATGGCTGTGTGCCACTATTGCACTTGTGTGGGCATCACAACAGGTTATTTGCTGCTAAGTAGGTTAGACCATGAGTTGCTTGGACAGATATTGATCATTTTCCCCCAGTCACCCATGTAGCACCTTCTGGCACTAGATGCGCTGACTGTCTGGGGACTGACTGTCTTCCAACTTCCAGCCATGTCATTCCATTTTGCATGTCAACCACATAAGGTGTCTTCAGCAGTAGGGTCTTACCACTAACCTTTGGTGGGTCATCAAGTACTCTGACAGAAATCTGTCTGTCTTTTAGGGAATTTTGTAGGTCTCTCTGATCAAAAGCTCATTGTGGATGATAGCCCCATGCTGGTACTGGGAGTTACAGGTCAGTGCCCACTAAGAAAATGAGGAAAAAGATAACTAATATACAAGAGTTAGAGAGGAGAGAGAGAGAGAGAGAGAGAGAGAGAGGGAGAGAGAGAGGGAGAGGGAGAGGGAGGGAGGGAAGATGTAGAAGATTAAGGTTAGTCTTGATCCTACCCTCTCCAGTGTCTTGTGGTTCAGGTGTTCCCTGTTAGGGCCTGGTGAAGGTTCAGCCATTTGGTCTGCCTTTTAGGAAGTAGAATTTTATTTATTTTAAATGGAACATTTTGCTCCCCAAAAGAAAGCTCTGAATATTTTTCAAATTGAACTTCTATAAACAAGCAAACTAAAATGTTCTCAGAATACCACTTTACCTTCTAAATCAAGTATAAAGTACTTGGGATTTGTCACTTACTCATTTGTGTATATGAAAACCAAGAAAACTTAGACCAAATAAAAGTTGAAATATAAAGTTTTCAAATAGCTGTTTTCTTTGTTAAAACTCACCAAAATAGTAATTTTTAATTGTGAATAGTTTTCCATTGTTTTTTTAAGATGTCACTTTCTTTTAGTCTCTTTCATTCACTTTTAATCACTGATAATTTCTATTACAAGCCAAGAAATTGTGCTTCTACTTCTTTCTTTATCATTTTAATTGTCTATCATGAAATCATCTCTTCATCTGAAATGAGTGTTCTGTCACTTTCATGTGTCTATGTCCTCTGCAAAACAGATGTATACTGAGAGAAATAACAAATAAAATAATAAGTGAGATCCGTATAGGCACGAATTTATGTAAACCTTCTGGCTTGTCTGTAAGCTTTTGCCTTAGTGATACAGAACAAAATTTGAGAAGCCTGTCTAATGAGAGGTAATCAGAGATAGCTAGCTGAAGTATGTTCTCACTGGAAGACTCATATGGACATATCCATGAGGTTCATAGGATAAAGGACCAGTAGAGAATATCCATCACACTCAGTGATACCAAGACTAGATCATAACCTTACCAATACATGTTTGGACCACTTTTATTTAATATATTTTTCCTCTGGCCATATGGAAAAGAATACGTAAAGTTGGAATGAGAAGAAATAACTTATATGAATTAAAACTTATCCCAACTGGTCAGAAACCTAACATTTTTGTGGATTATAATATATAACTTTCTTTTGGTAAATAATTAGGACTCATGGTGGAATGCTTAAACTATTTTTATATTTAAAAATGGATGAGTTATTTGGGGAAATAATTCACCCTTTACCATCCTGTTTAACTGCCTGTCATTCATGTAGTGATCTTTATTAATTCTTTTGTATTTGGGTCTAGTCAAATCATTTTGAAGCAATGTTCTATTCCTATAAAATGTTACTGTCAAGCATAAATTAAGGAATTAGTCTGTCAGTTTGTTACAGCAAAGTTCTAATAAAATTTGGACACCTTTTCATACATCTTCAGAAGGCTGTTTTTTTTTCCTATTGTTATTTTATTTTTCCCCCCACATACTTCTTTCCTACTCTTCAGGCTGAGAGCCCTAAGCTATACCTGCCTTAGAATGACATCAGTTGACACTGCTTTCTCTTGGAGTCACAATATTACATTGTATGGCATGACAAATTTAATTATTGACACGAAATTATTATTGGGAAGTAGATGTACTATAAAGGTTAAATATCTAAACTGAAAACCCTATTATAGAAAAGCTTTGCAGAGGTATGGGTGGGGCAAAGGGAGTAGCTTTTTAATTGTGGCCTGTATACCGGTTTATTAACAGTTGCCCATACAAATCCTACCACATAACTGTGAATCCATATGAGGCAATTTCTCATTTGATTGGTTCAGGGGCATGGCTCTTGATTAATTCAGTGCATGCTACAGGTCAGTATGTAGTTTTGGATCTACTCACTGTTTTTTTGTGTGTATGTGTTTTATTTTATTTTTATTTTTTGATGATAGATGCTTAGTACACAAAATGCAGAAATTTCTTGTGACTTCATAACAGAAAATTCCAAGTAATACAAAATATTTAAGACCACTAGTATTTTAAATAAGATTTATTGGGATATTCTCACAGCTACTTCTTCTACTCATTTTAATCAATATATCCTTTGTATAATCATTGAACTCAGTATTAGTGATACAGTAATTTGGGATTCCTTGAGCACCAAGGCACCAATAATTTGGAGTGTTCCTGTATCCTTGACCTATGAATTCAAAGAGTGAAATCCACAGACAAGAGGATAGGGTTCAGAAAGATTTTATTATAGCTTAATGCTTTAGGAGGATGAAGAGAAGGGGGCTCAAGCCTAGAACATAAGAGAAGGAAGCAAAGTGAAGCTCCTCCCCAGGGAGGCAAGAGGGGGTTTAAGAAGCCCCATGAGGAAAGAGGGCAGAGTTCTTGCCCAGAGAGGCAGGAGGGGCTTTGAGAAGCCCACCCAGAGACTCAGACCTAGATTTTTTTTTTTTAGCTTTTTTTTTTTTTTTTTTTATTAGTCAGTTCTGTATTCAGCAAATACAGTCATTTTGGTACCATTATTAGGCTCATCCGTGACCTACCCCCTCCCCTTGGCCCCTCCTTGTTGAGGTATACGGGTCATGCATTGTGGAGTTAGCCCACAGTTATGGGTAAGCTAAATGTCTCTGCATATCATGACCCAACATGTGACTCTGACATTCTTTCCGCCCCCTCTTCCGCAAAATTTCCCTGAGCCATGTTGGGTTCATTTTTGGTCTGCTTCAGTGATGAGGTGTTGAGGGCCTCTGAGGCCCTGGCTCTCTGATTTGGTAGGAGTTGATTTTTCCCTATGCTGATCTCCTTCCCCCTTGTGCTGGTGTCTGGTTCATCAGGAAAAACAGCCCCCTTGCTTGTTTCTCGAAGTTTTCTTAGTTTCAGCCGGAGCCCTTTTGAGGTATGATGGGGTGGCTCTCTCCTTAGGGTCTACATCTATCTGAAAAAGAGAAGCAGATTCTCCAACGGAGAGTAAGTTAGCACCAGGACAAATGAGATAACCCTTACTTTTTTTCTTTTTATAGAGAATTTAATATGTGTAGGCCCTCTTGTAGCCCACAATTGATAGTAGGTTGATACTGGAGAGTGGGCTTATGTTTGGATATGGTTCTGACTTGTTTCCCAGCTCCAGCTATGGGTCCCATACCAGTGAGGGGATCAGTTAGCCAAATTGAGAGCAGTTGGTTCCCCACGTTGGCTGTGTGCCACCACTGCACTTGTGTGGGCATCACAATAAGTTATTTGCTGCTAAGTAGGTTAGACCATGCGTTGCTTCGATAGATATTGGTCAATTTCCCCCAGTCGCCCATGTAGCACCTTCTGGCACTAGATGTGCTGACTGTCTGGGGACTGACTCTCATCCAACTTCCAGCCATGCCATTCTAATTTGCATGTCAATCACATAAGGTATCTTCAGCAGTAGGGTCTTACCACTAACCTTTGGTGGGTCATCAAGTACTCTGACAGAAATCTGTCTGTCTTTTAGGAAACCTTGTAGGTCTCTCTGATCAAAAGCTCATTGTGGATGATAGCCCCATGCTGGTTCTGGGAGTTACAGGTCAGTGCCCACTAAGAAAATGAGGAAAAAGATAACTAATATACAAGAGTTAGAGGTAAGAGAGAGAGAGACAGGGAGAGGGGAAGTGAGGGAGGGAAGATGTAGGAGACTAAGGTTAGTCTTAATCTTACCCTCTCCAGTGTCTTGTGGTTCAGGTGTTCCCTGTAAGGGCCTGGTGAAGGATCAGCCATTTGGTCTATCTTTTAGTAAGTAGAAGATTATGGTACCATTGCCGTTTGGGTCTAGATTTGTGTTTCCCACCCCTTTGATGCCCTCCCCTCCCTCCCCTTCCATCCTAGTGTCTAATCTAGGAGATGCTTGCTGGGTATGTAAGGTATCTTCGGTAGATTCAGGTTAGGTGCTGTAGATGAGTGAGACTATGTGGCGATTTTTTTTCTGTGATTGGGTAAGTTCACTGAGAATGATCTGTTCCAGGTTCAACCATTTTTCCTCAAATTTCATTGTGTCATTTTTTCTTACTGCTGTATAGAATTCCATTGTGTAGATATACCACATCTTAGTTATCCATTCTTCTAGTGATGGACATCTGGGTTGATTCCAGCTCTTAGCTATTACAAATTGAGCCGCTATAAACATGGTTGAGCAAATCTCTTTAGTCTGTGGTTTGAAGGTTTTAGGGTAGATGCCCAGTAAGGGAATAACTGGGTCTGTTGGTATCTCTATACTCAGCTTTTTCAGAAGTCTCCATATTGCTTTCCAAAGTGGTTGTACCATCCTACATTCCCACCAACAGTGGATGAGTGTTCCTACTTCTCCACATCCTCGCCAGCATTTATTTTTATTTGATTTTTTGATGCTTGCTATCCTTATTGGGGTAAGGTGGAATCTCATAGTTGTTTTAATTTGCATTTCTCTGATGATTAGGGATGATGAACATTTTCTTAAGTGTATGTTTGCCATTTCTATTTCTTCCTCTGTGAACTGCCTGTTCAGCTCTTTGCCCCATCTTGTGAGTGGGGTGTTTGACTTCTTACTGTTTAGATTTTTGAGTTCTTTGTAGATTCTAGAGATTAGTCCTCTATCAGTTGGATAACCCACAAATATTTTCTCCCATTCTGTGGGTAATCTATTGGCTTTGCTAATTGTATGCTTGTCTGTAAAGAAACTCCTCAGCTTCATGTGGTCCCATTGGTTGAGTGATGGTTTAAGTTCATGAGCTACTGGGGATTTGTTCAGGAAGTCTTTTTCCATTCCTATATCATGGAATGTACTTCCTAAATTTTCTTCCAGTAGTATTCGAGTTTCTGGTCTTATATTGAGATCTTTGATCCATTTGGACTTGAGTGTAGTGCATGGTGAAATGTGTGGGTCAAGTTTTAGTTTCCTGCATATGGTTATCCAGTTTGTCCAGCACCATTTGTTGAAGATGCTGTCTTTTTTCCAGCGTATATTGTTTGGGCCTTTATCAAATATCAAGTAGCTATAGTTGCTTGACCCAAAGTCCGGGTCCTCAAGTCTATTCCATTGATCTATAGTCCTGTTTTTATGCCAGTACCATGCTGTTTTTATTACTATGGCTTTGTAATATAGCTTTAGATCAGGTATGGTGATGCCTCCAGAGGTATTTCTTTTGCAGAGGATATGTTTGGAAATGCGAGGCCTTCTGCCTTTCCATATGATATTTGAGATCATTTTTTCTATCTCTGTGAAGAACACTGTGGGGATTTTAATTGGTATTGCATTAAATCTGTAAATTGCCTTTGGTAGGATTGTCATCTTCACAATGTTAATTCTGCCTATCCAGGAACATGGGAGGTCTTTCCATTTTCTCAAGTCCGCCTCAATTTCTTTTTTGAGTGTTTTTATGTTTTCATTATATAGATCTTTCACTTCCTTGGTTAACGTTATTCCAAGGTATTTTATTTTTTTTGTCGCAATTGAAAATGGGACTATGTCCCTTATTTCTTTTTCTGTATCTTTGTCCTTTGCATAAAGGAAGGCTACTGATTTTTGTGCATTGATTTTGTATCCTGCTACTTTGCTATAGGAGTTAATCACCTTCAGGAGTTTTGGGATGGAGTCGCTTGGGTCTCTTACATATATAATCATGTCATCTGCGAATAAAGCTAACTTAACTTCCTCCTTTCCAAATTGTATCCCTTTTATTTCCTTCTCCTGTCTTATTGCTTGAGCTAGGACTTCCAGAACTATATTGAAAAGCAGAGGTGAGAGTGGACAACCCTGTCTTGTTCCTGATCTTAATGGGAATTCCTCCAGTCTCTCTCCATTCAGTATTATTTGGGCCTTCGGAGCTTCGTATATTGCCTTTATTAGGTTAAGATATGAACCAACCATGCCAACTCTCTCCAATGTTTTGAACATGAAGTGGTGTTGAATCTTGTCAAAGGCCTTTTCTGCATCTATCGAAATGATCATGTGGTTTTTATGTTTAACCTTGTTTATGTGGTGTATTACATTGACAGATTTCCGTATGTTGAACCACCCCTGTGTTCCTGGAATGAATCCCACTTGGTCAAGGTGGATAATGCTTTTGATGTGTTGTTGGATTCGGTTTGCAAGGATTTTGTTTAGGATCTTTGCATCTAAATTCATCAGGGAAATAGGCCGGTAGTTTTCTTTTCTTGTGGCATCTCTGCCTGGTTTTGGAATTAGGGTGATGCTAGCTTCATAAAAGGAGTTGGGTAGCTTTCCCTGTTCATCAATTGTGTGGCACAGTTTGAGGAAGATTGGTTTGAGTTCTTCCATGAAGGTTTGATAGAATTCAGCTGAGAAGCCATCTGGTCCTGGGCTCTTCTTTTTTGGGAGGTTTTTTATTACTTTTTCAATCTCCATGAGTGTGATGGGTTGATTGAGGTGATTAATCTGCTCTGTGTTTAGCTTTGGTAGATGGTATGCGTCCAAGAATTTATCCATCTCCTCCACATTATCCAGTTTTGTGGAGTAGAGGTTTTTGAAATAAGTCCTGATGATTCTCCCAATTTCACTTATGTCTGTTGTGATCTCTCCTTTTTCATTTTGAATTTTGTTAATTTGAAGCTTCACCTTTTTTTGCTTGATCAGATTGGCCAGGGGTTTGTCAATCTTGTTTATTTTTTCAAAGAACCAGCTCTTTGTTTTGTCAATTGTCTTAATTGTTTCCTTGGTTTCCAATTCATTGATTTCTGCTCTGATTTTAATTATTTCTTTCCTTCTGGAGCTCTTTGGGTTGGATTTTTCTTGTTTTTCCAGTGCCTTTAGGTGGATGGTTAGGTTATTGATTTGGGACCTTTCTGTCTTTTTTACGAAGGCATTGAGTGCTATGAATTTTCCCCTGAGGACCGCCTTCATTGTGTCCCATAAGTTTTGATACGATGTGTTCTCATTGTCGTTCAATTCCAGAAATTTTGCAATTTCATTTTTTATTTCATCCACTATCCATTTATTGTTTAAAAGTGTGCTGTTCAGTTTCCAGGTGCCTTTGGGATTCTTGGTGGGTCTTTTATTGTTGATTTCTAGCAATATAGCATTGTGATCTGATATCATGCAGGGAATTATGTCAATCTTCCTAAATATGTGGAGGCAGTCTTTGTGACCCAATATATGGTCTATTTTAGAGAATGTTCCATGGACTGCTGAGAAGAATGTGTAATCTGTGGATTTGGGATGGAATGTTCTGTAGATGTCCGTTAGGTCTAAGTGATCTATGGTTTTGTTGAGCTCTCTTACTTCCCTGTTGAGTTTCTGTTTGGATGATCTGTCTATTACTGATAATGGTGTATTGAAGTCCCCAGCTATGATGGTGTTTGTGGTTATTTCTGTTTTATTGTCAAGTAGGTTTTGTTTTATGAACTGTGGTGCCCCTGTGTTTGGTGCATACAGATTTATGATTGTAATATCCTCTTGATGGATCGTTCCCTTGATAAGTAGGAAGTGGCCTTCTTTGTCTTTTTTGATTATATTTGGTTTGAAGTCTATTTTATCCGATATTAATATAGCTACACCTGCTTGTTTCTTATTCCCGTTTGCTTGGAATACTGTTTTCCACCCTTTCACCCTGAGGAGATGTCTGTCTTTAATGGTGAGGTGGGTTTCTTGAAGGCAACAGATTGAGGGGTCTAATTTTTTGATCCATCCTGTTAGCTTTTGTCTCTTGATGGGTGAATTAAGGCCATTAATATTTAGGGTAATGACTGTGAGATTTGATTTGATCCCTGCCATATTGTGATGGTAAATGTGGGTTGGAGTTTTCATGGACATTGAAGTTTTTTGTGCCTACTCTGAGTTTGGTTGTTGTGATCTGCTTCTTGTAGGCAATTGTGTTTGATTATTTTTTTCTTCTCTGTGTAGAATTTCCTGAAATACTCTCTGTAGGTTTGGTTTTGTGTTCATATAATTGTAAAGCTGAGTTTTGTCATGGAAAGTTTTTTGTTCACCATCTATTATGAGGGATACTTTTGCTGGGTAGAGTAGTTTGGGTTGGAAGCCATAGGTTCTTAGACTTTGGAGTGTTTCATTCCAGGCTCTTCTAGCTTTCAGGGTTTCCATTGAGAAGTCTGAAGTAATTCTGATGGGGTTACCTCTGAAGGTGGTGTGCTGTTTTTCCCTAGCTGCTTTTAGGATTTTCTCTTTGGTGTCAATGTTTAGAGTCTTAATAATAATATGTCTTGGAGAGTTTCTCCTTTGGTCCAGTCTGTTTGGAGTTCTATTGGCTTCTTGTATCTTGATGGGCCTTTCTTTTAAGAGATTGGGGAAGTTTTCTTCAATTA
This sequence comes from Dipus sagitta, assembly GCA_036346955.1. NCBI lineage: Eukaryota > Metazoa > Chordata > Mammalia > Rodentia > Dipodidae > Dipus > Dipus sagitta. The sequence continues at coordinate 83,679,864 of CM070771.1, read as the reverse complement.
TTTTGTTAAATAAGTTCTCCATGCCTTTGGTCTGGATTTCTTCTCCTTCTGGTATTCCAATGATCCTGATATTGGGACGTTTAACTGTATCCCACAATTCCCTCATGTTCTGTTCACAGGAGCTTTTAAACTTACTGAAATTTTTGAACTCTCTAACTGTTTCTTCCATCTTGTCTTCCAGATCAGAGTTTCTATCCTCCACTTGGCTGACTCTATTCTTGAGAGCTTCTAGTGAGTTTTGGGCTTGTTCAATTAAGTTTGCATTTTCTATTATTTTTCTATGTATAATTTCCATCCCTCTGTCAAGCTCCCTTTTCACATCATTTTCTGATTTTCTTGATGATTCTTGGAGTTCATCCTTGCATTTCTTTATGTCTTCATTTAGCATGGTCAGCTGATTTTTAAGGTCTTCTTTTTTTTCACTTTCCCTCAAATCTCTTAACTCTCTTTGAAATCCTTCCATTTTCTTATCTAATCCTTCCAATTTCTTATCTATTAGTTCTAGTTTAGTGATGGCAGCATCCACACGATTGTCTGCCCTTTGTTGCTTTCCTGCAAGTTCTACCAATAGGTTGGTTAGAGTTGCATTGCTCATAGCTTCAATGTGGTGTTCTGGTCCTATTTGTTCTTCTATGTTTTGGTTAGAAGTATTCATTGTGGGAGTGGGTGATCTAATTGGATTTTCTTGCATTTGATTATTCATGTTATTTCTTTTGCGCTGTGTTCTGCCCATGACAGTGTATGGGCAGATAAGTGGGCGTATCAGCCTGGGCTCAAGAACAATGGGAATCTTATGCAGCCTGGGGGCATTGCCAAGAAACCTGGGCTTTGGCTGTCACTTGCCAAAGCCGCCTATCTACTGCCTGGCAGGGGCGCCGAAGTTGCCTGAGTTCTCAAGCGGTGATGTGCCAAGGCTGCCTGCGTTCAAACTAGGAGTGGCACTGAGGCACCAAGCACTGATGCCGCCCGAACTCTGGCTGTGCACGCTAGGAACCGGCAGCAGTCTGCGCTCCCCCGCCACAGGACAATTGTGGACAGCCGCGCGGCAGACAGAGGGCAAGTGGAGGAGAGTGCGGAGCAGTCTAAGCTTCCGCACGCAGGGAATAATCTCACTTGCCAAAGCCGCCTATCTACTACCTGGCAGGGGCGCCAAGGTTGGTTGAGTTCTCAAGCGGTATTGTGCCACAGCTGCCTGCGTTCGAGCTAGGAGTGGCACTGAGGCACCAAGCACTGAAGCCGCCCAGACTTTGGCTGGGAACGCTGGGACCGGAAGCAGTCTGCGCTCCCCCGCCACAGGACAATTGTGGACAGCCGCGCGGCAGACAGAGGGCAAGTGGAGGAGAGTGCGGAGCAGTCTAAGCTTCTGCACGCAGGGAATAATCTCACTTGCCAAAGCCGCCTATCTACTACCTGGCAGGGGCGCCAAAATTGTTTGAGTTCTCAAGCGGTAATGTGCCACATTTGCCTGCGTTCGAGCTAGGAGTGGCACTGAGGCACCAAGCACTGAAGCCGCCCAGACTTTGGCTGGGAACGCTGGGAACCGGAAGCAGTCTGCGCTCCCCCGCCACAGGACAATGGCGGCCCGCCGGTGCGGCAGGCAGGTAGGGGGTGGCACCTGAGCTGACGCAAGCGAGAGATACAGTCTGAGCTTGTGGGACTGGGCACACTCAGTAGGTGGGCGAGTGGACGAGGGTGCGGAGCAGTCTAAGCTTCCGCGCGGAGGGAACGATCGGCGCACAGTGGCAGCCGTGCGGGCTCCGGAGCAGCAGCAGAGGCAGGGGTGGAGCTTTGAACACGGCGGTTATTTGGGGCGAGGGGTGCCTACCCGCCCGAAAGGGGACCAACAATTCCCTGTTCCCCCACCTCTGTGCCCTCCCAGATTTCTCTCCCCTAAAAGCCACTATATACCCTTAATATCTTGCCTTTCTTTCCCCGGGATTTGCAGCGCAGCTAGGCGGTCGCCATCTTGGCCGGAAGTCGATTTTTTTTTTTTTTAATAGGGAGCGGCTACTTGAGGAAGACCATGTTGGCAGGTTGCTATGGATGAAGACCAGATTCTACAGATTTACCAGTAATCTTAGGTAAGGATCAGAGTTTCTGTCCTCTAGGAAAAGTGCAAGTTATTCTAGAGATCTTTCCTGGAGGGTGTAACATCCAGGTTTCTGCAAGCTTAGTGACATTTCCTGCTTTTAGTCAAGGAATAAAAATCCATTCACTTTTGGGGTTCTGTTACCTGACTGCCTAGTCAATTTCTATCTCCTAACATTATGACTATCTTCTCAAACTTTAGAGTTTGTGTGAAAGTTAAGTAGCAGCAAAGTTCTAAAATGTGCCTTATTGTTTTAGTAGCTGTGCTAATTTACCTGCCCCTTAACAGTAAACAAGAATTCCATTTTATCCACAGTTCATGAGACCTTCGTTGGTTTTGTTTTTCTCTTTTTGGTGACAGCCAATCGAACTAGAGTGTAATGATATTTCATTGTGTTTTGATTTGCATTTCCACAGTAAGATCTAGTCATGATTTCTGTTAAAAACACACAGCATCTATGAGATATTTCCTCAACTTTATTTTCCAGAACTCTGGTTTAAGCTTTGCGTCTAGCTCAGCCTGGGGGTTTTGCATTGTTTTAGCAGTGCTAACATCCACACGTAGTTATTTTATCCAAGTGCCTGCTATGAGCTACTCTTACATATGTTCTTAGTGCATCCAGACTCTAAGCGCATTTCTACGCACTTCCTATTTTTAATCCTCATGTTGTCAGTGATATTCCCTAGCACATTTTACTTACCATTTAATCCATATTTGCCCAACAAGGTTTAATTTTATAATAATTGCTTACTCACTTCTTCAAATTGCATATCCTTTTCCATGCTAATTCCAAGTTGCGCTCAAATTATCTAGACCTCCAGTCCTACTATTAATATATAGTTCATATCATTGCTTCCTAAAACCATTATTTGTAATTTAAACATCAATGAATTCTCATCACCATATCCTTAAGTTTGTCTTAAAAAACATTTTAAAATTTGTGGTTCACCAATATTTCTTTTTTTCTTATTTATTTTTATTATGAACATACTTAGTATGGATACATCATGTGTTGGTACCATCTTTTCCATTCTCCCTGCCCCCATTCCACTGGGAACTTTCCTCAGTGGGGTTGCTGGTATTCCCCATGGGATTGTGAGTTATGCATTGTGAAAGTAGCAGTCAGGTATTAGGGCAGGCAATGCCTCTGGGTATGATATCCCAATCTGTGGCTCTTACAATATTTCTACTCCCTCTTTTGCAAAATTCCATGAGCCTTGGTGGCTCAGTTTTAAGTCTGCTATAGTGATGATCCCTTAGAAGCCTCTGCATCTCTGCTTTGGTATGTGTTGAGTATCATCAGGATTTGTCTCCATCACCCTGGAGCTGATTTGTCAGATTCACCATGGAAGCAGCACTCTTGCTCATCTTGCTAATTCCTCTGTGGTTTCACCTGGGCGTTGACTGCTATGCCAGGGGTGCATTATCTCCTCCCGTCTTGCTACCTTCTGAAAAAGAAAAATTGATTCTCCAACAATCAGTGAAGTCAGCATAGGTTAAATGAGACAAGCATTATTTATTTAGGGAGAATTGGATGTAGACACTCTTTTAGCCAAAGACTAGTGGGAGCTTGACATTGGAGAGCATAATCTTTATCTCTATAGGATTCTGACCTGGTTCATAGTTCCAGATATGGATTCATTTCCACTGAGCGGATCTTTTAGCCAATCAGACAGCTATTGGTTACCCACCAAGGCTGCGTAACACTATTGCACTGGTGTGTACTTCTTGTCAAGGTGTTTGCATCTGAATAGCTTAGGCCCCTGGTTGCTTAGACCATTGTTGGACACTTTTCCCCAGTAGCTCATGTACTTTCCAGCACTAGATGGGCTAACTGTTACTTTTACATTCCCTAGCTCAAAGTTTTATATTATATTTATATTAGAGTACCTTCTTAAGTAATCTCTATAGATAAGTATCCAGGTTCTGTACTACTGAATTTTGAATGTTGTGTTGTCTCATCTCCTCCCATTTTATAGAATGGAATCTTGACAGATGGGTGTGGATCCTACGATCCTATAACTTTGTTCTTACTGCCTTTAAGTCCTGTCAAAATTGTCTAGTGTCTAGAGTTACATATGTCTGATATCTATGAAATTATTCTGCTTATAGGTATGATATTTATTAACACATAGCATTAGTTAACAAACTCTATTTTTCAGAACAGTGTCAGGTTCACAACACAATGGAGTGGAAAGTACAGAGACCTTGCATATGATATGCATAGTCTCTACATACATAAAGCCTCCCCTTCTCAGCAATCCCTATCACATCCCATTCCAGAGTCCTATGGATTTGTGTATGTGTGTTGCATATATATATATATGTATCCTTGTTCACATGTGTATAGGCTATAGGGTGCATGTGTGTGACAGTGGGAGCATGTGGTGACTTAACATCAGGTGTTCCCCTTGGTTGCTCTCCACCTTATGTACTGAGGGAGAATCACTGTAACCTAGAACTTGCCAATTCTGCTAGTCTAGCTAGCCATCTTTCCCTGGGGATGCGCTGTCTCCACCTCACAAACTGTAGGGTATGCTGGGATTACAATTGGGCTGCAATATCTGGCCAACATTTATGTGGGTACAAGGCTTCAAAACTCTAGTCATCACACTTGCAAAATAAGCACTTTATCCAATGATTCCTCTCTCCAACCCTTATGCATTTTTAAAACTGTAAATTTAAATTTGAAGTCCAAACATCTCATCAAAATATATCTAAATATTGGGCCAGGTGTGGTGGCACCCAACTTTAATCCCAGCACTCGGGAGGCAGAAGTAGGAGGATCACAGTGAGTTCAAGGCTACCCTGCGACTACAGAGTAATCAGATCAGCCTGAGTTAGAGTGAGACCCTACCTCAAAAAACTGATATATATGTATACATATATATGTACCAAAAATTAATTATGTCCAACAACTGATAAGATTCTTATATCAAGGGAGTTTTGACCATTATTACAACTCAATATTTTTAATATTTTATTTTTATTTATTTGACAGAGAAAGAGGGAGAGAGAGAGAGGGGAGGGGAGAGAATGGGCACACCAGGGCCTCCAGCCACTGCAGATGAACTCCAGATGCATGCACCCCCTTGTGCAGCTGGCTAACGTGGGTCTTAGGGAATCGAACCTGGGTCCTTTGACTTTGCAGGCAAATGCCTTAACTGCTAAGCCATCCCTCCAGCCCTACAACTCAATTTTTAAAATTTCTTTCCTACTTACTATTTTTATGGACACTGTCTGACTTTCTCATTGTTGGGACAAAGTACATGACCAAAACAAACTCATGGGAGGAAGTTATTTTGGCTTACAGTCTCAAGGGGAAGTTTCATGATGGCAGTGGAAAATGTGCAATGAGCAGAAGCTGGACATCACCTCTGCCACAGCAGTTGGGAAATAGCAACAGGAGAATGTGCCAAATTTTAGCAAGGAGGAGCTGGCTATAACGCCCCTAAACTCACCCTCAACACACCTCCTATAGGAAGGCCTCACCTCTCAAATTGCCATTAGCTGGCAACCAAGATTTCAGAACATATGAGTTAAGGGAGAGCTGGATTCTTCTGTGACAGTGTGGGTAAGTGACCAGCTGACAATCTGAGATATTTCTCTTGCATTATTTTCAGAAGGATTCTGTTGTTAAGTAAATGTTGGCTGGGCCTTTCCAGATACAACACTGTCATTTGCTGTCCAAGCTGCCAGGGAGAGAAAAGCCTCTCTGATGTCTGGCCATGAGGATTTATTCAGGTCAGCCAGCTGGCTCCTGCCTTGATATTGTCCCACTTCTGTTCCATAGTCTGGGTTTACTCCTACCCTTGTGCCCACAGTGTATATATTTCCAGAGATATCAGTGCCAGTGATCTATGTTAGCTATGTTGAACCATAACTATTGTAACAAAAAGTCCCAGATCACAGTGCAATTTTATTTCTCTCTGCTGAGATAAGTGAGCCAGAGCAGCCCTGGCCCTGTTTTCTCATGTATCTCAAATGCTTCCTTCCACTATGTGATGGTCTCTCGTTTGAGCAAAGCTGAAGCTCCATGAAATAGATCTGTGGGAATGCCCGAGAATGGACTGTATGTAATGTTATAAAACTGGGCTGAAGTGACACACCCATCACCATTCTTCACTGCACATCAGTACCTGGCACTGGGAGTGCAAGGAGTATATGCCCTGGTTCCAGCCTGCCCTTGGGACACCTCTACTGCTATGCAAGAAAAAGAAAATGGATTTGGGGGGAAATTAGAAACCTTGATGACAATATTTAAATTTTCCTATAAAGAAGTCCAATAATTAGCTTGGTATTGGTTTCATTGTCCAGCAAACAAAGTTAAAGAGGAAGGGTTGGTGTCACGGTCCTCTAACACTGTTTCTCACTAGTGCTGTATGAACTTACCTTACTAGCATCCTATAGTCATGATACAGTTGATAGGCTTAGAAACATCTTTGACAGAAAAATAGAATGTTATTAATAGTGGCATCTAATCACTGGCAAAACTACAATGCACCATCACACTGTCTATTAAGTTCTTGATTCTGAATCTTGAAAAGTTACTTTCTTATTATTCTATTTCTGTGCCATAAATTCAGACTCACAATGAGATTATTACCAATGAAACCAGTCCATTTCCTCAGCTTTGATTTCACTTCTTAAAGCATTGTTCTGCTTCTGAGGTTTATATACAATCACAGCAACTAATCTGTATTACAGCTATCAAGGTCTGTCTAATGCTATGCACAACCTCTGATGTGTTAGTAATGAAAGGAAGCCCAGGAGAAATAAGACTATCACAGGCTGGACTTGGAACCAGAGCTGATACCTCATATTGTCATCAGCTGTCCTCTTTCACTATACCTAGCCCCACGCATTCCAGCAACAGCTTTTCTATTGAGTGGATTTGTCAACAAGAATGAGTAGACTCCAGATCTTGAAGTATTAGCCAGAGAACAAATGCTGAATGCTGCATTGTTGTCTTTGGAGTTGAGAACAGAAAGGATAATGAGGTGCTCATTATTTTTCTTCATCTCAGATTCCATTGTGAAGAAATTCATGGGAATCATTTCTAAGAAGAAAGCATTATACTTTTCCATCATTGTCACTCTTCTTTATTAATAGTAACTGAAAATGACTCCGAAATAGAAATTCTTGTTGTTCCTCTTTTTGCTCAGAGTAGTTTCTCAAAAAAATTTAAAACTCCTGGGAGAATATCTTGAGACTGTCTTACAGCACAATATTTTTCTGAATTATTTTAAACCAACTTGAGTATGTCACAGAACAAATATTCTATATAAATGTTTGTCCTAGTTACTAATAATTATTAATTTTTATAATAAATTTTTATTAATCATTTTTTACTTTGTTTATAAAATTATAAGAAAATGTTAGAAAGAGATTTTATAGATAAGTATGCTGTCTCTTAATACCCAAACTTGTAAAAAAAAGACAATGTTTATATGTGACTATCTTCCACACAGATAAAAAAAGAACATAACAAGAGGAAAAAGTGACAAAGCAAAATTAAAAAAAAATTATATTAAGTAAAAATAAAATTTAAAGACAGTAATTAGTAAATCTTTGTATACCTTATTAAAATGAACACATATGTATATGTATATGCACAAGCAATGGTATAGTATTCAGCATTTAAAAGCAGGAAACACAGTCACTTGCAATGACACAGCTGAACTAGAAAGCAGAAGCTTTAGTTTTATTTGCTGGTGTTAGTGTGGTCCAGGTAGAAAGTGGCTCTAGAAATTTAAATATTTAATTTTACCACTCATATAACGCCATTTGTCATTCTCATATTTCTCCCATTCCTTCCAAAAAATCTTTATAAATTCTTATAATCCACTTTATAATAAAACTCATGTGTTATAAGACTGGTGTTGACACCCCTTGACACTGTACCTTCTTGGACTCTAAGTAACTCACAGATCCAGGCCTGCTGATGGCTTCCACAAAGGGCAGTATCTCTTTTCTATGGACCTTTCTTTCTTTGCAGAAGTGGGTGTGATCCTTTGAGCAGGGCAAACCAGAAATACCAAGTATTAAATGCTCCTGGGAGCAGATCAAAACTTGTAATGGAGAGAGTGGATAAAAGTAACTTCCAGCAGGCATGACATTGCACACCTGTAATGCCAGCATTCAGGAAGTGACTGGGACTTCATAATGGGCCTGGGCTACATATAAATTCCAGTTTCACACCAGCGTGGGCTACATAGGAAATAAAGCAACAAGTTTATTTGTATGGAGGTCCAGAAAAGTGGTGCTAGCAGACACAAAGTGAATGATAATCTATCACGAGAAATGTACCCCAGAAACTGGGGCACTTCAATGTAATCAACCTACCACAAGATAGTTGCCTGGTCCTGGCAGACATAGACATTTTAGGGCTTAGCATTAGCCTGGCTTCTATGTTGGCAGGACAGGCCATCAGCAGTAACAGGAAATAGATCAAGTCACAGAAATGAAATCACATTTGGCTCCATCCCTAATGCCTGGGTCAACTCATGCATGGGCTCGTGGATAAGGGCAGCAAGTATCTGCGGAAGATGTCAGATATCCTTGGAAGTGCTTGTCCTGTGTTTTTGCTAAATGACTACTTTGTTATCGTTGCCATAGAGGCGCTAACATGGGATATGAATGTCTTCACACTAGGAAATCATTCTCTCTGTTCACATTTCATTTGCCACATGTCCCTTGTCTACTATTCTGGTTTTGTTCTTTCAAATTCATAATTATCCAGGTAACTGGGTATTCTTTACCATTACTTTTCAGAAATACCCCTGAGTGGGTTTGTAACACAGGGCTCCAAGAGGGAGGATGAGAGGAAGCAGCAGGGCAGCAGAAGTAGCCCTGAAGAGCCAAGTCTTCTCTTAATCAAGGACTGGGCTCCATCCCCATTAGCATCTGCCAGCGGAATCTATGTTAAAAAAAAACTGACATGTCTAAAAGTGAATACTTAACCCCAAACCATGAATATATCCTATCTCTAGAGCCGTGGTGTGCCAGAGGTGTGATTCATTAATGCCTTAGGTCAGGATGGTGTCCAACACAAGACCCCTCAGTCCATACCCACCTCAGAATAACTACAAATGCAGTCCAATAAAAAAATATAAAATTACTTAAAACATTATAATTTTTTGCAAGTTTTTGTAACTCAGATGATTCTCATATGTGAACTTTGGAGATGAAAACATCATGCCATAATGCCCCACAATATAAACATATGTATGCCTTCTCTATTTAAACACATGCATGGTTTCTGTTTTACAGTAGTGTTCAGCTTCCAGGATGTATCTTCCAAGGAGAGACAAATTGGCACCATGAGATATTACATGTCCTTGTGGTAATTAGGCAAGTAGAATGCAGTAATTTTGGCATTCAATTCTACTCAGAAGGTGGAGGCATTCTTGTTTAATTATTTAGGATATGTTTCCACCTCTGCCTGGCCTCATACATCACCTGTTACGCTGCAAATGCACACTAGATGCATGTACCACTTTTGGTCTGGCTTTATGTGGGAACCAGGAAATCAAACCAGGACAGTAGGCCATTTCCTAACTCTTGACCTGCCACTCATTACAAATTGCCCTCTGCTTCCAACTGCATTAAAAAGGGCGCAGAACTTGCTTTCTATTTTTCTTGTTAATTAATTCTCATAATAAAAGTAAACATAGTTCTTTATACATTAATTTTAGCATGGCTTCTACAGTGTCTTAAAAGAAAACAGAAACAAAAAGATAAAAACGTAAACTTATGTGTGGAAGATTGTTTAATGAAAAGTGGACAGATGACTAATTAGCAAGGCATATGGCTACTCTGCTCAGTTTGTAGGGAATTTGTGAAAATTTTCTAAGACTGTAATTTCAAAGGAAATAATCTATGAAAACATGCTAATAAATTTGGTATGTATTGAGAAATGTGTCATAAGGACAACAGTGGAAGTTTATCTCCTCAACAAGAATTTTTTGAAGATACAATTCAGGTGGATTCTACTGTAAAAGCTAGTTACGTGGTAGCATATTTAATAGTGAAAAATCAAAACCATATGCTGATGGTGAATATATTAAACAGTGTACAGAGACCATGGTAGACATAATTTGCCCTGAAAAAAGGGGAGGATCTTTCTAAAATAGGTTGGACTATACCCAGGAAAATTGACAAAACCAGAAAATCTACTGAAAGAAATTTATTTATTTTTATTTTTATTTATTTATTTGAGAGAGAGAAAGAGAGAATGGACATGACAGGGCCTACAGCTGCTGCAAATGAACTCTAGACACATGTGCCACCTTGTGCATCTGGCTCATGAGGGTCCTGGAGAATTGAACCTGGGTTCTTTGGCTTTGCAAGCAAGTGCCATAACCACTAAGCCATCTCTCCAGCCCAAGAAAATTAAATTTTTAGTGTTACACTTTGGCAGAGGATAATATCTGATCATTTTTACAGAGGTATGTATGCTGAACATGATGTCAGTGAAAAATGGTTTCATTGGTGTGATTAAAAGATACAACAAATTGAAATATTTATATAAAGCAGTAAAAATATGACAAAGTCATTTTCTTTGTTCACTGTCAACATATCATGCATAGTCATGGATGGTGCCTGTGGTGGTTTGATTCAGGTGTCCCCCATAAACTTAGGAGTTCTGAATGCTAGGTTCCCAGTTGATGGAGATTTAGGAATCAACACCTCCTGGAGGCGGTGTATTTTCGGGGGTGGGATTATAGGTATTATAGCCAGTTTCCACATGCCAGTGTTCGGCACACTCTCCTGTTGCTATGGTCCACCTTATGTTGGCCAGGGGATGATGTCCACCCACTGCTCATGCCCTCGTTTTCCTCTGCCATCATGGAGCTTCCCTTCAGGTCTGTAAGCCAAAATAAACCTCTTTTTCCCACAAGCTGCTCTTGGTCAGGTGATTTCTACCAGCAATGTGAACCTGGCTGCAACAATGCCCCATGGGTGACAGGTAAAAGAAAATGACTTGGAGAATTAATAAAAGATGATGCAATTGCTGCTTAAAACTCATGTTCAATGAAGTATCACTGCAAAGTACCTCATGAAATGTAGGGCAGGCATGTTAAAATGGACATAAAGGGCTAAGGGATTAAAGATTGCCAATTCCAGGAAGGAATTTCAACTTTTCATACTGACAATGGTGACATCATTCACTTTTCAGAAGCTGGCTAAGTCAAAGCCAAATGGTGAAGAGATTTTATGGTTTGCAATATGCTGTCAAGTTATTTATGGTATAAAAATGAAATTTGTGGGGACTGGAAGGATGGCTTAGTTGTTAAGGAGATTACCCACAAAGCCAAAGGACCTGGGTTCAATTCCACAGGAGTATACCAAAGGACCCAGGTTTGATTCCCCAGGACCACCTATGCCAAATGCACAGGTAGCACATGCATTTGGAGTTTGTTTGCAGTCACTGGAGGCACTGGAATGGCCATTCTTTATGTCTCTCTCTCTCTCTCATTCTCCTGACTCTCTCTCTCTATCATCCTCCTGACTCTCTCTCTCTCTCTGTCTCTCTCATGAACAAATAAGTAAATAAAAAATTGAAAAATGAAATTTGTGGCCTGGAAGATGGATGGCTTAGTGTTAAGGTACTTTTGTGTGAAACCTAAGGACCCAGGTTCAACTCCCCAGAACCACATAAGCCAGATGCAAAAGGTGTTGCACGTGCACAAGGTCACCCGAGCACACAAGGTGATACACTGATTGCAGTGGCTACAGATCCTGCTGCACCAATTCTCTATCTATCTATCTATCTCATTAAAAAGGCTGCTAAAATATTTAAAAATACAATTTGTGTGAAAACTTTAAAATTGTAACTGGCTCACAGATATAGAAATTTAGTGAATTTAAAGACTCATGTAAATAGGTTAAACATGCAATGCGCTTTCAAGGTGAAAACTAATTCATCAATACAATGTTTCAAATCATAACACATTCCAAATGAAACTGAAATTACAGCAAGCCTAAATTAAAGGAGATAATATTATGCATGTTAACACATTGACTAAACACATTCTTGTGAACAGTGAGATATATGTACCTGTGCTTTTTTTTAGATGTGATACATGAATTTTGAAACCAGTTCCAAGATTGCTGAGAAAATGATACTTTGCATATGAGACTCTATTTTCAGTTGATAAGTTATTTGCCAATTTTCAAGTGAAACGCATGTAATCTACTTCCATCTGACATTCCACTTAAAGAAAGAGATAATTGATCATGTCGCTTTACTAGGCTTTTATAAGTCCTATCTTTCCAAATAAAAATACATCTTGCTTCCAAACCATGCCTTATTCTGTCATTGCTTTGTGGCAGCACCTACACTTGTGAGCAACTATTTCCAAAAGTAAAGCACACTGATTGAAATATTAGAACCAAAATATCTGGTGAGCACCTGCAGAATTCACAGAGAATTGCATCTACTTCCATCAAACCAGATACTGATACATTAGTTTCTCAAGTCCAATGTCAAATATCCCACTAGTTTTATGCTACCCTCTTTTACTTTTATAACAAATATCATAATAAATATACCAAAAATCAATGAAGTTAATTACTTACAGATGTTCAGCAATTTTCAAAGATTCTCTGAATGTGATGCCACAAAATTAAAATTATTATGCGAAGAGTTTTTTTTTCCCCTTATTGGTTCAATATTAGTGGACGTCACAAAAATTATACACAGACCTTTGCTTCTCATCAGCTTTCTTTAGTGTTTATGTATTTAATGTGTGTCCCAAGACAATTCTTCATGCAATGTGGCCCAGAGAATCCAAAAGTTTGGATGCTTTTGCCTTGGATTTTTCTTAATCCAGTCCAGTTGAAAATCAGAATCAACGATCACACTGCTAGTGAGCTTGGCACTGCTGGACACTGCACACTGTTGGTTGCTGGCTGGAAGGGTCAGGTGTAATAGGAGTCACCACTCTCAGAGCCTTTGTGGCTTGAGAAATGATGCGCTGTAGGAATGCAACACTAGAAATTGGAGTTGTATAAGGGTGAGATGCAGAGAGAGCTGTAACCCACAGGAGCCCAACAACAAAGAAACCATTCTCTTTGCCCAATCTGAGCACTGATGTGTGTATGTGTGTAGGTAGTACTGATGGCAAAACCTGAGGATCATGAGCTAACAGAGACTGTTCATGCATTTGGGTACAGAGATGCAAAATGTCCCTACATGTAAGTCCTTGTATTAACTATAAAGCTGGAGTGAGGAAACCCAAACTGCATTTACTGAAAACAGAGAGAAGTGTCTTCCTTTTTCACTATCTTTCCTGCTCCCTCACAAAACAAGATCAATGTCATGCCTGCAACAGAAAGAAATGGAAGTGCCCATTGTACACATCTGTTGACATATCACAATATACTACATGAATATGCACTGTCATTACAGGTTAATCAAGCATTTTTAAATGTGTAAGCTACCCTGAAATCATCATTACAAATTGTATAGCTGTGTGAGTTGCCATATCACATCTCATATATATTTAGTAATTTGATTAATAATATTTTTAAAAGGTGCTTAAATGGTCTGTTTGTTATTCTTACATGGATTATCACATATGACTTTGGAACTGAGAGAGAAGACATTATAAAGTAGCATACAGGTGTGTTGTGATTTATCATCTATAACCTCAGATTTGAAGCATGTCTAATATCCAAATTGTATAGTTACTTATTCTATTTTCATTCATTTTTAAATCATGAGTCCTCTTCAATAGTCAGAAAAGTAATCATTCTTTTTACTTTTTATTTGAAGTAATATTCCCATCTCACTTCTGAATAAAATCGCTTTTTAGTTGTCATACTTTTGTACTTCTTGGACACAAAACTGAATTGAAATTAAACATTTATATTCCTTATTACCACAAGGTAAATATGGAAACTTTAGGAATCTGTACTAACACTGTCACTCCATTCTTTCTATCTCCTCTTAGATGAATATAACGAATTATGCAGCTGTATATAGACTACTTTTAATATCTTCTTACCTGACAACTTGATTAGTTAGCTTTACTTAAAATTTTGTTGAAACAAAGAACAGGAAATTATTGTTTTTTCAAGATAATTTTTAACTTAGTCATCAAATCAGTTATTTTATGGAAATTTTAAATGTATACTAAAAAGACTTTACAACAGAAAACAAGAAGCACTGCTTTTGTTACTTTCTCCCTTTGAATCATTAGAATTGTATCATGTTTTTTTATGAACTCTAAACAAAGTTATGCTAAGTTTAAATTTTTATAAACCTCTAAAACTGGACATAGCAGATGAGTAAGACCCTTGAATTTTTGTAAGTGTAAAAATTGATAAATTTATTTTTAAATGACCAAAATAATAATTATGTACTTAAAATGAATAGAACAGAAAACTTATTATAGCTATGCTATTTAAAGGACTTATTCACATTGAAGCCATGGTAATTTTCTACAATGCAAGTCATTAAATCTCAGAATAAAGCTTGAACCAGTTATATCCTGAAAGAGTACATAATTAAATGTCTTAACACCCACAGAATTATACATTTTTTCATTCAGAACCTTGATCTTGTAGCTACCAGAGATAAATGTTTCTTTTAGAAATTCATGAAGGTATTCTAGTCCTTTGTCCAGTTTGGAGAGACCAGAAGAAAGTCAACTTGACTTGATAGCAGATTAAAATATATATATATCTAGTTGGAAAAACACAGAGGAAATGATTTAACAAAATTGAACAGAGTGAGTGCCTTAGGGATCTGACATACTAGAAAGCCAGTGTATTTATAACTAATATACCAAAAGATGAAAAAATATTTGAAAATCCATAGCATATATTTTCCTAAAATTGAAATTCCTTAGAGCGTCAACTTGCAAACCTAAGTCTTTCCTCAAAATCTAAACAGCACAGGAATATGATATTAAAATTCAATATACTAGGGTAATACATGGGGAATGGGACCAACACATAATTTCACCATACAGCAAAGTTTCTAATTATAAAAATAAACAAAACATGCCCACTATGGCTCAGGAAATTTTGTGGAAGAGGGAGCTGAAAGACTGTTAAAGCAACAAGTTGGGACATCATGCCCAGAGTCATTGGCTCTCCCCAACAACTGGCTGCTGCTCCCACAACACATAACCCACAATTCCCATGGGGATAACCTGCGACCCCAATGAGTAGGGCCCAAGGATGGTACCAACACATGACGTTTTCATACTAAATATGTCTATAACCAATACAAAATTAAAAAAAGAAACAAAAAAGATTTTATGTTTTCCTGATTTCATTTTCATTATGGTAAATTTTGAAAATACATAAAATATTTTAAGAAATCAATTTTGAAAACCAGACCCAAAGTTTTGAAGAAAAAAAAAGAGAAATATTGCAATGTTATCAATGAGGACTAAATCCCTGTGAAAATAATGAAACAATGTATTTAGAATGTTGAAATTGAGCCGGGCGTGGTGGCACATGCCTTTAATCCCAGCACTGGGGAGGCAGAGGTAGGAGGATCGCCATGAGTTCGAGGCCACCCTGAGACTACACAGTGAATTCCAGGTCAGCCTGAGCTACAGTGAGACCCTACTTTGAGAAAAAAAAAAAAAAAAAAAAAAGAATGTTAAAAATGACCTCTGGTTGAATGGTCCATGGGTCCCCAACTCCTGGTTCCCCCGCTCAGGAGGGTGTGCACACAGAGTGAGTAGGTCAGAGCTCCCAGTTCCTTCCCTTCCTCTCAGTTCCCCGGTGCCAGTTTAACAGCTGCTGGCTTGGGGCTGCCTGATCCCTGCAAGCTTGCTATGGAAGCAGGCCCCTTGCTCTGCCTTCTTGAGTGAATGGCCCCTTGGTCCCCAACTCTCCAAACCCCTGCTTCAGGTGCTGAGTAACTAAGCCAGAACTCCTGGTTTCTTCCCCACCTCCCAGAACCCTGGTCCTGGTACTCCTTCTGCTGGCTTGGGGCAGCCTGGTCCCTCCATGTGAGCTTCAAAAGAAGCCTTTTGTTCCGGTTTCCTGATTGACTGGCCCTTGAGTACTCAGATCACTACTTCTCTGCTCTGAATGGTGTGAACTGAGTGAGTAGGCCAGAGATCCCTGTTTGTTCCCCACCTTCCAGTTCCCTGGTCTTGGCTTGGGGGCAGCCTGGTCCCTGTGTATGCGCTGTGGAAGCATGCCTTTTGCTCAGATTTCCTGATTGACTGGCTCCTGAGTCCCAAAATTCCTATTCCCTGAGCCAGAGAGGACACTGGCAACTGTAGGAGATGGCCTCTTGCCCTGGTTCTCCAACTTCCAAGCTCCTGGTTCCACAAACCCTGATTCCTTTGTGCTGAAGAGTACTTGCAAGTGGAGTGAGTCCGCCAGAGTTCCCAATTCCCCACCTCCTAGTTCCTCAGGACCCTTTGATGCACTTGCAATCTCCACAATCTGTGCATATGTAGTTATAAACCAATCATATACCAATCACATTTAAAACAGAACACTCACTGAAGATCCCTCAAGGAAGAAATACTACTTCCTTCCCTCACAATAAAATAAAACTCTTTCCCTAAATGGATAGACCACAATGCAAACAAACAAACAAAAAAAAAAAAAAAAGAAGAAGAAGAAGAAAGAAAGAAAGAAAGAAAGAAAGAAAGAAAGGAAGGAAGAAAGACAACAAAAGTCAGGATACTGAGAGATCAACACCAAGGATGTCCCACAATAAATGGAAGCTTCTATTGAAATTATAGAGAAAACAACAGAAATTGAATCCCAAAATGCAAACAGAGCAAGCTATGTGACCTGATCAAAAAAACTGCCAAACCATCCTGAAGGAAACCATCAAAACCAAACACTTAAGCCATCCTTGTAAGAAAAAAAAATGCATAAATGAAATCGAGCTGAATTGTCTCTTAGAGCACTCAGATTTTATTACTATGCTTAACTTAAATGAAGAAAACCAAGAAACCACAAAAGTGATATAAATGAATTGAAGGTGAGTCAAAAAATAGAGGACCTCAATAACAAACTGATTAAGCTTAATGAAGACATAATCAACTGCAATAATAATTTCCAGGAATCATCAAGAAAATCAGAACTTGAACTGAAATCATATTTCAAAAACAGATGGACACTTTCTTAAGTGTATGTTTGCCATTTCTATTTCTTCCTGTGTAAACTGCCTGTTCAGCTCTTTGCCCCATTGTGTGAGTGTGGTGTATGACTTCTTACTGTTTAGATTTTTGAGTTTTTTGTATATTCTAGAGATTAGGCCTCTATAAGTTGGATAACCCGCAAATATTTTCTCCCATTCTGTGGGTAATCTATTGGCTTTGCTTATTGTATGCTTGTCTGTAAAGAAACTCTTCACCTTCATGTGATCCCATTGGTTGAGTGATGGTTTAAGTTCATGAGCTACTGGGGTTTTGTTCAGGAAGTCTTTTTCCATTCCTATATCATGGAAAGTACTTCCTAAATTTTCTTCCAGTAGTATACGAGTTTCTTGTTTTATATTGAGATCTTTTACCCATTTGGACTTGAGTATAGTGCATGGTGAAATGTGTGGATCAAGTTTCAGTTTCCTGCATATGGTTATCCAGTTTGTCCAGCACCATTTGTTGAAGATGCTCTCAGAGAGATTTGCTCAACCATGTTTATAGCGGCTCAATTTGTAATAGCTAAGGGCTGGAATCAACCCAGATGTCCATCACTAGAAGAATGGATAACTAAGATGTGGGTATATCTACACAATGGAATTCTATAGAGCAGTAAGAAAAAAATGACACAATGAAATTTGAGGAAAAATGGTTGAACCTGGAACAGATCATTCTCAGTGAACTTACACAATCACAGAAAAAAAAAATCGCCACATAGTCTCACTCATCTACAGCACCTAACCTGAATCTACCCAAGATACCTTACATACCCACCAAGCATCTCCTACACTAGACACTAGGATGGAAGGGGAGGGAAGGGAGGGCATCAAAAGGGTGGGAAACACAAATCTAGACCCAAACGGCAATGTCACCATAATTTTCTACTTACTAAAAGATAGACCAAATGGCTGATCCTTCACCAGGCCCTTACAGGGAACACCTGAACCACAAGACAATGGAGAGGGTAAGATCAAGACTAACCTTAATCTTCTACAGCTTCCCTCCCTCACTTCCCCTCTCCCTCTCTCTCTCTCTCTTATCTCTAACTCTTGTATATTAGTTATCATTTTCCTCATTTTCTTAGTGGGCACTGACCTGTAACTCACAGAACCAGCATGGGGCTATCATCCACAATGAGCTTTTGATCAGAGAGACCTACAAGGTTTCCTAAAAGACAGACAGATTTCTGTCAGAGTACTTGATGACCCACCAAAGGCTAGTGGCAAGACCCTACTACTGAAGACACATTATGTGATTGACATGCAAATTAGAATGGCATGGCTGCAAGTTGGAAGAGAGTCAGTCCCCAGACAGTCAGCACGTCTAGTGCCAGAAGGTGCTACATGGCGACTGGGGGAAAATGACCAATATCTGTCAAAGCAACGCATGGTGTAACCTACTTAGCAGCAAATAACTTGTTGTGATGCCCACACAAGTGCAATGGTGGCACACAGCCAAGGTGGGGAACCAACTGCTCTCAATTTGGCTAACTGATCCCCTCACTGGTATGGGACCCATAGCTGGAGCTGGGAAACAAGTCACAACCATATCCAAACATAAGCCCACTCTCCAATATCAAGCTACCATCAATTGTGGGCTACAAGAGGGTCTACACCTATTAAATTCTCTCTATAAAAAAAAAGTAAGGGTTATCTCATTTGTCCTGGTGCTAACTTACTCTCCGTTGGAGAATCTGCTTCTCTTTTTCAGATAGATGTAGATCCTAAGGAGAGAGCCACCCCATCATACCTTGCAAAGGACCCTGCTGAAACTAAGAAAAATTGGCTCAACAAGCAAGGGTGCTGTTTTCCTGATGAACCGGATACCAGCACAAGGGGGAAGGAGACCAGCACAGAGAAAAATCAAGTCCTACCAAATCAGAGAGCCAGAGCCTCACAGGCCCCCAACCCCTCATCACTGAAGCAGATCAAAAATGAACCCAACATGGCTCAGGGAAATTTTGCGGAAGAGCGGGCGGAAAGAATGTCAGAGCCACATGTTGGGTCATGACATGCAGAGACATTTAGCTTACCCATAACTGTGGGCTAACTCCACAATGCATGACCCGTATACCTCAACAAGGAGGGGCCAAGGGGAGGGGGTAGGTCACGGATGAGCCTAATAATGGTACCAAACTGACTGTATTTGCTGAATACAAAACTAACTAATAAAGGGGAAAAAAAAGAAGTTAAGCAGATATAATAATAATTTAAAATTCTATAAAATGGTGGGAAGATAAAGCAAAGTAAAATGATATCTAAACCTTAAAAAAAAAAACAGATGGACACAATACAAAATAACATAACAAAAATCAAAAATTAAATAGAACTTTTGGAAACCTCTCTAGAACTCATCACTAACAGTGTCACTCATGTGGAAGACAGAACCTCTGAGCTGGAAGACAAGACAGAACAAACTGATCAAGAGTTCAAAAACTTTGCTAACTTCAAAATATCAAGTAAATGAATAGGAGGGATATATGGGCTACCCTAAAACAACCAAACATCTTGATCATGGGTATATCAGAATGAGAGGAAATCCACATCAGAGGCATAGAGAACATATTCAAGAGAATTGTTGAAGAAAATTTTACCAATCTATCAAAATAGAGGCCTATCCAGATACAAGAAACTCACAGAACACCAAACAGACAGGATCAAAGAAGAAATTCTCCAAGGCACATCATAGTTAAAACTCTTAACAACACAAAGAGAGAGTGCTAAAAGCAGAAAGAGAGAAAAAACTCATTACATACAAAGGCAATCTCATCAGAATTACCACAGATTTGTCAATGGAAACACTTAAAACCAGAAGGACCTTGTATGGAACACTTCAAAGTCTAAAAAACTATGGCTTCCTAACCAAACTTCTATACCTAGTGAAAGTATCCCTTATAATAGATAGTGAAAGGAAAATTTTCCATGACAAAAGTCAACTCTGTGATTATATGAACACAAAGCCAAACCTACCCATATCTGGTATTGGAAACCAGATCAGATTCCTATGGCAACAAATTTTATTCTCTAGTGTTAAGCTCATATTAGTCTTTCAGTAAAAAAGGGGCTACATACATAAAAGTCTCCTTAAATTAATAGTGTTTATCCCATTTACACTATGCTGACTCTCCATTGGAAAATTTGTTTTTCTTTTTCAGAAGGCAGCAAGATCCAAGGAGATAAACTACCCCTTGCACTTTAGCCAAGTCACAGCTGAAACTGCAGAGGAATTGGGGAGATGAGCAAGAGTGTTGCTTCAATGCTGAACCTGACCATAATCACCAGGGTGATGCAGACAGACCCTGAGGATACTCAACATTTACCAAAGCAGAGATCCAGTGGCTCCTAAGACCTCATCACTGAAGTAGACTTAAAACACACCCACCACCGCCCAAGGAATTTTGCAGAAGAGGAGTGGAATGATTGTAAGAGCTACAAGTTGAGATATTGTGCCCAGAGGCATTTCCCCCTCAAAAAAACCCTGCTGCTCCCACAATTCATAACCCACAATCCCATGGGGAATACCTATAACCCCACTGAGGAAGGTCCCCAGCAGAATGGGGGCAGGGACCAGGGCAAAGAGGGTACTAACATATGATGTATCCGTTCAAAAATATATTGTTAATAATAACAAATTAAAAATAAGAAAGTGTGTAAATTATCTGTCAATCTCCATTTTTATATCTTATAAAAATGTATGTTAAAGCTAAAGGAAACACAGCTTTTAACTACTGCTCATAAAATTCAATTTCATTGAAATTTAAGAACTATAAGGAAGCTATTCAGTCATGCAGTTGAAGGAGATGACATCAGAACACAGTTCACATTACAAACAGAAAAATTATCAAAATATAAATATGTGAGTGTTTAAGATGCTTATAGTTTTCTTCTCAGCAGCTTAAACCAATAACAAAAAACTACATTGCACAGAAGGGTTTACAATATACATTGAAGTAATATAAAAAAGATATGAGGAAGCAGATATATAGAATACTGTATGAGGTTTTAAATTATTTAATTTTATTCAACCAGATTATACCATACCATTTTCATAAATAAATAAAATGTATTATGAGCATATTCCATCATTCCCTACTATCCTGACCTTTTTCGTCTGTTACTCCATCCTCTTCATCCCTTTTAGTCCCCTAGATAGTTTTGCTTTTACTTTCATATTGTCCCCACATATATAAATTTTAATAAAATATAGCATACTCAATTGAGACACAACATGATATTCATCTTTCTGAGATTACATAAACTGACTGTGGCCACAAACTCACTATGTAGTCATGAATGAATTTGAATTTTTTATCTATTTTTCTTGTTGGGATTACAGGTATGTGCCATACCTGATTTTATGCAATTCTGGGCACAAAATCCAGGGCTTTGTACATGCTAGGCAAGCATTGTACCAACTGAGTTACCTCCTTTGCCCAAGAGGCCTCATTTGTAAAATAAGACTTCAAAGTCATAAAGAAATAGAATTGAGTGTATGATCTGGGCTGGAGAAATGACTTAGTGGTTAAAGCATTTGTCTGCAAAGCCAAAGAACCCCGGTTCAATTCCCCAGACACATGTAAACCAGGTACACAAGCCGGTGCATGCATCTGGAGTTTATTTGCAGTGGCTGGAGGCCCTAGTGCACACCCACCTTCTCTCTTCCACCTCTTTCTCTCTAAAATCAATAAAGAATATATTTTTTTAAAGGGTATGTGATCTATATTAAATAGAGAAAATCAAATAGTAAAAATATCTATGACTAAAACACCTCACTATTTGACAATCCCCAAATTAAGCAAAGATCCAGAGAAAACAATTAGAGAAAAATATAAAGCAATTTTCAAAGAAATTTAAATGCACCTAAATCAATAGTTATATTTCTTTGGCTTAAATTTTCCACTTAAAATTATAAAATATTTTCTACATAAGGGGCATTTTATATAAAGTGATTAAGGAGATTAAAAGCAAAAGAGATATACTATGCAATTCAAACAGTGATATACAATATAATGTAACTGAATTTGTCTCAAAGTAGCCTTCACTATGAGGAAAATATTGTAATCATATTGATATATTCTTTTTTTATTTTCTCAGTTTTTATTAATATTTTCCATGATTATAAAAAATATCCCATGGTAGTACCTCCCCCCCACTTTCCCCTTTGAAATTCCATTCTCCATCATATCCCCTCCCCATCTCAATCTTTCTACTTACATAATATACAATACCAACCTAATAAATGCCCTCCTCCCTTCCTTTCTCTTCCCTTTCTATCTCCTTTTTAACTTACTGGCCTCTGCTACTGAGTTTTTTCCTTCTCCTACAGAAGCCCAATCATCTGTAGCTAGGATCCACATATGAGGAAGAACATGTGGCGCTTGACTTTCTGGGCCTTGGTTACCTCACTTAGTATAATCCTTTCCAGATCCATCCACTTTTCTGCAAATTTCATAACTTCATTTTTCTTTACCGCTGAGTAGAACTCCATTGTATAAATGTGCCATATCTTCATTATCCACTCATCAGTTGAGGGACATCTAGGCTGGTTCCATTTCCTAGCTATTACAAATTGAGCAGCAATAAACATGGTTGAGCACGTACTTCTAAGGAAATGAGATGAGTCCTTAGGATATATGCCTAGGAGTGCTATAGCTGGGTCATATAGTAGATCAATCTTTAGCTGTTTTAGGAACCTCCACACTGATTTCCACAATGGCTGGACCAGATTGCATTCCCACCAACAGTGTAGAAGGGTTCCTCTTTTTCCACATCCCTGCCAACATTTATGATCATTTGTTTTCATGATGGTAGCCAATCTGACAGGAGTGAGATGGAATCTCAATGTAGTTTTAATCTGCATTTCCCTGATGACTAGTGATGTAGAACATTTTTTTAGATGCTTATATGCCATTCATATTTCTTCCTTTGAAAATTCTCTATTTAGCTCCATAGCCCATTTTTTGATTGGCATGTTTGATTCCTTATTATTTAACTTCTTGAGTTCTTTGTATATCCTAGATATATTTTTTAAAATTTTGTTAGTTTATTTATTTATTTGAGAGCAACAAACAGAGCGAGAAAGAGGCTGAGAGGGAGAGAGAGAGAGAATAGGTGCTCCAGGGCCTCCGGCCACTGCAAACGAACTCCAGACGCCTGCTCCCCCTTGTGCATCTGGCTAACGTGGGTCCTGGGGAATCGAGCCTCGAACCATGGTACTTAGGCTTCACAGGCAAGCATTTAACCGCTAAGCCATCTCTCCAGCCCATATCCTAGATATTAATCCTCTATCAGATATATAGCTGGGGAAGATTTTTTTCCCATTCTGTAGGTTGCCTCTTTGCTTTATTTACCATGTCCTTTGCAGTGCAAAATCTTTTTTAAAAAACATTTTTTTAGATGCTTATATGCCATTCGTATTTCTTCCTTTGAGAATTCTCTATTTAGCTCCATAGCCCATTTTTTCATTGCTTTGTTTGATTCCTTATTATTTAACTTCTTGAGCTCTTTGTATATCCTAGATATTAATGCTCTATCAAATATATAGCTGTCAAAGATATTTCCCCATTCTGTAGGTTGCCTCTTTGCTTTATTCACTGTGCCCTTTGCAGTGCAAAATCTTTGTATTTTCATGAGGTCCCAGTGGTTAATCTGTGGTTTTATTGCCTGAGCAATTGGGGTTGTATTCAGAAAGTCTTTGCCAAGACCAATATGTTGAAGGGTTTCCCCTACTTTTTCCTCTAGCAGTTTCAGAGTTTCAGGTCCGATGTTAAGGTCTTTAATCCATTTGGACTTAATTCTTGTGCATGGAGAGAGAGAGAGAAGAATCTATTTTCATCCTTCTACAGATATATATCCAGTTTTCCCAACACCATTTGCTGAAGAGGCTGTCTTTTCTCCAATGAGTATTTTTGGCATTTTTATTGAATATCAGGTGGCTATAGCTACCTGGGGTTACATTTGGGTCCTCTATTCTGTTCCATTGATCTACAAGTCTGCTTTTGTGCCAGTACCATGCTGTTTTTGTAACTATGGCTCTGTAGTATAGGTTAAAATCAGGTATGGTGATACCACTGATATATTCTTAATTAGAGAGTTTTGAAACACGTGTGGAAAAAAATTGATAGTTAATGGGGTTTATAAATGATTTAGTAATCATAGTTTAGAATTTTAAACCTCTTTCTCTCATTAGATAGCAAAATATATAGAAAAACAAGTGATGGTCCAAAAAACTTTTAGGGTTCTAGAGATGGTTTAGCAGTTAAAACACTTGCCTGAGAAGCCTAAGGACCCATGTTCGACTCTTCAGATCCCACATAAGCCAGTTGCACAATATGATGCAAGTGTGAAAGGTTACATATGCACACAAGGTGGTACATGTGTCTGGAGTTAGATTACACAGGCTGGAGGCCCTGACATGCCAATTCTCTCTCTGTCACTTTCTTTTTCTTTCTTTCTTTCTTTCTCTCTCTCTCTCTCTCTATGTATCTATCTATCTATCTCTCTCTCATCCCCTTTCTCTTGCACTCTCTCCACTCTCTCACATTAGAAAAAATAAGGCCAGTTGGACTTGCTTCAAAAAATTTCTTAAAAAATCATCACTAAACTGCTCAAGTTGATATTTATGAAACAGTATATCCAATAACTATGGTTATAATTTTTACAAGTACAGAAGTTATATCTTATAGTTGAATATAAAATCAGCCAATAAAATAATAATTTCCTTCAAATTTGCTCTCCACCTACTATGAGACTGAAATAAAAGCTTATATTTTTAGTTTTTTTGTTCATCAAGCATTTATTTCTTTTGTTTTTAACATTCAAATTTATTTATTTATTTTTTGTTATACTAACAACATACGTTGTATGGATACATCATGTGTTGTCCCTGTTCTCTGCACCCATTCCTCTTTGTTGGCAGCATATGGTGTCTTCACCTTTTGCCTCAGGCAGGTAATCAAGTGCTTTGACAGAAACCTGTCTTGTTTTGTGTACCACATAGGTCTCTGATCAACAGCTCATTGTGGGTAGCAACCGATTTCACTGAGAGCACCATTTATTGAAGATGCTGTCTTTTCTCTAATCTACTTTGTTGGTACCTTTGTCAAATATCAAGTAGCTGTAGTTACTTGACCTAAGGTCTGGCTCTTTAATTCCATTCCACTGGTTGCTGTTTCTTTGTTTATGTGAGTCCCATGCTGTTTTTGTTACTGTGCCTTTGTGAT
Organism: Dipus sagitta; assembly: GCA_036346955.1. Lineage (NCBI taxonomy): Eukaryota > Metazoa > Chordata > Mammalia > Rodentia > Dipodidae > Dipus > Dipus sagitta. The sequence continues at coordinate 83,654,420 of CM070771.1, read as the reverse complement.
ATATAGCCTTAGATTGGGTACAGTGATATCTCCAGAGGTGTTTCTTTGAAGATATGTTTGGATGACTGAGGTACCATTCCATATGAGTTTTGAGATGATTTCTTTTCTATCTCTGAAAAGAATGATGCTGGAATTTTTATTGCTATTACATTAAATCTGTATATTGCTTTTGATAGAATTGCCATGTTTGTAATGGTAATTCTACCTATCCAGGAGCATGGGGGGGGGAGGGTTCTTTCCATCTTCTCAATCCTCCTCAGTGTCTTTCTTGAGCTTTTTAATGTTTTAATTATATAGGTCTTTCATATCATTGGTTAGTGTTATTACAAGGTATTTAAGTTTTTGGTTGCTATTGAAAATAAGACAGTTTCAAAGATATATTTATCTGTATTTTTGACCTTTGCATATAGAAAGATTACTGACTTTTGTGTGTTGATTTTGTAACCTGCCACTTTATTGAAGGAATTAAATCACGATTATAAGTTTTGAGATGGAGACTTTTGGGTCACTTAGGTATAGGATCATGTCATCAGAAAATAGAGCTAATTTGACTTCTTCCTTTCCAAATTGTATTCCTTTTATTTCTCCTATCTTATTGCTTCTGCTAGTATTTCTACTACTATGTTGAAGAACAGTGGTGACAGTGGGCACCTTGTCTTGTTCCTGATCACAATGGAAACTCATTGAGTCTTTCCCCAAGTACTATTTGGGCTTTAGGTGACTGAAAAATTAGTCTCAGTTTTTCTTTATTTGGTTTTATTTTATTTTATTTTTATGAGGAAGTATTTTGCTCTGGCCCAGGCTAGCCTAGAATTGACTATGTAGTCTCAGAGAGACCTCAAACTCATGGTGATCCTCCTACATTATGCTCAGTTCTTTTTTTAAATTCATTTATTTGACAGACAGAGAGAGAGAGAGAGAGAGAGAGAGAGAGAGAGAGAATGGGCATGCCAAGGCCTCTAGCCACTGCAAAAGAACTCCAGATGCTTGTGCCTCCTTGTGCATCTTGCTAAGTTGGGTCTTGGAGAATTGGACCTGGGTACTTTGGCTTTGCAGGCAAACGCCTTAACCATGAAGCCATCCCTCCAGCCCTGGTCTCAGTTCTTGAGTGAATGTTTGATAGCCTTCAGCTAAGAAGCCATCCAGTCCTGGACTTTTCTTTTGGGGAAGGTTTTTGATTACCTTTCAGTCTTGATGGATGTGGGAGGTTTGTTTAGAAGATTAAACTGCTCTGAGTTTAGTTTTGGTAGGTTGCATGTGGATAGGAATTAATTCATTTCTTCCATATTATCCAGTTTTGTGTTGTAGAGGTGTTGAAAGTATGTCCTGATTATTCTTCATTAATTTTCCATCAATTTCATTGATGTCTGTTGTGATATTTCCTTTTTCATTTCTCATTTTGTTAATTTGAGATGCCTCTGTTTTTACTGATCAAATTGGCCAGGGATTTGTCAATCTCGTTTGTTTTTTACAAACAACAAGGTCTTTGTTTCACCTATTTTTTTTTCCTATTTTTCTTTATTAGTTAGTTTTGTATTCAGCAAATACAGTCAATTTGTTACCATTATTAGCCTCATCTGTGACCTAACCCCTCCCCTTGGACCCTACTTGTTGAAATATATGGGTTATGCATTGTGGGCTTAGCCCACACTTATGGGTAAGATAAATGTCTCTGAATATCATGACCCAACATGTGGCTCTGACATTCTTTCCACCCCTTCTTCTGCAAAATTTCCCTGAGCCATGTTGGGTTCATTTTTGGTCTGCTTCAGTGATGAGTTGTTGGGGGCCTCTGAGGCTCTGGCTCTCTGATTTGGTAGGACTTGATTTTTCTCTGTGCTGATCTCCTTCCCCCTTGTGCTGGTATCCAGTTCATCAGGAAAACAGCACCCTTGCTTGTTGAGCCAATTTTTCTTAGTTTCAGCAGGGTCCCTTGCAAGGTATGATGGGGTGGCTCTCTCCTTAGGATCTACATCTATCTGAAAAAGAGAAGCAGATTCTGCAATGGAGAGTAAGTTAGCACCAGGACAAATGAGATAACCCTTACTTTTTTATAGAGAATATAATAGGTGTAGACCCTCTTGTAGCCCATGACTGATGGTAGCTTGATATTGGAGAGTGGGCTTATGTTTGGATATGGTTATGACTTGTTTCCCAGCTCCAGCTATGGGTCCTGTACCACTGAGGAGATCAGTTAGCCAACTTAAGAGCAGCTGGTTCCCCAACATGGCTGTGTGCCACTATTGCAGTTGTGTGGGCATCACAACAAGTTATTTGCTGCTAAATAGGTTAGACCATGAGTTGCTTGGACAGATATTGGTCGTTTTCCCCCATTCGCCCATGTGGCACCTTCTGGCACTAGACGCACTGACTGTCTAGGGACTGACTCTCTTCCAACTTCCAGCCATGCCATTCTAATTTGCATGTCAACCACATAAGGTGTCTTCAGCAGTAGGGTCTTACCACTAGCCTTTGGTGGCTCATCAAGTACTCTGACAGAAATCTGTCTTACTTTTTGGAAATTTTGTAGGTCTCTCTGATCAAAAGCTCATTGTGGATGATAGCCCCATGCTGGTACTGGGAGTTACAGATCAGTGCCCACTAAGAAAATGAGGGAAAAGATAACTAATATACAAGAGGTAGAGAGAAGAGAGAGAGAGAAGGAGAGAGGGAGGGAGAGGGAGGGAGGGAAGATGTAGAAGATGAAGTTTAGTCTTGATCCTACCCTCTCCAGTGTCTTGTGGTTCAGGTGTTCCCTGTTAGGGCCTGGTGAAGGATCAGCCATTTGGTCTGTCTTTTAGTAAGTAGAATTTTATGGTACCATTGCTGTTTGGGTCTAGATTAGTGTTTCCCACCCCTTTAATGCCCTCCCCTCCCTCCCCTTCCATCCTAGTGTCTAGTCCATGAGATGGTTGATGGATATGTAAGGTGTCTTGGGAAGATTCAGGTTAGGTGCTGTAGATGAGTGAGAACTTTGTGGCGATTTTTTTTTCTGTGATTGTGTAAGTTCACTGAGAATGATCTGTTCCAGGTTCAACCATTTTTCCTCAAATTTCATTGTGTCATTTTTTCTTACTGCTGTATAGAATTCCATTGTGTAGATATACCCACATCTTAGTTATCCATTCTTCTAGTGATGGACATCTGGGTTGATTCCAGCTCTTAGCTATTACAAATTGAGCCACTACAAACATGGTTGAGCAAATCTCTCTAGCCTGTGGTTTGAAGGTTTTAGGGTAGATGCCTAGTAAGGGAATAACTGGGTCTGTTGGTATCTCTATACTCAGCTTTTTCAGAAGTCTCCATATTGCTTTCCAAAGTGGTTGTACCATCCTACATTCCCACCAACAGTGGATGAGTGTTCCTACTTCTCCACATCCTCACCAGCATTTATTTTTATTTGATTTTTTTTATGTTTGCTATCCTTATTGGGGTAAGGTGGTATGTCATAGTTGTTATAATTTGCATTTCTATGATGATTAGGGATGATGAACATTTTCTTAAGTGTATGTTTACCATTTGTATTTCTTCCTCTGTGAACTGCCTGTTCAGCTCTTTGCCCCATTTTGTGAGTGGGGTGTATGACTTCTTACTGTTTAGATTTTTGAGTTCTTTGTAGATTCAAGAAATTAGGCCTCTATCAGTTGGATAACCTGCAAATATTTTCTCCCATTCTGTGGGTAATCTATTGGCTTTGCTTATTGTATGCTTGTCTGTAAAGAAACTCTTCAGCTTCATTGATCCCATTGGTTGAGTGACGGTTTAAGATCGTGAGATACTGGGGTTTTGTTCAGGAAGTCTTTTTCCATTCCTATATCATGGAAAGTACTTCTTAAATTTTCTTCCAGTAGTATTCTAGTTTCTGGTCTTATATTGAGGTCTTTGATCCATTTGGACTTGAGTGTAGTGCTTGGTGAAATGTGTGGATCAAGTTTCAGTTTCTTTCATATGGTTACCAAGTTTGTCCAGCACCATTTGTTAACGATGCTGTCTTTTTTCCAGCCTATATTGTTCAGGCCTTTATCAAATATCAAGTAGCCATAGTTGCTTGACCCAAAGTCCAGGTCCTCAAGTCTATTCCATTGGTCTATACTCCTGTTTTTATGCCAGTACCATGCTGTTTTTATTACTATGGCTTTGTAATATAGTTTTAGATCAGGTATGGTGATGCCTCCAGAGGTATTTCTTTTGCTGAGGATATGTTTGGACATGCGAGGCCTTCTGCCTTTCCATATGAAATTTGAGATCATTTTTTTCTATCTCTGTGAAGAACACTGTAGGGATTTTAATTGGAATTGCATTAAATCTTTATATTGCCTTTGGTAGGATTGTCATCTTCACAATGTTAATTCTGCCTATCCAGGAACATGGGAGGTCTTTCCATTTTCTCAAGTCCTCCTCAATTTCTTTTTTGAGTGTTTTTGTGTTTTCATAGTATAGATCTTTCACTTCCTTGGTTAACGTTATTCCAAGGTATTTTTTTTTTTTTTTTTTGTTGCTATTGAAAATGGGACTATGTCCCTTATTTCTTTCTCTGTATCTTTGTCCTTTGCATATAAGAAGGCTACTGATTTTTGTGCATTGATTTTGTATCCTGCTACTTTGATATAGGAGTTAATCACCTTCAGGAATTTGGGGATGGAGTCTCGGGTCTCTTACATGTCATGTCATCAGTGAATAAAGCTAACTTAACTTCTTCCTTTCCAAACTGTATCCCTTTTATTTCTTTCTCCTGTCTTATTGCTTGAGCTAGGGCTTCCAGTACTATATTGAAAAGCAGAGGTGAGAATGTACAACTCTGTCTTGTTCCTGATCTTAATGGGAATTCCTCCAGCCTCTCTCCATTAAGTATTATTTGGGCCTTCAGAGCTTTGTATATTGCCTTTATTAGGTTAAGATATGAACCAACCATGCCATTTCTCTCCAACGTTTTGATCATGAAGTGATGTTGAATCTTGTCAAAGGCCTTTTCTGCATCTATCGAAATGATCATGTGGTTTTTATGTTTAACCTTGTTTATGTGGTGTATTACATTGACAGATTTCCATATGTTGAACCACCCCTGTTTTCCTGGGATGAATTCCACTTGGTCAAGGTGGATTATGCTTTTGATGTGTTGTTGGATTTGGTTAGCGAGGATTTTGTTCAGGATCTTTGCATCTGAATTCATCAGGGAAATAGGCCGGTAGTTTTCTTTTCTTGTGGCATCTCTGCCCGGTTTTGGAATTAGGGTGATGCTAGCTTCATAAAAGGAGTTGGGTAGCTTTCCCTGTTCACCAATTGTGTGGCACAGTTTCAGGAAAATTGGTTTGAGTTCTTCCATGACGGTTTGATAGAATTCAGCTGAGAAGCCATCTGGTCCTGGACTCCTCTTTTTTGGGAGGTTTTTTATTACTTTTTCAATCTCCATGAGTGTGATGGGTTGAATGAGGTGATTAATCTGCTCTGTATTTTGTTTTGGTAGATGGTTTGCATCCAGGAATTTATCCATCTCATCCACATTATCCAGTTTTGTGGATTAGAGGTTTCTGAAATAAATCCTGATGAGTCTCCCAATTTCACGTATGTCTGTTGTGATCTCTCTTTTTTCATTTTGAATTTTGTTAATTTGAAACTTCTCCTTTTTTTGCTTGATCAGATTGGCCAGGGGTTGTCAATCTTGTTTATTTTTTCAAAGAACCAGCTCTTTGTTTTGTCAGTTGTCTTAATTGTTTCCTTGGTTTCAAATTCATTGATTTCTGCTTGGATTTTAATTATTTCTTTCCTTCTGGAGCTCTTTGGGTTGGATTTTTCTTGTTTTTCCAGTGCCTTTAGGTGGATGGTTAGGTTGTTGATTTGGGACCTTTCTGTCTTTTTTTATGAAGGCATTGAGTGCTATGAATTTTCCCCTGAGGACCGCCTTCTCTGTGTCCCATAAGTTTTGGTATGATGTGTTCTCATTGTCATTCAAATCCATAAATTTTGCAATTTCATTTTTTATTTCATCCACTATCCATTTATTGTTTAAAAGTGTGCTGTTCAGTTTCCAGGTGCTGTTGGGATTCTTGGTGGGTCTTTTGTTGTTGATTTCTAGCAATATAGCATTGTGATCTGATATCATGCAGGGAATTATGTCAATCTTCCTAAATATGTGGAGGAGGTCTTTGGCAGCAGCAGCGGCATGTGGCAGCAGCGGCGGCGCGATGGACACGGCAGTTATTTGGGGGGAGGGGTGGGCTACCCTCCTGGGATTCCCTGTTTCCCCCACCTCCGTGCCCTCCCACTGACAATCTATTGGAGATTTCTCTCCCCTAAAAGCCCCAATGAGCCCTTAATATCTTGCCTTTCTTTCCCCGGGATTTGCAGCGCAGGCAGGCGGTTGCCATCTTGGCCGGAAGTGACCTGTTTCACCTATTTTTTAAAAGTGTTTTCTTAGTTTCCAATTCATTAATTTCTGCTCTAGTCTCAATTATTTCTTTCCATCTGGAACACTTAGGGTTAGATTCTTCTTGTTCTTCAAAGGTCTTTAGGTAGACAGTTAGCTTATTAATTTGGGTTCTCTGTGTCTTTGTTATGAAGGCGTTTTAGCACTATGAATTTTCCCCTTGGAACTGCCTTCACTGTGTCCCATAAGTTTTGGTAAATAGTGTTTTTATTATTCAATTCTAGGAATTTTACAATTTCTTTTTTATTTCCTCCACAACACATTCATCATTTTAAAGTGTGTTGTTCAGTCTCTAGGAGCTGGTGGAATTCCTAACATGTTTCTTGTTGTTAATTTCTAGCTTTAATGTATTGTGATCTGATATGATGTAAGAAGTTACTTCAATTTTCCTCACATTATGGAGGCATGCTTTATGGCCTAATATGTCGTCTATTTTGGAGAAGGTACCGTAGACTGCTGGAAGCATGTGTATTCTGTATAATTGCAGTGAAAATTTATGCAGATGACCATTAAATCTAGTTGGTCTATGGTGTTGTTAAGCTCCACTATTTCCCTGTTGATTTTCTGATTGGATGATCTTTCTATTTATGATACTGGAATATTGAAGTCCCTAACCTTATTTGTCCTTTTTGATTATGTTTTTGATTTGAAGCCTATTACATATTAATGTAGAACACTTGCTTGTTTCTTATTTCCATTTGATTGGGATATCCTTTTCCATCCTTTTATCCATATAATGTGTCCATATTTAATGGTGAGGTGGGTTTCATGAAGACAGAAGATAGAAGGGTCCATTTTTCTGATACACCCTGTTAACTTGTGTCTTTCTATGGGTAAGCTAAGACCATTAATGTTTAAGGTTATAACTGTGAGGTTTAATTCAATCCCTGCTATGATTTATGGGGTTTTGTGCTTTCTTGTGCTTTGTACTTTTTGAGCCTGCTCTAGTTTTGGTTATTATGATCTTCTTCTTCTGGTTTCTTGAGATTGGTTGTTTGACTCTTGTGTGTGGAATATTCCCTGAAGTATTCTTTGTAGGTTTGGCTTTGTGTTCATAAGATCATAGAGTTGACTCTTTTGCATGGAACGTTCTTCTTTCACCATCTATGATGAGGGATACTTTCACTTGGTATGGGATTTTGGACTGGAAGCCATAGTTTTTCAGACTTTGAAGTGTTCCATTCCAGACCCTTCTGGAATTCAGGGTTTCCACTGAGAATTTGAGGTAATTCTCATGAAATTGCCTTTGTATGTAATGAGTTGTTTCTTTCTTGCTGCTTTTAGAGCTCTCTCTCTCTCTCTTTCTCTCTCTGTCTCTCTGTCTCTCTGTCTCTCTCTCTCTCTCTCTCTCTCTCTGTGTGTGTGTGTGTGTGTGTGTGTGTGTGTGTGTGTGTGTGTTTTCATGTTAAGAGTTTTAAGTATGATGTGCCTGGGAGAATTTCTTCTTTAGTTCTGTCTGTTTGGTGTTCTGTGAGCTTCTTATACCTGGATGGGACTCTCTTTGGAGAGACTGGGAAATTTTTCCTAAATAATTTGTTGAGTATGTTCTCTATGCCTCTGATCTAGATTTCCTCTCTTCTGGTATACCCATGATCTGGATGTTTTCTCATTTTAGGGTATCTCACGATTCCCTCATAATGTTTTTGGACTCCTGTGGTGGTTTGATACAGCTGTCCCCAATAACTTAGGTGTTCTGAATGCTAGGTTCCTAGCTCATGGAGATTTGGCAATTAACATTTCCTGGAGGCAGTGTATTGTTGGGGGTGGGCTTATGGGTATTATAGCCAGTTTCCTCTTGCCAGTGTTTGACACACTCTCTGGTTGCTATGGTCCACCTTATGTTGTCCAGGGGGTGGCATGTCCAACCTGTGCTCATGCCATCATTTTCCAGTGCCATCATGGAGCTTCCCCTTGATCCTGTAAGCCAAAATAAACCTCTTTTTCCCACAAGCTGCTCTTGGTTGGGTGATTTCTACCAGCAATATGAACCTGACTGCAACAGTAAAGTGGTACGGAGGAATGGGATTGCTGCTACACACCTGACTATGTGGCTTTGGCCTTTTGGAGCTGCTTTTCAAGAGGAATATGGAAGGATTTGAAACCTTGGCCTAAGAGATGCCTTGCAGTGCTATAAGTACAGTTGATGGACTGTTCTGGTCAGAGTTAAAAGGCCTGAATGCAGTAAGAACTATGGACTGTGAGGTTTTACTTATGAGGGTGAGAAAGAGCTTTGCCTGGACTGGGATAGAGGCAGTTTGTATGGGAAGCTTGCTGTTATGCCTGTGTCCTAAGAAGTTGTGCAGGTTTGCTTTGCATAGAAATGAACTGGTATGAGCAGAGGGATATGGCACAGAAAAAAAAAATGAAATCTTTGGGCCTAACTTGCTGCCCATTCACCTGAAAATTGAGAGATTACAAACTTTGAGACTGGGTCAGCTGACCTTCACTGGGGCAATAGGAAGAATGTAGACTCTTTTGGGGGGCATGAGTGCTCAAGAAATATCCTGTTCTTGAAAGTTTGTTTTATCCTCCTCTGGATTAATAAACTGGCACACTACCTGGTATAGTGGAGTATAAGAAATGCAAGAAAGAGAGGGTCATTGAGTTTGCAACATGGTCTTATGTGTTGGAAATGGCCATGGGCAGTGTGTAGCAGGTTTGATGGTTGCCTGCATGAAGACTCCATGGGGCCATGAGGGTGAACTGTGGATTGCAGTGGAGACCCTGTGGAGGTGCTGGGACCATGAGATGGCTGCTAAGGAAAGCTGCTGGCCTGATGAAGTTTTCCAGGATTGTGAGTAGCCTAGCTGGAGGGGCAGAAATGGAACTACAGGGACTTGTTGCTGGTTATAATTACCAGACTTAGAGCTACAGAGTTTGATGTTTGCCCTGGTTGTTTGAAAACATGTATTGCTTATGTATTTCTTTGTTATGCTCAATGCCATCATTTGCAGTGTGAATGTTTATTCTGTGCCATTATGGGTTTTTTGAGGATTTTTTTTGTTATTATGGCTCAGTTAAAAGATCCTGGACTATTGGGATGTTTGAACATCATTGGGATTGATAAAAACTGTGAGGAATTTTAAAGTTAGATGAATGCATTACATTTTAAATCATGGATGGCTATCAGTTTATGGGGGCCAGGAGAGGAATGTGGTGGTTTTATTCAGGTGTCCCCAGTCAACTTAGGTGTTCTGAATGCTAGGTTCATAGCTGATGGACATTTGGGAATTAATGCCTGATGGAGGCAGTGTATTGTTGGGTGTGAGCTTATGGGTATTATAGCCAGTTTCCCCTTGCCAGTGTTTGGCACACTCTCCTGTTGCTATGGTCCACCTTATGTTGTCCAGGGGATGATGTCTACCCTCTGCTCATGCCATCACTTTTCCCTGCCATCATGGAGCTTCTCCTTGAACCTGTAAGCCAAAATAAACCTCTTTTTTGCAGAAGCTTCTCTTGGATGGGTGATTTCTACTAGCAATGTGAACCTGACTGCAACAACTCCCAATCAAATTCTTCTGTCTTGTCTTCCATCTCAGAGGTTCTGTCTTCCACTTGAGTAACTCTATTAGTGAGGGGTTCAAGAGAGTCTTTTTAAAGCTCTATTTGACCAATAGAACAGAAATGAAAACCCAGAACTTAGTTCAAGTAACTATAGCTGCTTGATCTTTGATAAAGATGTCAATATTGCAGACTGGAGATAAGACAGCCTCTTCCACAAATGGTGTTGGGCAAATTGGATCACCATATGCAGAAAAATGAAATCAGAACCATTCATTTTTCCATATATGAAAATCAAGTCCAAGTGGATTGAAGACCTCAATATAAGACCAGAAACTATTAAACTAGTATAAGAAAAAATGGAGGCACTCTCCATGATATAGAACTTGGAAAAGACTTTGTGAATAAAACCCCAGTGGCCCAGGACATTAAACAAGCACTCCACCAATGTGATCTCATGAGATTAAAAATCATTTGCACAGATGAACATACAATAAGCAGAGCCTATAGATTACCCACTGAATGGGAGAAAACATTTGCCAGCACTACCACTGACAGAAGCCTAATATCTGGAATATATATAGAACTCAAAAAAACTAAACAATAAAAATCAAACAACCCACTCCAAAAGTGGGACAGAGAACTGAATAGGGAGTTCTCAGAGGAAGAATTACAAATGGTTAATACACTTTTAAGAAAATTTTCAACATCCCTAACAATTAGGGAAGTGCAAATTAAAACTATGAGATTCTACCTTACCCTGGTAAGCATAGCAAACATTAAAAAAATCAAATGAAAACAAATGTTGGCAAGGATGTGGAGAAATAGGAACACTCATTCATTGTTGGTGGGAATGTAAGTTGGTACAACCACTATGGAAATCAATATGGAGACTCCTGAAAAGGATGGATACAGAGTTACCAACAGACCCTGTTATTCCCTTACTGAACGTTTATCCTAATGGCTCCACATCTCAGTTCAGAGATATTGCTCGGCCATGTTTATAGATGCTCAATTCATAATAGCTAAAAACTGAAATGAACCCAGGTGTCCATCACTGGAAGAATGGATAACCAAGATATGGTATATCTACCCAATGGAATTCTACACAGCAGTAAGAAAAAACTGACACATTGAAATTGGTAAAGAAATGGTCAACCTTGGTACAGATCATTCTAAGTAAATTCACACAAACACAGAAAGACAAACATAGCATGGTCTCTCTCATCTGCAGTTCTTAACCTGTATCAGCCAGAGTTGCTGACATACCTGAATAGGGAGGGTAGGGCTTGGGAGAAGGGAAAGAGAGAACACAAAACTGAACCCAACTTGAACTAGTACCATAGAATCCTATATCCTGGAAGTCAGACTAAAAGGTGGAACCCTCAAGAGGACCTTAGGAGGAGCACCTGATTTGAAGGGCCCTAGAGAGGGTGAGACCAAACGTAACTTTAAATTTCTCCTGTTTCTCTTTCTTCTCCTTTTCTTTTTTCTTTTCCCTTGGTGCTGGCCTGTAATTCCCTGTACCAGGATGTGGTCTACATCCACAAGGAGCTGTTGATCAGAGAGACCTACTAGATGTTCCAAAACAAACAAGGCAGACTTCTGTCAGAACACTTGTTTAGCCACCAGAGGTTAATGGTAAGACTCTACTGCTGAAGAAACCATATGTTGTCAGCCTAGACCATGGAGAGACCTAGTTGGAGTCCAGAGGAAAGCCACTCCCAAGACAATTAGCCCATCTAGTGCTGGAAGGCACTACATGAGCTACTGGGAGAAAGTGGCCAACATCTGTCCAAACAACTCAAAGTCTAAGGGACTCAGAAGCAAGCAACCTGATGTGATGCTTTCACAAGTGCAATAGTGGCACACAGCCATGGTGGGTAACCACTTGCTCTTGGATTGGCTAACAGATCTACTCAGTGGACGGAAAACCATATCTGGAACTAGGAAACAAGTCAGAATCATATTCAGATAATGATTCTTCTTTCCATTATCAAGTTCACACTAACCTTGGGCTATAAGAGTGTGATACCCTTCAAATTCCATCTAAATTAATAATGGTTACCCATTTAACAAGTGGTGACTTCATTCTCTGTTGAAGAAGGACCTGAGGAGCTAAACGACACAGTGCACTCCACCCTGGACCCAGCTGAAGCCATAGAAGAATTAGCAACAGTGCTGCTTTCTTAGAGAATCTGATATCAGCACAAGGGTGATGGAGACAGACACTGAGGACACTCAACACCTACAAACCAGAGATCCAGAGGCTCCTAAGTGCCTGTCACTGAAGTGGACTTTAAAATGGTTTAGAAATTCAGGGATGGGGAGATGGATCTTCAATAAAGTGTTTGCAATGCAAGCATTAGGACCTAAGTTTGAATCATCCAGAACCCATATAAAACTCTTTGTAGCAACACACACATGCAATCATGGCACTAGGGAGAGGGAGACAAGGAATCTTTGGGGCTTGCTTGCCAGCTAGTCTAGCCTAATCTGTGAGTTCTAGGCTAAGTCAGAGACTGTTTCCGAAAATAAGATGTAGAGGGTTTGAGGATGACACCCAACATCAACAGCATGTGCAGATGCACACACACACACACCCACACATGTGGCCACACATACACTCATGCACACATACTTTATACACAGGTATCAACAAAAATTTTTAAAAATGTAAAGTATTTATAAATTTAATAGCACACTTCTATTTAATGAGTCAAACAGAAAGCATGAAGAGAAATGATAAATTACATTGAAATTGATCAGCAATCAATAATTACATTGAAATAACAACACAGCATATCAACACTTGTGACACATAGAAAATGTCTTAAAATACTTCAGAGAAACAGAATCACTGGGAAACACACATACACGTGATTTATTATAAGCATTAACCAATACATCAAATGTGAGTTATCTTGTATAATATGTGTGTGTGTGTGTGCGCGCACATGTGCACATGAGCACACTTTGGCCTATGTGACTATCAATTTAAGATGTCCTGATATCAGTTAAAGCTGAAAGCCCAGCAATACCTTTGGAATAACTCAATCCCTATCATAAGTCCTTAGAAATTACGAAGGTAGAATTGGAAGCATAACACCTAGAGTGTGGGGGTCTGAGATCCAGGAGCTCCAATGTCCAGGGATAAATTCTGGATGTGCCAAATCAAAGATAGGGAAAATTGTCCTTTCTCTGCCTTGCTGTTGTACTTAGGCATTCATTGTATGACATAAGTCCTGACCATATGGGTGAAGAGGACCTTTTTCTACTGATTCAAAATGTAAATTGTTCCAGAAATACCTTCTTAGACATGCCTCAAAAACGATTTGTTATCTGAGTAGGCCTAAGAGGAAAATATATGGTTTAAGTATCAATATCGAGAAACAAGGATAATTTTAAATAAACTATTTAAATTTCCATTCAGAAGAGGAACTTAAACTTCCTATGGAAAGAAAATAAACTCAAATGTGAAATGAACAAAGAAAATCAATAAAGCAACTAAAGATCAACTTTTTGTAAAGAATAACTTAATCTCACAAATATTTGAAAATTATTTAGTGTTTGTGGTTGTGTGTGTAAGCTCACACACATGCACACACATATGTGAATGTGGGTGGTACGCACATGTCATGGGACAGAGGTGGAGGTCAAACACAACTTTTTCAGTTGGTCCTCATCCTCCACCTACATTTGAAGCAGGCTTCCAGGAAATTCTCTTGTTACTTCCTTCTGACATTTGGTGCTCTGGGATTAGCACAGCCTACCATAGCTTCCAGATGTTATATGGAGTCTCAGGATCCAAACTCAAAAATGTGCAGAAGTGCTTTATCTGGTAAAGTCTGATTCTTGAAATTTCTTTTTATGCCTTGATTTCAATTGACAATTCTTTTTCAAAAAAAAATAATAAGATCAAGGTAGAATTTACAAATCAGTTGGAACTTTTGTAAAATAAGATATCACTGTACTATAAATATTTGAAAGAAGAGGCTAACATAAACAATTACCAATAACTCAGAAAGTCTAAATCAAAAAGAAAAATACCATGAAAAACATAATTTACCAAAAGTTCCTCAGGAAGAATACTATATCAGAAGTTCCCTATTTTTATTAAAGAAACTTAATTTATAACCAGAAGTGTTCATGTAAAAATATTTTTGATGATAATGGCTTTACTATTAAATGCTATAAAACATTCACTTCCACCCAGAGTCTAAGGGCTTCAGGACCCCACAATGAATACCAATAACCCCACAGGTGAGGGCTATCAGTAGAGTGGTGGCAGCAAAGAAGGGATATAAAAGTGTAATCTTGTTAAAAAAGTTATGAAAGGAAAAAGAAAAATCTATAAAAGAATTGTTTGGTAATAGCCAAATCCTGTCTTTAAGGTTAATTGTAAATCCTACAATGAAGCACCTGTGGCTAAAACTCAATATTGGATGTCTTATTTTCTGAATAAATATTAGTTTCTTTCATAGTGAATAAAAATATATATAGAAAACGTTGAAATATTAAGTTAGGCAAAGATGGCTTTTGAAGTGATATAAAAACAAGCCATGAAATAATAAAAATTGATACATTGGACATCACCAATATGAAAATTTATTGATCTTCAAAAGATTATTAATTATTACTAATTATTAATAAAATTAAAAGATATACAACACAAAGTAACTATTTATAATAAACAAATCTAAAGAAGGACTTAGATCAAAAACAAAAATGAATATTCATCCACTCTGTGTGGTTGTTTAGCCTTAGGCATTTTTGATTAATGTTAAGCTTCCTGCTTAATTCTCCAGCATCCTGCTTGAGGAGGTGTCAGTGGAGGGCAGGTATTGGGGTCCAGCCTTCAGGTGTGTTTAGGGGTGGATCTTGATTCCAGTCTAAAGGTGTGAAAAAAGCAGTATAAGCTCATTTGGTTGTGCTTGTTTTTTTGTGCTTTCTGGCTGTTTGGTGGTTTCTCTCTGCTTGGATTTATGAAAGGGAGCAAATTTCTTCCATCATTGATGGAATTTCCCCTGGATCTGTATGCTTGAAATAAATCCCTTCTTCCCATAATCTGTGTCTGAGGCCTAACCTCTAGAATCTACAAAGAACTCAAAAATCTAAACAGTAAGAAGTCAAACACCCCACTCACAAAATGGGGAAAAGAGCTGAACAGGCAGTTCACAGAGGAAGAAATACAAATGGCAAACATACACTTAAGAAAATGTTCATCATCCCTAATCATCAGAGAAATCCAAATTAAAACAACTATGAGATTCCACCTTACCCCAATAAGGATAGCAAACATCAAAAAATCAAATAAAAATAAATGCTGGCGAGGATGTGGAGAAGTAGGAACACTCATCCACTGTTGGTGGGAATGTAGGATGGTACAATCACTTTGGAAAGCAATATGGAGACTTCTGAAAAAGCTGAGTATAGAGATACCAACAGACCCAGTTATTCCCTTACTGGGCATCTACCCTAAAACCTTCAAACCACAGACTAAAGAGATTTGCTCAACCATGTTTATAGCGGCTCAATTTGTAATAGCTAAGAGCTGGAATCAACCCAGATGTCCATCACTAGAAGAATGGTTGGATGTTTGTTGCAGCAGCATGGAGCTGACTTTAACACTGTGTGAACTGAATGTTCCACACATGTGTTTACCTGCCTGTGTGAACACATGACCACAAAGACAGAAAATGTATGCCATGGCTTAGTTGTAAACCTGAAAACTGGAAATAAGCCAAATGCATATCAGTAGGTGAATGGTTTAAAAAAATGTGGTGTATTCCTCTAATTAACCACTGCTAAACACGGTAAAAAGAATGAAATACTGAATACAATGACTGTATATCTCATACTGAGAAGTGAAGTCAACCACAAGAATATATTTAGTATATGTTAGCAATTATACAGAGTGCTATTCTAGAATATGCCAAATGAAATTGGACAGAAAAAAGTCATTTATACATAAAAGAGACCAGTGGATTTCTGGGTGTAATGATGTAGGATATTGATTATTAGGGAGACTTTCTGGGGTGAGAGAAATATTCTGCATCTCATTTAAAATGTGAATCTATGCGTGTGTATAAATACTTGTATACAACTATGTAGTGAGTTGTCAAAACCCATCATATACTTTAAAATGGGCACATTTGAGTTATATCTTAATACAAATGCATTAGGACTATCACTTCTGTAGGACCACATTCACAGTTTCAGGGTGGTCTAGGGACACTGTAGGTGGCAGCTGAGAAAAGAAGCTGGATAAGAAGTATGGGAGAGGAACTTTATAGCCAGGGGAAATTTTGCCCCTTTTACTTATTGCATATAAATGTAACACCCACAGGATCCACAGCTGCCTCTTTACTTCTGGTTGCATACAATTTCCCCTAGAGCAGAACCCTGAAGGAAATTATGAGAACATGGATCTAGTACTAATCATATAGATACAGTGCAAAACACCTCAGCAAATGTGAATTCCTTTAATGCTATTTTTCTAAGTGTGTGAACCCCAATCTAATACATTCACTCACCAATCTTGAAGTCAGGGGTGTGGGATATAAAGTTATCCAAAAGGTAAATTTTCACCTGATATTCTTAGCTGTGCAACTAACTTCTTACTTCATTTATATACATAAAATTTACCCATAAATGTTAACTGTGCCCTGAGCAGCAGGGCATTTTTAAACTCTGCGTGCACTACTCCAGTGGGCACTATTTTTACCTTCTAGTGTTTACCATGCAGCTCCTATTATGAAAGTCTGGTAAATGTGTAATTACACATCAGATTTGCATCTAGCTGAACAGCTCTTTTTCACTAGGATGGAGACAGTTATAAGACAGCTGTTGCTAGTACTGGGCTACTCTCAGGCTTGCCACCTAGGGATCAGAGCAAAAGAATAGAAAGGCACAAATCTTATTCTTCTAGTGCTGCTCAATGAATTAATGACCAAAAATCACAATTATTTTCATGCAGGTTTGGAAGCTGGATGTGTCTTCTCTTATGCACCTCAACAGCAGCTCTGGCACAAGTGGGTGAGCTGCTTAAGCACAGCGTTTGTTTTAACCCTGGTGCCTTGAAACTTTCATTCTTTCTAAACTGTTTTGTCATCCTGCTTTTTCATTTTGTGTTTAACATTGATAGGTGTATGAAAAAATTTTAAACAGAAAAATTATTTTAATTATTCCCTATTGGGTTCGTCCTAAAATCCTATTAATATTCAATTTTCTACTTGACACTTATTAATAGTCAACAAGGTATTGGCACAAAAAGAGCTGAGAGGTTTTGAGGGCAAAGGTGAAAAATAAAATAATCACAGAACCTCCTCTCCTTTCATTCCCATGATGCTGACTTCCTCTTTGGGCCTGAATATGTTAATACCTATGCAGAGCTCACCAGGTCGTTGGTACCAAGTCAGGCTGTTAAGCTTCATGGTGTGCATCTCATGACATTTCCTACAAAACTCCAACACCCAACACTTCTTTTGAATTCTGTGCCCCTCCTGAATTCATTTCTAAGGCTTCTATTAATTCAATTCTCCCTTCCACACCACACCCTCTACACTCTTCCTCCAAGCATGGAGGGGGAGGAGGAAGGGGAGAAGGAGAGGAAAACATTGGGGAGCAAGCCCATAACCCACATATAGCTTCTGCTCCTATCACCAGGGGTGTTTTTCTTTCTTCAGATCCTGTCTATGCTTCAAAAAATTGATACTACAATGTACTTATTACATATATATATATTTTTTTTTTCTAATCGCTATGCATTGTGAATTAATATAATCATATTATTTATCATTTTATTGTTTTCTTACTTGTTTCATAAACATATGTTCTCCTAACCAACTTGTTACTGAAGCTTTACCTACTTTACATTTTGTGTATAAACAGACACTTTGATTTCAGACAACTATAGTATTGTGATTATGAACCCAAATTCTGAAATTCCAGACTGGATTTATAACTTATCTACTTACTGTCTAATCTTGGGCAAGCTATTTAACTTCTATCTCAGTGCCCTCATCTGAAAATCACTGATAGTAATATTACCTCTCATAGGTAGGTATGAAGATTAAATGAGTGGAAATATTGGCAAAAAGTGTTTAGTACTCTAAGTTCCAAGTAAATATTGGCTACAGTCATTATAGCTAAGAAAATACTTGTTAATTAGAAACAAAGAAGCATATACACTACAATAAACACAATACCAACCAAAAGCATAGAGACTATACTGATGCAATTGATAATGAGAAGCTACTACTTCTGCGTGTGGCAGAAATATATCATTTTTAAAGTTTATCATTTTCTCATACTTGCCTGGCAAACTTCCTATTCCTATCAAGAAATTCTCCTCTGGCTGTTTGCATTTACAAAGTTAAGAATATCAGGAGAAAATGCAATCACAGTCACGCTGACTAGTCACAGTTTAAATTCATGGACACTTACAGTTACTGAGCAAGCCTATGTTTACCTCATCCATCACTCTTTCGTTGTCCTTGTCCAACTATTTCTCACTTTCAATTGTTAATCTTTTGCATTTCTCCCTTCTTTGTATAACTTATTGTTCATATGTATTCATTGTACATACTGATGAGTTTAACAATAGCATTCTCATTTTTATTTATATTATGTATTTTAATCATATTCACCCCATGACCCTACATTTCTCCCCTTCTCCCTCTCTACATCTCTTCTTTTTCCTGATAATCCCTTTTATTTTCATGTTATATAGATACTGATATATATATATATGACTTTATGTATATAAAATATCTATAATCCACATATGAGAGAAAACATGATATTTATCTTTCCAAATATGGCTTATTTTATTTAATATGATAAAAATCTAGTTGCAGGGCTGGAGAGATGGCTTAGCGGTTAAGCGCTTGCCTGTGAAGCCTAAGGACCCCAGTTGGAGGCTCGACTCCCCAGGACCCATGTTAACCAGATGCACAAGGGGGCGCACGCATCTGGAGTTCGTTTGCAGTGTCTGGAGGCCCTGGCGCGCCCATTCTCTGTGTCTCACTCTCTCTGCCTCTTTCTCGCTCTGTCTGTCGCTCTCAAATAAATAAATAAAAATGAACAAAAAAAAATCTAGTTGCATTTCACTTTTCTGAAAAATAACATGTTTCATTCTCCATTACGACTTAACAAAGCCTCATTGTGTACATGTATCATGTTCCTTTAGTCTATTCATCTGTCAACAAACAGCAAGGCTGATTCCCCAAGTTGGCTATTGTAAACAATACTGCAATGGCCATGGTTGGGCTAATCTATGTTCCCACCAGCAACACCTAAGGGTTCCTTTGGCCCACACCCTTATTATTTATTGTTGCTTTTTTTTAATATTAGCCATTCTTATTGGGGGGCTGGTAAATAGTCACACTGCAGTTTAATGCATATTTCACTGATGGCTAAAGATGTCAGGCATTTTCAAATGTTCCAGATGGCATTTCTATGTCAACTTTTTTTTTTTTTTTTTTTTAGTATTTTTCGAGGTAGGGTCTCACTCTAGCCCAGGCTGACCTGGAATTCACTATGTAGTCTCAGGGTGGCCTCAAACTCACAGCGATCCACCTACCGCTGCCTCCCAAGTGCTGGGATTAAAGGCTTGAGCCACTGCATCAGGCTTTTATCTCAACTTTTGAGACTGTTCATTTCATTTGTTCATTAATTGATGAATAGTTTGGGGTTTTGGTATTTAGTTTTTTGGGTTCTTCATATATTCTAGATACTAATTCTGTATAGTTAGTAAAGAATTTCTTCCATTTTATGGATTATCTCTTCATCTGGTTTTCATATTTTCTATGTAAAAGATTTATTTTGTACACTCTCATTTGTACATTACATTATGTTCTAAATTCTTTCCTGTGGCTGTGCCTCAAAGTATATTCCCAAGTTTTCCTTTAACAGAAAATACTAAGGTCTTTGATCCACTTCGAGTTTGTTTTTGCATGGGATAAGAGACAGAGATCTTGTTTCATTCTTCAACATGAGGGTATGATGGAGTTTTTCCAATACAATTTGTGGAAAAGACCATTTTTTTCCACTGTGTATTTTTTGTATCTTTATAGCAAATCATGTAGCTATAACAGCAGAGTTTTATATCTGGGACTGTTCTATTCCATTGATCTGTGTCTGTTTTTACCAGTTCCATTGTGTTTTACGATAACTTGTTTTATATTATTAAATAGCTATGGTGATATTTCCAGCATTAATTTTTTTGCTCAGGATTGCTTTGGTTATCTGGGGTCATTTTTTCATTCATAAGAATTTAAGGATTGTTTTGTTTTAGTTATTGAAGTTTTACTGGATATTGCATTGAATCTTTGAAGTACTTTTGGTAATCTAGTCAATTTCACAATAGTAATTCTGCTGATCCATGAGTATGAATGGTCCTCCAATCTCCTAATGGAGACACTATTCCATCATTGTTTTAAATTTTTCATTGCAGAAGTCTAGCAGTTCCATTGCTAGGTTTTTGAATTGGTAATTTTTTAAGATATTGTGATTTTGATATATTTTATGATTTCTTACCCAGGGTGTTCATTATTAATACATAGGATTTTGTATCCTGGTACAGTGTTTTTCAGTTCACATGTGTGATGGACTCTTTTAATCCCAGCACTTGGGAGGCAGAGGTAAGAGGATCGCCATGAGTTCAAGGCCACCCTGAGACTACATAGTGAATTCCAGGTCAGCCTGGACTACAGGACTAGAGTGAGACCTTACCTCGAAAAACTAAAAAAAAAAAAAAAAGAATCATATTGCCTGGATATGAGATTAATTTCACTTCTTATTTTCTTCGTATATTCCTTTTATTTCTATCTCTTGTCTTATTGTCCTAGCTAACACTTCAAAACTATATTGAATAAGAGTAGAGAGTGTACACCTTTGTCTCATTCCAACTTCAGAGGAACTACTTGGGGCTTTTCCCCATTTAGTATAATGTTAACTATAGTTTTGATGAATATAGCATATATCTTGTTAATATATGTTCCTCCTATTTCTAGTTTCTTCAGTAAAATTGTCACCAAGGGACCTTATACTTTTCAAAGGACTTTCTGTATCTACTGAGATCACATGTTTTCTATCATTGATTCTGATTATTCTCACTATTCATTGATGTGCATACTTTTAACCATCTTTACATCCCTGGAATGAAATCAACCTGGTTGTGTTGAGAGATGAAAAAGTAGATATTACAAGAGCTATGAATAATATGCAGGGTTCTTTAGGGAATATTTTGAAAGGTTATCTTTTTTTAAAGACACTGTTGAATTTACTTAATAAGAATTATATTGAGAATTTTAGCATCTCTGTTAATCATGGAGCATAGCCTTATTTGTTTTCCTTTTCTTGCTGTGTCTTTATCCAGCTGTTGTATTAGTGTAATACTGGCTGCTTAAATTGAATTTGGTGGCCTTCACTCCCTTTTTATTTTATGGAATTCAAGAGTGAATAAGGTCAGGTAAAATCTGACAGTGAATCTTGCTGGTCCTGTAGTCCTCTTTGTTAGTAGACTTGTGTTATTGCTTCAAATTTGTAGCACTTTATAGAACTATTTTGTTTATAGCCTCTAGAATTAATTTTGGTAGATCATATGTATCTTAGAATTTGTCCATTTCTTCTAGATTTTCCATGCTTTTTTTTTTTTTTTGAGGTAACATTTCAATATCCTCTGGATTTTGCATCTTTTCCTCTTTTATGGTTAGTTCAACTAATGGCTTATTTGTTTAATTTTTCATTTCAAGGAACAATTGATCATTCAAGAGTGTTTCAATCTATCTATCTATCTATCTATCTATATATATATATATTTATATAGAGAGTGCATAGTTTCTTGATATTAATTTGTATTTCATTCCATTGTCTAAAAAGGTACAGGAATTATTTTTATCCTGTTCTTTGTGAAAATTTGCTTTGTAACCTAAAATTTAATGCATTTTAAAGAGAGTCCCATGATACTAAGTGTGTATTTCGCAGCAGGATGCAATGTTCTGTAGATGCCTGTTAAATCCATTTTACATGTTACTGTTTAATTCTGTAGCTTCTTTCTTGATTTTGTTCCTGTGGATAATCTTCCTATTCATAATATTGGGGTATTGAAGCCACCAACTATTATTGTATCTGAACATATCTGACCATTTATATCCAGTAGTGTTTGAGTATCTTGTGAATTTAGGTGCACCATTATTCAGAATATATATGTAGTTTTGATATCTAAATGTATTTATTTCCTTACTTCATTCATCTTCTTTTTTGTGTCCCTGTTGAAGTCATGGGTCATTTTTCAAGTAGGCTTGTGAATATTTTTATCCATCATTTCAACCATTTTAGTATCTTTGAACATGGTTGTGATCTCTTGGAGAAGCCATAGACCCTTGTCTTTTGATGTTTTCCTTATTAGGTGTTTCTGTGTTGTGATCTGTACATCTTCAGGTAGTCAATGGTGAGTTATCCAACAGGGATTCATTTACTTTAGTTTTCATTCTTTACCTACCTAACAGAAACAATAGTTAACTTCACTTAGATTTTGTAGCCAGAGGGCTAGGAAGATTGTTTTTTACTTATGACAGACATTCCCAGGTGTGGCTAGTGTCAAAACTAAGGGATTTCTCCACAGTACACTAGAGAAAAAGGAAGTGAACTTGCTACTGAAATATGTCTGGAAGACCAGTTTCACTGCTTTCACATACCACCCAGGCCAAGATATCCCCCCGCCCCCGCCACAGGAAGGAGTCTGGAAATAGAGTGCTGTGATGAACTTGAGCTTTAGTGTGTTTAGTACTATTAGTGATAAATGATGTGGCAGAAAGGTGACTCCAGAAGTTGTTAACTGAGAGTTCAATGCTGTTTCTATAGTCATCTTCAGGTGATGGGGTTTGCTCTTTGACCAGGATGCCACTCACAGACTTAGCCCCCTGCTGCTTGAATTTCGCAGTGTGTGCACTTCCAGCACGCCTCTCCATGACTGCTTCCCACAACCAGCTCCCACTCAGAGAAGCTCACCATGCCTCTTGCTTCTCTGACTTGTGATTACTTCTTGTTTTCAGAGCAATTCAGTTTCAAAAAATAAGAACTTTCTCAAGGTTCTACCTGAATTTAACCCTCTAAAATATAGGAGTGACAAAACAGATTTCTCCTCCAATACTGACTTGTCACGCAGGAGGTGTTACTGTCATGCTAAATCTGTCAAATAAACAGGGCTTATGACAACAGTGCCCTCGTCCTGTGGTGAACCCTGACCCCCAGTATTTTTTCTTTAGGGCCACTTGGCTTGCTTTGTGAGTTGGGCTTCCCCTCCTCTCCCAGACAGCTGAAGGTAGAACCAAGAATGCTTCTTTTTTTTGTTTGTTTTTTGGTCTACTTTTTCTATTTCTCTTTGCTTTCCAGCTGTTCTATCACCTCTTTTGTGATTTCTTACACTCTTCCTTCAGAACATGGTCTATTCTATTTCTATGCTGACTCTCCTTATTCTCAGTATCACATGGAGGCAGTGTGTCATGATCATAATCGTTACTGTTGTTGTTATTGTTATTATTATATTTAATACTTGAAGGTTTGTGGTAACCCTCAAACAACTAAGTTGACCAGTGTAATTCTTTCTAATAACATGATCTCACTTTGTTTCTTTGGGCTACATTTTGACAATTCTCACATTATTTCAAGTCCTTTCATTGTTATTACATGTTGATCTATGTTCAGTGATCTTTAATGCCACTATCACAATTGTTCTGGGGATGTCACGGAGCATAGCAATAAAAGATGGCCAACAGTCAATAATGATGAGTGTATTATGCTGCTCCATTGTTTTTTATGTCTCCCTCCCTATGACTGCCCCTATTTCCCGAGATATAATAATATTTAAATTAGGCCAATTAGTTACCTACCAATGCCCTCTAAGTGTTAAAGTAAAGGAACAGTACATCTCTCACTTTAAATAAAAAAAAAAATAGAAATGATTCTGTTTAGTGAATAAGTCATTTTGAATGTCAAAATAGGCTGAAAGTTTGGCATATTGAGCCAATTAGCCAAGTTGTGAATGCAAAGGAAAAGTTGTTAGCCGGGCTTGGTGGCCCACACCTTTAATCCTAGCACTAGGGAGGCAGAGGTAGGATCACCGTGAGTTTGAGGCCACCCTGAGACTACAGGTTGAATTCCAGGTCAGCCTGAGCTACAGTGAGACCCTACCTTAAAAAACCAAAAAAAAAAATTGTTAAAAAAAAATTAAAGGTGTTATGAATACATGAACAATCTTATTGCTTATATATAAGAAATTTTAGTGTTGCGAACATCTAAAACCAATCACAATAGTCTCTTAAACTAAAATCTAATCCATAACAAGGCTCTACCTCCTTTAAATGCTGTGACAGGTTATAAATATGTGGAAGATGCAGACAACAGATTTTGGAGCTGTGGTGGCTTGAATCATATGTCCCCTATAACCCATGTTTTCTGAATGCTAGGTCCCCAGTGGTGGTAATTTGGAAGGTGAAGCCTTGCTGGAGGAGGTGTGTTGCTGGGGGCAGGCTTAAGGATGTTATAGACAGCTCCTTCTTGGCAGATCTTGGCTCACTTTCCTGCTTCTGTTTCCCACCTACTGTGGCAAAGAGGTGATGTCCAGCCTCTGTTCTATAATCTTTCCACTGCCTTCTTGGAGATTCTCCTCAAGACTGTAAGCCAAAATAAATGACTTTCCTCCCATCAGTGCTTTTGATGCTTTGTCCCAGCAACAAGAAGGCAACTACAGCAGAAGCTTAGCAGAAGTTGGCTCATGAGACTGAAGAGAGACACCATCTCCATAACATAAAAATTCACAGTGAATTTATGTTAATGGTGCCACCATTTTCCTGATGTTCTAAGCTTGAAATCTCAGAGCTATCTGGTGGCTGCCTACACTTGATTCTGTCCTTCTCCCTCATATGACATTCAACAGGGATGCAATGTCTGTGAAACCCAGCTTGTCTTTTCCCACCCCCAGTCTAGCCGGTGCTACCCAGCTTCCCCTTTCCTACTCACATCAATACCCTATCTTAGTGTGAGACCTCTTATAACTTCTCATCTGCCAGGGCACAGATTCGGTCCTTCCTCTGTGACTTCCTGACTTGCAGATAGGGGTGGTACCTTGCTAGATGCTTAGCATTAACCCTTTAGTTCCTGAATCATGAGACAGACCAGGAGTACTGCAAGAAGGGAAGAGTGCTTGGAGAGCTCCAGGCAGTAATTCCAGAAAGATTTAAAAGTTGGTGCCAGTTCCACCATGAGACACATTTCCAAGTCTTGGCCCATCACCACTGAGTCCTGTCTGACCTTCCTAGCCTATCACACTGTTCCTCATTCCACCTCAAGGTACTATTACAAAATGATGTATTTACTGATCTTCAAGTATGCCTTTGTTGAAAATTCCCCAGTTTTACTAGGTTCTGCTCAACCCAAACGTTCTTGCTATCTCCCTACTACCAACTAAAAAGTATATCTATCCTTCAAGACTCACTTCATGGAAGGAGCTAATCCTTAATTTGAAATATTTATTTTGGACTTGTAATTGCCACTCTTTGGGCAACTGACCATGAAGAGACTGTGACATCTCTATTATAATCACAGACTGTTACTTAGACCTTCAATGATCTGTACCTATTTAGTCACCCTAATCAATGTGTTGCCTCCTTACTGGTAGAGGGGCATTGTATTACCCATGGATGGAAAACATACTATAAAGAAAATGAACATCAATGAAAAAAAATTCACAGTGAAGTGCTGAGTACTGATGTAGATTCTGATACATATTACCCAGATTTGTCTGTGGTAACTCATGAAGCTTTCATTGCTAGAAAAGAGAAGTCAGCATGATTAAAAAACTTCAAAAGACATGCCAGTCTCTTATTAGGGGCTAAAATAGGTGATGATTTTAAGTTGCAGCCAAGATTCATTTACTGACATCAGAACTGGGGGAGGGGGGCCTTAAGAATAATACTTAATGCACTCTACAATTGCTCTATAAGTACAAAAACAAAGCCTGGATAATGTCATATCTTTTACTTCTAAAAATACATATTTTTAAAAATATGTATTATTTACTTTCTTATTCAGTGTTGGGGGGACTTATGCAAGTCGTGGCACACATATACAGCAGTCAGAAGGTACATTTTAGGTCATTCCTTGCCTCTCACCTTGTTTGAGGCAGGGTCTGTCATGTCTCACCTCTTATTTTGAAAGCTTCTAGGAAATTCTCCTAATACAGGCATGATACAAAAACCTGCCATAGTTCCTCACTTTTACATGGAGTTTGGGGATCTGAACTTGGGTACTCAGACTAGCACCACAAGTGTGTTATGCAGTGAGCTATCTCCTCAGCCTCCTAGAACATGTTTTACTGATTTTTTTTTTTTTTTTTTTTTGGTTTTTCAAGGTAGAGTTTCACTCTCACCCAGGCTGACCTGGAATTCACTATGTAGTCTCAGGGTGGCCTAGAACTCATGGCGATCCTCCTACCTCTGCCTCCCGAGTGCTGGGATTAAAGGTGTGCGTCACCACGCCCGGCTTACTGAATATTTTTAAGTCCACTTCAGATCTACTGTTCAGGAAGAAAGAAGATTCTTTTGAACATGTTATTGTACATTGACAACACAAGTTGTCACCCAGGAGTCTGATAGAGATAAGCAAGGAAATTAATGTGCTTATACTAGCTATCACAATATTCAGGCTAGGCTGTAGCCAGTGGACCAAAGAGTGACTTCAACTTTTGAGTCTTATTTTAAATATACATTTTAGCTGGGTGTGATGGCACATGCTTTTAACCCCAGCACTGACGATGCAGAGGTAGGAGAATCGCTGTGAGTTCAAGGCCAGCATGGGACTACAGAATGAGTTCCACATTAGCCTAGGCTAAAATGAGACCCTAACTTGAAAAAATAAATAAATAAAAATTAAACAGAAATATTTTAAGAAATAAAAATAAAATATACCTTTCATAAAACTATAACTCCCATTGATAGTGATTCCTTTGATGGTCATGAGCAAAGCAAATTAAAACATTCTGGAAAGGAGACACCTTTAGGTGTGTCATTAAAAATATTCATGCAGCCAGGTGTGGTGGGGCACACCCATAATCCAACCACTCAGGAAGATGGTGAGTTTGAGGGCTAACCTGGGCTACATAGCAAGACTCTATCTGAAATAAAAGAAGACAGGAAGAAAAGAAGAGAAGGAAGGAAGTAAAGCAAAGAAAGAGAAAGGAGGGAAGTGGAGTTTAGGGTGGAGAAAGAGGAGGAGGGGAAAGGAAGAAAAAAAAGAACATTTATGATTCATAGAAGACAGTCAATACTTAAACATTAATATGAATGTGGAAGGTGATTTTGGGGGGGTTTTTTGAGGTAGGGTCTCACTCTAGCCCAGGATGACCTGAAATTCACAATGTAGTCTCAGGGTGGCCTTGAACTCACAACAATCCTCCTACCCCTGCCTCCTGAGTGATGGGATTAAAAGCATGTGCCACCATGCCCGGCTTGATTTTTTAAATATTCATTGGCAAGGGGAGAGAGAGAGAGAAAGAAGGAGAGAGAGAGAGAGAGAGAGAGAGAGAGAGAGAGAGAATGCCAGGGCCTCTTGCCATTACAAAGAAACTCCAGCCTCATGTGTCACTTTGTGGATTTGGCTTTACATGGGTGCTGGGGAATTGAACCCAGGCTGTTAGACTTTGCTGAGCCATCTCTCTAGGCTGGAAGTTGATTTTTTTGAATGACTTTGAGGGATTTGACTTTAGCAGAGTGTAATTAAAGATGTGGTGGAAATTGAGAACTGGAATTAGAAGTAGAGTCTTAATATATGACTGGCTTGTTGCAATCTCCTGATAGTAGTACAGTGGGTAAGTGGTTGGTCCTTACGTATGAGCAGAGTGATTTCCTGAAATATAGTCAACTGCCAGTGGAGATTCTGTGACTGTTGATGCAAGGACAAGAAGTACTTAAATATTGCATAAACAGTGTATAAAACAGCAGCAAGGTCTTTTGCTTGAGTATTATTCTTAAGGGTCCTAGGATGTTTGAAATGGCAAATAAGTGTTGGTTTCAACTTCAAAATACACCTAATAGAAGACTTGAAAGGGTTGACACAGTTTAAAGGAAGTTGTATTATAAACATTGTTACCAGATTGTACTGCTTTTGGATGGTGGTGGTATCTTCCACGGTGGGATTTTGATGAAGGACATTTTCACTGTGGGCATATCTTTACAGGGGGCATCAAGACCCCAGCTTTGGGCTGGAGAGATGGTTTGGCAGTTATGGCACTGCGAAGCCTAAGAACCCAGGTTTGATTCCCTAGTACCCACATAAGTCAGGTATCCAAGGTAGCACATGATTCTAGAGTTCATTGGCAATGGCTAGAGGCCCTGGCATGCTCATATATTCTCTCTCTCTCTCTCTCTCTGTCTCTCTCCCTGACAAATAAAAAATTTAAAAGACCATAGCTTCTTATTCTTGCTCACTATTTCTCATCTACAATAAGGCAAGCAACTCTGCTCCACCAAATACTCTCCTTTACAGTGTTCTGCTTCCCCTCAAAGACTCTTAAGCGAAAATGACCTGAAAATTCTGAAACAATGTGATAAAATAAACTTTTTGTTCTTTTAGGTTGTTTATCGTGGGTATTTTGTCATAATAACAGAGAGCTGACTAACATGATAGGCAACATGCTATCAGGTAGCATTGTAAACTATAAATCATCAGGATCAATCAGTGTGGGAAACTTCATGGTTGTCTTATTTGAAAATTCCCATAGCCACTTCAGTCTTCACAGTTAGTACCTACGGTGGGTAGCCACCAATATCAAGGCAAGCTTCTACCAACAACAAAATTGTAACTCACTACAGGTTCAAGTGGTCATTAGCATTTCTCCAACAATAAAGACATTTTAAATTACAATGCATATATTTTAAACATAATGTCATATTATACCTAGTACACTACAACATGGTACAAAAATAATTTCTATAAGCAATGAAAACTGGAAAATTCTGTGACTTGATTCATTTTGATATTAGTTGCATTGTGGTGGTCTCACACCAAACCCACAATATCATCTCTGATTATATGCCTATACTTATATACAGTGATCACTACTTCAACCTGCCCATCATAAGAAAAGAAAAAAGTATAACATTTTACAGAATTCCAAGACACAGTAGCTCTGAGAGAAAGTGTTGTTAGTAGGAACAAAGAATAAACAGCCTACACAGCAGAGCACCCTGGAGAGTATTTCAAGTGCTCTGGCTAAGCTAGTAAAAGAACATCAAGTGCAAAAAAAAAAAAAAAAAAAAAAAAAAAAAAAAACGGTTAAAAACACCATACCCAGAGAAAAGAAATGCCTACTAGTGGCTGAAGAGATGGCTTAGTGATTCAGAGCTCTTATTATACAAACATGGGGGCCTGAAAGGGCCTGAGAACATCTGAGTTCAATCCCCAATTCCTACATAGGTATCTGGGCATAACTACACAGGCCTGTAACTGTGGTCCTAGAGGGAGCAAAGATGGAGAATTTCTCATAAACCAGCAACTTGGAGTTAAGAGACCACTCTTTAGGAAAAAACATACAGCAGAGTGGTAAAGGAGGATATCCATCGTTCCCCTTTGGCCTCCACACATGTGCACACGAGCACTAGCATGTATACACCACACACATACCATGCCATAAATACTAAACATGCAAATACAATAAATTAAGAAAGAAATAAAAAAATAAAGAAATGCCTAATAGGCATTGTGTATTAACAGGGCACAAATTACCAACCTGACTTTTAGGCTTAACACAAAAGGGAGGCTCCCAATCACCAAGGCATTTGGAAATTATCAACCCTTTTCATGATGTTCATTAATGTTAGTCCAAGAAGGTTAGCTTTAATGATGTTAGGGGGAAAACACCAATGAATAAGAGTAAAATTGTATTCGAAAGGAAACAGGAGAATTTAAATCTCAATGATGATTTAAATGTTTATTGAAGACTATAAAAGCAAAAACACAGCCTAAAATTGAATTGCTAATATGAAAAGCAAAAGCACAAAGCTCCAAGAACACGAAGTAAGAAGATAAAAAATATAAGCAAGAAATTTTGAGCCAGGAATCTTAGATGTTTAAATAAAAAGCAATATTATAGATACAATATAATGAACATTTTCCCACACAAAGAAAGGAGAGATTCTTCAATCCATGATACCCACTAGGTCCCAAGATGTTTTAGTGAAATAAAAAGGCTCAAACGTGACCTAACCTTACATTGTTTTATTTAAACATCAATCTTATTACAATGTGGTCATTGTCCAGCAAGAGGAAAGCTTTAAAAAGATTGCTAGACAGGCATGATGACACTCACATGTATGTAGTCCCAGCAATTGAGAGAATGAGGCAGACAGGTAAAAATGCCAGGCCAGCCTGGACTGAATAGCAAGTTTCATGTCAGCCTTGTCATCACAAGACCCCACCTTTAGTAAACAAAAAAATCTCTCTTATCTCTCTCTCTCTCTCTCTAATAAATAAATAAATAAATCAAACATTTAAAAATTTTAAAGTAAATAGAAGATAAAAATGAAGGCTTTGGTTTCATTGAAGATTTTTATGCAGTTTTTATAAAAATAAAATGCATAATTACATAATTATAAACTTCAAAGTTCCAAAGTAATGGATATTTTGCTACAGAAAAATAAAATTTCAAAATCCAACATAAATTTGAATCACAAGTAGATAAAAAAATCATGGGTAAAGTGAATTAAAATAATATATACTAAAGTTTACTTTAAAAAAAGTTCATAGATAAATCAGTTCTATCTTTGAGTAGTAAAAATTCTTTTAAAAATATAATCATTCCTTTATTCTGCAAAACTATGTAAAATTGCTTAATTCATTTAATCCCTGATATATCATACTGATATTGACATATATAATAATATTAGATTAACTTCACTGTGAACAATTGACATTTTTCCATTTCAAATTGTCCTAGAAGCTCTGCTAAAACCAAAAAAGAGAAAAATGAAAAACAAAATATATCTTTTGGCAAAAAAAGATAACTGTTATAAGTGAAGGAGAAATGTGCATGTAAACGTGCTTATTGTATTATTACTTAACAATATACAAAAAATGGGACCAATGTAAGTATCTAATAATTAACATTGTTATCTTTACTTTTTAAAGATTTTATTATAGGATATTCCATGTGTTTCTTTTTTTTTCCTTTGAGGCAAGCCCAACAAACTAGCCTTTTTATGAGCAAAAGAGAGAGACAGACAGGGAGAAAATTGCTGAGCTGGGGGTCCCAGCCACTGCGATTAAACAACAGATGCGTTCAGCACCTTGTGCATGTGTGCGACCTTGCACTTGCATCACCTTGTGCATCTGGTTTGCATGGGATCTGGAGAGTCAAACATGGGTCCTCAGGCTTTGCAGGCAAGCAAATTAGCCACTAAGCTGTCTCTCCAGTCCTCCATGTGTATTTCTTTTATCAACACACACACAAAAATCCAGTTTTTGGAAAAATTTTATAGGCAGTAAAATGTTCCCAAAGATACATAGACAAGCAGCCCTGTATCTCTTCAGTTGCCACATCCACAGCTTCAACCAATCATGGATGGAAAATATTTTTTTAAAAATATAATATTTGTACTAAACCTTCGCAGACCTTTTCTTGTCTTTATTCCTTAAACAATGCACATAGCAATTACTTACATGCCACTTTTCATTGTATGAGGTATGTTGGTGATATAGAGATAATTCAAATATGCACATTATATGAAAGCATAATGCCAGGAGTTTGAAGGGACTTTTGTATCCACAGGGTTCTGGAACCAGTCACCCACGGAGAGGGACAACTGTGCATACAACTGATGATGCTTTACATTTTATGATCACACTCACTGAAAGTAATCTAAGCCAACTACATTCTTTTCTAAATTAAAATATGAACATTACTCTGACAGGGATAAGGGAATATTCATCCCATTTCAGCCTTGGACTTCTTGTCTGTAAGGCATAGATATTGAATCATGAACCTAACTTCTCTATTTCTTCCAACCTATATTTAGAAAACATTTTTGCTTCATTTATGACTAATTAGAGATACAAAAACTAGCCTTGATTAATTATGTGTAATAGTACTTCTATGGAATTGGATAAAATGGGGTTAATAAACTACAAATTGATGCATGATGCTATCATTACTATGCCTATAGTTTCAGATGACTACATATAGGACTGCATAGGCCAAAACAATAAGGCTTACTGCGGCTATTCTCATGCCCTGCTTTCATCCGTCTGACTGACAAGGTTCCTGTTTCATTATATTTCATGCCTACACCTTAAGTGCAAACAAATCTTTCTTATATTTCATTCAAATCCACTTCCTTGAACTGAATTTATTAGACCAGTAATCTATTAACTAATCCAAAGATAAGAAGACATGCTTGTATTTCTGGCATGATACTTGTCTGTAAGTGCCAACTTTGTGAACAGTGATGAGTTCACTTGCACATAGAATAAAATTACCCATCTCCAACCACTGTAAGTGCTCGCTTCTAATGGTCCGTAGTTCCAACTTCCTCTATTGAATTGTCCTCAGGGGAATGGGGCTAAGGGAAGTTTATGGTTCCCATCTAACCATCCAACTGCACAAATACACAGCAATGAGCAATTTACGTGCTAGCCCTTGCTTCAAGGAGACCGAGTCAATAGTTGCAAATCAGAATTGTGTTACAGCTTTGCTACTCAGCCCTCTCCTGTGGCCAGGCCAGTAACTGACTTTATCTGAGCCAACATACATCCTTACTGGGATCTCGCTCCCCTATCCTATCCATCCTTTAAGGATTTTCTTGAGCAATGCCACACCCTCACCAAAACACATTTAAGATGAGCACAAGTCTCTCATCTTAGGCTCTGCCTACAGCTAAACCAGGTGAAATAGCATACCAGCTTCTTTTCCCTTGGGTATTTTGATATTTAATTTCACCAATTTCATGTTGACTCACTGAGAAATATCATATCCATTTGCCAATAAAAAGCAAAGAATAAATGGATGGAATATAGAAGGAGGTGTGTGAAATGAATGTATCGTTTCTGAGTACTTTTTTCTTTAAATAAATATATCCATTACTGAGTCATACATGAGGCAAGCCTAGAATAGCTTCTCTCAAGCTCAATACTATTCATAACCCTTATGCCTTTTTGCAAGAATCGTGTCCATCCAAAAGCCTGTTTTCATCAAACTGAATACTTACTATTATCTGTATATTTAACTAAATCCATGGTTTTTATCAAGGACTTACAGAAATAAATTTATCAAATTCATATTGATATATCTACATAGACCTCACAAATCCATTTCATAACGAGCACTAAGATACCAAAATAAAATATTTGCTTAGAAAATATTAGTGGAAGCAGAGAATCTATGTGTATTTATAATGTATTCATGGAAAAAATTTCAAGCATTTCTATTTTCTAGAAATGCTTGTGCAAGCTTCAATATTTCAGAACTAGTTTCCTCTGTTTTCATCTTCTTTGTTAATGAGAAAATAAAGCATTCTGCCACCTAAAATATAAAGGTAAGAGATGTGAAAACAAGGCATGCAGCGTGAGCACTTTTTTTCTTTGCAGTCCTATAGTCGAAACTACAGAGAAGAAAGAAGGCTTGTAATGAGGCATAAGTAGTTGTGAGAAAAGACATCACAGGCAGTTTCCTGACGGAGAGACAGGTTTAATCACCCCTAGCTGCTGCTGCAGCCCCTGTTGAGGCATGTTAGCTTCGCTGTCAGGAAGCAGGCTGCCTGTCAAGCCCGCACTAAAGCAGAGGAACGGCTGCCAAAGCGCTGCCTGCAGACAACAGATGAGCCTCCGCCGCCATTTATTTCACTTCGGCACATTTTGATCTTGTGTTGTGTTATCTATAGAAAACACTATGCCTGTATATCACTACAAAGGGGCAGTGAGGGGGGAAAGATTTCTATTAAATCTATGAAAAGGGAGAGAGGAGAAAAAACATCTCCAGTGCTTGCTTCAGATTCTCAACAGAGCCCTGCTGCTCAGCAAAGCAGAGATTCATTTTAATCATCACTTCAAAAGCTATTACATCTTAGAGGCACATAATTAAAACTTCTGGCTTCGATCTAGTGATGGGATGATGAACATTACATATTCTGTGTACTATAGTAATCCTTCCATATGGAGGCATACCCTTTAAGTCAACAGTCACTCACTCTCTCTGCTTATGTGACCTTGAGAAAATGGCTTAATCATCGTTTGTTTGTGGAAAGTGATATGACAGGTAATTCTTAAATTCAAATAAAAAAATGAATTTATATATATATATATATATATATATACATATATATAGAGAGAGAGAGAGGAATATATATATATATATACATATGTATATATGTATATATATACCATAAATGGATTAACTTCTTTCCATTCCAGAATAAACTTCCTGATTATCAAATTTTACACTAGACTTTTATCACTCAATAAATATTTGGTATAATATTATGTAAAATAAAAATAATGATTGTGTCATTGAATACTTACTCTACTGGGAAAACATGAGGCCTCATAGATGATTAAAAGAAGGCAAAAGAGGAGCATCACAGTACTGGGAAAAGGACTAATATATAATTTTCATTCATTTTAGCCCTTATGAAACTATAAAATAAAATTATGATGAAGATAATAGTCACTGGCTACTGAATTATTTCATGAGCTTTTTACAATTACCAGCAGGGAGGTGATGATGGCTCAGCCCAGATAGACATACCTGGAAACATGCACGTGGATATTTTGGGAAAGGGTACAGATATGATTAATGATCTTGAGATGAGCTCACTCTGAATCTGAGAGGGCCTGATAAACAAAGAAAGTCATCCTTATTGGAAAAAAAAGCAGAGGCAGTATGGACAGAAACAGAGGCAGGTCCACGAAGACAAGGGAGAATGATGGAGCACAAGAAATCCAGTCACCGTGATTCACTCCTAGAGCCTCCACAGCACGTGTGGCCCTTGCTTGGGAGATTTGGGACGAGAGAACTTGAGAAGAGTATTTTTTTTTTAATTTTTTTGTCTCCAAGCTTACTACATTTTCTTGTTTTAAAATATATTTTACATTTATTTATTTTTATTTATTTATTTATTTATTTATTTATTTATTTATTAGAGAGAGACTGGGAGAGGGAGAAGGAGAGAGAGAGAGAATGGGCATGCTAAGGCCTCTAGTCACTGCAAACAAACTCTAGATGCATGAGCCATCTTGTGCATCTGGCTTATGTGGGTCCTAGAAAATTGAAGGTCCTTTGCCTTTGTAGGCAAGTGTCTTAACCACTAAGCCATCTCTCCAGCCCCTATTTTCATATAGTGGAAACCTAAAAGTAGTGTAGTTTTCTTTGTACTTTATAAATATCTTTTAATTAGAGTATTTGACTTCAAAGATATGTGGCAGTTTCTCAAATATCACACTAATCAACAGCTACATTGACATTTTGAAAAAAAGCACATTTCATGTAAAACACAAAATTTCTAACTCCCATATCAACTTACATTTTCAAAAAATTATCTAATAAAAATACAGGAGAAGTCATGCTATATTCATTTAATTCCAATTATGACAGTATGCTAAAGTACACAAAAGAATATTTTGTCTAACCAAATCTGAATGGGTCACACAAATATACTCTTGAAGACAAGTGTGTACAATCATTATAATCAGTGTATCTTTTTTAATTAATTGTGGATATGCTCAGTATATAAACAGTACATGTTGATACCATCCTTTCCCTCATTTCTGCCCCCCTCCAAAGGGGCCCTTCTTGTTGGGGATGCTGGTTATCCCCATGGGGATTGTGGGTTGTGCATTGTGGGGGCAGCCGACAGTCATGGGTAAGAGCCAATGTCTCTGTATGTAATGTCCCCACTTGTGACTCTAACAATCTTTCTGGCCCCTCTTCTGTGAGATTCCCTGAGCCATGTTGGGTTTGTTTTAGGTCTACTTCAGTGATGAGCTCTTAGGAGCCTCTGGATCCCTGGTTTGGTAGGTGTTGAGTTCTCAGTGTCTATCTCCTTCACCCTTGTGCTGATATCAAGTTCACCTAAAATTCAGCACTCTTGCTCATTTCCCCAATTCCTCTATGTTTTCAACTGGGGCTCTGGTGAAGTCTCCTAATGACTATAAGAAATAGAGACTATTGTCCCTTTCTGCAAGAGCAAAGTAACTGACTGAGCCATTGAGTCAGAGGATGACTGAGTCTGTGTGTGCGCACATGTGTGCACACCCAAGTCTACAAGTACAAGACCTTCTTCAAAGTCAGTTTGAAAGTTTTTCTTAAAATCCTCCTACCCTCATCCAACCTATAGTTTCTTTCTTTACCATTTGCTTTAAAAACTCAATTTACAGTACCCCAGGTAAAGCCATATTCACAAAGTGGCACATGCATCTAGAGGTTGCAGAGGCAAAAGGCCCTGGTGTGCCCATTCTTTCTCCTGATCCCTTTCTCTGATAATAAATAAATAAATAAATAGCAAATAAATAAATAAAATATTTGTCAGGCTGGAGATATGGCTTAGTTGTTAAGGAGCTTGTCTGCTAAGGCAAAGACCCATGTTTGGTTTCCTAGTACCCACATAAAGCCAGATGCATAGGGTGGCTCATGCATCTGAAGTTTGTTTGCAGTGGCTAGAGGCCCTGGCATACCTATTCTCATTCTCTCTTTCATAAATAAATAAATAAACAAATAAATAAATAAAAATATTTTTTAAAGTCAGTTTAAATTAAACATGCATTGTGGTCATTTAATTCGTATTTTCTTAAGCAGAGACATCTCTCCAACAGGGTTGAGGAGACATTGGAGCTCAGTGCTTGCCAGCCACTCAGTGTTAATTTCTGCTGTCTTATTTCGTACTAGGGTGCTGCCTAGAAGATATGGAGCCTCCACTCTTGCTTATTCCTACTTTCTAAAAGGGCCTCAGGGCTCCCAGATGAGAGTTGCCAAGGATCTGGGAGTTGCCAAATCATTTATGAGACAATTCTGATGGGCCCCAAGAAGAGTGAGCAGCTGCATAAAAATAGTGACTGCCAGGGGACATCCCAAGACAAAGTCAGACCTGCCAATCAACTGTAGCCCTAGGCATCATGCCCATTTCCACAAGATCAACTGTCACAGGATATTTATGTAAAGGGTTTGCACTTCTCATCCTATCCTCTGTATTATTATCTCTTCCTATGCCTTCACATCTGTTTTTAACAGCTTTTAGGAGGTATCATTCAAATGTAATAGAATTAATCCACTTGAGTGTATATTTCATACATATTGGCAAAGTGCAGAGTCATAACTACAATCTTTGCATTAATAACAATGACATGCAGAACACTATGCTTACAGAAATGCTGTAGAGGACATTTTCATCACCATAAATATTTTATGTCTACAACCAAGCTTTTCTCATACCTGCCTTAAATATCTACCATCTGTGTTTTCCTCACTATAATTCTTTCTCAGAGCTTCATATGAATAGAATCCTAGAGCATGTGCCCTTTTGTCTGATTTCTTTTGTTGAGAATTGTTTTGAAATTCCTTTGAAATGCCAAATGTTTTTCCAATGTTTAGTAGTTCAATCCTACTTACTGCTGAATCTCTGCTGTGCCACATTTTATCATTTACAAACTGATGGGCACATGGACTATTTCCAATAATTATTTTCAGTAATTATGAATAATATCATTCATATCTAAATTTACTTGCATGTGTCTTTTCTTTGTAACTTCCCTTCTCCTATGCCTTCAAGACCATGGTCCATTTTTTTATCCCAAACTGATAAAATGTAAACTCAAAGGACTAACTAGGACCATGGTTCTCAACTAGGGTTGATTATAGGCCAGAGGAGATATGGAATGATAACTGAAAATGTATATTCTCTGTGTGTGTGCATGCCAACGAGGGTGCAGGTGCAGATATGTGTGGTGACATATGCACATGTAGGTGCATGCATGTAGGGACCAGAGAACAACCTCGAGTGTCATTCCTCAGGCACCACCAGCCATTATTGAGACAAAGTCTCTCATCTGGCCTAGAACTTGCAATTAGTCTAAACTGGCTGGCTTCCAGGGATCTGTCTATCACTGCTTCCACAGTACTGAGATTACAGTTATGTGCCACCACACCTGGCTTTTCAAAATGAGGGTTTTGAGGCTCCTCATGTGTACAAGCAAACACGTCAGTGACTGAGCTATCTCTTTAGCCCCTGAAAATACTTTGATTGTTGTGACTTGGCATGGGGGATGGGAAGTGCTCCTACCATTTAGTACCACGAGACCCCAGTGAGAATATTCAATCCTCTATAATAAACAGGACAGCCTCCTGTACTTAGGAAGTCTACAATCCAATATGTTAGTAGTACCAAGATTATAAATGAAAGAATTTGAACAGAACTTATTGTTATGGTCCAAATGTTAGCATCTCTTCAAAACAACTATGTTTGAATATAATAACCAATGGGACAGTATTATCCTTTAGTGAAGTAACTGCCAATATGCCTTTGTACTCATAAAGCCTTGTAAAAGAGGTTTCAAGTAGCTGCCCTTCCTCTTTCCACCATATGAGAGCACACTAAGAAATGTCTGTCTTTCAAAGACACTGAGTCTGCTGATACTTGGATCTTGAGCTTGTCAACCTCCAGAACTGGGTGGTGCAACAGATTTCTTTATCAATCACTCAGTCCATGATAATTTTAATAGCAGACATAACAGACAAAGGTAGGATTTTTAAATAAAATTATTGTCATATTTTTGAGATAAAATTCTTAGGAACTCAAGGAATAACTACATTTTTCATGTATAGGCTTCAGATATGTGCATTGATCTCATGTAAAAACGTCAAGATAATTTTGAAACACTAAATGGGTTGATAATTTTGCTTAAGGAAATCATACACAAGTCACATGGTTCTCAGTTGAAACCTTTAGCTAGACAGTGTTTGATCAAACAGAAATCTGAAACTCAAAGACAGGTGGATCAGAATTTACTAGGAGTAAGATGACTGTTCATTACTCCCCCTACTACCACAGCTAGCACAAGAGGAAACTTTAATTTTCCTTCACTGGAGTTTACTCAGATACCGTGAGTTCTCCATCAGAAATCCCTGGGCGTCTACCAATCCACATTCTCAGAAAGGTGAGGACTAGCCTGTGAGAACACCCTTGAAACCTCAAAGAAATGACCACTGAAAGGGCTGTAGCCTGCTAAAGTTATAGCTATTAAAAAAGAAAAGAAAGAAACCTTACTTGTGATACAGAGATAGTTTATTAGTACTTTATTATTGAACACATTCATAATTTACACTGTGCTTTATAAACAGGATAAGTTACAAAAATGAATTAATGATGCTGCTTGACAGATATATAGCTTATTTTTCTCATGCATTATTCTTTGTATCTCTATACATGATTTTTATACTTTGATTAAGACCTCTCTTTTGAACTACAGAACAATTTGAGACACATTATGCTTCAAAGATATTGTAGGAAAAAAATCACATCATATTCTAGTTTATGATGTAAATTCACACTTAAATGGAAATAGAATACCTCTTCTTTTTACTAATTTTGTACAAAAATGAAGGAGAGAAAGAGAGAGTAAGGGAGGGGTGGAGAAAGGGGTAAGCATAGTTAAAGGAGAAAAAAAGAGAAATGTATCATTTACATTGAGCAGCATCAATATCAGGAATATCTCTACCAGTGTGCAAAAACAAATGTTTTCTGTCCTCCTGTCTGTAGACCTCAATTCTTGGTCTTTGTACTTGTGCCTCATGGAAAGTTCAAACGCATGATACTACGTACTTAATGATATATAGAGATCCTATTCCTCTCTCTAGGAGGCAATAGAAACAGATGCCTTCCTTTGTACAAGCATCCCTGAGGGAATTACATCACTAATGTGGAGAGAAGCTAAAAGAAGTGTGGTGGGGGAAACATCTAGAAGCAAAAACGTGGACTGGGAGTTTGATAGTCTAAAGATTATGTGCCCTGTTGGGGCAGTAGAGACAGGCATTTTTCTATGAAGAAGGGGTTTTTCAAATATGATTCTCAATTGAGTAAGAAAGACCATATGTATTTTTAGTATTTTATTTAAAATAGGAGTGTGGGGCTAGAGAGATTGCTTAGTAGTTAAGATGTGTGCAGCCTAAGGACCCATGTTTAACTCTCCAGATCCTGCATAAGCCAGACACACAAAGCTGAGGCAAGAACAAGGTCACATGTGCCCACTAGGTGGCACATGAGACTGGAGTTTGAATGTAGTGGCTGGAGCCCCTAGCATACCAATTCTCTCCCTCTCTCTTATAAAAAAAAATGCAAAAAGAAAAAAGTTAAAATAAGAATGTGGCTTCTTGCTTGAAAGGACAAGACTGGCTCTCATATGAGGGAATATTAACAATACTTCTTAAGATCAGTTTCACTGATTTTCTTATCTAATCTCT
Source organism: Dipus sagitta (assembly GCA_036346955.1). Classification (NCBI taxonomy): domain Eukaryota; kingdom Metazoa; phylum Chordata; class Mammalia; order Rodentia; family Dipodidae; genus Dipus; species Dipus sagitta. The sequence continues at coordinate 83,613,993 of CM070771.1, read as the reverse complement.
AAATCATGATGGGACTTTCAGGTGATATTAAATAGGTATTGTAATAAGGCATAAGAAAAGCAGGGAGATTGCTTAAAGAGATACTAACTAGTAAAAATATGCAATTATTGATATTTATTATATTGCTAATGTCATCAAAATCAATTACTTTAAAACAAATCTGATTTTATTGCTGCTTTGCTCAAACTCATTTCGTGTGTCCTTAACTTCACCAACATCATCTTTGACGTCTTGATGTCTACTGAAATGCTTATTTTTGAAGGTTGAGTTTTCTCTGGAAAGTCTCTCATGAATTTATACATAACTGCAATGCACACTCCCTCTCCCTCTCCCTGTCACCACCTGGGGGCTCACTAATACCCTTTGTGTCTGAGGTTTTACCTCAGTTTGGGAGGTCTTCCTGACTCTACCCAGCTGATTTTTTTTGCTTTTCTTTTTTTTTTTTATTAATTAGTTTTGTACTCAGTAAATACAGTCAAGTTGTTAGCCTCCTCCATATCCTACCTCTTCCCCCTGGACCCTCCTTGTTGAGGTATGTGGTTCATGCATTGTGGAGTTAGCCCACAGTTATGGGTAGGAGAAATGTCTCTGCGTATCATGACCCAATGTGTGGCTCTGACATTCTTTCCATCCCCTTTTCTGCAAAATTTCCCTTAGCCATGTTGGGTTCATTTTGGGTCTGCTTTAGTGATGAGGTCTTGGGAGCCTCTGTGTCTCTGGATATCTGATTTGCCAGGAGTTGATTGTTCTCTGTGTCGATCTCCTTCACCCTTATGCTGGTACCAGATTCACCAAGAAAAAGCACCCTTGCTTGTTTCGCCAATTATTCTTAGTTTCAGCTGAGGCCCTTTTGAGGTATGATGGGATGGTTCTCTCCTTAGGACCTGCATCTATCTGAAAAAGAGAAGCAGATTCTCCAACAGAGAGTAAAGTTAGCACCAGATAAATGGGATAACCATTATTATTGTTATTTCTTTTAACAGAGAATTTAATAGGTATAGGCCCTCTCATAGCCCACAATTGGTGGTAGCTTGATAATAGAGAGCAGGCTCATTTCTGACATGTTTCTCAGCTCCAGCAATGGGTCCCTAAAAGCCAATTTCTCTCTGCAATTTTTTTTTCATTTCTTCACATAAGTGTTTGACTTACATACAAGTAATCACTATGACTATTAATGACTAGATCACAAACACCATGCTATGAACTTTGCTCTACTGTGAATCTCCCAGAAGGGTTTGTTCTCTGAAAACATAAATGGTTATTTAAATAAGTGAATAAATTCACTATCCCTAGAAACAGAGACAATGCTTACAATTCCTAAATAATAATTAAAGTTGGAACAGGGTCAATATTGATTTTATTCAGAATTAAATATAACCTGAATATCCCTAGGAATCAATCCTATCCATGCAGACTGGAACCACTTCAACAATTATACAAGTACAGTGATATAAGTAACAATCATATAAATATCCTGATCCTGTTCCTATATTCCACAAAACTCATCTTACAGAAAATATCTCCCTAGTTCTTCACAGCCTCTGTGGACTTGCAAATCTACTTTTGCAACACTTCCTCTGAGCTTCCCCTCCTGCTCCTTTTCTCCTTGGCAATAACTTTTCACCCCCTACCTGGCTGATGAGGCCTCACTGCTACAATTCCTGATAGTTTCTCTCCTAGAAGTCCACAAGAATAATGCCTCCCAAGGGTTTAAATGCCACCTTTCCACAAGATCAAAAAGGTGTTGGTAAGACTGCCTTCTCCTGTATTTACGAAGGTTTATCACTGAACTGGTCTAAGTCAAATTTATATACCTTTCACATATCTGCAAAGTCTTTTTCATGAACACAGGTCTTCTTCCCATGCCTCCCTCCATAGGTCCTCAAAAAATGTATACCTAGTTAAAGAAAGAGAGAGAGAGAGAGAGAGAGAGAGAGAGAGAGAGAATATGAGAGAGAGAGAGAGAGAGAGATCCTGATAATGTTAGCTGCTTCATTGTTTCCTGTCTGTGCACAAACCTGTTCTCTCTTCTGGCACCCAAAATCACCAGTCCATCATGTAAATAGATTGCTGATTGCCTGTAATAGCAAATTCCTCAAATAGACTCACAGAAATATGGGCTCTTCCTAGATTTATCAGGATTCTGGCTACAAAATGCCATAATTTCATAATATTACCCTCCTGCCCCTATAAAATGATGTCAATGCTTCTTTAATAATTCATTAATCTAGGGGGAAAATGAGTAAGAGTGAACTAGGACAACTGTGGTGTCTACCTACTACGGAACTCAGAAGACACATTTTCATGGAAATGACCAACATAAGCTGTTTGGAAATGAGAGATAGGCTAGAAAGACACTCAAAGTAGAGAATAGCTACATTAAAGGAGAACAAAATGACAAAAATTTTTCATATATCTAAGAACATTCTGATTATGTTAACAGCAAATAGCAACCAAATTGGTTTCAATTGAATCAGCCAGTGATAGATAGCCCCCAGTGAATATGCTTCTGCAATCCAACCAGTCAATGGCAGCTCTTCACTGTCAAAAATCAGCCACTTAAGAAGAGGCTCACCTCAATGAACAAGTCTCTAAAAGCCAATCTATCAAGCACTCACTTACCTAAACAGCCATGTTTCTATAGCTGACATGAATCCATCTTTAAAATACTAATTCCCTGACTCAGTAGTTCCCAAAGGTCATTTATAAATCATTTCCTAGCTCTTCTCAAAAAGGCAGTAACTAAGCAACCCAGTCCCCTTTACAAAAAACCAGGTCTGAATGTGTCCAATAATGAAAAGCCCACATTAACTTAATGTTGAACCTATTCTTGCAGGACTGTTATTCTGATTCCCAAAAATTCATTTTTGGGAATAATTTTCTGATCCTTTTTTAACAAGGTCTTTGACTTAGTTAAACTTTCTAAGCATTTCAATCTTCTACTGTAACATAAAGACAACAATGTTTCTCTGTGATAATGTGATTTTTAAATTGTACAATAATGGTATCATAATTACAAAGAATTAAATATTGGGGAGTTTTCACTAACTCTTCACATAATTCCATTTACGCTGAGGAGAAAAAGGTATAGAACAAAAGGAAGAAATTTTTCCTTTAGCACTGTATTCCTTTCCAAACTCCAGATGCTGTAAATGTCATGAGCTTCTGATGAATTATCCCACATAATCCCCATATAACATAAGTGTTTGAGCGTGTTTTAAGTACTACATTCTATATGTATTATAAGGGCATGCTGTGTCTAATGTTTTTCCTTAATATTTATCTTGAGACTTATCATATAGTAATGGCATATGTGGAACTGATTTTTTCCAATGGTTTCGTGTGTATGTGTGTGTGTGTGTCTGTGTTGAAGTTAAGAGCTATGGTTTGTTCCACATATTCTTTTTTATTCATATAACTAAAACAAGAATAGTGGCAGCACAAAACTTACAATCTCCTCATGAATTATGCAGTCTTTATTGTCAAATCATTATATATATGTGGTTTTTTGAGGTAGGGGCTCCCTCTAGCCTGGGCTGACCTGGAATTCACTATGTAGTCTCAGGCTGGACTTGAACACTCTATGATCCTCCTACCTTTGCCTCTCAAGTACTGGGATTAAAAGGCATGTTCCACCATGCCCAGCTCATGATATAATAATTTTAAGGAAGTTTTAGTTAGCTGTGGTGGCATATAACCTAAGCACTGGGAAGCTGAAGTGGGGGGATCTGAGTTCAAGGACAGCCTGGGCTGCACAGCAAGACCCTATCGCCAAAAAACACAAAATAAAAACTTTTGAAAGAGTTTTTAAAATCATTTTTATTTAAAACAAAACGAATACTTTTGTTATATTAATTTATTTTTATTTACTGATATAGATAAATGGAGATATCATTTAATGAGTAAAATCTATGTTTTTAGCATCTCCCATCCTTCCTTATAATTTTTTCAGACCTACAAGTATTTACATATCTTAGTTTTATAATTTCTAAAAACAGAATGTACTTTCAATTTCTACTACTATTGAAAAGGGTTTCTGCAAGCCAAATATAAAGCAGAGAAACATTATAAAATGGACTCTGGGCAAAAATTTCATGCACCATGCTCAGGATGCATTTGCAATAACTAAAGAAAGGAAATGATCTTCCCTCAGTGTATGGTTTGAAGAAAAGCTAGTCTTACACCTATCTCTCCCTTCATCCTCACAACCACAAGGCAAAACTCAATAGAATATGGCTTTCATGATTGCCCTCTGCCCTGTAAAAAACTCACTGCTTCTGTTCAAACACAGGTCTTGGGGCCATGATGAGACCCAGAATTAAGAGTAGGTGTGTGTTTGGGGGATGTATTCTGTAACTTTCCAAAGAAAGTATAAAAAGTTATCTGAAATACAAGAAGAAAACATTTGCCTCTATAGCTGACTGAGTTAAGTTAGGCTTATAGATGGCCTTAGGTTAAAAGAAAATAGATTGAGGAAAAAGACTACACTGTGGATTTTAATTATTCCTTTGCCAACCACACCATGCACAGGAACTATAAAAGTTTATCATCTGATAAATGTTCCCCTTTTATTGAAGTGTAAACCCAGCTCTAACAGTCATTTTGTTCTAAGCTATTGGCTTCAAACTGTTAAAAATGTGAAAAAAGTACAGGCAGAGGCACAAGGTTTTGCATATGGTGCAACCTCTATGTTTCAGGAACTTTCAGGGAGGAGTCACTCTCAAGTGGGTGGTAATGCCTAATAAAACATCTCAAATATGTTCAAAAAACCCCTCTCAATGCTTTGTGAGACAATGTTGAAGTACCCCCTACAAATGCTGATGTAAAAATGCAAAAAAGGAGAAAATTGGCATAACACTTGGGGCATAACATACCCAAGTTTTAGTTTAGATGACATTAACTAGAATAAGATTTTCAGATTTCCTGTTCAATTACTGGTGATACATGTACATGAGCTCATCAACATGTCAGAACACACACTTGGGAAACATATGTTAACATTAGGAATGCAATACCCAACAACTCTTTGAAATTCTATTATGATATAAGGCCGACTAATACAAATTAGGACAACTTCTGATGAAATACTCTGTATGAAAGACAGAATTAACCAGTCCACATGACAATTTAATGTGGTTAGGTGATAGTCAACCAATTCAGACCCAGGTTGATATAAAATAACTAAAAACAATATTAATGATAATAATGATCACAATTGTCATTAGCTAAGGTACTAAGATGTGTTTTCATGCTAATATAGTCCTTCAGTTTGCTTTCAGAGAAAGCTGTGTAAGTATATAATATCATTCCTTAAATCCTTCTTTTGGCAAGATTAATATATTCCTAATACAATCTTATCCTATGTTTTGTCTCCTAAAACCTTTCAGGTAATCAAGCAGTCACACAGATAATTAACATTTATTTTCCCAAGTCACTTATGAAGGAAGAACTTATATATTCATGCTCAGTACATATGGTAAGATGATTTCCACCCAACTGCCCAAAGTAACTGTTGTTACTTCATTCTTACCTCTCATAAAGAGAACAGAAGATCAGCAGTACCATGAAGTGATCCCTCAATAATGGGACTCCCAAGGCATTTCCCCACTATGTTGACTGTAGGCATTTTTATGTCATGTAAGACAAACGTAGAATGATTGCCTTGGAAGAGCTAGAATATCAACTGATTCACCTTCTTTCATTGTGTTTAGCAACCTAGGATTCCAAATCACTTCTCAGGGTGTAGCTATGCTACCTCTGATAGGATGGGCATGCGATAGTACAAATAAGCTTCTGAACAACTACTACAACCTCTTTAAGAAGAAAAACGGAAGAACAGTCAGAACCATCCATAAAGTTGAAAATGGTTGTATCAGACATGGAACAGCTTCAGGAAGGAAAAGGTTTATTCTGGCTTGCAGGGCATAGATTCGGTCATGGTAGGTAAGGCATGGAACTGGGAGCAGAAGGCCAACTGGTCACATTGCAGCAACAGTTAGAAAGCAGAGATGGAGCAAGTGGGGTGGCAAGACTATTAAACTTCAAGGCTTGCATATAATGACTCATGTACAAGCATGAAGACCTGAGTTCAAGCCCAGTACCCACATAAAGTGCCAAGCATGGCAATCCCAGTTCTGGTGAGGCAGAGACAGGAAGATTCATGACTAGCCAGCCTAGCCTAATTGATGAGCATTAGGCCAATGAGAAACCCTGTCTCAAAGGTGGAGCTTCCTGAGGACAACATATGAGTTTATTCTATGACTTCAACACATACGTGTAAAATTTTACATGTTCACCTGTATACACATAATCTCCTATACACACAACATGCACACAGACATAAATGCATCAAAAAGAAACCTGAAGACCACTGATTCATGAACAATGTCAGAAAAGTTTTGGAAATGCATATATATATCCTTGTTATATATTTTGTTAACATGTTTTGCATTTTCTTTAGTGCAGTGAGTCATTCTTGCAATTGCTAAGATCTTATTTATAATTCCATGACAGCTGTAGTTTTGAAATTATATATAAACCTATCTGTTACAGCAAGAGACAGATATGTAGAGTTGAGAGTTGTGGAGAACCAGTCTTTCTTGGGAGACTATGAAATATACCCTATTTTAGGTAGTATGTCTTACAACAAAAAATGTGAGGGTGAGGGAGGGGATGAGGAAAGGTAGGAGGATGTTTTAAATGTTGAATGGCACTTGCTGAAATTTTGCCTTAACACATAAACATAAATTGTGAATCCTTATGGTGCTGCACTGTAAAGATGTTTATTATGGCTAGGCTAAGGGTGAAAAGGAACTCTGCCAAAAACAGCACTGTGAAGAACTACAGTTTGAGAGAACCACATTGTAACGAATTATAATGTGAGAAAACTACACTGAAAAACTACAGTGTAAGAGAACTACACTCTGAATAATTACAGTGAGAGAGAACCACATTATAAAGAAATATAGTATAAGAAAACTACACGGTGGAGAACTACAATGTGAAAGAACCACGTTGTGAAGAACTGGTCTGAGAGAACTACACTGTGAAGAATTATATCATGAAAAACTACAGTGAGTGAGAACTACACTACTAATTACAGTGTGAGAGAACTACATTGTGAAGAGCTACAGTGAAAGAAAACCATACTGAGAAGAAATACAGGATGAGAGAGCTATACTGTGAAGATCTACAGCATAAGAGAACTATATTGTGGGGAACAACACTATAGTGTGAGAGAGAAGTGTACTGGGAATAACTACAGTGTGAGAGAACTACATCATGCAGAACTACAGTCAAAGAGACTGTTACTGTGAAGAACTATGACATGAGATGCCTACATCATAAATAAGTAAAGCACAAGAAGATTCAAAATCAGAGCTAGGAAGAGTTACTTGAGGAGACAGGAATGGGGGTATATACAGATGACAAAACTGATATGCAAAAGTATGACTTAGACCAATAAATAATTATGTGAAATAACTAAAGGCTTATTTTAAAAATAAATGTCTATGTGAGGAACACAGAAATTCTGGAACATTTAATTTCAGAATGGCTAAAACTCAACTTGGAATGAATAGATTTGGGGGGATCACCTGCTGGGAAAGAGAAGCTTATTGCTCCTCTGCCTGTGTGGTGTGAGCTCACCCTTCTCTGTTTTACTATTCTTTACAAACTGTCAACAGCATTACCCATGCTTTTTAGCTTGCTTTATATTGCTTCCTGCCTCACATCTTCTTTGAATGCATTTCTCACCTCCTACTACTACCTGATCATTTAGCCAGTGTTTCTAACAAAATTCATAGGATAATCTAATTTCCTAGCTAACCTTTGCCTAGAAATTTCACTTGTGCTATCTGGTATGAATGAGTGTAGAAGTTGCTCAAATGGCTATTTCAAAGCAAGTAGCTCTGCCTGAAGAACAAGACAGTTGTGTGGTTCAGACTATGATCAACTGGTCAACCTTCTCTCTGACCTTCTCTTTGCAGGGGCTTGTGAGCGAACCAATTCCTCTGGAATGGACCAACTCTCATGACCCACCTGCCTAGGAAAGTAGAGGTAGAAAACAAGGAAACAGAGATATAGATTTACAGAGGGTAACATGGGGAAAGGGGAACAAATTCTGAGTGATAAATGGAAGAATATAGAGATCAAGCACCATAGGATGACATCAAGAGGAGAGAAATTGTTCATTTGCTTTAAGGAACACTTAAAGAAATAATGTTGAATTGGTGAAAATGTGTTCATAAAACCAATGCCATTAACTGATACACAAAAAAACAGTAGATCCTAAAACTACTATTTCATTTTACTTCTAAGAAACAACTAACTTTCTGCCAAACACTTCATCTTCATTGTATACCTTACCTCCATTAGCAGTGCCTTGTTAATTTAGCATAGGGGTCTTATAGTAAAGCTTACATCAGGTACATATTAAACAGGACAATATGGGAAACAGAATTTCATAGTAAAATGTCAAGTTTATGATAAAGCAAAATTTTTTAATACCAATAAGCAAAACAATTTGCTGCAAATGGAAAAACCCTAATTCATTGAAAAGAGAAGATATCATGGTTTGTACCATGTGACTCCCTCATTACTCAGGCATAACGGTCTTCCTGGAGGGACCCACTTGAAAAAATTGTTCACATCATTGTTAGAATGAAATATAGAAATGAACTGTGAGAAGAACTATGGGAATGCTTTTTAGACCTTACAAATAACTTTTCTGAGAATATTATTACAAGATGCTTTGCTGCTAAGTTTCTGTCTTGTAACTTTCCCTGAAGTTATTCTCACAACCATGTAATCTGCCTGCTTAAAGCAATGTGATCAGGTTTCCCCTGTCTTAGTTAACCTCTGCCCTGAACAGGACAAATGATCAATGTTGGCCAAAAAAATGTTAAGAGATGCTAACTGATCTTAAGCTATGCTCTCTGGCCTCCTTCCACAATGACTGCTTCTACTCCAAACTTAGAACAATGTGTACATGCATGAGATATGCTGACAATACTTTGAAAGCAATGAACTCATTAAAAGTAACTAATTGTCCTCACAATTGTTGAAAGCAACATTTCAACTTAGTGTGATTGCATGTGTGAATTGTGTGCATGTGTTCTGGAGAAGGATGTCATAACCCTACATCCCTTACTTTAACAAATGTTTAAGGAATTATTTGGAATCAACAGAAAAATGGATGGGCTTGGAATGGATCACATTAAGTGAACTCACACAAGCACCAAAATACAAATGCCACATGACCTGACTCATATGTGGTTGGCATCCTATCTGGTATTGTGGAGTATAAGAAATGCAATGAAGAGAGGGTCATTAAGTTTGCAATGTGGTCTTGTGTTTTGGAAATGGGCATGGGTAGTGTGAAGCAGGTTTGAAGACCTGATGGAGCTATGAGGATGAACCGTGGATTACAGTGGAGAACCAGTGGAGATGCCAGGACCACAAGATGGCTGCTAAGGAGAGCTGCTGGCACTGATAAAGTTTTCCAGGACTGTGAGTAGCCTAGCTGGAGGGGAAGAATTGAAACTCCAGAGACTTGTTCCAGGTTAGAATTATCAGACTTGGAGACTTGTCACTGGCTAGAGTTGTTAGACTTGGAGCTATAGAGTTTGATGTTTGCCCTATTTAAATCATATATTGCTTGAGTATTTCTTTGCTATGCCCAGTGCCATCTTTTGCAATGTGAATGTTTATTCTGTGCCATTATGGTTTTTGGAGGTTATTTTTTGGTATTATGGCTCAGTGAAAAGATCTTGGACTATGGAGATATATGAACATCATTAGAATTAATAAAAACTATGGGGATTTTAAAGTTGTATGAATGCATTACATTTTATATCATGTATAGTTATCAGTTTATGAGGGCCAGGGGTGGAATGTGGTGGTTTGATTCAGGTGTCCCCATAAATTTAGATGTTCTGAGTGCTAGGTTCCCCAGCTTATGGCAATTAAAACTTGAAGCCTTCTGGAGGCAGTGTATTGTAGGGGGTGGGCTTATGGGTGTTATAGCCTGCTTCCCCTTGCCAATGTTTGGCACTGTCCTGTTGCTATTGTCCACCTTATGTTGTCCAGAGGGTGATGTCCACCCTCTGCTCATGCCATCCTCTTTCCCTGCCATTGTGGAGCTTCCCCTCGAGCCTGTAAGCCAAAATGAACCTCTTTTTCCCACAAGCTGATTTTGGTTGGGTGATTTCTACCAGCAATGTGAACCTGACTGCAACAGTATTGCATGTGGTAACTTAAAGTATAGCTTTCTTAATCCAGACAGCCCAACAGGTTTAAATGGGGAATGCTTGCACTCTATCAACTCTAGAATTTTGCTTGTTTGTTAGTACTGCTTCAGGCTAAAGTGTGCTGAGAGGCTAAATATGTGAATGTGTGCTTGAGATCATTCCAAGTTCCTACATAGACAGACAAATATTTAGAGTCACATCTGTAAGGATCTAAATCCATATTTCCAATTTAGGGTCTGATTGGTATAGATCTAAATCTGTATGAATTTTATGGTCCCATTGGTAAGAGTCTAAAACTGTAGACCCTGTATTTAGGGGCCCATCAGTAAGGACTTAAATCTTTGGACCCTGGGAAGTAGAAATATGAGGAATTGTACTGAAAGTTTACATTGTTATGGTGGTCCCAACCAGACAGACCTTTGGGGACCCTGTGTCCTGGCCAAAGGAATGGGTATAGAACACAAAGAGAAATGTCTTTTTTGTACAGGAGCTGAGGCCTTGCAAGAGACATATAGATAGGGTAGCTTCGGCTTGTATTTTGGGTCCCATCAATAAGACTAAATCTATAGACCCTAAGCTTATTTAGTGTCCCATCAGTGAGGATTTAATTCAATATAATGCAGACTTCCAAAGATGATCTGGCAACTGGCTTATGTGTAGTCTCACTGTTCTTTAAAATGCTATGCCACCTTTGTACTCTTGCCTGCCAAGGGATCACATGTGTCCTGTCTGGGGACATGATCTTAAGGCCCCCAGGGACTTGCTTTTATAACTAAATAAAAGTGCCACACAAGGCTATTGAGATTTTTTGTTTAAACTTTCTTGCCCCTCACATGTTGCTTACCCTTTGCCCATGTAATACTCAACTCACTCACATATTAGTTTTCTTCTTGTCCAGTACAAACACCAGTGAGTTGCTGGTTCCTCCCAGCTGCAGAAATGTCAGAGCAGTGGCAACCCCAAAAGCAGCAGGTTGGCTCCAGTTTTAAATGACTCTAAGGTGTCATTTTCCTTCTTTCAGGCCCTGATATGAGAAGCAGACAGCCCACTCTTGGGTAAATGAATCCAACATCCATGTTATAATTAAAATTTCATAATCCCAGGGCAGTGCCCCAGTTGGACAAGCTAACATCCAGATAAATTGTCATAATTTTCCTCAGGAATACTAGTTGCTTCTTAATATTCACTTTCCTTTATTTAATGAGAATAATATATTTGGGTGAGCATAATTTTGCCAAACTGTAAGATTATGGCAAGTGTGGTCTATTATAGCCAGATGTTAGTCAATCATTTATAAATAGTACTGTATTCAAATTTTCTGAAGTGTCTTTTTTGTGACTAAAACACTTTTCTCCCTGATTGCTATCGTAGATGTCTACAAGGGTTATATATCAACACAGGTGTATGTCAGGGACCTCAGACAGAGGTCACCAGGAGCTAGTGATGAACTCCCTGAGGTTTTGTAGAAAGGCCTGTCTTCAGGGTTCTACTTGCCTGACTTAATGTCAAGCTAAAATGTCAACTCCCATAACTGATATAGGTTAGGAGTAAGGTAGCCTTTTTCTGATAAGTAGCTAGGAATGGCCCAGAGAAACACTGATGTCACCTTGCCTGTTCTGGAAAGACTAGAACCTGCAACCGAGCCAATCTCTTCCAAGAGAGCTGCAAGCAACAACTCTTCTACAACAGCTTCCTGCATCTTCCTCAACCTTTCTAGGGCTTAGCACACGTGTGGGCTGGCCCTTACTGAGTCAGCCTCTGGAGGTCATTAACCCACCAGGTCCCTCCCTTGCACCCCTGAGTCAGAGGATGAGGCTCAGTCAAATAGGATGTTTGATCCACAAAAAGGGGCCTGGATCACTTGTGTGAGCCCATTTTTTACCCTTAGCCATCTTGGTTCTTGGTCCACCTACCACTCTTTTAGCTTGCTCTTTCCCTATGTGAGGGTATCTTCCAGGTTTCCCCTCTCCCTCTACCCTGCTAAATGGGAAAGAGGAGATTTTCTTTTTGCATGAGCACTTTCCTGCTTTGTTTTGAGTGGTTTTCTGCCTTATTTTGGGCACTTTCCTGCTTGCTCCCTGTTTGTGTGAGTGCCTTGCCCAAGGGCTTTCTTGGAGAGAGGCCTTCCTTATGTGAGGTTTTCTTGGTCTTCCCTCTCCACTCCAATCCATGCTGGGAAGAAGGAGAATTTTTTTGTATTGGGCTTTCCTGTTTTGCTTTCCCACCTAAAAGAGAATAAACCTCAAAATTCATAATTTACCTTTCTCTGAGTCCATGTTTTCAGTTCTTTAATAACTTGGACAAGGACCTGAAGTTGGGGTTCATGGGCCTAGATATTTCCTACCTCCATTGTCTTGGAAGAACCAAGGAAGAAAGCCTTAAGTGGGAATGAAGAAGATACAGAAAGACATCTAGGGAACAATGGGCACAATTTGGATAAAGAGCTCCATACTTCCATAGGCTAAATGTCAAATTCTTCCCCGAGCTAGTGGGCTGTAAAGATTGTTTGTGACTGTCAGACAGTGTGTGAGTACCACTAACATAACATACAGAGGTGGGAACCAGTTCTTATTTTCATCATGGATGCCTAGCAGTTTATATTGACATTCCATATTTATGGATATGACCTACAGTCTCTGTTGTAGCATATTTACCTTGCATCAGGTAAGCATGCCTGCTAGTTATGTTATTTAATTCAGTATAGCATAAAATACCTTTTAGCTTTAAAAAGAATATTTACTTATTATTATAATGAAAAAGACCTGACATACTCTCGTAACCATTGGGCAGTATCTTTGTAATTTATGCTAATTACTGTATTTAATTCAAAGTTATCATATGGGATTGTCTTCTTGACTTCCTTTCCATGTACTTTGTTGTTAATATATAGAAATAGCACTGAGTTTTGTACATTGATTTTGACCCTGAATTCATTTTAGTTCTAACATATTTTTTTTTTTGAAGTTATAGGGTTTTCTACACATAAGTACATTCCACCTGTAAGCCGTGTTAATTTTGCTTCTCCTTTCTGACTTCTATAGTTTCATTTATTTTTCTCACCCAAGTTTTCCTGAGTAGAACTTTCAGTAATATGTTGAAGGAAGTAGTGAGAATGGATGTTTGTATTATTCATCTTTTCATTATAAGATACCTGAGGCAGCTAAGTTTATGGGAAAAAGGAATCATTTACCTCATACTCTTATAATTTCAAACAGGGTACCTTGTATTGGCTCTGGTAAGGACCCTTCTGACTGCCGCATAACATGGTAAATTACAATGATGGAAACATCCAAAGAAGGAAGTATTCATTCTGGGATCATGGTGTGTGTGTGTGTGTGTGTGTGTGTGTGTGTGTGTGTGTGTGTGTGCGTGATGTATATATGCTGATAGGGGGCCATGTCACTGGTTTTCCCCTTCTATCATTTACCCACATGTTTTTCATTCCTGAGTTTGCTGTTTCTAAGCTCCAGAAATTCTGCAGTCTTCACTTCCCACAGGACTGGTATTACAGGTGTGTGTGTGTGTGTTTGTTTGTTTTGGAGATTTGAACTGGGGTGACCTCATGCCCCCTCAAACACTTATGCTTGTTCAGGAAACACATTTAACCATTGAGTCATCTCTTCAGCTCCCATATCAGTTTGTATATCACTCTAGAAAACCAGTATTCTCTTCTGAATACCGTGTCCCCAATAACCTAAGGACTTCCCATGAGAAGTCCCTAGTTCTTAAAAATATGGCAGCGCCACCCAGTACCAGCGCTGTGGTCACCAAGTATCCAACACATGAGCCTTTGTGGGACACAATTTTATCAGAATCAAAATGACATATTTGTCTTACTATTCATCTTAGAGGAAATATTTAACTTTTTATCACTGAGAATGATGGTAACTGTGGGTTTATCATGTATAACCTTTAGTACGTTGAGACATACTTCTTCTATAAGAAATTTGTTGAAATCTTCTATCATAAAATGATGTCAGATTTTTGTCAAATACTTTTTACACTTTTATTGAAATGAACATAAGAGTTTATGGTTCATTCTGATAGTGTGGTATATTGCATTTATTCATACATATGTTGAACAATCTTTGTATCTTGGGAATAGATCTCATCTAATCATGAGGTATGATACTTTTAACACATTTTTAAATTTCCTTTACTAGTATTTTGTCCAAAATGTTTTGCATCTGTTTCTGAAGTGCAAATGGAACAATTAAGGCCACCTATAAACACAAGCAAACTTTTGTAAGCTGTATGTCTGATAATATGATAAAGTGCTAATATCTACAAAATAGAAATAACTTGTGCAACTCCACAGAAAAAAATCAAAGGGAATAACTGGATTAAAAATGGGCAAATGACCTGAATAAATATCTTTATAAAGACATATAAATTGCCATTAGGTTTATGAAGAAATATTCATCATTAATCATTGGAAATGGTAATCAATAACACAATGAACTATATCTCACACTTCTGAGAACAGCTGTTATCAAAAAGTCAAAGAGCGCCAGGTGTAGTGGTGCACGCCTTTAATCCCAGCACTCAGGAGGCAGAGGTAGGAAGGATCTCCATGAGTTCAAGGCCACCCTGAGACTACATAGTGAATTCCAGGTCAGCCTGGGCTAGAGTGAGACCCTACCTCAAAAAAAAAAAAAAAAAGTCAAAGAGCGTGTGTCAGAGAGAGTGTAGAGAGCAGCAACAATGAAAAAGCACTCATACACTGCTGAAGAGATTATAAATTGTATAGCCATTTTGGAGGATGATGGCTCCTCAAATTAAAAATGAAATTAGTAAAATCAATCATAACTCTCAGTATATATTCAAAAAATTAAAAGATATATCTCAACCCCCATGTTCACCATAGCATGATTGATAATAGTCAAATATGGGAATAACCTGTGTCCATCAATGCATAAATGAATAAAGAAAATATAATACATGTATTATATATATTGTCTGCTATGGGGACAACCAACCACTCTCTAATTGGACTGGAGGCTCACTCCATGGGAGGGAATACATGCCTGATACTGAAAACTTACGATAGGGGTAGTCATGAGCTCTATGGGTGTAACATCTGCTGGTATCTAGCTAAATGTATATACTATGCTCACCAAAATGCCTGGTAATTGCTTCTCTTAATGCTCATACCCATATATTAATGCTACTCTCACTTTTCATAAGTGAAGCTTCTCTTTTCAGATGGTAGTGACCTTGGGATGACTCAAAAGGCACCATAGTGCTGATAAGAAGTGATCACAACTTCTAATGCTCAGGGTCCATTGTGGAAGAGGTGGAAGAAAGAATGTAAGAGACAAAAGTAGGGTGGGACTCCTTGTAACATGATCCTCCAAACACAAAATGGCCTGGATATCTATGACCTCACAGTACCTGACACTACCTACATAAGACTATTATAATAGGAGGAAAAGATGATGACATCAAAATAAAAGAGAGACTGATTGAGAGGGGAAAGGGATATGATAGAAAGTGGAGTTGCAAAGGGGAAAGTGGGGGGAGGGAGGTAATTACAATGGGTTATTGTCCATAATTATGGAAGTTGTCAATAAAATTAAATCAATTTTTAAAAAAGAGAAAATAAAATACACATTATATATATATATATTCAGCCTTATAAAAGTAATTTACAACATTTAAAAATATTTTCTTTCTTTCTTTCTTTGAGAGACAGAAAGAAAGAGGCAGAGAATGGGCAGGGCAGGGCCTCTAGCCACTACAAAGAAACTCCAGGTGCATGTGCCACCTTGTGCATCTGTTTTATTTAGGTCCTGGGGAATCAAATCTGGGTCCTTAGACTTTGCAGGCAAGTGCCTTAATCCCTAAGCTATCTCCCCTGCCTAATTCCCAACATTTTCAACAACATGGACAAACCAAGAGGACATCATACCAGCTGAAATAAGCTAGACACATAAGTATAAATATTTCAAGCTGCCATTTATGTGTAGACAGTAAGGAAGTCAAATTCAATATAGTAGAAAGTAGGAACATGGTTACCAGGATCTCAAATGGTAAAAGTGGAGACATTTTGGCAAATGGTACAAGCATGCAGTCATAAGATTAATAAGTTTCAGACTTCTAATATACAACATGGTATTAATTTTATAATTTGGACATTGTTCTTGGAAGCATGGTCCTCAATGAAATCATATTGAAGTGATTGGGAAATAGAAGTACGGAAGATACGATTGGACCATGGTGATTCCCCCCACAGGACAGAGTAGTACCTGTATTGCAGGAGTGTATTATATTCCGTGTGGCTGGATTGGTTCTAATGGCAGTGATTGTTATTACAGTGAGCCTAGACACTCTCTGCTCACCTGCTTCCTATCTCCACATGTGACAGACCATTTTTCCACAAACTCCTGCCATGTGATGCTATCTAACATGATGTGCTGTAGCTAGGGGCCATTGAACGATGCCAGCATAATGCTGTTTGAAGTGTACATTCGCCAAAATCAGGAGTAAAATAAGTTTATTAATACATTAGCCAAAACCAAGAATTTTGCTACAACATAAAACAGAACAAGACTTCTGGGTAAGATGGCAGCTTAGGAGGGATTTAAGTAAAAACCAGCCTAGGGAGGGATTTAAGTAAAACCCCTGCAAAATACACTCTTCTTCTGAAAAGTGAAGGAGGATAGGTTATTCTTAGACACAATGGAAAAGCCAGAGAGACCAAGACCCACCAGAAAGGAGGCCAACAGCCAGAGTTCCACTCAGGCAATCGTGGCTGCAATCTGTGTGCCTGCCAGGGGCAGGTCTGCCAGATGCACCAGGCAGCAGCAGAGACCAAGCAACAGATTTTTCAACTCCATCAGCCTTTTGCAAAGTTAAATAATCTGAAGGAAAGACAGCTGAGATCAACTAAAGAGCTACTGAAAGTGCGAGCAACTCCAGAAGTCTGAACTCTCCCATCCCCCACCATCAGAACAGCAAACCTCCAGCATTCAGCCCCCAGTGGCAGCACAGCCAGCAGAGCAGATCAGAGGTACAGCTGCACAGCACAACGTGGAGGGATCAAGGCAGGCACTCAGCATTGGTAAGACTGGAAGCCACCCCAAAAGGTAACAAGGCTGACTGACAAAAAAAAAAAAAAAAAAAAAAAAAAAAAAAAAAAAAACAGGCACACAATCCTGCAAGAGCTAATCTCTCTTTCCTTGTCAGGGCAGGTTATGGGGTATATTTATATTCTTGGTTGGCTTTACCATTTTCAAATAACCTCTCTTTGGGGTTGAATTTTATTGCCTTTGGTGCTTTCATATATATAGGGCCTTTGTTTTTTGCTTCTGTCATTATTGGGGGCAGGGTCTGATTCAGATCCAGGTTGACCTGGAACCCAATTCAGAACAGAAATCTCTACCTCCCAGCTGACAAGATTAAGGGTGTAGAACAACACACACTCTTCTGTATTCTGACTTTATATGACTATCTGTTTGTTTCAATCCCCACAATTACATACTTTGTCCTGGTTTTCATTGACTTTGTATGTTACTCAGTTGAAGTTTAGAATTTGCCAGTAAATTATTCCACCCAGTCCACTAGAATACTTGCTTAGCAAGCAAATTCAACACCTAGGATTACTTCTGTGGCTTGATTGGGGGACAAGAGCTACACCTTGGCACCTTGAACTCATATCCTGAGGGTATATAAAGGTGGATTTCCACATCTGAGAACACTGCAGATAAATAGAAAACCCAAGCATCAAATCACTTCAGGATGCAAAAGTCACTACAATATAATACAAGAAACTCAAAGAATCAAGACAATACAGTCCACCAAAAACTATAAATCCATCAGAAATGATCACCAATGAGACTGTTTTAGATAAAATGTCTGACAAAGATTTCAAGAAATGATGGTAATCTATGCTCAAAGAAATCAGAGAAGAAATGAAGGGAATCAAAGAGAAAACAAAGGAATTAAAGCAGAAAACAAACTTCTGAAAGAGAACGCAGGAAACCAGCTTAATGAAATAAAGAGCATTACAAGACATGAGTAAGGAATTAGAAATACTGAAGAAAAACCAGGCTGAAATCGTGGCTCTGAAGAATACGGTTAATGAAATTAAAACTCTGTGGACAGTCTCACCAGTAGAATGGATGAAGGAGAGAACAGAATATCTAAACTACAAGACCAGGTGGCAGATCTAATACAGTCCAACAAAGAGAAAGACAAGCTAATAGCAAGGTAGGAATGGGAATTTCAGGATATCCTGGACACTATGAAAAGATCAAACATAAGAATTCAGGGTATAATAGAAGGAGAAGAATTTCAATCCAGAGGTTTAGTAGGTGTTTTCAACAAAATCACAGAAGAAAATTTTCCTCAAATTGGGAAAGAAATGCCAATGCAGATACAAGAAGCTTTAAGAACACCAAACAGACAAAATCTGGAAAGATTCTCTCCTCTCCATGTTATAATTAAACTACAAAAAACATACACCAAAGAAAATATATTGAAAGCAGTTAGAGAGAAGAATCAAGTCACCTACAAAGGCAAGCCCATTAGAATAACTGCAGATTACTCAACACAAACTTTAAAAGCCAGCTTGGAATGACATATACCAAGTTCTGAAAGATAACAACTGTCAACCAAGATTACTTTATCCTGCAAAGCTATCTATCCAAATTGGTGGAGAGATAAGGACATTCCACAACAAAAACAGGCTAAAGGAATTTATGACAACTAAACCAGCTCTACAGAAAATACTTGAAGGAATTCTTAATGACAAAGAGAAAGCAAAACACACACAGAAGGAAATAGGAAAAAATAAACCACACTCAAATAACAGTTAATACAAATGAGTAAAGGGAAACAGGAAACACTACAAAATAAGAAAAATGGCAAGAAAAAATGCATACCATTCAATAATAGCTCTTAATAACAATGGCCTCAATGTACCATCCAAAAAACACAGGCTTGCAGACTGGACTAAAAGGCAGGATCCTGCCATTTGTTGCCTCCATCTTTCAATAAAAGATACACACTACCTTAGGGTGAAAGGATGAAAAATGGTTTTTCAAGCAAAGGGGCATAGGAAACAATCAGGGGTTTCTATCCTAGTAACTGACAGGATAGAATTCAAACCAACATTAGCGAGGAAAGATTTTTTTAAAAAGGTCTTTTTATACTGATTAAAGGAACACTCCAGCAGGAGGACATTACAATCCTAAACATATATGCACCTAACATGGGGTCTCCCAGTTTCATCAAACAAACACTATTAAACTTAAGGTCACAGATAACATCAAATGCAATTGTAGTGGGAGACTTCAATACCCCACTCTCATCAGTTGACAGGTCATCCTGGCAAAAAATGAACAGAGAGACATCTGAATTAAGTGATGTCATGGAACAAATGGACCTAACAGATTTCTACAGAACATTCCATCCAAATGCTGCAGAATATACATTTTTCTCAGCAGCACATGGAACATTCTCTAAAATAGACCATATATTAGGACACAAAGCAAATCTCCACAATTATAGGAAAATAGAAATAATCCCTTGTACTCTATCTGACCACAGTGGGATTAAACTGCAAATCAGCAATAAGAAAAATTATAGAACATACAGAAATTCATGGAGACTAAACAGTACACTATTTATTGATGAATGGGTCATTGAAAAAAATCAAAAAGGAAATCAGGGAATCTGTCCCATTCACAATTGCCTCAACAAAAATAAAGTACCTTGGAATAAACTTAACTAAGGAAGTGAAGGAGCTCTACAATGAGAACTTTAAAACACTCAAGCAAGAAATTGCAGAAGACACAAGGAAATGGAAAGATATCCCATGTTCTTGGATTGGAAAAATCAATATTGTAAAAATGTCAACCTTACCAAAAGCAATCTATACATTTAATGCAATCCCCATTAAAATTCCCATGGCATTCTTCACAGGAATAGAAAAAATAATCTTAAAATTCATTTGGAAGCACAAAAAAAATCTCAAACAGCCAAAACGATTTTAAGAAAAAATAAATAAATAAGGCTGATGGTATCACCATACCCGATTTTAAGCTTATTACAAAGCCATAGTAACAAAAACAGCATGGTATTGGCACAAAGATAGACATGTAGTTCAATGGAACAGAGTAGAGCACCCAGATGTTAATCCAGGCAGCTACAGCCATCTGATTTTTGATAAAAATGCCAAAATATTCATTGGAGAAAACACAGCCTTTTCAACAAGTGATGCTGGGAAAACTGGATATGTATATGTAGAAAGATGAAAATATACCCTTGTCTTTCCCCATGCACAAGAATCAAGTCCAAGTGGATCAGGGACCTTAACATCAGACCTGAAACTCTGAAATTGCTAGACGAAAAGGTAGGGGAAACCCTTTAACCTATTGGCATAGGTAATGACTTTCTGAATATAACCCCAATTGTTCAGAAAATAACACCACTAATTAACCACTGGGATCTCATGAAATTGCAAAGCTTTTGTACAGCAAAGGACACTGTGAATAGAACAAAGAGACAACCTACAGAATGGGAGAAAATCTTTGCCAGTTACACATCTGACAGAGGGTTAATATCCAGAATATACAAAGAACTCAAACAACAGAACAATAAGAAATCAAACAACCCAAGTTAAAAATGGGCTATGAAACTAAATAGAGTTCTCACCAGAAGAAATACAGATGGCATATAAACATCTAACAAAGTGTTCTACATCCTTAGCCATCAGGGAAATGAAAATTAAAAGTACCTTGAGATTCCATCTCTCTCCTGTCAGAATGGCTACTATCAAGAAAACAAATGACAATAAATGTTGGCAAGGTTGTGGTCAAAGGGGAACCCTTCTGCACTGTTGGTGAGAAAGTAATCTGGTACAGTCATTGTGGAAAACAGTGTGGAGATTCTTGAGGCAGCTAAATAGATTTGCCATATGATCCAGTTATAGCACTCCTAGGCATATATCTTAATG
This sequence comes from Dipus sagitta, assembly GCA_036346955.1. Lineage (NCBI taxonomy): Eukaryota > Metazoa > Chordata > Mammalia > Rodentia > Dipodidae > Dipus > Dipus sagitta. The sequence continues at coordinate 83,592,783 of CM070771.1, read as the reverse complement.
ACTCTTCTCGCTACCTTAGAGATACTTGCACAACCATGTTTATTGGTGCTCTATTCACAATAGCTAGGAAATGGAACCAGCCTACATGTACATCCACAGATGAATGGACAATAAAGATATGGTACATCTACACAATGGAGTTCTATTCAGCAGTAAAGAAAAATGAAATTATGAAACTTGCAGGGAAATGGATGGATCTGGAAAGGATTATACTAAGTGAGGTAACCCAGGCCCAGAAAGCCATACTTCACATGTTCTCTCTTATATGTTAATCCTAGCTACAAATATATAGACTTGTTTGTGATCTGGAACCAATAATCAGTAGCAGAGGCTCATAAGCTAGAAAAAGACTATAATGGAGGGATGAGAGGGAAAGTCTTAAGAGGATGGTATTGCATATATGTAAGTAGAAGAACAGATTACAGGGAAGTGAAAGGCCTAAATGAGGGTCAATCAAAATTCAAGATATTCTGAAAAAGACATATGAAAATCTACTTTTTTAAATAATGGCACAACCATAAGTCACAGATTCTTACTAGGAAATTTTCAGTGCCTGGGATGGGATACCTCCCAGTGAGTCATTGGCCAGGGAGGTCTATGTTGCCTCCAAAACATTACAGGCTATTGCCAAGGCTCTTGGTTCCCCATGAGAAAGAGATGGTAAGACACTATTGCTGAAGATATCACATGCCTCAGAGGCAAAGTCACTGAGAAATTAAGTTGGAGATGAGCAGAAAACCTTCTCCCTGTAGCCCAGCAAACTGAAAGCTGGAAAAAGCTGCACTGTATGCAGTCTTATGGGAGACAGAAGTCATCAGCAGTGAAAACAGTGGACACTGGAAACCTCAAGTTTGGCCAGACAGGCCAAATGTCTGAATGAGTGCAATAGTGGCATGTCTGCTCTGGGGGAAAGCAACTACTCTCTAATTGGACTGAAGGCCTACCCTATGGGAGGGAATATGTGCCTGGTTCTGAAAACCTAATCAAAAGTCATTGGCATAAGAGGTCATGAGCCTTAGGGGTAAAAGCCTGCTCTCGTCTGGATAAATTCATATATTACTCTCACCATATTGCCCTGAAATCATACTCATATATTAATGTTACTCTCATTTCTGGTTAGAGAAGCTTCTCTTTTCAGATGGTGATGATCACTGGGATGGTCCAAAAGGCAACATAGTGCTGAGAAGAAGGGATGGAGGTGTGTCCAAAACTAAAACATCTCACACCCTCCAAGGCTCAGGGTCCCTTGCGGAAGAGGTGGCAGAAAGAATGCAAGAGCCAAAGGAAGGGTACCACTCCCTACATACAACTGTCCAGACAGAATGTGGCCTCAATATCCAATACCTCGCAGTGCCTAGCAATACCCACACAAGACCCTTATAATAGAAGAAAAAGATGATGGCATCAAATTAAAAGAGAGACTAATGGACAGAGGGAGGGGATATGATGGAGAGCGGAGCTATGAAGGAGAAAGTGGGGGAGGGGAGGAGAGGGGAGAGGAGGAAAATACCATGGTTTGTTGTCTGTAAGTATAGACGTTGTCAATAAAAATATAAAAAAGAACAAGAGTAATTATTTAATAATAGAGTATAATTATAAAAATAAATAATAGAGTATAATTTAGCCATAAAGAACAATTAAATCATGTCATTTGCAGAAAAGTGGAAAAAAAACTGGATATCATTAAGTAAAATAAGCCAGACTTAGAAAAAGAAGAACTGTATGTTTTCCCTCATGTGTGGAATCTATAAAATAAAATAAAAGGAACAAAAGTAGAAGGGGTAATCTATTAGGGAACTGGATGGGGATCACTCAGAAGAAGGAAGGGGGAATTAAACAGAGGAATGTATGACACAAATGTGATCAAAATATATAAAATACATATATGAAAATGTCAGAGTGAAATATGTTATTCTATATAATTACCTTACCACATACTAATGGACAGACAGAAAAGAATAGTGCTACAAGTACGCTAATGGAGCTTATGTATTCTCACCATCTCAACACACACCAAAAAATTAAGATAAAGGTAACTGCAAGATGTAAGTCAAGTTCAATAACTTGACTGTGATAATCAATTTTCAATGTGTCCGTACACCAAAACTCACATTAGCTAGCTGCCTTGAATATAAATACTGCTTGTCAATTGTACCTCAACCAATCTGAGGTAGGGAAAGAGCTAATTTATCATGCAGAAAGAAAGCAGTGGTGTTCTGGGAAATAGCAACAGCCAAATAATTCCATCACATCCCATTTCACTCATATTACTTGCCTGTTTTAGTCAAATATGCTGAGAATGATGACATATCCAGGGAAAGGCAGGGAAACATAGAGTTCCTTTTCCTTTCAGAATTCCCTCATTCATCAATATGTCAAGGGTAAAGAAATGAAATAATTCATTTTTAGCTACTTCCAGTGACAATGTCTTCTTTCCCCCCTACTCTATAACATAAAAAATTTACAATCCTTCTAACAGAATTAATCTATTTTTCTTAATAATGTCAATATATTTAAAGACTTGCCATAGGAATTATATTTGCTATTTAATAATCATTTTATTCTAAAAATAATACAAATTCAAATAAGTTATTTGAAAACAATATTTTTTAATCAAACTGTTCTTACCACTCGAAAATAAATAAGTCTTCATTTTGGCATGCAGCTTTTAATATTTAAAAAAATGGCAATTTCCTGGGGTTGGAGAGATGGCTCAGCAGTTGAGGCACTTGCCTGCAAAGCCTGAAGACCAAGGATTGAGTCTCCAATTCCCATATAAAGCCAGATGCACAAAGTGACACATGCATCTGGAGTTTGTTTGAAGTGGCTGGAGGCCTTGGCATACATATCTATTCTCTCTTTCTTTCTCTCCTTCTCTCTCTCTATCTCTCTCTCTCTTTCTCTCTCTCTCTATCTCTTTCTCTATGTCAAATAAATAAAGAAAATATTTTAAAGAGTTTCTTTTGTACTGTTTTTTTAAAAAATATTTATTTATTTATTTATTGATTGATTGATTGATTGATTGATTGATTTGCAAGCAGAGAGAGAGAATGGGCACTCCAGAACTCCTGTCACTGCAAATGAACTCCAGATGTATGCACCACTTTGTGCATCTGGCTTTACATGGCTACCGGAGAATAAAACCCAGGCCATCAGGCTTTGCAAGTAAGCATCTTTAACCAGTAGGCTATCATTCCAGCCCCAGCTTTTAATATATTTTGAGAAAAGATCTCACTGTGTAGTCCAGTAGGGCCTGGAAATCACAGTTCTCCTGCTTCAGCCTTCTAAGTGCTAGAATTACAGGCAAGCTTGAATCACAATGTGAAGCAAAATTTTAAGATAAAATTAACTTTTTTTTCTTTGTGTGTGTTTTGTGTGCATGCTTGTGTGTATGTGAGTTCATATGTGTGTGGGGGTGGGTGAAGGCCAGAGGTTGATGTCAGATGTCTTCTTCCATCACTTTCCACGTTAATTTTGAATCAGGAGCTCTTTCAGAGCCTGGAGCTACGTGATTCTGCTAGCCTAGTAACTAGTGAGCCTCAGGGAGTCTCCTGTGTCCCCCTACATAAGGCTGGGATTATAAGTGCACAACACCATTCCCTACTTTTCACATGGCACTGGGGATACAAGGTCAGGTTTTCTTTGTTGTGCAGCAAGTACTTTACTGACTGAGCAATTTCTTCAGCCCTGAAAAATAGCTTTAACATTCTAAAAATGCTCTTTGTTAGTTAATCACTTAAGGCAAACAATTTTGTTAACCATCAAATATTCTTATAAAATATGGGATAATAATCTGATCCTCATAGGATTCCTGAAAGCCAGCACACTGACTGTATTTATGTCAAACCTTTGGCCTGATACTACTTTTAAAAATCATAGTTAAGGGCTGCAGAGATGGCTTAGCCGTTAAGGTGCTTGCCAGCAAAACCTAAGAATCCAGGTTTGATTCTCCAGGTCCCATGCAAGCCAGATAGATGCACAAGGTGGTGCATGTATCTGGAGTTCATTTACAGTGGCTAGAGGCCCTGGCATACCTATTCTCTCTCTCTCTAATAAATAAATAAATAAAAATATTTTTAAAGCCATAGTTAATTTAATATTGTATTGAAGTATCATTTGAGTCATTATGTTCTGCATTACATAAAACATCCATACTAAATATCCTTATATTACCATTGTCTAAAATACATTAGGAAAATAAACCTGTTTTAATTATTGAACTAAATTAGAATATTTTATATGACAATATGCTCTTTGGTATAATTTTTCCTTTGGTCTTTTACTATGGAATTTTCATATAGAATAAATTTAATGAAACTCCATGATCACCTGACAATTTTAGTCTACTCCCTGTGCCACTTTTGTTTTGAAACAAATCTTGAATGAGTTCATTTTCTCTGGAAATATATTACTTTGAATTCCAAAACGTAACTTTTTTGTGCACTGCATGGGATCTAAACAGGATCTGATGCATTCTAAGCAAGTACTCAACCACAGAACCATACCCTAAGATCAAGATAAGAACTCTTTTCAAACATAACCACAGTGTAATTATCACACCCAAACTAAATAATATTTAACTATAATCTAATGGCTTTCCTTCATATAATCATGCATTCATTAATATAATTCAAAATATCATCACTAAAGACTCTTTTGTCCCATTTAGTAATATACGTCAACATTCATAGACCTGTAAGAGACTTTCAGTTCTAAAGTTTTGAAGACAACATAGAAACACACTAATCTAGAAAAATCAGTGTATAAGAAAAATATACTCTTATACTTTTTATAATTTATATACTTTTTTAAAGAAAAGGCAATAAGAATAGTATTTCAGCTTGAATTTCCATAGTGTCTGCTTTTATTTATTGGAAAACAATAAAATCTCCACAAAAGTTTCAACAACTCACTGGTTTCACTGTTGCATCTAGGTGGCTCATGACACTGCCTGGATTGAACCTGTGCCCTCCCACTCATTAATTATGTCACTGGACACAAGGTACTATCTCCTGACCTATGAAGGGGTAATAACATCTCCCGACTTGAACAACTGTCAGGAAAAACTGATATCAATGCAATCAAGTTACCCAAACACTACTAAATTCTCAACAAATATCCACTATTGTTTGAAGAGAAACAGACAGTATAGGCATTCAAGCCTTTTTTACATAAAGAATCAAATTCTGAAAGACTTTCCAAACACACTGATGGGATCTAAAAATGTTTGCAGAGGGCTCTCAATAGTACCTAGAAATTTAAAATTAAATACTGATGGGTAGTCCTTAAATAATTGTGAAACAGCAGAAGTATCTTATAACGTCACACAATATCCAAGATTACAAAAACCACTTCTGTTAAAGGTGCTTGCTTACAAAACCACAAAACCTGATGTCCTGAGATCAATTCCCTAGTACCCATGTAAAACCAGATGCACAAAATGAGGCATGTGCCTGGAGTTTGTTTACAGTGACAAAAGAGGCCCTGACACACCCATTCTCTCTCTGTCTGTCTCTGCTTGCAAATAAATAAATTTTAAAAAAATGATTGCTGATTCAATAAGCAAAAACCACTTCTGGACATTTGACCAAATGGAAATATTAACCTATCTTCTACTGCATCTTACTGTGATATAAAAATGCTCATTTGCTTGCTTATCTATTGTTACAGAAAGCTTCTGGTGTTTTTTTTTTTTTTTGGTTTTTTTTTTTTTTGTTTTTTTTTTTTTTTTTGGCTTGTGGGTAATTATGGTTCTTTAAAATTCACTCTGGCTCATATAGAACCTACTTCAACCCAAATTAGCTTTCTTAAGTCAGAGAGGGAACATCCTTTGTTCCCCTGCACCTCTTTGGAGAGAACAGGGACATGAACTCTGCAACTGCAGACACAGTAGGAACATGAAGAATGAACTGCATAAAGTAGTCAAGAAAGTTTCAATTATCAACACAAAGAATAATTGCCCACAGGAATACATTTTCCATGGCTTCTACCACTGCTGTGAAAGATTGAACCTGGGAGCAAGCGAGAGACTCCTCAGTGATGGAGGTATAAAGTCCCACTCCATTCCTTGACTTTCTCTTATTCAAAGCAAAAGCCTAAATCTGCGGGGAGAGCAGCAGTTCCATCCCACTCTTGGGATCCAGGCTGAAACAAAATGCCTCAGTTAGGAGAAGAGAAGGAAAAGCTGTAGGCCTTTGGAGGAGGGGAAGTTTTTTTCCTCAGACCTAGAATCCTGTACTGATAAAAAGAAGTTTACAACCAGCCCTGGGCAACCAGTAGGTATTAAGGCATGCTCAATGTACAACACACATGCACATGTATGCATAGACAGAAGAGTTTGAGTGTCAGGAAAAGGAAGGAGACTGAAATTCTAGGAAAATACACTTAGGGCCTGACTGAAACAGTGAAGCTGGACCAGGATGTATGAGAACCTCCGTCCAAACCACAAACGTTAACAAAGACTTAACAAAGTAATTGAACTCTATAGTTAGCAACAAGAGGATGAGAAAATCAACCAGGAACCTGGAGAAATGCACCTAGCACTCCAAATTTAACACCAAGAACACACTGACTAGAGCTTACATGTGGAGGAATTCTAACTTTATGGGGCACTTAATTTAGATATGGAAAAAACACATCAAAACCTAGATCAACTGCCTATCAGAATTATTTAATCATCAGGACTAATGGCCAGAAAAGATAAAAAATACTTCACCACTTTTTTTGCGTATATGTGTTGTATGGTATCATGTGTATATGTTGTGTGCTTCTGTGTGTGTATGCGTGTGTATTTGTGTGCAAATGTACACATTCCATGTGTTCACATGTGCATGTCAGAGGAGAATGTGTCATGCACTCATGTGTTTCCTTGAGATGGAGTCTCTCACTGAACCCAGAGCTGTATTTTTCAGCCAGACTTACTGACCAATAAGCATCAGCTATTCTCTGGTCTCTGCACATTATAGGACTGGGTTATAGGCATGCACACTTGATATGGGAATTTTGGGTTCCTAGTGTACAAATGCACCAATAATTATGGGTGTTCCTGGATCATTGCCCTATAAACTCAAAGAATGAAATACACAAACCAGAATATAATGTTCAGAAAGATTTTATTATAGCTTAAAACTTTAGGAGGAAGAAGAGAATGGGGGCTTAAGCCTAGAACATAAGAGAAGGAAACAAGGTGGAGCTCTTGGCCAGAGAGGCAAGAGGGCATTGAGAAGCCCACCTGGAGACTCAGATCTAGGTGTTCCCCCGCCACCATGGGAAGTGGCTACATGAGGAAGACCAGGTTTGCAGGTTTTTATGAGCCCCATGGATAGCTGACTGGTTTAGCCAGTCTGGGATCAGGAATTTTGAAATGCTACAGAGAGGGAGTGGAGGGACTCCCTAAGAGGCAGAGAGAAAGAAGGGCCAGATCCTTCTGACTTTTCTGACCTGTAGTAAAACTTAGATTTTCTGCAGGCCCAACAATAATTCCTGCACTTAGCGAGGAGAAGACTATTCACTTTGGGGTATGTTACCCCTAGGTTGCTTCCCCAGTTTCTGTTTCTTATCACAACCACACCCAGCTATTTAAGTGTATGCTAGGAATCAAACTCGAGGTTAATCAGGCCCTCTCAGACCCTCATGCTTTCTCAGCAGGTGTTTTTAGTGCTTGAATCATCTCCCCACCACTACCTCATCATTTTAAGTAGAACTATTACTTATACATGGGAAAAGTGTAAAAAAAAATCAAGAGATATAATATGTGACAGAAGATTCAGAGATCACAAAGATGTTAGAATTAATAAACTGAATCCTTAAAATAATGATACTTATTGTACTAAAATCTCTAATGGTAAAGGTGATGATGTACATAATAAAAATTGAGAAGTTTAGCAGAAATATGAAAGTGATTATTCAAATAGAACTGCTTAAATAGGAGTATGATAACAGAGATTAAGATTAAGCAAACTACACAGAGCTGAGGAGACAACCAATAAAAATTGAAGGCAAGCCAAATTCATGAAAACATTGAAATATTGAAAACAGAACACAGTATTCAAGAGTTGCAAGACAAAAGAAAAGATCTAATATGTGGGTACCCATCTCTATACATTATTGTGTGTGTATGTATGTAAGTATGTATGTATGTATATACATATATGTATATGTATATATTTATACACATATACACATAGTATATATAAATAAATCCTTAAGTTCTAGAAGAATAAATCAAGGTAAAAGAATATTTGAAGAAATAATAGCTTGAGAATTTTTGAAAATTAGCAAAGACAAGAAACCCCAGATGTTAGAAGCTCAAAGGAACTCAGCAGCATGCATATTTTTAATTAGACACAGCATTGTCAAACTGCTAAAAGACAAAGATAAAAGACAAACATTGAAGCCAGCCAAATAAAAAGGACGATTACCCACACATAAAGCATGTGACAAACTTCTTGTCAGAAACACACAATGCAAAACTAACCGACAATGGAGCACTGGGAAAAAAAAAACTATTAAATCACAAATAATTACTCAAAAAAACTATTTTGCAAGATTAAAAGTAAAATAAGGATTTTTTTTAGACAATGGATAAAATAAATCACCAGATTACCTGCACTGTACTAAGTGTTAAAGTTCATTAGACAACAGGCTTTTCCCAGATTGAAATTTTTCTTTATGCAAAGAATTAAAGAGCTACCAAAATGATTTTTAAAAAAGCAATTTTTTTAATGTTCTGGAAGCTCACAAACAGAGTGGTGAACAATTGCTTCTTTTTAATATTTATTTATTTATTTAAGACAGAGAAAGAAGTAGAGAGAGAATGGGCATGCAAGGGTCTTCAGCCACTGTAAATGAACTCCAGATGCATGTGCCCCCTTGTGCACATAGCTTATGTGGGTCCTGGAGAATCAAACCAGGATCCTTTGGCTTTGGCAGGCAAATGCCTTAACTGCTAAGAAAGAATATATTTAAAGCCTTTTTACATGATTTTTAAATTTCTCTAAAAATAATGTCAAAAACTAGAATAGTAATAATTCATTGTCTGATTTATACATATATGTAAGTCAAACTAATGACAAAATCATAACAATTGGGTAACAAATAGAGCAAAGAAAAACTTATACAAATGAATATACAATAACAAGCTATGGTAAATGCTATTCAGTATAGTTTAGGGGTTGGGAGCCTGGATTATTTACAGTCTTGAAATGCATGGTAAGGATCTTGGACTGCATGTCAAAAGGACAAAACAGTTATGAAGAAATGATACACCAGGACTGTCATAAATGAAATTATTTCGGGGGGATCATTTTAAGTACTTCCTGAAAAACTGGAAAGAAAAAGGAAAGAAAAGTAATTAGAAAGTTAGTTCACAAGTAAACAAGTGAACTGTGGAGTCTGGAACTAGAATTGTTGCAAGGAAGAGAGCTGATATAGGCTGACTTGAAACATATTTAGGTGATAAAAATGAAATGAAGAAAAAGATACAAAGAGAAGCCCCAATGTGTCTTTTTCTCTATAGGCCATTCAGTACTTCTTGTGACAGTTCAAAAGAATGTTAATACAATATTCAGAAAGAAATAAAATAACTCTATGTAATGACTTCTTAGGTCTAAATATGGTTATAATTTGAGATACAGTAAATGTTATGATATAGTTCCTTTTAATTCAAGTATTGAATTAGTAACCAAAGAGACAGTTGGTTTTGTGTGCTGAGCCAGATCACCATTTATGAAAACGGGTATGTGCTATAGGATTTTAAGCATAGCTGAGTCAGAAGTATTCAACCAAGATATTTTTCCATAGTTTTCCACAGTTAGGATTTTAATAACAGGTTACTATTCTGTAGCATTGGCTGTCACAACTACAAAATTTGTGATGTCTAAGAAACGTAATTTTCTACATGGTTATTACTAAAGTTCTTTTGTACTTTTTTAATCTAAAATGCCTTGAGGTTGCTCAAAGCAGAATGTAATTATTTATCCTGCTTTACTAAGAATTTATTTCTTCCAGGTCTTTAAAAATAAAAAACCCCAAAATCTTAAAGGCAAAACTTTTGCTTTGACATTCATAAATGTATATCTAGACTTTTTTCTTAAGTTATTTGGGTTACATTCTTAAATCCACAAGTCTGATTCCAGTTAGAGACATAAATATGAGTACAGATAAAATAATGGAGGATCTATGATACCTAAGTAAATTTCATTGTAAATAAGAATATTGAAAGGGGGAATAAAAATGTAAGAAAAATATTTTGAATTAAGCATTCAAAGATTATTGCATTAATTTTCAAAACATATAACAATACTGTCTTAAATGAAAATATATAGTTAGAAAAGTATGTACTACATAGAATGTGCTGGAGTCAGCACAACACATGTATACACACACACACACAGAGAGAGAGAGAGAGAGAGAGAGAGACATTTTTCCTTTCCTCTGCAGACTTGTAGAAACTTCGGAAAAATATAACACATCTCTCAAAGCTGTGGATGCAGAAGAGGACATGCTGAGATGACAGCTTGTCTGCCCTGTGGCTGCCCAGAGGAATGTCAAGGTTGTCATTCACTAGGGCAGAGAAGAAAAGAAGGCCATGAAAAATGATTAAGGTTACCTTTTAAAGGACCACAGAAGAGCCGATTAGAGCACTTCCAGATACTGAAATAAAAGTGTCCAATTGCACCCATATCCTGCCTGTGAAGAGAACACAGAGTGCCAATATGATTATTTTATTTCTAGGTCAGAGATCCAGATATCATAAACCTTAAACCATAGGAGAAAATGGGTGTTTTAACTTTTCTTGAAAATTATACTTTTGTTTAGATACACCCAGATAAATGCCTCTTAGTTAATTCTAGAAACTCTCAGGTTGATGACATGATTAACTATCACAATCTGAGTTATAGTGAGCACTATATATTTTTGTTAGTTTAATTAATGATACTGACAAATTATGAAATTTTTATAATGACATGTCATGGAATGGATGGCAGACAATTTCATTTGAATGAGTTCCTCCTCCTAAATCTGCTTTCTTAATAATTTTGTATTTAACACCTTGGTCCTCAGTCTCTAAATTTCTAACCTTTCTCCCACATTTCTAGATCACTATTTTTGGCTGGTTTCTGGAATATTTACTGAAGTTTATTTCCTTAGTTATATATTTTAATATGTAAGCATGATCTGAATATCCCTGACTTTTTTTTTCCTGAGTGTCATCTCTTTTGAAATTTCCTTCTTATCTATGTGCTGTTTCTGTTTTCCTTTCATTTTGTTTCCCACAGATTGGTTTTTGGCTTCAGCATTGCATTGTGTAGGCATGCCTGAAATGTGTAATTATAGTGAAGCCTGATGGTGCATGCCTTTAATCCCAGCACTCAGAAGGCTGAGGTAAGAGGATTGCTGTGAATATTAGGCCAGCCTGGGCTACAGTGAGTTCTAGGTCATCTATAGTGTGAGACCTTACTTTGAAAAATATATAAGATGTTTAATGATTTCTTTTAGTTTATTAATACTTAAGAAAAACTAGTGATGATAGCAGAAATTCTGCATAAATGTGTACATTTTGTTTAATGGAGCACAGATAATTTATTGAGATTTCCCCACCTCTTGGTAACCTTATGCCTCCAAGGAAAAATAAACTGAGTAAACTTTAATTATTCAGTAATGTTGGGCCAGGAAGTACAAATGCAAAAGTTTAAAAAAGAGGTAGACAGTCTCACCACTTAGTATGTGGATTGTACGTATAGGATGTCAGAAGAGGCAGAGTTTCTACCTGATCATTGTCAAACATTGCTTCATTTTCTGCCCTCAACTCACACCACTAAGAGTTTTCAAACAATCATCATACTTCAGAATAAATAAATGTTTACTTTAAAAATGATTCTGTATTTTTCTTAAGATATTATTTTTGCACCTATGTATGTGTGTGGCATGCATGTGTGTATTCATGTCCATATGCATATGAGTGCACATGTGCATAGGTGCACATGCACACACACGTGTGTGTGTGGAGTCAAGAGGTTGATGCCAGGTGCCATACTCAGTCACTCTCCATTTCAGCTGCTAAGGTTCAACATCTCTCCCTGATCCAGCTAGTCCATCTAGCCAACTTTCACAGGGATCACCTGTCTCTGCCTCCTGAGTGCTGGGATTGCAGACTGGCCACCAGGACAACACACATTTATATGGGTGCTGGATCCAAAATGTGGTCCTCACACTTTTGAGGCAAGAGCATTATCCCCTGAGCCATTGCCCCAGCCCATTAAAATATTTTTGAGACCAAAAGCACGTTCAAAATCAGAAGTAATTTAGTGAGCCTTTGCAGTCTATAGTCACCACATCTATACCAAGAAGAGATTTTATCTCATATCTTTCCTTGGCATCACTTCCCTAGCAATAGAAATAACACCTGCACTTGGGTATAAGTGACTAAATAATCATAGCTGTTATAGTTAGGAATCAGATTTTCTTAAGAAGACCATGGGTCACTGAGAAAAATGTATCAGCCCCTGAACAAAATAACCTAAGTAGCAGTTGTTCCTTTCTCAACATACTTTACTATACTTTCTGACAGCTCAGTGGACTTACCTGAACATATTTTTATATGAAAAAGATTAGATTGGGTTAATGAACTATAAGGTCTTTTCTGTGCTCTCCATCATAGAATTGAGAAGGGTGATGGCACTAAATGTTAAACAGTGGAATAAAATAACTATCGAATTTGTAGGTATGTTTTAAGGGCCTTAGCCTTCCAGCACCTTCACTTATTGGATGAAAAGATTAATGACTAAAAGATGGAGATGTTATATGCTAATATTAAGTTATTGAACATATCAAAACTTAAAACTATCTTTTCTGTTATTTATTTGTTTGATTTTTTTTTCTTCATACTGCCATTGATAGCTTTCCTTCTAAAAATAATTGAGCAGGGCTGGAGAGATGGTTCAGAGGCTAAGGAGCTTGCCTGCAAAACCTAATAACCAAGTTCAGTTCCCTAGTACCCATGAAAGCCAGATACACAAAGTGGCACATGTGTCTGGAGTTCATTTCCACTAGCTAAATGCCCTGGTGCTATGCCTACTTCCCCCTCTCTCTCTCTCTCTCTCTCTCTCTCTCTCTGTCTCTCTCTTGCTCCTGGATGTTGTGGTCAAGCCTTTAATCCCAGCACTCTGGAGGCCTAGGTAGGAGAATCGCTGAGAGTTAGAGGCCAGCCTGAGACTACATAGTGAATTCCAAGTGAACCTGAACTAGAGTGAGACCCTACTTTGAAAAAAATTAAGGCTGGAGAGGTGGCTTAGCAGTTAAGGCACTTGCCTGCAAAACCAAAGGATCAAAGTTCAATTCTCCAGGACCCACGTAAGCCAGTTGCACAAAGTGGCACATGCATCAGGAGTTTGTTTGTAGCAGCTGGAGTCCGTGCCATGCAATGCACACTCTCTCTTTATCTCTCTATCTGCCTCTTTCTCTCTCCGTGTCTTCAAATAAGTAAAAATAAATATTAAAAATTAACATATAATAATTATAATTAAAACATATTATTTTCAGGTCCTTGTCTATGCACCCAAAGAAGGGAATGGGCAGACAGTGAGTGGTGAACTAACAGGGATTTATGTGCAGGGACTATAACAACAGTCAGAACAAAAACTTGACTCCTGGTAGCTGGGTTTGCCAACCAAAGGACATAAGTGGTGGGTTGCAGGTCCAATAGCCCCAGCAATCCTGGGGTAAGGAGGTGGCAACTTCCCTGAGAAACGGCAGGTCTTTGTCCTTCAGGCCTTCTCTCTTCAGAGTGGGAGGGATCTGTGTGTGAGTGTGCAAGCAGACATCCACACAGATGGACCCAGATTGGTAGATTCAAATAAAGTGAAATCAGGAGGACCAATGAAAAGAGCCAGTATTCCCAACAAAATTCAAGAGTTCTTGCCAAGCTATTTTCCTTGGTGCCATGGCAATCACCATAACCTCACCAAGCCTTCACAGAGAAGGCAAAACGTGCAGCAGTAGCAGGAGTTCTTCTGGCACTGCCCTTCGCTCCCCAACAGACCTGAATCCAGCTATGGGAAAAGGGCACTCAGATGTCAAAATGAGGCAGCAGGCAGGCCTGCAGAGCAATTAGCAACAGATTTTCTGTGTGGCTACCTAGTTCAGATAGCAGCTGGGGAGTGGAAACTCCCTCCATTCCACTCTCATAATTGCATATATATATTTGCTGTATTTTATAGTTTTCAAAGCACTTTTCTTGTTTATTCACTCTCACTACAATAGACGTGGAGCATTTGGAGAGACAGACACTGGCATCATCACATTCATTCCCCAGGTGGTGATCATGAAGGTTCAAATACGTTCTCACTGGGGAGACATTCTTCCTAATGAACCTGTGAGAGTGCTTTCAGAAAGGTTTAACTGAAGAGGAAATATACTCCTTGGCTGTGGGTGGCACCATCCCATGAGCTAGTTTCTTGGACTGGCCAAAAAGTAAAAAGGAGAAAGAAAGCTGGGCACTAGTATTCCTCTCTATCTCTCTCTTCTTTCTGGTGATGAATGCAATGCAGCCAACTACCTCATGCTCCCGCTGCCATGCCTTGCTCCCAGGGTGGACTGTCTCATGAGCCAAAATTAATCCTTCTGCCTTAAGTTGCTCGCTCTCGCTCCCCCCCCCCCCTCTCTCTGTAAAATGTGAGGTATCCTCCTCTATCCACCTGTTTCCCTGAGATGGAGTCCACTCACTCAGCTCAGAGCTACCATATTTTTTGATTTGGTCAGTAAGGTCCAGAGATTCTTTAGTATCTGACTCCTATGAGTACTGGGGTGGCAGGTGTTCATGGCCATACCCAGTTGTTTAAGTGTGTACAAGGTAGTCAAACTCAGGAGGTATCAGACCTTCATGTGTCCAGAGTAAAGTGATTGTAACTGCTGAGCCATCTCCTAGTCCCCCTTACGTTGCTATTGTCAGGCACTTTTGCCACAGTAATAAGAAAAATAACTAATAGAGCAGCATAAGGCACCTCTAAATATCACAAAGATAATACTGGCAAAAAATAAAGACTTCACTTTACTTGTGAGTTCCATGTTTTCTGCTACTTTCTCAACAGAAAAGGCTCTAAAGGTAGTATACTGTTCTTGTAAATATATACATCCGAATACTTTATTAGTGCCTAAATTAAGTAAAGATTATGAACTAGTAAGTACTGTATACAGTGCCTCAAAGTACTCCTTTTCAACATGACTTTCAGATTTCAAACATAATTCCCTCGTCACAACTTTAAAACACTATGTTTACCTCCACTTCTGTATTGATAGAAGTCAAAACTATCTATTGTCTAATTTCTATAAGATTCTGATTGGCATACATAGATATAGTAACCATCTCCAAGTTGTGTGACTCTTCTGGAGAGTCTATTGGTATTCACCTAGGTAGAGCAGGAAATGATAGAATAAAAAATTGATTCCAGTCATGCCTATCTTCGGGGGTCTGGGAATGTAGCTCAGTGGTATAGCACTTAACCTATCCTGCACAAGGCATTTCCTTCAGTTCAATTCTTAGCACTACAAAAAGAACAAAAAATAGAACCAGGTCTATCTAGATGATCCAATGAGTTAATTGGGGTTGCTGACAAGAATATAAATAAAGGGGTTATTTATAGAAACATGAGCAGTTTATAAGCTACACCACTGAGGAGAAAACCTCACCCAGCTACACACACATTTATACATACACACTCACCTGTAAGACACTTATATATCCTGGGTGAGGAAGTGGGGTCTTGTGAGCCTTACAAAACCCTCCCTCCTTCCACAAAGGTGTGCTAGTGGGTCAAATTTTTTGAGGGTCTTATGTGAGCAATCACAGTTATTCTTACTTCCCAGTGGCAGTATCCATGCCATGCTGAAAGATAGTGTTCCACAACCATAAAGTGATGAGTTATCCCACAATTACTTTTATAACTTCTATATCTATATGGGCCACCAACCTTGGAACACAAACACTTTTAAATTTAGTTCCTTCATACATCCATACAAAGGAACATATTCCTCACCTTTGTAACTTCTTAGTGTCCTACACCTTAAAGGAACATTAACCAAATTCAAGTAGGGTAGCCTGAACAGATCAAAACACTTGGCAAGAGCCTTATCATGGCCCTGGGTATGTGTCCCTTCTTGCCATTAGTTACTGCGCTTATAGGGACTGAAAGAGCCCATCTTCTTTTCCCTCAGCTGATTCTACTAGGCTTCAGAAGCACAGGGACAGTCTTATGAACTGTCCATGATGAATGTTCAGTATAGTGTCACCTTCATTCCTAACTGGCATGACCCCTATCCTGAGACCAAGCTCTCACTTCTCAGGAATGAGTCATTTGAGAATGCATTTCTCCACAGGAGTTTCAGCTGTCAGTGTCACAGAGATGTATTTTCATCCAGAATTCACTGAAGCAAGCAATGAACTGAAATGGATCATTTCATCCCACCTTCTGTGAATAATTCCCAACTCTAACTTAGGTCCTTGAAAAGTCATATCCTTTCTATAATCAAATGGAAACCAATGGATAAAATTATAAAGTAAAATTTCACATTTTAATCCTGCTAGATTGCCTAACAATATAGGGAACTTACTGGTTTACATAACTGAACTTTCTAAATTTATGACTGGTAAAGTGACTTAATACAGTCATTCAAATAATATCATCCAAGCTGTTTCTTTCCAAGTATTGACGATGCTTCTACCCTGAAAATTTCAGCCTGGGGCTTCATGCTGTGACCACCTGCAATGCACTATCCCTGCATGGGAGCAAAGTGCCTGTGTGGTTTATAAAATTTGTATCCACATGTCCCAGAAAAAGTTCTCTTCCATTTCGTTAGCTTTGTTTGGGTCATTTATTCCTCTCTCACAAAGGATCTCTATTGAGAGTGATTTGACCATTTCTGAGGTCAGTTTCACCACATGCAAGCCACATTGAATGAGATGAGCATTTCAAATCATAGTTGATATTGCATTTGTGAGCTGGACATTCAACACAATGGATAGCCAGCAATGACTTCTAAAATAATATAGGTAGAAATATCAGAATAATTCACCCTAAGTAATATTTTTCTTGAGGCTTGCTTAGTTTTATATTGGTATATATTTTTGGAATTGATGTAATTTTTGTCTATAAATTACAATCAAAAGTTTGAAAGGCAGTAATACTTATACTAGAAGAAATTCAAGTCATGCCACTAAAAGGCAGGGTATTCATTGGAAATGGAAATGGATGCAAGTTAGCAGCCAAAAGATAAATATATACTACATGGTATTTGTGTCCTACCCACTAATATAATTTTTCTAATATGCAAATGATTTCTCTTTCTTTACTAACTATAGTTTACTAGAGTATGAGTAATAGCAGTTTGACTAATGTCTTCTGTGTGTTTGGGAAAGCAATATATTTAAAGGCCATTTAAATCTATCTTCTTTTCTACTCTAAGTAGGAAATATATTTTCTATTTAATGAGCTTATTTCTCCCCATGACATAATGTAAAATCTTTAGACCTAAACCCTCCTTCATGCTCAAATGTAAACTTATGTAGTAACAGTTCCACACTTTTTAATCAGTGGTAGTTCTATTTTAATTTATAGATTTTCATGCCACCTGTTTCTGAATAGTTATAACAATTCCAGACACCAGGACCATGTCCATCAACCTCCCCCAGAGTCTTGCAGGAACATCAACTTCTCTGTGGCTCAGTTTCTTTAAATGTTAAAATCATATGGTGATATTTATTCCTAAAATAGCTTTATGTAAAACAATGGGGTCATAGTAAGTTAAGTAGTATTATTCAGTGTTTAGGCAATAATAATTAAAAAAATCCCTTTTAATCCTGTATCACTGTGTCATGAAACAACAGAAAAGAACTTTCCTGGCATTAGCTACCAAACAAAATGTATTCAATAAGTGGAAACATGTAGTAGTCCACTTAAAAATGGTCAAGAGTTGCCTCTCACTATACCCTCACCCTGTGATCACTCCACATTTCATCCAGATGCTGTATCACTGCATTTTGCCTTCAATTTTCTCGGCCTGGTTTACTTTGAATTTTCTATGGTGGTCCTTATACCATTCCTCACTTTCCTCTTTCTAGGTGATAATTACGTGGTCTGTGATCTAAAATCCTGAGTTGAGATACACACAGGTAGATCCTGTCTCATATTGACTGAAATCACAAGTTATTTCAATCCTCAGTTTCAATAAGATGGAGATAAAACAAACACAAACAATTCCACATTTATTAATGTATATAATCTAGTACATTGTGTGAGGCTTGGTAAACTCTCAGTAAGATGGAAAAAATGTCAATAAATACATGGCAACTAATGATTAATTTCATCAGCAACAAAGAAATATTATGGTAATATACTACTTTTTACCAATAATATTAGCAAAGATTAATGTGAGTAGTTATGCTGAAAACTTATTTAGGTATAAAATATAAACAAATAGAGCCATACATATAAGAAACATCTGGGAAAATATAATGGTTACTATTCTATAGAGACAAAGGAAGAAGTAAAAGCAATTAGGAATGTGGAAATAATTTTTTACTTGATCCAAGACTATTTACTTGATAAATTGCCCTAATGACCCAATATAGCTTTCAGTATGGCATAGCTCTTTGAATCTCAAATCCATTATCCAAACCACTAAGGAGCATTTAATCTGAGCAGTGCCTCCTATGTGTCCAGTTTG
This sequence comes from Dipus sagitta, assembly GCA_036346955.1. Classification (NCBI taxonomy): domain Eukaryota; kingdom Metazoa; phylum Chordata; class Mammalia; order Rodentia; family Dipodidae; genus Dipus; species Dipus sagitta. Next base: position 83,574,063 of record CM070771.1, on the reverse strand, counting down.
GAGCTAGTACTGTGGGAAATATAAAGCAAGGAAAATAGAACTTATTGAAAAGACTTAACACAATGTTTAGTCACATCAGATGAAATTCCAAAGCTACAGCTGGTTGGTGCATGTGCTGGATCTGTATTTCCTCTATACTAACCTACTATATGAAGGAGAAACACTTCACTTTCTCTGATGAGCACCACAGCAGTTTCTGTTGCTACACATTATGTCTGAATAAAGAAGATCCCCCCAAAATTCAACTGTTTTCCCACTCACCCTGGGCTATGCTTCTTTTCCTTTTTCATGGACTTCCAGGATTGAGAAGTAGGAAAATCTATAACCAACTCAAGAGAGAATGAGTTTTTTTTCCCTATCCACCCTTCTCCCCACACTCCCCAGCTATCTTCTCAAACAACACTCAGCTATGGAGGCTTTGCCCTCCTCCCACTGGCCCAGACAGATTTTTCATGTGGGATGAGCAAGCTCACTGTCCCCAGCAGTAGACCTTGGAAGGAAATATTTCCCAGTCATTTCTAAGAAGTGACATCACCAGAGTGTGAAGGATAATAGTGCACCTATAGAACATCCAGAGCTACCATGACCATATAAAACTCAAATCTCCTGAGGCATGACTATAGACCCAGATCAGTCAAAATTAAGGAATCTTAGTCTAGAAAACACAACTGAGAAGAGAAGCCTCTCATAGAGGAGAGCATAACACTATTCACTCTGAGTTCCAACATGACATAATAGAGATCAATGCTAAAGAGAATGTCAACCTTGTAGTAATGGGCTTGTAGCTAGAAAAGGAAGGGCCTAAGCTAGTGTCTTTCTGAGTACAAGGAAAACAAGATGACAGCAAGAATAAAGCTCTTTGGTTCAGGATAAGCTTTAAGTTACTTCACCTGTCAACTTCAGTGTCCAAGAGAAAATATCGGTATTTCATAGGATTTTATGAAGTTAATGAAAATAAAAAATAATGTTCCTATATAGTAACAAGCAGATGGCAGGCATTCAGAAAATAGGAGCTGTAATTATCACTTTGTATGAAATCTGTTGTCTCTCAGGAGCAAGCTATATTCTATAAGCAATGATGTTCAGATGTTCAGTTTATTCTATGCCACATCAATTTTTCTTTGTTATCTCTCACTATTGAATAATGCTATTAAAGCACAAGTTTTATGTGTTGCATTTAAAAGAAAATCAGAATCAAAAATAAAGTTTTTCAATGGCCAGAGCACCAAGGAAGGAGTAGAGTGCTCTCTGGTCTGTCACTGCAGTGTTTGTACTATACACTACAACTCACACAGACCAAAGAACAGGTTCCTCATCTCAGGAAATAACTGCAGTTTGAAGGCTGAGTTTTGCTTTATTATTTTGTCCCATAGTAGCAGTATCATATAAGAAAAGTGTATGTGTTGAGCTAGAAAGATGACTGAGTAGATAAAGTATTTGTTGTACAAACAAAATGACCTGAGCTCCAATCGTAGAACCCTCATAAAGCCAGATACAGTATGAATATCTATAATTCCAGGATGCCTGTGAGAAGGAAGGTGGATCCAAGAGAGTCCCCAGAAGCTCATGGGCCAGATAATGCGATGAATCCAGCAGTGAATAATAGGAGGTTATGCCTGTGGAATGTGAGGACCAATACCTGAAGTTGTCCTCTGACTTCCCTATGTGCAACATTGCACACACATATTCACATTCACAAAAACATACACATATACCTATAACACAACACACACACAAGGTTTTTAAAAAACAAAAAGAGGGAGAAAGAAGAAAGACATATGGGGAACTCTTCTGAGAGAATAGACACTTTCTACAAACTACATCATGTGAGTGTTGGGTCAATTCCACCTTGGACTAATACAATGGTACATAGTTCAGTACATAATGAGGCCATGTATTTCTCAGGGTGTTTTCAAAGTTCTAAAGATTATAGACATTGCTTAGTCTGTGAGAACCAGAAAAAAGTTGTGTGCCAAAAATATTGATGGAATGATTATTTGGTCCACATGCCTGAGGAGCAATTTCACAGGCAATAATGGTAATGGTGGGAAACCCATCAACCAAGAGAAAAACACTGCTAAGAACTCCTGGAGACTCAGTAACACTGGCATCTTTTCTATGGTAAATACTGAGCCCAGAACAAATGGTACTAGAGTTTTCAAATGTCCCGCTGTCCACGTGGACAGAAGCCATACGGTCTCTAAGCAAATGAACGATCTCTCTGTGGAGGTTATAGATATCTTTCATGCCAGCAATACTAACACCAGTGGGATTCCCACTGTTTTAATGAAAGCCTCTTCCATCTGCCACAAAACTAGGAATCTGGGAGCTCTGTTCTCTTACTCGAGTACTCTGTGCTCTTTCCTTTCTTTTCCTTTTTGTCTTGTGTGTGTGTGTGCATGTGTGTGTGCATGCATCTGTGTGTGTGGTATATGTTTAAGTATGTGCCCTTGAAGCTCCCATATTCTCCGCTCTGGTGGAGGTTGTTCACCCAAGGGATTCCAAGCCTGCTCTGTTCCAAGTGGAACAACAATTTCTCCTTTGTCTTTGCCCTTTGTCCTTTCCCATGATCTTCTTTTGAGATGCAATCTCTTTTTACTTATTCCAGATCTTGTGGAATCCCCGGAGGATTCACTAGTCTCTTCTCCCCTGATAGACTTGTGTTTATAGGGGCACTGGGCACACCAACCATATTATGTGGAATCTGGAGATTTGAACTTGGACAATCTCCGGCCCCTTGAGGCTTTCATGCTGGTGTAGGAAATGTACTTAAGCACTGAGCCATCTCTCCAGTCCCACTATCAGTCTTTATTTGATTTCTACTATTTTATGTCTCTTGTGTAAGGTTAGCTGAATTTCTGAAAATGCTAGGGCACAAAATAAAAATTAATTTTCAATAGTCATCATAAAGAATATTGCAAGGGGGAAGGGTATCCAAGAAAGCCACACACAAAGATGAGGAATGCAGAGCTTCAGAGAGCCCATGCAAACAAAAAGTAGAGCCATGACCAGTATATCGTATCACAGGAGTACAAGCAAACTACAGACCACAAGAATAACAGGAACCACTTACTAAAACCAGAGTAAACTGGTACAGACGAGGTGGAAGTTGTAGACTGACCTCAAAGTTGTTCTCTGGCCTCTATATACACACTATGGCATGTCTGCTCACATTCACCTCCACACAAATGCACACACATACATCACACATACATACCAAAATGATAAAAGTTCAAAAACAACCAAGGTCAAGGCACAGATGTTTTAATGTACAAGACAAAAGTCTTCTTACCTGCTCCAGGATAGTACAAGCCTAGCAGACGGGCCCATGAGATCCTAGACATAATTTCTGTTAGATCCTATCAGAAGTGTCAGCTCTATCTTGTTTCTGCTTTTAGAGATTAAGGACCACAAATATTTGGATATCTTAACTTTTTCAGAAATAAAAAACACACTTTAGGCAAAATTATCACATGTTCATCCTTAGTTACCACCTCAAATCTAGGCACTTCTCCTCCTAAAGGTAGAAGCTTAATGATTAGCTGCATAAACTGAATATCCAACGGTAAGAGTTCCATGAAAAAGACAGTGCAGTACACAGAAATAGACTCTTATTTCTGAGGCAGAAATGACTTCTATACTTAGGAGGAAAAAACATATTTCTTTTTATAGTAAATAATGTACAATTTGGCAAAGAAAACTAAGGCATTTTAGATTTTTTATGCTGTGATCAATTACATTTAGATCTAGTTATTTAGATATGTGCAATTACATGAAAGTAATACACTATTTAGTATTGAAACAAACTGCATTTTGTTTCTCAGATTTATAATAGAAGTATCTGTAACAAGACCAATGTAATGTGACATCTGAAATCTGACAGTCTGCCCATATAATATGATTTAAGGATTTCCTGGGAGCTATTCAAATCCACTCTGGGCATAGAACATTCTGGAACTGAAGAAATTTTTCATTGATATTTGGCTTTCTTACTTTCTGTTTAATCTGCCATGTTTTCTTGCCAAGCAGAAGAAAATGAACATGTTCCTTGGTCCTACACATGGAATACTAATTGAGTTTTCCTTGAAAATGACTGAAGTATTCTAAGATTAAAATTTTTCCTGTTTTGTATGATTTCTAGTTCCAATATTAACATAAAAGCTACAGACTGAGGATAGAAAGTAAGTAGAGCTAAAACTCCTCACAAGAACATTGACTAAGGCCCAGAGGATTGGTTTGTATATCAAATTGTTATTCCCATTTTCTCAGAGCTCATTGCTGTATACTTTGACAAAGCCAGCCAAATTGTGAAACTCAGGAACTGCCAAGGTTGTCTAGCAACACTTCTCAGCTCAAAAGGAAGCAATCCAGTTCACCTGAGATGCCAAGGGACTTAGAAAACAGACCTCTATTTCCACTTGCTATTTTCTTGGAATGGGTGGGCCCAAATCATAAAGAACGTAAGGAGGCTGCACATGGTCTTATAAAAACATAAATTATTTAGTTTCACTAGAAAAAATGTATATCACTGTACTTTAAATATATATCAAAGAAATAAAAGAACAATATAGTAAAAGCAATACATAAAGTCAAATTCATTATTCCCAAGAATTATAATAAGAATGGTGATAGCTGCCAGGAGATATGTAACATAATCTCTTCCTAAGAAAGTTAATATAGCAGAAAAAAATAAAATATTATGGGCTGGAGTGATAGGTTAGTGGCTAAGGTACTTGCCAGCAAAGCCTAAGGACTCAGATTTGATTTCCCTAGTACCCACATAAGTCAGATGTAAAAGGTGGCACATATGTTTGGATTTTGTTTGCAATGCCTAGAGGCCCTGGTGCACCCATTCTCTTTCTCTCATTCTCCTTTTCTCTCTCTCTCCCTCCCTCCCTTTCTCCCATTCTCAAATAAATAAATAAATGAAACCATGAATTGATAGTTTCACAAGTTTAAAATGCAAATACTTTGAAAGGGAAAGTACATCATTTTAGCCTGTACTTTTACAGAGGAAAGGAATCTAAGCTCCATTTTATTTTATTTTATTTTATTTTTTTTTATTAGTCAGTTCTGTATTCAGCAAATACAGTCATTTTGGTACCATTATTAGGCTCATCCGTGACCTACCCCCTCCCCTTGGCCCCTCCTTGTTGAGGTATACGGGTCATGCATTGTGGAGTTAGCCCACAGTTATGGGTAAGCTAAATGTCTCTGCATATCATGACCCAACATGTGACTCTGACATTCTTTCCGCCCCCTCTTCCGCAAAATTTCCCTGAGCCATGTTGGGTTCATTTTTGGTCTGCTTCAGTGATGAGGTGTTGAGGGCCTCTGAGGCCCTGGCTCTCTGATTTGGTAGGAGTTGATTTAATGCCGAGATTGGAACCAGAAGTTGAGCAAAAAGTCATCAGTACCACATGGCTGACAAAATAGAGTTGTAACTTTATAAAGTAGGATATAAGTTAGTTTAGTGCTATGTCTGTGACACAAACCAAGATTCTCCTTTCAACTTTGGCTCAGAAACAGAAATCATCTTCCTCAAGAGACCAAACAGCCTTGGACCACATTAGATCCACATTAGAAAAATCAACTCCTAAGCTCCATTTTAAAGTAAGGGTGGAATGTGTGTGGTTGTAGTGACATGTTTTATACAGTTGGAGGTACCAAGATTGTGAAATTTATTCAGATCTAATGTGGTCCAAGGCTGTTTGGTCTCTTGAGGAAGATGATTTCTGTTTCTGAGCCAAAGTTGAAAGGAGAATCTTGGTTTGTGTCACAGACATAGCACTAAACTAAATTATTTCCTACTTTATAAAGTTACAACTCTATTTTGTCAGCCATGTGGTACTGATGACTTTTTGCTCAACTTCTGGTTCCAATCTCGGCATTACTTTATGTAGATGGTGGAATCATAGCTCCCTAAAACTCATGTTTTTCTAGAACCTTGGAATATTAGTTCATTTGGAAAAAGGATCTTTGCAGGTATGATTTATTATGACTCTCAAGATGAAATTGTTGGCCTCCAACCTAGATCAAGTAACCTATAGAAGAGTAGTCACAGTGGCATGAAGATATGAACACCAGCTGAAAATGTGGGCAAGATTGAAATAACATGTGTGTATGCAAGGAATCTTTGGTCTACAGTTGAGATCTTAAAATACAGTGATTAAAATTGAGAGATCATAAGTACATATTTCAAAAAAAAAAAAAAACCCTATTTTCCACCAAACTGGAAAATTTGGGAGAAATGGATGAATTTCTCGACACATATTATCTATCAAACTCGAACCCAGCAGAGACAAACAGTTTAAATAGAACTATAATAAATAACAAGATTTAAACAGCAATTATAAATCCTCTCAATCAAGAAAATGTACAGTCCCAGATAGATTCACTGCTGAATTCTATGAGACCTTTATAGAAGAACTGAAACCACTATTTATCATGCTATTTCATAATACTTAAAAGAAGGAATACCCCTAACACTTTCTTTTGTATTTTTTGTTTGTTTGTTTTGTCTTTTTGGATTGTTGTTTGTTTCTTTGTTTGACTGATTCTTGTTCAAGGTAGGGTCTTGCTCTAGCCCTAGCTGATCTAGAATTCGGTTTGTAGTCTCAGGCTGGCCTCAAACTCACAGAGTTCCTCCTACTTCTGCCTCCCCAGTGCTGGGATTAAAGGTGTGTGCCACCATGCACAGCTCCCTAAGTCTTTCTATGAAGCCATCATTACATTTACAGCAAAACCACACAGGCACACAACATAAAAGGAACATTATAGAACAATATCCCAGATGACCTTACATGCAAAAATTCTCAATAAATTTCTAACAAATTGAAGTCAATAGCACATGAAAAATATGTCCACCTTGATAAAGTAGGTTTCATGCAGGGATAGTTGAACATATGGAATCAATAAACATAATACATCATATAAATTGCCTTAAGGACAGAGAACATATGATCATATCAACAAATGTAGAAAAATCTTTTGACAAATTACAACATCCCTTCATGATAAAACATTGGAGAAATTAGGGATAAGGGGTTGATATTTCAACATAGTAAAATATATATATATGACAAACCAAAAGCCAATATCATTCTAAATGGTGAAAACTTTGATGCATTCCCTCTAAGGTCTGGAACAAGAACTGGGAGTGCACTCCCCTCACTGCTATTTAACATAGTACTTGAAGTCTTAGCTCAAGCAATAAGACAAGAGAAAGAAAAAGGATACAAATTGTCAAGGAACATGTAAAACTAGCCTATTTGCAGGTGATATGATTCTGTATTTAAAAGGTCCGAAAGACTCCATGATAAAACCCCAAGGCTATCAGCAACATACCTTCAACAAAGTGGCAGGACAAAAATCAACACTGCAAAATCAGTAGTCATGTATACCAACAACAAACATTCTGAGAAAGTAATCAGGAAAACAGTCCCATTTACATTAGCCACAAAAAGTTAAATATCTTGGAACATCCCTAATCAAGGAAGGGAAAGATCTCTACAAATGAAACATTAAAACCCAGAAGAAAGAAATTAAGGAAGACACTAGAAGATATAAAGATTCCATATTCATGGATTTGAAAACTTAACATGAAAATGGCCATCCTACTAAAAGCAATATACAGATTCATTGCAATCATCAAAATTTCAGCACCATTTTTCACATAAATAAAAGTTAATACATTTTTTTTTGAGAGAGAGAGAGAGAGCAAGAGAGAGAGAAGAGAGATAGAAAACTGAGGCACCAGAGCCTCAGCCACTGAAATCAAACTCCAGACGCTTGTGCCACCTAGTGGTCATGTGTGACCTTGCACTTGCCTCACCTTTATGCATCTGGCTAATGTGGGGTGTGGAGAGTAGAACATGGGTCCTTAGGCTTCTTAGGCAAGCACCTTAACTGCTAAATCATCTCTCCAGCCCAAATTAATGCTCTTAAAATTCATACAGAAGCAAAAGAGGCCTCAGGCAAGAATTTTCTCAGCAAAAAGAACACTGCTAGTGGTATCAACATACCTGATTTCAAGTTATACTACAAAGCCATAGTAATAAAAACAACATGGTACTGACACAAAAAATAAAAAGAAAAAGAAAACATAGATCAATAGGACAGGATAGAAGATCCAAGTATATGTTCAACTAATTACAGCTACTTGATTCTTGCAACACACACTGGAGTAAAAAAACAGCATCTTCAACAAATGGTGCTGGAAAACCTGGATAACTCCTTGTAGAAGAATGATTGTAGATCCTTGTCCCTCATCCTGCATAAAAATCAGTTCCAAATGATCAAAGACCTCAATATAATACTTGGATCTCAAAAATAACTAGAGGAAAAGGTAGGACAAACACTCCAAGTATATGTGTAGGAAAAAAGTTATGACTATGGCTCTAGTAACACAGAGAATAGGACAAACATTCCACTAGTGGAGTCTGATGAAAGCACAAATCTATTGTACTGATAAACAAACCTTCAACAGCATCAACAGACAATAGAATGGGAGAAAATCTTCACCAGCTCTACATCTGACAGCAGATTAATATCTAGAATATAAAAAACACAAAATATTAAACAGCGAAAATCAATCAGCCCATTTAAAAAATGGGGCAGGTAACTGGACAGAGAATTCTCAAAGGTAGAAATATTTATTTGAAATGTTCAACATCATTAGCTGTCAGGAAAATGCAAATTAAATCTACTTTGAGATTCTATCTCACTCCGGTCAGAATAGCTGTCAGGGAGCATTGTGCAAGAGGGGACAGAGGAATGTATGAGCCACAGGGTAGGAAAGTGTAATCTGAGGCACTGTCCCCCAAAGAGAGACTGACTGGTGCATTCATGATCCCAGAGTGAATACCAATAACCCCACTGAAGAAGGCCTTCAGTGAAAAGGGAGTGGGAACATAAGAATGCAACCCAATGGGAATATGACTAATATGCAATATGTTCATACTGTAAAATTCTCATTTAGTTTAGAAAAAAATCAAATGACAACAAATACTAGTAAGGGTATGAGAAAGAGGGACCCTTATGCACTGTTGATGGGAATATAAAGAGATATAGCAACTATGTAAATAAGTCTGGAGGATTCTCAAAAACCTAAAACGTAATGACCCTGCTATATCATTTGTGGCATATACCCTAAAGACTCTACACTCTACTACAGAGGTACATCCTCAGCCATCTTTGGTGCTACTCTATTCATAATAGCTAGGAAATAGAAACACCTATCAAATAAGGAGTAGATGATGAACCTAAAGTAGATATATGCAATGGGGTTTTATTCAGCTCCAAAGAAAAATGAAATTCACAGAAAAATGGATGTAGCTGGGAAAAAATTATACTAAGTGAAATAGCCCATGTTCAAAAACACAGAAAACACTACATGCTCTCTCTCTCTCTCTCTCTCTCTCTCTCTCTCTCTCTCTCTGTCTGTCTCCAGGATCCTCCATCTGAACAGTTAAATTTGTTTGTAAGTTGTATTAAAGTCAGCAGTAGTTTCCAAGAAGCTAAATTGAAGCTTGAAGAAAAGAGAAGCAGGAATGGTGTATTAGTTAGGGTTCTCTAGAGAAATAGAACCGATAGAATGAATTGTATTAAAAGGGAATTTATTGGATCAGCTCAGGGCAGTTCAATAGCAGGTTGCAGGCTTGGGAGTCAAGAAGCCTGGTAGCTGCTCAGTCCATGAGGCTGGATGCCTCAGCAGTCCCAATCCAGTCCTGGAGAGATACTGCTCTTCAGTCCACACTGGAAAGCAACCAGCAGTGAGCAGCAAGCAGCTCTGGCATCCAGGTGGGAGGAGGAGATTGTTTCCTTCCCAGAGCTTCTTTAGATAAAGCCCCCCTCATCCTAGAGGGGCCCCCACTCTGAGGGAAAGGCTTACCCTGAGGGAGGAAATCCTCCTTTAGTTGATCTTTCCTGGAAGCAACCTCAGAGACCCACTTATGAGTAATGTCTGTGGATTCCTAAACAGATCAAGTGGACATAAACTTAACCATCACATATGGATTAGGAGAGAGGTAGACAGATAAGTGAATGGACAGAATACAAGAAGGGGAAAGGGGGACAAGAGAATAGTGAGAGAAAGGAGGGAAATATAAAATTAATGATTATATGAATAAGTACTATAGAAATTTACTTCTTTGCTAACTAATTTAAAAATATAATCTTTTTAAAAGAGAGAGTTTGAGTGGAATTACCATGCTAGTGAAATCTTCAGCCTAAAGCCATAAATTTTAAGTTTTAAGTAAATCCATCTGCTGAAGATGGGTCATCTCCCCACAGGTCAGGGAAGCTCATGAGGCCCCCAAAACAATGCAAGCTACTGTGAAAGCTCTTACCCACCCATATGAAATGATAAGACCCCGTGCTGAATATATCACAGGTTGTGATCTTTGGTTGCAGGATACTGAAAAATCAAGTGGGAATTCATTTATTTTATTTCATTCTAGTCTTTTCAAGGGAGGGCCTCACTCTAGCACAGCATGATCTGAAAGTCACTCTGTAGACTGTCCATGAACTCCCAGTGATTCTCCTACAGAGAGAATCAACAGAGTACTGGTATTAAAGGTATACACCATCCATGCCTGGCTATAAGCTGGAATTGAGATGGAAGCCATCTCCCTGCTGGCTATGTGTTATGTGAACTGCTAGGGAAGAAAAATCATCAATAGTCTTACCTAGCAGTAGATCATGCAAGCTACAAAGTCAACTATCCAGGCAAGATGTGCCCATGGATGCAATAATGGCACATAAGTTATGGGAGTAACCCACTGCTCTCTGACTGGATATAAGATCTGCTCAGTGGAAGGGAATTCATGCCTCATACTGAGAATCACATCAAAAGCCTATGGATTAGAAGGTAAGAGAATCCAGAGGGATTCTGTCACTATTCATTGGCTAAATGGTGAGGTTATGACCATCAAAAAGCCTTCTACTGTATATGTTTGTACCCTTTGGTTAATGCTTTTCTCACTTTGAGTTTTAAAGACTTCTTTTACAGATTGCAACAAATACCAAGGAGACTCAAAACTCATCAAGATGGTCAAGATGATGAAGAGAAAACCCAGTGCTGAGCACTGGATTAGTCATCTCTTACCCACCAAGACTCAGGTAAGGTTGCAGAAGTGGTGGAATGAGTGTGAGTGCTGCTCTCACTGCTAGCCAGAGAAGCTTCTCTATGGAGATGGTGGTAGACACTGGGAAGACTCAAAATTCATCAAAGCAGAAAATAAGAAGTGAATAAAAGCTTCACATGAAACAAGATACCATGCCCTCCATGGCTCATGGAATTTTTTGGAAGAGGGGGCCCAAAAGAATGTTAAGTGCAACAAAGTTAAGTGGAGTACTTTGGGACACCATCCTCCCAACATGAACTGAGTGGTGCATTCATGATCCCACAGTTGTTACCAACACCCGCACAAGGCCTGCACCATTTTGAGTCCATCAGCATTTTGACACGAAGAACAGAGGACAAAAAGAATGAGACAACAAAACAGAAGGACTACCTAGAAAGAGGAGGGTGCTCAGTGGAATGATGGTAGAAGAGTGGGGACAAAAGAGGATTACAGGATTGAAATATGATCAAACTACAGTGTGTTCATATACACTAATCTCAATATAAAATAAGTTTATTGACAGCCTCCAAACATAAATACAATGTACCCTGGTCACAATCACCTCCCACCACCCTCCTTTGTCTCTCTTCCCTGCTCCCTCTATTGAATGCCCTCTTCTTTCCAATTAGGGCCTCTTATATTTTGATATCTTTTCATTTTTTCCCTCATACCACCCATGACAACATGTTAATGAGCCAACTATGTAGGCCTTGTGCAGGTAATGGCAGCTGCTATTAGGTCATGAATGCACTCTGTCTAGAAGACAGCATCCTTTGCCACTTACATTCTTTCTCACATCTCTTCCACAGTGGTCCCTGAGCCTGGTATAATGAAATAGATGTATCATATTTAGTGCTAAATATTCAACTGTCACTTTTTCTCATACTTTGAGGAGTTTGAGTCTCCCCAGGAATCACTGCTATCAGAAAAGAGAAACTTCTCTAATCAAAAATGAGAGCAGCATAAAGATAGGATCATAACCATAAATGTTTACATGGGAATTTGATATCCACTTAGCCAAATTACAGTAACAGCTAATCCTCTTAGGGCTTAAAACATTCCTAGTGATAGGCTTTTGACTAGGTTTTCAGAATTAGGTATGAATTCCTTCCTGTGGAGTTTGCCTCTAATTGAATTAGCAAGCTATTGGCTACTCCCTTAACAGACATGTCCCTATTGCGCTAGTAGGCACCTCATGCCAGGCTGGCCAGCTGAGCTTTCAGGATCCACTACTGGCTAAGACTGTTGACTTTCCTTTGAAAGCAGGTTGCTTGGCAGTTCCCAGCACTATGACACTTAGTCATCAGGGAAAAGCTCAGCTCCAAGTTGATTTCTCAGTCCTACAAATGAAACATGTAAGATTTCCAGAGACAGGTTCTCACAGTCTTGTGGTAGGCAACCTAAACCCTTGGCAATATATTGTTGGGGGTACCTCAGGGGCCTCCTTGACCAACACCTTACTGGAAGGTATCTTACCCTTGGCACTGGTATTTTCCTGTAACAACCTATAGCTTCTAGGTGTAGCATTATCTACCCTCATGGGAACCTATGTAAATAGAGGGAAAAGGCAAGAAAATATAAAATGACACCTCAAAAAAAATTACGCTGTCACATGTGGAATAAATTTAAACAAACAGGCAAGTTTAAAAAAGAATAAATATCTTTATGACTATATAAATTATAACCAACATAGATGTGTTTTGGAAATGTAAGTAGATAAAATATTGAGAACATATTTTATTAAATAAGCAAACTTAAGAGAGACGTTCAATTGCACTTATTTTCATAGCAGGTTTACTGAAACCATTGAGTGAGACATATGTTTTAGAGAGTACTGTGTATCCATATGTTACATATGGTTAAGCTATGAACTCTGAAATGGAACTTTTTTCATGAATAATTCAACAAATCACCATAATACAATACACAGATTTAAAATATATAAAGAAAAATCTGTAATTTGCATGTCTAAAGCCAGCTATTTTACCTTCCTTTTTGGCTTTTCTTTCCAAGAGGTAAATTTTTGCACTAAGTACATAATTCATAAGAAAAATTGGTATTTATTTACTTTCTGGTTAGATTCCATATAGTTTGTCAGAGCTTAGGAGGAGATAATTATCAGGTACAACAAATCTAGTTTTTATAATTTTATATTGCAGAACATGATATCGAAAAATGTCAAACAATATTGCACATATCTTTTTGAATTTTTTTTCAAAAAAAATACTGCTAATATTATTTATAGCTAAAGGTTCAAAATACCACAATAAAATAATAATTTACAAAAGTGCATTATTTATGTTACCTAAAAAAAGAAGCAAATGGGTTAAGAAGAAAGAAATGGACAGGAGGAGAAAAGGAAGGGGAAGGAAGAACAGAGAGAGGAGAGTTAGGTTTTTCAGTAAATAAAAATTTATTTAATACCTTAGTAAGCCAAATTTTACAGCACAATCTCAGAAACCATTTTTGGTTTTGGATCCAAAGAAAAGTTAAGCTTGGGATAAAATTTGTCACTTCTAGTATGATAAGTAAACATGTCAAAATATTTTGAATATTTTTGAGTTTGGGTCTCATTCTATCCCATGTTGATCTGGCACTCAATCTTTAGTCCTGGGATGGCCTCAAACTCACAGCAATCCTCCCACCTCTGCCTCCCAAGTGCTGGGATTAAAGGCATGTACCAGCATGCCTGGTTTATATCACAAAAGTTTACTCAGTGCCAAATATGAAAGTTACTCCAATTCACTCTGAAAAAAAGGCAAGATTATTGCCTATAAACATGAAAATATATTTTTATCCTGAATTTATAGGTACTAGTAGGAAGTAAAAGAAAGTAAACAAGGAACATGTATTTCCTTGGGAAGAGTATTTAAAGTATTATTCAGCTATATAACCAGTAGCCTAAAAAAACTAAGAAAATTAACTATTAATTTTTTTGATTTAGGCAGGGGTGGTGTTACATGCCTTTCAGAAGCCAGTCTGAGCTACAGAATAAGCTCAGGGTCTGCCTAGGCTAAAGTGAGATGCTACCTCAAAAAAATAAATAAATAAGTAAAAAGATAAACAGATTTAATTCTTAAAAAAAAACCACTAAATAAAATACAATAAACTTGAGCTGCAGATATTGTTCAGTGGTTAAGGTGCCTACCAGCAAAACTGAATGACACTAGTTAGATTCCCCAGTACCCATATAAAGCCAGATGCACAGTGATGCACGCATCTGGAGTTCATTTGCAGTGGCTGCAGGCCCTGGTGCATCCATTCTCTCTGTCTGTCTCTCTTCTATGTTGCTCTGCTTGCAAGTGTGTGGGGGGGGGGGGAGGGGCTATACAGAGGCTCTTCTTACCTCTGCAAATGAATGTTAGGAGCTTGCTCTTGCATCTGGCTTAAGTGGGCAGCTTGGAAATTCAATCCAGGGTCGCAGACTTTGCATGCAAGTGTATTTAACCACTGAGCCATCTCTTCTGCTCTGCTGGGAGAGAAAAATGATCAATGAATAAAACCTATGAAGGAAAAAGTAGTGAATTAAGTCATAAAAAACAGTGAAGGAAGCTAAACTTACTGAAAACATAAGAAAAACTAAGACAAAGTAATGCTATTCGAGAATCATAGTTAGTAATCACCATATAAAATTCCCCTGTAAATTGCTAAGAAACTCCCAAAATGCTCAGATTAAAACAAAAGAAATGTAAAGACAGATAAATGTGAATAAATTCTTGCCAATAACAAACTTTAATTATAATCAAAGAAATGCAAATTCAAGCAAGAAGTTTACAATTTTTCTTCATATAGGTCCCTTAGCTCAAACTTATACTTTTCATATATTATTTTGTTATTATTGTCAAAAAGATTATTTTATTGTCTTGAAAATAGATTATTATTTAATATAATGTGAGTAGTACCCGTCAAGTTTCCAAAGATTTGATAATTATCAAGTAGAATGTAAGGGAAAAAAAGAAAGGAAAAAGCTCGCCATGCTATAAAGAGTACTAGCTGGCACAACCTGCTTGGACAACAAGTTTTAAACATGCATCAAGTGTCTTAAAAATATCCAGACCACTTCATGATGATTAAATTTCAAAAATGTTTGTATCTTGGGACTTCCAGCCAAGATGATGTCTGCCTAACAATGCCTCACATTATGAAGAAGGAAAGGCAAGGTCTTTAGGGTTCATTGGTGTTTTTAGGGGTTTGCAAATCCTAGTAGACCTCCAGTGGGAGGGTGCTGAGGAGCAAAGTAGGGAATCTGCTGATTCCCATGCTCTCAGGCAGCCCAGCAGTCCCCCAGTCCCCTCAAGCAGCCATCCCAGCCACAGGTTCCTCCTGCAATAACCACAGGCTAAAGTGGACCCAGGTCAGCAGGCTAGCATTCCCCCCACCCTAGGCATTCCTGCCACTGCAGAACTCCACACATGAATGCCATCCCACTTGCTGCCACCCCCACCCACCCACCATGTGCAGACCCAGGCCACTAGCATTCCTCCCACCCTAGGCTTTCCTGCCACCACAGAGCTCCACGGGTGCAAACACCATCCCATTTGCCACTGCCCCCAACCCCTCACCCCCTTACCCCATGCACAAACCTAGGCAAGCAGGCTAGTATTCCCCCTTCACCCTCCATAGGCTTTCCCACCACCACAGAGCTCCACATGACCCTGGCCCTTGGTGCACAGACCCAGGCCAGCAGGCTAGCATTCCCTCAGGGGGCCTCCACGCCCACATGCAGCCTCACCCACCCAGACCAGCAGGCTAGCTTCCCCCTTCCCCTTCCTCCCTTTCCTGCCACACCACAGGACAACTGCCAATCCACCCCCCTTCACCACTTGTGTGTCACCTGACCTGCAGTAGTCCCATATCCCCAACCTGCCTTGTCAGAAGACCCAACAGTCCTATCCAACCCCTGTTCCACAGTCCCAACAGAACTGTTGTCCCATCCCCTCAAACTAAGCATGGCAGAACCACCACACATTGATATCCTTTCCCCCCTCTAGAGCCCAGCCTCAACACCAGTCTGCTTTGTCCAATTCCCCCATCCCCCCTCCTTGGGCCACCTGTCCATGCACTCTCATACCCCAAACCACTGAAAAACAAGCCCATTTATCAGGTCCTTGGGCCCCCACCAGAGCCTCACAAGCTTCTTCCCTCTGATCAGGCAGGGCCCATTACCATCAGAAACCTAATCCAAGTAAACATAAAAAGGTATAATCACTAAAAATACTTCAAGGGTAAAATTCCTCGTAAATTAAATAAAATTCCTACATGGTAATGGGGAGACCACAGCACAAAGGAAATAACATGAAAAATCAAATACAAGTAAATCCAACAAGATTGCCCAGTCCTACAATGGATGTCTCTCATCAAAACATAGAAAAGACAATAGGATCATGACCCCAAAATGAAGATACAAGCTATGAAACCCTGGCCAAGCAAATAACAGAACTTGAAGCAAATCAAAAAAGGGCCAATAATTGTATGAATGCTATCCTCACTAGATTAGCCCTAATAGAAAAGAACCCAGAAGGATTCCAAAGACAGTTAAATGACATGAAGGAGAGTGAAGATAAAGAAAACCTTAATAACCAGCTGACTAAGCTCAATGAACACATAAATAAATGCAAGGATGAATTCCAAGAAGCATTAAGAAAATAAGAAAATGACATGAAAAGGGAACTTGACAGAGAGATGGAAACTATACATAAAAAAGCAGTAGAAAATACAAACCAAATTGAACAAGCCCAACACTCTATAGAAGCTCTCAAGAATAGAGTCAGTGCCACCAACAATAGAAATTCATAACTGGAAGAAAAAACAGAAGAAACAGTTCATCAGTCCAAAAGTTTCAATAAGTTCAAAATTTTTTGTGAACACAACATGAGAGAACTATGGGATACCCTTAAACATACCAACATTCGGATCATGAGAATAAAAGAAGGGGAAGAAATTCAGACTAAAGGCATGGAGAACTTATTCAACAAACTCATTGAAGAAAATTTCCCCACTCTCTCAAAAGAAAGGCCCATCAAGTTACAAGAAGTTAACAGAACTCCAAACAGACTGGGCAAAAGGAGAAATTCTCTAAGACATATTATCATTAAGACTCTAAACATCAATACCAAAGAGAAGGTCCTAAAAGCAACTAGGGAGAAACAACACATTACATATAAAGGTAACCCCATCAAAATTATTTCAGACTTCTCAATGGAAACTCTGAATGGCAGAAGGGCCTGGAATGGAACACTGCAAAGTCTATGAACTTATGGCTTCCAACCCAAACTACTCTACTCAGCAAAAGTATCCCTCATAATAGATGGTGAAAGAAAAACATTCCACGATAAAACTCAGCTTTACAACTCTATGAAAACAAACCCAAACCTACAGAGAGAACTTTAGGGAATTCTCCACACAGAAGAGTTAAATAACCAACCTCAGTGTCTACAAGAAGCAGATCACAATAACAAAACTCAGAGAAGGCAAAAAAAAACTACAAAGTCCAAGAAAACACCAAACAACATAAACCACCACTATCTGGCAGAAATTAAATCAAACCTACAGTTATTAGCCTCAATATTAATGTCCTTAATTCACCCATCAAGAAACATAAGTGAACTGGGTGGATCATAAAATTAGGCCCCGAAATCTCTGTCTTCAAGAAACCCACCTCAGTACTAAAGACAGACACCTCCTCAGGGGAAAGGATGGAAAGTGATATTCCAAGCAAATGCAAATCAGAAGCAAGCAGGCATAGCCATACTTATATCAGATAAAATAGTCTTCAAACCAAAAGAAATCAAAAAAGACAAAGAAGGCTATTTCTTACTTATCAAGGAAAGGATCCAACAAGAGGATATCATAGTCATCAATCTTTATGCACCAAACACAGGTACAACACAATTCATAAAACAAAACCTACTTGACAACAAAACAGCCTATTCTATGAAGCTGGTATCACCCTAATACCAAAACCAGGCAGAGATGCCACATGAAAAGAAAACTATATGCCAATTTCCCTGATGAACTTAGATATAAAAATCCTGAACAAAATCCTCACAAACCGAATTTAACAACACATCAAAAGCATTATCCACCGTGACCAAATAGGCTTCATCCCAGGAATACAGGAGTGGTTCAACATATGGAAATCTGTCAAGGTAATACATGACATAAATAAGCTTAAACATACACACACAAAAAAACATAATCATTTCAATAGATGCAAAAAAAGCCTTCGAAAAAATATAACATCACTTCATGATCAAAACATTGGAGAGAATAGGCATGAACAGTTTATATCTCAACATAGTAAAGGCTATATATAAAGCTCCTAAAGCCCAAATAATACTTAATTGGGAGAGACTGAAAGAATTCCCATTAAAATCAGGCACAAGACAGGGTTGTCCACTCTCACCTCTGTGCTTCAACATATTATTAGAAGTCGTAGCTCAAGCAATAAGATAGGAGAAAGAAATTAAAAGGATGCAAATTGGAAAGGAAGAAGTTAAGTTAGCCCTATTTTCAGACAATATGAAACTATATATAAATGACCTGAGAATCTCCATCTCAAAACTCTTAAAGGTGATTAATTCCTTCAGCAAAGCAGCAGGATACAAAATCAATGCACAAAACTCAGTAGCCTTTCTACATGCAAAAGGCAAAGATACAGAGACAGAAGTAAGCGACATTGTCCCATTTTCAGTACCGACAAAAAATAATAATAAAATACCTCAGAATAACATTAAAAAAGGATGTGAAAAACCTATACAAAGAAAACATAAATACACTCAAGAAAGAAATTGAGGAAAACTTGAAAAATTGGAAAGACCTCCCATGCTACTGTATAGGCAGAATTAGCATTGTGAAAATGGAAATCTTACCAAAAGCAATACACAAATTTAATGCAATAACAATAAAAAGCTCAACATTTTTCAACACAGAGATAGAAAAAATGATCTCAAAATTCATATGGAATGTCAGAATGCCTCAGATATCCAAGCATATCCTTAGCCAGAGAAACAATCTGGAAGCATCACCATACCTGATCTAAAGCTATATTACAAGTCCATAGTTATAAAATAATATGGTACTGGCATAAAAAACAGTATTGTAAGGGCCAAGAGGTGGCTTAGGGGTTGAGGCATTTGTCTACCCAACCAAAGGACCCCAGTTCAAATATCCAGGACCCACATAAGCAAGATGCACAAGGGGACCCACGCATCTGGAGTTCGTTTGCAGTGGTTGGAGGCCCTGATGTGCCCATTCTGTCTCTCACTATCTCTGTCTCCCTCTTTCACTCTCTTAAATAAATAAATAAATGTTTTTAAAAAAAGATTCTAGGACTCACCTCATTACCTTAGAGATACTTGTTCAACCATGTTTATTGCCGCTCAATTCACAATAGCTGGGGAATGGAACCAGTCTAGATGTCCCTCAATTGATGAGTGGATAATGAAGATATGGCACATTTATACAATGGAGATCTACTAAGCAGTAAAGAAAAATGAAGTTATGAAATTTGCAGGAAAATGGAGGGATCTGGAAAGGATTATACTAAGTGAGGAAACCCAGGCCCAGAAAGCCAAGTGTCGCATGTTCTCTCTCATATGATTGGACTTCTGTGAGAGTAGGATGAAAACTCAGTAGAAAAGGCCAGTAAGCTAAAAAATAGATATAAAGGGAAGATAAAGGAAGGGAGGGAGGTACTTAGTAGGATGGTATTGTATATATGTAAGTAGAATAATAGGTAAATGGGGGCGAAAAGGCCCAAAGTGAGGTCAGGGGAAGAGATTGAATAAAGGAAAGGTGGAGGGAGGGTTCATCAAAATCTAAGAGGATATAAATAAATTATATGGAAACTTACTTTTTTGGACAATGGAACACTCAGGAACCATAGATTGTTGCTAGAAAATTTTCAGTGCCAAGGGTAGGATACCTTCCAGTGAGTTTTTGGCCAGGGAGGTCCTAAATGCTCACAAAACATTATAGGCCATTGCCAAGGCCCTTGGTTTCCCACCAGGAATAGATGCTAAGACCCTATTGCTGAAGACTCCCCATACTTAAGTTGCAAGGCCACTGAGAAATCCTGCTGGAATTGAGCTGATAACCTCCTCCATGTACACAAGCTGACAGAAAGCTGGAAGAAGCCATTCTGCATGCAGTTCAATGGGAGAAAGAGAAATCACCAGTGAAGATACTCAACAGTGGACAATGCAAGCCTTATATTTGGCCAGCCAGGTCAAATGAGCCAGCAGGTGCAATAGTGACATGTCTGTCATGGGGGAAATAAACTGCCCTCTAATTGGACTGGAGGCCCACTCCATGGGAGGGAATACAGCCCTGATACTGAAGACCTACACCAGGGGTAGTCATGAGCCCTAGGGGTGTAACATCTGCTGCTGCCTGGCTAAATCTATATACTGTGCTTATCAAACTGCCCAGTAAGCACTTCTCTTAATGTTCATACCCTTATATTAATGCTACTCTCACTTTTGGTAGAGAATCTTCTCTTTCAGATGGCAGTGACCTTGGGATGACTCAGAAGACATAGTGCTGGAAAGAAGTGACAGGAGTGCTCAGTACTGCAATATCTCTATCACACCTTCCAAGGTTCAGAGTCTATTGTGGAAGAGGTGGCAGAAAGAATGTAAGAACCAAAGGAAGGGTAAGATTCCTTACAACGTGCTCCCCCCAGACACAAAATGGCCCGGATATCCATGACCTCACAGTGCCTTACACTACCAACACAAGACCATCATAATAGGAGGAAAAGATGATGACATCAAAATAAAAGAGGGACTTACTGAGATGGGTAGGGGATATGATGGAGAATGCGGTTTCAAAGGGGAAAGTGGGGGAAGGGAGGGTATTACCATGGGATATTTTTTATAAACATGGAAGTTGTTAATAAAAAAATTGAAAAGAAAAAAATATTAAAATTAAAAAAAAAAGATTCTAGATCAATGGAACAAAATCAAGGACCCAAACTTTGGGTCAAGTAACTACAGCTACTTGATATTTGACAAAGGCCCTAACAGTGTATGCTGGAAAAAGACGCCATCTTTAATAAATGGTGCTAGACAAACTGGATAACCATATGCAGGAAAATGAAACCCGATCCACACATCTCACCATGCACAAAAATCAAGTCTATATGGATCAAAGACCTCCATATAAGACCTAGAAATCTGCGACTACTGAAAGAAAAAATAGGAGGAGGCATGGTCAGTGTGAGGGCATGTGCAGTGGTCTGGAGGGAGTAGGTTGGACCATGGCTGGACCCATTTCTTCCCCCTCTCATAGCCTGGGGTTCAGTTCCCTGCTTGATCAGTGTGTGGGCAGGCATGGTAGTCTGGAGTGAATAGGCCAGACCCATTTCTGCCCACTCCCACCACCTGGGTCTGAGTTCTCTGTGCTGGCAGTGTGAGGGCAGGCTAGCAGTCTGGAGTGAGTAGGCCTGATCCATTTATAGTCCCCTCCCACAGACCAGGTCTGAGTACCCTGCCTGGTCAGTGTGTGGACTCCTCCCACCTCCCTAGTCTAGGTTGCCTGCACTGGTCCATGTCCTGGAGGGCTCAACATGAAGTAGGCCAGATCCCTGTTCCCTTATTCCTCCTAGTCCCCTGGTCCTGGTAGGTCCCATTGTTCCTTGCTTGGGGAGGCCTAACTCCTGTGTGAGCTGCGGAATCAGGCCTATTGCTCTGGTATCTTGACTGGACACTAAGTACCAATATATCTGTTCACCTGAGTCAAAGGGTGAATGGGCCAAAGGACACAAACTTGCTTCCTCCTCAATAAAATAAAGAGTCTTCCTAAAATGGGTAGACAACAACACAAAAAGGCAATGAGAGTCATCTCAATTGATGCAGAGAAGGCCTTTGACAAAACCCAATACCACTTTCGTGACGAAAACACTGAAAAGATTAGGCATGGTGTATCTCAATCCAATAAAGGCTATGTATAAAGCTCCTAAAGCCCAAATAATATTTACTGGGGAAAAAGCTCATGGAGTTCCCACTGAAATCGGGAACAAGAGAGGGGTGCCACTCTCACCACTGCCCTTCAACATAGTCCTAGAAGTACTAGCCCAAGCAGTAAGACAGGAGAAAGAAATAAAAGGGATTCAAATTAGAAAGAAAGAAGTCAAATTAGCCCTATTTGCAGATGGCATGAACCTATATATAAGTGACTTGAAAGTCTCCATCCAAAACTTCTATTGTTGTTGTTGTTTTGTTTTGTTTTTGAGGTAGGGTCTCACTCTAGCCAAGGCTGGCCTGAAATTCACTCTGTATTCTCAGGGTGGCTTTGAACTTACAGTGATCCTCCTATCGCTGCCTCCTGAGTGCTGAGATTAAAGGCATGCACCACCACACCCAGTTTTTTAGAATTTCTTTTTGGTTTTGCTTCCATCCCAAAGCTTATAAAAATGATAAACTCCTTCAGCAAAGTGGCAGGATACAAAATCAATGCACAAAATTCAGTAGCTTTTCTATATGGACAAATTTCTATAAGGACAAATATACAGAGAAAGAAATTAGTGAGGCTGTCCCATTTTCAATAACAAAAAAAAATTTAAATACTTTGGAATAACACTAACAAAGGATGTGAAGGAACTATATAATGAAAACATAAAAACACTCAAGAAAGAAATAGAGGAGGACTTAAGATGAAAGGAGCTCCCATATTCCTTGACATGTAGAATTAATATTGTGAAAATGGCAATTCTACCAAAAGAAATATATAGATTTAATGCAATGCCAATAAAAATACCAGCATCATTCTTCACTGAGACTGAAAAACTGATCTCAAAATTCATATGAAATGGCAGAAGGCCTAGGCTATCCAGACATATCCTCACCAAAAGAAACACCTCTGGTGGTATCACCACACCTGATCTAAAGCTATATTACAAAGCCATAGTCAGAAAAAAACAGCATGGTACTGAATAAAAACAGAAACACAGACAAATGGAACAGAATTGAAGACCAAGATTTTGGGCAAGCAACTACAGCTGCTTGATCTTTGACAAAGTTGTCAATAATATAGAGTGGAGAAAGGACAGCATCTTCAACAAATGGTGTTGGACAAATTGGATGACCATATGTAGAAAAATGAAATTAGACCCAATAATTTTGCCATACACAAAAATCAAGTCCAAATGTATTAACAACCTCAATATATGACCTGAAACACTTCAACTTCTGGAAGAAAAAATAGGGAGCATGATCCATGATATAGGACTAGGAAACAACTTCCTGAACAAAGTTGCATTATCCAAGGAAATTAAACAAGCACTCAACCAATGGGATCTCATGAAGCTAAAAAGCTTTGCACAGACAAACATACCATAAGCAAAGCTAATAGATTACCCACTGAATAGGAGAAAATTTTTGCCAGCTATAACACTGACAGAAGCCTAATATCTAGAATCTACAAAGAACTCAAAAAACTGAACAATAAAAAATCAACAACCCACTCCATAAGTGGGGCAGAGAACTAAACAGAAAGTACTCAAGGAAGAATTAAAAATAGGTAACACATACTTAAGAAAATGTTCAACATCCCTAACCATTGAGGAAATGCAAATTAAAAGAACTATGAGATTCCACCTTACCCAAATAAGGATAGCAATCATTACAAAATCAAATGAAAACAAATGTTAGTGAGGCTGTGGAGGAATAGGAACCCTCATTCACTGTTGGTGGGAATGTAAGCTGGTATAACCACTGTGAAAATCAATTTGGAGACTCCTGAAAAGGCTGAATATAGAGTTACCAGCAGACTCTGTTATTCCTAACTGGGGATTTACCCTAAAAGTTCCACAACTAAGTTCAGAGATATTTGTTTAACCATAGTTATAGCTACTAAGTTCATAATAGCAAAAAAAACTGGAATCAACCTAGGTGGACATCACTGGATCAATGGACAACCAAGATATGGTATATCTACATGATGGAATTCTACTCAGCAGTAAGAAAAAATGACAGATTGAAATTAGTAGAAAAATGGTTGAACATGGAACAGATCATTTTAAGTGAACTCACACAATCACAGAAACACAATCATCCCATGATTTCACTCATCTGCAGTTCCTAACCTGGATTAGCCCAAGTTGCTGACATAAGTGAATTTCATCTTGAGGCTTGGACAATACGGATGGCAGGGCTTGGGGGAAGGGAAAGGGTGGGAGGGGACATAACTTCTGAACCCAAATTGAACTAGTACCATAGAATCATATATCATGGAAATCAGACTAAAAGGTGGAACCCTCAAGAAAATCTTAGAGGGAGCTCCTGATACGAAGGGACCTGGATAGGGTGAAATGAAACCTAACCTTAATTTCTACTGTTTCTCTTTCTTCTATGGCTTTTTCTTTTTTCTTTTCCCTTGGCACTGGCCTGTAATTCCCTGTACCAGGATGGGTTCTACATCCACAATGAGCTATTGATCAAAGAGACCTATTAGATCTTCTAAAACAAACAAGACAGACTTCTGTCAGAGCACTTGATTATTCACCAGAGGTTAATGGTAAGACCCTACTGCTGAAGATGTCAGTCACTGTTGGCATGGGCAATGGAGAGATATGACTGCAATCCAAAGGAGAGCCAGTCCTCAGATAATTAGCCCAGCTAGTGCTGGAAGGTGCTACATGTGCTACCAGGGGAAAGTAGTCCAAGAAAGTCAAAGTCTAAGTGACTTAGAAGCAAAGAACCTGACTTGATGCTCACACAAGTGCAGTACTGGCACACAGCCTTGGTGGGTAACCAACTGCACTTGGATTAGCTAACAGATACTCTCAGTGGAAAGGTAACCATATCTGGAACTAAGAAACAAGTCAGAATCATATACAGATAATGATTCTGCTTTCCATTGTCAAGCTCCCACTAACCTTACACTATAAAAGTGTCTAAACCCTTTTAATTCTCTCTAAATTAATAATGGTTATTCCATTTAACTAGCACTGACTTCACTCCCTGTTGGAGAATCTACTTCACTTTTTCAGATGGGAATCGAACTTGAGGAGAAACAACTCAGCACACTCCACCCTGGCCCCATCTGAAACCACAGAGGAATTGGAGAAATGAGCAAGAATGCTATGCTCTAAGTTAAACTGATATCAGCACAAGGGTGATGGAGAAAGATACTGAGGACCCTCAGAACCTACCAAACAAGACATCTAGATGCTCCTAAGTGCCCATCACTAAAATAGAGTTAAAATGTTCCCAGCATGGCTCAGGGAATCTTGCAGGAAGAGGGGGTGGAAAGATTGTTAGAGACACAAGTTGAGAAATTTTGCACAGGGACATTACCTCTCCCCCATAACTGACTGCTGCCCCACAATGCATCACCCACAATCCCCATGGGGTTCACCTGAATCCCCAGTGAGGAAGGCCTCTTCAGAAAAGGAATAGAAGAAGGAAAATGATGGTACAACATGTGATGTTTATGTACAAAATATGTCCATATTCAATAATTAAAAAAAATAAAATATATATTTGGAAAAAGGAGGAACTTTCCATGATATAGGACTGAGAAAAGACTTTGTAGATGTAATCCAAGTAGATAAGGAACCAAAAAATATCACTCAACCATTGGAATTTCATGAAGCTGAAAAGTTTTTTTTTCCACAGACAAGTATACAATAAGCAGGGCCAATAGATCACCCACAGAATGGGAAAAATTATTTTCAGCTATCCAACTAACAGAGGCCTAAC
The DNA here is from genome assembly GCA_036346955.1 of Dipus sagitta. NCBI lineage: Eukaryota > Metazoa > Chordata > Mammalia > Rodentia > Dipodidae > Dipus > Dipus sagitta. Next base: position 83,548,232 of record CM070771.1, on the reverse strand, counting down.
TTCTAGAATCTACAAAGAACTCAAAAACCTAAACAATAAAAAGTCAAAAAACCCACTCACAAAATGGGGCAGAGAACTGTACATGGAGTGCTCTGAAGAAGAACTAAAAATGCAAACACAAATTTAAGAAAATGTTCAACATCCCTAATCATCAGGGAAAAGCAAATGAAAACAACTACGAGATTCCCCCTGACCCCAGTAAGGATTGCAAACATTAAAAAAAAAAAAAAAAAAAAAAACACAAAAAAACACAAAGAAAACAGATAGTGGCAAGGATGCAGAGAAATTGGAACCCTCATTCACTATTGGTGAGAATTAAAGATGGTACAGCCACTATAGAAAGCAATATGGAGACTCCTAAAAAGGTTGACTATAGAGTTACCAACAGATGCAGTTATTCCCTTACTGGGCATTTACCCTAAAAGCTCAACATCTCAGCTCAGAGATATTTGCTCAACCATGTTTATAGTTGCTCAATTCATAATAGCTAAGAGCTGGAATCAACCCAGATGTCCATCATTAGATGAATAGATAACCAAAATGTGGTATATCTACATGATGGAATTCTACACAGTAGTCAGGAAAAATTACACAATGAAATTTGAACTAAAATGATTGAACTTGGAACAGATCATTCTCAGTGAACTCACCCAGTAACAGAAATATAATCATTGCATGGTCTCATTCATCTGTGGCTCCTAACCTGAATCTGCCTGAGATGCTGACATTCCTAATAAGCATCTCAAGGACTGGACAATTGGGAGGGTGGGATGAGAGGGGATGGTAAGAGTTGGGGGGGGAACAAAACTGGACCCAAATGGAAATAGTACCATAAAATCTTAGTTCCTGAAAGACAGACTAAAAGGTTGAACCTTCATCAAGGTCCTTAGAGGAAACACCTGAATCACAGGGCCCTGGAGAGTGTATGATGAAGACTAACCTTAATCTTCTCCTGTTTCTCTCTCTCTCTCTCATCTCTTTCTCTTTCTCTTTTATATTACCTATCTTTTTCTCCCTTCTTTTCCTGTGCTGCTGGCCTGTAACTCCTACTACCAGCATGTGGTTAGCATCCACAATGAGCTGTTGATCAGAAAGACCTACAAGGTTTCCCAAAAGAAGACAAATTTCTGTCAGAATACTCGATGACACACCAAAGGTTAATGTTAAGACCCTACTGCTGAAGATACCATATGCTGTTGGTATGGAATATGGAGTGACCTGGCTAGAATCTGGAAAAGAGTCATTCCCCAGACAGTTAGCTCATCTAGTGCCAGAAGGTGCCACATGAGCAACTGGGGGAAAATGACCATCTGTTCGAGCAACTCATGGTCTAAGTTACTCAGCAGAAAACAACCTGATGTGATGTTCGCACAAGTGTAATAGTGGCACACAGCGACGGTGGGTAACCAAATACTCTTGATTTTGCTAATGGATCTGCTTAGTGGAACAGAATCCATAGCTGGAACTGGGAAACAAGTCAGAACTATATCCAAAAGATGAGCCCACTCTCCAATATCAAGCTCCCATCAATCATGGACTAAAAGACGGCCTACACCTATTAAGTTATCTTTAATATAATAATGGTTATCCTGTTTAGCTGATGTTGACCTCACTGTCCATTGGAGAATTTGCTTCTCTTTTTCAGATGGACACAGAACCTGAGGAGATAATCAGCCAGCCCATCACACCTCACCAGAGCCTCAGTTGAAACCACAGAGTAATTGGGGAAATGAGTAAGAGTGCTGCTTTCTAGATGAACCTGGTAACAGCACAAGGATGAAGGAAATAGACACAGAGAACACTCACCTCCTACAAAACCAGATATTCAGAGACACAGAGGTTCCCAAGACCTCATCACTGAAGTAGACCTAAAGTGAACCCAACATGGCTTAGGGAATTCGTGGAAGAGAGGGCAGAAAGATTGTTAGAGCCACAAGTTGGGACATTACACACAGAGACATTGCCTCTTCCCCATAACTGGTAACCCTCATAACCCCAAAATGCTCGACCCACATTCCCCGATGAGGAGGGTCCCTACAAAGGGGGGAGGACAGGGTGGAGGCTAATGATGGTACCAACATGGCTGCGTACACACTATGTATATAACTAATAAAAAAAATTTCAAAAATGTAGCCAAAGAATGGAAATCAAAGATTACAGCGAAGACACATATGCAAATGCCACTTATACACTGTGTTGTTCATGGCCTTAAAATATTCAAAATCAATTATAATACAAAGATAATCTGATCAAACCACCCATATGTCTGTGCAAGTGTATGTATAAACTTAGTCATTTTTCTTCACCTATAAGTTCATATGTATGTCCTCTTTCTTTTTTTAATATTTTTATTTTTTTATTTATTTATTTATTTATTTATTTATTTATTTATTTGAGGGCTGAAGAATGGAAATCAAAGATTACAGCGAAGACACATATGCAAATGCCACTTATACACTGTGTTGTTCATGGCCTTAAAATATTCAAAATCAATTATAATACAAAGATAATCTGATCAAATCACCCATATGTCTGTGCAAGTGTATGTATAAACTTAGTCATTTTTCTTCACCTATAAGTTCATATGTATGTCCTCTTTCTTTTTTTAATATTTTTATTTATTTATTTATTTATTTATTTATTTATTTGAGAGAGAGAGAGAGATACAGAAATAGGCAGGGAGAGAGAGAGGAGAGAGAGGGAGGGAGGAGAATGGGCATTCTAGGGCCTCCAGCCACTGCAAACAAACTCCAAATGCGTGTGCCCCCTTGTGCATCTGGCTTATGTGGGTCCTGGGGAGTCAAATCTAGGTCCTTTGGCTTTGCAGACAAGTGCCTTAACTGCTAAGCCATCTCTCTAGCCTGTGTATCCTTTTTTTTCATATCATACTCATACATAATATACACAAACATATTGAATAAAGGTAATCAAATGTTGGATAACTTTGTTTTCTAATAGTTTAAATAGCATGTATTACCTTAATCGGAACACAAAAACACTTATTTAAAATGAAAAAAAAACTTATTTAAAATGAAAATTTTAATAATATTCCTTCATTTTAGAATGTACTGATAATTACATGAAGAAAGTAATCTCTTACCTTTTCTAAACAGTTCAGAACTTACAGTTTTCTAGAATGCATGAAAATAGTGGATTTTTCTTAGCAACTAGAAACAAGGCCTACATTATTATTTTGAGTATGGGGATTACTTAATCTATAATTTCTTGTCATGTGAGGGCAATTTAATGTTTGCTTTCAGATAATAATACTTAAACTGTTTTATCTGCATTTTTTTGAACTCTAGCAAGTTGTTGATTTCTTCATCATTAAGATGGAATTTGGAGCCAGGCGTGGTGGCGCATGCCTTTAATACCAGCACTCGGGAGGCAGAGGTAGGAGGATCGCAGTGAGTTTGAGACCACCCTGAGAATGCACAATGAATTCCAGGTCAGCCTGGGCTAGAGTGAGACCCTACCTCAGAAAAAAAAAAAAAAAGATGGAATTTGGCTAATAAGCATAGTCAATCAAAACACCTCTCTTCTGCTAGACAAAAACTGCTATGAAAACAAAATCCAGTTCTCTGATTTATAAAATGTTGAAATTTTCCTTAATTTACCATTGACCTTTTAATCAGAGAATTGATTTAAAAGTGCTTTTAAAAGCATTTTCAAAATAAGCCTTTGGGTCCTGAGTAGATGGACAATCACATTGCTACATATCTCAAATGCACTTTCCTCTGTGTGTATGCAAAAACATGACCAAAGGCAGGTTTCTCCTATCAGTGGACTATACACTACTTAAGTTTAGAACAAATAAGCCTTTCAGTATCTGAATTACTTAATTGTCTTTCCCCTCTGACCTTTCAGCACATTAGCAGAATCGAAGAGGAAAAAAATTCAAAGGGCCTCCACAACCCTAAACTTAAAAGCATCAGAGAACAGATTTTATGCAAAATATTTCCCTGAGGCTAAAAGGGTGAGATCACAAAATCTTTCTTGGGCTTCTTAGAAACTTAATTCTTTGTCTTGGTGTTTTCTGATAAAATAGAAGTCAGATTATGAATGATAATACTCTAGATTAGAGCTAGCTTGTCCATTAAGCCAAAGATAGTGTACATTTATGAAATTAATGACAAATGATCCTTTTTCTATATTAACGCATTACTGTATTCGGCATCATTATTGATCCCTAAAAGCCATTCTTTGTGCTAAAGTACTTTAACCCAGTGCCATAATAGAAAGTTCATTAATGACCTCATGAAGTGATGCACACAGGCAAGGGGGAAATAATTAAAAGAGGTATGCTGTGGGCTAACTCCACAATGCATGACCCGTATACCTCAACAAGGAGGGGCCAAGGGGAGGGGGTAGGTCACGGATGAGCCTAATAATGGTACCAAAATGACTGTATTTGCTGAATACAGAACTGACTAATAAAAAAAAAAAAAAAAGAGGTATGTCACAAAGAACAATTTAAAAAAAAAATGGCATACACTATTCTACATCCTTCACATCAGAGCAATCTGAAGTGTATGCAGATTAGGTTCTACCCAAAGCAGCACAATTCAGACTTCCTGCAGGGACACTACAATAATCAATCCTACTTAAGGAGATGGGAAAATAGTGGTAGTATGTTAAAATGCGTTGTCAGTAGACCTCAGATCAAGCCCTGGAAATCTACAAATAATGAATTTAGAGAGGAAGAAGGTGTCCCTGTTAATACCATAATTCATTTTTACCTAATAAGGTGTAAGATACATATAAGTGAACATAAATCATTTTGTGTTTGAACCGTTTCTGCCATGTGTGGCTTCATTCAAGTATTTTGGGCATGTTTAATGTCAAAAAGGAGAAATATTGTAGTAGTCAGACAAGGATAAGTTATATTTCCTTGATAAAGGTCCAGAATTCCCTTCCACTAGTTTATAGTTCAAATGGCTGTGAGAATTAGAAAAGTAGTGATGATACATCTAGAAATTTCATACTCAAAAATTACTTATGAAACAGATCACTCAGTATTCAAAAAACAAATATTTCAAGCTTTAGTTCTCCACATTTATAATATTTTTATTAGATTAGGAACTTTAACAGTACAAACAAATTAACTTGATCACTTTTTATGGGAGAAAGTTTCTCATTCTCCTTCCAGAGATATCATCTGTAATCAGCATGCTATACATTAATTATTATTTTTTTAAATCATTTATTTATTTATTTGAGAGAGAGAAAGAGGCAGAGAGCAAGGGAGAGGGAGAGAATGGGCACACTAGGGCCTCCAGCCACTGCAAACGAACTCCAAATGCATGTGCCACCTTGTACAACTGGCTTATGTGGGTCTGGGAAAATCAAACCTGGATCCTTTGGTTTTGCAGGCAAACGCCTTAACTGCTAAGCCATCTCTCTAACCCCAATATACATTAATTATTTTAAAATAAATAATAGTGCATTTGATACTATGGCTTAAGTGTCCCATAAACAAGTTTTTTTTTTAATTTTTATTTTACTACATTTCTATCTTCTGGAGAGGTCATTCTTTGGGTATCTATTTTAGAATTAGTGTGAGAAGAATTAAAATGTAAATATACAAATACAATGTTGAACGATGTCATGTATCTAATAGAGGTCACTTTAAAAGTAACACTTGAAAAAAATAAATTAAATTAAAGTGACACTTGAGCAAATAATCCTAAAACTCCTGATTTTTTGTAATAATAGCCATTGCAAAAATCTATGTACCAATTTTTTTGAATTTATTCATGTAACATGTTTTAAAAACTCTGAAGTTATAATTTGCCATTTTCTTCAGCGTTTAACTCAATATGTAAGTATTATATAAACAATTCAGCTGTTTTCAATATTTAGATTTAAGTTTTTATATTATTTTAACTGTACATTTTAGCAGATGAAGAAAAAACATTTACTCCTGAATTAGTAGCCAACAACGAAAGCTAAGATCTCAAATCTGGACTGTACCATTCTAAAGAAGTAAACAAAGATTTTCAGCCAGTGCTTTATACAAATGCCAGGGTGTGTGGTGGGGTTAATGCCAAGACAGAACCAACTGTGTTCTTCTTTCCTTTATCTGCATAAAGGCCTTGGGTTGAATTTCCTGCTTTTATATTTTTCCTATTAATATTATGTTTAATAAAAACTTTAATATGTTAGCTTCAGTGTAAAACTTTGGATATATGAAAAATAAAAACATTTCAGCCATGCCAGCAGAACTCAGTGTGCTTGGTCCCAGACCTAACATAGTTCTTCAGATAACCACGCAAAACACCTCTGACTACAGATCAACATCTTTTTTTTCCTCTGTGTCTTACAAAAGTCTTTCATACTGTAGTTGCTTTATTCTTAAGGCAGCAGGATTCATGTGTTTTTCTTCTACAATTTAGTCAGGAATTAATAAGAAATAATAATACATCATTTAGAAATCAAGCTTAGATACTACTCAGAGGATGTTCAAGAGAACACGCTGGTCCTGTGGGCCGTGACACTTGCAGGGGAGTGAAGCTTCACCATCACCCCTAACTTCAGAACCTCACTCCATAATCTCACCTCACTATTCTCGTGATCCTCCTTCAAGTCTCTTCAATCATTCTTAGATTTATTTCCAGTGGGTTTTTATTCAGCAAGAAATTCTAGCTGAAATCAAGGCCAACTGTGAGTCATTATAGGATTTATTGGCAGTGTGATCATTCAGTGTGAGCATGTCCCTTGCCTCCATTATATTTCTGTTCCTCTTTGGAGGGCCTAATGCAGCACTGTTATATTCTTTATGGGAAAGGATGTCTTCATTTTCTAAACCAGAAGCAAGGAAAAGCACACAGCAGTAGATGCTTTTGAAATTTCTAGATTATAGTACAGAAAAGTAAATCGAAGATGGTTAAAATGTTCATAAATTCATTGTTAACAGTACTTACAAATCATAACTTTCACTTAGAGAGGTGTTAATCTAAACCAAGAAGCTAATTGTGCCACAAATTATGGTACAAATAGCTATGGAATTAATAGACCCGGAGAATAAAAAGACACTTAAAATTCTTAACTACTTCGTGGTTTCACTTTATAGCTAAGGAAATTTAGGAAGAACAAAAATTAAGTGTCTTACAGGACACAGAAATCATAGCAGGCAAGTAGTAATAAACACAGCTTCCTGATATTCCCCACCACATACTCTAATTAGGTAGTTCTTGCAGACTGAGACAGTTCTTCATTTTAGCAAATATTTCATTGATTCTAATTTAGAATTTGTTTGAGAAACAAATAAATCCACAAAACTCAAGTTCAGGCTCAAGGTTACTTATTTCATACTACAAGGTCTCTGACTTTAAAGAAAATATTGAGCCAAATGCTAGTAACAGGGTTATTAATCCAAATTCCTAAGTGAGGACATTAAGTTTCCTAAGTGTCACTAAGTTTTGAACATGACTTTCAGAAATTAATAAGTACCTGACTGACACAAAGGTCACTTTGCCTTTGTCTACATTATTGTGTTTATGACAGCAGAGAAGAATCACTAAGATCTGATTTGTAGCTTGAATGAATAGATAGTTGGGGCTTGAAAACGTGTTACATGGTCAGGAAGAGAACCTCTGACTGGTATTGAGATTTACAAGGACACCACCACATTGAGCAAGCACTAGCTGGGAAGACATATGATGCAGCCTTTGATTGAATGCTCTTAAATGAACTCTGGCTTAAAAACAGTGGTATACTTTTCCGCAGTTAGAATTTATTCATGAAATTGCAACAAATCACTAAACTATGTTACCTTACATAGAAACTTAAAAACTAAAATTCTGACAAAAAAGAAATCTGGAATCATGCATGAAAGGTATAAATAATGTGTGTACAAAGGAGAAAAAAATCCTCTATGCTAAACAACTTTCTGATTTACCTTTCATAGCCAGAAGCCCCTGTCCATTCTACCATGATAAACCATAAAAATACATTGTAAAAATATGTTACCTATGAAAAACCTTATTGCAAAGCTTGATTTTCATAATGAAAAAAGGCATCTATACAGTTTAGAATAATTATCAGAGTTTTACAATTTAAATAAACAAAAATATTTTACTCTTTAATTATGTATCATGGTATTAAAATGCCACGCTACAATAGATAAAAAGTTCATTTTCACAAGAATATTATTCTATTATAAGAAAGTAAAATGTCAAAGTTGAAGGCTTCATTGTACTACTGATTCATCTGTATAAATATCAAGGAATCATCAAAGAATTTAATTAAATCACATTACAAAAGCATATCCAAAAGGCAAAACATAAAAAATACAGGAGAAGATCTCAAGAAAAGGGACTGAAACCCTTGGTGGGTATATAAATCAGTATGATTGTTACAGACAGCGGAATGGGTGTTTCCTTAAAACTGAGGTAATCTACCCTAGGTTAAGCTAGCTCATTCTGGGTATGTATGCATGCAGAGCAAGTGAAATCAGTCTACTGAAGAGATAACTGCATGCTTGGGTTTGCCAGCACTATTCATAGTACTTATGATATGGAATCAACCAAGGTGTTCATCAGCAGATGAATGGGTAAAATGAAATGTGCTGCACATCTACAATACAACATTGTCACAAAAAATAAAATACTCTCATTTATGACAAAATCGATACACATGAAGGACATATGAATAAAGGCAAGCACAGAAAAAAATATTGTATGTTCACATTCAGACATAGAAGCTAAAAAACTTCCTCTCAAAAAGAAGAGAGGAGGCCAGTGATTATTAGGTGCTAATAGTATGGGGTAGCCAGGATGGAAACTGAAATTGGATACAAGGTATCAAAACACAGCTAGAAGGAACAATAATTGTGATCTACAGCACAGTAGGACAAGTAACTTTTACAACAATCTGTTACATAGCTTTAGAAAAGTAGAAGAGCACTATGTCCTTAAGCATAAAGAAATAATGAGGAGAAAAAAATGCCAAGGACTCCCATTTGATCACCACATGTTGTATACATTTATTGAACTATCATGCTGTACTCCATAGAATCTATAACTGTTATCTGTCAATAGGAAATTTTAAAAAAAATCCCTTCCTCACTTCAGCTAAAAACCAAACCAAAATTCAAGTTGTTATGTGCATTTCTTGGGCTCACAATAAACATATACTTCTCAGTGGCCTCCAGGGTAGTGCTGTGAGGCCCACTGTGCACACTGTGATGAGATCACAGAGCTGATCTCCATAAACAAAGACAATGCAAGCAGATGTCCCTTTTTATGTGGCCTCCTCAGTAACAGTATATGTACCTTATGGAAACCCTTTAAAGTTTTAAGCTTGAAAAATTAAGTATTTTACAAGCCACGAAGTTGTCTTTTTAAAATCTCACCTACATTTTAATTTTTGTATGAAGACATATTTGTGTTTAAAGTATGTTGTATGCAGGGCATGGTGACACACACCTTTAATCCCAGGGAGGCAGAGGTAAAAGGACTGCCATGAGTTTGAGGGCACCCTGAGACTACATAGTGAATCCCAGGTCATCCTGGGCTAAAGCAAGACCTTACCTTGAAAAGCCAAACAATAATAATAATGATGATAAAAATAAAAAATAAAGTTTCTAGTATAATTATAAGAAGTTATCAAACTTAAGAAAAAGTTTCAGCTGTGATGTACAGTGAAATATGTTCCTCTGATGTCTGCCATTAGAAGTCCTGCTATCCCCTGACACACTCAAGTACCCTGGGATTCCTTCAGAAAGGAGCACCTCTATGTGGTTATTCCTCTCTGAGAAGTGCTCTTGAACTTGAGAGCCTCTGAGAGCCTACTTGCCTCTTCACCTTGTGCTAGAGAGTCTCTAAAAATTACCAACTTTTCTCCAATGTTATGTTGTACTATTCACACCTTTACATTCTGTTACCTTACAGAATTACCTTACATTCTGTTCTGCTCCTTTTCCAAAGGACAGAATGATAGACAAGCTTCCTTTGAGGAGAATGCATATTAAAATGCAATGACTTCGACCACCCCTCCTACAATGACGCTAGTTCAGAACATGAGGTTATTACGAATTTCAAAATTCAGGTTTAAATTTCTTTAATTTATGTGCCCTTCTTTCATCACTTATAAAATAAGTTAGTAAATGTTTCATTGAAAATGATGATACTTATTTTTGCCCAATAGAACATAGTTGTTAATAGAGTTCTAAGCTGTATCAATCAAGTAGTTGTCTGTTATTGGTTTGTATGTAAAATCTCACCCATAAGCCCCTGTGTTTGAGCACTTGGTCTCCAGCTAGTGGTGATGCTTTGGGACATTATGTACCAGTTTTGTTGCCATGCCTTCTCTGCCAAGAGAGACTGTGCCCCCTGAACCATGAACCAAAATTAACCTTCTCCTCCCCAAAGTTGCTTTTGTCCAGTACTTTGGAACAGCAATGAGAAAAGTAACTGATAAATTTTCCAACAAAAATGTTAAGAGGTTGTGTCTACTTACCCCATCGCTCCCTTCTGAAGGCCCCACAGTTTGAATCAAGTTGAATTTATTTAGAACCAGACATGGTGGCGCATGCTTTTAATCCCAGCACTTGGGAGGCAGAGGTAGGAGGATCACCGTGAGTTTGAAGCCACCCTGAGACTACACTGAAACTACATAATGAATTCCACGTCAGCCGGAGCTAGAGCGAGACCCTGCCTCGCAAAACCAAAAAAAAAAAAAAAAAAAAAAAAAGGAATTTACTTAGTAGATATGTTTATTAAAGTAGATTACCTCAAAGATAGTAACTAATAAGAACTTTGGACCTGAGAATTTTTCTAAAGAAAATTCTAAAAGTAAGATTTATCAAGTCTTGAACTTCTACAAGTTTGAGTTTGCATAAATGTTTATCCAGCACATAGAATTTTAACCAAGTCACTGCTTAAATTGTGAAGTATAAAAGTTAATTAATGATTTGACATCCATCAGTGAATATGAAAACAAACTAGGCAATTTGCATACCTAAACTAAACTACATTAGTAGTACAGCTTTCAAATCCAGGTTCAGTTTGGTTATTGAAGTTTACTGTATAAATGTATGGTCTAAATTCACCTTTTTTGTTTGTTTGTTTTGCTGTTTTCAAGTTTGATTCTCACTCTAGGCCAGGATGACTTGAAACTCATTCTGTAGTCCCAGACTGGAACTCATGGGTATCCTCCCCTCTGCCTCCCAAGTGGAGTACTGGGATTAAAGGTGTGTGCTACCATGCCAGACTAAACTCAATTTTGTTTAAATTAATTTTCAAAATAGATGTGATACTTTTTTTCGTTTTTGATTATTTATTTTTTACACTGAAACCAGATAATTTTTTAAGTCATTACAAGATTTATCTTAGAAAAGCTATGGCATTTAAATGTCACCTATATTGACTATAGAGTTCTTCATTTTCAGAAAGATCAAAATGCTAAAAATAATAGTCCAAAATGCTAATAGATGATGACTTCTAGTGGAGATTCCTCTTTGGTGATATTTCTTCCTTGGTAAGGAATGTACTTTTCAATCTCCCATAATTAGCATGCATTATGACAAACTGTAAGATAAAACAAATTCATTTAACAAGACCTGTGCTCCTTGGAAAAATCCCCTATCAAGTTAAAAAATGCAAAGTAACAATGATCTTAATATTATAATGCTTCTGATTACATGAATACCATTCAAAAACTCAGATCTCTCTCAACTCAAGGCTCTAACCTCTGGAAGGCCCTCAACTTGTCCAGTAAAGTTGTAGCTGAGTTCTGGGCAGCAAGATGTAAAAAGACATGTAAAAGAAAAAAAAAAAAGAGAGAGAGAGAGGATAAAGCATGCACTAGCTGTCACCGAGGAGGGCAAAGCTATCATCACACAACAAATTACCACAAAAGTAGCAACTGAGGCAACTGGCAATTATTTTCTCATGGCTTTCAAAAGTCAGGAGCAGGACTGGAGAGATGGCTTAGTGCTTAAGCACTTGCCTGTGAAGCCTAAGGACCCAGGTTCAAGGCTCGGTTCCCCAGGACCCACATTAGCCAGATGCACAAGGGGGCGCATGCGTCTGGAGTTCCTTTGCAGTGGCTGGAAGCCCTGGCATTCCCATTCTCTCTCTCAATCTCTCTCTCTCTCTCTCTCTCCCTCTGTGTGTGTCTCTCTCTCTCTCTCTCTCTCTTTCTCTCTCTCTCTCTGTCACTCTCAAATAAATAAATATGAACAAAAAAATTTTTAAAAAGTCAGGAGCAGGTTGGCTGGGCTTGGTGGCTCACACCTTTAATCCCAGCACTAGGGAGTCAGAGGTAGGAGGATCACCAAGAGTTCGAGGCCACCCTGAGACTTCATAGCTAATTCCAGGTCAGGCTGGATCAAAGTGAGACCCTACCTCAAAAAAACAAACAACAAAAAATAAAATGTTAGGAGCAGGGCTGGAGAGACAGCTCAGCAGTTAAGGCACTTGCCTGAGAAGCGTAAGGACCGGGGTTTGATCCCATAAAACCCACATAAGCTAGATGCATATGGTGGCACAGGCATCTAGAGTTTATTTGCAATGGCTAGAGGTTCTGGTGCACCCTTTCTCTGTCTAATAAATAAATTAAAATTTTTTAATGTTAGGAGCATACACTTAGGATTTCTTATTTTTCCTGTGAAGGTGTTGGCTAGACTGCATTTCTATGGATGGACTCAACTGGGGAACTGGGTAGAATTTGTTTAACTGTGGTTGTTTAACTAATGGTCCAGCTTCTTGCTGGTTATTGCCTAAAGGCGTCTTTGATATCCCCTAAGGCTTCAGTGTGTGCTTAAAGTTTCTTCCAATGTGGCCGCTGAATACACCAAGTCAGAAAGGAGAGCCCCTAGAATTAGGAGAGCAAGATGGGGCCTTATGTAAAACACACTGGTGGCATCTCATCACCTCTACCATATTCCATTGGTTGAAAATAAGTCACGTGCCCTAGCTGCACTCTAAGGAAAGGGATTTTACAAGGGCCTGAACACCAGTGTTCAGTGATCTTTTCCTAGTGCCACACCAAAAGGAAGGTTCCTGGAACAATCACATAGTCCTTCCTCTACTAGCCCATTGGCTATAGCTGCCCCATAGCTGGAAAAGGCAACCAACTTTGCCTGAATGGTCATGTGTCCTCAAACAAATGCCATTATTATGGAAAAGGAGATAATAAATATTGAGAAAAAAACTAGCAGATTATCTCCCACTCAGAGGTTTTGTGGCAATTATATGACATGAAGGAAATGACAGTATCTAGCATATATTAAGAAGCCAACAATGGGTGTTCTGTGATCACGACTATTACATTTACTACCAGATGTAGTTTCATTAATAGGATAGAAATTAAATTCCCTTAAAAGAAGAAAGGTGTTTTAATATAAGTCATGTTCTTTTCCTCACTAACATTTACATCACAGGTAGATCAATTCTATGTAAATTTCTTGAAAATTTTTTTATTCTTATATACATGGCAAACCTGATAACTCCAGTTTTTTGCAAACCATGTATCTGTATAATCTTCATAAATCTCATAGCACTTCACATGGATTTTTCTTCTTAATACATCCCTGTGAAGGGCCCATTGTTTTCATGTAGTGGGTGAAGTTAATGACCAGCCCACAATTCCCAGAGAAGGTATCTTGTTCTGCATACTACAATAAGAAGTTGACCTCCCTGAAGAAAAATGTGAGTTTATTAACTATTTGTACAAATGTTAGATACTGGTCAAATTCTATGAATTTTACTTGGTCTACTCTGTTTGCTGTGTTTCATGTACCCCCCCCCCCCCCCCACTTCTGCCCAACCCAAAGAACTCATGAAGAGAAAAGAGAAGAAAGCAAGAGAGGAGATTTTTGGTTACTACACAGCTGAAAGGATTCAAACATTTGAATAAGTGGCTGTGAATTTTTTTTTAAGAAAATCACTAGATGGGGCTGGAGAGATGGCTTAGCAGTTAAGGTGTCTGCCAGCAAAGCCAAAGGATCCCAAATAGATTCTCCAAGACACATGTAAGCCAGATGCATAAGGCAGCACATGTATCTGGAGTTTGTTTGCAGTGACTGGAGGCCCCTGGTGCATCCATTCTCTCTCTCTCTCTCAAATAAATAAAATATGTTTAAAAAAAGAAAAAAATCACTAGTTCATAATTAACCCAATATTCTGGAAAAATCTACTCATGTAGTTTCAAAAACAGATACTTTTCCAAAATTGGTTGGAATTAAACTCTTCCATGTCCATTTGCCCGCCCATTGCTCTGTTACTCCAGGACCTCTGTGGTGTGGGTGTTTTCTTACTGGACACAAGGAAGAAATTAGACTAGGTAACGTTGTTCCCTGACAATCAGTCTTACAGGCAGTTTCTCTGACTTCACATTCCCCATCTGCGCTCACAGTCTTACCCCCTTTCCCAATTTCGGTCAGGTTACTTTGTGTGTTTTCATAGTGACACTTACAGTTGAGAGTGGCATCATAAGACATGTAATTAAATCAACTGTGAAGAAATGGCTGTGCAATACTAATATGAAATCAGGTCAGGGACTTCTATATATTTAGCTTACCAGGACATTTCTACAGTGTATTATGGACATACATGTTCCCTGTACATATTTGTTGACATTATGAAAATAATAAAGACACTGGGAAAACATCACATCTTAATGGAATTAGCTTGTACAAAGTCTCTGGCTCTCATTCTTTTTTTTTTTTTTTCATATTGCTTTGCCAAATGCACCTAACCCACCATGAAGGTGACCATTGGTGTTTTCAGACTCCCTAAACCTGGTTTCCTACTTCTACTCCAATTATAATAAGCCTACCTTGTTGTGATACTTTTTTAAATTTTTTTAAAATTTTTATTTATTTATTTGAGAGTGACAGACAGAGAGAGAAAGAGGCAGATAGAGAGAGAGAGACAGAGAGAGAGAAAGGGCATGCCAGGGTCTCCAGCCACTGCAAACGAACTCCAGATGCATGTGCCCCCTTGTGCATCTGGCTAATGTGGGTCCTGGGGAATTGAGCCTCAAACTGGGGTTCTTAGGCTTCACAGGCAAGCGCTTAACCACTAAACCATTTCTCCAGCCCTCTTGTGATACTTTTTTCAAATAGATTAATGCACACACACAAAGTTAAGACTTATAGCAAGTGCTTTCACAATTCACACTATTGCCAAAGAAGATTAACATTGTGTTTGCTATTTATAAAGTAATACAAATTAAATAGGCATTGATTTCCCCAGCTTCTTTTGGTTTAAGTTCTACTCTATACTGAAAAGTAATGGTTTTCTATATTAATAGTTAAGATTTTTTTCACATGCCCAGAAAATTAGTGCCTCCAGAATAGTCAGGTTGAAATAAAACATAATTCTATTACCACCTCAGGCCCTTTAACCTCTTAATTTTTTCTTATGCTATAAATACAAAGCTATTACAAGTTTTATAACTTTTAAAGTCTCTCTATTTGACCATAGACTCCTGTTGTAATCAACAAGAGATTTATTCTGTGGATATGTAATTTATTTATAATGCCATAGGTACAAACTACTAGTAGAATCTTTCAAATGTTAATTCTTAAATGTATTTTCTCTAGAAGGCCTAAAGACAATTTTAATAATTTAGTTCATTTGTCCAATCAATATTTACTTCCCTTTTCACAGTATTGATCTTTATTACGTGGAAGGAAAATAAAATGATCATAGATCCCAACAATTAAAATGATATTTAATTCCTATAACTTCATTTCGTTTCAGTATAGGTGTTTGATGCTACATGTGAGTTAAGAAAGATGAAAATCCCCAGTTACTCTCAGAGTGCGCATGCATGAGCACCACACCCAGGGGTCTGTGAGTGGACTTAGGTATCTGTTGACTGTTTCTTCTGTTACCTTAAGGGTTCTTGCTCCTGTTTAAGGGAGGAAAACACCATACCCATTAATTGCCCTCTCTTCAATCAGATTTTCTATTTTCATACTCCAGTTCTCTAATGTAAATATTTGGTGGAGAATTCAGTCAAAAAAAAACCTTCAAGGCTAAGAATATTGATTTTGTCAGTTCATAATATACAGGGCACCTCCATTTTTGCTATTTCTCTTCTTTGTAACAACTTTTATATCACTATTTCAAAAACATAATTTCAAAATTAAATCACACAATGACTGGAATTTTTATTATTGTCCTCAACTTCTTGAAATCCTAGGATCAGATATAATGGAGAGACAACAGAGTTAGGTGATACTGAATGTATTTGAGGATCTTTATGAAGCCTGTTTTCAGACAAATTGAGAAGGAAATCACCCATTTTACTCTCACAATGAATCTCTGTGCACTGCATGGCATGGGGCCAAGCTATAAAATGATGTTTTAATGTTGCAAGCTAGATCAAAGAAATACCTTAATGATGTTTGGTCCTGCCTGAATATTAAGCGATAGCTTTGAAGACTCACACAATATGTTCTGCAATCTTATGATTGCTTCTATTTCCCCATTAAGATGGAGCAAAAGTTATTTCAAAGGCTTATGGTAAACCTATACATAAGAATATGTTTTTTTTTTTTTTTTTTTTTCGCTTTTTCGAGGTAGGGTCTCACTCTAGCCCAGGCTGACCTGGAATTCACTATAGAGTCTCAGGGTGGCCTCGAACTCATGGCAATCCACCTACCTCTGCCTCCCAAGTGCTGGGATTAAAGGCGTGCGCCACCACACCCGGCTCCAAGAATATGTTTTTAACTGCCAAGTCATCATCATACAAAGCTTGGACTTAACTAGCTGCATACCATGTGATTTGTACATAAATTTTTAAACTACATTCCTGTGAGGGGGAACAAAAACTGCTTTTGAAGACAAAGCATTTACAAATTGAGAGGAAATTACAAGATAATGAACAGGAGATTTTTTTAAGATAAGGAAATGTTTTAAAGAATTTAACAGAATAAATTAAGGTGATTTTTTTCTTCAGCAAGAATAGTGTAAAATGTTACCCATGAAACTAAGAAAATAGTATCTTCTCCTCTTTAGTGTGAATTAAGGGACCCTTGATGCACAAGGCACCATGCCTGGCCAGTGGAGAACACAGTAAGAGACCATGAAGGAGGAAAACCCCCAGAAGTTCTATTCTTCTGTTTCAAATCTTGCTATTTTACAGGATAAAGCTCCATGGTCTTAAATATGTCTTTGTTTACCTAACTTATTTTTAAAACAAATTAAAATACTTGATTTATTGTAATTAAGAAAAATGGAGAATTTTGAAAGGCAAATAGTTTATATGGCAATAAATGTTCATATATAAAACATGTAACAATCATATAAAAACTCAAGACTTCTCCACCCCAACTTTTTGTAAATCTTGGAGAAGCAGTATCTGTTTTGTTTCAGCACTGTTTAAAATGCAGATTTTCAGGCCCTAATCTAAATCAGAAACACTTAGGGTGGAGCCTGGGAAGCGCCAGCCCTCCAGGTGACATTGACTCACTAATGCTGGAGAGTCACTTAATCTCCCCATGGAGCTGCATAGGGCTGTTTCATTAAATGAGACTTTCAACTCCTCATTCCACCTCCTTCATTTTTCCTAGGTGATGTCTGCAAGGAGACTTCTGAGACATTCATCTTCCTATGGATTGAGCAAGCAGCCTAACACTGTCCATCTCCCTTCCTATCAACCAAACATTTTGAGAGACCTGTGGTTTGATGCATTTTCACATAAACACCTCTTGAGACAATAAGGAAGCTAGGGTACATTTCCTTGGGCTGAATTAGAAGTTGCTAGAATCCGTTTTCTGTTAGAGCTTCACCCCATTACCTTTCTGCAGTTTAACAGTGTCATTAATTAGTGTCAGCTGAAGATTTTAAAGAAATCGTGATTCTTATGCTTATTACTTATTTCAGATAAATACATGCTCACATTTTTACACTTGTCATAATAGAATAATATACAGTTTTAATTTAGACATTGAAAAGTTGAAGAGAACACAGTAAATTGAAATGAATTTCCCAAAATCGTTTTATAATCAACATTCTCCACATGGAAGCCATTTACATGAAGACTAAAATCCCATCCAAAGACATAAATACTTTTAATTTATACAAAGCATAAGTTATTAAATCTTTACATAACCGTGAGTTACTATTCAACACCTTTTATTATAGCTAGTAAATACAAAGATTTATTATTTCAATTTGCAAAATTACACACATAGTTTTATTCCTTTTGTTTTTCATTTGAATCATTTCTGTAGGCTTTTAATTTATAGGAAGATGCTTCCTTTTGTTTTGAAAGCTGGGGCTTTGGAAAAAAATATTTCATGCCATCTAGGGATATTCAGAGGATGACAGGAGCTTGAGCCTCCACCACTTTTGAAGTCCTTAGTATATATGTAAATAGTAACAGCAGAAATGGCAAAGATGGTTATGAAAATAGTGGGCTACTACAGGGGTCGAAGCTAGCCTAACTCATTTACCTCATTAAACATATTGTATAAGCTTATGTGGAGGTAATTAAATTTGAAGGGCTTTCTTAGTATACAGCTCTGACCCAGGTGCACTCTCATATATAAAAAGTGTTATTCTACATTGGAATGTCTTTCAAGAGAAAAAAAAAAATGTCTCTGGCCTTAATGTTCCTGCAGAAGGGAAGGAAGATGGAAAAGACAGCTATCTAAACTGTAGAGGTAATGCTTTTAGTCTGTGTGTTCCTCCCTTATTTCCCTGCTAGGCAAGTAGCTTAGGGATGGAAAAAATGCAGGTAACATATTAAGATGCTATTAAACATGTGCACAGATGTAAACTTCTAAACTAGAACTCTAAGATGTCAATATGTCATAGGAAAAGACAGCATGGCCCTAAGCTATCTGTCCTTCTAAATGGTTGCTTGGATATAGCACTAAATGGTGAGAGCTGATGCTTGCCCCAAAATAACCAGAAATTTGATGATTTCTTTGATCCAGGTTAACCAAAGAAATGTCCAAAATACAGTCATAAGTATGCTAACTACTTTAGTCTATAGAATAATGAATGAACAGATGCTTGGAAGACAGTGCAGGCTCCCTGGAATACGGTGCATACAAAAATAAGCAGCTTCATTTTTCACTATTTATTTATTTATGGGAGACAGAGAGAGACAGAGGATAAAGTGAGTAGGGTGTGCCAGGACCTCCTGTCACTGCAAAGAACTCTAGACACACGTGCCAACATTGACCATTTCTCCTCCAGACCCAAGAAGCAACTTCTTAACGTTCTTGAAAGGCACAAGATTCCCAAGGGAGAGAATCTAACAAGGCCAAATATTAGAACCAATCTGATTCATAGCATCTAGCCAGAGAATTCTACCATCTTGACATTTTGGAAGATTCCAGAATGAGTAGTTGTTTCCATTGCTTGTCTATCTTCATCTATACATGGAAGCAAGAAAAATATACATTTTGGCTCTAAAAAATTAATTCAGGCTAGAAGCAGGTGTAGACTGTTGGTCGAGTGCTTCCTTTACATTTGAAAGGTTCGTGGTTTGATGTCTAGCACTGAAAAAAGTGAAAGAAAAAAAAATCCAACTATCTCAAGATACCGTGATCTAACAGAAGGCTTGGCTGTACAAATACCCTCATAAATTAATGAACAAAGAAAAGTGTTTGATTTGTATGTAATTTGTGTCTCTTTCTCCTATAATGTATAGAATCTGTAACCATAAGCCAAAAGTGAACGTATAGATTCATGTATGCAAACACACGGAGATGGGAGTTGCTTCAGAGTAATATGCATCTCCAACCCCCCCCCCCAGACCTGCTTCCTGAATATGAGCTTCAAAGTTCAGTCCTCACAACGTTGCTGCTCGAAGCCCTCAAGTCCACCGGTTTAAAGAGAGCCAACAAAATCCTGGAATAGTGTCTCCTTGTCTTGGAGTGGCAAAGCTATACCCATCCCAGACCTCAGGAAAGCATTGTGATACTGCTGGCCAAGCCTAAGTAGAGGGGTCACCCAGTCCCAGAAAGTCCATGTATGCAAACAGTGATGCCACCTAAGGTAAGCCTAATGGGGTACCCTCTGAGGCGGTGACTAGATCTTCCAAAACTAACTGGGTACTGAATGCACAAGGAGGAGAGGGCGGGGGCGGGGCGGGGGGGAGAAGACAAATGTCCTTTGTAAGTTACTAGTACTAGGTCCCATGAGCACTGCTCCCATGGTGTTAGTGAAAAGAACGGAGATGTTGAAGAAACCATTCAGCTTTGGTTCGTGACTACACCACAGTTTTGGAGAGCAATACCTCACACCATGAGCCCAAAACGGCCTTTCGGTAGCTTTTTCGCCTTACACTTGTCTTCAGAGCACATGGCCTGTCAGAAAGCTGGCTAGCAGGGCAAACTCCTGGCTCACAGCCGCGCACGACCCTCCGCGCTGTCCCGTGTCTAGTGCCAAGGCCAGAGCGCGACAGGCGACCGCGCCTGCCCCCCCCCGCCCCCCCCCCCCCCCCCGGCCCTTCCCGGAGCACAGGGCTCCCCAGCCGGCCACTCCCCTACTCCCATCCCGGCCTCTGGGCGCTCGGTCGGCCGCCAGGGTCTCCTCCTCCCCGCGAGGGGAGCGCGCGGATGCCCGCGGCGGCTCGGGGCCCAGCTCGCGCCTCCTCCCGTTCCCCGGCGGGCGCGCGCGGGCTGCGGGCGGGTACGGAGCGCGGAGCGCGTCCGAGAGAGCGCACGGGTCCCCACGCGCCGCCCGCCCACCCGCGGCTCCCGGCGCGCCGGGAGAAGGTCGTCCCCGCCCCGCCCCAGCTCCGCGCCCGGCCGCGTCCTCGAGCCGCGAGGCCCAGGAGCCGGGAAGCAGGATGCCCGCGGACCGCTGCAGCCCGAGGTAATCTCCGTGGAGGACCTGCCCGGTCCTCGCCGGGAAACCCGACCCAGGCCACTGGAAACGCGGACTCCAGACGCGGATCCGCGGCCGGCACAAGTTTCTCGCCGCTTGAGATGAGGGGGTTTGAAATCCACTCTCCTTTCATTTATGCAGCTTTTTCTTTCTCGTCTTAAATAGGTTTATTTAAACAATGAGGGGGGGGGGGCTTCTGTCCGGAGTCACTGATTTTGTAAATATAATCCCGAAAGTTTTTTGCACTGTGTGCTTATTTGCTTATGCGTATTTATTAACCTGCTAATTCGGGCTGGTCAGAAAATGGACATCTGAAATCTTCTTTGAGGAATATTGCAAGTTCGCCGCCGTGTTCGGGCACCCTGTCATTTATTAGGTCAGTTAACATGTGTCTACTCCCCTCAAAGTGGTACCAACGCTGTCCCTTGGTCCTGCGCGTGACACTCTTGCCCTCTAGTGCCTCACCAGCTGGGTAGCAGGTTGGTGGCTAATATTAATAAGATGTTACATAACACTAAGGGACTGGGCCAGGCTCGCCTTGCCGCCACTTGTAAAGCCAAAGTGTCTAAGAGATGGCTGCGGCTGCTATGGGTTCTCAGCTGTCTATTGAAACTTTCTCCAGCATTTCCAACTCTTTGAACTTGTATTCCGGGTAAGTGTATGTGCTTATTTAGGCTGTATATCAGTGCTTCACTCCTGAGTATAGGAGCTTTTATTAAGAGACCAATCAAGAATTTCAATGTTGAACAAATGCCTAATTTTATCCTGGAAGTAGAGCTTTTTGATTAAGATAAATGAAACAGTGGAATATTTCATCATTCAGGGATAAAGTTTTACTTCATTAGGTTAAAATATTAGCGAGATGACTCATTGTAGTTGGCTAAGAGGTCCACTAACAAAATGATTCTGCAGTAGCCTTGTTAAATAACCATATATCTGTTGTCTTGTTTGAATTGTGGAAATAACATCAAAGATTTAAACTATATCTACCAGCTTATTGGCACAATAATGCTCAACAAGGCTTTCCATTTGAGGCAGTTATTTTATGAACATATTTAAGATTGCATGATGTAAAAATTTAAGTGTCTACCAAAAGAGAACTCAGTGTAAGTGTTTAATATAGAAGCTTTAAATTAGAAGCAAGTAGATGTATTTTCCATTTCATGTAGCCACTTTTAAAGAAGGGCAGGGAAGAACCCAATTATATTCTTTAAGATGTTAACTCAGATCATTTTCCTATGAGTTTGTCCAGTATCTGGGCACTGTTTAAGCTTGAAAGTCACTTACTATCTATATTCTATAAAACAGATGAGGATATAGCAACATTCAGTTTGGAAGAGTATTCAAGAAAACACTTCTAAACAATGTAAACAGCCACATAACCTGACACTAGGTTAAAATATAAGTAAAATATGAAACAGCTCAAACCCTTTTCTCACTATATCTCTTCCTCCCTCTCTTCTTCTTTCCCTCTCTCCTCCTCACTCTCCCTCTCTGTCTCTTAGAAAATACTACATGATCAGCTATGGAACAATGCTATCCACAAGAGAGCAGACTGCTGAAAGAGAAACTAATAGTGAGCTAAAGGGATTTTTTTAAATATATATTTCTTCAGCCATAGCTCTCCATAAGTGTTGTGTGTGAAAAGATTTCAAATATATATTTAAAAGAATTTTTACTGCTGAATAAATCAAGAGTTTGTGCTAGCATAAGCTCTTCGATAGTAAAAACAGTGTCTATCATATCTGTAAGTAGTTTATGGTCTTAGAGGTAAAACAGAATGCTGTCTCCCTGTGGCAGTAGATGCAGCTGTAAACTGATCCCCCTTGAGCTAGTCTTGACAGTCTTTCTCAGGTTACTAATATGTTTGAGATCAAATGAAACTTTTATCTTTTTTCCTGGATAAATTTGTTACAATTTAGTTTGGTTCAGTTCCAATGTGCCTTCTCTTTTTTAATACATTTCCTTGAGAAAAATATTATTCTGAAGCTGACAACAAATCCTAGACTTAACTTCTGGTGGAACAAAGAGATTTGTTGAAAAAAATGAAGGAGATAACAAGGCATTTTGAGGAGTTTCTGTGGAAATCATCTGCTTCTGGGGAAGTTCTGTCAGCTACAAAGTAAACATTATGAGTGATTTACTTCTAAAATTTTAAGTCATAAAGTGATCATAATTGTTTTTCTTTAACTCATGATAACTGATTATATGATTTCTCGAAATCTGGCTGGGATTTCACCTCATCTTTGATGATATGGCCAACTTCTGAATTTAAAAGTACATTTGTTGGGTTGGGAAGATGGTTTAGTGGGTAAGGTGCTTACAAGGCAAGTACAAGGACCAGAGTTCAATTCCAAGTACCCATGTAAAAATGCTGGGTATGGTGAAGCTCTTGTCATCCCAGCTCTGGGGAGGTGAAGAAAGGGGGTCCCCAAGGCTCACTCCCTAGCCTATCTAGCCTTGTTGGTGAGCTCCAGGCCAGCAAGAGACCCTGTCTCAAAATAAGGATGGAAGGTCGGGGGCTGGGGAAATGGCCCAGCAGTAAAAGGTGCTGCTTTCAAAGCCTGCCAACATGGGTCCACTTCCCTAATACCCACATAAAGTAGACACACAAAAGTACTGCATCTGCCTAGAGGTCTTTTGCAGTAGTGTACCTATAATATTCTCTCTCTCTCTCCCATCTCTTTTCCCCTCTCTCTTACAAATAAAAATCTATAAATAAAAATATTTATTAAAAAAAAAAGATGGGAGGTGATCCAGAGAAAAACATCAGGAGTCATTCTCTGGCCTCCACATGCACATGCATGTTCATGTACATGACACCGCCACACATGAACACACACATGCACACACACACACACACACACACACACACACACACACACACATTTGTTGAGGGGGGTTTACATTCAAAGAGAACTACTTAAATACATTATTTTGTGTCTTGTACATACTTTGATTAAAAAGAAAACTAGAATTAAGGATTAACCCAGTATTCTCAGCTGCTTACCAACTAAGACACAAGCAGAAGCAGTGACAGTTTACTGCTCCTTGCTGTGGTTATTGGAGAGGAGAGGGACACTGAGATGCTTGTTCAGGTTAAGGGATACTGTGCAGCCACCAAGGTAATAGCCTAGGGCTGCAGAGATGGCACAGCAGTTAAAGGCACTTGCTTGCAAAGCCTGATGGCCCAAGTTTGATTCCCCAGTACCTATATAAAGCTAGATTCAGAAAGTGGTACATGCATCTGGAGTTTGTTTACAGAAGGCCCTGAAGTATTCCTGCCCACTGTCTCTCTCAAATAAATAAATAAAATGTATTTTTGTAAAAAGCAACAGCCTGCATCATAATGAGCTTTAGTCTGAGCCACACTCAAGAAGATTTTTTTTTTTTAATTTTTTTTTTGTTCATTTTTATTTATTTATTTATTTGAGAGTGACAGAGAGAGGAAGAGGCAGATAGAGAGAAAGAGAGAGAATGGGTGCACCAGGGCCTCCAGCCACTGCAAACGAACTCCAGACGCATGCGCCCCCTTGTGCATCTGGCTAACGTGGGTCCTGGAGAATCAAGCCTCGAACCGGGGTCCTTAGGCTTCACAGTCAAGCACTTAACAGCTAAGCCATCTCTCCAGCCCACTCAAGAAGATTTTATGACTCATTTCTGTTATAATTGTAGGAAACAATTATGTTTTAGAATTTATCTGTTTTCAATAAAAACAACATACCTAGGCACTTAGGTATAACAATGAATGATGTATACTTTTATGTTCTGAACATTTTTCATCAGTTTCATGTAAGTCACATGACTAGAACAACAACAAAAAAAGTTCTTGGGCTAGAGAGATGGCTTAGTGGCTAAGGCACTTGTCTACAAAGCTTAAGGAACCAGGTTTGATTCCCCAGTATCCACGTAAGCCAGATGCACAAGGTGGCACATGCATCTGGAGTTCATTTGCAGTGGCTAGAGGCCCTCGTGTGCCTATTCTCATTCTCTCTCTCTCTCTCTCTCGTTGCCTCTTTCTCACTCTCTTTTCCACTTTAATAAATAAATAATACTTTTTAAAAAAAAGTTCTTTAGGGCTGTACTTTTTGATAACCGGCTACTAAATAACAAGCGTTATAGTCCTCTTCTGCAACCCACACTCCCCTCAGGGATGAGCTCCACTTTGATCTTTCATCTTTTCTTTTATTGTGATGCATGAAAACATGGAAGTAGGCTAGATTCCAGCCCTCACTCTGCCATGAGCAAGGTTTCCTTGGATAGCCCTCATGTTGGATCTAGGGCTTGGTTGCCTCACCCTGACAAAGAAGACATCAGAGCCTCTTTCTGCTATTGTCCGGAATTGTGGAAAATTTTTCTGGAGGATAAGACAAATCCACATAAAAGGCATCAGAGAATAACACAACATTAAACTTGTGGAAAATAGTTATTTTCTCTATTTATTCTCTATTTTCTATTAAAACAGCAGTAGCATTCAGAATGCTTACCTCATACAGCCACCCTTCTTCACATGTCACATATAGAACTTTTAGCTTGTGTAGTCTTCACAAAACTCATTTCAGGTAGTTATGACCCCTATTTTAAACACAGGGAAATTGAGGCACTGAGAAATGAACTGCCTACTATTACATCCCTCAAAATTGTGGAGTTGGAATTCAGTATGAGTCTTATTTCATATTCATGCCGTGACCACTGCATTACATTCTCTCATCAAATCTATATGCTTGATATGCCTTTTGATATAACGTAAGCAGTCCATGTATCACTCCAGCTGTTTACATCACTTTCACCCCTGCATATGAAAATATGTCCCATTTATTCAGAAGGTATTTACTAAGCATGCACTTTTGTACCACACAAAAGCAGTACCCAAGACAATAAAATATAGCCTCTTCATTAATTAAGTATGCATAATTAGTTTGATTTGCTACTCCAACTCCATTGAGTCTCACTTACTCTAAAAGATGTTCCTGAAAAAGAAATTTTTATCTTCAATGATGTCTCCATGTGGAGAGTAATAGAACCAGCACATACAGCCTCCTCAGAACTCCCTATCATGTTTCTCCATTCTTTTGTTGCTCTTTTTGCATAAGCTTCTTTCCTTTTATGGTTTTAAGGATGACTTTCCCTTTATGATTTATGTACTCTGTCCTCAAGCATGCAAAAAATCATATAGTCACCTATATAAGATAGTTGAAGTGTATCTAATGGTCCAGGCACCAATGACAGGCCAGGTCAACCCTCTTGTTTCTACGATTCTCATTAGGGACAAAGATGATAAAGGATAAAGTAGATTATTGAAGCTGCAATTTTCCCTCCATTAAGTGTATCTTCTAGCTCAATCTCAGAAATAACAGCAGGCATCGCCCTCCCTTTTTTGGTCGTACAGGGAAGCGTAATAACAAGGAACAATGGAATTGTTTTCTTCTCTTGCCTTGCTGAATGGCATAACATTGAAGGAAGTGTGCAAAATGTGTTGTTTGCCTCATGATTTCTAAATACAAAGAGGAAGGGAACATTACTACAATCATTTTCTTATTAATGTACTAAACAAAACTAATGGCCCCAAGTGCAGTTTCTCTCTCATTCATCTTTTGAAATTCTCATTTCCAGAGACGGAGTGTATTCTTGGTAATACTCCATGCAAATCAGCCTCTTACTTCCCTAACACGGCAGGGTTCAGTTAACATGACACAATTTCACACATTCTTTCCCAAAGAAAGGCATGTTCTTTGTCAAGTTTTAATACTAATAATTACTTTTAGCATATTCAAGAAAAGTATTTGAGGCTTCCAAATGCATTTCTCAACACTGTAAAATATAGTTAATTTTTAGAAAAAGGAATATTGTCAAGATCTTGTAAACATCTTCCATTTATGTTAGAACCTGGAGTTCTTTAGTTATTAATACTCATTTTCCAGATGGTAATCTTTTTCACATTTCTTGTTCTGCCAACTTTTAACATGATTCTGTTTCATTTAGAAATTGATTTTTACTTTGGGATTGTGGTAGATGTTATTGGAAAATAAAAGATAGGTTACAGTGACAAGCAGGTACCTCCTCTTGCAGATAGTGCAATACTTTACAAATTGCATGTTTATATACGATCAGTTATTCTGTATGTGTGTGGAATAGCCTATGATTCTAAAAGTAATTGTCCCATCTATTTTTTTGTTAATGGTAAACATTTAAATGATGGATATTTTCTTGGTGGAGTCTCCTTAAAAACAGTTGCATTGCCCAGTAGCTCTTGCCACACTGAAGTCTACTAAAGCTAAGAATGAGAAAAATGGATAATTGAGTAAGAGCCAGTGAAAGGCACATTCTGTGTGTGCCTGATTTATGGCTCTGGTCAAGATGGTCAGTGCTGCTCTCAATGTTTATATTATTGCACTGACTGTTTGAGGCCAGTGTGACTGATGGAAGAACATTTCCAGAGAAGATGGTTTGAGTAGACTGTTGCCCTAGTTTGTGAATACAGCTGCTATTTATAGAATTTAGTAGAGGCCCTTTTTACCCATTTAACAAATATTCAATGGGATCTTCTTATATTATGCCAGATATTAGTCACCATGAACAAATACCTGAACCAGACAAGTATTTAAAGATGCTTCCTGTCTACACAAAAAGATTCCAAAGATTATTGCAAGACTACTAACTGTGGGTATGCTACAGAAAAAGTACAGGGGTATGGGAGAGTTTAGATCTGGATGTAGGAGTTATCATCTCACTGCTGGGACAAAACACCTGACCAGAAGCAGCTTATGGGAGGAAAGGGTTTATTTTGGCTTACATTCCTAAGGGACATTTCATCATGGCAGACAAAGTATGGTACAATCAGGAAGCAAGCTCACATCTTCATGCATCATCAACAGAGAGGGAGCAGCAAGACTGAGCTAGTAAAATTAGCTCTGGATGCTAGTAAAATTAGCTCTGGGCTAGACTAATAAACCTTGAGGTCCAGCTTCAACATCACATCTCTCCTCCAGTAAGGCTCCACCAGCTGAATTCTAAGTGGGAGACTTAATCACACACCCTTGAGGCTATTTGGGACATTCTACATTCCAACCACCACACTGGGGAGCAAGGGAAGACTTCTGTGAGCAGGGACATTTGTACTTAGAGCCAAAGGATTTATAAGGCAAAGCCAAATGAAGTAGAAAAAAATAAGTTCCAGAGTTAATAGCATGTGAGAAGGTCTTGAAACAAACAAACAAAAAGAGGTTATCTATTTGGAAGAAAAGAAAGAAAACTTATTTTCTGGAACTTAGAGGGGAACACAGTTTTATCAGTCAGGAGAGGTCTTTGTGGTTATATGGCAGAATTTGGACTTTAACTAACAAGTGAAATAAATAGCCACTGATAAAATTTCAGGTGGAAAGAAATAATCAGAATTTTACTTTGATCAGCACTGAGGAAAGTAAAGAGGAAACCAAGAACATTTAAGGTGAGGTTAGTTGTTTGTCATGGTAGCTCATGTTAGTAATGTCTGGACAAAGAGGGATGCATGCTGGACCAAATGAGTTTGGGAAATAGGAATGGGAGAATTTAAATTCATTTAGATAAGCTGACTTGAATTAAAGATCATGTCAAGAATGAGCCATTAGGTGTTGCAAGATATGAGCAGAATTTTAGATAAATTTAGATAAATTCAGTTTTGCTCAGGTTGAGTTTCCTTCTGGCATGATTCTAGTGGCACCAAACTGGCTGGCTATAATAAGAAATGGCACAGTTGATGCGATTTGTCATTACTATTTTATCAAGTTGATAGCTGAAAGGAAGTCCTAGGGATTGGACTGAGGAGGTCTGAGCTTCAAATAAGCACTTGGAATATATGAGATAGATGGTAATGAAAACCAGGAAATGTATGACTCATTGAAGGGAAGAGAGAAGGGCAAGAAGAAGCCCATGGTTATAGGCTCACACATGCCTCTCCTTTTTGGAAACCCAACTGACTTTTCATCCTAGACCAAGGGTGGATTTCTGTGCTTCCCACAACCCCACTTAAGCTAGAAAGCTGTGACTGCCCTTTATGAACCCTTAGGGCACTTTCATTAGTCACTTTCAGATATTTCTCTCATGTGTTATTTCTGTAAATATCATCCTAAACTTGTAACTGATGAATTTTGCTTATTCATTCTATGTATCAGACATGATTCTAAGATATTTTAACAGTTTATGTCCCAACTTCTTAAACTGTAGGTGGCAATAACATATGGAGTTGTGTAACAGAATGTAGGATCATGAGAAATTTGACAACAGTAAGAGGTTTCAGAACATACAATGACCAAAAATTAATTCAAAATCAAACATATAATGAATCTGAGATACTTCTGGCAGAACTTACCCACGTTGCAGTGCACAAATTCAGTGTACCCTTCATTCTAAATACACAACATGCACACTTTGACTGTATTTTATAAATTTAGTACACAGCTTGT
Organism: Dipus sagitta; assembly: GCA_036346955.1. NCBI lineage: Eukaryota > Metazoa > Chordata > Mammalia > Rodentia > Dipodidae > Dipus > Dipus sagitta. The sequence continues at coordinate 83,518,987 of CM070771.1, read as the reverse complement.
TTGTCCTATTTTACTCATCCCAATTTGAATAGGAAACAGATGTCAACACCTGTCAGTGCTATGCTACTCATAAAGACAGTCACATACATGTGCATATTTCTTAGTTATTCAGAAAACTCTCCAGATCATGCAGACGTCTAGAATTCTCTGTGTAATTTGTGAGAACACTGCAATAACACAATCACTACACTGCAAAAGTGGTTTCCTATTGATCTTGTTGGCTTTAAACAAAAAAGTGTATCATTCAAAAAATATCTATTTTTGGAAAATATTCAAAATAACAAGAGCCCTTAACCCTTAGAAATTTCAGTCTGAGAAGGAAAAGACATTAATCCAACATTGTGCTAATGATATTTTGGTAATATTGAAGACTTGTAGTGAAGGTTTGTTGGATACCCTGGTTTAAAAAGATGAAGAAAGGCTTAGCCGGGCATGGTGGCGAACACCTTTAATCCCAGCAACTCAGGAGCCAGAGGTAGGAGGATCACTGTGAGTTCAAGCCCACCCTAAGACTACATAGTGAATTCCAGATCAGCCTGGGCTAGAGTGAGACCCTACATAAAAAAAAAAAAAAGATGAAGAAAGGCAAAAGGTATTGGCAGAAAAGGCTTTCCAGAAGAACTGGGTTTGTGTAGCATGTTAAGCTTTCAAAGATGGTTTTGAAAGTTTTTACCTTCAACTATTTTGTGTATGTTATGGTTTGGTAGCAAGCTTGTATTATAAAGTGAGCAAAATATTATATTTCTCTACATTTCTTTATACCTAGCTCAAAGAAAAATAGAAGTCACCTCCTTATTGGAACTCATAAAAGAATGGAATGAGACACTTGTTTAAGCAGATGGTGGTGGTAGATAAACAGGAGGCCCTGCTGGTCTGAATAGCATTACCCTGGGCCTGCATTGTTGAGCAAAATCCTTAAGGAAAGATAAGCCGGACATTGGCAGACTCCTGGTTGCAGGCCTACCTCACATCCCCCAGGTGCTTCCTATAACTGATTTATGGTTTAACTCTCATCCTGTTTTTTTTTGTTTTTGTTTTTGTTTTTTTGTGTGTGTCTATAAACATCATGTGGTTATTTCTTTCCAATTCTTTCCAATAAAAGGTGGCACTCCAAGCAGTTCAGGGCTGGATCCTGAGATCCTGAACTCTGGGATGCAGACTTGATGTACCAGCTTTCTTATTTTCCTTTCTTTTTACCCAATAAAACTTTGCCTCACATTCTGTGAGTTGATAGCCTTACTTGTGTGACACTGAACCCCATAACAGTATCATTTAGCTGTCCCATCTATCTGCATCTGAAATGTATGTCACTAGGGCAAGCTCATGTCCTCTCCAAGTTTTGTGTACTTGTAACTGGCACCTTTCACGTCTAGCCTTAAAGTCCAAGGAATCTTCAAACCAGGAATGTTTCATTCCCCTTCTGTCTGGTAACTACCTTCAGTCTGCACTCATGCCACCTCTCAGGAGGACTAAAACAGCAACCCTCATACCACCTCTTTCATTCAGTAAAACAGAGTGTGCGCTCTGTCCGTGTTCCTGCTGTTTATTCATTGTGTATGATACTGTTACACTTGGCATCTGTGAACACTAGTTTTGCCATATCTTTATTCAAATATGTCCAGTGCTCTCTGTTCTAATCTGCAGCACTTTTTCAACCAAATATCACTTCCAATTGCATCCCAACATATGGTATCCTGTTGTGGTAGTTTGGATAGATGGCCCCCAATATATTCAGTGTTTTATTAGTTTGTAGTTTGGATCTGCAGCCACCTGGCTGGAGAAGGTATCACTGGGTAGATCTTAGGATCCAGCCCTAAGCTGTGGTGGTGAATTTGCAATTACAATCTAAAGATATGCAAAGTGCCTGGAGTTCCTGAAGTGTACTTGTTTGTGGTGTGGTTTTAGGGATTTGGCTTGTGGCTTCTCTATCTCTGCCTGAACTTGTGAAAGCAGGCCAGCTTCTGAAATTGAGGGAACTTTCTCAGAATCTGTAAGCTTCAATAAATATCTCTTCTTCCATAACTGCCTGGTTTTGGCAGGTCATCTCAGTGAACCTGAAGCTGTCTACTATACCTATTATTAGTTTATTTTTACTCCTGGAAAAACACACATTGTACTCTTTTTTTTTTTTTTCTTCATGCTGGCCAAGGTGTTTCCTGCTATGCTCTCCCTATGGTCGCATCCAAGACATGCCTATTGTGCCATGTGCCCTAAGGTACCATGGCTCTTAGAAACTGCCACTGACTTTTCTGAGCCTTATTAGTGTTTCTCTCTTCTGAAACCCGTAACACAGTCTAGTTTTTGAAGTTTTTAGACCTAGTAGAAAAGGCAAAGAATAGGAAGCAGCTGTCTCTGAATTAACTTACAATATAAGCAATAGATTCTGAGGTCATGCCATCTACCAAAAACATGGGCAAGTGAGAGGTGCAATTGGAAAAGGCTTGCCAAGAAGCAGGGAATGGTAGCTCTGATGACTTCTTAATATCTGTTCTAAAGGAAAACAGCAAATACCTCCCACCACTGGCCTTGTCACAGGCAGGAATCAAATGGAGTTCATCCCTTCTGCTTCTTACAATAGGAACACACTGTGAAATGCTGTCATCAGGATGCAAAATGTGGACATTTTATGTCCAGTGAAAAGCATTTCACTTCTAACATTGAAACACAGAAATGAAGATGTGAGATTTTGTGTCCTGCTTTTGAACTCTAGAATATCATAGTTCTCCATTGTACAGGCTAGCAGTATAGCCAAATGTTTAAATATTTTTCACCCTTTCTTCTTACTTTGCATGCATGTTCCTTGCTCTATATTATGCCTCTATAATTTCCTGAATCTCAAATGTCTATTCAAATTACCCTCTTCCTTTAAGGATCTGCTCAAACCCTGTACTTCTAGAGAATTTCACAGTAACTTCCCACCCTACTTTCCATAGTCTTTTCTCTCATCCCTTTATAGTCCTTTGCCTGTAATCCACAACCATATATCATCATTCTGGTCACTAAAATGTAGACTCTTGTAAAGAAATTAGCTGCATTGAGCATGTACATTTTAAGTATAAAAATAACTATTCCATAAATATTTGAATGAATGGAATAGATAGCCAAAGTACTTTAGTAAACTATAATAAATTGTTTATATGATAAATACAATAAGTATTCTAAATGTGTATTCCAAAACATTTTATTAAAAGGTTAAACATATTATTTGAAATATTATTCACTGCTTATTTCATAGGAGAATATCATATAATTTTAAATCCAGAATTATTTGTGTTCATTTATGCTAGACTTAACATTGTATTTGAAAAGTACCAGGAATAAAATATTTCTTAAGTGAGAGAGAAAAAGATATATATAGAGAGAAATGAGCACACTACAGCTTCTAGCCACTGCTAATGAACTCCAGATGCATGGGTCACCTTGTGCATTTGGCTTATGTGGGTCCTGGGGAATTGAACCTGGTTCCTTTGGCTTTGAAGGAAAATACCTTAACTACTAATCTATCTCTCCAGTTCTTTTTTGAAAAAAATATTTTTATTTATTTATTTGAGAGAGAGAGGGAATGGGCACACCAGGGCCAGTGGCCACTGCAAATGTCTCCAGATTCATGCACCACCTTGTGCATCTGACTTATGTGGGAACTGGGGGATCAAACCTGGGCCTTTAGGTTTTGCAGGCAAGTGCTTTTTACCACCAATCTATGTCTCTTTCCAGCCCTAAAATATTTCAATAAAGATGCAGAGGTATGTTCAGAGAGAAGGTTCATTGAATAAAGTGTTTCCATACAAGTGAATACTCAAGTTCAGATCTCAGTACCCATGTAACTGCTGGGTTGGTATGGTGACCCACTTCATGAGGCAGAGACAGGAGATACTGGGGAGAAACTAGCTAGATAGACTAGCTGAATTGACAAGCTCTAGGTTCAAGTTAGAGACCCTGCCTCCATACATCAGGTGGAGAGCTATTAAGGAAGCACTCAACATTGAACTCTGGTCTCCATATGCGTATACATATAGATGTACATGCACACACACATGCACACACACACACACACACATACACACCTACACTAAAACAAGAAGCAGAGGTTCATAGACCTAAACTTCTGGTAAAGATCAAAGACAGTGTGTTCTACACATTGCTTGTCTTGCCAACTGTCTTTGAGCATGTAGTATGAAGAATGACAACATTTTTCTTAATGTTTCCATGATATTTCCTTGTGACTTCCCATGATTATAAGGGAGGTTTTCTCATTTAACTCATACCTAGTCTGTCACTACTGTTAGTCAACAAGATAGAACACTGGCTCCTCTTAATGCTAAAGATGGAATGTTTTATGTCCTATTTTATTTGTTTTTTTTTTTTCAGACTGTATTTCCTGTAAGCTCTGACCAAGCAATACAGATGTGCTGCAATGGTGACATAAACTATTGACTGAGACTGGGGAAATAGGTCAACACCATCTTTTCTTTTACTCTTCATGGTGCTTCTCGGAGTAGTCAAAGAACATACCCACAGCATGAGTTTTATCATGAAGCTTCACAGACACTTTCAACGGACAGTTATTCTACTCGCCACTTTTTGTATGGTGAGCATTATTATTTCTGCTTACTACCTGTACAGTGGCTACAAACAGGACAATGAACTCTCTGAGGTGGCTTCAGAAGTGGACTGTGGTGACCTTCAACACATAGCATACAGGCTAGCAGAAGTGAAAACAGTGAAGATTTCTGATCCCTTGCAAACCGACCCCATGGTTCTGGTGTTTGTGGAAAGCCAGTACTCATCCCTGGGTCAAGACATCATTATGATTCTAGAATCAAATAGGTTCCAGTATCACATTGAAATTGCTTCTGGAAAGGGAGACCTCCCAGCACTTACAAACAAAACTAAAGGGAAATATATTCTCATTATTTATGAGAATATTTTAAAGTATATAAACATGGACTCCTGGAATAAAAGCCTTTTAGACAAGTACTGTGTAGAATATGGTGTGGGTATCATTGGATTCCACAAAACTAATGAGAAGAGTACACAAAGCCTTCAGTTGAAAGGTCTCCCTGTTTCTGTAAATGGAAACCTTGCAGTGAAGGATTGCTGTATCAATCCTCATTCCCCAGTGCTTCATGTGACCAAATCATCCAAGCTTGAAAAGGGTTCTTTACCTGGAACTGACTGGACAGTTTTTCCAATTAACCACTCAGCCTACCAACCAGTAATATTTGCCAAAGTTAAGACTCCAGAAAACCTTTCTCCTCCCATCTCTAAAGGTGCTTTCTATGCCACGGTCATCCATGACCTGGGCCTTCATGATGGGATTCAACGAGTTCTTTTTGGCAACAACCTGAACTTTTGGCTGCACAAGCTCATCTTCATAGATGCTATCTCCTTCTTGTCGGGGAAGAGACTTACCTTGTCATTGGACAGGTACATCCTTGTGGACATTGATGATATATTTGTGGGGAAGGAGGGAACGAGAATGAACACCAATGATGTTAAGGTAAGACTCAAAGTTTCAAACTTTAGCTCACTGTTCAGTAAAGTTAACAATACTTCCGGCTTGTAATAGGGCTAAGGAGTTTTCTAGGACACAAGACTCCTACTTTATCTAGACAGTTGCTATCAAACTAGGAGAGCTGGTTATACTTTCACCCTAGATCACCTAAGAAGATGATACATTTCTATCTGAACCAGGAAAAATAAAGATTATACTAAAATATTGAGTGTGTTGAGGTCCTGAAATGGTTTTCTGTATGTATTTATAACTACAGAGTAGAATCATTTGCTTAGTTGCTTTCTAGAAACCACTTAAGAGACTAACACTTAGCATATTTAAATATGATATCAAAATGAACTTGCTTGACTGAAACCTAGTGCTCACAATTGTTCAGGAATTATAGATTTTTTAAGTAGCAAGTTTAGATATTTTTGAAAGCCTAATATGAAATTCATTTCACTTACATTTTTGGAACTCTGAAAAATATGTAGAGCTAAACTTGCACAAGCATATTATTCACATCTAAACATAAGGATTAAACTTGATCTCAGGGAACACTTCTGGCACATTTTGAATGCTCTGCATTCAAGTTACATGTGATAAACTGCTTAGCTTAAACAGAAAATAATTATTTAAATATAGTAGGATTGATTGTGTTACATAAACAACTAAATATTTAATGAAATCCAAAGTTAAAATTGTCTCCATTTATCTTAGTTTCCCACTTAAAATGCTATGGGGTTCTATGTCTGTTGCACTGTATGTGGATTTCTCATACTGTGAGAGGATTTTAACATAATTTTTATTCTCTATGGCTTTGGTTTTATGATAGAACATCTAGAACGAATCCAGTTGCCAAAAAGACATCTCTTTCCTCTAGTCAATTAAGTATCTGACAAATAATAGTAATGTTCATCACACTAGCTAAAGGAACAAATATGAGAGAATTATATAGTGCTATAGAAAAGAATATGAAAACTAAAACAATGTTTTTATATTATTCACATAATTTTAGCTCAATAGAACTTAACTAATCAAGGAATTATATTTAAATTTTCATTAACTTGTTTGTTATTTCTTTTTGAAACTAATAACTGAATAAAGCCAAGCTAGTAGGTTAAACAATCATTTTGTGCTTGCATATTATAACAATATTTAATTCCCCTTCCAATTTTTCCATTTAAATTATTGTCATAAAATGTTTTGAATCTTTCTTACACCCCATGTTTCTTCCTTCCCAAAATAAACTGGTATGGCATTTTAAAATAGGCTACATAAATCTCTGAGTTTCATATATAACCTTCCATATCCCTGAAATTAGACAAAATACACAATGACTTTTGATCTTGACATGGTGGTGCATGTCTATAATCCTCTGGACATGAGACAAAAGGTATATGTCTGTAATCCTCTGAATATGAGACAAGAGGATCACAAGTCAGAGACTGGCCTGAGCTGTATAGAGAGACCTTGACTCAAAGCAAAAGGGAAAAAGAAAAGAAGGGAAAAAATACATCTTGTTCTCTACAGGCTAAGTCATTTTTGAAAACACAAAAAGTTAAAGGTTTGCTGGCACATGAGAAAAGAAGGTAGCATGTGCACTTTATGAATTGCCAAAGATAGAGTGTCATTTTCTGAACTACCTAAAAGCTTAAAAAACATATTTTGAATTACTTAAATTTTTAAACTGCTTCTAAATTGCATGTGTCTCTAAATACGAATTCATTGCTTGTAGTTGTCCTGGAGATATAAGTATTCATTCATTCATACCTCATTTTCAAATGTATCCTATATGTTAAGTGCTTTGGGGATAAACAGATAGAATCATAAGCCAGGTTTCCAACCCTTAAGCAAAGGAGATAGGAGAGAGTTGAGTCAGAGAAACACATGTGCTAAGCATCTTTCTATTCAACACTTGATATGTCATACCACAAGTCAGGCACAGAGGCAGACACCAGAGATACAAAGATAATGTACTCTGCCCTCATTAATAAAGAGGGACAACTAAGTAGCTTGACAGCTTGCGGCATGGTAAGGGAATTGCTATGGAAAGCTTGGTAAGATGGCTTTGTGGGTAAAGTACTTGACATATAGGCATAAAGTCCTGAGTTCAGATCTCCAGAACCCATATAAAATACTGGGTGTGGTGGCATGATTTCATAATCCCAAAGCTAGGGAGGTGGAGATAGGAGCATCCCAAAGGCCTTTCTAACTGAATCAGTGAGTTCTAGGTTCAGCAAGAAATACTTCTCAAAGAATAAGGTGAAGATTGATCCAGTAAGACACTACACATCAACCTCTTGCCTCCACACTCATGAACCCCCATGTGCATGTAAGAACATATACACAAGCATACACACATGTATACAAAAATAAAACTAATTTTAAAAAGGTATAGATAACACTATGTACACCATGTCCCAAAAATTATTAAGCATTCAGGGAAAATTTGAAGGTAAAACTATATGACGGCAACATTTTAAACAAAAATAAAATTTCTAAAAGTAAGAAATGAAAATAAGGATGGAGAAATAGGGGGTCATTCAAACATTATTTAGATGATAAAACTGAACAACTTAGCACTTAGGTAAATGGAAATTAAAGAGAATACAGTCAAGGATGGTAGTACAATTTTACCATAGGTAACAACTGCTAATTATACCAACAACAAAGAGTTAAAATCATTCTAGAACATGATAAAATTTCAACTGTGTTGAAGTGTGTATGGGACATGCCGCTGTTCCACAGGTTGCTGGCTCACAAGAAAAGTCTAGGTAGGAAATACAGACTTCAAAGCCATCATCCTACAGGGAATGGAAGTATGTGATGTCAACCAGAGAAAGGATTTATAGTAATAAGAGCAGATGATCCAATGTAGAAACTTGAGGGAAATTAGCTTTCAGGAAGCAAGTGCACAGATGTAGCTCATGAATAAGATTTTCAAAGGACAGAGGCTGAGAAGATGGCTCAGTTGGTAAAATGCTTGTCATATAAGCATGATGACCAGAGTTTAATAACTAAAATCCACATGTAAAAGCTAGGCATGGTGTTGTGTACTTCTAATCTGAAAATGGAGAGGGAAGAAACAGGTGGATCCCTGGAAATGCCGCCTAGCCAGTGTAGCCTACTTGGTGAGCTGCAGGCAAATAAGACACTCTGGTTTAAAGAAAACATGTATAGAACCTGAGAAAACCAACTCTTTTATTTGTTTATTATTATCATCATTATTATTGTTATTAACAACATATTTCATATGGATACATCATGTGTTGGTATCCTCTTTCCCTTGTCCCTGCCCCCATTCCATTGAGGATGTTCCTCACTGGGTTGCAGGTATTCCATATGGGGTTGTAGTTTATGCATTGTGGGAGCAGAAGTCAGTAATTTTGGGAGGAGGGAATGCCTTTGGGCATGATATCTTAACCTGTGGCTCTTACAATCTTTCTGCCCCCTCTTCCACAAAATTCCCTGAGCTGGGTGGGTGATTTTTAAGTATACTTCAATGTTGAGCTCTTAGGAGCCTCTGGATCTTTGCTTTGGTAGATGTTGAGTGTCCTCAGGGTCTGTCTCCTATAGCCTGGCACTGATTATCAGGTTCAGCGTGGAAGTAGAACTCTTGCTCGTCTTCCCATTTCTTCTGTGGTTTCAACTGTTACTTGGCTGAAGTCTGAGGGGTAGTTTATCTTCTCCGGTCTCACTACCTTCTGAAAAAGAGCAGATTCTCCAATGGAGAGTGAAGTCAGCATAGTTTAAACTGGATAAGCATTATTAATTTAGAATTTGATGCATGTAACTCCTCTTTTAGCCAAAAACTAGTAAGAGCTTGACACTGGAGAACATAGTCTTTGTCTCCATAGGATTCTGATCTGCTTCCTAATTCCAGATATGGGTTGCTTTGCACTGGGCAGATCTCTTCGCCAACCAAAACACTAGTGGTTACCCACTGAGGCTGTGTGCCACTATTGCACTCATGTGTACATCCTATCAGGGTGTTTGCTTCTGAGTAGCTTAGACCTGTGGTTGCTCAGACTGTTATTGGCCACTTTCTCCCTGGTAGCTCATGTAGTACTTTCTAGCACTTGACAGGCTAACTGTCTGGGGATTGGCTTTCTTCTGAATTCCAGCCTGTTCTCTCCATGCTCTGTCAGCAGCATATGGTGTCTTCAGCAATAGAAGACCAAATCTTGATGCTGTCCTCTAGCCTCCAGACTCATGTGCACAACACACACACACACACACAAACACACACACACACACATACACACACATGAATTTAAAAAGACAGCTTTAGGGTTGAAGAACTTCCCAGAAGGTTTGCTCATCAATATAAAATCTCACAGCCGGGCTCCTGAGATAGGGACTGGCCTGTCTTCTTGAGAAACATTGATAGTTCTGCCAAAACCCACATACTTATAGTAGTAGAGGCAAAAGCCCAGTTACAACAAATTCAGAAGTGAACTAAGAAGACAAAGTGAAAAGAAAAAGTGTATATTATTCAATGGAGAAATTTTGATATGAAAGAAAGTAGACTGTATAGTTGGAGGGTGGATGTTAAGGTGACCACACATCCTGGTTTCCCAGAACTGAGCATATTTCATGTTAAAAATTCAGTAAGTCCCAGTGTTAATGAAGACTGACCTAACTAAAGTAAGGGAAAGAATAACAAAAACCATGAAGCTGGAAAAACATGGCAATTAATGGTATATAATTAGTAGCAAGATTCTAATTAAGTTCTTTTACTTAACTATTACCTTTATAAGTAAATGTCATATTTTTCTCCATTGCAGTGTTCAAAAATGGAAAGTATGTGAGAAGTTGAAGGTCAAATAGACTGTTACCTGTGTGTTACAAAAATAGTGCATAGCATCAATGTTATCTGCTAATCACTGCATAAGTATTTATTCATATGGGCAATAGAATATGTTTTGTTGATGGTAGATTAGAATTATCAATGCTATATTAGGTTTCCCTATCTATTTAGTTGGTGAATAATATGAGCATGTTTTAAGAAGCATTAAAGCTTTAAAAGAAACTGGTATGGTACAAAATGTACAATTTAGTATATAAAAAACAAAATGAAAATAAGTGGAAAAAATATACAGTGCTATCATCATTGGTCTTATATCTGGAAAGGAACAGAACTAGACAAAAGAAATTGTTTTAGACAACTGACACGTTTTTTAAAAGGCAGGATAATTAAAATTATGTTGAAGTCAGACACACACACACACACACACACACACACAGAGAGAGAGAGAGAGAGAGAGAGAGAGATCTTTCTGCCACTACTGAACTAGTTTTTTGAGCTTAAATAAATTGCAGTGCCTTTTACTCTGGGACCTGTCCTCCAACTTCTTGAGACTAAGCCTGTAGAATGGATTTTGCTGAAGTAAATGGAAATGATGCTCTATTACTAAAACATGTTAGTGTTACATGAAAGCATAGAACAGGCCCATGAATGCTAACAATCCTTTTTTTTACTTTTGAAGGATTAAATCACATACCAACTCATATATTTGTATCTGGAGACAGATAGAAGTTGAATGGGAAATGCTAATTGATTTAGGGTTTTACTGAACTTTCTACAATTGAATAATTTCAAAGCATCAAAGGGTATATATAGGTATATATAAACTCACTTTTGTGCCTTTTCTCTGTCTCGTCTATAAAAAGCACACACATCCTGTTGACAAACACCCTAACATCCCTCAGAAAATGAAGGCACAACCTAGCCATGCCTGAGCACCCTGAAGAGGTGCAGTGCCTCTTTCTGTAGAACCCACTACTCTAAACCTTTTCCATTGTTCTATAACATTGAAACATTCCTTAGCTTATGTGCTGGGGTAACCTCTCTCAAGGAAAGAAGTCTGCATCCTTTAAGTGGTCTCATAAGAAGGACAAGCAATCCTTAGATATTTAATATAACAGCTTGAGTGATTTGATCATGGTTTTTTTTTTTTTAACTGAGGACCTCAGATAGCCTAGAAAAATATAGTGCTGAAAGTAGCATCAGGAAGCCATAAAGCTGTGAGAAATGAAGTATCAAACACAGGTAATGCCCAGTTGGCTGGTTTCTATGTTGATTGAGGTTGACCCCAAGAGGCTGTGGTTGGAAGGTAAAGGTGAGCGTGGGGCTGCTGGACTTCAGTTCTCATAGGAATATTCACTACACTAGGTAAGGTAGAGCTGGAGGCTTCAGAGAAATATAGAAAAAGAACTTAGGATCAAAATGTTTAGGACCATAGGGGACCTGCCACCAGTAAAAATGGAAAGGAAGCAAAAGTCTACCTGGAGATATGCACTGCATGAAAGTCAAGGCTCCTGTACCATACATAGAACCAATCCACATTTTCTATATTAAATGCATGTATTTCAAATTCCTTTCTATTATCTCTAATGTTTCTAATCTTTTACATTCTGGCATTCATTTTAATGATGCTGTGGAAGCAGGCATCCCTAATACCTTAAAATTGCTTGAATTAATTTATAACCATGCAACATCACTTAAGTACTTGATAATAATACATATTGTCCAATAAAGATATTATTACTATTAGCTGAACTTTTCTGAGGTTTTAAAAAATTTATATTCACACTCTTTTGTTTTCATTGTAGGGCAGTGGTATGTTTGATGTTAACAGAAGAGATATACTTGATTCTCCATCTCTAATGATGCATACTTCTCTGCTATTCCAACAATTATTGCATTATGTATTTTGAAGATACTTAAGCTGTATAAGTTAAATTTAATTTAATATTTTATTGCTCTATTTTATTTTGGTGATGTTATTTCCCTTTAAGTGTATGTTGGATAATGATTATAGTACAATTCTAGCCTCCTTTTCATTTCTATTGGAAAAGTATACCATATCTCATTTTTAGCTTTCCTTCACTGTATATTTTTGCACTATAAGCCAGTTTTGAAAGCAGAAAAGAGACTCCAGATGACTTTTTTCTCTTTATCTGCTATATCAGCATTCATCTTTTAATTAAAATGATCCAGTTAATTGGACTATTAATATAGAAAGAATTCTTTCAGGAATTTTATGTGTGTTTGATTTGTCTCTCTTGTTATTTCTTCCCCAGCTCCTTTATTGTCTTAATTTGAACTGATAATTTCTTTTATTCAATCTATTACTGGTTTGAAATGCCTATATTTATTTCTATCATTTAAATGGTTCATCCAGACACTTAAGTGGATATACTAAAGTGCTCCTATTTCTCATCATCTTCCAATATCATTTAAAAGTTCAGAGTATTTTATCTGCACCTTGCCCACTTTCTCTTGGAGGATGAGCTGCTCCTGTTCTGGATATTAAGTATGTGGTTGGTGTTTTCATTAACAACACAGTTTGGCTGGATTATTCAGTTGTCCACTGCCTGCTGTGCTCTCCATTCACCCTTTCGTGTCTTACAGGATTTCCTGCTTCTACCCACATCCTGTCTAAACAGGGCAACTAGAATTATACCCTCAATTTAGATCATGTCCCTTCTTTACTCTGGACACTTCAGTAACTTCCAGTCCCACCCAGAGCCAAAATCCCTACAGTATTTACATCATCCTTTATCTTCCTGATCACTGAGCCTTCCTATTTCCCTGGTTTGGTGTGTCACTTTACTGAGATGCAGTCCTCAAGAGAGCAATATTTTCTCATCGTTTTGCTCATTCAGGTACCCCCCATGTCTATAAATGTAACTGGATCAGTGCATGTTGAGTGAATGAGATTTTAGTTTCTCCAGGAAACTTTGGCAGATATGCTAGAGAAGTGCTAGTATTCTTCACACGTGAGCCAAAAGTCAAAGTGCTAAAGCATACTATTTAGAATTTCTGCAATGAACATCTCACATGCCATGGGATACAGCTGTCTCTAGTAGCCGTCTTTCTTAAGTGATAGTTTTGCTGCAGTCCAGTGCTTAGGTGACAGTTCCTTCATATATCAGCATTGCTGCCTACACAGGTAGGACTGAGAGTCCTCTAAATATTTGTGCTAGCAAAATGTGCTTGATTACACTGGCCCCTGATTGTTTCATAACAGGATAAGGGAGTTTTGTGATGATCCCTATGAATACATGAGACTGTCTTCCGTACTATCTTAATTTGGTGCTATAATTACATCTATCTATGCTATACTGTGATCAAAATAAAACCAAAAATAAGTTGAGTTCAATATTATTATCATGCTTAAATAGCTATAGTGTTGTTACAAACATAGTTAGTTTAAGAGACTGTAATTTAGGAAGTCAATTTATAATATAATTTAATATATATTAAATTAAATTAATATATATTTAATATACATTATCATATATATTATCATTATGTATATAATATATATCATAACATATGTATGATATAATATGGAGAAAAAGAAAACTATTTAGCAAATAAAAAACTACTTTGGAGACAGGTGTGATGGTGCACACCTTTAATCCCAGCATTAGGTAGGCAGAAGTAGGAGGATTGCCATGAGTTTGAGGCTAGCCTGAGACTACATAGTGAATTCTAGGTCAGTCTGAGCTAGAGCAAGAGCATACCTCCAAAAAAAAATACTTTTGGTCCATAATCCACTTATGCTTATCATTTTATTAAATTTGTGATTGTGCTGTGAGTTGAAATATATCCTCATCACTATTAAGAAGTCATTTGATATGTAATATTCTAGAAACAAATTCTAAATCATTTAAAGGAGGGAAAGAGCTATTACTAACTGAACAATAATGAACAAACAATGTCTTGTGACTGGTTACTGTTTTAAAGCTTTGATGTGCTGGACTCTGCTAAGCATGGTGAAGAAAAGGGTGGTCCTAGATGGCAGTAAAGCCCAGCCAGGCATTGGTTTACATAACTGACTAATAATAATAAGTTACCAGAGGAGTAGGGATTCAGGATCTCTACATTTTCAATTCTCTTCATAAAATTATGCACAAAGTACTGCAGTAGAGATTTCAAAGAAAATGCTAATGGATAACAAAGAGCCTATTTTGATAAAAGGAAGTCAAAAGAATGAGGGGAATTTTTACTATATACCAGGTACTGGATTGTGCACTTCTTTAGTATAAGAGAGTTTGTTTCTCCTAATATTGCATTATTATAGAGAAGAAAATATACAAGGATATTGTATATTTCTTTTTTGTTGTTCATCTTTATTTATTTATTTGAGAGCAACAGACAGAGAGAAAGAGGCAGAGAGAGAGAGAGAGAGAGAGAGAATGGGTGCGCCAGGGCTTCCAGCCACTGCAAACGGAACTCCAGATGCATGTGCCCCCTTGTGCATCTGGCTAACGTGGGTACTGGGGAATTGAGCCTCGAACCGGGGTCCTTAGGCTTCACAGGCAAGCGCTTAACCGCTAAGCCATATCTCCACCCATGATATTGTATATTGTCTATGCTGATGGTTTATACTGTTAGGACCATAAATGATGCAGTAAACTGCTCCCAAAATAACATTTATTGAATACAGATAGCTACACCTAAGATAGATATACTTTTAAGTGTTTTATCTTTATCACTTATTTCTCACAGAAATCATAAATAACAAAGATTATAAGTGATATCATTTCATATGAAGGAACTGAGGTTCATAGACTTTGACTGCCTTGCCTAAGATCCCAAATGAGGATGTGGTATTTGTAGGACACAAAATGCAGATCTTCCTGGCTCCAAAATCAAGGCTTTTTCCATTTTAGTTTCATAGCTATGAACACAATACAGGATTACTGTGCTCATTTCGATATCTTTCTATGTCCACACTTGACCTCATAGTAAATTATATCCTAAATCCAGTCTGTTAAAGGGAAGGCAAGGCAAATCTACAGCTTTTCCTTGGATTTACTTATAAGTTTGGAACAAAAAAAAAAAATGGTGTTATCACTTCTTGCAATGCCTTGGACTCAAGCACATTGATTTGGCCAAGGTAAATGTATACTGAGATTTAACTTAACAAATCAGGGGCTAGAGATATGGCATAGCAGTTAAGGTACTTGCCTGCAAAGTAAACGACCCAGGTTGGATTCCTCAGGACCTACATAAGCCAGCTGCACAAGGTGGCACATGTGTCTGGAGTTTGTTTGCAGCAGCTTAAGGCCATAGCATGCCCATTCTCTCTCCCCCATTCTCTCTCTCTCTCTCTCTCATAAATAAATAGATAGATAAATAAATAAATAAATAAATTTAACAAGTTTAGCTTCCTATACATTAATCTTCTTTCAAGGTATTTTTTATTATTATTATTATTATTATTATTTTATTAACAACTTCCATGATTGTAAACAACATCCCATGATAATGCCCTCCCTCCCCCGACTTTCCCCTTTGAAACTCCATTCTCCATCGTATCCCCTCCCCCTCTCAATCAGTCTCTCTTTTATTTTGATGTCATCATCTTTTCCTCCTCTTATGATGGTCTTGTGTAGGTAGTGTCAGGCACTGTGAGGTCATGGATATCCAGGCTATTTTGTGTCTGGGGAGAGCACGTGGTAAGGAGTCTTACCCTTCCTTTGGCTCTTACATTCTTTCCACCACCTCTTCCACAATAGACACTGAGCCTTAGAAGGTGTGACAGAGATGTTGCAGTGCTGAGCACTCCTGTCACTTCTTTCCAGCACCATGATGCTTTCTGAGTCATCCCAAGGTTACTGCCATCTGAAAAGAGAAGGTTCTCTACCAAAAGTGAGAGTAGCATTAATATATGGGTATGAACATTAAGAGAAGTGTTTAATGGCAGCTTGATAAGCATAATATATACATTTAGCCAGACAGCAGCAGACATTACACCCCTAGGGCTCATGACTACCCCTGTTTTAAGTTTTCAGTATCAGGGATGTATTCCCTCCCTTGGAGCGGGCCTCCAGTCCAATTAGAGGGCAGTTAGTTTCCCCCATGACAGATGTGCCACTATTGTACCCTGTTGGCTCATTTGGCTTGGCTAGCAAATTTAGGACTTGCAGTGTCCATTGTTGAGTATCTTCACTGGTGATCTCTCTCTCTCTCCCATTGAACTGCATGCAGAATGGCTTCTTCCGGCTTTCTGTCAGCTGGTCTACATGGAGGAGGTTATCAGCTCAGTTCCAGCAGGATTTGTAGTGGCCTTGCAGCTTAAGTATGGGGAGTCTTCAGCAATAGGGTCTTACCATCTTCTTTCTCGGTATTTTACCTGCATTTGTTGCAACTGTCTTAAGTTTGCCAGTTTGGGACAAATTAACACAGTAGCAGGCACTAGGTGTTGAATCAAGTACAGAATGGAAATACCTGGAATTCAGATAACTTAACTGTTTCTATTTGCTTTTACTCCAAGAGGTGTTTTAAGGAACAAGGTGCTCCCTTGCCTTTTCTTCCAGACGTTGGCCACGTTTCTTGGCTCACACTTCTTCCTTCATCTTGTTACATACCTCTGTGCCTTCATTCATAGCTGCATTTCTCAGTAAAAATGGGAAAGGTCCTCTACTTTTATGTACTTATAGGATAAAAATGATCTTCCTAAATAATCCAGAGCAATCTCTCCATATCAAACTCTTCAGTTTAATCATATCTGAAACACTACTGCTCCCATGTAATGTATATGCACTTGTATTCCAGGGCTTAGGATGTGGATATCTTGGCAGGTAAGGTGGGAGAGATATTCTGTGTGCCACAAACCACATACTTAATGTAATCATGTTAGCATCTGCCATCCCCCCCCCCCAAAAAAAAGACTTGAACTACCTTACTACTGTACTTCTCACAGGATAATGAAATGTTGATGACATGTGAGTCCAGAGCCAATAGAACTTAATTGTGGAACACACCAATTAATAAGTGGTTTAACTTTCTAATGACCAACATGGATATGCAAGTACCCTTCTTAAGTAGTTTAAGAAACTGAGTTTTCCAAAGATTGTTCACTTGGAGCAGATGTATGTTTATCAACTCACTGCTTTAGTAGTTTCTACTGTCATGTTTTTATGAGAGCATCCATTGTGAAACAAAAGCAAAGATAATTTTAAAAGAGAGTTGATTGGTACTAGCAGTTACCTAAATCTTGGTCACTCTTTTCATTATACTTCTTTCTGCTTCCCATCTTACTCTCTTTGACTTGTGTTTCTTCATCTACCTCAGCTTCGGTGCCTTTATTTTATCTACTTATTTTATTAGCCTTTCCATCATTGAGATCTATACTATACTCTGAAAACAACAAAGAAGTCTTCCTTCTATTAATCTTCCTCTTTGGCCCTTACTTTGATTCCCAGGAGTCTGGTCCAGTAAAATAATGCTTCTTTTTCATTCTTCATACTTACATATTTATTATTTTGTGTAATTAGCTATCTCTACTATTTTTCTCTGCATTATATATACTGAATAGATTGAGTTTTTACAACAAAGCGACAACATATTTCAGTTAGAAATTGTAAATTGCTTAAAGCAATGAAAAATGATCTATCCAACCAAATATTACAACAGTAATAAATCCTATTGTATTCTGCATCCTGGGTTAAATAACCTATACAACACCAGAACAAGATGTAGCCCAACCATTCCACTCTAAGAATTCAAAGAAACAAAGTACTTGAGATCACAAAGAAAGTGTACACTAAGTACTCAGTATATTAATAGAGTGGTTTTGACAGTAAACTACTTAGAAGTCAGGCTATCATCAGGCTAATTAATATTTATATCCTGGCAGATATGGATTCTGAGATACTGAAAAATACCTTTAGGAAATTTTGTGCAACATTTTAACAAAAATTATTTGACAATATTTTCAGAAGAAAGAAGGATGAAACACCATCTTAACTCTAGCGTAATTGTTTTGACAAAATAGTTTCATATTCAAAAGATTTTTGCATAATTTTCTAATCTTCACTAGAAGTGAAGTGAGCATTACAAGGAATAAAGGGGGGAAAAAGAAAAAGACTTTCCTAATTTTTGTTCTGTCTGATTCAGTGCATTGTCATTGCTCTGACTGAAGGGCAGATGAACAATGAAAAAGGAAAAATGTATTTTTCATTCTTGCTAGAGATAGATCTCTGGTGACATTGTCACTTGTAACTTCACAAGAACTCATTAGTGCTCAATCGCCATTTTCAGAAAAGAGCCAGATGCTCAATGCCCTTGAAAAAGCCCCATATTCCTAAATGGAATCTGTCTTAATGGGTGCTAGTGACCAGAGGCTGTTGTCAGTGCCTCAGGGTCATTGGCAGCCTCAGCAGAGCTCTGGGTGGCCCAGTGCTTAGTACTCTGACCTTGGGAATCAACACAATGACCAACCAACATCCTCAGAGCAAGGAGATCTTAGGAGGGTGAAACACTGCACACCTTTATTTCCAAGCTATTAACCCATTTCAAACTCTTCTCTATTACAACTGACTACTTCAAAGAAGCAAAATCATTATAGAATTTAAACTACCCTTTATATTGCTCAGATGTTCATTACTCTGTGAGGAATACTGGAACATAGACAAGTGTTTATGTCTCCATTGATGAGCCAACTTGTAATTTGTAAGAAATAAAAGACAGAGTGCTCAACTTTTAAGAAACAGTCCAAGAATTTGCCGTTAGTTTCATCTTCATCTTATGTATTCATTCTACTAGATAAATTTAAATTCATTTAAACTTATCTATAAGTATTATCACATGAAAATATAAACCCATTCTCATGAATTCCCAAATCAAAGAAGAAGCAATTACTCAAAAATACTTGCTGAAAGAATACAGATGTGCCAATTCCACACTTACAGGTATTTACTGGTCCATTTAAGGTGAACCAGTTTGCCTAGATAATTCCAATGCAGATGGTAGTAATGCACACTTAGGGAAATAGTGGTTTACAAGGGCTACATTTAGTGTTATTCCAGAATATAAAGACATTGTCGTATTTTCTTTCTCTGTAAAGTATGTTAATATCATGTTCTATAAAATATTTGACTATATAAATAATATATAGAGGCAAGAAGTAGCAATGGAAGTAATATTTTCATAACTAATTTTAACCTAAGCTTGAACAGTTTTTATTTTTACTTATTTTGAACCACATGAGACTTATGACAATATTTTGGCAATACATATGCATAAGAAACTACCTGTGGAGATGAGATGAGTAAGGTACATTGTCCATGAATGAACAAGAAGCAGAGGGTTTGGAGAAGTGGTTACAATAAATGAATAGCTAATATTAATAAGTAAGAAGATAGGATAATTTTGACTGAGTAATGAAAAGGCTTGTCATCTTTAAGGAACCTGTGTATCATTGTTACTGAAGAGAGATTCCAGAATCATACTCTTTTTTTTGTTTTGTTTTGTTTTGTTTATTTATTTATTTGAGAGTGACAGAGAGAAGGAGGCAGAGAGAGAGAGAGAGAGAGAGAGAGAATGGGCGCGCCAGAGCTTCCAGCCTCTGTAAACGAACTCCAGATGCGTGCGCCCCCTTGTGCATCTGGCTAACGTGGGTCCTGGGGAATCGAGCCTCGAACCGGGGTCCTTAGGCTTCACAGGCAAGCGCTTAACCACTAAGCCACCTCTCCAGCCCCCCAGAATCATACTCTTACAAATAAATGGGAGATTCAAGAACCAGGAGAGAGAAATAGAACTTTTTAAAGGAAAGGACCAGAGAGAGAGATTATTTTTTCAGTTCTAATCAAATGTGCTTACAAAGAAATACATTCAAATTGGGGGAGGTTATAGGTAAGATAGAGATACCTTACTGGATGACTTTTAAAACCACTAAAATAGTATTTGTTGAATGAAGATAAGACATTTTAATTAGGAAACTCCAAATAGAGATTCAAGCAATTGTCTCAAAGAAGTTTCAGAGTGGTCTGTGTTTATTTGATTTTGTTTTTGACCAAATGTCCAGAATAAATTTTCATTATTTTCAAATACATAAATAATTATTGATCTTTGTAATAAAAATAAGTAATATAGAAACTTATAAAGCAAAAACAAAATAAATAAAACTTCCTTTAGTCCTATAGTATGTTTGGCTCTTTTAACATTTAATGTTTGAAACCTGGTAGGTTAAGATGTTTATTCCACTCCTTATTTTTTATTTTCTTTCAATTTGAAAAGAGGGCTCTTAACACTACATTTTTATTGTTCATTTATATTTCTTTTTTTAAAATTATTAATTGCTAACATAGTCGGATGTGGTGGCACACACCTTTAATCCCAGCACTCAGTAGGCAGAGGTAGGAGAATTGCCATGAGTTTGAGGCCGCCCAGAGACTACATAGTTAATTTCAGGTCAGCCTGGACCAGAGTGAGACTCTACCTTGAAAACACAAAACAAAAAATTATTCATTGCTTTTATTCACTGGGGCTGATTTTATTATTGGATATATGACAATACATCTATGCAATGGAAAAGCTATAAATACTGCCAAAGGAAGGGTAGGAGTCCTTACAACATGCTCCTACCAGACACAAAATGGCCTGGATATCCATGACCTCACAGTGCCTGACACTACCTACAAAAGACCAACATAAGGGGAGGAAAAGATCATGACATCAAAATAAAAGAGAGACTGATTGAGAAGGGTAGGGGATATGATGGAGAATGGAGTTTCAAAGGGGAAAGTGGGGGGAGGGAGGTTATTACCATGGGATATTTTTTATAATCATGAAAGTTGTTAATAAAAAATTTGAAAAAAAGGTTCCTGATTCTTCTCCAAATTTAATATTTCAGAAATAATTTTGACTGAATTGTCTAAGAAAAGGAAGAATTGAGCACCTTATATTTGTAGGAAACTCTAGACAGTCATTTTTCCTGTTACATCACAACCTGTTAAAGTATACTTCTCAGGTTATAACCTTCTGGTATCTATAGTCCAGACAAACTTCATAAAAATTCTCATAAATTATGTTTTAAAATATTCATCACTATCTGTGTTGGTTTGGATGTAAATGTACATCCACTATAACCTTAGGATTTTGTGTGTATGTGTTTTTTGGGTTTCATTTTGTTTTCTTTTTTTTTTTTTTCTTTATTAGTTAGTTTTGTATTCAGCAAATACAGTCAGTTTGGTACCATTATTAGGCTCATCCGTGACCTACCCCCCTCCCCTTGGCCCCTCCTTGTTGAGGTATACGGGTCATGCATTGTACAGTTAGCCCACAGTTATGGGTAAGCTAAATGTCTCTGCATATCATGACCCAACATGTGGCTCTGACATTCTTTCTGCCCCCTCTTCCGCAAAATTTCCCTGAGCAATGTTGGGTTCATTTTTGGTCTGCTTCAGTGATGAGGTGTTGGGGGCCTCTGAGGCTCTGGCTCTCTGATTTGGTAGGAGTTGATTTTTCTCTGTGCTGATCTCCTTCCCCCTTGTGCTGGTATCCGGTTCATCAGGAAAACAGGCCCCTTGCTTGTTTCTCCAATTTTTCTTAGTGTCAGCCAGGGGCCCTTTTGAGGTATGATGGGGTGGCTCTCTCCTTAGGATCTACATCTATCTGAAAAAAGAGAAGCAGATTCTCCAACGGAGAGTAAGTTAGCACCAGGACAAATGAGATAACCCTTTTTTTTATAGAGAATTTAATAGGTTTAGGCCCTCTTGTAGCCCACATTTGATGGTAGCTTGATATTGGAGAGTGGGCTTATGTTTGGATATGGTTCTGACCTGTTTCCCAGCTCCAGCTATGGGTCCCATACCAGTGAGGGGATCAGTTAGCCAACTTGAGAGCAGTTGGTTCCCCACCATGGCTGTGTGCCACCACTGCACTTGTGTGGGCATCACAACAGGTTATTTGCTGCTAAGTAGGTTAGACCATGCGTTGCTTCGACAGATATTGGTCAATTTCCCCCAGTCGCCCATGTAGCACCTTCTGGCACTAGACACGCTGACTGTCTGTGGACTGACTCTCTTCCAACTTCCAGCCATGGCATTCTAATTTGCATGTCAATCACATAAGGTGTCTTCAGTAGTAGGGTCTTACCACTAGCCTTTGGTGGGTCATCAACTACTCTGACAGAAATCTGTCTGTCTTTTAGGAAACTTTGTAAGTCTCTCTGATCAAAAGCTCATTGTGTTGTTTTCTTTTCTTTTCTTTTTTGAGGTAGGGGTCTTGCTCTAGCAAGACCTTGAAATTCACTATGTAGTCTCAGGCCTTGAACTCTCCATGATCCTCTTACTTCTGCCTCTTGAGTGCTGGGATTAAAGGTATGCACCACCAGGTTAAGCTTCTACTTTGTCTTCAACAGATGGAAGAGATATGTCATTGAGGGCAGATCTTGAATCCAGCCTTAGAGGTGTGTTAACAGCAGCTTGAATGCTGACAGTTCAGACTTGATACTGATGTTGGTTCAGCCTCTCTGCTGCAAATGTATGAAGTGAGCCAGCTTCTTCCACCATGATGAAGCTTACCCTAGAATCTGTAAGCCTGAAATAAATGATTTCCTCCCATAAGCTGCTTCTGGTAGGGTGTTTGTACCAGCAACCAACAGGTAACTGACATTATCATAGGCTGGGAAAGCTAATGAAGCCTCCTACAGAAGATACAAGTCTCAGATCTGTCTATAGTGACAGTCCACTGACCTGTAACCCCTGTAACTCATCCCCAACCCCACAGGAAAGTAGAAGAAAAGTAACTCTACGACTTTCATTTCAGGGACACTACAAGAGTGCAATGAACCCATGGACTTCACAATTATTGGCCATTATCTCTGGGCTTGTTTCTCTGAGACTAGAACCTTGGATTTGTAACTGTGATGTTCATTTCTGAGTTCTTACCCATTTTAGACTTTGTAAGATGGTTTATATTTCCAAGGGAAGCCCATAATCAGTTGACTTGAACAGAGTAATTATCTGGTTAAATAGGGTGGGCAGAATACCCTCTTCTAAAAATTAGGGTCCTTTCCTCTTCTCAGTGGTGAGCTTTGCTTGACAGTTCTAGTGAAGGGCATTTTGTCTATGTGCTTAGTTCACTAACTTCATCCTCTCCACGCAAGTTGTGTAATTCCTACACACTCTGGTTTCCATGAATAATTTAACATCCATCTATATAGCACGTATTTTAAAAATTTTACAGATATTTTTAGAGTTACTCTCTGCCATCCCTTACCAGTCTTTACCAACTTCACAGCCTATTTACTTTGGTTTTATTTTTTGTAAAACAGCATCTGCCTTATAAGTAAGTGTCCCTTAAGATTAAATGTTAATTAAACACATGTGCAGTGCTTAGAATAATGCCTGTCTCATGGTGTTAGTCATTATTGAAGAGAATGAGCTAAGGATTGTGTCTTATACTTGTTAAGTTTGTGATGTGTTTTATTTATCCAAATTGAGATATACAGACAGGTGAGGGGGTCTTTAGGTCTTGACTGCAAAGAGAAATCTTATGGAAAGATACAGCATGGGAACTGATTAGCATAATTATGGTATTAAATTCCTGGCACTGGGTAAAATCATCTAGGATAAGACAATGGAGAAGAAAGTAAAAGAGAATCAGAAACACTTTCAGGTCATTTAAGCTATTTTAAGACATCACTAAGGTCTTGGCTCAGATATACATAGACTCATAGAAGAGTCTAGATGAGGACAGGGTAAGGTGGTGTATGCCTTTAATCCCAGCACTCAGGAGGCCAAGGTAGGACAATCACTGTGAGTTGGAGGCCACCCTGAGACTACATAGTAAATTGCAGGTCAGCCTGGGCTAAAGCAAGACCCTACCTCTATTAAAAAAAAAAAAAGCAAACAAAAAGAAGAGTCTAGCTGGATTCTTTATTTTAGGGTAATGTCCTATTCCTTAATTAATTCAGGAAAGTCACATTTGGAGCTCTGGGTCATAGTTGCTCTCCATTATGCATTCCTCATATATGCTTTACCCTATGATTTTAGGGTCCTCATAATAAGATTAAGTGGCATGCTTTTGTATGTCCTGTATTATCCCTACAACAGAGATCATAGACTAAAGCACATAAGGGCTTTCTGTAAATGTCTGTTGGGATAATCATTTGAAGAAATTGTGATGGATAGCCTCTCTCTTCTATGGCACCAGATCAAGATCTAGCATCTAGGAATTTCAGTAATTTTGATATAGAGAAGATTAGTTGGCCTTGTTTTCTTGGAGAAAATATGTGAGCCTTTTGGAGAAACAAAGTGAATCCATGATCATAACCTTACCTTTGTAGACTCTATCTTTCTCTGCTGCACAAGAAATAAATGAAAAGTGGAAATATATTGTGACATACACACAAGTTAATTACCTTCTCTGAATACATCACTTCTTCTTTAATATAGAGTTGACAATGATATCTACCCCATGAAATGTGAAAGGGTTACATGCGTTTGTGCCTGGAATGGTACTCACATGCTGGCATCCTTACCTTTAATATGCTGCAATTTATCTAAATATGTGCACTGGTCTGTAATTCTCATTACACAGACCAGAATTATGTATAGGCATGTGTCATTTAATGACAGCTACATTCTGAGAAGTTATCATACAATTTTGTCACCTTGCAAATATCATAGTTTACTGACACAAACCTGGACAGTTTAGGTTAGTCACTTGACCTCACTTCCTGACTGAATTGGGGCATATGGTAAGCATGAGATGTCTAAAAATGCTGCTAGTGTGACAAGGTATACTTCCTCACAGTTTGTTATAAGTTGAATGAATGCACTATAAAATAATGATAAAGAGAAAGTATAGTGTATTAGTTACTTTTGTTGTTGTTGTGAGTGACCAAATACCTGACAAGAAGCAGATTAAGGAATGAAGGGTTTATTTCAGCTTAAAATTCTGAGGGGTAAAGTCCATGATGTCAGGGAAGGAATAGCAGCAGGTGTGGGAGGCCAGGTAGTCACATAGTATCCACAATAAAGAACAAAGAAACTGAACAGGAAGAGGGACTTGCTATAAAACCTCAAAGTCCTCTCCAGAGTGGTCTATTTCCTCTCATCATCTCCACCTCCTAAAGGTTCCACCACCTTTCTATGCAGCACCACATTAGGGAACAAATGTTCAAACACATGCACCTATGAGGGGCATTTCAAACTCAAACTACAACATATAGAGCAGTTATAGCTATTTATTATCATTGTCGAGTGTTATGCCACATATATACTTGTATTGCATTTTTCTATGACTTCAACCCTAGTGGATTCATCTTAGACCAGCATCAGCACAAAGACTTATAAGTAATGCATTTTTCTACAGTGTGACAATGGTTTCCACCTCACTGGGCAGTTTAGGAATTGGTCAGCTGTACTATAAGATGGAACCATAATCATATATGTAATCAGCTGTTGAGCAGAAATCATTATGCCATGCATGATTGTACATATGGAAGTCACATTATTAATGTAACACATATAATGCCAGTAGTAGGTTATATGTGCATTAGTGCTACATGTGGACATCATATTACAAGTATGTACTGTTGAGTTTTACATAAATAACTTTATTTATGTCTAAATATGAGAAACTTTGACATGTATAAGGATTTATGACATGATAACACTTTCTTGCCTTTAAATAGACTTAGCAATATCCAAAGGCAGGGACTGTTACAGTCTCATTATTTCCAGGCCCCCAGAGGACGAGCTGTGTTAATTAAGTACATTTAAAGGGGAAAATGCTTGTTTGTCATATCCGTATAAAGGTACTATCTCTTTACTTACTGATGCTTGTTATACTTTATTAACAGTGAAGTGTACCTCACAGCAAATTAACCCTTCTTTCTCCTCTCTGTTTGCTGGATATAAAAGTTGCATAGTTACAAAGCAGCCAGGTGGCTTCTGAAAATGTAGATATGAAAGTTTCCTATGGCATTGCACCTCAGAAGATTTTAACAGCTTTTGTGAATTTAGTTCCAAAGCCAAGAGCAATCTTATAAATCATGTTGAGTACAGTGTACCTGTCTTTGGAAAGCTGCTATAGCCATGTATATTTATTAGTTTTTCATGGCTGCAAGCAATATATATATATATATATATATATATATATATATATATATATATCCTCTTCTCTTCTCTGCACACATACACGCATTCCTGTCACAAAGCCATTCTGATGTGTGATACCCACAGCCCTTCAGGGTGATTCTTTCCCTCCCTATATGCTATGCTGTTGCTTCAGATAACACCTTACATAAACTGATCTTTTGCTGTCCGGGAGTGTTTATAACTTTCCCTGCAGTACTTGTCAAAAGTGTGAATGGTGAGATTTCACATGCAAGCTAACAGCCCGCCTGCCACTGTTTCATGGATGTGAGCAGAAGGCGCAGCCTGCCTCCGTCACAGAGAGCAAGGTCTACAACCCTTACAGCCACCATGTGAACCTAGCTGCAGTAAAAAGACACAAAAAGGCCAGATTACATCTACACATGCAGTGGGTTGTATTACAGGACAAAACCCCTAAATGTTGAGAACCCAGATCTTTTCTAATTAGCAATAAGCCTGTGTGACTGGGGCCTCAGAGCTAACTATTATCTTTTTGATACTGGAAAGCAAGCAAACTTGCCCTTTGCTGAAAAGGAAGACACTATTTTTATCTTATATGCCTGTTTGGAAATATCCTTGAAAAGGCAGTGCATTACAAGAGTCATTCATGCCTCCGCTCACAGACAAGCAGAGAGGCAAAGGAACCATGAATTGTGTTCAAACACCACTGCTACCTTTCTTCCTATAATTAGATAATGTGTTTGGTATAGGAGTTTGTTCACTGAATATGTATTTGGGTGTTTTTATTACAGTACTTATACAAAGAATAGCTCTAATTCTATAACCTAACAGAAATTCAGTGGTTAGTTTATACTGTTTTCTTAACCTTTCCATGTCTCAGTTGTCTGAGGTAGTCAATGGTAATGCCTAATATGATGAGTGTTGAGTAGATTAAAAGACATAAACAAGTCTGAGAGATGGCTTCACAGTTAAAGCACTTGCCTGCAAAGCCAAAGGACCAAGGTTCAGTACCCCAGTACCCACATGAAGCCAGATGCACAAGGTGGTGTATGAGTCTGGAGTTTGTCGTGGCTAGATGCAGTGATGAACCCATTCTCTCTCTCTCTCTCTCTTTCTCTCTGTCTCTCATAACTTGATAAATAAAATATTTTAAAAGACATAAACAATGTAGAGATTCTAATATGGTTTGTCTACCATGAACAAATAGTAATTTTAATTAATTTAATCAGACATACACATAATAAGAGGTATGGAAATAAACCACCACCAGTGTGCTGATTTCCAGATGAAGTTTGGAGTGTTAGTGACCTTCCATTGGTATGGAAACTATTATCTCTCAGGCAAGGCTAGGGAGGCAGCTCAGTGGGTAAAATGCTTGCTTTGAAAGCTTAAGGGCCTGGATTTGATCCTCAGTATTCACTTAAAATTGCTGCTCATTTAAGCCTAGTGCTGGGACATAGAGTCAAGAAGACCCCTGGGATTCACTGACCAGTCCATATAGCTTAATTGGTGAGCTCCAGGCCAATAAAAGATCCTGTTTTCAAGAAGAAGTCAGTGGCTTTGGCTTTCCTGAAGATGACACCCAGAGTTTTCCCCTGACTCCACACATGTGCACACAGAGACATACAAACACACATGCATAAGAATGGAAAGATATTTCTGAAGATGTTTTATGTACTTAAGTTGATTATTTGGCCCAGTGCTTCTAGATGTTATTTCATTCTTTATCAACAGCATTTTCATAAATAGAGTGAAGAATAGTTGTCACTCAGACATTATGAAGAACAGGGGTCAAACTGTGACCCAGTCAGCCTCTGCAATTTCTTCACTTTTAGCCTTTCAGTGTTACTTCCCTCAACATCTCTGCATCTTTTGGACTGACTATATGACATGACAGGATGTCCTCTCTACTCTCCAGATTTTACTGTCAGTGGGAATAATAGGCTCACAGTGTGAGCAGAGATTAGGGATCCACCTGTGCTCTTCTAAAAATGATGCACATCTCTGTATCTTTGACCTTTTATTTGAGGAAATGGTGACGTGAAGGTCAAGAGTACAATGTAGCAAATAGAATGAACAGGTCTAGAGGGCTGGGGAACAGCATAGGACTGCAAATAATGAAATGTTATATGGTTGATAGTTCTGCTGAGTTAATAGATTTCAGCTGCTCTTGTCCAGTTTTTTAAAGGCAAACTCTATGGGATAATGGAAGTGTTAATTTATTTCATTGTACTATCTTACTGTCTGTTGTAGTCAGGTTCGCATTGCTGGTAGAAATCACACAACCAAGACAGCAGCTTGTGGGGAAAAAGAGGTTTATTTTGGCTTGGCTTATAGGCTTGAGGGGGAAGCTCCATTATGGCAGGGGAAAATGATGGCATGAGCAGAGGGTGGACATCAACCCCTGGCCAACATAAGGTAGACAATAGCCACAGCAGAGTGTGCCAAACACTGGCAAAGGGAAACTGGTTCTAATACCCATAATCCCACCACCAATAATACACTGTCTCCAGGAGGCTTTAATTTCCAATTGCCATCAGCTGGGGAACCTAGGACTTAGAACACCTAAGTTTATGGGGACACCTGAATCAAACAACCACATTTTGCCCCTGACCACCGTAAACTGATTACCATCATGATGTAAAATGAAATGCATTCAGTTCAACTTTAAAAGTCCGCATAGTTTTTATCAGTCCTAATGATGTTCAAACATTCCCATAGTCCAAGATCTTTTAATTGAGCCATAATACCAAAAAATCTCCACCCCCCAAAAAAACCCATAGTGGCACAGAACAAACATTCACACTGCAAAAGATGGCATTGGGCATAGCAAAGAAATATTCAACCAATAAAAGATTTAAAACAACAAACTGTAATTCCAAGTCTAACAACTCTAGTCAGTAAAAAATCTCCAAGTCCGATAATTCGAACCAACAAGTCTCTGGATTTCCAATTCCACCCCTCCAACTAGTCTATTCCCGGTCCTGGAAAACTTCATCTGGGCCAGCAACTTTCCTTAGCAGCCATGTCATGATCCCGGCATCTCTCCACTGGGTCACCACTACAGCCCACCATTCATCCTCACAGCTCCATCAGGTCTCCGTACAGGCATCCAGCAAACCTGCTTCACACTGCCCATGGCTGTTTCCAGAACACAAGGCTGTGTTGCAAATTCAATGACCTTGTCTTTCCTGCATTTCTTATATTTCATAATACCAGGAGCAGTGCCCGTTTGTTAATCCACGGGGAATAAAGCTGACTTTAAAGAACAGGACACTCCTTCAGCATTCAGTCCCCTTCAAAAGAGTCTGCGTTCTTCCTGTTGTCTCAATACACATCAGCTGGCCCAATCTCAATGGTTGTAATCTCTCATACAATTGCAGCTGAACAGGCAGCAGTTTCAGCCCAAAGATTTCATTTTTTCTGTGCCATATCCTTCTGCTCACACCAGTCCATTTCTATGCAATGCAACCCTACACAAGTTCTCAGGACATGGGCATAACAGTAAATCTCTCACACAAACTGCCTCTAGCCCAGTCCAGCCAAAGCTGTTTCTCACCCTCATAAGCCAAACCTTACAGTCCATAGTTCTTACTGTATTCAGGTCTTACAGCTCTGACCAGAATAGTCCATCAAGCTGTACTTACAGCACTGCAACTCCTCTCTCAGGCCAAGATTTCAAATCCTTCCACATTCCTCTTGAAAATCAGCTCCAAAAGGCCAAAGCCACACAGTCAAGTGTCTAGCAGCAAATGACACCAACAACAGTACCAACATTACTGTTGAGTCACGTTTGCATTGCTGGCAGAAAATACCCAACCAAAAGCAGCTTGTGGGGGAAAGAAGGGTTTATTTTGACTTACAGACTAGAGGGGGCACACCACTGATGGCAGGGAAAAATGATGGCATGAATAGAGGGTAAACATCAGCCCCTGGACAACGTAAGGTAGTTTGGTGGTTTGATTCAGATGTCCCCCATAAACTTAGGTGTTTTGAATGCTAGGTTCCCAGCTGATGGTGTTTTGGGAATTAACACCTCCTGGAGGGAGTGTGTTTTTGGGGGTGGGCTTATGGTTGCTATAGCCAGTTTCTCCTTGCCAGTGTTTGGCATACTCTCCTGTCCCTATTGTCCACCTTATGTTGGCCAGGGGGTAATATACACCCTCTGCTCATGCCATCATTTTCCCTGCTATAATGGAGCTTCCCTCTCAAGCTTGTAAGCTAAAATAACCCTCTGTTTCTCACAAGCTGCTCTTGGTTGTGTGATTTCTACCAGCAATGTGAACCTGACTGCAACAGTAAAGTGGTACCGAAGAGTGGGGTTGCTGCTAGACACCTAACTGTGTGGCTTTGGCCTTTTGGAGCTGATTTTCAAGAGGAATTTGAAACCTTGGCCCAAGAGATACCTTGCAGGGCTGTAAATACAGCTTGATGAACTATTCTGGTCAGAGTTGAAAGGCCTGAATACAGTAAGAACTATGGACTGTGAGGTTTGGTTTATGAGGATGAGAAAGAGCTTTGCTTGGACTGGGCTAGAAGCAGTGTGAGAGGCTTGCTGTTATGTCCGTGTCGTAAGAAGTTGTGCAGGGTTGCTTTGCATAGAACTTGACTAGTATATGCCAGGGTGTGGTGGCGCACGCCTTTAATCCCAGCACTAGGGAGGCAGAGGTAGGAGGATTGCCATGAGTTCAAGGCCACCCTGAGACTACATAGTGAATTCCAGGTCAGCCTGGACCAGAGTGAGACCCTACCTCGAAAAACCAAAAAAAAAAAAAAAAAAAAAGAAAGAAAGAAAGAAATTGACCAGTATGAGCAGAGGGATATGACACAGAAAAAATGAAATATTTGGGCCTAAACTGCTGCTCATTGCCCTGTAAATTGTTAGAGATTACAACCATTGAGATTGGGCCAAATAACTTGCACTGGGACAACAGGAAGAATGTAAACTCTTTTGAAGTGGCCTGAGTGCTCAAGGAGTGTTCTGTTCTTCAAAGTATGCTTTATTCCCCTGGGATTAACAAATTGGCACCCTACCTAGTATTGTGGAGTATAAGAAATGCAGGAAAGAGAGGGTCTTCTGTCTGACCATGGGCAGTATGACGCAGGTTTGCTGGATGCCTGCATGGAGACCCAGTGGGGCCATGAGGATGAACCAT
This sequence comes from Dipus sagitta, assembly GCA_036346955.1. Classification (NCBI taxonomy): domain Eukaryota; kingdom Metazoa; phylum Chordata; class Mammalia; order Rodentia; family Dipodidae; genus Dipus; species Dipus sagitta. The sequence goes on along the minus strand of CM070771.1, from coordinate 83,487,463 downwards.
GGATTACAGTAGAGACCCAGTAGAGATGCAGGGACCATGAGATGGCTGCTAAGAAAAGCTTCCAGCCCTGGTGAAGTTTTCCAGGACTGTGGGTAGCCTAGATGGAGGGGCAGAATTGGAATTCCAGAGACTTTGCTGGTTGGAATTATTAGACTTGGAGATTTGTCACTGGCTAGAGTTGTTTGACTTGGAGTTACAGAATTTGGTGTTTTCCCTGGTTGTTTTAAATTTTGTATTAGTGGAATGTTTCTTTGCTATGACCAATGTCATATTTTGCAGTGTGAATGTTTATTCTGTGCCATTATGGATTTTTGGGGGGATATTTGGTATTATGGCTCAGTTAAAAAATCTTGGACTATGGGGATGTTCAAACATCATTGGGATTGATAAAAACTCTGGGTAATTTTAAAGTTGGATGAATGTATTATATTTTACATCACATATGGTTATCAGTTTATGGGGGCCAGGGGAGGTATGTAGTGGTCTGATTCAGGTGTCCCTGCTAAACTTAGGTGTTCTGAATCCTAGGTTCCCAGCTGATGGGTTTCTTTTTTATTTTTATTTTCATGGTAGAGTCTCACTCTAATCCAGGATATTGATGTAGTCTGAGGGTGGTCTTGAACTCATGGCAGTCCTCCGACCTCTGCATCCTGAGTGCTGAAATTAAAGGCATGTGCCACCATACCTGGCTATTTTTATTTATTTTTATTTATTTATTTGAGAGGGAGAGAGGGAATGGGTGCACCAGAGCCTTTAGCTGCTGTAAATGAACTCCAGATGTATGCATCACCTTATGCATCTGGCTTACATGGGTCCTGGGGAATCAAACCTTGGACCTTTGGCTTTGCAGGCAAGTGCCTTAACCACTAAACTATCTTTCCAGCCCAATAATGGCTTTTGAAATATTTTTCTTCTATTTGCTTACAAGGCTTTCCCACTGTCTTATAGAAGACAGTACACAGAGGGCAACAGAAGCGTACATGCATGCTCAGTGCCAAAGATAGACATTAACTTCTCCCTAGGAGAGTCAGTGAGGAGGCCAGAAGCCTAGATTTCAATGCATAGAAATTGACCTTACCAGTTCTCAACAGGGACAGGCTTTTCAAAGTAGAGCTTATGGCATGTTTTTAGGAAGCATTGAAGACCATCTCTCGTAACAAGGAAATTTACCATAGAAAGGATGGGAAAGAAGAGTTTAGGTTACATAACTTTTTCTCTGTCTTTGGTTTAAATTCCTACCCTTGTTCAGGAAAATTAAGACTCTTGTGACATACTTTTTGTGTTGAATGAACTTGCCCAAGTATGAGCTAATGTCATGATCACAGCACATTTAAGGTAGGGTCGACTATACTCTGTAAGTTCATGTGTATTAAATGTGTTTTGAACCTACCAGTATTTTCAAAGACAGGTTTGCTGGGATGGGATGTAACCCATCATAAGTCAAGGAACGTCTATAACATGACATTCATAAGCCTAAGCCAAGTGGTTTTGGTTCTTGTCAGCTGACTCAGCATGTGCTGGGCTACACATCACCCCGGCTCGCTTTGCCAGGCTGCTCAAGAAATCACCACTCTCAGGCTACTTAGCACCTTACAAATTTTCTAGAAATGATATCTACTTTATATAACCTATAGAAACAGTATTGTCTAACAAACTGGGGCTTAGGATATAGCTCATTTGGTAGAGAGCTTGTATAGTGTCCATAAGGTACTAGATTTGATCTCCACCTCCACATAAACCACATATGGTGGTGCACAACTGTAATCCAAAGACTCAGGATATAGAGGCAGGAGACTCAATAGTTCAAGGTCATCCTAAGCTACCTAGTGAGTCTGAGACTAGCCCAGGGTACATGAGACCCTGACTCAAAACAAAACAAAACAAAAACCCTGCAATGTAGTTTTTGTTGATTTGACATAACTTCTTTAATTCCAAAAATATTTTATTCACATTATTCAGAAGACTTTATCACTACTTTCATGGAAGACTTTTCTAAAATTCATTTCCCATAGTACTATAAAAATTTTCAAATGGGAAAATGAAGAAGAATATTAATAGTGACTTCATTGTTCCTTAATTGCAAAGTTTAGGTATTAACTCATACCCCAATGCCCACACTGTGGCTGGCTCTGATAGTTAATTACCTCTATTATGATATTGTTAGATCTCACTTAATATAAACAAGTAGAGATTGTTGCTTTTGAAGTTCTATCAGAATAAAGCAGTTACTTTTTGTAGATTCAGAGAATAAAATATTTGACCCTATAGTAGTTCATTTTTATTATAATGAAATATCTGAAGCAGGCCAACTTTATAAAGAAAGAAGGAATTTTGCTTATAATTCTTTTTATATTATTTTTCACCTATTTATTTGCAAGCAGAGGAAGAGAGTCTGAGGCCTCACGTTTCACCTAAGAGTATGTGTCCAGGTAACCAAAGGACTTTCCACATGTCTTGTTACCTGCCAGTACTACCACCCTGGGGACCTGGCCCCCAACAAATGAACCTTTGGAGGACAAAAAGTATCTGACCCACAGTATTCTATGGCTGTTCTCTATCACAGCTCCACCCCGCTACTCCACTGAGTACTACTCCATATGGGTTCTGTGCAGGAACTCCACCTGTACAGCATATGTCCACCTGGCCTCCTAGTGGCATCTGCCATCACTCTTAACTCTTGCCTTATGTTGTATGTTACCAGGCTTCCTCAGTGACACTCCATTCCAAATACACATTTTCCCTCCTTCCTAGGCCATTCTGCGAGTTTTCCAAACTGTTGCACTTTGCTTCCTTTTGCTTCTTAGTCTTACCTTAAACCCAGAAACAGCCAGTAATGCCCACACTTCAGCTTGCATGCTTTCCTGGACACCATCACAATCCACCATCAGCACTAGCCTTTAAGCATGTCTGCAGCAGGAGAGAACTCCCCCAGGAAGTACAGAATGGGTTCCTCAGATGCTTTGATATGGCGAGCCCAAGAGAGCATCTGGACTCAAGCCTGAAACAAATCCACACAGCTAGGTCTCCAGGCCCGTGACGGTAGGAGTGCCTCAAGACGTCTTTCTAGTAGTCATGAGGAGTAGCATGCACTAATCCTCCTGTTCATCTCTTTAGCAAATGGATGCTCTGCTGGGCCTTCCGCAGTGGCACTCCATCCCAAGTATACTTTTCCGCTTCTTTCCAAGCCAGACTACAAACTTTCCAAGTCTTTGCACTTTGATTCTTTTGCTTCTGAAAAATCACTATAAATCTAAAAGCAGCTGGTCATTTATCAGCCTAAATGCTTTGCAGGTTTTTAAATCTCCTCTGCCAAATAAATTAGACCATCATTCTTCAGTCTGACCTGCCACAGAGTCTTAGCGCAAGAACACAATGCAGTTAGTTCCTTGGCCACATCGTTTCCGGAATGCCCTCTTTCTGGCCTTGAACTGAATCTTCATTGGCATCAGCACTTGGACCACAGGCTAATTTCAAAGACATACTAGCTTTTCTCTCCAGTCTCCTCCTTTCTGGAACCCTCAACGTAGTTACCTGTAATACACCAGTCTAACAGTCTATGCTTTATCTAACCAGCATCTGTAAACTCTCCCACCTCTGTCTGCTATCCACTTCCAGAGAATTAGGGTCATGTATAGTACCATTCCTCAGTACCAGTCTTCTGTATTAATCCCATTTTCTTATTATAACCAAAAGGCCGAGTCAGGCTAACTAGGAAAGGTGTTGACTTGTACACAGTTTTGAAGTCTGAATGTCTACATGGCATGGGCAACTCCCACTCCCATCCCTGGACAGCCATCAATTTCTGATAACAAAGACAGAAGCACATGTAGAGAAAAGAACCACATCTCCAAATAGTAAAGCAGAGAGGTTGGCCTCCCACAGTCCCCATCCTAGGGTGTGCCTCCAATTAACCTGCCAGCGCCCCCTCCCCACACACCATCATCCCCACACTGAGGACTAACCCTTGCATATCAAAACATATCCAAAGCATGGCAGAATCCTGTTTGATATTCATGATACTGGAGACATTTGTTTAAAACAGACAAATTCTCAAGGCTTTGCATAGTTTCTTAACCTGTATTGTCTTTCTCTAAATCACTGTTCTATATTAAACATTAAGTATTGGGATACATAATTTTTCAGTAGTTTTTAGATAACTATTTAAGATGCATGAAACATGAACAATTGTATCGTTTACTACAACTTCATGTTAGGTTTTTTTAAGTTATCTTTATAAAAAAAACTATTCTGTCAATAGGTAATTGATTAGGGTTATCCTTGACACTCTCTGGGGAAGTTAATAGGTCATTAATTTACATATGAGCTAGGTCACTGAGAACAAATGGCTATTTAGTAGCCTAAAAATAATAAAATAATGGCATCTTTCCCAGTTTTAGAGTCACCTTAACAATTATAACCCAAAATGTAAATCAAGCCCAAAAGTTATTAGAAGAAACATGGAGCATGAACTTAGACATTCTCTGCAGTTACTTCACAGATTAAAGCGCTGAAGCTTCTGTTTTATATTCCAGTCATGTTTATATGAAATGCCCACATTAATCACACATCAATATCTAATATTGTTGTATATCAATTACTTCTCAAAGAAGGAAAGTTACGAAAGCTGGAGCACCCACACAGAGAGGCCTATCTCACTACAAATGACCAAAGTGGTTCTAGGCCATCCCATGGGGCAACTTTACGCAAGGTTATAATTACCTTCTCATCACTGCAATAAAGTACTGACCAGAAGCAGCTTATGGGAGGAAAGGGTTATTCCAGAATCCAGAGGAAACATCATCAATGGCAGAAGAACTTGGCTCACATCAATAGATCCATGGTAGAAAGACCCCACCAAACAGCCAGCAAATATGAACAGCCAGAGCTCAAACTACCTTAACCACACGTTAGGGCCAGACTATCAGATCCAGCCCCAGTGATACCTCCTCCAGCTGGGCATTGCCTGCGGGAGATTCAAGTTGCAAGCTTAAGCAAAAATACCTGAGTATATGAGAGAAGTGACATTCACATTCAAACTACCACAACAGTTCCAAGGGGACATTTCATCATGGCAGGGAAAGCCTGGCAAGAACAGACAACATACAGCAGGGAAGCATCTTGTCACAGCAAGAGTGAGCTAGCTGTAAACTTTTAGTAGGGCTGAACTAATAAACTTCAAGGCCCATTCCTAGTGACATACCTCCTCCAGCAAATCTCCACCTCCCTAATGCTCCACAACTTTCCAAAACTGCCACCAGATTGGAACTAAGTACTTAAAACACATGAGCCTGTGGGGGATGTTTCAATTCAAACAACCACAGCCAATGACCATCTGATCCTGCAGCCCATTCATTCTCCCCCTGGAGTGACAAGCCTATGCCTCATCCCCACCACCACCTACATGACTAAGTTTGTCTCTGCCAACACAGCTTGTAGGACGTTCTGTACTTGATCCAAGTTTTCAAAAATAAAAGTGGGCATCACATATTTTCAACAGTAAATTAAAGTCTGAGATAATGTTCAATTTAAAGTTTGGCCCTGCCTTGGGAAATATTTGGGGGGCATTTATCAGGGTTGGAATTCTATCAAAAGTGGCGTAGATTACACCACTCTATCAATCCTCCGGGAAAGAATATGAAGTCAGCAATGAGGGGCTTTTAAGTCTGAGTTAATTGGCTTGGTATCCTGTGACCCTGGATTAAACAAAATGGAAGAAAACTGTTCATTGTCTCTATTTACAGCAGAAGTTTAAAATCATAGGCACTGCTTCTCATGCGATCTGCTGTTCACATCTGCAAACACTATTTCTTATTGATATTTATTTTGGCATTTATTTGGAATCTATAACTTCACAGTTTTCTTCCCTCAAAAGAAAAAAGACAGAAGCTACTTCTTCTTAGGTAAATTCATGAAGCACAAGTAATTTTCAAGGGTCTCGTGAGCTAGTCCAGTATTAAAGAAGCTTCTTCAACAGAGGAAAAATATTTGAAAAGCAGAGTCCCAGGCTGATCTTCCAGAGATTTTTAGTCATGGGAAGACTTTTCTGATAGGATATAACTTGATCAGCTTGAAAGAGAGAAAAATCAAATTGTGTGCATACTTAACTTAAATTTTTTAAAATTGTTTAGATTTTATAACTTGACTGATGAAGACTAAAATATGCTGTTAAAATCAAGGTAGGTTTTTTTAATCTTCCGGTATTTTGCATTTATAAGCATAAGGTCCAAAATAAATATCTCTTTGTAGCAGTCATGTGAGTCTCGGCAGCAAGGTGACATAGACGTGATATGTATATTCTTCTTCAGCACAGCATCTGAACATTCTGCTCTGTTATTAATCTACTCCTTAGACTGCAAGAAGAGGTTCTCTAACAGGTTTGGGCTGCAAACACTTGCTTCTCACACCTTCCGCTTCCTCAGAGGAAGACTGTATCTATGAAATAACTCCTCAGATCTTTCCTTTTTCTGGGGATTAGCTTGTACTCCCCTCACTGTCTACTGACATACAGCCACACAGAACTAGTGTTAGAGGTCAAATTACTGTGAATCTTGAGATCAGAGTTACAGTTGACTATATACCTCTGCTATTGCTCTTTTTTTCTTATCCATTTGAATGCAATTACATTTCATCTTATGCATACGGATGAAAATTTGAAACCTTCTTTAGAGTTGAAATACAGGATTAAAATTTTATTGGGATAATTATGTTCCAGGTACTGGGATTTACATAGACTACTTTATTCCAAACTTATACAAAAATAGTTTCACCATTATTTTTTCTAGAACTATTTACTAGGAAGATACTTGGCAAAAGTGAGAAAAATTACTGATGTCCTTGGAGCTGGGATCCAAGCCCAGGCTACTTCCCTCCAGGAAACATACTGTTAATTATCTTTCTCAATAGTCTCTCAGAGGTTTTGTTGTTTTTTGTTTTGTTTATGCCTCAGCTTCAGCTTCAGGCCTCAAGTACTGGAGATTGCAAGTTACAAGCATCCATTTATTCATTTGATAACAGTTTATAAATGTCTAGTGTGGCACTGTGCAGCGTGCAGTGAAAGAAACACTTGAAGTAGACAACATCGACCCACTAAGCTGCCTCACAACATCTCAGGTACTGGCCCATACTGTGAGAACTTAATTTAAGGCAAAGAGGGCAGGGAAGGCTGGGCCTGAGAGAGTAGAAGATCTCTTTTCTCAGAAAAAGCTCCTGTGGCAATATTCTTACTGAGGAAAGATATAAAAGAAATGGGGGGAAACGCAATGATGTAGGGAGGTGTTTGGGGGGCCAAAGAGAAAGAATAGGAAAACAAAGGCTTACAAGCTCGAGTGGATTGTATCCTGAATGTATACAAAGGTCCGGGGGCTGGAGCTGACTGAGAATAAACATACCTAAAATTGCTTAACATCTGTAATTCATTCAAGAATGTCATTTGACTTCTAAAATATGAATCGTTTTCCTAAGAACTTATTTTCGACTATAGCAATGATTTCACATGTTTGTAAAATGCTTTAGAGAATACAAAGACTTTTCCCAGATATTTACTCTTCAAAACATCCTGTCACTGAGTGATGAGTCTAATTTGATTATCTCATCACTGAACCTATGATGTGACACATAGTAGACACTTGGTAAATGTAAACTGAGTTACTGACTTGATTTATTAATTCTGCAGCACAACGTGATAAGCCTTAAGGTCTGCATTGTTATTGAGTAGCAGTGATTAGATTACTGTGCAGTGAGGCCTCAGAGATGTGGCCAGTCTTTTTCCTACACCCTAATTTGCATATAGATGGAATTTTGGTGGTGATTTACCCTTTTCTTGACTAATTCTTCTGCTAAGTTTTTAGTATTTCTTTGCAATCAGTTTAGATTATTTAATTGGCTGTATTCTCATAAAGTAGATCATTAGACTTAATAGGATAATATGAAAAGTGAAGTGAAAAAACTCAATCTGTTTTAGTCTGTTCGGGCTGCTATAACAAAACAACCCACACTGGGTAACATAAACAATAGAATTTGTTGACCAACTCTGCCAGATGGAAAGCCAGGGATCAAAGCATCAGTGCCTTTGGTGTCTTATAAGAGCCGGGTGTCCGCTTCTCAGATGGGATTGTGTTTGTCATTCAGCAAGGACATGAGTGCTATGTCTGCACATAGTGGAATGGGCAGAAGAGGCAAACACTCTCTTTAGCATTCTTAAATATTTTGTATTTATTTGAGCCAAAGAAAGAGAGAGAGAATGAAAGATGAATAAATATACCAGAACTACTTGCCACTGCAAACAAACTCCAGACAGACACATGTGCCCCATAGTGCATCTGGCTTTACATGAGTATTGGGGAATCAAATTTAGGCCAGCATGTTTTGCAAGCAAGGACCTTTAACCACTGAGCAATCTCCACAGACCTCTTTAGTACATTTTATAATGACTCTATTTCCATTCATAGGATTTCCTCTCATTATTTATTCATCCTAAAGGTCCCACTCCTGAATCGTATCACAATGGTGACTAAATTTCCATATATGAATCTTGGAAATACCTTCAAAGCAGAACAGAACTCAACTTTATCATTTTCTTCCTATCAGCCATTCTGATCTCAAAGGCTTTCTGCTTATTTCTATACCAGCAATTCGATTCCAATGGAATTAAGTTGCTAGACAAAGTACAAGCTTGTAACTTTTCTCCAACTTGCATCACAGAAAATTCCAAAACAATGTCTATCTGATCTAAAGTGGTGTCACATATTGGCACCATCCATGGATCACAGATTTATGTGAGCCACACTTTCCCTTCACCACAACAAGGCTCTAAACTAATAGTGATCTTCCTAATGAAGTGTACTTTTAAATGTGCTTTTTGTATTGAGACACCACTATTTATCCTTTATTTAAAGTATCTTTTTTCTGAGCATACCTAAGGTAGGTTGAGGTAAACTATAATGATTGATAAATTGGGCATACTTATACATTTTACATGTTATTTCAACTTCATATGGATTTATGCTTACATAACCCCATCATAAATCCAAAAATATGTATAAGCCAATAGTAATAGGAAGAGTGATACACTCAACAAAGAAATAAAGCACTGAAATCAGACTCAGAACAATAGGAAGGAAATATATTTAAAAAGAGGGTAGTCACAAAAGAGAAAAAGTATATGAGGTAATAATTATGTTAGCTCTCTCTGATCAAAGCCACAGTGAGCTTTTGATCAGAGAGACCTACAAGGTTTCCTAAAATAAAGACAGATTTATGTTAGCTAGTTTGATTTAACCACTTTACAGTGTATTAATTTATCAAAATATAACATTGTACACTATAGATAGAATTTTTGTCAACTATGCTGGAGGGAATTTTTTCTTTAAAAAATAGAGAAGAGGACTAGGGAAATCTCTCAGTAGCTAAAGGTGCTTGCACACAAAGTCTTAATTGTCCATGGTTCAATTCCCCAGTACCCATGTGAAGCCACATGCACAGTGGTGCATGCATCTGGAGTACATTTGCAGCAGCAAGAACCTGTCATGCTGATTCATTCATTCATTCTTCCCCCCCACCTCTTTCTCTCTGCTTGAACATAAATAAAAATTAAAAATAAATAGAGAAGAAATAGGAAAGGAAACGGTGGTGGTCAGGGAAAACCTCACCCAGATTATGTATAACCAAACACTGGAACAAATAAGTAAATGACCCATGAACGTGTGGGAAAAGTTCATGTTTTACGTAGCAGCAAAACTAAAATCCTTGAGGGGAGAATACATAGTCCAGGGACCACACAAAGGTGATGAGTCTGCCCAGAGTTTAATGAGTAGAAAAGACAGTAACAGGGACCTAATCATGTAGGGATTTCTGAGCATCAGTTGTCACTGCTTCCCAGTAGTTCTTGAAGTTTCACCTGATACTGTTTCTGAATTTTCTTACATCCAGTATTAAGAGTATTATATGTCTCCTAGAAAAAAATCTTTTGTAGGACAATTCTTGTAGACCTCATTTATTTAAAAAAAATTCAAAGGGGCTAAGGAAATTGCTTAGTGGATAAAGCACTTATTGTGCAAGTGTGAGGATCAGAGTTTAGATCCCAAGCCCATGTAAAGCCTGACTGGTAGGGTGCATCTGTAATCCCCACTCTCAACATAAAATAAGAGGTAGAAAGAGGAGAATTCTGGGAAGAACAGGGACCAACTAGCTTGACATACTCAACAGGAAACAATGAAACCAGAGACCCTGCTGGAAACAAGTTGGAAGGTGAGAACCAACACCTGAAATTGTCTTCCGTCTTCCATATACATGCCTGCACACATGAACACACACATGAACACAAAAGCACACACGCATACACTCATACATGAGCTCTCATGAAAAAATACTTCAGGAGCCAGAGAGATGACTCAGCATTTAAGGTGCTTGCCTGCAAAGCCTAATGACCTGAGTTCAGTTCCCCAGTACCCACTTAAAGCCAGGTGCACAAGGTGGCGCATGCATCTCAACTTTATTTGCAAAGGCTGGAGGCCCTGGATAGCCCATTCTGTCTCACTCTGCTGGGGGTGGTGGTGCATGCCTTTAATCCCAGCACTCTGGAGACAGAAATAGAAGGATCACTGTGAGTTTGAGGCCAGTCTGAGACTACATAGTAAATTCCAGGTCAGCCTGTGCTAGACCGAAACCCTACCTAAAAAAAAACTAAAAAACTTCAGGAAGCAGCATGAGGATATAAGTACTCACTACTTACAATTTTGTTTGTTAAGGGAATATTCACTCACATATAACTAACCATATACTAAAGAAAATTTACTGGCATTTAGCATATACAAATGTGCAAACACCACCTCTGTCTAGTCAAGATATTCTTAGGGAAAGGCTCATAAAAAAGAAGAGAAAAAAATAAGGATACCCACAATATGTTATACTGCAGGCTTGTTGCAGCAGAACTTGAATTCAGAGTCTGATGCAGTATCATCCAGTCAGCTCTCTCTCTCTCTCAAACCCTACCCAGGTGTGCAGACCCTTTCCTGAGCCCAGGCCAATCAGGTTTTGCACTCTACTCAGGTTTGCTGACCTCTTCCTGAGCTCAATAGAGATTTATGCAGGGCATCTTCTCTGTTTCCTGCTTCTTGGCTGTCCTTCTCTCCACAACTTGAAATTTAGGGGTCCCAATGCCAGCAAGACCATGTTCTTCTCACTCTAGCAGCCAGACATTCTTTTTCTACTATTCTTGTTCTATTATTATTGTAGCATACTCTTTTTCTATTATACTTATGATTTTTTAATTTTTTAAGTGCTAGCCTTTGAACTTCCCTTTGCACGTTTCTACCCAGGCCCATGCTCAGCTCCCACATGGGCTCTCAGACCACATGGATGTAGCAAGCCCCTTTCCTTGGTTCATGAACTCCTCCTCACACCCCTGGCTCTCCTGAATGAATGTAATAGTTTATAAACTATGCTTCTTAGTCTGTTTATTTCAATTCTGTGTTTAAAAAAAAAAAACAGATAAAAACCCATAATTTGGAGTTTAAGGACTTTCCCTGATTCTCCAAATCCTTATCACAATGCACTGTGCAACCTTTTGTGCCAGTGTCTTTCATTTACCATGTTTTTGATGGTTACCCATGTTATGTAGCATGTATTTTAAGTTTATACATGCAGCAGTCTCTGTAAACTGACCTTGAGAAACAGAGACCTCTTTTAGCATTCTTCTTACAGGTCTTTTCCTTTGAAAAGCATTTGCATTCCCTCTATCTTGTCTTCAGTGGGTTGGGTTTTGCCCTTGGCACATCTGGCTTACTGTCCCAGTGTGGCACAACTGCTTTGTCTTTAATGGTGCTAATCTCTTTCACAATTACAGCCAAGCTTAAGTTTCTGTGCCTAAGACTATTACCTGGTTTACATTTCTTTCTGTGCCAAACTTTATGTTTTCTTCTCTACATTTTGCCATTGCATTTGATTTGAACCAGAGCAAATGAAAAATGATACACCAGAGACTAAATTCTACTCTGCCTTGAAATTTCTTTCAACAAACACATTAGTCCATTACTTTTAAATTCAAACCTCACTCAAGTTTCCAGAGTACAGGCAGAATACAGCCAGTTTCTTGTAAGGTTTGGGAGTGACCAAGACAACATAAACCACTTGAGGCAAAGGTGAAAGCTTTTATCCGGAAAAGCACAAGCTTCCAGGGCCGACTCACAAGAGAGGAGCACAGCTAACCTGACTTTTCAGGTAGTGGGCTTTGTAGGGCTTTTTCAATTGGGAGAAGGTGAGGAAGGAAAAAAGAACTCATTTGTTAAGTTGAATAGAAAAGTTCCTTTAGAGGAGATCAGTACATTAACCATTTAAAATACCTACAGAGTGACACCAGAACAGTGACCTTGTAACTTAGGAGATAAGGGGGCAGGATACCATGACCTAGGGCATTGTTAGGCAAGGAGGGGATAAGAACTGGGTGGTTTCTTGAGGAATGTGGGAAATCCACTTTCCTATGCCTGTGTCACTATTCTGCTAACCTTGGTGACTCCATCTTGGGAGTCTGTCTCACCTAACATTTCTTTGCCAGACAATCACATGAACTGCCTATAGCCCAGTCCTAAATAAAGTTCTTTATCTCTCTGAAACCTTCATGAGTCAAGCTTTCACAGTCCACATTTTTCTCCATCTTCTGGTCTTCCAAACTCTCATCAGAATGGCCTAAGTAGCTCTATTATAGAATTCCAAGGCTTTCTTAGTCCAAAGTTCAAAATCCTTCCACATTCCTCCTACAAACCAGTTCCAAAACTTAAGAACCATGTAGTCAGGTTTATCATAGCAATAGTCTTGTTAGAAAAAGTTAGAAACAATCAAGAATATCTATGGCAAAGGAAGCTTTATCTATGGCAAAGGAAGTTTGGTTGGAGGCAAGTCATAGAGGGACACTTCACATTTCCACAGTAAGGACTTTGGAAATGGGAGGTGACCCCCTACCATTAGGCCAGGGAGGCTTTATGTACAAGGAGACTGTAAGGAAAGTGTAAGAGAAAAGCAAAAGAGAACACCAGACTTGATAGACAGACTGTTTATTGAGAGGTACAGTGAGGGGCAGCAGCCTTCCCATGGGATGAAGGCTGAAGCACTGAATCGGGCTGGGATTCAAACTTATTAGGAGGATCCTAAGGCAAAAAGACTGAATCAGCTGAAGGTCCAAAGGAAGTAAATAAGGCATCAAAGTTATTTGTGTCCTTTCTGAAAATAGGCTTTTTAGCAGAATTGTCAAGTCAAAAAAGTTCATGAAAATAAAGTCAAATAGTAAATAAGCATTCAAAATCAATAAACAACTGAATAATCTTCTGTAGTATTCATCTTCATTGAGCAATCAGAAATTTATTCATCATTTGTTTATTCAACAAATACTTACTTGTCCCTGGTCCTGCTCCTGACCTCATGTTCTGTTTTGAAAATATAGCAGTAAATGGAATGGATGTAATTATTGACTCATGGTGTTGATAGTTATGGTTCATCATCACTCTGCATTGAATGCATAACAAACTCTTTTAGAAGGGATGGTTGGGGCAATGCTTAAGGTATGTGTGGTTTGTAAATACTTAGTATTTTCATTGCTTTACCAGAGCAGATCTGCTATTTATGAGGTCATGACATTTTTCTATAAGTACTGAAGGAAGGCTAATTTTCTCTAGAATACTAGGAAGTAGATGGAGATGTCCCTGTTGCTCATGATGGAGTCTTTAGTTCTGAGTCCTTTTCTGCTAAAAGCCAGTATTTTGAATTATTAAAGTATTAAAATATTTTATGATAGCATATAAAATCCTTTTCCTTTATAGTTAAATGAGTGAAATGTAGCTAATAGTTCCCTAAAGATACTATGTTCTAGGGAATTGTAAACTACTTTTCATATTTATTTCTTCTTTTAAAAAAGCAGTAGTATTTTAGCTATTTAAGTATAGAAGCCATTAGCTAAATAAAATATGCATAACAATTTCAAGCAAATAGTGATAATAGCACTTAATAATTTTCTGTTTCCTGGTTAAAAATCATTTGCCAGTTTCAGTTTAACAAATGTTTTAGGTGAAATATCTCTCAATTCATAATTTAGAGTTTAGATGTCCTAGACGATTTAAAGTCTGTAAGAGAAATACTTCACGGTTACTGTATGACTTTTCTCCTAAGCTTTCACACAAACTTTTGTCTATATTCTGTTAATGCAATACAAACATCAATTGCATGGATATTCTGGTAGAGAGTGAAGAATTCATTAGTGTCATGTAGAGAAAATACACATCCCTATGAATGTCACTATGATATAGCTGTTGTATAATCTTCTTCTTTGGTACTAATTATAAAACCCCAAAAGTGCTAATGATTAATTTGATACATAGTTAAAAATAACAGGCATATGTTTTATTCCTTTTCACGTGGGAAGCAGATGAACAAACTAAGATTTTATGGTTGAGAGAAGAAAGGAAAAAGGATTTCATTCTGAGAGCTAAAAATTCAACCTCCACATGTCTGCAAAGGTTTCAGTAATATACATCCTTCTTGCAATTTGATCTTCATACCAAGTCTGTGATTTATATTGTCATTCCTATTTTCCAGAAATGGGAATGGGGGTTGGGGAAGTTTTAGTAACTTGTCAAAGCTCATGCAGGGTTGGAGACCTAAGTCATTCGATTCAGAATGTCTATCACATTGGTGAGGTCATTTTCCAGGAGGCAGCATTCTTAAGGTCATTCTCAGCAGATGGTGACCTTGGCCAGAGGCAATTTAGCAAGAAGGAAAATATCTTTATAGCATTTCACTATAAATAGCCAATTCCTAGGTGAATGCTCATGGAAAGCTCTTTTGGAATTAATTAAACTCTCACTTTTGATCTTTCTCTTAAGATGACAGAATTACAATTTTCCTTTTCACTGTGTAGGCTTTGCATTTTGGCTATAGACAGCTGTGAACTGAATGATGGTTTTACCATTAGAAATGTGTAAGTTACCCAGAGCAGTGCTGTGTCCATGTGTTTCTTGTGAAGAGAGTCTGAATATTATTGCAAAAATAAGCCAAGTAGTATGTTTCTCACTCGTTTCCTCATCTTCCTGCCTTTGTTTCTTCCATGGTGATGTCAGTTGTATAGGATTGTCATGATCCTGGCTTCATGATTTTGGAATGTGTTCACAATGCTACTTCAGGAAGAAAGAAGTTTTGGAAGTGGTAAAGTAGATAAATAGAACAGATTGCCTTCCCTGTGTGAATGGGTACTGTTCAATCCAGTGAGGTACTGAAAAGCACAAACAGTAGAGAAAGCCAGGCCTAGCATCACAAGCCTGTGGTCCTGGCTACGCAGGACACTGAGGGTGTATCTCAGTGGTACAGCACTTGCTGACTTGTGAATATTTTTTAAAAGGTAGAGGAGCAAATTCTCTGCTGAGCTGAGACATCCATCCTATCCTGTCTTTGGACCTGGCCACTCTTTGTTCTAAGGCTTTTTAATCAATATATCAAGATTTATACCATCACCCCCCCCCCATTCCCACTTCTCAGGCCCTTCAGACTAGACCTGAAATACATTATAGCTTACTTAATTCTATAGATTGCTTCCAGAACATCAACCAGCCCTACAATAAATCTCTTACACCTATATCTATCCTGTTGGTTCAGTTCTTCTCAAAACTCCTAACAGGTTGCCAGGCGTGGTGCCTTTAATCCCAGCACTCAGGAGGCAGAGGTAGGAGGATTGCAATGAATTCAAGGCCACCCTGAGACTACATAGTGAATTCCAGGTCAGCCTGGGTGAGAGTGAAATCCTACCTTGAAAAGCAAAAAAAAAAAAAAAAAAAAGCCTCCTAACAGGTGAGTTTTCTTTGACCAACATACTATTTCTTTACCCCCTCCCCGCCCCCCACCAGTACATTTAGGCTTTGGAAGTTAGTTAGTAAAAGTGAAATGAAAAAGCATCCTCTGTATCCTTCCAGAGAATTATGTCATTCCAGTTCTGTATGTCAGCAATAAGTGTTCAATGTTGCTATCTTGCTCTCTGTCAAAAACAGAAGTGAATTCTAGAATACATTATTTCCAAACTCTTTATTTAAATTGGTTATTCACCACATAATTACCTTTGTGACCAAAGAAAAGTCATTCAAGCTATTTGAGGCATATCCACTGTGTCTGAAATGGGAATAACAATCTGTATTGCATTATCTCTGATGCCTGCATGCAAATGTGTGTGCAGAAAAAAGCATAGGTAGATATGCAATTTTAAGAAGGCTGCAAAATTGATTTGATTAATTAAGTTAAACAAGTACTGATAGTTACATTGATGTTGATTAGAAAATTTTATAGCTAAAATTTCTCTACTCAAGCATAAAATCTATGTCCTACTGCTGAAAGACATGTTCAACATTAAAATTTATCCTTTCTTTAATTTGCCTCACCAACCAAAGTTTGTTCACTTAGAAATGATAAAATGGTCCAAAATATGATCTAGGAAGTACAAATAAGAAAGAAAAATGCAGATTAGTTTCCCTTAAAAATGCTGTAGATTTGGGGTCTTTATATAAAATTTTTGCAATTATGTTTGGTTTTAATTTTGTCTCTGATTTATTCTCTTTGATATATTCATTCTGTTCAGGAAAGTTGAATAGAATCCAACGAAATATAAAGCTTCCATTTACTCAATCCTTAGAGCTCAATTTCTTTAAATCAGATCTTTTTTTGTCTTTAGCTAGATCTTTTAAGTGTTGCAAATGTTCTTGGCTTTGTATAATGAAGACTTGAAAACTAAGAAGAGACAACATACAGATTTAAATTTGAAAGAACAATTTTGAAAATTTCTGTGAATTATATTCAAAATGCAATCGTATAATTTTATTGGGCACTACATTCCCCTTTGATACTCTGCTCAGCATTTTCAAATTTGATGAAAAGTTGACTTGTTTGCTGAAGAAAAACACAAATATTTTTGCTACAGAAATGTTTACTCTGTTACTATTTGTAAATATGTGCTAATACACAGAACCATATGTATATCTGCTAACATGTAAACAAGCCAACAAGACAACAATGAAATGAAATGATGAAGGGAATTATAGTACACCAATTTGATGGAATCAAGACTCTGAATCAATTAGGAAAGTTGGTTTTGCATATGAATGTGATAACTTAAAGCTCATGATATATTGTTAGTTGAAAATTTAAAACCATATTTTAAATTTTAATTAATATATTTGAATTTTTCTTTCCTAGATTTGTGATTAGCTCTATGGCTGTGGTTTGTGTGTAGTTTCATATGCTTACATGTAAACAGGTCAGATTAGTTTTGGAAAATATAAGAAGGAATCTTAACTTTAATATCTTTATTAATAAATGACATTATTTTTTTAGAAAAATATGGTTTTAAAAATAATCACTGGTGCATTGAATTTAATTTTTTTAATTCTAGTTTGTTTATTTGCAAGGAGAGAGAGTGAATGGATGTACCAGCACCTATAGCCACTGGAAACAAACTCCAATGAATCTGCCCCTTTGAATATCTGGCTTTACATGGGTACTGGGGAATCGAACTCAGGCCATTAGGCATGGCAGGAAAGCACCTTAACTGCTGAGCCATTTCTCAGGCACTGACTGGTGCATAGAATTTTGTACTCAATGATCTTAAACATACACTCGTTTTTGAATTTTATAAATAAAAGCAACACTTTTGAAAGTGCACATTTATATTTTCATGGCTCTTGTATTGATGTTTGAGATGTCGTTATCTACCTCCTCCATGACAAAGTATTCTGCATTCAAAGAGGGATTCACTACACAAAATATGTATGGTTTTCTTTAATGTAGTATTGTAGCAGTGATTTAGTTTATTATTATTAGAGTTTAGATATTATCACATCCTTCTAGACAGACTACAAATAGAAAATAAGTATCATTTTACAATATTGTGCTCATAGTAATGAGTACTATTTCATTGTAGAATAAAAGAATACTGAAAAATATCATTCTAGTAATGAAGAATTGAGTGAATGGATATCACTTAAGACTAGTGATGAGTACTTAAACTTCTTGCAAAGGGCAAATCAGTCTTTTGAAAAGATGGAAATAATGCATAAAGAAATGACATTTTCATGCTGGGCAAATATCTCAATTGTTCATGTACTTACCTTAAAAGCATGAAAACCTGTTTTGATACACAGTGTCTACATTAAAAAGCCAGGCACAGTGACCTGCCCTAGTAATAGCAGTACAGGTGAGAGAGAGAAACACGCAGATTCCTGAGGCTCATGGGCCAGCCAGGCTAGTGTAATTGGCTAGTTTCAAGCCAATGAGATACACTGTCTCAAAAAAAGGTAGATTATACTTAAGGAACAACACCTAAGGTTTGTGTCTGGCCTCCCATGCACATCCATGCACATGCATATATACACACATACACACCTACATACACATGAGCACACACATGTGCTCAAAATGTTTAAAAGATATATATCTCATACACACTTTCAAAATCTACTTCATAAAGACAACTTAAATATGAAAAGTATTGTTACATCAGTAAATAAAAGTCATCTAGAAATAAATTTTTCTCTTCATCTTATGTGTTGACTAGTCAGAGGTTTCATCCCTGAGAACAAAATACCTGAGAGAATAACTTAAGGGAGGAGAGCTTTATTTTGGCTCTTGGTTTCAGAACCACCAGTCATCCATGGCAGAGAGGGTGTGATGGAGCAGAGCAGCACATTATGGTGGACGGAAAGCAGAGAAAGGTAATACCCAAATGGACTAGAGCAAGAGAAAGATAGAGCCCCAAAGGTCAAGTTTTAAGTGACCTACTTCCTCCAGCTGTGCTCCATCTCCTCCTGCTTTTGATCACCTTTCAGAAATGCTATCATATTATGAATGTATTAAGGGGTCAATCCATTCAATAGATCAGAGTTCTCATGATCCATTTGTCTGAGAAACACCCTCAAAGACACCATCAAAAGTGTGCTCTACTCATTCCTTGGACATTTCTCAATCAGAGTTGACAATTGGAATTAAACAGTAGACAAAATTAATATTCTGCCATGTGTTTTGACATATCTTTCAAGTGTTTCAATGTTTGGTTTAGAATTGAAATAAATACATGAACTCAACTCAAACCTGCAAAATCAGTACTAGTTAAATTAATGAGATCAATATATTTATCAGTATGTTATTTCACAGGTACTTAAATTAGTTTCTAAGGCTTATGTATAAGATAAGATTGTTTGTCTTCTTCCTATCAGTTTATATATATATACACATACATACATACATATATATATACACACACACACGTATACATATTACACAACAAAGTCCAAAATTCAAAGTTAGTTTGAACCAAAAGAAATGCAAATGAAAAGATTGTTTAGCTGATCTACTTTTAAAACAGGAACAATGAATTCACTAGAAATCTTTTAAAAATGGATTTTGAATCTTTATTTTAACCACTGAAAGGATAAAAACAGAATGAAATGAACTGAGTAAAATGGATAAAGAAAGAAAGGTAAGATCAATGGTAAAGGAAGACACACAGGACGAGTCAACTAGAATGTTCAAACTGGGGAGAGAATGAGAAAAGGCAGGACAGGAGGCTGAATTACATTCAGTTGAAATAAATAAATAGCACATAAGTAGGAAACAAGATGAATATGCAGATAAGTAGAAGAAAAATAATGATGAATAGGATACATGATTGATAGTTGACAAATAGGTGGCTAGGTGATAGATAATGGGTGATAGATGGATAGTTCATACATACATATATGCATACATAATGATAGATCTCATCTTTTATGGACTTTTAAGAAATGTTTTCCAGCCACTCCTACACATATGATTGATCCTCATCACAGTTCTGAGTTAGGTCACTGTCTGCATGTTGCAAATGAAGAAAAAGTTCAGACAAGTGGCATGAATTGTCCTAGAGCATTGACCAATTATGACTGTATCAGTAGTAGTAAGGGGAGCAGTCGCAATGACGGAAGAACAGTAATAATAATCACTGAGCACATACTGTGTTCCAGTCACTACAGAAGTATAAATGAATACCTCATTTAGTCCTTAGAGTAGAAAATTCAGGTAACTATTGTTAACCTTACTTTAATAGTTATTAAACTGAGGTTTTGATTGTTTAATAACACTTCCAAAAGCTAGAAATGAGTTCATCCAGAATTTCAGTTGAGGACTGACTCCAAAGCCTATCCTCTTCATAACTGCACTGTAGGTTTCAGAGTTCTTACCTGATGTTCCTTCCACAGAGACCACAGAAGAAATGCTCTCCCCAAGTCAGCACCTTTCCCTGTTCTAGGGTCTAGCTTCTCAGTTGCTAAGAGAAGTGATGGGTCCAGCTCTATCATTATGCTCACCTGGGCAGCTCCTCCTCTGCTCCACCCAGGCCCCACCCTTGCCAGGAAAAGATCCCATCAGTCCCCTTTTGCTCCCATAGCTCAATATGGAGATCCACCCACAAGCCTTTCTTGCATTGTTCAGAATTATTTAAACCCACATAGTATATAGCTGAGTCTGGCACACCATGGAGTTTGCCTTGGTTAAGAAAGAAATGATAGGAAAAGGGCCTGGTATAGTGGCACATGCCTTTAATACCAACAAGCTGGAATCAGGGGTAGGAGGATCACTGTGAATTCCAGGTCAGTCTGGGCTAGAGTGAGACCCTACCTCAAAAAAACAACAACAAAAAGAAATGATAGAAAAAGAGTTAGATATCTAAATTTGAGAAGCTGACCCTTGTTTAGATGGTTGTATTTCAGATTCAGAAGTTCCTTCCGCATTTCCCTAACAGGGAGAATCACTGGCATATTCAGGTAATGTATGTGATCACCAGGGAGTCACTGAACAAACACTTATTATCTGTTTATACCTTCCAAATTGTAGAGACTCAGAACATTGATATAGGGATTCTAAGCAAAGTTGTATTAATAAAAGGTTTGGTTGAGGGACTCGATGGACTAAAGAAAAGGATGGGGATCTGGATGGGCTGGCAGAGTAAAAGCAGGATCCTAATTTGGATCTATACCTTTAAATTATAACCTATTGCCAATCTTGTCTGTGAAAATAAGCAAGACATTTTGCCTCTGTCTCCTCATGTTAAATAGAAGTATTCATGGAGATCCTTTGTGACTCAACAATGTTATGCATTGTATCAGACAGGTTCAGGTTCGCTGAGATGAACTTCCAGACCAGGTACAGTTATGGAGGAAGGGATATTTATTGAAGCTTACAGATCCAGGGGAAGTTCCATAATAGCAGAAGAAACTGGCCTGCTCTCACAGGCCCAAGCAGAGAGAGAGAGAGAAGCACAAGCCTAAAAAGCCACAGCACACTTCAGGAACTGCAGCTAGGCACACTTTGCATATCTTTAGATTGAAATCTCAAACCCACCACCACACCTTAAGATCCACCCAATGACTGCCTCCAGCCAGGTGGCTAAAGATGCAAACTACAAACAAACAACTGAATATATTGGGGGCCATCTATTCTATTCAAACCACCACATTCCGCCCCTGGCCCCCAATAGATTTATAACCATTACACATTGTAACTTGTACTCAGTTCAATTTCAAAGGTCCCCACAGTCTTGACCAATGTAAGATATTAAGACCTGTAAAATCAAACAAGTTAAACACTTCTAACATATAAAGGCACAGAGTAAACATTTTCAACTGGTATAAGGCACAGCAAGGAGAGACTAAAACAATGCAAACTCAGCCACCATCAAACACACATCAAACTTCTTCAGTTCAAGTTCAATATACCCAGAGACTAACAGTCTCCAGACTTTCCAATTCCACCCCTCCAGCTGGGCAGAGTAGCCAGGGAACACTTCCATCCCAGGCCAACAGTGTGCTCTATGGTAGCCCTTGCACAGTCCTGGTATATACAAAACATCTTCAGGTCTTCATGCAAACCATGGTCCATCTTCCAAAGGCTCTTCCAGCCTATCAGGGCATCATGCCCTGCCTCATGCCACATCTCAGCAGCAGCTCCTGGAACCATGTGCATTTCCAAAGGCTCTTTCAGCCTATCAGGGCATCAGGCCCTACCTCATGCTGCATCTCAGCAGCGGCTCCTGGAAGCATGTGCAATTCACGACCACTCCATGCATTTTTCATGCTTCTGAAACCAATACCAGGTGTGCAGGACACAGCCATATTCTTAATTCAGGGAGGAAACAAATCATAGCCTTGAAAAGCAGGTTCCTTCTCTAGTCAACTCTTTCCAAAAGTGTTTGCATTTCAATGATAGTCTTTCCTTAGGCATCCTTTCCATTGTTTTAATGTAAAGCAGTTGGAACATCTTCCTTAAGATTGCTAATGTGTTTGACAATAGCAGGTTCAGTAACCTAAAACCAGTATCAGTGCCTGTAATTTTAACTTGCTTGAGGTTTTCCAGCTTAAAATCTTAAATCTCTCAGTCCAATATCTCTAGCCAAGCACATCAGTCCATTACAAATTTAACCTTGATCAAACTCTCTGGGCCTGGGCAGCAGGATGCAGACAGCCCTTATGCCAGTAGCCCAGTTCCAACAAAGTCCTCTGTAGTCTTTCCTTCCCCTTAGAAAGCTCATAAGCCAAGCCTTGAAGTTCAATGCTATCTGCACTTAGCATTCTCAGACTCTCATCAGAATAGTCCATAAAACTTGGCTTACCCCTCCAGACGACATCTTCAGTTGCAAGCACCAAGTCCATGCCTATTCCTCCAAAACAAAGGTTCCAAAAGATCAACATCCACATAGTCAGGTTCATCTCACCCCACTCCTCGGTACCAGGTTCTGTATCAGACAGGCTCAGGTTCGCTGAGATGAACTTCCAGACCAGGTACAGTTATGGAGGAAGGGATATTTATTGAAGCTTACAGATCCAGGGGAAGTTCCATAATAGCAGAAGAAACTGGCCTGCTCTCACAGGCCCAAGCAGAGAGAGAGAGAGAAGCACAAGCCTAAAAAGCCACAGCACACTTCAGGAACTGCAGCTAGGCACACTTTGCATATCTTTAGATTGAAATCTCAAACCCACCACCATACCTTAAGATCCACACAGTGACTGCCTCCAGCCAGGTGGCTAAAGATGCAAACTACAAACAAACAACTGAATATATTGGGGGCCATCTATTCTATTCAAACCACCACATGCATTCTTAGTTCAAATGAGCATTCAGGTATGAGAGAAAGAATGGATACAAAGAACAATTGGAATAACTGGAATTTAAATGAGAATGAGAAAGTAGCCAGGCATGGTGGCACACACCTTTAGTCCCAGCACTAGGGAGGCTGCAATAGGAGGATTTCTGTGAGTTTGAAGCCAGCCAGGGGCTACAGAGTGAGTTCCAGCTCAGCTTGGTCAAGAATGACACCCTGTCTTGGAAAAAGATCAGAAATAAAAAGTAAAAGAAGATAGAAAAGTCCACTAGCTATTCATAGCCAATATCATGAATAGGATACAATTTAAACTATGCTTCAAAATAGTTTTACTTGTAAGAAGTAGTGTACTGAGCCGGGTGTGGTGGCGCACACCTTTAATCCCAGCACTCGGGAGGCAGAGGTAGGAGGATCGCTGTGAGTTCAAGGCCATCCTGAGACTACATAGTGAATTCCAGGTCAGCCTGGACTAGAGTGAAACTCTACCTTAAAAAAAAAAAAAAAAAAAAAAGTAGTGTACTGTGTTAGTTTCTCATTACTGTGACAAAATACTTAACATAAACAACTTAAAGGAAGGAATTAGTTATTTTGACTCATGGTTTCAGAGGCTTCAGTCCATCATGGCAGGGAATATATGTCAGAACAGAGAAGTTTATGTGATAGCCAGGAAGCATGGAGCAAGAGACTGCCTGAGCTGCTGGCTTTCTTCTTTGTTCTGGTTCATCCCACCCTGGTCTACTGGGTGATAATACCTACATTCAACACGTTTTTCCCCTTTTATTTGAGGTCTTCATAGACACACCCAGATGTCTACTTTACTGGTCTCATAGGCACTTCTCCATCCAAACTAGTTGACAGTGAACTATGTGCCTGTTTTTGAAGGGAAGGCTAAATTATAAATTTATTTTACCATGTTATCTTGTGAATAACAATCACTGTCTTTTGAGAATCTCAGATTTAAAATTGGAAAGTCCTGTATTTTAAAGATGAAAGACATATGTGAAAAATGCCACTGTGTTTCACATACCACCTTGTCCAGCCTCACTTAAAGTGAGGCTCCTTCTTTTGGCAATTGGTCCTCTGTGCCCGTGATGGATAAAAAGTGATGCCTTATGCATTGTATACAAATAAGTAATACATATAGACATGTATTATATACTACTTCCTGTGTACACACAGAATAATTTTTATTTTACTTCCCTTTTTCAGCTGAAAATTTTATGAACTTATTATAGACTAAAGGCTGAATATATGTTGTGTTTTATGTAATCTCAAAATCATCAGATTCTTAAAGTAATAAATTCTCTCATGTAATTTGAATAAAACGGCAGCTTTCTTCTCTCAATGTAAAAGAAAGATATCTTTTTAGAACTTCTCAATGCCATTGTCAACCTGACACATGTTTTTCTTAATTCTATATTTCAGGCCCTGCTTGACACTCAGAATCTTTTGCGCACACAAATCACAAATTTTACATTCAACCTTGGATTTTCAGGGAAATTTTACCATACAGGTAAGGAAAAGACATTAACTGTCTCATAAGGCTACTCTGAATGGTTTGTCTCAATTTAAAATTACTTTCTTCCTACCCCTCTTTCCCACATTTCTTATGCCTTTCCCCTATATTTTCATACCATTTAAGTCTTACATTCTCTTTTTAACCTTTGAAAAATGTTAGTAGTTTGAAAGTTTATGTTATTATTTGATGGCCTTCCTTTTTATTGAACTATAATCAACACATAAAAATGCATACATAATAAACATGACCTTCAGTGAACTTTCATAAGCTATACACACCTTTGTGACTATCAGTCAGATCAAGAAAGAGAATACTTCCAGAATCCTCCATCTTGTTCCAGATTACAGTAACTAGCTTTCTTCAAAGAAAACTGCTAGTCTGTCCTCAGAAAACTTGTTGCTTTGGCCTGGCTTTGATGTAAGTGCAAAAGAACTTAGCAGGATCCACCTTCGGTTGTTCTACATTATTTAGGTTGTGTACGTCTTATGGTGCATAAATTGATTGCAACTCTTCCTATTTTTCTTTTGTTTCTATGCAGTGCTAAGTTATTTAAACATGCCAACATTTGTTTATCCATTCACTCCATTGTAGATGGTCGGGTTGTTTCCAACGTCGAGTTTTTCTTAAATAATACTATGAACATCTCTGTATCTGTCCTTCAGATGATGTAAATACCCTTCCTATTGGTTTTCAACCAGGAGTGGCATTGTTCATGTGGCACATGTATGATAAGCTTTAAGAAAAATACCAACCAATTTTTCAGTGCTTTTTTTCCAATTTGTATTTCCAGTAGTATGAGTAGTGTTTCTGTTGCTCTCCAACCTTATAGTTGATACTATTCTCCTTTTTAAATTTTATTTAGCCTTTCTGGTAGGAATATAGAAACATAATTTGATGGTTTTCATTTTCTGATTAATAGCAAGGGAGCTTCATTCATATGTTTATTGACTATTGAGAATCCTCTTCTGAAAAACATTTAGGTTTTTGGTATTTCCTTATTTTTATTATTGATTTATGCAAATTATTTTATACTTTTTGGCTTTCTTTATTTTATTGATTTTTATAAAAATATTGCACATATAAATCCACTCTCCCCTGCCCCAATTCTGCTGAGGGTCTTTAGTGGGGTTATTGGTATTCATTGTGAGGACCAAGAGGCCTCAGTCACCCTTTGCAGGAGTGGGGGAAACATAGTGTCTCAGGCTATTCCCACCCACCTGGAGGCTACTACAATCTTTCCTGCCCCCTTGTCCACCATGCTTCCTGAGCATTGGTGAGCAAGATAGAGATCTGACGTAGTGTTGCTTTCTCTGTAGACTCTGGGTCTCTGTTTTAATGAGGTATGAGTGACCACAGTGTCTGTCGCCATTTCTCTAGAACTGGTTTTCAGGCTCAACTTGAGAGCAGTATGCATGTCACTGCTTTCCCTGTAATGACTTCTAGGCCAGGCCAGATGAGATGGAGCTGACCCAACCCCAGTAAACAGTCGGCTCTTTCTTCTTGATGTATTGATGTATCCTTGTTTTTCCCCATATTCTCCTCCATCTGTAAAATAGAACAGATTCTCCAACCAGAAGTGAGAATACTTTGAATAGAGGATAAACCTAGTCATTTGAAAAATATATTGATGTGTATATTCACTAGAGAGTAGTGGAGGCTCTCTCTGGAGCCTATAGGTTTCCTGTTCTAGGGAATCTGGCTTGAGTCCTAGAGCCAGATATGAGTTTACCCCTGTAGAGTGGGTCTCATTTCCAATCCATGAATACTGGGTTACCTACATTGGCTGTGTGCCACTATTGCATAGTGTAAACTTCTTGCTCTCCTGGTTGATTTTGTAACTGGCAGGATCTCCTACTTATGCAGTCATTTGGCAACTGTTATTCTCCAGCCACTCTCATTGCACTTGAAAGCACTATGAGGGCTAGCTGGGAGGGAACTGGATTCCCTCTCACTTCCAGCATGAACACTTGATGTCCTGTGGCAGCGGGCTGTGGTATCTTCAGCAGTAGGAATGTACCTTTTAGCTCTTGCAGATATCCAAGTGTTTTGGCAATAGCCTGTATTATTTTGGGGACCTCATGTCTCCCTGACTGACAGTTCACTGTGATGGAGAACCTAATTCCAGCCCTGGAAATTATCAGCTAGTGCCCAGGGTTTTAGGGTTATGCTTTCTCTACCTTTTATGGAGCTCTTCTCTTTGGGTCTCCCTTGCCTGTATTGAGGGCAATGACTTGTAGAGTGTTATCCTGGAAGAAGAGTTCCATAAGATTGATTCATGTTGCCATCAGTTTTGTGTAACGCCCCCCACCACACACACACACATACACACTCCCCTTTGCTTTACCCCCTAGGCCTTTCCATGCCTTTCTTTCTTTTTGCTCATCAATGACTTATTGTCCAGTAGCCCATCCTCCTTTCCTTCACTTTTTCCGATCTTCATTCTAATGCTATGTCCGTTTCATAGATATTATTATGGCTTACAATTAACTGACTCTGGACCAGGTTAGGAACTGCATGTAAGAGAGTTCATGTAGAAGTCATGTGGCATTTGTCTTTCTGGACCTGTATGATCTCATGCAGCATGATTTTTGCCAAGTCTCTCCATTTTCCTACAGATTTGATTGTTATATTTCTCCTTACAGCTGAGTAGAATTCTGTTTTGTATAGGTGCCACATTTTCATTGACTATTCTTTTGTTGATGGGCTTCTGGGCTGCTTCCAGTTCCTGGCTACTGTGACTAGAGCAGCAATGAAAATGGTTGAGCCAGGATCTCTGTGGTATACAATAGACTCTTTAGGGTACATGCCCAAAAGAAGTTTAGCTGGATCTAATGGTAGTTCTGTTTTCAGCCTTTTGAGGAGTCTCCATGTTGATTTCCATAATGGATGTACAATTTTGCACTCCCACCAGCAGTGGGTGAAAGTTCCTCTTTCCCCACACCCCCACCAGCATGTGCTGACATTTGATTTTTTAAAATTTTTATGTATTTGTTTATTTATTAGAGTCAGAGGGAGAGAGAGAGAGAATGGGTGCATCTGGACCTCTAGTCACTGCAAAAGAACTCCAGAGGCATGAGCATCTGAGATGCATGTGTATCTCACTTACATGGGATTTGGAGAATTGAACCTTGGTGCTTAGACTTTGCAGGCAAGTGCCTTAAGCACTAAACCATCTTGCCATCCTCATTTGCTTTTTTCATGGTTGTTATTCTGACTAGAATCAGATGGAGTCTCATGGTGATTTTAATTTGCATTTCCCTGATGAGTAGAGAGGTTGAGCATCTCCTCAGGTGTTTAATGGCCATTTGTATTTCTTCCTCCTTTCAGAACCCTCTGTTAAATTCCCTCCTATTTTCTTGAGTTGGGTGCTTGATTTTTCATTGTTTCGGTTTTTGAGCAGCAGATTCTAGAACCTTTGTCGGAGGTATTTCCAGTCAACATTTTCTCCCATTCAGTAGGTAGTCTGTTGACTCTGTTGATGGTTTCCTTATCTGTACAACAGCTTTTCATTTTCATAAAGTCCCAGTTGTTGAATGTTTCTGTAATTCCCTGGGCCACTTGAGTCTTGTTCAGAAAGTCTTTTTCTATTCAATTTAAAAGTATTTTCCTAGTCAATTTAGAATTTCATGTTTTATATTGAGGTCCATGATACATTTGGAGTTGATTTTAGTGCAAGATGAGAGGATGGGGTCCAAATCTTCTACATATTACTGTCCAGTTTCTCCATCACCATTTGCTGAAGACATATATGTCTTTGCTCCAGAGTGCTTTTAGCTTCTTTTTTGAAGATCAGATAAGTGTAGTTATGAGAACTCATACCTGGATATTAAATTCATTTCCATTGATTGATGTGCCTGTTTTTATGCCAGTACCATGATGATTTTATTACTGTTCCCTTTTGTATAGCTTGAAACCAGAGCAGTTCATTTTGCAGAGTACATTTTTGGCTATCCAAGGCTTTTTGTGCTTCCATATGAATTCTGAGACTGTTTTCTCTAACTCTATGAAGAATGTTTGATTGGAAATGCATGGAATCTGTATATTATTTTTGGTAGAATGGCTGTATTAACAATATTAATTCTTCCTATGCATAAGTATGGAAGATCATTCCATCTTCTCATGTCTTCAGTTCATTCTTCAATTTTTTTGTTGTTGTTGTTGTTTTGTTTTGTTTTGTTTTGTTTTCCAAGGTAGGGTCTCACTCTAGCTCAGGCTGACCTGGAATTCAGTATGCAGTCTCAGGGTGGCCTTGAACTCATGGAGATCCTCCTACCTCTGCCTCCCGAGTGCTGGGATTAAAGGCGTGCACCACCACGCCCGGCTTCTTCAATGTTTTTATGTTTTCATTGTATACTCTTTTAATTCCCTTCTTAGGGAGATTCCAAGGTATTTTATTTTATTGTTGTGACTATTATAAAAGGGACAAATTCCCTGGTATCTTTCTCCATATTGTTGTCATTGATAAATATGAAGGCTGGTGATTTTTGTATGTTGATTTTATATCCTGCTACTTTGATGAAAGCATTTTATCACTTCTAGGAGTTTTGCATGGAATGTTTTGGATCTCTTAGGTATAAAATCATGTCATCTGTTAATAGGGCTAGTTTGGCTTCTTCCTTTCCAATTTGTGTCCCTTTCATTTCCTTCTCTTGTCATGCTACTTGAGTTAAGACTTCAAGTACTATGGTGAACAGCAGTGGTGAAATTAGGCACCCCTACCTAGTTCTAGACTTTAATGGGAATACTTAAGAGTTTTTCCCATTTAATGTGAACCGCCATTAGGTCTATTATATATTGCCTTTGCCATGTTGATATATGGTCCCTCAATTCCTATCTTCTACAGTGTTTTACTCATGAAGGGATATTGAATTTTGAAGCCTTTTCTGCATCTATAGAGATGATCATGTGGTTCCTGACTTTGAGTCTGTTTATGTGATGTATTGAGTTTATCAATTTCTGTATGTTGAACCAACCCTGCATCCCTGGGATAAAACCTACTTGAGGTGAATGATGGTCTTGATGTGTTCTTGAATTTGGATTGCAAGAATTTTATTGAGAATTTTTGTGTCAAAGTTCAACAGTCTGTGGTTTTCTTTTCTCATTGTGTTCCTGACAGGTTTTGGTGTTAATATAAGCTGGCTTCATGAAAAGAATCAGAGAGTGCCTCTCCTTTTCAATTGTGTGGAATAACTTGAAAAAAAATGACTTTAGTTCTTCAATGAAGGTTTGATAGAATTCAGCAGTGAAATCACCTGGGCCTGGACTTTGTTGTTGTTGTTGTTAGGAGTCTTAATTATATACAGCTCCATTCTCATTTAATGTTATATCTCTATTCAGGTAGTTTACCTCTTGTAGGTTTAGTTTTGGTAGGTGGTATCAGATAAAGAATTTATCCATTTCTCTTAGGATTTTCAATTTTGAGGAGTATAGATCTTTAGAAAATGTCCTGATGATTCACCCAAATTCATTAGGGTCTGTTGTAACATCTTCCTTTTCATTTCTGATCTTGTCGATTTGATCCTTTTTTCCTTTTGATCAAATTGGCTAGGGGTCTATCAATCTTGTTTACTTTTTTCAAAGAACCAGATCTTTGATTCATTGATATTTGTAATTTTTTTTTATTTCCAATACATTGATTTATCCTTTTATCTTGACTATTTGATTATATTCAACACTATTGGGATTGGAATGTTCCAGTTTTTCCAATGCCTTCAGCTGGATGTTTAAGAGAAGCCAGAATGTCTAAGACCATTGAAGACACTTTTTTAGGAACAGATATAAATTTTAATTCTTTTATTATTATTATTATTAGATATGGATATATTTTGTATGTAAACATCACATGTTGGTACCACCCTTTCCCTCCTCCCTGCCCCTTTTCTGGAGAGGCCTTCCTCATTGGGGATGCAGGTCAACATCATGGACATTGTGGGTCATGCGTTATGGGGCATCAGTCAGTTATGGGGGAGAAGCAATGTCTCTGTGCAAAATGTCCCAACTTGTGGCTGTAACAATCTTTCAGCCTCCTCTTCCATAAAAATCCCTGAGCCATGCTGGGAACATTTTAAGTCTACTTCAGTGATGGGCACTTAGGAGAATCTAGATGTCTGGTTTGGTAGATGTGGAGTGTCCTCAGTATCTTTCTCCTTCACCCTTGTGCTGATATCAGCTTAACTAAGAGAGCAGCACTCTTGCTCATTTCCCCAATTCCTCTGTGGTTTCATCTAGGGGCTGGGGTAGAGTACGCTGGGTTGTTTATCTTCTCTAGTCCAGTTCCCATCTGAAAAAGAAAAGCAGATTCTCCAATGGAGAGTGAAGTCAGTGCCCGTTAAATGGAATAACCACTATTAATTTAGAAAGAACTAAAAGGGTTTAGAAACTCTTATAGTCTAAGGTTAGTGAGAACTTGACGATGGAAAACAGAATCATTATCTGGATATGATTCTGACTTATTTCTCAGTTCTAGATATGGTTTCCTTTCCATTGAGTTGATCTGTTAGCCAACCCAAGAGCACGTGGTTACCCACCAAGGCTGTGTTCTAGTACTGTACTAGTGTGAGCATCACATCAGGTTCTTTGCTTCTGAGTTGCTTAGACTTTGAGTTGCTTGGACAGATGTTGGCCACTTTCCCCTGGTAGCTAATGTAGTGACTTCCAGCACTAGATGAGCTACTTACCAGAGGACTGGCTGTCCTTCAGACTCCAATCATATCTTCCCGTGGTCTGTGCCCACAGTGTTTGGTGTCTTCAGCACTTAGGGTCTTACCATTAATCTCTGGTGTGTAATCAAGTGCTCTGACAGAAGTCTGTCTTGTTTGTTTTGGGAGATCTAGTAGGTCTCTCTGGTCAACAGCTCGTTGTGGATGTAGATCACATCCTGCTACAGGGAATTACAGGCCAGCGCCAAGGAAATAGAGAAAAGAAAAAGCCAGAGAAGAAAGAGAAATTTGAGGTCAGGTTTTATCTCAATCTCTCTAGGGCTCTTCAATTCAGCTGCTCCCTCTAAGGTTTGCTTGAGAGTTCCACCTTTTAGTCTCATTTCCAGCATATAAGATTCTATGTTACCAATCCTATTTGGGTTCATATTTTGTGTCCCCACCCCCATCCTTTCCCTTTCCCCAAGCCATACCCTCCCTATTGTCCAAGCTTCAAGATGCTATTCAGTTATGTCAGCAACTTGGGCTGATCCAGGCTAGGAACTGCAGATGAGTGAGATCATATGACAATTGTTTTTCTATGATTGTGTGAGTTCACTTTAAATGATCTGTTCCAAGTTCGACCATTTTTCTACAAATTTCAATGTGTCATTTTTTTCTTACTGCTGAATAGAATTCCATTGTGTAGAAATGCCACATCTTGGTTATCCATTCATCCAATGATGAGCACCTGGGTTGA
This sequence comes from Dipus sagitta, assembly GCA_036346955.1. Taxonomy (NCBI): domain Eukaryota; kingdom Metazoa; phylum Chordata; class Mammalia; order Rodentia; family Dipodidae; genus Dipus; species Dipus sagitta. The sequence continues at coordinate 83,455,403 of CM070771.1, read as the reverse complement.
TTCCAGTTTTTAGCTTTTATGAGTTGAGCAGCTATAAACATGGTTGAGCAAATATTTCTGAACAGAGATGTGGAGCTTTTAGCATAAATGCCCAGTAAGGGAATAACAGGGTCTGCTGGTAACTCTATATTCAGCCTTTTCAGGAGTCTCCAAATTGATTTCCACAGTGGTTGCACCAGCTTACATTCCCACAAAGAGTGAATGAGGGTTCCTATTTCTCCACAGCCTCCAACATTTGTTTTCATTTGATTTTTTTCATGCTTGCTATCCTTACTGGGGAGAGGTAGAATCTCATAGTTGTTTTAATTTGCATTTCCTTAATAGTTAGGTATATTGAACATTTTCTTAAGTGTGAATTAGCTGTTTGCAATTCTTCTTCTGAGAACTCCCTATTTAGTTCTCTGCTCCACTTTTGGGATGGGTTGTTTGATTTCTTATTGTTCAGTTTTTTGAGCTCATTGTAGATTCTAGATATTAGGCTTCTGTCAGTTTTATAGCTGGCAAAGATTTTCTTCCATTCTGTGGGTAATCTATTGGCACTGCTCATGGTATATTTGTCTGTGCAAAAAGCTTTTTAGCTTCATGAGATCCCATTGGTTGAGTGCTTGCTTAATTTCCTTGGCTACTGGAGTTTTGTTCAGGAAGTCTTGTCCAAGTCCTGTGGCATGGAGAGTGCTTCCTGTTTTTTTCTTCCAATAGTTGAAGAGTTTCAGATCTTATATTGAGGTCTTTAATCCATTTGGATGACTTTTGTGTATGGCAAAATGGGTGGGTCTAATTTCATTTTTCTGTATGTGGTCATCCAATTTGTCCAACATCATTTGTGGAAGATGCTGTCTTTTCTCCAGGCTACATTACTGGCACCTTTGTCAAAGATCAAGCAGCTATAGTTGCAAAGCTGTAAAGTCTGGATCTTCAGTTCTGCTCCATTGCTCTCTGTTTCTGTTTTTATTATAGTACCATGCTGTTTTTGTCACTATAGCCTTGTAATATAGCTTTAGATCAGGTATGAGTTTTTCCCCATTAAGAATTATTTGGCCTTTTGCAGCTTTATATATGGCCTTTATTGTATTGAGAAATAAACCCTCCATGCCTAAACTTTCTAGTGTTTCAATCATAAAATGGTGTTGCACTTTGTCAAAGGCCTTCTCTGCATCAGTTGAAATGATCATGTGGTTCTTATGGTTCAGTTTATTTACATGATATATTACATTGACAGATTTCTGTATGTTAAACAATCCCTGCATCCCTGGGATAAAGCCTACTTGATCAAGGTGGATGATACTTTTGATGTGTTGCTGAATTCAGTTTGCAAGGGTTTTGTTCAGGATCTTTGCATGTAAGTTCATTAGGGATATAGGCCTATAGTTTTCTTTCCTTGTTGCTTCTCTCTCTAGTTTTGGTATTAGGGTGATGCTAGCTTCATAAAAGGAGTTGGGAAGGATTCCCTGGTCTCTGATTATGCAGACTAATTTGAGAAAAAATTGTATCAGTTCCTCTATGAATGTTTGATAGAATTCAGCTGAGAAGCCACCTAGACCTAGACTTTTCTTTTGGGGGAGGTTTTTGGTTACCTTTTCAATCTCCATGAATGTGATAGGTTTGGTTAGGAGATTAATCTGCTCTGAGTTTAGTTTTGGTAGGTGGTTTGTGTTTAGGAATTTATCCATTTCTTCCAGATTATTTAATTTTGTGGAGTACAGGTTTTAAGTGTGCCCTGATGATTCTTCCAATTTCATTAATGTCTGTAGTGATCTCTCCTTTTTCATTTCTGATTTTGTTAATTTGAGACTTCTCTTTTTTGTGCTTGATCACTTTGGCCAGGGGTTTTTCAATCTTGTTTATTTTTTCAAAGAACCAGCTCTGCGTTTCATTGACTTTTAAAATTGTTTTCCTAGTTTCCAGTTCATTAATTTCTGCTCCAATCTTGATTATTTCTTCCCATGTGGAGCTCTTTGGGTTGGATACTTCTTGTTTTTCCAGTGCCTTTGTGTGGACAGTCAGGTTCTTGATTTTTGATCTCTGCCTTTGTAATGAAGGCACTTAGGGCTATGAATTTTCCCCTTATGACTGCTTTCATTGAGTCTCATAAGTCTTGCTAGGTTGTGTTTTCATTATAAGTGAAATCTAGGAATTTTGCAGTTTCTTTTTTTTATTTCTTCCATGACCCATTCATTGTTTAAAAGTGTGTTGTTTAGTCTCCAGGAGTTAGTGGAATTCTTGATGTATCTCTTGTTGTTAATTTCTACCTTTAAATTATTTTGATCTGACATGATACAGAAAGTTACTTCAATTTTCCTGACTTTATGAAGGCACACTTTATGGCCTAATATATGGTCAATTTTGGATAAGGTTCTGTGGGTGCATATATATTTATGATTTATGATTGTAATGTGCTCCTGTTGGATCATTCCCTTGATAAGTAAGAAGTGGCCTTCTTTGTCCTTTTTGATTACTTTTGGTTTGAAGTCTTTTATCAGATATTAATATAGCAACACCCACTTGTTTTCTTTTTCCATTGTTTTCTTTTTCCATTTGCTTGGAATATCATTTTCCATCCTTTTACCCTGAGGAAGTATCTATCTTTAGTGGTGAGGTGGGTATTTTGAAGACAGCAGATAGAAGAGTCCAGTTTTTTGGTCCATCCTGATAGCCTATGTCTTTTGATGGGTGAGTCAAGACCATTAATATTTAAGGTTATTACTATGAGGTTTGAATTAATGCCTACCATGATGAGGTGTTTTATGGGATTGGATGCTTACTTGTGTTATGTACTGTTTTGAGCCTGGTTTATTTTGGTTATTGTGATCTTGTTGGCTCCTGAGATTGGTTGTTTGGCTGTTCTATGTGGATTATTCCCTCAAATATTCTCTATAGGATTGGCTTTGTGTTCATATAATTATAGAATTGACTTTTTTCATGCAAAGTTTTTCTTTCACCATCTATTATGGGTGATAATTTTGCTGGCTAAAGTAGGTTGGGTTGAAAGCCATAGTTTTTCAAACTTTGAAGTGTTCTGTTCCAGGCCCTTCTGGCTTTCAGGGTTTGCATTGAGAAATCTGATGTTATTCTACTGGGATTGCCTTAGTATGTTGTGAATTGCTTCTCTCTTGCTGCTTTTAATACTCTCTCTTTGTTTTCATTGTTAAGGGTTTTAACTATGATGCGGCTTGGAGAGTTTTTTCTTTGGTCCTGCCTGTTTGGTGTTCTGTGGACTTCCTGAATCTGCATGGGCCTCTCTCTTGCAAGATTTGAAAATTTTTCTTCAATAATTTTGTAGAGTATGCTTTCTATGCCTCTGGCCTGGATTTCCTTTCCTTCAGTATACCCATGATCCAGATGTTTGGTCAATTTAGAGTGTCCCATAGTTCCCTCATTCTGTTCACTTGATTTTTTTGAACTTAGCAAAGTTTTTGGCCTCCCGACCAATTTCTTCTGTCTTATCTTCCAGGTCAGAGGTTCTGTCTTCCACATGAGTAACTCTGTTGGTGAGTGGTTCTAGAGAGGCTTTCATAAATTCTATTTGGTTTTGTTTTCTATTGTGTTTTTTTGTGTAATGGCCATCTCTTTTTTGAGGTATGATTTCAATTTGTATTCTGATTTTCTTGATGCTTCTTTTAGTTCATTCTTACATTTGATCAATTCTTCATTAGGTTTATCAACCAGTTGTTGAGATCTTCCATTTTCTGACTTTTCTTCAATTTATTCATATCTTTTTGGAGCATTCTAACATTTTCTTCCATCAAGTTAAGCCTACTGTCAAAAGTTGAACCCTCTAGGAGATGATTCTGCTTAATTTCATTGATATGATTGTTGGTTCTTTGATAGTTTGCTACAAGATCATCGAAATTTTTTTATAGGGTCTCATTGGTTGTTGTGTTTTCATTTTGGGGATGAATTTCTATTGATTTCTCTATGATTTCATTGGAGGTTTCCATAGTAGGATTAGGCATCCTTGTTGGAGATCTCTCAGTTTTCTGACTTTCACTGACTTTTTTGCATTGTTGTCTACCCATTTTTGGAAGACTTTATTTTATTGAGGAGGAAGCAAGTTTGTGTCCTTTGGCCCATTCACCCTCTGACTCAAGTGAACAGGGATGTTGGTACTTAGTGGCCAGTCAAGATTCCAGAGCAATTCCTGATTCCACAGCTCACACAGGGTCCAAGCCCCCCCGCCCCAAGCAAGGATCAACGGGACCTACCAGGACCAGGGTACTAAGAGGAGCAAGGGAACAGGGATCTGGCCTACTTCGTGCTGAGCCCTCCAGGACATAGACCAGTGCAGGCAACCTAGACTGGGGAGGTGGGAGGAGCCCAGATACACAGGCTTGGTCTACTCACTCCAGACCACTGCACCTGCCCAAACACTGACCATGCAAGGAACTCAGACCCAGACAGTGGGAGAGGACCATAAATGCGTCTGGCCTACTCACTCCAGACCTCTATGCCCGCCCACACACTGACTGTGCAAGGAATGCAGACCTAGGCCATGGGGTAGTCCCAGGAATGAGTCCAGCCTACTCACTCCAGACTGCTGTGCCCACCCACCAAATTTTAATTCTTGATCTTTTAAAAGGCATGGTGGCACACGCCTTTAACCCCAGCACTTGGGAGGCAGAGGTAGGAGGATTGTTTAGAGTTCAAGGCCACCCTGAGGCTACATAGTGAAATCCAGGTCAGCCTGGACTAGAGCAAAACACTACCTTAAAAAAAATAGATATTATAAATTTAATTGAAGGATATTGTCTTTCTTTATAAAAGACTGCCTTTTTTCCCACTGGTAAAGCAATAATAAAAGCAATACTGTCTTAATAATAGAATTTCATTCAAAAAATTGTCTTAACAATTTATTTTAATTTTTAAAATGTTTTTTATTTATTTATCAGACAGAGACAGAGGGTGAGTATGGACATACCAGGTCCTCCTGTTGATGAAAATGAACTCCAGATGCATGGGCGACTTTGTGCATCTCCCTTTATGAGAGTATTGGGCAATCAAACCCAGGCCAGCAGGCTTTGCAAGCATGTGCCTTTAGCCATTAAACCATCTCCCCAACTTGATTTATTTTAAATTTTGAAAAATAAAAATCGAAATAAAAATAACACTACCCTTTTAGTGAGCAATAATATCCAAGGCACTTTCCATATACCTTTACATTGAATCCTTGGAGTTAAAGAGTATGTTTTCTGGATAAGACTATAGGAATATAGAAGATTTAGAAGGGCCCAAAATCATATAGTTAGGTAAATGTTTCAAATACAGCCTTAAACTATAAGTTAATTGGAACTCAGTTCTGATGCATTAGAAAAAGTTAACTTCTGTTATTTAATTGTCATTAGTTGATTAGGGAAGCTTGATGGCATAAGAATGCCCTGTCTACCAGTCAGTAAGACCAGTGTATTTCACAAAACTGAGAAGCAGGAGTTGTACATTGTTATTACATCATAGAATTAGCTGAAAATGTCAAAGTTCTGTTATATTGATCTAATAAATTCTGACCTTATTTCTAGTTTACATTTAGCCAATGAACAATAGCATAAAGGCCCTGAATTTGGAATTGCTTAATTAAATCAGGGTCTGTCCCAACATTTCCATAATAGGAAAAGTTACTTGACCTCTCTAAAGATCAACTTCCCTAACCAGTGAAATGAGAGTAGCCATGGCCCTGACCTCATATGGTTGTTGTGAGAAGCTGAAGTTATAAAGCATAGACCACTATGGTACACACAGACTCAGTCACATTGTATTTCACTAGAATATCAAAGGAGGAAATACTGCTGGTAAAATACTGCAAAGATGAGTTATTTAAGTAGATAAATAGTAAAATGGGCTTGATTTAGAAATGACTTTATAAGGTCGAAGGAATTGGACTTCTCCTTTCTGTCTCTTCCTCCACTTCTGACAAAGGAGGCAGAACAATATAACCATGAGCAACTATATTTAAGTTCTTTTATCATAACCTTAAAGAAAAAAAAAGCTTATACATGTTTTCAATATATTGGATGCTGATTTAAAATTTCTCCAAAATCATAGCCGGGCATGGTGGCACACACCTTTAATTCCAGCACTTGGGAGGCAGAGGTAGGAGGATCACCATGAGTTCAAGGCCAGCCTGAGACTGCATAGTGAATTCCAGCCTGGGCTAGAGTGAGACACTACCTTGCAAAACAAAAAAGCAAACAAACAATAAATAAATAAATAAAATATCTCCAAAATCAGAGTAAAGAAAATCACATAACAGAGCTATTCAGCAAAAAAGGAAATATAAAAAAATGTATGTGTAGGGGCTGGAGAGATTAAGGCACTTGCTGGCAAAGTCAAAGGACCCAGGTTTGATTCCTCAGTACCCCCATAAAGACAGATGCACAAGCTGACCCAAGCATCTGGGTTCATTTGCAGTGGCTGGAGGCCCTTGCACACCCATTCTCTGTATGTGCCTCTTTCTCGCTCTCGCTCTCTCTCTCTCTCTCTCTCTCTCTCTCTCTCTATATATATATATATATATATATATATATATATACATATATATATATTTGTGTCTCAAATAAAATATTTTTTAAAAGTATGTGTACTGTGAATTACGATAAATCTGTCAGAATACAGAAATCATTTCTCTAACTCCACCATGATTCCAATGTGTAAAAATTACAATTGTAAATTTTACCATGATACTCAGAGAAAAGTGGCTAACATGCTGAAGCTCTTTTTCTAAAGAAATCTGACATCTGTCACTCTGCTCTTATTAAATAAACTTTCAGCAAAACTTAACTGGAAAATGAATGAAGAAGCGATGACAGGATGGATACACAGAAAGATAGAGGTATAAAAATGAACCCAACATGGCTCAGGGAAATTTTGTGGAAGAGGGGACAGAAAGAATGTCAGAGCCACATTTTGGGTCATGATATGCAGAGACATTTAGCTTACCCATAACTTTGGGCTAACTCCACAATGCATGACCCATATACCTCAACAAGGAGGGGCCAAGGGGAGGGGGTAGGTCACGGATGAGCCTAATAATGGTACCAAATTGACTGTATTCGCTGAGTACAAAACTAATTAATAAAAAAAAAAAACTTAAAAAAAAAAGAAAGATAGAAGTATGCGTGGCAAGGAATGGAGATTAGATGCAGCAGATGGGAAATGGTTCAAGAATGAGGGAGTCTCAATTCACTCTAAGAAAATCTCATAGCTGGGGGAGGTAGAAATCAGAAATGAATTAGTGACTGAGAAACCCCAAGAAACTTCTGTTTTCACTGTGGAAATTGCAGCAAATAACCTATTTAAATGATATGGTTATGCAGAGGGACATGAATAACTCACAAAATTATTTTGTTGTTCCTATACACACATCCCATGTAAAAATAATTTGCTACTGGGACTCTCACATCCTTTTCCATAGTCATATCATATTTTTAAAATATTCCATGTTTTCTACTTTTCTCTCATTCTTAATAGGCTACAATTAATACAAAAGCACTAAAATTTAAGAGTCTCACGTCTTGTGTTTAATAACATCTTAAAAGCTGGTATGGTGACGCATGTCTTTAATCCCAGCACTCGGGAGGCAGAGATAGGAGGATTGCTGTGAGTTCAAGGCCACCCTGAGACTACATAGTGAATTCTAGGCCAGCCTGGATTATAGTGAGGCCATACCTCAAAAAAGAAAACAAACACAGTTTTTAGCTGTTAGGCACAGTTTCTAGATGTTACCTAAATGGATTTTCCTTTGCTGTATTTTATGTCTCATGTGTATGTATAAATGCCTTTAAAATGATTGATGGTGATGATGATAAAGATTAGATAGATAGGTAGCTTAGGTAGATGATGATGAAGATAGAGAAAGATATATGGAGAGGTAGGTGATAGATAAATAGATCAAGAATTAATTAAATGACATTTTTATCCCTATAGGAACAGAAGAGGAAGACAAAGGGGATGACTGTCTATTGGGGTCTGTGGATGAGTTCTGGTGGTTTCCTCATATGTGGAGTCATATGCAGCCTCACCTCTTCCACAATGAATCATCTTTGGTGGAGCAGATGATTCTTAACAAAAAATTTGCCTTAGTAAGTAACTCACTTTGATTATTGAATTGAGCAAGCATATACTGGTTAGATAATTGACAGGTTTCTGAACTGGAAATTGCCTCAGAATTTGACATAGTGGTTGTCATTAAGAAGCTGTTCTCTGTGGTCATTAGAATCTTGGTGTTACACTATGTATGTTTCTATGGGTGATTCTTGAGTTGATATTGGATAATCATCACTACACTTAATACTTTATGGGACCTAATTTAAGAGAGACTTCTCAAAATATCAGAACTCAACTACGGGACTTTCTGATCAAAGCTCCTGTCCAAAAGGTGCTTCCTGCTGCAATGGGGAGACAGAATGTACATGTTAAATAACTCTCCACCAAATGAGATGCTCGTGGCTCAGTTTCAAGGTGTACAAATACAGACCCCTCAGTCCAGAGAAACAGCTGTCTTTAAATTAGTTAAGGATGAACTACTGTAGAAATGTAATTTGGTGTGTCCTGAAATTTGAATAAGATTTGGGCATCAGGATAAACTAGAGTGAAGTAAGGCTGGAGTTAAAAACCAGGCAGGAGTTCTTCAAGTGAATCCAAACTGATAAAGATTCAGAAAAAAAAAAAAAAAGAAAGATAATGCAGAAATGATAGGGAGAAGGGAGTATAATCTGAGACAGGGAAACTTACAGTGAAACTTCAGTAATACTGTAAGGAAAAGTTTGCTCATGATTTGAGTACTGAAGTCCATTTATGAAGAATTGTTACTCTGTACCAGGTGCTAGGGCAAAGGAGCTTGAGTCATTGATCTCTGTGGTACTTTATTCAGACTTACACAAGTGCTTATTAGAAGTTATAAACTGTATTTTTCTTGAACACATTCTTCATAGATAGCATTAGAAGTTCACACTTATCTTTTAACTTTGATCTACTTTCCAAAATTGACAGTTTTGAGGGCACTCTTCTTGTGCACTGATAGTGTCTCAAGACAGCAAAAGTAGAGCTCTCCAAAGTAATACAATGAGAGTGGATTGTGACAGCACTTACAAAATTCTGTGAGCTGGAGAGTCACCTCGTTTCCAAAACAAAAAACAAAAAAAAACTGCATACTAAAATAGTAGAGTGTATTAAGTTGAGCAAGCACTGCCACATTTGTAATGGGGACACTAAAAGTTCTAGCTCATGTGACAGCAAGCATTCTTTCTGTTGTGTTCAGAAGGCTGAGCTGCGGAGAGTAGCAGTGCTTATCAGCAAGACATAGTGTGGACAGGAAAACTAGTTGGCAGTTGCTTCATAAATCTGTACAGAAAAGGAGAAGGAAATTTGAGAGAAGAGATTATGTAAATAGGGTGGAATAAGTTAGAACAAGGCATTAGCAATTGTAAAATACCTAAACATGAGAAAGTTGGGTATTTGTTGTTGCTATGATTTTAGCGACCGTCAAAACCTAGTTGATCGCTGTTAGAGCCCTTGAAACCAGAACAGCATGTAGAACCGTAGGCTCTATGAGTACTTGAATGAATGCATCAGTGAATGCCAATAGTGTGTTTACAATTAAAACCATTTTAAATAAATGAGAGTAAATCTAGTAAGAAGGGACATGTGCATAAATTCAAAGACAAATTCAAGATTGAAATCTTATCATTCTAAACCTTCTAATTCGAGTGCCAAGCAAAATGTCTTAGGAATGTCATTGCTACCTATGTGTTTAAATCCAGATTATGATGTTTATGATAGTAGATAATAACCATGAAGAAACCAAAATGTATTTTCTCTCTCTCTCTCTCTCTCTCTCTCTCTATATATATATATATATATATATATATATATATATATATATATACATAAAAGAAAATACATATTCATTTGAAACAAAGATATAAATCTCAATAGACAGCACCTGGTTTTCATTGTCATTATATGGTCATTTGACTACCATCTTCATTGCTTATCTGGGCTTTTGAGGTGTTTAGAATAACAGGTAAGAGGAATAAAATTCTTTAATTTAAAGTTTATTTTGTATTGATATGGTAATTTCTTAGTGTGGATTTTACACAGTCTTCATTAACTCATTCTGTTCCCATCGAGGCATGAGTGCTGCAAAACTGCAATGCCACCAAAGTTAACGATGAAATGAAAGACGATCATTGGATTGCATGTTATGTATTAGTTCCTTTTATTCTCACAACACCCCTGAATTGAAGGCATATGTATTCTCCCTTTACAGGTGAAACTCACAGTAATTCAGTGGCTCACTGGGGATTATAATGTCCACTGGTAGAATTATGATCAGAAAGCCAAGTCCTCTAACACTGTGTAACTTACGCCCCCAGGCTTCTTCACTAGCTGTCCAACCCAGTACACAAGTTGTTCCAGGTGCCTCTTCTGTTTGGTAACCCTAGGAATATCTGATAATCCTGAAATCCAAGGAAAATGAAGAATTTGAGACAGAATTCCCAGAGCAACTTTTCTCGTGGGTTTTCTAAGATTTCATAATATAGGCAGTCTCTCAAGTGCTTTGAGAGACAACCTGAAGCTAACTTTCCATATAGCTGAATGTTACATTTTGTCAGACACAGAAGCCACCTTAACTCAGTAGAAACTATTCTAGAAGACATTCTGCCTCAACTGTCTACTCAATAGAGGCATTAAACAAATGTTACCATGCTAATGTTTCATATTCCCAAATTGGGCTATAGCCTGCTTTTCTCCATAAGCTGAGAGGCTCTGAATTTCAAAATAAATATGAATGTTTCCCAATTAAATAATTGGAAACATGTGCAAAGAACCAACAAGCTGCCTTGGCAGCCAATGATATTCGATATACCCAACAGTCACGTGGGTGACTGAGTTAAATGATAGCTAAAGTACCCTTCCAACTAAGCATGTATGACTGTGATGTGAAACTCTAGGTCTTATTGTCACTAGTTGCAGCCAAACACTTGCGCCTCCATTGAGTGTTAGAAAGACATCGGCTTTTCCTTCTGCGTAGTGTGAACGCTACTGATGCACAGTGGATCTGAGGTCCACCTTAGCTGAACATTGAAATCTCTGGGTCATAGCTTGCTGTGGAAAATCAGGAAAATCCTTTAAGCAAACTTGCATTTTATGATTACAGCCTTCAAAGGAAATGCAGCTTTATAGCTTGATTAGGAAAACAATGTTTACTTAAGAAATATGGGTTAATTCAAGAATGAAATGGAAACTGAAACATTTAAGACCTTTTTTAAAAAATAAAAAGATACCAACCTTGAATTTAGGATCAGTTGTAACATTAATGATTGGCTTGCCATAAAGTGAGATTTCCATTGTACATCTTGAAAAAACAGGAGAAAACATCACCAAAAAGGTAAAATAACATTGTATTTAAGCCTCAGAAAAATCATCAGTAATATGTACTCTCAATTAAAGAATTGGGCCTAAGTGAGGTGTGGTGGCTCACGCCTTTAATCTCAGCACTCCGGAGGCAGAGGTAGGAGAATCACTCTGAGTTCGAGGCCACCCTGAGACTCCATAGTGAATTCCAGGTCAGCCTGGGCTACAGTGAGACCCTACCTCAAAAAACCAAAAAAAAAAAAAAAAAAAAAAAAAAAAAAAAAAAAAAAAAAAAAAGAATTGGGCCTAAATTTTGGTAAGTGTGGTATAAGTTAATTCTTTAATTTTTGGTGATCAACTAATTAGTAGACACTTTTATCATAGAATTATTTGCTTGTGTCTCATGATACTTAGCATTGACATAGATAATTTTATTAAAATATGTAGCAATGAAACTGTGCTCCTGAAAATGTGGAGTCTTACAGCAAACTGTGCTTTTGATTACATTGCCATTATTCTTCCAGAGAGTGTCACAAGTCCTCCGTTTTTTTCCAAGTTAAGCAGAACCCACTAATTTATATTAGCTGGAAGGTCTATTGTCATTTACATAAATTTTTAGATCAGTAAGCCTGTTAACTTTTCCAATATGGAAATAAGGATTATAGTATCAAAATATAATTTAAAATATATTGCAAAACTTGCTGGCTTAAGGAATATGTAATAATCTTTCCATTAGTTTGCTTGCCAGCTACAGAATCAATCAATCTTGCCGTTTTAATTTCAGTGAAGCTCTTTACTAAAAGTCACTTTATTAGTATCAAATGTAAAGTGTCATTTTAGTAATCTTAATAAAAGTAGAGTGTTACAAGCAGGATGTAATGTCCAATCTGACCAAAAAGACCACTTTCTAGAGTAACCAAACAGCACAATTTAAGAAAGACACTGGCCATAATCTAGAACAGGTTGATTACAGTCTGATATGTTATCAAGGCTAATATTCAACTTCAGAGTACTAATGCACCACATTAGTTACTGCAATATAAAATGTGACATTTATTATCCCTCACTCCACGACCCCCTCACATCCTGTCCCAAACCATCCCAAATCTTGCAACTGGCCAGCCAGTGAAGTGGATCTGCCCAGATGCTGCCCACAGCCTTCAGTTCTGACTCTGTAGCTAGGGGTTGTTCTGACTAATCAACACATGGCATGATTGTTGGTAAATATTTTGGGAATACTGAATATATCACTTAGATATGATTAGTCAGTTGTAAGATTTAGAAAAAGCCAAGCATGGTGGCACATGCCTTTCTTTAATCCTAGCACTCTGGAGGTGGAAGTGGGAGGATCACTGTGACTTCAAGGCCAATCTGAAACTACACAGTGAATTCCAGGTCAGCCTGAGCTAGAGTGAGACCCTGCCTTGAAACAACAACAACAACAAAAAAAAAAATTTAGAAAGAACTGGAATCAGTGTGTTGACAAAGGAATCCATAGAAAAGAGAGTGCAGTCTACAGATAGTGTATGTGTATCTCTTGTAACCCAAATAAGTGCCTAAGCAGAACATGGCTCAGAAGCTACTAACTTCTCAATAAGTGAATGTTAACTGGAAACATGAGCATACATTTTTTCAAGTGCTGAGGAGTCTATTAATTAAATTTAGGTTTTGGTATTATTTGGGTGTGGTGCTTTAGCAGGGCAGACAACTGCCGCTGAAAAGCCAATTGGTTACTCAAAGTGACAAGGAAGAAGAGGCATGCCACACCGTTGCAGTTACCTTCTCATTGCTGAAATCAAAAGCAGTTTATGGGAAGAAAAGATGTATTTTAGCTTACAGTTTCAAGAGGAGGTTTCTTCATGGTAGAGAAAGCAACATCACAAGGAGTCCAAGTGAGCTAGCCAGCACTGACAAGCTGGGATAATAGACATCAAAGTCCACCCCCAGAGACACACCTCCTCCAACAAGGCTCTACTTCCCAAACACATGAGGCTATGAAAGATGTCTCACTCAAACCAGCATACACCATATGGAGCCACACTGCGGTTGGTCAGGAGTCAAACATGTTTATAAGAAAGATAAATCCACTCTGATTTCTGCAAGAATGACATGACAAAGCAGGAGAAGCAGGCTTAGGATCAGTGACTTAGAATAATTCCAGTAGTCTCTAAAGGGTAGGGACTAACAACATTCTGTCTCCAACCTTGGGGGTGACTAGTATAGGATAATTCATGCAGCTGGGCATCGTAAATATAGGGGGTGGTTAAGATAAAAGCCTTGAATTGGATGATTGCACTTAAAGAGTGTGCTCTGTCAAGAATGTTACCTCCAGGACTTGACCATCCTGGGATCATTGATCTCTCTAGGGTCAGAAGATCCAAAATATATCAAAACACCAACAAAACAGAAAATAAAAGGCATGATTAAGATATTTACATCTGCATCTCTGTGGCCTGTGTGTCTTCAGATTTTCAGACTGCTTCAGACCCCTCATCCATATATCTGTACCACTTCCAACTTTTTATTCTCTTTCCCCACCTATGTTGCCTCAACTGAACACTATTCCAATGATGTAATCTTATTAGAACAGAAAATGGTAAAATATTATTTTTCTTTCCCATGCATTTTATTTTTATTAATGTAGCCAAATGCTACATTAAATTTTGTTGACCTAAGGCTGGTGAGATGGCTCAGCAGTTATGGCACTTGCCTGCAAAGCCTAACAACCCAGGATTGATTCCAAGGTAGCTACATAAAGCCAGTTGCACAAATTTGTATGTGTATCAGGAGTTCATTTAGTGGCTAGAAGCCCTGCCATTTTCTCTCCTTTCTCTCTCTCTCTTTCTCTCTCTCTCTTTCCGTATATATACATATGTCTCTTTCTGCTTGCAAATAAATAAATAAAATTATTTTCATAAATACTTGTTAAACCATAATATCCTACCAGTGTTTAACAGACCTATGACATTGAGTTTTACTAAGCTTTTCTATAATTATTTTTGTACAGTTGATTTTACTAACTAAATCCTAACATTGAGGTCACAATTGTCCTTTTAGCATTTCATATTTGTTTTATTCTCATTGTTTTAATATATAAACATCCTCCTAGAAATTGATTTTGTTATATAACTTGCTTTAACTCTTTCCCAGCTTTGTGCCATTCTTCCATTTTATAGGTATTACTTCAGTATTCTCATCATTATTGAATTATTGGTAGAGTTTAGCATAATCATATCTACATTGGAGATTTGTAGTAAAGCAACACCACCTTCATTCCATATTGACATCAGGCTAGTTAATCATCACTATGTAGAAAGTAGTTGGTATAGGCTGCAGAGATGGCCTAACAGTTAAAGCACTTGCTTGCAAAGCCTATGAACTCATGTTTGACTCTCCAGGTCCCACATAAGACAGATGTACAGTGATGCAAGCATGCAATGTCACACATGTGCACAAGGGGGCACATGCATCTAGAGTTCAATTGCAGTGGCTGGCATGCCAATTCTCTTTCTTCTCTCTCCCTCACCCTTTGTCTCTCCCTGTCTCTCCCACATTAGACTTTGTAGATGCTGAATCAGGCAAATCCACAGCTAAATTGGTTCTTAAAGCTTGCTTGATCATAACCCATAGAGTGACGGCATTCTCAGGAGCCTCATCATCATCATTAACCAAGAGCCATTTCTTCAGGTCCTTTCCTACTTTCTGCCAATTATCCAGGTACAATGTCCCCTCCTCTGGCAACCAGGGGTTTACCTTTTGTATAAATTGAATAAATTCTGTGAGATTATTTTTCTGAAATTCTATTCCTTTATTCCTCAGCATCTTTCTCAGTATCTTAATGTACATCTGTCTTTCCTTAGATTCTGCCTGTTCCATTTTTCTTTATTACTCACCCCTCTATTTTTCCCAGCTTACTCTTTGACCAGGGGGCCTGCAGCTCCCTGTTTGGTGAGATCCATCCCCATCCGTGCCTCAACTTACCTCAATTCAGGTCCCTGTTTGGACACCACTTTCGGAGTCCAGCCTTGGTTTGAAGGAGGGTCCCCGAAGAGAGGTGTGAAAGGGAGTGCTGCAATAATGACTCAAAGTCAAGTTCTGGTGCAAGTTGACAGGCTAATGGTGAAGGCAGCTGAGTCTCTCTCTCTCTCTCTCTCTCTCTCCCCTGCCACAGCTCTTAACCTCAATCTTTTATTTTCTGAACATGTCATGCAAAAGCAAACTTCAAGAAAGGTACAGTTCCACAGAATTCATAGAAACCTTTTGTTATTTCTTTACATCAAACAATCCCATAATTATTTACCTCAAGTATAGTCGTCAGGCCCCTGTAATGATTAACTATTTTCACACTTTCCCCATGTATGTGCGGTCAAGCACTTGCGGTTTCATGAGCTACTACTTTCAATTACTGTATTAAAGGTGAGAGACAGGACAACCACAAAATGGGGGTTCCCACCATTGACCATTGATCCAATAAACCCATTCATCCCCAAACCATTTCTTTTGAACTTCCCTTTCCATGTCCTTCCAATACTTAGACTTTGGTCCCCCCGATTGAACTCTTTCTGACCTTGGTTGTTTTTCCTGTGAGGATTCTTGGTAAAGAGTCATAGTTTGCTGCAATTGCCACCATTCAGAAAAATTAGTCATAGAACAATTTTTACATTGTTCCAGGAGGTTCATTGTTTCCACCTCCGTGTACTGTACTCCATGTCTGACTTTCTTTAAGGCCTTTAAGGAAAACAATTATTTCTGACCCATTTTCTTGTTTTCCCAATTCTATCCCAGAGCCTCTTTCAGATACATTGACCAACACTTCACTAACACCAATTTTTGCTAGAAAAGCAAACTTAGAGATTGGTGCACCAAGTGAAAGACAGAAAAAGACAAACATTATACAGAAAACCACAGATATCTGTAGTGTAGAGAGCCAAAGATGTTTCTATAGAGGGGCCACATTGGACTCCAAGGAAGAGACAGCTAGGCTGGAACTGTGTCATGCAGCTCCTCAGCGCTTGACTCCTCGTGATCCTGAAATGACATGCTTGCCATCTCTGGCAGCCAGTCTTTTGGGCTTGCCTCAAAAAAATAAAAATAAATAAAAATAGTTGGTATACCAACTACAAATCTGTTCAGTCAAATTAATATCTATACAGGTCACACAAATTATGTGAAAATCATTCTGATTTTGGAAATGAGGATATGAATGAAAGTTTTTCTCATACAAATTTAGAACTTTTAGCTTAAAAATAATTTATATAAGAAGATATTAAACATAATGCTTACTTATTCTCATTGTTTTCTTTATTACTCCTCCACCACCTGTTTAGTAATAGCTTCTAAAGTTTCATGGGTTTACTATTAAACTCATTGATTTACTTCAGAATGCTTTTATTCTCCTTTAAAATTTTTTGGTTTTGTTTTTGTCAAGGTAGGGTCTCACTCTAGCCCAGGCTGACCTAGAATTCACTCTGTAGCCCCAGGCTAGCCTTGAACTCAAAGCATCCTTTCTACCTCAGCCTCCAGACTGCTAGAATTAAAGACATGTGCCACTATGCTCAGCTTCATTATCCATTTTAGAAAATATGTTTTTAGGGCTGGAGAGATGGCTTAGCAGTTAAGTGCTTACCTGTGAAGCCTAAGGACCCCTGTTCGAGGCTCTATTTCCCAGGACCCACGTTAGCCAGATGCACAAGGGGGCACACACGTCTGGAGTACTTTTGCAGTGGCTGGAAGCCCTGGCATGCCCATATTCTCTCTCTCTCTCTCTCTCTGCCTCTTTCTCTCTCTCTCTCTCTCTCTCTGTCATTCTCAAGTAAATAAATAAAAATGAACAAAAACATTTTAAAAATATATTTTTATTTATTTATTTGAGAGTGAGTATGAGTGTGCCAGGTCCTCTTCCTGCTACAAAAGAACTCCAGACACCTATACCACTTTGTGCATCTGGCTTTACAGGGGTACCAGGGAATCAAACTCAGACTCTCAGGCTTTACAAGCATCTTTAACCACTGATCAATCTCCCTAGCCCATTTTACTTTTTTTTTTGTTTTGGAAATTTTGTCATATTTCCAACACTTATCATTTATATTTTCTCTATAGTTAGTGAAAGTATTTATACATCAAATCCACACTCTTGATTTTTTTAATTACCTTAAAATACTCACTTCTGAACCTAGAAAACTTAATTTAGTATATTATATTTGATAATTATACAATTATTTCTATATCTACTTCTGCTTATTACATCATAAATATCTTGAAATTTTCTCTTTGATGGGCTATAAGCAGTAGATAAGCATACTTCTTTACTCTTCCATCAGTTGAACTATTTTGAACACTCTCTCCTCTGACTGTGTGACCATGGTAATGTATCTTCAGTTGATCAGAGTCACTCTCAATTAGCAAGTTCTAGAAAATAAACTTATTCTACCTTAACCTCTTTGGCATTATTTTTATGCCTCTTTGTTTGCTTGAATGGGTTAGTTTTGACTTTGAGTATTTTCTTCCTTCCTTCCTTTCTTTCCTTATTTAAGAAAGAGACAGAGAGAAAGAGGCAGATAGAGAGAAAGAGTATGGATGTGCCAGGACCGCCTGCCACTATAAATGAACTCTAGACTGTGCACCTGGATTTACGTGGGTACTGGAGAATCCAACCTGTATTGTCAGGCCTTGGAAGGAAGTGCCTGTAACTGCTGAGGCATCTCTTAGCCTAACTTTGACTTTGGTTTGTGTGCTTCCTCTCATCTCTTGTGTGTGTTTACAACCCTGGTGTATATGAAAGAATATTTGTGAGCATTTATTATGTGGTGGAACATGTATTAATTTAATAGACATGTTTGGGCCAGAGAGAAGGCTTAGCAGTTAAAGTGCTTGCCTACAAATCCAAAGGACCCAAGTTTGATTCTCAGGACCCATGTAAGTCAGATGCTCAAGGTGGCACACATGTCTGGGGTTTGTTTGTTGTGGCTAGAGGACCTGGTACTCGCTTGCTCTCTCTCTCTCTCTCTTTCTCTGTATCTCTCCTCTCTCCCTTTTTCTCTAACTCATATAAATAAATAAAAATATTTTTAATAAATATGTTTTGATTTTCTTATTAATTTTACTGCATTCTCACACAACTCTCCTGCTGTCATCTCCATTTTCTAGGTGTTACTCTTATATTGGAGGGTTTAAGCAATTCTTCCAAGCCACATAGCTAAGTTGTATTCAATCTAGAACTTGAATTCACAGGGGTTCTGACTATTTGTCACTCTGTTAGCCAATATTTTATTCCATTGTTCAAATAATTATAATCTTTAGAGGAAACCAGATTTTGGAATAGTTTATCCATTAATGATTTATCACTGGTGTGTTACTAACAGTTGTTCTCAACGTTTTCATTAGAAGTAACCTCAGATCTTCTTTCCTAAATTAAGTACCATATTTATCTGCTTTCAGAATTACATTTTAAGTATTTTTTTTGAGGCACATACCTTTTATTCCCTATAAGCATAGGTTTAGCTGTTCCATGACAAATATTCAAAGATTACTTTCTCCAAAAGATCACCAAGCCAAACATTTGGCCATACTTTTATTTCTACATATACTATAAACATACAATACATGCTACAAAAAAAAAACAAAAACATTTCTTTAAAATTTAACTGTCAAGAAAGTGTATAGTGTTATAATACAATGGCATTTGTTCATATTTTATTTCAAATTGGTTTGCTTATCACCCATTTCAAACCATTGATAGTGAAATGTTACTTGTGGATAATTAAAATCTATTTGCTTTATTAATAAACAATTCCAACAAATTAATAAGAATTAACCTTAAGTATTTTGAACTCAAAGATGGCATTGTCATCATCTCCCCAGAGTGCTGCCATTTCCACTTCTGTGTACATTTGTTTAAAGTTTCCAAAATATGAAGTACTCATTTATCCTTAAAGGAAATGTTTTAATTGCACCAGGAACCCTATCTCTCATATCTACAGTGGTTCAGAATTTCTTCTCATTTTGAAATTTCGATCATTAAACTTTGAATATGGCTTTGATGCCCCAGGAACTTAAAATTATTACTTTTATAAATTTCTCTTCAGGTTACACTCTTATCCATTCTTTGGGAAGATTACATACTTTCTAACACCATAAGGTGTAAAAAAGTATTCCTCAATTTCTTTCCCTTTTTCCTCTAACACAAATGCTAGGCTTCATCCAGCACATGCCTATTGTGACTTAAACTGGTTTTCACAAAGAAAGATAAAGGGTTGCAGAGATGTCTTAACAGTTAAGGCACTTGCCTGTGAAGCCTGAGGACCCAGGTTTAATTCCAGGACCCACATAAGCCAGATTCACAAGGTGGTGCCTGAGTCTGAAGTTTGTTTGCAGTGGCTAGAGGCCCTGGTATGTCCATTTTCTCTATCTGCCTCTCTCTCTTTCTCTCCCTCTCTCTCGCTTCCTCTCCCTCACAAATAAATCAATCAAATATTTTCTTTAAAAAAAAGAAAGATAAAGTTAGCACTATGTGAAAATAGACCCACACTGCCCGAATTCATATGGACATAGAGTGAATTAGAAACCTTTATGAATTCTCCTGTACACTCTTCTGGTGGGCTGGAGAGGGATGTGGAGAAGGGAAAGTCTATTTTCAGATCCAGGCATGTTGTTCCTGAATTTTTAATATTCTCTCATTTTTCTAAAATGGAGGATACACATGTTTTCTGAGAGGTGGTTTTAAACACCACAGAGGTGTTTGGTGGTAGAAGGACAAACGTGGTGTGACTTCCAGGAAAGACATGAACAAATAGTTATGCACCCCAGCTAGGACACCAACCAACAGAACAAGGGAAAATTCCACCAACGTCTGTCTTAGTGAGTTTGTTGGGTTTACTTAGAGGAAGGGCACTGCATTACAGCAAGCACAAGTGACAGCTGGCTGATGCCACATCCCTGGAGCTCCCAGCACAATGTCCAGGAAGTTGGGCACATCAGTCTCTTCCCCCAGCAAGTTCCTGCTTATAAGAACTTGGGAGGACCCTTGTGAATCTTGTAAGCTTCATTCTGGTATGCTTCACCTGAGTCATATGTTTCCAGTCAGAGGAAATCAGAGGAAGTTCAGCACCTCTGTCAACTTCGGGTTTTTCTATCTCCTAGTCCTTCTCTTCTGGTCATTTCTTGTTTTCTGTTTGTTTGATGATTTGTTTGTTTTCTTGTTTTTTTTCCTTTCTTTCTTTTGCATCATAGTCTGTTCCTTTACAAGCTTTTTCTTCCCTGATCCACCTCAAAATGTTGTACCACATTTTAGGATCATTATAAGTAGCCTCCAAACAAATCCTCTAATCCCCAGGTCTTTTCCTTTAATTTATGCTCAGATCAGAGAATACTGTAAAACTCACAATTCTATGATTCTGTTTTCCCTGCAAGTAACAGAAATGTGCATTGTAAAAATCAGGAAAATTCTTATTTTCTAAGGAAATGTCAAGGGAGAAGTTGTTGAGTTCCAAATATTAGCCAGGCACTGTGCTTAGTTCTTTCCTCTGGTCCCTAACCAAGCCTCACAACACCTATGATCTATTATTACTGCATAGGATATTTTCAGAGAGCTTATGTCATTTTGATAAGATTTCACAGTGAGTGGAATCTAGAGAAAGGAAATTTATCCATGGTCTGTGAAGATGAAGAGCTCATGTACCCTGTGATAGTGGAAAACACAGCTGTCACCTGAGTGGGATTTCTAGTTAGCTTATTCTGGAGCCAAATATGAACGACCATGGCCCAAGAACACAAATTAGGTTATGCCAAATGCAGTGTGTTAACAATTTCATGAAGTTTTTATAATTATAAAATTTTTTAAATGTCCTAAACCAAGGAACTGTTTAAATACATTGATGGAAACATCGGGGTTACAACAAAGCAGGGAAATCTCTGTTTTGGCCCCATAGCCTATCTGATGGTATTCTTACATTTTGAGTAGGTAAAAGATAGGGTTTTGTGCTCATACATTCCAAAAGATTTGCCTAATAGCCATAGGATGTTAGGTCATACACATGGAGGTGAGCAATAAATAGCTGTCCCAGCAACGGGAAGGTAACTACAACTCCCCATAATCACTGAAGTTCTGATCAGTCAGCCTTGTAGATGTTTGATACAAGTGCAGCTGTGTTCTGGCAACTTCTGCTCACACCAGCAGTGTGTTTTATATGAAGTATTAGTAATAGTATGACAGGTGATTGTTGTACAAACCTCATTATCTGAATGTTAGTGCTTCTAAAACAAGCACAGTATATTACATTGACTCTTTTATTTTCCTTTATTTATTTGAGAGAGAGAAGGACAAAGACAGAGAGAGAGAGAAAGTATTGGCACACCAGAGCCTTCTGCCCCTGCACATAAACTTTATAGACACGATCTACTTTGTGCATGTGGCTTTATGGGGATGCTGGGGAATCTGTCCTGGACCATTGAAATTTACAATCAAGTGCCTTTAACTGTTGAAAGAGTATGTGATTTCTTGTGTTCATGCAGCAGCCTTGCTGACACAGTGACTGTTAGGAATCCCAGAGGACATTCAATAGCAACAACCAGTCAGGATCATCCCTAGATTTTCCATTCTTTGAGGAATATGAAACTTCAATTAAAATCAGTCCTGTGATGATATAAAGGTTCCTAGTTTAACAACCTTGTGTATTTTCAGAAAGATCAAATGTGCTCGAAAGTACCCCGAAGGCCTGCTACTGTCATAGCATGGTCTATATCTTTATTACCTCTCAAAGACCTCAAACACCCAAGTCCCATTCAATGCTTAAAATTCAGAGGTTAGATTTTAAAAAGCTCTGCAAGACTTTTATTGTATCTCCAGAAGATTTTCCTTTCAGTTATTTCACTATAGTATAAAATAAATTCATTTTCTTTTACATTGCCACAAACTCCTTCCTTGTGTTAACTTAAGAAAAAACGAAAACTCCATTCGGCCTGTGCAGAGTACAAGTGCTCCCATCATGCTTTGAGTATTCAGGAAAAGCACATCCTTTAGTGGCATGTTTTCTTATAAGACACTCAAAAAGATATGACACTTTAAGCACTCTGAAGGGAACTCTAGGAGAATAGAACAACACATCCTGTTAAATGAAAATGTACTTAAAGTAAATTACACAGGGAAGACTGGGAGAGGTTCTGTCACTTGACTCATAACTTTTTTTCTTAGAAATTGTACATGAAAATGAAGATGAAACCAGAGTAGATGCTCACCTTGTTACCCTTTTCAGTATTGATACTAAATTAATTTTAGTTTAATTTTTGTTTCTGGAATTTCTTCATGAATTTGGCTTATTGCATAATTCAGTTATTCATGTGCAATAGTACTTGAAGGGGGATATACAGTACCCAGGAAGTGATTTTGCCAATGCCATTACTATAACCTTATCAAATATATAGTATACTAGGGCTATTCCTTACCTCCTATTGCATACTTAGTAACAGTTAGTCTTACCTGAATACAATACACTGCTTATACTTGCACTTAATACACAATAGCAGTTTTCACACCTTGTTTGGATACAGTTGATCATGATAGCACACCTTTTAGAAAAATCCACTCTTACATAAGAGCTCTGAGTTGTATGGTGTAGCAGTGTTGTTATAGTGAGGATCAGAGTTCCAAGACTACCTGCTAAGATTTCCAGATTTTAGGTAAGGGAAGGTGGGGGGAGTGGTGGCAAAGACTTGCACTAGTAACACATGTAATAAAGACAGAGACTATCTGTTTATAAAACAAAAGGCATTCCTGAGAAAGGGAATGGGCTAGTCATCTGGGAAGAGAGATATGCTTAAAAGCATGGGCCAGGAGTCAGTCATTTACACAGCATCTGTCTCCCTGCCATATTTGTATATCCTTGGCTTTTCTTGCACATGGGCTACTCATTGCATGTGGCCCAGGTGGGAAAGGATATCCTGTCTTTCTCTGCAACTGGTTTCTTTGGTATTTTCCTCACTATGCTTCTCTGTCTTCTCTTTCTATGTACCCACTATTCTGCCACAGAACAATTCTTAAATCACCTTTATTTTCACACTTGTTACCATTTCAAAAAGAAATACACCAATGTTAACTAAATAAAAGCACATTAAATGGCACAACCAATAACTTAGTTTATAGTGCATCTTTCATTCTCTATAACTCTGAAATAATTTAAACCTAATTTGGTAAGTGAAGAAATTGAGACCTAGTAAAGTTACACAGTCTACCCAAGCTATAATAATCAAAGATATGGAACACTGAGGCAGTCCAAGATACTTCTGTTCCTTCATTTGTTTCTCTCTCTCTTTCCCTCGCTTCTGTCTTCCCTCCCTTTCTTTCTCTTTCCCCCCTAGATTCCTGCTACACTAAGAATTTCATTACAGTGTATTTGTTTATCTTGGATATGGAAAGAATAAGCCTTCCCTTATTATTTGATTAATTAAACCCTATGCATTCTTTTTCTGATATTTTACTTCAGAGTATTAAGGTCACAGTTCTGTTTTATGAGCTAGTATAATGCCATTCTGTTTCACCAGATCTCATTATTAGCACCTTTAATTCCTTTATCCAAAGGTTTTTCTTTATTTTTGGTATTATAGCCATGCTTTTTGTTAGTGAAGCTGTAAGACAAAGAACATCTCCACGCTGAGGCTTTTGGATCTCTATGCCTATCACTAGTGAGAGAGACTCAACTAACCCTCAAATCCCAGCTCATTGAGATTACATTACAGAGGAATGGGGGTTTGTCTCACTGCCTGTGTGATTGAGCTTACCCTCCAGTTGTCTTTTCCTGCCCAGAGATAAAGCAGTAATACCTGCCCAGTGTTCAACCCTAGTTACACTGTTGGTTTTTCTGGCAGGACCAAATCCCATCCTAAGAAAAAATTCCCCTGTGATCTCAGGATCCTATCATGAATAACAAAGGCCTTTCTTTTACTTGGGAGATTCTAAGGATTTAGGATTGTCCTCCCAGGAAGCAAGGATGAAAAGGCCAGAAAATTCTTTCTGTGTTAGCAACTACCAGCAGAGGATGCTGCCAAACCCTTGAACCAGAACTTGAAACTATAATCATCAAAGTAGGTGTTCAGGTACTGGCCAGCACACAGCAACTTACATTATAAATTAACATGTACCTATTAAAATAAAATAAAATACAAAGAGGCATATCTAGAGGCTAAACATATTAACCAAAGTTCTACACATAATCCTAAAACATGCATTAGGGGGCTATTACATCCTTACAATGTGAAAGGAAGATGGTGCCCATTAGGTTAAGATTAAAACATGGATTAAAATTATTTATATGTAACATCTGAACATAATATTATTTCTAAAACCACAAAGATGATGTCAAAACAACATAGAATTTAGTTTAGTTTGTGTATGTGTCGTATTGTGGTATGAATACAGTGTATGCATGTGTGTTTGTAGATGTGTGTTCCCTGTGCATGGCATTCACAGAGCAGAGGAGAACTTGGGGTGTCCTCTACCACTCTTCTTGTATTGTTGAGAGGAGGTCTCTCAATGAGCTGCTCAATGAGCTGCTGTTTGCAATCAGATTGGCATCCTAGCAAACCCTAAAAATTCTCCTATCTCTGCTCTCCACAGTGCTGGGAATACAGTGTGTATGACTACACCCAGATTTTTTACATGGGTACTAGTGATGCAGGATTTGGGGGTCCAGGGAAGAGTTTCCAGGCCTGTGAATCACAACTTTTGGGTCCCTATCCTATTTTAGCAAAGAATTGGGGGGGGGCAGACTCTGAGAAGGATGAATTATAACATTTATTTTAGGAAGAATTTGGAGAAAAGGCAAACTGAAAGATTCAAACAAGAGGGGAATTCTCCACCCTACCTGTCTGAAAAGAGGAGAATGGAGATGGAGAAAATCTTCCAAGGAGAACCCAGTGGAAAGGGCACATACACACAAACACATGGAACGCAAACCATGAGAGCCCAGGACAAAAGATTTAGACACACCTACACATGCACTGACACTCACACACATGGGAAGCAAAGCATAAGGGTGGCAAGCCCTTCACCTTGTCATAGAAGCAAGCTAAGAAACTGGATTGTAAAGGACTCAGAGTTCATAGGACAATCATACAAAAAAACATAGCAAGAAAGCATCTGGAAACAAAATATCTGCAGGAAACAAGCAGCAAGATAAGGGCAAATGAGAATTATCTTCCCCCTTCCCAGCCTAGCTAAGAGTTTACCAAAGTAGGGACCAGGAGAGTCCAATGCTGAGAGAATGAAAAGGAAAGAGGAAAGAGAGAGAGAAAACCATGCTTAGCGCCTTTATATAGATCAGACATCTAGCTAGAATAATCCTTGCCATCAGACACAGGTGTGTGAAGGAGAGACCTAACTAGTTCCTGGACTCGAGGGGCAGACTCAGGAGGGGCCAGCCCACTGGAGAGTGCTGAGCTGAGAAGAAGCAGGAAGTTGCTGTGAGGATTGTTGCTTGCAGCCATCTTGGATGAGACTGGATTAGATACGGGGTTGTAGTTCTGCCAGGGTAGGCAAGGTGTCATCTCCTTGTTCTCCTTGAGATTTTGTCCCTGATTGACTACCTATAAAAAAGATTAAAAAAAAAAAAGAAAAAAGCTGGAGAGATGGCTTAGTACTTAAGGCACTTGCCTGCGAAGACTGAGGATCCAGGTATGATTCCCCAGAACCCATGCAAGCCCAGATGCACATGGTGGCACATGCATCTGGAGTTAATTTGTAGTGGCTAGAGGCTCTGGTGTACTCAATCTCTCTCTCTAGGAAATAAATAAAAATATTTTTTTTTATTAGTCAGTTCTGTATTCAGCAAATACAGTCAGTTTGGTACCATTATTAGGCTCATCCGTGACCTACCCCCTCCCCTTGGCCCCTCCTTGTTGAGGTATACGGGTCATGCATTGTGGAGTTAGCCCACAGTTATGGGTAAGCTAAATGTCTCTGCATATCATGACCCAACATGTGACTCTGACATTCTTTCCGCCCCCTCTTCCGCAAAATTTCCCTGAGCCATGTTGGGTTCATTTTTGATCTGCTTCAGTGATGAGGTGTTGGGGGCCTCTGAGGCTCTGGCTCTCTGATTTGGTAGGAGATGATTTTTCTCTGTGCTGATCTCCTTCCCCCTTTGCTGGTATCCGGTTCATCAGGAAAACAGCCCCCTTGCTTGTTTCTCCAATTTTTCTTAGTTTCAGCCGGGGCCCTTTTGAGGTATGATGGGGTGGCTCTCTCCTTAGGATCTACATCTATCTGAAAAAGAGAAGCAGATTCTCCAACGGAGAGTAAGTTAGCACCAGGACAAATGAGATAACCCTTACTTTTTTTTTTTATAGAGAATTTAATAGGTGTAGGCCCTCTTGTAGCCCACAATTATTGGTAGCTTGATATTGGAGAGTGGGCTTTTGTTTGGATCTGGTTCTGACTTGTTTCCCAGCTCCAGCTATGGGTCCCATACCAGTGAGGGGATCAGTTAGCCAAATTGAGAGCAGTTGGTTCCCCACCATGGCTGTGTGCCACCACTGCACTTGTGTGGGCATCACAACAAGTTATTTGCTGCTAAGTAGGTTAGACCATGCATTGCTTCGATAGATATTGGTCAATTTCCCCCAGTCGCCCATGTAGCACCTTCTGGCACTAGATGCGCTGACTGTCTGGGGACTGACTCTCTTCCAACTTCCAGCCATGCCATTCTAATTTGCATGTCAATCACATAAGGTATCTTCAGCAGTAGGGTCTTACCACTAACCTTTGGTGGGTCATCAAGTACTCTGACAGAAATCTGTCTGTCTTTTAAGAAACCTTGTAGGTCTCTCTGATCAAAAGCTCATTGTGGATGATAGCCCCATGCTGGATCTGGGAGTTACAGGTCAGTGCCCACTAAGAAAATGAGGAAAAAGAGAACTAATATACAAGAGTTAGAGATAAGAGAGAGAGAGACAGGGAGAGGGGAAGTGAGGGAGGGAAGATGTAGGAGATTAAGGTTAGTCTTAATCTTACCCTCTCCAGTGTCTTGTGGTTCAGGTGTTCCCTGTAAGGGCCTGGTGAAGGATCAGCCATTTGGTCTGTCTTTTAGTAAGTAGAAGATTATGGTACCATTGCTGTTTGGGTCTAGATTTGTGTTTCCCACCACTTTGATGCCCTCCCCTCCCTCCCCTTCCATCCTAGTGTCTAGTCTAGGAGATGCTTGCTGGGTATGTAAGGTATCTTCGGTAGATTCAGGTTAGGTGCTGTAGATGAGTGAGACTATGTGGCGATTTTTTTTCTGTGATTGGGTAAGTTCACTGAGAATGATCTGTTCCAGGTTCAACCATTTTTCCTCAAATTTCATTGTGTCATTTTTTCTTACTGCTGTATAGAATTCCATTGTGTAGATATACCACATCTTACTTATCCATTCTTCTAGTGATGGGCATCTGGGTTGATTCCAGCTCTTAGCTATTACAAATTGAGCCACTATAAACATGGTTGAGCAAATCTCTTTAGTCTGTGGTTTGAAGGTTTTAGGGTAGATGCCCAGTAAGGGAATAACAGGGTCTGTTGGTATCTCTATACTCAGCTTTTTCAGAAGTCTCCATATTGCTTTCCAAAGTGGTTGTACCATCCTACATTCCCACCAACAGTGGATGAGTGTTCCTACTTCTCCACATCCTCGCCAGCATTTATTTTTATTTGATTTTTTGATGTTTGCTAACCTTATTGGGGTAAGGTGGAATCTCATAGTTGTTTTAATTTGCATTTCTCTGATGATTAGGGAACAATGAACATTTTCTTAAGTGTATGTTTGCCATTTCTATTTCTTCCTCT
Source organism: Dipus sagitta (assembly GCA_036346955.1). Lineage (NCBI taxonomy): Eukaryota > Metazoa > Chordata > Mammalia > Rodentia > Dipodidae > Dipus > Dipus sagitta. Next base: position 83,427,250 of record CM070771.1, on the reverse strand, counting down.
GTGAACTGCCTGTACAGCTCTTTGCCCCATTTTGTGAGTGGGGTGTTTGACTTCTTACTGTTTAGATTTTTGAGTTCTTTGTAGATTCTAGAGATTAGTCCTCTATCAGTTGGATAACCCACAAATATTTTCTCCCATTCTGTGGGTAATCTATTGGCTTTGCTTATTGTATGCTTGTCTGTAAAGAAACTCTTCAGCTTCATGTGGTCCCATTGGTTGAGTGACGTTTTAAGTTCATGAGCTACTGGGGTTAAAAAAAGCTATCTTTCTCTTATTCTCCTTTCACTAGGGATGGAACTCATGGGTCTCAGACCCCCTCAGGCTCACATTCTTGTGCACTAAATATTCTTTCCTGCTGAGTCATTTCCACAGCCCCTAATTTAATTCTGCTAAAGACCAGTTTTTCTGTGGCGCCCATATTGGTTTGAATTCACAGTCTTCCTGAATCAGCCACCAGAGGGCTGGGGTTACAGGTCTGTACCACCGTGGTGCCCTGCTTGAAACAATTTTAAAATCTGAACTTTAATGATTAATATAGCCTCTTTATTCCACAATTAAATGTAAAAATGTTATGCTCTTTTGCTAATTATATCTTTCAAAATATTAATTTCAAACCTTACCAGATACACTATTGATTCTCACAGGAGTTGCTAACAATCTTAGTGTGTTCTAAACCTTAATTTGTAATCTAGAAATAAACCCTGACTTGCCTGGTTTTATAAGAGGTTCTGTTCAGTTTCTTTCAAACAGAATCTCCAAATACCTCAGGCCACCTTGCCATGCCATTGTTCCTGCACTTGTCACTGATACTGTGGCTTATGGAGCTCCTCCCTACCACTAGAAGCCCCACAGGGTCCCCAGAGCTGAGCTTTGTCTATGGACCTCCCAAAAAAAACTTTGCTCAAGAAGCTTAAACTATTTCTCATATCCAAGGAAGTCTATCTTAAGAATTTGATTTCTTCAAATGAATATATGCTTACTAAATATATAGAGTGTAGTCATACTGATGCAGGATTTTGGGGCTCAGGAGGGGATACCCCAAGTTTATAAACCTCAATTTTGGGTTCTGTCCTGTTTTTAACAAAGGATTAATAAAAAAAATGAACTCAAGAAAACAAATTATGAATTATTATGTTTACTTAGGGAGTAATCACAAATTGTGGGGTATATATAAGAGAAACTGGGATATAGGAAGAAGTCTAGAACAAAGTCATAAGCACTTGCAAAGTAGGAAATGTGTTCATGTGGAAAATAGCATAGTTCATTAGATTCATTCAAGAGAAATGGCTGTGGCAGAGCCACATGTGGAAGATAGAACCTAGCAGCTTGTGTAGGAAGGTTTAGAAGGAATAAACATAGCATCTGCCCTAAGGCCAATAAATTTAGAGGAGAAATAAATAATAAAGAGAGTTCCACTCATGATTACCCCAAGTTTAGTGAAATTACACAGGTAATAAGACAAGATTTAAAGAAAGCATCCATGTGGTAGATCAGGAGTTTAAGGGACATATGTATGTGGTAGATTCAGAGATCAGAAGAAAATCATACATGTAATTAAAGTGAGAAGTTACCCCAAACTATAAAACAGAGGCAAACAGAAAAGCCACCCAGAGCAAGCCGGGTTGGGTGGAGGGGGAAGCCAGACTATCCCTGTGACCAGAGTGAAGAGAAGAAAAGCCAAAGGCTATGGCAAAGGATTCTTTCATCAGATTCAGGTATGCAAGGGGGAAGACCTGGTTGGTTTGTAGATTTTGAAGGGCAGACCCCAGAGGGCAGCCCACCTAGGCAGTATGCTAAACTATGGGCAGCAGGGGGCACTTTAGCTGTTGTGAATGAGTCCCAATCAGACATGAGTTCCATTTCTGCTAGGGCAAGGTGGCATAGGTTCTCTCTGGGCCTCAGTTTATAACTGTAACTGCCTAAAAGAACCTACCTTTTTCCTATTTCTCCTTCAATACAGCTTATATTAAAAGGACCTAGTAGCACTTTCCAAGGATGCTTCTGTCATCTGGACAATTGTACTCTTTTTGAAACTTTAATAGCCAGTGCTTTTTTGATGTTGTTGTTATTTTTTTAGCAGCCAGTTCTGAAGGAAGGCATTTAAAGCCAAAGAAAAAGCAAGAAAAGCATTTTCAAGAAACAGTCTCAAAATACCAAATGTAAATACAAGGTGGCTTTATCTTAATTTGTGTAAATTGTAAATGTGAGTTCTCACCATTGTGAGGTAGTTAACCAAAGCATGAACTCTTATATACTGAGAAAATGGAACATTCCAATGAAAATAAAATGCACAAAAGCATTTAAAAGTATTTCGAATTATGTTGTGATGCAGTTATAGATATTTTTCTATGTGGATTGCAGAATATCTAACAGATTGCAGAATATCGTTGTAGGTTTTGTAGATTACATTAGTTTGCAAACTTGCTAATCTTTGAAATATGGAAACTCACAGTGGGTCTTCTAGTCATTGATGAGAGTTTAAAAGTTTCTTGGGCTTAGAATGAGAGGAATAGAGATAAACATTGAAAGCAAAGTTCCATTCTTAATTACCAGCAAGATTTAAATAAGAAATACTATCAAAGAGAGTAATAAGCAATTATTTCTTTAGCAATAAAACAATAATGTGGCTCAAGGACTTGAATACTAATCATTTTCCTTTAGTTTCTGAGAAAATTTTTATTAAAAAAATAGAACATCACTTTTTGCTTGTTAAATTATAGTATATTCACATTGTATATCTTAAAATATCTGAATGTTTACTTAGGCAAATCTTATAATTTTACACTTGATATATATGACATAAATATATAAATAAATAAAAATATATCTCTTTGACAGTGAAATAATTTTGACTACAGTTTCAAAACAATTTTTAAGTATTACTTTTCAGGTGTTAAAAATCTCTCAGTTAATGATTATATGTCAGTTGTTTTTATTTTGATGTTGTGTTGGAGGGAACACATATGGACAACACACATGTAGAAGTCAGAGGATAACCGTCAGGTATTGACCCTTGCCTTCCACATCCTTTGAGGCACTGCATCACATTTGTTCACTGATGCTTTTTTGCCAGGCTAGCTAGCCCTGATCTCCCAGTAGATTTTCCTGTGTCCATTTCCCTCTCACCTATATGTGTGGCTGGGATTACAAACACCTGCACAAGGTCTGGCTTTTTATGTGGGTGCTGGGGTTCCAAATGAAGGTATTCACTGAGCCATCTCCCCAGGCCCTATGTGTTTATTCATCCAATGGTCTGACAGTTTAACCGAATAACTGAGTGAAAGGTTAAATGAGAATAGAGTGGTCAGAACCAAGCTACAAATCTCTTCACAAATATTTGTCAGTCACTTTCCTTTGGCAAGCAATGAGTACATAGCCTTGAATAAAACAGACCCCAGACTTAAGGAGTTGAATATTTGGTGTATAAAGAGACAAGAGGTAATTAATTATACGAAGAAATAGATGCTTACAAAGTTTGCTGCATTGCTATGAAAAGGGCTACAAGAAGATGTTTAAATGTGTATTTTGTTTAGATTAGGATTTGTCTGTAAAAGGTTCCTTGAAGAAATACCAGAATAAATTTTCTACAAAAAGAATGCAGATTTACTCAGATAAAAGAATTAGAGTAGGAACCTTCCAGACTAGGAGAATACTGAGATAGGAAAGTGCTTGGTGAGTTTCTAAAAAGAGAAAAAGAAAAATCTTCACATGGATTATAGAATTCCTGGGTCTAAGGTCCTACTTTAATCAAGGATCAATTAAAAACATAATGAAAATTAAAACTTTAAACTGACAGCACTTGGGAGACAGAGGTAGGAGGATCACAGTGAGTTCGAGGCCACCCTGAGACTACATAGTGAATTCCAGGTCAGTCCGGGCTAGAGCGAGACCCTACCTCGGAAAAAATAAATAAAATAAAATAAAATAAAAACTTCAAACTGAAATGTCTATTGTTTTTGACTTTCAGCCCTAAAACACAGAACAATATGTTCTTAATCTCTATTTGAAAAATTTGGAAGAGAATTATCAGCCAAGAACCCAGCACTATTGTTAATCCTTCTAAAACATGACAGTCTGCCTTGTAGAACACACTACACATAATGTTGGCCTAAATCAGCCAGTCTCTCTGAATTGAATACAAATTGGTGGGATGGAATGGTCTGTTACGTTGCCTTTATCTAAATGCTATTTAAAACAGACCTTCTACTAACCGCGAGTGACTGCCAACAGTTGGTTATAAATACTTAAATGGATCAAAAGAAAAAAAAAAAAAAGCTCACTATAAGAAAGAGGGACAGAAGTCAGGTTTACCTCAGAAAGCCATGAGAGAGAATACCAAAATCTATAGTGGAAATAGGAGGAAAGCAGCCAGCCATGCTTATGAAAACAAAAGTTGAGGAGCTAGTTTAAAAGTTTCCTTTGAACTCATTGAGGTAAGTAACTTCTATTAAGCATGACAGAGAACAGATCATGAGGAGTAGAGGTAATAAGTCATTTGCCAAATGTCGAATTATAAATGGGAGAGTGACCTGGTCAGGCATGTCTGATCCAGGAGTTTTCTACTACTGTGCCATATTGCACCAGCACACAAATAAAGGATAAAACTTTATTGCTAATGCTAGAAAGAAAAATTAAAGCTGCTTTTGCAGTAGTTGTCAAACATTGTTAAACAATCCAAAATGAGGAACTATCCATGCTGTGCTAAACAGTCTTTGTATTATGAATGGTTTCTGGAGATACAACTGAGCTGTTGAAAAAAACATTTAAAACTACTTTGACCTTTGATCAGCATAATTTCTTGCAAGCCTTCAGGCCTTTGAATATTTTGATGTAGTTCTGTCATTGCGAATTTCATCGTTGCTTCTTCACACTGTTCTTCAAAAAATTCTCAACTTGTAATTATTCATTTTTACTATCGAAATCTGTGATGGAAAACCAATTTCTTTTATCAGGTCTTTACTGTTGCACTTCTGTTCTTTTGAGATTAATACTTTACTGACCTTTTCCAGCACAATTATATGTTTTGTATGTAATTCTTAGGTGAAAAAATTATTTGAATTTGAGTTTTTAAAAACCATGGGGGAAAAAAGCAAGGGAATATTTCAGTTCAAGTTTAGTGGAGTCTTCAATTATATAATAATAATTGCATAATGGTAGAAACCTCTACAAAGGTTGCACATAAAAATGAAAAATATCATTCCTTCCCCACCCCTCATTCTTCAGGAACACAGACATGGTTCTTTCCACCTCTAAACCCATCCATTCCGTCTCACAGAGCAGCAGAGTACAGCTCTGCTTCTCAGAATCCTTGGCTACAACAGACTGGCCTGGGTTTTGAGCAATGAATGCAGGAATTCCAGAGAGGAAAGGGGACTGTATTTGAGGAAGGTGGTACAACAAGCCCTGAGGGAATGTACAGCCCAGGCAGCTAGCCCTTTCCTGGTTGGGTTGGGGAGAGGAATCCTTCATATTCTTCCTTCCCCTCTTTGGTATTATTTAGGTTGAGGAACACAAAGCTAGCCAGGCCTCTTTGACTTCGTAACCAGTTGCAACACATTTCTACAATTCAATCCACTATTACCTTGCTCTCTGTGTGAAAATAGTCTTTGGCACGAAGCATGCCATGACTAACTCAAAGGAAGTCTATTTAAGTGGAACCTTTGAAGACTATCAATTATCAATTTTTTTGTAAGCAGCAAAAAAATAATCATAATAATAATAATCACTCAGGAAAAAATTATCTAGCAATATTAAAACCAAGAATTTCTTTCTCTAAAGGGTGTGTGCTTCATGGTGTGTCCCTGTGCAGTATTACTCTGTGCCAATGAGCAATGTCTCAAGATGATGGGACACTTTAAGCAGAGAACAGTTATAGTCAACAAAGTTGCTCCAAGTCCCCTCCAAAACAAGGCTGAGTTCTCATAGGTCCATTTCAGGAATTGACAGAAGTTGCAGGAGAAGCAACTGATAAGGAGCATCAAGACATATCATCAGTTATATCTTGCATTAGCCTTTGTGACTGGGTAATTCTGAAGCTATTTTTTAAACCTGACTCCATATGAAAATCATCATATTCCCTGGATTCTTTGGTTCATTCAGTATTTCTATTTAAAACTTGGTTCCGCATAATTTTCTATATTTTCTGTCCTTCCTTGTTAGGCCCAGCCAGAAGCAGGTTATATAAGGAAAAGTGTTTAATTTAACCTACAGTTCCAGAGGGTAGAGTCCATTGTGCCAAGGAAAGCATGAAAGGAGCAGGAAGCTGGTGTTACATCATCACACTGGCATGCAGGAAGTAGAGAGCAAGGGATAACTGCTGGTGTTCAGCCAGCTCCCTGCTTTTCATACGCTCTAGGATTCCAGCCCAGGAAGTGAGAGTTTCCACAGTGAAGAGGGCTCTTTCCACCTCAATTGACCTAATCCAGATAACCCCCTCACAAGTGATGCCAGGTCCTATCAAGTTGACAATCAATATAAGCCACCACATCACTATGAAAAATGTGTGCTTCTGCTCTCCCTCATGCTAAGGGACCAATAGAAATGTAGAAACCACAGCAGACACAATAAAATCCTATGAGCAGGAGGGGTAAATTTCTCTAGTAGATGCTGCTTGCATTCCATAGATCATGCTAGATATTGTTTCCAGAAAGTATAACAATAGAAAGAACATGCAGCTTTGCTAAGTATATTAAGTGAAGTTCAAAGCTTTGTCCATTCTGCCAGTGCTGTAAGAGCAAGACTGATGAAATGGCTGAAATGTCTACCCAGCTTCATCGAGTCTAAAGGTCTTAATAATATGTCTTTAATTTGACCAACAATAAGTAATGCTTGATTTAAGCAAGTGTATTTAAAGTACATTTCAAAATCCTGAAATGAAAAATAGGAACAGGACAAACCTTCAAGGCTGGGCATGATAATAATCACCAGTAATTCCAGCACTTCGGAAGCTGAGACAGCAGGGTCATTGAGAATTTGAGGCCAGCCTTAGCTACACAGTGAGTACAAGGATAGCATAGACTATGCAGTGAAACTGTCTCAAAAGAGTGTTTAAAAAAGAAAAGAGAAAAAATTTTAAAACACGCAAATCTTCATGCATTCTAATTAAAGTTTGCTTGGTCTTAGGAGCATGGCATTCCCACAGACATGGGCTATGCAGTGGCCCCTCACCATTCAGGTGTCTACCCTGTGCATGTTCAGCTTTATGAGGCCTGGAAGAAGGTTTGGGATATTAAAATCACCAGCACTGAAGAATATCCACATCTGAAACCGGCTAGACATCGGAGAGGCTTCATCCACAAAAACATCATGGTGAGCGTCATCCTATATGTACAGGGTACAACCCGATCTTCTAGATTCACAGTCCACATGAAAAGACAGAACAAAAGGAAAGCAGAAAGTTAAAAGTGTGCTTAAGAAGTGTCATGCTGTGCAAAGAACATTTCTCATATCTAAGGAAGGGAGGTTCTAATTAAAGACACTTCAATTCTTCAAATACAACCTTTAATTCTTTTTCCTGACACTACTGCTGGTAAGCAGTCACTGATGTCAAAATACTAAGAAAATATTACATTAACTTTGCAGATAATTTTAGAAGCCATCATTCTTCCTAAAGTAATTTAGTGAGTAAAACAAGTACAAACTGCATATATCACCCAGGATGCCCATTTAAAAACCAGTCAAACTACATTTTCCCTTTTACCATGCCAGACCAAACAAAAACACCTCAACTATTTGCAGCAGAAAGCCACACATGAAGTCACCCATAATCACTAACAGAGAACAAATGACAGATGGTATTAATTAAATCATTACTACCCATGGCCTAATTTTCTCCAGAGCTTCTCTGTTTTGTCTTGTTTTTCTACACTGGTAGTAAATGCATCATCTCAGAATGTGACTACCTATGTGAGACCTCTCTTATTGATTTATTCCCCATGTAAGAAAACTCAAGAAAAGTACTGGTGAAGGCAGGAATGGCCACATCTTGCGATGAAACAGTCCAGAGAGCCCTATCTGATGAACCCTGTTAAGGCTCTGTCAAACTGATAGATTGAACAGATACCTACCTCCTGGGATTTAAAGCTAATTACCTTTCAGATAATCTTCTAACGTCTGTAAAAGTGTAAGTTGATAATGACATTTTACTTGGATCAAGTCATGTCTTGATGTGTCCTTCAACCAAAAAAAAGAAAAAAGCTATAAACGATAGGTGAGGGTACAGTGGCAACATTCTATCTCAACTTGTCCTTCCTCTTCACTGAAAGTGAAGTTACTATACTTCAGTCTGCCTAGAGAGAGGTTAAAACACCTGTCTTGTATTATAATTTAAAAGTATCCAGTGATCTCGTATCACTTTTAAATTATAAGTAGTTTGATGGCTGTGTATCTCTGAAGACCATACTAAATGGCATTCTGTCTTATTTCTGTTTCTGCCAAAAAAAAAAAGAAAAGAAAAAAGAAAAAACTTCGTGGAATTTGTTTCTTAAGATATGTTCACTTTGTGTTCCCTTGAAAATATATTTCACCTAATTATAAATTCATGAATCTTGCAGAGAATAAAAGCTCTACCAGATTTCACATTTAGATGGAACTGTCCCTGTGGTTCCGCTTTTGCATGGAAACTCTCTGTATTTTATATGTGGGTTGTTGGGTGAGAATTATAACTGATAAAAAAATTAAAACTGATAAAAGAGACAGGAGAATGCTGGGGGATCATCCAAATAGGGATACAAGCTGAGAACATAGGAGCCCCAACATGGTCACCTAATAGAGATCGAAAAGAAAGAGAACAAGGTACTGCCAAGCCAGATCCATATTTTGATAATCAGGTGAGGGAAATTTTTTATGATCCATCCAGAAATCAAACTCAAAAGACTTAAAATAAAATTCATCTTCTCCCTCTGAGCCATGATTGATTCTACTATCTCTGATTCAGCTCTGTAATTAAACATCCCACTGAGACTTCCAGTCTCTGAATTCCATTAAATATAGACATCGAAAGCTGCTAACTCTGTGATTTAAATTTAAATTATTTTAACTTATCAAAAATAAAATAACTTCTATATGTAAGTTTTACCAATTTACCAAGATAATTTTATATATTTAATATATATATTTAATATATATATATATATATATATATATATATATATTGGAATTGTATTACTACACTGTAATCCTAGCAGCAAAAATGTAAAGTGTAATTCCTTCTCCCAGATTCTACACATGCACTGGAAAATGAAGTCAGTTATTAACTTAAAATGCTTTTTATGATATAAAATTTTCCAAGAACTGGATTTAAAAATTGCATTACATATTCACACTATTGTGAAAAAAGGACTGTGTATTTGTAAAATCCTGAGCACATAACATTTTGAAAGCACTTATTAAGCTAAAAATGCTGTAATAGGAGGATCACCATGAGTTCAAGGCCACCCTGAGACTACATAGTGAATTCCAGGTCAGCCTGAGCTACAGTGAGACCCTATCTCGAATAAAAACAAAAACAAACAAAAAAATCCTGTAAGAATCAATAGAATAAAGAGAACTGTTTGCTTGCAGCATAAGCAGAACACTCTCTGTGTGAGATGCTGAACTGAAGCTTCCAAAATACATTCATTGATTTTTCTGCCTCTTCAGTTATGTAGTGGCAAGCAAAGGTCATCGTGGGGTCACATATAAGAATTACCTAAAAGCGGTACAATCTTACACAACTTCTTTTATAATTGCACTGTTATTTTATCAGGAAATCTATAAAAACTGCTGAAGGCTCAGTGTGTAAGCCTGAGGGCCTGAGGGGTTCTGAGACCATTCGACTTCAGTTCCTCAGGTCCCGCATAAAAAGCTGGGCCTGGCCACACACATATGTAACCCCATCTGCAGACTGGGCCTGGCCACACACATCTATGACCCATCTACAGACTGGCGGAGAGTCATGAGGACTTGCTGATGAGAAAGCAGCAGCAGCAGCTGCAGCTTGAGGGAGGGATCCCTTCCCAAGGAAGTACAAGGATGAACGATAGAGAAGGACACCTGGAGGTCTCTTTTGGTCACCACATGCATGTGCACAGCATGTGGCATCTGCACCCACACATGCATATACCACATATAGCACAACACAGCAGGCATCCTCCTGTACACACAAAAAAGACCTCATCACAAATGAATACGATAAAAGCAAAAATTGCTTTTATATCTAAAGAATAAAAAACATTCTACTAGATAACCATTTGTCATTTTGTTTGTGACTTTGTTAAAGTTGCTAACTAAATGGATAGTCTCTTACTTTTGGAACTGGCAGTGTCACATATAGGATTTGGGGGCAATTACCACAGCTTACATTATGCCTTTCATACTAGAGCAGACCCTGTGGTGATTTATATTTCAAATAATTATTCTAATTTAAAATGTTACATCCTAAAAAGCACATTAAGTTAATAACTGACTTCATTTTCCAGTGCATGTGTAGAATCTGGGAGAAGAAATTACATTTTGCTGCTAGGATTACAGTATAGCACAGACAATTCCACTATTTTTAAAGCCTCACTTTTACTTAGTTTTATTTCTTGATAGTACTTAAAAGAGAAAAACTGCTAAAATAATTCTAAGCCCATTTCAGTTTTCAAACACCTCTTGAACTTCCTGCACTGTTTCTTCTGTGCTAATATCATTCTGTCTTTCATAGAGCGGGAAGGACTTTTCCAAGCCCTAATTATAGTTCAATAATTATGCAACTTGTGCATCACCTGTCAGGAGAAAAAAAAAATTAAGTGCCAAAAATCAATTGGTAGAGAGGATCTTTTTCCTCACATGCTAATCTTCCTTTCAGGTTCTTCCAAGACAGACCTGTGGGCTTTTTCACTCATACAATTTTCTACAAAGAATATCCAGGAGGTCCAAAGGAACTGGACAAGAGTATTCAAGGAGGCGAACTCTTCTTCACTGTAGTACTCAATCCAGTAAGTACTTGGAGTTATTCTTCAAACTAATGATGAAAAATGAAAGGGTGGAGAAAATTTCCTTGATGGAGAGGCAAAGGTCTGAACGGCTGTCAGTGAAATCAACATGAAGTTTGGCAATAAAAGAGTAAAAAATAGCAGGGAACCACATCTAGAGACAGACACATTCCTTCTCCTAGTCGCAGTGACATGAGGAACATAGAGCCGAGTTTGCAATGTGAAGCAACCCCTCCCTGACACTGGAAAGTGATTAGAGTTTAGTTCTCTGCTTTTACAGAAAAATAAGATTTTTATCTATAAATTCCAATTTCCATTGGGGACAAGAGTTTTACAATTAGGCAATGAGTATTTCTATTTCTCTCCTCTCCTTCTACTCTCAGACATAAGAAAAGTACTGGTATTTCATAAGAATAAAGGAGAAGAACTAGCTAAGCAAATACAGTCATTTTTTTTTTTTTTTTTTTTTTTTTTTTTTTTTTTTTTTTTTTGGTTTTTCGAGGTAGGGTCTCACTCTAGCTCAGGCTGACCTGGAATTCACTATGGAGTCTCAGGGTGGCCTCGAACTCAAGGCGATCCTCCTATCTCTGCCTCCCAAGTGCTGGGATTAAAGGCGTGCGCCACCACGCCCGGCTTCATTTTTCTATATTCATGCTAAATCTTCCTGCAAGGTCACAGAGCATTCCTATTTAATGGGCTACTGCTCTTCCTCCTTCACTTCTTATTTTTTAAAATTATTTTTTAATTTAAACTGTAGTTTATTATTTATTTGAGCATGCTTTTGTGCATTCACGTGTGCATGTTTTGTCTTTGCCTGCCATCTCTCTTGTCACCATGCTCGGATTACAGCCCACCGTGGCTTCTGGCTTTTTCTGAGGGATCTGGGGATTGAACTCAGGTATTGCAGCTTGATCAGCAAGCACTTTATCCACTGAGCCATTAATCCAGTCCCTCCTTCATCTCTAATACTAGTCTGTTGGCAATAAAATGAATCATTTGCACATGTTCTTTTTGTGTTTGTTTCTTTCTGGAGGCAAATGTTATTAAGTTGTGTGGTAAAGGAACAGCTTATTAAAGTTAACTGTACAGCAAAAAGTTGTAAGTGACTTTTCCTTTGTGAGAGAACAAAAAATAAACTAAAATTTATTACTTATAAAATTAGTTTATTTTTTAGATATATGGAATTATCTATGGCATTAGCAATATTCAAGATAGAAAATAATAAAATAATAATAAAAATTTCTCCCAGGATAAAATTTGGATAAGATAGAAATAAACAATAAAATAAAATACTCATACCTTGACCTTAATTTTGCAAGCCCTATAAATGAAATTACATGTATGTTTTATCATCTACTCCTTTCCAATAAGCCTAGAAAATGAGGTGCATGGACAAGGAAGTCCTCTTTGGGAAATGATATAGTGAAAGGGCAATTCACCTTTGGAAAGTCTGAAAGTATGTTCAAAACTGAAGACAGTTTGAAATTGTGCAGCATTTTAGCTTTTAGGAAGGTTGTCAAACTTCAGACCCACTAAAGAAAAAATTCCGATTTGTATTTAGAAATAACCCTATTCTCCTAGCTTACCATCTCTTACAAGTGGTTGTGTCTTCTAAGTCACTTCATTTTCTCCCTTAATTCAACCAGTAATGCACAGGGGAAAAGTTAAATTGATATGTAAATATAAGCTGAAGACTCAGCTGAAACACTCTTAAAATGCTAAAACCTGCTAACAATCACTTTAAGATCCTTTAGTCTGCATGCTACACAATTCTGATAGAGCAACAGAACTATGAAACACTCTAATGGTTTTAACCAGTAGCTGCTTGAATGTTTCAAAAGAAAAAACTTCCTGGTAGTATTATGGCAGAACTTTCTGAACCAAGCGAAAAAAAAAAAAAAAAAAAAAAAAAACTTAAGCTTTAGATCACTCATGTATAATGAATCTACACTAAGTTTTTTACCCATTATGTAATAAATATTTTCATTAAGAAAAGTATATTATTTTCTTCATTAAAAATTCTAATAGTCAAGCCAGGCATGGTGGCACACACCTTTAATCCCAGCACGTGGGACGCAGAGGTAGGAGGATCACCATGAATTTGAGGCCACCCTGAGACTACATTGTAAATTCCAGGTCAGCCTGGGCTAGAGTGAAACCCTACCTCAAAAAAACCAAAAAATAATTTTTTAAAAAAAATTCTAATTGTCAACCTTGTGTTAACCTTGGCATGAATTTAGACTAACTTAGCAAGCTCTTTAGCAAATGTTGCTAGCTTTTCAAGCCTCTATCAATAATGTTTTGTAACTTTCTCTGTATTTATAAAAAGATCCACAGGGGATAACGGGAAAAGAAAAAAACACATTGTTCTTTCTTGATTTGGAAAAGTTTGAGAAGATAATTATTTTCAGACAAACACTTGGACTCAAACTATGTGACAGCTCTTATCATATACCATAGGACAGACAAGAAATTTCATCTGGTCCACCAGGTCCAACTTGGGGTAGGAATTCTTATCTGGAGACATTTGGCAGTGAAGTCTATGTTTAGACGCAGTGAAGTCTAGGAAATCTGCTATTATTAGCGATGTCTGCATCTCAGGCTAGAATGACAAGGGGGCAGGTTTCCATGAATTCCCAGATGGAAATTAAATGCTGGGTAAAAGTTTATGGTAAATCTTAAAAGCTTCCAGCTATAGGAAAATATGTCATGAATTTAGCAGGTGACAGTCTTTATTAGGGTAGAATAAGAATGAAAAAAATCTTTATGATGTTAGATTATGTATTAGCTGAAAGTAATGAGTTTTAACTATAGTGGACTTGAAAGGTTGATAGTACAAGACCAAGTGCCACCATAGGTCTCAATTAGAAGTATTATTTTCTGAAAATGACACATGAGGTAATTTATGGTGAAAAGATAATGTGTATGGAAACATAGAACTTTAGTACATTCAGATACATTTGAGTTGAAATTGAAAATGCAATACGAACTTTAATTAATAAGAGTTTCTTTTCTTTTTTCTTTTTCTTTTTCTTTTTTTTTTTTTAAAGTTTTCGAGGTAGGGTCTCACTCTGGTCCAGGATGACCTGGAATTAACTATTTAGTTTCAGGGTGGCCTCATCACTCACAACAATCCTCCTACCTCTGCCTCCCAAGTGCTGGGATTAAAGGTGTGCACCACCAAGCCCAGCTCTAATTAATAAGATTTTTAAATGCTATTCTCATGAATTAACATAATATCAAGGTGCTAGAATAGCTCATTACTGGGTGACAAGTGTCTGCAATAAAGTACATTTCAGAGTTTAACTGGAAAGATAAGAACAAAGATGAAAACACTTTGAATCAAATAACTTTCTGGTATGAAATGTTCCCCTGTTAACAAAGTATTTTTCATTGCTATCAACAATAAAGTAGACTTAAAAGAAACCTACCAAAGCTCAGGGAGGTATACGGGTCATGCATTGTGGAGTTAGCCCACAATTATGGGTAAGCTAAATGTCTCTGCATATCATGACCCAACATGTGGCTCTGACATTCTTTCCGCCCCCTCTTCCGCAAAATTTCCCTGAGCCATGTTGGGTTCATTTTTGATCTGCTTCAGTGATGAGGTGTTGGGGGCCTCTGTGGCTCTGGCTCTCTGATTTGGTAGGAGATGATTTTTCTCTGTGCTGATCTCCTTCCCCCTTGTGCTGGTATCTGGTTCATCAAGAAAAAAAAAAAAAAAATTCCCCAGGACCACATAAGCCAGAGGCACAAGGTGGCACATGCATCTGGAGTTTGTTTGCAGCAGCTGGAGGTTGTGGCATGCCCATTCTCTCTCTCTCTCTCCCTCTCTAAAATAAATAAAATTTTAAAAGAAAGAAAGAAAGAAAGCAACTCTAGGAGGATGAAAAGAGATGGCCAAACCCTCTGAGGAGAGACTTTTAAGACACTAGCAATGCCTGCTGATTTTAATTTGTAAATAAACTTTGAAAATGTGAAAAAAAAAAAAAAAAAGCTCAGGGAATTTTGTGGTGGGGACAGAAAGATTCTAAGAACCGCAGGATGGGACGGAATATCCAGAGGCACTGAGCCCCACCACCACCACCAAAGTCTGACTGTTACACTCACAACTCATAACCCACAACCCCATGGTGAAACCAGCAATCCCACTGAGGAGGAACCTCAGTGGAATGGGGGCAGAGAGGAGGGAAATGATGGTATCAACACAAGATTTGTCTATGCTAATCTACTTAATAAAAATACATGCACATGCATTTGTAATTATGCAGCATTACACCTATATATTTGTTCCTAATTGTTACATAATAACTATATAATAAAAAGCATATGAAGGCTGGAGAGATGGCTTCGTGGTTAAGGCATTTGCCTGCAAAGCCAAAGGACTTTGGTTCCATTCCCCAGGACTCATGTAAGCCAAATGCACAAGGTGTTGCATGAGTCTGGAGTTCGTCTGCAATGGCACACCCATTCTCTCTCTCTCTATCTTTCTCTCTCTCTCTTTCACTCTTGCTCTCACAAATATTTTTCTTAAAAAGCATTTGGAGTGTCTAAAATTGTTAATCAAGTGCATTTATACAATTAAAAAGTTGCAAAGATAAATGTTAGCACTGTCTGGCAAGAGAAAACCTTGGTTGTCTCTCATTGATTATTCCCAACATCGCAGGCCTGGGAACCTCTGCTCTGACATGGGTTGGATGCAGGCATGTTGATGAGCAGACTTTCAGCTTTATACCCAGAAGGGAGTAGCACTGATCAGGTATAAGCCTGAGTCCATTAAGAATTTAATTCTTCTACTACTTCTTCTTAGTCTAAACTAAACTATCAACTTTCTGATAATGCTTTGCTTTCCTGAACAGACACTACTATAGGAAAATGTATATATATGTTGATCATGGGAACCTGTAGTCACTGGAGCAGCAATGTGCAATTCCTTTAATTGGTGAATACTGCTCATGCACCCAATTACTACGAAGGGACCCTCTAATTGTACATATTTCTGTATTTAGTTACTGCCTGATTTGTAATTCCTCACTTTAAATTAATAGATGACATCCTGGTTTTATGTGTTGGTTTCATGGTCTTTCCTGATTTAATTCTTTCCCCTGAGAATTGCATTTGTGATAATTGGAATGTATGCCCCCCCCCAAAGACTCAGGAGCTCTATTAAAACTTATAACTTGTATTTCCAGTCACCTGGCTGGAAGGGGTGTCACTGGGGGCAGATCCTGGAGTCCAGCCCAAAGGTATGTTTGGGGGTGAATCTGATTTACAGGCTGAAGGTATGCAGCGTGCTTGATCTCTGCCTCGGTTTGCTCTGCTGATGGGCTTCTGATTTTGTTCCTGCTTGTGGTGCTGGTCTGTAGTTGTGTCTCTTGCTTGAGTCTATGACAGGGATCCAGCTTCCCCCCCTATTATGAAAGTGTCCCAGGATCTGTAAGCCTGAAATGAATCTTGTTCCCTCCATAAATTATGTCTGGTTTGGGAGCTCATCCCAGAATCATGGAGCTGTCTACAACAGCACATTTTTGTCTATGCTGACCAGATTTTGGAGCTCCTCAGGCTAAGGAACAGACGCTAACGTATGTCTCTTTCCTTGGCATGGATTTGGGAGTTAATGCACACCGTTAGAGAGAGCCACAGAAATACTCCCAATGATCCTGGGGAGATGACTCAGTGGTTAAATCTATGCTGGCCTTGCAAGCATGAGGACCTGAGATCAATCCCCAGAGCCCACGAAAAATTGTGAGCATGGTAACACACATCTATAATCCCAGCTGGAGAGGCAGAGACAGGAGGATCCCTGGGGCTCACTAACAAACTTGTCTATTCTAACTGGGCACTTCCAGGCCAATGAGAGACCCTGTCTCAAGAAAAGGCAGACTCTGTTCCTGAGAATAACACGTAAAGTTGTTTTTTGTCCTCCACACACACTTACAAGCATGTATGTGCACATGCATATACACACAAGTATGTATATATACACGTGCACACATAAAAAGAATACCCCAGAGTCATGTTTCCTATGTATTCACAAGCATAAAATTTCTGTATACTCAGACACACATATTCTTTTTCTATTTTGGTCTTTTATTTTTATATATTTATTTGAGAAAGAGGCAGATAGAGAGAGAATGGGTGCACCAGGGCCTGCAGACACTGCAAACGAACTCCACATGTATGCACCACCCTATGCATCTGGCTTACGTAGGTACTGGGGAATCAAACCTGGGTCCTTTGGCTTTGAAGGGAAAGGCCTTAACTGCTAAGCTGTCTTTCCAGCCCAGACACACAGATTCTTGATCAGTTCACAGTTCTGCAAATAAAAAATGTGTGCGTACGTATGTATGTATGTGTATATATCAAGTGTTGAGGCATTGCAATTGCTAGGCAAGTGCTCTTCCACTGAGATAAACACTAAGAAAGTTCCCACTTGTTTTAAGTTGTTTATATAAATAACATGTAGATGAGTTATAAGAACTAAAATTTACAAAAATAGCAAAAAAGATTCATTAACAGTGATTATACCTGCCCTCAATAGAGACTCCTCTATGGAATTTACAGTATCTATGCTTATACAAAAAGAACTAGTACATTTTAAAGTTTTCAGCTCCATCTGTTTCAAGCCATCTTCCTAAGTATGATGACTAGAATTGCTTTGGTTTAGGCACGACTGTACCTCCTGTGGAAACCATATTATTATCACAGATGCCCTGAACAAAGATGTCTCCTTCCTTTTTCAGTGTCCTTATTTCAAATCACAGGATAGTTCTGAGTCTTTGCTTATGCTCATTAAACGTGCTAGGTAATAAGTCACTAACAAGTGATGTCTGTGGAACTCATTGTCTCAAACCAACATTCTTGATAATAAAACCAGTGTTTGCTTAATTTATTAATCCAATGAAACATAAATTGCTGGAAGATCCATGTTCTTACCACACCTGCTTGGCATTAAAAGGGAACAAATCTCTAACAGCATGGAAATATTATACTCCCTTCTACATCTACATCCCACAGAACCAGTAGCTAAAATCTTTATGCTCACATTTTATTAAATCCCTGTCTCTGTTCTCAACTTGATACAGCAATGTGTCACCATAACCTTCAATACCCTTCTGTCCAAATCCCTAAAAGCAAATTAGAAGAAACATAAACATGGATACAAATAGAGTAAATAGCTTAAATTGGGAGTAACACATGGATAGTTAACAATTAAAACAACAAAAAAAATCACACAAGACAGTAGTTTGCATAAAAAGAAATTAAGTCACATTAACTTTTAAAGGCTATAATTTGTTTATGTCTTTATAATATGTGTGTCTATAAAATTTATCTGGAAAAGAACAGCTTTTTATTTCTAATAGGAAGTACTGTTTCTTTTCGTATTTTTAGTGCTGCTGTTGATGTTAATGATCATAAGCTAGGTTCCAAAGAATGAAGAGAAATAGGTGAAATTCAGCCCATTGTGAGGAGTGATTATATTAGATCACAGGATTCAAGATGATTTCTTGTGTTCTTCCATTTGATTCCTATGAAATGTCTACAATAAACTATTACCCTTACAGACAGAAACCAGATACACACAATAAATGCTATAGTACTACTACTAATATTGATGATGATAGCAATAAGCATAGAATTCTGTAGTACTATATGATATAAAATGCAATAATTTTACAATATTTGCAGATCAGTGACATAATTAATATTTATTCAGTTCCAATTGCTGCCTATCTGTCTCATATTATACTTAACACTTGTCTTATAGCGTGCTTATTTACATACATGTATTTTATCTCTATAAGACAGATTCATGTATGTTTAATCTTTGTGTTTCTCATTGTATCTGGATCATCAATGTTTTGAATGTGGTAAGAGTCACTTCATATTTTTTAATGCTTGGCTAAATGCCTGAAGAAACATGTTTCAAGGCATGACTGGATTTGTGGCATATCCATATGTGAATAACAGCAAGGCTGGATTTAATAAAACTACATTTTAGGAGATTCTCTGCTTGAAGTAAATGAAATTTGAGATTCAGGAAAAGTTATAAGTGGCTCAAGTCTTTAAAAGGTTTTTCATGAGTAATTGTGAACAAGCTTAATAGGGAGACAGTGAACTATTAAAGCTGGAATGGACCAAAAAGTTTTCCTGTTCAACCTCCTGATTTTGCCTGGAATCCCAGTAGGATGGCCTGGCCTGATCAGGTCCTTCTGTGTACTCCAATGATAACCTCATCCTTCTTAACTCCACATTCAGTGCTTCTGCCACAGTAACATGCTGCTTCTATGTAACTGGTGAAATTGGCCTAATGTGATGTACATTAGCTCTTTTTTTTTTCTCCATTTTTATTAATATTTTCCATGATAACAAAAAAAAATCCCATTGTATTACCCTCCCCCCTTTCCCCTTTGAAATTCCATTCTCCATCATATCCCCTCCCCATCTCAATCTTTCTACTTACATATATACAATACCAACCTAATAAAAGCCCTCCTCCCTTTCTTTCTCTTCCCTTTCTATCTCCTTTTTTAACTTACTGGCCTCTGCTACTGAGTTTTTTCCTTCTCACACAGAAGCCCAATCATCTCTAGCTAAGATCCACATATGAGGGAGAACATGTGGCGCTTGGCTTTCTGGGCCTGGGTTACCTCACTTAGTATAATTCTTTCCAGATCCATCCACTTTTCTGCAAATTTCATAACTTCATTTCTCTTTACTGCTGAGTAAAACTCCATTGTATAAATGTGCCATATCTTCATTATCCACTCATCAGTTGAGGGACATCTAGGCTGGTTCCATTTCCCAGCTATTATAAATTGAGCAGCAATAAACATGGTTGAGCAAGTATCTCTAAGGTAATGAGATGAGTCCTTAGGATATATGCCTAGGAGAGCTATAGCTGGGTCATATGGTAGATCAATCTTTAGCTGTTTTAGGAACCTCCACACTGATTTCCACAATGGCTGGACCAGATTGCATTCCCACCAACAATGTAGAAGGGTTCCTCTTTTTCCACATCCCCGCCAACATTTATGATCATTTGTTTTCATGATGGTAGCCAATCTGACAGGAGTGAGATGGAATCTCAATGTAGTCTTAATCTGCATTTCCCTGATGACTAGGGATGTAGAACATTTTTTTAGATGCGTATATGCCATTCGTATTTCTTCCTTTGAGAATTCTCTATTTAGCTCCATTTCCCATTTTTTGATTGGTTTGTTTGATTCCTTATTATTTAACTTCTTGAGTTCTTTGTATATCTTAGATATTAATCCTCTATCAGATATATAGCTGGTGAAGATTTTTTCCCATTCTGTAGGTTGCCTCTTTGCTTTCTTCACCGTGTCCTTTGCAGTGCAAAATCTTTGTATTTTCATGAGGTCCCAGTGGTTAATCTGTGGTTTTATTGCCTGAGCAATTGGGGTTGTATTCAGAAAGTCTTTGCCAAGACCAATATGTTGAAGGATTTCCCCTACTTTTTCCTCTAGCAGTTTCAGAGTTTCAGGTCTGATGTTAAGGTCCTTAATCCATTTGAACTTAATTCTTGTGCACGGAGAAAGAGAAGAATCTATTTTCATCCTTCTACAGAAATATATCCAGTTTTCCCAACACCATTTGCTGAAGAGGCTGTCTTTTCTCCAATGAGTATTTTTGGCATTTTTATCAAATATCAGGTGGCTATAACTACATGGGGTTACATTTGGGTCCTCTATTCTGTTCCATTGATCTACGAGTCTGCTTTTGTGCCAGTACCATGCTGTTTTTGTTACTATGGCTCTGTAGTATAGGTTAAAATCAGGTATGGTGATACCACCAGCCTTATTTTTGTTGCTCAGTATTATTTTAGATATTCGAGGTTTTTTGTGATTCCAAATGAATTTTTGGATTGTTTTTTCTATTTCCGTGAAGAATGCCTTTGGAATTTTGATGAGGATTGCGTTAAATGTGTAGATTGCTTTTGGTAAGATTGCCATTTTCACAATATTGATTCTTCCAATCCAGGAACAAGGGATGTTTTTCCACTTCCTAGTGTCTTCTGCAATTTCTCGCTTGAGTGTTTTAAAGTTCTCATTGTATAGATTCTTTACTTCCTTAGTAAGGTTTATTCCAAGGTACTTTATTTTTTTTGATGCAATTGTGAATGGGAGTGATTCTCTGATCTCATCCTCTGTGTGTTTGTTGTTAGCATATATGAAGGCTACTGATTTCTGTGTATTTATTTTGTATCCTGCTACATGACTGTAGGTTTTTATCAGCTCTAACAGTTTGCTAGTAGAGTCTTTAGGGTCCTTTATATATAGAATCATGTCATCTGCAAATAATGATAACTTGACCTCTTCCTTTCCGATTTGTATCCCTTTTATGCATGTCTCTTGCCTTATTGCTATGGCTAAGACTTCCAGAACTATATTAAATAAAAGTGGGGACAGTGGACACCCTTGTCTTGTTCCTGATTTTAGTGGAAAAGCATCCAGTTTTTCCCCATTTAGTAATATGTTGGCTGTAGGCTTATCATAAATAGCCTTTATTATATTGAGATATGTTCCTTCTATTCCCAGTCTCTGTAGGACTTTTATCATGAAGGGATGTTGGATTTTGTCGAATGCTTTCTCTGCGTCTAATGAGATGATCATGTGATTTTTGTCCTTCAACCCATTTATATAATGTATAACATTTATAGATTTGCGTATGTTGAACCATCCCTGCATCTCTGGGATAAAGCCTACTTGGTCAGGGTGAATGATCTTTCTAATGTATTCTTGTATTCTGTTTGCCAATATTTTGTTGAGAATTTTTGCATCTATGTTCATGAGGGAGATTGGTCTGTAATTTTCCTTTTTTGTTCTATCTTTGCCTGGTTTTGGTATCAGAGTGATGCTGGCTTCATAGAAGGAGTTTGGTAGAAATCCTTCTTTTTCTATTTCATGGAAAAGCTTAAGAAGCAATGGTGTTAGCTCTTCCCTGAAGGTCTGGTAAAATTCAGCAGTGAATCCATCTGGGCCTGGGCTTTTTTTAGTTGGGAGATTTTTGATAACTGTTAGGATCTCCATGCTTGTTATAGGTCTATTTAAGTGATTAATCTCATCTTGATTTAATTTAGGTAGGTCATATAAATCAAGGAAATCATCCATTTCTTTCAGATTTTCATACTTTGTGGAGTATATGTTTTTATAATATGTCCCTATGATTTTTTGAATTTCTCTGGCATCTGTCGTGATGTTACCTTTTTCATCTCTAATTTTATTAATTTGTGTCTCTTCTCTCTTTCTTTTGGTCAGATTTGCTAAGGGTTTATCAATCTTGTTTATCCTTTCAAAGAACCAGCTCTTTGTTTCATTAATTCTTTGTATTGTTTTTTTGGTTTCTATTTCATTAATTTCTGCCCTAATCTTTATTATTTCTTCCCGTCTACTGATTTTTGGTTTGCCTTGTTCTTCTTTTTCCAAGGCTTTAAGGTGAAGCATTAGGTCATTTATTTGCGACCTTTCTAATTTCTTAATATAGGCACTTAAAGCTATAAATTTACCTCTTAGAACTGCCTTCATTGTGTTACATTAGCTCTTAATGTGGTTCAGTTACCTGGCACCAGAGAAATGTGTAAATGGTTTGAAATTTTAGACCATTATTTAAGAAAAAGTAACTTAACTCTATGTTGAGTTAAAAAAATAATTGTTTCAGAGAAAAGTTATAATAAGAAGCTATATGTGAGGGAAAATGTCTCTTGTACTTTTCAAGAACTGTAAATAAACAACTATGTTCTTTTTCTTAAAACAATAAAATCTTATTGATAGTACTTATATGCTGATAAGATGCTTATTTTTTAAAATTAGTTTTATTTATGTTAAAAAAAAAGAGAGAAGCCGGGCGTGGTGGCGCACGCCTTTAATCCCAGCACTTGGGAGGCAGAGGTAAGAGGATTGCCATGAGTTCGAGGCCACCCTGAGACGACATAGTGAATTCCAGGTCAGCCTGAACTAGAGTGAGACCCTACCTCGAAAAACCAAAAAACAAACAAACAAACAAAAAAAAAAAGAGAGAGACAGAGAGAGAGAGAGAGAAAATGGGCATGCCAGGACACCCAGCCACTGCAAATGAATTCCAGAAGCATGCGCCACTTTGTGCATCTGGCTTATGTGGGTACTGGGGAATCAAACCTTGGTCCTTAGGCTTCACATACAAGCAATTTAACTGCTAAGCCATCACTCCAGCCCAAATGCTTACACTTTTTAAAGCAAAAGTGTATATTTTACTTATTTGCTATCCTCCATATCAATTTTACTTCACTGTAATGTTCATCTCTACCAACAATAACATTAGAGTAATATCACCATGAGATTAAGAAAACCGAAAGAAAACATAATGAAGTATTTTAGACCCCCCACACACACTTAAGAAAATCAGGAGTCATTAGACTAGATATGACTTAGAAATTTAAGAAAATGCATAAGTTAAAGACTAGGGATTATCTGGATAATATAGCTCTCAGAAATGTTCAACTAGAGTTGTCTCTAGGTATTTTATACTTAAACATGCTAAGACCAAAAGATAAAACATAATATTAGCTAACAGAAAAGTGTTCCAAGCCATTCATTAAAAAGAAATTGAGAAAATTTAATTTTAATCAATCAAGCCACATAAATTCTGCCAAATATGAATGCATTATATCACAACCAGCTCTTCTTGTGGAGTTCTGTTTGTTCCAGGAATGTTAAGTGTTTGGGTGTACATTCCAAGAGGTGACGTAAGACAGAAGGTAGCATTTTTATAGTTAATCTAAACACATTAGAAACCAAGAAAAGGCTGGAAATGCTATCATGTACCACCAAGAGTCAGAGTAAATGGTACTACCGAGCTAGCTATATGTTGCATAATAGGTAGCAATACTGGAGTAGTTGGCAGCAATTTCCAGAAAACCAGTAGCTGGTTGTAGAGTAGCATCAACAGTACCAAATATTCATATCTCCCTTTCTTGGCTTTTGGCCTGTAGGGTAAGAAAAAAAAAGTTCAGTTGATTAAAGAATTGAATATTGTTAATCCTTGTTTAATCTTTTGAGTGTGTGCCAAATAGCCTTTAGCATAAACAGAAAAGTCTTTCACTTGGGGTAAAAAAAGATAAAATAAAATCTGCCTTTTTCCTACTTTGCTCGAATCTTTTTCTCAAGAATCTGTATGTATGTGTTTCTAACTCCCTGAACTGAACCTGATTTATATTTAATTTTGCATCTTCAAGTATATCACTTTAAGTTAGAATACTTTTGTGAAAATGTGATCTCTGCATCACCTTTTATAGAAACTTCATTTGAATCCTTGGGTTTCTTCTCTGTGTTCTCACAGCACCTGAATACAACCATAATGTAACTTTCCTATCATATTATAGCCAGTTTTCTTTTTCTTCTCCTAGCTCGTGAATTCCTTTATTTAATTTTCTTTTGGCATATGTTGGTAGTATGTATGATGTGTGTGTATGTGCATGTGTAGCCAGAGAACATTAGGTGTCCTCTTTTATTGTTCTTCCGCATTGTTTTCGAACCTGGGTCCTTAGGCTTCAAAGGCAAATGCCTTAGCCAGTAAGCCATCTCTCCAGCCCCAAAATAAATTTTTTAAGTTATTCATAACATCACAAAATGCTTGTACAACTAGTGGATACAACCTGAATGTCAGTTAAGTAACAGTACAGCCAGACACTCAATACTGTGTATATAACTACAAGATGACAATTATCTTCAATTCTCAGAAGGAAAAAATAATAATAATAAGAGGTGGAAGGCCCCAATGCACTGTGATTTCTACAATATTTTAAATGGAAAAAATGTTTGCAATTTGGATAAACATGTGCCAGGTTGGATGAGAGAAAACACAGGAATTCCGGATACAGAAAAAAAAAAAAAAAAAAAAAGTCATGGTTACCTAGAGATGGGTGGAGGGGTGAAATGAAGAAACATTGCACTTAGTTTAATTTTGATTTTGAAACATGAAATATTTTAGTTGGTCAAAATAATAAATGAAAAGGGATAAAAGATCAAAGCTGAATATTAAAAACAAAGGAGCAAGTAGCCCACTTCATTTAGCACATCCATCTAGAGAATGTAAAAGAAATTAAGACATAATACCTAATGTTAGTTATAAATCTAAGCCTTCCTTAAATTAGAATTTTTAAAAATATACATCTATACATGTCACTTTCCTGGTTATTCTGAACACCAAAATATCCCTAAAACGTAGTGGCTTTAAAAAATAGCTGTGGTACGGGCACACTTAGATTTTGTGGGTAAGCATTCAGAAAAGACCACACTGGGCACTTCCAGATGCCAGCCTCTCTTAGGGCTGGTGCAGCATTCAATAGCCAGTAACTGGAGTTACCATGAGCTGCAGGGACGCTTGCTCCTCACATCTCACACATGGATTTCAGTACAACTGCAGCTCTTTCTAAAGGTCATGAAACACAGCTTTCCAGGGAGTGTTAATCCAATTACACAAGCAATTGGATTATTGGTATTGGAATTTATGGTTTCCAAAATGGGTTTATCAAATCTTTTCTTTCTAAGCTAGTGAACCTTGTGTTAAGTAGGAACTGTTGGTCAAGAGAGGGCTGCCAGCTGTTGGGTTCATGAGCGGTGTGGTGCCTGGGACAGGAAAGGAAGGACATGCTCACTGACCCAGTTCACTTGTGAGGCCTTGCCCTCTTCTGTATACTTTGATTGATGCTGTAGAAATAACACAGGTCACTCTGTTATTATCACGACTTCATAATGTATTATCACGACTTCATAATGCCCATCAGTGAAGGCAGCATATGCCAGGTGAAAATCTCTATTTACAGCAAAAGAGATGGCTGAGGCACACATCTGCAGTAAACAGAAAATGTCAGAGAGGGCTGGCTGAGCATCTTTTGCAGTCTTTCTACTAGGTAACACTATGATTCCACTTCTATGTATCTACCATAAGGAAAGAGGAGGAAATACAGGGGAAAAATATTAATTGTAATGGAAACATACTAAAGATCCAGCTAAAGGAAAATGCTTCAATAGGTTACGTCTACTTACTAAATTATTATGCTGACTTAAAACTGTGTACTTATGAATAATCTGGCAGTAACATGTTATGGAAGAAATGTACAAAATGAATAAAAATTGAATATCAAGTGTCAAAATTTTTTACACAAAAATAATGAAAAGATATGTAGTTTTTTGAGAAAAGGTCTCATCTATCCCAGGTTGCTCTCAAACTCACTAGGTATCCAAGAATGCCCTTGAACTTCTAATCCTCCTGCCTCCACCTCCAGAGTCCTGACACTACAAGCGTGTACCACCATGCCCGTTATACAATACTGGGGACCAAATTTAAAGCTTTGTGCATGCTAGGCAAGCACTGAGCTACTTGCCCAGTCGTACATTGTTTGATGTTGACAATTGGTTTTTTTTTTCTTTCTGCTTATTCAATAGTTTTCAAATTTCATTTAATGAGTTTCCATCATTTTTTCTAACAAGAAAGGAAAAGTACTAACTTTAAAACTGCTAACACAAGAGTTCTTTTTAGCAAAGAATAATTAACCTTGTGTAATTACTAATGAACACACTAATTAAGACAAACTATTTGGATTTAATACTATCTGAGAATTAAAAAAATCTTTTCTTCAAATTTCAAAACATTAGCACCTTCCAAAAGTTCATGAGAGAAGACATAAATACTACTAATAATATTTCAACTGTCTGTAATTCTAACCAAGAACTAAGCAAAAAAGGCCCCTTGCAAAGGAAGAAAAGATAGCAAGAAACCCTCTCTTTGTCCACAGTATGCTCCAGGCTGTTGTGACCTTATTTATGTTGGGCAACACCTTTATGGGAATATTTTAACATATATTCTATCTTATTTGAGTTAGCATCAATTCCCTAAGGTATTTAATAGATGAGAAAATGGGGATTCATAATGGAACGGAAACAAAAGTAAAAATTTCTGCATTCTATTATCTCTGGGTTCTGTTGACAGGAAATTCTTGGTCTATGCTATGACCTTTTTTATTTTTTATTTTTATTTATTCATTTGAGAGAGAAGCACAGAGAGAAAGAGAGAGAGAATTTTTTATTTTATTTTATTTTATTTTATTTTATTTTGGTTTTTCGAGGTAGGGTCTCACTTTAGCCCAGGCTGACCTGGAATTCACTATGTAGTCTCAGGGTGGCCTCAAACTCACAGCGATCCTCCTACCTCTGCCTCCCGAGTGCTGGGATTAAAGGCGTGCACCACCACGCCCGGCGGAGAGAGAGAATTTTTAAACAGAATTTAGCCATGTTTCTTTAGTCTAGATTCTCATCCCGAGAGACTCATTACTGACACGCATTAGAATAAAAGAGTGCAAGAATGCTAGAAGGGTAGCAATGGGAGATTAAAGCTGACAAAAGGAGTGAAAGCACCGAGTGCGGAGCTGCATGGCAACAGGGATCTCTATGGATCTCTATGAAAACACACCCTTCGCAACGCTGTGATAAGCATGCTCAACATCTTTTCCATGTGTGCCACAGGATGGGAGGAATGTCACACATATATTTTGCACAAAGGTCATCTCAGCTCTTTCCTTTCAGGGTTGTCAGTAGATGAGGTGTTTCTTTTGTTTTACTTTTCTGAAGCTTAAAAATCCAGTACAAGACTTTGTTATAGACACAAGCCGATTTATAACCTGAGGTCCCTCAAGAAGTGCATATCCAGGTTCACAACTCGCTCTTTGCATGTGAACCTGACTAAAAGCTAAAGACTAGTCTGAACATCTACTGGCTGAATGATATGCTTCAGAATATCTTCGTAGTGCAGCTTGAAGGGAACTGAAGCATCGGCTGAAGCTTCCTCTGCCACTGTGGTTTAACGTGGAGGCTGCGCTTTGTATAAACACAACGTCTGTGGTTTAACTTTAGCTGTGCTCCATGGTCTTCCCATATCATGGGAATGCGTCAGAAGCACAGCTTCGCTTCCTGTGTGGGCTGGAAACTGTTAACAGCAAAGTTTGGAGACAGTCAGAGTGAGTTCTTTGCCATATGTTAAATTAAACTTGATATGAAAAATCATATCAGTTTCCAGTTTCCCAGAACATTAAAAAGAAAAAGAAGTTCCAGCTTTATAAATATAAAAAGCATCTGTCTACACAGGAAATTCTACTCTGTTATTTTGCAAATGATCCCTACTTATATTTACAAAAGAAATCAGATCTGATGAGCTATATAGGAAATAGCACACTGTTTTGTTTAAAATGTGAAGTAGATAACCCTAGTTCAGTACAGCTAGCTGGACTGTGAACCACCATTGCAGAGGTCTCAACAGTGCTGCCCAACATGGTCCTAAAGCACATATATTTCCAAATCAAGGAGATGAAATATTTCGAAAGTACGATGCTAACTTGAGCATTTCTATCGGATGTAATTTTTGTTTCTAAATGCTCCCAACCACCATCTCTAGCTCAGGAAGACACAGTCCCTCTAACATTTTACTCTATTTTTGTGTTTCTCTGAACTTCAAAACAGTTCTCTCGCCAAGTTTCCCATCAAGGTACGAATACTAATCATTGAATCTTCAGTAGCACTTTTAAGAATTTTTCTGAGACTACCTGTCAGCCTGCTTTGCCACTGTAGTACCTTGTGTCTTCTACTGTGAATCACCTTCCTGGTCCAAAATCCAGTTTTATGAGCCTCATACAATTAGCAGATGAAATCCATGAATGTAACTCTGCTCACTGATCACTGTTCATGGAGGTCTTCATGCTATCTTTAAAAAAATATATATTTATTTATTTAAGAGAGAGAGAGAGAGAAAGAGAATGGGTGTGCCAAGGCCTCCATCTACTGCAAAGGAACTCCAGATGCATGCTTCACCTTGGGCATCTGGCTTACATGGGTAATGGGGAATCAAACCGGGGTCCTTAGACTTTGCAGGCAAGCACCTTAACTGCTCAGCCATCTCACCAGCCCTCTTCATGCTATGTTTTTAGTAGCTCTTGTGTTTTCAGTTCTTCTCAGACTTCACATAAACTAATTGTCATCAGTACAATATTTATCCTTCATTTCACCGTTCTTTTGCATCAAAGGCACTCCTAAAGACTTTCTCTGACAAAAATCTCTACTTTTTTCATCTATTAGGCTATCCATGCCAGTATTTCCAACTAAATTATCTTTATCTGAGAAATTATTTTTCTTTTTATTTTCTCCTCCTTTTTATTGCCTAGTTTTTATTCTTGTTCATTCTTTTTGTTACTTAAGTCTTTTCTTGTTCTCAAATTATTACCATTCCTTCTCCAAAGTCTGAGATAGTGTCTTTCCTTCTCAATCTAATGACAAAAGTATTCATTCGTTCTCCCAGGTAAATGTGCCTCATCTCTCTCCCCTCCCACACTAGGAGACAAGCAGTGTAGGCTCTCATTAATAAAGGATAAGACTGCATCCATGAGGCAGATGCAAACAGCTGAGTGTGTGGTTTGCTCCTGAGGAAGTGTAAACATAACAAAATACTCTCTCAGACTGATAGAATCAGAAAAAGAGCTGGACACTCACAAAAACAGTTGATTCCACTGCAAATCAGAAGGTTCTAGGGAAATGACTCAATATAAATGCATACTCTAAGCATTGCACATTCTTAAAGCCAGTCAAAGTGAGGCATGAATTGCAAATGTGTATCTTTATATTTTATTAGCTCTAGAAAAATGTCATTTAGGGATGGAGAGATGGCTTAGCGGTTAAGCACTTGCCTGTGAAGCCTAAGGACCCCGGTTCGAGGCTCGATTGCCCCAGGACCCACGTTAGCCAGATTCACAAGGGGGCACACGCATCTGGAGTTTGTCTGCAGTAGCTGGAGGCCCTGAGGCACCCATTCTCTCTCTCTCTCTCTCTCTCTCTCTATCTATCTATCTATCTGCCTCTTTCTCTCTCTCTATCACTCTCAAATAAAATAAAATAATAAAAAAAGAAAAATGTCATTTAAAAGTTAAAATTTTAACAGTTTTATGCTATATAAAGTATATATGATTGATAACATTATTATATAAAAATACCAATTAGTTTTAAATTTACTTAATTCTTGTTACTATTCAACTTAAGTTTAAAAACAAAATCTATGAACACGCCTATCTCCTACTTTTTTTGTAACATTTTACCATACATTTACCATGACAAATTCTCACAAGAGTTTCTCCTTAAATTACTTGCCTTCACCATAGGGGCAAAAACTCAAGTAAGCTTCATAACTTTGTGGAGTTATATAATAAAATTCATGTAGTCACTTCTGGTATGGAATAAGTCTCAACACACTAAGTATATATGCAGTCTTGGGTAGTAATCCAAGTACTGGCCTTCATTAGAGAGTCCCACCCCCATACTCCAGCTCCAGTCTACTAAGAGTAAGAACCTCTAGATGAGAAATGGGGAACGATAGACTTTGTCTCTGTTTCCTGCCTTACACATCTTATTAACAATAGTTTCTGACTTGTCAGAGTGAGAGCTGGGCAGAGAATGGAGGAGGCAGAGAAGTCAAGTCAAAGAAAGTATATTATAACCAATATTCTCATGACCTGCTGTGTCCCTTTCACAGTTTAGAAGATTAACTGTGGGCTTGACAGGAACCTTTTACCACATTCTCTGGAGATCTGACAGTTCCCTAAGTAATGGAGACAAATACACACCAATCTCTTGGTGTGGTCTTCATTTCCTGCTCACCAGTCTAGATCAAGAGATGGCTTCTCCCATAAATGTCAGGAAGGCACACAGAGCACCAGTAGCTCTCATTTTTTAAAACTTCTACTTTCCAAACTCCTAGTTATGTCAATATAGAAATGCACTGGCTATTTTCCTCAGTAATTCCACTTCCAAGAATTTATCCTTGGATATACTTGCAAATGAGTGCAGTGATCCATAAACAAGGTTATTCTTAACAGTATAAATTCATTATGGCTCATTGAGTAAAACTTAGAGCAATAGATGTTAACAGAATACTTGCATAATAAGTGTAAGAATTGTTCCTAATATCCACATATAGAAAACCTCCATTAAGATAAGAAGTATGGCATAAAATTATATACAAATTTTGACACTTCTAGTTATTAACTATAGACAGTAAGAATAGTTACACATAACTTATACATAGGTGCTTTTATATGAAATATTTTGGAAAAAACATACACACATATACATACGTGCATACACACATGTGTGATAGTTGTGATCTATTGGAAAATCAACAGGATGCTGAAAGATTGTAGAAAAACGAATATATATTTTACTTTATATCTTCTAATGTCTTTAGTGTTTTATGTGATACACTATAAACTTTCAAAAATAAAATTTAAAATCAGTGAGGTCTAATGTCAGAGAACTAAAAATATAATATATCAGATGTTGATAGCAGGAAAGACAATTATAAAGAAAGAATTTAGGCTTATAAGAACAGAAATCTATGGAAAGCCTAGTAATGAATTGCACTGTGCCATGGTATAGCATGAGACAGAGCATAATAGATTTGTATACTTCACACAGAAGGGGAATGTGAGGCATGTGTCTGAGGAATTTTATCATCCAGTTTTATACATGAAACACTCATATGCCTAAAGGGTTATGTATGACCCAAACTCATACAAGTGACACCATAGTTTAAAAAAAAATCAATTAGGCCCACACTAGCGAACACTACAGTCAGGATGGCAAAAGGTGATCCCAAGAAGCCAAAGGGCAAGATGCCTGTCTATGCCTTCTTTGTGCAGACTTGTAGAAAAGAACATCAGAAAGAAGAAAAAAACAGAGGTCCTTATCAATTTTGCAGTTTTCCAAGAAGTGTTCTGAGGGCTGTGGCAGAAGACAATGTCCAGCAAGGAGAAATCCAAGTTTGATGAAATGGTGAAGGCGGATAAAGTGCACTATGACTGAAAAACAAAAGATTATGAACCAGCTAAAAGAGGCAAGAAGAAAAAGGACCCCCATGCCCGCAAAAGACCACTGTCAGGATTTTTCTTATTCTGTTCAGAATTCCATTACAAGATCAAATCCACAAACCCTGGAATCTCTATTGGAGATGCCAAGAAGCTGGGTGAAATGTTGAATGACTTAAGTAACAGCAAGAAGCAGCTGTATATCACCAAGGTGGCCAAGCTGAAGGAGAAGTAAGACAAGGATGTTGCAGAAACTAAGTCCAAAGGGAAGTTTGATGATGCCAAGAGTCCTGCCAAAGTTGCCTGGAAAAAGGTAGAATCTAAAGAGGAGGAAGAGAAAGAGAAGGAGGAGGAGGAGGTGGAAGAGGATGAATAAAAACCTGTTTATCTGTCTCTTTGTGAATACCTTAGAGTAG
The DNA here is from genome assembly GCA_036346955.1 of Dipus sagitta. Taxonomy (NCBI): domain Eukaryota; kingdom Metazoa; phylum Chordata; class Mammalia; order Rodentia; family Dipodidae; genus Dipus; species Dipus sagitta. The sequence goes on along the minus strand of CM070771.1, from coordinate 83,394,980 downwards.
AGAGCGCCTTGACTGATGTATCTCTCATTTGAGCTGTGTTTATTGCCCTCATTAGGTTTAATCACAAAACTTGATCACGATCATATTGTAGTCTCTCAAAGTGTTAGTGGTTTACATCAAGTGGCCCATGGGTGTTTGGAGCACCCTGAAACTGTATCAAAGACATATTTCCAAGCATTTTTAAAATTAAAAGGCACTCATGTTCTCCACACTCTGTGCACTTTGCTGCTGGTCTGACAAGGCATTTTATTTTCAGCTTGTTAAGGTGGTGTTACTTATATAGTTATTGGCTAAAAATCCTGAGTTGTCAAGCCGGGTGTGGTGGCGCACGCCTTTAATCCCAGTACTTGGGAGGCAGGGGTAGGAGGATCGCCGTGAGTTTGGGGCCACCCTGAGACTACATAGTGAATTCCAGGTCAGCCTGGGCTATAGCGAGACCCTGTCTTGAAAAAACAACAACAAAAAAAAAATCCTGAGTTGTCAACTCTACATATCTATAGTTTGTAAAGAGGACAAAACAACTGAGACAAACTCTTGATGCTCCTTATGAGGTGTGGAGACTGGAGAGGGGGAAGAGATGCCTTTTTGAGGGGCTTATAGCTCAGGGCGTGCACTGTGAGGCTGGACTTGTTGATACTGCAGTGAGCATCCATTTAGCTTCAGGTTGCTTATTTTGTATCTAGTGACATAGCATTTTGCTGACATTCTTAGTTGTGGAAAAAGGGGGTGGGGTTAGCTGGCATGAGAAATGTTTGGAGTTATTCTTTTAGTTAAGTGCAGTAGATTTTCAAACTTTGTTTCTAAACTAGAACTTGTCTTTGTCAGCAAAGCAAAATAATTACTGCATCATGGGAAGTTTAAGGGCCCTCAGTACTTAAACACAATTTGCAACACTCTATTCCTTTCTGTGTGTTTAGAATGCTGAGATGCTTTTGAAGTTAAATAAGCAGTATTACATTTTATAAAAATAAATTCTAAACCACATATTTAGAAAGTTATAGAGTGAAATTGCTGGAAGGGACAAAAGACTCCTGCCTTCCTCCTCTATCCCCACTTACTCTCCCTTACTTAACCTTCTTAATAAGGTGAATCTTTTTATACAACAGGCAGCATTCCCAGTCATTAACATTTAATAAAGCCATCCATTAAAACTCTTGGAGTTATTTCAAACTCCCATTGTGTCCAAGGCTTGTTCAGTTGTGATAGTAATGATAATGATATAAAAAAAGTTTTTGAATTTTTTGTCATAATCCTGTTTGACATTTAATCAGGACTGAATCTACATTTCATTTTCATAACCTCATTATATCTCTTGTGTCTTTTCTGTGAAGTTCAAGTCAGTTGCTGCTATGTGAAGCAATTGTTTCTAGAAAGGAAACACTGATAAATGATAGTTCCTTTTAACAAGCTGCAGTACCTAGTTCCTAAAATAATTTACTAGTAGGATATACATAATGTATTGCATAATAGTTTCACATTATATATTAGTTTATAAATAAATTATTTTAAAGTAATTATAATTTAAAGAGTAATAAATTATAAGACAAATGTAGGGTTCATCCTGCAAATTAATTTTATTCTTTTGCATATTATTTTTAAATAGGTATCAGATCTAATTACAATCTTTCATGAACTTACTACCTTTTATCCCAAGTTAGAAATGTCTATGCTTTTTTTTTCTTCCTCCTGCTGAAACAACCCCTCATCTGTAAGCAGCTTTAGCAGTGGGGGAAGGGGCACTGAATGGTGCTGATTCTTAAAGGTTTGATTTGTATATTTCTAGTTTTCCATATCTCTGGATTTGTCATTAATTAATTTATTTATTTAAAAGAGAGAGAGAAAAAAATGGACATGAGGCTTTGCAGGCAAGTGCCTTAACTGCTAAGCCATCTCTCCAGCCCTGGGTTTGTCTTTCTATGTCAGTTACTTTTAATTAAGTTAATTAAGTCTTTACACAGTGCCTTCACTGACTCTAGCATCTGGGTTGGTCTTATCCTTTCAAAACCCTGAAAAAAATATCATTTCACCTAGGTTAACTCTGTGCCAAACTTTATTTGTTAAAACTTCACATTTCAGTTGAAAAAGTTTATACACTGTTACACAGACGCATCCAGTGCAGGCACAGTCTAGAACTAATGTTTCCTCTTGTGAAGATAGAATCGCCTGGTTTGTCTTGCTAGTATCTAGCAAATGTTGGGTATTGTTAATTCTTGTCTTATAAGTATTTAACTCTTTATGTAAAGAGATGAATTTCTATACTAAACTGGTACTCCCAATTTTTTTCAACCTGACTAAAGGGACTATCTTAACATAAGTGAATAAAAATAAAATTTTAAATAGCTTTGAATATTTAGAAACTTAGCAATCACATCTAAGAATTAACAGAATGAAGAGACAGCCTATAGAATGGGAAAAAATTTTGCCAGCTATGTACCTGACAGATTAGTATCTATAATAAAGAACTCAAAAATTAAACACAAAAATGATCCAATTGATAAATAGACAAATGACCTTGACAGTTTTCAAAAGTAGAAGTGTTAATGTTCAATAAATATGTGAAGAAAAATGGCCATCCCTAGCCAGCAGACAAATGCAAGTCAAAAACTACATTGATATTCTATTTTACTCCAGTCAGAATGACTATTATTAAGAAAACAAAACAACAGATACCTAGCAAGGACTGGTGGTGGGACTTGTGCACTGCTGGTAAGAATACAGAAAATGAAACTTCCATGTGCTCTAGCTATAGCATTCATAATGAAATCCATTATTTCTTATATTTATTTAAAAAATAAGTCAATAGGGCTAGAGAGATAGCTTAGCAGTTAAGACACTTGCCTGCAAAGCTTAAGGACACAGTTTTGATTCCCCAGTACACACGTAAGCCAGATGCAAAAGGTGGCAAATGCGTCTGAGTTCATTTGCAGTGGCTAAAGGGCCTGGCATGCCCAGTCTGTCTCTCTGTCTACCTTTCTCTCTCTCTTTCTCTCTCTCTCTCAAATAAAGTCAAAATTAAAAGTAAGCTAATAAATATTAGCAATTAGTCATAAGCTTTTAAAAATCTATCATATTTTTATTGATTTTTTCTTGTTTGCATATGTACATGTATGTGCTTGTTTGTATGTGATTCATATGTGTACTTGTGCACATAATGTGTGCATATATATGGAGACTCGAGATCAACATCAGGTGTCTTCCTCAGTCACTCTCCACTTTATTGTTTTAATATTTTATTTCTATTTATTTATTTGGCAGAGAAAGAGGGAGAGAGAGAGAGAGAGAGAGAGAGAGAGAGAGAAAGAGAGAGAGAGAGAGAATTGGCACACCAGGGTCTCCAGCCACTGCAAAAAAACTCCAGACATATGCGCCCCCTTGTGCATCTGGCTAACGTGGACCTTTGGGACCTTTGGCTTTGCAGGCAAACGCCTTAACCATTAAGCCATCCCTCCAGCCCTCTACCTTATTTTATTTTTTTTAAGTGGAAGCCAGGTTTAGTAATGCACATCTTTTATTTATTTATTTATGTTTAGAGACAGAGAGAGATAGCAAGTGAGAATGGGCATGCCAGGGCCTCTGGCCACTGCAAATAAACTCCAGAGGCATGTGCTACCATGTGCATCTGGCTTATGTGGGACCTCGAGAATTGAACCTGGGTCCTTAGGCTTTGTAGGCATGTCCCTTAATCTGCTAAACCTTCTCTCCAGCCCCACTTTATTTTTTGATACAAGATCTCTCACCAAACCCAGAGCTTACCTATCCATCTAGACTAGGTAGCCAGCTACTCCAGGAATCCTCCTGTCTGCCTCCACCATGCCCAGCTTTTTTTTTTTTTTTCGAGGTAGGGTCTCACTCTGGTCCAGGCTGACCTGGAATTAACTATGTAATCTCAGGGTGGCCTTGAACTCTCAGTGATCCTCCTACCTCTGCCTCCCAAATGCTGGGATTAAAGGTGTGCACCACCATGCCCAGCTCACACCCAGCTTTTACATAGATACCAGAGATGCACACTCTGATGCAACAAGCACTTCACCACCTGAACCATCTCCCAGCCCCAAATCCAGCATTTCGTAGTTCATAAAACCAATAGACCTGTGTGGTATGTTGATTGCTCCCTTCTCTCTGCCAGGTGAATTTATAATTGGTCACAAAAGCAAATGCCAATTAGTTAAAACCTCTTGGGGAAGGGGCTAATCTTTTTGACTACAGTCAAAATCCAGTTTTCATGCAGGTACAATTTCTTTCAGGATTGGTTTTTATTCTGTTAAGTCGTGGAGGTTAAATCAAACACATTCACAGAGATTTAATTCAGTCTGTTAACTTTACTCTCATCATGCTGTGAGGACAGTGCTTTGAACCTAAGAAGCAAAGCATTTTCTTCTGGAAAATCAAGATGGTTTTGTGGCAAAATTCAGTAGAACATGTGTGGCATGTATCTGCTTAGAAAAGGATTACTTCTAATTATCCATTTTTAAAATCTATCATAAGCAGTAACTGCATTCATTATTCTGTCACTTTGTAAGTCAAATGGAACAGGAGCAGCTGTGTCTGATCTCTAAATAACTGCAACTGGGGCTTTCAGAGCAATGTAGAGACAACATCGGAACAGCACAGGCCAGGGATACGATGCAAAATTAATTGAAAATTGGTAGTCTGAAAGTTGGGGACACTTGCATGACATGTAAACATTTGTGCAGAAGCTAAAGTAATAGCAGTGCATTAATCCAATAGAATTAGTTCTTCTGTCACCTTACAGAAATGTTAATTGTTCATCATTCATTAACTTGTAAAAAAAAAAAAAAAAAGAGCTGAAGTTGCAATTCTAAATGTATAACCAGAAAAATTGAAAGCCTTAGATGCTAATCAAGAATACAAACTACTTCACGCTAAATTGCTTTAAATTACGTTGACCTCATGCCTGTACCTTTGAAACCTGTCCCTTATTGAGAGCAATTGATTTACCCTTCCAGCTTTCTTTTAAAGCCTGTCAGATCCCAAACTCAAAATGTTAAGAGCTCTTGGCCAAATCATTTTGCAATTGAGCTTTCCTATGAGATTAGTAAATGATGACTAAGGCACAAGCCAGGTAGTAAAACAGACACAGTGGATTTAAACATTAGAAATCAAAGTGCCATCTGTTTTTTCCCATTGGAGGTAGTAAAATTAATGAAAGTGCTTTTCACCTAAAACAGTAACTGTAGCACAAAAATGTTAAAAATATCAGACACCCATGGGGTGTGGTGATGCACACCTTCAATCCCAGCACTTGGGGGACAGAGGTAGAGGATCACTGTGAGTTCAAAGCCAGCTTGGGACTAGAGTGAATTACAAGTCAGCCTGAGCTAGAAGGAGACCTTGCCTTGTAAACAGAAAAAAAAATAAAATTCACATTTCTCTTCCATGTCTAACATAAAAAGCTGAAGTTTCTGGAAATTGAGAATTTGTGAGAATAATTTTTGGAAAGAATTTTCCTTTGTGGGAGCATAATACCCTCCACAACTTCCTATGGGGTAGCCTCTGCTCTGGCATAAGGTTCCTGGGATCAGAAGGCTTCATCGGTGTTACTTGCAGGAGGGGGATACCAAGTAGGTGTCTGCCGCACAAGTGATAGAGTGAAATCAAGAGGCTGAGATTGGCTAAAGTGGGCTGTGTCAGAAGGAAGTGCAATCATGGGGCCTCTTTCTTCAAAGGCAAACAAAGGCCCTTAAGCCTCAGGATCCCAAAGGCATATAAGTCTATAGTCCTTCCAAAACCACCTGTTCTAGACGGGATCCTAAACAATGACTGCAAGATATGCTGGCCTAGATCTAGTAAAGGAAACAACATATGTGAGGCCCAACTATGACCTGTGCAGATATCTTAGATAGTTTTAAACAAGCAATATTGAGACAGCACTTTAGTGAGTGATCAGAAACTTCCGTAAGAAAAAAGAAGAGACAAATTAAGAGGGAATCTCTTCCCACCCTGTATAGCTTATTCTCTCTAGCACTACATCCCAGTGGTGTAAGAAGATTAAGTACTAAAGTTAAGATATTACAACTAAGCCGGGCGTGGTGGCACATGCCTTTAATCCCAGCACTCGGGAGGCAGAGGTGGGAGGATTGCCATGAGTTCGAGGCCACCATGAGACTCCATAGTGAATTCCAGGTCAGCCTGGGCTAGAGTGAGACCCTACCTCGAAAAACCAAAAAAAAAAAAAAAGATATTACAACTATCTTGGGATTTTTATTATTTCCTCAAGCACAAGATTTAAACTACTAAATCAAGCATATGTTAGCAACTTAAAATGACATAAGAACTCACTGTCACTTAAGGAATTGGGGTGGCTATTCTCCATATCCCAGTCTTTATCCAAGCTCTTGAGGAAGATTACCACACAAAATAAGAATACAAAGGGTCATGGGGGAAAGTAATGAGGTGATTTTAATTACTACATCCCATGAATCCTAATTCTTTAACCTCTGAGTTAGACAATTTTTAACCTAAGTATTATTTTAAGGCATTTTATATTAACGTTTTTTACACCATTTTACACCATGAACTCTCTCATACAACTATAAGATTTTAAAGGATGAAATAAGTAAGATTTTTTAATGTCTTGCTAATAATACTGAACCTCTTTTTAAAATCAGTGAATGCAGATCCATATTTCAAACATTTTTTTCTCAAAGCTTTTGTTAGTAAGATTCTCGCTACCCTTCAAATATTCTTTAAAAATGAGAAATTTGGAAGTCTCTATTTTTCAGATCTGATTACATAATCATTACTTGCATGACTGACAAGACCTCATACTGGAAGTAGCTCAGATGTTGGCTCTCCATCTTCTTGCCCTTTTCTTGTACTTGCAGTATCAGCTGTGAGCAGAGGTTTCTTAAGAATTTTGCTGAAACATGGACTGAAGAAATAGCTCAGTTGCAAAAATGCCTTTCAAGCATTAGGACCTGAGTTCAATCTCTAGGGATGATGGTGTGGGCTTGCAATTCCAGCACTAGGTCAATAGAGACAAGAGGATCCCTGTGGTTTACTGGCCAGCCTTTCTAGCCTACTTAGTTACAGGCCAATGAGAGACCCTGTTTCAAGAAAAAAAGGCAGGCAGCATTTGAGGGAGGTTGCCCTTATGACCTCCCCTACACACACATGTGCACATGCATGTATACACAAAGAAGTTTGCTACAACACTTGGACAAGCTGGAAAGATAGCTCAGCAGTTGCACTTGCTTGCAAAACCTGTCAGCTCAGGTTCAATTCCCCAGTCTCCATGTTAATCCAGGTGCACAAAGTGACATATATATCTGGAGGTTGTTTGCAGTGGCAAGAGGACCTGGCATGCCCTTATACATATCCTCTCTTCTCTCTTCTTGTCTTTTCCTCTCTCTGCTTGCAGAAAAATAAAAATAAAACACTTGGACAATATTGCTGGTTAGCTTAAAGCTAGGAAATATAATTTTGTAAGCTGTCCACACATCATAATACAGTACAGGTGGAGTGTGTTCATGCCCATGTTAACCAATCACCTTAAAATCCTGTGTACTGTAGAACATTTCCTTCAGGATTGTTTTGATGCCAAATGAGGGATTATTAAAAAGTTAATAATAAAAAAAAATCTGAGGGCTAGAGAGATTGCTTAGCATTTAAGGCCCTTGCCTACAAAGCCTAAGGACCCAGGTTCATTTCCACAAGACCCATGAAAGCCAGATGCGTAAGATAGTACATGTGTATGGAGTTTGTTTGCAGTGGCTGGAGGCCCTGGCATGCCCATTCTCTCTCTCTGTCTCTCTCCCCCCCTTTCTCTTTCTAATAAACAAAATATCAAAAACAATTTAAAATTTGTTACTTTCATGGACTCCTGCTATTTCTCTGCACTCCATATTTCCTTGTAGCAAACATCCTTTGTGGGGCTGAATTGTTGTCAAGCATCTTTTTGGCTCACAATGCAAAATTGAATGGAAGATGTATATAGTTGGTTTCAAAATGGGTTTTCAGCACCCAGTTTTTTCCAATACAAATAATTCATTTGGAAAATGTTTGATAACCTGATGGATAAATGTACCATAAGATACATTCTGTTAGTTGATTTTTACAAAGAGAGCACATAGAGGCAGCTATAACTGACTCCCTGGCAGGAGACGAACCACCCTTTGGACATCAGCTACTGGCCCAAGTGAAACTACAGAAGAGTTGGCAAGATGAGCAAGAGTGCTGCTTCCACGGCGAGTCTGACAACCAGTACCAAGGTGATAGAGACAGACACTAGGATACTCAACACATACTGAAGCAGAAATCCAGAAGCTGCTGAGAGCTCAACACTAAGTAGACTTAAAACATACCCACCAAGGCTCAGGGAATTCTGCAGAAGAGGGGATGAAAAGATTGTAAGAGCCACAGAGTGGGAGGAAATATCCAGAGGCATAGCCCCCTCCCCCATAATGTCTGACTGATGCTCACACAACTCCTAACCCACAACCCCATGGTGAATACCAGCAACCCCTGGTATTTACTGAGGAGGGCCCTCAGTAGAATGGGGGCAGGGAGGAGGGAAAAGATGGCACTAACACATACTGTGTCCATACGAAGTTTCTAATTAAAAAAAACCTGACAAAATATTATGACTCATATAATACCTGACAATATCATACAGTATGTTATGGACAGTATAACATGAGTTGTTACAACAGAAAAATCCAATAGCTTCAAAGTTCATCTGATTGAAACAAATAAGATGAAATGTCCATTCAGAAACATTGTGTCAGAGCAGATCAAATCTTAACAGGCTGGCCTTGGTGGAAGCATTTCAAAACAATTTTCAGTGTCATGTTTTACCAAATAAAATTTAGCTCCTTGCATCTTTCACATTATCACATATTTCTTGGGTGTGTGTTCTTTTTTTTTTTTTTGGTTTTTCGAGGTAGGGTCTCACTCTAGCTCAGGCTGACCTGGAATTCACTATGGAGTCTCAGGGTGGCCTCGAACTCAAGGCGATCCTCCTATCTCTGCCTCCCAAGTGCTGGGATTAAAGGCGTGCGCCACCACGCCCGGCTGGGTGTGTGTTCTTTTCATAAACTATATTGAACTCTCTTGACATGTAATTTTATTAAGTCCTCAGAAGTAATCCAATTCTATCTATTAAAACTACATTTCCTCCTTATAATCTAATGATAGACTATCTTTCCAATTCTTTTATCATCTTTCATTCACATTTGGTTTCTCTTTCAACTGTGACTCAAAAATTTTAAGCTACATAGTCAAAGCTAATGTAACTTCCAAATAATGTGTGTCACCCAGCAAGAATCAAGCAAAATATGCAGAGGTGGTGGCACATGCTGTGAGTTTAAGGCCACCCTAGGGCTATAGAGTAAGTTCCAGGTCAGCCTGGGATGAAATCAGACCCTGCCTTGAAAAAAACAAAAGAATCATGCAGAATGAAAGAAAGGGACTTAACATTAAGAGGACAATTTTCCTCAATGTTTAACTATAAATTGTTACCATTTATAGACTACAGTAGACTACTTCCTTGATGTTTTGTCCCTATTCATCTGCAGGGAAACACACAAACACGCAGATAAATAAATAAAATTTTTAAAGAATTTTAGATATTACACGTAAGATTTTACATACATAAACATTGTAGGACAGTTTTTGAGTATTTTCCACTTTTGACTTATTTGGTGCTTTTTAACTTCAATGTATATATTTTTCTTTTTATTGAGAACTTTATTATATGAACATATTATAAATTAGTCATATTTCCATCAGGTTATACTCTTTTTTACTATTTATTTACAAGAGAGAAAGAGAACGTGAACGGCCACCAGGGCCTCCTGTCACTGCAAACGAACTCCAGATACATGGGCCACTTTTTGTATCTGACTTTACATGGGTACTGGGTAATCAAACCTAGGCCTTCAGATTTTGTAAGTAAGCACCTTTAACTGCTGAGCCATCACTCCAGCCCCAGATTAAACTGTTATGTTCCCCTTCTTCTGCCTCCACTCCCCTGAAGGCCCTCTTCAGTGGGGTTATTGGTAATCACTGTGAGTTCATGAGTGCAGCAGACAGTCTCTGCAGGGGGGGGGGGGGGCAATGCCACGGAGCATTCCCACCACCATGGGCTCTTAGATTCTTTCAACCTCCTCCTCAGCAATGTTTCCTGAGTCTTGGAGGGTGTGTTATAATTCTCCTTCAGTGTTGAGCTCTCAGAAGCCTCTGGTTTTCTGCTGTGATGAGTTTTGAGTTTCCTTAGTGTCTACTACCATCTCCCTAGAGGAGGTCCTCAGGTTAGCAATATAGTACCAAATGTGCAATTTTTTTAAAAAACTTACATTGGTAGGGTGGTCTTCAATTATGTTTAATGAATACCAATCACCTCTTATGCAATTAAATTACATTTTGAAAACGTTTCTTTAATGAACTATGTACATGACTGTGGATACAATGGGGGTTATAATACAGTCACTGTTCTTGGGGAGTTCACATTTTAGCAACAGAAACCTGTGGCTATTCAAGCAGTACATTGCAGTAGCTGTTAAAGAGGACATAAAGTACAGAGCACAAGATGGGAGTGCACTCCTCATCCTGGGAAAGGCATGGATGACTAAAAACACAAGAGAGTTTCCAGGAAGGATAACTAGCACCCATAATACATGGATGCATTCACTGGGATGGAAAATAAAATAAGATAAATGTAAACATAGTAGTACCTATTGTAAGCAATTATTGTGTAACAGTCCAATTTTTATATATAATTGTGATGAAAACCCTAAAGGAGATGTCACTGATACACTCCTCGTTTTGTTTTAGACAAAATTCTGGAGTGTTGAAATCTGAGAGTTGAAATAACTTGCAGAGACCTCAGAGCTAGTAAGCAGATGGCAGAGCCCACTTTCTTATGCACTGTGCTGGACAAAACCACAAACATTTATTTATAAAAGGATGACCTTTCATAGGAAAGGGAGAGAAGTGAGCAGAAAGAAAATAAATGCAGGTAGGGGCAGGGCATAGTTAGGGAGAGGAATACAGTGGGTGGTGATAAAATATCCCTGAGGAAACCTCCGATTTTAATGGTAGTAAAGTATTATCAGAACAAATCACACTGAAAAGCAAAAAAAAAACACTGACCCTAGATTTCTAACCTCTACGAATAAAATTATTGGTACCAGCTCAAGCTCACAGAATAAAGTGGAAAGGCCCATGCCAGTGCCCAAGGACCTTAAAACCCACAGACAATAAAACAAGTGCTTCTTTAAAGCATAATATAACTCAGGGTTAGAAACTGTCAGAAAGATAAAACTAATGTGGTCTAGGGCTCAAGTTTAAAAAAAAAAAAAAAACACTGCTTTGCCAAGAGATATAGGAGGAAAATGGATGTAGCATTCTTGAATTCATAGTCTAAGTACAGAAAAGTGAGGCTGTGTGTTCTAGAGAAAAGAAACAATAGGAACTAAGATAAGGTGGTGGGCAAGCCCAGACACATGACAACAGAGCAGCAAGACAGGAAGGTGGTCATTTGCCCTAAGCCCCGAGGAATGTAATGTAGAAGCTGGGACTGGGGAGTTCAGCCGGCACCATATTGCAGCTTAGGATGAGGCACCGATTTTCTTTAACAAGTAAGGGAAGACTAAGAGGTTGAACCAGGAATAGGGAGTCGGGCCCAGAACATCACTAGAACAGCTTTCTGCTGAGGACATGTGCTCATGTGATGAGCTATAATTTTGACAGTGATGGAAGACAGATAGTTTCACATGACCTAAATGAAACCCCCAGAGATTAATCATTGCCTCATTAAAAATAATCTGCTTTCCATTTTTGCGCTAAGGAATAATCCATGTTCCTGGATCCCAATACAAGAGAAAAAAAAATGAACAAAAAATAAATTGCAACATACTTGTCCTCTGCCCCACAACATTTAAAGTGTCATGAACTAAAATAAAAAATAAACATGGAAAGCAATCTTTTAAATAGGGAAATTGTAAGGTGGTATTCAGCTGAGATGTACACGTGGAAATGGAGAATTGTGCTTTCAGAGAAAAAGAGGGATTAAAGTCAAGTGAGAGATATATATGAACCAATATTTAAGCAATATTCTGTGCATTTCCATAAATCCATCAGCAGAGTAGAAACCTCAAAAGGAACGAGCAAGGTAACTGCTGTACTGGGTTCAATTTCCAAGCTACCCATGTGAGCCAGATGCAAAAAGCGGTGTGAGTGGCTATCACTACTTTGCAACACCAAGAAACCCTGGTGCATGTCAATGTGCATGCACGTGTGTACATGCACACACACACACACACACACACGCATGCATTTGCACACACAAATAAATACATAAATTTTAAAAAAATTAACAAAGGATGTTTATTTATTTTTAGATGCATTAGGACCACTGCAGAGTAACCAGTGGTTTTGGAGATTTGACTCTCTTCTACAGGAATAAACATTTCTAGAGAACTGGACCTCTTATATTGTATTTCCATGGTGTCTATCTGAACCAGGGCCACGGGGAATGTTTCTCCAACATGAAGGTAACAGGGCCCCATTCAAAAAGAAAATTAAAATCTCCAAGTGGAAGACCTACTGACTACAGCACTTTTAAAATGTGGTATGATTTGTATGAATATTAAAGCTTCTGAATCATTGGTCATCTGAAAGAATGCTGAAGAAAAAAATAAATAAATAAAAGAACAGTGAAAGGACACTTGCTCTTTGCTAATTGTTTGTTGTTTGCCTTCCTTTTGAATGTTGAATCTCTTCATAAGTAAAACCTAAAAAACTGAGCATCTGGGCTGGAGAGATGGCTTAGCGGCTAAGCACTTGCCTGTGAAGCCTAAGGACCCCGGTTCAAGGCTCAACTCCCCAGGACCCACGTTAGCCAGATGCACAAGGGGGCGCACGCGTCTGGAGTTCGTTTGCAGTGGCTGGAGGCCCTGGCGCGCCCATTCTCTCTTCCTCTCTCTATCTGCCTCTTTCTCTCTCTGTCTGTCGCTCTCAAATAAATAAATAAAAATAACAAAAAAAAAATTGAGCATCATAATTGTTTGCACCTCCAGTACCACACAGAAGCATTTGGCAAGAATCTTATGAAAAAAAAAAAAGAAAAACTTTTGGATTTGAACTGAGCAGGTCATTAACAGTATAGTTTATAGTAAACTGCACACTTTATTTTTCATCCATTTCCTCTACTTTCCTCTGACCTCAAAAGACATAGAACTGGGCTGGGAAGATGGCTCAGTGGGTAGTAGCATTTCCCATGCAGCATGGGGATCTGAGAGAGTCTGAGACCACTAGAGTTCAATTCCCCAGTATTCATACAAACAGCTGGTCATGGCCACGTGCGCCTCAGTCCTGTGGGAAGCAGACTGGACAGTCACCTTGGTTGAGAGAAGAAACAGTCTCAAAGAAAGAAGTTAATGTGTGTGCATGGGGTGCACGCATCTGTGCATGTACATACACACACACACCACATGCAAAATTAATTATTTTTTTAAAAAAAAAGAAACAAGCTTCTCTTTTCAGAAGATGTTGGCCACTGGGGAGACTCAGAAGTTATCAAAGTGCTGAGCTGTGACAGTGGAGTGGTCAGCACTAAGACATTTCTATCACACCCTCCAAGGCTCAGGGACCATTGCAAAACAGGTAGCAGAAGAAATATAAGAGCCAAGGAAAGAGAAGGAGTGATTTGCAGTGCTGCCTTCCAGACACAACATAGCTTTGATATTCATCACCTCACAGTGACTGATGCTACCTGCACAAGACCTACCTAACAGGAGGGGGGAAATGATGATATCAACATAAAAGAGAGACTAGTTGGGAAGAAGGGATTCAGTGCAGGGGGTTCTTAAAAGGGGGAAAAGAGAAGATGGTGGGAGAGGATTATAATCATGGTATATTCTCCATATGTGTAGATGTTGTCAATAATAAAAGTTTCAAAGAACCAAAGAAATGTGAAAGAGAGCCAGGCATGGTGGCGCATACCTTTAATCCCAGCTCTCAGGAGGCAGTGGTAGGGGAATCGCTCTGAGTTCCAGGCTACCCTGAGACTACATAGTGAATTCCAGGTCAGCCTGGACTAGAGTGAGACCCTACCTCAAAAAAAAAAAAAAAAAAAAATGAAAGAACAAAGCTGTCTGCTAAATGCATAGACAAGAGAGGAGACCTGAAGAAGCAAAAGTGAAAAGCTTTCTGCACCAGAAAGGAGTCATGGGAAATGGATTGCCAATGAGGTTCTTTGTCTTGGCATTTGTATAAGGCTTTTGGCCAAAATAGTAAATTGATATTTAAAATGACTAGACTAAGCCAGGTAATCCCAGCACTTGGGAGACTGATGTGGTAGGATTAGTGTGAGTTAAAGGACAGTGTGTGTGGACTACAGAGTGAGTTCCAGATTACTCTGGGCTAGAGTGAGATCTTGCCTTGAAAACACAAAAATTTAATAAACAAGTAATTTTTTTTAAAAGAAACAATTCCAGTGTTATGCACAGTTTCTGTGGCAGGCCCATAGTCCCCTCATCTTCTTCCTGGCAGTGATCTTCTCATGCCTTACACTTGGGACTTACTATATCCACAGGGTTGAATGTCCCATGTCCTCCTCTTAGCTCCACTTTTTGTTTCTTTCTCACCAGTCCTAGTGTATATAGCATTTGACATTACTCTTTTGCCTTTTACAGGAAAACAATCACAGTTATGTATATGTGTGTATCTATCCAGGCCAGAAAATTTTTTTTCAGCTTCTTATCAAATAAATTTTATGCTTTTGGCAGAGTTTACAATGATTCGAACTTGAAGCCTCTAATTAATGTTTTTGATAACAACTAATTAATAATATATAGAAAAATATGTTTTAGCAGTGCATTTGTAACTTCATTTGACACTTTCTTTATTGGAATCTCAAAGTATGACAAAAGTAATTTACTTTGACCTAGTATAATTTTTTTTAAATATATAAAAACCAGGGGCTGGTGATACAGATCAACAGTAGAATGTTTAGTAAGCAGGCAGGAAGTCGCAAGTTCCATACTCAGCACTGTCAAACAAGTAAAAGTAAAACTTTAGTTCTTTGTTGCTTTTTTGCTGGGTGTTTTGTTTTTTGGTTTTTGGTTTTTGGGTTTGTTTGGGGTTTTTTTGTTGTTGTTGTTTTTTGCTTTGTTTTGTTTTGTTTTGTTTTTGAAACAAGGTTTCATGTAGCCCAGACTGGACTTGAATTTGCTATGGAGTCAAGACTGGCATTGAACTCCTGACTTCCTACCTTAACCCTCAAGTGCTAAAATTATAGGCATGTGCCACCATGCCCAGCTCCAAAGCACTCCTGAAGTGATAAAGGTGTCCTCTTTAGGAACAGACTCCCACATGCTTTCCCTAAAGAACTAATCTCTTCAAGATTTTTCGTTCTTCCTTCTTGAGCCATGAAGAAATTTTCAGATGAGTAATTTCCTTCTAAGAAATGCAGTGACATTATAAATGTACTAGGTCAGAGAAGATAAGAAAGTACTGCTTTGTGGAGAGCAAGCTATCTCTTTGACCATGTATTCTCTTTACATGTCTGTTCTTACCAATTGCTTGTTGAGTATACCTTCTAACTAAATAAAATTAATGAGAACTTGGAAAGCTAACATATTTGGCAGATGTGCAATATTCTAGGTTGAAGTGCACACTGTGGTTCATGAAAAAAAAATACATTAAAAAGAAATAAAACAACCCCAGGCTGGAGTCCAAAATCTAAAAGGGTCAAGAGGTGACATGCATTATAAAAATGCCACTTTGCATAGTGTACTTTGCATTGTTAAAGTTGGTATACAAGAATAGCAATGAAGATCTAGGAAACTCTCTGTGCTTATAGACTGGGCAGCATTTCCATTCCACAACCAAGTTTAAGGCCTTCATTCTCACGAAAGCAGGTTCAACTCCAGCAAAAGCAATATGGCTAACGAGCTCATTCCTCATGCTGGGTATACTAGTGACTAACCAGGTTAACATATATTTTTCCTCATGTTAAAATTTTCTATTTAAGAAAAATATAGCTTAATTATTTACCAGTTCCTTGTAAAATGTGATATATGAAGCAAACAAAAAGTACTTCTTATGGATATTAGTAAAGAACTACCAAAGTTAAGAACAGTTTTCATAAGTCTCTCAGTCAGCCACTCTTTTGATAAAATTTTTAAAGACGAAAAATGAAGAGATAGCAAAGAGTTACTAAAGCTGACCATGGTGTGCATGACTGAGAGACAGTGGGTTCAAGGTCACCTGGGCTACATAGTGAAACTTGACCAAGAAGAAGGAGGAGGAGGGAGAGAGAGCAAAAGGGGAAGGGATAAGAAGGAAGGGGAGAGTATCACAGACTTGAGCTACTATAGAAAAACAGGTAATTTTTTTAAGGCCAGTAATTTTTTCAAGTTTACAAAAGAAGATAACGATATGCTGCCCTGTTCTTCAGTACTTTTCCCCATAGATCCTTATTATAGCAGTCAGTCTACCCACTTAGGTCCGCATTTGGATCCAGATCTTCTCTCGTTGATATCCGTCCTTCTACAGTAGTTGCTTTCAAGAGCAGCAGCCTGTCATCTTGAGACGTCAGTGGGCAAGCATCCCATTGTTTTATTTCTTGGACCACAATCTTTCTCTTTATTTGGTTAATAGAACTCATCTATAGAAGTTTTTCTTTTCTTTTTTTATTTTATTTATTTGAGAGAGATAGAGAGAAAGAGGCAGAAAGAAAAAGATAATGGGCACACCAGGTCCTCTAGCCACTGCAAATGAAATCCAGACTCATGTGCCACCTTGTGCATCTGGCTTTACATAGGCACTGGGGAATTGAACCTGGGTCCTTAGGCTACACAGCCATATCTCCAGCCCTCTTTTTTGATCACTTTAGTATATGACACATAGTAATTTGATTGTTTTCTTGTCACTTTATCCTTTGTTTTGTCCCTCTCCCCAACTCCATCCCCATCCTCTGAAGACCTCCTATTTCAAAGCATTCCTTCCTCTGTCCTGTTGTCTCATTCTTTTATCCTCCTCCATCCTTCTTGTCAAAATGTTGATGGGCTCAGACCGATACTGGTCTTGTGGCAGTATTGGTAATCACTGTTCATTAATGCACCAATCAATTCATGTTGGGAAGACAGTGCTCCAAAGTATGCTTATGCAACCTGTAGCTCCAACATTCTTTCTACCCCATTGTCCACAAAGTCCCCTGAGCCTTGGAGGGCTTGGCAGGCATCTCCTTTAGGGTTGAGCTCTCAACAACCTCTTGTTTTCTACTTTGATGAGTTTTGCGTCCCCTCAGTGTCTATCACCATCTCCATACAGAAAGTTCTCTGGCTTACAATGAGAGGAACATTTATGTTCTTCCCACTATGAACTCTGAAATTCTCCCTGGCCCTGGTGGGGGTGATAGAGATGACTCATCCAGCACAAAGCCCTGGTTTGCTCTTCTTGTCATTTTCATGAATCTTGAGTCTCCTTGGAATTTGCTGTTATCTGTAAAAAGAAGGTTCTCTCACCAAAAGTGAGATCATGATTAATCAAAGGGCTTAAACATAAACACTTAGAAGGCTGATTGCTGGGCATAACATCTCTGGTTAGCCAGAGGACAGTGGGAAGCTTCCCTTTGGGATGACCTTCCAAGCCATAGGTTTTTGACTTGATTCTTAGTACCAGGCATGAATTCTTTCCCATACAGTAGGGCCTCTTATTCAATAAGAATGCAGTTGATTACCCTCATAACTATGTGTCACTACTGTGCTGGTGGTTATATCTTGTCTGGCTGGTTGATTTTGTAACTTGCTGGGTCCACTACTCGTTCATGCTGTAGATAACTTTCTTTCCCCAGCAGTTTGCATAGCATCTTCCAGCCCAGGTGGTAGATGTTCAGAAGAGAGATGGCTTCCATCTCAGTTCCAACTTGATTTCTCAGTGTCCTGTGACCACAGCCTGAGGTGTTTTTAGCAATAGGGTCTGACCATTTCATTCTGATGGGTAACCAAGTGCTTTAACAATGCCCTGCATTAAGAAAAACATTAATTTTTAAAGGCTTCAATTTTCAAGATGGTAAAAATGTTACTCATCAATGAATCATGACTATATCAATATTCTGGTAGCTATTTAAAATCATCCTCCCAGTATTTCATTTGTGAAAATTCTGAAATCTGGCATATATTCAGGCACAGTGAATAGAGTTACAATTAAATATTCTTGATCAGGGACAGGATTTTCACATGACAGCCTAAAGGATTTGTCCTTTAAATATAGGATATTACTATTTCTTCTTACTCATAGTTTTAATTACCTTTGCTATATATCATGTCAAACCTTAGTGAAACTTTTCTCTCATTCTTGCTACTTTACCTCAATGAATTACCTTGAATATATCAGCATATTTGTGAATTACATATTATATTCACTACCATGATTACAATAATAATTATTGTTACTATTCATTCAATGACTTTATCTTAGGAAAGTACTCTTATCCCATAAATTATTTTTTTCTCTTTTATAGCAGCATAAAATGTCACATTGGTTTGTTTGAACACTGAAAATCTCAGAAAGAATTTTTTTTCCATTTGTCAACAAATAACCAAGAAAAATTATTTACATTCATTTAAAAGAGTAGCTTCTAAAATGACCATCCTGTCTGGAGATATTGCATAGTGGTTAAAGGCACTTGCTTACAAAGCTTGATGGCCTGGGTTTGATTCCTCAGCTCCCATGCACAAAGGGTTGCATGCATCTGGAGTTCTTTGCAGTGGCAGGAGGCCCTGTGACACCCATATTCATTCTCTCTCTCTCTCTCTCATAAATAAATAAGTAAATAAAATAATAAAATAATCATTCTACAGTCTAAACCATGGGGCTGAGGAGATGGATCAGTGGATAAAGTGTTTGCTGTGCAAGCATGAGGACCAAAGTTGAAATCCCCAGCTGTGGTGGTTTGATTCAGGCGTCCCCCATAAACTTAGGGTGTTCTGACTACTAGGTCCCCACCTGATGGCAATTTGGAAATTAAAGCCTCCTGAAGACAATGTATGTTTGGGGGTGGGCTTATAGGTGTTAGAGCCAGTGTCCCCTTGCCAGTTTTTGGCACTCTCTCCTGTTGCTATTGTCCCCCTTATGTTGGCCAGAGGGTGATGTCATGCCATCATTTTTCCCAGTCATCATGGAGCTTCCCCCCAAGTCTATAAGCCAAAATAAACCCTTTGTTCCCAGAAGCCGCTTTTAGTGGGGTGATTTCTGCCAGCAGTGAGAACCTGGCTGCAACACCAGCCTACAATCACAGCACTGGGCAGGCAGAGACAGGAGATTCCCAGAAAAAGCTGGCAAGCAAGACTAACTGGATGAGAGAGCTCTGGGTTCAAATGAAAGACCATGCCGCAGCAAATAAAGTGAAGAGCGGTTGAGCATGACACTTTACGCCAACCTCTGACCCACACAGGCACCACATATACATGTGCATACATACAAAAACACATACACACAATAAAAAAAAACCTGTCCCACTTTTGCTGGGGTTTTTGTTTGTTTGTTTGTTTTGTTTTCGAATGCATAGGTTCAGTTTAGGTATGCTAGCACTAAACCTTGAAGTTTCTTGAAGTCTCTTGAAGGAGAGATTTCAGACTGGGACTAATAATAGACCCAATGAGCATAGATTAGTTTAGTGTTATTGATATAAAATAACTCTGAGGCATCATGTGTGTGTGATTTTAGTTTCTAAGAAATGTGAAACAGAGGATATTCAGTTAAAATAATAACTTCATTGATAATTTGCACCCTTACCTAGAAATACTACAGTAAAAAACAAATTAAATTGTTAACATTATAAAATGCCACTCGTGAAGCCTTACTGCTCTGCTCACATCTCAAGGGTCCAGTGTACTGGTGACTAGGCTACTATCTGTAGTATTAAGGACCAGTCTACTGCACCAGTGTGTGCATGCAGCAAATGCTAAATTTTGAGCTCATTTTTGTTATGAAATATGTTAAAACTGCAGGGAAAATGCTCATTGGATGTTGCTGATAACATGATCTCTATTATGTATTAATATGATGACAGATTTTAGGACATGTACAAAGTACAGATTAGATCATGAGTTGAAATCCTTATACAGACTGCTTTAAGAAAAGTCTAGTATTATTGTGGTTATGCTGCCCTCTAGTGTTTCAAAAACTTTTCCACCAATGTTTGTTTGCCTTTTTCAGATCAGTATTTTCATGACACATTTGTCTAATTATGGAAACGACAGACTGGGTTTATACACCTTTGTGAACCTGGCCAATTTCGTGCAGACTTGGACCAACCTACGTCTTCAGACTCTGCCCCCAGTACAGCTGGCTCACAAATACTTTGAGCTCTTTCCTGATCAGAAAGACCCTCTCTGGCAGGTAAAACTGGCTCAATCCCTGGAATGCATAATTAATCTCACATAAATATTTTACAGTTTGTTAAAATTATCCAAATGTGAGAAGTTAAAGCATCTGAAGGTCTTGGAAATATTAGTATGTTTGAGAAACTATTGCTTGCCCTTTTTTTTTTTTTTTTTTTGAGGCAGTTTATTAAGGAAGAGAGAAAGAGAAAGGCATTCTCAAGAATGGTACTGGGCTAATGAGCTGGGGAAGAGCCTACACACAAAAGCTTGAAGTGTAGTCTTGTGTCATTGCTACAGGATGAGCCAAATTCTCTGTTCCTTTGCCCACTAGACAGCACAGAATTTCACTGAAGGAGTCAATAGACAGGATGTTTTCAGTCGGAAGGGAGCAACTGGTCTGCAGACTGCCATAGGCTGACAGCTTGAAAGCGTATGGCAAACAGGTTGCATATTATGCAGGTGGCACCACGGCCCATCTTGAGCACATCCCTCTGTCTCTGAAGACCAAACCATAGTAACAGCTCTCAGGGAAGAGCTCAGTACTATAGCCTGCATCACCACAAATCAAACGTTAGTCAGACGACATTCAGTTCCCCCAGCAATTTACCACCTTATTTGTAAACTGAAATCATTATTATTACATATGAATAGCTTAAAACAAGTTGCAAACAGGCATGGTATCACATGCTTTTCTTCACAGCACTCAAGAAGAAGCACTCAGCCAGGCGTGGTGGTGCACACCTTTAATCCCAGCAGTTGGGAAGCAGAGGTAGGAGGATTGCCATGAATTCGAGGCCACCCTGAGGCTACATAGTGAATTCCAGGTCAGCCTGGACTAGAGTGAAACTCTACCTCAAAAAAAAAAATAAACAAAAAAGAAAAACAAGAATCAGCACTCCATGAGTTCAAAGCCAGCCTGGGACTACAGAATGAGTTCCAGGTCAGCCTGGGCTACAGTGAGACCTTGCCTCAAAAACAAAACAAAAGCTGCTATCCAGAACAGCAGCCCAAAGGAGCACCCTCTCTTTTGTCTTAACTAAACACAAATTCGCACATATACAGTATTAAGTGAAGAGAAGAAAAAGTGGTCCTGTTTGCTCTTTTCTGAAATAGTATTAACAAGTACTGTAATTCCTGTCTTTTCCTACATGATGCATACATTGTGTGAACATAAAGTGTTCTAGATACATCTAATACAGTTAAGTACTATAGACCCAAACCTGAAAATTTAGTGTAGTAATTCACCTTCTCGCCCATCTGCTAAAGTTAGGAGTTTGCACATTGTAGTTGCATTTGTAGATGTACATTTACCAGCCTGTGAAGGTGCCTGGAAGGAAGTGGCTGACTCTGTGGACAGTGTCATTTGGGTTACATCCTGCCCTTGAAAAGCACAGTATGAAAGCTCAGGCACTTAGAATAAAAATCTGACACCTTATATTATAGGGATTTATTGAATCCTGAGAGTGTACCTTTTTGTGCGATAACAGAAAGTAGAATCACTGCCAAACAAATGCAGTATTTAACAAGAAGTAAATAAATGTAAAGCAGACAGTAACAAGAATATTATGCCTGCAGTGCAGGGGGGCTGTTTACCCAAAGTGGAAATACTTCCCCATCCGCAGGTCCTCACTCTCTACTTCAGGGCAGAAAGAAACAGCTTCAAAGCTTCTGTGATACCACTTCATGCTCTGCATTTAAAAGAGAAGCACCCTGCTTGTCCAGATGTCTCCTGGATAGCTCACAAGGACAGGCAGAGTGCAGCTTACACATAGACACAGAAAAACTAATTCATCTTTATGTTTTCTCCAATTTAGAATCCTTGTGATGACAAACGCCACAGAGACATTTGGTCTAAAGAGAAAACCTGTGATCGCTTACCAAAGTTCCTGGTAATAGGACCCCAGAAAACTGGTGAGGACTTTTAATAACTAGACAATGAATTCTTGTCACAATTGGTCCTTAAGTACCCTATAAAGCTAAAATAGGAGTAACATGCAATCCTCTGATACAATTTTATTTAGCTCAACAATGTTCCTAAGTGCTTTATCAGCATGCTTTTAAGTATATATATATATATATATATATATATATATATATATATATATATATATATATGTATATATTTAAAATATATATATATTTTATTGACAACTTCTATACTTGCAGACAACAAACCATGGTATTTCCCTCCCCTCCCCCACTTTCCTCTTCATAACTCTACTCTCCATCACATCCCCTCCCTCACTCCATTAGTCTCTCTTTTAACCTGATGTCATCATCTTTTCCTCCTATTATGAGGGTACTGTGTAAGTATTGCTAGGCACTGCAAGCTCTTGGATATCGAGACCAAATTCTGTCTTGATAGTTGTATGTAAGGAGTGGTGGCCTTCCTTTGGCTCTTACATTCTTTCCGCCCCCTCTTCTTCAATGGACCCTGAGCCTTGGAGATTGTGAGATGTTTCAGTGCTAGACACTCCTCTGTCCCTTCTTCTCAGCACTGTGTTGCCATATGGGTCATCTCCATGGTCATCACCATCTGAAGAGAAGCTTCTCTAACCAGAAGTGAGAGTAGCATTAATATATAAGTATGAATATTAAGTGTAGTGTTTTCAGGGAAATTTTTGAGAGTAATATATGCATTTATCCAGACAAGAGCAGGCTTTATACCCCTAAGGCTCATGACCTCCCCTGCCATAGGCTTTTGATTAAGTTTTCAATACCAGACATGTATTTCCTCCCATACAGTGTGCCAGCATGGGTTTTTTTTTGTAAGGTGTAAGGGATTGTTGCAGTCAGGTTCGCATTGCTGGTAGAAATCACCCAACCAAGAGCAGCTTGTGGGAAAAAGAGGTTTATTTTGGCTTACAGGCTAGAGGGGAAGCTCCACGATGGCAGGGGGAAATGATGGCATGAGCAGAGGGTGGACATCACCCCTGGCCAACTTAAGGTGGACAATAGCAACAGGAGAGTGTGCCAAACTTTGACAAGGGGACACTGGCTATAACACCCATAAGCCCGCCCCCAACAATATACCACCTCCAGGAGGCTTTAATTTCCAATCTCCATCAGCTGGAGAGACTAGCATTCAGAATACCTAAGTTTATGGGGGACACCTGAATCAAACTACCACAGGGATGATATAGATGGTATGTTGTTCAAATATCCAGCAGTTTGCCAACAAATTTTATTATTTTCAAATATCTTTTTTATTTTATTTTTTATATTATAGAGGGAAAGAGGCAAACACAGAGAGAGAGATTGGGCACACCAGGGACTTCAATTGCTGCAAACAAACTCCAGAATCATGTGCCACCATGTGCATCTGGCTTATGTGGGTCCTGGGGAATTGAACCTGGGTCCTTTGGCTTTGCAGGCTAGCACCTTAACTGCTAAACCATTCCTTCAGCCTTATTTTTTCAAATATCTTAATTGGGAAGTGTTAACATTTCTAAAATCAAAACTGCTTTATTTTTTAGAAAGTTATTGACAGGTTTTGGTCAGAAGTTAAGAGAGACACATGCAAGTACTTAAAACTCTTCATCATAATTCCTTTCCAGAAAATAGTCTTCCATCTTCTGTATGCAGTTTATTTGTAAACTATTTCTTGCAACGATGACTATTTTTTTATAAATCTAAAAGATGTGCAACAAGCAGAATTCCTAGTCATCAACAAAACTTTGTGCTAAAAAAGGTATTTGCTAATACCCAGGAGAAATCTCTTGCATCTTTTCTTAAATTGGTGTGCACTTTTCCCCATATGCTCCTTGTTTCTGTAAAAGTCAGTATTGAAATGAAGCCCAGTGGAACTTTTAAAATGCCACACTCTCAATCTCTATCTTACATGATAAATTACTTGGGACACGTGGGCTCTGCCTCAGGAAACAGCCATTGCTGCAAGTGGAATATAGCCCCTCTCTCAGTCTCTCTGGAGACGATGAAAATTCTATGAAAGATATACAGAGAGGGCTGGAGAGAAGGCTTAGCAGTTAAGGTGCTTGCCTGTGAAGCAGAAGGACCCAGGATTGATTCCCCAGTACCCACATAAGGCATATGTACATGGTGTGCATGCATCTGGAGTTCGTTTACAGTGGCTAGAGGCCCTGGCATGCCCATTCCCATCCCCCCTCTCAAATAAATAAGTAAAAATAAAAATATGAAAAAAAGATATACAGAGAGCCTACTACCATTTTTTCCTTAGTCCCATTTACAAATAACAGAAACTATGAGTAAGTATAGCAAATACTTTTCTTGTCTTTAAGTCACTTGCCCTTCTCTATCTAAAGGCAAGAGGCAATTAGGCAAACATTGAAGCTGGAGTCTCTTCAGGGAACTCCCACCATCAAAACAGAACCTTGTCATTGCTGATCACCACTCTGAAGCTTGGCATGTCAGGTTTGCTTCAGAAAGCCCTGCAGGATGCCCTTCCACTCACGCTGTGCTAGACATACAGACATTTGAACACCATGCTTACATAGCAGAATTATTACTTGTCGTCCTTGACTCAGTTGGGTTTTCAGATGTTTATGGTACTATTTGGATATGAATTTTCCTTTGGCATAGAAAATTATAGAAAGCAATTTCACTTTATAGAAAATATTTTTTCAGTTTTTTTGGAGTACAGTTTATACCCAATAAAATGCATCCATTTTAATGCAGAATTAAATCAATTTTAGAAATTACACACAGTCATGCAACTACCACCGCACTCAAAATATAGAAGCATTCTATCAAAGCCATGTTTTCCATGTCCCTGTACTGTCACTTAGCCCCGCAGCACCACCCAGCCCCAGGGCAGCCACTTGGCAACTGTAGAGAGAACTCCACTTTGTAGGACTTCATGTGAATGGAATGTGTATGGCCTTTTGTGTTTAATGTCTTTTATTTCTGATACTTCTGAGATCCATCTACCTCGTATCTATTAATAATTAATATTTTATGAAAATGATATTTATTGACAATTTTATGCATGGTCATAATGTATTTTGTGAACTTTGACAAAACTGTCTTCGTATAGCAGTACCATCAGAATTTTACAACTTTATTCTTAACTTTAGGTTTGTCAAAAATGTCTTGTTGGGTAATTCTGCACATATTTCTAATCCATATTCAAAATATTTTAGTACTGACGTTCACAAAATGTATGAAAACTGCAGCTTCATAGTTACTGAAATGTACGTGTCCGTGATCATATACATTTACCACTGATGAAATAAACATACAGCAGCCAATCTGGGCTGCATAGTGAGACCCTGTCTCCAAAGCTGGACTCTTTATCTCCTATTATGTTAATAAAACAAAAACTTGTCATCCTAAAAAATCTATTTTTGCACCCCAATATGAAAAACTTTCCTATAAATGCTAATTTTATAAATTATGTCACTAAGAAAGGACATTACTTTCTTATTCGGTAATTTAAACAACTTAATCACTTCCTTAATTATATAGGTACTCTCAAGTTTATGCAAACTTATTGAAAGATTAAATTCTTGGGCTGGAGGGATGGCTTAGTGGTTAAGGCATTTGCCTACAAAGCTGAAGGATCCAGGTTCGATTCCCCAAACCCACGTTAGCCAGATGCACAAGCGGGCACACACGTCTGAAGTTCATTTGCAGTGGCTGGAGTCTCTGGCCCACCCATTCATTCATTCTCTCTCTTAGTCTCTCTCTCTCTCTGTCAAATAAATAAATAACATTTAAAATTTTTAAAGATTACATTCTTACTTATCTTTTAAAAGCCTTAGAAAGAATTTTATACAATACAATTATCAATTCTGGTAATATATTAAATATTTACATATTTTACTTATATAGAGCATTATTAATGTCAAAACATCTTCAGATATGTCTTTTTATCACCAGAGAAAATCTGTGAAATAGACAAACCAGATGACTTTTGCTCAAAAAAAAAAAAAAGTGAAAGGAAGCCAAAAGCCAGGGTCGCAGCACACATGAGTGATTGTGCAAAGATCCAAAGCCCACTCTCTCAGCACCTGCAACAGGCTCTACTCACAGCACTCTATCTCCATCTGTGAAAATGAACTTCTCATTAAATGTGGATGATATATTCAGTTTGTCAAGAAGTACATAGAATGAATCTGATTGGGTTATTATGATATTTACCAATGTCTGAAATACTGATACTAGGGGACTGTCTTTTCATTCCATTGACGTCTGTATCTCTGCTGTCATTTCAGGTACCACTGCTTTGTATTTGTTCCTGCTTATGCATCCCTCCATCCTTAGTAACTCCCCCAGCCCAAAAACCTTTGAGGAGGTACAGTTCTTTAATAGAAATAACTACCACAGGGGGATTGATTGGTAAGATGGGTTATTAGTATAAATCTAAAAGTAGATATACTGTGCACAGTATGAACCTAGTGCTGATGTTTAGAAACATAAGTTTGTAACTACAAATAAAACTTGTGCTCTATTTCTTGGAACTTATTGAATAGCATCAAGAAGCACAAAACTTGTTCATGGCAAATCCCTTTCAGAGTTGATGAAGGGATTTGGTGCTTCGAGACCCACATGTCAACTGCCATTAATGATCTTTGAGGGGAAATTACAGATCTGAAGTCAGACTAATAGGATATGATGTAGGCGTTTCATTCTCTCTACTCACAAGAAACTCGTCTCCTCTCATACCTTGCCTTGTGCACTTTTCATTAGGTCCACATGTATAATTTTTCTACTATGGTTTGATGAAAAATAAGTAACTAGAAATAAAAATGTTTTGTATGTCATGAGTAATAAAAGATTTAGAAATATATTGATAATACATAAAATTTAATTTTAACCTAGAATTAAATTTTGAAATGCATTATCTGAAGAAAATAGCTCAAAGTAAAATATATAAAGAGATGGACATTATACATAGAAATGAATGATACAAAATAGCATATTAAAACAAAAGATGTATTTAGAGGTCTTTCTATTAAGGTCCAGTACTATACAGAATGATTTTAAAAAGTCTTCCAAAACATAAACATTTTGCATTTATTATAAAAGAGTTGAATATATTAACCTCTGTTGTCAAATTTCATGATCTCAATTGTGTAAGGATCAACCATATGAAGAAATTTTTGTGGATAGTTGGAAGGGAGATAAATTGGGATTGGGTATATTTGAGCATCTACTAGGAGTTACATATATTATATTAATTGTTGTATTTCTCGCTGCCTGTTGTTCTATATACAGTGTTTGATAATGACTGTGGTATTGAATAAACCACCAATGATATCGAGTTCAATGACCCCCTCATTCAAATATACATGCTTGCGTATAGTGGAAGAAATAAAAGGCAGGATTGAAGACTCCTTTGGAGATAGAGGCTAGTGACATCTTTACTGTTACTGGTACTTACTAACTGTGGAACAACCAATTTTCTTGGTCACAAATTGTATCAAACAAAATTCTTTAAATGATAAAGTAGTAATGAGTATAGGCACTGTAATAAGAACAAAATTTCCCTTCATCCGTTTACAAGGAGCTAACTAGATATAAATAACTAGAGAGCTAAAGAGCAAGGAAGATTTGAAATATAACACTAGAAGCACTCCCAGTACAAACCCTTTAGATTGACAAGTCATACATTCACAAAAGACAGTTGATGCAAATTGCAAATGATGGAAACTGCACACATTAATCTGTAACTACGTCAGCTTTTCTCTCCCAAGCCTCAAGTGTGTTCACAGCCTGGACTGGCTTCTCCATGAAGCATCAGCTGTTCTTAAGGGATCATGATTCCACATGGCTGAAGACCTTTTCTCTCAGAGTTCCAGTGCCTTTTAAATAATTAACCTAAGCACCCTTTAATTCATTTGTGTATTAGTTACTTTGCTCGTATCTATGACCAAATACTGGACAAGAAGCAGATTAGAGAAGGAAGGATTTCCTTTGGTTTATAGCTCCAGGAGGGAAAGTCCATCATTGCTGGGGGAGGAGACAGAGAAGGCATGGTGAGCCAGAGACTGGCAAATTATGTTGCTTCCACAGTCCCAAAGAGAGCAGGAAGAGGAAGTGGGGCTGGGTTATAAAGTCAAAGCCCACCCACAGTGACCAACTTCCTCCAGTAAGACTCCACCTCCTAAAAGTTCCACCACCTTCTCAAACAACACCACCAGCTGGCCACAAAATACTCCAACACATGAGCCTGTAAAGGACATTTCACAGTCAAACCACAATAAATCTAGACGCATGGATCTGCTCTTCTTGAAGAACTGGATAAAACTAGGGCAGCCTTAACTGACAGTAATCTAAGTGCAGGCTTAGGATAAGAGCAGAGTATGCCAAAATGAAAATTGCAAAACTTCATCTTTGATAAAAATAAAAATAAAAAATAACCAAAATCTGCAATGAAAGGCCTCAGAAAAATGTTTCACTTATTCATGCATGTAAGCTTTATGCTTTATGATTGGACATTTTGCTGAATTGCATGAGGATATAGTAGGGTTTTTGAGTGGTACATAGACAGCCATAAAATCCAGTTAGCATTTAGAACAGCTGCAGTTATAACTTGGCTTTGAGTAAGAGTGATTGAAAATGCTCGAGGTCAACACAAATAACTAATAAATACAGATTGCTAGAAAAACCACATCTCTCAGATAAAAAATGCTAAAGTGTTTTGTGTTTTATCAACATAGCAAAGCTTAAGGTTGGTAACAATTGCATCATTAAGCTATTGTAATATACTTGCTAATTCTTTGGAAACCTGAATACTTATGCTTCATGACTGATCTTATCGGGATCACTTCTGAGTCCTGTCCTGGAAATTTGAACCAGAAAATGTTTTATTTACTTGTTTATTTTGTGTCTGGTTAAGTAGGGTATATGCGTGTGTGCATCAGGGAGTACATAAGCACCTCTGTACACATGTGTAGGCCACAAGTTCATATCAGGCTCCTCCCTCAATCACTCTCTGCCTTTTTATTTCTGAGACAGGATCTCTCTGAACCTTGAGCTCATCTATACTAGATGGCCAGCAAGCCTCAGGGATCCTCTTTTCTTTGCTTCCCAGCACTAGGATCATAGGCATGTGCTGCCACACCCAGATTTTTGCATGGGTGCTTGGGATCCAAATCCAGGCCCTCTCCCCAGCCCTATTTACTTGTTTCTTAATCAAATATTTTTTAAGTGCCTGTAAATTCTAAGTTCTATACTTAAAAAATGTGAACATACTGGCAAATAAGACTGGACCTTGTCTTCCCTGTGAGTATGCAAGGCCAGGCAAAATTAACACTGCACAGGTTCAACATTCAAAACGACTTCAGGAGCTTTTCAGAGTCTAAACTGTTACTGGTGTGAAAGATAGTAGGGAAAGTGCAATCATCTTTAGAAGGCAAAAGCTATCTAATTTCAGCACCTCTGTCCTCTTTGGAATGATTTTGGAGAATTCCTCAGAACAAATAGGCCTGAGAGAAGCTTGAATCAAATAGGATACTACTAGACATTCATGACACCCTTACCACTCCTGAAATCAGTATAAACTTCCAAATAATAATCCAACATATGACACTTGCTGTAAATAGAATGTACACCAGAAAAGAAATTGAAAACCGAACTCTTCCCAGAATTTTGTATATGCCTTTTTCTTTAAAAGAATGCCACAATGACCTGAACCAGCAATTCAGTTCCCATAAAACAGCAGGGTTCTTTACTCTGCACCAGTTACACTTGCAAGGTTATCCCCTACCTGTCCTAATAGATACTCTGAAGTGACAAGAGATTGCAGCCCAAAGTCTATGACATATCACATATCTTTCAGTTGAAATAAAGTAGCACACTATAAAAAAGAAGTAATCGCATGAATCTCAGATCATCACTCTTTTGTTCAGTATTTATTGCATATTTGGGTTATGAGTAGAAGGAAATGGCACAGAGTGAGGCCCTTATAACATGGAAGAAGCCCTAGAAATTAAATTTTAGCTGGGCACGCTGATGTACGCCTTTAATCCCAGCACTCTGGAGGCAGAAGTAGGAGGATCACCATGAGTTTGTGGCCACCCTGAACCTACATAGTGAATACCAGGTCAGCCTGCACTAGAGCATGATCCTACCCTGAAAAAAAAAAAAAAAAAGAAAGAAAGAAAGAGAAAAATAAATTAAATTAAATTTTAAACAAAAGGTTGTTTTTTATTCTTCTAAATGGCATCCTTTACTGCTTCAGTAGTATGTATTATCATACACTGACTTAGTTCTTCCTGAGCACTTTTATACTGGTAGAACATGAAACAGAAGTGGCATTACTCAGCTGGAGTTTGTAGCTTATTTTGTGTTCATGCCCATAGTGATAGTGGATTTCTCAGTACACTTAAGAATACAAGAAAGACCTGATCTTGGAAATTTGTATATGACTTAATATTTGGAAATATGCACATGCCTTTTAAACCTTTTAATATTTATTCTGAAGCGAAACATAGTAACTTTCTATGAAAAACATTTAAGCAAATAGGCAACATTAATGTCATACTGAGCTTCATCAGTACATGATGAAATATTCCCACACAGTGCACTATGGGAATGAAATTTTTACTGTGATCGCACCAAAATTATCATGTGCAAATTCTCTTAAAATGTCTGAACAACACGTATCCTCTGTTTTGATCATTTGTGGGGAGGGGTCAGTTCTTTGTGTAACTTTTCTACATTCTAGCACATTCTGCATACAGGTTGATTATTCTTGCTGGTTATTCATTCTGTGCCTACATTTATATTCTTGTGTGCCTTTTTTTAATATGAAATAAAAACTCAAGATATTTAGAACACCTTTCAGAATGCATTCTTAGTGCTCTGGACATGTCTCCCTTGCTAACTGGAGGGATAAATGCCTTAAGGGAGTTCAGTTGGGGAGGGGGGAGGTATTGGTTTGTTTTTAGTATACAAATGAATTGGTGGGACAATTACAGGGTCACCTATAGTGACACCCCACTTCAGTCACCAGTGTAATTATTTTGAGAAAAAAATATTCCTTTCTTAGGTATATGGATTTCTTCCCTGTTCCATCCAATGTCACCACTGACTTTCTGTTTGAGAAGAGCGCCAATTACTTCCATTCAGAGGAAGCTCCTAGAAGGGCTGCTTCACTGATCCCTAAAGCTAAGATCATCACCATTCTCATTGACCCATCAGATCGAGCCTACTCCTGGTACCAGGTAAGGAAGAGATGGCCCAACACAGAGAAGAGGGTGTGTGCATGGTGGGGGACCATCTTCAGCAGTCATCATCTAAGGTTTTCTGTTGTTGTTGTTGTTGTTGTTTATTTATTTATTTGATAGCAACAGAGAGAAGGAGGCAGAGAGAGAGAGAGAGAGAGAGAATGGGCGCACCAGAGCTTCCAGCCTCTGTAAACGAACTCCAGATGCGTATGCCCCCTTGTGCATCTGGCTAATGTGGGTCCTGGGGAATTGAGCCTTGTACCAGAGTCCTTAGGCTTCACAGGCAAGCGCTTAACTGCTAAGCCATCTCTCCAGCCCAACCATCTCAGGTTTTAAAACAAAGAAGATGAGCTAGTTGTTTGATATCTATAGAAAGGTATTTTTCTTTGCTTCCCTAAAGAAACAAATGGTCTCATTGTTTTTTTATGTTCTTTTTTAAATTATTTATTTATTTGCCTATAACAGATTATACTCTTTTATTCTCTCTCCCTCACTCCCTTTTTCCTGGGGCCCTCCTCTTTGGGGTTATGGATTTTACTGTGGGTCAGGAAGGCCTCAGTCAGTCCCAGTAGGATAGTAGGGGGACCTTGCCTAGGGTACTACACCCACTCTGTGGCTCTTACAATCTTCTCACTCCCCTCTTCCCCAATGTTCCCTGAACCAAAGCAGGCCTATTGGCAGTGTAATTTAGTGTGGAGTTCTCTGTAGCCCCTAGATTTCTGCTTTGATATGTTGTGCTTGATCACCATGTCTGCCACCACCACCCTAGAGCTGGTTGTCAGGCTAACAGTAAGAGCAGTGTTCATGGCGCTGCTTCCACTGCAAGTTCTCCTGGGGCCTGGCAGATGCGGAAGAGGTGGTAAGTCTCATGGTGGTCAGTCAGTTGTATTTTTGTCTTAACAATGGATCTTGACTCGCCTCCATTTTCTCTGTCATCTGTAAAATAAAGCAGATTCTCCAACTAAGAGTGACAGCAGCTTGGGTTAAAACAGGTATACAAAGTTATTTGAGAAATTTTTGGTGTACAAGCCCATTCTGCTTCTCCAGAGAGCAATGGGGGCTTCTCTCTGAAGTATGAGTTTCCTGATTATGGAATTCTGACTTAGTTTCTAGTACCAGGTGTGAGTTCTGTTACACTGAGCGGGCCTCATGCCCAGTCAGAGAGCAGTTGGTTACCCACCAGTGCCATGTGCGACTATTGCACAAGTGTATGTTTCTTGTTCAGCTGGTTGATTTTGTAGTCTGTAGAGTCCCCTGCTTGTTCATGCTGTTGGTAACTATTCTCTTCCAGCATCTCCCATAGGGCTTTCCAGCACTTATGCAGGCTAGCCAGGAGCCTGCAAGTTTCCCTTTAGGTTCTAACATGATAATTTGATGTCCTGTGACCACAGCCTGTGGTGTCTTCAGCAATAAGGCTTTTAGCTCGCCAACAACTCACTATGGGGTGCATCTTAACTCTGGGCCTGGGAATTACCAGACAGAGTCAGTGGTTTTAAGAAGGTTAAGCTTTTTCCACCTTCTTTCTGACTGTCCCCCCTCCCCATTCATTGGTGATTATATCTTGTAGAATGCTAGTCAAAATTAGAATTTCTATGGGTTTGATTCATGTTGTCTTAACTTTTATGGAATTCCCTCTCCTCGCTCCCTACTCCCTATCATTTCAAGCTCCCCCACCCCTAGTGTTCTGTCCTCCCTAACTTGTCAGGTAACTCCTCCACTTGTCTCTCCTTAGTTCTTCCCTGTACTGGTCTCATTCTAGTTTTATGCCCATATGTCTGGTGCTGACTACCATTTATACTGATCTGTAATTGATCCAAGTTAGGAACCACAGATGAGTGAGTAAATGCAGCATTGGTCTTTCTGTGCCTGTGTGACCTCACTCAGAATGTTTTCTTTCCAACTCCATCATTTAACTGTAAATTTTATTATTTATTTATTTTACATTTTTCCTTACCACTGAGTAGAATTCCATTGTGTATATGTACCATATCTTCATTATCCATTTATCAGTTGATCAGCATCTGGGCTGATTCCAGTTCCTAGCTATTATGAATAGAGAAGCCACAAACATGGCCGAGCAAGTATCTCTGTAGTAAAGAATGGAGACTTTAGGGTATATGCCCAGAAGTGGTATTGCTGGATCAAATGGTAGCTCTATCTTCAGCTTTTTCAGGAGTCTCCATACTGATTTTCATAGTGGTTATACGAGTTTGCACTCCCACCAGCAGTGGGTAAGTGTTCCTCTTTTCCCTCAGCCTTGCCAGTATTTATTGTCACGTGACTTTCTGATGGACGTCAGCATGACTGGAGTGGGATGGAATCTCAGAGTTGTTTGATTTGCATTTCTCTGACAAATGAAGATGTTGAACATCTCCTTAAATGTGTAACGACCATTTGTTTTTCTTCCTTTGAGAATTCTCTGTTCAAATTTCTACCTCATTTTAAGTAGGTTGTTTGATGTTTTGTGGCAGTTTTTTGAGTTCTTTATAAATTTTAGACATTGGACCTTTGTCAGTGGTATAACTGGTGAAGATTTTCTTCCATTCTGTCTGTTTGTCTATTGACCATGTTGATGGTTTGTCTATACAGTAGCTTTTTAGTTTCAAGATGTCCCAGTGGTTTACTGTAGATCTAATTTCCTATGTTACTGATATCTTATTCAGGAAGTCTTTCCCTATGCCTATATCATGGAGTGCACTCCCTCTTTTCTATTCTAGCTGTTCTAACTTAATCCATGTGAAGTTGACTTTTATGCGAGGTGAGAGAAGTGTATCTAACTTTATTCTTCTACATGTAGCTATCCAAGTTGTCCAATATCATTTGTCAAAGATTCTGTCTTTTCTCCAGCATGTATTGCTGACCCTTTTGTCAAAGATGAGGTAGCTGTGTTTGCTTGGATTTAGAGATTGCTCTTCTATTCCATTGATCTGTACGTCTGTTTTTGTGCCAGTACCATGCTGTTTTACTTACCATGACTTTTTAGTATAACGTGAAATCAGATAGGGTAATACTGCCAATGTATTTCTATTTTTAAGGATATTTTTGGCTATACAAGGCCTTCTGTTCTTCCATATGAATTTTGAGACTTTTTTTTCTGTCTTGATTAAGATTGTTGCTGGGATTTTTATTAGAATTTCACTGAATCTATATAATAGTGTTGGTAGCATGACCATTTTCACAATATCAGTTCTTCCAGTCCGTGAGCATGGGAGATCCTTCCATCTTCTCATATCCTTCTCAATTTATTGGTGTTTTAATGTTTTCTTCTACAGGTTTATCTCTTCCTCGGTTAATTATATCCTGAGGCATTTAATTTTTATAGCTATTGAAAACAGGATAGCATAATTTCTCTCTTTCTCTATATGTTTATCTTGGGCATATAGGAAAGCTATAGATTTTTGTGTTTAGATTTTGTATCCTACCACTTTACTGAAAGAATTTACCAGTTATAGAAATTTTTTGGTGGAGTCTTTGGGTCACTTATATCTAAAATCATGTCATATGTAAATAGGGCTATTTTAAGTTCTTCCTTACCAATTTGTATATATTTTCTTATTGCATGAGCTAAAATTTCAAGTACTATGTTGAAAAGCAATGTTGAGAGTGGGCACCACTGTCTTGTTCCAGACCTTAATGGGAATGACTCAAATTTTTCCCCATTTAGTGTAATGTGGGCCTTAAATACTTTGTAGATTGCCTTTATTGTGTTGAGATATGGTCTCTCCATACCATGTTTCTCAAGTATTTTGATCACACACTATTTTGAACTTGACAATATTTTTGGTGTCCCAGGCTAATTCTTCTGTCTTGTCCTCGAGTTCTGAAATTCTGTCTTCCATGTTGTCTGTTCTGTTGGTGCGGCTTTCTTGGGAACCTTTTAAGAAGGCTATTATTGCATTTCTGTCTTCTGTTATGTTTTTCATCAGCATTTCCACCTCTTGCTTGAATTCTGTTCTCTTTTCTTTTTTTTTGGTTTTTTGAGGTAGGGTCTCACTGTAGCCCAGGCTGACCTGGAATTTGCTATATAATCTCAAGGTGGCCTCGAACTCACAGCGATCCTCCTACCTCTGCCTCCCTAGTGCTGGGATTAAAGGCATGTGCCACCACACCCGGCAGTTCTCTTTTCTTGATTTGACCTTTTTATTGTCTATTGGTGTTCCTTCTACATTTGGCTATTTCCTCTTTGAGTTTGTTCCACTGGCCCATGAGCTTGTTTATTTGTTGGTTCTCTTTAAATTCCTTTAACCGTCTGTTGATCTCTTTTTGATTGTCTTTGATTTCATTAAGCTGCCTGTAAAATACCGTTTCCTGATTTTCTTTTATTTCCTTCAGCTATTTAGTAAGATGTTCTTGTTGAGTATCTTCCATTTTTTTCAGTCCATCCTTTGAGTACTTTTGTCTTTCTTCTGATTCACTGAGAAAATCTTTGATTTGTATTTTCAATTCTTATTGCTAATTTTCTGCTGTTTCCTTCAACCATTCTTGGAATTCCTGTTTGATTTTTCTTTGATCTGTTTCTTCCCATTCAACAAGCCATTTGATCATGGTTCATTAAGTTCATTTAAAATGATTGTTGAGATTCATTCTTGGCTTCTATGTCTTGGGTTTCTTCTCAGCTTTCATTGGAAGTTTACTTGGTGGGTGTAGGTAATCTTGGTGGGGATCCCTTTTCTGGATGTTTTTTGTTGTTTGCTTTGCTTTGAAGGTCTGACCATCTTGAGTTTAGAGGATACAGCAATAGAAGCTCTTGAATATCTGGCGTTGAATAGCCTGATCTAAGTTGATTAAGGTGGGTGTGGGATTGAAGACTGCCCACTAGGTTGGAGTGAGCCAGAAGAGGAAGGGACTAATTTGAGTGTGGCTCCTGTGGGCTCTGGGCAGTTCTGGGTAAGACCTTGGGAGACCTGGCCTTGTTAGTGGCTGAGCTGGCTACCTTTCATCCAGGCTTATTTGTTGCCTAGCTTTTGGGGGTGAGATCCACTCCCATTTTCTCCTAGGAGTTGAAGCTAGTGCACAGTTGCCCTCTACTTCAGCCCTTCAGTTAATTTTTTGTGGGAGTGAGCTTGGAAGGTGAATGTGAGAAGTAGGAGCCAAGCTGGTTGGCTGCTTCCAGCTATTGTTCCACTGGATGTGTCCTCCCAGGCAGTTGCCCACAGGTGGCTCCAGCCTTGGTTTGTAACCCCAAGCTCAGCCCATCTCACCCCTATCTCACAACGGCTTGTAGTGTGGCCCTGCTCCCAGCCTCTCTTGCCCTAATTTTTCCCTCCCCGGCAACTGCTAGGGATGGTTCTACCCTTGTTGCTCAACCTCCAAGCTCAGCAACATCTCACACTGGCATATGTTGTAGCCCTGCTCCTAGGCTGTCTTATACTGACCTTGCCCTTTTTTATGTTTAATTTGATAAATTTACTTAATAAAACATGATAATATAATAAGGCAATTGAGTTAAAACACAACAAACAAGAATATTATGTGCTATGCATATATGTATTCCTATGTATCTGTATTTTAATATAAACATAATAATTTAAAATCATTATTTTGCTTCTATTGCATGCATATCCTATAGATTACAAAAAATACATAGGTTTATGGCCTATAAAGTCTCTATGGAAACTCTACAAATGATATTTCAGAGGCAGCCATAGGTGACATGTAAATGAGTGAAAATGGCTGTGTTCCAGTAAAACTTCATTTGTAAAAACAGGCTGTGCACCATGCTGCGTAGCCTAGCTCCAAAGGAGTTTAAATAACTGCTTGTACTGAAGAAGCTATTTAGTGGTAAAGCATATATCAGAATTCTTCATCCCTGAAAATCCAGCTGCTCTAAGCCTGCTCTGTGCCTTGTTCTGATCTACTCATTATCATCACATTTCTGTAATTTTAAGCTAAATTATTTTCTTTAATAAATTATTATAAATAAGAGCTAGCTTAAATAACTGTCCATTGATAGTTTAATGCTCAAATGGAAAGTTGCAATAAAAAGCAGTCAAAATTAAATATAAGTACATGACAAAATTGAGTCTTTAATCTAAGATCCTTAGTTATCTTCCTCAGTTATTATCTATAGGATCTCATAGAACCCAAGCTGGCCTCAAACTTGTAGTGTAGCCATGTGTGACCTTAAACTCCTCGTCCTTATGCCTCTACCTCACAAGTGCTGAGATTATAGGCATCTACCACCACACCCCACACCTTGCTCATAATTTTTAAAAAGTTTTCCTAATATATATGCATTCATTAATTCATCAAAGATTTTTAATGACTATCTTTGCAAAGTGCTGTTTTAAAAGTGATTTCAGTTAACAAGTGTGGATGCAGCTTTTGAGACTTCTTGTGGTTTAAGTAAAGAAATAATATATAGAAGTAATTATGTAATCTAAAAAGCATAAGGATAAACAAACAAATATGCTCACTGAAAAATAAAGACAAGTTAGATTCAACTGGTTACAGCAGAGAGACCAGAGCAGCAGAACAACCACTGGGCATTCTATTAAGAGAAGGATTTTCAAAGAGGAAGACTGAAGTAAAAATTTAGATGAAGTGTTCTGATAGGTGCAAATGGAGCTATGTAGAATACTATTATGAACAGGCTAGGGCAGAAAAGGAGGCTAAGGTTCTATTTCATTGAAAGCTATGAAGCTAAGATGAACATGAAAAGTTGTATCTATAAAATCTCCTTAGGGGAGACTCTGCAGGTTAATTAGACTTGAGGCTGATTTTCTGTGTTCTAAGTGACCCTCACAGCTCAAACCCTACAGGCATGTTCCACTCTCACTGCTTTAATTTCAAATGGCTAACTTCCTGATAATTATATATAGAATGAAGTTCCAAGGCACCAGATCCTTTCTTTACTTAACAAAGCAGTTATTCCAGGTTCACAGGAGGAAGAGTACACTGGCAGGACAGAGAAGGGAAGGGTCACCAAAACAGATGGAATTTAGATCTGCATGAGGTGGTGTGGAGACATCATGGGAAGCCATGATCATAGAGATTCACAATTCCACACCAGCCCTTCATGCCAAGCCCATAGCCATCTTTCAATCAAAATATACATTAAATTGCAAGTTGACAGATTTGATTTTGTGTCATTTCCCTTTTCTACACGGTATCTGGAGAAAAGAGAAATAAGCCTTAATTGACTCAAAAAGAAAGAAGAAAATTGGAACTTGGCAACGACTCAGCCCCTGAAAATTGGGAATTCATAGAAAAAAGTTTCAAGGCTGCAAACTAACAAAACAACCTAAACATTGCAAATAAATCACTCCACAATGGCAAAATGCAGGCCTTAACAAAGTCTGCTGGAGTTTGTAGCACAGCAATTTGAATCCCAATTGCAGCAAATTTGCTATTCAACTGGATGTAGTGGGCATTCAGAAACTTACCACTAAGCCTGAATAGTTATTGGTCAATTTAAGGAAAAGGGTGATTTTCTCAAACCCATGGGCCAGAGACTGAGCCATTATGAAACACTTTAGTATTTGGATTGCTGCTTTCTGCAATTTCTGCACAATAAATGATTCTGATTCACCACAAAGGTTACCATTAGATAAAATAATGTTGGCTTTTAGACGCTAGGTAATACATGATAAAAGCTGTGGGTTTCCCATAATGTACATGCCAGAGTTTCCGTAGTTTGTCCATTTACAATAGCCAATAGGGCTTTTCTAATCTAAAACTACATGACTAGGTAGAGCAAAACTATTTACCACATCTAGCAGAGTACTTGTGTATTGTGGATATTCACTGAGCAAGATAAATGGCTTGCTTATGTGCTGGAAAGAAGGCATTAATGCAGCTTGCAAAAGTTTGCTCTCAGAATAAAGTATATACTCCAAGGAAGCAACTCAGTGAAGTTGGTAAAAAAAAAAAAAAAAAAAAAAAAATCCTATCAATAATGATTGAGTCTACACCAAATTGGTTGTCAGAAAATAAGCTCTAGAAAATATACTTACTAGTGTCTTAACTTTCAATTTTGATGCTCCAAGCAGAGTTCCACCCTTTATTAATTTCAAAACAAATAACTCTCCAGTAGTGAGGCACTCCTCTTAGCTTCGAGACTTGTCCCAAAGTTTGTTTTTAATTATTTATGCCTATGGTTCAAGTTAGTTTAATTATCCACCTTCTTCTCATAGCATCAGCGATCACATGAAGACCCTGCAGCTCTCAAGTTTAGTTTCTACGAAGTGATCTCTGCTGGGCCCCGTGCACCCTGGGAACTTAGAACCTTGCAGAAGAGATGCCTTGTTCCTGGGTGGTATGCCAGCCACATTGAGAGATGGCTTGTGTATTTCCCCCCCTTCCAGGTATGAAATAATCTCATTAAGTTGATGACTTTGCCTCAAGGATAGAGGAAATTTTTACTCAGTAGACTATAGCAAAGAAAAACAGGCAGAGGTAGAAACAATGGTTTAATTTTCCAAGGGCTTTTAGGATAATTTTCCCTGCTAGGTTTTCTAACACATGACAGCCCTGGTTGCAAGGCATTTCAGGCCAGATCTCTGATTCTTATTTGAAAACGGGCTCTTCACCAAGGCAAGTGTGTTATTGAATACAGAGTCGTATTCCTACTTAAACTCCATACTGAATTTGTTAGTCCTGTGTGTCTCTCAGCTTCTTTCCCTCTTTGTCCTGCACAGCATCATTGACATAGATTATAAAATCAACCTCTGCACTGGATTGCATAAGCAACCCAGTGAACCCGGAAGCCACAGGTGCTGTGTGTGTAACACCATCATGTCCAGTACAATAGCAGGGATCATATAAGGCCAATTAAATTTATATTATAATAAATAAAATTAAAAATTCAGCTCTTCACTTGCATTAGCCACATTAAAAACCCCAGTAGCTATGTGTCAGGCATAGCACTTAGTCCATGCCAAGCATCACAGAAAGATCTATTGGACAGTGTTACTCTAGGCTAGAGACAAAAGGGCCAAAAAAAAAAAAATCCTCACTGTGTCATAGATAAACCCTAATTGCTTAGATCCTGACCCCAGTGACCTTTGATACCTTATATAGACAGAGCCTAGCTCCTAGCATCTCACCCCAAATGATCAGTCTTGAGAGGAACTGTGGCATTATAATATGATTTACTGCCTCAAGAGAGTGAGCTGCCTTCTTGAACTCTATTCAAATTACATTCTACACAAGTGTCCAGGAGGTAAATTCTTCTAATTGCTATAAAAGGACACCATTCCCGCTTGGAGTTGTGATTCATTTATATTCTGTCTCTCTCTCTCCTTCCCTCTCTCCTTCTTTCCGTCCCCCCTGTCTTTCCCCCTTTCAAAATTTCCCCACTATCTCACTGTCCGCAGTACCTACTCTATACTAAAACTTCTATACCAGGGGATGGGACGGTGGCTTATTGGAAAAAGTGTTTGCTGTGCATGTGTGAGGACCTGAATTCAGATCCCCAACACTCATGTAAAAAGCTGGACATGATGGCTTACATCAGTGAACCTGGCACTGGGAAGGCAGGAGAATCCCTAGGGTTTCCTGCTTGCTGCTCCTGCATAATTGGTGAGCTCTGTCCTCAAGTGAGAGACCCCATCTCGGTAAAATGTGGAGAGCAACGAAAGAAATTACCTGACATCATTCTCTGGTCTCCATACACACATGCACCCACACACATGAATATACACACATACATGGACACACCACATACACATGCAAAAGAAAACCTTTTAGGGCTGGAGAGATGGCTCAGAAGTTAAGGTGCTCGTTTGCGAAGCCTGACAGCCTGGGTTGCATTCCCCAGTACTCATGTAAAGCCAGATGCACAAAGTGGCACATGTGTCTGGAGTTTGCATGCAGTGGCTGAATGCCCTGGCATGTTCACATGCTCACTCACTGTCTCT
This sequence comes from Dipus sagitta, assembly GCA_036346955.1. Taxonomy (NCBI): domain Eukaryota; kingdom Metazoa; phylum Chordata; class Mammalia; order Rodentia; family Dipodidae; genus Dipus; species Dipus sagitta. The sequence goes on along the minus strand of CM070771.1, from coordinate 83,353,613 downwards.
CCCTCTCCCTCTCTTTGCAAATAAATAAATATTTTTATTAAAAAACTTCCATATCAGTTTTGACCTGGTGAAAACTTTTACCTTCATGCCTTGTGCTTCTCATGCCTGCCATGATATAGACTAAGTGAAAATATATGAAAAGAGGATTTCACAGAGGGTCTGTGACAGGGTCTGTGGCCTCCAGCATGGTCTACTGCCATTTTTGCCTTGCTCTGCTTCTACCCTCAACATTCACTAGAATGACAAATTCTTCCCCATACCTTCTTTTCTTTTATGGTGTGTGTGAGGGGAACTTATTGTTTGGTTGGTTGGTTGGTTTTGAGAAAGGGTTTCACACTGTAGCTCAGGCTGGCCTCAAACACACAATCCTGTCTTAGTTCCCGAAATGCTGGGCTCGCAGACATGGGCCTTCATGCCCAGCCTTGTTGTCATCTTTCTTCTGTGCTACACTCGTCCTTCTCAACTTGGATACTGGAATCATTGTTTTGTTCATTTTTGAAACTTGGTTTACATTTGGGACTTTGTGGTTACACTTCCAAGCATCGTTGGTGGCCACAACTAATAATTCAACTTTCATAGTTTCTCTACTGCTCAGATAACAACAGGGGTATGCTTAATGAGCATGATTTATTTCCTGTTCCAAGTAGTTAATGAGGATGGCCTGATTGTACCTAGCAATGCATGGCTCCCACAAGACAGCATCTGAAGAAGTTCAGGGAATAGAAACTTTTCATTATATAGTTTACATGTTATTCAACATGCATGTCTTTTTATTGTTACTTCTTTGGCATTTAGTTGCTAATTATTGATGGGCAGCAGCTAAGAACGGACCCTGCAACAGTGATGGATGAAGTCCAGAAGTTTCTAGGCGTATCGCCCCATTATAATTACTCTGAAGCTTTAACGTAAGTTTATATCATAATTAGTTTCTTGTTGTTTCACCAGAGAAGTGATTTCTAACCAAACTGTAGTCTGGAGAGAAAGCTGACTGATTAGCTGTCCTCTGTGTACTGAGTATTTTTAAAATTGACACTAGTCAACTGAGAAAAAAAAATATATTTAAATGGTGTGACAAAGAAATATCCTAGACCCTCTTGATTCCTAACAAGGTCAACATTTCTCCAGGAAGGAAAGTGAAGAAACTAACTAGTGGTGAACCTTTAAACTAGCAACTTGCCTTAAAAGATGCTACTTAGAGTAAGAGCAAAGCTTACCTAACAGGCAATATTTGGACCTCTTGGAAGTATGATGATTCCAAGTATGAAGAGGTGATGAAAACTGTTCTTTGCGTGATCTTTAGAAACAATTTAACAATAAATGGCCCAATGGGTGACTTGAGTAGACAGAGTGGTCTACTACTACTAATCTTCTCAACATCTTTCCACTTCTGACTTCTTTGTTTCTCCCCTCTATCATCTGGCCTCCAGCACTGGTTTGGGATTTTTTTGTTGGGGCATTGTTAATTTGTTTTTGGTTTGGTTTTTGCTGGCTTCCAATGCTTTTTCTTATTTTACTCAGTTGGAGATAAAGCTAGAAAGTGACAAGGAAGACACTAAATTTTTAAGAAAGTACTTCCAGTTCTCCATACTGTATGTGTATGAATGCCTCCCAAAACTCTAGATACCTTTGTTACCTCACCCTAGCCCTCGTCCATATTTCCCAGTAAGACCTCCATCATACACTGTCCATTTATGATGGCTAGTAATAAGATCGATGAAAGCCATGTTTATCCTTACTCCACATGACTAAAGCACCAGCCAACTCAGCAGAGACCCTGAGTTACACCGCTATAGACCTGAGTGATATATACATATATATTAGCTTGAGGACTTACAGAATCTGAAAAGAACCATACATATATTCTTCTATTATATTTTTTAACATTTTTTCTTTTACTTTTACTTTTATTTACTTAATAGAGAGAAAGAGGCAGATGGAGAGAGAAAGAGAGAGGATGAGCACACCAGGGCCTTCAGCCACTGCAAATGAACTCCAGAGGCATGCCCCACCTTGTGCATCTGGCTTATGTGGGTCCTGGAAAATTGAACCTGGGTCTTTGGCTTCCCAGGCAAATGCCTTCACCACTAAGCCATCTCTCCAGCCCAATTATTATGCTTTTTAATATGGAACTCACTTCCACAAATCAACAGGGCTTCCTTTTTCCTTCATCCCATATCAATTTAGAAAGTAAGATGTTTCTCCTTTTAGCACTCTTCGCAGTAAAAAATTGGTAGCAAAACCTCAAATACAACTTGTACTTGTACATACAAACATATTGTACAACTCCTGTGGAGAGACACATTAGACACTTGGGTTCAATGGACAAAGCAGAAGGTGGAACTTTATTTTGCTGTTACAGTTTCCCTGCTGGCCCTATTTGCTGTACTTCTAGTCCTGCCACTTTTGTAGAGCATAGTTCAAACATTAACAGACACCATCTTTAAGTATTTAACATTCAACTTAACCTTAATGAAAGCTGAGTAATTTGGGTTTGCAGCTAGAAATTCAAGTCTACTTTCTTCCTCATATTCTTTAAGTATCTCTTAGAAAAGAAAGCCTTTATTTTCTAAACAATTTTCTATTTCAAGTTGGCTTACCTTTGTGTCTTTTTATAGAGTATCTGGCTAAGTATTGTATTTCAGGGAAAAAAAGAAGTAGAGTATGCCATAAAGACATAATCTCTCTTTCTTATAGAATGGCCTTTGACCTGCATGCTGGGTGTTTGTCCCCTCTGTGTCCTGCTCAGCAGCAAGCTTTTCATTCATCCCTACTGCTGAGAAAAGGCAATGTAAACTTGAAAGAACTGTATCAAAGCAAAGTACTATATACAAAGAACTGTGGGGCTCTTTGCACCTGGGACAGATCTAGCTAAAATTATGATTCTCCTACCTGGTTGGAGACTCAGTGGTAAAGTAGCAGAATAAGATAGGTTTAGTCTCTAAAACCACCATTTCTGGTCCAGCAGAGCTGGCCAAGCTGTCTCCCTGCTGATAGAGATAATGCGCTTCCATCCTGCTTTTCAGATTTTCTTGTTGGTCATCAGTTGGCCTGACACACCTTGTAAAAACCAGCAGTGCACTTGTTGTAGAGTATTTGAAAATTTCATTTCATTGCCTTAGGTTTAAAATGTTCTTTCTTTACCCCAAGCCCTTTACAGTTGTTTATCTGAATCTGTCCTCATAAGTTAGTTATTTTTATTAGAGTAGCTCTGAGATGAGCGTTGTTTCTGTGGTGCTTTGGAAACACTGAAGATGACTGAATAAAAAGGTAATTTCAAAAATTCCATTTATACATGTGCCAAGAGAGACTTTGCATGCTTTGGTATGGCTAATTATTTCCCTGCTAACACTGATCAAGATTACCTCTTTGGTACATAAAAACAGTTTTTTTTTTTCTTTTTCTGTTAATGTCCTCTATAGATGGACTAAACTATAAACCAATGTGAATTTTCAACCAGCTACATCAGTTTGATACCTTATACAATATACAGCAAATAAAGAAAAGGAAGCCTACACCAAGATTGTACTACATAATCTTGGCAAGCAGGAATACTCTGAGGTCTTTCAACTGATTATTTTCAATATAGATAATTCTAATATGAAAAATATTTTCAAAAAAGGCAAATCATCGTCTATTTCAGTATTGTTTATTCTTTTCCAAATGGCTGAGGAAAAGGTGCAATTCCAAATTTCGTACAAAGTCATCAGATAGTTTAGACGTTTTAAAAGACCTTAATGCTGTCATTATGGATTTTGAATGACAATGAATGTTTAAAAAATCTGTGACTTGAGTGAGTATGATTGTGGTTTGAAATAAGCAGCATAAGCCTAAATCAATGTAGATTGGAATGTTCTTATTAAGTTGCCATTTTATACCTCTAGTTCAACATAACCTTAATCCTTAAATTTTGGATAGGATTACTATAATACTAGTATTTTCGTTTCATGTTATGTGATATAGTTCATGGAAACTGACTAATCATTTGAGGGAAAGGAAGAAAATGCATGCTTGATGTAAATTGTGCTTTTTCATAATAAGCCAAACTAAAAAAATATAGACATTTAATTTTGCCAGGAATATATCCATTCATAGTTATCATCTGTAAGTGACCATGGCAGAAGTCTTCCCACTCCAAAGGCTAAATCCCTAACCTTGGCTTGTCTTTTATCAGTCAACTTCAACTAATATATTTGATATGATTAATGAAACTAGAAGATGTTAAATTTTAATATAAATTTACTTTGAACCTATCAATTAATAAAGAATGAGAATTTGAAGGCCAAGGGTTGGACATAGTTTGTAAAGGGGTTATTTTGTTTTATCAGCAAGGCTTAGGTTGGCTGCAAAGAAATTTTGAACTCTTTTCAAAATTCAGAAAACCTTAACTGTTTCTAGCATTACTACCATTACAAACAAATATATTATCAGGACTTCTTTTCCAACTCCCTGTCAATGACTATATATAACATCTGCCATATTAAAACATTTTAGTAGCAGGAAAATGTAGTCAAAATAACAAAGTTCTTTTGCTTTGCTTTTGCTGCTTATCTACAAGAAAACAAAAAGTTAACTCTAATTTATTATAATGAATTTAAAGTGAATGTAATTTCAAATTAAATATACAGAATAACTATTTTTCAGTGTATGTATACACACAAACATATACAGAGACATATTTAATCCTCATGAAAAAAAAATCACTCTGTGTGAATAGAGAGATTGCCTGCCAAGCCAGAGGACCCCCGTTCAATTTCCTAGGACTACATAAGCCACATGCACAAGGTGGTGCATGCATCTAGAGTTCATTTATAGGGGCTAGAGGCCCTGGCCCACCCATTCTCTCTCTCTCTATCTGGCTCTTTCTCTTTCTCATTCTCTCTCAAATAAATATATAAATAAATAAAGTTTTTAAAAAGTCACTCTGTCGTAGACACTGTTTTACTTTTCAGAAGAAAAAACTAAAGCACAGAAAAATTAACCTAAAAGTTACCCAGCAAGCAAATTGAGGATGTAGAATTGAAACTCAATTAATTACCACTGAAACTTACATTGCCAGTCTGTTTAGTTCTTCCCATTGACACAAGATGTTAAAATCAGAGAATAGTGATATTGTACCTCTTTCCTAATGAATAGTGTATCACCAAGAAATACTGACTTTAGCCAGGTGTGGTGGTGCACACCTTTAATCCCAGCACTTGGGAGACTGAGATAGGAAGGTCACCATGAGCTCAAGAGCAACCTGGGACTACATAGAAAATTTCAAGTCAGCCTGGGCTAGAGTGAGACCCTACCTCAAAAAGAACAAAGTATATTGTATGCATATATGGAGATGTCATAATAAAGGCATTGTGGTACACACATATAATTACATCATTTGATAGGCTGAGGCAAGATGATCACTATGAGTTCAAGGCTAGTCTGGGCTATAGCAAGTACCAGGGCACCCAGGGCAACATAGCGAGACCATGTCTCAAAAAAAAAAAAAAAAAAAAAAAAAAAAAAGATATTTGCCTAGAATTGGAGCAAATAGCAATAATTGATAAATAGCGTTAGTGATTTTTTTGAGATGATAGAAGTGTCCTGAAACTAGATTGAAAGTATTATTGAAGTGTACACTTGTAACAGGTAAATGTTATAAATATCATATATATATATAGATATATATATATATCAATTATTCCTCAAAAAATTTAATAAATTTTATATCACTGAAATGACTCATTAAATCATAAATATTCTCACCTTACATTAGTAACATGAATTATGATGTTTTAATTTTGAAAATGTTTCTGAAGTACTCTTACATGGAAGTTTGATTTCAATATATAGGCACTTCAGAAATCCGTTATCTTTCTGAATGTTATCTAGTGTCTGTCCAAGGTGTATCACATTTTCATTAATATAGAAATGTCACTGGTTAAAAGTTGACATTTTCCTTGGAAAATTTTCATGCATCTGCCCACAAGTCTCTCAATTATTTCTAGATCTAGACAATTTTGCAGCCATTTTTGGCCAGTATTACTTTATTCTTTTTTTTTTTTTTTTTTTTTTTTTTGGTTTTTCAAGGTAGGGTTTCACTCTAGCCCAGGCCGACCTGGAATTCACTATGGAGTCTCAGGGTGGCCTTGAACTCACGGCGATCCTCCTACCTCTGCCTCCCGAGTGCTGGGATTAAAGGCGTGCGCCACCACGCCCGACACTTTATTCTTTAATTAAACAAAATTTTGTTGATGAGCATTATGTGGATGACTCTGCGGGCACAGTAATCAATTACTTCTCCCCTCCCATGTAACCACATGGATAGACATAAATAGCACATTACTGTTCTAGGAAGCTATTCACTTCCTGAGAGCCTTGAAGGAAGGGCCCAGTTATGACCACGGTGCCAGTTTGCACTTAAGAGGTGTCTCCTTGCTCTTTTACCAGAAATCCAGGGTCCTAAGGATGTTCTTAAGAGGGATGTTACTACTTTTCAGGATAGGTATCAACAGGCCTTTCTCCATTGTCTGTCCAGCTTTTTCTCTAAGACTCTGAAATACTATTGCTTGTGACCTCAAATTCACAAGGGAACTGTACCCACAGCATCGCCTTCACCTGCTGTGACCTGCAGCCCAAGCATGGAGTCTTCAGTAATACTGTTTTTATCATCCAGTTCTGGTGGGCTACCAGGAGACTTAGCAGCTTATTATGTTTTAGGGGGTGCCAGGGGTCATCCTGACCAACGACTTGCTGGAAAGTATCCAACCCCTGGCACTTAAATTTTCTAATAATCATCTATGGCTTTTTAGGACAACATTATCCACCTACATAGGATACTTCTGCCCAAACTGTCTCTTTTTTAACATATATATTATTAGCTAGCAAATAAATGTTTCTGTATAGTTTATATAGTTTATATATATAGTTTGTATAGTTTATATCTTTAATTTTGATTAAACCTCCTCTCTTCCATTACCTTCCCTGATGCTTCATCACCCCTAGTATTCTGCCCCTCTACTTACATATAGACTATACCCTCCCCTTAATCCCTCTCCTCTCCTCCTTCCTTCATAACCCCTTTCTAGCATCCTGGCCTCTGCTACTGATTTTTCCTCCAACTCACATACAACTCTAAACATTTGAAGTTAGGATCAACATATGAGAAAGAACGTGTGGCATTTGACTTTCTAAGCCTGGGTTATATCATTTAGTATAATCTTTTCCAGATCCATTCATTCCCCTGAAAATTTCATAATTTCATTTTTATTTATGGCTGAATACAATTCTATTGTGTAAATATACCACATCTTCATTATTCATTTATCATTTGAAGGGCATCTAGCCTACTCGCAGAGACCCTTGAGTTACACGCTTTAGACCTGAGTGATAGATACATATATATTAGTTGAGGACTTACAGAATCTGAAAGAACCATAGATATATTCTGATATTATGTTTTTAACATTTTTGTTTTACTTTACTTTTATTTACTTAATAGAGAGAAAGAGGCAGATGGAGAGAGAAGAAGAGAGGATGAGCACACCAGGGCCTTCAGCCACTGCAAATGAACTCCAGAGGCATGCCCCACCTTGTGCATCTGGCTTTATGTGGGTCCTAGAAAATTGAACCTGGGTCTTTGGCTTCCCAGGCAAATGCCTTCACCACTAAGCCATCTCTCCAGCCCAATTATTATACTTTTTAATATGGAACTCACTTCCACAAATCAACAGGGCTTCCTTTTTCCTTCATCCCATATAAATTTAGAAAGTAAGATGTTTCTTTCTCCTTTTAGCACTCTTCGCAGTAAAGAATTGGTAGCAAAACCTCAAATACAACTTGTACTTGTACATACAAACATATTGTACAACTCCTGTGGAGAGACACATTAGACATTTGGGCTCAATGGACAAAGCAGAAGGTGGAACTTTATTTTGCTGTTACAGTTTCCCTGCTGGCCCTATTTGCTGTACTTCTAGTCCTGCCACTTTTGTAGAGCATAGTTCAAACATTAACAGACACCATCTTTAAGTATTTAACATTCAACTTAACCTTAAAGAAAGCTGAGTAATTTGGGTTTGCAGCTAGAAATTCAAGTCTACTTTCTTCCTCATATTCTTTAAGTATCTCTTAGAAAAGAAAGCCTTTATTTTCTAAACAATTTTCTATTTCAAGTTGGCTTACCTTTGTGTCTTTTTATAGAGTATCTGGATAAGTATTGTATTTCAGGGAAAAAAAGAAGTAGAGTATGCCATAAAGACATAATCTCTCTTTCTTATAGAATGGCCTTTGACCTGCATGCTGGGTGTTTGTCCCCTCTGTGTCCTGCTCAGCAGCAAGCTTTTCATTCATCCCTACTGCTGAGAAAAGGCAATGTAAACTTGAAAGAACTGTATCAAAGCAAAGTACTATATACAAAGAACTGTGGGGCTCTTTGCACCTGGGACAGATCTAGCTAAAATTATGATTCTCCTACCTGGTTGGAGACTCAGTGGTAAAGTAGCAGAATAAGATAGGTTTAGTCTCTAAAACCACCATTTCTGGTCCAGCAGAGCTGGCCAAGCTGTCTCCCTGCTGATAGAGATAATGCGCTTCCATCCTGCTTTTCAGATTTTCTTGTTGGTCATCAGTTGGCCTGACACACCTTGTAAAAACCAGCAGTGCACTTGTTGTAGAGCATTTGAAAATTTCATTTCATTGCCTTAGGTTTAAAATGTTCTTTCTTTACCCCAAGCCCTTTACAGTTGTTTATCTGAATCTGTCCTCATAAGTTAGTTATTTTTACTAGAGTAGCTCTGAGATGAGCGTTGTTTCTGTGGTGCTTTGGAAACACTGAAGATGACTGAATAAAAAGGTAATTCCAAAAATTCCATTTATACATGTGCCAAGAGAGACTTTGCATGCTTTGGTATGGCTAATTATTTCCCTGCTAACACTGATCAAGATTACCTCTTTGGTACATAAAAACAGTTTTTTTTTTCTTTTTCTGTTAATGTCCTCTATAGATGGACTAAACTATAAACCAATGTGAATTTTCAACCAGCTACATCAGTTTGATACCTTATACAATATACAGCAAATAAAGAAAAGGAAGCCTACACCAAGATTGTACTACATAATCTTGGCAAGCAGGAATACTCTGAGGTCTTTCAACTGATTATTTTCAATATAGATAATTCTAATATGAAAAATATTTTCAAAAAAGGCAAATCATCGTCTATTTCAGTATTGTTTATTCTTTTCCAAATGGCTGAGGAAAAGGTGCAATTCCAAATTTCGTACAAAGTCATCAGATAGTTTAGACGTTTTAAAAGACCTTAATGCTGTCATTATGGATTTTGAATGACAATGAATGTTTAAAAAATCTGTGACTTGAGTGAGTATGATTGTGGTTTGAAATAAGCAGCATAAGCCTAAATCAATGTAGATTGGAATGTTCTTATTAAGTTGCCATTTTATACCTCTAGTTCAACATAACCTTAATCCTTAAATTTTGGATAGGATTACTATAATACTAGTATTTTCGTTTCATGTTATGTGATATAGTTCATGGAAACTGACTAATCATTTGAGGGAAAGGAAGAAAATGCATGCTTGATGTAAATTGTGCTTTTTCATAATAAGCCAAACTAAAAAAATATAGACATTTAATTTTGCCAGGAATATATCCATTCATAGTTATCATCTGTAAGTGACCATGGCAGAAGTCTTCCCACTCCAAAGGCTAAATCCCTAACCTTGGCTTGTCTTTTATCAGTCAACTTCAACTAATATATTTGATATGATTAATGAAACTAGAAGATGTTAAATTTTAATATAAATTTACTTTGAACCTATCAATTAATAAAGAATGAGAATTTGAAGGCCAAGGGTTGGACATAGTTTGTAAAGGGGTTATTTTGTTTTATCAGCAAGGCTTAGGTTGGCTGCAAAGAAATTTTGAACTCTTTTCAAAATTCAGAAAACCTTAACTGTTTCTAGCATTACTACCATTACAAACAAATATATTATCAGGACTTCTTTTCCAACTCCCTGTCAATGACTATATATAACATCTGCCATATTAAAACATTTTAGTAGCAGGAAAATGTAGTCAAAATAACAAAGTTCTTTTGCTTTGCTTTTGCTGCCTTATCTACAAGAAAACAAAAAGTTAACTCTAATTTATTATAATGAATTTAAAGTGAATGTAATTTCAAATTAAATATACAGAATAACTATTTTTCAGTGTATGTATACACACAAACATATACAGAGACATATTTAATCCTCATGAAAAAAAAATCACTCTGTGTGAATAGAGAGATTGCCTGCCAAGCCAGAGGACCCCCGTTCAATTTCCTAGGACTACATAAGCCACATGCACAAGGTGGTGCATGCATCTAGAGTTCATTTATAGGGGCTAGAGGCCCTGGCCCACCCATTCTCTCTCTCTCTATCTGGCTCTTTCTCTTTCTCATTCTCTCTCAAATAAATATATAAATAAATAAAGTTTTTAAAAAGTCACTCTGTCGTAGACACTGTTTTACTTTTCAGAAGAAAAAACTAAAGCACAGAAAAATTAACCTAAAAGTTACCCAGCAAGCAAATTGAGGATGTAGAATTGAAACTCAATTAATTACCACTGAAACTTACATTGCCAGTCTGTTTAGTTCTTCCCATTGACACAAGATGTTAAAATCAGAGAATAGTGATATTGTACCTCTTTCCTAATGAATAGTGTATCACCAAGAAATACTGACTTTAGCCAGGTGTGGTGGTGCACACCTTTAATCCCAGCACTTGGGAGACTGAGATAGGAAGGTCACCATGAGCTCAAGAGCAACCTGGGACTACATAGAAAATTTCAAGTCAGCCTGGGCTAGAGTGAGACCCTACCTCAAAAAGAACAAAGTATATTGTATGCATATATGGAGATGTCATAATAAAGGCATTGTGGTACACACATATAATTACATCATTTGATAGGCTGAGGCAAGATGATCACTATGAGTTCAAGGCTAGTCTGGGCTATAGCAAGTACCAGGGCACCCAGGGCAACATAGCGAGACCATGTCTCAAAAAAAAAAAAAAAAAAAAAAAAGATATTTGCCTAGAATTGGAGCAAATAGCAATAATTGATAAATAGCGTTAGTGATTTTTTTGAGATGATAGAAGTGTCCTGAAACTAGATTGAAAGTATTATTGAAGTGTACACTTGTAACAGGTAAATGTTATAAATATCATATATATATATATATCAATTATTCCTCAAAAAATTTAATAAATTTTATATCACTGAAATGACTCATTAAATCATAAATATTCTCACCTTACATTAGTAACATGAATTATGATGTTTTAATTTTGAAAATGTTTCTGAAGTACTCTTACATGGAAGTTTGATTTCAATATATAGGCACTTCAGAAATCCGTTATCTTTCTGAATGTTATCTAGTGTCTGTCCAAGGTGTATCACATTTTCATTAATATAGAAATGTCACTGGTTAAAAGTTGACATTTTCCTTGGAAAATTTTCATGCATCTGCCCACAAGTCTCTCAATTATTTCTAGATCTAGACAATTTTGCAGCCATTTTTGGCCAGTATTACTTTATTCTTTTTTTTTTTTTTTTTTTTTTTTGTTTGTTTTTCAAGGTAGGGTTTCACTCTAGCCCAGGCCGACCTGGAATTCACTATGGAGTCTCAGGGTGGCCTTGAACTCACGGCGATCCTCCTACCTCTGCCTCCCGAGTGCTGGGATTAAAGGCGTGCGCCACCACGCCCGGCACTTTATTCTTTAATTAAACAAAATTTTGTTGATGAGCATTATGTGGATGACTCTGCGGGCACAGTAATCAATTACTTCTCCCCTCTCATGTAACCACATGGATAGACATAAATAGCACATTACTGTTCTAGGAAGCTATTCACTTCCTGAGAGCCTTGAAGGAAGGGCCCAGTTATGACCACGGTGCCAGTTTGCACTTAAGAGGTGTCTCCTTGCTCTTTTACCAGAAATCCAGGGTCCTAAGGATGTTCTTAAGAGGGATGTTACTACTTTTCAGGATAGGTATCAACAGGCCTTTCTCCATTGTCTGTCCAGCTTTTTCTCTAAGACTCTGAAATACTATTGCTTGTGACCTCAAATTCACAAGGGAACTGTACCCACAGCATCGCCTTCACCTGCTGTGACCTGCAGCCCAAGCATGGAGTCTTCAGTAATACTGTTTTTATCATCCAGTTCTGGTGGGCTACCAGGAGACTTAGCAGCTTATTATGTTTTGGGGGTGCCAGGGGTCATCCTGACCAACGACTTGCTGGAAAGTATCCAACCCCTGGCACTTAAATTTTCTAATAATCATCTATGGCTTTTTAGGACAACATTATCCACCTACATAGGATACTTCTGCCCAAACTGTCTCTTTTTTAACATATATATTATTAGCTAGCAAATAAATGTTTCTGTATAGTTTATATAGTTTATATATATAGTTTGTATAGTTTATATCTTTAATTTTGATTAAACCTCCTCTCTTCCATTACCTTCCCTGATGCTTCATCACCCCTAGTATTCTGCCCCTCTACTTACATATAGACTATACCCTCCCCTTAATCCCTCTCCTCTCCTCCTTCCTTCATAACCCCTTTCTAGCATCCTGGCCTCTGCTACTGATTTTTCCTCCAACTCACATACAACTCTAAACATTTGAAGCTAGGATCAACATATGAGAAAGAACGTGTGGCATTTGACTTTCTAAGCCTGGGTTATATCATTTAGTATAATCTTTTCCAGATCCATTCATTCCCCTGAAAATTTCATAATTTCATTTTTATTTATGGCTGAATACAATTCTATTGTGTAAATATACCACATCTTCATTATTCATTTATCATTTGAAGGGCATCTAGGCTGGCTCCATTTCCAAACTATTGTGAATTAGAATAGCAATAAACCTGGATGAGCAAATATTTCTGTAGTAATGAGGAGAGTCCTTAGGGTATAATGCTAAAGAGTAGTAAAGTAAGGTCATATGGTAAATCTATTTTTAGCTGTCTTAGTGACTTTGCATTACTTTGTAAATTCAAAGTAAACTTTTCACAATGACTGTACCAGTTTCCATTCCTATCAACAATGGAGAAGGGTTCCTTTTGATTTCTTGGTGATCTCCATTCTGACAGGAGTGAGATGGAATCTCAAAGTAGTTTTAATGCAAAGATTTTTCTCCCATTCTGTAGGCTGCCTCTTTGCTCTATTCAAAATGTCCTTTTAATTTCATGAAATCCCAAAGCATGATTAGTGGTCTTCCTTCCTAGATGACTGGGGTTCTATTGAGAAAGTCCTTGCCCACCCCTATATGAGTAAGTGTTCAGTGTCCAGATGATGCACTTAGTTTTGATATCTTTATCCTTGGATATTTTATGGACTTATGATCATTTAAGTATCCTTTTAAATAGTTGTTTGTTTTATATTTCCAAAGTAGTTTCTCATTTTTTATTTTTTTTAATTTTACTTATTTTTGAGAGAGAGAGATGGGAGAAAGAAGCAGAGAGAGAGAGAGAGTATGGGCACACCAGGGCCTCTGGTCACTGCAAATGAACTCCAGAGGCATTGCCACCTTGTGTATCTGCCTCACATGGGTCCTGAGGATCAGAACCTTTGGCTTTGCAGGCAAGCATCTTAACTGCTTAGCCATGTCTCTGGCCCATAAGTGTTTTTTTATTTGAATATTATTCACAGGATAATGTTTAACAAAGTTTTAGAATGAGCATTCCAAATACAAATTAAACAGCAAAGAAAAAGTAATACTAAATGAATTATTTCTATTAAAGAAGAAAATATGGTGATAGAATCATTAAGTAACAAAGGAAATATGAAAGAATTATCATTTCTATTACTTATACCCTTTATATCTAAACATAGCAATTGTTGCTTTGTTGGCAAAATGTACCTAGTGTTAGATAAGACACTGAGCTTGCATTCAGGAGGCCTAGACTTGAATCTTAACCAGAATACTGAGAAAGTGCACAGTCCAAGGAAATGAAACCTAACAAGCATTTTCTTCCTTTTCATTGTTTACTGAACTTATATTTAATGAGTTCCCACAAAGCCAAGAACTATACTATTATTACCCTAAGGGGCCAGATAATATCATTTGTAGCCATTGTTACTTTAATATGGACCTCATACCAAAGGAGGAAAATAGCACTGGAAAAAAATAAAATGTACTATAGTTGGAAAGCTTAAAATTACATAACTCCATAGTGCGCTAGCAGTCTACACTTGCACTACCCTCAGTCAAATGATGCATGCATTATATGAATCATAGACATGGAAGAAGAATCTGTTGTGATATCTGAACATCATAATGGAAAAGATGAACTTAAAATGTATGATATTTTCTTTCAAAGGAGGTAGCCTTATTAATTTCTATTAATAGGAGATCTTAGGCTGAATTATTTTTCTATTAACAAAATGACAAATTCACAAATATGACAGATGGACTGATAATTCAGAATTAAGTCTGAAGACTTTATGTAATGGATTACAGTTAAAAATTATTTTCCTTGGCTATACATTGATATCCAAACAGAAATATTCATGTTATTGGTTATTACATCCTATTACATTATTATATTATAAAGTATAATATAATTATATAATGTAATGCAATTATATGATAAAGTATAATATAATTATAATTAAACATAATATAATTATATTATAAAGTATAATACAATTGCATTACATTATAAACTGCTTGAAAAATACCTTTTTAGGTTTGGTGGATTTTCTGGTTTTTTTTTTTTTTCCAGGTTTGATTCTCACAAAGGCTTTTGGTGTCAGTTATTGGAAGAAGGTAAAACAAAATGCCTTGGAAAGAATAAAGGAAGAAAATACCCACCAATGGATACTGATGTAAGCATAGATGTTAAAACATATAAGATAAATATACATAATTATAATATTTTTCTTAGAAAAGTGATTAAGATCAAAACTCAGTCCTTGCAATGCATCTAGGTTTGCCTGTTTGGGGTTTTCCAGTTACATATTGTTTGTCTCACAAGAAAAAGAAAATAGAACTTGTGAATATGATCAATAAGATAACTTCTCACTACAGAAAAAAAATAATTCCTACATAGAAATTTTACCTCTGAAAATGTTAACTGAAACTGGAATAGTAAATGTATCAATCAGAAATTGAATATGGAACCAAAATCAGTTTTTTTCACTACCAAATCATTGAGTAGCAGTAAGTATAGCCTGAATTATAATGCTAGTTGTTACTGTACTAGGTAAGTTTTAAACTGTTAACATGTCTAATAAAATAACGGGATTAATATACTTCTTAGATGTTTAATGTATTAGTATATTTTGACTTTATGAAATGGATATAGATACACTGTGTATTCTGTTTAGGACCATGAGGTGGCAAATAATTAATGCTGTAATTTTTTCAGTTTGTAAACTCTAAATTTTTACCTTAATGCTTATTTCACATATAGCATGACTTATTCATATTTTGATTTGATAATCATGCTAGCTAGTTGTATATAATTTAGATTTGAAAATGCAAATAGATTATGATTTATAATTTCTTAGAACTCAAAAATTTAAATATTTAGGATTTTCTTCCCAATGTTGAATACGTTATGTTAACTGGCAATCCTGAGATGGTCTAAAAATGTTTAGTAGTATGCATTTATTTGAAATTGTGGAGCTGGAGAGATGGCTTAGTGGTTAAGCGCTTGCCTGTGAAGCCTAAGGACCCTGGTTCGAGGCTCCATTCCCCAGGACCCACATAAGCCAGATGCGCAAGGTGGCACATGCATCTGGAGTTCATTTGCAGTGGCCAGAGGCCCTGGCACACCCATTCTCACTATCTATCTTCCTGTTTTTCTGTCTGTCACTCCCAAATAAATAAATAAGAATAAACACAGAAAATTTTGAAATTGTGTATCCTGTAAGACTTTAGAACTATTTGCTATGCCAGTCCTGATAGACTAAAAGCCAATAAACTCACAATTGAAGTCTGCATGCATGACTTGAGGAAGAGAGATCTTGACGAAAGAACGATATTTTAATAATTCCAATTTTATTTGGTTGATTATAAAAATATACCTTTGGTATACTATGAAAATAATCATGCATTAAAAGAAATTAAAGCACAAGTTCTATAAAATTTTAAGACGTGATATTAGGCTATATCAAGGCTATTACCCTATATATTTATCAAAGCCAAGATGTTTTAGAGATACTTCAGTAGATCTTAGTATTTTATTTTACTGTGGTCTAACATGGCTATATGACTAATATGACTATACTGAGATATTATATAAAATATGGTAGAAATAGATAAGAAAAACGCAGCTTTTCAAGATATCAGTTGTAGATCTCAACAAAGTCCAAAAGTAATACCTACTTGTTTATGTAAAAGAAGTGTCTAGCTTTGGGCAAAGCATCTCCACAAAGGACTGGAAATTCAAATGTGTAGGAGGTATTAGAGTATGCAGGTACTGCCACCACAGAGCTAAACTCTCCTCCTACATCACACTCAAGACTGAAACCAAAGTAGTGCAAAGTGTGCTAAATAAATCGTCCACATGCTGAATATAAATGTGAATCCATATCTGGTCCACTTGATACTTACTGGCATAATCAAAGTATATAAAATAACTTTAATAAACAAACTAAAATGTACCTTTCTCTCTCCCTCCCCACCCAGAGCAGAGCATTTCTGTCAAGCTACTACCGAGATCACAACGTAGAGCTCTCTAAGCTGCTGCACAGACTGGGCCAGCCTCTGCCATCCTGGCTGAGACAGGAACTACAGAAAGTGAGATAGCACTGAGAGAAAAGAAAACTCACACATTATTATTTCATGTACTAGCACACACTGTTTCCAAAGCTTACAGAGCTGCCAAAAAGGCTGTCAAAAATATACCTCTTCAAACAACAACAGAAAAGAAAGAAAGAAAGTTCCGTCCATGTGCTGGCATGTGGATTATTTGTGGAGGAAAAGAAAATAAAATATCTCTTATAAGCATCGAGGCCTATGGCCTTCCTCTTATCTGAGCCCGGAGCATATTACAGACTACTGTGCACTCATAGGGAAGCCAATAGCAACCAGCATCAATTAAAATAAAAACACAAATGCCAAGCTATTCCATTTCATCATAATATTTACACTGTTGCATAATAACTAAACTCATGTCTCTGTAGATTTTTGAACCACTGTTTACCCTGTAAAGTGTTTTATTATTCTTTGATTCCATGAAATATCCTACAGAAGAACTAAAAGAAACATCAAAATGTAACACAAAATTCCAAAAACATAACATTTATGAAAATGTTTTCAAATTTGAAATCCACTGACGTATTTAGAAAGAATTACAAATGAGAATTTGTGCTCAATCTCTGAGTGGAAAGTTATATATGTGATTTATATCCATTAACAGGAAGCAAAAGACAAGTACTACAACAAAGAAAAGTAATTTTTATTTAAATGATCTAGTACACTTACATATAAATTACTAATTCTTCCATCATATCATAATTATTATACTGAAGTATATGTTATAAAACTGTTGGGTGGTACTAATTATACCAAAATAATAAATAATAATGTGAGTGTGCTGATACATTCTCTAAGAGAAAGACACAATAGGGAATTAGAAAGACAACATTGAGAAATCTGTGTTCACTGCCAGCCTATTCAAGTCCTCTCAAGGAGTACTGAGATGTGTATATGGGGTCTACAGTAAGTATCATCTCTAGAAACAGAGTGACTGTTAAATGTGCATAGAAGCCACTGAACAAAATCTACTAAATGAAAACTGACAGTTTTCTGAGATGATTCGTTTAGGCTACTTATATGTGTATTATTGGAAAATTACACTTTCCCAGGTAGTTCAAAATATAATTATATAACATATAGAGTTATGGTAAAGACAATTTCTATATGACTTTGAATCTAATGTTTCAAATGATACTTCTGCTATAAGGCAAAAAAATAAGCAGGGTAAAATCTCATTTTGGAGGATATTTTGCATATTTGTATCTTCCACATCTATGAGAAATAGTAGATCATTGTTAAATTTACAAATTATCTACTAACACAAATGCAGGAAGTACAAAATGAGTAAGACACGGTTATTGAAATATATTTACACTTACAATTTAAATTTTAGCATATGAATAATATGCATTCATAAAGGACCACAATAATGCATATTTACTTTACTGTGTTAATGTTTACTGAATTTTAAATGTGCTTTACACATAAATATATGTAATAAATACATGTCCTGCTATGCTTGCATAAGGTGTGTTTAGAAAAAAAGATAGGCAAGAAAAACTAATAGCCTAACTATTTTGATTATTATAATGTGAAACACTGTGTTTTTTTCAATTATTTACTAATTAGAAACCAAGTTGTGGTATCTTTCCAATTGCATTAATTTCTTTGTGTACTACTATCAATTCAATTTTTAAAAAAGCTTTTATGTGCTCATAAAATGCATTAATTTTTAAGTAGTTACCAAAAGGAATTAAAAAGAGAACCTAATTTTTTTTTGGTTTTTGTTTTTGTTTTTTTTTGTTTTGTTTTTTCGAGGTAGGATCTCACTCTAGCTCAGGCTGACCTGGAATTCACTCTGCATTCTCAGGGTGGCCTCGAACTCATGGCGATCCTCCTACCTCTGCCTCCTGAGTGCTGGGATTAAAGGCGTGTGCCACCATGCCCGGCAAGAGAACCTAATTTTAAGAGGCCTGACTAAGAAACAATATCAAAATCATTTGGGCACATCAGTACCTGCTCAGATGCACTAGAACAGTTACCACAGACTTGTATCTCCATTAATTTAAGGAAATTGACTCAAAAGGTTCAGACACAGTGGGACTGGGAACCCACAGTCAAATACAGTGTCATGTTCCTGTTGATACCTATTGACGCTAATTAAAGAAATAAGGAAAGGCAAACTGATACATATATGCTTTAAAGATGATATATACTGAACTTCTAAATAAAGGGACTACTGGAATCCTTTTGTCTTGGTAGACAGAGCTAACTAAACAGCTCATCCATTAAAATAAATGGTAAAAGCATACTCCATGCTTATATAATGAAAAAAAAAGAAAAGAAATGATGGTACTAAAATATGCTCATTCACAAACACATGTTTGATCCTGTATAGAAAAGCAAACCTTTGAAAGGATTTTTAACCACTCAGTATATCTTAGAGATAGCAACAAAGTCCAGAGGACATGCATACCTTTCATAACTGTGAACTCCAGCCACTGATTAAGCTAATCTGAAAGAAACAGAAATACACATAATAAATGGATGAGAGATAACATGATTTAAAACTAGCTTTGTATAGAATTCCCTTTTTCATTGCTTAAAATATGGAGCTTCCTCAGGAAGAAAAGAAGTAGTTATTTCAATGTTTATAGCTATAATATTATTGTCATTCACATTGAATGAAAATTACTGGAAACATTTTTTTTCTCCGAGTTCTTTTTAAGAAAAAACTTCAATATAATTCTAATAATGGCATGGTACCTCATATGTATAACAATAAACTCTGGTATGAAAATGAAGAATTTGGGCCTGGTGATTTTAGGCAATAAGCAAGTATTTGTTTTGCATTGGGGAAGTGGTTATAAAACATAGGTACCAGTAATATAATTTAAAATGGAGAGATGTATGAGAAGCTTAGGAAGAAATAATTAATTTTTATTATACCATAACTTTTCAAAGATTCTCTTCTCTTAAATTTTAGGTATTATTTGTGATTTTTTTAGAGCTTTAATAGATACTAGATAATTTCTCACAAAAAATCTGGAAAACAGTCTCAAGAAACGTAAAAGTTAGAGAAGGAGACATTCATCTTCATTTGCCACAAACTTTCTATTCTGTGCTCTAATCTGTTCCTCTCCTAGACATCAGGTATTCTCTTGTCGCAATTCATCTTGTCTAGGTGAATTCTTCATGAGCTTACCTCGCAGATGCATTGCTCCAACGTAGATGGATCTGACTTCCAGTTTTCTCTCCAAATATTTCATCTTATGTTCTGTCTGCTCCAGAACTAATCAGTGACCAGTTAAAAGTCAACCCCTCAATGGTAATGGTTTACAATGACATATGTTCTCCAGACAGGTCAGCCCTGCAGCTTCTAGCACATGCATTCCAAGCAATGGCTCACTAATGAAGGGGCACTGAACCAGTCCAAATTAAAATTCTTTAAGTTAAAATTACACTCTGTAGGTAGATTCTGTTCTGCCATCAGCAACTCTGCCTGATTACCACCTACATCATAGATCTTTCTTCTTCCTGCCTGTATCCACCTCCAAAGCATATACATCCCCAGCCCCATCGCTGAACAGTTAGCAGTCATGATAGGGAAGTCATCTGTAGCAGGTAATCTTTAAGAAATTATTTCTGGGTTGGCTCTAAGTGTTCAGACTCTTTTGCACTTATACACACAGAATCTGGTTCAATTTTATAAAATCAGGCCACGAACTTGCCCTTTGAGGATGATGGATAAAGAAAATATGGTCAGTTTTTGAATGTCTAGAACTTCTCAGTCTCTCCTCAAGAGTTACAAATACAGAGATTGATAAATCACTACAATTACAGCCAGGCAGTGGAGTGGTTCAAAGATTTGGGAGTTAGAGAGCCAATGGTATAGATACCTGCCAATGGTGAAAGGTCAGGAGACTAAGCACATAGAAAACAGGAGGTCAATTTCCAGCTCAATAGCTAGGCAAAGGTAATTCATCTGTACTCTGCGTTGTTGTTCTATTCAGGCCCTCAGTGGACTGGACCTTGCTTACCAACACACAGGTTTAAGTGTGAAACTTACCCACATACACCCTCATAACCATACCCAAAAATAATGTTTAGCCAGCTGTCACAGCATCCTGTGGCCCAATCAAGCTGGCACATAAGATTAGCCATCATATTTGCTGAAGAATTCCTTTCCAAGATGCTAAAGCAAATTCTACACATAAAATTCTCACAGCAGCATGCAGTCTCCAAGATATTATTGGGAAGAATACATTCCCCACAGTTTACAATTCAGAAAACTGAATTAAACTGAATGAAATATGAAGCATTTCCAAAGCACACAGAATCTGACAATTTTTACATAAAACTATCTATATTAAACTTCTTGGTTATGAGGGAATAAATTAAATATAGAAAATATCTGCTGTCTATAATTCTACTGCCAAAAAAATGCTTGACTCAAATATTGCTAGAATAAATGCCAAAACTTGATCTTAAACATTACACATAATTTATACAGTTGAACCAAAGAAGATGTGTGCTGTCTTTTCTCGATTTGGTAAATAACATCTGATCCCAATTAAAAAAAAAAGATTCAACTATCATGGAAGTATTTAGGGTGAAAGCCAAGGAACCAGCATCCCTAAGAGGCTTGCTTTGGCCACAAAACCCAATCTGCCTATTAAAGACCACAAGTGATGAGAAAAAGGAGAGATTTATTCAATGTGGACACACCAGAAGGACGAACAGACAAAATTCTTTCAGCAGAGAAAGAATTGGGCCAGGTATTCATTATTAACAGTCCTTGTCAGGGTGTATTCTGGTTGGTCATTGTCTCAGTTCTCCTTCTACAAAGTCATCTGAACAAGGTGTTCTCAAGGAGAAATCTGGTCCTCATAAGACTACCACCTTTGCTGCACGGTAAAGTCCCACCTCACCATTATGGATCATTGTCCCCATTTGTGAGTAGTTTGTCCTGCAGGCTCACACGGTGCTTAAAATTGAGTCCAACGTCATACAGATATTTTGTTCTATTGTCTCTGGAGAAAGGGTAAGGAGGTAAACATAGAAACAGAGGGACAAGATGGGGTGGGTAGGCTTGTGACCTGGTTCTTCCTATACCCTCTCCTAACCAAGTATTTCCATTGACAGATGGGAACTAAGGTTCCTTTTGATGGGTTTTTAGTCTTGTTAATAAAAGAATCTAGAAACAGATTTGGAAGGAAACTTGACAATTTTATTAGGGTTTGACAGAAAAGCCAAAAAGCAAGCTGCGAATCTTAGCAGATGCTGGGAAGAGAGAGATGAATAATAGGAAGTGATAACGTCATGCCTTTTGAATTAAGTTCCAGAAAGTAGGCAGCTTCAGCAATAGAGGTTGTAAGCAGCTGCATAAGAGTCAGGGCGGGCTTCAGTCAGTGAGAAAACCCAGAGAGAGGAGCAAGGCAACCTTGCTTGGGATTTTGGCCAGGATCCAAAGAAGAGATAGGAAGGGAGAAAAGAGAAAGTTATACTTTTTGAGTTAGAACTCAGGAAAGTGAGCAGACTTAGCAGTGAGGGTCTGCAAGCAACTTCTTCATGGGACACCTACAAGTTTAAGTACATTATCTCATTAAAGGGATGGATATTCTCCCCACCTCCTTAGCATGTCTTTATGTAAGGGCTGGTCTCCTGGCCAGGAGATCAACAGATTTACTTGGATTAACTCTCAAGGAAAGGGACCATAATCTATTTTGGATATTTTAAAATGCCAGGTTTCCATTCAGGACCAGAGGTAGAACTCTAAAGTTGTACACACCTTTTGACCAGGAGGAAGTACCTTGCCCTCAAGCAAGCTGATTCCTCCACCATCTCCCTTTACTAAGAAAAGGGGAGGTGAGTCCTAAACTGATCAAGTGGGATGGCAGGGGGTGGGGAGGCATCCTCAATGGCCTCCAATCTTGCTAATACCTTACTACCTCAGGATGAGCCAGTATCAAGCTGAATTAGGATTTACTAAAATTATTTTAATATAAATCTTAAGCACAAGAGTTACAGAAAGGTGTTCAGGAAGATAGACATACCTGAGAGCTTTGCTGTGGACTGCTCTAAGTATCAAAGTTGATTAAGATCCCCAAAAGTTCCTTTCTTCAAGCAGTGCACACTGGACCCTGCTTTAACTTCCTATCTGTTGAACTCTAGGGTGATTCTAGGTTTATGCCATCTGTCACTGATGGGAAATTTTGAAATTTTGTGTAGGTTTCTTGTTTCTCTGCTACTTAAGCTCTTAAATTACATTCTGGGTATAGGTGATTTGTTTTATTAACTAGAAAATTTTAAATTTTATTCGAACTGTCTTCTGCTTATTTCTTTCTGGTTTGGTTTGGTTTGGTTTGGTTTTATGAGGCAGGGTCTCACTCTAGCCCAGGCTGACGTGGAATTCACTAGGTAGTCTCAGGGTGGCCTTGAACTCACGGTGATCCTCCTACCTCTGCCTCCTGAGTGCTGGGATTAAAGGCGTGCACCACCACACCTGGCCTTTTATATTTTTTAATTGACAACTTCCATAATTGTAGACAATAACCCATGGTAATTCTCTCCCTCTCCTCCCACTTTCCCCTTTGAAACTCCACTCTCCATCATACCCCTTCCTTCTCTCAATCAGTCTCTCTTTTATTTTGATGTCATCATCTTTTCCTCCTATTATGATGGTCTTGTGCAGGTAGTGTCAGGCATGGCTAGGACATGGATATCCAGGCCATTTTGTATCTAGAGGAACACAGGTGAAAGTAGTCCTACCCTTCCTTTGGCTCTTACATTCTTTCCACCACTTCTTCGGCAATAGACCCTGAGCATTTGAGGATGTGATAGAGATATTTAATGCTGAGCACTCTTCTGTCACTTCTTCTCAGCACCATGGTGCCTTCTGAGTCATCCCAAAGTCACTGCCATCTGAAAAGAGAAGCCTCTCTAACCAAAAGTGAGAGTAGCATTAACATATTGCTATGAACATTAAGAGAAGTGCTTACTGGGCAGTTTGGTGAGCATAGTATATACATTTAGCCAGACACCAACAGACCTTACACCCCTAGGGCTCATCACTACCCCTGTTATAGGTTTTCAGTATCAGGGATATATTCCCTCCCATGGAGCAGGCCTTCAGTCCAATTAGAGAGCAGTTGGTTTTCCCATAAGAGACATGCCACTATTGAACCCATTGACTGATTGGCCTGGCTGGCCAAACTCCACTGGTGATTTCTCTCTCCCCCATTGAACTGCATGTAGCATAGCTTTTTCTGATTTTCTGTCAGCTGGCCTACATGGAGGAGATTTTCAGCTCAGCTCCAGCAGGATTTTACAGTGACCTTGCAAACCAAGTATGTGGAGTCTTTAGCAATGGAAAACCAAGAACCTCGGCAATAGCCTGTAATGTTTTGGGGGTATCAGTGACCTCCCTGGCCAACAACTAACTGGAAGGTATCCCATCCCTGGCACCTCTTAGATTTTGATTAGCCCTCCCTCCACCTTCCCTTTACTCAGTCTTTTCCCCTGACATGCATTTTTACCTCCATTAATCTGTTCTTCTAATATATATATATATATATATATACATATATATATATATATATATATATATATATATATATATGTATATGTATACAATACCATCCTATTAAGTCCCCCTCTCGCCCTTTCTATTCCCTTTATATCTCCTTTCTAGCTTACTGGCCTCTGCTACTGAGTTTTATTCCTACTCACATAGAAGTGCAATCACTTGTAGCTAGGATCCACATATGAGCATTTCTTTATATGTATTTATATAAGCTGCCACTGGAAGGAGTGTCATCTCTGGAAGATGGTCTTCCTTGCTCAGTTAATCCTTCCTGTAAATGCTCCTTACTGACCTGCCCAAGAATCATGTCTATTACTTGATTTCTTATCAGGTCAAGTTAATAATAGAAATTAACTATTACGACATGAATGGTCAATATGACCTTCACTGGGAAGAATACCAGACATTAAGTGAAAATTAGAGAACTTACAAGACTATGGAAACGAACCCTTTTCAGTTTGGAGGACATGCCCTACAAAGTCTCTAATGATCAAGAAAAACTTAAGCAAATCACCATCTTCATCCAAAACACACAGGATTGGACATCTTGAACTGGAGGATCTGTGAGTGAAGGCAGAAGGTCATTAGGGAAGAAACATAGCACATGCATAGTACATAATGAGACTATACAATGGAAGAGGTATTGTCCCAAACCTTCAAACACAAAGATCTAGCCTGACAAACAGCTGAAATATCAGGAGGCAGCAGCAATTATTATTACTACAAATGACTGAGTTTTCATGGGCTCCCATCATTCTTTCAGCTCCAGGCATTATTTTTATGTCAGAATCCCTGGGTACAACAGAGAGTGGAGAGGGGGGATCCCTATAGACTTCCTCATCAACACAGGAACTACATATTCAGTTTTAAGGACTCCTTTAACAAAAGGTAGTAATTGACCTGTGCCTATTACAGGAATATTAGGAAAGCCCAAAGAGTAGATTTTCTGAAAGCCACTGGAATGTAGCCTTAGTGATATGCACCTGACCCACATCCTTTTGTGTGTACCACAATGTCCAGTTCTGTTGCTAGAAAGAGACATGTTATGCAAACTTAGTTCCCAAGTAACTTTCTTCAAAGAGAAACAGCAAATGCAATTAACAGTAAAATACAGATCATTTCATTACAATCTGTACTCTGAATAAAAAGGACTTTGTGCAGGACTTTTCACAGAGTAATGTTCTGACTTAATTAACAAAAGGTTCCACTGCATGTTCAATTGACAGTAGATGGTAGTGGATAAGTAGTGTGCTATCCAGGACAAACAAGCTGTCATTTAGGGCTGGCAGCAAGCCAGTCTTTAATAGCCTCCACACAAAACACTTGCTCTTTTTATGAGTCTTTATTTTTTGTGAATTGGACCAGCTTATATAGTGTTTCATCATTCTTGAAACTTCTGTTTCTTAGGAAAACTCTGTCAAATATGAAATTTTATTCATTTCTTCCTTTGTAGCCATAACAATGGATATAGGGAGAGAGGGAAACCTCTGGGATTCATCTATCGCCTGTCTTCTACATGCACTACATAAGTACATCCAATGCGATGGCATTGGATGAGTCTTACGAGGCTCAGTCTGTGGGAAAGTGAGCTCTAGCTTCCCTGGTCTGGAATTCTCTGTGACTTGCAGGCATCACTGTCTGCAGACTATTAAGTGTCCTCCTGGTTCCAGCTGCTGGGTCTCTGCATCTAAAAGATCATGCTAGTGATTTCTATAGCTTTCCTGAAGAATGGAAGTTTTGTTTTGGAGACAGTCTTGCTACGTACTCTGAGCTAACCTCAAACTTGAAATCCTCTTGCCACTACCTACCAAGTGCTGGGATTACAGGCAGTACCAACATTTCTGGCTAGAAAGAGACCTTCATGAGGTCTCTAGTTCCACTTTTTATGTTTTTATTATTATTAACAACATATTTTGTATGGATATATCATGTGTTGATAGTCTTTTCTCTCTTCCCTGCCGATATTCTGTTGGGGATGCTTATCTGTGGAGTTACAGGTATTCCCCATAGAGTTGTGGTTTATGCCTTGTGGAAGAAACAGTCAGTTATTTGGGGGGGGGGAAGAATGTCTCTGGGCATGATGTCTCAACCTATGGCTCTTACAATCTTTCTGAGCCCTCTTCAGCAAAATTCCCTGAGCCATTGTGGGTGAGTTTTAAGTCTATTTCAGTAATGAGCTCTTAGGAGCCTCTGGATCTCTCCTTGGGTAGGTGTTGAGTATCCTCTGGGTCTGTATCCTACACCCTGGTGCTGATTATCAGGAAAAGAATAGAAGCAGCACTCATGCTCATCTGCCCAATTCCTCTGTGGTTTCTGCTGTAGCTTGGCTGAGGTGCAAAGGGTGGTTTATCTCCTCCAGTCTTACTGCCTTCCGAAGAAAAACAGATTCTGCAACAGAGAGTGAAGTCAGCATAGCTTAAATGGGATAAGCATTATTAATTTAAAGAGAATTTGTTGTATGTAATTAGCCAAAGACTAGTGAGAGCTTGACACTAGAGAATATAATCTTTGTCTTCATAGGATTCTGACCTGGTTCCCAATTCCAGATATGGGTTCCTTTACACTGAGCGGATCTCTTAGCCAATCAGAAAGCTACTGGTTACCCACTGAGGTTGTATGCCACTATTGCACTGGACTGTATATCCCGTCAGAGTTTTTGCTTTTGAGTAGCTTAGACTTCAGGTTGCTCAGACCAGTGTTGGCCATTTTCCACCAGTAGCTCATGTAGTGCTTTCCAGCACTAGACAGACTGTCAGAGGACTGGCTTTCTTCTGCATTCCAGCCAGGTCTCTCCATGCCAGCAGCATATGGTGTGTTCAGCAATAGGGTCTTAGCTTTTACCTCAAGTAGCTAATCAAGTACTTTGACAGAAAGCTGTCTTAATTTGGGGACCTCGTAAGTCTCGCCAATCAACAGCTCAACGTGGGTAGCAATCAATCTCTGGTACTGGGCCAGAGACAGAAAAAAAAAATCTTTTACGCTTAGGTTTCATCACACCCTCTCCAGGGCCCTACTTTTCAGGTGCTCCCCCCTTACTCCTTTTGAGGGTTTTATCTTTTAGTCTATCTCCAAGGATAAAGGTTTCTGTGGTACCAGATCATTTGGGATATACCATTGTGCCCCCCCCAACCCTTCCATCACTATTGTCTAGGCCTTGAGATTCCTATCACGTATGTCAGCAACTTGAGCAGATCCAGGTTAGGAACCTCAGATAAGAGACACCATGCAGCATTTGTCTTTCTGTGATTGTGTGAGTTCGCTGCTGAGTATGATCTGCTCCAAGTCTGTACATTTTCCCACAAATATCATTGTATCATTTTCCCTTACTGCTGAGTAGAATTCCAGTGTGTAAATGTACCACAACTTCACTATCCATTCATCCAATGATTGGCATCTGGGTTGATTCCAGTTCTTAGCTATAATGAATTGAGGAGCTATAAACGTGGTTGAGCAAATATCTCTGTATTGATGCATGGAGCATTTAGGATAAAAGCCCAGTAGGGGAATAACTGGGTCTGTTGGTAGCTCTATGTTCATCCTTTTCAAAATCTCTGTATTGATTCCCATAGTGGTTGTACAAGTTTACATTCTCATTACATTACATTTGTTGTTGTTAGATTTTTTTAATGATTGCCATCTTTACTGCAGTGAGGTGAAATCTCATGGTTGTTTTAATTTGTATTTCCCTAATAGTTAGGGATGTTGAACATTTTCTTAAGCATGTGTTACCATTTGTAATTCTTCCTCTGAGAACTCCCTATTCAGTTCTCTGCCCCATATAGTTCAGTTTTTTTAGTTATTTATAGATTCTAGATATTAGGCTTCTGTCAGTGGTATAGCTGGCGAAGACTTTCTGCCATTCAGTGGGTAATCTGTTGGCTCTGTTTATGATATGTTTGTCTGTGCAGAAGCTTTTTAGCTTCATGAGATCCCATTGGTTGAGTGATTGTTAATTTCTTGGGCTACTTGAAGTCTTTCCCCACTCCTGTATCATGGAGAGTGTCTCTTGTTTTTTCTTCCAGTAGGAGAACAGTTTCAGGTCTTATATTGAGGTCCTTAATCCATTTGGTCTTGATTTTTGTGTATGGAGAGAAATGAATGGATCTAGTTTCACTTTTCTACATATGGTTATCCAATTTTTCCAACACCATTTGTTGAAGATGCTGTCTTTTCTCCAGTCTACATTATTGCACCTTTGTCAAAGATAAAGTAGCTGTTGTTACTTGACCTAAGGCCTGAGTCTTCAATTCTATTCCACTGGTCTATGATTCTGTTCTTATGCCAGTACCATGCTGCTTTTGTTTCTCTGGCTTTGTAATATAGCTAAAGCTATATTTAGGTATGGTGATACTGCCAGAGGTGTTTTGTCTGTTTGTTTGTTTGTGTGCTTCTGTTTGCTGAAGATATGTTTGGATATCGAAGGCCTGCTGCCTTCCCAAATGAATTTTGAGATAATTTTTTTCTATCACTGTGAAGAAAGATGCTAGAATTTTTGTTGGCATTGCATTAAATTTGTGTATTGCTTTTGGTAGAATCTCCATTTTCACAATATTAATTCTACCTACCCAAGAACATGAGAGATCTTTCCATCTTCTCAAGTGCTCCTCATTTCTTTCTTGAATTTTTTTTAATGTTTTCACTGCATAGGTCTTTCACATCCTTAATTAGTGTTATTCCAAGGTATTTAATTTTTTGTTTCTATTGAAAATGGGACAGCCTTACTGATTTATTCCTCTGTATATTTGTCCTTTGCATATAGAAAGGCTACTGATTTTTGTGCATTGGTTTTGTATCCTGCTACTTTACTGAAGGAGTTAATCACCAGCTATCCAGGAGGAAGTTTTCTATGGTACCAATTCATTTTGGATTTGGTTTTTGTGTATATTTCCCACCCCAAAATCCTTCCATCCCTCTTGTCTGTTCCTTGAGTTGTCTGTCAGGTGTGCCTGCAACTCCAGCTGTTCCAGTTTAAGAACTGCAGATGAAGGAGTACATGTGGCATTCGTCTTTCTGTGCTTGTGTGAGTTCACTTAGTATGATCTGTTCCAAGTCCATTCACTTAACTACAAATTTCATTATATCATTTTTCCTTAGTGCTAAGTAGAATTCCATTGTGTAGATGTACTACATCTTCATTATCTGTTCATCAAACACTGGACATCTGGGTTGATTCCAGTTTTTAGCTATTGTGAATTGTGCAGCTACAAACATAGTTGAGTAAATATCTCTGTAGTGGAGCCTTTAAGGCAGAAGCTCAGTAGAGAAAAGGATGAGTCAGTTGGTAGCTCAATTTTCATCTCTTTTAGGAGTCTCCATATTGATTCCATGGTGGTTGTACAAGTTTGCACTCCCACCAGCAGTGAAGGAAGGTTCCTGTTTTCCCACATCCTTGCCAACATTTATTGTCATTTGATTTTTTTTAAATGATTGCCATCCTTTCCAGAGTAAGGTGGAATCTCATACTTGTTTCACTTTGCATTTTCCCTGATTGTTAAGGGTGTTGTACATTTTCTTACATGACTACTAGCCATTTGTATTTCTTCCTTTGAGAATTCCCTATTTAGTTCTTTGCCCCATTGTTTGAGTGGATTGCTTGATTTTTATTGCTTAAGTTTTGGAATTTTTTTGTTTGTTTTTTTGAGGTAGGGTCTCACTCTAGTTGAAGCTGACCTGGAATTCACTATGTAGTCTCAGGGTGGCCTTGAACTCACAGAGATTCTCCTACCTCTGCTTCCCAAGTGCTGGGATTAAAGGCGTGTGCCACCGTACCCAGCTTAATTTTTGGAATTCTTTATAGATCCTAGATATTAGGGCTCTGTCAGCTGTATAACTGGTGAAGATTTTCTTCCATTCTGTGGGTGGTATATTGGCTCTGTTTATATTTCTGTTTATAGTATGTCTATACAAAAGTTTTTAGCTTCATGAGATGCCAGTGGTTGAGTGTTTGTTTAATTTCCTGGGCTATTGGTGTATTATTCAGAAAGTCTTTCTCCACTTCATGGAGAGTTTCCCTATTTTTTCATTGAGTAGTTTGAGAGTTTCGGGTCTTCTATTGAGATCTTTCATCTATTTGGAGTAGTTTGTTGTGCATGGTTAGAGGAGTGAGTCTAGTTTCATTTTTCTACATGTGGTTATCCAATTTGTCCAGCACCATTTGCTGAAGATGCTGTCTTTTCTTCAGTGTTCATTGTTGGCATCTTTGTCAACGAGTGAGTAGTTCTAGTTACTTGAACTAATAGCTGGGTCTGTTGGCAATCTCATGTCTTTAAGTCTTGGGTACTGTGATGGTTAAGTTCTACTGTGAAATTAACTGGATCAGGAATCAAGTAAGAGACACATCT
This sequence comes from Dipus sagitta, assembly GCA_036346955.1. Lineage (NCBI taxonomy): Eukaryota > Metazoa > Chordata > Mammalia > Rodentia > Dipodidae > Dipus > Dipus sagitta. The sequence goes on along the minus strand of CM070771.1, from coordinate 83,322,934 downwards.
CTTGGGTGCTTCCAGGAAGGATTAACTAAGGGAGGAAGATCTCTTCTGAGTGGGCAGCTCTTCTGGTGGTGGACTGGATATAAAAAAGTCCCAAGAGAATACAATGTCTTTGGCTAGGCTGCCCATGCTACTTGCTCTTTACCTGGCTTTCCTTGCTATTTGCTGTGTGTGCCTCTACTCTGTTCTGGGTATCCTTTGTGGATATTGAAATAGAGTTTCCTCAGTCATCCAATGTGGACTAAAGATCAGTGGTTTTCCAGGAATCCTTCAGCCTTTGGTTCCATATTGAGCTGCTGAAGCATCTAGCCATGAACTGGGCAGCTACCAGGTTCCTTTATGCTTAAGTCTGCACTATTGCTGGACTACCCAACCCATATCCTGTAAGCTAATAAATCTCCTTTATAGCACACATTCATTCTATCAGTTCGGTTCCTCTAGATAACCCTGACCAATGCAAATACCATATGCTACTTTTAGCATTTAGTAATGAAGAACCTGTATTATTGTTATATGGGGTATATGTACCTGGATGAAGGTGCTTGCTTGTTTTGTTTTTATCTCACCATGTAGACCAGACTTGCCTTGATTTCATGATGTCTTGGGCTAGGATAGTTTTCCTTTGATTCCCAAGCAAATAATGTGTTCACTGCATATTTGTACTTTAGGAAAGGACATCTTATGCCTGTACTACACTCAACAAGGTGACTAAGGGACCAAATAGTGTTTTCACACATTGGACAGGTAATCAGAAAGCATTCATGTTGTTGAGGGTTCCCTGATTTCTGCAGCCAGCACCTCTCCAAAGATCAGGGTGAGTTTCTGAATACAGGAAGGAGGGCTGCCCAGCAATATTGAAGAGTGGTTTTGACTTAGGCTCTATATATTTGAAGGCAAAAAAAAAAGTACCTGTGATTTGCTCTCAAGTGGAATGCAAAGGAAAGCATCTTAGCTCAAGGACAATGAGTACTCTGCCTGGGAAGCTGCCAGAAGAGCGTATGAATTAGGAACTTTAAGGGATATTATCCTGGACAATTTCATTAATAGCCTGTAGGTTTTGAACAAAGTGATACTCCTCAGATGAAGACTTTTTTTTTTCTGGCAGAATAGGAATATTATTAGGTGACTGGTAAGGACTGGATCAAATTGCACTTGAGAAATTTTTGAAGCATAAGTTGCTTTCACTCGAGTGCCTCCTGCCTCGAATAGTATTGCTTTAAAAGGAGAGTTGGTGCACCTTCTTTTCAAATAACCTTAACAGGCATGGTGTTTTTAGCTCTGCCTGGATGCCTACTGACATATTGGAGGTTGACAGTTTGCTGGCTTCTGGGGGCACTGACTCGCCTTAAATAAACCCTGAGTTAGCATCAGCAAGACATGAATAGACTGTAAATGTGTCTTTATGAGCACAGCTACTCTTTCCCCTACTTCAGCAGCTGTGTGGGCTTCTTGATGACCATTCTACAGGGTTTCTAGACTGATCTGCTCTCACATTGCATGTGACTGATTCACACACACACACACACACACACACACACACACACACACAGCCAATCTCCTCTTTCTCTCCTTTTTTGGATACAGGGTACAATTTTGTAGTTCAGGCTAGACTGGAACTCTCTATGTAGTCAAAGATATCACTGAACGTGTACTGATCATCAATCCTTCATCTGTGTGCCTCTTGAGTACTCAGATTACAGTTGTATGCCAACCTATATTTGGGTCTTTGCTCAAATGTTTTCTTTTTAAAGAATTTCATCATTTCATCCTCATTAGTTACTTTCCTCACCGCTGTAGCAAAGTATCGGGGGAAAAAAAACTTAAAAGTAAAGGTTTTATTTTGGCTTACACTTTACGAAGGAATACAGACCATTGTGGTGGGGAAGACATGGAGGCAACAGAAGCATGAGTCAGTCACAGTCAGGAATCAGAAAGAGAGGGAAAGAAAGGAAGAGAGAGGGAGAGGAGGGAAAGAGTGAGATGCTGGTGTTTCACTCACTCTCTCCCTTCTAGTCAGTCTGGGCTGCCATCCTATGGGATGTTGCCTCCCTATATTCACAGTGGATCTTTCCACTTCAGTTAAAGCTCTCTGGAAACATTTTCATTGGCAGGTATGTTTCCCAGGTGATTTAAATCCAGTCAAGAGACAATGAAGATGAAACATCCCACCTCCCTACCTTGAAGCTTCTAGTAGTTCCTCTTACCTTGGTCTAGCCATTTTTAAAATATAGCAACTATAAACAGCTAAATAATTACTGATTATGATATCTACTATCTTCTACTCAGATAAGCAGCTTACTGAAGGCAGATGCATTGGTTTTCTTTAATCAGGGTCCCTTTCATATCTGTGTCTAAATAGGTGCCAATAAATATTTGTTGAGTAATTTAATAAATTGACAATAAAAACTGGGAAAATGGAACTAGGCAAAATATGATATTTTTAAAGGAATTTTTTTGAGACATAGTTTCACTCTACCCTGGGCTAACCTGGAACTCACTGTGTAGCCCAGCCTTCATATTGCCTAGATTGGCCTTTAACCTCCTACCTCTGCCTCCAAGACCTTGCCCAGTATCTTGAAAGAATTTTGAATACTCAAAAATTCTTAATGCTTTTATGAAATTTGAATCCTAAAATCCAGGTACTTTTTTGAGGATCCTTCTGATTTCTACTGTTGTTATTCATTTACATAAATTATCATATTAATAAAAGCTTTTAAACCACATAAATTATTTCTCTCACTAGTCCTAATTCTATTTGGTTTTCTAAGCATTTTATTAGACAAACTGGTAATAAAACATATAATTTGATTATTGTCATACACTATGAAAAGTCTTTTACATATACAAATATATGTTAATATTTTCAAGTTTCAACCCAATCTAAATTATTTCCAGAGAGCATTATATATGTCCTGTTAATACTTTAAAAGATCAAATAGCCGGGCGTGGTGGCGCACGCCTTTAATCCCAGCACTCGGGAGGCAGAGGTAGGAGGATCGCTGTGAGTTCGAGGCCACCCTGAGACTCCACAGTGAATTCCAGGTCAGCCTGGACTAGAGTGAGACCCTACCTCGAAAAACCAAAAAAAAAAAAAAAAAAAAAAAAAGATCAAATAGAAATTAATCAATATCATCCTCTCCAACTCAAAACAATGGTGATCTCTTCAAATTATAAATATTGAATAATAAGGGTCATTTTCAAAGTTTGTCATATTTTTGTTCTGTGAAATGACTTTAAATTCAAAATCTGAAATTCATTCCCATAGTGGTAAAACTTTTGGCAAAAGATAGAGAAAATATTTATCCAGGGTCAAAAACAATTCTTAGTTATTCTTTAACCTACTGTCTTGAAATGGATTTTTTTTCTTTTGAATGTTATGTATAACTTGTCAGATTTTTTTCATTTTTTTCTTTTTCTTTTTAAAAAATATGGAATGCTTCATGAACTTGCATATCATCCTTGCACAGGGGCCATGGTAATCTTCTCTGTATCATTCCAATTTTAGTATGTGTGCTACTGTAGCAAGTGCTTTTTCAAATTTTTTATTATACTTGCATTCTCAATTGAGCACGTACCAACCATAAAGTTTTACTGAGGGTAAAGCAACTGTTGCAGTCAGATCCATGTTACTGGGAAAAACATCCAACTAGACACAGCTTATGGGAGGAAGGGGTTAATTTCAAGCTTACAATGTCCAGGGCAAGTTCTATCAATGACATAAGAAGCTGGGTACCTTCCGTAAATCCAAACAGAGACATCACCAAACAGCCAGCAAACATCAAAAAGCAGCAAGCATGAACAGGCAGAGCTCAAACTACTCTCTTTATACTTTTGGACTAGAATTCAGATCCACCTCCAAACATACCTTAGGGCTGGACTCCAAGATTCCCTCCTAGTAACACCTCTTCTCCAGTAGGGCTCTGTCTACTAGAAACTCAAAAATCAAGCCTGAGTCTATGGGGCCATATATTCAAACTACCACAACTGTGACTGCATCCCTGCCCTCTGGTAGACTAGGCAAAAGCATTTCACTCCACAGAACTATTGTTTGCTTTGATATAACCCACATTTATTAGTTTAAATATTTCAGAGTATAGTAAGCGAATTAAATCTTGATTAATTGTGATTTTAAAAAACTACACATGAGGTTTAAATGTTAAAGTGTCTGGTGTATTTTAATTTTTTTCTTAGAACATGTGTCTGAAGAAAGTTCTTCCTTTCTAGTAGGAGGGAAGATTTTCAAAATTCACCATAAATATTTACTATTTAAAACTGGAGTCTGTAGGGCTAGTTGGTAGTCCAATTAGGTATGCTGACATTTTCATGCCATTGTTCACATATAAAACACATGTTCATACATCAATGCAATCATGAACAATAATAAATGAACCTACTATATCAAAAATCATCTAAGGATTTAAACATGTATAAATAATAGGATAACAGAGCCATCTAGTGGCCTCATAAAAAATGTTTCATGTAATTTTGTTTCATTCCAAATTTTAAACATCAGCTTTCTTCCCACTATTATAGATGGCTACAATCCTTATGAAGAGTAGCTCAAAGGAATTTGGGAATGCAGTAATAAAGCAAACATCTCATTTTATAAAATATTTCTAATGTCTATTGTGAAGAGAAAATAATAAAGAAATACAACAGTATTTTAAGTTAGTAGTCACTAAATTTCCAAATTATTTTAATATATCTGATGTGAAAGTATTGTTTTACAATAGCCAGGTATGGTAGCATGTGCCTTTAATCCTAGCACTCAGGAGACAGAGGTAGGTTTTATAAATATGAGGAATGTTCCAAAGCAGTAATAAGATCTTCTACTTTAACATACCATATTAAAAGTTAATTAAATAATTAAATGTGCGGTGATTTAATTTAGGTGTCCCCCATAAATTTATATGTTCTGAATGCTAGGTCCCTAGCTGGTGGCAATTTGGGAATTGAAGTCTCCTGGAGGTGGTGTATTGTTGAGGATGGGCTTATGGGTGTTATAGTCAGCTTCTTCTTGCCAGTATTTGGTAAACTGTCCTGCAGCTATTGTCTACCTTATGTTGGCCAGGAGGTGATGTCCATCCCCTGCTCATGTCATCACTATCCACTGCCATCATGGAGCTTCCCCTTGAGTCTGTAAGCCAAAATGAACCCTTTCCTCCCATAAGCTGCTCCTAGTTGGTTGTTTTTTGTCAGCAATATGAACCTGGCTACAAAAAAAAAAAAAGTTAATTTTTAATAGCAAGTGTTATGTTAATGTTAAAAATAAATAATTAAATGATAGTAGATTATTTTTGCATAAATACTTTCACAAATAACCCACTTCATTGGTAAATAGATTAAATTAAGGAACATGTGTCATCAGGTAAGGGAAGAGACATAAAGTGTTTGAGTATTAAATACTTAATTAATATGAGAATAGTATCCTTCCTCAGTGACATAAAAAATAATGAAAGCAAGTTCACTATAAAATGATACAAGGCAATTTCAGATCTCAGAACATCCAAGCAACTCTACATTTTTAGGCTATGCTGTAAAAGGCCCAGCATATTGCCAAATGTTAAGTGATATTAAATATTTACACAGGAACTTCAAGCCCAAATTCTTTAGACATACCATCCCCTCGAGTTTTTCACCATGTCTTAATGTTCCTTGTCTCTTTCATGCATTGATATCCCTCCTTCTCTAGCTTAAATTACATGACAAATTAATATTACTATTAATTTGTGTGTCTCCCTCCTCTCACATTGCTTACTCTCTTACCAAATGCTAAATTTGTTATGTCCACCTCATTGCCAGTTGTAACTTTGCATACTGCACCTATGCAGATGAGTGTGTTGTGGAGAAAATACAAATTAATGCTAGATTTTCGTTTAGATTCATTATAAGAGCTCAAGTGAATTCCTAAGGTGACCAAAAAAATCCTGCTGCATTTCCCAGACTATTGACATTTTCTAGTTATAGCTTTCCTTTCTCTTCAAATTTCCATGTCTCTTCTTACTTTCTATTAGTCTGAAAAACATAAGACAGGGCTGGAGAGATGGCTTAGAGGTTAAGACACTTGCCTGTGAAGCCAAAGGACTCGGGTTCAATTATCCAGTACCCATGTAAGCCAGATGCACAAGGTGGCACATGCATCTGGAGTTCATTTGCAGTGGCTAGAGTTCCTGGCATCATGCTCATTCTCTCTCTCTCTCTCTCTCTCTCTCTCTCTCTCTCTCTCTCTCTCTCTCAAAGTAAAAATAAATGAATGAAAAACAAGACAAAAGTCAAATTAATAGAGAAGTAATACAAAAGTTGCCACCACACCATTCACTGACCACCATCTCTATCCATTGCATCCATTCATCTGCTACCATCTATACCCATACCTGGCTCTGTAAATGGTTTTTGTAAACCGCATTCTCATAGTAACTTCTACCTTTGCATGGTAGATACAGTCTCTTGTCACAAGCAATTCACCAAAACTTTCCAGCATCTACAAATTTCCCATTTCCACTAAACCATTCCCATCTGAAAGACTTAAGACTTCAACATTTGAAGAACCTTCTCTTTAGCAGGGCATGGTGGCACACACCTTTAATCCCAGCACTTGGGAGGCAGAGGTAGGAGGATTGCCAAGAGTTCAAGTCCACCCTGAGACTGCATAGTGAATTCCAGGTCAGCCTGGACCAGAGTGAGACCCTACCTTGAAAAAAAAAAAAAAACCCTCTCTTGATCTCAAATCTTTCCATATATTGCTTCATTTTTGGCCAATTTACAGGCATTCTTAGAAGAATTTTCTAAATTATACTCCTCTCATGTTGCTAAAATCCCATGGTTTTTTCTCAGCCATCATCTTACTTGTGCCATGAGCAATTGTTTATGTCTTTTATTTGAAAATCTCCCTTGACTGTGGCTTTAACACCTCCACTGGCTTTTCTCCTTACTTCATGTTTCAATCTCCTCTTTACATATATTTTTTTTTCTGGTAGACTAATGTAGACATGCCCATTTCTTGGCTTTCCATCTTTCTTTTTAAAACATTTTTAATACTTTTATTTATGAGAGAGAGAAAATAGGCATGCCAGGGCCTCTAGTCACTGCCAAGGAGCTCCAGATGCATGTGCCATCTTGTGCATGTGGCTTACATGGGTACTGGGGAATAGCACCTGGGTCCTTAGGCTTCAGAGATTAGCACCTCAACCTCTAAGCCATATCTCCAGCCCCTATCTTACTTTCTAGCTATATTTTCTCTCTTGGTACTGACACCTACAATTTGGCAACTTCCATATTTGTTTCTTCAACCCAGACCTGTCCCTAGTACTCCATATTCATACATTGAACTCTCTACTCAAGTTCCATTTACATATCTAAAAGGATCACAAATGAAACATGCATAAGACTGCTCCTCTGTACTCTGCCACCCCACAAAGCTGGTCTTTCTCAAATTCTCCTCTCAGCAAATAACCAAAAGCTTTACAAGTGTTCTTCTCATATCTTTATTTCTTTTCACTAATATCTTATATACACTCTGTCAGAAAATACTATGAGCTATACAATAAAAATATACACATAATTAAATCGCTTACTTGTCCAGTGATTCTACTGAGTGAACACCATTCTCTCATCAGATTATTGTAATAGCCTAACTGGTTCCCCTTTTCCATCTCACTAGTCTCTTTAGAAGATGACTTTGAAATAGAATAAGTAAATCCTAAGTTAGAGCATACCATTTATTGCAGTTACTTTCACATTGCTGGCACAAAGCACCTGACCAAAAACAGCTTGTGGGAGGAAAGGGTTTATTTTGGCTTCCAGATCGGAGGAGAAACTCCATGATAGCAGGGGAAAATGGGGCATGCGCACAGGCTGGACATCACCTCATGGACAACAGTAGCAGGAGAGTGTGCCAAACAAACATTGGCAAGCTAGGGCTAGTAAACATCAAGGTCTACCACCAGCAACACAACTCTTCCAACAAAGCTTCACCACCCAAATTGCCACAAGCTGGAGATCAACTGTCAAAACACATGAGTTTATATGAGAGTAAACAACTTCTCTCTGACTGGGCTTGAGGCTCACTCCATGGGAGGGAATTCATGCCTGATATTGAAAATCTAAACAAAAAGCCTATGGCTTGGGAGTTCATAAGTAGGGGGTGGAGGAAGCTACTACTGTTGTTTGGCTAAATGGATATGTGCCCATCAAATCTGCCCTCCAAATACTTGTGTTTATGCTCTTATGGAAGTGCTGCTCACACTTTTGATCAGAGAAGCATTTTTTTTTTCACAGCAGTGAATAGTGAGGAGGCTCAAACTCATCAAAGTGCTAAGAAGGACAGGCAAATGCTCAGCATTTAAGGAGGCACCTGTCATACCTGCCAAGTCTCAGGAAACATTGTGGAAGAGGTGGCAGAAAGAATGTAAGAGCCAGCATATGGAAAGGAGTGCTTTAGAACCTTGTATTCTGCACACATGGTGGTTGCTTCATTTATGACTTCACAAGAGCTGTCATTAGCTGCATAAGATTAGGCCCATTAGCATGGTGTCATGGATGATGAAAGAAGTCAAAAATAAAATAAAGACTTCAAAATAACAGAAGGACAGGTTGGAGTGAAGAAGGGGTCCAGTGGGAGGAATATGGGGCCTGGGGGAAAGAGAGAATAATGAGAGGGAGCTATGATTATAATATATTATGGGGTGGATACATGGCCCAGTGGTTAAGATTCTTGCCTGCAAAGCCTAACAACCCAGGTTCAATTCCCCAGTATCCATGTAAAAGCCAGATACAGAAAGTGGCACACACATCTGGAGTCTGTTTGCGGTGCAGGCCCTGGCACACCCATTCTGTCTGTCTCTTTCTCACTTTCTATCTTTCTCTGCTTACATGTATTTTATGTACATATATAAATTGCTAATAAGAAAATTAAAAAAAGAATAATCATTCTAACTGGTGTGAAATGATGCCCTATTCCAGTTTTCATTTGCAGCTCCCTGATGATTGGTGACTCTATTTTTTTCATGTACATATTAGCCTTTTGTATGTCTTCTTTAAGAAATGTGTGTTCTCTTTGCTGAAGGCACCCCATGTTGTGGCACAGAACATCAAGAGATCTGGCTGGAATCTGGAAGGAAGCCAGTTTCCAGATGGTTAGATCGTATAGTGCTGAAATGTGCAATGTGAGCTGCTGAGGGAAAATGTCCAAGAACATTGTGAGCAAGCAGGGGACAGCTGCTATATGAAAGCAACCAGCCTGACAAGATGTGCACACCTGTGCAATAGTGGCACCCAGCCTAGGTGGGTAACCAATGGTTCTCTGGTTGGCTATGAGATCCACTCAGTGGAAAGGAACCCATAACTGGAACTGGAAACCAAGTTAGAATCCTATGGAGACCAAGATTATAAATTCTAATGAGAAGCTCTCACTAGTTTTCATCCAAAAGTGAGGCTACATGCATAAAAATCTCTCTAAATTAACAATGCTTATCCCATTTAACCTATCCGGATTTCACTCTTCATTGGATAATCTATATTTCTTTTTCAAAACGCAGCAAGAACCAAGGATAACCAAAAACTAGCAACAAGATAAGAATAGGTAGCTGACTCCCTGGTAGAAGATGACCACCCCTTGCATAGCAGCTAGGGCTCAGGTGAAACCACAGAGGAATTGGTGAGATGAGCAAGAGTACTGCTTCCACAGCAAGCATGATAACTTGTGCCAGGGTGATGGAGACAGATGCTGAGGATACTCAAAACACACCAAATCAGAAATTCAGACCATGCAGAGAGCTCAACACTAAAGTAGACTTAAAATACACCCACCATGGCTCAGGGAATTTTGTGGAAGAGGGGGCAGAAAGAGTGTAAGAGCCACAGGCTAGGAAGGAATATCCAGAGTCATTGCCTCCACCAACAATGACTAACTGCTGCTCTCAAAACTCATATCCCACAACTCCATGGTCAATACCAACAATCCCACTAAGGAGGACTCTCAGTTGTATGGGGGCAGGGAGGAGGGAAATGATGGTACCAAAATATGATGTGTCCATACAAAGTTTCTACTTAACAAAAAATAAAAAGTCTTAGCCAGGTGTGGTGGCACACACCTTTAATCCCAGCACTCAGGAGGCAGATGTAGGAGGAGTGCCATCAGTTTGAGGTCACCCTGAGATTAAAGTGAATTCAGGTCAGCTTGAGCTATAGTGAGACCCTACCTTGAAAAACAAACAAACAAAAAAAAGTCTTTTCAGACCCATTTACCCATTTTTTTAAATTTATTTTTGCATTTGTACTACGTGTGGTGGTGGTGGTTGTGTGCATGGTATGTGTGCATGACTATAAGCAGATGTGTATGCTGAGGCCAAAGGAGAATATTGGTTATCTTCCTTTATCACTCATGGGTTTTGTGTTTCCTTAAGACTCAGAAATTCTCTAGTTCCTGTTTCCAACAAGACTGAGATTACAAGTGTGCATGGACATGTCCACATGGGTGCTAGGAAATCAAACACCCTATATCCCTCATTTGCCATTTTTTAATTGGATTGCTTGTAGATTACTGAGGGTTGTTTTTGTTTTTGCTTTTGCTGCTGAATATTTTATTTGGTATTAATTCCTTCCCAAATGAATAGCTTGCAAATATTTTATCCCATTCTTTAGGCTGTATCTATGCTTTGTTTTCTATTTTCCTTGTTTGTATAGATTTTTTTTTACTTGTTTATTAGAGAGAGAGAGAAAAAATGGATGTACCAGGACCTCCACCTACTGTAAATGAACTCCAGATGCATGTGCCACCTTGTGCATCTGGCTTACATGGGTACTGGGGAATCAAACCAGGGTTATTAGGCTTTGCAGGCAAGCACATTAATTGCAAAGCCATCACTCCAGCCTCTTGTGTAGATTTTTAGTTTGCTATAATCGCATTTCTCTAGTTTTTTTTTAATTTTTATTTTATTATTATTATTATTATTTTCTTTCTTGGTTTGTCAAGGCAGGGTTTCACTCTAGCCCAGGTTGACCTGGAATTCACTATGCAGTCTCAGGGTGGCCTTGAACTCACACAGATCCTCCTACCTCTGCCTCACAAATGCTGGGATTAAAGGTGTGTGCCACCACGCCCAGCCTAGTTTTAGTTTTGTTGCTTGTGCTTCAGAAGTAATAATTATTTAATACTTTATTTTTATGTATTTATTTGAGAGGATGAATGAGTCAGAGGAAGAGAGATAGAGAAAGAATGGGCACACCAGGGCCTCCAGACACTGCAAACAAACTCCAGATGCATGTGCCCCCTTGTGCATCTGGCTTACATGGGTCCTGGGGAATCGAGCCAAAGTCCTTTGGCTTTACAGGCAAATGCCTTACTTAACCACTAAGCCATCTCTCCAGCCCAGAGGTAATATTTTTTTTTCACAGCAAATTCAAGTTTAGCAGAAAACAAGAGTCAAACACAATTATTCTTTTCTTTCACAAACGCCAGCAACTCCAACTTCCACAAACCATGTGGAATAATACAGACCTAATTTATCATATTCCACTGTCTTCAGTACCTTTGCTTTGAAAGGAATATGTGTACTTTGAAGATCGCGTGTGTGTGTGCATGTGTGTGTACATGTGTGTGGTGTGTGTGTGCATGTGTGCATGTTCATATTCAGTATTTTTTTCAATTTTTTTATTAGTTTTGTACTCAGTAGATACAATCAAGTTGGTACCATTGTTAGCCTCCTCCCTGTCCTCCCCCCTCCACAGGGACCCTCCTAGTTGGGGAATATGGGTTGTGCATTGTGGGATTAGCCATCAGTTATGCGTAGGAGGAAATGTCTCTGTGTATCATGACCCAACGAGTGGCTCTGACATTCTTTCTGCCCCTTTTTCCATAAACTTCCCTGAGCCATGTTAGGTTCATTCTAGGTCTGCTTCTGTGATGAGGTCTTGGGGGCCTCTGTGTCTCTGGATATCTGGTTTGGTAGGAGTTGATTGTTCTCTGTGTCTATCTCCTTCACCCTTGTGCTGGTACTAGGCTCACCATGAAAACAGCCCTCTTGTTTGTTTCCCCACTTATTCTTAGTTTCAGCTGGGGCCCTTTTGAGGTATGATGGGGTGGTTCTCTCCTTAGGATCTGCATCTATCTGAAAAAGAGAAGCAAATTCTCTGACAGAGAATAACGTTAGCACCAGATAAATGGGATAACCATTTTTTAAGAGAGAATTTAACAGGTATAGGCAGTCTTGTAGCCCATGATTGGTGGGAGCTTGGTCATGGAGAGTGGGCTCATTTTTGGACATGATTCTGACTTGTTTCCCAGCTCCAGATATGGGTTCCATTCCACTGAGCAGATCAGTTGGCCAAATCAAGAGCAGTTGGTTTCCCACCATGGCTGTACACCATTATTGCACTTGTGTGAGCTTCATGTCAGGTTGTTTGCTGCTAAGTAGGTTAGGACATGAGTTGCTTGGACAGATATTGGTCATTTTTACCCAGTCGCTCATGTAGCACCTTCTAGCACTAGACACACTATCTGGGGACTGACTCTCTTCCAGCTTGCAGCCATGTCACTCCATGTTATGTGCCAACAACATATGGTGTCTTCAGCAGTAAGGTCTTACCACTAACCTTTGGTGGGTCATCAAGTACTCTGACAGAAAACTGTCTTCTTTTGGGAAACCTTGTAGATCTCTCTGATCAAGAGCTCATTGTGGATGATAGACACCTGCTGGTACTGGGAGTTATAGGTCAGCACCCAAGAAGAGAAGAAAAAAAAAAGATAAGTAATATGAAAGAGATAGAAAGAAGAGGGAGAGAGAGAGAGAGAGAGAGAGAGAGAGAGAGAGAAGAAAGAAAGAAAGAAAGAAAGAAGAAGGAAGGAAGAAGAAGAAAGAAAGAAACAGGAGGAGAAGATTAAGGTCAGTCTTCATCATACCCTCTAAGGACCTGGTGAAGGTTCAACCATTTAGTCTGCCTTTTAGGATGCAGAATTTTATGGTACCATTGCTGTTTGGGTCAGAGGTAATAATTTTTAACGAGACCAATATCCAAAGCATTCCCCTTTTTTAAAATTTCATAGTTGCAGACCTTATACTTAAGCCTTTGTTACAGTCAGGTTCACATTGCTGGTACCAGATCAAGAGCAGCTTTTGGGGGGAAAAAAGGGATGGGGGTTATTTTGGCTTACAGACTCGAGGGGAAGCTCCATGATGGCATGAGCAGAGGGTGGACATCACCCCCTGGCCAACATAAGGTGGACAATAGCAACAAGAGAGTATGTAAAACACTAGCAAGGAGAAGATGGCTATAACACCCATAAGCCTGCCCCCAACAATACACTGCCTCCCGGAGGTATTAATTTTCAAATCTCCATCAGCTGGGAACCTAGCATTCAGAACAACTAAGTTTATGGGGGACACCTGAATCAAATCACCATAGCCTTAAATACATTTTGAGGTTATTTTTTAAAGATTTTTAGCTTTTTGACTTTCCAGGTGTTCAAGTTGTCTACGTGAGCTGGGTGTGGTGGTGCATGCTTTTAATCTCATCACTTTTGGAGGTAGAGGTAGAAGAATCGCCACAAGTTGGAGACCTCCCTGAGACTACATATTGAATTCCAGGTCAACCTGGCCTAGAGTAATGCGGCGAGCCCCCCCGACCAGCGGGAAAAGAACAATCACCACACGAGGATCCTTCTTGATCACACTTTATTGGAGAGCTTCTTGGTTAACAGGAGAGCGGATGGAGAAAGACTCGGGGGCGGGGTGTGCAGCTACTTTTATAGGGGGATGGGCAATGAGGCACCTACTGATTGGCTGTTATCTGCTTGCCACCACCAGGCGCCACGGGATAGGCTCAGGACAGGTTGCGTCAAGCGCATGCGCGTACCTTGAATACGGTTGGCGCCAAGGCACTGTCGTAAAGAAGCTGAATGCCACGAGGTTAGCGCCATCTTGTAAAGGCGGATTAGATGTGGTTTCCTGCAGTGCCAGCGCCATCTAGTGGTGGGGACTAGATGTGGCTCCCTGCAGTTCCCCCTTTCTATTATAAAGCGCAGCAGGTGAAGGTAGAGGTTTGATCTCTGATAAACAAAAGGACATTGTGAAGACCCCAGGCCAGGTGGCCAGCCAGGCTGGTGCCTCACTCGTCCGGTACCTTTTCTCAGAGATGGGATGTCGGTACCAACCCATATGCAATCAAACATGCCCTCCATGAGGCTGCTAAGAGCATACCTCATGTGCAGTACTTTGTCTCGCAGCCTGAGCGCCAATGAATGTCGTGTTCCCAACACCAACCCTCTGCTCCTCCTTGTATAATGAGCACCTCAGGCCCTAAGGGGGCAGGGGCCAGGGAAAAACTAGGTGTTTTTCAGGGCCGACAGCCAAATCTGGGGGGAGGATCCACACTCCAAAGCGGCAAGTGCTTGAGAAATAACTACCTTGTCCCGCCTGGTCTGGGCTTGCAGGCGACAAATCAACCAGAGGCACAGCGCACAGCCCCCAAGGCAGCAAACTGCAAACATCCCTACCCCTACCCACTCCTTGAAGAAGGAAAAGGCAGAGGAAAGCCAAGAGGTAAAACCCTCAGCCAGGCTAAGGTCCACTCGCGTGGAATTGATCATAACAATAGCTTGTCTTAGTTCTTCCAATTCCGCATCAAAATCTAGGGACCAATTCCCTGCCAAGTACAAGGACAGTTGCTTTGACAGATTTGCTGCCCTTGTAAAGTTTTCATATTGAACACTAGTGATACATAAGGCATTAAGTTTCCATTCACATCCCAACTGAGCGATTTGCCAAAGAACATCAATTTGCTCCTGAACTAGGTCCACCCTTTGATTTAGGATCATAATGCCACCTTTGAGTTGGGAATTTAAATTTGATTGTGTGTCTAAGGCGGCAGCTGTGGAAGAAGCCAAGGTATTTAAGGTAGAGGCGGTTTGAACTGAAGAAGCCATGGCTACACCTGCGGCTGTAGCTGCGGCAGCAGCAGCCGCCACCGCAGCAATAACAGCGGCCGTAATTCCAAAATCTCTCTTATGCCTGAACAAAGACAATGTACTAGGAGCCTCTACAGGCACGGGGACCCAACGGGGGACCCTAAGTACCATGGCTCTGTGATAGAGTGTTGCATCCCAACATTGGGACAAATAACAAGAAGCATTAGAACAATTGCTGAAAGAAAAGTTACTAAGGACAAACATGAATGGTGGATGGACACACACCGGGGTGGGGGCATAAGAGGCATTTTTTCCTAGGTATTTTCCTATCCGGGTGACACCCCCGAGCACTCTCTCATATCGCCATTCAAGGAATTCGCTCAGGGATAGTAGCTCATGGATTACTCCAGACACATTATTACGGGCAACTGTCCCCCCCCGTAATAAAACAAAGGGTGTCATATCTGTGCAGCTACCATTAACCCCACACAGAACCCACTTTGAAAATGGGTTCATAGTACCATCCTGTAGAAATGGTCCCTCCGTCCACGAAAACTGTAAAGGAAAAGGCCCTTTCATATTCGGGGAATAAGTAAAGGTCCGTCCCACATCTGCCCAGCCCACAGTACTGGACTGGCATTCCGTCCATGGCCAAAGGTCCCCTTCATAAGTTCCCATACAGTGAGGTGCCAGGCGTGGTTGAGGCAGAGTCACAGTACCTCTCTGGCCACGAAAAAAGGTACCATTGAGCCATATCGCCTCTTCTGAGAAGGGGTAACTATAAGCTTTGTGGGACGAATTCCGAGAGGTAGATTCTGGGCCCCATCTCCTGTCCCCCCTAAACCAAGCAAATGCCTGCATCTCCAGTTGTATACAAGAGTCACGTTCACGGGCGAGAGTAAAGCAGAGACTTCCACTTTCCTCGAAGTGTCGAGCCTCCCCCAGGGGGGCAAGGGTCAGGTCTTTAACAACCGCAGGGAGATTGAGACCTTGCTGAGTGGTGAAGAACCGAGGAAGGACTCTCGCCGTGTGGCGAACGGGCAGGGGCTTGGGGAAAACAGACAGGATGCCCCAGCGCAATTCTCCTCTACTAGTCTCCAGGCACATAAGGATCAGCATCCACAGGATCTTTGGCACTCGTACTTGGATGGCCATCCTCGTCCCCTGGACTCTCCTCTGGAGTTGATGTCAGCGTCTTGACTAGCCGGGCCGGGACCCAATGTGGCGATTCCTGGTCCTGTGGAAAGACACAAACAGCTCCCCTGGATCTTACCAAAGCAGGATCCGGTCCCTTCCATTTATTATCCAACACATCCTTCCACATGACCAGTTCCGGATGTGCTTGTGCCCCCTGGTGGCAATGTCTGTCTGCTGCAGACCTATCATGAACATCCAAAACTAAAAAATTAAGGGTATAGAGTGCTAGAGAGACTCTCTCCTTGGGGGTTGCATTCTCCGCTATCCCCCTTCGTTGTTTAAAAAGGATAGCTTTTAAACTTTTATTTGCTCTCTCCACAATACCTTGGCCTTGTGGGTTGTAAGGTAGGCCAGTAGTGTGGGCAACCTGCATCTGGGCACAGAAGGCACGAAAGCCAGAGGAAGCATAAGCAGGGCCATTGTCAGTCTTTAGGCGTCGCGGTTTTCCCCAAGACGCCCAGGCTTCCAAACAATGAGTTTTTTACATGAGTAACCTTTTCCCCTGCAAGAGGAGAAGCATGTATGATTCCTGAGCAAGTATCCACCGAGACATGCAGGTATTTAAGCTTGCCAAATTCCAAGACATGAGTAACATCCATCTGCCAAAGATCACCAGGTCTTAGGCCCCGTGGGTTCACACCCACATGTGGAGAAGGCAGGAAAGTGACACAGGATTGACAAGCCTTAACAATATCACGTGCCTCGGACCTAGAAATGGCAAAGGTCTTTCTTAAGGTGTTAGCAGGAACATGATGCAGTCTATGGAACTCGGTGGCCATATCTTTAGGACTACTCATGGCTAACATGGTCATCCGCGTGGCTTTGTCTACCAAGTCATTTGCTTGAGATATAGGTCCTGGTAGCAAGGAGTGAGCACGAACATGGGTAACATAGAAGGGGGAGGAGCGTTGCCAAATGAGAGATTGAATTTGAGAAAGAATGTTTGAGACAGGACTAGCAGAACGAATAGAGGCAGCAATTTCCAGTCCAACAACTGCATTAGCCACATACTGTGAGTCTGTGAACAAATTAAAGGAACTACCAAAGGTCTGAAACACCTCCAAGACAATCATGCATTCCACAATTTGGGGAGAGTCAGGCCTATAGAACTTCACCACAGGTTCTGAGCCCTGAACCATATAAGCTCCGCGACCTGTTTTTGAACCATCAGTGAAAATGGCAGGGGCTGAGGGCAAAGGGCCCTTTGATGTGACCCGGGGAAAATAGACTAAATTTTTTTCCACGAAGGACAGAATGGGGCTTTTTGGGTAATGGTTATCTATAGGATTTGGAAAAGCACACATAAGAATGCTCCATTCATCAACCGTACCGGATAGAGTCTCTACTTGTTCCTTAGTATAGGGGATGATAAGCTTATCAGGCAACTTTGCAAAATGAGTTAGGCATGATTTCAAACCCAA
Source organism: Dipus sagitta (assembly GCA_036346955.1). Classification (NCBI taxonomy): domain Eukaryota; kingdom Metazoa; phylum Chordata; class Mammalia; order Rodentia; family Dipodidae; genus Dipus; species Dipus sagitta. Next base: position 83,305,417 of record CM070771.1, on the reverse strand, counting down.
ACAAGCCTGTTGGGCAACCAACTGTGGGAAGTACTGCAGGGTGCGAGCTCCCAAGGAATGTCCATGAATCCACAAAAGAGGGCCGTCCTGCCATAACACTCCCGTGGGAACATCCCTTGTTTTTAGGATACAGAGAAGAAGTGGACTAGAAGGGTCAAAGCGTTTAAGCTGTGCCTTCATAAGGGCCTTTTCTATTTTGCTTAAGGCCTGACGAGCTGGCTCAGTGAGCACACGAGGAGAGGTAATCTCAGGATCACCCTCCAAAATGGAAAACAATGGTAACAAATCTGCACAGGGGACATGGAGAAAACCTCGCAACCAATTAATGTCCCCCAAAAGTTTTTTGAAAATCATTTAATGTATGCAAGTGGGAGGTACGGATGCAAATTTTTTGAGGTTTCACAGACTGAAGGCCAATGACGGACCCAAGGAAATTTACTGAATCCGTTTGCTGGACCTTCTCTGGGGCAATAAAAAGACCCTTATGTTCCAACGCCTTGACGACCTCCTGAAAGGAGACATGCAAAACATCTAAGGTAGGGGCTGTGAGTAGGATATCATCCATATAGTGGATCATACGTAAAGAGGGGAACTGTTGTCTTACTACAAATAACACTGAGTCTACATAAAGCTGGCACATAGTGGGACTGTTGGACATCCCTTGTGGCAACACACGCCACTGAAAGCGGGCATCAGGCTTCTCATGATTTACAGCTGGTAATGTGAAAGCAAAACGCTCTCTGTCCTGAGGGCAAAGGGGTATGGAGAAAAAACAGTCTTTAATATCTAAAACCATCACTGGCCATTCCCTGGGGAGAGCAGAAAGCGCTGGCAGGCCCCTCTGAACTGGGCCCAGGACCTGCATTTGAGCATTGACAGCCCTCAAATCATGTAATAATCGCCACTTTCCAGAGGTCTTTTTGATCACAAATATAGGTGTGTTCCAAGGGGAAATAGAGGGCTCCAGGTGGCCTAACTGCAATTGTTCCTCAATTAACCTCTGGGCTGCTTCCAGTTTTTCCTGTGAGAGGGGCCACTGAGGAACCCACACTGGCTTATGAGTCATCCAAGGTATGGGCACCTGTTCAAAATTGGAAGCAGAATTTTCAGTGGTCCCTAAGAAAAACCCAACCCAAAGCGATCCAGCTTCTCCTCCGGGATGATGGGCTGAGGTCGCCCTTGAAGGTGCTTCCCTAGACCTGAGCCTGGAACAAAGCCCTGAATTTTCATCATATTTTTACTAGCTTCTGAATAATCATTGGTCAAGCGGAGATTCATCTGGGTCTGAATATCTCTTCCCCATAAATTAATGGGAACATCCAACACAAAAGGTTGGATTTTTCCCTTTTGACCCTCTGTAGTGGTCCATGTTAACTCCTTTGCACTCATATGTGGTGTTTTAGCAAACCCTAAGCCTTGCAAGATCTGAGCTGATCTCTGCAAGGGCCAGGCTTTTGGCCAAGAATCCAATTTTATTATACTTTTATCTGCCCCAGTGTCCACCAGTCCTGAGAATTCTCTTCCTTCTATGGTCAGGCGCAGAAGGGGTCTTTGATCCAACTCCAAAGACAAGCAGGTCAAGTCCACACCGGTAGACCCAAGGCTCTTGTCACCCCTTTCCTTATCTAGTGCAGGAAATAGAGAATGGTTAGAAGGCAAAATCAGCAATTGGGCAATACGGTCCCCAGGGGCCACTGACACTGCCCCATAGGGGGAATGACAAAGAATTTTAATTACACCTGTATAATCTGGATCGATAACACCGGGGAAGACTATGAGACCCTTTAAAGTAGAGGAGGAGCGCCCCAAAAGAAGGCCCACCATATCTCTTGCTAGCGGGCCAGACACATCTGTGTCCAGGATTTGCACGCCCATTTCCGGAGTTAAGACCAATCCGGAGGTGGCACAGAGGTCCAGGCCTGCGGAGCCCGATGTTGCTCTCCGGGCTGAGGCAGCGGGGGACCTGGCGCCACAGTCACCGGGACCTGAGGTGTCTGCATTGCCCCATAGATTTGTGGGCCCTGGGGACGTGGGCCCTTCCCCCCGTTTTTTTGGTCCTGATTACGTGAAAGAGGGGGGGAGGGGCAGACCATTAATATCCCTCACAGATCTACATTCATTAGCCCAGTGTTTTCCCTTCTTACATCTAGGACAAGTCCCAGGGGGGCGCTGTGCCGGTCCCGCATCTCGGACAGGGGCTGGGCTATCCGCTTGAGGACATTGGCGTTTAAAATGTCCCAATTGACCACATCGGAAACAGCCCTTTTGATTCCCTGTCCGTTGAGCCTTAGCGGCAGCTATGACCGCTGCTGCTAATCCTGCATTAGACAGAGGACCCCCTATCTCTCGACAGACTTTGAGCCAGTCATCCAATGTTCCCCTTCTTACTGATTGTATAGCCTTTTTGCACTCCTTAGTGGCCTGTTCAAATATTAGCTGTTGTATAAACGGCATGGTGTGGTCAGCAAGGCCAATTGTCTTTTCTGCCACTTCCAACATTCTAGCTGAGAAATCAGAAAATGGCTCTGTAGGGCCCTGAACAATCTTAGTCAACTGTCCTGCGACCTCTCCCTTATTACGGAGCTCCTTCCAAGCCTGATAATGAATATTATTAATTTGGATATACACGTCTGGATGGAAATTGAGCTGATCTGTAAGATAAGGACCAGTCCCCAGAAGCATATCAGAAGTCCAGTCCCAGTCCCCTTTCATAATATTCTGCCTAGCTTGTTCTTGGGCTTTATCAGAAATCAATGATCTGAAATCCAAATATTGCCCTCTCGTTAGACAAGCTCGGGCTAAGTCTAACCAATCACCAGGAGTAAGGGTGCGCTGCGTGAGTCTGCGAAGCAGCATAAGTGAATAGTCAGCAGTGGGTCCAAAATCTTTGCAGGCCTGAACTAAATCTTTAAGTTCCGTATAGGGGATTGGCTCCCAGCCTCTTTGATTGGTAGTGGTATTCAAAAAAACCGGGGAAAGCGGAGGCCAGGCGGGACCATGTCCGCGGCTTAACAAAATGGCAGCGATCCTCGGCTGGGACATAGGGGGGGGGGAACATGAGGGCGTGGCAGAGCACTAGGCGGTGCTCGGTTCCGAATACCAACTTCCTCTTTTAAGGCACTCCTCCCCCTAACCGCGGGAGGGCAGACACGCCTGCCCACAAACTGAGTATCCTGAGCACAATGCAAAGCTGCCTCCTCTAAATCCTGTCCCTCTGTCCCACTGGAGTCCTCCTGATCAGAAGCAGAACTACTGCCGTGATCATCTCGTATACTCAGGTGTCGCAGCGGCTGTAGGGAAGGATATAACCCCACAGCCCCCTGCTGCGGCGGGGCCCTAGGGAAGTCCTCACCCCTCCCGTGCATACAGCCGGAGCCCTCATTACTCTCTTCTAACGGGGGTGCCTTCTCCTCTACATGGCAGGGAACCTTTTCCTTGAAATGACTGGCCATATTGGGAACTCCTCCCGGGAAATGACTGGCCCTTTTTTCCTGTACTTCCTTATATAATCTGGGTTTGCTATCCCCACTTGCATCAGATTCTGACAAACTATCCTGATGTTGTCTGAGCCGTCTCCGGCCCTCCTGAAGTGGGTCCGGGTGGCTTCCAGAACGTAAACAAGAATGTATCATCCTCCAGAAAGGGAGGGTACCTCGACCTAAGTGACCCTCCTCCCTAGCCGCCTCAAGGTCTTTACCCAGCTTTTCCCATGAGGGCAATGAGAGATCTCCAGACGCCGCAAACCATGGAGCCGCAGCATCAATGTCTTTAACAATCTTTTTAATAGTGGCATTAGAGACCTTTAGATCACGTTGTTTCAAAACTTCCTTTATAGGCTGAGTAAAATCAATGGGAGAATACCGGGCACTCGATGTATTACCCATCACGAGCTGGAAGGCTGGAAATAAAACTAACAGCCAGCCCCACGTTATCTATTGAGGATTTATCTGACTCGAGGCTCCAAGGACCAGAGCCGCGTTGTCTACCGCGGGTTTAACCGGTCCAGGCAATCAACAGACTAGGCAAGATAGAAACAAACGCAAAACAATAGAAAGACCCAGACAAAACAAACCGAAGACAGCAAGAGCAGCGAGGCCCTCAGACACGGACATGACTGAGACACAGAAAAGAAAAAAAAAAAAAAAAAAAAAAGAAAAAGAGAAAGAATGACTTACCGGTACCTTCCTCTCCGTGTGTCAAGTTCTGAATCCTCCTTTGGGTCTTTCCCGGGATTTTCGGCACCACTTGCGGCGAGCCCCCCCGACCAGCGGGAAAAGAACAATCACCACACGAGGATCCTTCTTGATCACACTTTATTGGAGAGCTTCTTGGTTAACAGGAGAGCGGATGGAGAAAGACTCGGGGGCGGGGTGTGCAGCTACTTTTATAGGGGGATGGGCAATGAGGCACCTACTGATTGGCTGTTATCTGCTTGCCACCACCAGGCGCCACGGGATAGGCTCAGGACAGGTTGCGTCAAGCGCATGCGCGTACCTTGAATACGGTTGGCGCCAAGGCACTGTCGTAAAGAAGCTGAATGCCACGAGGTTAGCGCCATCTTGTAAAGGCGGATTAGATGTGGTTTCCTGCAGTGCCAGCGCCATCTAGTGGTGGGGACTAGATGTGGCTCCCTGCAGTTCCCCCTTTCTATTATAAAGCGCAGCAGGTGAAGGTAGAGGTTTGATCTCTGATAAACAAAAGGACATTGTGAAGACCCCAGGCCAGGTGGCCAGCCAGGCTGGTGCCTCACTCGTCCGGTACCTTTTCTCAGAGATGGGCTGTCGGTACCAACCCATATGCAATCAAACATGCCCTCCATGAGGCTGCTAAGAGCATACCTCATGTGCAGTACTTTGTCTCGCAGCCTGAGCGCCAATGAATGTCGTGTTCCCAACACCAACCCTCTGCTCCTCCTTGTATAATGAGCACCTCAGGCCCTAAGGGGGCAGGGGCCAGGGAAAAACTAGGTGTTTTTCAGGGCCGACAGCCAAATCTGGGGGGAGGATCCACACTCCAAAGCGGCAAGTGCTTGAGAAATAACTACCTTGTCCCGCCTGGTCTGGGCTTGCAGGCGACAAATCAACCAGAGGCACAGCGCACAGCCCCCAAGGCAGCAACTGCAAACATCCCTACCCCTACCCACTCCTTGAAGAAGGAAAAGGCAGAGGAAAGCCAAGAGGTAAAACCCTCAGCCAGGCTAAGGTCCACTCGCGTGGAATTGATCATAACAATAGCTTGTCTTAGTTCTTCCAATTCCGCATCAAAATCTAGGGACCAATTCCCTGCCAAGTACAAGGACAGTTGCTTTGACAGATTTGCTGCCCTTGTAAAGTTTTCATATTGAACACTAGTGATACATAAGGCATTAAGTTTCCATTCACATCCCAACTGAGCGATTTGCCAAAGAACATCAATTTGCTCCTGAACTAGGTCCACCCTTTGATTTAGGATCATAATGCCACCTTTGAGTTGGGAATTTAAATTTGATTGTGTGTCTAAGGCGGCAGCTGTGGAAGAAGCCAAGGTATTTAAGGTAGAGGCGGTTTGAACTGAAGAAGCCATGGCTACACCTGCGGCTGTAGCTGCGGCAGCAGCAGCCGCCACCGCAGCAATAACAGCGGCCGTAATTCCAAAATCTCTCTTATGCCTGAACAAAGACAATGTACTAGGAGCCTCTACAGGCACGGGGACCCAACGGGGGACCCTAAGTACCATGGCTCTGTGATAGAGTGTTGCATCCCAACATTGGGACAAATAACAAGAAGCATTAGAACAATTGCTGAAAGAAAGTTACTAAGGACAAACATGAATGGTGGATGGACACACACCGGGGTGGGGGCATAAGAGGCATTTTTTCCTAGGTATTTTCCTATCCGGGTGACACCCCCGAGCACTCTCTCATATCGCCATTCAAGGAATTCGCTCAGGATAGTAGCTCATGGATTACTCCAGACACATTATTACGGGCAACTGTCCCCCCCCGTAATAAAACAAAGGGTGTCATATCTGTGCAGCTACCATTAACCCCACACAGAACCCACTTTGAAAATGGGTTCATAGTACCATCCTGTAGAAATGGTCCCTCCGTCCACGAAAACTGTAAAGGAAAAGGCCCTTTCATATTCGGGGAATAAGTAAAGGTCCGTCCCACATCTGCCCAGCCCACAGTACTGGACTGGCATTCCGTCCATGGCCAAAGGTCCCCTTCATAAGTTCCATACAGTGAGGTGCCAGGCGTGGTTGAGGCAGAGTCACAGTACCTCTCTGGCCACGAAAAAAAGGTACCATTGAGCCATATCGCCTCTTCTGAGAAGGGGGTAACTATAAGCTTTGTGGGACGAATTCCGAGAGGTAGATTCTGGGCCCCATCTCCTGTCCCCCCTAAACCAAGCAAATGCCTGCATCTCCAGTTGTATACAAGAGTCACGTTCACGGGCGAGAGTAAAGCAGAGACTTCCACTTTCCTCGAAGTGTCGAGCCTCCCCCAGGGGGGCAAGGGTCAGGTCTTTAACAACCGCAGGGAGATTGAGACCTTGCTGAGTGGTGAAGAACCGAGGAAGGACTCTCGCCGTGTGGCGAACGGGCAGGGGCTTGGGGAAAAACAGACAGGATGCCCCAGCGCAATTCTCCTCTACTAGTCTCCAGGCACATAAGGATCAGCATCCACAGGATCTTTGGCACTCGTACTTGGATGGCCATCCTCGTCCCCTGGACTCTCCTCTGGAGTTGATGTCAGCGTCTTGACTAGCCGGGCCGGGACCCAATGTGGCGATTCCTGGTCCTGTGGAAAGACACAAACAGCTCCCCTGGATCTTACCAAAGCAGGATCCGGTCCCTTCCATTTATTATCCAACACATCCTTCCACATGACCAGTTCCGGATGTGCTTGTGCCCCCTGGTGGCAATGTCTGTCTGCTGCAGACCTATCATGAACATCCAAAACTAAAAAATTAAGGGTATAGAGTGCTAGAGAGACTCTCTCCTTGGGGGTTGCATTCTCCGCTATCCCCCTTCGTTGTTTAAAAAGGATAGCTTTTAAACTTTTATTTGCTCTCTCCACAATACCTTGGCCTTGTGGGTTGTAAGGTAGGCCAGTAGTGTGGGCAACCTGCATCTGGGCACAGAAGGCACGAAAGCCAGAGGAAGCATAAGCAGGGCCATTGTCAGTCTTTAGGCGTCGCGGTTTTCCCCAAGACGCCCAGGCTTCCAAACAATGAGTTTTTACATGAGTAACCTTTTCCCCTGCAAGAGGAGAAGCATGTATGATTCCTGAGCAAGTATCCACCGAGACATGCAGGTATTTAAGCTTGCCAAATTCCAAGACATGAGTAACATCCATCTGCCAAAGATCACCAGGTCTTAGGCCCCGTGGGTTCACACCCACATGTGGAGAAGGCAGGAAAGTGACACAGGATTGACAAGCCTTAACAATATCACGTGCCTCGGACCTAGAAATGGCAAAGGTCTTTCTTACGGTGTTAGCAGGAACATGATGCAGTCTATGGAACTCGGTGGCCATATCTTTAGGACTACTCATGGCTAACATGGTCATCCGCGTGGCTTTGTCTACCAAGTCATTTGCTTGAGATATAGGTCCTGGTAGCCAAGGAGTGAGCACGAACATGGGTAACATAGAAGGGGAGGAGCGTTGCCAAATGAGAGATTGAATTTGAGAAGAATGTTTGAGACAGACTAGCAGAACGAATAGAGGCAGCAATTTCCAGTCCAACAACTGCATTAGCCACATACTGTGAGTCTGTGAACAAATTAAAGGAACTACCAAAGGTCTGAAACACCTCCAAGACAATCATGCATTCCACAATTTGGGGAGAGTCAGGCCTATAGAACTTCACCACAGGTTCTGAGCCCTGAACCATATAAGCTCCGCGACCTGTTTTTGAACCATCAGTGAAAATGGCAGGGGCTGAGGGCAAAGGGCCCTTTGATGTGACCCGGGGGGAAAATAGACTAAATTTTTTTCCACGAAGGACAGAATGGGGCTTTTTGGGTAATGGTTATCTATAGGATTTGGAAAAGCACACATAAGAATGCTCCATTCATCAACCGTACCGGATAGAGTCTCTACTTGTTCCTTAGTATAGGGGATGATAAGCTTATCAGGCAACTTTGCAAATGAGTTAGGCATGATTTCAAACCCAAACAAGCCTGTTGGGCAACCAACTGTGGGAAGTACTGCAGGGTGCGAGCTCCCAAGGAATGTCCATGAATCCACAAAAGAGGGCCGTCCTGCCATAACACTCCCGTGGGAACATCCCTTGTTTTTAGGATACAGAGAAGAAGTGGACTAGAAGGGTCAAAGCGTTTAAGCTGTGCCTTCATAAGGGCCTTTTCTATTTTGCTTAAGGCCTGACGAGCTGGCTCAGTGAGCACACGAGGAGAGGTAATCTCAGGATCACCCTCCAAAATGGAAAACAATGGTAACAAATCTGCACAGGGGACATGGAGAAAACCTCGCAACCAATTAATGTCCCCCAAAAGTTTTTGAAAATCATTTAATGTATGCAAGTGGGAGGTACGGATGCAAATTTTTTGAGGTTTCACAGACTGAAGGCCAATGACGGACCCAAGGAAATTTACTGAATCCGTTTGCTGGACCTTCTCTGGGGCAATAAAAAGACCCTTATGTTCCAACGCCTTGACGACCTCCTGAAAGGAGACATGCAAAACATCTAAGGTAGGGGCTGTGAGTAGGATATCATCCATATAGTGGATCATACGTAAAGAGGGGAACTGTTGTCTTACTACAAATAACACTGAGTCTACATAAAGCTGGCACATAGTGGGACTGTTGGACATCCCTTGTGGCAACACACGCCACTGAAAGCGGGCATCAGGCTTCTCATGATTTACAGCTGGTAATGTGAAAGCAAAACGCTCTCTGTCCTGAGGGCAAAGGGGTATGGAGAAAAAACAGTCTTTAATATCTAAAACCATCACTGGCCATTCCCTGGGGAGAGCAGAAAGCGCTGGCAGGCCCCTCTGAACTGGGCCCAGGACCTGCATTTGAGCATTGACAGCCCTCAAATCATGTAATAATCGCCACTTTCCAGAGGTCTTTTTGATCACAAATATAGGTGTGTTCCAAGGGGAAATAGAGGGCTCCAGGTGGCCTAACTGCAATTGTTCCTCAATTAACCTCTGGGCTGCTTCCAGTTTTTCCTGTGAGAGGGGCCACTGAGGAACCCACACTGGCTTATGAGTCATCCAAGGTATGGGCACCTGTTCAAATTGGAAGCAGAATTTTCAGTGGTCCCTAAGAAAAACCCAACCCAAAGCGATCCAGCTTCTCCTCCGGGATGATGGGCTGAGGTCGCCCTTGAAGGTGCTTCCCTAGACCTGAGCCTGGAACAAAGCCCTGAATTTTCATCATATTTTTACTAGCTTCTGAATAATCATTGGTCAAGCGGAGATTCATCTGGGTCTGAATATCTCTTCCCCATAAATTAATGGGAACATCCAACACAAAAGGTTGGATTTTTCCCTTTTGACCCTCTGTAGTGGTCCATGTTAACTCCTTTGCACTCATATGTGGTGTTTTAGCAAACCCTAAGCCTTGCAAGATCTGAGCTGATCTCTGCAAGGGCCAGGCTTTTGGCCAAGAATCCAATTTTATTATACTTTTATCTGCCCCAGTGTCCACCAGTCCTGAGAATTCTCTTCCTTCTATGGTCAGGCGCAGAAGGGGTCTTTGATCCAACTCCAAAGACAAGCAGGTCAAGTCCACACCGGTAGACCCAAGGCTCTTGTCACCCCTTTCCTTATCTAGTGCAGGAAATAGAGAATGGTTAGAAGGCAAAATCAGCAATTGGGCAATACGGTCCCCAGGGGCCACTGACACTGCCCCATAGGGGGAATGACAAAGAATTTTAATTACACCTGTATAATCTGGATCGATAACACCGGGGAAGACTATGAGACCCTTTAAAGTAGAGGAGGAGCGCCCCAAAAGAAGGCCCACCATATCTCTTGCTAGCGGGCCAGACACATCTGTGTCCAGGATTTGCACGCCCATTTCCGGAGTTAAGACCAATCCGGAGGTGGCACAGAGGTCCAGGCCTGCGGAGCCCGATGTTGCTCTCCGGGCTGAGGCAGCGGGGGACCTGGCGCCACAGTCACCGGGACCTGAGGTGTCTGCATTGCCCCATAGATTTGTGGGCCCTGGGGACGTGGGCCCTTCCCCCCGTTTTTTTGGTCCTGATTACGTGAAAGAGGGGGGAGGGGCAGACCATTAATATCCCTCACAGATCTACATTCATTAGCCCAGTGTTTTCCCTTCTTACATCTAGGACAAGTCCCAGGGGGGCGCTGTGCCGGTCCCGCATCTCGGACAGGGGCTGGGCTATCCGCTTGAGGACATTGGCGTTTAAAATGTCCCAATTGACCACATCGGAAACAGCCCTTTTGATTCCCTGTCCGTTGAGCCTTAGCGGCAGCTATGACCGCTGCTGCTAATCCTGCATTAGACAGAGGACCCCCTATCTCTCGACAGACTTTGAGCCAGTCATCCAATGTTCCCCTTCTTACTGATTGTATAGCCTTTTTGCACTCCTTAGTGGCCTGTTCAAATATTAGCTGTTGTATAAACGGCATGGTGTGGTCAGCAAGGCCAATTGTCTTTTCTGCCACTTCCAACATTCTAGCTGAGAAATCAGAAAATGGCTCTGTAGGGCCCTGAACAATCTTAGTCAACTGTCCTGCGACCTCTCCCTTATTACGGAGCTCCTTCCAAGCCTGATAATGAATATTATTAATTTGGATATACACGTCTGGATGGAAATTGAGCTGATCTGTAAGATAAGGACCAGTCCCCAGAAGCATATCAGAAGTCCAGTCCCAGTCCCCTTTCATAATATTCTGCCTAGCTTGTTCTTGGGCTTTATCAGAAATCAATGATCTGAAATCCAAATATTGCCCTCTCGTTAGACAAGCTCGGGCTAAGTCTAACCAATCACCAGGAGTAAGGGTGCGCTGCGTGAGTCTGCGAAGCAGCATAAGTGAATAGTCAGCAGTGGGTCCAAAATCTTTGCAGGCCTGAACTAAATCTTTAAGTTCCGTATAGGGGATTGGCTCCCAGCCTCTTTGATTGGTAGTGGTATTCAAAAAAACCGGGAAAGCGGAGGCCAGGCGGGACCATGTCCGCGGCTTAACAAAATGGCAGCGATCCTCGGCTGGGACATAGGGGGGGGGAACATGAGGGCGTGGCAGAGCACTAGGCGGTGCTCGGTTCCGAATACCAACTTCCTCTTTTAAGGCACTCCTCCCCCTAACCGCGGGAGGGCAGACACGCCTGCCCACAAACTGAGTATCCTGAGCACAATGCAAAGCTGCCTCCTCTAAATCCTGTCCCTCTGTCCCACTGGAGTCCTCCTGATCAGAAGCAGAACTACTGCCGTGATCATCTCGTATACTCAGGTGTCGCAGCGGCTGTAGGGAAGGATATAACCCCACAGCCCCCTGCTGCGGCGGGGCCCTAGGGAAGTCCTCACCCCTCCCGTGCATACAGCCGGAGCCCTCATTACTCTCTTCTAACGGGGGTGCCTTCTCCTCTACATGGCAGGGAACCTTTTCCTTGAAATGACTGGCCATATTGGGAACTCCTCCCGGGAAATGACTGGCCCTTTTTTCCTGTACTTCCTTATATAATCTGGGTTTGCTATCCCCACTTGCATCAGATTCTGACAAACTATCCTGATGTTGTCTGAGCCGTCTCCGGCCCTCCTGAAGTGGGTCCGGGTGGCTTCCAGAACGTAAACAAGAATGTATCATCCTCCAGAAAGGGAGGGTACCTCGACCTAAGTGACCCTCCTCCCTAGCCGCCTCAAGGTCTTTACCCAGCTTTTCCCATGAGGGCAATGAGAGATCTCCAGACGCCGCAAACCATGGAGCCGCAGCATCAATGTCTTTAACAATCTTTTTAATAGTGGCATTAGAGACCTTTAGATCACGTTGTTTCAAAACTTCCTTTATAGGCTGAGTAAAATCAATGGGAGAATACCGGGCACTCGATGTATTACCCATCACGAGCTGGAAGGCTGGAAATAAAACTAACAGCCAGCCCCACGTTATCTATTGAGGATTTATCTGACTCGAGGCTCCAAGGACCAGAGCCGCGTTGTCTACCGCGGGTTTAACCGGTCCAGGCAATCAACAGACTAGGCAAGATAGAAACAAACGCAAAACAATAGAAAGACCCAGACAAAACAAACCGAAGACAGCAAGAGCAGCGAGGCCCTCAGACACGGACATGACTGAGACACAGAAAAGAAAAAAAAAAAAAAAAAAAAGAAAAAGAGAAAGAATGACTTACCGGTACCTTCCTCTCCGTGTGTCAAGTTCTGAATCCTCCTTTGGTCTTTCCCGGGATTTCGGCACCACTTGCGGCGAGCCCCCCCGACCAGCGGGAAAAGAACAATCACCACACGAGGATCCTTCTTGATCACACTTTATTGGAGAGCTTCTTGGTTAACAGGAGAGCGGATGGAGAAAGACTCGGGGGCGGGGTGTGCAGCTACTTTTATAGGGGGATGGGCAATGAGGCACCTACTGATTGGCTGTTATCTGCTTGCCACCACCAGGCGCCACGGGATAGGCTCAGGACAGGTTGCGTCAAGCGCATGCGCGTACCTTGAATACGGTTGGCGCCAAGGCACTGTCGTAAAGAAGCTGAATGCCACGAGGTTAGCGCCATCTTGTAAAGGCGGATTAGATGTGGTTTCCTGCAGTGCCAGCGCCATCTAGTGGTGGGGACTAGATGTGGCTCCCTGCAGAGTAAGACACTGCCTTGAAAAAAAAAATATATATATATATATATATATATATATATATGTCAAAGTGAGGACGTGGTGGGTCCTCTGATGAGAAATTCCAGATTTCCCTGGTGCCTTCTGGTAGGGGCTATGATCAACTGTGCAGAAAGCACCAGAGCCAAAATCTGTACATCATCTCTGTGAAGAGGATCAAGGGACATCTGAGCAGACTTTCTTCTGCTGGTGTGGGTGATATGGTTTTGGCCATAATCAAGAAAGGCAAACCAAAGCTAAGAAAGAAGGTCCATCCAGTGGTGGTTATTAGACAACAAAAATCATACCAAGGAAAAGAAGTGCTATTTCTTAATTTTGAAGGTAATGCAGAGGTCATAGTAAATAATAAAGGCGAGATGAAAGGTTCTGCCACAACAGGACCATTTGCAAAGGAATATGCAGATTTGTCGCCCAGGATTGCCACTAATGTAGGTGGCATGGTGTGACACTCCAGTGTGTTCATAAAATATACCCATGAAAAAATATTTGCTCCAAAGAAAAGTTTTTTATGTGGAAAACCTCTAAATTTCATTCATCTATAAATATATATATCATTATACAGGTTCCCCAGCGCCACTTTCCCCCATTATGCTGTTGGTGTCACTCTCACAAATTAATTGATTATAGGGCTTGAGGGATGACTTAGTGGTTAAGGCATTTGCCTGAAAAGTCAAAGGACCCAGGTTCAATTCCCATGTCAGCCAGATGCACAAGGGGGCGCATGCATCTGGAGTTCGTTTGCAGTGTCTGGAGGCCCTGGTGCGCCCATTCTCTCTTTCTTCCTCCCTCTTTCTCTGTCAAATAAATAAATAATTATAAATAAATGTATTTATTTTCAGATTTTTCCATTTTGCTTCATTGATTTACATGTCTGTTTTATATGCCAGCACCATGCTGTTTTGGTTTTTATAGCTTTGTCACATCTTTTGAAATTAGGTAGTATAAAGAGCCCAATTTGGTTCTTTTTTTTCTCAGAATTGCTTTGACTCTTCTGAGACTTGAGCGGCTGGGAATTTTTTTCTAATTCTGAAAAGCATAGTATTGTGCAGTACAGCCACCTCTTTTGATCTGAGACTCCAGGCCTGACTTTCTACTGCATCCATGGCTCCCAAACACCTCATAGTCTACCTGCCAAGATGATGTTACCAATTTGTTTTCCTTTTTCTTTTTAATCTTAATAAAAAACTATCCATTATAAAAATATTGGAAATAATTTTAAAACATTTATATTTTTACCTACCAATCTGCTTTATGACTATACATGACACACTGAATTTTAGATGGTCCATTTGTTGTATGAGATCTGGCAGCCCTAGAAAGCTGGACACATTAAATTCTCTCTCCACTTCTTCCAGCCATACACCCTGATGAACATAGTTGCTGATCATAAAAGTTCTATTTCAGGGTATGTCCTTTTCCTTTTGAAAAATAGTTGTTAAAGATTGCATTTTATTATATAGCAAGTATCAAATATAAGTAAAAACAATGAATTTCTCTGAGTCCATCATTTGACCTTAGTAAATACATTTCTCATGCAGCACAATGTTTTGGTGTTCATGCATGATGTAAAACAAGTCACAAGTCAGTAATGTGTTCCCAAAGCATTCTTTGGATGGATTTAGCACATTTTGTGTAGCCATTGCATAGTAAGGGCATGTGGACTGTCCTCAGCTTTTGGCTCTCAGGAAATGTGCTACTATGAATAGTTGTGGGCACATCTTCTCATGGGAATATGCTTTTGTTTCTTTTAGGTAGATTTCAAGGAGTGAAATTGGTGCGGCATGTCCTAAGTTTATGTTAAACTTTTTAAGAATCTTTCAAATTATTTTTCCAAGTAGCTGTATCACTTGTATTCCCACTAGCAACCTAGGAGAGGGTTCCAAGTTCTCCATATCCCTCCACATGCCTCTTAATATTCTTTGATGAAATGTTTTTTGAATCTTTTGTTGATTTTTATTTGGAATGTTATTCTTCTTACTTTTGAGTGGTAAGTTTGTTTCTTTTATTCTAGACTAGGCCTTTATAGAGATCTGATCTTTACACTGCCTGAGGGATGTCCTTGCACACTGGAAGGGTAGGTCAGCCGGTGATGCATGCTTTCCACTTTTTATGTCGAAAAAAATCTTTATATTGTTTTGTTTTAAAACCTGTGCTTTCCAAGTATAAGATTCTAAATGAATACTGTGTTACTTGGTTGTGTTTTTCTGTTGTTTGGTTGGTTTTTCCTAGTGTATATATATTTTTTAAATTTATTTGAGAAACAGAATGGGAGCAGAAAATGGGCATTCCGGGGCCTCTTACTCCTATAAACTCTGGATACATGCACCACTTTGTGTGTCTGACTGTACATGAGTATAGGGAAATTGAACACAGGTCAATAGGCTTTGCAAGCAAGTGCCTTTAACCGCTGAGCCATCTCCCCAGCCCTGCGTTGATTTTCTTGAGGCTTGCTTTGTTTGTTTTATTTTAACTTCACCTGTTTTGTTTCTCCTATTTCCCAGAGCCTCACTGTAGGAAAATTCTACTTGCCTGTGATCTCCTTTGGCTTTGTAGCACACCCTTTATGACTGCTGGATGTTCTCTCATCACACTTCCCTTCCTTCTGCATTGTGTACTTTCCTAATAAAGTACTTTATTTGAAAAACAACAAAGAATAGCATTGATATCTTGACAAGTATTATGTTGAATCTGTAGGTCAGTTTGGATAGCAAGGGCATTCTGACAATATTTGTTCTTTGGATCCATGCACATGTGCGCGCTATCTCTCTCTCTCTCTCTCTCCCTCGTGTGTGTGTGTGTGTGTGTGTGTGTGTGTGTGTGTGTGTGTGTCCACTTCAGGTTTTTTTCCCCCATCAGTGTTCTAAAATTTTTACTGTAGAGAATTTTTTCCTTGATGGTTGATTTTATTCCAGAGATTATTTTTTTTCACGCTCTACCCATAGAAGTTGTAATTTTCTTCTTTTTTTCATATTGTTTGTTCTTGGCATTTAGAACCTACTAATTTTTACATACGTTGATTTTTGAATCCCAACTTTATTGAATTCATTTATTAGCTCTTACCATTGTGTGTAGTATTTGGTGTTTCGGGTCCTCTCAGGGCTCAAACAGCTAAAGCTGAGCCTGCAAGCTCATTCACGTGGTTGCTGACAGACGTCTGTTCCTTATGGGCTATTATCCGACCTCAGCTCCTTTATGGATGTTGGCCAGAGGCCACCCCATGATCCTTGGCAAATGAGCCTTTCCAATATAGCAGCAGCTACTTCCAGCAAAGTGAGCAAGCCAAAAGGGAAAGGTAGCAAAAACCCAAGCTAGTTTTTTAGTCTAATGTCAAAAGAGGCATTTCATCATGATGCCACTCAAGAAACTACACAAAGACATAAGAGGAGGTGGGACTTAGCAGAATTCTTTAGCCTAACAGACCATGTATCCAGAGGGGAGTGCTATATTCTTATATTCTGCATTCTTATATACTTCTTCCAGACATTAGCATATCTCTTTAACTTTTAACTCTTTGACCTATTGTCAACCCACAACATTTTCCCCACATTTTTATTCACCCTTTTAACATCTCAATTCTTCTTTTTTGTTTATTTTGCTTTTTTGAAGTAGGGTCTCACTCTAACCCAGAATGACATAGAAGTCACTTTGTAGCCCCAGGCTGGCCTTAAACACATAGAGATCCACTTACCTCAGCCTCCCATCAGTGCTGGAATTAAAGGTATACACCACTATGTCTGGATAAATTTCATATTTTAAAATATTGTTATTTATTTATTTGAGGGCTGGAGGGATGGCTTAGCAGTTAAGGTGTTTGCCTGCAAAGCCAAAGGACCCAGGTTTGAGTCCCCAGGACCTACATTATCCAGGTGCACAAGGGGGGTGCACGCGTCTGGAGTTTGTTTGCAATGGCTGGAGGCCCTGGCATGCCCATTCTCTCTCTCTCTCTCTCATTTTCTCCCTCCCTCCCTCCCTCATTCTCTGTCAAATAAATAAATAATTTTTTAATTTGAGATGAGAGAGAGAGAGAGTAAGTATGGGTACGCCAGGGCCTCCTGCCACTGTAAATGAACTTCACACACATCTGCCACTTTGTGCAGCTGGCCTTACATGAGTATAAGAAATGAACCCAGGCTGTAAGGCTTTGCAAGAAGCACATTTAACTGCTGAGCCAGCTTTCAAGCACCTAAATTTCGATTTTTATCTTTAAAACATTTAAAGCATTTCTCTTTTGTTTTTATTGCTTTTTCTCCAAACCACCTACTGGGTAAATATACTTTTGATATATTTTATATATCAACATTTCTACTTTAATTTATGTAATGTAGCAGTATGCTGTCCTTTCCTTCTGTTTTTGTTACCTTTCTCACTTCTGCAACAAATTACCTGACAAAATTCATTTCAGGGAGGAAGGGTTTATTTCAGTTCCAGGTTACGGTCTTTAATAGCAGGGAAGGCAGAGCTGCAGGAACTTGAGGCAAACTGGTCACATTCAGTCCACAGTGAGGAAACAGAGAATGATGAGTGCTGCTGCTCAGCCACTCTGTCTTTTCTATGCAATCCAGGACTCTGGCCTACGGAAATGATGCTACACACAGTTAAGGTGGGTCTTCCCACCTCAATTAAACCAATGGAGGTAATCCCTCACAGGTATCCCCAGAGAATAAGGAGATACAGATAATCCCTCAAGGCATGTCTGGGTCCCTTCAAGTTGACAATCAATATAAATCATCACACCTTCCATGAATAGTTCTACCTTAGACTGGGCTGCAGGGACACGTATGAGACTTGGCTGATAAGGAAAATCAGCAGTGAAATACTGTACTTTTTGCACTTTGAAGGTCAGTGAGGAGCATGAGGTAATGTTGCAGGTCATGCAAGTTGTTACTTTTCCAGGAGGTGTGAGGCAGAAACACTTCTGTAGCTTCAGCAATCCAAGACACATCTTTTTTGTTTGTTTGTTTGTTTGTTTTGTTTTGTTTTGTTTTTTCGAGGTAGGGTCTCACTCTAGCCCAGGCTGACCTTGAATTCACTATGTATCTCAGGGTGGCCTCAAACTCATGGCAATCTTCCTACCTCTGCCTCCTGAGTGCTGGAATTAAAGGTGTGCACCACCATGCCCTGGCAAGCCACCTCTTTTAAATTCAGCAAAAATCTGTGACAAAGGTCACCAGGTTCACCTAAAGGTGATCTCCACAAAGTTGAACCTCAAAACCAGGAAGATAAATGTTAGTTACTACTTCATTCTCTATAGCCCATCCTTATAGATGACACTTTTCCTCATTTCTTCCACTTCGCAATTACTTAAAGTCAAAATCCCTGTTGCATATCTACATATATACATACACACAATCCTAGTATTTCTTCTATAACTCTGATATTCTTATATCTACTTTATGCCACTAAATTATAAACTCCACACACACACAAAAAAGATTTAATGTTTAGCTATTTCTCCAAACTGAAGTACCCCTTCCTGGAGGGAAGACAGAGGTTCCTAAGAGGAAGTGCAAGAAATTTACACAGTTCAAACAGCTCAGAAAGGTGTTATACTCATAAGGCTCCTCTCTAAGGTTATAAAAGCAATAAGCAATTGCTGGGGGAGCATACTGCCCAGTGAAGCAGGCTTTTAGTTTAGGAAGGGCTCCATAAATGCAGCTTTCAAGCATTTTCATCTATGCTGGGGTAGACTTTTAGTGTTGTAGCTGCCTTTAAACACCCATGTTCATGTAAGTAACCCTGTATCTATATTGCTGTGTGTAACCCCAGTAAACTAGGGTTCACCGAAGTAGATTTGCACAGATTCATTTCTTTAGTCTGTCATCAGTGTGCTGTCTAAGTGAATAGGTGTTTGTTCACACCTCTCCAGGAAAAGTTACACAACACTCCAACAATTGGAACAGGTCCTAGCTGATAGTGATAATTCATTAAGTACTTATTTATTTATTTTGTTGGTTTGTTTTTCGAGATAGGGTCTCACTCTAGCTCAGGCTGACCTGGAATTCAGTGTGTAGTCTCAGGTTGGCCTCGAACTCACAGCAATCCTCCTGCCTCTGCCTCCCGAGTGCTGGGATTAAAGGGGTGTGCTACCATGCCCAGTTTGGTAATTTAAAGGGTGGATTTGTGATAGTTAAGGTGTTGTCTACTTGATCTGTTTAGTAATCCATAGAAATCCCTTTCTGGTGGGTCTCAGAGGTTGCTTTCAGGAAGGATCAACTAAAGGAGGAAGTCCTTCCCCCACAGTGAGCCCTTCGCCCAGAGTGGGCGGCCCTGCTCAGAGGGGGACTTGATATAAGGAAGCTCTGGGTAAAAAGCAGGACAGAGAGCATCAAGAGGTACAGGAAAGTTCAAAGAAATATCCTTTAGTAGGAATGTAAAATGTTTACTCCAGGAGAGACCCAATGCAACATGCTTCATTCAGGAAAAAGCCAGCACCCTACATACTTTAAGTCTTTTCTTCTTGCTCACTATTCAGGTAATGTCTATTCTCTGCTCTCACACCAAAGCTCAATGGATATTTTATACCAGTTATAATAAAATTGGCCAGACACTGAAAGCCTCATGTCATTTGTTTACATTATATTTACACTGCTGATTCATTTCCAGCTGGATGTCTGGAGGAGGCCATCTTGGCTAGTACCTCTCGTTGACAGTTGAGGTATGTTTTCTAACATACTTCCAGTTTTTCTGTTTTCCTCCCACATGCTAAGGATAATAATCATGTTGTCTGGGATGAAGAAGTTTACCCAAAAATGAATGGAAAAGACATTACACTTTCTGAATCATGAATGAAATAATTTTACTCCTTCATGAATTTGTTCAGTTGATTGTCAGAGAAAATTAGAAAAGTAGGGAAAACTACTCAGCCGGATTAGCAGTGTGATAAGAGAGAAACAGTAAAGGTAAATATAAAAATGTGTAAAGGCTATAATGCGTCAACTGGGAAGTCATTACTGCTGTAATTAATGATTGTGCCACCTACAGTTCTGACTCTCCTCCTAATGACACTATAAGATTCCATTTCCCCATCTTTTTCTTTTTTTGAGGCAAACCCTGCAGACTGGCCTCTTCTTATGCAAGTGTCACTCCAGAGCGCAAGTGCTGAGGAGACACTTGTGGCTGTCTGTCCTTTTTCTTTCCTGTTGCTTAGAGTAACAAGTGGAAAAGGCTTCTTTAGCTTAGGCATCTAAACTGGACACAGATATAGAAACAAAATTTTTTTGTTCTAAATCACAGATTTGGATGGTTTTAACTACAACACAACTTGCACATCCTGACAGTGGCAATTTTAAAATAAGTCAACAAATTTTTATATTCTTCTCTCTGGATATTTAATTTCTCTCCCCTTGAGGGTAAGCTGGAAGTAGCTAACAAGCTAACAAGGGATGGCATGTAATGTCCTCGACAAGGTCACAGAAAGCAATGAGGCTTCCTATTTTGAGTCACCCACTCTGGGAAAAGCCTGTTGAATGCTTCATGAAGACATTCAAACAGCCCCATGGAGGGATCTAAACCCTGAGGAGCTGAGGCCTCTTGCCAGTAATCAGCATTAACTTGACAGGCTTGTGAGCCAGCACGTGGAATAGGATACAGACAACACTGAGGCTTCAGATCACTTCACGGATGCTCCAGGGAACGTCTGAGCTAAATCCCTGCAGTAGGTGTGGAGTTGCCAGCTGCTCTGGGGTCTTGACCATAGAAATTATGTGAGATTCTAACTGCTTAATGTTTTAATCACCTATGTTTATTCTGGTGTGATATATAGTGATAGGTAACAAATATGTTGGCTGATGTAAAAATACATACTAAATGTTGGAAACAGAAATTAAAATTGCATTTAACTTTGAACAATATGGAAAACTGTGATGTCACTATAAGTTTCTCAATTCTACAGTAAAGTCCTGAGGTACATATGGGCAATGTCTGCGCAATAAACATTTACTGGGGTCTCATAAATAGCAAACAAGGCTTTCAGAATTGAAAGAACATTCTATTGCAGATGGGGGAAAACACTCATCTCTTCTCTTCTGGATAGTGTAGTAAGGTTAAAAACAAAACAAACAACCAAAAGAGAAAAAAAAAAAAAAACCATGAGTTTCTTAGAAGGAGTATCACATAGCCAGGGCACAATGACTGCATGTTCAGGTTGAATGTTTTAGTATTCCCTAGTAATGCTCAGATGGAAACAAATCCATAGGCTATTGTCTGACTATAGTTTCTTTCATTCATCTCAGCCTTCATTTGAAAGATGAACAATTCAATATTTTGTTTTTTGGTGGTTACTAGTTTCCACCCTAAAGGCAAAAAAGAAAAAGGAGTACAGAAGAGAGGACGACAGTTGAAAAGTAACTATTTTAGAATACACTGTTCAGTCCATGTATCAAATGCAGAACTGACATATTGCCCAGTCACAGTTTTATCAGATCTAAGAGCTTCACTTTTCATTTGTGCTGTCCCATTCTTAAATCAATCTTTATTTAGCAATCAATTTTTGATTCTTCTACTTATACATTCTCTCCCAAGTGTATCCTAACTCCCAAAGCCTTGGCTTGGATAGTGATTAAATTCATAGAGTTTTAACTCAAATTTCCACAAATTTTACAGTGACAGAAGATAGAAATCAACAGTAAAGAACCCCTTGTCTTAAAATGGAGATATAATAAAGTTGGTTTTTTTAATTAAGTTTATTTCCAGATTTCCAGATTTACAGAAAAGTTGCAAAAATAGTACAGGGAGTTCCTCAATAACCTTCATGCAGTTTACCCCATGGTTGGTGTCTTATAACATCATACATCTGTCATACTCTGACGTCAACATTAGCACATCACTTTCGACTAAATTTCATACTTTATTCATATTTCATTAGTTTTCCTTTAACATTTTTCTGCTTGAAGATCTCAGCAAAGATATGACATTTGCACACTATGTAAAATCTCCTTTGTTGTGCCACTTGTTCTTTGTGAGTGACCACAAGTGTTAAGTAATGATTAGGTAATTTGTAAAGTGCTGATCTCTTCAATTTTGTCTAATTTTTCTTTCTCATGGTCAGACTACCATATGGGTTTGAGGAACAAGATATGTAGGGGGATGAATTTTTTTCTTTCCTCACTATATCAGAGTACATGCTGATAAATACTTCTCATCTGGGATAGTGTCTCTCACACTTCTACACCAAAAGTTATGCTTTCTCCTTTTCTCCTAACCCACTTCTGAAAGTAAGTTTTGAATCACACTGCACAGTAAAGCTGCTGTTGCAATTAGAGAAGGAGATTATCCACCTTCTGGAGAAAATGTGAGGCTTAGTTTTTGTGTTTGTTTTTAATCTCACAGAATACCTTTCCACACTGTGGTTCTTACATTATTCCTGCCCCCTCTTCCACAATATTCCAAGCCTTGGAGGGCATGCTAGAAGTCTCCTTTAATGTTGAGCTCTTTGCAGCCTCCTATCTTCTGCTCTGATGAGTTGTGAATATCCTGGGTATCTACCATCATCTCCAAAGAGAAGGTTCTCTGTCTAAGCAGTCAGAGCAGCCCTCAGAGGTATGTTTCTTCTATTTCCAGTTTCTGCAAGACTCCTATTATGAAAAGATGTTAGATTTTGTCAAATACATGTTCTGTATTTATTGAGATGATCATGTCATTTTGTCTTGAGTCTATTTATATGATGCATTACACTTATTGATTTCCATATATAGAATCATCTCTACATCTCTAGAATAAAACCCACTTGATAAGGGTCAATAACCTTTTTAGTGTTCATGTATTCTGGTGCCTACCCGAACCAGATGGTAAGACCACTGGGGAGACTCAAAACTCATCAAAGTGCTAAGAAGTGACAGTGGAGTGTCAGCACTGAGACTTTTCTATTACACCCTCCAAGGCTCAGGAACCACTGCAGAAGAGGTATTGGAAAGAGTGTAAGAGCCAAAGCATATGGAAGAGTACTTTGGAATGCTGTCTTCCAGATACAAAGTGGTAAGCGCATTCATGACCTCACAGTGGCTTGTGCTACCTATTAAAGACCTACATAATATTGAGGCACAAAAAAAAATGGTATGTTGTGCAATCGAGCTACTAAAAAGTTCTGGGGAAAGGAGAGCTCCCTATCAGCCTGTCATCTTGAAGGCCAAATTTTTCAGCAGAAGAGCTGAGGAAAAGATAAATGGTTTGGGGGGTGCCTGTGTCCTGGTGGCTTGAAGCCGCCCAAGGAGGTTCATTAAATGCTAGCAAGTGCTTTAAAAAAAAAAAAAGGTATCCAAATAGAAGAGATAATAGCTGGAAAGAAGATGGGTTCAACAGAGGAGTATACAGGAGGGGAGACAAAAGGGGGTGTTGGAAGGGGATTATGATCAGGGTACATATTGTACTTATTTGGAGATTGCCAATTTTTTTTTTAAAGACATGATAGTAGAAAGTTGGAAAGAGAAAAGACAACAGCTGGAGTGGGGAAGAAGACAGGGTAAGGGGGTATGAGTATGATTTTAAAAAATTATATATATATAAATGTCATGAGAACCATGATTATGTAAAAACCTGGAAATGGACAAAAAAGACACAATTATTCACACACAGTTTATAATAAAACTATAAAAAGTGCAAGTACTAGCATATCAAAAAAATAAACAAGGGCTGGAGAGGTTGCTCAGTGGTTAAGGTGCTTGCCTGCAAAGCCAATGGACCCAGTTTTGATTCCCCAGTACCCACATAAAGCCAGATGCACCAGTGGCACATGCATCTGGAGTTGCAGTGGCTACAGGCCATGGTATGCCAATTCTCTCTCTCTCTCTCTGCCTCTTCCTCTCTCTCAAATAAATAAATATTTTAAAAGATAGCTTAAAATAAACAAATTCAGTTGGAGTAATAAAAGTCTTTGCAGATGTTGGGTGTGGTGATGCATGCCTTTAATCTCAGGACTTGGAGGCTGATGCAGAAGGATCACCATAAGCCTTAGGCCAGCTAGGGCTAGAGTTCCAGCTCAACGTGAGCTAGAGTGAGACTTGGCCTTAACGAATGAGAAGGGCGATGGGGAAAAGGACGGAAGGAGGGAGGTAGGGGAGAAAGAAAATTTTTAAAAGAATTTTTTCACAGGATAAGCTATGAAAAAAGGCACTGGAAAATGAATAGAATTTTGCTAGATTAACATGGGGAGGGATACAGAATGGAAACAAGCGAATAAACAAAATATGGGAATAAATGGCAGATTTTAAATTCAATCTCAGACAAAAGGCAGAAAATGGGACTGGGAAGATGCTCAGTGGTTAAGAGCACTTACTTTCAAAGCCTGCCAGCCCTGGGCTCAATTCCCACTCATATAAGTCATATAAGCCAAGGGCAGAGTTGTAAGTCTGGTGCTTTCTTGTAGGAGCAAGAAACCCTGGAGCTGTGTGTGTGTGTAAATATTTTTTAAAGGAAGAACATGCTAGCACACATGCCTCCATTCATCCTAGTGTAGGCACTTAACCCAATGGAAAGTCATTTAAACTCTCCATTAAGTCATTATACCTGCGAGAGCTCTTCAAGAACAATTCCAGCGGAGTGTGGTCACTGCTTAGTGTCGCTGTGAGACACGGTCCCCACGCGACAGTTTATTAGAGACAAGAAAGGTGCGCCGGCTTAATGTAAGTTTACCTAACAGAAGAATGAGTAGAGCACTGTCAAACTTGGGGTCTCCCTAACACTCCTGAAACGATGCCAGAGGAACAAAGTAATCACTTCTGTTTCAGGTTTCTTCTAGCCATCAGGAGAACCTTTCTATGTTCTCGGGATGACAACACACGGAAAAGACCCAAGAGGGCGATGGCCCACGGGGATGGGGGCGGAGCGCGAGGCGCTGGCCCCGCCCCACGCGACGCAGCCTGGGGGACGAGGGGCGGCGCTAGGAGCAGGGACGGTCCCCCGAGGCGCGCCTGGGCGGTGGAGGCAGGCGGGGCTCATGACGTCACGCCATACCTCATGATTGACGGTGGGGGGGGGGCGGCAGAGAGAAAGACAGGGAAGAAGGGAGAGAGAGAGAGAAAGAGAAAGAAAGAACGAACGAACGAACGTTGGGGGGAGGCGTAGGCCCACCCCTGGAGGTGCGCAGGGAAAGAGGCGGGGCTAGGACGTCAGCACCGTCCTTCATGACTGGCTGGGAGGACTTGGGGCAGAAAGAGTGACAGTTGTAGGCCCCGCCCCCCGAGGCGCGCCAGGAAGCGGAGGCGGGCTCATCGTAAGCACCGCCCCCTCGCAACTCGCCCGTGGCCCTCGGGGGCGGGAGGCGCAGGCCCCGCCTCTGGAGGGGCGTCCCCGGAAGACGTCATCGGGGCTATAAGAGGGCGCGCGCCGGGCTACGCGGTCTTTTTTTGTCGCGGAGCGTCCTTGTTTTTGTGTGCTGCCGTGTGTCGCTCTGCGCGCTGGGGAGGTAGCTGGGGCCGAGCCCATCGCGTAGCGAGAATGCGGGAGGCTCAGGTCCCGTGCTGGGGCAGGGGCCCGCGGGCCTTCGCCGGCGAGGACGAGCCCCGGGTCACGGGACGGCCTCGTGCAGCCCGGGCGCGGCCCTGAGCGGGGTGTCGGGCGCTGAGGCCGTCCGCCCGCCATGGGCGTCACGTGGCCGCCGGGTCCCGGAGGGCGCTGGGGCCGGCTCGATGCGCACGGTGAGTGACGTTAGGAGCTGTGGGCGCTGGATCTCCATGTGTCTTTGGGACCTGTCGGCTGTGGCAGACTCCCTTCCTAGCCATGGAAGAGCATATTCTTGTTTATTGGCAAAGCTGTCACCATTTAATTGGTATCAGATTCTGACTGGCACAAGTGACATTTTCACTGTTTTTGAGTGTGTATAGATAATGTAGGGGAGCTTGTGATGGAAGTGCAGAGTAAAAGCGGGGGTGGCTCAGGGTCAACAAAAACTAATGAAAAAGCCTAAGGAAACCTAAAGTAAAGTTGACAACCATTTGACTTGCCAGCTTGAGGGGCATACTTTCTAAGGTATTTATAGGTAGCTGAACTCTTGCTGAAGGGAAACAGGACTAAGTTTTCTTCCAGGAGTAGTTACGACATACTCTGAAAACATTTACTCTCAGTGGTTAACAGGAATTTGCACGTTTTGCAAGCATTTTATAACTTAGAGGCCATAGTGATATGAATAGATTAAAAGGTATCTGAAGACCTCAGACCACTGAGGTAAGTACGCACATACCTTTTGTAATCCCAGATTTTCTTTTCTTTCAGGTATGAAGAAAAATTGATAGTGGCTGAAGTTTCCCTGGCATTTTAAAGTGGATCATCACAGTTGGAAGAGTGTTGGGGGCGGGTAGCTTTGTTAGCTAGCTTAGGTTTACTGGGCCCCAACAGCAAAACAGCAGAAATGTAATCTTCAGGTCAGAGAATGATCCTGGCATTGTAGTTGGTTAAGCCCAAACTCAACAGCCCACAATTCTGGCCCAAAGCTTCCCAGGTTCTGGCAGGCCTCCCCCATTCCTACTCCCACATTGGCTCTCTCCCCAACCCCCAGCTTCCTCATAGGGGGAGCTCTCTGTACTAATTGTTTGCAAGCAGAGAGGATGGGTGTGCCAGGGCCGCCAGCGACCAGGAACAAACTCCAGAGCATGTGCCACCTTGTGCATCTGGCTTACATGGATCTTGGGGACTTGAACCTGGGTCCTTTGGCTTTGCAGGCAAGTGCCTTAACCATTAAGCCTTTTTAAGATTTATTACTTAATAGACACGGAGGGAGAGGGAGTGAGAATGGGTACATCAGGGCCTCTTGCCACTGCAAGCGAAACAGACACATGCACTGCCATGTGCATCTGGCTTAATGTGGGAACCTGTGTCGTTATATAACTTTCCAGACATGTGCTGTAAGCGCTAAGGCATCTCTCCAGCCTTATACTAATATTTACTTAATCTAATAAGTCTCTAACCCTTACCCCTGGCTAACTTTGGTATATTGGCAAGGAACTCCAAAATTCGTGTTTCAGACAGGCCTGGATTGGTTAAGCTGTTCTGTGGATACATTAAATAAAAACCTGGCTTCCATGGTATATTGATGTTCCTTGACTGATAATAATGTTTGGAACGTGGGTGGCATGAGTAAGTACTACTGTTCTCAGGGTACATTTGAGAAATATAATTGCTGGCTTCTGTCCAAAAGAGAACAGGTATAGTTCTACACAAAATGTAACTTTACAAAATGAGAAGCTGCTTTATAGAAATGTGCTTTTTCTAATATTTATTTGAGAGAAAGAGGCAGATAGAATGGGCACACCAGGGTCTCTAGCCACCACAAACGAACCCCAGATGCACGTGCCACCTTGTGTATTTGGTGTTACACAGGTACTAGGGAGTAGGCAACTGCCTTAACAGTGGAGTCATATCCAGTCCCAAATGTGCATGCTATAAAGGTTGGCAGTTTACTATAACAAAAGCTTTGTGATCAAGTAAAATCAGTTTATCTTCACAGAAAGGTAAGTGCATGGCTCCACAACCCCTCTGCAGGTGTGTCATGTGCAGCTAACAGTTTTAATGAGAATGTTTTGGAAAAAGACTGAAAGCGCCCATATTTTTGCACCAGTGTTTATAAAATAGCACTTCAGAAACGATTTAAAGCAGGAAGGAAAATAGGATAAAATCTTGCTAATGGCCATGAGCAATTTGGGATTTAAGGAAGGCTTCAAGACATTGGTCATAATTGTGGTAGTATCAAAAGAAAGCACCTTAGCATGAATTCATATTCCCGTGTAATTTCAAATCAGACTTAACCAGCCATCTCACCTTAGCCTCAGCTAGGTGCGCTACTATAAAACCTTGTCTCCTTAGTGTAGTGTCAGCCATATTTTATCACGTGTGTGAGTTAATGAGTAGGGAAGAGTAAACTAAAGTCTTAGTTGTCAGGTTAACCTGGGATACCTATACGCTTCTCCGTTATTAGGAAGTTCCAGTAGATGGCGCTCATCTACAATTGTCCAGTAAATAGCATATTAAAGACCTAGTATTTCTTACTAAGTGAAAAGATTTAAACCAGTGCAGTCCATAAATATGTATATTAGCTTTGAAAATGAATAAAAACTAAACAATTACAGAAAAGTTAGTAAAGGTGATGGTACGTTATATAATACTTCACTGGGAAAGTGTAGAAAGTGCTGAGAATTTAGAAGAGGATGGTTTTGACTTTCCATCTTAGTGTCCAAAATCTGGACACTAAGAATTTATCACATTGAGGTATAGTTACCCAGAATTTTCATTCTCCAAAGCAGCAGGGAGTACATGATATTTTTGCTTCTTATAGTGCTCTACCCTTGCACTCCCCTGGTGACCCGAGGGAAACCAGGTACCCCTCCATTGCTGACGAGTTAACTGGTCTGGGAGCTTGCTCTTTTCCATGAGCTGTTAAGTCTCTGGTCTCTGTCCTTATGGGATGAGTTACATGTGTGCGCACACCCAGCTGTGTATGGGTTCTCAGGCTTGCTGAGCCATTTCTCCAGCCCAAGCACACAATTCTTACGACAGAAAGCATGACTTGGATCTCAGTTTCAGTAGTCCATGGCTTAGTTTCTTTGCTGTTCCTCTTAAGGTTTACATAAATTGCAGATTGGTAACACTTTTTATCCAAGGTACAAAGGCTGAGACTCTGGTATAAACACCAGGAGAGTCTTTGATTCCACAGCCATAACCCCAGGAAGTGACTCCATACACAACCCAGTTCTTCCCATGTCTTTCACACATAAGTGGGCCTCCACTGTCGCCCTGGCAGCTGTCCACACGCCTGTATTCATGGAGGTTTCCAGCACAGAGCATTCGCCCTGTAAATCGACCCTTGTAACGTTCCTCACAAAACCTCTTGGGAAGCAAGGGGACTGCTGCTTGTTGAAGTGTTCTTGAGTATGCCCGTCCTATTCAGACCACATAAACTTCAGTTAGAGATTCCAGCCAACAATTAACAGTTTTAAAGTTGTATTTAGCTTGACATGAGTGATGTGTGTTAGTGGTGTGCCATTAGCTACACCTTTGTTGGCACTTTGTACACCCTTCATGAATTTGTTATAACTGACTTTTGAGAATAATGTGTGTGGACCATATCAAGAAAGTTGAAGGCGATATATATGCAGGCTTTAGTAATTGTGTCAGGCTAAAAAGTATGCTGGTTTTGCACTGGTAGTTTGTGTAAGAATCATCTATTGCACTGAGTTTTAGGATTAAATATATTGCCATTCTACATAAGATAGTAGCAGTGCAAAATTGGGATGTGGTGTTGCATAAGGATGGTTCAGAAATAAAGCAGTGTGCATACATACCTCCCATTTTTACTACTTAAGTATGTACTTAATGGTAAGCCATTTGTTGAATGACTTACAGATGTCCTTATCACCTGTCCTTAGTTGCATGTGCCTTTAATCCCAGCACTCCCAGAGGCAGAGGTAAGATCACCATGAGTTCAAGGTCAGCCTGGATCAGAGTGAGACCCTACCTCAAAAAAGGATGGTTGTTCCTGAAGATAAAAACTGAAGTCCTCTGGCCTACATGCAATATAAAAAGACAAAATGTGCTACCTTGGTGATTTTATTAATTGAGATGTATCTGAGCGAGATTGAACATGCCTATGTAATAGATAATTGTAGAAACTGGCCTTTTCAGAGCATTGCTTTGCTTCATAGAGAAATACTATACCAAAGGCATGTAAAGTTCTATCACCTGCAAAAATGTACTTTACTTTTCAAGAGGACAGACATAGGTCTGTTTCAAGAGCCATCCCAAGTAAGTAAAACCTGATGCACACTTATTTCTCTCTACAGCAAGACTGGAGAATCTATTTTGAATACTCCTGCTTAGGGTTGCAAGTGGAAAGAAAGGGCAAGGAGAATGAAGGAGAAACCATTTCAACCTTAACCTCTACTTAAGGAGTTCTGCTTCATTTAACCTGATAGTTTCTTGACAAAAAACATAAAGCATTATACAGAGCCAACTGCATTAAAAAAAGCATGTGGAAAGTTTTCCAAATACAGAAGGCCAAACTGAATGCAGATCTCTTCTGTGTCCTCTCACTTAACCAATGAGCTCATAGTTGTAGAATATTTTTCTGCTAGCAACTGAGTCCTTTCAGTATACTCTAAAGGTTAGAATTGGAACAACCATCCTTCATACAAGTGTAGATAAAATGCATGCATTTCACACTTGGCAGAATCTCAAGTTTGAACTCATGTAAACAGCACTATTCATATTTTAGATACTAGATATAGGAAGGTGTTAGGTTTCCCTAGTTCTTGTATATTATTACCTGTGTCTCCCCATCCAGTTATGAAACAATTGGAGGCTGTTTTCTGTGGCCTCTCTCTCCAGAGGGGTAAACAGGCTGGCAAAACGTGGGTGCTAAATCTGGCACACTGCTCCTCTGGTCCTTGTAACCTGACCAGGGCAATGTCATAGTCACTGCTGTCTGGTCTGTACTGTCGGTGAATCACAATTTGTTCAACTCCAATTTCTTCTTCAAACTCCTCTGGTACTAGAGTATGATAATCCCCGACTCGAACAGCATAGTTCCTTGTGCTGTTACCATACCTAAAAAGGCAGATTAAACTGTGAGGCTTGCTTCAGACGATGAAGAGATGAATGACTGCTAAGAAGGTAGATGAAGACACTGTAAATATTTCTTCAAAATCATTAGCTTCCTCAGTATACTTAGTCTTCCTTTGCATTCTAGTGCACCATGTCCCTACTGGAAACTTACATTTCACTATGAAATCTAGAAAGATAAATCACTTGTCTGAGGAGTGAATGTGGAGAATGAGCAGGAAATAAAGACTTGTCAATTCCTTACCACGTGAAAAAGGATCTGTACTAAGATAATGCCATGAGGCTGGGGCAAACATCCAACTAGACAGTTTATGGGAGGAATGGGATTTATTTCCACTTACAGATTCAGGAGAAGTTCCATCAATGATGACAAGCTGCTTCCGTAGATCCAGACAAAAACCAGCAGCAAACAGGACCCCTAGTGATCAGACCTGCATACCTTTGAGCTGAAATTTATCTTTTTATAGAGAAAGAGCAGACCGAATGGGTGCACCAGGGCCTCCACCCACCACAAACTCCAGATGCATGTGCCCCCTTGTGCATGTGGCTCCCTGTAGGCTGTAATTTGGACCCAACCCCAAACACACCTTTGAGCTGGACCCCAAGATTCACCTTCAATGCACTAGCCCCAACCTTTCAAGATAATTCATCTCCATGCTCCATGGGGGCATAAAGCGTGGCTGATTAACTATCCCCAAAGATAGTACAATCCATGTCACTTGTAGTAGAGACTCAACTATTTTTCATGCCTGTGAACCAACTACAACCCCCAAAACATTTTAAAGTAATATTCAGGCCTCTTAGGATAATCCAGTTTTCCACTTTGTTCTCACCCCTTGCCTGAATAAATTATTCCAAGCTGGGCATCGTGGCACATGCCTTTAACCCTAGTACTCCAGAGGGCAAAGCAGAAGGATCATGAGTTCAGGGTTAGCCTGGCCTACCTAACGAGTTCAAGTCAGCCTGCCTCCATGACCTCAGTGCTAGGATTACAAGCATTCACCACACCTGGTTTATACTTTAGGGGATTGAACCCAGAGCTTTGTGCATGCTAGGGAGTGCTCTACCAACAGCTATATCACTGGCCCTTACTTGTATTTAAAAAACTATATTTTTATTTATTTGACAAGACAGTATGGGCACATCTCTTGCCATGGCAAATGAACTGCAGACGCATGTGCCACTTTGTGCATCTGGCTTTATGTGGATACCGAGAAATGAAACCCAAGCTATCAGGCTCTGAAAGCAAGCACCTTTAACCATTGAGCAATCTCTCCAGCCCCTCTTTTTTTTTTTTTTTTAAACATGCATGGTCAGAATGCACTAGGTAAAGTGAGTATCCTAAAAGACTACTGACAGACATCAAAAGGCAAAAAGTACTCATACACTGGGCTCTTGGAGCAAATAAATTTAGGCAAGGACTACCCAAGAATTAGTCTTAACTGATAACATAAAAATCTTTTTTTTTTTTTTCCTTTTTTAGGTAGGGTCTCGCTGTAGCCCAGGCTGACCTGGAACTCCCTATGTAGTCTCAGGCTGGCCTCAAACTCACAGCAGTTCTACCTCTGCCACTTGCTGGGATTGAAGGTATGTGCCACCACACCCAGGTAATTACTTTTAAAACACTTCTTGTTGTTTGATTTTTTGAGGTAGGATCTCACTCTAGCCCAGGCTGACCTTGGATTCACTATGTAGTCTGAGGGTGGCTTCAAACTCCTGGTGATCCTCCTACCTCTGCCTCCTGAGTGGCTAGTATTAAAAGCGTGCACCACCATGCCTGGCTAAAACAGATATGTATGGTTGAGATTTGAAGAGCATGACATAAATCTTGACCACTTTTTCAGTTATAGCAAATGTGGGGAAAAACTGTGCCCCAATGGGCCTGTGGATGTCAAAAAATTAATTGTGGTTCTAGTCTTCTTAAAAGAAAATGTAAAGGAATACCCTTTTCATGTATTTGTCTTTCTAGTTGAACGTTTGTTATCGTGTAATCAAAAATGCTTCTAAAGCAAATATTCTGGCTAATACATCATTCCATTGTTTGCTTTGCTGAAATGCCTTCAACTCCCCCTCAAACAAAAATAAGATGAAATTCCCAAACAAGTTTGAGCAAGAGAAAATCAGATCTGACAGTTTGGTAAATCTAATATTTGAATTTCTCTGGGACTCGGGTTAAAATAAACAGCAACAGAAAAAACTAGCATTAAAACTTGAATAATTAGATGAGGATTAGTGTCAAATTCTTGGTGTTTATTCTTTCCAATGGAATCATCTCTATAAGAAAATATTTTCTATCAGTCTGTGCACATCTGCTACTACTTAATAGAAGCTGAATTTACCTGGATTAAATTCAGTCATTGAATTGCATCATGGATAACAGTGGATGCAAGAAAAAAAAAAGAAACACACACACCAAAAACAGTCATCAAGATAGAAAAAACATGGAAGAGGCTGGGCATGGTGGTGCACGCCTTTAATCCTAGCAATCAGGAGGCAGAGTTAGGTGGATTGTCATGAGTTCAAGGCCATCCTGAGAGTACATAGTGAATTCCAGGTCTGCCTAAATTAGAGTGAGACCCTACTAGAAAAGAGAAAAAAATAGAAGAGAAACTAGTTGGAAAGAAAAAGACTTTTTAAAAGGGGGACGAGGGAAGGTTGATAAAAAAGGAAGTGAGAAGTGATTATGACCAAATACATTTTGTACATGTATGAAAATTGACGATATTTTTTAGCCAAGCATGGTGGCTCATGCCTTTAATCCTAGCACTTGGGAGGCAGAGGTAGGAGGATTGGTGTGAGTTCAAGGACAGCCTGGGCTAGTGCGAGACCCTACCACAAAAAAATAGACATTATATATATGTGTGTGTGTGTATCTATATATTTTTATTTATTTATTTATTTGAGAGAGAGGGAAGGAGAGAATAGGCATGCCAGGGCCTCCAGCCACTGCAAACGAACTCCAGATGCATGCGCCCCCTTGTGCACCTGGCTTACGTGGGTCCTGGAGAATTGAACCAGGATCCTTTGGCTTTGCAGGCAAAACACCTTAACCACTAAGCCACCTCTCCAGCCCTAGACATATTTCCTATTTTCAGAGCAATAAACTCTGATAATTTACAGTTGTTTGGGCATTTCAAGGCAAAAAGTCAAAAAGATAAAATCAGGTAAAGTAATATTTTTGAGCTAACTTGGAGCAGAATTATAGAAATAAGAGAGGATTCATTCTTCTAAAAATTTGTTATCAAAATAGGCAGAGGGAATTCACTTAATATTAACATTTTCTCTCAATCATATTCCTACACAACTATAGATTCAAGGTATTTCATGGTACTTTGTAGTAATGATATAGACTAAGAAATGGTAAAAGCAAGTAATATATATTCTGAAAAATTCACAAGAAACTTCAAAAAACAATTTATTTGTTTCCACTTCAAGCTTCTGACAGTGTGTAGTATCCCAAAATTTGTACTGCTATGCTACTAGGAAAATTGCAAACAATGAGATAGAAGACCTTCTCACCATGATACACAAACGGTCTTGGCTACTCAGACATGCACAGACATGGAAGTGTACTGACCTCACAGTGTGAAAAAAGGCCTGTGGGGTTTTCCAACAAAGCACCCATAAAGAGACAGCCCTATCTGAAATGAGTGTAGTGGATCTGAGCGACAGCCTTTTGACCTCATCCTCCCCAGGCCATCATGCTAACTATCTGCCATGAGGATGCTATGAACCAGGCAGGGGTGACAGTGAGGGCAGCACACATACTCTGATTCTACACAATAAGGCAGCACGGACAGTAACAACTTATGTCTTACTCACAAATGGCTGCTCAAAAATGCTGGCCCATTATTACTGCCACAAGACACAGGCACCAGATAGAGCCTGATGCACAAGATAGTTTTATGTCTCTAGAGATTCAGAGCTTGATAGTAGAGAGAATACAAAAAGAAGAAAAGGGAGTGGAAAGCTCATTTCAAGTATGAAATCCAGATCTCATCCAAATAGACCTTCAATTAGACTAACATTTTCCACCCATGAAATCTGAGAAGGATATGCTTCTACAGTAAAACCTCTGTTTTGTAAATTTAAATGGTTCTGTGATTAAAGGAAGGCTTTATAAAGCCAAAGTCTCTAGATCTAAAAAAAAAAAAAAAAAATTGTTAGAATCACTAGTAACTGGCTTTATGCCTTTTAAGTAACTTACTGCAATAAAGAGAGAGTTGTAGCCTCTGATGGCACTTCAAACAAGAAGTCTGAAATCCAGCAAAGCTTAAAGACCTAGTCAAGTGGACACAGAACACATTTTTCAAAGATCCCTTACATTAAAATAATTTCACATTGTAGCCAAAACATGAGAATGCTGAATATCATAATCCATTCCTCTGGTCTTTAATCAACTCTCTTTGTCTTATACTGTGCAGATAATGGAAATCTTGAATAGCATATGGAAGGAGTTATCTTTGATCTAGGTTTAAAATAACCACCATCCTCAAAAACCCAACATTTTAAACTATATCCATGATCTAGCAACAAAACCTTCCACTTTTATCATGCAACAGTCATCTAGGAGGATCTGCTTCCTGCCACATAAGATAGTAGACACTTGGCGTTTAAACACAAATGAGACACTTAATGACTTCACAAGGGCAGGCCAAGAGAGGGAAACATGGTCTATAAGCAAACTAACCTCCCCTCCCATCAAAGACCCTACTGATCAGATCGGGCTTGTTCTATTACACTGCCACCTTGATTGCTGTCAGTGTCTTTCCCCTTTTGCCCTACTTTCCCCTTCCACCTACCTCCATTGTTAGAGTGGCCTTGTAACTGGTTTCCTTCTAGTAAACAAATACAAAATTAGGGTCCTCTGTGCAGTAGCTCCAGTTCCTAGCATTACTGGTCTTAATTTATTAAAATGTGAGTCACTCCAGGGAAAAGGCATATAAGGACATATGTAAAGATTTTTCATATCATTTCAAGCTCATTAGTATACTTTCAGATATTTCCCTTACTCCGGGACCTGATTCATCCTGTACCTCTCCACATGACTCATCTCTGAAAACCTTCAGGGCTTTCCCACTGTTTACTAAATAAGACAGACGTCCACAGTGCCAGCAATTCCAGATCTTTACTGCTTTTCTCTTCTAAATCCACCATATAAATCCCAGATCTGATAACCTAGCAAACAGCACTAATGCTTAACTCTGCCATCGCTCAGATACGTCCTATGCCTTGTCACCACTAAAATCATTGGATACGTATTACTACCAGCCTCTATTAACACATCTTACATATAATCCAGTCCATCTTCAAAGAAATTTTTAAAAATGAAGAAATAAATAAAGAAAACCCTTACATTGGGCTGGGGAAATGGCTTAGCAGTTAAGGTGCTTGCCTGTGAAGCCTAAGGATCCAAGTTCGATTTCCCCAGGACCCACGTAAGCCAGATGCACAAGGGAGCACATTTGTCTGGAGTTTGTTTGCATAAGCTAGAGTCCCTGGTGTGCCCACTCTCTCTCTATCTGCTTCTTTCTCTCTCTCTCTCTCTCTCTCTCTCAAATAAAATATTTTGGTGGCTGGAGAAATGACTTAGTGGTTGAGCGCTTGCCCTTGAAGCCTAAAGACCCCGGATTGAGGCTTGATTCCCCAGTACCCACGTAAGCCAGATGCACAAGGTGGCGCATGCAATCTGGAGTTTGTTTACACTGTGTGGAGGCTCTGGTGCTCCCATCCTCCCTCTCTATCTGCCTCTTTCTCCATCTGTCTCTCTTAAAGAAATTAAAACAAAAGGAAATATTAAAAAAATAGAATATATTTTTTAAAACTCTTATGTTAGAAATGAACTTGCCTGTCTAACATCTGTGGTATCTGAAGCACCGAGCAGTGTCCAAATAATCTCCTCTTTGCTTTCTTGCCTTCTTGGTGCACCACATCATTTATGTCATGGTATGCCACTCAGACCACAGCACAGTTCCCTCTGGGAGAGAGAACTCTTTCTTCACAGCCGTATTTTAAACAAGGCAGTAGTAAGGCTCTTCACTGCTTTGTCTGTGCACTGTTCTTTCAGTGAATTAATTGTGTGAGCAACTGCATTATATTGATACATATTGAAATTGCTAGACACTAAAACCCATAAGCCTTTTTCACCTGTGCTGTATTTAATCTATGTTTTCTGGAACTAAAAACAGCATTTGATTTCACCCTAATTCCATATTGTTTATTAGAATCTGTCTATCAATATCTTTTTCAATCATAATCCTGTATCCAAACATATTTATTACTTGTTTCTCCTAGTCTTCTGGCATAATCCAAAAAGGAGTCTTTTTGCATGTGTCTATGTGTATGCACACTCATGGGCATATGGGCACATGTATGTGGGGGTGCATATGTGTGGGCATCTGTGTGTGTATGCACATCTGAAGGCCAGAGGTAAATAAAACATTAAAAATGTCATAAGAACCATAAACAAAAGGACATGACCAATAAAGAACATATTAAAAATTCTTAAAAGATATGCTATAAAAACATAATGCTATAAAAAAACAGGCAAATGACATAAATCATGAAAATATAGCTTAAAAATGTAGTCTGGAGAGATAGCTTAGCAGTTAAGGCACTTGCCTATGAAGCCTAAGGACCCACGTCTGATTTCCAGTACCTACATAAGCCAGACGCACATTGAAGCACATGGATCTGGAGTTCATTTGTAGTGGCTGGAGGCCCTGGCATATACTCCCTCTCTCTGCCTCTTGCTTTCTCAAATAAATAAAATATTTTTAAAAATCACAACCTTCTAAGATTGGCAAGCATTAAAAATGGTGGCAGTATCACCTTTGGGTGGGAATGTGAGAGTGGAGAAACTTATATAATGCTGTAATATAAACTGATAAAATTAAGGGACAAATTGGAAAAACCAAATAAAATTGAAGGAAGCCTGTATTCCAGGACCCAGCACAATGTTCCCACACCTATGTACCTAATGAGACATGTAAACAGATGTTTACTGCAACACTATTCGGTAATAGTGCAAGAATGGAAACACCTAACTATCATTTGAGATATAGCTCAGTTTTATAGTAGAAGTGAAAATTCATATGGTAAAGTGAGCCTAAGTAGATGGATTGTAAATAAAGAAGCAAAGACATATACCGTATGCATCACACAAGGAAAAATATGAAAAAAATTTACTTGGAGGAAATTTTCAGTGATATGGCACACATTCTTTGTAAACTTTTGATTATATTAATTTTGCAATATACAAATTGAAACAGTATAATGAAACTCTTCGTAATTTGTCAACTTGCTTCAGTAATTTACATTTTGGCAAGTATTGTATACATTTTTTGTTTATTTTCATGTATTTATTTGAGAGTGACAGACAAAGAGGGAAAGAGGCAGAGAGAGAGAGAATGAGTGTGCCAGGGCTTCCAGCCACTGCAAACGAACTCCAGACACTTGTGCCCCCTTGTGCATCTGGCTAACATGGGTCATGAGGAATTGAGCCTCGAACCGGGGTCCTTAGTCTTCACAGGCAAGCGCTTAACTGCTAAGCCATCTCTCCAGCCCTTGTATACATTGCATACTTGCAGTGGATGGAGACCCTGGATCGCCTATTCTATCTGCCTCTTTCTCTGTCTCTCTGTCTCTCTCTCAAATGAATGAATAAATAAAATATTGAAAAAATTTAAAAACTGCATTCTTTTATTCTGATAATCTGTCATTTTTCCCTCTATAAGGACATGAATTTACATCAGATAATTCTTTTTGTCTTTTCTTTGTTTTATTGTGAAGTTTTTATATATTTTATGTGTTGTTTTCTTTTTTTTTTTTTTTTTTTTTTGAGATAGTCTCACAATATAGCCCCAGCAGGCTTTGGGCACATGGTGCTCCTATTCAGCCTCCAGCATCTCCAGCATACTGATATCACAGGCACATGCCACCATGTCACCATGCCCACCTGTATTAGACAGTTTTTTTTTTCCCCGCTTTTTGAGGTAGTGTCTCATTTTAGCCCAGGCTGACCTGGAATTGACCCAGTAATCCCAGACTGGCCTTGAACTCAAGGATCCTCCTACCTCTGCCTCCCAAGTGCACCACCATGCCTAACCCAGTATCAGACCAAAAAAAAAAAAAAAATTGTTTTAACCTGGGGATAACCTATGGCTTCCTGAGAGCTGTTTCACCTCTCTCACATCTACAGTGCTACAGTGCAGAGAGAGCGGACTTATCACCTGGCTCTGTCACCCCAAGGGTCATTGAACAGGAAGAGAGCCAGAATCAGTCAGGTTGCTTAGACAGGAGACTCATACCTCTTGAAACAGTGCGCAGCTGTCAGGACCCAGCAGCTACTCAGGAGCGTAGCCCCACAAAGAAGCCTGCCATCTCCATAGGAAGATCTCAGCCGGAGAGAAACCTGCCAGGGCCAGCCACCCCTAGGAGAAATCAAGCCACAAATCCATGAAAGGCAAAAAGGCAAAGAAAAGCCCTAGCCAAACAATGACCTTTGCAGATGTAGTGGAGCATACAGGGATTTAGAGGCCAGAATGAGACCCTGTCTCAAAAACTGAACAACAAAAAAAAGTCATTGACTATGACAGTTTACAGGGTGGGAGTTAGCAAAGGATTCTGGAATATAAGGATCCTTCCTACTTGGAGGGTGATGTCCCCCCCCCAACTATGAACAACACACAGCACTCATGACTTGACACTCTTGGAAATAAGTTGTTGTCTTTATATTTCAGGATTTCTCCTCCTTCTACCTCACCTAAGCAGCCTAAAGAAGTATCCAATAAACATAGTGTTGGTTCCTAAACAAAAACTTGATATTAAAATCGGTCAACATTCAATGAGTCTTTGTAGTTGCACATTTGTTAGTTTTCTTGTAAATCATTTTGCTCCTACCACATCACCTTTCAGAAGTGTTTGTCTCCTAAGTCATGGAAGAGTGATGTAATAACGTGGTCTATATAAATCAAATGACAGTAAAATTGTTAGTAGAATCTGTACTTAATTTATAAAATAAAATCGATAAAACAAACCCTTCATATAATAATAGAAAAATTCAAGTTTGCAGCACTTTATTATACATATAATTCTGTAATACTGAAAAATCTTTGAACAACCTTTTACCTTAAGGAATTTTTTCCACCAATAATCCTCTTCTGCCGATGGTGCAACAATCTCAAACCACAAACAGATGAGAGGGTCTCTGAAGCAGAAATGGGTCATTAATTATCAAAATGCTGATAGAAGAGTAAAAGCACACAGTCCCAGTACTCTCCTCCACTTTAAAATGTCGTTTCTCTGCAAATTGTACAGTAGTTTCTCGTGTAATAAAAATAAGTTTTCTCTTTTAAAGATTGACAGTAGGCCAGCCATGGTGGTACACACCTTTAATCCCAGCATTTGGGAGGCCAAGGTAGGATTGCTATGAGTTCAAGGCAAGCCCAAGACTACACTGAACTACTGGTCAGCCTGGGCTACAGTGAAACCCTACCTCAAACACACACACACACACACACACACAAGTTTCTCATATTCAGCCTGAAGGGTTCCATGGACTCTGAATTAAGCCTGTCTAGTACATTATCTACACCACCATCTGCTGATTATAGAGTTCAGGAAAGAAAGAGAAACAGCAAGACTGCAAATGTGGTAGTGACGTAAATTATATATGTATTACTATAAACACATATAAAAATATAACTGAAGAGCAAAGCATACCCCCAAAATAGAACCTTAATTTAAATTTACATTCGCTCATAGAGTATATTAAAAATTGGAAAGGGCTTATTGCAGTCAGCTCCATATTGCTGGGACAAACATCGAGACAGTTTATGGTACGAAGGGGTTTGTTTCAGGCTGATAGATCCAGGGAAGTTCCATCAATAGTGGAAGAAGCTAGCTCCCATTCATAAATCCAATTAGAGGGAAAAAACCACCAGCAGCCAGTAAACACCAAAAGCAGCAAGCACAAACTGCCAGAGCTCAAACTGCTCTCTCCACTCCTTTGGGCTGGAATTCAGAACTCCACAAACACACCTTACAACTAGACTCCAAGGATCCACCCCCAGTGACACCTACTCCTGCAGGGCAGTTGGAGACCCAGGTTACAAGCTTAATTTTAATAATACATTTGAGCCGGG
This sequence comes from Dipus sagitta, assembly GCA_036346955.1. Lineage (NCBI taxonomy): Eukaryota > Metazoa > Chordata > Mammalia > Rodentia > Dipodidae > Dipus > Dipus sagitta. The sequence continues at coordinate 83,264,910 of CM070771.1, read as the reverse complement.
TGTGGTGGTGCAGGCCTTTAATTCCAGGACTCACTTGGGAGGCAGATGTAGGAGGACTGTCATGAGTTTGAGGCCAGCCTGAGACTACATAGTGAATTCCAGGTCTGCCTGGGTTAAAGTGAGACCCTACCTCAAAATAATAATAATAATAATACATCTGAGTCGATGGGGCTATACATTTAAATTATCATATTCAAACTACCACAAGCTTGATAAGCCAATTTAAGTGGCAAACCGTATCTAGTTATACTTCCTATGAGAGCATATACCTGTCATGAATACCTTAGAGAAGAGTTCAATTTAAAATTATGGAAAGGGGGCTGGAGGGATGGCTTAGCAGTTAAGCACTTGCCTGTGAAGGCTAAGGACCCCAGTTCGAGGCTTGATTCCCCAGGACCCATGTTAGCCAGATGCACAAGGGTGTGCACGCGTCTGGAGTTCATTTGCAGTGGCTGGAGGCCCTGGTGTGCCCATTCTCTCTCTCTCTCTCTCTCTCTCTGCCTGTCACTCAAATAAATGAATAAAAATAAACATTTTTTTTAATTATGGAAAGGGACTTCCAGGTAAGATTGTGGATTACAAACCACCACAGTAACCCAGTGAAGGAAACAATCAAAATCAGACCTAAAGACTGTCCAAAGAAGGAAACTGAAGAAGAGCCTCAGAAAACTATAAAAAAAAAAAGGGTATCAAAACAAGAGAGACACCAGAACTCATTTACCAATGTCTGCAATGTGTAGTCAAGTCAGGCAGATCTATAATACACTTATATATATTGTGAATACCTAGGCCATATCCCCTGTGATTTTAGTTGTTTTTTTTTTAATTTGTTGTTTTAATTTATTGTCATTATTGTTGACAGACATGATTTTTCTTTCTTTTTCTTATCTTCTTGCTTTTCACATTCTTCTTATATTTACTGATTTTACTATTGCAGTTCTTTTGCTCTTTTTTTTTTGAACTATTGAAGTTGTTGTTCTTGTTTATAGATGTAATGTTCTAGCAGTCTAGCCACTCTAGTTGCACATTGGTATCAATACCTAAGAGTATATACATGAAGCATCAAGCTAAATCCTCTATCTCACCAAAACAGTCTTTCTAGACTGAAAATGGAAAAATACTCATTGCCACAAATGCTAAAGACACAACAAAGAAACACAAAAAGTAAAGGACAACAGGTAGGGAATACATATCTTTCTCACCTACCTTCTCCAAAACTGATCACATAATTGGCCACAAAACAAACCATAACAAATTTAAAACAACAAAAGGAATTAAGCAATACCCTGTATCCTATCAGATCAAGTGGAATAAAAGTCAAAATCAACAAAAGGAGAGAATACAGAAACTATAAAATTCTTGGTGACTGAACAACAAACTTCTGAGTGAATAATGGGTTATTGGAGAAATCAGGTAGAAATTAAAAATTCCTAGAAATGAGAATGACAATACCTACCAGGCTCTCTGGGATATAGCCAAAACAGTCCCAAGAGGAAATCTTACAGCTATAAGCATGCATATCAAGAAATTAGAGAAATGAAATAAACAACCTAATAATCCAACCCCGGGCTCTAAAAAAGCAACAAAAAGCTAATCCTAAATCCAACGATAGAAAAAATAATAAAAAGCTTGGCAGAAATTTGGGCTGGAGAGATGGCTTAGTGGCTAAGCGTTTGCCTGTGACGCCTAAGGACCCCGGTTCGAGGCTCAATTCCCCAGGACCCAGATGCACAAGGGGCGCACACATTTGGAGTTTGTTTGTAGTGGCTAGAAGCCCTGGTGTGCCCACTCACTCTCTCTCTCTGCCTCTTTCTCTCTCTCTCTCTGTCACTCTCAAATAAATAAACAAACAAACAAATTTTTTTTAAAAGCTTGGCAGAAATTAATGAAATAGACAAAGAACAATGCACAGAAATAACAAAAAAAAAAGTGGTTCTTTGCAAAAATAAAGTAAGGTTGATGAGCCTTTAACCAAACTAACAAACCTAAGGAGAGAGACTAGTCACATTAACAAAATGAGAACAAAAAGTGAGCTGCTACAACAGACCCCAGTGAAATCCAAATCATCATTAGAGAATACTTGGAAAATTTATATTCCCAAAAACTGGAAAACCTAGAAAAAAATGGACAAATTCCTAAATACACATAACCTCCAAAATTAAAAGTGCAGGCTTTTATTTAAAAACTTAAACAGATTCATTACAAGCCATGAAATTGAAGCTGTAATTAAAACCCTTCCTCCAAAGGAAAACCCTAGACCAGGATTCTTAGTGGAATTCTATCATACTTTTAAAGATAATCTAATACCAATTTTTCTCAAGGTCTACCACAATATAGAAAGGAAAGAAAACTTCCAAATGCATTCTATGAAGTCAGAATTGTCCTAGTCTGTAAACCAGATAAAGACACAACCACAGAAGAAAACAATAGACCAATTTCTCAGATTAACATAGATGCAAAAATCTTCAACAAGATTCTTGCAAATCCAATCCAAGGACATATTAACAAGAATATCTTCGGGCTGGGACCTAGGTTCAGTTTCCCAGTACCCTTGTAAGTCAGGTTCACAAGATGGCACATGTGTCTGGAGTTTTTTGGCAGAGGCTGGAGGCCTGGTGCACCCAATCTCTCTCTATCAGTTTCTTCCTTTCTCTCTCTTATAAATAAATAAGTAAATAAATAAGATTATTCATCATGACCAAGTGGGATTTATTCTAGGGATATAAGGTTGTTTCAGCATATGTGAAGCAATATATATGATACACTATGGGTCCCTGGATCCTCTGTGACCCTGGTTCCCCGAAGGGATGTACACCCGGGAGACAACCTCAGAGAGTAGTTCCATTTATTCAATAGGGAAATGGGTTTATAAGCAGTCAAGAGCAGGAAGAGGGTCCTAAGGGAATTGGTGGATTCAAAGGTTGCTAGACAATGCCTAGGGACATTCATTCCAGCATGTAGGGAGAGAGTCAGGTGATCTACATAGTGGCAGGAAGAGGGTCACAGGGATGGGCTCTGTGAAGGCTGTTGGCTGATAAGATGTTTCCTAGGCAACTGGTCACAGGGCTATGGGCAAAGCCTAAGTTCAGCTGTGCTGGGCTTGGAGAGGGAGTGGCCTCCTATAGCCCGGGGGTCCTCAGCCATGCCTGGCAGCTCAGACCCATCTCCAGAAGGCTCCAGCCTGTGCCTGGCAGTGCCCGACAATACACTATATAATAACTGATAGAAATTACATGAGTATATCAATTGATAAAGAAAAGGCATTTGACAAAATCCAACATGCTTTCATGATAAAACTCCTGGGAAAAGTTGGAATAGTAGAACATACCTCAAAATATTAAGGGTCATACATGACAAACCCATGGCCACTATTATATTAAGTGGAAAAAATGGAGAGCTATTTTCTTTGAAAACAGAAAAATAGATCTCTACTCTCATCACTTCTGTTCAATACTGTTCTAGAATTTATAGCAAGAAGAAGACATAAAAGAATAAAAATAAGAAAGGAAGAGGTCATACGATCCCTATTTGCATATGACTTGATTCTATACTTACAAGACCAAATAGAATCTACAAAAACATTCATAGAGTTAATAATTTCAGGAAAGCTGAAGGATACTAAATCAACACACAAAAATCAGTAGCATTCACATATACCAATAATGAACTCAGAAAGAAAGAGATCAAAGAAAACATACCATTCATGATAGTTACCATACTTACCTGGAAGTGGAGATACCATGATCACAATAGGTACCAAAAAAATTTAACACCTAGGAATAAGCCTAACAAAAAAAGTGTGAAAGACCTCAACAATGAAAACTTTAAGACACTAAAATAAATAAATAAACAAATAAATGAATGAATGAAAAAGTAAATCAAAGAACACTAAATGATTGGAATACCTTCCATGCTCCTGGAATGGTAGAATAACATTGTGAAAATGGCTATCCTACCAAAAGTAATCTACAAATTCAATGCAATTCTCATAAAAATTCCAATGATGTCCCCCAAGGAGCTATTTAATCCAGTAATTCATATGGAAGCACAAAAGACCACAAACATCCAAAGAAATCATAAAGAGAATGAGCAAAGCTGGAAGTATCACAATACCTGATCTCAAATTATACTACAGGGACAGTGGTAGTGAAGACAGCATGATACTGGCCACCAAAACAGACATGCCCACCAATGGAACAGAATAAAAGGTCCAAAGGTAAATCCACACTGTTTTAGCCACCTCATCTTTGGCAAACACTCCAAAAATATTCAGTGGAAAAAAAAGAAAGCAACAAATGGTGCTGGCAAAATTAGATAACCACCCACAGAAGAATGAAATTAGCTCTATATTTCTCTCCCTATAAATACCAATTCAAAATGGAGCAAAGACTTCAGTCTAAAGTCTGAAACAGAGTAAGTGCTAGAAAAAAACCTAGAATATACATATAGGCAAAAACTTTCTGAACAGGACTCCAATAACACAGGAAATAGCCCCCCAAAATCAACTAATAGGACTACATGAAGTTAAAAAGCTCTACAGCCAAAGAACCCAACAAAGCATATAGCCTACAGAATGAGAGAAAATCTTTACCACCTATACTTCAGACAGGGGGCTAATAACCAGACATTACAAAGAACTGCAAAAATTAAACACCAAAAAATAAATCTACCAATTATCAAATGAGTATCAGTACACCAATGGGAAGAGTTCACAAAAGAAACACAAAAAGCCAATAAGTACTTTTAAAAGTGTTCAATATCCTTTGCTGAATACAGAACTGACTAATAAAGAAAAAAGAAAAAAAAATAAAATAAAAAATAAAAATAAAAAAAATGTTCAATATCCTTAGCCATTTGGGAAATGCAAATAAAAATAACTTTGAGATACCATCTTAAGAATGGCCATCATCAAGAAAACAGAAACAAACACTGGCAAGGATGCAGAAAAAGAACCTTCCTTCATCCACTGTTTGTGGAAGTGCAAACTACTACAGTCATTATGGAAATCAGTATGAAGGTATCTGAAAATATTAGAAATAGTCCTCCCATACAACCCAGTTTTACCACTCCTGGCATGTACCCAAAATATTCCACACTCTACTACAGAGATACTTGCATATCCACCTTTACAAAGGCTCTATTTACAACAGTAAGAATTAGCCAAGATGCCCATTGACAGATGAATGGATAATTAAAATGTGGTGCACATACACAATGGAATTCTATGAGGCAGTATGGAAAAATGAAATTGTGAAATTTTCAGGAAAAGAGATGGATTTGGAAAGAATAATATTAAGTGAGGTGACTCAGACCAAAACCTCGTGTTCTCTATGATATGAAGAACATAGCATATAATAGCTATAAGTGTGTATATATAGGGGGCAAATGTGATTTAAACCTATAGAGATAGAACTGTGAACAAAAGTCAATATAAAGACATGATCTAGAAGAGAGTTAAGGGAAGAGCAAAAAGATACAGGTAAGGGCTGGAGAGATTGCTTAATGGCTAAGGTGCTTGCCAGCCAAGCCAGAGGACCCATGTCCAATTCCCCAGTACCCATGTAAGTCAGATGCATCTAGAGTTTGTTTGCAGTGGCTAGAGACCCTGGCACACCCAGTCTCTCTCTGTCTCCTCTCTATCTCTCTTTCTGCTTGCAAATAAATAAATGAAATTATTTTTTTAAATGAAAATTTAAAAATCTTTTAAAGATACAGATAATACATGGGAGAAGGAATAGGGGGGAAGAGGGAGAAGGAGGACAGATGGGGAAATGGGAATAGAAAAAAAAGGACTAGAAAATGCCAAAATAAATGATACCTAAGTCTCTATATGCCAACTAAGAAAAGTTAAATAAATGATAGAAACACAATACTAAAAAATTATATACATACATACAAAAAGGTGGTATTCAAAAGAAGGCATGACTAATTTTCAAAGTAATTTTAGAAAGTAGAATTTATGATTTACATATGGGTATTTTCCTTGGTGAAGTATATGTACATAAAGCATCATATATATATGTATGTGTCAATAACACAAAAACCTTATTCAGCACTAATGATTTTCTCACAACAACCAAGCAGAAGGCAGCTCAGAAGGTCTGGATATAGGAAGAGATTCAGCAATATACCAAGAAATTAATTTGCTAAATGATGTGAGAGGCATGCTGTCAAAACTTTAACCTTAATCTCAGAATATGAGTTTTATAGATGACACTGCAAGTTTTAAGATATTAGATAAACAAATGTTTCCAATAATGTTCTAAGTCAGGTCAATATATGATGCCAAGAAAAGGAATGATGTAATATTGAGCAAGCAAAACTTAAAGTTTACATCATTTTGGGTACAAAGCACCTGCTTCTAAAAAAAGAAGGAAAGTCAACTTAAAGCTATGCAGTGTAACAAAAAATTAAGCAAGATCAAGTTCCTTTATGGAAGAACACCATCAGATAACCAATAAACAATCACTTGCATTTAATTACCCTAAGATGCCACTAGCTCAAGAGCTACAATATAAAACCAATGAGTTAATGAGCCAAGTTATTTTATTTAGCTAGCTTGAAATGAATTATCTTTACTGGGGTACAGGTAACACTGTCTACCATGGAAAGGTATCAATATAATGTGACTTTATATATTATATTTTTAGATTTTTTTTCACCTGTTTTAACATAATTTAAAATAATTTAAAGAATTAGTTGTATTTGATTTATAAGTAAAATTTAAATCGTTGAAAGAAATTTAACATTAAGTTGTAATCAGTATTTAGAAAAAACTATCTTACCACACATCATTCTCACATTCAGAAGCCCCTCAGAACCAAAGAACCATATTAATAACATCCAATTATCTTTTTTTGTATTATCTTTAACAATTAAAAAGCAAGAGAAAGCACACAAGTGCAGTAGTGGCACACAGCCATGGTGGGTAACCAACTGTTCTAGGATTGGCTAACAGATCCGCTCAGCAGAAAGGAAACCATATCTGGAACTGGGAAACAAATCAGAATCATATCCAGATAATGATTCTGCTTTCCACTGTCAAGCTCCCACTAACCTTACACTATAAAAGTATCTAAACCCTTATAATTCTCTCTAAATTAATAATGGTTATCCCATTAACTGGCACTGACTTCACTCTCCATTGGAGAATCTGCTTCTGTTTTTCTGATGGAAACTGGACTTGAGGAGATAAACGACCCAGCGCACTCCACCCTGGCCCCATCTGAAACCACAGAGGAATTGGAGAAATGTGCAAGAATGCTGCTCTCTTAGTTAAGCTGACAAGGGTGATAGAGAAAGATACTGAAGACACTCAACACCTACCAAACCAGACATCTAGATGCTCCTAAGTGCCCCTCACTGAAGTAGACTTAAAATGTTCCCAGCATGGTTCAGGTAATTTTATGGAAGAGGAGGCAGAAAGATTGTTAGAGCCACAAGTTGGGACATTTTGCACAGAGACATTGCCTGTCCCCCATAGCTGACTGATGCCCCATAATGCATGATCACAATCACCACGGGGTTGACCTGCATCCCCAATGAGGAAGACATCTTCAGAAAAGGGACAGGGAGGAGGGAAAGGATGGTACCAACATGTGATGTTTACATACAAAATATGTCCATATCTAATAATAAAAAATAAAGAAGAAAAGAAAGCAAGAGAAAGAATGTGCAGGTACACCAATAGTATGTACTTTCAATCCAGATCAAGATGGTATTGTTTTTTTCCCATAGAAGATAAAAACAGGTTTCTTAAAATAGCTTCCGTGAATTCTAAGTATAAACACACCATATTCTTTTTCTCTTCAAGTTTTTGAGTTTCAGAGAATAAAATCTACAAAGAAAAATTTTTCTTTTAGAAATTCACTTAAAGCACTAGATGTGGTGGCTCACACCTTTAAACCCTGCACTTGGCAGGCTGAGGTAGGAGAATAGCTGTGAGTTTGAGGCAAGCCTGGGCTACAGTCAGCCTGGGCTAGAGTGAAACCCTGCCCCCCCCAGAAAAAGAAATAAAATAACTTTTAAAATTATCTCTGTCTTTGAAAGTATTAGTACGAATGAATCAGTTTCTTTCTTTAAATTGTTTGTAAGCCTCCCCTAGATACATTTGCAGAGCACCACTGGTTCTAAATAAGAGCATGAACAAGGGCCTGGTTGCATCCTCACTGCATGCAATCTCTGTTAACAAAGGAATGGCATGGGAATTGGTGTTCTTCAACATGTTTAGGGGCCCAGAAGTGCCTTACCTTTCTTACCATTACTTGATGACTTCTTGCCAAAATAATCACAGATAACTCCAGCATCTTCACTATGGCGGCAGTTGTGTCTTCCGATGTCCTGTTTGACACAGTCAGCCAGGGACCTCTCATTTCCTGTGCACTTCACATTATCCATGTGAATGGGCCCTTTCCCTTCACCAAAATAAGCCATGGACCTTGCTCTCGCAGGACCCCTGGAAACAGAGCATTCTTAAGGATGTGGAAAATTGATCAATCATGCATTTGAATAGATAATAACATATACTCAAATTCTACTTTATTCTTTATGTTTTACGTATTTAAATTAGCATGTACACATACAGGACATAACATTTTTGGATGACTGTCAAAAATTTAAATATCTTCTTCATTTTATAGAATCAACTACCTCTAACTTAGTTTCTGCTTCCAAAGTCACACTTAAATAGTATGTCAAGAAATGGTAGTTGTAGCCAGGCGTGGTGGCACATGCCTTTAATCCCAGCACTTGGGAGGCAGAGGTAGGAGGATCACTGTGAGTTCAAGGCCACCCTGAGAATACATAGTGAATTCCAGGTCAGCCTGGACTAGAGTGAAACCCTACCTCGAAAAGAGAGAGAGAGAGAGAGAGAGAGAGAGAGAGAGAAGAAGGAGGAGGAGGAGGAGGAGGAGGAGGAGGAGAAGAAAAAATGGTAGTTTTAAACTCTAATGCAGGGAAAAATAATCACCCCTAATTTTCTACTCCCAAAAAAACTATACTGCTTTCTTAAAATTGGCATTATATTGCCAAGAATAAGATTAAGTAATTACAGAGACCTAAGAACTACCTTTTCCCTTTTTTAAAAAGAAAAAAAATACCATTATTAAAACAGAAAGAACTTGGAATTATGAACAGAAGGCAGGGTGGCCTTTATTATATTTCATTTTTTAATCACATCACTTTTCTTTTCTCACGGTAGGGTCTCACTCTAGCCCAGGCTGACCTGGAATTCACTATGTAGTCTCAGGGTGGCCTCAAACTCAAGGTGATCCTCTTACATCTGCCTCCTGAGTGCTGGGAAGAAAGGCATGCGCCATCACGCCCTGCTTTAACAGCATCACTTTTTAAAATATGCAAATCAAATACTTTTAATGAAACAAAGTTTAACACTGCCACCATATATAAGTCAATTTTTCACAAAGTAATGAACATAATTATGAAAGGAAAACTGATTTAAGCTTGAATCATAGGAAAGCTATCCTTAACACATCAAGCTAGGGAAAAATAATAAATTAAATAAGACAGAGACAAACCAAAGATCTTGCTTCACAAAAGATGGAAGGTAAGGACCCACACATGAGGTTGTCCTCTGACCTGCACATACATGCCCAACACTCACATGAACACACAAACACACATACAAAGATAAAAACGGCAATGATATAAATAAGAATGAGTAATTTGATAAATTCGATAACTTTTAAATTAGGAATGCCACTTTACTAGAAATCACCCTAAGGAAGGTGAAAAGATAAACTTGAAAGTTGGCATATGTAATTATCATCCACTAATGTTTGTCAGTAAAAATTTTCCTCTAGAGAAGAAAATAGCATACATTATACCAAAACCTCACAAAAATCACTAAAAAGTTTTTTTTCAAAAGAGAGAAAAATAAGAAGATAGGTCTATAAACACTGCATGCTAGGTAAAAGAAAATATTGATGGCCAGTACTAATATGATTATATCATTAGTAGTTAGGGATAAGTAAAAAGACAAACACTAGCTCCCCTCATATTTACAAGAAATAATTGCCATTGCTATTGAGTGTGGAAATTAGCGTAGCCACAAGGCAATCTTGCATGCCCTAATCAAGTTGAGGATGGATGCACATAGTCTAAAGATTGGCACTACCACTCTTGATTATATTCCCTAAAAATTTAACACACAAGTGCACCAGTAAGAAAGCATAAAAAATGTTCATTGTAGTGTATATGGTACTAGAAATGATATTGTTATGCTTTGATTGCCCCTCTCAATATTCATGTATGGAATTATTGTGAGACCAGAGAAATATTGTGGAATTTTTAAAAGATGAGGCAAACCCCTCTCAATACTGAGTCCATTATAAAAGCCATCTGGGCTCTATCTCTTGTATCATCCCCTCTCTCTATGTGATACCCTGCAAGAAGGTTCTCCCTACATGAGACCTCTCCATCTTCCAGCCTCCAAAGCTGTGAGATGAACCAAGTTTATTCTTTATCTTTTTACTTTATTTTTATTTATTTGTTTGAGAGAGAGAAAGAGGCAGAGAGAGGGAGAGAGAATGGGCGCACCAGGGTTTCCAGCCACTGCAAACAAACTCCAGACGCATGTGTCACCTTGTGCATCTGGCTTACATGGGTCCTGGGGAGTCAAACCAAGGTCCTTTGGCTCTGCAGGCAAATGCCTTAACTGCTAAGCTATCTCTCCAGCTCCCCTTTTTTAACTTTATTTTTATTTATTTATTTGAGAGACAGAGAGAGAAAGAGGCAGAGAGAGGGAGAGAGAACCAAGTTTATTCTTTAAAATGTGGCATTCAGTTAAAGCAAAAGAAAATAAACTAACACTGAATGTAAATGTCACAGCATCAATACAATAAACTGACACACTAGATATTTATGAAATTTAATACTACAGAGCAAAACCAATACAATTACAGCTACTTAGATAGACAGCAATCTCAAAAGCAGATTGGAAAGATGGCAAGTAATTGAAGAACCGAAAGTATTGCTTACTTTCAAAAATAGATTTTAGTTTTTTTCAAGGTAGGATCTCGCTGTAGCCCAGGCTGACATAGAATTCACTATGTAATCTCAGCGTGGCCTTGAACTCACGGTGATCCTCCTATCTTTGCCTCCCGAGTGCTGGAACTAAAGGCATGTACCACCATGCCCACAAAAATAGATTTTAAGGGTTGGTGGGATGGCTTAGCAGTTTATGTGTTGGCTTAGTGGTTAAGGCAATTGCCTGCAAAGCCAAAGGACCCAGGTCCAATTCCCTAGGACCCATGTTAGCCAGATGCACAAGGGAACGCACATGTCTGGAGTTTGTTTGCAGTGGCTGAAGGCCCTGGTGCACCCATTCTATCTCTCTCCCTCTTTCTCTGTCAAATAAATAAATAAATAAATAATAGATTTCAAATGGACAAACTACTGGCTAAGATAACATTTGCAGAAGTTACAAAAATTATAATAAAATGATACAAAATTCAGACAGTATTTCTTTGGGTCATGATGTAAAAACAGTGGGACTGACACATAGGTAACTTAAAGGTATAGCAACATGCTATTTCCTAAGCTTGGTGGCAGGGACAGGGTGCTTCACACTGACCTGCAGACTGCATGTATGTATCTATATGCATGTATGGACACACACATATACATATGTATCTAGTGGAGGAAAAAATTTTAAATAAAATTCCAAGAGGAAAAATAACTATATGATTTCTGTGCATCAATAGTGTCAAATCACTGGATTTATATTCCACTGGGCATAAAATGCTGTAACTATGTTATTTTAAATGTCATACAAATGTATCAGAAAATAAGTCCTTGGCAAGCATTTAAAAGAAGACACAAATTATATATACTTAATTTCAGTTCTCTACTAAAATAGTGATAGCATACCATTTTACATTTTGTTGCAAAGCATGCCACTCTTTTTTTTATTAACAACTTACATGATTATAAAAAATAACCCATGGTAATATCTTCCCTCCCCCCATTTTCCCCTTTGAAACTCCATTCTCCATCATACCTCCTCCCCATCTCAATCAGTCTCTCTTTTACTTTTGATGTCATGATCTTTTCCTCCTCTTATGATGGTCTTATGCAGGTAGTGTCAGGCACTGTGAGGCCATGGATATCCAGGCCATTTTGTGTCTGGAGGGAGCATACCACTCTTGTACGTAAATTGTTCAAAAGCAATAACATTTTGAAACATATTCACACAAAGCCATCATGGCTCTGTCTGTCTTAATGAATATAACTGATCTCAGCATGCAATCAGTTCTGTAAATGCTATATTTGTCAACATTATGTGATACAAAATTAAAGGATGCCTTTTACTTTGCTTTTCATGCAAAGCATATCACATTAGTTACTTTCATGTTTACTGGCTTTTATTATATCATCTCTATTTTTTCCTATTATGAAAATGCTTTCTGATATTATTCTGATTTTCATTGTTTCCAAAGACTAAACTTCAGCATGAAGCAGCTGGCTGGAGGACATACCATTAGAACTTCTACCAACAAAATTCAGTCTTTCAATGGCTTAAAAGTTCTCTGTACAAATGTGGCTGGAGGGATGCCTTAGCGGTTAAGGGGTTTGCCTACAAGGCCAAAGGACCCAGGTTCAATTCCCAAGAACCTATATTAGCCAGATGCACAAGGGCCGCATGAGTCTGGAGTTTGTTTGCAGTGGCTGGAGGCCCTGGTGCGCCCATTCTCTCTCTCTTCCTCTTTCTCTGTCAAATAAATAAATAAATAAAATATTAATAATAAAAAGTTCTCTGTACAAATGAATGTATTACTAAAGATTCATGACATGAAAAAAGAAATTCCCTGTTAACATCACATATGTATTTATGTTTGTGTGTGTTTGTGTGTTCCTATATGAAATTTCATTCCACCTCAGTGGGAAAATTTTTACATATATTTAAGATGGTAAAATATCTAAATGATTCTCACTAAAATACCATATAAAGGCAAACTGGCCAGGCATAGTGGCACACACTCCTAGCACAGGAGACCAAGGTAGGAGGACTGCTATGAGTTCAAGGCCAGCCTGAGACCACCTAGTGAATTCCAAGTCAGCCTTGGCTAAAGCAAGACCGTACCTCAAAAAAACAAAAGAGAGGAAAAAAAAAAAAAACAGGCAAGTTGTATATTGTACAGAAACTAGTTGATTTGCTTTAGCAACACTATATAATTAGTTAGGGATTTTATCTAAAATATAAAATGAAATCTTTTGATCCATCTCTTTATAACTAAGTAAATGGTTTTAAAAGTAGCTGCCAACTTTGGCCACATAATCTAAATTTTTATTTTCTACCTCACATGAAAATAACTGAATGCCAGGCGTGGTGGCGCATGTCTTTAATCCCAGCACTTGGGAGGCAGAGGTAAGAGGATCAACATGAGTTGGAGGCCACCCTGAGACTATGTAGTGAATTCCAAGTCACCCTGGGCTACAGTGAAACTCTACCTTGAATAACCAAGACATGCAAACTACCTGTACTGAAGTATAATTGGTATAAAAAAATCTTGGTGGATTTGGATTTGCATATGTCTGTGATACTATCACTACAGCCAAGGAATTAAACCTAACTACAGCATAACAATTTCCTTTGTTTTTTGTTATTGTTTCTTTTGGTTTGATTTTGGAAATAACACGAAATGAGCTTTATCCTCAACCTATTTTAAAGTATATAATGCTGTATTGTTAACTAGAAGACTTTGTTGTACAGCATGTCTCTAAAATTTATTCATCTTGTATAACAAAACCTTCCGAACCATTGAAACCCAATTTTCCTAGACATCCAGTCCCTAACAACCACCATTCTACCCCCCCCTTCTATGATTATGACTCTTTTAGATAAATCAAAGTGAGATCATGCAGTATTTGTCCTGACTGGTTTATTTTTCTTAGCATGATGTCCATCAGATCCAATCATGTGGCAGTATTTATTTCTGTTTTAAGGTTGAATCATTTAACATGGGAGTGCAGATACTTCTTTGAGAAGTGTACCCAAAATAGGATTACTAGACCTCATTGAAGTTTTTTTTTTTTTTTTCATACTGTAAATAACTGTTGCAGTCAGGTTCGCATTGCTGGTAGAAATCACCCAACCAAGAGCAGCTTGTGGGGAAAAAAAGGTTTATTTTGGCTTACAAGCTCGAGGGGAAGCTCCATGATGGCAGGGAACATGATGGCATGAGCAGAGGGTGGACATCACCCCCTGGCCCACATAAGGTGGACAACAGGAACAGGAGAGTGTGCCAAACACTGGCATGGGCAAACTGGCTATAACATCCATAAGCCTGCCCCCAACAATACACCACCTCCAGGAGGCTTTAATTTCTAATTGCCATCATCTGCGGAACCTAACATCCAGAACACCTAAATTTATGGGATCACCTGAATCAAACCACCACAATAACTATTTCTCCCTAAGGCATACCATTGCCTTGTGGCACTGTGGAAATCACATAGCACACAAGCCCTATGTTTGGAGGTTGCTTAAAAGAGTGAAATCAGGGCTGGAGAGATGGATTAGCAGTTAAGGTGCTTGCCTGCAAAGCCAGAGGACCTTGGTTCGATTTCCCAGGACCCACAAAAGCCAGATGCAGAAGGTGGCGTATGTGATTGAAGTTCGTTTGCAATGGCTGGAGACCCTGGGGTGCCCATTCTCTCCCCTGTGTCTCTCTCTCAAATAAATAAATATAAATAAAATATTTTAAAACAGTGAAATTGTTATACACACACAAAAGCACAGAAATGCAGAAAAACAATAAAAGGCACTGATTCGATGACAAGAAGGAATAACTGTTCACAGGGCTGAGAGCTGAAAGAAAAACAGTGAGACAGAATTTGGCCTCTTCTCTAGGAACAGCTGCTCACTATTTGTTAAGGAGGTGCTCACAGCCACTCGCCATAGTGTGACTGCTGTGAATACCATGAACTACAGGAACCAACTGAAAGTCCAATAATGTAAGATGCAGTGTGAAAGCACCAACCACAGGGAAAGGTTAATGCTTGTGGATGAGGGAACCATTATTATAAATAGTGAAATTATCTTGTTATTATATTTCAAAGGCTTTATTAATTATATGACATAATATAAATTTCTTGAAAGAAGATAGAAAAATTTAACTAGATGCTTACTACTCTTTATAATTCCAAATGAATTTAACATGAAAATCAACAATATTTTCAACTGAAGAAAAATAAGATTTAAAAAGTTTAGATAGGGATTAACTCACTGGACTAAACCTAAAAAGCAGTCAGAAATGCTCATGAGGTCATCATTGTGGCTAATTATGTTTTCCTTACTTATAGCCGAGCTGTCGACAAACCACAGCTGCATCTTTATCTGTCCAGCCATCATCGCAAATTGTTCCCCACTGGCCATTCACAGAAACCTCCACGCGTCCTTCTTTCTTATTTTCTCCATCCATTAGTCTGATAGGAAAACCTAAGTCATGATTCAAAAATATTAGAAAAGCCAAAATAAGCAAGGTTATGCTAAAGCATGAGCCTTTGCAAAACACGATTATTTCTAAGCATCAGGTATAAACTCAGCTGACAATCCCTTTTGGAGAAAGAAATGAAATATCAATGAAATACTGCATACAGTTTTGTTCTACCCTTTGAAGCCCTGAGGCCAAAGTGCTCATCTTGCTCAATTTTGTATCCCAGCCTTTGAGCCATGTGTGGCATATAAAGGACCAAAGTGCTGATCCAACAAACGAATGAATGATACTATAAAATCACAAGTTATTTTATTACAATAGACTTCTAAATAGTAAAAAAACATTAACTTAAAATTGTTTTGTTTCATGCGATATTTGTTTGTTTGTTTTTGAGGTAGGGTCTCACTCTAGCCCAGACTGATCTGGAGCTTGGTTTTGAACTCACAGCAACCCCCCTATGCCTGCCTCCCTAGTGCTGGGATTAAAGATGTGTGCCACCACACTGGGCATCATGGCATTATTTTGTAATTTTTTATGAGAAAGAGAACAAGAGTGACAGTGAGAGAGAGAGTAAATTGGCACCCCAGGGCCTCCAGCCACTGCAATTGAACTCCAGATGTGTGTGCCACCTAGTGAGCATGTGCAACCTTGTGCGCTTGTGTCACCTTGTGCATCTGGCTTATGTGGGACCTGGAGAGTTGAACCTGGCCCTTTGGCTTTGCAGGTAAGCACTTTCACCACTAAGCAATCTCTCCAGCTCTATGCCATCTTTTTAAATATTTTATTTTATTTATTTGAGAGAGGGACAGAGAGAGGAGAGAGGCAGATAAAGAATGGGTGTGCCAGGGCCTCTAGCCACTGCAAATTAACTCTAGATGCATGTGCCACCTTGTGCATCCTTCTTCCATGGGTAGTGGGGAGTCGAACCTAGGTCTTTAGGCTTCACAAGCAAGTGCCTTAACTGCTAAGCCATCTCTCCAGCCCCATGTCATTTTTTATTCATGAACATAGCTAGAAATATGTACTCCAAAGCTCAAGATTTTTGCAAAGGCATAAACAGATACAACTTTGGCACACATGGGTCACTTGATTGGGCAGGATTCCAGCACAGGGAAGGGAAGAAGAAGGCACCTAACGATTTCCATCTGAAGCCTTCCTTTACTTTTCATTTCAAGGGAAGGATTTCATCACAAAAATTAGTAATATTTAAAAATTGAGGACCAGATCACTAATAAATTCAGATTTATATTATGCCAATCAAATGACATGTGGAATGGCATATCTCTAATCACACCAACAAATTATGATACTTTTTAAGGCCCTCACTGAGATTCACATATTGTCATGGTAGAATGGTGAGGTCATTAGACTGTGTCCGAAGTCAACGTAACTGGTGCCCTTATGAAAAGGAGATAACAGTGAAGACAAATTTTTACTTCTCTCTCCTTCTTGGTGGCCCCCAGTGTTATTTGCTCCTGGTTCCTGTTTACTTCATGAAGCAAAGGCAAAGTCAACAAGTGTTTGTTGGGTGCCTATTCTGTGTACTGTTTTCTAGCCTCTAAAACAAATTAAGGAGTTTTAGCTGTATCAGAAAAAAGAACATTTGAAAATTTACCTTTATTGTTTGGTTGGTTGGTTGCTTGATTTTAAGGTAGAGTTTCACTGTAGCCCAGGCTCACCTGGAAATTACTCTGTTGTCCCAGGCTGGCCTTGAACTGATAGCAATCCTCCTACCTCTGCTTCCTGAGTGCTGGGATTAAAAGCGTGCCCAGCTTAAACTTTACGTTTTTTATTAATGTATCTTAAATTGTGTGGTTCTTCATAAGAGAAGGTTAAAAAGTGATCTTCAATGATCAGATTTAAACTGATGACATTATTTTCTTAGTTTTCAATTTTTATACTTTTGAATCTTTGGTTCAATATTTAGGAAACATATACCCATAGGTTTTTATCTTTATGTTTTTAACCTCAGTAGTTTAGGAAATGTTTTCATATATTCTTAAAAAAGGATAGACCTTTTAGGCTGGAGAGATGGCTTAACAGTTAAGGTGTTTGCTTGCAAAGCCAAAGGACTGAGGTTGTATTCCCCAGGACCCAGGACCCATGTAAGCCAGGTACACAAGAGTTCGTTTGCAGTAGCTGGAAGCCCTGGAGCACTCATTCTCTTTCTCTCTCCCTCTTTCTCTCTCTCAAACAAATAAATAAGTAAAATATTAAAAAGATAGAATTTTTAAGTCTCAATTGTGTGCTTTATAAAAATACCGTACCCAATACTCGTGAATCTAATCTTAGCTATTTACAAAAATCACTATATTGTCTATTCTCAAAGGGAAATTGGATGACAGAGGTCATTATCCTCAGAACACCTGAGTTTTGTTGGGACAGTAGCAATAGTAATGTGCACTATGGTGTTTCTTTGTTTCTTGTTTTGTTTTGTGGTACTAAAGATTGAACCCAATGCTCTGGGCATGCTAGGCAAGTATTCTACCATTAAGCTATAGTACCATCCCTAAATTTTTGTACGTAAAATGTTTGAGAGGACTAACAACCCTATGAATATGCAATATTATTAAATAGTTCAAGCTGATATTAGTAGTTTGCTTTAATTTTTCCTGAAACAATGATGTCATACCTTGTTTTCAGAACATAATACTGCTTCCTACAAGAAGAAAATCTAACAGAAATGTTCATTTCAGTCTAAGTTTATTCTATAAAACTGACTAAGGGGCAACATCATGAGACGATTTTTACCCATGATTATTTTAAGACTGCTAGCAGAGCTACTTATCTTTTTTTAAATACATATTTTAATATATATATATATATACACACACAAATATATATTTTAAATTGACTACTTCTATACTTACTCCAATCCCGAGACAGGGAAAAACAATATTCACTTGTTTTGTTTTGTTTTTGAGGTAGGGTTTCACTCTAGTCCACGCTGACCTGGAATTCACTATGTAGTCTTAGGCTGGCCTCAAACTCACCGTGATCATCCTACTTCTGTCTTTCAAGTGCTGCTTGGTTTGTTTTAATCTTGTCTAAATAGTTCACTAGCATTCAAGGAAAATGAAAACTAGAATATTTGACCAGTAAGAATCAAAATAGATATTTCAAGGTCGTCCACCATGCAGATATCTGGGATTATAAACATTTTTTAATGAGAAATATAAGACTTCAAACAAACATAAAACAAATTTAGATAGAAATGTAATGGTAGTTGAGAAGCTCAAAAGAGGATTTTTCTTGGGAAACAGATTTGTAAAGTCAGGCCAAGGATAGTAAGGCTTCACATTCCAGACTGATGGTTGGAGATTCAGGACCACTGAAGTGTGGATCCCGACAAGCTCCGCCCAGTCCTCACCAGAGGAGAGCCTGTGCCCACCGCTGTCAGGGTAGCAGGCAATGCCCACGTCTTCCCGATGGCTGCAGTCGTGCTTTCCCCACTGTCTGCTGGAACACTGAAGGAAACTGGTTTCCTTTCCGGAGCAGCTGACGTCATCCAACCATATGGGTCCCTGTGCTCTCTTCAAGATGGTTTGCAGAGGCTTGTTTGCCGTATCTGTGGCAATGAAATGAACGTTGTGCCCAGAACCATCTCTGGTTTCAAGGCACAAACAACATAATTAAGTGTCATGACTCCAGAGTTTAAGAATGTGGTGTTTCTCTCACCTTGGAGCCTCAGAGCCATGTTTGCTTTATAAACATTTGAATCACCCTAATTTTTGATTGACTCCATGAGTAACTAATGAGCAATTCATTCCTGTGTCTTGTCTAAAATTTAACCCACCAGCCAGAGAGAATGCAAAGAGATAATCTTGAAATTCTTGCCCATGGAAGTAATACTTTGAGGGAGGGAGGCAGTGCTGAGCTCGGAGATTCCATCAGCTTCTCCCGGGCTCTCAGGATCCTCTTCTCCAAAACAGTGTGTATTAATTCTCAAGTACTATGCCCAATCAGGGATAACAATTCAATGTTAGCTCATCAAAATCAGAATGGCAGTCTTCTTAGCTTTTCATAAGGTCATATAGATTTAATTTTTAAAATTTTATAAATTGCACTTGTGTGGCAAGTGATTTTATTACACTTCTATTGTGTGTTGCAATGACAGGCTGTGAAAGAGCACATATCTGTAAAATAAAACTGGCAGCTGTGCTAGTCTGCGCTTTCTTTCACCCTTCCTTCCATGTTTCCCTTATTCCTTAAATTATAAACCTTCACCATAAAGATATTGTAATTTAATTCTTTGTCAAAAACTTGATGTCAAGCACTTGACATTTTAAATTCTTCATTAAAAGTATGAAAACTTCTTTCAATCTGCCATGAATTTTCCCAGTTGTTTTATTTATTACATTTGCTCATGTAAGTGAACATTTAATAAACTAATGCAACTTTTAAAACATGGTTTTTCAAGGTAGGCTCTTGCTCTGGACCAGACTGACCTGGAATTCACTATGCAGTCTCCCAGTAGCCTTGAACTCACAGCAAGCCTCTTACCTCTGCCTCCCAAGTGCTGGGATTAAAGGCATGTGCCACCATGCTCAGCCCCAATGCAACTTTATTTTATTTTATTTATTTATTTTTTATTTATTTATTTTATTTTTTTGGTTTTTCGAGGTAGGGTCTCACTCTAGTCCAGGCTGACCTGGAACTCACTATGTAGTCTCAGGGTGGCCTCCAACTCACGGCGATCCACCTACCTCTGCCTCCTAAATGCTGGGATTAAAGGCATGCATCAACACGCCCAGCCCCCAATGCAACTTTTTAATTAGTCATTTTAAGGCTTTCCCCCCTTCTATTTTGCTAGTTAATCAAGCTTTAGCTAGAAAAGTAATTAATGTAAACCTCATATTTCTGTCACTTTTAACGTAAAATATTTTTCCAGAAAAAGCATCAGTGATCTTCATCTATCTAGTTAAAAACAAAAACAAAAAAAAATACATGTAATAGGAAGTTCTTTTACGTTAGGATTGCATTTGTACAAAGAAACCCGACGGCTGACTCTCTTTTCTCATTCCAAATGATTAGGTTCTTTCAGAAGTTCCACTATAAACTAAATGCTGCACATGCTCACAACAGATTAATGAGGACATTTTTAGAACCAATAAGTTCAGATACATTATGTATGAAAGAAAATCAGATGGATTTTAAAACTTAAAATAAATGAAATATGGAGGAAAAATTCAATATCCACCATTGATTTTGATTCATAGACAACATGTGAAAATGAATGGCAAATAATGGGGCTTACACATCTCTATAAATCTATGAAAACTGAGGATACAATTGTTAGTGCAGCAGAGAGCCATTTAAATATAAAGTGGTGTATTAAGTGATTCATATTAATTAAATATTAATATTTATTAGGCCATCCCTTTGACCTAATAATTTTAACAACTGCTATGCCCAGGAAAATTCAAAATACAGGGCATTTATGTGTATTTATATCTTTATGATAGCATTATTTATAACTAATATAACAAAATTAAAATTAATTTTAACGAAGAAAATTAGTTTTAACATTAAGTAAACCACAGTATGAATATGGTGGCTCATGCCTTTAATCCCAGCACTCAGGAGGAAGAGGTAGGAGGATCACCGTGAGTTTGAGGCCACCCTGAGACTACATAGTGAATTCCAGGTCAGCCTGAGCTAAAGTGAGACCTACCTTGAAAAACAAACAAACAAACAAAAGATATCTGCTATTAACAAAACATGTGTCTATGTACCAATATTAAAGTAAAAAATGTATATAAAAGTCACATACGTACCACAACAGCTGATACAAAATGCATGCAAATTATAATACTAATAGTGCAAAATGGAAAAATTATTAAGAGCATTTAATATTCTTTTGTTTTCACTCCTATAACTCCAATGCCACGTTGGCCAGGTAGGAATTTTCTCTTTTTTTAAACTTTCTCTGTTTTAGTTTATTTTTATAAATTTTTAAATGTATGTTTAAACATGGATTTGCCCAACTTGAATGAGTGTATATTTTTAAGGTTTAATGAATATTTACAATAAGCTCTATCTTAAACTGAAATGAACTGCCTTGCTGTTGTTTAAAGCATGATATAGAAATACAGAAAATGAGAAAGAATGGGCATTCTTCAGATTCATTCATGCATTTAGCTCAAGGGCATCATTTGCAATTGCTTCAACCAAATGACGCCTTTGCACTGGGTTGCATTATGTATGTGACATGAAACGTATTGCCCAAAGTATGACACTCGGATTTTAAGTTGGCAAGGTCAAATAGAAGTTCTAAAGGTCATATCATGACAAGAGGGCTATTTTTCTCAAATAAAAGTGTCAATTACCAAGCCATTCTGAGAAAAAGGATCATGTGGTTTCAGAACATTTGTCATTGAACTTCATTGTAATTTTAGCCACAATGATGTTACAACTAACAACTTCTGACAGTAGCAATATGTCAGAGTAACATCAAGCATTCAACGTCTTACAGATGCAAAAGGACCCTAAAGTCACCAAAGTGTCAAGCAATTTGTTCAAGAAGAAGGTGGTAGTGGGGAAAGTAAATGAAATAAATATCAAGTGATGGTTAATCATTATCTTAGAAAATGTCATTTTCATATTACTATGCTTTCGTGGGTAAGGAGGCAAGTGCATGTTATCTCTGACAGACAAATGATAAACAGATAAGATAGATGATAAATAGAGATAGGTAAATGGATGATGCATTGAAGATGATATGTATTTTTAAAAATAAGGATTATGTAGTAAAACTTTTGTAATTTGGCATTCAGCTTCTTCACATCTGTGAGCCTTACTTAAATCCCAGCTGCCGACAAGCCACGTATGTATTCATCTCAGTCCAACCATCATCACAGACAGTTCCCCACTGTCCCCGATAGTATATCTCCAGGCGACCTTCATGGCTGCCTTTTCCGCCTGCAAGTCTGATCACCCCATCTGTGAGCAGAAGACAATGAGACAAGGCCAATCAACAACAGCAAACCACATTCACTTTCCCAGAAGCACCACCATATTCAGGCCTCTTCCTGAGCTTCCATTATGTTCTAACTCTGCTCAGTGACGCTCTGGAGATCATTGTACTGTTTCTGAGGTTTACCGCAATGTGTATCTTCCTGATAGTTGTAAATTATTCTGAGTAGAAAAATATATTCTGATGTCATTTCTAAGTATGTGTGTGTAAAATCTATTTGGTGTATGTGTGTGTGTGTTCATGTGTGTAAGTGCAGGTACACATGTGTCTGATGCACATGTGGATATCAACTTTCCATCTCCTTTGAAGGAGGGTTTCTCATTGCTGAATACTCTTTTCACAGTCCTCTGGGAAATTCTGTCTCCACCTCTCTCTTTCTCTCTCTCTCAAATAAATAAACAAAACATTAATAAAAAAACTTAAAAGTTTAATTATTTATTTATGACAGAGAAAGAGGAAGATAGAATGGGCATGCCAGGTCTCTAGCCACTGCAAACGAACTCCAGACACACGTACCACCTTCTGCATCTGGCTTATGTGCGATATGGGGAGTGGAACCTGGGTCTTTAGACTTCACAGGCAAGTGCCTTAATGCTCAGCGATCTCTCCAGCCCTTTAGTTGTTTTTTTTTTTTTTCACTATAGAAGTAATGAATTTGTGATAACCCACCTTGCCTTTCCACTTTTCATTCTTTGGTCTTAACATGCAAATACATACTCACATACCCTTTTGCACTCATGCATCCCTTTCTCACAACATATATCTATTTGGACAGGGATGCTACAACTTTGGATAATCTGAAAGTTGTGTCAGAAAAGCTAACTTGGTTTCTTTAGCAGTGTGTTTTAAGCAGTAATCACATTAATACTGTTTTATACTAGCTAGGAACACATTCTGAATAAGACTGGTTAATGGAGGAATGAATAAAAGATGTAATATAGGGCTGGAGAGATGGCTTAGCTGCACTTGCCCATGAGATCTAAGGACCCAGTTTTGATTCCTCAGGACCCACAGAAGCCAAATGCTCAAGGTGGCACATGCATCTGGCATTTGTTTGCAGTAACTGGATGTCCTGGCACACCTATTCTCTCTCTCTCTCTCTCTTTCTCTCTCAAGTAAATAAATGAAAATAAAATATTTTTAAATATAATTTTAAAAAGAAATAAAAGTTTACACTGGAGAGATAGCTTAGCAGTTAAGGCACTCGCTTATAAAGCCAAAGGACCTAGGTCTGATACCCAGAACCCACATAAGCCACATGCACAAGGTGACACATGCGTCTGGAGTTCATTTGCAATGGCTGGAGGCCCTGGAGCACCCATCCTCCCCCCCCCCCCGCCTCTCTCTCTCTCATAAATAAATATTTTTTTAAAGATGTAATATACTGACACCTAATCTTTGGATTCTGTCATTGCATATTGATTTTGACTATCAGTAGTAAACACTGCAATAAAATGGTTGTTTCTGATCTGCTTGTAGAACTTCACTTTATAATTTTCAGAAATATTTATGGATGAGGAGAGGGTATTTTAATGTAAAATTTCTGTTAGTTTGGATCTGGTTCTGCCTTGTTTCCCAGCTCCAGCTATGGGTCCCATACCAGTGAGGGGATCAGTTAGCCAAATTGAGAGCAGTTGGTTCCCCACCATGGCTGTGTGCCACCACTGCACTTGTGTGGGCATCACAACAAGTTATTTGCTGCTAAGTAGGTTAGACCATGCGTTGCTTTGATAGATATTGGTCAATTTCCCCCAGTCGCCCATGTAGCACCTTCTGGCACTAGACACGCTGACTGTCTGGGGACTGACTCTCTTCCAACTTCCAGCCCACTCTCCAATATCAAGCTACCATCAATTGTGGGCTACAAGAGGGCCTACACCTATTAAATTCTCTATAAAAAAAAAAAAAAAAGTAAGGGTTATCTCATTTGTCCTGGTGCTAACTTACTCTCCATTGGAGAATCTGCTTCTCTTTTTCAGATAGATGTAGATCCTAAGGAGAGAGCCACCCCATCATACCTCAAAAGGGCCCCGGCTGAAACTAAGAAAAATTGGAGAAACAAGCAAGGGGGCTGTTTTCCTGATGAACCGGATACCAGCACAAGGGGGAAGGAGATCAGCACAGAGAAAAATCAACTCCTACCAAATCAGAGAGCCAGAGCCTCAGAGGCCCCCAACACCTCATCACTGAAGCAGACCAAAAATGAACCCAACATGGCTCAGGGAAATTTTGCAGAAGAGGGGGCGGAAAGAATGTCAGAGCCACATGTTGGGTCATGATATGCAGAGACATTTAGCTTACCCATAACTGTGGGCTAACTCCACAATGCATGACCCGTATACCTCAACAAGGAGGGGCCAAGGGGAGGGGGTAGGTCACG
This sequence comes from Dipus sagitta, assembly GCA_036346955.1. Classification (NCBI taxonomy): domain Eukaryota; kingdom Metazoa; phylum Chordata; class Mammalia; order Rodentia; family Dipodidae; genus Dipus; species Dipus sagitta. The sequence continues at coordinate 83,240,099 of CM070771.1, read as the reverse complement.
GATGAGCCTAATAATGGTACCAAACTGACTGTATTTGCTGAATACAGAACTGACTAATAAAAAAAAAATAAAAAAATAAAAAAATAAAAAAAAGCATGCAACACCAAAAAAAAAAAAAAAAAATTCTGTTAGTTGTTTTAGTTCTATTTGGCAATTATTTGTATCTCATTTGGTCCTATGAGGGCAGAGATTAGCACATTAAGGGATGAGACCCTTACCTGTCAGAGGCACACAGGATACACCAGCATCTTCTTTATGTCCACAGTTATGTTCCCCCCAGGAGCTCTTTGGACATTGTTCAATTGAAAGCTCATTCCCAGTGCAGCGTACTTCATCCAACATTATTGGGCCAGATCCTTCCCCAAAATATGCCCCGTTCCATGCTTTAGCAATGCCACTGAATAAACATAGAACATAAAAAGTCTGGATTCCATACCAAAACTTAGCCTGACTTATTTCCTTTGCCTCTGGCAAATACAGTCATTATTCCCCACTGACCAATTTGCACCATAGGTCATTCATGGATCTCTCTCTCTCTCTCTCTCTCTCTCTTTCTCTCTCTCTCTCTCCCTCCCTCCCTTCCTCCTTCCCTCTCTCTCTCTCTCTCTCTCTGCTTCTTTGCCATGGTTATTTATATTTCCCACCATTACAAATGTTTAAAAACTAACAGGTATTCTCTAATATTTACACTTCTTTAATAATAGAATCTCCAATTTTTAGAAGGGTAATGGTTATCCAAAATAAAGACCACATTTCTCAGCCTCCTCTCCCAATAAGCAATTATTTTTTTGTCATAAAATGTACATAACATAAAGTTTATAACCATAACTATTTTAAGTACATATATATGAGCTTAACATTCATATTACTGTATAACTATCACTACTGTCTGTCTCCGGATGTTATCATAATCTCCAAACAGCACTCTGCGCCATGACTACGCTTTTTTTCTGATGACATACAGGAAGAAATATTTCCTCTAGGAAGTGTCCTCACTCCATTTCCTTTTTCCTGCTGACTCCAAGGCAGAGGCAATGGCTAGAACTTTAGAAACTATGTTGGGGGCTGGAGAGATGGCTCAGCAGTTAAGCGCTTGCCTGTGAAGCCTAAGGACCCCAGTTTGAGGCTCCATTCCCCAGGACCCACGTTAGCCAGATGCACAAGGGTGCGCATGCATCTGGAGTTCGTTTGCAGTGGCTGGAGGCCCTGGTGCGCCCGTTCTCTCTCTCTCTCTCTCTCTCTCTCTCTCTGCCTCTTTTTCTCTCTGTCTCTGTCACTCTCAAATAAATAAATTAAAATAAACAAAAAAGATTTTAAAAAAGAAACTATGTTGAGCAACTAGGTGAGCCTGGAATTTTCATTTATTTATTTGTTTGTTTGTTTTTGAGATTCTTGCATCAGTGCCCTGGGTGCTGGAATTACTGGCAAGAACCACCGTGGCTGGAAACATATGATTGCTTTAAAGAAAATTTTCTCTTGTTTCTGAGCATAACTATCTTGCAGTCAGCTACTTGTCGCTGGCACATCCACTAGACACAGCTTATGGGAGGAAGGGGCTTATTGCACTCTTACAAATTTCAGGGGAACACCATCAACGGTGGAATAAGATGGCTCATTTCCATAGGTCCAAGCAGAGAGACATTGCCAAACAACCAGCAAACACCAACACCAGCAAGCATGAGCAGCCAGACAAAGCACTCTCCACACGCTTTAGGGCTGTACTGAAGATCTGCCCCAGAGGCATGCCTCTTCCCCAGCAGTGCTCCTTCCACTGGAGATCTGAACTTCAAGCCTGAGGCTACGGGGCCACATACTTAAACCCCACAATCTATATGCCTACAAATGAGTTCAATAGGGGGCATTAATCTTTATGTCTAGCAGTTCCTCCTTATCCATGAGGGATGTTTCAAGACCCTCCAGTAGATATCCAAAGCTGGGGTACTACTAAACCCCATGTGTACTATGCTTTTTGCTATATATGCATGATAAAGGTTAATTACTAATTTAGGCATGGTAAGACAATAATAGCAACTACCAGTAAGATAGAATTTTTAAAACATTCAGATATGACTCATACCTTTAATCCCAGCACTCAGATGGCTGAGATAGAAAGATCATGAGTTTGAAGCCAGCCTGAGCTATAGGTGAATTCCAAGTCAGACTGGATATATATATATATATATATATATATATATATATATATATATATATGTATGTATATATATACACACACACACACACACACACACACACACACACATACACACACACGGAGAGATGCCCAAGAGTTCTTTTGCAAAATATTCATTCTTTTCCCTCTCCCTTTCTCTTCTCTTTCTCTCTTCTCTCTCTCTCTTACATACACAAATAAATAATTTTATTTTAAATTGAATAACTATAACAATATGTTATATGATTGTCCTCTGTCTCATAAAATATCTTGTGGTACTTACCCTTCATGGGATGACATGAAATGATACAATCCTTTACACAGTGAGAACTGGTGAAATGAATGATATAGGCATTGTTAAGTAGTGTTTACATAAGGTTTACTTGAAATCAAGTGCTCTGATGCCACTGCAATTGATCTGACTACCAAGAGAGCCACTAAGCAACTTTGCGGGAGGGTCGTGTTTGTAGTGTAGACACACTGGACAAAGCAATGATTCACCTCCAGAGCCAGAAGGATCAGGCTGATAGAAGATTCATCCTGCCATTGAGTAAAACAGCTTAACCCCTATCAATTGTTAGAATGTGAGAGACACCAAAATCAATCCCTCGAACATATATATATATATATATATATATATATATATATATATATATATATATATATATATATATATATATATATATATATATATATATATATATATATATATATATATATATATATATATATATATATATATATATATATATATATATATATATATATATATATATATATATATATATATATATATATATATATATATATATATATATATATATATATATATATATATATATATATATATATATATATATATATATATATATATATATATATATATATATATATATATATATATATATATATATATATATATATATATATATATATATATATATATATATATATATATATATATATATATATATATATATATATATATATATATATATATATATATATATATATATATATATATATATATATATATATATATATATATATATATATATATATATATATATATATATATATATATATATATATATATATATATATATATATATATAATAGAAAACAAATCTAGCCTAGGAATTGTTTATTTTCAAATTTTCCCATTTAAGATTTTCAAACTGACAGTGAACTGACAGATATGGAGCGATTTCTGTATTGCAGGTCATGTCAAATCTCCACAGGCTGAATCTATGAAGAGACGGACATATGGATACAGATGTTGATGTTCAAATGTGGGATCTCCAACAAGCCTGGCTTTCCTATGGGAAGTCAATAAAAGCTCTCAGAAGCCAGGTGTGGTGGCACACGCCTTTACTCCCAACACTCAGGAGGCAGAGGTAGGACTTCTCAGCACTCCTGTAGCACTTCTTAGCACTTGCATACTCCATAAACTTCTTTGTAGAAGTGATTTAAGGAATTTCTCTCCCAACAGTTAATAAACTACCTTTACTGCTAAGCAACTTATCTAAAGGCAATTAGTATTTAATTTAAACAAACCATAATATATATATATATATATATATATATATATATATATATATATATATATATATATATATATATATATATATATATATATATATATATATATATATATATATATATATATATATATATATATATATATATATATATATATATATATATATATATATATATATATATATATATATATATATATATATATATATATATATATATATATATATATATATATATATATATATATATATATATATATATATATATATATATATATATATATATATATATATATATATATATATATATATATATATATATATATATATATATATATATATATATATATATATATATATATATATATATATATATATATATATATATATATATATATATATATATATATATATATATATATATATATATATATATATATATATATATATATATATATATATATATATATATATATATATATATATATATATATATATATATATATATATATATATATATATATGACAAAAAGATAGAAAGGCCCCAAAGACCATTAACCTATGACTGCATCATTTTACTTGAGACTCTTGCAGCAGAGATGCTCATAATAAGAGGCAAACATTTTATTACACATAAAACATCTCACTAAAAAAGTGGTAGAAGTCTACACAAATCAGAAAAGCATACTGACCACCGCTACAGAGGAGAGAGATGACCAAAGTGAACATAAAGCATGATTCAGGGAACTCTGGGCTCCAGAACAGAAAAGAAGGAGAACTAGAGGTGACCAGAGGACCTATACAAGTTGAGAGGAAAAAAGCCCGAGAAGCTTAGGAAAGGGGAGATTAACAGCTCCTTTAATATTTGCCGATGGGTTAAAAAAAAATCCAATTCATTGAGTCACCATTAGGTTAAAGAGAAATCTGTGACAAATATGAGATAAGATAAAATGTGCCTCAAACTCCTGACAGAAGCTATATATATATATATATATATATATATATATATATATATATATATATATATATATATATATATATATATATATATATATATATATATATATATATATATATATATATATATATATATATATATATATATATATATATATATATATATATATATATATATATATATATATATATATATATATATATATATATATATATATATATATATATATATATATATATATATATATATATATATATATATATATATATATATATATATATATATATATATATATATATATATATATATATATATATATATATATATATATATATATATATATATATATATATATATATATATATATATATATATATATATATATATATATATATATATATATATATATATATATATATATATATATATATATATATATATATATATATATATATATATATATATATATATATATATATATATATATATATATATATATATATATATATATATATATATTGAGCTCACTAGTGGTCAAAATGAGGCAATAGTAAAGTATTCTTACTGTCACATTGCCTGATGCCTTCCACTGGTGGGAGGGAGTGACGCCCCATTGGCTGGGGCAGAGGAGCTGAATTAGACTGCATTCCAAATATGCTGATGATTGTGGAACACCTGATTCTGGAAAATGCAAGAGCTAAGGAAGAACCTCAGACAAGAAAGTGGAAGCCATACTCTGTGACTGTGGAGAAAGTTTTTTATCCACTAGTAAAACGTTATTTGTGTTTTGTTTTCTTTCCTGTATATTTCCACATTTTCTATTAAAACAATACCATGTTAATGATTGCAAAATATTAATTAAATAAACTAACCAGAAAAAGCTAACAGAATAGACTTTGAGGGGAAAATCACTAGCCTGAAAACTATGATGTAACACAGACTTGGCTAACTAGTTTTTGATTTATTAAATTTAAGAGGATAAAATTTATATACATATATATCCCTTCAGCCAGGATTTCCTGGCGCCCTGCTGCTGGCTTTCTGGAAAAAAAAAAAAAAGCAAAGAAATTGATGACTTTTAAAGGGATCTTACCGTACTGTGCAAAACAGCATAAAATTTGAGAGCCTGGACGTCAGAAAGTGTGGTGATTCAACAGTGCTGGTTGTTCTTTGTTGCAGCTCTATAGAAATAATTTCCATACCAGCCTGACAGTTCTGTGATGAGAGTCTCACTGTCAGCTACTATTTTAAATTTTTTGTTTATTTATTTATTTGTGAGTGATAGAGAGAAGGAGTGAGGGAGACAGAGAGAGAGAGAGAGAAGAGACAGAGAGAATGGGCGCGCCAGAGCTTCCAGCCTCTGTAAACGAACTCCAGATGCGTGCGCCCCCTTGTGCATCTGGCTAACGTGGGTCCTGGGGAATTGAGCCTCGAACCAGGGTCCTTAGGCTTCACAGGCAAGCGCTTAACCACTAAGCCATCTCTCCAGCCCTGTCACCTACTTTTTTACTCCCACCCCCACCTCCACCACAGAGAAACATTTTTGGAGCAATGGTGTGCTGGTATAATACTCTGAGTTCTTATTTTGTGTATGAAGCTATTTGATCTCCATGACAGCAATTCCTAATAATTACTGGCTTGATTCTATGCTTAAACCTTATTCAAGACAATTTTTAACTTGCCTAACCAATCAGGTTGCATGGATATATAAAGTTGAGCCTCATGCCACCCAGAAAAAAAGCCAAGCAAATAGCACATCTGACTGACTAATCCACAAACTTGGCTACTACTTTGAAGCAGACATAATAGGAAGGCAAGAAAATTGTACAAAAGTTACTAGGTTATGAAAAGATTACTTTTTTAACTACAGACCTCAGCTTGTGACACCTGTGACCAATAGATAGAGAAGCTCATTTAAAAAATATTTTATTTATTTATTTGTGAGAAAGAGAGGGGGACATAGATAGAATGGATGCACCAAGGCCTCTAGCCACTGCACACAAACTCCAGATGCATGAGCCACCCTGTGTATATGGCTTATGTGGGTACTGGGGAATCAAACCTGGATCCTTAGGCTTTTCAGGAAAGCACCTTAACTGCTAAGCTTCAGCCTGAGAAGCCCATTTTTAATGATCTCTAAAAGACAATACCCTCCGTCCCTAAAATCACTTGATATGTAATGAATGCTTACTGCACAGGCAGTCCCTGGTCAGTAGCTTTATCAACTCATTTACTCTTCCCTACAACCTAATGGTATTACTATCACAAGCATGTAAAATTGATTTTATTTGTGTGTGTGTGTGTGTGTGTGTGTGTGTGTGTGTGTGTGTGTGTGTGTGTGGACTTGCCAATGCCTCTAGCTGAGTGAAACAAATACCAAAAGCTTGAGTCACTTTTTGAGTCTGGCTTATGTAAGTGGCTGAGGAATTGAACATGGGCAGGCAGGTTTTGCAAGCAAGTGCCTTTACCAGCTGAGTCATTTCCCAGGCCCTGTTATCTCAGTTTCTGCATAAGAGAACTGAGACTCACTAGTGAAATCATGTGCCAACATCACACTGCTGCTAGATGGTTAGTCTATGAGCAGTCTTCAGACCGCTTCAGCACTGGTTTTACAGCCACTGGACACAGTCTACCTGATCTGTGAATTATCACTGTCCTCTGAAAATAAACTTTCTCTTCTCACTTCTCTGTTTTTTCCAGCTCTAGATTTGGATTTAGTTGCATTAACACTTTGTCATTTTACAAATAGTGTAACATGAATGAAAAATACTTAAATTGGGGGGGGGGGTCACAAGCCTCAAGACTGCTTCCCATTACCAGTGTGACATGAGGACATGAGATGACAGTGATACTGGACCTAACTAACCCATCTGTTAACTAAAGTCTTTCCTGCTAGCACATCCCATGTACCTGGGAATATTTATTGTAAAGTTGATCTTCAAAAATTTTGTTGTTTTTTTTGGGGGGTAGGGTCTCACTCTAGCCCTAGGCTGACTTGGAACTCACTCCGTAGTCTCAGGGTGGCCTTGAACTCACAATGATCCTCCTACCTCTACCTCCCAAGTGCTGGGATTAAAGGCATGTGCCACCACACCCGGCCTGATCTTTTAATTTTTTAATGAACAGAGAAATAAAAGAGCAAAGAACAAAATTTTGAAAATCAATTTATACCAGAAAAGTTATTCTGACTCCTTAATTTGATTCTATTTGGTAACTTTATAACCCTTCCTCTCCCTGCCCCTCCCACAAAAAAACCCTAAAGGAAAGACGTGTCCAACTATTAAATTCCTATGTAAATTATGACACATCAGCAAAATGAATGTGATGTCACTGTTCTCAGCTGTGCTTAAAAGTTTTCAGCATGGCAAAATGCTTTTAATGCTAAGCACATAAAAAGGAAGTCTAAAATGCCTCCACCTGGAATTTCACTGGGTACATATGCATGCTCAAGTTATCTAATTTGCTAACATCTGACTGTCTCCTCTTCGCCTTCTCCACATTTAGGGTTAATCAAATTTAAGTATCTTAAGTGCAATAATTCCCTTTGCATTTAGAAAGCTTGCCAGTCTACCAAAATGTACAGATACTATTGAAAGATGAATCAAAAAGACGGCATCTCACAAGGAAACTGTAACCAGCACTCCCAAAATACATGATGTAATTTTCCTCTGGGAATTCACCAGAGCAAGTAGAACTGAGATGAAATTTACTTAACTCATAAACAGACGGGCAACAACTCTGCTGCCTACAATAGACCTTGTACCATTAAAAAAACAATTTCATCTCCAGTTCTTAGCCTTGGAATGAACAAAACAAATTGTGGAAGAAGAGTGAAGAACATTGGAAGGAACTATGAAAGAGGTAAGTGACAATGTCAGCTCAGTGCGTCACAGTGCCTGTAAAGGTCAGCAAGTCTCTGGGGTTAAGATCTGCTATTGTCATCTAGCTAAATGCAGATATTATGCCCACCAAACTGCTCTCTAAGCACAGCACTTATGTTTAGGCTCATTGTGGTAGTTTGAATAGATGGCCCCCTATATATTCAGTTCTTTATTGTTTGCAGTTTGCATCTGTAGCCACCTGGCTGGAGGCAGTGTCACTGAGTAGATCTTAAGGTGTGGTGGTGGGTTTCATATTTCAATCTAAAGATATGCAAAGTGTGCCTAGCTGGAGTTCCTGAAGTGTGCTGTGCTGTGTGGCTTTTGGCTTTTAGGCTTGTGCTTCTCTCTCTCTCTCTGCTTGGACCTGTGAAGGCAGGCCAGCTTCTTCTGCGATTTACGGAACTTCCCCTGGATCTGTAAGCTTCAATAAATCCCTTCCTCCATAACTGTGCCTGGTCTGGAAGTTCATCTCAGTGAACCTGAAGCTGTCTGCTACACTCATATATTAATGCTATTCTCACTTTTGGTTTGAGAAGCTTCTCTTTTCAGATGGTCATGACTACTGGAGTGACTCAAAACTCACCCAAGTGCCTGGAAATGACAGTGAAGTGTTCAGTACTAGAGAACATCTGTATCACACCCTCCAAAGCTTAGGAACCATTGCAGAAGAGGTGGCTGAAAGAATGTACAAGCTAAAGGAAGGAGAGAAGTGCTTTTCAATACTGTCTATAGACATAAAGTGGTTGTGGTATTCATGACCTCACAGTTGCTGAAGGTACTCACACAAGAGCAGCATAATGGGGGCGGGGAGGGAGTGAGGTCATCAAATTAGAACAGGGGCTAGTTGGAAAGCAAGGATTCAGCTGAGGGGTTAGGGGTGCAGCAAAGGGAGGGTAGAGGAAGGGGATTATCACCATGGTATATTTTGTATATGTATGGAACTTGTCAATAAAAAGGGGTTTTTTTTTTGGAAGAAAAGTAACAATGAAGTAATTCTTTAGAAAGAGAAAGCACCTGAACCCAACATGGCTCAGGGAAATTTTGCGGAAGAGGGGGCGGAAAGAATGTCAGAGCCACATGTCGGGTCATGATATGCAGAGACATTTAGCTTACCCATAACAGTGGGCTAACTCCACAATGCATGACCCCCGTATACCTCAACAAGGAGGGGCCAAAGGGAGGGGGTAGGTCACAGATGAGCCTAATAATGGTACCAAACTGACTGTATTTGCTGAATACAAAACTGACTAATAAAGAAGAAAAAAAAAGAAAGAAAGAGAAAGCACCTTATTTAACATCGGTGTGTGTTCCCCATTAATAGTCTTCCTTATGATTCCACTTCTGTCTCCTCTCCATAATTCAGACTATGGTTTAAGAACTATTTATAGGTTCAGGGAGACATGGGAAAGAGGGAGCTGAAAGAATGTAAAAGCTACATGTAGGAAGGAATGCTTTAGAACACAATCTCTGGTCATGAAATGGTTATTGCACTGATGACCTCACAGTGGCTGTCATTACCTGTACCAGACCTGTACAATGTGGGACTCTCAACATTTTGATATGGATGGGAGTTGGAAAAGACCTCAAAATAGAAAAGGGACTAGTCAGAAAAGAAAGGATTCAGTTAAGGAGGGACAGGGCTGGGAAGAAAAAGAAGCAAAGGGAAAAGGATTATGATCAAAATACATTATGTACATGTATGAACATTATCAGTAAAAAGTGAAAACAGGGACTGAATAGATGGCTCAGAAGTTAAAGGTGCTTGTTTGCAAAGCCCGATGGCCCAGGGTACAATTCTCCAGTACTCATGTAAAGCCAGATGCAAAAGTGGTGCATGTGTCTGGAGTTCATTGGCAGTGGCAGAAGACCCTGGTGCACTAATACTCGCTCTCTTTCTGTCTCCCTCTTCCTTTCTGACTCTCTCTCTCAAATAAGAAAAAAAAATGGGGTTGAGGAGATGGCTCAGTGGCTAATGGCAATTACTTACAAAGTATGCTGGCCAGGGTTCAACTCTCCAGCCACCCTTGTACAGCCAGACAGGAATTTATTTTCATTGGCAAAATACCCTAGTATGGACACACACACACACACACACACACACACACACACACAAATAATAAACTTTTTTTTTTTTTTTGGGGGGGGTTTCAAGGTAGGGTTTCACTCTGGCCTAGGCTGACCTGGAACTCACGCTGTAGTCTCAGGGTGGCCTCGAACTCACAGCGATCCTCCCACCTCTGCCTCCCAAGTGCTGGGATTAAAGGCGTGTGCCACCACACCTGGCTTTTTTTAAAATTTTTTTAAGAGAGCAAGAAAAGAGAGAGAATTGACATGCCAGAGCCTCACCCACTGCAATCGAACTCCAGATGCTTGTGCCACCTAGTGGGCATGTGAGACCTTGCACTTGCCTCACCTTTGTGCATCTAGCTAATGTGGGATCTGGAGAGTTGAGCATGGGTCCTTAGGCTGTGCAGGCAAGCGCCTTAACTGCTAAGCCATCTCACCAGCCCCATAAACATTTTTTTAAATTTTGTTTTTATTTATTTATTTACTTGAGAGTGACAGACAGTGAGAGAAAGAAGCAGAGAGGGAGAGATAGCGAGAGAGAGAATGGGCGCGCCAGGGCCTCCAGCCACTGCAAACAAACTCCAGATGCGTGCGCCCCCTTGTGCATCTGGCTAACGTGGGTCCTGGGGAATTGAGCCTCGAACCGGGGTCCATAGGCTTCACAGGCAAGCGCTTAACCTCTAAGCCATCTCTCCAGCCCCCATAAACATTTTTTTAAATGAAAAAAGTCTTTATCTCTCATGGAACAACTCTACCTTACAACATGAAGTTTAGAATTATCTGATAACTACAATGTTTTTAAATATTCAGTGTGTAACTTAAATTTTATATGGATATTTCTATGCAGCAAAAGCTTACTTGTTCTCCACAGAATATTAATAATAAAAAATGCCTTACAGTTTAAACTTACTATTGTAATCCTTAGTATAACTGTTGATACCAACATGTTATTGACATCATCTTAAAATTCTTAATATTTTTGGTAAAGACAAATTTTTTACTACTTCACATGAAAATCAGATGGCATATCACTGAACATAAACAACTGACAACTCATCAAATACAGATATAGATGCATTACAGGGCTTTAAAAACATCACACTCAGAGAGATACAGGGGGGGCTGGAGAAATGGCTCAGTGGTTAAGGTACTTGCCTGCAAAACCTAAAGACCTGGGTTTTATTCCCCAGTACCCACTTAAAGCCAGATGTACAAAGCAGTACATGTATCTGTAGTTCATTTGTAGCAGCTGGGGGCCTGGCAGGCCCATTCTCTCTCGATAGATAGATAGATAGATAGAAAGAAAGAAAGAAATATACATATACAATACAATATTGCAAAAAGAAATATGAAGGCATATTTGAGCCTGGAGAGATAGAATCTGGGTTTGATTCCCAGTGTCCATGTAAAGCTAGATGCACAAAGTGGTGTATGCATCTGGAATTTGTCTGCAGCAGCTGGAGGCCCTGGCATGCCCATTCTCTCTGTCTATCTCTCTTTTCTCCCCCTCTGCTTGCAAATAAATAAACAAAATTAAAAAAATTCAGAGCTACAGCTCACTAAATAGAAGCTCTGAATTGAGGAATGGTGTTTGACGATCTCACCACCAAATGCTTAGTCTTCTTTTAATGTTTATAAAAATCTTTCAAATATAACACTTCTGATTAGGCTCACCCTAACAGCCAGTGTATCTTGTGTCCTTACTACTTCTGTAAACTAACCATTGTAAATTATAAAACATGCATTGGATAAGAAAACTATAAGAGATGTCATGCAACTTGTGCATCTGGCTTACATGGGTACTGGAGAATTGAACCCGGGTCTTTAGGCTTTGCAGGCAAGCGCCTTAAAGCACTAAGCCATCTCTCCAGCCTGCAATGTTATTTTTAAGTGATACATCCTGAAGTTTTCAGAGAGAAAATGTTGAAAATGTATATATTTTACTTTATTTCTATTTTTGTAAATGTGCTCTCTACCGCTGACTGTAACTGTTTCTCTCTGACTCAGCCTCCCTTCTGCTTTCCTTTCTGCATATGCGCGCTTCTTCTCCTTATTTCTCTGCTGTTTCTTTCTTTCTCCTTCCTCTAGGTTTAGAGGCCCCTTCTACCTTCTCCCTGCTGTCTCTTAGAGCCAAACTGCACTCTCTTCTGCATGCTTCGCCCTCCCTCTCCAGCATCAATCTATCCTCAGAAAGCCTGCTCCCTCTCCTGGCTAATCCACTGATGCTTCTGAGCTGGTGGCAAGCATTCACATTCACCGCCAACTCTCTTCCTGAACATACACATTTTACTATAAAATACTTCAATATAAGGACAGAGTTTTGAAAAAGACAGAAAACAGTTATTGAAACAATTTAGAATAAATGATTCAAGGTTCTAATTTCTACTCCAAAGTCAAGGTATGTTACTAACTGGAGGAAAGTAACATGCGCAAGAGAAACTTTACCACAAAGAGCCTCCCACAAAATGCTAGTGGAGTATATAATATTTTAAAGTAAAATATTAACCTTTGAAAGCTCTCTTGTATAGTTTTAGATACACTTTAGTCTTGTAATATCAGACTTTAAAAAGCACTGAAACTGGGGCATAATATTCCAGATTAATGACAACTGAGAATGTTAATTTTCAGTCTGTGTTTTACTGTATGGGCTTCATGTCTGGTCCCTACACAGGAAAGACTTCCTTTGCACATTAGTAAACATCCTTTGTTCTAAGCACATACCTGACAAATAAGGAAGTGAACTTCAGGAGCTTAGGCAACACTTAGGGCAGAGGAATTAAACTTGAAAACCAACAAACAACTAGTGCTTCATCACAGGAGTTGGATGAAGCTACCATAGTTGACAATACCAGCCCATTGCCTAGAAGTAATGCAAAGGGTGACAAAGAGTAAAACGCCCAGGTTCTTAATGACATGAAAACACTAGTTCATACCCAAGCAGCTCAGGCCTACAGAGTACATGCAAGTTCTCTTCAGGGAGCTCCCAGCCTAGCCCAAGATCAAACGATCTACTAGTTCAAGGAAATGTGCAATTTAAACAAACAACACTGGCCTTTGGGTATGGAAAGAACAGATTCAATACTTTTTAAAGTAAGACAAAAGCAGTAAAAACAAACCTGAGGCCCAGCTGCCTGCAGATCACTTCTGCATCTGCATCATCCCACTGGTCATCACAGATGGTTCCCCACTGGCCAGCGTGGTGCAGCTCCACTCGACCTTCATGCCCACTGCTCCCACCAACAAGGCGAACAGCAGGCAATGCTGGGCCTGAGTGATGCAAAACAGAAAACACTTAACTAAACCTGCACTTTTACACTGCTCTGTCACAGGAGGTGTGACTGTATTTCTCTCTTTTATGGACATATGCATATATTATATGTCACGAGAATCCTGACCTTAAAATACTCCAAAATATTTATAGAGAGACACTTTTGGAGGAAGTATTCTAAAGTCATTTATCTACAACAACCACAGAATAGACACACTAACACACTTCTTGTCACTGTGGTGGAAGCACTAAATTTATTTATAGCAACGTGAGCACTATCAACATGTGATTCATTAATTATGGCACTTGTGTCTATAACATACCTGTTGGCTGCATACAATCTTTTGTCATATTTGTACAAATCAAGTCAAAATTAATACCAAATTCAATATAACATATTAGTAGATATCATAAATTGAACCTCCCAAAGCAATTATCAAAAATTCATTTGGGTGTGCTAGAGAGATGGCTCAGTGATTTAAGGTACTTGCTCATAAAGTCTGATGACCTGGATTTGATTCCACAGTACCCACATAAAGCCAGATGCAAAAAGAGGTGCATGCATCTGGAGTTCATTTGTAGTATCAGGAGACCATGGTGCACCTATGCTCTCTCCATCTCTCTCAAATAAATAAAAATACTTTAAAAACTCATTTGGAGGGCTAGAGAGATTGCTCAGTAGTTAAAGGTGCTTGCTTGCAAAACCTGATGGCCTGGGTTCAATTCCCCATCATCCCTGTAAAGCCATATTCACAAAGTGGTTCATGCATCTAGAGTTCATTTAAAGTGGCTGAAGACCCTGGCATGCCCATTCTTTCTTTCTCTCTGTCTGTCTGTCTGTCTCTCTCTCTTTGAAAATAATAAATAAATAGAAGAAATGATTTGGGGGGCTAGAGACATGGATTAGTCAGTAAAGTACTTATCACACAAACAAGAGTCCCCAGAACCTATGTAAATGCAGGGCATGGTGGTACATATCTATCCATACCCGTGCTAGTGAGATGGAGATAAGAAACTAGCTGCATCTGTGAACCCTGAGTTCAGTGAGAAACCCTATCTCAGTAAATAAAGTGGACAGTGACAGAGGGAGACATGCAACATTGGTTTCTGTCCTCCACACACATGCTTACTCATGTGCATGTAACCTGCACACACAAGGGTCCTCACACACATATAATCACATATACACACAAGTATGTACAGCACACATGCATGCACATGTGAAAAATTCATTTTAGTGTGACTTATTTCATATTCATTTTCTTAGGTAAGGTATGATCAAGGTTGCCTATATTCACATAGTCTGAGGTCTCCTTACCTAGCCCTTGTAAGTCTCTGAACTTCCCTCTCTCCCCTCTTGGTTCGATCCGCTGCGCTATGACTACAATGCCCTGTCTTCTGTCCCTAAAACATGCCATGTTGGTTCCTACCTCAGGGTCCTGTGCTTCCTGTCCTTTCTACTTAGAATAATGTCTCACAGATCTGCATGGCTTTCTTTTTCTCCCCATTATGTTCTCAACTCTGAACCTTCCATTCTCCCAGAAGCCTGCCCTGGTTACCCGAGGTAAAATAGCACCTAGCCAGGAGTGGTGGTGCACACCAGAGGGAGGGGGGTCACCACAAACTCAAGGCCAGCTTGGTCTAGATCAGCCAAGGCTATATAAAGAAACATTGTCACAAAAATCTAAACAAAATGAAAAGAAAAAAAATAAGCATACTATATGCAGTACCCTAAAGCACTTTTTGTCAGTTTTTATTTTAAAATTGTCACATATGGCTTGTATGTTTATTGTCATTGCCTTCTAGACTAGATAAGGATAGAGATCCTACCCTCCTCCACACCTGTGTAGTAAACACATATAATATACAGAAAGAATGCAGTATTTGTTGAGTAACTGGTTTGACAAGTGATGCCTAAGACCTAGAAAAGATATCCCAAAAAGGAAACGAAATTCACAAGGTCCATGCTTTCAATCCCATTAACAAATATATCAACAACAGATACAGGATACAGAGGATTGCAATGGCCACACTTGGGCACTCAAAGGGGTATTACAGAGTCTGCCCTCAAAAAGCTTATAGCCTAAGGATGTGTATCAAATGAGTAAACATACAAGATTTTTAAAGAAAACTTTACACTGGTTCTAAAGCAAGAGAGCACATCACTGTTGGAGGTGGTTAAGAAATCTTTTGTGACAAAGAAAGCCAAGATAGGTTAAGGGGATTTGGGGAAGCGCGAGATGGGGATGTGTATTCTGGCAAAATAAGCACTGAAGGAAAATGCAAAACACAAAGCCAAATGTATTAGGAGGCAGTCAAACAGTCTAATTTTGCTAGAATAAAGGATACAATATGATAAATGTGTACAGGCTAGATTCTTAGTACGATTTTCAGTTGCATCTTTTGCCAAATTCTAATGATTTATCCATAAGAAATATGCCTTTAATTCTCCACAGTGCAAGTGGCTGTCAGAAAATGGCATCTAAATGTTCAAATATTTAAATATCAGAGTTTAGTTTTGTAGCAGAAATAAGAATTAATGAATATTTGCATATTACCATAGTAAATTTATAAGCTTACTTATAAACTAACTGGCATTTATAATTTTTGAAAAGGGATATATAGGTGATCTCAATATATGGCTAACTTTTGATAATAAACATAATTATCATAAGTTATGCCATTTCTTTTCCTTTTTAAAAGATTGGAATAGACAGAAAGAAAGGTGCTAAAATGTTCCTTAAATCAATATCCCTCCCTCAGGGTAAGTATGTGAGAAAAAAATTCAAGAGGAAATTTGAAATAACCTGAAATCTTGAGACTTTTAAAAGACTACAATTTCATTCTATAGTTATACAACCTTTTGTTTTAAAATGTGCTATTCATTTTGCTGGTTGAATAAGTCATTGTGAAGACATAGGCAATGTAGAAAGAAGCACAGGGATACAATTTCTTTAATATCTTCATTTTAGCAACATACATATAGAAATCACTGTAAGAAGCTAACTTGCATTCTACTTTACAGATAATAAAACTCACATATCGTCATTTATATTGGTGCTATTCCCTAGATTCAATCCTTCTACGTCATCTTCTATTTTCTAAATGTTGGAAAAGCTTCAAGAACTAGATGACAAAACACTAAATGTAATTTCCAAATTAAAAAAAAAAATGCTTAAGATCTCTGCTATGCCCTAAGATTGAGTGAGTGCTCACTAATTTCAACCACTATTTTTGTTTTTGTTTGTTTGTTTTTTGAGGTAGGGTTTCACTATGGCCCAGGCTAACCTGGAATTCACTATGTAGTCTCAGAGTGGCCTCGAACTCATGGCAATCCTCCTACCTCTGCCTCCCAAGTGCTGGGATTAAAGGCATGCACCACCATGCCTGGCTTTTTCAACCACTATTTTAATGAATAAAAAATACTGTTATTGGGCTGGAAAGATTGCTTAGTGGTTAAGGTGCTTCCTGTGAAGACTAAAGAGCCAGGTTCAATCCCCTAGTACCCATGTAAGCCAAATGCATAAGGTGATGTATGTGTATGGAATTCGTTTGTAGTGGCTAGAGGTCCCAGTATGTCCATTCTCTCTCTCTCTTTCTCTTTTTCATAAATAAATTAAATAAAAAAATTTAAATTCTTGTTGAATAAAAGAATGGTTTTATTTTCATTCTAATTTATCTCAACTTCCTATATTTTATACATTTTTATAATCAAAATATGTTTGTAATGAAAATATAAACAGATAGGTAGATTACAGAGCATAGGATTAAAAAGAAAAAAGAAAATGGCCTGAAAGAAAAATATTTATCTTTATCATTTTGCATGAAAAATGTTAGACATTTTATCATACTGAATACTATGTAAAATCAATGCTCTACAGAAGGCATTATTGGATTGAATTCACATCCTTGAAACATGGCTGCATGAACATGGACTTGAAGAAAAGGGGACTTCTAGGAAAACTGAAATTATCTTTGTAGATGAAGGACAGATGTTATGGTAAGAAAAAAAGAAATGGCTCTAGTCCAAAGACTGAAAGATAAATGAGCTTTTAAAACACATGAAAGGAGTTTCTTCTTTTCTTCTACAAGCAGCCATTTCTGCTTCTACTGGCTAGGTCTCCCCAGTTGGAGCAGTAGGATGGCCACGTGATGATTCCAAGAAGTGAAGCCAGAAGACTCTGGAAATCAAGGGACAGTTGGTAATACAATGTGGGAAAGCACAGACCTTGTGGGCCTAAAATATGGGGTCATCCAGGGTGAAATGAATGGTGGGTTTAGGATCAGCCTGGACAGTCCACTCTCATAGGTGGATTGTAACATCAAGCTCAGACTGGGTTGGCCTGGTTGCTTGTGTCCAACCCAAAGTGTTGTAGTGGCAAAGTGATATGGTGCATTGTACTCCTCAACTTCATCCCAACCAAGTGATTTGGAGGCTGTGGAAGTTTGAATGTTTGGCCCCATAGACTCAGGTGTTTTGTTAAAATTGAGTTTGCAACTTTAGCCCCTAGCAGCCAGACTCCTTCTACAAGGCGCATATCACTGGGGGTGGATCTGAATTCTAGCCCAAAGAGATGGAGAAGAGTTTGAAGTCTGCATTCTGCTTCAATCTGTGTAAGTATAGCAGCTTCTTCCACCATTCATGTAACTTCTCCTGGACTTGTAAACTGAACTAAATCCCTTCCTCTCATAAACTATGTTTGGTTGAATATTTGTCCCAGCAACACGGAGATGATTACAACAGGAATTTGGTACCAGAGAAGTGGGGTGCTGCTGCATGATGAATCTGACCATGTAGATTTGGGTCTTTTGGAATTTTTGTGCTGGAGGAATGTGGCAACACAATGAACCTCATACTGAGGGTAGAACTTCTGGTTTGCTTTGCCTCTTAGTACCTCACTTGGGATCTGTCCCAGCTTGCAAACATGTCTCATGTTACTGACACACCTGATGTTGCATAGACTTGAAATTTGAAAATTGAGTTCCTTCCAGAACTCTGCCACTAATTACTTGGATGACCATGCCAAATTTATATGTCTGTGGTACTGGGGACTGAACTCAAGCTCTCACAAATGCTGGGCAACCACTGAGTTATTCCCAGCCTCTTCCCTTTGTCCCTTTATATTGTGAGAACAGTGTGTTTCCACCTTACTCTGCAGCCCTGGCAGGCCTTAGATTTGTCATCCCCTGCTTGTCTGGAGTAGCTGGCCACCAGACTGGACTCTTTGCCAGATAAACTTTGTTTTCTCACAATGCAAAGAGGCTGGACTGCTTCTCTTTGGTGATTTAGAGAGTAATTTCAAAGACTATATGATAATGTAGGTGGCAGGGCTAGAAAGATGGCTCAGTATTAAAGGCACTTGTTTGCAAAGCTGGCTGTCCTGCTTTCAATCCCCAAGCCACCTACATAAAACCTGATGCAAAAAATGGCATCAAAGTATTGGTGGGACATCTGAAAAGTACAGAGAAACAAACAGGGTGAAGCACAGAAAAGAAGAAAGCCAAGCTGAACACAGCTCGTATTGTGAACATCCCTGGAAGGGAGATGATGTAGAAGCCTTTTCCAAAAGGTAGTCCCGGCAGCTTTGGTGAAAAGAGATGGGAAGTCTTACCTACCAGTCAAGCCACAACTCCCACAAGCCTCACAACCCACTGTGGTCTTGCTAAGACAGGAACATCTGTCAGTAGTACAGAGATGTTCCCCCAGCAGGGCTGTAGCTGAATACCATTATGAGGGTACCTATTATTAAAAACTGAGCTACTTAGGGGACTGAGAACATGAAATAGTCACAAGTAAGGGAGCCTGAATTCAACTTGCCACAAGGCAGGGTGAGGGGCATCCCTGGGTGATAGCCATTGAGACCAACAGAGTGGACACTGAAAAACCAAAAAGTGCAGGTAGCAAGATACACAGTCCAGACAATGAAGTGTATAGGGAAAGGTAGCCCTGCCTTCAGTGCCTGGGAGCAGATCTCACCTGAAAATAACTCTGAAGTCTGATAACCCTGAACCTAAGGTCAATGGTACATAAACCTCTCAAACCAGCTACCTGGTATCAGGTTCACTGCTGTGGAGTCTGAGAACTCTAAAGCCAAGCAGATTTCTTAACAATTACAGTTATGTTTCTCCACCAGGCTATTAATGTTTAGTGCATTTTGGAAGTAGGAAGACAAGTCCAAGTACTTGCACCTATCTAAATGCTGTAGTTGTTTCAATCACTTCTGATGCACTTTGGAGAACACCTTCCACACAGAATATTATTAACTACCTCAAGAGGTATAAACTAGTGAATCATGAGAGGGGGCGAGAAACTGCCTGACCTACAGACTATTAATAGTTAAATGTGGTCAGAACATGCCTCTGGAACACAAAGGGAAGCAACTAAAGTGAAAAAGTGCTTGCAGATATCAGACACTTATCTAATACAGGCTCAACACCAGCATATAGCATAGGCAAGACACGAGCCTACAAATCACCTGACGCTCCCTGCTCCAGCAATCTCCAGTTTCCAAGGATAGATGAAGAAGCCACTCAGACATTCATCCTTTTCCTCTCAGTCCCTTATGTTTTCATTTTTTTCTTTTTGCTCTGCTTTCACTAGTATTTTTACCTCATCACATTTTAGAAACTGTTTTCATTGTTTATTTGCATTCATACATTTTTCTCATTTTGTTATGCATTTTTCATTTTTTAAAATCTTTAGTATCATCATGATTATTATTAACAACATATTTCATATGGATACATCATGTACTGGTACCCTCATCCCTTCCCCCATTTCACTGGGGAACCCTCCTCAGTGGGGTTGTGGGTTATGCGTTGTGGGAGCAGCAGTGAGTTACTGGGGGAATGCCTCTGGGCGTGATGTCTCCACCTGTGGCTCTTACAGTCTTTCTGTGCCCTCTTCCTAAAAGTTCCCTGAGCCATGGTGGGTGAGTGTTAAGTCTACTTCAGCAATGAGCTCTTTCATTTTTCATTTTTAAACAATCTTTTTTCCTTTCTTCTTCTTTTTTTTGGCCCCATGTGTTCCCTTTTTTTCTTTCTTTTTTTTTTTTTTTTTTTTTTTTTGGTTTTTCGAGGTAGGGTCTCACTCTAGCCCAGGCTGACCTGGAATTCACTATGTCGTCTCAGGGTGGCCTCGAACTCATGGCAATCCTCTTACCTCTGCCTCCCAAGTGCTGGGATTAAAGGCGTGCGCCACCACGCCCGGCTTCCCTTTTTTTCTTTCTACTATATCCCCAGTAGTGATTTAACTTTATCATATTTGACTGTTTGTTATGATTTATTTTCCTTCTCATCTAATGTTGGCTATGAGTTTTCTCATTATAAGGAAACTTTGACCTGCATTTTTTTTTTATTTTCCTAATCTCTTCCTCTTTTCTCTTCCCATTCATTGCAGTCAGGTTCGCATTGCTGGTAGAAATCACCCAACCAAGAGCAGCTTGTGGGAAAAAGAGGTTTATTTTGGCTTACAGGTTCAAGGGGGAAGCTCCACGATGGCAGGGAAAATGATGGCATGAGCAGAGGGTAGACATCACCCCCTGGCCCACATCAGGTGGGCAACAGGTACAGGAGAGTGTGCCAAACACTGGCATGGGGAAACTGGCTCTAACACCCATAAGCCCACCCCCAACAATACACTCACTCTAGGAGGCATTAATTCTCAAATCTCTTTAGCTGGGAATCTAGCATTCAGAACACCTAAGTGTATGGGGGACACCTGAATCAAACCACCACACCCTTCTTTCTATTCTTCTACACACCTCTTAGTTTGTATTGTGTTTAGCATAGCTTCTCTGTATTTCCAATCTCCCTACATCCTTCCTTTATCTCATCATTCACTATTTCCATGTTACTCTGTTTAAACCAAATAAAGCTCTCTATGCTACTTTTCTACTTTCTGTTTGCAGATAACTGATAATATATTACTAACCTTTAATAGATTTGAATTGTGTATGGCTTGGTGATGTGGGTGCTATCATAGTTTCTTTTCTCTTTCAGTGGCATGGAATGGAGACCTCAGGATAAGGCTGCTCCCTAAAGAGATCCTCAAAGAAAACTGGAGTAATATCAAAATTAACAGATGTACAGACTGAAAACCAGAAAGAAAAGAAACATGTAAAAGCAAAGCTGGGTCCTGAGCAGATGGCTCAGTTGGCAAAACTCTTGGTGTGGAAGAACATGGACCCAGGATCAAATCCCCAGCACCCACATAAATGCAGAGCAGTTCAAGGATCCCAGAAGGTTTCAGGCTAGCCAGTCTGGGTGAAGCCATAAGCTTTGGATTCAGTGAGAAACCCTGCTTCAAGAAGAAAGTTGGGAGTCACTGAGGAAGACACTCAAAGTTGACCTCTGGCTTTCACATGCACACATATGTGCATGCACACCTCCATGCAAAATAATGTTAAAAAGCAAGGCAATCTGACAGCTCTAAAAGATCAGAACTTCCAAAATACTGAATCCAATGTTGCTGAAATGTATCAAACACAGAATGAAAATCTCAAAAGTTTATGAGTAAAAATGATCAGTGGTGACCAAGAAACTACAAAAGGCACATGAGTAAATTAAGGAAATAAACTGATACTGGGGAAGGAGATTTTTTTTTCAGTGGTGTAGCCACCATAAAGTTGCCCATGCTCCTGTAAATAACCCCTCACCCATGTTCCTACAAGCTATCCTAATTTAACTCATTAAGTCTGATACACACACAAACACACACACACACACAAAAGAAGTGGGTATAGCTGAGAAGAAGAAGGTAATCAGTGGGAATGGGAGGAAATAAGAGAGGGTAATAGGAGTAACAATTAAAATTAATTATGTACATGCATGAAACTATTATAATTAAACCATTATATTCTCTTTAGACAAAGTAACAGGATATAAAAGCAGCATATTAAAAAGAGCAAGTTGGTTACTGTTCACAATAACAAACACATAATAGCTTCAAAAATGGACTAGGTCCAAAATAATACAAGCTATTTCCAAGGCTCTTGGTTACCCACCAGAACTAGATGGTAAGACCCTATTGCTGAAGACACCAAATACTGCAGTTGTAGGATACTGAGAAATCAAGTGGAAGCCTGTTTCCCACTAGCTACCTATCATCATGCTGGAAAGTGCTATGCAGGCTGCTAGTCATCAACAGTCTTAACTGGTAGTGGACCCTATGAACTATACAACTGACCACCCAGGCAAGATGTACCCACTAGTGCAATGGTGGTATGATTGCTATGTGGATAACCAACTGCATTCTGGATTTGAGGTCTGTTCCATAGGACAGAATTCACACTTGGCCCTGAAAACCTAGTCAAAAGCTTTGGTTTAGGGCTGAAGAGATGGCGTAGTGGTTAAGGTGCTTACCTGTGAAGCCTAAGGACCCAGGTTTGATTAGCTAATACCCACATAAAGCCAGATGCACAAGGTGGCTCATGCATGTAGAGTTCGTTTATACTGGCAAGAGGTCCTGGTGCACACATTCTGCCTCTATCTGCCTCTTCATCTCTCTCTTCTCTCATAAATAAAGAAATATTAAATTAAAAGCTATATTTTATATTTGACATCAAGATGATTTTCCATCTCTCATCATGACTTTCTACAACCAAAACAAGTGTTTCTTATAGAGTGCATAGTTGTGTAACAAAGTTATATAAAAAGGAAATATTTAAAAAATGAGAACTATTTGATACTCTTTTTTTTTTTTTTCTTTACAAGGCAGGGTCTCATTCTGGCCCAGGCTGACCTGTAACTCACTATGTAGTCTCAGGGTGGCCTCCAACTCATGGCGATCCTCCTACCTCTGCCTCCCAAGTGCTGAGATTAAAGGTGTGTGCCACCACGCCCGGAAAATGAGAACTATTTGAAAATCAAACAGAATTCAGGGTCAGAGGCACTCATATTGAACAGTATTTAGTTAGAATGCAGAACATGATTCAGACATATTTTTGTATTTAAGCCCTTGAGGAAATGATTTAACTAAGACACACTTATCATCAACAATCAGTTTTAAAACTCAATGAAGCTAGAAGACATTTTTATAAAGAGGGGAAAAGCTTCATGTGATAGCAGCTGCCATCTTCTGAGGTCATACTCCACCCTGCCAGATGTCTTTGTTAGAAAACACTGTATTTTCTTTATCTCCTTGACTACAAACATTGCTCCAACAAATGGGAATATTGCCCAGCACAGAAAATGAAAGTTGCTTTGCTATTTCTTTTCCTCTGAAAATCCACTGACAGATGTTAAGGTTATCTAATGTAAGTGAAAATTGTTATCAAAGTATTTGCGTTTCTATTTTTTTTTTTTTTTTTTTGCATTTGGGCTTTTATAAATGGAAGAAGTTAACAATGGATTTTCAAGAGAAGGAAAAAAGCACAAGAGAGAGCAAACACATCAGTTCAGAACTCAGATTGATTAAATGGTAACCTTCCTTTTCAATCTTGAATTGCTACCTGTATGAACTTTTGCTATGTAATACTTGACCTAAGAGAAAATGGACAAGTTTTAAATTAAAAAGGGGGGATATGAATGGTTTTTATGCAAATGGGTTATGAGGTCCAGTAAGGCTGAGATTTAGATCTGGGCTTTGCTAAATGTCATTTCTGAGCAGCAAGCCTATCTAAGCTTTAACAATCAATGCACAAAAGGAGAGGTTCAGATGTTTGAGGATTCTGTCCAACTCCAGTATTCTAGGTTAGGATATTTTTTAAATTTTATTTATTTATTTATTTGCAAGCAAAGAGAGAGAGATAGAAGAGAGGCAGACAGAGAGAGAATGGGCATGCCAGGGTCTCCAGCCACTGCAAACGAACTCCAGATGCATGTGCCCCTTGTGCATCTGGCTTACATGGGTCCTGGAGAATTGAACCTGAGTCCTTTGGCTTCATAGGCAAATGCCTTAATCGCTAAGCCATTTATCCAGCCCTAGGTTAGAATTTTTAAAAATATTTTATTTTATTTATTTATTTGAGAGAGAGAAAGAAAGAAGCAGATAGAGAGAGAGAGAGAGAGAGAGAGAGAGAGAGAATGGGCACATCAGGGCCTCCAGCCCTAAAATCTCCAGATGCCTGTGTTACCTTGTACATCTGGCTTACATGGGTTTTGGGGAATCGAACCTAAGTCCTTTGGTTTTGCAGACAAGTGCCTAAATCACTAAGCCATCTCTCCAGCCCTAGGTTAGAATTTTAAATTGATTAGTGATTATTAGTCCCACATCTAGGCATGATAATATAAAGACCTGAACCAGGTGCATTTTTAAAATTTTACACACAGTATGTGCTAGCAAGACTGTGAAACTGATTAAATAATAGCATGAAGATGGGATGTGCTTTTAGCTCATCTAATCCACATTTTAAAAGCTGTATCTGTGGTGTGTGTGTGTGTGTGTGTGTGTGTGCGTGTGTGTGTGTGTGCGCGCGTGCGTGCGTACATGCCAAAGTTTCCTGCTGCTACAAATGAATGCCCATTGTCTAGCTTTCTATGGGTAACCAGGGCAATTGAACCTGGGCTGGCAGGCTTTGCAACAAACACCTTAAGCCACTGAGCCCTCTCCCCAGACTGCCTAATCTACTTCATTTTAAAGGTACAAATGGGTACTAAATTTTAAAAAGATCGAACATGGTCCTGATTAGCACGGTCATCCCCGTGCTCCAGCTTCCATCAACCAAGCAGTACTGGAGACCTTTAACATATGAATGTACTTCACAGCAATACAGCTTGCTCTGCTGTTATTATGCAATTCTTGTGCTATGTAATCAGAAGTTTCTTTTTGCTGGATGATAGTTTACATTCTTTCATCAATCAAGAGACCAGTAACCACACTATAAACACGTTGGTGCTCTTGTTCTTTGCTCTTTGTGTCTCAGAGGAAATGTTATTCCCTGATGGGAAGATGGGATCAGTCTGGCAAGTTAGTTTGGCCTATCACATGCGTCACCACATTAGTTATGACCGACCACTCACAGGTTAGTAATACAAAATGTTTAGCTGGGAGTGGTGATGCAGGCCTTTAATCCCAGCACTTGGGAGGCAGAGGTAGGAGGATCACCGTGAGTTCAAGGCCACCCTTAGACTTCATAGTGAAGTCCAGGTCTGCCCGAACTACAGTGAAACCCTACCTCAGAAAACCAAACAAAAGTTTGTAAGTTACAGAGCTTTTTTTTTTTTTTTTTCAGCTTTGGACTCTTACTTTTTTATTGAAAGGGTTTTTCCCCAGAACATTGCTTTCCAAATTTTTCTAAAATAAAGGTCAAAAAGTATACAATATGTATACTTAGGAAAATGAGTAAGACATAAATACAGAATAACAAACACAACAAAATGAAAACATTTTGTTTTAACATAGAGCCTTTTATTGTTTTGTTTTTTGTTTTTTGAGGTAGGGTCTCATTGTAGCTCAGGCTGACATGGAATTCACTGTGTAGTCTCAGGGTGGCCTTGGACTCTCAGCAATCCTCCTATCTCTGCCTCCCAAGCGCTGGGATGAAAAGCATGCACCACCATGTCCGGCTTAATACTAGGGTACAAAGTGTGGGGATGAGGGGCCTGCCAGAAGTCAGTGTACACTGACCCAACTGAAGATGATGTATAGGGCTATGAGGGAGCCAGACCCCAGGCCAGAAGCTCTTGAAGATGGCCAAATGTTGAGTCTGGTGCAAGCTGGTGTCTCCCACAGGACCTCGTCATAGCAGAAACCTAGGGTCGGGACATTACCCCTTACCCATCATGAGATCGCAGTACAGGTAACCTCATCACAAACACACACACACACACACACACACACACACACACACACCATGGAATTTGTGGGAGGATAAGATGAAAATTAAAAGTAAATGACAGAGCAGACTACTATGGAATTATAATTCTTGGGGTTGGGGAGATAGCTCAGCTGGTAAAGTGCCTGCCTCATAAACATAAGGACCTGAATTCAACTTGTGCCCCCTGGCAATGGTGAGTACTCAGCAAGATGTAGATATAGTCATATGTCTCTTAACAGTAGCGTCAAGTTCTGAGAAATGTGTCACTGCGCAATTTTGTCACTGAATAAACACAAGTCTAGACGGTGCCTCCCATGCACATAGAACTTCATGGTGCAGCCCACTGCTCATGGGCTGCCGGCCTCTACAGCATGGCATTGCCACTCAGAACTGCAAGCTGTAACAAAGGAATTAGCATTTGTGTATCTAAGCATATTTGCATATGGACACAAGAACAGTAAAAAGTACTAGCTGTAACAAAATTTTCAGATCCATTAAAACCTTCTGGCACCACTGTCACGTGAACAGGCAGAAATGCCATTATATAGTACATGACTGCAGCACAGCCTGATGGGGTCAGATAAGAGCCAATTATACCTGCTGCATCTGGTGACAAGTGACTGCTGCCAACCCTGCCCCGAACTCCACTTACATATGCTTCCCCAGTGCCATCAAATTCACTTTTGTCACCACAGAATCCTACTGACTCTAAAGTGAATGAGATTTCACACACCCTAAAAGAGCACATACTCATTTGAACACACTGATCCAGTCTTGGGTTAATATGGTTTTTCAACTTAAGTGGTGAGATAGCTTGTGAGACTGATTAAGCCCCCCAGGTGCCCAGACATGATTCTCCTAAATGAGGATTTAGCACACTGCATTTTAAAATTAACCTGATTATCACGTCTCTTTCTCTCTTTCTCTGCTCCTCATTCCCACAAGCCCCACCCCCAGGGCCTGGTACACGCTAGGAAAGTTTCCTACCACTGAGCCTTACTATCTTTTCATCAAGCAAACGAGAGTCCAGTGAAACTGTCAAAGAGGAAAAGTACAATGGTTTGAGTAATAACAGAGCCAGAATATAAAATAGGACATCATGTAAGATATTCATCGTTTAGTATGCTCTTCCATCTTCACATGCACTAATCACAAGCAAACAGTTCAAGGCTATGGCTTATAAATCAGCGTGATTAGTAACATTTTATCTCCCCTCTATTTGATTTGTTTTTCCACAGAGAAGAATAAAGTGCTTTTCCCAACTTTAACTTCTAGGAGTAAGCATAAAAATTTGAAGACTAAATGTAGTCTTAGGGAAATAGCCCCCTAGGCGGCAGTTTGGTATAATTGATGCCCCTGGATTTGCCTGCTTTTACATACCATTCCCACCTAACCTATCCCAAAGTCCACAATCAACACTTTCATCTCAATTTTTTAAAAAGTCAAGAAAAGTTAAGCATCCCCAGGAAGATGACACTGCCTTTCCCTCAAGTGTGAATCAGGTCTCTTCTCAGTGGGTTTGCTGCCTGGAAATGGCATGTTTGCACAGACAGGGAAAAGTCTCCTTTGAAAAAGAGGCTTTCCAGGTAAATAGTCCCTGAATGACCAGTATGAGTATGAGTATGAGTGACCCACCACATATTAAAGGCCACACATTAACCACTCCCACTTACCCAGGTCCTTCACATAGCCTAGGTCACATATTATATAAGCCCTCTTCCCTGCAGTGTAAAGACCTCCTCTGTCCTGCAAACCTCAACAGTACACAGCTGCTTTCTCTGCGTGGGCTAAAGCTTCCTGTGCATGACCAGCATTGGGAAAATCTGCTACCTTCAAAGGACAATCCATCTTTGTATCGCTTGAACCGTGTGTCTGTCTGTCCCAAACTGGACTAGAAGCCAAAGTTTGAACACCACGAGCACACGTTGAGTCAAATGAAAATATAATGATCTCATAAAATGCTATTAAAAGTCATCTAGGATGGCCTTCATTCATAGATCAAGAAGAAAAAAGTAAAAATTTCAATACAATTTTCATATTTCAAAGTTACTATGTGTGACTTTATAATAATTTTTTAAATGATTATTTATGTTATTTTGTGTGTACACTCATGCATGTTTGTAGCAGTCTCTTGCTATGCAGATGAATGACAAAATGGCTATATATTTCCACTGGTGTAGCCATTCACGACTTGTTTTCCACACCATCACCCTCAACAAATGTAAGCATTTAAGAAAAAGATGTCATATTCCTCATGATGAAAACAAAGTTGATTTCAAACAAAAAGCCATAGTAAATGAGGGTAAACATTACCGTACCAAGTCCTGATTATTCAGAAGAGAACATGGGCATGGGTTATTCATACTGCAGCCTTCCAAACATCATTTACATATTCTAAACATGTTTAATTCAGACTATGCAAGAGGAAGCCTTTCTAGCTCAGTGAAAATAATGTACAGAAATTTTTTATTTTAAATATTTTTGTTTATTTGCAAGCAGAAAGGGGGGGGAATGGGTGTGTCAGGGCCTCTTGCCACTGCAAATGAACCCCAATGCATGAACCACATTGTGCATCTGGCTTTACGTGGGTTCTGGAAAATCAAACCCAGGCACATAGGCTTTGCAAGCAGCACTTTTAACTGCTGAACCATCTTTACAGCCCCAGGAAATTTTTAACAAAATATGGGATTTTGAATACTTTGTTTTTTGTAATAAAAAATTACAAAACCTTTTTAGATACATTATGCATAGCAGAAGTACCATCACTTCATTTCTTTTGTTTTACATTTCAAGTTATTTCAACCAAGTAATTCATTTCTCATCTCAAATATTATTTGAAATGATATTTAAATTAAGATATTATCTATGAATTCCTATAATGACTACCAAAGTACTCATATCAAAAGAATTAGAAGGGCCAGGCATGGTGGCGCACACCCTTAATCCCAGCACTGGGGAGGCAGAGGTAGGAGGATTACAGTGAGTTCGAGGCCACCTTTCAACTACATAATTAATTCCAGGTTAGCCTAGGCCAGTGTGAGGCCCTACCTCAAAAAAAAAAAAAAAAAAAAGAAGAAGAAGAATTAGAAGGGTTGGAGAGATGGCTACGCGGTTAAGGTACTTGCCTGCAATGCCTAAAGACCTGGGTTTGATTCCCAGTACCCACGTAAAGCCAGATGCACAAAGTGGTGCATGCATCTGGAGTATGTTTGCAGTGGCTAGAGGCTCTGAAACACCTATATTCATTCATTCATTCATTCTCTCTTTCCATGCAAATAAATAAATATTAAAAAATTAGAACAATGTTCTTTTTAAAAAAAATGTTATTTATTTATTTGCAATCAGAGAGAAATAGAGAATGGGCATGCCAGGACCTCTAGCCACTGCAATTGAACTCCACATGCATGCACCACTTTATACATCTGGCTTTATGGGAGTACTGGGGAATCTAACCCAGGTTGTTAGGTTTCACAGGCAAGTGCCACAGCTGCTAAGCCAAATTTCCAGCCCCTAGAAAAATGTTTTTTTTTTTTTTTTTAACAAAAGCAAACTAGAATTCAACTTACCCATGTTAAGAAATAATAGTAAGACCTAAAATAGTGTCTAATAGTGTCTAAGAAAACTGGTCTATAACAAATAATGTACACATATCACCTAAATAACTAATGTATAGATGCAAGAAGTAGAAAACCCCATGTGAAAATGACCATAGCTTTAAATAACAGTGACAGGCCGGAAATAGTTTCCAAGTGAACTGTCGGCTGCAACGTCACTTCTCAGATGCACTAAGCATACTGTGAACGGCTGGATTCACTTAGCTGTATTTGCTACATGGCAGGAAATGTATAGTTCTCATCCAATTTTCTCTTATCAAATTCATACAAATATTTGCAATTGTGAAAAGCCAATTTGCATGTCACTGACTAACGAATTCTCTGCTAGACAGGCAAGTTAGTTCTTGCTGCATTTATTGTCCTGGGATGAGTCAGGTGATGGAGATCTTAAGAACTGTAAGCCATTTCCCCAGTTTATAGATTAGAAAAGGTAGGGATCAAAGCAATTGAGTTCATGCTTAACCATAACCAATAATCTCCCAGATTCCTGCTCTTGCTACTGTTTTCCTTCCTCCAAATGTAGGCAAAGACTGTACAAAAATCCCGTTAAAACTCGAGGCATTACTGCAATGCATTGTACCATGTTGACATTCACTGTTTCAAATACTGCAATGAATCTATCCATATGATAGGGCATAAACTAGTCAGGCATTCACATAAGGCAGCTCTAGACTTTCTGTCCACTGTACAATTAGAGTGATGGCTTTCTGACCCTACACAAAAGGCTGGCCCTCCAATGGAGGCCATTCTACCCCATGGGCGATACAGGTTTGTAGGAGGGCTATAAATATGCATGCATGTGCACTTCATAGGTACACAATTATAAAATGAAGAAAAACAGCTCAATAAAAAATGGACAAAACAACAGTAAAAAAATAAAGTTCAAAGGTAAACTAATTTCTCTTACTATACCTACTAACAATAATTTTTCACATAAGCTGTACTCTAAATATTATTCAACTGATTTGGCTTTTGCTATTGAGAATGTACCCTCTTTCCCTCATACTACTGCAGCCTAGCATCCTGCAATGCTCCTGAAATGGCAGCTAATGTCTGTAGACCATTCCAACAGATCTAAGCCTCCACTGCCTTAAAAAGTCTAAGGACTGGGCTAGAGAAGATAGCTTAGTGGTTAAGGCATTTGCCTGCAAAGCCAAAGGACCCTGGTTCAATTCCCCGGGACCCATGTAGACTAGATGCACAAGGAGGCGCATGCATCTGGATTTCGTGTGCAGTGGCTGGAGGCCCTGGTGCATCCATTCTCTCCCTCTCTTTCTCTCTCTCTCTCTCAAATAACTAAATAAATAAATAAAATAATTTTTTTAAAGTCTAAGGAGTAATTTGGGGAAATTAGTCTATTCTGACTATTTGGATCCTAAAATTTTATCACACTAGTAATAACTACAAATTTTGAATCTCAAGCAGAGGTTTTAGGTCAACTACATTAGTCATTTAAAATGCATAGATCAGGGCTGGAGGGATGGCTTAATGGTTAAGGCACTTGCCTCCAAAGCCAAAGGACCTCCATTCAATTCCCCAGGACCCACATAAGCCAGATGCACAAGTGGGAGCATGTATCTAGAGTTTGCAATAGCTGGACACCCTGGCACACCCATTCTCTGTCTCTCTCTCCTCAAATAAATAAGTAAAAATAAGATATTTTTTAAAAATGCATAGATCAAACCAGCACTGGAAGTCTAGAACCCTAAAGGTTGCATGTGACAGTTGGTCAAGAAAAGCCCACAAAGCCCAAGAAATGAACTGCTAAAAAAGTCAACACACTGCTCATATTACCATGACTTTAAGTGAGATTGTCTAGTGTGCAACAGGGCTTACCATTCTACTTCATTAATTCTTGGGCAAAAAAATGTTTAACTTACTCTCATTATAAATTCCATTTTTATTTTGTGAGGCTATATGCCCAGCTTCATAAAGAAAAGGGAACACAAAAGATTCATGAATTCATGTTACAATCATTGGCCTGATGGACAACTTTTCTAGAAAACAGAATTTCCAAAAGAGAGAGAGATGGAAGAAGGGTTGTCTTTAACAATATTAACAATCTCGATCAATACAAGTAATTACAATGGTAATTACAGAAGAATAGCTCATGGCATTAAAATTCCCTCTGCAAGTCTCAGTTTTCCATTAAGGCTTCTATTATGAATTGTGTATCCCCAAAAAATTAGTGTGTTAATCACCAGTACCTAAGAATGTGATCTTATTTGTAAATAAAGTCTCTGCAGATGTGGGTTAAGATGAGGTCAATAGGCCAGGCCCTAATTCAAAATGGCTATGTTCTTATACCATGGAAAAATGTGGGTAGTAAAACACACACTCAGACTATGCCACATGATTGTCGAAATCCTATTTTCATATAAAAAGAACTAGAAGAAGGTAGAAAATATCCCCACTCCTTGCAACAGGTCCTTCCCTGTACAGCCTGGCCCAGCCAACAGCTTGATCTTGGGGTTTCTGTTCTTGAATCTGCTCAATTTGTGGTACTTATGCCATGGCTAGCAAAATAATAGAGCTTTTTATCCTGTCTGGGATAGCTAGATTCTCTTCCTATATTCCATAGTCAAAGAAGCCTGAAAGAACTGTCAAGAAAATAATCAAATTGATCAATCTCCTTTGTTTTGTAAATCTAGCTCTTTCCAAAGAAAGACCAAGTAAATACAGGTTTGTTAAGTAAACTACTTAAGATGGTGTAGCGCATTTGCAGAGAAAGAAAGAAGAGGAAACAGAAAAAACAAAGGCCAATCTCAGTGGTTTCCTGAATATAATTAGAAATAAATGATTTTAAATCCTTTTACTGGATATGGAACTCACTGAGTGTTTGCCTAGCACATATGAAGCCCACGGTTAGATCCACAGCGCCCCATAAACTGAAAATGGTGGTACACACCTGTAATTCCAGTACTTGGGCAATAGAGGCATGAGGATCAAAAGTTCAAGTTCATCTTCTGCACATAGTGAGTTCAAGGTCAGTCTGGGATACATGAGACCTTGTCTTAAAAAAAAAAAAAACATTGGAGTGCTGGAAAGATGGCTCAGCAGTTAAAAACAAAGACTGCCAACCTGGGTTGAATTCCCAAGCCACCCACGGAAACTAGAAATAAAAAGTGGCTAACAGCCATGCACGGTGGTGCACGCCTTTAATCCCAGCACTGGGGAGGCAGAAGTAGAGGATCGCAGTGAGTTCAGGGCCACCCTGAGGCTACATAGTGAATTCCAGGTCAGCACGGGCAACAGAAAGACTCTTCCTCGAAACCAACAACCCCCCCCCCAAAAAAAAAGTGGCTCATGCCTTTAATCTCAACACTTGCACTCCGGAGGCTGAGGTAGGAGGATCCCTGGGAGTGAAAGCCCAGCCTGTGACCAGTGAGTTCCAGGTCAGTTTAGGCTTGAATGAGACCCTACCTCAGAAATACACAAAAAAAGGTAGCTCAAACATCTGTTGTTCCTTTGCAGTGCAAGAGGTCCTGGCATGCGCGCGCGTGCGCACACACACACACACACACACACACACACGTGCAAGTAAATAAAGATTTAACAAAATAATCTTAAAGAGAACAGAAAAATATCCTTTACATATGGAACAATTTAATATACATATTTGACATTGAATTAAGTATATTGCTACGTTCTATATCAAATGCAACACTGGGAAATATACTAGCTAGTCATTTTTGTGTTAATTACGAACTATACAAAAATTATAATATCTGACAACAACTGAACTACAGGATGTTGAATTTTTAAAGTACAATACAGCATGCTGGTTTCATTTATTCATTTTCTTTTTTATCCCACCTGAAAGCACTACATTATTCTTACCTATACTTATATTCACTCATAACCTAAATCTCTGTAAAAGGTATAAAATGATAGATTGTAATCATGTCAACCCAGTTCAAAATGGAATCTCATCATCTTTTAATTCACAGAGGACCTCCTTGAACTAATATCCAACAGGAGTATATTTACCTCCATTAGTTCTCATCTATAATTCATAGTAAATATTCATTAACTATTCATGTAAGCTACCTGTAGTGTCAAGAAGAATGTCTGAATTGGTGTCATTCAAAATGTGAGAGCATCCTCTGAAAAAGCAATTCGAGTCATTTATGTTGTGCTTATGGGGAATTTATAAGTCTTATAAATTACTCCTCGGTTTAAAACTGTATGATGTCATACAAATAAGATGACTTTATCCATGGTCAAGTTGTTGCATACTGATAACATATACAGATAGCCCTATTCAGAAAATTTCACAAATTAAATAGCATTGAGCCATTTACATAGACAAATGGCACACTATCAGCACTTTATTACACAGCACTGAGTGACATGATAAAACTGAATAGCACTTCTCATATCAGCTTCCCATAGCTTGTATCACAGGAAAGGGGATAAAAGTTCCTTTCATTCTGACACCTCAACCAGAGAACATCTTACTGAATACTGCCCTGGGTGCCTACTCACTGTTGCAGTCCGGTTCGCATTGCTGGTAGAAATCACCCATCCAAGAGTAGCTTCTGGGAAAAAGATTTATTTTGGCTTACAGGCTCGAGGGGAAGCTCCACGATGGCAGGGGAAAACGATGACATGAGCAGAAGGTGGACATCACCCCCTGGCCAACATAAGGTTGGACCACAGCAACAGAAGGGTGTGCCAAACACTGGCATGGGGAAACTGATTATAACACCCATAAGCCCGCCCCCAACAATACACTCCCTCCAAGGGGCATCAATTCCCAAATATCCATCAGCTGGGAACCTAGCATTCAGAATACCTAAGTTTATGGGGGACACCTGAATCAAACCACCACATTCCGCCCCTGGCCCCCATAAACTGATAATCATGCATGATGTAAAATGCAATGCATTCATCTAGCTTTAAAAGTCCCCATAGTTTTTATCAATTCCAATGATGTTCATTCATCCCCATAGTCCAAGATGTTTTAACTGAGCCATAATACCAAAAAATAACCTAAAAAAAAAAAAACATTGGAGTGCTGGAAAGATGGCTCAGCAGTTAAAAACAAAGACTGCCAACCTGGGTTGAATTCCCAAGCCACCCACGGAAACTAGAAATAAAAAGTGGCTAACAGCCATGCACGGTGGTGCACGCCCTTTAATCCCAGCTCTGGGGAGGCAGAAGTAGGTGTTCGCCGAGAGTTCAGGCACCCTGAGGCTACATAGTGAATTCCAGGTCAGCACGGGCAACAGAAAGACTCTTCCTCGAAACCAACAACCCCCCCCCCCCCAACAAAAAAGTGGCTCATGCCTTTAATCTCAACACTTGCACTCCGGAGGCTGAGGTAGGAGGATCCCTGAGAGTGAAAGCCCAGCCTGTGACTAGTGAGTTCCAGGTCAGTTTAGGCTTGAATGAGACCCTACCTCAGAAACAAACAAAAAAAGGTAGCTCAAACATCTGTTGTTCCTTTGCAGTGCAAGAGGTCCTGGCATGCGCGCGCGTACACACACACACACGTGCAAGTAAATAAAGATTTAACAAAATAATCTTAAAGAGAACAGAAAAATATCCTTTACATATGGAACAATTTAATATACATATTTGACATTGAATTAAGTATATTGCTATGTTCTATATCAAATGCAACACTGGGAAATATACTAGTCATTTTTGTGTTAATTACTAA
This sequence comes from Dipus sagitta, assembly GCA_036346955.1. Taxonomy (NCBI): domain Eukaryota; kingdom Metazoa; phylum Chordata; class Mammalia; order Rodentia; family Dipodidae; genus Dipus; species Dipus sagitta. The sequence goes on along the minus strand of CM070771.1, from coordinate 83,204,174 downwards.
CTATACAAAAATTATAATATCTGACAACAACTGAACTACAGGATGTTGAATTTTTAAAGTACAATACAGCATGCTGGTTTCATTTATTCATTTTCTTTTTTATCCCACCTGAAAGCACTACATTATTCTTACCTATACTTATATTCACTCATAACCTAAATCTTTTTAAAAGGTATAAAATGATAGATTGTAATCATATCAACCCAGTTCAAAATGGAATCTTGTCATCTTTTAATTCACAGAGCACCTCCTTGAACTAATATCCAACAGGAGTATATTTACCTCCATTAGTTCTCATCTATAATTCATAGTAATTATTCATTAACTATTCATGTAAGCTACCTGTAGTGCCAAGAAGAACGTCTGAATTGGTGTCATTCAAAATGTGAGAGCATCCTCTGAAAAAGCAATTCGAGTCATTTATGTTGTGCTTATGGGGAATTTATAAGTCTTATAAATTACTCCTCGGTTTAAAACTGTATGATGTCATACAAAAGATGACTTTATCCATGGTCAAGTTGTTGCATACTGATAACATATACAGATAGCCCTATTCAGAAAATTTCACAAATTAAATAGCATTGAGCCATTTACATAGACAAATGGCGCACTATCAGCACTTTATTACACAGCACTGAGTGACATGATAAAACTGAATAGCACTTCTCATATCAGCTTCCCATAGCTTGTATCACAGGAAAGAGGATGAAAGTTCCTTTCATTCTGACACCTCAACCAGAGAACATCTTACTGAATACTGCCCTGGGTGCATACTCACTGTTGCAGTCCAGTTCACATTGCTGGTAGAAATCACCCAACCAAGAGTAGCTTCTGGGAAAAAGAGATTTATTTTGGCTTACAGGCTCAAGGGGAAGCTCCACGATGGCAGGGGAAAACGATGGCATGAGCAGAAGGTGGACATCACCCCCTGGCCAACATAAGGTGGACCACAGCAACAGGAGGGTGTGCCAAACACTGGCATAGGGAAACTGGCTATAACACCCATAAGCCCGCTCCCAACAATACACTCCCTCCAAGGGGCATTAATTCCCAAATATCCATCAGCTGGGAATCTAGCATTCAGAATACCTAAGTTTATGGGGGACACCTGAATCAAACCACCACATTCCGCCCCTGGCCCCCATAAACTGATAATCATGCATGATGTAAAATGCAATGCATTCATCTAGCTTTAAAAGTCCCCATAGTTTTTATCAATTCCAATGATGTTCATTCATCCCCATAGTCCAAGATGTTTTAACTGAGCCATAATACCAAAAAATAACCTAAAAAAAAAAAAAACCCAGAATGGCACAGAATAAATATTCACACTGCAAAAGATGGCATTGGGCATAGAAAAGAAACATTCAGCCAATACAAGATTTAAAACAACCAGGGCAAACATTAAACTCAAATTCTAAGTTCAACAACTCTAGTCAGTGACAAGTCTCCAAGTCCGATAATTCTAACCAGCAACAAGTCTCTGGCATTCCAATTCCACCCCTCCAGCTAGGCTACTCACAGTCCTGGAAAACTTCATCAGGGCCGGCAGCTCTCCTTGGCAGCCATCTCATGGTCCCGGCATCTCTACTGGGTCTCCACTGCAATCCACGGTTCATCCTCATGGCCCCACGGGGTCTCTATGCAGGCATCCAGCAAACCTGCTTCACACTGCCCATGGCCATTTCCAAAACACAAGACCGTGTTGCAAACTCAATGACTCTCTTTCCAGCATTTCTCATACTCCATAATACCAGGTAGGGTGCCAGTTTGTTAATCCAGGGGGGAATAAAGCAGACTTTGAAGAAGAGGACATTCCTTGAGCACTCAGGACCCTTCAAAAGAATCGACAGTCTTCCTTTTGCCCCAGCGCAGGTCAGCTAGCCCAGTCTCAAAGGTTGTAATCTCTCAGTTGCAGCTGAATGGGCAACAGTTCACCCAAAGATTTTTCTTTCTGTGCCATATCCCTCTGACACACCAGTTCATTTCTACGCAAAGCAACCCTGCACAACTTCTCAGAACATGGGCATAACAGCAAGCTTTTCACACAAACTGCTAGCCCAGTCCCAGCAAAGCTCTTTCTCACCCTCATAAGCCAAACCTCACAGTCCATAGTTCTTACTGCATTCAGGTCTTGCAGCTCAGACCAGAACAGTCCATCAAGCTGTACTTACAGCACTGCAAGGAATCGCTTAAGCCAAGGTTTCAAATCCTCCCACATTCCTCTTGAAAATCATCTCCAAAAAGGCCAAAGCCACATAGTCAAATGTCTGTCAGCAATCCCACTCCTCGGTACCACTTTACTGTTGCAGTCCAGTTCGCATTGCTGGTAGAAATCACCCAACCAAGAGTAGCTTCTGGGAAAAAGAGATTTATTTTGGCTTACAGGCTCGAGGGGAAGCTCCACGATGGCAGGGGAAAACGATGGCATGAGCAGAAGGTGGACATCACCCCCTGGCCAACATAAGGTGGACCACAGCAACAGGAGGGTGGCTATAACACCCATAACCCCGCTCCCAACAATACACTCCCTCCAGGAGGCATTAATTCCCAAATATCCATCAGCTGGGAACCTAGCATTCAGAACACCTAAGTTTATGGGGGACACCTGAATCAAACCACCACACTCACTGAATGGTCAATGACTGAAATCTGTCCTTGTTCCATTGCATGAATCAACATTTTCCTTTGTTAATGTCCTGTCTGGTTATCTTAATAAAAAATATTCTGATTGAAGGTCTTGCTCTTTGACTCTTTGTGAACTGAGGTTTCTCTTCTTCATCCTTGATTCAAGCCAACCATATCTAAGTTTGTAATTATCATTGTTTTCTCTTCCAAATTAGCCACCAGCAGCACTGTTTTCACAGCTGTATTCATTTTCCACTTCATATGCATGATCTTTACAATTACTACTTTAGTGTTAGGCCGGCACCTTCAGCAACTGAAGGAAACATGAGTAATATTTATGCCTAGATAATTCAGGTTGACCTCACAGTTGTAAACCAAAATACTTGTGAAAAATTATCTTAATTCTCTCTCTCCCTCTCCCTCATTGCCATATATCACTACTTCATCAAAAGCAATAGTAGGGGCTAGAGAGATGGCTCAGAAGTTAATGACATTTGCTTGCAAAGCCCGCTGGCCCAAATTGAAATCCCCAGTGGCCACATTAAGTGAGATGTACAAAGTGACATGTGTCTGGAGTTCCTTTGCAGTGGCAGGAGGCCCTTGTGCACCTATACGTACTCTCTTTCTGTCTGCCTCTTTCTGTCTTCCCCCTCTTAAATAAATAAAATAATAGTACTTTTTATAACCCATATTCCACAACAAGGAGGGTCCCTGTGGAGGGGGCCGGTCAGGGAGGAGGCTAACAATGGTATCAACTTGACTGTATTCACTGAGTACAAAACTAATAAAAAAAAATATCAGTAGTAACTATTTTATCTTCATCTTTTTTTTTTGCATGTGTGTGTATATAGCATTACAATATGGAATATGGTCCATGCACATGTGTGAAGATAGATGTATCATGTGTGTGCATGTGGAGCCAGAGGAGATTTTTTGGGTGCCTTTCTCTGTCACTCACCGTGTATTTACTTGAGATGGAGGTCTCTCTCTCAACCCAGAGATGCTGTTCTTGTTTATGGTCATTGAGCCCCTGTGATTCTCACGTGTCCCTTGCCCTCTGTGAATTGGAGTTACAGACATGTATATGGCCACACCGAACTGTTTATGTGAGTTCTGAGTAATGAGACTCCAGCAGTCTCAGGCCCTCAAGCTTATGACGCAAGCACTCAACCACTGAGCCTTATATTCTCCTTAGCCCTACATTCATCTTAAAACTAACCAAAAAAGAATCACACTAGAAGAGTCACATAAAGGCCCAAATCTAAATATTTGCATGCAGCTAAGAAATAATATCAGCCAGGTATCACTCCATTTTTAAAATCCAGCCAGGGCTAGAGAGATGGCTTTGTGGTAAAGGCACTTGCCTGTGAAAGCCTAAGGACCCATGTTCCACTCCCCAGATCCCATATAAGCCAGACGCAAAAGGTGACACGTAACGCAAGGTTGCACATGTGCACAATGTGGTGCATGCAGCATCTGGAGTTTGATTACAGTGGCTGGAGGCCCTGACACACCAATTCTCACTCTCATTAAAAAGAGAAAGGAAGGAAGAAGGGAAGGAAGGAAGGAAGGAAGGAAGGAAGGAAGGGAGAAGGAAGAAAGAAGCTAGTCTGTTGGGTTTGCCTCAAAAAAAAAAAAAAAAGCCAGGCAGGAAATGGATCAAATATGGTATTTCTAATAAACATTTTCAATACCTACTTCATAGAATCATGATACAGAATTAAAAGGTGTGAGGTGGGCAGCATTCATCTAACTTTTTTAATACTTTTTTTTTATATTTCATGCATTTCTTTGAGAGAGAGAGAAAGTGTGTGTGTGAGAGAGAGAGGGCGAGGGAGAAAGAATGGGTGCACCAGGGCCTCGTGGCACTGCAAACAAACTCCAGAAGCATGTGCCAGCTTGTGCATCTGGCTTTACGTGGGTACTGGGGAATCGAACCTGGGTCCTTTAGCTTTGCCGGCAAGAACCTTAACTGCTAAACCATCTCTCCAGCCCCTCAGCTAACTTTTTAAAAAGACAGGGTCTCACTCTGTAGCCAAGGATAGCATGGAACGCTACATGGCCCAGGCTGGCCTCAAACAGTAGGTGATGCTCCTGCCTCATTCTCCCAAGTGCCTACAGGCATGAGTCCAGGTCTAGCTCAGCTAACTTATTAACATTCACTTCAAACATTAGACGGATATCCAAGAGGAACGCCTAGGAAGAACAGTATGTGGCCCACATGTTCATCATAACTATTTAAATTGAATTTAGGGTTGGGCGGGTGCTTATGAGCAGATTAGCATGACATGATGTCAAAGCCAGATATGGGAATCATTCTATTATGATTTGGATTTTAAATGGGCCCTGAAAGCCCCACGTTAAAGACTTGGCTGCCAGCCTGTGGAGGTACAGGGAGGGGGTGGAACCTCTAGGAGGTGGGGTGTAGTGAGAGGAAGCTAGGCTTCTCAGTGCCAGTGAAGGGGATGCTGGAACCCAACCCTTTGTTCTTTGGCCTTGCTTCCTTGTTTGCCACCAGGCGAGCAGCTTTGCTCTAGCGACCATGGCTGTTCTTCATCAGCTCAGTACACACCACAAAACAGTGGAGCCCAGTGACCATGGACTAGCATTTTTGAACCCATAAGCCAAAAAAAAAAAAAAAAAAAAATTTCCTTTACTGTTGACTGGAGTGTTTTGTCATACTGATGAAAAGACAGCAGATACTTTCTGGCAAAATTTCAATTATTAGAGCTTTATCATTTATTCGCCTTGTATTACCCATCAGTCAGCCTTGAGTGACTTGGTTGCCTACTAAACCTAAAGTGGGAATGGATTCTCAGCACAACACAAGCCCTATGTACCATATTAACCCAAGACTGTAAAAGTGACCACCACCACCACCACCGTTTCCAGTCAGGAAGCACTATCTTCTTAAACGATTGCTGTGGGAAACCAGTTAGCTGCCTGTTACATTTTTCTGCAGAAATATGAAAGAAAGCTTGATCCACTCAGTGAATAATTTAATGTTGGCATTCTTTATGCCTGCTCCAAGGCCCAGCAGGGTAAAGTCACAGGATGGTAGACATTACCTTCTACTCCACATTCTGGGAAGACTGATGTGTGCCCATAGATTTTTCCCAAGTAGCCCTGCCACCTTGACTGCACCTTAGAAATGCACATTCCATTCCTGACCTAAATGTGAGAGTTACTAAGAACTGAAGCTAAAACTCAGAACCTGCACTTCAACAAGTTCCCAGGGGACTCTGATATTCATAAGACCTAACTCCTTGGTTAGATTCTGTATTCCTTGTCTTTTTTTAAAAAAAAAATTATTTACTTATTTATGTATGTGTGAATGCCACAGCACACATGTAGAGGTTAGAGAGCAACTTCATGGTGTCTGCTTTCCACATCTTTGAGACAGGGCTTCCTGCCCCTGCAAAGAACAGCCAAACTGCAAGGAACGTCACTGGGTGCTGGCTCTCAAGTTTCAGATCCTCCTGGCTCTGCCTCCCATTGTCTTAGATGCACTGAGATCACAGATGCATGTACCACTTTGCATCAGGCTTTCTGCGGGTGATAGGGAATTGAACCTGAGTTGGCAGGCTTTGCAAGCACGTGACTTTAACCACTGAGCCATCTCCTCAGACCCCAAAACTTTTCTTTTTATTACTCATATGCAAGTGTCATAGAGTTAGAGCCCAGGCATCACATTTGTTTACTGGCACTTGAGCAATTGAAAGGTCCACACCCTTCCCTGCTCACCTGACGTCCCCACTTTGCCCTTCAATTAGGCTGCAAACCACTCTCTGGTCTGAAGGCATCTACTTCCTTCTTTCACTGTATAGAGCTAGAAACCTGACTCTAACCACCAGTCTATTTTTTAAAGGAAGGATCACAATACTATCCATTGTTCTTTCTTTTGCACCAGTTTTATGTAAAGAAACAAAATATTTTTAAGGCATAAGAGACTAGAAATAATCTTTATTGACTAAACATACTTCCCTTACCTTCTTCCTTATAGATTACTCCATAGGCCTGCAAATGAGTGTTGCTGCACAACAGATAGTTCTACATTTATGTGAATAAAGAAATACAAGGAAGTGAGCTGCTATGAAGTGAAAATGTGCACTGCTGTCCTGGTAATAAGCCCAGAGGATTTTGAGCAGCAAGATGCAACAGCTCCTTTATAAGGGTGGCTATGAAAATTAAATGAGAAAACAAACCTAGAATGCTTAGTCCAACATCCGCAACAGAGTGAATGTTCAATAAATCCTAGCTGTTATTAGATTAGTCGACAAGGTCATTTTGTACATGTCCAGAGCTTGAAAAGTTCTAAGCTCTATGTGTCTAAAAGCTATTTTCTCCAGAGGAAAAACCAAAGCTCTAAGGGCCAGAGTCTTACCCCACATCGCAGTCAAAATAGGATCGATGTTTGTGATAGCACAGTTCAAGATCTTAATACTATTCTCATAGTACTTTTGTTCACACCCCCAGCTGAATTGTAGGATAAGAAAGTGACAAGGTTCAGAGTTTTTCTTTCATCCCAAAAGCATGCAGTATACCTAACCCGACCTGCAGGTGTGACTGAATGGAAGGCTTTGGTTTCCAAGATCTCATAGTTAATTGCTTTCCTATTTTTGTCTCTTGTCTTAGGTAGTTTCTTTTTTTCCTCTTGTGTCCAATTACCTTACACAGAACTATTATGTAATGTTTAGGATTTTGTCTGGTGAGAATTAACTATGAACCTAAAGGCATGGAAAAAAATTAAATTTCTCTCCAACTAAAGGTGGTTGAGAGGGTGGAAGAGAATTCAAAGACAAAATATTCTTTCATTAGGAATATAAAATTGACATTGATGTGTCTGAAAAACAGCAATGGATCAATATAATTTTAATCTTAAATTCCTGTCCAGTAGTATGTTTTATGTAAATAAATAAATGAGAATTTGTGTGTTTTTCCTGTCTTAATTCCCTAATAATTCTCTGACCAATATATTCATAAAGCTAAGACTAATTCAGAAAATGGAAAACTGTCAATGTGTGCTAGGCATGAGATTTTACTACAAATATATCAGAGTAAACAATGAGGTAATTCCGGAGCTCTTTACTTGATACCATCTCAATTTTTTATAGTCCCATTTGCATTCTGTCCACAAATTGTGAGTATTGGGATGACTTCATTCTCTAAGATGAAGAATACTTGATCTTAACCTTCCTATCACTTTCCTTTAGCTCAAAGCATTAATGTGACTGAAGGCATACATAGATAAATGCAATTTCCCCAGGAGAAAACTGACATTGTGGAAGGCTGCCTCCAATTACCTTCAAAAGGTACAAGAGTACACGTTTCAAGACCTGATTCATGAAACTCCTGTCACACAGCTTGGCTGAAAGGCTGCCAATTTTTTGTTCTCCCAGGAGAAATTCAAACTTTGAAGGACATAAGGCTTTTCCTCTCCCAGTTGTTACAGAAGGAAAGTCAAACTCCCAATATTGAAGACAACCCCCAACAATTAAAATTAAGGGCTGCTTAAAAGCAGATTATTCATTTACATTTAGTTTATTAGTGTGAGGCTTTTACTAAAATACCTTGCCGACTTTCCTGGTGTGACTACCTAATCATGCTTTTTCTACCTGCACTATATGAAAGGTAACCAATGGCATTGTTGAATGTTGCATTTGACTAAGTATGCCGAGTAACGCCTGTACTAAGATAGTTACTATTCCTATCTTTTGTCTTCGCTCACTGGTGATATTTCTCATACTGTACTTCAGAATGTGACCATCTTTGATTTTGACCTGGGAATTTTGCCATCCTTTTACAAGTGAAGGTCAATAGTGGGAGCAAGGCACAGAAGTCCCCAGTTTTCCAAATCCAGGGCTATACTGAAGAGGGAAGGTTGCTGACTCTCCTCTTGCAAGTATTGCCTCTTTCAACGCAAGGACTAGCAAATTCACCATTCTGTGCTTTGTCTCTTTTATGTAAATATACAACACCGTGGACACAAGGCCAGAAGACAGTATCTAACTCAGCCCCCAGCACAGAAAGTGTCCCCTGACAGTCATCACACAAAGCACACGTTTCTGACTTAAACTTACCGTACTTTGCTCATACTGGGGTTGCCCAGCCCACCGTCACAGCCCCCAGTGCAACCCTGACACCCTCTCCCTCTTCTCCCTGGAACCACCAAGTTCCCCAAGCCAGGCTGACTCCCGGCGGGTCCCGAGAGCTGCCCCACCCGCGGTCCGCAGGCCACTCACCGCGTCTGCAGCGGCAGTAGCCCCAGTCCACCTTGCCCAGGGCATCCCTGTAGAAGCACCAGGGTCCTCCCGCACCGTCCGGGCTCCGGCACCAGTTGTGTCGCTGTCCCCGCAGCTCAGCCCAGCCGGCGGGGGGCGAGCGCTCCAGGAACGGGGGCACCTCTGCCCAGCGGAGACAAGGGGCGCCCACATCTGTCACGTTGACCCAGGGGTCGCCGGGCGGGCAGCCCCCTCGAGGCGCCGGGAGGACGTTGGGGCGCGGGGCATGGATCGCCCTCGGGGGCCGCGGGAAGCGCGGGCTGGGGAGGGAGGCAGGGTCCCGGGGGCGCGCGGGGCGCGCGTGGCGGTGACGGTGGTGGAGCGGGGCGCCGGGCACCGGGTCATCGCCGAGCACTCCGGGGAGCGCCCCGAGGATCACGGCCAGCACGAAGCGGGCGCGCGTCATGGTGGCGGCGCCGCCGAGTGTGGTCCATGCTCGCCGCCCGCTGGGCGAGGAGGGGGCGGGGCGGGGCCGCGGCGCCCCGGGATCCCGCACCGAGCCCCCTCCCTCCCGCCCGCCCGCCCCCCCGCGCGCTCGGCCCCCGCCCCCCGCCGCCTTCGGGCTCGCGGGCTCCGCCGACACCCGGCAGCCCAGAGCCCCGGGCAGGAGCGGGCTCGGCTCGCGGGAACTCTGCCCCCTGGCTGCGGGCGCTCGGCGCAGTCCCGCCCCGGAGAGCCGGACCTGGACCTCCGCTCGCCCGGCACAGGCAGCTGCTGAACCGCCCTCCGGGTGGTCGCCGGGCCCCGGCAGGGGACCGAGGCTGCCCCGGCCAGCGAGGCTTCCCCACCAACCCCAGCCCGGCGTCTGGCGGCTCCCCGGCCTGGCATCTGTCCAGGTAGTCATCTTTCCTCCAACCCCTCCGGGATCTTGTTTGCTGTGTTTTGAAATCGCAGGAGACGTGTGCGTGGAATTAGATGCAAGTCTCTCTCTCTTGACAGCTCACGGGGTAAACGTTATCAAAGCCCACGAGGAAGGTTGAAGCCAGTTTTCCTGAACTGTGAGCGTTCAAGGACAACACCCAGTCTGAACTCAGTTTGCTATCCCACCACTGAACACTGTGTCTCCAAACATGTGCTGGCTTTAAACTCTGAGCCAACTCAGGGAAAAGACTTTGAGCCTTCCTACTTCCTGCCTCCCACTTTCCACCCGCTGCCCTGAACACCAGTTGTTTGGTTATTATTGGGATTTGGTGAGGCCCTCTTAATACCAAATTTCCTCTCTAACCAAAGATGGCTTCATCCCTCCCGGTCTCCATCCTATCCAAAAACGCCATCTCTGTAGCACCTGCCTCCTTTCTACGGTGCCAGGGACTTGGGTTGCCTACTCATTGGCCTCCGCAGTGAGGAGCTGAATTCCGTACACCAGCTTCAAATAAATCCATCAAAGCTGGACTCTGCCTGTGGGAAACGATGCACTTTCACTCGTGGCTGGGTATGGCAATCCTCCTACCTCTGCCTCCAACACTGGTCCCCAACAATGCAAAAACTTGCTTAAGGATTTTAAAAATTAGCTAGGGTGGAATGCTATAAAACTGCCCCTTCCAGTGGAAAGGAAGCAAGAGCAGAAAATGAGGCAGAGTGCTGTGCAACGCTGTCTTCTGGAATGGCATGGCCCTTGGAATCATGAACTCAAAGCAGCCATGGTTACTTGAATAAGGCCTGCACAAGCCTGCGTCCTTCAGCACGCCATCAAGGATGCAGAAGGGGCTTACACGGCTCCACCTCAGCCTAAGGAGCTACTGGAAGTTAATGGTTGAGGTGAAAGCAGAGTTATTTGCTTCCGTGGTTAAGTTGCCCATGTGCCAGTAAATAACCTCCCACCCATGCTCACACAAGCAACCTTAACTAAAAACTCAGTAGGTCACACAAATAAGACATGAAAGTAAGGAGGGGGCCAAGTTGGAGAGAAGAGCGAGGTCAGCAGGAGCGGGAGGGGGATGAGAATAGTAGGAGGCGAACATCATCATAATACGTTGTATACATGTGTAAAGTTGTCAAATTTTCTTTTAAAAGATTGCCTTTCTCAATTGTTCCCTTGGATGCCACTACATGGCAAAAATAGGAAACCCATAAACAAGATGGCAAGTTACTTCCTGTCATAAGCCTGTTTCATTGCTTGGAGTCCTATAATATGTGCTGTCCCATAATTAATCTCCTATTATATAAGGTGTTTTTTTGTTGTTGTTGTTGTTTTGTTTGGGTTTTTTGAGGTAGGGTCTTGCTCTAGATCAGACTGACCTAGAATTCACTATGTAGTCTCAGAGTGGCCTCGAACTCACCACGGCAATCCTCCTACCTCTGCCTCCCCAGTGTTGGGATTAAAGGTGTGCACCACCACGCCCTGCTTTAAGGCGGTTTTAAAAAAGTCTTTATTTATTTATTTGCAAGCACACAGAGAGAGATAGAAGAGAGACAGAATGGGTGCACCAGGGCCTCCAGCCACTGCAAACAGGCTCCAGGTTCGTGGGCCTTTTCGTGCATATGGTTTTAGGCCGGTGCTAGGGAATCAAACGAAGAAGGTTTTTACAGCTGGTCGTGGTGGCACACGCCTTTAATCCCAGCACTGGGGAGACAGAGGTAGGAGGATTACCACGAGTTCAAGGCCACCCTGAGACTTCCAGGTCAGCCTGAGCTAGAGCAAGACCCTACCTCAGAAAACCAAAAAACAGATTTTACCTCAGGGAGAATTTGGTAAAAGAAATATTAGTATTCCAAGAATGTATTTGTCTTTATTTAATATTTTTAACACAAGATGATTTTGTTTGCTATTTTTTTTTTCGTGAAATATTTCTGGTTCCCAAGCATACTTAACATGGTACTTGAGTAATGGAACAAAAGATGAATTTGTTATCTAAGGATGGCTAATTGGGTTCTTTTAGTAGAAGCTTACAGAGCTAGCCAATCACAGATTCTTAACATAGTAGGTGACAGCTCTGACCCAAGTCAACCCTTTGCTTTCCACTTGTCTCTTCCACCTTAGGCTACAACAGAGCACACAGGGAAGGGCTGACTTGACATGTAGGCATTTGACTCTCTTGAGTTCTCCTCCTCTCCCTGTCCTCCATTATTCTTACAACCAAGGATGTCATACTTCCTGCATATCTTTAGATACATATCTTTAGGCAGGGAAAGAATGAGAACAGAGTTAAGGAAAAGCAGAGCCTTGAGCAGTGTAGACTGCCTTCCAGTTTCCATACTGAAGAGCAACTGAAGCTTCCCAAGGCCTCCTCACCTTTAACATTATAAATTGATGCATACAGATCGAATTACCCACACAAAACCCACATCTGGATTTCATCATCTAAGTTTTAAAATGTACTTTTCTTAGAGAATAAAATGACATGCAAGTAATTGGACTATGGATTAGAGGGCTTCAATTTTACCTTCTATTTTGCAGTCAAAATATGACTTAAATAGGTCTGTTCTTTGTGTTATTCTGTCTCCTATTAATGTTTTATCTTCCTCTCTTCTTTCATTCCTCTTACTCATATAAACATGCATAGAGTTAGGATTTCCAAATCCCAAACTAATCCCTGAAATGCATCTCTCCACCCTATCACTTCACCATATTGTTGGAGGCAAGCAGATTTTCTTGGCAAAATCTTTCTTTCTTGAGGCAAGCAGATTTTCCTGGTGAAATCTTTTCTTTTTTCTTTTTAAGCTCAGACTAATACCTAAGCCACATCACCCTTTATCACAGATATAAAGCTTGTGGGTGGGGGACAATGCTGTAATCATTCTTTCTCATCTGTCCTTACTCCTTCCTTTCTCCTCAGCTGCAACAAAAGGGAATATAAACAAATGGCATGGGCAGGTACTCTCCACCAGCCACAATAGGCCCCATGATCCTCCTTTGTCAAGTCCATTTTCATCAAGCAAACCCACGGATTTGAGGAAAAACATTGCTCTGGCCTCACAGCCTATCTCAGTAGTGCCTAGATCCACCTAGGTCCAAAATCTTCATTGGAACTTTAAGGGAACTGAAGAGAGGAATCTCCCTACAATAGCAAGAAGCTGGCAGTGTTGGGAGGGTGTAATATATCTGTACATCTACACTTTCCCATGGCAACTCATATATAAACACTTAGCTTCATGGTGGTTTGTGGGATGATTTTACCTCATAGATGTGTTGGGCTAGATGGAATTTGTGTAGTTGATTTGGAAACATAACCAATATGTATATTAGTTTTACAGAGTTACAAAAATAAACATACAAAATAAGCTTTGGAAAAGGCCCATTTACAAATGAGCTTTCAAACAGATGGCACAAAAATGGTGTTTAGTTTTACAATTTTAAGTGTTAAATGAGCTATTGAAAGAGTACTGAGCATTACTCTTGCACATCAAAGACAAAATAATCAATATGACGGTCTACCATGGGCTGAGGGAGATTTAAAACTGTACAATAGGCTATCGAGCTTTCAAAGGACTAAAATTACAGTTGCATGACTATATAATGTTGAATTCAAAGCTCAAGAAAATGCAGGAAAGTTCCAGAAAATAAGTGGTGGCTTGCCAGATGAATGGCACAGTGATTGAGGGGCAGGGGTTTCCTGTGGGCAGGAGTATCCAGTAGTGAAGTTTTATACTCTTTCTTGTATTAGCTGCTCTCTTCTTTGCTTGTCCTGAGCTGTGAAGACAAGGGAGATCAAAGCTTGCAACAGTACTCCCGTAGGGCTGCTAAGTTTACACATGGTGCTCAGAGGAAATGAGGGGTCTGTTTGACCTTAACAGATTCATGATATCCATGAATCATTTGATCTCTGCTCTCACATTGTTTAAGCATGAATTTTATAAAGCAGAACAAAATGCTTTTAGGTTTGAGTTTGCTTTTTAAAAATCATTGCAACTTGGTATAATTTCTATGTAGCAATTAATTCTATAGACTTGTATTTAGAGTCACAAAATTATATTTACTAACAGGTGAAGAATATGGGTACTTTGGCCATAGAACCAAACCTGTGCTCAACGTGGCTTTAGTGCTCAATCACTGTGAAGCATTTTACAAATTCTCTCACTGCCTTAAGCCAGCGGCTCTTTGCCCCTAGAAAGGCGGCAGTAGTGGGCCTTACATGATGACTCTGAGGGGTATTGAGATAAAGGCCTTTCTCTTACTTTCAACAAGTTTGTCCCTGAAAGCCAGTGAAACACTGGTCTTCATGTTGTATTTTACAGGAGGAGTTTGCCTAAGTGCAAGGAGTAGCTTTAAATCCCTCAGCCTTTTAGTTGCAAGTGGGCTGTGATCACAAACAAAGAGTAAACAGATGGAGGGAAAAGCTGCACTCGACTGCTTGCCAGTGATGTGGGAATCACAGAATCTCTCTGTTGAGAGGCACTTAGAGTTCCAACTTCCTGTCAAGTGCAGGAATCCTTTGCAGAACATCCCGACAAGAGGACCTCCACCTAATTCCTGCAAACCAATCTTGAGGAAATTCCTACTAGAAAGTCCACATCTCCAAAAAGTCCAAAAATGTCTTAAAAAACAACATTGTTCCCTTCTAAAGAGCCCAAAGTTGCCTCTAGATAGAAGCCCACTTTGCCTCATGGTGATTCCTGTTCTACCCTCCTGTACCTTTGGGGAATGGGATGCGGGAGACCACAGTGGTGGAGTCCAGCAGACGTGTGTTCAGTCTCTTGAGACTTAGCTTTTGGGGCTCCAGAGGATGCTGGGGATTCCTTTCTCCTCCATTGCTTTCCATATTCAAGAGAGAAATGTTCAGTTTTGAAGGAGGGCAGATACAAGAGCATGAATTACTCCACATCATGAGGCTTCATAGGCTTTATCATGTGACATATAAATAAGACAGTGGGAACATAAAGTATCAAGTTTCCTCCTCTTGATTTTGTTTTTCTTATTACCTCACCTTTATCTTTAGCATCTTAAGAACTATATAAATAAAGCTGAGATTTTTGAATAGGTTGAGGTGAAAGGAGGGGAAAGACCCTGATTAGCCCACTGTGAAACTAGTTCAGGGTTTGGAGACAGCCCAGCTGATTGCACAAATTTTCATTTAGCTGTGAAACTACTAGGACAGGATGGGGAGAGGGTACTTGAAGACAGGGTTTCAAGATTCTGGCTTCCTGATCAGCCAGCAGTACAGTTAACCTCGCCATAACAGACAGTTTGTCTGTGATGTGGTTAACTTTATATATTTGTAAAGATTATAACTTTGTTGTGAGACTGTAACAGGGTCCTAAGGGTCCAAGAAAGTCTTTGCACCCCAAACCCTAGGTTCATTTATAATTTTAGTCAAAGAATTGATTAAAAAAGAAAACTGAGAAGGATAATTATTAAATTATAATATTTATTGAGGGAAGTACATGGCCAAGGAAAGGCACTCACGGGGTGGCTAGAGATCCCACGTGGAGGGTCTGGGAAAAAGCATGGAAAGAAAGAAAAAAGAAAGTTCAAGGAGCTCCTGCCATGTGGGGAGCTCGAGGGGATACAGCACCCATGTGGAGAATAAGGGCTAGGGGGCCCTCCCAGCTGGGCCTGGGCTAAGGCCTAGTCCAAGCCCCTCGTGACAAATCCAGGCCCAGTGGAGGGAAAAACTCACCCACAGCTGGAAGTTCCCAAGTGGTCAGAGAGCCTGCCCTCCCCTTGTAAAGGTATTTATAACCTTAGGGTGGTAGGCTGTCTTCTTGCTCAGGTGAACCAGAGGGACAGCTGAATGGTTAGGGCCAGGGGCTGTCTAAGGAAGAGATTAGCTCTGGCACCAAGTTCCAGGGACTGAACTTGACCAACCACATTGTTTAAATCCTATGAAAGACCTCATTCCCAGGTGGGATCCTGACTGTTTGTGGAAAAATAGGTCTGGGGCAGTAGGCAAGAGATAAGAAGTCAGATCATCTTGGATTTCTAGCAAGTGCAAACTTTCTTGTGCTTTTCACCTTCAGGAGTCCAGTCACTAAAACTCTACCCTCCTCTCAAGAGTTCACATGTGTGTGCACTTGTGTGTGCACATGCACATGTGTATGGATGCATGTGGATACTAGAAGCAATGGTCAAGTGTCCCCCTCAGTTACTCTCCACATTATTATATTATTACTATGATCACTATTATTATTATTATCACTGTTTTTCAATGTAGGGTCATACTCTAGCCCAGGATGACATAGAATCCACTCTATTCTCAGGGTGACCTCAAATTTACTCCTCCCAAGTGCTGGAATTAAAGGCATGTGCCACCACACCTGGCTCCACCTTATTTTTTTAAATATACATAGTTTTTGGTTCTTTAGTATTTTATTTTTATTTATTTATTTGACAGAGAAAGAGAAAGAGAATGGGTACACCAGGGCCTCCAGTCACTGCAGAAGAACTCCAGGCACATGCGCTCCATTGTGCATCGAACCTGGGTCCTTTGGCTTTGCAGGCAAACACCTTAACCACTAAGCCATCCCTCCAGCCTGCTCCACCTTAGTTTTTTGGGTTTTTTTTTGTCTTTTTTTTAAATTTTTTTGTTTGTTTATTTATTTATTTGAGAGCGACAGAGAGAAGGAGGCAGAGAGAGAGAGAGAGAAAATGGGCACGCCAGAGCTTCCAGCCTCTGTAAATGAACTCCAGATGTGTGTGCCCCCTTGTGCATCTGGCTAACGTGGGTCCTGGGGAATTGAGCCTCGAACCGGGGTCCTTAGGCTTCACAGGCAAGCGCTTAACCGCTAAACCATCCCCCAGCCCTCCACCTTATTTTTGAGACAGGGTTTTCAGTGAATTTTTAGCTTACAGATTTGGCTGGACTAGCTGGACCTCAAGTGATCTTCCTAAGTTGGCCTCCCAAGTTCTGGGACTGCAGGCATGTATTTGCTACATCTGGCTTTTTAATGTAGGTTCTATAAATTTGGTTCTCAGATTCTGGTGCTTGTTTGGAAAGCAGTTTATGCCGATCTCTCCAACCCCAAGACTGGAACTGTTAAGTTCTAACAGAAGCAGTGGGCCCTGAGCAAGTGACCATGATTTAGGTATGTAAAGACAATCATCAGGGCTTTTCTTCTTTTCTAGAGTAAATATGCCCCATTTCTTCAAGGAATTTCTTTTGTTCTTTTTTTTATTATGTTTGTGCTCAGTGAATACAGTCAAGTTGGTACCATTGTTAGACTCCTCCCTGTCCTACCCCCTCCATAGGGACCCTCCTTGTTGGGGTGTATGGGTCATGCATTGTGGGGTTAGCCATCAGTTATGGGTAGGAGGAAATGTCTCTCCCTATCATGACCCAACAAGTGGCTCTGACATGCCTTCCGCCCCCTCTTCCACAAATTTCCCTGAGCCATGTTGGTTTCATTTTAGGTCTGCTTCAGTGTTGAGATCTTGGAAGCCTCTGTGTCTCTGGATATCTGGTTTTGTAGGGGTTGATTGTTCTCTGTGTCTATCTCCTTCATCATTGTGCTGGTTACCGGTTCGCCAAGAAAACAGCATTCTTGCATGTTTCCCCAATTATTCTTAGTTTCAGTTGGGGCTCTTTTGAGGTATGATGGTGTGGTTCTCTTCTTAGGATCTGCATCTGTCTGAAAAAGAGAAGCAGATTCTCCAACAGAGAGTAAACTTAGCACCAGATAAATGTGATAAACATTATTTTTTAGAGAGAGTTTAATAGGTGTGCGCTACTTTTGCACTTGGGTGAGCATCACATCAGGTGTTTGGTGCTAAGTAGGTTAGACCATGCATTGCTTGGACAGATATTGGTCATTTTCCCCCAGTCACTCACGTAGCACCTTCTGGCACTAGACGCGCTGTCTGGGGACTGACTCTCTTCTAGTTTCCATCCATGTCATTCCATGTTATGTGCCAACAATGTATGGTGTCTTCAGCAGTAGGGTCTTATCACTAACCTATGGTAGGTCATCAAGCACTCTGACAAAAATCTGTCTTCTTTTGGGAAACCTTGTAAGTCTCTCTGATCAAAAACTCATTATGGATGATATCCACCTGCTGGTACTGGGAATTACAGGTCAGCGCCCAAGAAGAGAAGGAAGAAAAAGATAAGTGATATAAAAGAAAGAGATGAGAGAGAAGAGGGAGAGAGAGAAAGAGAGAAATAGAAAGAGGAGGAGATAAAGGTCAGTTTTTGTTGTACCCTCTCCAGGGCCTGTGAATCAGGTGTTCCCTCTAAGGGCCTGGTGAAGGTTCAACCATTTGGTCTGTCTTTTAAGATGTAGAGTTTTGTTTTGATTTTTCGAGGTAGGGTCTCACTCTAGTCCACGCTGACCTGGAACTCACTATGCAGCCTCAGGGTGGCCTTGAACTCACAGTGATCCACCTACCTCTGCCTCCCAAATGCTGGGATTAAAGGTGTGTGCCACCACACCCAGCTTTAGGATGTAGAGTTTTATGGTACCATTGCCACTTTGGTCCAGTTTTGTGTCCCCCACCTCCTCCCTTACCCTCCCCTCCTCTCTATTGCCAGGTTTTCGAGATGCTTGCTAGGTATGTCAGCATCTTGGGTAGATTCAGGTTAGGAGCTGTAGATGAGTGAGACTATGTGGCAATTATCTTTCTGTGATTGGGTGAGTTCACTGAGAATGATCTGTTCCAGGTTCAACCATTTTTCTTCAAATTTCATTTTGTCATTTTTCTTTACTGCTGTATAGACTTCCATTGTGTAGATATACCACATCTTAGTTATCCATTAGTCTAATGATGGACATCTGCATTGATTCCAGCTCTTAGCTATCACAAATTGAGCTGCTATAAACATGGTTGAGCAAATCTCTCTGAACTGAGGCATGAGGCTCTAGGGTACATGCCCAGTAAGGGAATAACTGGGTCTGTTGTTAACTCTATAGTCAGCTTTTTATTGCTTTCCAAAGTGGTTGTACCATCTTACATTCCCACTAACAGTGGATGGAGTCCATTCAGAAGAAGAGAGGATTTTTCTTTCTTAACCTCACTTTAGAAGTCTCCTCAGAGATTTCTCTTTTTAAACTATGTTGGCCAGAACTGAGTTGCCTGCTTCTTTACAAAAAATTTTTAAAAAGGGAGAGGGTAGAATACTCTCACTACCTTGGATTAATTATTGTGGTGGTTTGATTCAGGTGTCCTCCATAAAACCTAGGTGTTCTGAATGCTAGGTTCCCAGCTGATAGAAATTTGGAGATTAATGCCTCCTGGAAGCAGCGAATTATTGGGGGCAGGCTAATAGGTGTTATAGCCAGCTCCCCCTTGCTAGTGTTTGGCACACTCTTCTGTTCCTGTTGTCCACCTTATGTTGGCCAGGAGGTGATGTCCACCCTCTGCTCATGCCACCATTTTCCCTGCCATCATGGAGCTTCCCCTCGAGCCTGTAAGCCAAAATAAACCTCTTTTTCCCACAAGCTGCTCTTGTTTAGGTGATTTCTACCAGCAATGCGAACCTCACTGCAACAATTAGCTAGAACATAATAGATGGTAATTGATATTTGGAAACAGTCCAACTGATGTGTACTATACCTTGAAAATAACAAAATGTCTGGCAACATTGCAAACCAATTCTATATAGCCACAAGTGCCTGTAGCTGTTTCTATCATTAGACCTGGAAGACAGTTTACATTTCTCCATAACCCCACCTGCCTGGCCCTGGGCAGCACTTGAGCTTATCTTACTCAGTTTCTTTTTTTTTTTTTTTCATCTGGCAGGAGTTTCATGCTGTTGTGGTGTTTCATAGGGATTTTAGCAATGGGTTTTGGTGAATGGGTAATTGTAATAGTTATCTGTAATGATATAACAAGTTTTCCCACACTTAATGGCTTAAACAATAAGCATTTACTATTGCACAAACATTCTGTGAGTCAGGCTTCTAGTTAAGTGACTAATCCAGGTGGCTCTGGCTAAAGGTCATGGAACTTCAGTGAAGATGTGAGTGAGTGAGAGGCCAGTCATCTGAAGGCTTGCGGGAGTTGGAGGATCACTAAGGTCCCGTGTATGGTTGTAAACTTTGCTCCACAGCACATATACTTCTACACACGGCACTTAAAACATGACGTAGGTCTCCCTTAGAGTGAGTGACCCAAGGGAGCAAGAGGGAAACCAGGAAAGATGACACAAAAACTCTAATAAGAAAATTGTAAAATGGACATGCAATTGCTTCTGTTCTGTTTTATGAAGTACAGTATGGCATGTCACAAGAGACGGCTGAGAGGTCTTCATGGTGACATGAATTCTAGAAGACAGGGATCCCTGGGGACCCTCCTTCATACTAACTGCCACTGTTATGTTTTGAAAAATTGCTCTGAAACAGATGGTTAAATATATTATATTTAACCCTGTGGTGGATCATACCTGTAATCTCAGCACTTTGAAGACTGAGGCAAAAGGATTTCTGAAGTTTCCAAGCTGGCCTGGAACCATGTTTGATCTGATCTATCTATCTATCTATCTATCTATCTATCTATCTATCTATAGCTGGGCATGGTGATGGTGTACTTTAATCCCAGCACTTGGGAGGCAAGGGTAGGAGGATTGCTGTGAGCTTGAGGCCAGCCTGGGACTGCAGAGTGAGTTCCAGGTCACTTGGGCTAGATAGAGACCCTATCTTGACAAAAAAAAAAAGAAGAAAAAATATTAAAAAGATAATGTATTTACATATGACCATTAGAGTTTTCCAGATACTAAATGTCCTTTGAAATATTGTCAATTAGATGATCTCTTCAAACAGAGGGCCAGTTACAAGCAAAGACATTTTAATTTACCCATAATTGTGCCTCTTGCTTCACTTATGAGCAGATTCAGATTTGATCTCTTACTTGTCTAGTTGTAGGACAACAGAAGATTTTTATCAAAGACATTGGGAATCTAGGCTCCTGGTAGAAGACCTCAGTTTTGTGGTAAGGCTTAATGTGTCACCTAAGCTGGAGAGAAGAATGACAAGCATGGATAAAGGAATCACGGGATTTCAGACATCCCTGAACTGAATTCCCAGGGAGCAGGGAATTTTTTTAAATTAAACTTTATAAACATATAGGTTCTATTTTTATATCCCCTCTACCCTGCTCCTATTCTACAGAGGGTCTTCCTCAGTGAGGGGTTATTGGTATTCACTGTGGGGTCCAATAGGCTCAGTCAGTCTCTAGGTCGTGGTGGGAGGGACAGTGCCTCAGGCTAATCCCACCCACTCCGAGGCTCTTAGTCTTTCCATCCCTTCTTTTGCAATGTTCCCAGAGCCTTGGCAGGCCTGTTAGAAGTCTGATTTGGAGTTGAGCTCTCTGTAGCCTCTGGATCTCTGCTCTGATGAAGTTTCAGTGACCACAGTGTTTATCTCCATCTCCCTAGAACTGGTTTTCAGGCTAGCAGTTAATGCAGGGATTTTGATAGGGAAGAAGAGGTCACTTGTAAGTTCCTTGTAACAGACTACTGCTAAAAACAAAGAAACATAAAAAAAAAAAAAAACCCAGCCATGATTTGGTGTTTTGAGATCGCCAAAAACAAATGAAATAAAGTATATTCCCTGTCTGCAAAAGAAATCATTCTTGGGCTGGAGAGATGGCTTAGTGGTTAAGAGCTTGTCTGTGAAGCCTAAGGACCCTGGTTCAAGGCTCGATTCCCCAGGACCCACATTAGCCAGATGCACAGGGGGCGCACACGTCTGGAGTTCATTCACAGTAGCTGGAGGCCCTGGCGCACCAACTCTCTCTCTCTCTCTCTCTCATTCTCTCTGCCTCTTCCTCTCTCTGTCTGTTGCTCTCAAATAAATAAATAAAAATAAACAAAAAAATTAAAAAAGAAATTCTTAAGAATTTTGCAATACTGCAGTTTCCTGTACAAAAAAAAAATAGGCTACCCACATTATGTTGTTTCTCCATGTACCCTCCTCTAAACAGAAGTTCCCAGAACTTTCAAAGGCTTATATTTATGCATCATACAGTCATAACAACTAGAAACAAAATTTGGTAGCAGAGCTGAAAACAGAAAGAATTTCTTTGCTTTCTCACTCCACGAAGGAAGTTACATTGTGAGGACATATGCCCTCAGTTTACAGCTGAGACACTGATAGAGTTCTCAGAGACTCATTAGAAGTATTTATAGCTGAGTTGTGTAATAAAACAAACTCAGGGCATTAAAAGAGCGGCACAACAACAGGCTGGTCTTTATTTTTAGAAGGCTTAGACATTTCAAGTCAGTGTAAAAAGCCTCCGCATATGACATAATGGTCTTTGCTATCAAGTGGTCATTAGACAGATGAAATATAGCTAGTCAAGAAGAAAGACAGCATTTGCCACCTAGCATTTGCTATGTTGGAGCCCACAGCTGAAACTGGGTTCCAAATAACAAAACAGCAGCTAGCAAGCTTTTATTCTGTGAAAGAAAGGTTATTTATGCCATACATATGCCTTATGGAATGCTTGTCTTAATAAATATTTTAAGTTAATTATTTCAAGGAATCATCAATTATTTGAACTAACCTTTGGAGCAAAATTAGCTCGACAGAACACAAAATAATTGAAGGAAAAGGATTAGAAATGAGATCTTTTGATGTGAGGAACTTAAAATACTTAAACACTGAAAATCACCACTAAAAGACAAATAGTGTCATGCTTTTTAAGAAAATAAATGAGGAGCTGGAGAGATGGCTTAGCAGTTAAGACATTTGCCTGCAAAGCTAAAGGACTTAGGTTCTATTCCCCAGGACCCACATTAGCCAGATGCACAAGGGGGCGCATGTGTCTGGAGTTCGTTTGCGGTGGCTGGAGGTCCTGGTGTGCCCATTCTCTCTCTCCCTTTCTCTGCCCCTTTCTTTCTCTCTCTCTCTCAAATAAATAAATAAAAATAAAGTATTTAAAAAAAAAATAAGAGAAGAAGGAAGGAAAGAAAGAAAGAAAGAAAGAAAGAAAGAAAGAAAGAAAGAAAGAAAGAAAATAAATGATGGGCTGGGGAGATGGCTTAGGTGGCAAGATGCTTGCTGCTCAGGTGTGATATACTGGAGTCCAGATACACTCACACATATATCTGGCTGCCAATAATTCCAGCAATCAGGTGTTAGAGACGGGATCTCAAGGCATTCTGGCTAGCGAGACTAGCTGAATCAGTGAGCTCTGAGTTCAAGGTAGATTCTCCGTAAAACAAAGAGAATGATCAAAGAACACACCCAAGATCAGCTTCTGGAGCCCACATGCACATACATGTGCACATGGACCCACACATGTGCACCACATGTGTACATACACTCATCATACATATGCAAAAAGAAAAGAATGCTATGATTTTCCATTTTGTTTGTGATACACAATTGTCTTTGGAAATAATGATCTTGTATTTATAATGCTCTAAAACTTTTATTTTCAAAATAAATCTGATAAATGCCACTCAGCAGACTTCAAAATGAAATACTTATACTTGGCAGGGTGTTGTGGTGCACGGCTTTAATCCTAGCACTTGGGAGGCAGAGGTAGGAAGATCGCCATGAGTTCAAGGCCACCCTGAGACTACATAGTGAATTCCAGGTCAGCCTGAGCTAGAGTGAAACCCTATCTCAAAAAAGAAGTAGAAGAAGAAGAAGGAGAGGAAGAAGAAGGAGGAGGAGGAGGAGGATTTTGATGGAGAAGTTGGATGCACTGTGAGGTATTTAGGGAGGCATTGGGTCTTATTCCCTTCTGGATCCTCACTGTTTGATGCAAACTTCTCAACAAATATTTCTCACCAACTCTACCTCCCAGTTCTTACTTAGTTCTCTTAATTACCAGTGGATTAATGACCACAGTGAGATGGATATCTGCGGATAAATGCACAGAATGCAGTGGATACAAAGTTACTAGAGTTTTCCCCTGGGAAATGTTAATAAAACTAAAATTGACTTTGTTGAAAATATTCTCTTTTGCTACAAATATACTTTTTCCACTACAATGTTTTTCCAGCTCCCTCAGGAAATGGGTTGGATTTAGCAGTTCTATAGGCATTGAACCAGAAGGATTGTAACGGACACCCAGGGAAAGTGTCTGAAGGTGTATGCATGCATGCATATACACACAAATGAACAAGTGACATTTATTTTATTTTTTTGGGGGGGGGGGGTTTAAGGCAGGATCTCGCTGTAGCCCAGGCTGACCTGGAATTCACTGTGTAATTTCAGAGTGGCCTTGAACTCTTGGTGATGCTCCTACCTCAGTCTCCTGAGTGCTGGGATTTAAGGCAAGTGCCACCACACCTGGCCCTAACAAAATTTAAAAAGCAATTCTGATTGGGACAGAAATTATTGTATTTAAAAATCATCAAAAATTAAAAATATGTTGTAGCCAGGCAAAACAAATGGATGGGATAATTTGAAAAGCTTTAAAGTTGAAAGAAAAGCGATGTTAACACTACTGCTATATTTTAAAGACAAAGGGATGTTATTAGCAGTGCTATTGTATTTAAAAGAGAAATTCTCATTATACTTGATTAGTCACAAGCCCAGAAACTCTAAAGAAGCTGGGCGTGGTGGCACACACCTTTAATCCCAGCACTCAGGAAGCAGAAGTAGGAGGATCGCCGTGAGTTTGAGGCCACCCTGAGACTACAGAGTGAATTCCAGGTCAGCCTGGGCTAGAGTGATACCCCTACCTTGAAAAAAAAAAAAAACAAACTCTAAACGAGTTGACAACAGAACAAGACTGTTTCTCACTTTTGATACCTTACTGACATCTGTTTCAAACTGAACTATGTGGTCAACGCCAAGTCAATCTTTAGGTGTATTAATAAGAAACAAACAATAAAGGAGATTATAAATAATATGCCTAATAAACATTAAATTTTATAATGTACCCCTACTCCTTTAGAATTCTCTGCATGTAGAGCCTCTGCTCATGTTCAGAGCTTGTTGTGTAGTTTTCAGACAGGGAAAGAGTCAGAGAGCATTTCTTAATAATTTAGGTTAAATATTAAAACTTGATATTGATAAAACACTGACTCTGATCAAGAACCTGCACTGGGGCTATGGAGATGGCTTGGTGGGGAAAGTGCTGGCTGCACAAGTGTGAGGTCCTGAGTTCAAAGTCCCAGCACTCTCACAAACGCTGGGTGGGCGTGGTAGCCTGCCTGCAACCCCAGTGCTCAGGAGGCAGACACAGGGGATCCTTGGACAAGCTGGCTAACTAGACTAGTTGAATCAGGGAGCCATGTGTTCAAATGAGAGGCCCTGACTCAGTAAATGAAGTAGAGAAGACACCCAATGTCAACCTCTGGCCTCCACATACATGCACACCACACACACACACACACACACACACACACACACACACACACGACCCTGCGCTAACTACATTCTCAATCACTTAGTATTTCTTATGATTTCCAATTCTTATAGACATTATTATTACCCCATTTGGGGAGCAAAAAGAACTAAAGAAAATTGCAGCTCAGAGCATTGATCAAGTTGTCTAAATCTGTACAGGCAGAAAGTAATTGACATGAAATGTGCAAGCAAGCCTTCACTTACTTCATTATAGAACAGAAAAAAAATTATTTTCAACCAATTATACTAACTGTTACTTAGGACTATAAAATTCAAAGATTCTGATAAAATTTATTAACCTCCACAATTCTTTAGACTGAAGTCTTGAATCAGTTTAGCTGAAATGTCTCCATGCAGCCGGACAATGAGAAAGGTGGATTCGAAGAGCTTCAGTTTCCCAAGTCTCTAGGGACTAGTTTCTCAGTCA
Source organism: Dipus sagitta (assembly GCA_036346955.1). Lineage (NCBI taxonomy): Eukaryota > Metazoa > Chordata > Mammalia > Rodentia > Dipodidae > Dipus > Dipus sagitta. The sequence continues at coordinate 83,178,659 of CM070771.1, read as the reverse complement.
GGGTTTCATTCCTGAGCACAAGCGGATGTGCAGCTCAGGCCTTTTGAGAAGCTGAAAAACCAAGTAGGAACCGTGCCTCCTGGGAGACCACCACATGGCCCTGAGCAGAACACCTGACTCCTGACTTGAGGATGAGTTTTTCACCTAAGCAGGGTTAGTGGCATACTTTGGCTGTGACCAATACAAGTTGTGAAATCAAATAGTGTGAGGTCAAGTCCATCTCAGCATCTTTCTGCCAATGTGACCATGTTGGCGAGTTATATAACTTAACTAAGCCTCCTAAAACTGTTATTGGAACGAAATGGGATGTTTTGCTTAGCTCTGTTTTGTTGTTGTTTTCATCTACTTCATTCAAGAAAGATGGGAGGATAGGGTGAGTGTTCACACGAGACCCTAGATTTGATATGCAGTTAGCCTCCTAAAAAAGGACTACGAGGCCGGGCATGGTGGCGCACAACTTTAATCCCAGCACTCGGGAGGCAGAGGTAGGAGGATTGCCATGAGTTCGAGGCCACCCTGAGACTCCATAGTGAATTCCAGGTCTTCCTGGGCTAGAGTGAGACCCTACCTCGAAAAACCAAAAAAAAAAAAAAAAAAAAAAAAAAAGGACTACGAAAAAGAGACTATGAGTTTTTAAAATTTTACTTATTTTCAAGCAGAGTATACATGTGGAGCAAGACAAAATGGCTGCAGCAGGGCCTCTAGCTACTGCAAACAAACTGTAGATGCATGTGCTTGGGTAAAGGGATATTTTATTTTTATTTTTATTTTGTTTATTTTTATTTATTTATTTGAGAGCAACAGAGGAAGAGGCAGAGACAGAGAGAGAGAGAGAGAGAGAGAGAGAATGGGCACGCCAGGGCCTCTAGCCACTGCAAATGAACTCCAGATGCGTGTGCCCCCCTTGTGCATGTGGCTAACGTGGGTCCTGGGGAATCGAGCCTCGAACCGGGGTCCTTAGGCTTCAGAGGCAAGCGCTTAACCGCTAAGCCATCTCTCCAGCCTGAGGGTAAAGGGATATATAAAGAGTGTTGGCCTTTTGAATGACTGCTTATAACTGGATTTCATTACTCAGTAGGCATCTTGGTTGAGTCCTGAGAAAGAGGTGGGAGTGGTAAGTTCTGGACATGGTTTAGTGAAGACTCAGATTCAATAGATAGATTCAGATAGATTCAGCCTTTCCAGGAGCCAAGTAAGAAACAATCTCTCTGGTCTCAAATGTTTGAGGCTTGAGAATAAACATAATAATCTTGTTCTGCTGGAAAATAATTATCCACAAACATAAATGTTACCTGCAGGAAATCTTATACGTCATTAATTTAGTTATGCACTACAAAAAATAGCATTGCAGTCAACAATAGACAACCTACCAACAGTGCATCCACAGGGTTACATCATTTAGTGCATCACAGCTTCCTTTATTTGTGTAAATATAGTCTATAATGCTCACAAGGAAACTGACTATGTGTTTCTCAGAACATGTCTCTGTTATTACATAGCATGTAACTGTATTAAGAAAGAAAAAAATATGGCTGGAGAGATGGCTTAGTGGTTAAGGCATTTGCCTGCAAAACCAAAGGATCCTGGTTCGATTCTCCAAGACTCACGTAAGCCAGATGCACAAGGGGACACACACATCTGGAGTTCATTTGCAGTGGCTGGAAGCCCTGGTGCACCCATTCTCTCCCTCCCCCTCTCTTTCTCTCTCTCCCTCCCTCCCTCCTTTTCTCACATAAATAAATAAATAAAATATTTTAAAAATTTAAAAAAGAAAGAAAAAATAGGGCACACTCTCTTATTGCTATTGTCCATCTGGTGTTGGCCAGGAGGTGATGTCCACTCTCTGCTCATGCTATTGTTTTTCCCTGCCATCATGGAGCTTCCTCTTGAGTCTGTAAGCCAGAACAAACCTTTTCCCAAATAAAAAGAAAAAAAGAAAGACATTGCTTGTTTCTGAAGCTTTTAAGCCTACCGTAGGCTTCTGCATGAATTCTTGAATAACAGACGAAAGGAGAGGAAATTCCTAGAGCTTCCATATAGACTATAATTTGCTACAAACTATTTTATTCACTTTATTTTCCTAGGCTTCCCTCATCACAAACACTCTTTGAAAGATAAATGTTACCATTCATACTTAATTTTTCCATCAGTAAAAGGTGATATTACAATTACTGGTGACTATTCATACCCTGACTTACTAATTTTCCTAACATTAGTACAGAACATTATTCCTGTATTTTTGCTGTTAGTATCTCCATAGGGGAATATTATGCTGCCTGATGGACAGCACATGTGCTGAGGAGATTGCTGAGTGGTTAAAGACGCTTGTTGGGCAACGCATATATTGGCAATCAATGGACATTGTATCCATTTCTACTCAGGCATGTGATAGCTTAGGCATTGGATAGTCCTCTGAGTTACAGCTTTACATGACAATATCACTTTATAATTATGTTATAAAAATTATGTTTACTACTTATAGGAACTTATAAGACAGTATATTTTCGTTCCATTCCTTGGTCTTGTATCAATTTGTTCACTCTTTGCTCAATGTAGTAGTTTGAATGTATGTCCCAATACTTAGATGTTTTATTAAAGCTTGCAACTTGGATTTCCAGCCACCTGGCTGGGAGAGGTGTCACTGGGGGACAGAACCTGGGGTCTAGCTCTAAGTGTGTTTGGGGGTGGATCTGATTTCTGACCTAAAGATATGCAGAGCAGTTTGAGCTCTGCCTGGGTCCTTGCTGTTTTCTGCTGCTTTGGTGCTGGCTGTTCGGTGGTGGTTTCTCTCTGCTTGGACCTATGAAAGGGGGCCAGCCTCTTCGGCTGCTAATGGAACATCCCCTTGGATCTGTAAGCCTGAAATAAATCCCATTCCTCCCATAAACTGTGTCTGTTTGGAGGTTCATCACAGCAACATAGAACTGACTATTACACCCAATAAAATTAGAGAGCTACAAGCCTACTGCCTTCCACAGCATGTGTCCAAGCAGCATTTTCCCAATTCAGATAGAAATGGATCTGGGAATGAAAGTCTGGGGTAGACCCTTGAGAACATACTAACATTTAGAGGGAAAAAAATTCACAAAGTATTTATTTGGGGCCCTGAATAAATAACAAATAGTAAAATAGTATATACTGAATTAAAATCTCAGCTACTTTGAGAAGACAGGGAACTTTCTTTACTGTTAAGAGTCTAAGGTAAAGAAATTTAAACAAAATTAAAGTGTTGCAAAGCCTTTGAGACAGAAAACAAATTAAACATTACTGCTAAGAGAGCTGGACATGGAGGCGCACACCTTTAATCCCAGCACTCAGGAGGCAGAGGTAGGAGGATCACCGTGAGTTCAGGGGCCGCCCTGAGGCTACATAGTTAATCCAGGTCAGTCCGGACCAGAGTGAGACCCTACCTCAAAAAACACACACAAAAAAAAAATTACTGCTAAGAAATGAATGATATGTTAATGTTTTTTTCTGTTCCCATATAGGCATTTTAACTTTTTCTGACTATATTAAAAATATAAAACAATTTGGCCACTCAATTTTATCTGCTATACAGCTTCATCAATATTTCCCGAGGATAAATGGTGACTCAAACCGTCTTCTTCCTCTCCATCTAGCTAGATCTTTTCAACTAATTAAGGTCCCCCCTCCACCATAAATAACCTTCCAGAGGATTCAGCTCTCAATGTTCATTCAATCATCCTCATGTTATTGGTTTACTATAAAATGTCCCCCTCCCCCTTAAGCTCATGAGTTTCAATACTTAATCCTGGGCTGATGGCTGTTCTAGAAGGTTGTGGAACCTTTAGGAGGTGGAATTTTGCTGGAGGAAGTATGTCACTGGGGACAGAGCTGGAGGCTTGATAGTCCAGGCCCCCTTGCTGTTCTCTCTACTTCTTCCTTGATGATCTGATAATGTCACCCTGGCTTCCTTCTCCTACCACGTTTGCCCTGACCAGATGGGCTCTACCCTCTAGAGCTGTAAGGCAACATAAACTTTTCCTTCCATAAGCTGGTTTTGGTCAGGTATTTTGTCCCAGAAATGAGAAATAACTCATATACTTATTTTTAATAGTACTTGACTACAACTTAGAATACCACATCATTTGGCTGTTTCAATTACTTGCTGACTCTGATGCAAGATTATTGTAGAGTTCAGAGTGGAACTAATTGATTATGACCTCAGTCAGTTCTCAGAGACAATTCAGTGAGCATGCAATCTCTTAAATACTTCCTCCCAAAACTTGGTTGAGGCTGCTGAAGAGTGCCATAGCACCAGGCTGACCTGGACAGCCAGTTTCAGGACGAATACTATTATAATTCCCACTTTTCAGAGCAGCCGTGGAGGACAGTGAGGAAGCTCATCTAGGCTACTGGAGCTTGACTGTCAACAGAAATCAAGTGAGCTCTGTGCAAAGAGAAGTAGGAAGATCACTGAGTGCTTGTCATTTTCCCACGTACCTTACCTTGGGCCCCATGCCCTGTCATGGAATAAGTTTCTTTCTTTCTTCCTTTCTTTCTTTCTTTCTTTCTTTCTTTCTTTGTTTATTGTTTTTTGAGGTAGGGTCTCACTCTAGCCCAGGCTGACCTGGAACTAGTCTCAGGGTGGCCTTGAACTCACGGCGATCCTCCTACCTCTACCTCTACCTTCTGGTAGGTGCTGGGATTACAGGCGTGAGCCACAACACCCAGCTTGGAATGAGTTTCTGATGACAACTCAGGCCTTCATTTTCTAGAAAGGTGCATTCAGAAATTCATACTCCGAAGAGGTTCTTAGGGGTACAGATGCCTCCTTCACCACAAACACTCCCCTGTAAAGTCGTTCACTTGCTGCTTTTGATTTGTCATGGTGGTTCATGAGTATCTTCACTCCCATTGTTCTCTCACTCTGCAGCTATCCCGGCTGGCTGCTCTCTCTCTGCCCCCACAGCATGGCAAGAGATGTTTCTACACAGCTTACTCAGCCCAAAATTGTACTCCTTCCCTCTCTGTCTCTATTTTCCTCTTTTAATGCATACTTGATTGTTATTAAAAGTTATTCTTTGCATATATTTCCAGACCTTATATAATAGGTCTGTATCTCTGAAACCTTCCATTTAAAAATGGGCTGAAGAAAAAAAACAGAAAAAAAAACAATAGAAGCATTAATCTCTTTCTTATCGCTCTGTGTGGGCTAAGAGAAAGAAAACAGTTCGTTTCTCCATTTTCTCAACTCCTCTGACACATTGAAACCTTAGTTGTGTGTCCATAGCCTGCCTTTTATCTATATACTACTTTATTAATATTGCCATTAGCAATACTGATCATGAAGTTTTTTTGTTATTTAACCTTCTCTAATCTGGTCATAATTTTTGACATCATTAAAATGGGTTGGTATAACAACATTAAAAGATTAACAAAACTACTATATATTTTAATTAGATATTCAATTGACATCTTGTCTACATAGAAAACATATTAGAATTTATATGAAAATTAATGATTTAATACAACTTTCACAATCACTCATAAAATTTATATCAACTTTCTGAGTGAAAAACACTTTGATGTTTAAATTATAAAATGTTTCATATTGTGGTATGACAATAAAACCATGAAAATGCAGCTGCATTTTACCACAGTTCCATCACAGTCACTTGGTCTGCTGAAATTATGCTGACTAAGAATCCTCTTGTTTGTGTCTATATATGCACTCTGCAGAATTGTAGTGTACTTCTTCAAATTATGGGGAATTAACTTGTTGCTAAACAGGCTGCTGCTACTATATAATATGCTTTAATAATGTGATAATGAGACACAAGAGAATTTTTTTTAATTTTTAATTTTATTTATTTGGAAGAGAGAAAGAGGCAGATAGAGAGAAAGAGAAAGAGAGAGGGAAAGAGAGATTGGGAACACCAGGGCCTTGAGCCACTGCAAACAAACTCCAGATGCATGCTCTACCCTGTGCATCTGGCTTATGTGGGTCCTGGGAAATCGAACCTAGGCCCTTTGGCTTTGCAAGCATGCACCTTAACCACTAAGCCAGCTCTCCAGCCCAAGAATTTTTTTTTAAGTTGGATTTTTTTCAAGATACAGAAGAATCAAGCTGGAGCTGAAATAGAACCTCCTGCTTTAACTAGTTGTCATAGAGCTAGAAAAAGCTATGTCACCTGTTGGGGGGAAAAGGTCACTGGTTTCAACCAGCAGTGGACCTTGCAAACTTCATGGCTGGCCAGCCAGGCAAAATTTGACAACTGGTAAAATGGTGGCATATCGGCAATGAGGGATACCAACTACTTTCTGATTGGATATGAGGCCTGCTCCATGGTAGGAAATTCATGCCAGGTACTGAAAACCTACTGCATTTTAGTGGAAAACTAAATGAAAGCAGAAATAGAAAAGAGCCAAGGTTTTACAAAATGTAAAAAAAAAAAAAAAAAAAAAAAAAAAAGCCAGTGGCCTTCAAAGCCTGAGCTTTGTCTGATTCCTTTGACTGGTGATGAAACATAATTGAACTGATGATCATCTCAGAAAAATGGAGACATCTGTGGGGGAAAGCATCCAAAACATGATAATCCTTTGGGCTGTCATTCATATAAAATGTAGCTGTCTTTCTCAGTCAGCAACATTGGTCATGACCTATACATTCTTTTCAAAATACATCATTGAGTCCTTTTAAAATTTCAGAATGTGTTACTCAGTGCAGAAATAGATAACACTTGCTATGCCAAATTAAGGACTCTTCTAGATGTGTCTTGGACTGGTAAACAGTACTACAGCCTGCAAATGGAGAGCTATCTTCTCAGCCCTCCAGGATTCAGTAAAAGAAAATAACCTCTGAAGTATATGTTATACCAAAACAAGTATCTTACTAGTTACTTTTAGTTCTTCTTTAATTCCTTGATGTATATACTCAGATCTATAATTTATTACATTCCTGTAATTATTTGCTTTTATCTGTTTATCTTACTAAACTGGTAGACTGGAATGTGAGGCTTGCATGTGAGTCCCGTCTGTGGTTATACTCAGAACATAAAAATAACCCATGGGCTTATATGGACGCTATAAAAAGGAAAAAACATAGAAAAGAGAACTTCTCTTTAGAGAAGAATGCCATATGTGGATATAGAAGGATGAAGGAATGGGTAAATCATCATTTTTCAACCACCACTGTAATCACATTCAGGGTCAGCAGCAGATGCTAAGACCATTGGGTGGTTAAAGTATTGTTAGAGAACAGGAGTTGACCACATATTCATCACAAATTATCAGAGATAGAACTGCATTTTCCATGAAGGACATCTGGCAGGCACAAGCTTAATAAAAAGATTAAAACTTGGTGATGGCACACGCCTTTAACCCAGTACTCAGGAGGCAGAGGTAGAAGGATCACCATGAGTTCGAGGCCAGCCTGTCACTACATAGTGAATTTTCAGGTCAGCCTGAGCTAGAGTGAGACCCTACCTCAAAAAACAAACAAAAAAAATTAAGTTAATAGTAACTGGGCAGGTTCCATCTTCCTCTTTTTTTTTCTTTCCCTTGGTTATTTGAGGTAGGGTCTCACTCTAGCCCAGGCTGACTTGGAATTCACTCTGTATTCTCAGGGTGGCCTCGAATTTATGATGATCCCCCTACCTCTGCCTCCCCAGTGGTAGGATTAAAGGCGTGCACCACCACGCCCGACTCCATCTTCCTCTTTTTGACAGCTTGCTTCAGGTCTGCTTGACAATGGAAAGCTTGTGTGGAAACCAAGCTTCCTAAATACATGCTCCTCCCTCCCTTTTCCATTCTCCTTTCTTTCCTCTCCTTTCTTTTTCATCAAGCTGATACTAATAGTTGTGAGGCCCAGTAATCATGTTGCATACAGAGGACACTAAAAATAATGGGAGTGAGGAAAAAAATAGGTGCTAATGTGGAAAGAAGAAATGATGGATTAAATCATGTGGAATTTGATTAGAATTGGAGATATTTGGTAAGCTCATTGTTTAAAGAAAATGATCAACTCATAGCAAGTAACAGATCTACATAGAATGATGGAAACATAAATATATATGTGGCTGCAGGTATAGCTAGGTAGCCATACACACACTCATATTTTCTATCTCAGTCCCTGAGAGATCTAAGTAGTAAAAGAGACCCTTTTAGCAGTGGGCATACCTTTTTCTCAGATTTATATTTCTAGAAATCCTTCATGACTAAGAGAAAACAGGACTTCTTGGAGAAGTGGCTGGTCCCAGGGATAAAGCAGGAATGTTTTCTTGGTATAGAGAATGATCAACAGGCAAAGAAGATGGGAGAATCCTGGATCAGTTCGAATGGGGTTTACTGGCCAACTGTCAGACAATTTGACCAGAAAAAAAAAAGAGGTAAGATCTGACTTCAGTTTCCTGAGAAGCTCTGTGTGACAGACAGCCCAAAACAAGCAGACTGAAGTCCTCTTTGTGCAGCTCTCGCAGAGCTTCGCTCAACAGCGGAAGAGTTCTCAGACAGCTCCCAGCAGCTGGGAGATGGGCATATGCTTGAGCAGAGGGAACTAGAGAGTATGGCACCAAGCAGTAAGACCAAATCTCAAATGGACAAGCAAGATGGAAATGATGGAAACCTCTTGGGAAAAGTCCTCCTGAGTCTGTAAGGACATTAGTTAATTGACTAGCATGAAAGGCATTCCTTATGTGAAATGCTACAGGGTATAAAAACCTGCCAACCAGCAACCATCACAGCAATGATTGACTTAGAATGAATACTCAAAAGACACTAAAACTATGAATGTTGAAGAGGAGTAAGATATTTGCCGTCTCAGAAAATTTTGTTAATTACTTATGAAGGACAGCATACTTTTAATTAGTTTTAAAGTAGACAAAATAGAAGATAGCACTTTAAAGTTTTAAAGTTAACACAGTCAGGTAAGAGACAAATTGATGGCTTGTGAGTCTGGACAAAATGCACTTGAGGAGACCACAACGTCACTTTCATGGTGTGGTGGTTCGAATGTAATGTCCCCACAGCCTCATGTGTTTGTGATTAAGTTTCCTACTTGCTCCTTAGCTTGGAGCATCCGGGAGGTGGAGCCCTGCTGGAGGAAGTGCGTCACCAGGGGCTGACCCAGAGGTGGAGTCCAGTCCTAGGTGTGTGTTCAGAGTCAGCTTGAGCTCTGGATGTTTGTCCTCTTCCTGTGCTGAGGTTGTATGATGGAGTGAGCCAGCCCCTCTGCCATGAGGAAACTTACCCTGGAAACTATAAGCCTGGCATAAACCCTTTCCTCCCATAAGTTGCTTCTGGTCAAGTGTTTGTCTCAGCAATGAGAAGATAACTGCAGCACACGGTATTTCTTTCTTTCTTTTTCAGGTAGGGTCTCACTCTAGCCCAAGCTGACCTAGAATTCACTGTGTAGTATCAGGGTGGCTTCCTCCTACCTCTGCCTCCCAAATGCTAGGATTAAAGATGTGCACCACCAGACCCAGCAACATATGGTGTTTCTGTTAACAAGCAAAAGCATGAGAAAACATCAGATTAAAGCAAGCATGGGACATTTTTACAAAATAATCCTTCATTCATCACTATCAAGGATAAAGGAATTGAACATGTTTTTTCATGTAACCAGCAACCTTTGCACAACACAGTGCATGAAAGAGAGAAAAGGACTGAGAAAAAGTTTCATACTTACAGGACCTAAACAACATGTCAACTAAACGTAGCATGTAATTCTAGATTGGTCCTTTAACTCACAATGGACATTCTTGGAATAATTGCTAGCGTTTGAGTATAACTGGTAGATTATATAATAATACTGAAGCTATGTTGATATCTTAATTCTGAAAAAATATTTATTTATTTATTTACCTGAGAGAGAGACAGAAAGAGAGAAAGAGGCAGACATAGAAAGAGTGAGTATGGGTGTGCCAAATACTCCTAGCACTACAAATAAACTCCAAATGCCATGTGCCACCTGTGCATCTGGCTTTATGTGGGTACTGGGGAATCAAACCCAGGCTGCCAGGCATTGTAAGCAAGTACCTTTAACTGCTGAGCCATTTCTATAGCTCCCTGATATCTTAATTTTGATGGTTGTTATGTGGCTCTGTAGGAGTTTGTCTTTATATAAGGGGAAAATACACTTAAATATTAAGGGTATAATAGGTATCATATGTATAATTATTCTAAAATGATTCTGAAATGCTATCAGCAAATCTTGATGATGGGTTTATAAGGAATTTGTATTAATTTCCAAAACTTACAAACAAATCACTACTAAAACTACTTAAAATACAAAGTTAAAAGATAAAAAGATAAAATTTGATTTAGAATGTCAAAGTTCAAACCTACCTAGTATATGCATTAATGAAGTAGCCACATGGGAAGTTAATATTTAAAACTGTGTGAAAATGAATTTATTTATCAAAATTTGTAGGTGATAGCTGTTATTGTATTGAAAGAATTATAAAACATAAATACTTAAATTAGAGAATAAAAATGCATATCACCTTCAACAACATGAATGAACCTGGAGGACATTATGTTTGGTGAAACAAGAGAGGTGCAGAAAGACAAATCATATGATGTCATATATGGAAACTGGAAGAGTTGAACTCATCAAAGTAGGGAGTAGAATACTGAGGCGTCCAGGTCAGGGTGAGATATTGGTCAAAGATATAAGTTTTAGACAGGAAGAAAAATTCCAAAAAATTAAAACAACATATTCTGCATTTTCAAATTCCTAATAAAGTAGATTTAAAGTACCACATACTCAGAAAAAAAATTAAATAAGGTAACATGTATGGTAACTTGCTTGATTTAATTATTTAAAAACGAATACAAAGTCAAAACATTATGTTATATAGCATAAATAGAAACAATTTTGCATGTCAATTAAAATAAGTGCATTAATATTATTTATTTATTCAAGACATTGTCTCCTAATGACCTTCAGACTGGCCTTGAACTTGCATTTCTCCTGCCTCAGCCTCTTAAGTGCTGGGATTATAAGGCATGCACCACCACATCTGCCAATAAATCTATTTAAAAAATAGAAAATGGGGCTGGAGAGATGGTTCAGCAGTTAAGTGTGTTTTCTGAGAAAACATGAGGGCCTGAGTGGTCCTGAGACTGCTGAAGTTCCAATCTCCATAACCCATGTAATCAGCTGGGCCTGGCCGCACATGTCTATAACCCTACTCTTGTGGCGAGCAGAGACAGGAGAATCTGGGCCTCATGAACATAAATTCTGGAATCCTCTAGAGACACCATTGCAAGGAAAAACAGGTGGGATAAGTGATGGAGGAGATTCCTGATGTTTTCCTCTGTCCTTCAAAGGTGAGCCCACGGGGCACTGCAAGTTAGCAAGGTAGGGGGAGGAGGGGACAGATCAGCATTCACACATGCACACACTATACTACACACATATACACACAACAACAACACCACAAATACCATGCAGATGCAAAAAGAGAGAGAGAGAGAGAGAGAATAAAAGGAGTCTGGAAAGACTGCTTAGAAGTTAGAGCATTTACCTGCAAAACTTACTGTAAACCTGCATGCACAAAGTGCTGCGTGCATCTGGAGTTTGTAATGGCTGGAGGCCCTGGAGCATCCATGCCTTCATTCATTTATTATGTCTCTTTCTCTCTGTAAATAAATAAATAAAATTTTAAAAAGGAAAAATAATAACATAAATATATTGGAACAAATTGATTTAATATACCTCTTTATGTCATACATTTAAGAAAGACAGTATCTGTCATATTTTTTCCAAAATATTTCAACTGATTTTAATAATGATGATACAATCAGATTAAATGAAACTGTAGGAGTCTGGGGTGGAGAGATGGCTTAGCAGTTAGGGCACTTGCCTTTGAAGCCTAGGGACCCAGGTTCAATTCTGCAATACTCATGTAAGACAGATGCACTAAGTGGTGCATGCATCTGGAGTTCATTTACAGTGGTGAGTCCCTGGCATACCCATTTGTCATCCCTCCCTCTCTCTCTCTAGATTTTTGAGACGGGTCCCAATGTAGTTCAGACTAGCCTTGAATTTGCAATCCTCCTGACTGCTGGGATTACAGGCATGTGCCACCACATCAAGCTTATACATTTTTTGATATGCTGACATTGATATATTTGTTTCCTTCACTTTATAATGAGATGCTACCCCTTATATAACTTTCCAATTTTTAAAAAGTCAGTTTTATTGGATTGGCTACTAGTGACCATGTATATTGAAGTAACAACATAAAGCTATGCATTGATATTTGTCAAAAATATAAAAATATAAATTACAATTCTTCACTTGAGCAGAGCCTGTTGGGGCAGGCTTGTTACTGCATCCTATACTTGGAGACACTGAGGCTGGAGAGCTACATATTCAAGGCCTTTTTGAGCTACAGCCAGGGTAACTTGGTCCCTATCTCAAAGTAAAAAGTGAAAATCTCACTGGTAGAGTGCATGCTTGCCTATCATACATGAAGCCCGAGGTTCAATCTCCAGTACAGAAAAAAAAATCTTTACTTGCATCTTCAACTTCGGAAAAGAAAATTTAACATAATACATTTCAAACAATGTATTTTATTGTGTTAACATTTTTCATTTTTAATTGTGTCCACTTCTTTTTTTAATTATGAATTTTATTGCATGAACCTATCATGTGTGGGTCATATTCCCATCAGGTTACACTCTCATATCGTCTCTCCTCCACCCCCAATCCACTGAAGGCCCTCCTCAGTGGGGTTATTAGTGTTCTCTGTGTGGTCATGGATGCATCAGTCAGTCTCTGATGGTGGTGTGGAGGGGAGGGGGCAATGCATCAGCATACTCCTTCCTACCCTGTAGCTCTTACAGTCTTTCTACTTTAATATCTTTCTCCCTTGAATTTTCCCAAAACTTCTCCACTGTGAGTTAATCATCTCCTGAAATGGAGATGTGTACTTATGTAGTGTGCCTAAAAGATAAATTATGCAAATAAGATAATTTTTCATCTATCCTTTTGTGAAGAAAATTCTGGGATTGGAGAAGTTTAGAAAGGAAAGCGACTCTCATGAACCATTTATAGAACATGTAATCTGTTAGGATTTTTCTGTAGGATAATCAGCAGTGTCTGTTAAGTTTTAATATGTATAATTATGCTCTTATTGAAAAGTTTTAAAAACATATGTGGAACACTTTCAATTGTCCTTGAGGCAGAGAAAAGTACAGGTAATGGAAACATAAAAACCCACTCATAGTTGAATTACACACATGTACCTCAATCCCCTTTTCCATTAAAGAGCTTATTAAGTGTTGTGAAAAACAACAAAATAGCTTTACTCTGTCCTTAAACTGCTTTTGGTAGATATGTTAGTGATTAGTAAAATAGCGAAACAGTCAGCAATAGTAAGAGAGAAAGAGAGTAGAAACAAAATACTTGTGTAATTCCCAAAGAGGACAACTAACCACTGAATAATTAAGGGTTGGATTGTCTAGTACATGGAAATTATGCCTAACAAATCCCTTCTGCTCAGCCCTTTCATTATATCATACAAAATGGATTGCATAAAGTCAGCCTTTCTGCAAGTGGTTCAAAGCAGACAATGTACTGGCCTTTGGTTGTGGATTCTAAATGAATTAAATGGGCTGAGCAGAGAGAAGAGAACAAAAGTATGATTAGAAGGATGCTAAATGTTCTCCTGTACTGAAGTGTCTAGAACTGTTTCAGAGACTCCCTGTATGCTATCTTTGTTCCTATAAAGAAATGGCAACAGATAGACTTACAGGTATTTTACAATCATATGTCTCCCAAACAGCAATGTAAAAGAATTGAATGAAAGCTTCTGACTTATCCAGTTGCAATTCAAAATTTTCTTAATGAGCAGAAATGTCTATTGGGTATTTATAGCTAGCCTTGCCTATTTTCAATCTCTGAAGACATGAATCCGTTTCTCCATTATAGTTTAGGAACAGTTTACTATGCTTCCTAAGATTTTATTCTCCCTCCCCCCCCCCCCACCCAGCCTCAGGCTTTCTAAGGAAGCACTTGTCCCCTGAGTTACATCCTGAGGCCCTAGTGGTTTGTGTCATTGCTTCCTGGTACTGGAACCAGTATTTCCACTGTTTACATTCCCTGAGCCATGCCGTTACTCCCCACCCACCACTCACTGACAGATACTATCTCCAAGTTTAAGAATGGAAATCAGACTCTTACAACTTCTCTCCTTCCCTATGTGAGGCAGATCTTCTCAGACCTCCCTCCTCCCTCCTCCCTCCTCCCTCGCAGCCAAGCTGTGAAGGGGAAGGATTTCTTTTGGCTTGGGCTTTCCTGCTTTGCTTTCATCCCCTTCCTTCATTCCTTTTTTTTTTTTTTTTTTTTTTTTTTTTTTTGAGGTAGGGTCTCACACTAGCCCAGGCTGACCTGGAATAATTCACTGTGTACTCTCAGGGTGGCTTCAAACTCAGTGATCCTCCTACATCAGCTTCCTGAGTGCTAGGATAAAAGGGATGTGCCACCACACTTTTTTGGTTTTTTGTGGTAGGGTCTCACTCTAGCCCAGGCTCACCTGGAATTCAATATGTAGTCTCAGGCTAGCCTCAAACTCACAGTGATCCTTCTATCTCTGCCTCCCAAATGCAGCCTTCCTTCTTAATCCTAACTCTTCCTAAAATAAAATTCACAATTTATCCTTTAAAAAAAATGGGGCTCCCAAAACATTACAGGCCATTGCTGAGGCCCTTGGTTTCCCACCAAGGATAGATGGTAAGACCCTATTGCTGAAGACTCCATATACTTGGGTTGCAAGGCCACTGAGAAATCCTGCTGGAACTGAGCTGAGAACCTCCTCCATGTAGACCAGCTGACAGAAAGCTGGAAGAAGCCATTCTGCATGCAGTTCAGTGGGAGAGAGAGAAATCACCTGAAGATACTCAACAGTGGACACTGCAAGCCTTATATTTTGCCAGCCAGGCCAAATGAGCCAACAGGTGTAATAGTGGCACATTTACCATGGTGGAAACCAACTGCCCTCTAATTGGACTGGAGGCCCGCTCCATGGGGGGGGGGGGAATGCATCCCTGATACTGAAAACCTACAACAGGGGTAGTCGTGAGCCCTAGGGGTATAACAGTTGCTGTGGTATGGCTAAATGTATATACTATGCTCATCAAACTGCCCAGTAAGCACTTCTCTTAATGTTCATACACATATATTAATGCTATTCTCCCTTTTGGTGAGGCTTCGAATCAGCAGTTTCCACCAGAGGCGTCTTTTATGCCATGGGTTAAACAACAGTGACTTCCATAGAAGTCTGAAGATTTGGGAGACAATGGAGGACATGGTTACCTTCCAGTTGCTCTTAAGGTCATGATGTTTACAATCTTTGTGCTGTAAACATATTTGGGTCTGAGATGGGGAGGGGCTTACTGTTCCCAGAGTCAGCTTTCAACAAGCTGTAGCAGCACCTGGCAATTTACCAATATAACATACTACAATGGGTCTCATCAGCTCAAAATATTATGTACTCTTGTAATGTAATTAATTACATCTAAACCACAGGACAGCCGTAGGATAATTGGCAGTATTTAGCACAAGCAATGAGTTGAATTATAAGATATTTGGTTGTTTTCTAGTAAAATATAGAAACTAAACTTACCAAATTTTTTATACTATTTTTTTTAACATTTTGAAGCGTTTTATTTATTTGTTTACTTGAGAGAGAGAAAGAGAAAGAGGCACAGAGAAGGAGACAGCGATAATGAGTGTGCCAGGGCCTCTAGACACTACAAACAAACTCAGGACGCATGCACCCCCTTATGCATCTGGCTTACGTGGGTCCTGGGGAGTCGAACCGGGATCCTTTGGCTTTGCAGGTAAATGTCTCTCCATACTTTTAGCACGTTTTCTCTTATCTTACTAGCTACACTTCTTATTTTCTCTTAAAAACTAGCTAATGCTATGAGTCTGGAGAGATGGTTTAGTGGTTAAAGATGCTTGCTAGCAAAGTCTAACAGCCTGGGTTTGATTCCTCGGTACCCATGTTAAGCCAGATGCACAAAGTGGCACATCCATCTGGAGTTCCTTTGCAGCAGTAAGAGGCACACCCATTCTCATACTCTCTCTCCTTTTTTAAAATTTTTTTCTGATTTATTTTTGTTTATTTATTTGAGACAGAGAGAGAGAGAGAAAGAGTGAGTGAGAATGGG
Organism: Dipus sagitta; assembly: GCA_036346955.1. Lineage (NCBI taxonomy): Eukaryota > Metazoa > Chordata > Mammalia > Rodentia > Dipodidae > Dipus > Dipus sagitta. The sequence continues at coordinate 83,162,513 of CM070771.1, read as the reverse complement.
CACACCAGGGCCTCTAGTCACTACAAACCAGCTCCAGATGCATGTGCATCTGGCTTACGTGGGACCTGGAGAATCAAACCTGGGTTCTTAGGCTTTGTAGGCAAGTGCCTTAACTGCTAAGCCATCTCTCCAGCCCCTAAATAAATATTTTAAAAAATAGTAATTATATTATCTTTCCTTCATTTTATTATTTATTTATTTGAGAAAGAATGAGAGAGAGAGAAAGAGGCAGGTAGATAATGGGCACCCCAGGGCTTTTAGCCACTGCAAACAAACTCCGTAAACATGCACCACCTTGTGCATCTGGCTTACATGGGTCCTGGGGAATCAAACCTGGGTCCTTTGACTTTGCAGGCAAGCACCCTAACCACTAAGCAATCTCTCCAGCCCTTGTCTTTCTACTTTGAAGAATCAACATAAAGTTCAATAACCATTTAACAAAAGTCAACCATCTTGTCCAGGGTAGAAAAGATCCCATGTAGTTTGGTTCTGGAAATTCTATTATAATATGACATTCTATAAAGAAGACTGTGTTCAGATTTGGTAGATAGAGTATTACAAGTGCATTCTTATGGTTTCATTACAGAACATGGCATTAAATTAGAGAATTATTAACATAGAGACTATTACAATTAATTATTATGGAATGTATCTTAATCAGGTACAGTTGGGCTCTAAATTGTGGAGTTATAAATGTACTATAATTAACATATATTTTGTTTAGGCCACTAACTATACATTCATCCTAAATATTTCCAATTTCTTTTGAGGAAAGTGCTTCCTCCTCACGCATTTGATTTGAGTAGGACTGTGTTCTATGCTTTCCTACAACTGAAGGGCAGCAGAGACCCTTCTCTGCCTCCAGCTGGATCAGTGCGAGAGGGAAGTGAGCAGCTTGGATTCCAAGATTTAAGGAGAATTTGCAACCTGAGAGTGAATATCTCTTTCAAGTTTGCTCCTAGGTAACATATTTTCTTTATCTTAACCTCTGCTTTGGTCTCCAACATCTATTCTAATTTTCCATTCTTTAGCAATAGAATGTTCTTGAGTTTTAGTACAGAGACCACGTCTACGGACCTCAGTTCAGATCTGTGTATATGTGCTAACTGCCAGTACATGAAAAGTGAGCAGACATTTTTAAATGCAATTTTTAGGCCATAGTCTTCCAAAAGGAAATTATCTCCTAAGTTCTTCATCTCCTTTCGGTGTGAGGCACCTAAGGTCCTGGGAGGGGATATAATGGAGAGCAGATTTGTGAAGGGGAAAGTGGGGAAATGGAGAGAATTATCATGGTTTATTGTCTATAATTATGTACGATGTCAATAAAAAATTAGAAAAAAACCTATCTGGACTTTCCTTAAATGACAAAACCAGCATGATGGCAAAGGCATTATGGAAATTTATGGTGGCATAAGGTTCCAGGGCTTTTGTGTCAGGACCTGTCTTAAATTCCTTCCGTTGGACTCCTCTTGGTGGGCCCTACTTTCTTACTGGTTCATGGTGAACCTGTTCTTGAATGTAGTGCTTTTATAACACCTGAACACAGCCAAACAAATGTCCTCTGCACTGCATGGAGCCTGCCTCCCCCAGATTCCAGAATGAAATGCCAGTTCCTACACGCCCCTCCCAGTGCTCCTGCTCACCTGAACATCTACTTCTGTTTCTCTGTCTCTTCTGTGCACAATTTTATTTTTTTACTGATGCTCTGAATTTAAATGAGTCCCATTGTCTATGGCTATACCAACCTGCACGCACCTGGATCCTGTCTAAACAAGTCCCATCATACTGTGGAAATAAAAATTGCCACGTAATTCCTTTTATTTTGAAGTTTCTTTAAGTAAGCCTAAGAAGCAGCAAACTTCTTTTTTTCGTACTTGTGGGAGGGCTTTGCAAAAATGTCAAAGACTCAATAGGTTGCTTTGTTCAAATAACTGAATCAGAAACACAATTTCTCTGTGATTCTTTTTATTTTTTAAAATTAAAAATAAATGCAGTATAATTGTAAAAATAATTCATTACAGCAAAGAGAAAAGCTTTAAAGCACTGTACTTCCACAAGTACATGTATTTCAATTAGTAGACAAAGATAAGAATATTGAGATTCAAAGCCATCCTGCCATCTAAAAAAAAAAAAATTGTCTCCAGGCCTATGTCCTTTAATGCCACAGGTGGCAAAATATCTAAAATTATATGAATGCTAAAGTGGTGTTAAACTCTATAGAATAATTTGTAGAACTAAAACAGAAAAGAAGAATGCTTAGTGACATTGCAGCTTTGAAGAGAAGAGGACAATACAGGCCTTGTCTGCGTGGACACCCCCAAGGCCTCAGAGCATTATTCTACGTAAAGTACAGAGGTCAGCGAGGCTGCCAGCCCACAGCCAGCATGGAGCTGCTTAGGGGAACTTTTAGAACTTTTACTGTGTACCATTTCCCTCAAGGTTTACCAAACTTTAATCTGCTAAAAACTGAACCAACCTTGTCAGCAGCAAAGCTTTCCTTTGTTTATATAAAAATGTTATGAATTCAGAATTATAATCTTCATGTCATGTAGTCATGTCTTTAACTGAGCTGACCATAAAGAAATACTTTTTGCTATTTTCAATTCTGTAATGAGCACATGACTATCAAATCTTCTGAGAGATACTTGGAGTAGATCCTTGAAGACACAGAGGAAGCACTTAACCTGGTGCCTTAACATCTAGGGCTTGCTGCCTCAGTCGGGATGCAAGTTGCAAAAGGACATATTTCCAACAATTTACTTGATAATTTGCTCTTAGAATAAAATCCTAGAAAAAGAAGTATGATTCAGAGAGGTCTTCCTTATTGCCACATGGAAACACAGATCAAGACCCAGTTCAAAGCCTGGTTTCCCAATGTGAGCTGCCTGTGTTTAAAGCCTTGCTCTTCTCATCACTGGCCGTGTGTCCTTAGATGAGTTCATTCATCCCAGCCATCCCCCTCTGCACAGCAGCTATCAGTGCCTAAGTCTGAACTACGAGAAGAACCAAACTTAACATGTTTAAAGCCTGATATAGAACTAGTTATTAATACATTACCAAGTTACCTGTCATGCAGCTTGTATGCTCTAGCAGCAGTTGGATTATCATATTAAGTCCATAAAATTTGGGTTTTGAATTTAATTCTCAGACTCATACTTCATGCATACTCAACTACTGATTTGTCTCTGATTTTCAGGTTCTTTTTTTTTGTTTTGTTTTTTGTTTTGGTGCCAGAGTCTCTCCCGTCTTTATGTTCTCAGAGCTAATCTGAGCCTAGCTTTCAGAAACTGCCACTCCCCTGCTCACTGCATCCCATCACACCTGTACAGAGTGCACATAGGTGCAATGAGGCCGTAAATGATTTTTCAGATTTCTTTTTTGATGATTTTCTACCCTGTGAGCAGCCTGAAGCAATTTTCTGGGGTATCTTTAGTTTTAATCATGGTTCAATGGTTTCCACAAATCAGCAACACCCTCTGAAAGTTCCTCTTGAAACCAAGTATACTGTTTGCTTTGATGTTTACTCACATTTATTTAACATATTTCCTATGTGCTAACACCGTGCTGAACATTAGGGACAGAACATAAGACAGACACAGTGCTAGTGTCCTATGGGCTTTCACAGTGGTCTCCCAAATGCTGCCACACCACTAGGTAATGTGTGTGGACTAGCGTGATTCTAAGGGAGGAAAGTGTCTTTGAAGCACATAGACAATGAACCAGGATATAACATTGCTCTGCAAGCTCCCAAAATGAACCTAGATTCTGTTGAGTCATTCTGGCCTGGACAGAGAATGATGTGTTTATAATAACAGACCTCTGTCCTCAAGCACAGGCCTGTAGTCTCTCTTCAAACATCTTGAATGTTTCCTTACATTCACGCAGATCTTTTCCTGTGTGCTCATGAATTCTCAGCATACTGACCCTGCCTTGCCTTCTACTGCTCTATCTCTGTGACAGTGCCCTTGGGAACCTGTCCCCTACTCCTTAAAGTAGATGTTTGACTATATTCCTGATAAACTTGTAGAAATCAATCTCCCTTGCTTTAGTGAAAAACTGATGCCTTGGCCATAAACAGTAATGATGTCTGGAGTTCAGGTGCTTACTGGGTGTCTGATGAGAACAGGATTTGCTATTGATTCATTTCTCCTTCTCTCTGGAATTCACCCATGAGTTTGTGGGCCTGTTGTGAATCCCAGCTGAGAGTCCCACCCCACCACACAGTTCTCTTTTTCAGGCCTCTACAGGACCTTGAGATATGCCCACACACGTCTGAACTTTATTGTTAAGTCTAATTTATTCTGAAGCTGTCCCTGCATTCTGCATGCTTATATAAACTGTAATAAAAATTGTAGAACTAGGGCAGGAGAGATGGCTTAGTGGTTAAGGCACTTGCTTGCAAAGCCTAAGGACTCAGGTTCAATTCCCCCAGGACCCATGTAACCCAGATGCACAAGGGAGTGCATGTGTCTGGAGTTTGTTTGTAGTGGCTGGAGGCCCTGGCATACCCATTCTCTCTCTATCCACATCTTTCTCTCTCTCTCTTTCTGAAATAAATAAGCCATTTAAAAATATGCATAACTATTACAATTCTTAAAGTGATAATATGGAGAATACTAATGTTATATGTGAAATTTATCATTATTCTTCAAATTTTATTTATTTTTAAAGAAATATTTTATTTATTTATTTGAGAAAGTGGCAGATAAAGAGAGTGAGAGAGCACACCAAGGGCTTCAGCCACTTCAAACAAATTCCAGACACATGCACTACCTTGTGCATCTGGCTTACGTGGGTCTGGGGAATTGAACCTCGGTCCTTTGGTTTCACAGGCAAATGCCTTAACCACTAATCCATCTCTCCAGCCCTCTTCTTTAAATTTTATAATGGTTTGTTATGTGACTATTTGGATTTTATAACAAACATTTATTCATTTTTTGTCTATTTCATACATGTTTGCAATATATTTTGATCACATTCATCTGCCCCTTTTCCTCTCTTGTCCTCCTCCCACTCCTGCTATATGCCTTCTTCTGAACTAGCCCTTTCATACTTTCATACCTTTTTTAGGTGGGGTCTCTTTTTACTCTGTGTGTGTGTGTGTGTGTGTGTGTGTGTGTGTGTGTGTGTATTCTAAGGCCTGTTGGCAATCCTTTGAGAAATTGTGCTTTTTTTTCCCCTTTATTACTTGTGCCTGGTAACTTAGTGGAATCAATTTAATAACTTATTTTTTTTCCTAAAAATACTCATTGTAGTTTGTTGTTTTAATATTTTTATTTTTATTTATTTATTTGAGAAAGAGAGAGAGAGAATGGGCATGTCAGGGTATCCAGCCACTGCAAATGAACTCCAGATGCATGTTCCACCTTGTGCACATGGCTTACATGGGGAATCAAACCTGGGTTCTTTGGCCTTGCAGGCAAGTGCCTTAACTGCTAAGCCATCTCTCCAGCCTTTTTTTTTTTTTTAAGGCAGGATTTTCTACATAGTCCAGGCTGGCCTTTTATGATCCTCTTGCTTTAACCTATGAGTGCTGAATCATAGGTGTGTGCCACCATGCCTGGCTTTGTCCATCTATCTGTCTGTCTATCTATCTATCTATCATCATCTATTGTTTTTGAGACAGGATATCATATAACATATACTGGCCTCAAATTTGCTATGTAGCAAAGGCTTTGAACTTTTGATCCTCATGTCTCCACCTCTGAGTGTTTGGATTACAGGTGTGCACTACCATGCACAGTTTATGTAGTAATGGAACGAAATCCATTAATGTACTCAGACATATGCATAAGAACCCACTTTCTTTTAAATTACAAGATAACTAGATACACTGAATAAAGAAATTGTAAAACTCATAAACATGAAATATTAAAATGTATATTTAAGTAACATAATTAGGAACACTATTGATGAGAGCTAAAACATTGTAGTGTAACTATGAGTTATATATGTATAATACAAAAGCCATTAGAAAATGTGACTATAACAAGTATTCTCTTTTCACATTTTTCTTTCATTTTTTGTGAGTTTACATGGGTACTTGGGAATTGAACCTGGATTAGCAGGCTTTGCAAATAAATTAAACACTAAGCAACTTCCTCTGCCCTTAGGTATTCTTTTTTAAAACCAAGGAAAACATCCATGAAAGTTCCCACTTGAAGCTGGACTGCCAAAAAGTAGTGTACTTTGAGTATTATAATCCATAGGATTTGATTTTATTTGACTTTATGGTTAGCACTGCTAAGTATTACATGGGCAGAAATGACACACACTTATAAGACATTGTTAGAGAACTTAATATTTGTACCAGTAACACAAACACAATAAAATAATTCAAAATATTAAGCATGAAGGAGAAGCACCTAAAAGCTGTAACTTGAATCATATTTTTCTCACAGTTAATTATAGAGTAAATTTTACTAGTGAATAGAGATTTAGTCTACAGGTATGTACAATGACATAATATAGTAACAAAATGAACTGATGATTTTAGAACTATCAGATTGAGTACATGAAACTCAAGAAAGCATTTTGATAAAACATTTTGTATTTCCCAGATTTTCAGAGCAATTCTCTTTGAATATTAAAGGACAATATTTAATTTATTTTACTCCTTTCTTAGACTTTCCTAGATTGACTGCTTCATGCAAATTAATTTTGGATGAATTTCACTTTTAGTAGAGAAATATATCTAAAGAAAAGATTTGTATTATTCTTCTATCCATCTGTCTTTTACATAAGGCTATTCAAATCCTCCCAGAATCTGTTTTAAAATCTGTGCATACTTTTGTGGGCACATCACTTAAACATTCCTCCTGAACATGAGGACTCAGATGAATTATCCATGAGTCACACAGCCCTCAGATACACATAGATTTTAGACTCTGTCATGAGCCTCTATGATTGTCCTCACATTTTATTTCATTACTCTTTCTCCATAGTCCTACGCACAGTCATTCATAGTGTCCTCAACTAAGATAGTCACACTAATAAATCCAATATATTTTTGTAGGCAGCTGAAAAAAAGCCCTGAGTTAAAATATATTGTTGTTTTTCCACTGCTGCATCCATTTTATATGTCTATAAATCAATTTATTCTATAAAACACATTCATTTCTAAAATCTATGTACAGTGCTATTAAAATGCTTGTTGTTAGGCTGGAGGGTTGCTTAGCAATTAAGGTGTTAAGGATCCACATAAGCCAGATGCACAACTTGGTGCATGCTTCTAGAGTTTGTTTGCACTGGCTGAAGGCCCTGGTGCACCCATTCTCTCTCTCTCTCACTCTCCCTCAAATAAATAAAATAAATAATGGTTATTATTGTATCACATTCTATCATATATACATGACAAATGATCTTCTTTGTATTTTATTTATTTGAGAAAGAATGAAAGAGAATTTGAATATGGGCATGCCAAGGCCACTTGCTGTACCAAATAAACTCCAGGTGCATACACCACTTTGTGTGTCTGGCTTTATTTAAGTACTAGGGAATGGAACCTGGGCCAGCAGGCTCGACAAGCAAACACCTTTAACTGTTGACCCATCTCCACATCCTATGCCACCCATTCTGATTAGTCATTTTCCTACAGATGTTGATATAAAGGGTTCCTCTACCATCTAGCTAACATAAATAATGACAGGATACAACTTTTATTAATGGCCCCTTCAGGAACTGTGCTAGCATAAACCCAGGTATGGAAATTATATGCACTGAAAATTAGATGAATATAGTCATTCATGGGAAGCATAACAACATATCAGTCAATGACAGACCACATATACAGCAGTGGTCCGCTAAGACTACAGTAGAACTAAAAATTCAATCATATCAGTTACTTTCTTCACTTTGGTAGCCAGTCACCTGACAAGAAGCAACTTAAGGAAACAAAGGCTTATTTTGGTTCACAGTTTGAAATGAACGAGAAGTATTTTTTTCCCTCACCATAGCCTTGTAATTTGCTTTGGCTGGTCACTGTGGAAACAGCTTCTACCATGTGTCCAACTGTAATCCCAGAAACTTTCTTTGAGTTTCTCAGTCATCCTGGTCAATGGGATCTTGGATAATTCCTCTACACCAATGACTTGTCCTAGATTTGCTATTTAGTTCCATGTGTTAGGTAAGCTAAGGCTAAGAGGCTTGAACTTCACATGCTATTTTCGGGCTGGAGAGATGGCTTAGCGGTTAAGCGCTTGCCTATGAAGCCTAAGGACCCCGGTTCGAGGCTCGATTCCCCAGGACCCACATTAGCCAGATGCACAAGGGGGTGCACGCATCTGGAGTTCATTTGCAGGGCCTGGAGACCCTGGTGCGCCCATTCTCTCTCTCTCTCTCTTTCTCTCTCTGTCTGTTGCTCTCAAATAAATAAAAATAAACAACAACAACAGATGCTATTTTCTATGTGGGAAGAACATACTTTCATTTTCATAAGATATATTTCACTGATTTTTCTACTAAACTATTGGGGATATATGATATTTCTAGGAGTTGGACATATTCTACAAAATTTAAATGATTTGAGAAAATTTTTTAGCTGTGTTAAATCCTAAATTTATTTTGGATTTAAGAGATAACAGAATGCTAAAACTCGTCTTGACACACGCAGTGTAATCCCTCTAGCATTTCCCTCTGTGATGTGATGATGGCATCACATAAGAAATGGGCTGTACCACAAAATCTTACAGTACTTTCAATAAAAAGAAACCATTTCACACAGCATTATGGTGAGGTAAGCTTGTGATATACCGTTTTAACAGAACAAGAATTGGAGCTGGGAAGATCTGTTTGGACTTGTCTAGGATAAATCATAGAACCACTGAAAAAGTGGAGGATAAAAATATATATGATTCTCAGAGCATATGCAAATGTGGTAGTGGTGCCTTTACCATTACTGATTCTGCAGTTGGAATCGATATGTGTGCAGTGTATTTTAACCTACAGTATATTTACATGCTCCAGGCAACATAAATAAAGAACATGACTAAAAAGCAAGAATTGAATTTTCCTGAAACCAGAACATAGCTTTCTTTGTTGCCAAATACACAAAAGACCCCTGCTGGGTGCATGAGATACAGTGTGTATGTGACAGGCAAGGGCACTGTTCTGACAGATTCTTCTCTGCTGAAGGGACACAAGGTAAACAAACAACTTCAAGTAGGAACATGCCATATATATATATATATATATATATATATATATATATATATATATATATATTAAGAAAAAAAAAAAAGCTCACACCTTTAATCCCAATACTGGGGAAGCAGAGGTAGGAGGATCGCCATGAGTCTGAGGCCACCCTGAGACTACATAGTGAATTCCAGGTCAGCCTGGACCAGAGTGAGACCTTATCTAGAAAAACTTAAAAAAAAAAATAGTAAAGCAGGAATGATTTGAAGTGCTATGAGAAAAGAAAGGAGTTGTAATTATGATGATTATGATGATCAGTGAAGACATTTTGGAGCAGTTGACATTTATTGAGTTCTGAATGAGGAGAGAGCATGCTGGTAGCTCTCAGAACAGATACCTGCAAATTCAAGGCCCTGAAAAGTGAGAAGAGACATGATGTGGCCAAGGGACCAACACCAGAGTTTAGTGCAGCAGGTGAGATAAAGGGCAGTCAGAGGTCAGAGCACCAAGGGTTGATTAGGAATATGTAGGCCATATGTGCCAGGTTCTTACAAATTCTGGTCATTTGCATTTTGTTTAAAGTGTATGAGAAACCTTTGGAGAGTGTTAGGTTAAGGGGTGACATGACAGCAGAAGGAAGACTAGCCAGGTGAACAATAACTGGTTTGAATCTTGGTACCAGCTGTAAAAGTGGAGAGATGAGGTATGAGTGTATATTGGAGGTGGTGTTGACACTAACTGGGAATGAATTGGACATGGGAGGTGATGTAAGAGGGGATGTATTGAATTCCCCATGTAAAAAGTTAACTATTTATTACTTTATACCAAAAGCATGATTCAAAAAGTAAACCTAGATTTCCTCTAAGTTAAAATTTACCCTCTGTGAAAGACTATGTGAAGGGGACTAAAAGACACAGAGACTGTGAGAAAATATGTGGACAGTACACATCCAACCAAAGAACTAGTTAGTGCCTGAGATATGTACAGAAATCTCAAAACTCAGAGATATTGGTCTTCTAAATTTGGATTATACTGATGGCTGCTAAAAGTATACACTTCCTATAGAATTTGTGCATTATAAAGAATAAAAATGTTAAGGTATTTAAATTATGATTCCAAAATTCATAATAGCAGAAAATATATCAAACTACTAATAATGGTTACTTCTGGAAGATGTAAGTATAGGGAATTTTCATTTTCTATGTTTACATCTCTGAACTTAAAATGTTTTATAATAAATATATGATAAATTTATATTTGCAGGAATAAACAGGAAAGAGAATGTGCCATGGCTTACTGAAATTGCAGTAAAAGAAAAAGAAAACCTGAATTAAAAATACATTCACTTCTATCCCTTGCCTATCTAACAGAAATGTAAGAAGGCATATGCTGTGTGAGATTTCCCACTATTGTTTGAAAAGGGATGACCCTTTTGCCATCTCCTGTCCTCTTCTTGCTGCCTGGAATGTAGTTATAGTGACTGGAACTCTGGCAGTCACCTAGAGAAAAAGGTAACTTAAATAAAGGAAATAACATACAGTGGAGGAGAAAGGAATCTGTCTCTCAGTACTTCTGTAGGCTCCCAAATGACCCTGGGCTGCCTGTTCATGTATTTCTCTTATGTGAGACAATAAATTCTTATTTCTTTATACTTTTCAAAACTAGGCATTATTGCTTACAAATAACCCTAATCGAAATTGTTAAAAAGAAAATCTCAAAACTCAACAGTTTAAAAAAAAAATCTAAAGAGTTCAGCTAGAGCATGTGTAAGATACACAATGACATTTAATCAAAAGAGATTCACAGATGGTGAATCAACATATGCAGTTATGTTCAGCAGTGTTGCTGTCAGGTTCACATTGCTGGCAGAAATCACCCAACCCAGAGCAGCTTTGTAGAAAAAGGTTTATTTTGGCTTACAGACTTGAGGGGAAGCGCCAAAATGGCAGGGGAAAATGATAGCATGAGAGAGGGTGGACATCACTCCCTGGCCAACATAAGGTAGACAAAAGCAACAGGAGAGTGTGCCAAACACTGGCATGGGAAAACTGGCTATAACACCCATAAGCCTGCCCCCAACAAGACACCACCACCAGGAGGCTTTAATTTCCAATTGCCATCAGCTGGGGAACCTAGCATTCAGAACACCTAAGTTTATGGGGGACACCTGAATCAAACCACCACAAGGAGCATCATTCATTAGAGCTTGCCAATTAGAATCACCATGAATTGTCATTTTGTATCTATCAAAGTACATAAAATAGCCATAAAACCAAATGTTAACAAGGACATGGAGAAACTAGATCACTCATATATTGATGAAGCATATAAAATGATATAGTTGTTCTAAAAACCACTGTATCAATTTGTTTGAAAACTAAACTCAACTATCACATAACCAAGTGGTTGTATTACAGACATCTCCTCTAAGGAACTGAAGACTTATATTCCCATAAAAAGTTTTCATGGGTATTTATAATAGTATTATCCATAATATTAAGATTAGAAGCTAAACTGTATATTCTTCATTGGGTGAATGGTATAGGAAACTTAGCACTATGTAATAATGCTCAGAAGTTTGATACATACTGTAGCAGACACCTTCAGGTCTTCATGCAAACCACAGTCCATCTTCCAAAGGTTCTTTCAGCCTATCAGGGCATCAGGCCATACCTCATGCTGCATCTCAGCAGCAGCTCCTGGAACCGTGTGCAATTCACGACCACTGCTCACATTTTCCAAAGGCTCTTTCAGCCTATCAGGGCATCAGGTCCCTACTTCATGCCGCATCTCAGCGGCAGCACCTGGAAGCATGTGCAATTCACGACCACTCCTCGCGTTTTTCATGCTTCTGAAAGCAATACCAGGTGTTCAGGACACAGCCATAGTCCTTAATTTACAGACAAAATAAATCATAACCTTGAAAAGCAGGTTCCTTCTCCAGTCAACTCTTTCCAAAATTGTTTGCATTTCTATGATAGTCTTTCCTCAGGCATCCTTTCCATGGTAAAGCAATTGGACCATCTTCCTTTAAGATTGTTAATGTGTTTGACAATAGCATATTCAATAACCTAAAACCAGTCTTAGTGCCTGTAATTTTAACTTGCTTGAGGTTTTCCAGCTTAAAAATCTTAAATCTCTCAGTCCAGTATCTCTAGCCAAGCACATCAGTCCATTACAAATTTAACCTTGATCAAATTCTCTGGGCCTGGGCAGCAGGACGCAGCCAGCCCTTATGCCAGTAGCCCAGTTCCAGCAAAGTCCTTTGCAGTCTTTCCTCCCCTTTAGAAAGCTCATAAGCCAAGCCTCGAAGTTCAATGCTGTCTGCACTTAGCATTCTCAGACTCTCATCAGAGTAGTTCATAAAACTTGGCTTACCACTCCAGAAGAGATCTTCAGTTGCAAGCACCAAGTCCATGCCTATTCCTCCAAAATAAAGGTTCCAAAAGATCAACATCCACATGGTCAGGTTCATCTCAGTCCACTCCTCATACCAAGTTCTGTAGCAGACAGCTTCAGGTTCGCTGAGATGAACTTCCAGACCAGGCACAGTTATGGAGGAAGGGATATTTATTGAAGCTTACAGATCCAGGGGAAGTTCCATAAATGACAGAAGAAGCTGGCCTGCCTTCATAGGACCAAGCAAAGAGACAGAAGTACAAGCCAAAAGCCAAAGCCACACACTTCAGGAACTCCAGCTAGGCACACTTTGCATATCTTTAGATTGAAACCTGAAACCCACCACCACACCTTAAGATCCACCCAGTGACATTGCTTCCAGCCAGGTGGCAAACTACAAATAAAAAACTGAATATATTGGGGGCCAGGAGCAGAATGTGGTGGTTTGAATAGAATAGATTGGGGGCCAGGGGCAGAATGTGGTGGTTTGAATAGAATAGATTGGGGGCCAGGAGCAGAATGTGGTGGTTTGAATAGAATAGGTTGGGGGCCAGGGGCAGAATGTAGTGGTTTGAACAGAATAGATGGTTCCCAATATATTCAGTTTTTATTTGTTTGTAGTTTACCACCTGGCTGGATGTCACTGGGTGGATCTTAAGGTGTGGTGGTGGGTTTCAGGTTTCAATCTAAAGATATGCAAAGTGTGCCTAGCTGGAGTTCCTGAAGTGTGCTCTGGCTTTTGGCTTTTTAGGCTTGTACTTCTCTCTCTCTGCTTGATCCTGTGAAGGCAGGCCAGCTTCTTCTGCCACTTATGGAACTTCCTCTGGATCTGTAGGCTTCAATAAATATCCCTTCCTCCATAACTGTGCCTTGTCTGGAAGTTCATCTCAGCAAACCTGGATCTGTCTGCTACATATGCAATCTGGATAATTTCCAGCAAAATATATTGAATATCAAAGAATATCTAAAACATTATATACTATGGTATTCAATTGATGTAAGAGTCTTGAATGATAGAATTATAGCAACAAAGAAAAGGTGAGTAGTTGTAAAGGGTCAAGGAAGAGTGGGCTAAGAAGGAAAGTTAACATGGCTGTGAAAAGACTTACTTGAAAGGCAATTGTGATGGTGTAATGTTCTATCAATGTTAATATTCTGGATGATACTAAACTGTGATTTAGCAAGATGGTACCATGGGAAAACTTGGATAAAAGGTACTTGAGATCTCTCTGTACTATTGGTTTTTAAAATATTTATTTTTATTTATTTGAGAGAGATGGAGGGAGAAAGGTGTGGAGAGAGAGAAAGAAAGAGGGAGAGAGAGAGAAAATGGGCATGCTAAGGCCTCCAGCCACTGCAGATAAACTCTAGACATATGCACCACCTTGTGCATCTTATTGTGAATGCTTATTACTGTATTTGTGATATATGTTACCCATACATAGATAGGAAAATGCTGTGTAGCTAATTCAAATACGAGGGAATTTTGAACAATCAATAGCTAACTGACAAACACAAATTCTGCATCATTCATAAGTCATCAGCTCTAAATGGCCAGAGGGGAGTGGTAGAAAGCCAGCAGTGAACAGCAAGCTATGACTTCTTTGGATGCTCTTATGTATAATCTGAAGCAGATTTAACATGCGATCATAATTTGGCTCCAACAGTGTTCCTTTCAGCACATACACAAAAGTTGTCTTTCACATTCATTTGAAACTGAATTCTTGAGGGTAAAATTTACAATATTTTTATTGAATATAAAAATATGCTGTACACTGTATGGAATTGATGCAGGATTTGGACGTTCAGGATCCCCCATATTTATGAACCCCAAGTTTGGGTTATGTTCTACCTTTAACAAATAATTGATAAAGACAGACTCAAGAAGGATAAGTTATGAATTATTAAGTTTATTTAGGGAGAAATCACAAACTATAGGTTTTATTTAAGGGAGATTGGGAGCTAGAGGAGAGTCATAAAACACATGGAAAGTAGGAAACACATTCTTGTGTGCAAACATCACATCGTTTATTTGGTTCATTTAGGAGAAATTGAGGTGTTGGGGGGGGGGGAATTAGAGTAGAGCCACAAGCATGTGGAGAGAAGTTAAACCAAAGCCTTTGAGGAAAGACTGAATAAGGGCTGCAAGCACGTGGAGGACAAAACTTGCGTGTATATGTAGGGAGACTTAGAAGGAACACACAGGGCATGTGCCCTGTGCCTTCCTGTGGAGGGAAGTTAAGAGGGCATACTGTGAGGCTCAAGGAAGAATAAAAGGGAAAATATAAGCAGGAACCAAGAAATCCAGAGAAATGATTAATGAAGAGAATTACACTCATGGTTACCCCCAAGTTTAAAGAAGTCACATAGGTTGCAGGCCTGGAGTTAGTGAAAGCACCCACATGGTAGATCTGGACTGTAAGAGAAATATGCACCTGGTAGATTAGGAGACCAGAGGAAAATCATGCCTGTAATCCAAATGAGAAGTTACCCCAAACTATAAGGCAGAGGCAAGCAGAAGAGTTCCCTCAGATCAAGAAACAGTGTTATGTTCTCCCCATCTTCCCCCACCTCCACCAGCCAGCCTGGGTGAGGGGGAAGCTAGATTCAAGTGTGTCCCTGTTCCCAAGCAAAGACAGATGGGCAGAGCACAGCAGCACAGAAGAGGAGTGGGGTGGAACTAGCAACAGGAGGAAGACAGCAGCCTTTATAGGCAAGGGGAAGACCCAACTGGTTTACAGATTTGCAGGGTGGAGCCCAGGGCTGTCTATCTAGGCAGCATGCTAGACTAAGGACAGTAAGAGGCACTGTAGATAAGTCTTTTTTTTTTTTTTTTCTTCTTTTTTTTTTTATTGGTTTTTCGAGGTAGAGTCTTACTCTGGCTCAGGCTGACCTGGAATTCACTATGTAGTCTCAGGGTGGCCTCGAACTCTCGGCGATCCTCCTACCTCTGCCTCCCGAGTGCTGGGATTAAAGGCGTGCGCCACCACGCCCGGCTTGTAGATAAGTCTTGATCAGACCCAAGTTCCATTCCTGCCAAGAGTTCCATTCTTGTGTCAAAGCAAGGTGGCATGTGGGGTGGCACCTCCTGGTTCTCTCTGGGCCTCAATTTCTAACTGAAACTGGCTGAAAGCAGCTAGCTTTCTCCTATCCTCCTTCAGAATTATGTAGCCAAAGCAGTTTTCATGGTGATAATATAGGTAGTTAATGTCCTTTGTCCTTGTAGTTGGACCAAAATGCCTGACAAGGAGCAAGTTACAAGAGGATTTATTTTGGCTCATGGTGGGAAGGCATGAGCAGCTTGGTCCCTGGTGACAGGAGCATGCAGCCTCAACTTGTCAAGAGTATCCACCATGATCAGAGAGCCTGGGCTAGAAGTAGGAATAGTTTAAAACCTTAAGTCCCACTCCCTTGGTTGACTCACTTCTTCCAGGTAGGCCCAAACTCCTAAAGGTTCTACAATCTCCCCCCCCCCCCCCGCCACACACACACACCACCACCATCCCCTGGTGAGTTTAAGTGTTCATACACAAAAACCTGTGTTTGGGTAGGTGGTGGAATCATTTCTCATTCAAGGAGCATTTGGCCCCACGCCCCCACAGACTCATAGCTGTTTCATAATGCAAAAAAAAAAAAAAAAAAATGCATTCAGCCAACTTCAAAAGTCCCTATGGGGGAGTGCTAGAGAGACATCTCAACAGTTAAGGCGCTTGCCTACAAAGTCTGATGACCTGGGTTCAATTCCCCAGGGCCCATGTAAAGACACATGGATCTGGAGTTCATTTGCAGTGGCTAGAGGCCCTGGTGCACCCATTCTCTCCCTCTCTCATTTCCCCTCCCCACCTCTCTCCATTCTTTGTCTCTCTCTGTGTGCAAATGAATAAATAAAATATTTTTAAGTCCCTATAGGATAGTTCCAACAATTAAAGTCCAATCTTGAGACAGTTTTGGGGTAACAGCCCCCACCCTGAAAGCAGAAGCAGGGAATGTCTTTGAGCCTATAGGAGAGTATGGTCCATTCCACTTTGCCAGAGGTCAGAAATGTCAGAGGGGGTCTGACCTTTTCTTATCTCTTCCTTCCTAGAATTCGCCTTTCCTAGGAGAAATAACACCTTTTCTGCAAAGGTTGCACCTTTCCTGGAGGATGAGAATTCCTGGAAAAGTTGCACTTTCCCAGAAAGCCTCATCCCACACACCTGAGTTCAGGACACATGACCAGTTCAGTTCCCAACCCCCAGCACCTGCTCAGTCCTCCTATTCAGGGGAAAATAACTGGAACTAGATACTATACTATTAAGTCTTTTTAAGTGCAGATTTCAATTGTGAGTCATCACAGAATTCACACTCTTTCTAATTGTTTTTGCCATTTCAAATAAAGGTTTAAAATGGAGAAAACAATTTTAAGTAAGAATTGAGTTGTAAAAGCAAAAGACAAGTAAATATTAAGCTGCTAGTTTGAGTATGCTATCACAGAACTGCATATTCTTTTTAAAAATATTATTTATTTATTTATTTGCAAGCAGAGAGAGAGGAGAGAAAGAGACACAGAGAACGGGCACACCAGGGCCTCCAGTCACTGCAAACAAACTCCAGATGCATGTGGTACTTTGTGCATCTGACTTTACATGGGTATTGGGGACTCAAACATAGGCACCCAGGCTTTAGAGGCAAGACATTAATTGCTAAGCCATCTCTCCAGCCTAGAATCACATATTCTTTAAGCCACATAGAGGAAACCTTAAGACATAATTGCTTCATTAACAATTTCGTTTCTTATATATTGCTCAGAAAGACTTCTATGTCTACTTTACATATACTGCTACTAACCTTGGTAAGTTTTTACTTAATATTTTCTGTAACCTACACAGATACAGACTCTTAGTCCATTTTCTGCTGCTTTAATAGAATATCACGGAGTATGTAAATTTATAATAAGCAAATTTATCAGCTCAGGATCCTTGAGCTGGGAAATCCAAGACCAAGTGTCTGGCATCTGGAGAGGGTCTTCTTTTTAATTTTTTAATATTTTATTTATTTATTATTCATTTGTGATAGAGAGAGAGAAAGAGGCAGATATATAGAGAGAATGGGTGTGCTAGGCTTTCTAGCCACTGCAAATGAACTCCATACACATGCACCATCTTGTGCACCTGGCTTTACATGGGGAATCAAACCTGGGTCCTTAGGGCTCTGCAGGCAAGCACCTTAACCACTGAGCAATCTCTCCAGCCCTCAATAGGGTCTTCTTGCTACATCATCCAACCGCAAAAAGCAGAGGGAGAGAGAGAGAGGAAGTCCCCAAAACTTACCCTTTTCTAACAAGTTCTCTTTTGCAGTAATTCATTGATTAATTAGTGTCTCACAGCCTAATCACTTCTCATTAGGTTCCATCCACTAATGTTGTTACACTGGGTAGATTTCCAGCACTGATTTTATTTTTTGGCAGGGAACACATTCAAACCATAGCACACAGAGACCTGTTAAAATAAATTTGAGATATAAATTAGAAATAAATTACTTTCCGCTTTTTAAAAAATATATTTTATTTATTTATTTGAGAACAAGAGTGAGAAAGAGGCAGATAGAGAGAGAATGGGCACACTAGGGTGTCCAGCCATTGCAAACAAACTCCAGATGCATGCACCACTTTGTGTATCAGGCTTATGTGGGTACTGGGGAATCAACATTGAGTCCTTAGGCTTCAAAGGCATGCACCTTAACCACTAAGCCATCTCTCCAGCCCAAATTACTTTTTTCTTTTTCTTTTTCTTTTTTTTTTTTTTTTTTTTGGTTTTTCGAGGTAGGGTCTCACTCTAGCCCAGGCTGACCTGGAATTCACTATGGAGTCTCAGGGTGGCCTCGAACTCACGGCGATCCTCCTACCTCTGCCTCCCGAGTGCTGGGATTAAAGGCGTGCGCCACCACGCCCGGCTTACTTTTTTCTTAATTAAATTCATTTTTTATTAAATCTTTTACCTTACTGATGTTTGTGACTGCTGCATTCACAGTGTTTTTAATGCTTTAATGTTTTTAATGCTTTAAATGAAATGTCTTGGTAGTTGTATATAAGTAATAAAACATTTTATAACAAGTGGTATTTCAATGCATATCCTCTAAAATAAATATTTTTAAAGCCTCATGTTTTCTCTTCAATATGATTGAAAAATAAAGAAAGTAATTTCTAGAAGCCATGCTATACAGAATGAATTACAAGAAATGCAGGGATTACTCCTACTAATCTTGGGCTATAAGAGGGTCTACATCCTTTAAATTCTCTCTGAATTAATAATGGTTATCCCATTAACCAGTGCTAACTTCACTCTCCATTGGAGGTTCTGCTTTTCTTTTTAAGATGGGAGTGGGACCTGAAGAGATAAATGACCCAGTGCCCTTCACCCCAGCCCCAGCCCCAGCTGAAACCACAGAGGAATTGGGGAAATAAGCAAGAATGCTGCTTTCTCGGTGAACCTGATATCAGCACAAGGGTGAAGGAGATAGAGACTGAGGACACTCAACACTTACCAAACCAGAGATCCAGAGGCTCCTAATTGTCCATCACTGAAGTAGACTTAAAATGCACCCAACATGTCTCAGAGAAGTTTGCAGAAGAGGGAGCAGAAAGATTGTTAGAGCCATAAATTGGGACATCTTGCACAGAGACATTGCCTCTCCCCCATAATTGACTGCTGCCTCCACAACGCATGAACCACAATCCCCATGGGGTGGACCTGCATCCCCAACAACGAAGGCCTCATTGGAAAAGGGGCAGGGATGAGGGAAAGGATGTTACAAACATGTGTTGTTTACATACTAAGTATGACCATATCTAATAAAAATAAATTAAAAAAAAAGAAATGTAGAGATTATCCCACTTATTCAACTTCAGTGTGTTTACCTCTCAAGTAGTTATTTAGATCTAAAGACAAACATAACTGACATCAAGGGCATTTATACATGGATAAAACTGTCTTTCTTTTTTGTTTATTATTAACATTTATTTATTTATTTTGGGTGTTTTGAGGTAGGGTTTCACTCTAGCTCAGGATGACCTGGAATTCACTATGTAGTCTCAGGGTGGACTTGAACTCACAGCGATCCTCCTACCTCTGCCTCCAGAGTGCTGGGATTAAAGGCATGTGCCACCATGCCTGGCTTTATTTTCTTTAATTTTCTTTTTTTTTTTGTTTGTTTTTGTTTTTTCGAGGTAGGGTCTCACTCTAGCCCAGGCTGACCTGGAATTCACTATGGAGTCTCAGGGTGGCCTCGAACTCACAGCAATCCTCCTACCTCTGCCTCCCGAGTGCTGGGATTAAAGGCGTGCACCACCATGCCTGGCTTAATTCATTTTTTATTGGCAATTTCCATAATTATAGACAATAACCCATGGTAATTCCCTCCCTCCACCACTTTCCCTTTGAAACTCCACTCTCCATCATACCCCTTCCCCCTCTCAATCAGTCTCTCTTCTATTTTGATGTCATCATCTTTTCCTCCTATTATGATGGTCTTATGTAGGTAGTGTCAGGTACTGCAAGGTCATGGATATCCAGACCATTTTGTGTCTGGAGGAGCACTTTGTAAGGAGTCTTACCCATCCTTTGGCTCTTATATTCTTTCTGCCACCTCTTCTGCAATGGACCTGAGCCTTGGAAGGTGTCATAGAGATATTTCAGTACTGAGCACTCCTCTGTCACTTCTTGTCAGCACCATGATGCCTTCTGAGTCATCCCAAGGTCACTGCCATCTGATAAGAGAAACTTCTCTAACCAAAAGTGAGAGTAACATTAATATGAGTGTGAACATTAAGAGGAGTGCTTACTGGGCAGTTTGGTGAGCATACTACATACATTTACCATAGAGCAGCAGATGTTACACCCCTAGGGTTCATACTATCCCTGTTGTAGGTTTTCAGTATCAGGCATGTATTCCCTCCCATGGAGGGGGCCTCCAGTCAAATTAGAGAGTGGTTGGTTTCCCCAATAACAGACATTCCACTATTGCACTCATTGGCTCATTTGGCCTGGCTGGCCAAATTTAAGGCTTGCAGTGTCCACTGTTGAGTATCTCCACTGGTGAGTTTTCTCTCTGTCTCACATTGAACTGCATACAGCATAGCTTTCTCTGGATTTCTATCAGCTGGTCTACATGGAGGAGATTTTCGGCTCAGCTACAACAGCATTTCTCAGTGACCTTGCAACTTAAGTATGTGGAGTCTTTAGCAATAGGGTCTTACCATCTATTCCTGGTAGGGATGAAGAGCCTCAGCAATAGCCTGTAATGTTTTGGGGGCATCAGGAACCTACCTGGCTAACAACTCACTGGAAGGTAACCCATCCCTGCCACTGAAAATTGTCTAATAACAATCTGTAGTTTCTGGGTGTTTCATTATCTAAAAAAGTAGGTTTCCATATGACTTATTTATACCTTCTTAGATTTTGATTAGCTCTCCCCATCTTTCCTTTACTCAATCTCCTCCCCTAACCTCACTTAAGCCTTTCCACCCCCATTAATCTGTTCTTCTACTTACATATATACAATATCATCCTATTAAGTCCCCCTCCCTTCCCTTCTATTCCCTTTATATCCCCTTTATAGCTTATTGGTCTCTGTTACTGAGTTTTATTCCAACTCACATAGAAGTCCAATCATTTGTAGCTAGGATCCACATATGGGAGAGAACATGTGACATGTGGCTTTCTAGGCCTGGGTTACCTCACTAAATATAACCCTTTCCAGACCCATCCATTTTCCTGCAAATCTCATAATTTCATTTTTCTTTACCGCTGAGTAGAACTCCATTGTATAAATGTGCCACATCTTCATTATCCACTCATCAGTTGAGGGACATCTAGGCTGGTTCCATTTCCTAGCTATTATGAATACAGTGGCAATAAACATGGTTGAGCATGTATCTCTAAGGTAATGAGATGAATCTTTAGTACATATGTCTAGGAGTGGTATAGCTGGGTCATATGGTAAATCCATTTTTACCTGTCTTAAGAACCTCCACACTGATTTCCACAATGGCTGGACCAGATTGCATTCCCACCAACAGTGCAGAAGAGTTCCTGTTTTTCTGCATCCTCATCAGCATTTATTGTCATTTGTTTTCATGATGGCAGCCATTCTGACAGGAGTGAGATGGAATCTCAAAGTAGTTTTAATTTGCATTTCCTTGATGGCTAGAGATATAGAACATTGTTTTAGATGTTTATGTGCCATCTGTATTTCTTCTTTTGAGAACTCTCTTTTTAGTTCCATAGTCCATTTTTTAATTGGATTGCTTGATTTCTTATTATTTCGTTTTCCAAGTTCTTTGTATATCCTGGATATTAATCCTCTGTCAAGATGTATAGCTGGGAAAGATTTTTACCCATTCTGTAGGTTGCCTCTTCGCTCTATTCACAGTGTCCTTAGCTGTACAAAAGTTTTGCAATTTCATGAGGTTCTAGCGGTTGATTAGTGGTTTTATTTCCTGAGCAACTGGGGTTGTTTTATTTTCTTTTTATAAGTCAATGTATAGAAAATATTTTCCTGATTTAATCTCTGAATTGCTTATTATTTGCTCACTATAATCTTTACAACTGGATACAATTTGTGATTACCTTTCTTCCTCTCTCTAACTCAATTAAACTTATGCTATACAATTCTGTATTTTTTAAGCTTTCTTTTGCTGTCAAGAAAACTAATCTTCATACAGTAGTGGCCTCCAAGTGATGCATGATTTGGGGCTTCAGGAGAGGTCTCCCAGAATTTATGAACCCCAAGTTTTAGGTTCTGTCCCACCTTTAATAAAAAATAAAGGTGGACTAAAGAAGGATAAATTATGAATTATTATTGGATTTATTTACAGGATAAATCACAAATTATGGGGTTTATTTAAGGGAGACTGGGATCTAGGAAGGAAAGCTAGAACTGAGTCATAAGCATGTGGGAAGTAGGAAATATGCCCTTTTGTGGAAACACTGTCTAGTTTATAAGGTTCATTTAAAATTGAGGCTATTTTTTGTTGTTGTTGTTGGTTTGGTTTTTTAAGGTAGGGTCTCACTCTAGCCCAGGATGACCTGGAACTAACTATGCAGTCTCAGGAAAACTAATAACAATAAATTCTGGTGAGGATGTTCCGAGAGGGGAACCCTTATTTACTGTTGGTGGGAGTGTAAACTGGTACAGCCACTGTGGAAATCAATGTTGAGGGTCCTCAAAAAGCTAGAAATTGAACTAATTGAACTACCACAAGACCCAGCTAAACTACTCTTGGGTATATACCCAAAGAACTTAATATCCTACCACAGAGAAATTTACACATTCAGGTCTATAACTATTTTATTCATAATAGCTAAAAAATGGAACTAACTTAGATGCCCATTGACAGATGACTGCATAAAGAAAATGTGGTATGTATACACAAGAAATTTTACTCAGATTTAAAGAAAAATGAAGTCATGAAATTTGCAGGAAAATGAATGGAGTTGTCAAATTATATTAAATGAAGTAACCCAGGATGAGAAAGACAAAAATCATATGCTCTCTCTCATATGTGGATCCTTTAAAAAATTTTTATTATTATTTTTAATGATAGGGGAGTAGGCATGCCAGGGCCTCCAGCTACTGGAAACAAACTCCATACACATGCACCACTTTGTACATCTGGCTTTATGTGTGTACTGAGGAATCGAACTTCGATCATTAGGCTTTGCAGGTCATTAGGCCTTAACTGCTAAGCCATATCTCCAGCCCTCATATGTGGATCCTTTTTAATGTTTGTATGTATCTAAATAAGGGGTTTGAGAGTGAATACAGGCTAGGAATGAATATAGGAGACAAAAAGTGTGTGTGGGGGGGGGAGGTTGTGGAGGTAAGGAAATAGGTAGTATGAAAGCAGAAAGGTGAAAATTGGCAGCAAGGGGGATGGAATGGGGAAAAAGGGGAAAAGGGAAATAAAAATCAGTATTTTCTTGAAAAAAATCACAATGAAACCTAACACATACTGTGGTCTCTACTGCATTAAAAGTGACACCTTCACAGCTTCTTGTAGTGGCATCACAGGGTCTCATTGTAGGGTCTTCAACCTTGTCTCACATTGCCTAGCCTTTGCACTCACTCAAGTTCTCAGGATAGGGGCAGAATGCAGTTTCTTTGTCAAAAATAGCATGTGAACTGCTTCTAGCCCAATTCCTCATACAGTTCTTTACAACCTCTGAAACTTCATAAGCCCAGTCTCCATTGACCATGTTTCTTTTGACATTCTGGTCTTCCAAGCCTCTACAAGAATAGCCCATTAAGCTTTGCTTATAAAATTGTAAGACTTGTCTAGGCCAAAGTCCCCAATCCTTTTATTCCTCCCACAAACCAGAGATGAATGCTGGTTCTCAGCCAGCTTTCACCTTTTTATATAGTCCAGGACCCCAGTCAATGAATTGGTACCACCCACAGTTAAGGTATGTCTTCCTACCTCAATTAACCTAATCAAGATAAAAACTCACAGGCATGCCCAAAGGTTAATCTAATCTCAATAATCCTTCACAGGTGATTCTAGGTTCTGTTAAACTGACACTAAATATAAACCATCATAGTACTTTTTCATATTCATACCACATTATCCTCTCTTACCCCTTCCCCCAATTCCTTCTCTCTTCAATTCACTTCACTTCTGTTTCATGGCAATGATGTAATTTTATTCTACTTGATAGCTAAATAAATTATATATATATATATATATATATATATTTGAGAGCGACAAGAGAAGGAGGCAGAGAGAGAGAGAGAGAGAGAGAGAGAGAGAGAGAGAGAATGGGCGCGCCAGAGCTTCCAGCCTCTGTAAACGAACTCCAGATGCGTGCGCCCCCTTGTGCATCTGGCTAACGTGGGTCCTGGGGAATTGAGCCTCGAACTGGGGTCCTTAGGCTTCACAGGCAAGCGCTTAACCGCTAAGCCATCTCTCCAGCCCTCTATTTATATATTACAATAAACAAACAAAACAACAGAACCTGAATGTGCCTATCTGATTGGGCACATAAAAGTAAAGTAGAATGAAACTTGAAAAGACAATGTAAATAAGTGTATACAATAATATGTGCTTTAGATTTCATTCCTTTCAATCCAGATGTGCTGTCCAATATGGTAGCCACTAGCCAAATATGTTGTTACATTAAAATGAAAAAAAAATCAGTCACTCAGTTACACTAGTCAGATTTCAAGTGTTCAGTATACACAAATGGCTAATGGCTATCATACTGGTTAAAGTAGGCTAAACATTTCTTTTTTAAAAAAAACTTCATTTTATTTATTTATTTGCTAGGAGACACAGAGAGAGACAGAGAGAGAGAGAGAGAGAGAGAGAGAGAGAGAGAGAGAGAGAGAGAAGAAGAAGACGAAGAAGAAGGAGGAGGAGGAGGAGAGGGAGGGAGAGAGAAGAGAGAGAATGAGCATGCCAGGGCCTCTAGCGACTGCAAACGAACTCCAGATGCATGTGCCCCCTTGTGCATCTGGCTTATGTGGGCACTGGGGAATCGAACATGGTCCTTTGGCTTCACAGGCAAACACCTTAACTGCTAAACCATTTCTTCTGCCCCTAGGTTAAACATTTCTATCATTGTAGAATATTCTCCGTGATAGAAGTGCTCTAGACATTTGGGAAACATGAAAAAAATTGAGCTGAGTTGGAAATTATAGAAAAAGTTTTCTATAAATTGCTAGAAACAAACTAGGAATGAATAGATCCATTAGTATATGAATTGGGTTAAATGTCATCTGAGGGACATGGCTGGAGAAAAGGGGAATGGTGGACTTATGCACATGCATGTGTGTTGCAAGCAGCTCCAGTTGCAGAATAGATACAGAGGATAATAGAGCATTGTAATGCTTTTTATTTAGGAACATGGCTGGTTATTGATCTTATTCTTTGAAAAAGAAAATGCTGAGGGAGTGCAATTGATTTTTCTTTTTTAAGAGATTGAGAGTAACTGATATATTTAAGCTTTTTGCATGTTAAGTTTGAGATTGTCATACTCTGCACTGCTAAAACAAACTATCACAGACTGAGTAATTTGTGAAGAATTTAAATTTACTTCTCACAGGTCTGAAATCTGGGATATTGAAGATCTAGGTGTGAACATACTTGTTGTCTTTTCCAACACCGTATCTTCCAGAAGGGAGAAACACCATGTCCTTTCATGGCAGAAGGTAGAAAGTTAAAAGGAGCAGTCTCCATCAAATTCCTTTACAGTGGCACCTACTCTCATTAAAGATAATGGATTGTTCATGACCAGAACATGTCCTAAAGCCTCACCTCTCATTATTTTTGGGAAGTAACTTTCAACACAAATTTTTAGAGGAGACATGAACCAGTCAAATGTAACAGATTATGGGGGACATTCTAGGAAAATGTATAACAGGCAGTTGGATATACAAGCTATGAGGAGCCCGGAGGACCATGGGATGCACAAATTACTAAGCTATTGTTCCTTATTTCCTTAAACTAAGTGCCTAGAAGTAAAACTGCTACTTCAAAGCATATGTGAAAACTTTATACATTTTTTTCTCTCTTTGTTGCTACCATACACACTTCCTTTTATGTGGCCACAATGAACAGATGTCACAGATGTACACGTACAGAACCTATGGGTGTGCTGATGTGGTCTACTATTTTAAAATTCATTGGGACTTCCTTACAAAACCTTCAATAACCTCTGAGAAATTCCAGTGGCTTTGCACATACTATACAGTAGTGCATATCACTTCTTCATCAGTCCAGGTTCCAGGCAAGAAATCAGAAATCATTGTTATTTTTGAAAGGCATCATTTATTATGGAGAAAGTTGCATAGGTTTTGAAAACTAAAAGAGCACAGAAAAAGAAGTATGATTAAATCAGAAAATTCTGACTATGAAATGGCTACCCATCTTAGAGCAGATGGGATAGAGGCAATATTTTTCCACAGCCTTATGAGGGTGGGGAAAGACAGGTTGCTTTAATAATTGGTTTTGACTTTGTAACAGACTTTGTACAATTTCTCTTGGTTCCAGAGACAGAGAGTAAGAGAAAGAAAAACCAATGTCTTTACCTTGTTCCAATTTCTGGTTTCCTGCGTGCACCTCCATGAGGCAAATTTTTATTTATTTATTTAGCAGACGCTAAATGACAAGGAAGATTCTGAAATGTAGTTTTTTGACTTCCACACTCATATGTTTAACAAAGTATTACAATACTCTTTGGAAGTTAACCACCTCCCACCCACAAATAATGCTATCATTACTCAGCTAACTTTTTTAAGGCAACTCTTTTGTTAATTACCTTTCAGAGCTCAATTTTAAGAAATACACAATACACTTTCAAAGCACGGTGTCCCCCAACGCTGTGAGATAGACCCATTCTGTCCTGAAGGTTTCACTATGCATCCCAGGCCCACTGATCTTCCTGCCTTGGCCACCCAAGTGCTGGATTACAGAAACATCCCTCCAATCCGCCTCATGGTAGGCCCTCTTATCGCTTGCATGTCATAAACTAGAAAAAGGATGTCCAAGAAGCTGGTTAATTCGCCAAGGTTGCTCAGCTAGTCTGGGGTTTAAACCTAGGTAGTGCGGTTAGTACAGTAGAAAAACAAAACAAAGGAAATCCACAGGCATATGGCAACTTTTTAAACCAGGACCTCAGCTACGTAATTTATTAATGAATGGAAAATGGGCGTGGACTGCAGAAGCGACGCGGATAAACAAAGCCTGGGAGAATCGAGCCAGCCCTGGACCCCGCAGGCTGCAGGGCCTGGTACCAGCCAGCGTCCCACCAGCGCAGCGACGTCCCTCATTGGACGGCATTTATATGACATCACGGCGCGGCGCAGGCGGGACTTCCTGGCCGGGCTTAGCCAGTTCCTGCCGCGCCGGAAATCCCTACTGAGGAAAAGGTAAAGGTATTGGCGGCCTGAAGCTCCGGTAGGACGTGTGGCACGGACTCGAAGAAGGGTAGATTTCTCCTTGCGGATGACACGGTTTTCGGTGTAGCGATAAGCAGAAGTTGGGACATGGATAGTCGCTTGCAGGAGATCCGGGAGCGGCAGAAGTTACGGCGACAGCTCCTGGCTCAGCAGGTCCGCGGCCCGGGGCCATGTGGGAGAGATCGCGAGTGCGCGTGCGCGGCGCCCTCTCCTCCCCCCCAGCCCCGATATTTTCTTTGCTCTCTCCACTTGCGAGGTCTTCTTGGTTTGGAGACCTTGATTCCGAAGTCACCTCACTTCCCTGCTCCCGCGCTTGTCATTCCGGCTGTGGTCGTGGTACTGGGACTGCGGTCTCAGGGACTCCCGCCGCATTTCCTGCACTTGTCTACAGTGCTGGGATTACCCAGCCTTGGGCATTTGTAAATACGCTCTTGTAGGTCACGCAAGGATAGGTGATTTATTCTCTACATTAAACTTCTTAAACGGTCTTATGCTCGCTATTCTTCGACATTAGCTAGATTCTTGAGATTCATTTTGAAATACGTTCGGTTATAATTGAATTCTTATCCCATATTTACCACGACAGTACTTATTTGACTTACTGAATAATGACTAAGCTTCAGAAAGTAAGTAATGTTTCCCTTGACCACTCACCCCTCATCAGGAGCTTGGCCCAGGTTTGTCTACCCAGAGTTTGCCTTCTAAACTTTAATCTTTCATTGCTTGTGGTTAAGTAAGTTAATGTTTGCTCATTAGTAGACTATACATGCAGAGAATACAGATTATACATTGTTCTACTTGAAATCTGAGGCTTTAAAGTGATGGGGAAATGCTCAACAGACTTGAGTGAAACAGCTTGCCGGTAGTTTTTAGTGCTAATCTTGGTTCCTCAAAGAACGCTCTGAAGAAATGTCTTATGTTCTGAGAAGTGAATTGTAAAAAGAGCATTACAAGTTAGTCAAGTTGGAAAACTTTCCAAATATGGAAATGTGTGATGTCGCCTCCTCAGAACTAAGGTATTCAGAAAGATTTTAGGGAGTTGATGTGGATGAACAGTTCACATATTGAAAGAAATTTATCATTGGAGAAACATGAGGCAGTTACATGGAGTGTATAGATTAAAACGATAATGAGTATTTGTTTAAAATCAAGGTCTTAATTTGCAGTTTTGCTATACCAGAAGGCTTACTTCCCCTCTGCTGAGCTGAAGGGACTGTTAAAGGCCCATCTTATCTTTAACAGTATTAAATAGTATCTCATGATGGTCTATGCTCTTTTTCCCAACTTTGGAAGTTTTCCATGAATTGGTTCTATTGTAATTAACTAGCATTTGTTTATGTTAGTTACAACTCTTCAGAATTTTCCCAGCTGCTCACCAAAGTGGACGTCATTTTTTAAAATATTAATATCATGCACAATCATACTTACAATCAGGCAGAGGTAGTAGGATTACTGTGAGTTCAAGGCTAGCCTTGACTACAGAATGAGTTCCAGGTCAGCCTGGGCTAAAGTGAGACCCCCCCCACCTTGAAAAGACCAAAATAAAAACAACAAAAATACAAAATATGGGGTGATGTATACAATCTACATAATGTAGTACCTGCAAACTTAAATACTGTTAGCTGCTTTTGTTTGGATTTTAGAAGTAGGATCTCACTCTAGCCCAGGCTGACCTGGAATTCACTATGTAGTCTCAGTGTGGCCTCGAACTCAGGGTGATCCCCCTACCTCTGCCTCCTGAGTGCTGGTATTAAAGGCGTGCGCCACCACACCCAGCTTATGTTTTTATTTCAAATATAATCAAAAGCGTAAAGTACGTCCAGCTGGCAAAATTATTCTTAAATAACATGATTTTGTTCCAGTGTATTTCTCGTATGTTCTTAAAATTGATTGTATGAGTTGTGCATGGGATTATTTTATAAAATACTTGATAGTTAGCATCAGCAACAAGTTTTGCAAAAAATGTATGAACAATGAATTGTGATCTAATATTTGGGATTTTTTTTTCTTAGTTGGGAGCTGAAAGTGCTGACAGCATTGGTGCTGTGCTAAATAGCAAAGATGAGCAGAGAGAAATTGCTGAAACAAGAGAAACTTGTAGGTATGTTGAATAATCATTTCTTAGTGACAGGCTATTCTAAACGGATCATTTTATTTGATTTTCTTTGAGGCCTGGTCTCAAAGTAAGTAGCCCAGGTTGGCTTCAAACTTCTCCCTCAGACTCTAGTATGGGAATTAGAGGTATGTGATTGTCCAGTTAAGGATTGCTGTTTCATGGCTGGAGAGGTGGCTCAATGATTAAAGGTGCTTGCTTACAAAGCCACAAAACCTGATGTCCTGAGATCAATTCCCTAGTACCCATGTAAAACCAGATGCACAAAGTGAGGCATGTGCCTGGAGTTTGTTTAGTGACAAGAGGCCCTGGCACACCCATTCTCTTGTCTGTCTCTGCTTGCAAATAAATAAATTTTTTAAAATGGTTGCTGTTTCAGTAAACAAATGGCCATAGATAGGAATGTGTTGTTACTGGAAGCATCTAATTAAAAATTTTAGACGCTTTCTTTTTTTGTTTGGTTTTTCGAGGTAGGGTCTTACTCTAGCTCTGGCTGACCTGGAATTCACTATGTAGTCTCAGGGTGGCCTTGAACTCATGGCAATCCTCCTACCTCTGCCTCCCGAGTGCTGGGATTAAAGATGTGCGCCACCATACCTGGCTTTTTAGAAGCATTTCTTAATGAGAACAAATTATGAATAATTACTTCTTGAAAAACGAGGCCTCATTTATAAAGCTCATAGAAATGAAATGTTAAACTAAGAATTAATTTACATACCAGAAATAATGTTAGATTCTAAATTATATTTTTCATGAATTTGCAAAAGAAAACATACCTTGTCATAAACGTGGCATTCATTTGATAGTTCAGAAAATATATTACATTGTTTTGGTGTTCTGCTTTATTAGTTTGTACCCATTTTGTTTAACAGATTAAAATGATGTATGATATAAAAGTCTTTTGGTAATCCATCCTTTATAATACTTTCTTTTCTTATTTGGTTGCTTTCTTATTGTCAAATTATGTGGCTTTTAGGTGACATATAAAGTGAGTAACTGGATACTATTTAATCAGGAAACATTTGACTTATTCTGTTCCTACAACCTGTTATTTAATGATACTAGTAGATGCATATATACATCTTGTATATATTTGTATGTGATACTTTCAGTTTTAATTTTCAGGGCTTCCTATGATACTTCTGCTCCAAATTCAAAACGTAAATATCTGGATGAGGGAGAGGCTGATGAAGACAAAGTAGAAGAATATAAGGTAAGTAGAGAATAAGATAGCTTTATAGTTTTTTTTAAAAAATGACCTTTCTAATAGTAGATCCATAGCCAGGAAAACAAGTTTGGCAGATAGCTTATTTTTTGGTCTTTTGAGGTAGGGTCTCACTCTAGCCCAGCCTGACCTGGAATTGACTATGTAGTCTCAGGGTGGTCTCCAACTCATGGTGATCCTCCTATCTCTGCCTCCCAGAGTGCTGGGATTAAAGGTGTGTGCCATCACACACAGCCTGACCAGATAGCTTCTTTTTGAGATGTGCTTAAGTAATTATCTGTAACATATTTTTAGTTAAAGCCTCATATCAGTTCCCTCACTTTATGTAAGACTTGTGTGGCCTACATTTGTTTTATTTATATATATATATATATACATATATATATATAATTATATATATATAAATATACATATGTGTGTGTATGTGTATGTATGTGTGTGCATACATACGTATGTGTGTGTGTGTGTGTGTGTATATATATATATATATATATATATATATATATATATATATATATGTACATATATAAAACAATACAATTCCTGGTAAGCATTGTCAATAATATTTTTTAAAGACAAATAAAGAGGTAGGAGATTCACAAACTTTGGGCAATTGAATTGAATCAGATTTTTGGGAGGCTTCAGTGGTCTTTTTGAGCTATGTTACTCCATATTAACAACATGGGGTAAATATTAAAATATTGGGAGACCTCCTGGGCTCCATCAGAGTTATATAACTATTTCTGAAAGAAGCCCAACAAAAACCCAACTTCTAAACTTGTAATTACAAATTTATTTAAAAAGTGATGTGGGGCTGAAGAGATAGCTTAGCAGTTAAGGCACTTGCTTGCAAAGCCAGGACCCAGGTTCGATTCCATAGGATCTACATAAACCAGATGCTCAAGGTAGCACATGTGTCTGGAGTTCATTTGCAGCAGCTGAAGGCCCTGGTACGCCCATTTCTCTCTCTCTCTCTCTCTCTCTCTCTCTCTCTCACACACACACACACACACACATACACACACTCACACATAAATAAATAAAATTTTAAAAGTAATAGGTATGTGGATCCTAGCTTAGAATGTTGATGTGTGTGTGTTTATGTAGGAGAGTGTATAGATGCCAGAAAATTAGAAGAAAAACCCATGAGTGGAAGGGGGGGGGGATTCAAGGGAGAAAAGTAGAGTAAGTAACAGAACCAAAGTGATTTGCAAGTCAAAGGGGTGAGGCCTTGGGGAGATGACACACTGGTTAAAAGTACATGCTTGCAAAGCCTGACAGCCTGGGTTCAATTTTACAGACACCCACCTGAAGTGTGATGCAGAGTGGCCTCAAACTCATGGCAATTCTCCTATCTCTGCCTCCTGAGTGCTGGGATTAAAGGCATGAGCCACCATGCCTGGCTCACTATACTTTCTTATATGTTGAATTTTGATTGTTTATGCAGTATAAATATTTGTAGCGATTGCTGATATTCTAACATTTTTGAGTATAAAAAAAGTTTCACAAAGGTTCGTGCTAACAAGGAAGTTATTCTATCAGTGGTCCTATTTTTCATGACTCAAGCTAAGTTCCAGATTTTATAGTATTATAAGATAAATCTGGAAAATTTAGTCAATCAAATATTAGTAATTCCAGGTAGTGGTTATTTTATTGTAAAAATAAAAATAATCAACTAAGCCAGGTATGGTGGTGCACACCTTTAATCCCAGCACTTGGGAGGCAGAGGTAGGAGGATCGCTGTGAATTCAAGGCTACCCTGAGACTACAAAGTGAATTCCAGGTCAGCCTGAGCTAGAATGAGACCCTACCTTGAAAAACAAACAAACAAAAAAAATGAACTAATTAGATCCAGTGATAAGAATACAAAGACATGAATGGTAACTTGAAACATGTCCAAGCATATATGCTGTCTTCACATAGTAATTAAAGATATAGCCTATATATGTGATGCTTCCTTAATCTTTGTTTTATAAGGATGAACTAGAAATGCAGCAGGAGGAAGAAAATTTGCCATATGAAGAGGAGATTTACAAAGATTCCAGTACTTTTCTTAAGGTAACATGAATAATTTTTAAATCTGTGACTTCCCATTGAAGTTCTGTGCCTGAAAAGACTACTTATTTTTCCTTAGGTTTTTTTTTTTTTTCTTTCCCCCTCAGTTCTTGAGACATCACAGTGTGTATTTATTTGACCATTTCTTTAGGGAACACAGAGTTTAAATCCCCATAATGATTATTGCCAGCATTTTGTCGACACTGGACATAGACCTCAGAATTTCATCAGGGATGTAGGTATGTTGGATTTCTTTGAATTATCTTGTGAATTATTGATGGCACGCATGTGATTTATTCATTTTGTAGATTATTTTTGTGTGTGCTTTTGTGTGTGTTCACGTTTGTGTGGGTCCATGTGTGTGTGTGTGGTTGCTCACACATAGAGACCAGAGATCGACATCAGATATTACTTGCTTTCCACTTCACTGAGGCAAGGTCTCGCTTGAATCCAAAAATCACCAATTTGTCTGGCCTAGCTAGCCATTTTGCTCCAGGGCTGCCCTGTCTGCCTTCCAATCTCAGGGATTACAAGCAGGCACCATGCCCACCTAGCACTTATGTGGGTGTTGGGGGTCTCAGCCCAGGTTCTCACCCTTTCACAGCAAGCATTTTATGTACTGAGCCCCCTCAATCCAGTTAGATTATTTCTAACAAAATTATTTTTCCAACTGTGACTTCCTCTTTCTGACTAGTACCCATTTCCTTCCTTCCAGCTCGGCTACTTTTTTCTCTTTTTTTTTTTTTTTTTTTTTTGTGCATGTTTGTATGTGTGTACTCACATGTGTATGCAGATGCATATGCCCTGTGCATGTGCACAGAGGTGAGAGTTTTAGGGTTGCTTACATATGCACGAGTAAGGGGTTACTTATAGGGGCATGGATGTCTTACCATGGCTATACTACTGAGAAAAAAGTGTTCCTCCCACACCAATCATTAACTGGGGCCTTAGGAACTCCTCTCCCTCCACAGTAAAATGTCAG
Source organism: Dipus sagitta (assembly GCA_036346955.1). Taxonomy (NCBI): domain Eukaryota; kingdom Metazoa; phylum Chordata; class Mammalia; order Rodentia; family Dipodidae; genus Dipus; species Dipus sagitta. Next base: position 83,128,670 of record CM070771.1, on the reverse strand, counting down.
GTTCAACCTTGTACAGGTCATGTACTGACAGTTGCTGTGAGTTCATGTGTGTAACTTTCATGTTATATCTGGAAGACAACCTTTCACAACGCTATACCCCTTCCTCTAATTATTACATTCTTTCCACCCTCTATTCTGAAATGTTTTCTAAATGTTGGAGTGAGTGGTATGGATGACTCATTTAGGGCTCAGCTTTCAACTGCTAGTTATTATCAGCACTTTGAGAATAAGAGAGTCTCTGCAGTTACTGTCATCTACTATAAAAAGAGCCTCTCTAACCAAAGCTGACAGCAACACTAATCTATGGTTATAAACAAAACTATGATAAGGCAGTTTGACAGGGGCATCATGTCAAGTTAGCAAGCAATTGCAGTAGCTTTTCTAGGATATGTGTCCTCTCAAGCTTCTGTATATCTGATACTGTAAATGTGGGCCTTTGACCACATCCAGTACCAGATGTGAAATTCTGTCCTGTGAAATGGGCTCAGATCCAATCAGAAAGTGGCTGGTTACCCCTGTGACAGAATTGCCACTATTGCACCAGTAGCACATTTTGCCTGGTAGTTCAGAATCTTGGCATGTGAGGTCCAGAGCTGAGTAGGATCATTGATGACTTTTCTACTCTAGGAGCCTGCATAACACCTTCTACCACTATGAATGTTAGCCAGCAGGGAGGAGGATTTCAGTTCAGTGCCACCTTTATTTCTTTATGTCCTGTGACCAAAGCATGTGGTGTCTTTAGCAATAGATCTTATCATGTTGTTCTATTGAGCAACCAAGAGCATTGACAATATCTTGTATTGTTTTAGAGGTCACAGAGACCTTCCTGACCATCAGTTCATACAGGTAGTTCCTTCTAAGTATTGAGCATTTTGTTTAATAAACTCATGGCTTCTGGGAGCAGTTTTATCCCCAAATATTTGATTTTTAAATTGTTTACATAATTTGTATTGTTATGAATATACTTCTGTGAAGAAACCATAAGAAAATGATGGGGAGTACTCATATAAAAATGATGGCAGTGGTTATGTATTATCCTGTTTTCTTGGGAAGGCTTTGAATTCATTAACATATCGTTTGAAATAAAAATTTAAATTTACTAGTTTTTTCTTCTTAGGTTTAGCTGACAGATTTGAAGAATATCCTAAACTTAGGGAGCTCATCAGGCTAAAGGATGAATTAATAGCTAAGTCTAACACTCCTCCTATGTAAGTAGTTCAATACTTCTTGTTTCCAACTACTAAACTATCAACCAATTTATCCTGTCACCTTCCTGTCAAAAGTCTGTATTAGATTAAAATATTCCATTATTTCCTTGAAGTATAATAGTTTGATGTGTAAAAACCAAAGATCCTAACCCCTCAAAAGCAATATTATTCCTACATTTAAAATATCTTGAACTTAAAAGATTTTCATATACTGTATGAAAATCACTTCAGTAAAGGCTAGTAGTAATTTTTATTATGTCTTATGAAAAGACTGTTGGTATTTTTACAATGAAGAAATGAAATAAAAGTATGTCCATATTTAGAAGCTAGTTTTTAGAGGAGAAATTTGAAACATGCAGAGGAATGGAATTTGTAAAATATACATATTTATCTGTAAGTGCAGATCTGGGTATATATGGGTGTATACATATGCATACCAGGGTCACTTGCTGGTGCAAATGAACACCAGGTGTATATCTGGCTTTACATAAGTGCTAGGGAATTGCAGCCAGCCTGTTAGGCTTTGCACGCGCTAGCACTTTTAACCACTGAGCCATCTCCCTGGCTCATAAATAGTATTTTTTTTTTTTAAGATGGCGTCTCACTCTAGCCCATGTTGACATGGAATTCACTATGTAGTCTCAGGTTAGCCTTGAACTCACAGTGATCCTCCTACCTTGGCCTCCCTAGTGCTGGGATTAAAGGTGTGTGCCACCACACCCGGCCCTCATAAATAGTTTTTTAAAAATTGTGATTAAGTAAGAAAAAAAATACAGTATTTTTAAATTAAAAATCAAATGAAAATAGGATATTAAGAGATTCATGTCTTAGTGCATAGATTTGTCATAAAAATGATATATTCTGGGAATACATGAGGAATTTTTCCTTTATCAAAAGTCTGTCCATGTCCTAGGGAAGAATATTGTTTGATGATCTAGTATTAATGAAAGAAGTCGCATTATAAAAATAGACTTAGTAACTAGCTCTGATTACCTTATAAATGAAGGATAATATTCAGTGTAAGAAGTTTCTTTCATTACCATCTGACATATTTGAAAGTCTTTACATATTTTTCCTGCTCTACTCTAATAGGTACTTACAAGCAGACATAGAAGCCTTTGATATCAGAGAACTCACACCCAAATTTGATGTGATTCTTTTGGAACCTCCTTTAGAAGAGTATTACCGAGAGACAGGCATCACTGCTAATGAGAAATGCTGGACCTGGGATGATGTATGGTGAAACTTTCTACATTGTAATGAATTATTTATTTTTCAAGTGACTATATGCTTAAGGGATCAGAAAGTGGATTTATAAATACCATCTTTACTTTTACAGGGATTATACATTATGGATTTATAGTATATATTACTGGTACAGTTCCAAAGTACATTGACAAATATTACATTACCTTTAATTTGGTTCATCTTTGTGAGCCAAAAATTGATCATATAGTAAGTTGTAAGTGGCAAATGATTCATCACTGTCTTAGAGTTCTTGTATAGAAAAGTAAAAACAGGCAGGCCATTTGGTACCTCATTTAGTAGTTCAATAGTATCTCTCTCTCTTTCTCTCTCTCTCTCTCTCTCTCTCTCTCTCTCGTGTGTGTGTGTGTGTGTGTGTGTGTGATGACTTCTACTTGCAGTTAATAAATTATAGGCCAAGATACATAAACACATGAGTTCAGTATATTAGTTGTAATAAAGTTAATATTTTCCTAAATAAAATTATGCTGATAACTTGAGTTAGTTATATGCAGTATCTCTTTGTAGTCAATAACAAGTACACATTAGGCTTCACTCTGCTAGACAGTGCAGTAGTGGTATAAAACTTAGTACTTTATGTACTACATAAGATGGTATGAGGAGAGTGACCATATCTAAAAGATGAGGCATAAGAACATAGAAAGGGTGATGCTTTAACAGTATTAAGTAGTTGAAATGGCCTGGTGAAGAAAGATATGGGACAGAGATTCCAACCAGAAGGAATCTCAGGAACAGAAGGGATGGAGGCAAAAGGCAGTATCTGGTTTGTGGATGGAGGAGGTTTTTATATAGGTTGATATTGTTGGAACTCAAGCTGGGACTAGATTGAGATTTCTTGAGAGCTTGCACTTTTGTGTGGAAGACATTAAACTTTTAATGAGGTTATTGAGAACATCTGCAGCTGAGGGAGAGAACTTTGGAAAAGGAGAAGACAGTTGGAACAAATGTCATGTAGTATTTTTTTTGATATAGATTATGAAGCTAGAAATTGATGAGATTGCCGCACCCCGATCATTTATATTTCTCTGGTGTGGTTCTGGAGAAGGCTTGGACCTTGGAAGAGTGGTAAGATGGTGTCTTCTTTTTATTATTTATTTGTGTGTATGTTAAGTGGATTCTTAAACTCATTAGGAAAAAATGTGATGTATCACTAGGTTGAATTTTGAAGATTAATATTATTTTGTTCACTATTTCCTGAAGGTTTCTAAAATATTTAGAAAGAAATACAACCTAAGGCAGTAAGTACCTCATGTAACTAATGCTAGGAATGAATGTAGGGCTTTTAGAACATTGCACTTGCAGGAAAAGTTGAAACTCCACGTCCCATCACAAACATGAGCTGTATTGTGCCATTCGCTGCTCTTAATGAATAGTCAACGTGTACTGAAAAAGATGGATGCCAGAATTCTAAATGGGAATCACATAAAACTGGAAAACAGAGCAATTCAAATACATGTGTGTATGAAGGAGACAAACAAGCTGTAACACCTCAGTTGATTATAAGACTAGAAGATTCATTTGTCCTTCTGAGCTTTTCTATTGTTTTGATTGGAGTATTTTGCCAAAAGAAAAGAAAATAAGCTGTTTTAACAAAAAATAGTAGGAACACTGGCATTGTATCAGAAGTCTTCAATTATTTTGGGCAAAGGATCCTTAACTCTTGTGGGAATCAGCTTCATCAAGTGGTGTTGCATGAGATTTTTCATTTGGAGGCTGTATTGTCACATATGTGTTCATTTGGCATGTGAATTTCAGATTATATGAAATAAGACTATTGATACATTTTTGCTTAAATACTGAAATTCTACACTTACTTTGCATTTATTTATATAAATAGCCAATTCAAGCCTGTTGGGTAAGATCATTGCTTTCATCACTGACTCCAAGGTAGAACTGTAACTATGTTCAAAAGCATCTAATTCAGACCACCACCTTCTGCATCTCCATTTTTTTCTGTGGTAGTTCCTCAAGGTGCTGTGGAAAGGCAAAAAATCACAGAGAAAGAACTAGGATGTACTTTTATAGGCAGCTTGGTATATACTTGTGGGTGAGTCTCCTCCCATGTGCTGTTAGGTTGATTATGAGGGGAAGGTTTTTATGTCATTTGTGATGCACACTCTATCATACCAATGAAAGCGCAATTTGGATAAAATGATTTAAAAAGTAATTCAACATGAGAAGTACTCCTGAGCTCTTGATAAGTTGGTGGGTTAGAGCAAGTAGTAGTTAGGGCATTGTGATGGTAATGATAAGGGGTTATTAAAAGGAGCCTGGAGACCCCAAAGCAGCTGTGGCCTTGAAAGGCTTCGTCCCAGCATAGATGACAACCTTGTCTAGCTACTTAGAAAGGGCTCCCTGCCTGCCTTAGCCTCCCTGTGTAACTATCTCCCCCTGAGGCCACGAGACCTCATGCAGCATTGCATACAGCTGCCATAGAAGGTACCTGAGGTCTCTGTTGAGGGTCAGATGGCCTTCCTGCATCTCCTATGGGGGGAGTAAATATCCCAGTCTCCTCTGGAAGCTGCTTCTGATAAAGATGATATAGGAACACTGAGTCACACAACAAGGAGGTTGGGCCTAGTTGGAGGAAATGGGTTGCTGTGCGATGGCCCACACCCATTTACTGTCCTAGCTCTGCTTCTTGGTCCACAGCAATATGAGCAAGCAGCCACATGCTTCTGCCACTACAGCCTCCATCTCCTTGTGCCACCATGCCTTCCCTGCTGTGGTGGACTTAACCTTCAAACCATGAGCCAAGGCACAATCCTTCAGCCTTTAAGTTGCTTCTTGTATTTAGTCACAGAGCAAGAAAAGAACTAGGTAAACATTCTGCCCATGTTCTTTTTCTTTTTTTTTTTCTTTCTTTTTTTTTTTTTTTTTCTTCTTCTTGAGATAGGGTGTCATTCTAGCCCAGGCTGATCTGGAATTAACTCTGTGGTTTCAGGGTGGCCTCAAACTCATGGTGACCCACCTACCTCTTCCTCCTACAAGCTGGGATTTAAGGCATGTGACACCTGACTTGTAAACATTCTGTATTATGCCTGTCTGTTGGGATTGTCATTCTTGAGCTTCTGCACCAAAATAAGATTACTGTGATACTCTGAAATACCATGCTTCCAAAGAAAGTCTTCATTGTAGTTATTTAAATGCTTTTTTATTTAATTAAGTTAAAGGTTTCTTTTTAAAATGCTTATATTTCTAGTGTTTACGCAAGTGGGGTTATAGAAGATGTGAAGATATTTGTTGGATTAAAACCAATAAAAATAATCCTGGAAAGACCAAGACTCTAGATCCAAAGGCTGTTTTTCAGAGAACAAAGGTATTGTCTTTACTATTTTGTTTTTAAATTCTCATTCCCTCCAGTTTTTCCAAATCACTGTGTACTAAGAAATTAGTATACCAGTGGCAAGGTCTTTACATAGGCTTATAAAAGTAACGTTGAACATTATAGAAATGTGTTCAGGTTAATTTTAAACTGCTTTATTCACTTAGATAAACATGCACGTTGCTGGAAAGTGGAAAATATATTCCTATATTCCTAAGCTCCACACTTGTGAGCTAGATGTGCTGTCCCAATCACCTTGCTCCCAGAAAGAAGTGGCAACAGCACTTTGTAGCCAGCCAGTTTAGAGGCATAAGTCCTCATTTCACCTTCTCCCTACACAAGATACTCTGAGAGCTTTGACTTCATACACTTCTGCTTTGCTAACATTAAGCTCAACAGCTTTCGTTGTTTGCTCCTTGGGAATTACTAGTGGGGGAATCTTATGTTTTTCTTGGGCTACAATCATATCCATGGAAGGACGAGGTCAGGTGAAGCTTTGGAGTTGCTGCAAGGGTTGTGTGCCTTAGAAGTTTCATCCTCTTTGCAACTTACCATGAGCATCTTTCCTATTCCTGAGTTGCATCTTTTTACAATAAACTACTAATGATAAGTGAAGCAGTTTGAATTCTGTGAGCCATTAGGGCAAATATTTGAACCCTGGAGGTAGATAATGTCTGAATTGAACTGATGTGGAACAGAATTATCATGTTGATAGAAAAGTAGAGAATTGCTTAGTTTGTGAAAACCCCAAATGTCTATATCAGAAGTGAAGTGTTATGAAAGTGTTGAGAATTTGAGAACACAGAAGAAAATAACCTGTTTTTCTTATATTCTTAGCAGTCTTCCCACATCCAGATATCCAGGCTTTCCTGACTTGTTTTTTGCCATCCCCAAAACTCAGAGACATGAAGGTCTTAGAATTGAGGCTATTAGAAGTGTAAAATACTATATAGCATGATTGTTGATAATAACTAACTGGTCTACTCCCACTATTTAGGAACACTGCCTTATGGGAATCAAAGGAACTGTGAAGCGAAGTACAGATGGGGACTTTATTCATGCTAATGTTGACATCGACTTGATTATCACAGAAGAACCTGAAATTGGCAATATAGAAAAACCAGTAGAAATTTTCCACATAATTGAGCATTTTTGTCTTGGTAGAAGACGTCTTCATCTATTTGGAAGAGATAGTACAATTCGGCCAGGTAGGATCTCAGTGTTTGTTAGTTTGTTCATTTTTAAAGGCAATTTTATGGTTTCTTGGTAGATGGATGTTAAATGTTGTATGAAATAAAATTAAAATAAATTTATTGACAACCCTCACATATACACAATGCACTTTGATCATAATCCCCTCCCACAACTCTCCTTTGTCCTCCACTGAACTCCCTCTTCTTTTCAACTAGTTCCTCTTCTATGTTTTGAAACTATTTATTTGAGACAGAGAGGGAGAGAGAGAGAGAGAGAGAGAGGGGGGGGGGGGTAGATAGGAGAATGTGCATGCCAGGGCCTCCAGCCATTGCAAAAAAAACTAGACGCATGCACCACCTTTGCATCTGGCTTACATGGATACTGTGGAATCGGACTTGGGTCCTTAGACTTCATGGGCAAAAGCCTTAAATCCTGAGCCATCACTCCAGCCCCTCTCTATTTTGATGTCTTTATTTTTTTCTTCCCTTCACCCTCCAGTACAACATGTTCATGGGCCCAGTATTATCAGGTCTTGTGGAGGTAACAACAGCTGTTGTGAGGGCATAAATGTATTGATCTCTTTGTGTCTGGAAGATAGCTTTCAAAAGCACTCCTCTCCTTACATTCTTTCCACCACTTTGGTCCCTGAACCTTGAAAGGTTTGAGAGAGAATTTTTTTTTTTTAATGCAAGAGAGATTATTGGAGTGCCAGGGCCTCCAGCCACTGCAATCAAACTTCATATGTGTGTGCCCCCTTGTCTGCATGTGCAACCTTGTGTACTTGTGTCACTTTGTGCTTCTGGCTTATGTGGGACCTGGAGAGTCAAACATGAGTCCTTAGGCTTAGCAGGCAAGTGCCTTAACTACTTCGCCATCTCTCCAACCCAAGAGAGATGTTTTATTTATTATTGAAAACTACTGTCACTTCTCAGCCCTTTGAGTTTTGCATCTCCCCAGTAGTCACCACCATCTGGAAGGAGAAACCTCTAATAACAATAACAAAAATACTTATATAACTGATTCCTCTTCTTCCTGTACTTCCAGTATGAGTAGATTTAGGTTCCCAGCAAAATTGGGAGGAAAGGACAGAGCTGTCTCATATACTCCCTGCCCGCAGCACCTATTGTCAGTATTCCTCCTAACAGTGGTACATTAGCTAGAACTGATGAGCCTTCATTGACACATCATAATTACCTGAAGTCTATAATTTACATTGAGGTAGATACTTGGTATACATTTTATGGACTCGCATAAGTGGGTAACCATTGTAGTATCATACTGACTAGAATCCACTATGCACCACTTGTTTTGGTTTTTTGAGATAGGATCTCACTCTAGCTCAGGCTGACTTGGAATTCACTGTGGAGTCTCAGGGTGGCCTCAAACACATGGCGATCCTCCTACTTCTGCCTCCCAAGTGCTGGGCTTAAAGGTGTGCACCACCATGCCTGGTACCACTTTGTTTTTGACACACAGTAATTACACATTCTTATGGATTAGAGAGTGACATTTCTTAACATGTACATTAAGATCAGGGTAATTGCCATATCTCGGGTGTTCTGTGTACTGAGAATTTAAATCTTCTGTATGATTTTGAACTATTCCTTTGTCAATCATAGTTATCTGTGCATTAGAAATTATACCTACTAGGCTGGAGAGATGGCTTAGAAATTAAGGCACTTGAATAGGAAGCCTAAGGACCCAGGTTTGGTTCCTCAGAACCCCTGTAAGCCAGATGCACATGGTGGTACATAGGTCTGATGTTGGTTTGTAGTGGCTAGAGGCCCTGACACACCCATTCTCAGTCTCTCTCTCTCTCTCTCTCTCTCTCTCTTACACACACATAAATAAAGTATTTTTTATAAAGAAATTATTACACCTCCTGTCCAACTATACTATATTTATTTATGTGAGAGAGGGAAAGAAGCAGAGAGAGAGAGAGAATGGGAGTGCCAGGGCCTCCAGCTACTGCAAATGAACTCCAGGTGCATGTGCCACCTTGTGCATCTGGCTTATGTAGGTCCTGGGGAATTGAACCAATGTCCTTTGGCTTTGCAGGCAAGCACCTTAACCGCTAAGTCATCTTTCCAGCCCCCAACTATACTATACTCATTAGTCACTCCTCTGACCCTCCCCACATACTTACTTGGGCTTTTGTAAATCCTGTTCTGTTATTGATTTATTTTATTTTATTTGAGAGAGAGAAAATGAGTGCATCAGGGCCTCTAGCCACTGCAAACAAATTCCACACGCAAGTGCCACCCTTGTGCATCTGGATTATGTGGGTACTGGGTTAAGGAACCTGGGTCCTCAGGCTTTGCAGGCAAGTGCCTTAACCACTAAGCCATCTCTCCAGCCCCCTGTTCCGTTATTCACATCTCTGAGATGAATTTGTAAGTTTCCACCTACAAGTGAGAACATGTGGTATTGTTCTTTGTGTCTTCTTTCAGTTAACATTGTGCCTCTAATTTCATCTATATTGTTGCCAATACTAGAACTCCATTATTTTTTAAAGGCTAAATTTCATTATGTGGATATACACATAGTGGGCACTAGTTGCATTCATATCTTGTTGTTGTGAACAGTGCTGCGATAAATATAGAAGAGCAGATATTCTTCAGCATACTGATTGCAATTGCTTTCGATATATATCCTGGAAGTGAGATTATAGAATCATTTTGAGTCCTATTACTAGTTATTTTTTGAGGAGCCTCTCTACCATTTTCTGTAATAGCTGTTCTAATATGCACTCCCATTGGTAGTGTGTGAGAGTTTCCTTTGTCTGCATCCCTGCCAGCCATCAATATTTTTTGGTCTGGTTGATAATAGCCATTCTGACTCAATGGCACCTGATTCTGTTTGTTTATTTGAGAAAGAGAGAGGGAAAGAGACAGGTAGAGAGACACAGAGAGAAAATGTGTGCACCAAGGCCTCTAGCCACTGCAAGCAAACTCCAGACGCTTCCACTACCTTGTGCATCTGGCTTTTCGTGGGTACTGGGGAATCGAACCTGGGTACTTTGGCTTTGCAGGCAAGCACCTTAACCGCTAAGCCATCTCTTCAGCACTCACTGTTTTTGATGTTTGCTTCCTTGGTGATTATTGGTGTGCATTTTCATTTTTTTTTATCCTTGGTTATTTGTATATCTTCTCCTGAAAAATGTCTGTTTATGTAACTGCTCATGTCAAGATGGGACTGAATAGGAGCAACACATTTGTGATTGCATTTCTGGGACTTACAAGCTTTGTATATTTTACATGTAAGAGTATTGTTTCCAAGATTGCAATCAGAAAACAACAGCTTATTTTCCTAAGTAGGAAGAGTGTGTGTTTTTGTGCATATAATTGTTACTAAACTTTAACCCAGCCCAAACTTGGTGTATTTTACTTTTTTAGAATTTTACCTAAATGATCTTCTAACAGTGTAGAACATGGATGGGGAACAATGCGGAAGATACTTTACAGAAGTTATACTCTGGGAGGAGAAATACAATACATACCTCTGACCCTTTAAAGATATGCCTGTGATTGTCATGCATTCTCTAGCAGATCATTAGTGAGTGAATGATGAGACGTCTTAAGAATGCAGTGGTATTTTGAATTAATCTCTGACACGAGAAGGCAAGTCAAAAGATCACCTGTTTTCTTCTTCCTTTCAGGCTGGCTTACAGTGGGACCAACACTCACAAACAGCAACTACAATGCAGAAACATATGCATCTTATTTCAGCGCCCCTAATTCTTACTTGACTGGCTGTACAGAAGAAATTGAGAGACTTAGGCCCAAGTCACCTCCGCCCAAATCTAAGTCTGATCGTGGCGGTGGAGCTCCCAGAGGTGGAGGGAGAGGGGGCACTTCTGCTGGTCGTGGTCGGGAAAGAAATCGCTCTAATTTCCGAGGAGAAAGAGGTGGCTTTAGGGGGGGACGAGGAGGAACACACAGAGGAGGCTTTCCACCTCGGTGACTTTTAAAGACTGCCATCCTGTTAACAGCCCCCGATTTATTGTGGAGTCTTCAGAACTCTCCTGCAGCCTACACTTGCTTCAGGTTCTCACTCTGCGAGAAGTATTCTAGTCATCTTCCCTTGCTGTCACCTAAACCATGTAGTATTTTGAGTACCAGTGGTCCTATCTTCTGTTGTGTGCATGCAGCTGAGCAGGATGGAGTAGCACACGTACCATCACCTTCAAACTCACTATTTGGAGTTCAACCAAGGCTTTGCTTTCTAGAAGTAGTTGAACAAGATCTTTGTCTGGGATATTTCATCCTGGCCACACTGCTGCCATAGCAAATGGGAAACTTGGGAAGCCTCGATAGAATGGAATTGGGACAGATGGTAGGTTTCTCGCAAGGTTTTAACATTTTCTTGTTGAAAGACTGAAAAGTAGACTTTCTTCCTTTAAAATGTTTTAAAAATAACTTCAAATGTAATTTTACAACTAGAGACTTGGAGAGACTGAACAAAATCACCTTCCAGATCTGAACCTGAGGGAGTTGGAGTTGCCAGGGGCGAGGAAAGAAGAGGTAGAACATGGTGGATTCAACGACAAAACCAAAAGCTGATCATATTATGATTTGTGCAGCTACATGTGACTTAATCATGCTTCTTAGAAGTGAAATAATACGAATATTTAAGTGTTGTAATTCTGGTGTGGACTTGAACTTGGCTTAATTCTCCTCAGGTAATGAAAGTAAGGGTAGCAGCAGACATACCTGGTCATCAGGGGTTTGGTTTAAACATTTTTGGGGAATAAATACTTGGTGATAAGGATATGACATACATCTGAAAACTTGTTACTAAAGTAGTTCATTTAAAAACAATTATAGAAAACCCTTAGCTTAGGGGTACAGCTTGGAAAATAGAACCTCAGGTTACATTCTCTTGAAACATGGTGCATCTGTTTATAAGGGGCGGGTGGTGCAGATCAGTTAGCTGTATAAGACTTTGTGCTGTTGTTTGTTTGTACCTTAACTCGTATTTAAATGAACTTGCTGAATGAAGTGTTGATAATAACTTTTTATTTTGCTATAAATTTTCTAATGAAACTTTAAACCTTTGAGATTTGAGTTTATTTTCTGTACATGGGAATTATTGTTGTTACCAAATGGGAGGCATCAACCTAAAGTGAAATTTCTCCTGAACCATGCATCTTAGTGATCATTTGGCTCTCAGTTGTACCTTAGAGTACAGCCATCAAATACACCTTAACAGTGTGATAAATTTAACTTGTTCAGCCAGCTAGTGTTTCCTAGTACAAGCAACATTTGACCAACACTGTATTTTATTTTATTTTATATTATTTATTTATTTGTTGAGAGAGAGACAGAGAAAGAATGGGTGCACTAGGGTCTCTAACCACTGCAAACAAACTCCAGATGTATGCGCCACCTTGTACATCTGGCTTATGTGGGTACTGGGGAATCAAACCTGGGTCCTTAGGCTTTACAGGGAAGCTCCTTAATCACTAAGCCATCTCTCCAGCCCCCTAACACTGTTCTTGATGGAGATATCACAGGTGACTAGAATATTTGCAGAAATGATATGGTTTCAATTTCAGTAACTATGAATTATCTAGAAGCTAAACTGTACATATCAGATTTGACCTGCTACTGGAGAAGACAGATTTTCCACTTCCTCAGTGGTGGGTCCTTAGAGGCTGTAGCCAAGAATAGGCCTCTCTTTCAATTCATCTTGCAGAGAAATAATGGCTTCTGCGAAATTTGAAAGTTAAGGGCATCTACAGTACACCAAATGTAGCAAAGCAAGTAGGAAGAAAGTTAAGGAAAAGAGTACAAGAACTAGAATCCATCCCTTGACAATATAATCTTGAGTTTTCAGTAGCTGAGGATGAAATAGGCTCCCTAATTTTCCTATCCTTTACTTTGAGTAAAGACTGGGGTACTGATTTACAGTAGGATATTTTTTCTTTGAGGAATGTGTTCCAGTGCAAGTTAATTACTGTGGCCCCATATGATTTGTGGTTTTTTTTTTTTTGTTGTTGTTGTTGTTGTTCATTTTTATTTATTTATTTGAGAGCAATAGACAGAGAGAAAGAGGCAGATAGAGAGAATGGGCGTGCCAGGGCCTCCAGGCACTGCAAAGGAACTCCAGACGCTTCCACCCCCTTGTGCATCTGGCTAATGTGGGTCCTGGGCAATCGAGCCTTGAACTGGGGTCCTTAGGCTTCACAGGCAAGCACTTAACCGCTAAGCCATCTCTCTAGCCCTGTGGTTCTTTTTATAAGTACATAGTTAGGTAGAAACACATTTATAGTTGCCTTATTCCCTAATAATAAAAAGGTAATTGTGACACAGTCCTATATTTATCAGTTTAAAATCTCCAGGCCAACATACCTGGGATCACATAGAATTACAGTTCTAAAGTATTTTATCCAGGGGTTGATGCTTATTTCAGTAGGAGCCATTCTCCCACTGTCTTTTCCAGTGACTAGGATCAGGAGACCCAAACAGGTGCTTGAATAAGACACCTTCCTTCCTTATCAGTGACAGGAGAATAGGACAGGTAATTGATACTGCATCCAACAGATTATGTGATGGAGAATGCAGTACCCAACACTTGACTCAGATTAGATCAGAATTGGGGAGGTGATGTCAAGAATAAAACATGGTGTAAAAGGTCAGGGTGTCAGACTGGGAAGGGAGTGACCCGATGGTCAGGTCTTATGTTCAAAGCTGGGATAGGTCCATGCCGCAGCAGTCCTGCTCTGATCCTTAGGTGAATGAGAGCGCTACCTTGAGCCTTTAGCTCATATGTGGGGAAATTTAAACTACTGTATCGCTTATGCTAAAGCCACATCAATGTCATCCTAAACTCCCTATAGCGAGTGGAGAGTTCTGATAAGTTTGATGGGGCAGCTGTGCCTCAGCTGTCAGTGAGTGAGTTTTATGTCTCTTAAAATACTTTTTATCCTTCTTAATTGCTAATTTATTTTTTTTAATTATAACAGCTCATTAAAAAAAAAAAAAAACACATGTGGTAGGCCCAGGAGTGTAGCAGTGCTAAAACATTGCCTTTTATATGTGAAGCTGGGTGCTCAAGCCCCAGCACCACAGAAACATCACCACCAACAACAAAACTAAAACATGTTGTTTTCCTGCTGAGTTTAAAAGACCTAAGACTTAGACTTTGAAGTATATTTTCAGATTTTATTCATTTAATGTAATCATTATCAATTTGACAAAATGAAAGCCCAGTTGAAACTCATTCTAAATAGCAGACTTGGTTGAAAGTGCCTGCCTTATATTTTTATGAGCTAAGAAAAAAGTTTTAATGTGCTACTGCACAGCAATGCCAGATGCTTGTGTCACTTTTTGCACCTGCCTTTATGTGGATTTTGGGGAGTTCGGGTTCATATAGGAATTTTAGCATTATTCTTTCCTTAATGCTTGGTGATGGGTTCTGAAATTTAGCTTGAGTCTCCAGTATATGTAGTCAGGTTTTAAACTACATTATCTAGGGCTTCCTCAAGCATGACATTTCTCCAGAAAGCTGAGCCCATATAAGACTCCTATTCAGGGTTAACCACACTGCTTCTGTTCTCAAGCCTGTCATCATGTGCTTATTTGCTACCTACAGTGTACAGATAAAAGCTACCTCAGTCTAAATATTTTGAACATTGTTTTCCAGTAAGCAGCTAGCTGTGGGCAGGATGGTAGATTGGTTATCAGTTCATATAATCGTTATTAGATTGGTTATCAGTTCATATAATCGTTATTCATGCTTGTAATTTAAGGTGCTCATAAACAGTGAAAATAAGATGAGGATGATTCTGTTAGAAACATAAATAATTCAGAGTCTTGGGAGCTAATGTGAAATGCTTGTAGGAACTAAGTGTATCAAGCAAATCATTAAAGCAGGCCAGGGATTGGTTCTATGTCCTGTTAAGACACATTTTGCTTATGAAGTAAACACTGGGAATATTTAACTCATTTACTCTTGCCCATTGTTTTTCCAGCCTGATCCTTTGCCGACTCTAAGTAGCACAGCACAGATTTTCTAGTAAATAAATGCCACTGAGCCTTGGCCTCAAGTCCATAGACGGAAGGCTGAAGACAGCTCACAGATTGGTAAAGTAGCTTATTGTCACATGGAGAGGAAGTCTGAGATGTTCATGGGAACTTCCTTAAGTTTGGCTAGCTGACATACACATTTAAAATTCTGGCTTCCAAATACTGTGTGGCTGGAAGTACTAAGAGGAAAATAAAGTTAGTCGCTTGGAACAGGGAACCATCACCTTTGAATCCACGTTATAAAATTGGCTTGCTTTGCAATGAGCACACTATGCCACCAAGATAGGACTGTAAGACCCATCTCTTCAATGGGAGGAAGTATACAAGTCTAGGCCTAGGTTGTCAACACACCTGACAGACTGCCCTATACATGGAAATAATTTATAGCTATTAATATAAAAGAAACCACATCATTATGTTATCTATGTGTGTTTTTATCTTTTTAAAGGCAGAGGACAAAAAAGTCAAAATAGGGGTTTTTTTTTTCATTATTTTCAGTTGTTTATGCTGGTTAAATAATAAAGGTTAGTGTTTACTCATCTTGAGACATTTTCTGGGTTGTCCTTAGTATTTAGTCAAAGCTGGGGTCTAGCTTAAGGGTAAAGCACTTGACATCTAAACCTTAATGTCAGCTGTCTAGTTCCTTGAAGGCTGTCATGGCTTTTCCTGAGATGGCGCTGACAAGATAGTGGACAGGCCAGCAGCAGAGGCTCCTCGTCCCCAGCTGTCATTGCTTTCTTACCTCTAACCAGGTAAGAAAGAAGCTTGCAGTTTCCTGTGATCCCTGCCTTTGTCTACTCTTCCTGGCTTGTTCCCCATGGGTTGGTGATCTTGGTAGGAGTCTGGCTCATTTACTTGATAAAGGAGTAGTATGCTGCTTCAGCTTTGAATGTGTGTCAGAAGGAAGTGCTTAATAAAAACATCCTGTGCTCTTTTTTGCTTTATAATTGGAAGTAATTCTCAGGATATGTTTTTTAACTTTTTTTGGTGTGTGTACACATGGTTTGTGTGTGCATGCATGTTTGTGTATGTGAGTGGGGGCTCACATATGCCATGGCATGTGAGTGGAGGTCAGAGGACAACTTCTGGGTTTCAGTCCTTGCTTTCCACCTTAAGTTTGGATGACTGACTGCAAATCATGTTTCTGAGGCTGCATTTGGGAAGTTGGGGCAGTGTAGCTACCACAGAAGCAATGTGAGATAGCCTGATGTTCCGAACACAGCTCTGCAATAAAGAAGACAAGCAGCTATACAGAAGGGTTTTAAGGGAAATGGCCTCTTTGACATGCTTTTCTAGCAGAACTGGGGAAGCACAGGCCAGGAGGACATCACTCCAAGTGAAGACTAAAGAATCCCTGTTTCCTTTCCCAGGTTTTGTTCTTGTTTTTCATTTTATCCAGATTAGTCAGTATTGTGTCTCATGTTTTCATCAGCTAACATTTGCATAGTCAAATCCCCTACCCCAAGAATTGCTCTACCTGGAAAATTACTGCCTGACCTTTCTGGAAGGGTTAGATATGTCAGTGCATAAGACCTAGGAGATCAAGTTCAACTTCACATTATCTTCCCATGTTATAAAAAACAAAAATCCTAAGGTTAGATCTTTGCTTTTCATTGTTTACAAATAGATAACTATGTTTCCATGTGGTTAAACCCATGCTTATTACCTAATATTACTAAACCCATAAAAAGGTAATTTTCTTGTCCTGATTTGTTCTCAGTGACCTATCAAGGTTTTCTTACTTTTAAGATATTTTTATTTATAAGCAGAGAGAAAGAGTTAATGGGCATGCCAGGGCCTTTAGCTGCTGCAAACGAACTCCAGATGCATGAACCACTTCTACACCTGACTTTATGTGGGTATTGGGAAATTGAACATAGGTCATTAGGCTTTGGAGGCAAGTGCCTTAACTACTGAGCCATCTTTCCAGCCCCTCCCTCCCTTCTTTCTTTTCCTTTCCTTACCTCTTCCTTTCTTTTTCTTTCTTCTATCTTTCTCTTTTTTGCCAATGTGCTTTGAGTGCTATTCTTGCTGTTTTAAAATCTCAAAATACATTAAAAAATGAATCATTTATACACTGAGTAAGAGTACATGAAATGATTTATTGATACTGGTTAGAATCCATTATATACAGGTAGAAACCATCAAAATTGTACAAAGAACCGTAATGAAAATTGATAAAGACAGTTTTATAGACAAAATAACTGTAAAATACTTTTAACATAGACAATATGTAATTGAAAAAAAGTAGAACACATTGTTCTGCCAGATAGATTCCAAGGTTATTAAATGTCTGCTATGCAAACCTTAAGTTGAAAAAATCTGTTGAATGGAGTCACATGGTTTAAAAAATTAGGTATAATGTAAAAAATCAGGTTTTTCCTCCCACTGCGAATGTAAGAGGAACTAAGACAACTTTTACTCCAAATCTATACAGTTTGAAAAATAATTTATATGTCTAGCACAAAGAAAGAAAATTGAAACTGTTTATGGTTCTGTAAACTATTATTCATGAAATGCAAACTGCATCAGTTTTAAAAATTAAAAGTTGTACAATCAGAAATAGACTGTTCCCTTTGTGGTACCATAGTACCTTCATTGGCTTTATACCTGAGCACCAAAGCTGAAGTTCTAGATGCCGTCTGGAAAAGCTATTCTGAAGATGATCAAGAAAACAAACAAGCCTATCAGGAAAATTAGGCACCAAGGAGGAGATTAACTCCTCAGAAATGCAACATCAGCAGTAGAAAAGGCAAATCAGTTAAGCAGCTGGCATATCTCCTTGTGAACGCAGCAAAGAAAATCCACGTATGATGAGCCTCCGTAGAGCCCTTTGTCTTCGACCAGGAACTGTCTGAAAACCATTTCTGGCTGCTCTCGTTGCTTTACTACAGTGAGCTAGGAAAAACCAGTACATAGTTAGAACCATCTCAGTGTGGTCCAGTAGTTTTGTTTGCTTCAGTTTCACCAAATGTTATAGGATGTGTGAGGCCAGTATGTGAGGACATATGCAGTATGTGTGAGGACATGTGCATAATGTGTAAAGACATGTGCAGAACATGTAAAGATGTGTGCAGGATGTGAGAGGGCAGTGTGTGACGATGTGTGCAGAATGTGAGGTAGAGAACTAGGAGCCTGTTAATTCTGAGTGGAGAGATACGTGACCTCCAAACACAAAGACAATTTAAGGTGGAAAACTGAAATAAGTTTCCTATAAGCATATTGCTATGGGAAAGGCCTCACACTGGCAATCACTGTCACCTAAACCTTAAAGGTGGTCAGGGTAGGTTAGAGGACACTCCACACTGGTATACCATGAACTGTGTGCCAGACATACCTGGCATGTAAATTATTACAGGCATTTAGAAGACAGCAAGAGCAAATACAACATAATCAGGAATCTGGACATTTTGTAGGAAACGTGATCTGGTGAGGAAACAGAAGGATGACATGAGACAGGTACCTGGTAGCAGTGAGATGGCAAGGATGTGACAGGGCAGTGGAGATGGAAGGGGAGCAGATACAAGAGGTACTACAAAGCTTAACACAGAAAACCAATGCCTACTTGTGGCAATGGATGTGCTGTCCTTACTGCAGCCACAGCCTCATGTGCTACTGAGTACTTAAAATACTGCTTGTCCAAATTGAGATGTACTAAAAATGCAAGAAACCACAGAAGACTAAGAATATGAAAATATTTTTAAAAAACTCAATAATTGTTTATTCTGATTCACGGTGTGGAAATGATCACACCTGCTTTCTGTGTAATGAGGAAGAGTCGGTACCTGTCACTTCATTGTTGAGTCTACTAGGAGAGCCTGCATGGGAAACGCCTACAGTTAGCAGCAATGTCAGGAAAGATGTACAGTTTTGGCCTGGATAGCCCTACCTTCCCTACTTTGGCATTATATGCATGCTGATAGAAGAGTTAATGTCATATGGTCTTTTTGTTCTCTATGATAATTTGGCCTGGGCCCTCACCTTATAAGGTTTAACTTCTCCTAACCTAATAAAGATTATATATACTGCCACCACAACATCAGGTAACTCCATGTGGACATGATTTATTTTTGTCTTGATCTTTCCATTACAGTTCTTTTTTCCCACCAGGCACCAGGAAGTGCCTTATTTCACTCCTACATGAGGAAGCAAAACTAACCCCTTAATATACTACTGGAAATTCCTCCAAAATAGTTTTAAGATTTGCAACCTGCTGAACCAGGATCCAGGACCACTCTCTTCACATTTATGTTTCACCCACCCTCTCCCACATACCAGCATGACTGCCAAGATGGGCAGCAGCTGTGTGGTCCAGCCGTAGTAACAAGTCAACACAGATTGTGACACTGAGGAGGGAAGGATTTGCAGTTTAATTTCTTTGGAATTTCATTTTTCTAAAGATTAATGGGAGAAAATACATAATGTTCATCTTGTATGCTGTTTCTACTGCTTTTTAAATTTCTTATTTGGTTTTTGGTTTTCATGGTAAACCTCTGTCAAAGTGAGTCTGGCTATATAATCTGAGGTGGTGAAAAGAATAGGGAGTGAGTGAATTTTACCTTTGGGAATAACTTAGCTTTCAGGTAGATTAGGATCCTGCTCACCATTAGTACAGTCGAACTGCCTACCACATGTGTCAGGATAACACAATAGGTACAGTGGAAGGCCTCAGGAAAGTGGATCATAGGAGTGGTGGATGGTGTATCTTGGCACACTGTACTGATGGTCTTCTCACAGGGCAAACCCCCCACCAGTAAGAAGAAAAAACACCTTGGGGTGGCCTGGAGACATCCATTGGCATTTCCCTCCTTTATATTTCTACAGGGAGGGATGAACAGTGGGGGATCTGCTATGATCCAGCTGTGGCCATGGCTCTATACCTGCTTTCATCCAGCTGTAATACTGGCCTTGTACCTGTCATGATGTACCTGTGAGATGCTGACCAAGTTAGTGGGTGCATCTGAGCCTCACTTTATCAGAGTTGTGGCATGGGGGCGGGGCTTAAAGGGAGGAACTTGTCCATTTATGTCTTAGATTCCTTTCAGCTCTGACATTTGTACATTTCATATATTTCAAATTCTTCATAGCAGTATCATCTTGAGAAAGTCAACGAAACTTTAAAACAATACATTTCCAGGTGGCATATAAGGCTATGTTATTATCTAAAATTAGAATTAGTTATCTAATATTATCTGAGGTTAGGTTATCTTATCACTCAACTGCTTCTATTTTATTTACATATCATATTCAGTCTACCTGTAGGTGGTGGTTCGTTTTCACAACAATATTGATATGACAGAGGTGGCATTGGTATAGGTAAGGGAAAGTAGAGGAGAGAAAAGTCTGATTTTCCTTGGAAGGAGGAACGGTAGAGCACAGGAGTTCTGCACAGCTAGACCCAGCGCTTCTGCCAGTGGGGCCAGCTGTGGAGGTTCAGCCATGCATCTGGTGTGGACCGGAACACCACCACTGTGCATCATGTATACCAGGAGCTTCCAACTCGTGTTTCTTGAGACCTGAAGGGCTTGTTTCACATCAGCCCGCAGGATACTTAGGAAGTATTGTGTGGAAAGGGTAGTTGAACCTTCTCTCCCACCTGTAAGGACTGCCTTTAAAATGATCTCAGTGTTGGCGATATAGTATGAGAACATTTCTGAAAGTGTCCAGTGTTTACCCAGACACCTGTGAGAGATTGTAAAAATGCTTATTAGTTCCCTTTACCTAGATTCTACCTAAGTTTATGTCTGCACAAATGGGTTCTTTCATGGTTAAGAATGTTGATTTAGGGCTGAAGAGAAGGCTCAGTGGCTACAGCGCTTGCCTGAGAAGCCTAACGATCTAGGTTCGACTCCCCAGAACCCATGTAAGCCATATGCACATAGTGGCACATGGGTCTGGAGTTCGTCTGCATTGGCTAGAGGCCCTGGTGTGCCCATTCTCTCTCTCTCTCCCTCTCTCTAATAAATAAGTAAAAATAAAATATAAAAGAATGCTGATTTATACTGACAAGTTTCCACTTCGGGAGGAAACTGGCCTCTGTATTCAGGGTCCTTCAGAGGCCTGCTCCACAGTGTCTTTCCCCTATACAGTCAGGAGCACTACACACTCACCACCACCTGACAGTTCCAAACCAGAACTCTGATGCTGAGTTTAGGGAAGAAGTTGGGTATAGGTAGCTAGAACTTTGGAGCAAAGTATGTCTGTATATGGTATTCATGTGTGTTTGTGTGTGGTTATGTAAATGTGTGCACTTGTGTATGGATGCCAAAAGTACACATCAGGTGTCTTTCTCTCCATTTTTACTCTTTGAGACAGGGCCTTTGAACTTGGAGCCCATTCTGTTAAAGTAGCTGGCGAGTGAGCCCCAAGGAGTGCATCTCCAATTCCTCAGCATGAACCCTGACACCTAGCATTTCACGTAGGTTTGGAGATCAGAACACAAGCCCTCATGCCTGTGTAGCAAGCATTTTACCCACTGAGCCACCTTGCCTGATCTTAAAGTTTTTATTTAAACAATGAAAGGACAGTATAGAATAACTACAATAGCAAACCTTCTCAGATATTATAAGTCAAAACTTGTAAAAATCAAATTTTATAAATGTTCTGAATTATACTTCTATGATTAATTTTAGGGGCCAAAGAAAGTGACTTCATTGGTTCTTAGTGAGGTAGTTACACCATGAAGAGGATCTTCAGCATTAAGATAGAGCAGATAACCATTGGTGATGGCTATTGATTTCTGATCCAGAGGTGTGAGGTTTCTACCTATTAACCTGCATTTTAAGTTTTAATGAAATTCAAGTGCTTAAAGAAGAAAAAAGGTCTCATTTTACCTTCATCGAATATGGCTTATTTTGTTGGATAATGTTCATTATCATCCTGAGTTGCTGAGAGTATGGACTTCCCACCTCAGGCAGCAATGTCTAAATTTAAGAAAATCACCATTTCAGTAGAGTTTATAACACAGAATAGAAGCAGCAATATGAGATTATCAGAATGTTAAAACTCTCCTAATATTATATAAACTAGCTATTGGCTCAATGCACTTTCCTGAAACTGAAATGTAGAAGAGTAAATTATAAATTGTTTATTTTTCTTAGCACATATTTCCAGTAACAAAACCATTGTCTCTATCTTTTGGCGTTAAAAACCTCTAGAATCTACTGCATGCACATACATCACTGAAATGATACAAGCAGTATATGTTTCATGTAGAGGATGTCTTTGAACCATTTCTCATGAATCACTTTTTGAGGTACACATTTCAAGGCTGTACTGTGAGAGAAAAGACTATACCTCTCCCTCCAGTGGAGAAGTTGCAATAAAATGCTATCCAAGTACAACTGCTCCAACATTAAAACAGACTACCAGCCGGCCGTGGTGGCGCATGCCTTTAATCCCAGCACTCGGGAGGCAGAGGTAGGAGGATCACCGTGAGTTTGGGGCCAGCCTGAGACTACACAGTGAATTCCAGGTCAGCCTGAGCTAAAGTGAGACCCTACCTCGAAAAACCAAAAAACAAACAAACAAACAAGCTACCAAATGCAGCCTCTTCCAGACCCCTTAAATCATGGTAGTGTTAGTATTCAGGACATGTGAAGGGTCGGTACTTAGAGTTCTTCAGTTAAGATAAAGTAAATGCTAATGTTTACTTCTAAGAGAAAGAGACCAAGATCCAACCCAATCCATCTGTAAGTTAGCCACAGAAATAGGGAACAGACTGTGGCCAATGTATTTCACAGGATTTGTGATAAAAGCAGAATACTTATCATTAACATACTCTTATCTCCTATGAGTTTTTTTTTTTTTTTCTGACACAGAACCTTTTATTCAAGGCATGTCTCAGAGTGCCAAATGTCTCTAAAAGTAGTAGCCCATATTTGGTATTTAAGAGTGTGTGTTTGGGGGGGTGTAGTATGTGTAGTGTGATCTATGTGCAGATGCATGCCTGCACTCTATGCACATGGTTTGCAGAGGCCAGGGAACATGGGGTGTCCTCCATTGCACATCTGTGATTGAGTCTCTCACTGAACTTCTATTTTTGGTAAGACCAGCGAGGCCCAGGGATTCGCTGGTCTTTGCTCACCACAGAACTGGGGTGATAGGCCCAGCTGTTTTTGTGGGTGCTGGGAATTGAATTCAGGGTGAGTAGGCCCTTATAAGCTCTCATGCTTGAGTAATATGCACTTTCCCTGCTGTGCCATATTCCCAGCAGCTGTTTCATTTTTCTACAGGGAAGAAGAGGTATGCAAATATAAGCATAAACCTCCCACTCTTGCTTTGTGGTGGACTTATGCCATGCAAGTAGGTTTGTAAACAGATGTCAACTCAAATCAAATTTTCTTCAGATATTTTGGGAAGACATTTATATTTGTTTCCACATCAAACTCGATTTCGTTTGTTCTAATGGTCAGAGGGTACAGTCTCTTTAGTGTGATTATTAAGTTGTTCATTAGTCTTTGTGGCTGAACACTGATGGATGATTCTGTTTTCTGAGCTGTAACTAAGCACCAAGGACGAGCCAACCTCACCCCTGCTGCTGACCACCTGGAGAACTTGTTCCTGAGTTTTTGCTGTTTTATCTGTAAAACATGGCTACAAAATGCACCTCGCCATTTGGTTGTGAGAATGAAATGGTGTACTTGAAATACATTTAGAACACAGTGATTGGCATACAGTCTAGAAGTGTTACCTATTAAGCAAAAACCATGTTTTTTTCAACAACTTATGCAAATAATTTTTATATTGGCTAATTTTTATTCATTAAAACAATTTCTTTCATACAGAATTAAATACATTTTACTTAATTCAAAGCATAAAATTGCACACAAATTTAAAGAATTGTATATTACTACAAAAAATGAAACTGCTTACCATATCTTTATTGATATGTGCAAAGGATGGCACATTAAATATTCCTTGAATCAGCTCTGGTGGGCTACTCACTCCCAACCATAAAAACATATTTAGACCATTAGCAAGTAGGAAAATTCCTTCTTCTGAAAGTCGAGACTCAGAGCAACGGACAGCAGGTGGCAGCATTGTGCTCTTGACGTCTAATGTATGCTGTTCAGGCAAAGACAGGAGATTTAGAAATGCCTTCCTTCCTCTTCCTTTCCCCTTTTCCTTGGTCTGACTTGCTCACAGACTTCCCAGTGTTCCCACTTATGTGAAGATTGCAGAATGAACAGGCATCATGACCATTCGCTGCAGACTCCTCACATTCCCTCCTCCAACTATGTGCACAAATTGGTGCATATACACAATTTACTCAAAGAGCTTTTGCTCTGCATCCCATAGGACACATTTGGAAGACATTTGTAACTTTGAATTTCTTGTTGGGAATAAAAGGTGTTAGTAGATGTGGAAAAGCACCAAATAGGATTCCCTCCCAAACTTCTTTGAAATCCATTATCATAGGGTGCTTACTATGGGCAAGAGTTGTGGGTAGAAGAAGAGCTGAGAATCAGCCACACCCATGGTCATGACCAGCTGTCTCTGGTATGCCCGCTCATCACTGGAGATCTCTGGTCTGCTGAGCAGCACACAGTTCTTTAACAGACAATTCATGTACACAGGCAGAACTTTCATGGAATCTGGTAGGATAAGCTGAAAATGAAGACACTGTCATACATGCTTGACCTTTATTGAGAAAGCTTCCTGCATTTTGTCTGTTAGAAACATCATTATCATTTATTATTAAAGATACTGAGATGATTAAAGGAAGACTCCACTCCAGCCTCACACCTAGGCTCACATGACCTCAAAGGGCATACCACAGTAAGATGCCACACTAACACAGTGGAGCAATTCTAGAAAGATCATTCCACATTTAAAAAGAACTTTAAGTAATAGTCCATGTTGTTTAATCTTTTTCCAAGCTAATTTAGTAAGAACGATTTGCTAACAAGTTTGGCTCATCTGAATATTCCTTTAAAGCGTACACATCAAGGAACAAAGAATTACCCTAAAGAAAAATGTACACTAAAGCTGGGCATGGTGGCACACACCTTTAATCCCAGCACTCGGGAGGCATAGGTAGGAGGATCACCATGAGTTCAAGGCCACCCTGAGACTACATAGTGAATTCCAGGTAAGCCTGAGCTAGAGTGAAACCCTACCTCAAAAAAACAAACAAAAAAAAGGTAGACTAGATAATGATAATTCGCAAGGATCTTTGAAGTAATTGTCCTATAACTTTGTGTTTCTTGTTATCCATCTTAAAAATGAAAAAGGATGTACACTTATCAGAATACACACTGAAAAGAAAATTTCCCTCAGGACTGTCATGATTCATTTCATATCTTACACCCTTTCCTATCAGAAATCTCTTCTCGTGATCCACTGAGTGAGGAACATGGAGGACAGGATGTCTGAACAGATTCAGGCAAACGTAGTTTAGGATGATTCTACTTTGCAGATCTCATCCCCTTCCAAAGAAGCCAAGAGTGCATGCATGTCTCCTCTAAGAGATTTTCTTCTCACTATAGTTTTGTTCCTCTAGAAGGAAACATTTCCTTTCAATAACATTTGCTGCTGAATTACTTTCTCAGGCAAGGAAAACTATGATCTGAAGATGAAGATGTAGGCTTTATGTGGGCACTGGGGAATCAGACTTGGGTCCTTAGGCTTCGCAGGCAAACACTTAACCACTGAACCATCTCTCCAGCCCTGTTGACTTGCCTTTTGATGTTACTGTGTTCTCAAATTATGTGACAGGTGAACTATTCTATTTCAGAAAGAATTAACTCTGCTTACAGAACCCTGCAAATTTGTTCTAATGTTGTCTTAGTCATCTCTTAGCCAAACATCTATTATGTGACACTCACAGCTAGGCCTTGAATTTTGTACCCTAAGTGTCTTCCTTTGCTTCAGCCTAGTCTCCATCCTGGTAATTCAGGAAAAGCAGTCCACTGGAGTTTATTATCATATAAGCACAGTATACATATCCTAGGTGGTTTTCTTGGTGGTATGGACTAGGTATAAGTAGTACCCCAAACTCCATATTTAAAAAAAATTTAAAATTTTTCATTATTTACTTGAGAGAAAGAGAGAGAGAGAGAGAATAGGAATGCCAGGGCCTCCATACAGTGCAAACAAACTCCAGATCCATGTGCCCCCTTGTGCATCTGGCTTATGTGGGTCCTGGAGAATCAAACTGGGATCCTTTGGCTTTGCAGGCAAATGCCTTAACCACTAAAAGCCACTCTCCACCCCCCCCCAACTCTATATTAATGGCTTGGTCCTCAGTGCAGCAGTACTTAGAGGCGGGGTCTTGAAAGTTTACTGATGGCCTCCTAGTAGAATGGACTAGTAAGAGGAAAGGCCTGACTTGACTAAGTAGTTATGTGGGGCATCTTAAGGGTACATCTTGCCTCCAGTTGCCCCAGAGTATCATATTCTTGTTACAAGGGCAAAAATTACATACTTGGTTCAAGGAAACTTTGGACTTTATGGGAAAACTGTGGAATTCTCTAAGATAATTCCTATAGGATATTACTACATATTATAGGTGAGCTGAAGGAGGCCATCAAGTTTATGCTTAAATTTCTGAAGAGAACTTGACATTATTTTTAGTTAAGAATGTATTTTATTTTTATTTATTTGAGAGAAACTGAGACAGAGAATAAGGGCATACCAAGGCAAAAACAAACTCCAGATGCATATGTACTGGGGAATTGAACCTGAGCCACCAGGCTTTGCAAGCAAGTGCCTTTAACTACTGAACCATCTCTCCAGCCCCAATGGTATATTTTAATACATTATTGTTATGAACAGTTTTTATAATTACACTTTACAGATTCTAGGATGCTATCTACATTGTACCATTTTTAAAGCATATTATTGCATGAAGGGTGTACTTGAAATATACCAATAGAAAACAAATTTCATTGTGACAACAAGTGTAATCTCTTAATTTATCCAGAGAAAAGTGAGACCACAGTGTTTTCTAGTATAGAATAATGAAATTGCATAACCAGATAATCAGTAGTAGATATAATGCTTTTTACTTTTAAACCATATGAACTAGTAGGTTTTAATGTCTCCCATTAAATCGGACACAGACCTATTTTTCACATAAGGACTTTAGACTCAGTCATTTTTCATTTTTTTTTCTTTATTTATTTGAGAGAGAGGGAAGAGAAAAGAGAGAGAAAAAAATGTGTGTGCCAGGGCCTCTAGCCACTGCAAACAAACTCTATACCAGATGCATGCGCCACTTTGTGTATCTGGTTTAACGTGGACAATGGGGAATCAAACCTGGGTCCTTTGGCTTTGCTGGCAAGTGCATTAACTGCTAAGCCATTTCTCCAGCTAATTTTTTTTTTAACATTAGCTTACTGAGTAATAGGTGGATTTTATTTTAAAACAAAGGTGGTTTTCATTTTAACATTATTAGTAAATAAAGTTCCAGAAGATACTAATTGTACCTATTCTACCCCATTCTAATTCTAATCCTTTTAAAGGGTGAGATACTCCAGTGGCAGGAAAATCTTCCAGAGCTCTAAGACAAGCAGTAAAGCTTGGTGCACAGTGCTCATGAATGTACTGTATCCAGGCCAGGTTCCCAGTGTACCTGGTGGGCTTCGCAGAACTGAAACTAGCATACTGTGTAATAGCCTCTCCCTGCCTCTTCTTTCCCCTCCCCCCAGACATGTAACTTAGGCTGGCCTTAAAAAGTACAGTAGCTACTTTTAATAATGAATGAACTAGAAAACTTTTCCATCTGTTGCTATCTTTAAAATCACAGTGCTATAGTCAGATATTCATTATACAACTATGAAAAGAGCATCCAAATTTACAGACATAGGGAAGGATGTGAAGAGAACAAATGCAGAAACAGACATGTCAGGCTTATTAAATAATCTTCTACATTGTTTTTCAAGGTAGGGTTTTACTCTAGCCAAGGCTGACCTGGAATTCACTATGTAGTCTCAGCCTGGCCTGAGACTCACAGTGATCCTCTCACCCCTGCCTCCTGAGTGCTGGGATTAAAGGCATGTGCCACCACGCCCAGGAGGGAGGGGGAGGGAGGGAGGGAGGATATCTAGTTGCTGCAGATAAACTAAAGATGCATGTGCCACTTTGTGCATCTGGCTTGACATAGGTATTGCGGAACTGAACTTGGGTTGTTAGACTTTGCATGCAAGGACTTTAACCACTGAGCAATCTCTCCAGCCCAATATTCTAAATTTTTAAGTCACAAGATGGTGGCCAGGGAAAGCCCCTTCAAAACTTTTATCTATCAATAACTTCTAAACTGAAGCAGGAATATTACCATAAGTTCTCATTGCTATCGTCTACTTAGTAAGGAGACTCTGTCTCAGAAAACATACAATTAAATGTGAATAACTCCAATATTCATTATAAATTATATTTGCTTGACTGGAGAGAAAGCTTAGCAGTTAAGCGCTTGCCTGTGAAGCCTACGGACCTCGGTTAGAGGCTCGATTCCCCAGGACCCACGTAAGGCAGATGCACAAGGTGGCACATGCATCTGGAGTTTGTTTGCAGTAGCTGGAGGCCCTGAGGCACCCATTCTCTCTCTCTCTCTGCCTCTGTCTGTTACTCTCAAATAAATAAATAAAAATAAACAAAAAAATTTAAAAAATATTTGCTTATAAGATACATTATTGTTACTACCATCAGTTTTGTCAACATTGTTAATATATCTAAAATGTATTTAAGCATATACATTTCACAGCAAAATACCCATTGCTCTATGCAAAAAAGAATCCTGTTACATTATGACATTTCTTACAGATAACTTTCATTTATTTATATGTAATGTACTAATGACTGTAAACTGGATTTTATACATACTTTTAGTTCAGTTACTTTATAAAGTCCAAGTTTTTTCATGTTGGCTATAAAAATATGGCAGTTCTTCTCCCCCACCCCCCAATCATCTGCACTGTCAGTCCTCTGGGCTGTATGCTCTACTACACAGCGTCTACGTGCCAGCAGCACCGCAAGCCTGCGCCAGCTATCAGAAAGAACAACTGCTCTAAACACAATAACATTTAAGCAAAACAGGTAGCTTACCTGACTTGCTGCAGATGGGCTTGCACAATTCTTTCGGTAACATGCCAACATATGGGCAGTCTGATTAACTAGAATTTCCCTGATGACCTTCAAAGGCTGGTTTAAAACAGCTTTAAAAGCTAGATGCACAAAACCAGGAATAAAAAGGACATCAAAGTTTTAGAAACTGATCTCTTCAAATAATAAAACCAGTTCTTCTATTTTCAGACCACCCATTAATGATAGAATCATTAAAAAAATTAAAATTTTGGTACTTGTCTTCTCTTGACCAAATGTGTTGATCTAGCTAATGAGAAACAATGGTCAAGCCAGAGGAAAAGGTTTTATTAGCCTAGATTTATCTTCAGAACATTAGAAACAGAAATCTATACACACACACAGAAAAAGAAAAGGCTGGTTTGTAATTTTCTGATGGACTGAATTCCTATAGGCTGGAATACTTCTTCCAAACTTTAATGCAGACTTTAAGAAGGAAAGTCAGAAAATTCCATGGGGCCAATCCTATTTCTTAGTTATCAAGGTATGTTTCCATCAATCAAGGTATTGGCCCAATGCCAGGGGTTCCATTCTTCACATGTGCTAGAGGGCACCCTCACATACATAATAAGAGGTAAGCATTATATCACCTTCCTGAATTTCAACTCAGAACCACCTCCCACCCCTACACACATGCATGTACTCATGCACACACAGCCAAGGGAACTTCAGATCAGTACAGCCTGGCCTGGAAGCAACTTACCTAGATGTAGAGTTATAGATGCTGATGATTCAACCTTTTCTTAAGTTCAAATTTTACCTACCAAATAGTTGGACCATTATAGTATTTTTCAGCTTCTGACTAAATTAACCAACAACTCCTGACTGAATTACTAAGCAAGGTTTAATGAACAAAACTAGCAAAGAGTTACCTGACTTGGCAAAGAAGTTGATAAGGACGTCTGTCTCACAGCTCTTATAAAGATCAGCTAACTGGGAGCTGCAGTTTAACCCAAGATTGTGAATCCGGAGTCTTCTTTGACCGCCGATAGTTGTGTACAGCACAGCACACTACAGAAGAAATGCAGATGCATGTGTACTGTGGTCAATATACTCAGCCAAGTTAGCTTGACAGCATTTGTGTTTACGGAAGAGTGGGTACAGATAAAAGAGCTCCAAATTTTTCCACAGAATTTTTTTTATTATTGTTAAAGATTGAAAAATAGTGCATGCCCTTAATCCCAGCATTTGGGAGATAGAGGTAGGAGGATTGCTGTGAGTTCGAGGCCATCCTGAAACTATAGAGTGAATTCCAGGCTAGCCTGGGCTATTGTGAGACCCTACCTCAAGAAACAAAGGAAAAAGAAAGAAAGAAACAGGCTGAAGAGATTGCTCAGTGGTTAAGGCACTTGCCTGCAAAGTCTAAGGACCCGGATTCAAGTTCCCAGTACCCATATAAAGCCAGATGCACAAAGTGGCACCTGTGTCTGGAGTTTATTTGCAATGGTTAGAGGACCTGGCTTGCCCCCCCCCCCATTTTTTTTTTTTTTTTTTGAGGTAGAGTCTTGCTCTAGTCTGAGCTGACCTGGAATTCACTATATAGTCTCAGGGTGGCCCCAATCTCATGGCAATCCTCCTATCTCTGCCTCTCGAGTGCTGGGATTAAAGGTATGCACCACCATGACTGGCCCCTATCTATCTATCTATCTATCTATCTATCTATCTATCTATCTGTCACATAAAAAATAAAATCTACATTTCAAAAAGGAAATATTAATGTCTCCTTAACTTAATGTCCACATCTCCACCCTCTAACCATAATGTACTATCAGAAAATGATGGCCTTTAGATTTTCTAAAACTATATTTATTTACTTATTTATTTCAGAGAGAGACTGAGAAAGAGAGAGAGAGAATGGGCACGCCAGGGTCTTCAGCCACTGCAAATGAACTCCAGATGCATGTGCCTCCTTGAGCATCTGGTTTACATGGGTCCTGGGGAATCGAACCATAGTCCTTTGGCTTTGCAGGCAAATGCCTTAACTGCTAAGCCATCTCTCCAGCCCCTAGATTTATTTTTTCTTTTTAATTAATAATTTAAAGGGCTTCTAGTTTTATTTACTACAAACCCAACTTCTGTTCCATTTGCTTATAATAATGTACTTAGCATAGTCTTAGGGGTTGAATTGTGAAGGGTGACCCCTCACAATTCAGTACCTCTGAATGTTACTAAATTTGGAGGTAGTTAAGTTAACTAAAATAAAGTCATTGGAGTAGGCTCTAATCCATTTGGCTGGTGTCATATTACTAGAGGAACCTTGGACACAAACACCTCAGGGAGGAAGGTCGGGGAAGACAATGGGAGGAGATTATAAACCCAGAGAGGTGCCTAACACAGCTCCTTCCTAGGAGTCTTAACTTTAGACAGCCACCCTCCAGAACTGTAGGGAAATAATGTTCTATTGTTTAAGATGTCAAGCCAGAGCATGCTAATACATGTCTGGCAGGAAAGAATAGGTGCTGAGAGCCATGAACACTGTTAAAAACTGATCTGCCCAGAGATCCAGAGGTTCCTAAGTGCCCATCACTGAAGTAGACTTAAAATGCTCCCAGCATGGCACATGGAATTTTGTGGAAAAGGGGGCGGAAAGAATGTTAGAGCCACAAGTTGGGACATTTTGTACAGGGACATTATCTCTCCCCCACCCCATAATGCATGATCCACAATCTCCATAGGGTTGACCTGCATCTGCAATGAGGAAGGCCTCTTCAGAAAAGGAGCAAGGAGGAGGGAAAGGATGGTACAAACATGTATTATTTACATACTAAATATGTCCATATCTAATTAAAAAAAAAAAACGTTGCTTAAAAAAAAAAACTGGTTTGCTAATGCCCGTGACATTTCACAGAAGTTCCCTGGGCTCACACTCAACGACAGGATTGCTGTATCACACACACAGCATAGACACATTGGCCCAGGAAGACCCTCACAAGTGCACTAGTGCCTTTAGAAAGAGTTGAAACATTTTTGGAGTTTGTTTTTTCGAGGTAGGGTCTTGCTCTAGCCGAGACTGACCTGGCATTCATTATGTAGTCTCAGGATGGCCTTGAACTCATGGTGATCCATCTACCTCTGCCTCCTAAGTACTGGGATTAAAGGTGTGTGCCACTACACCCAGCAAAGCAACAAACCCAAAAGCTGAAAAAAAATACTAAATTACCTGGATTAAAGCTCCAGTGTCTTCACTGAGTTTGTCATCGTGCTTAAACTCTACAGTCACTGCCTTGTCACAGTCAATGGCTGCCATTTCTACATCAGTGGTGTTGTTCATAAAAATTCCACCAAAGAAATCAGTTGCTCTGAAACCTACAGATAAAAGAGGTCATTTGCTTATTTTATTGTTATTTGTTGTCCTATTACATAAGAGAAATTAATCATGTCAAAAACATGAAAATGATGTGTGATAATTACCTGTGCTGGTACGAACCCTCATAATAGCATCAAAGCCTATTTTCTTTTCAATATCGTTTCTGAGGTCTTTCAAAAATTGTTGGCTATCCAAATGCATCTAGAAAAATAAAGTATGGTAATTGACCACCAGATGGCAGTAAAATACATGTGATAATATTTTTAAACGTGTGTGTGTGTGTGTGTGTGTGTGTGTGTGTGTGTATAACTTATGCTTCTCTGGCTAAAGAAAATATAGGCTCCTTGAATAGTGTTTCTTAAGTTTTAAAATTAAACCCTTATCATTTTAATAACATTTAGATGGGAAAAAGTTAATAATTTTATTTTGCAAACGAGGAAAGAGCACAAGTGATAACTGAGAGGTTTAGTATTAGACACAAGATAAGATACAATGTATAGTTCATTCAGGAAGGCTGGGAAAAGATGCTGCAATTGGGAGCCATTTTATTTGACCCCATTCAGAGCTCCATTGAAGCTGAGAAGGCAGCAATTCTCACAGTTAGTAGAAATTCCTCCTAGCCTTCTGAACTAGTCTGCTATCACCCTAGTTCTGAGAGCCATTCACAGCCAATGCCTAAGCAACATTAATGCAACATGCAGCTGTACAGATTCTGAGCTGAGAGCATAGCCAGGATGAGCCTGCTGAGACCCGGCTTCCAAAGCTGCAAGTTAGGGAGCTAGGAAATTCTTACCACAACTTTTTGACATGATGGAGGTAGACTTGTGTGTGCATGCAGACATGCGTGCAAACACACACATGCATGCGTGTGCACACACACACACACAACCTTTCCCAACCCAAACCCCAAATTCAAAGGGAAGGAAACAGAAATCATAGACAATTGTAATAAATTCGTCAGTTGTGTACATATAACCACGGGTCTGAAAGTTCTTGACCATAATTTCTATCCTTTTTTCATCATCATATTATTGAAAGGAAGCCGCTACTATAATTTTTACTTTTGAAGCTAGAAGAAAAGGCAGTGTATGATGTAGCTGTACAATACTGTGCAGTAAACACAATTCAACAGAGAGGAGAAGCACAGCCAAATGGACACTCTTCATGCTCAGATTACAAACTGTTTCACTCCTTGTTTCAACCCCAGAGAGTTGTCCTCTTTGGGATTACAGTGGCATTCCTTTTAGTTTTTTTTTTTTATTTTTAAAATTTTTATTGTTTGTGAGTGAGAGGTAGGGGAAGGGGGGTCGTGAATATGGGCATGCCAAGGCCTCTTGCCACTGCAATCAAACTTCACACATGCACCCCTTTATGCATCTGGTTTACATGGGTACTGGGGAATCAAACCTGGGATCACAGGCTTTGCCAGCAAGAACCTTTAACTGCTGAGCCATCATCCAGCCCTGGCATTTTTTTTTTAAAGTAACACTGATGGAATTGGTAATAAATCTTGTCATGTTGTAGAGTAAGTAAATACCCTTTATTTTTACTGGAAATTACACAGGGCTGGCACATGACTGAAAAAACATGATCAGGAAAAAAGGAAAGTACAATGCCCCTTGCCTACACATCATCTGATCCCGTGGTTTGTGGCTAAGTCACTCTCATGCAGATCGTCCCACTCAGCTGCTTATACAGGCCAGGGCCTTAGTAACAAGAAGTGAAAGGCGACCAAGACCTTTGAGGGAAAGTGCAGAAGAAAGGTTTCTGATAAAAAGTATTTTCCAAGCCGGGAGTGGTGGCGCACGCCTTTAATCCCAGCACTCGGGAGGCAGAGGTAGGAGGATTGCCGTGAGTTCGAGGCCACCCTGAGACTCCATAGTGAATTCCAGGTCAGCCTGGGCTAGAGTGAGACCCTACCTCGAAAAACCAAAAAAAAAAAAAAAAAGTATTTTCCTCATTGGGAAAGGAACTACAACAGGTCACACAATAGACCTATCTGTGCTTCAAGTATTCAAAATTTAGACAGAATGTTGGATCATTAAGAGGTTGTATTCTAGTGTGCCTGCCAACATAAGTTTACCCAGAAGTCTTCAAAAGGGTCCTTAAAGCTTTCTTTGATTTTATTCCACTTGCAATCTTCGATATTTTAATTAGCTTAAAATATAAATACGTAAACAGGTACCATTTTAATTTTGATCAATAAATAAAAATAAATAACATTTGTCATTTATGTTAGGGAAACATTCCTTATGACTCATGTTTCCATGTGAAGATATGTTCATTATAGGACCACCCTGACCCCTTCTGCTCAGGAGAAGAGAGAATAACTTATTAGTAAGTTTGGGAATGAAACTGAGTGGGTATAGCTAAACCTCTTCTGGTGTTCCACATGGGCAGGTAGCTTCCTTTGGAAGGCAATTATTTTCTGCCCCTCAGTACAAGAAGTTCTCAAGGTACAGTTGATCATGGGAAAAGCTTGTGACCATGTATATCCTATACCTGGGTGTAGGTATTGGTTAAACTGTGGGGTGATACATTAGCAAACCCTACATACAGACCTAGATCATTATAGGAGTGCCATTCTGACCAGCTCTTAGATCTGTCTGTCTATATATGAAAGATAAGAATGTAATGAATTGTATGAACCTTGCCCTAAATTTCAACACTTATATGAATATGTAGTTACTTTTTCCAACACTGTCATAGATATATTTTACATAAAGTTGATTGCTCAATGTGGAAGCTTACATTCTATCTTCAGGCTTAAGCTGGATGAGCTCAATGTAACGAACACTTAACATGAACTTGCTTAATCAAACACGTACAGGGGCACAGCTTTCTTAAATCAAGATCTGAGCACCAAGTTTCAACAGGAGGAAACTGAGAAGAATAAGTGGCTGTCACTTACCTGGAAATTGTTGTATTTGTAAAGGGTTCCTCCAGTGAGCAGAGGAATGAGACCCAGAGAAGCCACATCCACATACTGACTGGGAAAGAGGAAGAGTGTGACAGAGCAGCTGTGGGCCACACAATCCTTGGCCAGAGATTCATAGACGTTTGTTTGGGGCTGGAAAAGTATCTGAAGAAAAGCATTCAGGAAAGTAAAAAGGGAAGTCACACAGGATTTTTGGTTTAACATTTAAATTTCTATTGAACTTTTCTTTAAAAATTTGAAATGGAAAAAAAAATGTGCTTTTTCAGTTATATATACTGAGCTAAAAAAAAAAAAAAAGTACCTGGATGCTCTCAGTTGATTGCTCCTCCAACAACCTAGTGGAGCAGTTGCTGCTGCCCTAGCTTATAGGCCTGAGAGGCACCACAGGTGTGTTGTGTGGATAATGCTGGTATGCCTCACATCTTACTAGTCCTGCTGACTTTTCCTCTAGCATCGTAGCTTTCAGCAAAGGGGTATCTCCAGACCCTGGCACCTCTCCTTCATGACTTGAGTCTCTGCCTCCAAAGGAGTGTTGTCATGGCACATCTGTCTCTTTCCTCTCCACTTTCATCTGTCTGCATTTCCCCTCTTCTTCCATTTCTCTAATAGTCTCACCACTCTATCCCTCTTACACATATTATATATGAACATGTTTTAATTTAGTTTTTCTTGGAATATGTAATTTCCTTATAGTTCACAATTCAAATACTTATGATACATCAGATTTACTTCACCTCTTTCTTAAACAAAGGACACCCTGAAGCTTTACTGCCCTTTGGAGTTGTAAATATGTCAACTTCCAAGAGTGACTGCTTTTAAGTACCTTCTCTTTGTCTGTATTCACCAGTTTTTTGTCATCCCTGTTTTTAAGCTTGCCTGGTGCCTCAGCAGTTGGCAAAGAGGAATGGAAGATGAGCAGCTTCCCAGCACATTCTGCTGCCTGAAAAGGAAATCACAGGAAATACTTGGGTGGAAAGGTTTCATATTAATGGAAATGCATATCTACATGAAATTATTTCTCTGACCTAAGTGAAAAGAGACAGAAATTGGCTACAAAGTTTAGGCACAAACCCCAAAGTGAACAGTTTTCTCTTGGCTAAGGGCAAGAATTATCCTTGGGCCTGTAGGGAAAATCTAGGTCATTACACTTTATTACATGTCAGAAATCTAAAATTACAGAAGTTGTAAATGAAGAAGGCAATATTTACCCATAGGTCTGTATAAAGGGATATATTAAAAATCTACAAAACCACTGCTGGCTTAGGCAGCACATACTAAAATTGGAACAATACAGAGAAGATTAGCATGACTCCTGCACAAGGATGATGTGTAAATTCATGAGGTGTTCAGTATGTTTTTAACAACAACAACAACAAAAAAATCCAGGCAAAAGAGATGGCACAGCAGTTAAAGGCACTTGTTTTTAAAGCTTGGCGGCCCAGATTCAATTCTGCAGTCCCCACATAAAGCCAGACATATAAAGTGGAACATGCATTTGGACTTCGTTTGTAGCAGCAAGAAGCCCTGGTGCTGTCCCTCCTCCCTACCCCTGGCTCAAAGAAATAAAAATATTTTTAAAATCCTCTTAAGCTTTTCTAAGTGAAGGTGCTTTCTGGTTTGGTCTATAGGACAGTCTCTGAGGACCATGTGAATCTCCTAATACAAGAGTGACTGGTTGCATCCTGAGGTTCATGGGGCAACAGAAGTGCTTCTTTCAAACCTTTAATAAAGATGGATTAAAACCAAGGTGCACTTCAAGGAAGAATGCATGAGAATGCGGTAGTGGTATGACAATGGACAGCAGGATCCAGCCATCAGGCATGACAACAAAATGAAAATTGTGTTATTAAGATCATATAGCTATGGTCTGACCAGCAGTAAAAGAAAGTTGTCTCCATAGAAGTTGACTCAGTGTTAAGAACATTCAAAGGTGTATTTTATCACTGAAGAAGTAGTTTACTGAGTAAAATCTATTGAAACTAAGTATGTCAGCATAGTGTTGCCATGCTCTAAAGCACACGGTACATGCCCATGTTGCCTTGCTCTAAAGCACACGGTACACTCTGCCAGAGCACTGCCTTTGTGATAAGCTATAGCTGCTTGACTCTGCAGCCCTCTAAGGATGCCAAAGGCATTCTAGTATAGGATAAGGTCCACAGTCCTTTCTCTGGATAGGCAGAAAAGGTAGGAAATGGTGACATGAGATACTGGCAACATCTGCCCATGCAACTCTGTGCCAGGCACTTCACACAAGTCTTATTTTCACAGTCTGGTATAGCAGGGACTTCTGTTTGTATTTTGGAGAAAGTGGTGAACATCCAGAAACAGGAAGCATTTAGAACTCCAAACAGATAAGAACAGAAGGTGACCTCACAACTGTCGTCAAAACATAGTACACTATAGTCCAACTATGCTATGCTATAGTCAAAACACACTATACTGTAGTCCAACTACACTATGCTATAGTCAAAACATACTATACTGTAGTCCAAATACACTATGCTATAGTCAAAACATACTATACTATAGTCCAACTACACTACACTGTAGTCAAAACATACTATACTATAGTCTAAATATTCTACATTATAGTCCAACTACACTATACTGTAGTCAAAACATACTATACTATAGTCCAACTACACTATGCTACAGTCAAAACATACTAAACTATGGTCAAAACATAGTACACTATAGTCCAACTACATTATACTGTAGTCAAAACATACTATGCTATAGTCAAAATACCATACTATCATCCGACTATACTACACTATAGTCAAAGCATTAACCATACAGAATGAAGTAGGAAGACTGAAAGCTACTAGAGAGAAGCACCAAGTCATGCATAAAGGCAAGCCCATTAGAATAACAGACTTCTCAGCAGAAACTAAAAGACAGACGAGATGGGTTGATGATTTCAGGTTTTGAAAGACAGTAACTGCCACAAAGATTATTTATTTTTTTAATTTATTTGAGAGAGGGAAAGAAGTAGAGAAAGAGAAAGAGAGAGAGAGAGAAAGAATGGGCACACCAGGACCTCCAGCCACTGCAAATGAACTCCAGACTCATATGCCACCTTGTGCATCTGGCTAACATGGGTCCTGGGGAATGAAACCGAGGTCCTTTGGCTTTGTAGGCAAATGCCATAACTGCTAAGCCATCTCTCCAGCCCCACGAGGATTATCATATCTAGCAAAGTGGTCCATAATTAAAAGAGAAAGAAAAGCTTTTCTTTAAAAAAAACATATTATTCATTTATTTATTTGAGAGAAAGAGGCAAATAGAGAAAGAGAATGGGCATGCAAGGACCTCTAGCCACTGCAAAAGAACACATGCACCATCTGTGTACCTGGCTTTACATGGGTACTGGGGAATAGAACCTGGGTCCTTTGGCTTTGCAGGGAAGCACCATAACCATTGAGCTATCTCTCCAGCCCAAGAAAAACTTTTCTTGATGGATTATCTTGAGAATGAATTTCTGTACCATCTATAGGGTTATTTAAAGGTAGTGGTGTGTGTGTGTGTGTGTGTGTTTTGAGGTAGGGCCTCACTCTCCCAGATTGACCTAGAATTCACTATATAGCCTTAAGATGGCCTCAAATTCACTGCAATGCTCTTACCTCTGCCTCTCAAGTGCTGTAAAGGCGTATGCCACCATGCCCAGCAAAAGGCAGTGATGTATTTTAAATATAACCACTAATGCCAACTTGTGTATAGCTTTCTGTTTTGGGATAATTCTCATCCCAAATTTTCTTTGTCAAGTTTTATTGCAGAAGTAATAGGTAACCCAGAAAAGTATTCTTTGGCTAAGGTAAAAGACAATGTCAGAAATTCACATGTAATTGATTTAGGAGCATCAGCTTCTGCAAATCAGGCATAGTTTGAAAGACTCCATAGAGGAAGAAGAGAGGCTGAGAGAAGACACTGTGGATGTGCAGATGGTCCCATCAGGAAAACAGTGTCTTTAGTTCATATTTCAAGCACTTTTGAGAAAGTTATGCAGAGAAACTTTCCAAACAGTCCTTGTGTATCTTTGTGACAAATTAACACATGTTTTTGTCTACTCTGTTTGATTTAAGAAGTTTATTATTACTAAATATATATATATTTCTTTTACTTGGCACTTATCGGGTAGAAGGAAAGCTATAACTCAAATGCGGGAACCCAGTGCTAAAAATGTCTTCAGTGAGAAAAGTTCTGCTTTAATGTTTCTTTAGTTAGTTAGGTTTTTTTTTGTTTTTTGTTTTTTGTTTTGTTTTGTTTTTTTGAGGTAGGGTCTCACTTTAGCCTAGACTGACCTGGAATTCACTCTAGTCTCAAGTTGGCCTTGAACTCACAGGGATCTTCCTACCTCCTGTGTGCTGTGATTAGAGGTGTGTGCCACCACACCTGGCTTGTGTCTTCAGTTTCTATTCCTTGTCCACAGGAAATGGGATTTTCATCTCTGGCATCCTGTGTACAATTTCCTGAGTTCATGACCTGCCACAGTCCTGGGCTTACCAAAGTTCTCTCAGGCCTCCTCCATCCCCTTCTTTTAATACAAGAAAGGACTGTGCCTTGTATGAAGAACTAAATCTCCCATAACACTTTTGGAACTTAGAAACAGGACATCAGCCTACAGACTGTCTTAAAAAACACATGCTATTAATTATCTTTTTGTTGGTTGTAAAGAGTGAATGAAAACGTCTCTTCAGCTAGGCATGGTGGTGCATGCCTTTAATCTCAGCACTTGGGAGGCTGAAGTAGGAAGATTGCTATGAGTTTGAGGCCAGCCTGAAACTACCTTAATGAATTCCAGGTCAGTCTGGGCTAGAGCAACACTCTACCTCAAAAAACAAAACAAAAGAGGCTCCCTTGATAATTGATAATATATTTCAAGTCCTCAGACATGTTATCTTTTGTCCTCATAATAGTGGCTTCAGGCAAAAATTTTAGTGGTCTCCTGTGTAAATTACACAAATGTAACTTTGATTTCTAGTCACCCAGGACCTAAAAAATTATATGAATTTCAGAGATAGCTAAATAATCAAATACACACACACACAAACACACACACACACACACGCACACACACACCCCTATGTATACGCTGCTATTAGGCATAAACTTCAAACTTCAATCCTACTGCAGCAATCTTTGTTACTATAAAATGAATATGAAATGAATTATAATGATCCAGAATTCCCTGATAAGTCACAGGAGGCATATTTTTTGTTATTATTATTTATAATATTACAGAAAGGTCTTGAGGAACTGTAAGATACGTACAGATTAGAACTAACAAATGAAAAGAATTAGAAACTTGTGCTGGAGAGATGGCTTAGTGGTTAAGGTGCTTGCCTGAAAAGCCAAAGGATTCTGGTTTGATTCCCAAGTACCTACGTAAGCCAGATGCATAAGGTGGCAGCCCAGGCTGACCTGGAATGCACTATGTATTCTCAGGGTGGCCTCGAACCCATGGCAATCCTCCTACCTCTGCCTCCCAAGTGCTGGGAATAAAGGCATGCGCCACCACGCCCAGTTTATAAAAATATTTTTTTTAAAAAAGAAATTAGTAAGGTCAGGGAAAGGAAATACTTTTTGTTGTTGTTGCTGTTGTTTTGAAGTAGGGTCTCACTCTAGCTCAGGCTGACCTGGAATTCACTATGGAGTCTCAGGGTGACTTTGAACTCACGGCAATCCTCCTACCTCTGCCTCCCAAGTGCTGGGATTAAAGGCGTGCGCCACCACGCCTGGCGGAAATACTTTTATTAGAAAATCTACCCTAAGTGTCTTATGACCTTGGTAATTAAGGTTAAAAGAAGGATTATTACAGCCCCCCCCCCAAGTAATGCTCCTCATAACTGACAACAGGAAATCAGCTAGTGAGTCTTTCTACCTGTAATGGAATTTGCTTTAAAAGAAGCTTTCTTCACAGATTTCTTTCTTTCACAGTTATAAGCTTAGGGCAAGGGGTGAAGTCATGGACAGTGACAGTATTTCTGGAGCAACAGGACTATATGAAGCTGGGCAGATAAGGGATGCAATTTTCTCAATATCTGGATATTTTCAGAGACTGGAGGACAAGTGACTCTTCATGCTACTAGTCCTCAAGTATGGAAAAAGCATAGGATTAAGTTGGGGTGCTAATGACCAGGATTTCTGGGCATAGACCAGAAATCTGTATTTAAAGAAAAGCACCCCTGGGCTGGAGAGAGATGGCTTAGCGGTTAAGGTGTTTGCCTGCAAAGCCAAAGGATCCTGGTTTGATACTCCAGGATGCACATTAGCCAGATGCACAGGGGGAGCATGCATGTGGAGTTCATTTACAGTGGCTGGAGGCCCTGGCATGTCCATTCTCTCTCTCTCTCCCTCCCTCTCTCTTTCTCTCTCTCAAATAAATAAATAAAATATATTTTTTCTTAAAAAAGAAAAGCACCCCTAATTTCCTATGTGATTCTTGGTGAGTTGGTCAAGGAGCAGCAATGGTTAAGTACCTCCCACGGCCAAAGAGCATCATCACTTCTGCACAAATGAACACTGTTGGCAGAGACAGAACACTGTACACCCTGCCAGCAGACATGACAGCCACTGCCACTGACCATGTCCGACAGTGTCATGTTCTGGTGTGTGTGAATTGTGGGCATGTAGATGTCAGCGTGTGTGTGCACGCACATGTGCACGCATCTATGTGTGTAGGTCAGAGGATAGCTTTGAGTTCTGGTCCTTGCCTTCCACTTTGTTTAAGGCAGCCACTCATGTTCTCATTCATCACTGTGTTTTCCAGGATAGCTGGTCCATGAACTCCTGGGAGATTCTCTTGTCTCCACTTCTTTTTCTCTGTAGGCACACTGGGCTTACAGATTCCAGCCACAGCATCCAACTTTTACATGGGTTCTGCAGATCTAAACTCAGGTACTTAAACTTGTATGGCAAGCACTCTATCCACTGAGCCATCTCTCCAGTTCCAACAGTGTCATTTTATCATGCTAGTTCATCCTACTGTGTATGACTAACACTAGTCAATGACTTTGTATGTATGAAAATTTCCTTTTTTGTTCTTTTGAGGTAGAGTCACACTCTAGCCCAGGCTGACCTGGAATTCATTATGTAGTCTCAGGGTGGCCTCAAACTCATGGCGATACTCCTGCTTATGCCTCCCGAGTGCTGTGATTAAACGCATGCAGCCCCACACCTGGCTCAATGAAAATTTCTGAATCACCATGACATTAGTTTCTTCTCATTGTAAAACTTTAAGGTAAAATTACATACTAGTATAACAATAAGATTATAAAAATTACAAATACACAATGTAAAAAATATGAAGATAAGTATGCTGCAATGAACCTGACTGCTGTGAGATAACTGACAAGAAAGGCTACTGACTATTAAGGGTCATTGAGCACCTCAAATGACATGTTAGTAAGAACAGAGTGGTTTTCAGTGACATGTCACAATTAACATCAAATATTAAATACAGGGAATGCAGGGATGCAGATTTGATTTATATATCTTTCTTTCAACTGTCACACAGCCTCGATACCTCTTCTGAACTACTAATAGAGAACCCACTGTAACACAGTAAGTCCTCAGGGATACTGAAGCCTGGCTCATACCCTTCTTTCCATTTCAGTCTCTTAGTTGGCAAAATTGCTTATAAGCATCCACCTAGCCTTATTCTAAGATATGAACACACACAATATGATTTCCAGTCCTAATTTAAAACAAAAGACCTGTAGGGTGATTTATGATTTCTCATGGATGGGAGGTGTGGTGCTTTGAATTATGTTCCCCAATAGACTCAGAATATATATATATATGAAACATTAGCCGAGTGGCTAGAGGAAGTGTCATGGAGGTGGACCTGATTTCTAGCAGAAAGGCTTACAGGGTGGCGCTTGGGCTCTGCCTGGGTCCCTGCTGTTTTGTTGTTGGTTGTGTACTTGCTGGTTTGTGGTGCTAGCTGGCCGCTGGTGGTTTTTTTTTTTTTTTTTTCTCTGCACAGATCTGTGAAAAGGGGCCAACTTCTTTTGCCATTATGGAACTTCCCCTGTATCTATAAGCTTCAAATAAATCTCTTCCTCCCACAAACCATGTCTAGTTTGGAAGTTCATCCAAGCAGCAGGGAGTTGACTACAACAGGAGATTTACATGTTAATGTCTATATACATTATTGGATGA
This sequence comes from Dipus sagitta, assembly GCA_036346955.1. Taxonomy (NCBI): domain Eukaryota; kingdom Metazoa; phylum Chordata; class Mammalia; order Rodentia; family Dipodidae; genus Dipus; species Dipus sagitta. The sequence goes on along the minus strand of CM070771.1, from coordinate 83,085,157 downwards.
GAAGACAACATTATCAACAACAGGAAACATTTTCTAATTGAAGAGGGGAGGGGAATGTATGTTTTACATAATGTAGGATATAATAAAAATTCCCAAGGCTTTTTGCTGCCCAAGCATTTATCACTGATGGCTTCCCCTAGGTGGGCTCTAATGTCTCTAAGTCGCTTTGTGATACGAAATGTATTGTTAATTTTACATTACATTGTCACTTATTCTAAGAGTTTCTGAGGGACATCAACCACACTATAAATGAACACTGCTGAGGGATATGTATGATAGCATAAGTGAATTCTCTGCAGATCAACTGAGACAAGAATCACTGTACTAGGATCAACTACAAACCTACCTGCAAAACTTAGGAGGGAAGTTGTTCATAAACTCAATCCTGTACTGTTGCTCTGTTTGTTATTGCTACAATTATCATCACCAGCCATTTCATTTCAAAAGTTGATTCGAGCTTTACTTTCACAATCAAACTGAAAAACTAACATTAAGAACGTGCTGTCAAGGCCAAAAAAAGTTTGACTATTGTCCTACAGTAGTGATGGTTTAGAGCACTTCTAAATTGCTTTCCTGCCTTCAGTTTTCTGTCTATGTTACTGTGAAAATGACCAGCCTTTTGGACTGAGCTTCCCAGGTGGACACATTCTTAACCTCTCATGCACTTTTGGCAAACATCAGGGCCCTGGGTAGCATTCATATACTTGTCACTGACTGTCCCAAGGCCTTGCCCTTGCATCTTTGAAAACTTCCAGGAAAGAGACAAGTCGTACAGGAATTCTCTTCCTCCTAAAAGTTCAGATATTGCTGACCTAGTTTTAAACACAGATCATATAAGTTCAGCTAAAAGGCAAAGGAAGGAGCTCAGCTGGAACTATGACAAACCCAGTTGCTCGATGTTAACAGTGCTGGAATGTAAATACTGAGAGCAACTGTGGTTTGGCCACTTCCTCCTAGAACCATGGGCACCTTTAGAAATCTCTGCTTTTCATCATCCCTAGGGCTTTCAATGAAGACCAGATTTTCTTTCGTGAATAATACTTCCTTTTATCTTCTGTTTTTATACGTTATTAATACAAGTGGAGATGGCGTCTTCTCACCTTTAGTGCTTCCATGCCAGCCTGGATGACAGGAGCAAAGACAGTCTCATTTTCATTAGAATCTGCAAACATCTCGGGAATTTGGTCCAATAAACTATAGGAAATGAATGAGCAAAAGATTTTAAATGTTTAGCATATCTGATAGAAACATCAAAAAATAAACCACTGATCTTTCAAGTGTAAACACATATGGTATTTATTTCTGCATAACAAGTGTGAATAATTGTTACCTACTGGGAAATAGGTAAGCAGATGAAGAAATTCTGTAGGGAATGATATCAAAGCATGGCTTGGCACCAAAACATTACTTGTATGAAACAGTTACCAAATAACTCTCTTTGTAGATGTCTTCCTATTCTTTTCTTTTTCTTTGAGGCAAGCCCAACAGACTAGCCTTTTTTTATGAGGGGGGGGGAGGGGAGAGAGGAAGGGAGGGAGAGAGGGAGGGAGGGGGAGAGAGAGAGAGAGAGAGAGAGAGAGAATAGGTGCACCAGGGCATCCAGCTACTGTAATTGAATTCCAGATGTGTGTGCCCCCTTGTGCACGTGTGTAACCTTCCATGCTTGTGTTGTGTCACTGTGCACCTGGCTTATTCGGGATCTGGAGAGTTGAACAGGAGTCCTTAGGCTTTGCAGGCAAATATCTTAACCGCTAAACCATCTCAACAGCCCTTCCTATTCTTGTTTTTTTTTTTTTGTTTGTTTTGTTTTGTTTTGTTTTGTTTTGTTTTGTTTTGTTTTGTTTTGTTTTGTTTTTCAAGGTAGGGTTTCACTCTAGCTCAGGCTGACCTGGAATTCATCATAAACTCACAGCGATCCTCCTACCTCTCCCTCCCAAATGCTGGGATTAAAGGCATGAACCACCACGCCTGGCTAGCCCTTCCAAGTCTTACATTACTTATTTGTTAGACTTGAAATATTAGGTATATCTTTAATTATCATCACCAATGAATGTGGTCATTCATACATAGGAAATTTCTCCTTTCATTACTTTTCCAGCAACAAGAAAGAATTTAAAGGGTTGAGAGTCAGTATGAAAAGTTCTTCCTTTTAGAGACTGGTCAACATCAAAAAGAGACAGATCAAACATAAACAGATTTGTCAAAATAAAAAGTTAATAAAAATGCTTAATTCTATCAAGGAAAAAAAAAAAAACATAAACAGTTTTACAATCGCTGTCCCAGAACCACCTAATGACAAAACAAGACCAATATGAAATTAAATCAATTTAATCCATATATATATGATTCATATTTAAATGAGAAGACACTTGGTATTTACTTGTGAATCACAGATTGGGATTCTTGGTAGTTGACAAGGAACCCATCCAACAATGGAACAAAGACCTCTCCAACATCTGTCACCACCATCATCTGGGGCTGTGCCAAATTACTCTTCACATTAAAAAAATGGAGAACTTTGTTATATGTGATAAAACCAACTCGGATTGCAGATGTCTCTTCTTGCTCTTCTCTGTAAAGGGGAGAAAAATCTTAATTTTAGAAACCAGCCATAGCCATTTACTTAAAAAGGTTTGACTATTATAATGATAGTTTAGAGTAAGTACTTCTAAATCACTTTGCCTTCTTCAGTTTTTTACCAGTGTTACTCTAAACACAATTAGCCATTAGTTATAAATTTAGAATGAAAGGAAGTTTCTACCTGAAATTCAGTAAGTGTGTCTCCTAAAGTATATAAGGGAGACAGAGTTAAAGTTGTGGCTTTAATTTTTGTTACCATTAGAAAGTAATACAGCATCATGACAGCAGGAGATTTGAGTTATTACAAAAGTAAGCAAGTTAATAAAAAAATTTCTCAAAATTCTAGGTTAATAATTAGATAATTATGAAAACATTTGGTCATATCTGTTTAATATATTTATTTTTAATTCATATTAAGTTACAAGGATTTTCTTTTAATTTCCATGAATAAGCTAGGCTTATTATGTTCCACTGTAAACAAGGTACCCTCAGAAGTCACTGAAAGGTCAGAATGAATTCATTATCTGAAGGGCAGAAGACAAAGGTAAAGTCACATTATTAATAAGAAATTATTATCAAGAAAGGCCCAGTTGCCTCTCTGCATATGCTAGAGGTCTTCAATAGAAAAAAAAATGGGTTAGATTTTGAAAACTATATGCCATAGAAACACATAATAGAAACATAAAGTAAGTTTCATTTATGATTTGTCAATGTAATTCTTAGAAGGTGAATACATGTGATAGTCATGACTAATCAACACAAACTTTAAAGAAGAATTTTGGAGGAATGCTAAAACAAGGTGTTAGTACTCCTGAAAGTATATTAGCATGAATGTCCTCAGTCCAGTGTATAGTAACAACACTCAGAATTTCGTGGCATTACTCCAGCAACATGCTTACTGAGTTACCGAGTTACTGAGTTACTGAGTACATTCTGACCCTTGCTTACTTGTTCTCTCCCCCAACTTCTCTAAAATAAAACATTGACACATTATAAATGCTCTCATTTTCAATTGCAGATATTCCATAATGTTCAATGCTTCAATTATAGCCACAAAAGAATGCATGCCATTTTCTCTGACCCACAGTAAAGTCTATTCTGCTTAGGAGATAATTTTTATGAAAAAGAACCTGGTTGGCTCCCTTTCTCAATTTTCCACATGGCCTAAGGAGTGACTTGATGGTGTAGTGGCACGAATCTATAAGGCCAAAATCCTGGAAGGTGGAGGCAGGACGATCAGGAATTCAGGGCCAGTCTCAGCTACATAGTGAGTTCCAGGCCAGCATGAGCTACATGAGATTCTGACTTAAAAGGTAGTAGATGATAGACAGATAAATAGATAGATGGATGATATACAGATAAATTTAATTTTAAAAGGTTACTTGAGTTCAAGAAAAAAAAAAACACGATGAAAGTATCTCAAATTCAAATATCAGCTTCCACTGCAGATTCGTTAATTTGTTTGATGTTTCAGCAGGCTGACAAGTACTACTTTTTACCTCCATTTTACTTCTTTGTTCATTATGACCTCAATTAAACTGGTAGATGATAGTTTAAAAAAATTCTCATAACCCCTTAGAAGGCAACTGGTGAATGCTTGTATTTTGGACACTTGCAAAGCTTTCAAAAGTGAGACCCCTCACCTCTTGTGATTAGACATGTGAAGACAGAGGCTCCTCCTGGACTGTGTGACATCACACACTGCCATGCTGTGCTGTGCTATGTGTATTACACTGCTCTTTGGCTCTCCCTGGCCTCATTATTAAAATCTTACTCTTCAAGATCAGGCATAAATCATTCTGCCTCTGTGAAACCCCCTGTTGCTACCAGGTGAAACTATTCCTATAACTCATCCTTACTGATCTCTAGCATATGAAAACTTTATTTAACATTTCATGAGTCCTTGACCAGAGGCTGAAGAAGAGCAGTGCCCAAGGCTCATGTCTTCCTTTGTCCCCACAGGGTCTAATACAATGTGGAGAATTAGGTTTTATTGAGGATGGTTATCATGCTGGTGAAACAATGGCTGGTGGTGGATGGCAAGTTAGAGCCAGTGATGTTCATCTTGTCAACTTGACTGGATTTAGACTAAGAGACAAACCTCTAGGTGTTTCTGGAAGAGTGTTTCCAGTAAGGCTTAAATAAAGAGAGAAGGCACACTGTAAACGTGGGAAATATCATTCCACAAGCTGAGCTCCCAGACTAATTAAAAAAGAGAAGGTGAGGGCTGGAGAGATGGCTTAGCGGTTAAGCGCTTGCCTGTGAAGCCTAAGGACCCTGGTTCGAGACTCAATTCCCCAGGACCCACGTTAGCCAGATGCACAAGGGGGCGCACGCGTCTGGAGTTTGTTTGCAGTGCCTGGAAGCCCTGGCGCGCCCATTCTCTGTCTCTCTCTATCTGCCTCTTTCTCTCTCTGTCACTCTCAAATAAATAAAAATTAAAAAAAAAAAAGAGAAGGTGAGCTGAGCACCAGCACCACCTCTCCCTGTGACCAGCTGACTCACATTGCAGCTGTGCCTTTCCCAAACCACGTACCATGCCTTAAACCATGAACCAAAAAATAAAAAATAAAAACCAGCCACCTGTCTTCCTCTTTCCTCAAGTTGCTTTGTCAGGTATTTTATCACTGCAGTGAGAAAAGTGACCAATACAAGCCCAAAGTTAAGCAAATACTGTGCAGCTCTGGTTTAAAATCAGCCTGGCTGGAAGCAATAACACCATGCAATGAACAAACACCAAAAATCAAGGTTTTATTTAAGATTTGGGGCTGGAGACGTGGCTTAGCAGTAAAGGTGCTTGTTGGCAAAGCCAAGGGACCTAGGTTCAATTCCCCTGTACCCACGTAAAGCCAGATGGACAAGATGGTAGAATTCATTTGCAGTGGCTAGAGGCCCTTGCATGCCAGTTCTCTCTTTCTCTCTCTTTCTCCCTACCTCTCTCTCTCTCAAATAAATAAACCAATAAATAAAATATTAAAAACAAGGATCAGTTACCAGCACACTACTGGTTCAAATTCCATTTGACAATGAACCATTCATTACATAAGATGAAACGTATGACAAATCATGAAATAATTCTCTTTTAGCAGTTAATCTGGAGACAAATAAGGCAACACACACACATAAATAACTTACAAGCAATCTGAATTGACATTTCCTGCAGGATTTGGACATATTCAAGTGATGGAAAAAGAATTCTGGGGTTCACTTAAAATCTTAATTAACATTTTAAAAAATCATCTAATCAGAACATCTCACATTATTGCAAAATATTATTATTTGTTTCTATGGGAACATTTTAAAAAATTTGAGATGCAAAAACTGTTCAAGAATTTCTTCAACATTATAACTAACTCACTAAATTACATTATGTGAAGAAAACTCTCTCTCTCCTCCATATTAAGTCCATGAGAGTTTTGTGATGTAACGTAAGAGATATCATGAAATTTACAGTTTTTGCTATGTTGTTTTTCAATTGCCATTTCTCTCAGCACTGGCCCCGATCAGCATGAATCTGACAGAGCAACAATGAAGACATTAGGAGTATGTGAACCGTAAAATTCCAAAACCATGCATGTTGAATATCTCAATTATAGCAGCATTAACAGGAAATAAAAACTCAAAATAATGCTAGATCTGAACAACAGGTGAAAAATGTTAAAGTTTTTCTTTCTTGTTCCAAAGACCTCAGAAAATCTGGAGACTGTGCATAGCCAGAAATATAAATGCAAAGTTAAATGGTAAAGAATAGAGTCTAGGACATTAATCAAGACTGCAGACTGCTTTTAAAAGGCTATTTGGCATATCACCTGCTGAAGTACAAAGAAGTAGATCCACTTGGTGGAGCTGTCTTACCATAAAAAATAAAGCTACATAACTATGTAATACAAAATAAATTCTGGGGACAAAACAACCAGATTTACTTTATAAGATAAAGGAGAAGCAGGTGATTTGAAAAACCATATCAAAGACTGGTTTATGTAGGGGGAGAAGAACGAGTTATAGCATTTCCTTCTCTGTCCCGTCTTTTGCCAAAGTCATACACCTGCTTCAGTGAGGTATAGTTACTGGTGACACCAATGGAAAGTAAGATTTCATATTATATATCAACAGGCTACAAGCTTCACACTAACACTATGATAAGGAGCAAGGATCGTGTGGGATGAATGTGGATGAAGACAGGTTAGCCTCAATTAATTAGTGTGAGACCATGGAAAAAGGGGAGAGACTGTTTTTGGAAACAGACTAGTTTTTTTTTTTTCTTATTAACTAAGCTCAAGATTTAGATTTAGACTTAAAATAACCTTGTGAGAGAGTTCCACGATAAGGTACACCATGCAGAGCATGAAATCAGTCCTTCTCAAGCTTCTGTGAGTATGGTGCAAGAGAACCTAGCCTCAGCTACATACATCAGAGGCCTTCTCATGTCGCCACCCTCAACTTACCCCCAGCTCATTCGTCACCTCAGAATCCAGTTCCATATCACCTCAGTGTTTTGCAAATAGTCCCAAGGCTTTTCCAAATCATCCTTGAGAATGTTAGGACTTCAGCTTCACAGGTACAAACAAGACTACCCGTGGGAGGTCTAAGGTTCACTTGTTGGAGCCTCACATGGAGAAAAGCACCAGTTGTTGGTGGAAAGGATGGAGAGGAGTGGGCATCCACAGACCAGGAATCACTAGGGCTGAAGACACCCACCTCTGGCACGTCTTTCAATACCCCTGTCCAGAACAGATGCTGTTCTTGTGTGCTCATCCAGACAGGGCGGTAGAAAATGGGGTGGAACACATGTCTCCTAGATTCTTCTTAAGCATGGACTCCTGGCAAAAAAGATGACATTCCTCTTCTCCTCCTCAGTCTCCCTGACAAAAGTTAGCTCCTGTCCTGACCAGCTAGTTTGCATGCAAAGATATGCTTGATATTAGTTGCATCATGGGAGATTAGAGAGAAAAATGAAAGATATTAGGTACTTCCTACCACTTTTCTAATCTCTTAAAGGTTTTTATTTAAGTCGAAATACTTTTCTATGTCTCCCCACTTACCTTTCAAAACAAAACTGGTTATTTTTTTAATAATATTTTATTTATTTGGGAGGCTGGTAAGAGGCAGACAGACAGACAGAATGGGCATGCCAGGGCCTCCAGCCACTGCAAACGAACTCCAGATGCATGCGCCACTTTGTGCACCTGGCTTACATGGATACTGAGGAATTGAACCTGGGTCTTAGGCTTTGTAGGCAAGTGTCTTAATCTCCAATCATCTCTCCAGCCCAAAACTGTTTTTTTTTTTTTTTTTTTTTTTTTTTGCCTCTCCCAAATTTACTTATGACCATGATTTTTATTTAATTATTTTTTGTGTGTATGTATATGTTAGATGTGTGTTTGTGAATGTGTGGGTATGTGGAGGTCAAAGGACAATATCAAGTGTTGCCCTTCAGGTGCCATCCACCTATTCTGAGGCACGGTTTCTCACTATTATGAAACTTGCCAAATAGACTGGACTGGCTGGCCCGTGAGCCCCAGGGATCCACTTGCCCCTGCCTCTCCAGCTGCGGGATTACAAGTGTGCGCCATTATGTCTGGCATTTTTACATTGGTTTGGGAATTAAATTCAGGTCTTCATGCTTACAAGGCAAGCACTTTAGAGAGCTATTTCCCCAGCCTCAATTTTATTTTATGATAAGATTGCTGTCAGTTTCATTTACTTGTTTGTGCTAAAGCAGGGAACATGTGAACCACCTTTAGTTGTTTTTTTTTTTCTTCTTTTTTTAAAATTCGAGGTAGGGTCTCACTCTAGCCCAGTCTTACGTGGACCTCACTCTGTAGTCCCAGGCTGACGTCAAACTCACAGCAATCCTCCTACCTCTGACTCCTGAGGACCCTTTTAAAGCACAGTTGTCAGTCATGAGTTAATCACAGCTAGGGTATGTCCATAAGTTAGGTATTAGAATGTTTCCACCTTTCCTTGCCTGTGCTGCCCCCTTGCAGTGGCAAAGAGAGAGATGCACCTGAGTGTGCAAGGTTTCGGGCCCAGGCCACAGAGTTTAAACAATAAACAAAGATTTTCCTTTTGGAGATGTGGCAAAAAGGAAACCATCTGTGCCACAGGACTCTCTGCCAGTACCCGGAACTACCAATTTCCATGGAAAATTAATGCTTCAATTTGAAAACTGAAGAATAGACTTCCAAGGTCACTTTCCCAACACATTGTTGGGATTCTCCTTGTAAATTATAAAGTCTTGCTGGATGTTGTGGCGCTCGCCTTTAATCCCAGCTCTTGGGAGGCAGAGGTATTGAAAGAACTAAATCGAGGCCATGATAGGCTCCAGCAAAACACCTCCCAGGCTAGGCCTAAAATTTGAACAAAGGGCCATTAATAAGTGACTGTCCTGGCCGGAGAAAAGCTGAGTCACTTCCTGGAAATTCAAGGCCTCTCGGCCCCAACCAATCAAGGATGTATAAATGTAATTGTAGACTAATCAAATACAACCCTTGTTCAAATTAGCCAGTCAAACTGTAGAACTAATTGTCCACCAAAACCTTCGCTAGTTATGCTTAAAGAAGCCTGTGAGCTCCTCTCAGGGTCACCATTTTATATGAATGGTTGATCCCCGCATGCTGGCTGATTCTGCAGAATAAACTCTCTTTGCTTTTACATACTATTTGAGTCTGGAGTCTTTCTTCAGTGATTCTCAGACCCTTACAATCGGGGGTCATCCGGGATCGCTCGCTGCCGATTGGTGAGTTGGGTGCCTCTTCATGTGTCTCTGGTCTGCTTTGTTTTGTTTTCAACAAATCTGGCATCTGGACACAATCTGGAGGCCCAGGGAGGTAAGGCTGATGAGCCACTAATTACTTCAGGGCCAGGGGGTCCCGAGGATGCTCCAGACCCCCTTCTGGTGGAGCTGGAAAGCTCCAGACTGGTGGATCCTGAAAACTCCAGCCTGACTCTGGCTTTGATAAAAGGAGATGGGTCACACCCGTGTGGCGTAGCCCATTAACAGGACAGGCCACCAACTGCAGCATTTGAGTGTCTTTCATTTCCTGGGAAATTTATTTTTGTGTCTGTGTATCTGTGTGCTATTTGTCCTTTTCTGGTTTCTTGAAAATATTGTAGAAAAGTATTATGGGACAGGCAACTAGTTCCACCCCTTTGGACCTAGTCCAGTCACATTTTAAGGACTTTTGACACCACATGGCAAAGAATTTGGGATTGACAGTGTGGTCGAGAAAACTAACCATCTTTTGCAGGAATGACCGGCCAACTTTCAGCATAGGATGGCCAGAGGGAAGCACTTTTCATCTCCCTGCTATTTACCAGGTCAAAGGTATTGTGTATGGGAATCCTGGACACCCTGGCCTGGTCCCATACATTACAGCTTGGCAATATCTAGTAGAAAGCCCCCCTCCCTGGTTAACTCCCTTTTTGCCGCCAGCCCAAGTCATGCTGCCTATCAGGGAACCAAAGCCGCTGGAGAAGCATAAGGCAGCAGTCCCGCCCAACTCTGTCCCCAAGGAGGATCTCTACCCGCCTCCCTATGTATTTGCCCCGGTGCCGCCTGCACCACAAGCAAGAGCTGCCAGTCAGGGTCCTGGTGAAGAAGGAGGAAACATGATCAATCCTCCCCACAAGTGAGCCCGAGCCACAAGACAGGCAGACTCCACAGTGGTCACACTGCTTTTGTGAGCAACAACCTCCGACCCCCCCACCCTCAGGACAGCCAACAACTCATGACTCATATCCCTTTTTCTACCAGTGACCTGTATGACTGGAAGATGCAGAATCCAAAATTTTCAAAGAAACCTTCGGCCCTCTTAGACTTGTTAGATTCTATAATGATAATTCACCAGCCCACTTGGGACCACTGTCAGCAGCGTTTGCAGGTTCTCTTTACAACAGAGGAAAGGGCACGGCTTCTAGCCACCGCTCGCAAGCTAGTTGGACCTAATGGCCAACCCACAGTCATGCAGGCTGTCATAGACGCAGCTTTTCCCCTGACCCGCCCTGACTGGGACCCCAACAACCTTGAAGGTAAGGACAGACTCAAAGCTTACTGCCAGATTCTAATGGGGGGGGGTCTCTGAGAGGCTACTAGGAAGCCCACAAACTTATCTAAGGTAGGACAGGTTATACAAGGTAAGGAGGAAAGCCCAGGGGCCTTTCTAGAGAGGCTAATAGAAGCCTACTAGACCCAGAAGCAAGGGAAAACCAGTCTGCCGTGAACATGGCTTTTGTCAACCAGGCAGCTCCAGACATCTGCAGAAAGCTCCAACAACTGGACGGTTTTGCAGGTAAGCAAATGTTGGAGCTAGTAGCAATAGCAGAAAAAGCTTATAATAACAGAGAGACTCCAGAAGACAAACAAACTAGAGGCCTAGCCAAAATATTATTGGCTGCCACAGGAAATTTTTTTTTAATTTTATTTATTTATTTGCAAGGAGGGGGAGAGAGAGAGAGAGAGAGAGAGAGAGAGAGAGAGAGAGAGAGAGAATGGGCATGCTAGGGCCTCCAGCCACTGAAATTGAGCTCCAGATACATGTGGTCCTTGTGCATCTGGCTTACGTGGGTCTTGGAGAATCGAACCTGGGTCCTTTGGCTTCACAGGCAAACACCTTAACTGCTAAGCCATCTCTCCAGCCCCGGAAATTTTGACCCAAGGGAATTAAAAAACATGGCTTATGGAAAAAACAGGGGCAGACCAACCCCCCCCCAATCAAGAGGGGAAAGGTCATACCGACCCCATCTCCAAAAGGACCAATGTGCTCATTGTAAAGAGATGGGACATTGGAAAAATGAATGTCCACAAAAGAAAGACAAGAGTCCTAAAGTTCTGGAGATAAGAGAACTCAATGACTGAGGGACCCAGGGCTCACGGCCCCTCCATGAGCCCTGGGTAAGCTTGAAGGTAGAGGGGAAACCAATAAAGTTTTTAGTCGACACTGGGGCCCAAGATTCAATTCTGAAACAGCCCATGGGACCCTTGTCCACCAAAAGGACATGGGTCTAGGGAACCACTGGGACAAACCAATACTCATGGACTACCCGAAGAAAAGTGGACTTAGGAATGGGACGGGTAACCCATTCATTCATGGTCATCGCTGGGTGCCCATATCCACTCTTGGGGCAAGATCTTTTAACTAAAATGGGGGCAAAAATCCATTTCAACCCCGAGGGAGTACAGGTTCTTAACCAGAATGGTCCTATACATGTATTATCTGTGTCATTGGAGGAATAATATAAACTCTACACTCTTCCTCCCAAGCAATTCCTGAAAGCCCATATCTGAAGGAACTATGGGAAAGGATTCTGGGTATATGGGCAGAAAGAAATCAGACCAGGCTGGCCAAACATCAGGCCCCAATGATAGTGGAGCTGAGGACTAACGCCAGCCCAATCCAAGTCTGCTAAGTCTGAGAGGCCAAACTGGGAATAACACCTCACACAAACTGACTTTGGGAACAAGGGATACTAGTCCCTTGTCAGTATGCCTGTAATACTCCTCTCCTGCCAGTAAAAAAGGCCCACTCCAATGACTACCAACTGTGAAGGATCTGAAGGAAATTAATAAATGGGTGGAAGACATCCACCCCATGGTGCCGAACCCGTACACTCTGCTAAGCACTCTGTCACCTGACTGCACTGTGTACACGGTACTGGACCTCAAGGACACATTCTTCAGTCGGCCACTGGCGCCGGCTGGTCAACCTCTATTCGCCTTTGAATGAAGTGATCTAGAGCATGGATTCAACCAACAATTGACTTGGACCACACTGCCGCAAGGATTTAAAAACTCACCCACCATCTTTGATGAGGCACTCCATGAGGATCTGGGTGAGTACCACCAGGCCCATTCCCAAATAACTCTCTTGCAGCATGTAGATGACCTCCTTATTGCAGCCTCAGATGAAGAAGCCTGCCGCTCAGCCACAGAAGCCTTGCTGAGAGAATTGGACTGCATGGGATACCAAGTTTCAGCCAGAAAGGCACAGCTCTGCCAGAGGGAAGTAACTTACCTTGGGTACATACTCAAGGGGGGCCAACGCCTGTTGTCTCAAGCCCACAAAGAGATAATCCTCAACATTCCCCACCCCAGAACCTGGCAACAGGTACCTGAGTTTTTGGGGTCAGTGGGATTTTGTAACTCTGGATACCCAGATTTACAGAGATTTACAGAGAAGGATCGTCCCATCAGACTTTGCTAGCCAATTCATCAGACAAATACATCAGAGTACTCATCTTGGACAACAGAAGATTGAGGACTTACTTAGATGGGCCCACCTTAAAGTCTTTGACTTGAGACAAAAAAACAATAGAAGCCATAACCCGATGCCATGCCTGCCGCCTAGTAAATGCAAAAAGCGGAGTTTCTCAGTCAGAAACTAGGGAAAGGGGGATCTGCCCAGGAATAAATTGGGAAATTGACTTTACAGAAATAAAACTTCTATCTGGTGCCCCCTAATGGAACTTGGTTTGCATGCACCATGGGACTAACTCCTTGTATTCACCCGCAGATCCTTCAAAACACTACCGGTCTATGTATCCTAGTTGCTCTGTTTCCTCAGGTTTACTACCTCCCTTTTGATGACTGTATAGAAACCCTAATATCATCATTATAGATGGAAATGTGATTTTGGAATATCAGCAATCCTTCTTACAACTTTGACAGGGACTGGTATAGCTGCAGGGATTGGTACTGGTACTACGGCCCTAATTAAAGCAGACCAGACTTATCAGGCCTTGGTTAACCTAATAGATTCTGATCTTGCCCAATTAAAAAAGTCAGTCTGTCACTTAGAACAATACCTGGATTCACTGGCTGAGGTGGCACTACAAAACAGAAAGGGACTAGACTTATTTTTCCTACAGCAAGGGGGACTCTGTCAGGCTTTAGGAGAGCAATGTTGTTTCTATGTCAACAATTCAGGTGTTATTAGGGATAGCCTGGCCATAGTACAGAAGAGACTAAAAGAAAGGGCCAAAATTAGACAAGAAAATCAAAGCTGGTATGAGTCACTATTCAACTGGTCCCCTTGGCTAATGACCCCTGATCTCCTCCCTAACAGGCCCACTTATTCTCCTGTTGCTCTCTCTTACTTGCGGGACCATGTATCATTAATGCATTAATCAAATTTGTTAAAGAACACTTAGCTACAGTACATCTAATGGTTCTAAGGCAACAATATCAGCCTCTGAAAAGATCTCAAGGATTTGAGATGAGACCGTACTCAAGGGGGGAATGAAAGAACTAAATTGATGCCATGATAGGCTTCAGCAAAACACCTCCCAGGCTAGGCCTAAAATTTGAACAAAGGGCCATTAATCAGTAACTGTCCTAGCCAGAGAAAAGCTGAGTCACTTCCTAAAAATCAAGGCCTCTTGGCCCCAACCAATCAAGGATGTACAGATATGATTGTAGACTAATCAAATGCAACCCTTGTTCAAATTAGCCAGTCAAACTGTAGAACTAATTGCCCATCAGAACCTTCCTTAGTTATGCTTAAAGGAGCCTGTGAGCTCCTCTCTGGGTTGCCATTTTTGTATGAATGGTCAACCTCCCCATGCTGGCTGACTCTGCAGAATAAATGCTCTTTGCTTTTACATACTATTTGAGTCTGGGGTCTTTCTTCAGTGATTCTCGGACCCTTATAGTAGGAGGATTGCTGTGAGTTCAAGGCCACCCTGAGACCACACAGTGAATTCCAGATTAGCCTGGGCTAGAGTGAGACCCTACCTCAAAAAAAAAAAAAAAAGTTATAAAGTCTTGGGATTATTTTGGCTCCACCATTACTTTTTTTCTCAGCTTGTTTCTTTTGCTTTGTATAAAAGATCATCCTGCCTTGTTAAATACACAAAAGAATGGTGTATTGACTTATTATTAATTATTCAATATTATTGTCAGCAAAAGATACCCAGTGTGCCACTTGGCACTTGTTTTCTGGCCAGTAAGTTAATTCAGTGATATGATATAATTTACAAGAACCCTTACTTTGGAAGTTTCTCCAGCACGGTCTTCAGTTCTTCACATATGAGCTTGACAAGTCCATTCTTTATGTTACTGTATGAAACATCAATCATGAAGATAAAGGCTGGTGGGCTGGGAGGTTTGTTCTTCTACAGAAAAGCAAACACATGACATAAAGTAAATAGTTCCCATAATCATATGAAAACACTACAAACCCTTGAGGATATCAGATGCTCCATTCAATATTTAGGGTACATCTCTGAGTCAAACAATGTTTTAGAGGAAAATCCTGATGTTATAAAAAAGAGAAATAGAAGCTGTTTCTTTGTAAGAATGTGGCATGAATTCCACAGTGTTATAATATATAGCAGAGATAGTTCACCTTTCTGTGTCTCCAAAGACTCCCCTGCTGCCAATGCTGAGAGGAGGCAGAGTATGTGGCCAGCCTTGTTCATGAGACATTGCCTAATAGGGCGAAACATGCTTGGAGCCCTAAAAAGTTGCATTGATGGGCTGGAGAGATGGCTTTGCAGGTAAGGTGCTTGCCTGCAAAGCCTAAGGACCCAAGTGTGATTCCCAAGTACCCACATAAGCCAGACGCACAGGTGGTATATGCATCAGAGTATGCACAGTGGCTACAGGCCCTTGTGTGCCCATTCTCTCTATACTTGTCTATTATTTTTTTCTCTCTTTCTCTCATAAGTAAGTAAACAAATGAATAAATAAGAAGTTGCACTGAGGAAAAGAGCAGATATGATAACTGCTACCTGTTTGGGAAGCTGTAATTATAATTCATTAGCATCAATACTATATTCAAATATCTTGCTAATTAGTTTTAGAGATTTTTAAAGGCTTTTTGAGACAATGTCTTGCTACATAGACAAGGCAAGCCTGAAACTCACAATCCTCTTGCCTCAGCCTTTTCCCACTGCTGGGATTCCAGGAGTGTACCAACATGCCTAGCTAAAGGTACAAAATTGTATTCTACAATATAATTGCATCCCTTAAAATT
Source organism: Dipus sagitta (assembly GCA_036346955.1). NCBI lineage: Eukaryota > Metazoa > Chordata > Mammalia > Rodentia > Dipodidae > Dipus > Dipus sagitta. Next base: position 83,069,603 of record CM070771.1, on the reverse strand, counting down.
GTAACACTTTATTAAATACTTTCATAGTGTATTTCATATATTTATGGCAAAATGGCCTTGCCATGTAAGCTTGCAACCATCACTGTAACATGAAGCAGCTGTTATGAAAACAGGTTCTAGCTGTTAGTTTCTGTCCCGGCTAGCTGTCCAAATAGCTCTTAGGGAAGTGATCCTTCAACTAAGATTACAAAATATTTAGAAAAGAAAGCCACAGATAAGTAACATCAGTGACCCACTCTGAAGAAGAAAGAATTAAGAACACCGAACTTTTAGCTTTATATTAAACCATAAAAATCTATATTTTAACTATTATTATTACATAATTAATGATAATTCCTATAAATTATCTTGATTTCATTCTATACCTACCATAAGGCTAGATATAATACTGTTTTAATAAAGTGCTTTATTTTAAATAAAAATTTAAAAGACTCAAACATCAATCAGAGAACATCACTGACACACCTAAAATCAGAGAGAAATGCAGGCTCTCTGTTGGTGTTTGTGATTTCTCCATGCAGATCATTTCTGAGTCTCATTTAACCTATTTCATGGCATAGAATATGCTGGTTTATATTCGATGAAAACAGTAACCATTCTCAAACCCAAACCTGTTTGTGAAAAGTCCAAGTGTGTCTTCTTGATCCTGTCTTCTCTTAAGTTCAGTCTAACCATTTCCTCACTGAGTATTTTCCTTATCTCCAGCCAGCACATTTCCACAGGAATGTGTCACTGTCACTTATTGTCTATGTGTGCAAAATTAATTCATTAGTCCTCTAAAATGCACTCTCTTCCAATTTCCATCAGTGACATCACTTCATGACAATTCAGAGACTTTCAAAGCTGAAATCACATTGACTGCTCCACTTCCTTCAACTACTGGGTTCCATTAATTTTTTTTTTTACAATCATCCATCTATACTCTTAACTCTCAGTTTATCATCCTGTATGTTATTCTATCCATTTAACTCAGATAGTTTTGTCTAGTCAAGTTTCCGTGCATGTACTATATAGAAATCAAGGTTTCCATGCCTTCCTACTAAAACTGGTCCCTGAAAAGGTCCGCTGATCTCCAAAGTGTAAATGACAATGAGCTGAACTAAAATCAGCTGTCATCCTAGATCTCTTTAGTTCATCCCAAGTATTGTTCTCTTGGCTGCCAGGACAGCACAGCATCATTTCCTCTCCCTCTCTGCTGACTGCCGCATCTGTTTTTCATTTTCCCGTATGTCACCAAATGGGCCCCTTCTTGTCTCCTTCTTCCACATGCACCTTTAGAAATTATATCCAGTTTAACCAGCACTTTCAACAGGTGACTCATGTGGTTTCTTTCTTGAGCTCTGGTACAGCATTCCAACTGACTATAGTACAGTTCCACAGAAAGGTCTGCCCAGTGCATCAGACTCAAAAGTTTAGAAGTTATGACAGCATTTGTCTCACTATACCTGCTGTGTATAAAGAACTTACAGAATATGTGATTTAAATAACCTGAGCTTGAATTCTCTCTCCTGCTGTGTGGGGTCTCCATCTCTCTATCAATATACATCTTATTAGGAAGCCCTTTGTGAGCACCCTAGTTTCAGCATAAAAATTTAGAATACTTCTTTCTTTTCTATTATTTAAATTTTACTTTTAATTATGATAAAATAAGATCTAAAAATTAGTATTTTCACTATGTGTAAACATAGAGATACATTCCATAAACTCAAAAATGATCAACTCATATGAAAAACTGAAGTCAGACCACCCTGAGGAACTCCATGATGATTTTATTTAAAAAAATGCCTACCTACACACACAGTATAGGAACAGAAAACAGGACTCTGTGGCCACAGAGATGCTGTATCAGTCTGGCTTCATCACTTTCTAGATTTATGGTCTAAATCTAGTTCTTAAAGCCTCTAATAGAGCCTCAGAGTTCTTAGATAATGTGATGCTCATTACATGGGTTTTCTTTGAGACCTAAATGATGTCATATGTACATAATAAGCATTCTTCATAGACCTTCAATACAATGTTCAATAAATGCTAATTTTATTACTTGCAACTAAAATGAATAGAGAAAAATATTCTATAATTCTACTTTCAATGTACATGCTGTTAAAATATGCATAGAAGGGGCTGAAGAGATGGCTTAGCAGTTAAGGTGCATGTCTGCGAAGCCCAAGGACCTGGGTTCAATTCTCCAGATCGCATGTAAGCCAGATACACATGGTGGCACATGCATCTGGAGTTCATTTGCAGGGGCTAGAGGCCCTTGCGCACCCATTCTCTCCCTCTCTCTCTCTCTCTCTCTCTTCTCTGTTTCTAATAAATAAACAAAATAAAATCTTTAAAAAGTAAAAAAATATGCATACAAATTAAATAGGCTCCTTTTCACCACCTAAATCTCTAAGTCCACTCTTTATCCTACTTCACTTACGTTTCAAGTCATAATTAAATTTGAAGATTTTGCAGCATGTTTGTCTTGAACTCTACTTGGAAAACTAAAGGAAGATAAAGCTTACAAAACAAAACTCTTCAAAAGGTACTCTTTTTACTTGGTTCCTTGCTTCCTGCGTGAGATTTCCCATTAATTATACTTCTGGAATATTTCCACATAGCAGAGTTAGAAGATACTAAGACTTTGGTTCCCAGGAATAGATTTGATTCTCTGCCTAACTTTCTTTTAAGAAAGCATTAAGTCAAGATAATGTGGCCCCTTTGACAGAGAACTGGACACTCAGAACATGCTGTGATTTATCCTATGGCTGCAGACATCAGTGAGTAAATATTTTATCCCTACTTAAAATGGATTCATTATATTTAACTGCAACATCAAATGTTTATGCTTTATGTAATTATTATTCTCCTTCAATAAATAGCAATAAAGAATGAATAAACTGATCAAATGTAATTGTACCTCATGACATGTTTATTTCTTGAAATAAAGCATTTGTACTAAATTTTTTAATGTTTTCTCAAATATACTCAAAAATTTCAAAATTTCAAGACAACAAAACAATGTTTTCTTTAATAACTAGTTCTAAATAATGCAGTTAAAATCACCTACAACAGTAAAATAAATGAATTTATTTATATTAATTGAAAAAAATGTAGAGATATAGTCAATTGAAAAACTTCTAGTTTGGACAAATATTCCTTGCTATCTCTTCTCAATCATGGACTTGATAACCACCTTAAAAAGATCTATGCAAGAAAGCTGTGGGTCAAGGGAGATTTTCTGGCAATGAGGCATTAACAGGCATTCCTTTTAGGAAAAGTAAGTAAATAAATCAGAATGACCCTGTTTCTTTAAGGTTCTTCATGATGCTTCAGGTGCGACATAAAATTTGAACTGAGATCAAGAAAGAAATTATTTTCAAATCCCTGAATAATTTTAAAGTTCTTCAAGGTACCTGTAATGATGTCACTGAAGAAAGGAAATAACCATTCTGTTTAGAGTGACACATCTGTAAATTCACTCATTCATTCAATCATTCATTCCACATACATTGACCAACTGCCTACCTGTGCCAGACACTGTAGAAATGTCATAAAGATGACTAGGACAAAATTGGGGCCCCCAAGGATATCAGAATCTATGAAAAGGACAGACATGCAAAAAGACTTAAATTCCACAGGAAGAACTGCTAAAACAGAGATGTCAAAAAATTTTATTAAAAAAAAAACAGAAGTTGAAGTAAATAACTACCATGATGAAGACATGCACACGTAATAAAATTGCAGCCAAGGCAGTAGAGAATAAGTCAGAGTGTGCCAGATGGGGGATTTACAGGTTTGCCAGAACAGAAAGATATTCTGGTCTAATGAACATCTTACATAAAGACAGGAAGTTGTCAAAAAGCTGATGATCTGAAGTGGTAGTATAGGGTCCTATAGCTTTATAAGGAAAGTCAACTTTTAAAGAAAAGAACCAAAAGAGGCTTGGGGGAAGTAGCAAGAGAAGTCTTGTGGTTTCATGTTAGAATAAGGAAATCAGAGACCAAACTGTAGCCACTGTAACTACTGGAGTGGAAAAGGGAGACACAGAAATATACCCACAGTCCTGCTAAGCATACTGATTGACATTTTGCCTTGGGAGAAGCGTTTTCTGAGTAATAACAAAAAATGGGTAGAAGCCTTGTGTGGAACTGTTGCAGTAAGAAGCCAGTATAGTAGCCAGTCGTCGTGGCCCATGCCTACAATCACAGTATTTGGCAGGCAGAGGCAGGAGATCAGGCTGGGGGCTATATAAGACGCTGTCTTTAAAAAAAAAAAAAACAGTATATTCTACCTAGAAGAGACAACATGGTTAGTTTTTCATTTCTATACCAGGTTTTTAAAAATGAGCACTCCAGTGGATGGTGCAGCCAATGTATCATGCTAACAACTTAGACCAGATCTGTGTCTTAGGCATTTCTATATCTTACTCTCATTTCATCGAACAAATGAAATGTTTTGCTTATGGATCAAGACTCATATCTTGCATATGGAATTTGACATCAGCATATAAACACTGGAAGTCCTGGGAACACTTACTCTGCAGTAATCCAAAGTAGCGACATACTCATATGATCCTAGAGATAACTCAGGCTTCTCATAGTGGTCCAGTCTTCTCCCAACGTGGTCCAGATGTTGGAAATAGAATGGTGGAACTAATCAAAACAAAACAAGACAGGAAATCTTTTGTTTTCATAAGCAGACAATTTAATAAATTCTCAAAGCATATTATGGGAGAAAAGGATTTAGTATGAGAAAAAATGTATTTATAGCTAGAATATAGTATATTCTCAATATTCATCATTTTGAATACATGTCTTAGAAAGTATGAATGTTTTATTAAAAAACACTTTTGATCTTCTAAAAGTTATTGATGGCAAAGAACTTTTATAATTGTGGAAATTTTAGATAGATATACTATTGTACTTAAGTCAACATAACCCAGATATTTGTCTCTCTTTTAAAAAGACTGGGAGTTTTCTCTTTGAATATTCTATATATACCTAACAGATAAATGTTGGTTATATGGACTACAACATCAATCAGAATATCTATTACACTTTAATGTCTGTGGCCATGGAGTGTTTGCATGGTGATCTTGTAGCACTGGCCTTAAGGGCACAGAAGATTACTGTATTAGGGAAAGACTACATTACTAAGATCTCAGCTGAAGAAGTCTAATTTGATTTAAATGTTTCAGAAGTTACTTCTAGCAAAGTCCTGGAAGTCATCCAACAGCTCAGCAACACTTGTGAGTCACCCTCTGAACACTTGGACAAATAAGGTCTGGTATCTCTGTGAAAAAGAACTCCCATAGCCTGGAGATTAATAGGGAAGGCTATGAAACTTCTGCCAACAGCATTTAGAAAAACCACCCGTTCTCTTGTTTTAACTATTTTGTAAAGAATAGTATCTCTCTTTATAAAAACCACAAAAGTAATACATTTTGTTTCAAAGCAAAAAACTCAGTATTCCTTACTTTTAGTTGTGAAAATTACATAGCTTTTTCTAAAATTAGACTTTAAAACAGAAAAAATAGATTGAGTTTTCCATGTTCATATTATATCATGGCCATTTCTTTTAAATAAACTCTATAAAGTTCATATTCATACATGCATATCCACGTTTAGAAAATTCAATGTCTTAAAAAGACTACTGACAGTGACTAAACTTGGTCTGCTGCTTTGTTGTACGTGGTGAGACAGAGAGCTCTGCGTTGGCTGGTTTAGAATGGACATAAGGTAATGCCTATATAGCATAAAGTATAATTCACTCAACTTCACAAATAGCCACATGTAATGTGAATTTTCCTTTTAAAACTAATTCTATATTCATTATCATTTAATATTATGTCATCTCTTATAAGCCAAGTCAGACCACACATTATGCACTGTTCTATAATCCTAGTTTCCCTGATGCTTTCCAATGTCACTTTTCCAATGGACAATTAAGAGATACTTTGCAAAGACATGAGAGTGAGATCATCTGACCAAGCTTATTGGGTTCTAATGCCAGCAAGCCAGGCTAACAAGTCTTCATTGCAGCGAATGACAAATGTAGAGGTGAACATGAATCTAAGGGAGTCTGGTTTTCTTCTGAGAGCAGCTACTTAAGTCTAGTTTGCACAAGCCTATTAAACAATGAACATGGAGAGCTGGAGAGACAGCTTAGCAGTTAAGGCACTTTTCTGAGAAGCCTAAGGATCCAGGTTTAATTCCCCAGAACCCATGTAAGTCAGATGCACAAGGTGACACGTATTTGGAATTCATTCACAGTGGCTAGAGGCCCTGGTGTGCCCATTCTCTCTCTCTTTCTCTTTTTCTTTCTCTGTCTCCCTCTTTCTCTCTCTTAAATAAAATAAATAAATACAATATTTTAAAAAATGGTCATGGAAGCCCCCGGGACTGTATACCCAAGGAAATAGAATCTCTGTTGTATAGATACAAAAATTCTAAGTGGTCCTTCATTAGCAGGAAGCAGCTGGGTATGGGGCCCTAAGCTAACACTGCTTATCAGGCCAGAAACGACAGCAAATTGAAGATTATTGGTGCTCTACCTGCTGAATAATTTCTGATCACCTTCCTGAGAGAGTGGGGGACTTAAATGAAGACATGGAGGGACTACTGACTAGACTTGGTAAAGAACTTTATTCAAGTGCATCAGGAGAGGCTTCTGCTTTCTCAAGATGGATTCCCCCTGTCACAAACTGAAGTGCCAAGAGGTGAACTATAAGAGCTCTGAAAACAAAGTCCCATGACAGAACAATGGCCACAGACATAGCTGCAGATTCATCCAGGATGAGAGATGGAACAAGGTCATCTTTAGAAAGAGAAGGGTGGAAACAACAGAATCTGGTCTCACCACCATGTCCACTTTGCATTGTGGAGATGTTATGGTTGCTATAAAGAGGAAAAAACATTCCAAAAAGTCCATACCATAGTCCTCAAGGTGACAATGAAACTGATGACTCTATTCCATATCAAGGCATTTTAAAGAAGTAACCAAAGGTTAAATGACAAATACAAGGCCTGTCTCTAGTGCTTTCATGGACTATGTGTGATAAGGGGGCAGAAAGCAAGAAGACAGACAGTGCTATGGAAGGTGTGGCACAAGCAGAACACTTCCTGCTCAGCTGTCATTAGGAAGCAGCCAGCACCTACCGGAAACATGTTCATGATGAAAAGGGACCCAGGAAGCCTGGAAAACGCTTCCTCTGGCACGCCACATGGTTAACAAGATCTGTACTTATATGTGAACTTGGGGATGTTCTCACCCTGAGTATGCGCTGTACTGAACACCAAGGAACTAAAAATACAGAGATGTTATAAATGTCATAAATGTGAGAACATTTTTGTCAAGGTTGCAGTTTAACATCAGTGAATCTATGTAGTATAAAACTAAAAATATAATGCATGTAGGAAAGGGTGTCATAATACTATCTTCTTCTTAAAAGTTTCAACATTTACATCAGAGGAAAAAAAAATCTATGTAAGTGGTAAATCCCTTGGTTATACCTGAGCTTTCCCCAAATGCTACTGAGGTTATATTCAAGAATAACCTTGAGGACTGAAAAGAGAAGTTTCTAGGGTGAACACGAGATGTAATAATCTCATATTGTGTACAACTGGGCTTTGTGGAAGGTAATTGAGAAATAAGGCCTCACTCATGCCCACACCCACTGTTGATTTCTATGTGACTCAATAGCACCATTTCCATGTGGGGCTTATGCAGCTACATAAAGTTATAAGGAGCCTGGGTTTACTATTCTTATTGGTTTCCTTCTATGGAACTTACAATGCAAGTAGTACTACCTAGGGGGAAAATGCATTTTTCCTATGATAAGAAGTGTAAGACATTTTATTTTTAAATAAAAAGCTTCCATAAGGAACACTGGAGTAGCACCACTTACCATCGTTCACACAGCTACAAAATCCACACTGAAACCTCCTTCCTCCTTCCACAAACTGCATAAATGGGCACATGTAGGCTTTGCATCTGTTGCATCTGACTGGTCCGCTCTCCCCATGGTTTACCAAGTACAGCTGAGTCTAGAAGAAGCAAGGAGTGAAATGAAGAGCTGAGTACAGGATTTCTAGATGCTGTAATTAATCTGAAATGTCTTCTAATAGCACTCACTAGAGAACACCTAACACTGAGCAGTGGCCAGGACAGAGGATCCCTCCCTTGATAATGTATGAATAATTCAAGGCAATATGACATTGTTCACAGTATCCTACGAAACACTAAATTTAAATTTATGTCTCACAAATATAATCTCACAAAATATATCTCATTTATAGGCATACTGATTTTAATTTGTATATGAATGTTTACCTGTATGTGTATGAAAAGAAAATATAAGATAGTAATAACAATCAAGCTTATGTCCAAAATGTCCTGGATTTCTTATGTCATGTACCTTGTTAAGTTTGTTTATAAACTAAAAATAAAGGAGTCAGTTGAGTATTACTATTTTTTTTAAAAAACCCTCTACTTTTGGATGGTAGCATGAGGTTTATGTAGTTCCCTTAAAGTATATAAAATATTATTTTTAAAATTAAAGTAGGGCTGGAGAGATTGCTTAATGGTTAAGGAGCTTGCCTGTGAAGCAGAAGGATCCAGGTTCAATTCCCCAGTATCCAAGTGAGCCAGATGCACAAGGTGGTGCATGTTTCTGAAGTTTGTTTGCAGTGGCTAGAGGCCCTGGAATGTCCTTGAAAAAAAATTAAAGTAACTATAGAAATATATATGAATGCCCACTTATTTAGGCCTGAAGCCTGATTATGCCTTTTCTGTCACTTTATCATCACACATACTCTCAGTATGGCTGGTCATGTCGCCAGAACTGAAAAACCATGAGTCAATGGGAACTTCTCTCTCATAAACATGTGGAAAGGCAGTTTGAAAGTGAAAAGGAATCCAGCCTTGGTTCTTAACACTTCCAGCTTTCACAATAAAACTACAAAGACCTTCTTGTTTTTATAAATCTCCTTAAAGATAATATTTTCAGAAAAGCTTGAGAACTGAAGGGTTTTGTGTGTCACTTAAAAAATCTGAAAAGTAAAGTTGTAAGGAAAGCAGACTTCTTTTTACGGAGGCCTGAAGAGCGGTGATTAGGAGCAGCAGGCATTTTTTCTGCTAGGGCCTTACACAACCCAGACCTGCTAGTTCTCCTTGCCCAGATGTTCAGTGGCTGGTGTTTCAGATATGAGCTATGGGGTCTCAGAGCAGAGGAAGAGGAGGAGAGGAAAGAGAGGGGACGGGGAGAAGGAAAAGACAGATTTCATACAATGCACAAAAGAATACAGAAAGAATCAATTAATACAATCATACTCAGAATCATTCCCACTGCCCTGCCCTGTTCTCTTCTCTGCTTCATGCCTTCTGGAGGTCAGAAGATGGATACTTTTTCTAGGTGATAATCTTCCAATCCATTCAAAGTCCATACCTCTGGTGACCCACTGGCAGGGGTGAGTGAGACAAGGATTAAAGAGTAGTGCATGCACTGTTAGAGACATGTGCTTGGCATGGATAGTTGGAAAAAGGTACCTGTTATCATTTTTGACAAGAACAACCTGTCCTCTCGCAGAAGCACTTAGCTCACAAGCAAGTATCTTGGATGGGAGGGGAGGTTAGAGTGGACAAGTATGAATTGTGCTTGTACTACTAAAGTGAACTTCTCAGTTACTGCAAAATCATGTACAGGGCTAAGAATTGACTTTGACGTGGATATGATCAAGGGGTTCAAAAGTGAGACATGAGAACTGAAGGCATACTAGGACTCAGTTTTAATTTCACACAAAAATTCATACATGGATGCATACAGTACTCTCTAATTTAATTTATTTATTCACTTTACTTATTTGAGGGTAGGAGGCAGACACAGAGAGAATGGGTGCACTAGGGCCTTCAGCTGCTGCAAACAAACTCCAGATGCATGTACCACCTTGTGCATCTGGCTTACATAATGTTGCAGTCCAGTATGCATTGCTGGTAGAAATCACCTAACTAAGAGCAGCTTGTGGGAAAAAGAAGTTTATTTTGGCTTACAGGCTCAAGAGGAAGCTTCATGATGGCAGGAGAAAACGATGGCATGAGCAAAGGGTGGACATCACCCCCTGGCCAACATAAGGTGGACCACAGCAACAGGAGGGTGTGCCAAGCACTGGCAAGGAGACACTGGCTATAACACCCATAAGCCCGCCCCCAACAATACACTCCTCCAGGAGGTGTTAATTCCCAAATCTCCATCAACTGGGAACCTAGCATTCAGAACACCTAAGTTTATGGGGGAAACCTGAATCAAACCACCACATTCTGTCCCTGGCCCCCATAAACTGATAACCATACATGATGTAAAATGCAATGCATTCAGTCCAACTTTAAAAGTCCCATAGTTTTTATCAATCCCTGTGATGTTCAAATATCCCCATAGTCCAAGGTCTTTTAACTGAGCCATAATACCAAAACATCCCCCCAAAACCCATAATAGCACAGAATAAACATTTACACTGCAAAAGATGGCACTGGGCATAGTAAAGAAATATTCAACCAATACAAGATTTAAAACAAGGGCAAAAATCAAAATCTGTAGCTTCAAGTCCAACAACTCTAGCCAGTGACCAATCTCCAAGTCCGATAATTCTAACCAGAAACAAGTCTCTGGATTTCCAATTCTGCCCCTCCAGCTAGGCTACTCACAGTCCTAGAAAACTTCATCGGGACCGGCAGCTTTCCTGAGCAGCCATCTTGTGGTCCCGGCAGCTCCACTGGGTCTCCACTGCAACCCACGGTTCATCCTCATGGCCCCACGGGGTCTCCATGCAGGCATCCAGCAAATCTGCTTCACACTGCTCATGGCCATTTCCAAAACATAAGACTGTGTTGCAAACTCAATGACCCTTTTCGCAGCATTTCTTATACTCCACAATGCCAGGTAGGGTGCCAATTTGTTAATCCAGGAGGGAACAAAGCAAACTTTGAAGAACAGGACACTCCGTGAGCACTCAGTCCCCTTCAAAAGAGTCTACATTCTTCCTGTTGCCCCAGTGCAGGTCAGCTAGCCCAATCTCAAAGGTTGTAATCTCTCAATTGCAGTTGAACATGCAGCAGTTAACCAAAATATTTTTCTTTCTATGCCATATCCCTCTGCTCATACCAGTTCATTTCTACTCAAAGAAACCCTGCACAACTTCTCAGGACACAGGCATAACAGCAAGCTTCTCACACAAACTGCTAGCCCAGTCCAAACAAAGCTCTTTCTCACCCTCATAGTCCATAGTTCTTACTGCATTCAGGTCTTTCAACTCTGACCAGAATAGTCCATCAAGCTGTACTTAAAGCACTGCAAGGTGTCTCTTAGGCCAAGGATTCAAATCCTTCCACATTCCTCTTGAAAATCAGCTCCAAAAGGCCAAAGCCACACAGTCAGTTATCTAGCAGCAATCTCACTCCTCGGTACCACTTTACTGTTGCAGTCTGGTTCGCATTGCTGGTAGAAATCACCCAACTAAGAGCAGCTTGTGGGAAAAGATGTTTATTTTTGCTTACAGGCTCGAGGGGAAGCTCCACGATGGCATGAGCAGAGGGTGGACATCACCCCTTGGCCAATATAAGGTGGACCATAGCAACAGGAGAGTGTGCCAAGCACTGGCAAGGGGACACTGGCTATAACACCCATAAGCCCACCCCCAACAATACACTCCTTCCAGGAGGTGTTAATTCTCAGATCTCCATCAACTGGGAACCTAGCATTCAGAACACCTAAGTTTATGGGTGATACCTGAATCAAACCACCACACACAGGTTCTGGGGAATTGAACCTGGGTCTTTTGGCTTTGCAGGCAAGCATCTTAACCACTAAGCCATCATTACTCTCTCAATTCAAACCTTTTATTGAAAGACATAAAGTGGCAAGTGTTTGTTCGCTTTAGCTAATAGTAATTAGAAATGGTGGGTGGGAGCGTGGGCAGATAGAAGCAATAAGACAGAAACAAAAGATTTTGGGGAAATGACAGGAGATTTAGGAACATAGGAAGTAAAAGACAACAAAAACATGTGACCAGATCACTGTTTCTGCATGGAAAGCCTGGTCATCAGTCTGCCTGTGATGACACTGTCAACCTTTGAGATCAGCAGGTGCATTCAGAAGTTAAAATCAGCTGAAATTTTGCAATCTGCCTTCAGTTCACCCATTTTCTTTTCTCATCTTTTCCCTTCATAGACTTCAAACACTATAGTTAATTCCCTGAAACATTTTAGAAACAAGATATGCTTGTCAGTGGTCATGGAAGGAAATTTGCCATTATTTTTACTGCCATGATTTTCCCAAAGGCAGACCATGCCTAACATTACCGTGAACGATCACCAACTACCACCTAAGCATTCCAGGCCCTGCAGAGTCAGGCTCGTAGATCTGGAAACAATGCCTTGCAATAAAATGCAGTCGGGTCCTGACTATATCTAGGCTAAGTGTGCAGGCATGTTTTCTATGTTCACCCTTTGGAAAGCAGAAGATGGATGGGTAGGAAAGTCTTCAGACAGCTTAGGTGACAGTAAAGAATGTTAAAAGCTTTTTAACTGTTTATGTTTTATTTGGGGCAATGGGGCCAGGGCTTCTAAATGACTCTGTCTTCTTTAATCTTTCTCAAGCCATACTTAAAACCATCAAGGACTCTTTTTCCCTCTCCATATGCCCACTTATCTGCTTTGCAGTGGTATATATGAGCTCATAAACAGGCAAGGTCACGATATTCAATTTTTATAATATAGTTTTTTTCAAAAATAAACTTTTCCCCATAATTCCCTAAGTTGTTTTCTTTCCTCACCAAGGGCATTATATCCTAACTACTTCAGAGATGTTTTCAGATGTTAAATGTGCTTTCATTTTTGGCTTCTAGTGTAACTCTGCATGATCATCCTTTTTCTTTCTTTCCATACAATGGAGAAGTCAAAGGATACTGACGCTGGCCCTACACCCTCATTTGGCTATTCTTAGTTCTGGCTCCATGTGACAACCATTTGAACAACACGAAAGTGATGGGGAGGTTGAGGAATGACAGGAAAGGACAGCAATCTGACTCTCGTATTTTTAGATGATCAAGCGTATCACAAATAGCACATTGGTACTGTAATTAAAATATCTTAAAAACTATTTTATTGATTTGCTTGCATGTGCATGTGAACAGAAGTGAGTGAGCAAGAGAAAGAATGGGCACACCTTGCTACTGCAAACTCCAGATGCATGTACCAACTTGGTGCATCTGGGTTTACATGGGAACTTCTGGGGTGGCAGACATTGCAAGCAAGCACATTTATTCTCTAGGCAATGCCCCCCCAGCTCCATTGAAATATTTTAATCAGCCAAAATGTGTCTCTTTTGGCATTTGACACTAAAATGGTATCACTGATGAAAAAAAAAATAATGATCTGGGAAGAAGGATCAGTTGTCAAAGGGGTTTGCTTGCAAAGGCTGCCGTCCTGGGTCCAATTTCCAAACATGTACGCTGAACATAAAAAGTGACGCAAGCATCTGGTGTTGGCACTGGCAAGAGGCCCTGGCATGCCCCGCCCCACACATACATACAAAGAAAAAATATTTGTAAAAGTTAAAGTAGTAGGTATCGAGTTATAAATTAGTACCTTCTTAATATTACTGATAACCTTCAAAAGTTTAACACTTGCATCTTAGGTACTTGGTATGTCTTTTGTCTTTGTGGGGCTTAACTATGCAGTGGAACAGACAAACACGGGAGATGAGTAGCAAGAACACGTTACCAAGTATCATGAACAAAAGCTATTTTTAGCTTGGGCAATGTTAAATTACTCACAGATTGTATTTCTTAAACAAAAGCAGATGCTCAAGGAAAATGAAACAGTATGTATGAAATCCATCGTGAAGAGTTCTTATAAGATATGCAGGCTATTAATTTTTAAATTTTAGTTTTATTTATTTATTTGAAAAATGGGGAAAGAGGCATAGAGAGAGAGAGAATAGGCATGCCAGGGCATCCAGCCACTGCAAACGAACTCCAGACACGTGTACCACCTTGTGCATCTGGCTTATGTGGGTCCTGGGGAATCTAACCTGGGTCCTTTGGCTTTGCAGGCAATTGCATTAATCACTAAGCCATCTCTCCAGCCCTGAATTTTTTTTTAATAAAGAAAACTCAATGCAAAGCTCATTGAGCAGCACAAACCTTGTAATTCCACCACTGGAGGTTGAGGCAATAGGATTACAAGTTGGAAGCCATCCATAGTTACAAAGGGAGTTCAAGGCCAGCCTAGGTTACCTAGATGGATTAGGTATCAAAAAGCAAAACAAAAGTCTGGATACATAAGCTTAGCTAGAGATTTTACATTACATAATCAGCTAAGTATCAACTCCAGCAAGACAAAAATACGATGTTTCATAGCAAAATTCCAGTAGGTGGCGCTGCCCAACTAAAAATAAAAGCATTGTTATGATGGTGATGGACATTAAAATACTCAACACACACCAAAGCAGAAATGCAAAAGCTCCTGAGAGCTCATCCCTGAAGTAGATGTAAAACACACCCACCAAGGCTCAGGGAATTTTGTGGAAGAGGGCTGGAAAGATTTTAAGAATCACAGGTTGAGACATCATACCCAGAGGCATTGCCTCCCCCATAACTGACTGCTGCTCCCACAACGCATAACCCACAACCCCGGTGCGGAATACCAGCAACCCCACTAAGGAGGGCCCTCAGCAGATTGGGGGCAAGGAGAAGGGAAATGATGATACCAACACATGATGCGTCCATACAAAGCACACTCTTTAAAAAAAATTTTTTTTTTGACAGAGAAAGGCGGGGGGTGGGGGAGAATGGGTACACCAGGGCCTCCAACCACTGCAAAGGAACTCCAGACACATGTGCCCCCTTGTGAACATGGCTAACGTGGGTCCTGGGGAATCGAACCTGGGTCCTTTGGCTTTGCAGGCAAACGCCTTAACCACTAAGCCATCCCTCCAGCCCCATACTCTTAATAATAAAGAAAAAAGTTAAAGCAAGACCATTGGTGGGCAATACCAAATGCCATATTCATTTTGTGTACTACCACTTACCTGAATTTATAGCAGTAATTACATCTCAAAACTAGGAAATGCACAGTCTCCTTAAAATTGGACAACCTTTGAGCAATGATTTAAAACTACTCTAACTCAAAGAAATGAAATTATAAACAGGCTATTTTATATAAAAATATAGAAATTAAAGGAACTACAAGATTAAATTAATGGCTATGGGAAGTTTGCTTTAAGTAGTCTTTATTCTCTGCTAACTTCTCTTTAACTCTACATAGGAAAATAGGGATACTTTTGGGGCAGATGACCAGCCATCAGCGCAGCTGGCTTGCACTCAACGAGCGGCACAACAAAAGAGCAGACCAGACACTGCCTGTGCCGGGTCACGGCCCTGGGCAGCCCTGATGAAGTGATGCTCTGTGGCAGACATCAAATCATCGTCATGCTGCCAACACAGGCCCGAGACAAGACAGCCAAATCCAGGTCCAAGAAAAACACCCTGGCTTAGTAATGTCATGGCTGATGGCGTCCAGGTCACCATTGGGTCAAACTCCTGGTTCTCCTTTCTTCTTGCACCTGCCCCATTAGCCACTTTACCTTTCAGCACCACAGCTTATGTAAACACCCACCCACCCCCCCCACACCCCTTCAACTCCATAAGTTCTCTTCTCTTCTAGTAATTTGATAATTTTTTAAAAATACCTATGTTGCATTTTCAATATAAATTTCCTTTTTCCTCTTTATTTTCACTGGCGCTCTCTGGGCAAGTTCACAGTGCTCTGAAACCATATAGGTGTCTCCACATCAGTAATGTTGTAGTTTGCTATGTACCTGAAAGAAATATCTCAGTGAAGTTATAGAAGTGTTGCCTGCGTTCAGATATGAATCAAATGAGATTTAAAATAAGACCTGCTAAAAGGTGGCACAGTCCTCTGGTTTGACAAGGAACACACTGAACATCAGATTGTGTTGCCCACTGAATGTCTGTAAATATATCTCCAACAGCAATGATTTCACACGGTCAATGTGATTCCAGCACATAGCTCCTTCTTAGAACTAGAGCAGCACTTGGTTTTTACACCTATCACAAAAGCTCAGTTGACAATTTGGATTCATTCAGAGACAGACAGAAGCATGGAAATGGTATGTGCAAGATAACCCAGAGCCCGTGGTAAAATCCTGACCCCTCACAAATGTTCAACATTCAGACCACGGAGCTTGCTGAAAGATGAGCACGCACATTCCCAGAGTTAGGATCAACAGCACAGAAAAAACTTCCATATGAAGGAGAAATGAGAAGCAGCTTGTATATGTTTTCTATTTTTAGCCTCTGTCATATAAGATATTCACTCAGCCTACGAGGACAGAAAAGTTACACATCAATGGGTTTGATAGTACTAATTCATTTGTTTACCCTAGACCTTGATTTGGCTGTCAGGTTTCACACCTGTATCAGCAGCATGAGTGTGATATGATGTTTATTGTACAACATCACTTCTTCACCACAACTACCCAGTGCTGTGATGTCTGCCCTGAACTCAGCACGGACACTGGCTACTCTTTTGTGATGCTGCCCCTTGAGTGCCAGTGTACATGGATTATCTAGGCTTTTTCTTTTTTTCTTTTTTCTTTTTTCTTGGAGGTAGGTCGGATCTCACTCTAGCCCAGGCTGACCTGGAATTTACTCTGTAGTGTCAGGGTGGCCTTGAACTCACAGTGATCTTTCTACCTCTGCCTCCTGCATGCTGGAATTAAAGGCATGTACCACCATGCCTGGCTGTCTAGGCATTTTAAAAAACATTTACTTGCATGTATGTGATGGGGCATGCTAGGGCCTCTTGCTGCTACAAATACCAGAGACTTGTGCCACTTTTTACATTTGGCTTTACATGGATGGCGAGGGAATTGAATCTGCAGTGACATGCTTAGCAGGCAAGCACCTTAACTGTTGAGCCATCTTCCCAGCCTCTTGTCTGTCTATTCACTTTTAAAAGAGCACTACTACTTTGACTATTTAAAAATAAGTGTAAAATGATAGAATATTTTCTATCTTTTTGTTTTTATTTGCAAGGAGAGAGGTATACCAGGGCCTCTAGCCACTGCAAACCAACTCCAGATGCATGCACCACTTTGCTTTACATGGGTACTGGGGAATCAAACTCAGGCCACTGGATTTTGAAAGGAAGCGCCTTTTAAGCCTCTGAGCCATTTCTCTTGCAAATTTTCTGTTTTTTTTTTCTTTTTATTTTGTTAAGGTAGGTTCAAGATAACTTCTAGTTTGCAAGATTATTAGTGGAGAAGAGGTATATTTGTTAGAGAAAAGCAGAAGTAGATTATTTTTTTAAGACAATGTGACATTAAACTAGTATCGTCTTTCAAATATCACAGGAAAATGTACTTGTTTCTTGTTGGTTTAACCTAGTAAAAGGACATTTAACTGTTGGGCAATCTGCTGAGACATGCAGTGACCAGGCGATGGCTTCAATCCTCTATTCAGCTGCAAGTAGAGAGGGAGGTTAGAATGTAGCGTGTAGTTGGGGTGTGGCAAGATCCCATCCCTTCTGCCAAACTTCTACAGAGGAAGTGAAGAAACAAGTTTGAAGGTGTTTTTGTGCTCCAGAAAAGCACATGCTTTTCTCTTTTGAATTATTCAGAGTAAGTTTCACTCTCTTTTCCCTGGTGTGTGGAAATCTCACTACTCAAAATTGTGTGATTCTCCCATATCTGACTTTTCTCTATAACTGGTTTGCCTAGCAACCTGAGCTGTATTTACATATCTGGTTTTTATCCATGTACACCAGCTGGTGTCCAAATGCAAATTTCCTAAGGTCCAGGTCAACATGGCAATGCCGTATCTGTCACAGACCTGAATCCCACACTCATGATGCAGAAGCCTAAAATAAGAAGCTGTCATAACTGTCTCTGACTGAGGGGATGAAGATGCTGGTCCGCATTTCCACAAAGGTAGCCAAGGAGCACTCTCATGGAGAGACAATGGAGAAGAACCCTGAGAGTCTGGGCAGTATGATAAGGATATCAGCATACAGAACATATGTGTCAGTGAAAGGAGAGGGACTCCCAGGGACACCTTCAGAATGTAGACGTGTGTTTCAATAGCAAAACTGTGCTGAACCAGCTACTACCCCAGCAATGTGCAAAGTTCTATGAAGTCACTGTCAGGAATACAGGATGCTCCCAAGACAGTAAGATGCATGAAGGAGGAATAGGAATGTGTGTGTGTGTGTGTACACATAGAGGCTAGAGTCCAACCTCTGATGCCTTTCCTCAGGAGCTATCTTTTTCTTGAAATATTTTTATTTATTTGCAAGCAGCGGGACAGGCTGAGAGAGAGAGAAACAGAACAGACAGAGTTACTGAGAGAATGGGCATGCCAGAGTCTTCAGCTGCTGCAAATGAACTCCAGATACATACACCACTTTGCGCATTTGGCTTTACATGGGTACTAGGGGATCCAAACTGTATCTTTGCAGGCAAGCACCTTAGCTGATAAGCCATCTCTCCAGCCCCTGTCTACCTTCTTATGTTTTGAGACAGGGGTCTCACTGGCCTGGAACTTGCCAATTAGGCTAAACTGGCTGGCCAGAATGTCCCAGGAATGTGCCTCTCTCTGCTTCCCCAGAAATGGGGTTACAAGTGTGTACCAACATATTTAGCTTTTTCTTTAAACGTGTGTTCAGAGGGCCGAACTCAGGTCCTTGTGCTTTCAAGGCAAGCACTTAACCAACTGACCTATCTCCCCACATATGGGGTTTTAAGGCAGCAGGAATAAATTTTATTGTTCACATAGGGCAGCAAAATGTATACAAGAGCTGGAAACTAGGAGAACCTTAACAAATGGTTTATTGATATATGCTGACAAAATATTAGTATCTTTATTCCTGGATGTTATAACTGCCCCGTACACGGCACCTTTCGAAAAGTAATGATTTTGTTTGCCAATAATGGTAAAGCTATCACACTTGATGTAGGTACACCCAGCACATTTGCCCTCACCCCACAGGCTCAGCTTCCTTGACCATCTGTGCAGGTCACTCAAGTGAAAAACAGTCAGCATCAATATTTAGCAACAGGTTCAAAAGTCATCTTATTGTTTTCAACAAAGAAGCTTAATTAAGTACTCTCTTCATCTAGTAATGCCACATGATCTTATTACTCCTTCTATAAATAAGATGTGATTGGTGAGCATTTCTGTAGATGGGCATGTTTTTTGAGGACTACCAAAGTCTTTGGGTAATTCCAGTTTTGTTTTTTTTTCATGAGAAAAATGCAGAGTGGGCCAGAGAGAGTTGAAAGTTCTCCCTGCTGTCCACCTCAGTACAAAGAGACTACTGGTCCCCTAGCCCTTGCTTCACAGAAAGCAACTGAGAGGGATAAATCCAGTAACTATCAGCATGATGTAGCAATGTAGATAGAAATCAGGATGTCTGAACAGCCAGAAGGCAGAGGACAGACCAGGAAGAAACACTGCTTCTACCAGGAAAATAAACTGTGAACAAAGCCCAGCCCCCAATGAAACACCTCCTCCAGCAAGGCTCCACCTCCCTTACTGTTACCAGGTGAGAACAAAGCATTCAAAACACACAAGTTATGCGTTTATGGTGGACATCTGATTCAAACCACCACACTCCTCCTGCTGAGATGGAGACTGGATTGATTTCATGAAGCACCTCCAGAACCAGGTAGGGTTGCCTTGTGATTCAGTAGGTTAAGAAAAATGCAAATGTATAAACACATGTGTGCATGAATGCATGCATGTAAACACACACACACACACATTGAAATATCTTGTATGAACTGGTAACTATTCAGGTAGAAAATAGAGTCTTCCCTATTCACTAAAATGATATCACTGGGAAAATGATACATTTGGTACAGGTTTTTTAATATGAATTAGTAATTTCTATCATGTTTCATAACTACCAATTTTTTTTTAGAATTTGTTGTTTCAGTATCTCCTATCTTTCACTTAATTCACCAAAATCTTAGTTTATGCTTTAAAGAAACTCAAAATATTTTTGAATACCATTAACTATTTTGGGGACACTAATTTTTTGTGTGGTGTGCATGCATGTGTGTATATGTGTTTGCATGTGTGTGCATGTACATATGTGTGTGAGTATGTGTGTGCATACAACCACAGAGGATGTCAGATGTCCTCCACCATCACTCTCTACCTTATTTATTGACACAGGACCTCTCACCTGGAACCAGAGCTCACTGATCCAGCTAGACTAGCTAAGCCAACTTGCCCAGGGAATACCATTTCTACCTCCTGAGCACTAGGATTACAGTAGGTGAACCTCCACTCTCACCAAGTGTTTACATGGCTGTTGGGCATTAAAACTTAGGTTCCATTGCTTGCACAGCAAATATTTTATCAACTCAGCCATCTATCTAGCCCCTGGCACTAAATTTCTAAGACACTTTACTCATTAATAGAATATGTAAACTCCACATCCACCTCTGATTCCCAGCACCCAAGCTACACAGTAAATTTTCAACAAATATTTTTTGAATAAATGACAACCAAAAGGAAAGAGGGAGAGAATGGGGCAGGGAGAAACTTCAATCTGAGGGAAAAGTTGCTGTGAGTAAGGAAAACAGTTAGGTCTCCTCTGGGCATGAGGACATCTGCAGTCTTATAAGAGATTTGGATGACAGAACCTAATATGCCACGTTCATCCCTAAGTACACAGCAGTCACTACACCAGGAAACTTCTCTCTTAGTCAAAAGCCGCCTCCCCTCCCCCCCCAGAATGACCTGGAACTTACTATGTAGTCTTAGGGTTGCCTTGAAATCATAGCAATCCACCTACCTCTACCTCCGAAGTGCTGGGAATAAAGGCATGTGCCACCACGCCCGGTTTAGTCAAAAGTACTCTAAAGCAAATACAGCTTAGCTTTCTACCCAGCCCTCAAGCACCGTGTGTGTTGTGGGGGTGGCAGCTTTTGGGTGGGAAGGGCACATCACACTAACTCTACAGAAGAGCTGTTCCTGGTAAGCAAGGCAAAGGGAAATCAAACATCAGAGGGTTGGAAGCAGCTAGTATCAGGTTTTCTGAATGGCAGTCCTAGTTCACAACTGCACCATAAATGACAGGTACTGCTTCTCAAACAAAAGGAAGTCTGCTTGCACTGGATTAGCTGCCCAGTCATGTGATAAGTATATTTGCAAAGACCAAATTATTCTTCTTGCTGGAACAAATGTTACAAATATCTGAGTAATATACTCCCTAAGGAATTAGAAACTCAAGAATTCTATAGTTGAATGCCATTTCCCTATGTTTCTCATAATCCTTGACCTACTAGTTTTATTTTCATCTCTAAAGGAAAACTGTATTTTGCTAGTTACAGGCAACTTGCAGAGAACATACTCACTTGCTAAATACACACTGTTTCACAGATGGTAAAAACATATTTTAGACTTAAAATTCCTCTGGATCAGTGTTTCTTCCATAACAGAATACTTGGTGGGGTTATGTTCCTCAAAGGGAAGTTGGGAAAGTAGCCAAGAAGAAAAGATTAGTTAGGGAGGAGCTACCTTTGCCTCTGGAGGAATTACAAATCAGCTGAAGTCTTCCCTCCACTCCTCTATCTAGCTATGAAAACACCTTCATATAACTTCTACCTATGTAAGGGCCTTCTTTCGATAACACTTTCTTAGTCAGGCCTAGCTAAGCACTCAGTTGAATTATGGTTCTCTGGCTCCCTTCTTGCTCTAGGTACATTGGATTACAGATGCCTTACAGACAGCATGACTATGGTTCGTCCATGAAGCTGTTAACCCCCCCCCCCCTCCTCAACTTTCTTCCTCCACAACATTAGATAATCTGACCATGTTCATTTTCTTGTCTCTCTGCATTAGAAACAGAAGATCCTGCACTAAAGAGATGGCTTAGTGGTTGAGGCACTTGCCTGCAAAGCCCAGGGACCAAGGTTTGATTCCCTAGTACCCACATAAGCCAGATAGCCAGATGTACAAGGTGGTGCATGCATCTGGAGTTGGTTTGTTGTGGATGGAGGCCCTGATGCACCCATTCTCATTCTTATTCTCTCTCTCTCCCTCTCTCTCTCTCTCTCTCTCTCTCTCTCTCTCTCTATATATATATATATATATATATATATATATATATATATATATACATGTATACATACACACACACACACACACACACACCTTTTTTTTCTCTCTTAAATATTTATAACTGACGCTCCTGCACTAACATGCCCTGAGTGCTAAGAGCACTATCTGTCCATCTTGAATGAACACCAAGTATTTATTGAATTGAATGACTGGTTATTCTTAAATTCTTTTCTGAAATATGGTAGTAATAAATTGATCTCTCACAAAAATGACACTGCTTATAAACTATGAATCAAGTGTCTGTGTACTTTTGTGTAGAGTACAGTATATACAGTAACTTAAAGATATGACTAGACAATTATGAAACCTATAGTATAAAGTGGAATAACAAAGCAGATCAAATCGCTACCTTTTCACAGTAACCAACTGTGAGAAAATATATGCATCCATACATATTTTTACATTTATTATGAGAGAGAGAATGAATATGGGTGTGCCAGGACCTCTAGCCACTGCAAATGAACTCCATAGCATCACCATGTACATCTGGCTTACATGGATTCTGGTTAATCAAACCTGAGTCCTTATACTTCACAGATGAGTGCCTTAACCACTAAGCAATCTCTCCAGCCAAATCCACATAGATATGAATTTTTTTCCTGTAAATTGCTTTTGGAGTGGAAGGACTCTAAGGACTTCAAGACTCTAAAATGCACGTGGTCCATCCTGCTACCGATGCAAAGACTGGTGATTTACTACCTCTGGTAGACAGCCATGTGGACTGGGTAAAGCCACTTTCAAAGAACAAGCATGTGTGTGTGTGTGTGTGTGTGTGTGTGTGCGCGCGCGCGCCCGCACGTGCATGTGAGACCTGTGTGGTGGTCAAAGGACAACTTTAGGTGTCAGTCCTCACCATCCACCTTGTTTGAGGCAGGGTCTCTCATTTACCACTTTTTGCCAGGCTTGGACCACAAGCTCCCAGGAGACTCTCTTTTCTCTGCCTCCCTTTTTGCTATGGGCACACTGGGATTACAGACAACTGCAAGCTGCATGGTTTTAAGGGTCTGAATGAATTCAGGCACGCATGCTTGTGTGGCAAGCATCATCTCCTCAGTCCCAATCATCTGTTGAGAGTTAATTTGACTTTGGGATATAGCCAAAAGACATTTGGAGGAAAGAACCGAAAATGTGATTTTTTAAAAATGCTAAAACATTAATTTTAAAAGATGTATAGTTAACTGAAAGCATCTACAGAAAAATGTATTTATATTTTTATGTAAATCAATAAAGCTATAATGAGAAAGATGACTAAATTTGTCAAAAATAATAATAATTAACAATATGAGCTCATAAACTTTTTGCCTTTTAAGAAAGAATAAATATAGACAAAATTATATGTTTGAAATAGTTTATCAAGACTTTTAAACTGTAAAGATCAAAGGTATGGGATGCTGTAAAGCAAGAAGAAACGCATCTCATCTCTACATTAAAAACTCTGATAAACTTCTTTTATCTCTGCAGTTCAGTTTGGGGCTGAGGAAGGTGGCATTTGTGTTAGATGTGCTCTGGTATCTATCTGCACCGCACTTTATACTCTAGCTCTTCTATTTTACTTGTACTTTATTACCTACAGACATGTTGTTCAATAAATTTAACAACTATTTATTTCCTTAAAAATGAATTTACACTGCATACACATAAATAAATACTATATACCTTCACAGAGCGAGAGGGTTGACAGAAACAAATATTAGGACAATAAAAGGGAAACCTAAGCTAAACTTATGAAATTGTTTTTCCTATCTGAAAAATTCCTTAAGCAATTGTCACTGTAGTCACCACAGCTGCTTTTATCTCTATCAGCTGACAGCAAAGACAGTGTGCAATGAAATACCTCAAATGGGTATTTTTCTTCAATAGAAAGTATGAGAATTAAGAGATTTTTCACTAATGCAGAACATGGAAATTTAAGCAAATGGTACATGCCTGGATAGGAGATGAATTCAAAATTGGGCCCCTGCCGGGTCAGTTCCTCCTTTATTCACTGTGGAACTTTCAGTTTCAGACAGAGCATTCATATTACAAGGGGGAGCACCAATACATGTGTGAGCACAGATCTCTATGGTGAAAATCCCATCCAATTCTTTGGCCTTCAAATTTCAAGATGTGTCTACATGTAGGAAATACTGTGTAAAAAGCTACCATATTTAAATATTATCTGGTACTAACGGTTCCAAGCAGTCTTTTAATTCCTGAGAATGCAACAGGGAAAAAGTCAGGCATAATCTCTACTGTTGTGAGATTGAGTAGAAGGAAGTCATTGATCAAATATACAAACACAAACTTTCAAACTTGATGCATGATATGATGGGAGTACAAGGGATAAGGACGGTACAGGTGTCCTAGAACACTCTGTGAATTGGTGACTTTGAACTGAAATATAAAATAGGAACAGCCATCAACCAGGCTAAAAGGACAAGGGTATTGGGGGTTGGAGGGTTGAGGGATTTTTTTTTTCTAACAAATGCCCATGAAATACTGTATATAAAAAATCTCTTCATCTCTCTCTGCTTGCAGACAAATAAATAAATAACTTTAAAAAGACAAAAGTCTTTGCAAATATTTATGGTATAACAGGTAGTTATAATGTGAATGATAAAAAACAAAAAGAATATAGGCTGGAAGTATAGCTCAATGTCAGGGCACTTGCTGCACTTGCTTAACAGCTGTGAAACCCTTGGTTCTCTAACCCTAACCCCAGGAAAGAAAAGCTTCACAAACACACACACAAACACACACACACACACACACACACACACCAAAATCAAAGAAAATAGTGATATGTAATACTGCTATAAAAACTCTTCTCTCAAATATATGAATATAAACTGTAGAATTTGTAATAGTTTCTTCCCTTTTCTATCATATATATAGATCTAGAATCATTGGAAGATTTTAATAGCATACTTTTTAAATCTATACACTTCACACAAGTTAGAAGGGTTTTCATACTTCTTTTGTTTTTTTCATAACTTCTTTTCTCAATGATTATATCTATATATTATTACTACTCTCACTTTTGGTTAGAGAAGCTTCTCTTTTCCAATCGTGGTGACCACTGGGATAACTCAAAAGGCACCTACAGTGCTGAGAGTAAATGACAGTGGAGTGTTCAGCACTGAGACATCTCTATCACACCATCCAAGGCTCAGGGTCCATTGCGGTGAGAACCAAAGGAAGGGCAGGACTGCTTACAATGCAATCTGCCAGACACAAAATGGCCTGGATAGCTATGACCTCAGAGTGCCTGAACTACCTACACAAGATCATAACAGGAGGAAAAGATGAT
Organism: Dipus sagitta; assembly: GCA_036346955.1. Classification (NCBI taxonomy): domain Eukaryota; kingdom Metazoa; phylum Chordata; class Mammalia; order Rodentia; family Dipodidae; genus Dipus; species Dipus sagitta. The sequence continues at coordinate 83,044,124 of CM070771.1, read as the reverse complement.
GACATCAAAATAAAAGAGACTGTTTGAGAGGGGGAAGGGGATATGATGGGGGTGGGTTTATGAGGGGAAAAGTGGGGATGGGGAGGGAATTATCATGGTTTATTGTCTATAGTTATGGAAGCTGTCAATAAAAACGTTAAAAAGAAATTGAGCTTGCAGCTTGAGCCCCTAGTAGGCAGATCCTTGCTACAGGGCGCATGTTACTGCAGGTGGGTCTTGAGTCCAGCCTTGAGGTGTGTGGACTGCACTTTGGAGCTCTGGCTGTTACACTTTTTAGTGTTTGGGGCTGCTTGATGGTGTCTCTCCGCTTTGCTCTACAGAAATGAACCAGCTTCTCCCACCACTGATGGCGATCTCCTAGAACTTGTAACCCTGAGACAAACCCTTTCCCCCTGTAAACTGCTTGGTCTCATGTTCATCTAGCAACTTGAAGCTGACTGCAACAGTTCTCAAATAATTCTTTTTCACCCCTCATAGAGTTTGTGGAAACATAAGTTGTAAGTGAAACGCACAGCTATTGAAAAGTATGAAACAAAATAGCCAAGGTGTGACACAAACTTTCATTTTCCTGGCAACATGCTTAGCAACAGACCGAGGGGTCAGTTTGTAGCTTACTATACTGCAAATAATATGTTAGAGGCCTAAAATATCCAGAATCCTACCACACTTCTGTGCTTTGGTTGATCTTTATATTCCAGATGTCTGTATGACCCTAAAAGAGACTACTCCCACTATATGGCCCACCTCCTGACGAATTCTGCATGCTCTTTTCTTCCAAGGAGTACTATACAGGATCATGGGGTTAAAACATAAGAAAAAAAAAAGAACTTCTTGTATACACTGAAAGATAACTCCTAAATCCCAATGACCAAAAGGCCCATGTCACAACTACAGCCAGCAAGAAAAAAGGATGAGAGCTAGAGAGATGTCTCAGTGGTTTAAGGCACTTGCTGACAAAGCCAAGGGACCCAGGTTTGATTTGCCAGTATCTACATAAAGCCAGATATCCAAGGTGGTGCTTGTCTCTGGAGTTCATTTGCAGTGGCTAGAGGCCCTGGCGTACCCATTCTCTCTCTCTCTCTCTCTCTCTGCCTCTCTCTCTCAATAAATAAATATAATATTAGAGAAAAGAAAAAACTTCTAAAAGTTGAAAAGGATGACATTTTACATGTTCTTAACCACTAAAACCTGCACTCACTGCAGCCAGATGGAGTAAACAGAACTCAGCATGAGGATTTTTAGTTCAAAGTAGCACTTGGTAGCTGTGTGCCCTTAAATAGCCCTGGACCTGTAGAGCTTCCTCATTTAAGGAAGAAAGGGAGGGAAAGAGGCTTCACACATATTTATAAGCTGCTGTCTTCCTAAAAGGATGAATGGCACATGGTCATCGTGACATAAACTACTACAGGAAGGCATTCCTTATTTGATATATTAAACAGCAGCATCAACTTGGCCAAATCTGTATCAACTCCTGCAAACAAAATTGGCTGGAAAGGCAAAGGCATGACCAGCAATTCCTTCCACAGGCAGCAGATGTCAAGACCAGCCCTGGAGGAACATCTTGGTGCTAGGCTTATATCTGACAGTCGTTTCCATTTTGGTTAACTCTCTCTAACATCCATTCTTTCTCTTTCCCAGTAGTATCTCTTTTATATATGAAAGAAATGCAACAACGGCTAATAAATCACATCTTAGGTAAAACACTTCCTGAATCTAAATGCCACAAATGGGATTGTCCTCATTAAAGCCTTTTTTTTTTTTTCCCCACTGGAAACTATTAACCATAGTCTTGAAATTTTCCTTAGGTCCTAGTCAAAAATCATTGGTAGGCTGGAGAGATGGCTCAGGGGTTAAAGACACTTGCTTGCAAAGTCTAACAGTCTGGGTTCTATTCCCCAATACCCATGTAAAGTCATGTGCACAAAATGGAGCATGTATTTGGTGTCTGTTTGCAGTGACTAGTGGCCCTGGTATGCCCATGTTCACTCTGTTTCTGTCAGTCTCTTAAGTAAATTAATTAATTAAATAAAGACTCATTTGTATTTTTTTTCCATACTTCTAAGGCCCATTTCAGCTCTTACCATAAAGTGGGGGATTAACAGGTGAGATTTAGAGCCTTAGGTAAAGCCTGTCTTCGCGAATTCAGTATGAAAACAAATTATAATATTGGGTTATGATCTAGAAGTACACACAGATGTTCCCATGTTTGCTAGTAAAAGCTTTCTACCGTCTGGTTCACAGGTGATACTATTTAGTGCATGCCTAACTAGATGTAAGCACACCGTGTAAAGAGTTCCCATTTCAAAGAAAGAAAATGTAAAATTAAGTGTTACAATCATTAGTTGTTTTGTAGTTTTTAAAAGACAGCATCAAAAGCAAAAATAAAATTAAGAAACAAAAAAGTAGTAGTTTTAATTTGATAGACAAATCCTTCAGGGTTAATTATCTTGAATGTGGAAATGGATCTGCCTTAAAACATTTTAAAACTTAAAATTTATGGTAAGCAGTATGGAACGTTAAACAAGAATGACACATCCCTGCCCTTGGAGCTGGTATCTCCAAAGCAAATGCTGGCAGGGAACATGCTCTGATAATAACTGCTGGGTAAGGTTTATTTTTATAGGCCGTTGCTAACACAAGGCATACTTAAAAAAGGTTCTGTCAAACAATGGAACCAACTTAAAAAAAATTCTTTGTTAGATGCCAAATCAGGACATTATTGAAAAGGTTTTTTTTTTTTTTTACATTGATGTTGATGATGGCACTGTTAGTCAGATCTGAGTAGAATCAGAGCACTTTATTACTCTGAAAAAATGTTATGCATATGGAGAACAGTATTAAAGTAACCCTTAAGAAAGACACTTCAGGATTAGGGAAATGACTAGTGGTTAAGGGGGCTTGCTTACAAAGCTTGTTGGTCCGGGTTTGTTTCCACAGCACCCATGTAAAGCCAGATGCCATAGTGATCCATGCCTCTGGAGGTCCTTTGCAGTAGCTAGAGGCCCTGGAGTTCTCATACATACTTTCTCTCTCTCAGTCTCTCCCTCTCCCTCTTTCTCTTTCCTTCCCTCTCTGAAACAAATAATTTTTAAAATATTTAATTTTAATTTACTTATTTGAGAGACAGAAAGAGGCAGAGAGAGAAAGAGAATGGGTATGCCAGGGCATCCAGTCACTGCAAACAAACTCCAGACACATGTGCCACCTTGTACCTCTGGCTTTATGTGGGTCCTGGGAAAATGAACTTAGGTCCTTTGGCTTTGCAGGTGAGTGCTATAACTTCTAACGCATCTCTCCAGCCCTCAAATAAATAATTTTAAAATAAGAATACACTGTAAAACATTTCCTTGATTACAAAACCTAAAACCAATTTGTCCTTCATTTTATATTTTTTAACTCTAATTGTTCAGGTTTTTAAACTTGATTTTTATTTATGTGTTTGAGAGAGATGGGAGGGAAAGAATGGGGGCACCAGGGCCTCCAGTCACTGCAAACGAACTCCAGATGCATGCACCCCTTGTGCATCTGGCTAACGTGGGTCCTGGAGAGTCGAACCGGTATCCTTTGGCTTTGCAGGCAAACACCTTAACCGCTAAGCCAACTCTACAGCCTGAGTTTTTAATTTCTAACCTAAACCATTAGAAAATGATGGTGTCTTTTGGGAGGATGAACCCAGCAAAGTGTTCAGAAATTCACTTTTGAACAGGTTAAATTTGGAGTTTCTATGAAGTACCCAGGAGAGATATCAGAAAGACATTTGGCTATATGAATATGGGGCTGAATGCAGAAGTAAAGGGAAGTAGAGAGAGAAAGAGAGAGCAAATATGAATTGAGAATGGTTATTTAGAGGATACCCAAAGGTCCCCTCACTACCTGATTTGGATCCTAGCTCTGCTTAGTAGCTGCTGGTCTTAACATATCTAGTTCTGCCTTGGTTCCCTTGTATCTAAAATGGGGAAAATAGGTTGGCTGATGTGAAGATTAAGTAAATGTAAACCCTATAACTTTGTTCAGGTTGTCTGGCTAGTTCAGCAACAATGTTTAATGGCAGCAGCTCTCCCAGACTCGGCCCAGTTAAATGCCCACAAGAAGCACACATTCTGCTTAAGTATGTCCTCTAGGAACTACTTCCTGGTACTTTAGTGACCCTTCCATATTCTTTATTTTCACCTTTATTTCAAGAAATTCAAATTAATGTATTTCTTTAAATAGAGAATGTCTTCATTTAAGGAGACACTTCCATATAAGGGGCAGTGATCCCTGCTAGTCTATTCAGAGTGATGATTCTCTTGTAGTTCCAAGGAAAAAGGAGGAGGCAGCAGGAACATGACCTGAAAAAGCAGCACTGTGCTCTAGCTGGCCCACATGCAAAGCCTCTAGAACATTAAAGCAACAGTACGTGGTTTTCTCAAACAGAGTTTCTCCCCAAGGCATATTTCAGAAGTCAGATGTCAGTTTAACCTCATATGGCACCACTTTAGAAAGCTCTGAGATTTTACTGCAGCACAACTTTTCACAAAAGGAAAAAGCCAGGCTCAGGCTAGAGGGAAGGCAGCATCTGCCTAAAGCAAACAACATTTAAAAAAAAAATGAGAACCACGGCTAGAGAGATGGCTCAGTGGTAAAAGTGCTTGCTTACAAAGCCTGCTGGCCCAGGTTCCATTCACTGGTACCCACAGAGCCAGATGCACAAGGTGGTACATGCACATGGAGTTCGTGTGTGCAGCAGCAAGTGTCTCTGGTGTGCCCATTCTCAATCTCTCTCTCTCTAACATAATGAACAAAAATATTTTTAAAAGCCGGGCATGGTGGCGCACGCCTTTAATCCCAGCACTCAGGAGGCAGAGGTAGGAGGATCACTGTGAGTTCGAGGTCACCCTGAGACTACCTAGCGAATTCCAGGTCAGCCTGGACTAGAGTGAGAGCCTACCTTGAAAAAAACAAACAAACAAACAAAATTTAAAATTAAAAAAAAAAAGACTTCCAGGTAAGATGGCTGCATAGGAATCACAACAATCCTGCCTATGGAGGGATTTGTGCAAAACCACAGCAAAATACATACTTTGTCTGAAAAGTGAAAGCATAAAGGTTATTATAGGCCACAGCAGAGAAGCATAAGAGACTAAGATTTATCAGAAAGGAGGAAATAGGCCAGAATCCCACAGAGCAGCTTGTGGGCACGCATGCACCTACCTACCCGGCGCCCAGCTATAGGAGCAGAGACCAAACAAGGGGATTTTCCAACCTCATAGCCTCCTTAGGTCTATAAATCTGATGGGGAGACAGCGGGACACAGGCGGGACCAGCTGAGCAGATCCAGTACAACTCCAGGCTTCCTGCTCTCTCCCATCCCCAAACTGACAGTGCCACGACCCTCTAGAGGATGCATTCAGCTCCTGGCTGCAGGGCATCCAGCACAGTTGATCAGCGCATCAGATTCATAGCACAACACAGAGGGATTGAGGTGGGCACTCAGCATTGGTGAGATTTGAAGCCACCCCAAAAGGTAACAAGGCTGACTGACAGAAAATCAGGTACATAGGCCTGCACTGGAAGTGCTAATCTCTCCTTGTATGTCAGGACAGGTTACAGGTTACATATTCTTGGTTGGCTTTACCATCCTCAATTAAGCTGTATTTGGGGGTTGACTACTGTTGCATTTAATGCTTTCAGATTCATAGGCCTTTGTCTTTTTCTTCTGTCATTATAGGTGGCAGGGTCTGATTCAGACCCAGGCTGACCTGGAACCCATTTCAGAACAGAAATCTCAACCTCTCAGCTGATAGGATTAAGGGTGTAGAGCAACACACACCCTTAGCGATTATGGCTTTATACGATTATCTATTTCTTTCAAACCCCACACTTGCATACTCTGTGCTGGTTTTTATTGAGTGTGTATATTGCTCAGTTGAATTTTAGAATTTGCCAGGAAGTTGCTCCACCCACTCAACTAGAATACTTGAACAGCAGGCAATCTCAATACCCAGGATTACTTCTGCAGTTGAATTAAAGTACAAGAGGTACACTTGGCACCTTAAACTCCTACTCAAATTCCTACTCTGAAGGTATATAAAGTTGGATTTCCAAATCTAAAAGCACCACAGATTATAAATCCCAAGCACCAAATCAACCCAGGATGCAAAAATTGCAACATTATAATACAAGAAACACAAAGAATCAAGACAATACAATTCCACCAAAAATTATAAATCCATCAGAAATGGCCCCCAATGAGACTATTTTAGATGAAGTGCCAGACAAAGACTTCAAAAAAAATGATTGCATCTAAAACCAGGCGTGGTGGTGCACGCCTTTAATCCCAGCACTCAGAAGGCAGAGGTAGAAGGATTGCTGTGAGTTCAAGGCCACCCTGAGACTCCATAGTGAATTCCAGGTCAGCCTTGGCTAGAGTGAGACCCTACCTCAAAAACAACAACAACAACAACAACAACAAATGATTGCATCTATACTCCAAGAAATCAAAGAAGAAAACAAAGGAATTAAAGGAAAGAAACTCCTTATGGAATTCCAAGAGAACATAAGAAACCAGCTGAATGAAATAAAGAGGTCATTAGAAGACATGAGTAAGGAAATAGAAATACTGAAGAAAAACCAGGCAGAAATTCTAGCACTGAAAAACACAGTCAGTCAAATAATGAAGCTCCATGGAAAGTCTCACCAGTAGAATGGATGAAGAGAGAACAGACTAAATAAAGTGGACGACCAGGTGGCAGATCTAATACAGTCCAACAAAGAGAAAGACAAGCTAATAGGAAGGTATGAATGGGAATTTCAAGATATTCAGGACACTATAAAAAGACCAAACATAAGAATTCAGGATATAGTAGAAGAAGGATTTCAATCCAGAGGCTTAGTAGGTGTTTTCAACAAAATTATAGAAGAAAAATTTCCCCAAATTGGGAAATAAATGCTAATGCAGACACAAGCAGGTTTTAGAACACCAAACAGACAAAACCTGGAAAGAATCTCTCCTCTCCATGTTATAATTAAGCTACTAAACATGCAAACCAAAGAAAATATATTGAAAGGAGCTAGAGACAAAAAGTAAGTCACATACAAAGGCAAACCCATCAAGATCACAGCAGATTACTCAACACAACCTTTAAATGCCAGAAGGGCTTGGAATAATTCCAAGTTCTGAAGGATAACAACTGTCAACCAAGAATCTTTTATCCTGCAAATCTATCTATCCAAACAGATGGAAAAATATGACATTCCACAAGAAAAACAGGCTAAAGGAATTTATGACAACTAAACCAGCTCTACAGAAAATACTTGAAGGAATCCTTCATGCTGAAGAGAAGGTGAAACACACATAGGCAGAAACAGGAAAAAATAAACCATACTCAAATAACTGTTAAAACAAGAGAGTAAAGGGAAAATAGGAAGCATTCCAAAATGAGAAGAATGGCAAGAATAACCATATATCTTTCAATAATAACTCTTAATATCAACTGCCTCAGTGCCCCAAAAAAAGACACAGGCTTGCAAACTGGATTAAAAGGCAGGATCCTGCTATTTGTTGCCTCCAGGAAACTCATCTCTCAATAAAAGATGGACACTGTCTTAGGGTGAAAGGATGAAAAAACAAATGGGCCTAGGAAACAAGCACGAGTTGCTATCCTAAGGTCTGACAGGATAGACTTCAAACTGACATTAGTGAAGAAAGATAAAGAAGGTCACTTTATAGTGACTATAGGAACACTCCAACAGGAGGACATTACAATCTTAAACATATATGAACCTAACATAGGAGCTCCCAATTTCACCAAAGAAACACTATCAGACTTAAGATCACAGATAACACCAAACACAATTGTAGTGCGTGACTTCAATAACGCATTCTCATCAACTGACAGGTCATCCTGGCAAAAAATAAACAGAGAGGCAAGACCTCTGGATTAAATGATCTCATGGAACAAATGGACCTAACAGATATCTACAGAACATTCCATCCAAATGCTGCAGAATATACATTTTTCTCAGCAGCACATGGAACATTCTCCAAAATGGACCATATATTAGGAAACAAAGCAAATCTTAACAAATACAGGAAAACTGAAATAATCCCTTGTACTCTTATCTGACCACAATGGGATTAAACTACAAATCAGCAATAAGAAAAACTACAGAGCATACAGAAATTCATGGAGACTAAACAATATACTATTGAATGATGAATAAATCATTGAAGAAACAAAAAAGGAAGTCAATAAATTCATAGAATCAAATGAGGATGAGAAAACATATCAAAACTTTTGGGACACATTAACGCAGTCCTAAGAAGGAAATTTATAGCTCTAAGTGCCTATATTAAGAAAGTAGAGCATTCACAAGTAAACAATGTAATGCTTCACCTTTATGCCTGGGAAAAAGAAGAGCAAGGCAAACCAAAAATCGATAGATGGCAACATAGTGCTGAGAAGAAGTGACAGAGGAGTGTCCAGCACTGAAACATCTCTATCACACCCTTCAAGGCTCAGTGTCCATTGTGGAAGAGGTGGCAGAAAGAATATAAGCGCCAAAGGAAGGGTAGTACTGATTACAATGCAACTGTCCAGTGAGAAATTGGCCTTGATATCCATGACCTTGCAGTGCCTAGCAATACCTTCACAAGAGCCTCATAACAGGAGAAAAAGATGACAACATCAAAATAAAAGAGAGGCTAATGGAGAGAGGGAGGGTATATGATGGAGAGTGGAGTTGTGAAGGAGAACATGGGGGAGGGGAGGGAATTATCATGGTTTATTGTCTGTAAGTATAGAAGTTGTCAATAAAATTTTTTTTTAAAAAAATAACAACCATTTCAGTTCTGATACAAAATGTTTGTATGCATTTGGGGGAAGAGTTGAATTACAAGTTTGAAAACATTTTTTTCCAGCACCAAAAAAAAAAAAAAAATCTCCCTAAAGAAAAGATATATGTAGAAAAAAATGAGTGGATAATTTCATTATTAATACTAACACGACAATAAGAAGATTAAAGAGTCAGGTATCAGGAGTAAAGCACTGTATATCTCAGGTCAGTTTCTCTCAGGAGGAAAGACATATAAGTGCTACCTACCATATTTAAAATTTTATATATAGTTTTAAGACAAAAAGCCATCCCTTGATTGTGAAAAAACATATCACAGAGGCAAGGCAGAGTGCACACTGGTAGTATCCCTACACTCCAAGAAGCTGGGTCCATGGATTTTCCAAATGCATTTCATTTTGCGCATGTGTATATGGTGTGCATACATGTGTGTGGGCACATGTGTATGCACATGCACGTATGAGTGTGTGCATGTGGAGACCAGAGGACAAACTGGGGTTTACCCTCGGGAATGTTGTTCACTTTTTTGAGTCAGGGTCTCTCACTGGCCCAGTGTTCACCAATAATGCTACGCTGGCTAGCCAGTGAACCCTAGGAACCTGACTGTCTCTGTCTTAACAGTGCTGAGATTACAAGCATGTATTGCCATCCCCCAAATTTTTCCATGGGTTTTGGGGATCAAACACAAGTCCTCATGCTTTCAAGGCAAGCACTTTACCACTGAGTTATTTCCCTAGTACTAGGACATATTTATGGGAAAATTTCCTCAGTTTTAGTATTTATGTTGTAAAAGTTTTGTATTTCTATAATCTGTATGTATCTCAATCTTGATATATACAGTGGCAGTAATATTTCTTCTGTTAATATATTTTGTTTCACAGCTGTTTGAAAGGTGGAAGCAGTTCTGTGAAGAGCAGCATGGAAGAAAAGTAAAGAACAGCATGCAGACAACACAAAAATTGAAATAAAAATATATCTCATGGATGATACTACCATACATCCATCATGATTGCTAGCATTGAAAAGCTAACATTCTCAAAGGCTACAGAGGTGGCTCAGCTGTTAAGGTGTTTGCCTGCAAATCCTAATGATCTGGGTTCAATACTTCAGTACCCATGTAAAATGAGATGCACAAAGTGACGCATGCATCTGGAGTTTATTTGCAGTGGCTGAAGGTCCTGGTGCACCCATTCTCTCTCACTCTCTCTGTCTCTCTCTGCTTGAAAATAAATAAAAGTATCAAGTGCTACAGAGGATTTCCACACTTGGAATACTAATATGATGTCAGGATTGGGAAATGACAACTACTTAAAAAATAGGTTGCCAGGTTCTTATAAAGCTAAACAAAACTGGGTATGGTGGCCCATGCCTTTAATCCCAGTACTTGGGAGGGAAAGAGAGGAGGATTACTGTGAGTCTGAGGCCAGTCTGGGACTACAGAGTGAGTTTCAGGTCAGCTATGAGGTTGTAATCTATCCACAGATACTAGCTCAAGGAAAATAAGTATATGTTCACAGAAATGCTTATACGAAAATGTTCACAGGAACTTTATTCATAAGAACCAAAAGGTAGAAAGAGGCCATATAGATACATGAGAAGATCATGTATGCAAACTGATGTCTCAGCACAAGGAATTATTCAGCAATTAAAAAGAAACAGACGACCCTGAGGATACTCAACACCTGCCAAAGCAGAGATCCAGATGTGCCTAAGAGCCCATTACTGTAGTTAGACTTAAAACACACTCACCACAGCTCAGGGAATTTTGTGGAAGAGGGGGCAGAAAGATTGTAAGAGCCACAGGTTGAGACATCATGCCCAGAGGCATTCCCTCCCCGCCAAAAAGTAACTGACTGCTGCTCCCACAATGCATCTCCAATGGAACGGTGGCAGGGACAATGGAAAAGAGGGTACCAACACATGATGTGTCCATATGAAATATGTTTTTAATAATAATAGATTAAAAAAAGGAAGAGACAATTGACATATGTAACAATATGGTGGCTTTGTAAACCATTGCAATGAGGAAAAGAAACCTTTCACAAGAGAGTGCATGCTCTACCATTCTTGCTATATGAAACACTGGGATACTAAAACAAATCTATCATAGAGCAAATCAGAAGACTGGTTGCCAGAGAAGAGAGGCCATGTACAGGGGTTGGAATGACTATGAAGGAGCATGAGGCTACTTTGTGGGGTAACTATGATGTTCTGTGTTTTGACAGGAGTCGATGTTACACAGGTATATATTTATTACAACGAAATGACTACTAACTTTAAAACACGTACATTTTATACATGCGGCCTTGGGTTTCACCAGAACTGAAAAATGATGTACATTTCATTATAAATAGATTTTTTTCCTCAAAAGGAAAAATAAACTTGTAAGCAAATATTGGACATTAACTAATGATATGAACTTGAGTAAAGTGAACTGAAACTGACCTAGAAATGCTTCTAAGAAATACAGACGTGTAACAAAACAAGTAAGAATTGATTTTAGTATTTTGATGGCAGTTATGTAGGAGTTTACCATGAAATTCTTTTACATTTTCTCTGGTTGAAATGTTTCATCATGAAATGTTGAAAATAGCTAATACATAGTTTTTTTTTTTTTTTTTTTTTTTTTTCCGAGGTAGGGTCTTACTATAGCTCAGGCTGACCTAGAATTCACTCTGTAGTCTCAAGGTGGCCTCGAACTCACTGTGATCCTCCTACCTGTGCCACCCGAGTGCTGGGATTAAAGGTGTGCACCACTACGCCCAGCTAATACATAGTTTTGATTGGGCTATAATTTAAAATGTATGCACACACACTGCATACAGCAGCATTTATTTTTCAATACATGTTGGCTCCCTCATCCCATTAAGTATTTTGATTTTAAAAAGAGAAGTTGGGAGTGTTGTTGGAAATTTCTGGCAGCATGACAGAACAGAGCATATTTAAAATAAGTAAGGTAATGAATGTACTTCTTGACTTGAAAATATGAACCTACAGCACATGTAAATCTACCTTTGAAAAACAGCTCAGGACTTTCCCCAAGACACACACTTCCCAGTTCTCTCTGTTACTGAGAAGAGAGATGACAGTCTAAAGGGTTTTTAAGACAGTGAATGCACGGATGCCCCCTCTCTCTCCCTTCCCTCTGGTGAGGTAAAGTATACAATGATAGCCACAGCCCCTCCTCTCCTCCTCCACGGTGCTCTATCCGCATCCCAGGCCAAGGAAGGGAACACAGCTCTCCTGCAGACCCACTCCACCACCTCGGATGCCGTGACTAGTACATTGCATCAGCCTTCCTGAAGGATTGCTAGATCATGACAGAAGGTTGTGTTGGGAGGGGAGTTGGGACTACTGACTGGCCTTCTGAGGTGGGTGGTATCAAAGTTGTAGCTAGAGTAAAGCTTCTCTTCCGTGTTACATGTGACAGAGTTTGACTCACTGTCCTGTGGTACCCGAGTCACCCTGTGCAGTATCCGTCACTTAACAAAGGAATGGCAGCAGTGAAGGGTACCACAGGTTATTTCTTGATGTCCTGATCAAAAACCACAAACAGTTTCCTAATATCTTATAATTTAAATGTGTACCACTTCTTTTGTTTCTCAGTCAACTCTGTATGGGGCATATCTCTACAAACACATGCAGATTTATTACCTCATGTTTCTGGATATTGAGTTTATGGTCATTTGGCCCACTGACTTATTAGAGCAAATGTACTAGGACCAAGGACTATGGGAGGATAACATCTTCTGCCAACAACACGATCGCAGGACATGAACTAGGCCTCAGGCTTCCTCACTCGCCATGTGGTTTGCCCACATATTTTGTGTTCTATGCAGCATTACAACAGGCCAAACACAACCCAGTACATCCATGTTTGCCATACAGGATGACAAAATGAAGTTTGTGAAATTTCTGATTTACTAGTGAATTGAATGACTAAATGTTTCTGTATTATTGAAGTTTATTCCAGCCTCCGGGAATATGCAATCGTGTATATGAAAAAAAAATGGTAAAAGAATAATAATTTTGGAATAGGTAACTTACTGTTACTTGTCATTCTTACCTCATTTGAAGGAATCGTGGCAAATGGTTTGATGACAGCAGCCAGAGGAATCTGAGCTTGCTTAGCCATGTCTGAAGTGCACGGGAAGCAGTATGTGGTACAACGAATGTATCGAGGGCTAGCATTGCCTGAAACATTTAAGGGACATATTCAAAAGTCAGTTACAAAAAAAGCTGTTAAAAATATTTAAATGCTCATAAAGGTACTTTCCAATAATCCTATTGGTAATACTTCCCTTGTTTCTGAAAAAACAGTATTGTAAAATTCTGAAAGCTATATTCCAGGGACATTTAAAACACTTTGAATTCTACTGGAGAGATATAAAAGAGGTATTTTATCACTGTTATTGTTTTCTATAGGCTTGAATAGCCTTAATATAGACTTGAGAGGGTTTAAAGTAAAGACTACGAAGCATAAAAACACAAAAGAATCAAATTTTGGGATCACAATCACTCTTCTACCAGTGTATCTTCTATCAACACATCAACCAATATGTCTGCTCCTATAATACATATGTTTATGGGAAGGTAAGCATATATACAGCATTTCATATTATCACTTTTGTCAAATATGAATTCATTTTACTGTTTTGCATATGTATGTGTGTGATATGTGTATGCATGTTCACATGTGTTGGCATGTCTGCAGGCAAGTATGCATGTATGTGTGCACATGTTTGCAGAGGCCAGAGGTCAATGATCAGATGTGTTCTTTAATCAGACAGACAGAGTGTCATGCTGAACTTGAGCTCACTGATTCACCTAGTTCAGCTAGCCAGCGAGCCCCAGGGACTTTTTTTTCTGAGGTAGGGTTTCACTCTAGCCCAGGCTGATCTGGAATTCACTATGTAGTCTATGTAGTCTCAGGGTGGCCTCGAACTCATGGCGATCCTCCTACCTCTTCCTCCCAAGTGCTGGGATTAAAGGCATGCACCATCACTCAAAGCCGACTTTTTATTTTGATTCTGTGTCTTTTTAAATTGCCCAAGATCACTAACTATAGCCTAAACAGGCTTTTAAATTATAATCCTTCTACCTCAGCCTCCTGAGTAACTGGGATTACAGACCTGACCCTCCAGGCAGGCTACTTATCTAAACTTTTGAGATAAAATATTTTGGGACCAAAAGAATATAATCAGCAAATAATTTTTATTATCTTTACAGTAATTTTTGGCACTGTCCTAGGTATTTCTGTTCAGAGTTTAGATTCTTTCAGGGATCATGTACACTAAAAATGAAGCCTAGTAGGATATGATACATGCTATGAAAAATGCTTGGTTGAGGGGTATAGAGAGTGGGAGACATATTGTAATTTTACACACTGTGGGGATGGTCTTATTCAAAAAGGTAACATTTGAGTAAACACTGGAAGGAAGGAAGGAAGGAAGGAAGGAAGGAAGGAAGGAAGGAAGGAAGGAAGGGAGGGAGGGAGGGAGGGAGGGAGGGAGGGAAGGAAGGTAGGAAGAAAGGTAGGCAGACAATCCTACTGACTGAGGTGGAAGGTTGGGTCTTGTCTACTACAGGAAGATCCAAGGCAGTGTAGTGGGGTGGGAGTTGCTATGGGGCCCAGAAACTAGGGATGAATTCAGAGGAAGAACAGGTCCAGACCAGGTGGCCTCTTCACACCATTTAGGCCCTCTGAGTTTTACTCCAACTGAAATATAAACCCATGGCTGGGCTTGAAGAGAGGGGTGTCATAATCTGAAGTAGATTTCATCTCATACGTATGTGGAGAATGGCTTCCATGGGGGAGGGAAGCAGAGGCAGGGAGGCCCCAGAGGAGGTTGCTACAGGAGCCAGATGAGAAACAGTGGTGGCTCAGACACACCTCATAGTAGCAGAATTGGGAGAAATAGCCAGAGTATGGATATATTTTGAGCATACAATGATGTATGTATTGGTGGACATGATGGATGTGGTATGCAGACATGTAAGAATTTTATTCTCAGAAACTAGAGGCATTCTGAAACTGCAAACATTGAAGAGTGAAAAGCTCCTGGTATATAGAAGGAACTTTTTTGCCATCAAAGTTATATTTATTTAAAATTTCATACATTAAAAATCATTATTTCGTGTATAATTCTATGAGGTTTAACAAATGCACATATCATATAACTTATAAGCAAAACAAGATATAGAAAAGTTCCATCATTACTAACAAATCCCCTTTGCTACCACTTTAACTGTTTTTTTTTTAATTTTTATTTATTTATTTACAAGGAGAGACAGAAAAAAAAAATGGGTATACCAGGACCTTTAGCCACTGCAAACGAACTTCAGATGCATGTACTACTTTGTGCATGTGGTTTTACATGGATACTGGGGAAGTGAACCAGGACTGTTAGGCTTTGAAGGCAAGCGCCTTAACTGCTGAGCTATCTCCCCAGTCCCACTTTAACTTCTGAAAGCTCCATCCCTCTATCCCTACTGGTGTACCCTTGACAGAAAACACACAAATGAAATCAAATAATAAACAGTCTTTTGAGTTTGATTTCTTCTACTTAGAATATGAATTTAAGATTTCCCCACATTGTTGCATATTTAGTTCCTTAGTTATTACTGCTGAGTAGAATTTCATTGAATGGTTATGCCACAGTTTCTGTATCTATGCACCAGTTGAAAGATATCTCAATTTTTATTGTTTTCCTTTTTGTTGTTGTTGTTGTTTTGTTTTTCGAGGTAGGGTTTCACTCTAGCCCAGGCTGTCCTGGAATTCACTATGTAGTCTCAGGGTGGCCTCGAACTCATGGTGAGCCTCCTACCTCTGCCTCCCAAGTGCTGGGATTAAAGACGTGTGCCACCACACCCGGCTTGTTCTCCATTTTTTAAGTAGTTTGTAAGTCTAGTAAAGGCAAAAGGTAAGATTTTCCACTGAAGAGAAGGTAGTTCCTTCTGGAAAATCTAGATAAGAAGTATGTTCCTGTGTAACATATGCACGAGGCTACAGCCAGGATAATTTACTTTTCATCCCTTAAACTATATTTAAAAATGAAGAGTTAATTATAAGTTATCAGTATATCAAATGAATTGCAGTTTGTCCTGAGTATAGTCAGACAACCTTAGATGGGGTCTGACAAGTATCCTAGAGGCCAAGTCTTCGCAAGAATATTTAAAAATGATTTTATTTAAAAATACAAAAAAAAGGTAAAAATCATTCTAAATAACACCTCCTCAAAAGTTCACAAAATGAAAAAGCCTCCTTTCAGCCTGTATAATTCTACCTCCAAAAAGGTTAACAACTTGCTTTATATTTCAGTTCTCTTCTTAACTTTGAAAAAAAACTATCTATGTATTTATCATCTGTCTATCCAACTATCATTTTACTTAGAAATATTTCCACATTATATATAGTTATACATATTAATTTTTAACTTAAATATAAAAGAGGATATGAGTACAGGCTGCAACGTATTCATAGTATCTTACTAACTAGATGTGCCATAAGTTACTTACTCATTTTGTGACAGACATGTAGATATTCAACATCCTAGTTTTGTAACTTTTACTACAATTTAATCCATATAATATAGAATTCACCCACAATTTAAGGGCTTTAGTGCATGTATATCATATAGTCATTAATATAATTTTAGAACATTTTCACCAACTTGTAAAAAAAATCCATCCATTTATTACCATGCCCACACAGCTTGTTTTCCCAAGCATTTAAACTGAGTATTTTATTTTCTTATCTAAATTGTGTCTCTGTACAGTGTTGAGCCTTGATTTTCCTTGATCTGACAAGACTGTTTAATCTATTCATAGTTATTGTTAGTACTGATATGACTTTACTAATGTAACTTTACTATTATTTTTGCCTTAAGGGTTTTATCTTATTGTTTTTATTAAGAACATACTTTGTGTGGATACATCATGTGTTGGTACCATCTTTACCCTTCTCCATGTCTCCATTAGAAGGAACAGTTTTTAAGAAGTGTGCTGGTAGAGATAAAAAAGAAAGAAAGAAAGAAAGATCTGGGTAAGAATACATCTACTTTGGAAGATCTATAAAGCAGTGAGACAGCAACGATTAGATATGTGAATTGGGAGACTGGGCTAAAGTCTGAGTTAGAGATGCACATTTGGGAATTCTGAACATAGAAATGGTACCGGAAGTAGGGTAAACTACAAAGGAATAACTGTGGCCAAAGAGGAGAAGATGACCAAGGACTAAGCCTCAGGAACCTCCAACATGAAGCATTCAGAAGAGGAGAAAAGAAGAAAGCAGTGGGATGGAGGGATGGCTTAGTGGTTAAGGTGTTTGCCTACAAAGCCAAAGGACCCACCCAGGCTCGATTCCCCAGGACCCATGTTAGCCAGGTGCCCTAAGGGGCGCATGTCTGGAGTTCATTTGCAGTGGCTGGAGGCTGTGGCACACCCATTCTCCCTTTCTCTCTCTCTCTCTCCCCCTTTCTCTGTCAAATACATAAATAACTCTTTTTTAAAAAAAGAAGAAAGCAGCTGAAAGAATTGTGGGGGGTGAGGGGAAAGCTGGTGTCCTGGATGTGTGAAATGAAGAAACTTCACCAAACAAGATGCATGGGGGTGGAAGGGGGTGGAGACATGGCTTAGCAGTTAAGGAACTTGCCTGCAAAGCCTAAAGACCCAAGTACAGTTCCCCAGGACCCACATAAATCCAGATGCACAAGGTGGTGCATACATCCGGACTTTGTTTGCAGTGGCTGGAGGCCCTGTGACCACTGGGTCTAGCAATTCAGCTGAGGACTCTGAAGAGGTTTAAAAAGAGCCCCTGACACTTAAATATTTGTTCAAAATACTAAAGAAAAGAAATAAATTTTTAAAAAGCTTATGTAGAGCTATTAAATTGAAATAAAATTATCACTTATATAGGTCAACAATGGTGGGAAAAAACTATCAATTTCAATTTATTATGTACCAGCTCATAAAGCTTTACAAATATAAATTCATCATGTCTGTAACTAACAGGAATAAAGCCAATCATTTTGCTTTATCATACTGATTAAAATGACCTACATTATTTTAACATTAGTATCAGTAATGCTTCTAGTTGGTTTCAGTTTGTTCTCGTGCTGTGCCCCATACACACGCACATGTAAGCACACCTTTGGGCGTACCCACATAATCATCATTCCTGAACACAGGTTTTAGGGCTCACACTCTACCAAGAGTGACACCAGGCTCAGCGAGGGCATGAGGGAGGCTCATGCAGATGGTAGGAGGGAAGTATGAATTCCCCAGTCACAGCTCCCCCTGCCTCCCTGTGCGGCTGACTCCACCAGGATGTCTGTAAAGCAGCGTAGCTGAGGACTAGGACCTGGGGGCTCAACAACCCCTAAGTGAGACAATGCTTATTTCTATGCTGATCATACTTCAGGATTGGGTCAGGAGGCTGTTTGCTTTGTTTTCTCTTCTCTTCCCTCTCTCCCTTTCTCTCTTTCTTTTCTTCCTTTTCTTTCCTCCTCACTCCCTTCCTTTTTTTTTCTTTTTGCTGTTTTTGGTACTGGAGACCAAACTCAGGACCTTATGCATAGTAGGCACAGCTTAAGCACTAAGCTACACGACCAGCCATCAGCTTGCATTTTTAACTTGCCATAAACAGCAAGGTGATATACTTTCTGGAAGAGTCACTCTGTATGAAGCTTAGCAGATATATTAAAATGAGAGCAACATGTTAGAGTCAAGAGAAGTGGAGCTCGACATCCCTGCATTCCAGTCTACAGGTGGCAAACCAAGATCCAGAATGATAGAGAATCTACTGAAAGCAATAGTGGGCTGAACAGGTCAGCTGACTTCTTAGGGGTTCAGGCCTTGGTGTTCTGCATGTGGCCCTGTGGCTTTCCAATAGCGCACAAATTCAACCAAAGTGGTGGATGCTCATTTAAACTTTAAATCAAAATTGAACTCTTCCTAAAGAGACACAGTATATTATATATCACTAGAAGCTCTCTAGAGTACTATAAGCAGAGAATAGAATTCTGTTAACAGCACTTTTGAAGTTCATTAATGACAAATAGGAAATGGGTCTGAACTCAGCTATACTAGTGTTTCCCATTATTAGCATTATTAAAAGGATATTTGCCTTAACAACAGTGAGAAATCTTAAAAACTTAAAAAATATTGCTGAAAATGAATACCTTGGTCTTGTATCACACAATCTGTAGTGACCAGTGGAGGGATCTGGCCTCTGGTATTGGTGGAATAAATCTGTCCCCCTTTGGTGGCTCTGTCATTCTCGATCACTTGTATCTGATAAACAAGACATCAAGAGCAAATTAGATTACACGTCTTCCCAGAACTCAATTAAGGGGCACGCTAGGTAGCTTATGCTCCCCTCCCTTCCTTCTCTCTTTATATGGAGGGGCAGACATTTTCTAAAATCTTCCATTTCCTTTCTAATCAAAAGATCATGGAGAGTCTATCAAACTTCCACTTCCTTCACTGCTTACTTTCACAATCTTAAACCCATAGTTTCCAAATATTCCAATTGCATTCTGTAATACTCCATGAACCTTCAGAGAAACTTATTTTTATCCAATTTAATTACTATGAACATAGGTGGGCACTTCAAAAGTATTCCAGGAGGAAAAGAAATTAAAACTTTAAAAACATTTTTTTTTTTTGCAATCAGAGAAAACCTCAAGAAGGCTACAAATCATTAAATTCAGAAGAAATGACTTAGAATATATATGACTTAAAGCTAACTAACTTTTCTCCTCAGAATCCCTCTTAATCTTTAATTTTCCATTCAAGTTTCTCCATATGGGATGCAAAATGTTCTCATGAGGAGCTTTTTCCCATTGTTTAGAAATCAATAGGAGTGTAGGTCTCCAGATTTTGTCATCTGCTTTGAGAATATATTTCTCTACTAAAAACATTTGCTGGACTGGAGAGATGGCTTAGTGGTTAAGCGCTTGCCTGTGAAGCCTAAGGACCCTGGTTCGAGGCTCGATTCCCCAGAACCCACGTTAGCCAGATGCACAAGGGAGCGCACGCGTCTGGAGTTCGTTTGCAGTGGCTGGAGGCCCTGGCACGCCCATTCTCTCTCTCTCTCCCTCTCCCTCTCTCTGTCTGTTACTCTCAAATAAATAAATAAAAATAACAACAAAAAATTTTAAAAAACATTTGCTGATGAAGACTGCAAGATATTTTTTTTGAAAAATAAGTTTTTCTGCTGTGACTATCTATGGAGGAACATTACAAGCAAAAGAGAGTAGCATGAACTTCAGAATGAAACAAGAATGAATCCTAATAATTCATCTTTCTCTCCATCCTCTGTATCTTCTCCTCCCTTCTTTCTACAGAAGAGACAGGTGGAAAAAGAAAACAGGAAAATGAAAAACAAAAACATAACTAAAAGAGAGCCAAAGGGTAGGAGAAAACAAGATGTGTCTATACTGGAAAGAAAAAAATTGAAAGACATGTAGTTTTTTTATATGCCTAAACAAACCATTAATAATATGAAAACTGCCTTCACCAAACTCTGAAACTCCCTCTAGTCCCACCCCACCCAGATGGTGCTAGCCTCATTTGTTTCCAACAATGCTGGTAACAGATTAAGCCTGACTTTAAATCTGTATCTGTCTGCTTTCCAAATTCCACAGGATTTGAGTAATTAGAAATATTAAAGATACAGAATGTGTTCCAAAACCTAACATAGAAGAGACTATAGCTACCATGGACAGAGATAAAACGTATGCAGGAAAATCATAACACTGTAATTACACTCTGTGATTTAATCACAAGGTTAGTCGGGTTCATCTTATTAACATCTATTGTAATCATTTCAGTCAATAATTTCAAGTACGAATGAGGGAAAAGCCACAATGACAGTCATGTGTCTAATACACAGAAAATATACAATGAACAGTCTTCAATAGACTGTATTTCCAAAAGGATTACTTTTAAATTATCCCTTTTCAATATAAAAGGCACTGTTTGCCAAGTAACAATGGTGCAAGTGGTCATTATTAATTAAATCAACATCTTGTCTGTAAGAGAAAAAAGTAAATGACTTAAGAGATGAGACTTAGGCTCAGCAGTTAAAGGTACTTGTTTGCAAAGCCAGCCAGCCTGGGTTTGACTCCCCAGCACCCATGTGAAGTCAGATATACAATGTGGGACATGCATCTGGAGTTCATTTGCAGTGGCAGGAGGTCCTAGAATGACCATACTCATTCATTCATTCACTCATTCCTATTCTCGTCCCCTCTGTCTGTGTGAAGTAAATAAAAATATAAAAATATATTTTTTGAAAAGAGAAAAGACTAGGAAACATTACAGCACTTTAGTAATTGGTAAAAGTAGCTTTTTTATTTACCTCAAATGCATGTTTTGGAAAAAACAGGCTTAGAAGTAAAACAATAGTCAGAAATTTCCATAACAATTTCAATGGTGACTTGGCATGCACAGATTTAAATCTGATGACATGATGTATGTTAATGCCAAAGTTACCTCAAGAGATACGATTTGTTTTCCTTCAGAAGACATGCTACTAGGATTACTTTTCCACTTATTCACCATGAATACTGTGGATTCATAAAAGAGAATCAGAACAAAGAGAAAAAGACATGCTTGTCCTACTATGAATGAATAGGAAGAAACAAGTTAAAAAGACATGTGAGCTGTAGAGGAAAGGCTGCTCAGAACTGAATCCCTTGAATGTTGGAGTGCTGAGAGAACAGAGCAGGAAGTGCTCCACTCTGAGTAACCCTCCCGTGGGTGCAAAATAGGAGTGAGGAAGAATTTGATGGCAATAATTTCCTCATTTCCAAAATGTGGCTAAAACCGCCACTCAAAGGGTTATACTAAGAAACTTGCTCAGGAATAGAGTATGACATTTCTCTCTCCAAAAGAATTTCTGTCATTAGAAAAAGCAGGTTATTTCAATAATGGGAAAATAGACTACTATCCTCACATTGCTGCTTTATTACTTCAATATAACAAATATGAGAATAATTTGCACATATACATTTGGAAGGCCTGTGATTAAATCATAGCATCTTGCCCTAGCTGTTACTATTCATTCATTCCTTCATTCAACAAATAAGCAAATGCATATACTATGTACCAGGCTGTTTTTCGCATTAGACACCATCATGTCTAAATCCTTGCCCTCATGGAGCTGACATTCTAGTAAGGAAGACAGGCAATAAATAAGCAGTTGTGCAAATAATAGGCCCTCTGCAAAGCAGATGCTACTGTGGACATGGAGAGATGTGTATCTGGCACCAGGGATGCTGGGAGGGGCAATGAAGCCAGGCTTTGCATCCGTTTAGGAGAACACATGGGCAGTGGAAACATCAAGTGCAAAGGCCTGGAATCCAGGAGCATAGCAGACATGGACATATTTGAAGAGTGGGTGGAGCTGAAGCAGAGGTTAAGAGTAAGGAGAAACCCAGTCAAGAGATATGGGATGTACACATGCATATGCATGAGGACATGGCAGAGCCAGAACAGCATAGAACGAAGCATCACGTAAAGCTGTATGCATCACCCCAGCTGGTGTGCAGCCTGCAGGGACAGAGACCACTGACAAGGCTCTTCCAGTACTAGGTGGTTACATCATCAAGGCTTGAACCAGGCAGAATTGATGAGTAGGACTGGAATTAACCAAAGGATTAAATTTGAGATGTAAGAAAAAGAGTGACTGAAGAATATGAGGTTTTTTTTTTTTTTTTTCATGTGAGGAGCTGGCACAAAGGTACTGGATCCTGATTTCAGGGAATACACCTACATTCATCTAAAGCCGTATGCATGATGAGATCTCTGAGAGCGGTGATCACACTTTAGTGTGTCTAAGACTCCGAGAGAGCTTATGCAAACAGATGCAGAGCCCCACACCTGGAGACTAAGTAAGAGCCAAGGTTTCAGAACACAGGTTTCCAAGAGGCTATTTCCTGGAAACATACTTGGATAAGGTTTACTCAGAGTAAATGTCTATGAAAAAGGCATAGCTCCAAAGCCTAAGTCTAGGGACACTTCTAACACCTAGAGGTCAAACAGATGAGGTGAAGCCAGTAACAGAAACAAATACATGCACATCCAAATGTACAAACATACAATGCACATATAAACACATACAAATACACAAACATGCATAAAACATAGATACACAAACACAAAAGATTAAGAGAAAGAGAAGATGAAGGCAATGTGAGTCAAAGAAAAATGGATGGTAGAGAGTACTAATAGAGCTATCATATAGTCTTGAAGGGAATAAACTACAAAGACAGGAGACAGTAGTTGAGGAACGTGACATTTTCAACTGTAATTCTAAAGGTGTATACTAATGGTGATGATAGGGTCTGAGGTAGGACCGTGGATAATTAAGGTAGAAGGAAAGAGACTAAGAAACTGTCAGCCAGGACTTAGGAAGTTCATATACAAGAATATTAAAGCTACATGTGTTTATATTAGAAATAGAGCTGGTAAGCATGATAGTGAGCCAAGGATTAAACCATCTAAAAATGAAATGGTATGACCTTTGAATGGCTATGGATTTTATCTGTAATCACACAGAGTAAAATAAACTCAACGTAAACATGAATTTTTAAAACTGGAATAAATAATATTGTATCTGATTTATTTATTTATTTATTTGTATATGATGGGGGCTACACACATACCACACAGGTGCCCCTTTGTGTCTGGCTTTATCTGGAAGGAGTGAAATCAAACTCAGGCCCAAAAGATTTGAAATAAAGCTCCTTTAATCACTGAGCCATCTCCTAAGGCCCCAATAATATTGTTTTAAAGACACTTTTCATTACTGATATAAAAAAAGGAAGGAAGGAAAGATCTTTTTTGGCTCACACTTTCAGAAGCTCCATCCAAGGTTGCTCAGCCCCATGCATTTGGGCAGAACACCATGGTAGCAGGAGCACCTGGTAGAGATGTTCACCTCATGGCTGACAGCAAACAGAGAAAGACATGAAGAATCCAGGGACAACATACCCACAAGGACCATCTTCTTCCAGCCAGGCCCTATCCTATCTCCTAATGTTTCCAGAGCCTTCAAAAATGTCTACCAGTTGAGAACCAATCATTTAACAAATGAGTCTGTGGAGGGTACTTCATATTCAAATCATAAGAAATAGTAATCCATAAACATGACAGGAAATAGGATTATTAAAAAGATACCAAGAATTGCTAAACTTTTATTCCTAAAGTGCTATAAGGTACTCCATAAGCACTGGGCATTATATCACAAATCTTTAACTTCACACTCATAAGCAGAGTAAATGTTTATGTTCCTTGTTCAGTGTGAACTCATTATCATCACCCGAGGCAGAGTTCTCTTTGGAAGCCCCCAGCATGCCCTAAGCCCTAGTAAACCTCTTGTCACAGGTACTGATGAGGACGGGAGCATCCTCGTGCAATGAGTGGCTCAGACCCTCACAGCCAAGGCAGCCAACAGTTATGAATGGAAGGGTTTCCTTTGGAGAGGGAGAACAGCACTCACAGGGCTGGGAATGGAGTCAGGGTCCAGCTTCTTCTGGAGCTGTGGTGGTGGTCCCGCCATCTGCGCAGGCCCTCCAGGGAAGCCCCCTGGGTAAGACAGCTGTGCGCCTGCCATTTGGGGTCCATAAGTGGCTGCTTGAAAATAAATGGAAAATGATGTGACGATCTCCAATACTAGGCGTAAGACTCGCTGAAAATGTTATGCTCTTCAGTCAAGCACATTGTATAGGTCATCTTATCGAATAAGGCAGAGTTAAGTGAGCATAACTGTGCTTGCTCCTTTCTTTCCTTCTCCCATACCATTCAGAAATTACCATTCCTTGGACTGGAGAGACTACTCAGTGGTTAAAGGCATTTGCTTGCAAAGCCTGACAGTCCAGGGTTCAATTTACCACTATCCACATAAAACCAGATGCACAAAGTAAAGCATGTGTCTGGAGTTCATTTGCAGTGACAGAAGACCCTGGCAGGCTCAGGGTTTCTTTCTCTCTCACACATAAATAAGTAAAAATATTTTTTAAAAATTGAAATCGCCATTCCTTAAATGTGACATCAGAATAAAGCTGGTTTCCAACCCAGGGTCTCCTCAGGTAAGCGACACCTTCCTCTCACCCAGCCCAACTCACTCTGCTGTGGAGGGTAGCCGGGACCCAGGGTCTGGCCAGGCTGAGGTGGAGGCTGGTACTGAGCATTCAGAGGAGCAGGCCCAGGAAGTCCATCCTGTCTGTGTGTTGGTGGAGCCATGGGAGAGGGCCCAGGTCCATTCAGTGTGGTTGGAGGTGGAGGTAGAGCCTGAGATCCTGGCTGCAAAATGGATGGCTGTGGAGGTCGTGGAGGTCCATGGAAAGCTGCCGTTGACAGAGGGCCAGGGGGTCCCTGGCTAGGGGGAGTCATGCCCATACCTGTGGAAAGAGAAGTCCATCTCAATGTCACATTTCTTAATACTCTGACTCCTACCAAATACACGACAGACACACTTGTTTCCAGATATAAAGCAAGAAGCCAGATAAATAAATCCTGTATGTTTTTGTGGACAGAAGCTGAAATCTTTACTCAGAAAGTCATAAAATATTACTGGGGACATTATTATAACTGCAATTTTAAGAAGACTGATAAAGTAACATTCTTAGGTTTAGTGAGAGACTTAATAGAATAAAGTTCAACTTAGTTGCATTAAGTTTACATAATCTATATACTAATTAAGGCATCTGTGTATGGTACAAAATCCAGAAAAAGATTCAATAAAATTTCATTACACAACAATGATTATTCAGGTAACTTATATCCCTAGTACATTACTTGCATCCTGTGCTTGACTTGACAAACCAGACTTGAGAAGCAGGTGGAGTAATCAGAGGGAAAGGATGGGTCACTGGCAGACTTTCTAACCATACAGAAATAGCTAGAAATGCAGAGTGCTTCCTGTTCAATGCTTATGTGAAACTATGTTGTTTCTTTAAAGCTTATCCATTTAGAAATTAGTATATAGTGAAAGTCTTCTGGGAGATTTTTAGCCACTGAGTTGAAATACTAGGGAAGGTTTCTCATGAAAATAAATATCTGTCTACATGGCTACTGCAGTGGACACTTTCTGTTTCCTAGAACGGCCAGCATTTCTACTGATGTAAATCTGAGCATGCTACTCCTTTCTCTCCTTATCTTTTCTGCCTCGGGACATCTGAGATTCAATTCTTTAATTATCTTGAAATATATGGCAGTATGATCAGGAAAACATGATCATAGTCATACACAATACCAATAATTTACATAAAAATGGTCACAATGCATGTCAAAATTTTGTCTATTTTAGAATGAAGAAAATCTTTCTCAAGAATAATGACTGGAAATGTAGCTCAATAGTACAGCTCTTGCTTTGCATGTTTGAGGCCATGAGTTCAAAACCAGCACTACACAAACACACAGAAGTTGTGATCTAAGTCACTTAATGAGCTCTAATAATGAGCATTACCATAGCTGTTGATTTGCATAGCACTGAGCTGACTGCCCAGCTGGGTGACAGAAGAAGTGGGTGCAGGACTTGGGTAAGATGTCTGTGTGGGCGGCTGGCATGGTGCATAAGAGGATGGCACGTTATTGACAGGTGGAGGTCCAGGAAATCTAAGAGGGGTAAAAAGAGGGTTAAAATCATGGAGTTTCTTAAGCCAACAACAATGCAATAAAATATCAGTATCTTATAAGACAAAAGAGACCTCTATGCACTGGTAGAACATGACTGTTACTGTACTGTACATAACATATTAATCTTGACACAAGTTCAAAATGTATCTGGTGGTAACATGCCACATCTATGATCACATGCTCAATTTTGTCAAGGCAGAAAAGAGAACAGTTCTAACATTAATTCAGAACCAGCATTGGGAATCATTTGTTTTGTCTTTCGAGGTGGCGTATGACTCTAGTCCAAGCTGACCAAGAACAACCTCTGTAGCACCTGGCTGGCTTCAGACACACAGCAATCCTCCTGCTTGAGCCACCTGTGTGCTGGCACTAAAGTTGTACATTATCACACCTGGCTTTGAAAATCAATTTGGAAAGCTGAGCCCATCACAGCTTCCCAACACTAATCATAAGATCAATACAAAAGAAATTATGAAATGCTTTGTGGGGGCTGGAGTAATGGCATAGTGGTTAAGGAGCTTGCCTGGGAAGCCTAAGGACCCAGGTTCAATCCCCCAGTACCCACATGAACCAGATGCACAAGGTGGTACATGCATTTGGAGTTCATTTGCAGTGGCTGGAGGCCCTGGTGTGTCCATTCTCTCCCTTCCTCTCTCTCTTTCAAGTAAATAAAAACTATTTTTTAAAAAGAAAAAGAAATGCTTTGTTGCTTTGTCTTTATGATCATTCTGTGTATGCCCTACCTGGTTTTTAAAAAAATATATTTTATTTATTTATTTGAGAGAGAAAGAGGGAGAGAGAGAGAGGGAGAGGAGAAGAGAGAGAGAGAGAGAGAGAATGGGCACACCAGGGCCTCTAGCCACTGCAAAGAAACTCCAGATGCATGCACCTCCTTGTGCATCTGGCTTACACAGGTCTTGGATAATCGAACCGAGATCCTTTGGCTTTGCAGGTAAACACCTTAACTACTAAGCCATCTCTCCAGCCCTACCCAGTTTTTAAATAAAGTATAACTTGCCCCATAATCTGAAGTGAGCAGGACACTCCCTGCTAAACAGCATTTAGGAGTCAACAATTCAGGAAGTTTGGAGTTGTTCATTGCTTTTGTTTTGTTTTGTTTTGTTTTTGTTTTTCCTGGTAGGGTCTCACTGTAGCCTGGGCTAACCTCGAATTCACATCATGGAGCTTCCCCTCAAGTCTACAAGCCAAAATGCACCCATTCCTCCCACAAGCTGCTTTTGGCTTGGGGCTCTGTGCTAGAAACAAGAAGGTAGCGCAACAGAAGATGCTCATTTTTTGTTTTATGAAGAAATAGCATTTCTTGTCTCTTTGTGAAACTCATTCATAGGCTGGATATCGGGAGTAATTGTACATTCATTCAAGGAATACTCCTCAAGGTACAGAGAGATGACGTGACAGAGTTCAGAAGGGATACTCAAGAGCTAGGAAAGCAGAAGTGGCAAAAATTGCTATTTTATTGTTTGAGAAAAATCCCCCAAACAGTTGCAAAGGTGTTTTACAAATGATAATCTTCTTAAAACATAAAATTCTGTGGATCACTTTTTAATATGGCCATTACAGGTAGAACAAGATATCCTTTAAAGAGAAGCTGCAACACAAGTGTATTTTTTTAATTTAACAAAATTTAACAAAAGGCTAAAGTTTAAAATATAAAAAGAGACTGTAAAGCCATTAATTTTACTTTTTGCCTATAAATGTCATTTATTATTCATTCCCATTCACTGGAGTTAGGCATCTGGAATTCATAGATGATTTCATTCTGGCCAACTTAAATATTGCAAGTCTTAAATTGACCTGACTTTTTAAAAAATTTATTTATTTGAGAGTGACAGACATAGAGAGAAAGACGGAGAGAGAGAGAGAGAGAGAGAGAGAGAGAGAGAATAGGCCTGTAGCCAATGCAAATGAACTCCAGATGCTTGCGCTCCCTTGTGCATCTGGCTAACATGGGTCTTGGGTAATCGAGCCTTGAATTGGGAGTCCTTAGGCTTCACAGGCAAGTGCTTAACCGCTAAGCCATCTCTCTAGCCCAACTGATTTCACTTTTCAATGCAATATTATTAATGTAAAAATAAAAATCTAGGGCTGGAGAGATGGCTTAGTGGTTAAGGCGCTTGCCTGCAAAGCCAAAGGCCCCAGGTTCAATTCTCCAGGACCCATATAAGCCACATGCAGAAGGGGCACATGCATCTGGAGTTCCTCTGCAGGGGTGAGAGGCCCTGGCATGCCCATTCTCTCTCTGTCTGTCTCCTACTATCTCTCTGCTTCCAAAGAAATAAATAAAATTAAAAATAATTCAAATTGAATTGAGTTTAATAGCTAGCAAAACTATTACATACAAAGAGTAGGAGACTAATGTAATATTTTAAACATTGATTATTACTTTTGCAACATAACCTGTGCATGCAGGAGTTGGGGTAAGAGCCCAAGTTCTTCACCTTGGGGTAGGAGACCCAAATGTGACCATTAGCAAGCCATTTTATCAAGTAGCTCTGTGTTTCAAATTGTAAAAGCAAGCAGATGGAACAAATTAACCTTTTTATGCTACAAATATACTATGGTTAAAATTAAGAACTAGACAGAGTTATGTTTGCGGGTGAGAAATATTTATAGATTTTCATTTACTATTTCAGTCAATATCAGAAAGGGCAAATTCACCATTAAAACAATCAATAAAATGATGACTAGCAAAACATAAAAATGTAGTCTCAATTTAGTCTTAAACCTCTGTAGAGTTGACTTATCTGTCCTGTTTAATGTCAAACACTTTTGATTTTGAAGTTTGCAATAAGTTGGTCAAGCAGTGACCTCTATGCTAAGCAGTGAACTCTATGCTAAGCAGTGAACTCTGTGCTAAGGCTAGTTAATATCTGGAGACAAGGTGCTGGTACACTTTGAACATGTCCCATCCATAATTTTAGTACCGCCACTGTGACAGTAGGAGGAGACATGGCTTGAAAGAGATAATAAGGCCAAAAGGGAGCATGCCTTAAAAATGGGATGAGATGGCCTTTTCAGAGCGGTTAAGAGCAGGACTTTGGTCCTTCCACCAACCATGGGAGGGCATAGTGTTCTCCAAATAATACAGTGTTTAGTCACCGTCTTGGAAGCAGCAGGCAGCCCTCCCCAGACAACAAACCTGCTGGTGTCTGCACAGCGGAGTTTCTATCCTTCACATCAGTAAAAAGCACATGTCTTATTTTATAAACTATACAGCTTCAGGTTCCTGTTGCAGCACTGTATGATCAACTAAGGTGCCAAATTATTCAAGATACAATTGAAACAAAATCTGTACTGTAATTATTTACTCCCTAGAGAACATAAAAGCCCTGCTAAATGCTATCATTGTTTTCCACACTGGAAAAATATTAAATAAGAGCAGAGGATATATAGCTCAGTGGCAGAGCCCTTTGCCTAGCATGTGTAAGGCCATGGGTTCAAGCCCCAGGCCAAACAAACAAAGCCCATTTCTTCTGTTCATTATTACCTCCTTTTTTTTTTTATTGCTACCAGTTTCTCGGTATAGTCACACATATCAGCTTCAGTTGGTAAGTTGAGTCCCATCTATCCTTATTCAACTTTTCATATCCAAATAAATCAGTTATAATTGACTAGCTGATTTTTTTTCACCTTATGATTAAATAAAATTGATTTTGTTTGTTTGTTTTTTCAGGTAGGATCTCACTCTAGCCCAGGCTGATCTGGAATTCACTATGCAGTTTCAGGGTGGTCTCGAACTCATGGTGATACTCCTACCTCTGCCTCCTGAGTGCCGGAATTAAAGGCATGTGACACCATGCCCAGTGAAACTGGTATTTTTACACTAAAGATTTTAATAGATTAAACCTACCCAGAAGTGCCCTATAAGTGCTACTTATAGGCTTAAGAAATTTACTCTACCTCAGCCAAGATCAAAAGATCAAATGGCTAGGTATGATTTTTAAATTTTATCAGACCTTATGTTTGAAATAGCAGTATTTTTAAAACAATATATATTAAATTCAAATCAGCATATTAACACTGAATTAAATCTTGTTTTTGTAAATTAAGACCTGATAAAAATTGGATCTCTGTGGTGGATCTTCTAAGCATGACAAAAATGAAATGCTATAATTCACAAAAAAAAAAAGGTATTACTGCATGCCTATAGTTATAGCACTAGGGAAGCTGAGGCAGGAGGATCCTAAACTCCAAGCCAGCCTGGGCTACATGGTGAGACTTAACAACAAAGAAAAGATACAGAGAAGGAAAGAAGAAAGGAAGGAAGGGATGGAGGAAAAGCATGTGAGGCGGAGAGGAGGGTTAGAGGAAGAACGGAGGGAGGCCACGCACTGCCTGTACCCTCTGACAGCCTGTCATCAGATGGTGTGACTCACCTGCACAGTCACTGCACCCTTTGTCCTCACACTGCATATTTACAGAACTGTGTCCCACAAGGGAAAGATAACAGGTCACCTGGAGACTTAGCCTGAATGCTAAACTTTTTTCCTGGACTTTCTCATTTTCAAGCCATTCCTTGGTGTCAGTGAACAGTGGAGGAGGACAGAAGGTCTGCCAGTGCATTCTGTAACCACAATAAGCAGATTCTGAAAGGGAGTTGTCCTGAGTCACCAGACTGAGCTGTAGTGAAGGACAAGCTACAGACAGTAATGGACTTCCATTTAATGATAAGATCTTCTGTAGCCAATGAAATGATTTTGATAACTGTACCATGTACTGAGCCCTTGTAGCTACAATTAGGGTTGTACACTACGCAAGGAATTTTGTGTGTAGAACCATCAAAATCCTACAACTACACATTACTGTTATAACTACGACAAGAAAACACAGACACGTAATCAGGGAAATGTAAATTGAACAGCTTTGAGAGTTCATCTCACCCCAGTCAGAATGACTATCCAAGGGCAAGGGATGCTGGCAAGGATGTAGGGAAGGAAGACCCCTAATTCACTGCTGGTGGGAACTGAAACTGGCACAGTCACTATGGAAATCAGTATGAGGGTTCCTCAAAAAACCAGAAATACAACTACCACTCAACCCAGCTATAATACTGTGTGCACAGACCTGAAGGACACCATATCTTACTGCAGAGATACTAACATATCTCTGTTCATTTCTGTGCTATTCACAATAGCTAAGAAATGTAAGGAGCCTAGACACCCATCAGCAGATGAATAGACAATGAAAATATGCTCCATATACACACTGGAATTTTATGCAGCCATGAAAAATGAAATCATGCATCTGTAGGAAAACAGATAGATCCAGAAATTATTTAGCACACTTATAGGAATCCAGACAATTACAATGTGTTCTCATGTTGATTCTAGCTTTTAATGTTCATATATGCATATATGTGAGTGTACATGATGGAAGAGGGAAAGGAGACCTCAAGAGAGGAAAAGTAAAGTTTTGAGGACGGGGTGAGGATAATAGAATACAAATGACTAAAACCAGAAAGAAGCCTGCTGGTGGTGGAAGGGTACAAAAGGGGTTAACAGACTAAAGAAGAGGGTGGGAGGAAAATCAACAAAAGCAAATTATATATGAAAGTGTCGTAAGGGAACCTAAATCATCGCCTATTTTTTAAAAATTTAAAAAGAAAGCAAAGGTATATAGAAGTTATATATAGTTACATATCACTGAACAATAGAATATATAAGAAATGTGTCACTAAGCAATTCTGTCACTATGCAAGCATCATAGAGTATAGTCACACAAACCCGGATGGAATAGCCTACTGCACAAGTAGGCTATATGCTATAGCCCGCTGCTCCAAGCCATGACGCACAAAGCCCAAGGGAGGGATACAACTGAGAGACGCAGGAAAGACAGCGCCATCAAGTGGCTGCTGGCCTACCAAAACAGTGTTTCACAGCGAACTTTTCCCACAAGTAGGAATACACGTTAAAATA
The DNA here is from genome assembly GCA_036346955.1 of Dipus sagitta. Classification (NCBI taxonomy): domain Eukaryota; kingdom Metazoa; phylum Chordata; class Mammalia; order Rodentia; family Dipodidae; genus Dipus; species Dipus sagitta. The sequence goes on along the minus strand of CM070771.1, from coordinate 83,011,707 downwards.
ATGATAGGAAATGTTTCAACTAGTAACAGTCACTTTATCCTTACCAAGGGTAATGTGATGCATTCTTACACAACTAGCAATACAACCAGCTTGTGGACACCAGCAACACCACAAACACTTGAGTACTGCAATAATGTGCCATGTTATGAAGACCTTAAGATGGACATGACCTCACTAAGCCACGGAAGGATTTCAGCTCTATTATAACCTTGTAGACTATCCATGTTCATGTGGAAACAGGTGACTGGAACTTGTCCGGTTAGTGACTGTCTAGCATGCCTGACAAACATGTCTTAGCCCTAAAGTCTCCACTCCTCAGGTACCAACACCTGTGCTAAGCCCACAGTCACAAAGACATGGTCAGTCTGATGGTCTCTGGATTACTAAGTCGTGTCATTTTCAAGAAACAGAAACAAATCAAAAAGCTCTATCCAAGAAATAATTCCCATGCTCCTGCATTGGCAGAATTAATATTGTGAAAATAGCTATGCTATCTAACTCAATGTATAGATTTGATAAAATCCCCATCAAAATTTTCATTACTTTCTTCAGAGAACTAGAAAAAAAACCCAAAATTCATATGGAAACACAAAAGGACATAGACCATCAAACCCAGAAAGAACATAGCTGGATGTATCACATTACCTGACTTTAAACTACACTACAGAACCACAATAACAAACAGGATAGTACTGGTATAAAAACATACACAAAGACCAACAGAAGACCCAGAGATAAACCCATACAACTAGGGACAACTAATTTTTGGTGACAGTGTTTAAAACATTCACTGAGAAAGAATTTTCAGTAAATGGTCCTGGCAAAACTGGACATCCACCAGAAGAATTATATCCAAATCTATTACCCTGTACAGAAACTGATTTAAACTGGTTAAGAAAACTGAAAGTCAGAAATACTGAGCTATAGGAAACCAAAGGAAAATACTTTAGTATGCAGGTATAAGCAAGAAAAGTTTTAATAGAACCCCAGTAGCAAAGAAACAACTCCAAGAACTCACAATTGGGATTACATGAATTAAAATGCTTTTGTACAACAAGAGAAACTATCTACAGAGTGTTAACAGACAACCTACAGGATGGGGGGGGGAGTGGATGGGAATCTTTGCCACTGATACTTCAGACAGGGATTAATACCTAGAATGCATAAAGAACTAAAAAAAGTTAAACACTAAAAAGCAAAACTGCCCATCAATAAATGGGCCAATGAACTGAATTGACAATCTTCAAAAAGAAGAAAGACAAATGAATGGCCAATAATATTTTTAAGAGTGGTCAACATCCTTAACCATCACATAAATACAAATTAAAACAACTTTAAGATTCCAAGTCATGTCTATCAGAATGGCTGTCATCAAAAAACAACAACAAATGCTGGCAAGAACACAGGAAAAGAGGAACTCTTTTACCTCACTGTGGGTGGAAGTGTAAATTGGTGTAGCCACAATAGAAATCAGTGTGGAGGCCTTTCAAAAAGCTGAAAATAGAATTACCATATGACCCAACTATACTCACTCCTGGCACTTACTGAAAAGACTCTAAAGTCTACTATAGAGATACTTATACATCCATGTTAGCTGCTGCTCTTTTCACAATGACAAACAAGTGGAAACAGCCTAGATGGTCATCAACAGATAAGTGGATAAGAAAATGTACATACGCATTATGGAGTTTTATTCAGCTACCAATAAAAATTAAATTATGAAATTTCAGGAAAATGGAGGATCAGGAAAATATTATATTAAGCAAGGTAACTCAAGCTCAAAAAGACAAATACTGCAAGGTCTCCCTCATGTGTGGACCTTAGTTCTAAGGCTTCTAATTGTTAAAAAAAAATGTATACCTAGGTAGGAGTTAATATGGCTAAAAGCCTGGAAATTAAACAGGAACCCAAGATGGGGAAAAAGGCTTTAAGAGAGAGATGGGGAAGATAACAGATCACATGATATATGAAAAGGAGGAAGGAATATGGTAGCAAAAGGGTATAGCAGAGAAAGGGGGCAGAGATGGAGAGGAGGAATAGTATGGGGAAAACCAACCAAAATGAAGTATATATGAAAATAACAAGGAAAGCTGTTACTTTGTAAGCTAATTAAACAATAAACAAATACTTTTTAAAAGGAGTATTAAAACAGAATTTAATAAACATCGTCAAAAAAAGAAGAAACAAAAATGATCCATCCACTCATGCTAGTACCTGAAATCAAAACCTATTCTTAACACCAGTTGTTCATCTTTACATTTCTTTTCTAAAAACCCAAAGTGCTTCAAAGTTCACAGTAATGATGTTTTCTAGATCTTGTCCCTTTTACTTATAGACTGAGATGTTTATTTCTTCCAATTAAGGCCAAGGAACTCAATAGAAACCAAGGCTATTAGTTGCTTGACACAATAGCAGAGTCTGATCTTGGCACTTCTTTCCTGTTCCTTGCAGGCCTTGAATTCATGGCCATCCTCCTACCTCCCCCTCCCAGAGTGCTGAATTATAGACGTGTGTCACCATGGCCAGTTATGTCACCATATATACCATCCTTGCTCTTCCATCATGCTTTTGAGACTAAGAGAAATGGTGTAAATTCACAGCAAAGGTCTTGCTCCTTTCTCTATGCTCACATGTAACCACAGCATCCTCACACCAAGTTTATCCCCTCCTCTGTCTCCTGCATGAGCCTTCCTGTGAGCCCACAGCCAGAGCTCAGTGGCAAGTGTCACTATAACACACAAGAACCAGGAGTGTCACACTCAACTGCCCTGAATCTGATGATTAAAGAAACTCAGAAGGAATTTTCTTACTACCAAGAAGGCAGGTTTCTCAAGAGTAGCTGATGGCTTCACTTTTAGTGGGATCCAGATTCCCACTAGTTATTCTCCACTGCCTACTCCCACCCCCTGGAAACCTGAGAAAGGAACTGGGAAACGGAGTCTCTGGGCCATCCCTGGCTCAACTCCAAGGTAAACGCTGTCTGGAGCTGAACCCTGCTTGATGGCAACAGCTCACAGACAAGCCACACTGGGATTTCCAAGAGGAAACATGTGACGCTGGATCCCTTCCCAGGTGACAGTCCCTGGTGGGTTGCAGACCCTAAATAACTCAGGTTATCTCATTTATTGGCATCTTTGGGCCTGTCTTTCTAACTTCCCCTTTCTCAATTAGTTACAAACACAAACACAGGATCCATTTCCTGATGACTGCCCTGCCAACTAAGAGTGATGGCCATATCAAACCTACACTCCACAAACTGGCCTCAATCTGATTTAATTTTAAAATATGTAGTTTGGGGCTGGAATGATGACTTAGCAGTTTAGCGCCTGCTTGCAAAGCTTAAGGATGCTGTAATTCCCCAGTGCCCACGTACGTAAGGCAGATGCACAAGGTGGCACATGCATGATTGTAGTGGCTAGAGGCCCTGGCACACTCATTCTCTCTCTCTCTCTCTTTCTCTCTCAAATAAATAAATAAAATATTAAAAATAAATAAATAAATAAACAAAGTATGTAATTTCACCAGGCATGGTGGCACACATTTAGTCTCAGCACTAAGGAGGTTGAGGATGGAGGAATCACTGTGAGTTCAAGGCCAGCCTAGATCCACAGAGTTGCAACTCAGCCTGAGCTACAGTGAGACCCTGCTTTGGGAACAAACAAGCAAACAAACAAACATTTAATTTCCCATATTGCTGACATTATGAAGAAGTTAAACTTTCGATCCATTAACATGCAAGTTTAAAGGTACTTCAGAGATGATTTTTTGGTGGCTATTCAAATGCAAGTTAAAATGCATGTATCTCACCTTTGGGGAGGATGCCCGGAGGCATGAGCACCATTCTGGCCAAACTGCTGAGGCACAGGAGGTGGTGGGCCTGGGGGATACATGGCCCCAGGAGCAGTGGCTCCCAAAGGCCCTGCTGGCTTCATCATACCTGTAACAGAAGGGAGAGGGCTTAGAAGCCTGTGAGGAGATTAAGCAAAGGTGGCACTGTGGGTGAAGGAAGAGGGAGGCAAACTCTTACAACACCTGCATGAACCATGCCCTGCAGATGGCCAGCAACAGGCACTGGGAAATTTATGTGGTTATAAAATGTTAACAGTAGAAAACAATCCCACAAAATTCCCACTGGAATGGAAAACAGAGGAAATAAATGTTGCATGTGGCAGAGGCACTTTGATAGAACATCCAATTTCACAAAGAATACTAGGCCGTATGATGAAAAATGGTAGTTGGGGACTGGGAACATTGCCCTGTAGGTAAAGTGCTTGCCTTATAAGCAAAGGGATCTAAGTTCAATTCTCTTGCCTATGTAGAAACTCTAGGTGTGTTGACGAGTGCTCAGCACTAAGTAGGCAGAGTTAGGATTTCTGGGTTTTCTGGGCAGCTAGTCTATTCTAGCTGGTAAGCTCCAGATTAGTGAGAGATCCCAGTGAGAGATCCTGTCACAAAGGAGGGGGAATGGCGTTCTTGAGAACATTTAACATTGTCCTTTGATCTCCACATGAGCACGTGCACACACACATACATAAAAAAGGAAAATGCTAACTGGATATCAAACAATAATAAAGAAGCATAGTTGAGTATCCTGCCTCTAACTATGAAAAGATGATGACCCCTGACAATGCCTTTGGAAAATAGACTGTTACTTCAGCAAACACTGAGCACATCCTCAAACCATAATAATTTTCCAAGGTCTTAAACAGTTGGGTGATAGACAGTGGAGGGGACTGCTTAAGTCACAACACTCATACAAAGTATGGGATCACATGATGCTCCTGGAGGTAAATGTGGTTACATTTAGAGCAGCTCTTCTCAAAAAAATAAAAAAATAAAAAAAAACAAAAAGCAACAAAAAAAAACCCTTAAATTTGTTTTGGAAGAATTTTCAGGTAATTTTCTTTTCTTCTAGAAAAGTGATGGCAGAGGAGAAAAATCAAGCAGCTTGAGTGAGGAAAGTTCCAAGCCTACTTGCTATTTACTGGTAGTTGTTCAGCTCTGGGTTAGAAGCTTTCTCTGAGGACTCAGGTTTCTCTCTTTAAAAAAAACAACAACAAAAAAAAAAAAACAAGGTCTATTCTCTTCAGTATGGGCACCTGACATTTGGACGTGCCCTCCTCACTGCCTGTGGATGTACATACTGACGCTGCTGCTCCACACCTCCAGCAATTACCCTTCGGACAGTAGGGAGATGAATATATGGCCTGCAGCCATTGAAGAAGAGCGTCCCTGGAGGCTGAAGACATAGCTAGGTTAGGAAAGTCTTATACAAGCAAGTGGACATGAGGTTGGATCCCCAGCACCCACATAAAAGCCAGATATGACACTGCACACCTATAAGACCAACTGTGGGGAGGTGGAGAAAAAGCTGTTCAATGGCTAACTAATCTACCATAATTGGTGAGTCCTGGGTTCTGGAAGAGACTCTGTTGCAATAAAATAAAATAAAATAATAAAATAAAATAAACAAAAAGGTAGAAGAGCAATTGAGGAAGACAGGCATAAATGGGCATGCACACCTGCATACACATACATGCTACCAAACACATACGAACACTCAAACACACACATGCACACCACACCCACATGCACATGCAAAAAGAAAGGAGCTTCCTAGATTGTCCTCACAACATTTTCATTTAAGTACCTCCAGGTCCTCAGGTAGTCTAGAAAGACGTGTTGAAGGACAGTTTTTACGAGTGATTGTAGATAAAAATTTTTCTCTCTTAAAGCAGAATTCCTAAACTGAAAGAATTCCCCTTGGTGTTACAAGGGGTTGAACCTAGGGCCTCACACATGAGTTCTAGACAAGCATTCTACCATTGGGCTATGTGCCCAGCCCTGTATATTTTCTGTTTTGAGACAAGTTTTCACCAAGTTGCCTACATAGGTCTTGAACTCGCTCCGTAAGCCCCAGCAGGCTTTGCATTTGCAATCCTTCCTCCTTAGTCACCTGAGTAGCTGAGGGTGCAGGCTTGTACCACCAGGCCAAATTGAAGAAATTTCTATATTACCTTTAAAGTCAGTCATAATTAACAGCTTTTCACATACTGCAGGAAAATAAGTGTTATTTTTTAATTTAAGTTATTTTTATCTGACATGTGAAACATTTGAAGATACACATTAGGGTGGTCCAATGTAATGTTTCAACACATAGATGAACTAATCATATATATCTTTCCCCAAAGTATCGTTTTTTGGGTCAAATAATTAGAAATCCTTTCTTCTAGCTGAGATATACAACATATAATTTTTATCTATATGAACCCTACTATGCAATATACTCCAGGGCTTACTGCTCCCATATAACTGTAACTTTAGCACCAATGGCTCAAATTTTCTATATTCCTCCCCATCTCCCAGGCTCTTGGAATGACCATTCAATTCTCATTTTCCACGAGTCACATCATAGAGCATTTATCTTTCTCTGAATAAAAAAATAATTGGTGTAGCATTACATTTTTATGTTGTAAACCTTACATTCAACAGCATATGAGAAAACAAGAGACTTGCAGTCTCACCGATTTGTGTTTGAGTTCTTCCTCTGTCATTTAGTTGCTATGACTCTGACAAGATTCCTGGTCATTCAGAGCTCTGACTTTTAACACTGTGTCAAGGCACTACCCCTTTGACCTCCAAGACTGTTCCACAAAACAAATGAGGCAAGGGGCATGAGAACATTCAGAAAACTGGTTTTCTAAGGGATTTTCTAATTTCTGAAAGATTTATGTTCCATAAAATATATACATCACAATTATATGCACACTTGTATTATCACTTTTTGGGGGGAGGTTTCGTGGTAGTGTCTCACTCTAGCTCAGGCTGACCTGGAATTCACTCTGTAGACTCAGGGTGCCCTCGAACTCATGGTAATCCCCCTACCTCTGCCTCCCGAGTACTGGGATTAAAGGCACGCGCCACCACGCCCGGCTTGTATTTTCACTTTTAAAACATTTTGGTCAAAAAGAATAAATCCAAAACAGTATCATTAAAATATTTCAACTTAAGTAATGACATGTGCTACAAGAAGCTACAACAAGAAGTTCTGAAATGAGCAGGTCAGTAGTCATTTTCATCAGCCGGCACAGGAGACTTGAAAGCAGTTCTGACATACGCACAGAGAACTGTTTCTCCCTTTCACTATTGTAAATCAACTGTGCAGCCATGACCCAAACTCCCTCAACGTCCAGTTAACATGCCTGCAAGGCACGAAGACTGCTTATGAAAGAGATGGCCATGCAAGCACACAGATAACAACAATGACATGTGACACGTGTGAGAAAATGCAGAGGGACTGCTAACTCCTGGGGAAATGAAGCACCAGAGAGGAAGGACAAGCAGGAGTATCTTCCTGCTATAAAAGGCAGACTATGAAATTCCAGCCAGAAGCCAAAGCTTGAGCAAAGGCTGAGAACAGGCAGCCTAATCAGGGAAGGGCAAAGGCTGAGAGTGGAGGCAGTGCAGCGGAAGCGGCAGGAGCAGAGGTGTCATGCAGGTTGGTGGGGTCAGACTACAAAGTGTGGTATGCTATGTGGACTCCAATCCCTGGGCAAAGGGAAGTCAGGATCACTGTGACCTGCAAAGTCAAGCCTTTCCCTGCCTACACTGTTGACATTTTCAAAGTGACCATGCACAAAGAGACTTGGGTTCTTGATAGAGCAGCAGGAGAATGTTAACAGTGTGAGAAAAAAAGATCAAACACCAAGGTCACCTTTAATTCAGTGACAATATGACAGGCTGGTTTACTCACCACTAATGTGAATACCTCCAGGCTTGCTTTCTTACACAGTCCTAAGATGGAAAGACAGAAGCTACATTTCCTAGTCTCTCCAACAATTTGGATGCTACACAAAGCAGCACATCCCTGAAACATGTGGGCCAGCTGTCACAGAGATGGCTCTTCTGGCCTCCACAGTAGTGGCTTCTGGTGGAATGGTCCTCTTTGGACTACATAAAACCCCAAGTCTGGTTCTCTGCTTTTCTTTCACATTCTGTTTGCCTCACAGTGTCATTTAACAAATCCCTTTCTACCACAAAAGATTCTGTTGTCAGCAAAGGGACCCTGATCAACACAGCACCACAGAAAAGCAGACCTAGAATTGGGCCCTGGATTGAACAAACCATTTGGGGGGAGGGGTAATTCAAAGTAAACAAGAACAAGCTCCATTACATGGGCAGAACCATAATGACCATTGTTCCTGAAGCACTGGTAAACACAGAGAAGCTCACACTGTGATAGGAACCTCACCACCGTCCTTCCTCAATTCCATGACATTAACATGGACCTCTGCTTTAAGACCTGTGGTTCTTGCCAATAATAGATCTGTCATTAAAGAACATTTGGGGTTTGCTAAAACTCCTGGGAAGTCAGAAAGGTACCACTGGCATCTAGTGAACAGAGTCCAAGGATGCTACTAGCATACATATATAGGACAGCCCCTTCTTACTCCCCACCCTCCCACATACAGAGAGATAATTAGTTGTTCCAAGATTCTATAGCCCTGAGATTAAAAAGCCTTGCTCTGGAAAGCAATACACCTACCTCTAATTTTTCCTATACACACACACATTTGAGGCGGGGGGGGGGGGAGCGGAGAAAGGCAGATAGAGAATGAGTGCTCTAGGTCCTCCAGCCATTGCAAACGAACTCCAGATGCATGTACCACCTTGTGCATCTGTCTTATGTGGGTCCTGGAGAATTGAACCTATGTCCTTTGGCTTTGCAGGCAAGTGCCTTAGCTGTTAAGCCATTTCTCCAGCCTCCTCCCACACTTCTTACTGTGCCATGTAGTTCTCTCTAAAATGTACACTGGATGATGAGTGACCCTTCCCTTCAATGGTAGCATACTGTCCTTAATGCTAAATTTCTTGACACAATTCAGTACTTTCAAGTTCATCTCTCACTGCTCACTCTACACTTCAGTCATGCTGAATGTCTTATTTACTCCAGCTAGTCTTCTTGCCACCTGGCCAACTCTTAGTCACCTATCAGAAATGTTCTGTCCCTGTGTACTATCTCAGATCCTAGTTTGGTGCTCCTGCTGCCTGCTTCCCCACCACCTTCCCCCTATTTCCTTTGAGAGTTCTCCCCATGAACTAATGATCAAGTTGTCTAACGTACTGTCCTCAAGATAAAGATGTACTACATGGACTGAGGTCAGGGTTACTGCATTTATAATTTTACCACAAGTATTTTGCTCAGTCAGTAAATCTGTCAAATGTGTTACTACACAGCCCAAGAATTACAAACCCCCAGAGAGCCTTGATTTAGACACAGAATGTGAGCCACACAGAGCCAGAGTCAGCACCGGCTGCTCTAGGTACTTAAGGAGCACAAGATAGCCACATGTGTCGGAAAACCAACAAAAGATCCCCTAAAGACTAGACAAGAAGATACATGAGGACTTACAATTAAGTGACCCAAGGCTCTATTCAGAACACAAGTAAGATCTGGGGTAATTTAGTGAGAGTTTTAGATAATTAAAGGAAAACACAATTTGCAGAAAGTTATACTGAGGATAAAAGCCTGGTTATCCACGTGAGAGTTGAACAGGAGAAAGAGGACTATACTAAAGCACAAAGGATTTAGTGCCACTATATTGTAAATGCTAGACTTTCTAAAGCTTGACATTCACTGCACTAAATAAAAATTTATAATTACCATGGTTTAGCTATTCTACAATGTGTACATATTTGAAAACATGAATAAGTATATGTAATTTAAAGATAAAAATATTTAATATTTATTTGTCAAGTACATTTTAAAGTAAATGAGTTCTATAACTATTCTAAAACATAAATGAGTATCTTTTCTGATTTAAGCACATGACACGTGTGTGTGTGTGTTACTGGGAGATGAAACCTATAGCCTTATACATGCTAGGCAAGTGCTCTACTACTCAGTCCCCTCCTCCCATACCTGAGCCCATCTACTCTAACACTGAGGCAAAGTGCATGTTAGCCTGCATATAGGACATACAGGCAAGAGAGGGGAAGGATATAATCACAGAGGCTTGTTACAGTCTGAAGAAGGGAGTATAAAACCTGATTATGAAAACAACATGGAGGTCCAGAACTACTTTCTGAGAGAGGCGTTCCTACTTTCTGAGAGAGGCGCTCCAATCAGGCATGAACCTCCCTCTCAATGATAACAGCTAAGGTTGAGAGATGGCACAAGAATGGGGCAGATGAATTGAAGAGAAGAAAACAGAAAATATAATGAATGCTTATGGAGCTTAAAATATAAATAGGGGTAAAGGGAAGTCAGAAAAAGGTTTCAAGCAAAGTCAAAAGTAGATTTATGTGCTAAACAAAGTTCCTCTCCTTCAAGAATTGATGGTTTAGAGAAATGCAGAATTAGATGGGGGCTAAGGATTAAGAGGCCGTTTGTGATCCAGGTGAGGTAAGAATTAAACAAAAACCTGTGACAGAATGGAAAGGACAAAGCAGGTGGGAAAGATACCAGTAGCTCCAAATAAAAAAGTTTGGGAAGCTGATTAGACTGGAGTGAAAGAAAGGAGACATACTTATGTTTTTTTTTTTTTGTTTGTTTGTTTGTTTGTTTGTTTTTTAGGAGTTAGGGGAAATTTATCTTCTTGAGACAGGGTCTCATCTCACCAAAACTGGCCTCAAAATAACTGCTTAGTCAAGGCTGCCCTTAATCCTCCTGTCTCCACCTTCTGAGTACTGAGGTTACAGGTGTGTGCCACCACTGGTTTGTTTATAGTGAAAGTTTTTTGTTGTTGATCACTAAATAAGTGCTGCTAATCTGTGACACAGAATAGCAGGAAAAGTAGGTTTCAGCAAAAGAAGACAGAACCTAATATGACTTTGCCATGCTTAAGTAAATAGGAGAACAATATGCTCAGGGCTTAGGAAAGACATTTGGCCAGAAGAAATAGGTGTGAGAAATAAACACTTTATGTGGAGTAATGCAGGTTAGTGGAAAAGCTACAAACAGAAGCAGGATGAAAAGAGACTACAGTGCGAGAAACAGAAACTTTTAAAGGACACAAAGAAGAGGGTTCCCTGAAATAAATGTCCATAAAGCAAAGGTGGATAAGTGTCCTTGAAATAAAATGAGGACAGCTTTATAAAACTGGGAGTGGTACACTGAGTTGTTGATTGGAGAGACTTATGAGGTCCCCAAAACAAGACAGCCTTCTGTCAAAGCATTTGATTACTCACCTGAGGCAAAAGATAAGAGCCTATTGCTGAAGACACCATATGCTGCCAACACAGAGCATGCAGAGACCTGGCTGGAATCTAGAAGAAAGCCAGTCCCAGACAGTCAGCCTGTCTAGTGACAGAAAGTGCTACATAGGAAAGAGGCTAACTATGGTCTGAGCAGCCAGAGGTCTAAGCTACTCAGAAGCAAACACCCTGACAGGATGTACACACTAGTGCAATAGTGGCACACAACCATGGTGAGTAACCAATATCTTTCCAATTGGCTAAGAGATGTGCTCAGTGTAAAAGAACCCATATCTGGAATTGGGAACCAGAATCCTATGAAGACAAAGATTATGTTCTCCAGTGTCAAGCTCTCACTAGTCTTTGGCTAAAATAGGGGTTATATACAACAAATTCTCCCTAAATTAATAATGCTTATCCCATTTAAACTATGCTGACTTCATTCTCTATTGGAGAATCTGTTCTTCTTTTTCAGAAGATAGTGAGACTTGAGGAGATAAACTACTGCTCACACTTCAGCCAAGCCACAGCTGAAACCACAGAGACTTAGGGAGACGAGCATGAGTGCTGCTTCCATGCTGAACCTGATAATCAGCACCAGTGTGAAGGAGACAGACCCTGAGGATACTCAACACCTACCCATACGGAGATCCAGAGGCTCCTAAGAGCTCATCACTGAAGTAGACTTAACACTCACCCACCACAGCGCATGGAATTTTGTGGAAGAGGGGATGGAAGGAATGTAAGAGCCACAGGTTGTCACCATGCCCAGAGGCAGTGCCTTCCCCTAAAAAACTGACTGTGGCTCCCACAATGCATAACCCACAATCCCATGGGGGAGTACCTGCAACCCCACCGAGGAGGGTTCTCAACAGAATGGGGGCAGGAATGAAGGAAAAGAAGGTACCAACACATGATGTATCCTTACAAAATAGGTTAATAATAAATTTTAAATGATAGTGGTAAGCAACATCAAAAACAAGAGAGAACAGGCTGGATAATGTCTGCTGCATTTAGTAATGGGCAGGCCACCAGTAACCCTGGTGACAAACACGGAAGAAGCGTATCTGGATGCAAGCTGTGCAGTGTAAACTATACCAAGCCACAAAGGGAACCCATGTTTGTGGTCTATGATTATAATCCCAGCTCTAGGGAGGCAGACACAGGAGAATCTCTCGGACTTGCTGGTCTGCCAGTCTAGCCTAACCAGATAGCTCTAGACTAGTGAGAGAATGTATAGATGGAACTTCTAAGGAATGACACCCAAAGTGGTCCTCTGCTTGCACACACATGTACGCAGGGCTAGGCATGCATGCACATGCATAAAATAAGATGGCTATGAAATGAGAAAAGGGTGGATAAGACCCACTGTTATATTTAGGTGCATATGAAAATTTGTTGTTTACTTTCTTGAGAGACCTGAGTATAAATAATGGCTCTCCTACCTGTTAGCTCTGTGATCTGCAACAAGTCATACTATACAGACACAATTTTCTTAGCTAAAAAAGTGGATTAATAATCTATTGCTATAGCATTGTGTGATGATGAAATAAAATAATATATTGATTTATGATCATTTTTTGATAAAATGTAAATAACAAAAAATAGTTTGATATCACCATTACAAATGCTGAGGAGGAAGGTATCTCCAGATGGAAACTGGAGAAAGATGAGTCAGTGGTTTCTACAGGTTTCCACAGGGAGCACCAATCCTGGACAAGGGGAGGAACACCTCATCTGGTGGTCGTTTAAAATCCGAAGATGACTCTGGCACGAGGGGGAGCTCCACAAGAATTCCCAATCTCAGCCTCTTCAGCGGCAAACTGCATGTGTTGCTAACATCAAGTCTCCATACAGGGCTTTCCTCAACCTTGCCAACTGCACTCTGTACCTGCTTTCTATCATGGCCTGGCTTCCTGTTACCTGAGGCCCAAGTTCCTCCTTGCTTCTTGCATGTCCCATTTCCACATAAATAACTATATGTAACTATTTATAGTTTATACAGAACAACATGCTTATAACACTGGTAATCTTGACTTTCCAGATCCTACAGGAATCACACACCCATATTCAGTTTTGCTTAACCTGGAGATGCCTTCCTCCTCAACATTTACATATAATGATATAACTATTGAGTGGCTTTAAATTGAATTTCCAGTGTTCTCTCAGAAGCCCAGGAACTGTCTCATGCAAACACTTTTAGGGAAATTTGGGTGACTAGATCTGAAGCAAGGTATTATTGACTTCAACCCTGTTCCCTGGGGTCCATAGAGAATCCTTAAATCAAGGTTCGTGGTAAAAACTGCCACCAGCACAGTACCGTCAATCAGTTCATTCTGCCATTCTTTTTGGGTGTGTATATGTATAGATTGTATATGGTGTGTGATACATGTGTAGTATCATGTGCAGATGCACATGCCCTGTGAGCACGGGTGCAGAGGACAGAGAGAATACAGGGTGCCCTCCTCTGTTCACTTACCCACCTGCTTCCTTGAGACAGAGTCTCACTCAACCTACAGCTGAGGTTTTCACCATTTTCTCCATGAGCAAAGCCCTAGCAATTCTTCAGACTCTGCCTCAACTACCCCCACAGAACGAGGATTACAGGTGTGTGTGGCTATTCCCAGCTTCTTATGTGGGTACTGGGGAATTGAACGCCTCAGACCCTCGCAGGCCCTCATGCTTGCCCACAAGCACTCCTAACTGCCGTGCCATCATCCCCAACCACCTTCTGAGACAGCGTCTGTTGGTCACCACTGCATTCCCCCCCATAGCTGGCTGCAAGCTGAGGTTTGCTTTTGACTCCTCCTCCCATCTGGCCACAGGTACAGTGAGATCATGATGCTCACACTCCGGTGTCCAGCTGTATGTGGGTTCCGGAGATCTGAATTCAGGTACTCATGCTTGCATGGCAAACCCTTTATCCACAGAGCCATCTCCCCAATCACCAACAGTATTTTTCTAATGTCAAAAATTGATTTTAAGCTGGGCGTGGTGGCACATGCCTTTAATCCCAGCACTCAGAAGGCGGAGGTAGGAGGATTGCTGTGAGTTCGAGGCCACCCTGAGACTCTATAGTGAATTTCAGGTCAGCCTGGGCTGGAGGAAGACCCTACCTCGAAAAACCAAAAAAAAAAAAATTTGATTTTATATTATGCCCCAAACACCTTAATGTATACATATTAATTCATTTGGGGGTATGGGCATGTATGTGTGGTGCATATACATGTGTGTTCCTATGTGTAAGGACACATGTGACTGTGCAAGTGAATATGTGTGCACTTGCATGTGGAAGCTAGAGGTCAATGTCAGGGTGTCTTTCTTCAGTTGCTCTTCTGCCTTTTGTTTTTGAGGCAGGATCTCTCATTAAACATGAGACTCATCAATTCAGATAGATTTGCTCACCAGTGAATCTCCAGGAGTCTCCTGTCTCTGCCTCCTAAGCACTGGAATCACAGGTGTGGGCCACCACATGTGGCGACTACACAGGTGCTGGGGACCTGAACTCTGATACTCATGCTTGTGCAGCGAGCATTTACCCACTGAGCCATCTCTCTGGCCCCACTGATTCATTTTTACTAAACCTTCACAATACTCTCATGTCACTTAATAACAGCAAGAACAAATCTACTAGTAAAAAGAAGCATCTGGGGCTGAAGAGATGGCTCAGCGGTTAAGCAATTGCCTGTGAAGCCTAAGGACTCCGGTTCAAGGCTCGACTCCCCAGGATCCACATAAGCCAGATGCGCAAGGTGGTGCATACATCTGGAGTTCGTTTGCAGTGGCTGGAGGCCCTGGCACGCTCATTCTCTCTCTATCTGCCTCTTTCTCTCTCTCTCTCTCTGTCACTCTCAAATAAATAAATAAAAATAAACATGTTTTTTTAATCTGAGAAAGTTCCATTCTAGTCAATATTTTAAAACCAAGCCTATGTTGCATGATAAAAACCAAACTAGTGTTGCCAGGTTTTGCTTCAACAGTCTTTTCAAATAATGCTATAATCTCAAGATATGGCTTCATATAATGACCCTCCAATTTTTTTTTCAAGGTAGCATCTCACTCTAGCCCAGTTGACCTGGAATTCACTATGTAGTCTCAGGGTGGCCTCGAACTCACGGCGATCCTCCTACCTCTGCCTCCCAAGTGCTGGGATTAAAGACGTGCGCCACCACACCCGGCAATTTCTTAAAAATCTTTCCTCCAGAACATCTTCTGTCTCTGAGCCTAAGGCATGAATATTTACATATACATTTTACCTGGTGGAGAAGGTGCATGGGAAGGATCTCCGTAGTGCCCATAATGAGGGGGAGAAAGGCCCATTCCAGGCTGTGACTGAGAATAGGAGGGTGTTGCCACATAGCCTTGTTGACTCATTGTGAAAATATCATTCCAAAGTAGAACTGTTGCAGAAGAACCCTGTAAGAGTAAAAAAAAAAAAAAAAAAAAAAAAAACATTTTTTAAGTCAACAAGAGGATTTTTAGATGCCTAAGTATATTAACATGTCAACACTACTGATGTGTTTAGGATGCCTTCAAGAAAAGTATCAGTGCATGTGATATATTCAAATAATACAGTATGATGTGTCATATCATTGCCTCCCCCCCAACAAAGGGCTTTGCCAAAGCATTTTGATAGTAATATCACTTCAATAGTTCCAGACAAATTCTCAGGCATAAAACCTAAATAACCTTTGCCAACTACTTTTTTTCTTTGGAAGTCTGAAGTGTTTCACAAGTCTCTCATTAGCATCCCTACTACTCTATAGTTTTAGTTTCCATGGTCACACTTCAGCATAGATCACATCATATCATTCAACTAACTGACCAACATAACTACCAGTAGGCTGCAACCCGTATTTCATGACTTATAGCTTTCTTTTTATATATTTTATTTTTATTTACTTATTTGAGAAAAAAGGGGCAGAGAGGTAGAGGGACAAACAGAGGGGGGAGAGAGAGTGAGCACACCAGAGCATCTGCGAATGCACTCCAGACCCATGTGCCACCTTGTGCAGCTGGCTTATGTGGGGACTGGGGAATCAAACCTGAGTCCTTTGGCTTTGCAGGCAAGGGCCTTAACCACTAAGCCATTACTCCAGCCCATGTCTTATATCTTTCTAGTGCTCTTCTAATTAGTCATTTTAATCTGACAGTTAAGACAAAGAGAAATCATAGTCCAAAAAAATATAACTGGATACAATAACCTTTGTGAGTCACAATCTGACAAGCCACATGGAAGCTCCAGCCATTTGAGAGTTATCAGCTATTTCTCAAAGAGGACACGGTTACTTTTTGGCACCTCAAGGAACATGCACATTTATATTAAAGAACTTTTAAAAAGTGTAATTTCGTATGTGACACACCTATCTTGAGTCTAGTTCAGATCCCAAGTACCAATCTGCTCAAATTTTTGTTCCTAGCTTTTCATAAAACAAGAGAAATTTCCTAGCATGTTTCCAAAAGGCATTTTGTGACAGAACAGAAAGTGCTTTAAGTCTAGCTATAGAACTGGCTTTCCATTTCATTTCTGCCAGTACTTAGCTCTGTGACGCTGATTAGGTTGAAAAGACTCTCTGGGCCATTGCTTTCTCTTTTAGAAATTAAAACCTCCAGGAGCTGTATTATATATGGAACATCTTATAGTCTCTCCACTTTCTTCTCTCAGCATAGGCATATTTCTCCTTTAATTCTTTCGTTTGCTGCCTTTAGAGGTAAAGATTGGTGATGCCTGCTAAGATATAAGAATCTATCTCTATTCCCGATATAGCAAATTTTAAAATGTGATGGCTAAAATTCAAAGATTTGGGTCTGTTTTCTTATTCAACTTTAAGTTTCTGAGCTTCAAACAAGCAATTTAAAGAGACTGGGAGCTCGTGTGTGTTCTGGATGGTGGCGGGAGAGGCAGCGGAAGGTCTCGGGTCCACAGTGCTCCTGCCAGCCCTCCTTCCCTCCTCCCGCTGGGCAGAGAGACGTGGCAGCCTGCGCTGCGGTGGAGGCCAGCGGCGCGGCCCGGCTGGGAAGCCGCCCCGTGGCGCGGCACCCACGCATAGCCCGGCGGAGCGACAGGCGCCGGGTCCCCTCGGCTGGCGCGGGAGGAGTCCGCTTCCTCGGGCAGCCCACTTTGCCACGTCAAACTTCCTCGCGCAGAGCACCAAGTTACAGAACCCCGGCTCAGCCGCGAGCGGCGGCACGGCAGAAAGCCACCTGGCATGAGCGGGCCCGGCATCGAAATCTGGGGAGCTCCAATCCCAGAACAACACCTTCCTCCCGGGCCCCGGTCACCTGGGTCAGCCCAGCCGCGATGCACTTCGCACCCAGGAGCAGGCCGGGGTTTGGCCACATCACTTTCACCCCAGGAATGTCCCGAAGCTTAACACTATGGTTGCCACGTCCCTGGGAATATTCGCTCCCTCAGGCAGTCAATTGACAGGGAGATGAGCGAACCGAGGAGCAAGGCGCTGCCCGGGAGACGAAGGAGGACGCAGATCCTCTCCGGGCAGCGCCAGCATCCCGGGCACAAAGCGGGGCGGGCGGCTCGCCCACGCCCACCACCTCCCGCCGAAGCCTCTCGAACCCCGGCTCGCCTGGGCGCAGGCTGAGGTCCCGTCCCGCGGCGTGCCCCCGCCCGAGCATCCCCGGTTACCTGGTGGCGCTGGGCTGCGCGGGGCTGGCGGGCTGCGTGCCGGGAGTCCGCCGAGTGCGCGCGGGCTGTGCGCGCAGCGAGCCGCCCCGCCGCCGGCCCGGGAACTGCCACGTCAAGCCTCCCGGCGCGCCCCCGCGCGCTCGCCCCCGCGCGCTCGCCCGGCCCGCCGCGCTCCCGAGGGCGCACGCGCACGCGCACCGGCCGGCAGGGGCGGGGCCGCCACCCTCCAGCCACAGCCCAACTCAGTCTTTTAGCCTTTTTCCGGTTTTCTTTTTTTCCCTGCCGCCTGGCTCTTCCTTCCCGGTCCCCGCCCTCTCCAGCAAGTCGAGGACTTTAACGTCGCTGCCAACGCAGTTGTAATCCGACGCGGAGTCCCTGGGAAGGATGCCTCGCTCTGCCAGTCAACAGGTTGCAGGCTCAGCTATTCCTTCCTAGTAGTGAGTGCATCACGGGTATTTCAGGTACGGGGAAGTGCACCGATCTGGAGGAAAGCAGACCATCAGATGACGCAGGAACGCCCAAGGCAGCCTGGTGACGTGTAAAAACATGGGTGAGGGAGATGTCCATTCTGAAAAGTACGGGAAGAGACGTCTCCGTGGAAATCTACGCACCTTGTGGATACATATTCTTCATCTGTGAGTTAGGATGGCCACCCCCACCCCAGACAGGAATCTATGTAAAGTCTTGCATACTGCACTTAGCTCACAGTCCTGACGGAGACATTTGAAAAAATACAGACCAACTATTGGAAACCTGGAACTTGACACCTCTCTCTCTTGCCCTAAAATCAGGACCATCTGGCTAGTTTCCCACCATCCCCCACTACTAGATGGAAAGGACTCTCAGCTCACCCCAGGTTTGAGATAGCTAGGAAACACTTTAATTTTACAAAACAAAAACAGCCTTGAGATTTTATCACAGTGTACCTTCTGGGCCACAGGAAGATAAAAGCCCTTAATGATTTCTTTCTCTGATTACTAAAACAAAACTATCACGGAAACACTGCAATTGCTGAGATACTGCAAGAATTTTCAGACATTTGTGTCAGTTTTTCTTTTTTCTTTTTGTCACTGTGACAAATACAGAAACAATCTAAAAGAAGAACAATTTATTTTGGTTCACTGTTTCTTCGAGGCTCCAATCCGTAATCATCTGGCACACTTGCTGTGAGCTATGTGTGGTGAGGCGAAAACACTCCCGTACAGGAGGGCTGGCAGAGTACAGCTGCTCCTTCCATAGTGGCCAGGAAGCAGTAAGGGAGACACAGAGGGGCCCAGGGCAAGATGCAGCCACATGGACATGCTCCTAGTGACCCACTTCTTCTAACTAGGCCCTACTCTGAGGATTTCCATGTGTCTGAGCCCTCACGATCCAACCACCCATCAGTGACCGCACACTTGCTGGCTTCAAGACACGGATATTTGGGGGGAGCATTCTCTCTTCAAAGTATGACATCATTTCAGCAGTGAGGATTGACGAATCCTTCCCCCACACTTCTAAGATTTTAAGCTGTGATGACCCATTCACATTCAGTTACAAATTTTCTCAAGTTTTAACCCCTACATTGAAAGCCTTGCCTTAAATTGTTTCTTACATCATTCTAAACATAAAACATTTTTTGGAAGTTTAGGAAGTTCTAGTCCATGTTGGAGAAGTATAACTTACAAAACCAAGGAAAGAAACAGTCATAACATTGTACCTCACAAAGAGAGACAATGGTGTGTAGAGTTGGTTAGAAATTGTCATGTCATATGTGATAACCCCATTGGCTTATGGCCTCTGTAAAGTGCTAAGATGGAATTGTGAATTCATGCTTATGGCCTCTGTAAAGCTCTAAGTTGGAATTGTGAACTTATGCTACTCTCCTGACTCAGGAACCGAACAGAGCAGGAAAAAACAACTTTTATTTTCAGTTCTAAGAAAGTTTTGAATTCCTAAATATTAAAGATGGAAGGGTGGGTAGAGATTTGAGTATTCAACTCAATATTCAGTGAGGACTGAGTTCAACCTAACAATTTACTAGACTGCTAAGTTTATTTAGCACATAAATTTGGCCTACTGGTCTTACAGCTAGTTGAAGTCTTGCCTTCTGTTGTAGTTACCTTCTTTTCACTGGGACAAAACACCTAATCAAAAGCAGCTGATGGGAGGAAAGGTTTTCTTTCAGCTTACAGTCTCCAAGAGAAAGTTTCATTATGGAAGGAAAAGGGTGGCAGAGGCTGGGCAACACATCTTGCCAAAGTAGGTGGCAGGAAGCAGCAAGAGTGTGCTTGTTAGTTAACACTGGCATGCTGTGCTAATAAACCCAAGGTCCACCCACAGTGACATACCTCCTTCAGCAAGGCTATCTCCAAGATTGCCACCAGCCAGAGACTATGCATTCAAAACACATGAGTCTATGGGAGACATTTTATTCAAACCCCACACCTTCTGATGCTAGATCCAAAGCTTTATTTTCACCCATATTTACCTATTTTGGCTTTTTTTACTACTGTGATTTTCTGCCTGTCCCAAATAACTGGATGACCATCAGTACAGTTCCAGAATGACATGAGTACTTACCACAGCTTGCTTTCTTTTCTGGCTTCAGTCTTGCTTCCTTCCTCCTCACCCAAAGAACTCAACACTTAAGTGACTGACTCCTTACCTTATGTTTTAGTTGGATTGATGTCCTTCGCAGATGTGCAAGTTAGCTTCCCAGTCTCCCTTCATCTGATCAGCCGAGCTTCTGGCATTCCATGTGCATCTCACTTGATCACCTAGGTAACCATTTTATGAGTGAGGTGAGGTCATAGGGTCAGCCATGTACTGGGGTTCTAAGTTCTCTGAGGACTTTCTGTTCTTTAAAAGGCAAGGGAAGCAGAGAATACATTATGCATGAGACTATACAGAAAAGATTATTTTTCTGTTCATACTCAGGGTTCCTTTTAAATTGATAGTCCTTCAAGGTCAGACCTATGCTGCTCTAAGCATTTATCTAATTTTAAAGGCCTATAGATTTCAGTTTCCAAAACTTAAAACAGTTTGAAGAAGCTTTATTTTTTAAATGGGGAAATAATTCCAACTTAGACTTTTCTAAATACTAGACATTCAGTAAATAAGGCCAGGTTAAATGTGGGTGATGAAAAGGATACATGGTAGGCTAAGTTAAGCTTTATCTAAAAAGTAAGTAAGTTCCAGTGTTTGTCAAAGTCAAATATTAAGGTGGTTTGAGAATTACTTCTTAAATATTTTGCTGTAGGTATGTCATATTACTTGTTACTCCAGCCACAGAGCAGTCAGTGACAACAAACTGCCAACCTAGCTTGACTCAGGTTTGAGTCCTGACACTCTCATTGCTGTGTACCAGGTTTGACTTATTCAACACATGTTCATTGAGTGTCCAGCTTACTTTAGCATCTCACATAAATTGGATTCTCTACCAAGCACTTGTGGGGACAAAGTCTGATGAGGTGATGCCTGTAACATCCTTAACTCCTTTTCGAATTGTGCAGGGATTGGAAAATCACAGCCCATAAGCAAAATCTGGTCATCACACCTATTTTTTTTATGGATACTTCAAACTACAAGTGGTGTTTACATTTTAAAATAGATGAAAAATCAAAAGAATGATATTTTGTGACACATTAAGTCATATGAAATTTAACTTTTGATGTCTACCAATAGAGCTTTTTTTTTTAGATCACAGCCCTGCTTTTTTTTCATTATATTCTCTAATAGTTACTTTTACACTCTAATGACAGAGTGTAACAGAGATCTCAAGGCCTTCAAAACCTACCCATCCTGGCCTGTTACATAATAAGCTTGCCAACATACACTCATAGGACCAATAATGACATTACAATCGAATATCATTTTATGAGGATGCATATACATAGAAAAGACAAAACATAGATTTGGTCAGTGGAAGATCTCTCTCTCTTTCTCCTAGAAGTGCATAGCCAAGGATCTGAAGGCAGGAGTACATTAGGCATGTACACACACACACACACACACACACACACACAGGTGAGGGGCAGCATGAACACAGTAAGGAGGAGGACCATGAGCATTCAAACATTCTAGAAGTTCAGTATATCTTGCTTATGGCTTTTTGGAAGACTGATCAGGAAATGATATCAGACAGGTTAGAACAGCTTGTGGAGTCCTTAAAAGGCATTGGAAAGACAAGTATTTTAAGCAAATGAATGGCACACTGTATTTTTGTTTTTTTTCAGGGAGATTGGCTTTTAGTTCGTGAAATAATGAAGGAGTGGAGGGGGAAGGAAAGATGTGGTGACATTTAGGCCATTGTTGCAGTAATCCAGGTGAAGAAACATGACCCAAGCCAAGCCAGTGGAGAACTGAATGGAAAAGTGAGACGGGTATGAAAGAGATCATAAGGAGCATGAGTAGGACTTGTATCAGAAAGCAGAGCACGAGAGAGGGAAACCAGAACAGCTACTGTAACTTTACATCTAGTAGCTAGTGGATGATGGTGGTCCTATTTAAGGGACTAAGGAATCGGGAATGAGAGCAGATATGGAGAAGAGATGGGTCTGGTTTGAGTTATGTGGATTCAGAGGTTATCTGTGGTACATCCAAGTGCTGAAATACAGTCATCTGTTGGCTATACATGTCTGGAGCTAAGGGAAGGATCTATATTGGAGATAACAGATAAAATTGGTGGTAAAGATTTAGAAGTTAATCAGACAGACAAGATACTTAGACTCTAGTCAAATCAAGTCATGGATTTTGGTTTTGCCACTTACTAGATCTGGGTGCCCTCTCTAAATCTCAGAATGCCCACCTAAAAATATGAATATAGGCTCAGAGGTTGCTGTTGGGATTCAGTGAGATAATACTAGCAAAGTGCTTACTATTGTGTTCAGGACACAAGTTCTCAATAACAGTATTAATACACCATCATGAAAATCAATATTAATAACATATTTGTGACAATTGAAACATTATAGGCAAAACCACAGACCCAAAATGGATACATATTCTAAGATTGTAAAATCTTGGCTTGCTCGTGGTCTTTGCTGATAATACATTTTTCTCATGGAGACCAAGAATTGATTAAATACAGAAATCTACTATGAAAGAAAATAAAACAAGAGGGTAAGGAAGGCAAGGGGTACAGAGTGGGCTATGGACAGTGTCACACAGGGTAATTAGAATAGGTCTTGTGTGGCTGTTCACAGGAATGTGACTGATTAACAGCCTTCCAAAACCTTCAGCATCTATTCCTTTGGGCTGGCCACACTACAGCACTCCTCCAAAGCTATGTTCCCTCAGCAACACCACCCAGTGACTGAGGACTGAGACAGGTATCCTGAAGTCAGATCAATTTTGCCCAACATGGGCTGCCACTAATAGGACTTATTTGTTCTTAGGGTCCCTGCACCATGGTTCCTCAGAGCTGAACTACAATCTTAGCCTTGCCCTCCACCCCCATCGTTTCTTCAATAGATGTCTGATCTATACCATATCTACAGGGTTTTTATCCTCCTGTCCCCTCGCTTCTATTTTCTGTGGGCGCCCCCTTAGTAAGTTTCTCTATTCTTTTCCTTTTCTTATTTTTTTCAAATGAACTCTGTGGTGGTTTGGATAGATGGCCCCCAATATATTTCAGTTGTTTATTTGTTTGTAGTTTGCATCTTTAGCCACCTAAAGGCAGTGTCACTGGGTAGATCTTAAAGTGTGGTGGTGGGTTTCAGATTTCAATCTAAAGATATGCAAAGTGTGCCTAGCTGAGTTCCTGAAGTGTGCTGTGGCTTTTGGCTTTTGGCTTGTACTTCTCTCTCTCTGCTTGGTCCTGTGAAGGCAGGCCAGCTTTTTCTGCCATTATGGAACTTCCCCTGGATCTGTAAGCTTCAATAAATCCCTTCCTCCATAACTGCCTGGTCTGGAAGTTCATCTGAGCGAACCTGAAGCTGTCTGCTACAAACTCCATATGCATGTGCCACTATGCATCTGGCTTTACGTGGGTACGGGAATTAAACTCCAGTCATTAGGCTTTGCAGTAAGTGCCTTAGCTGCTGAGCTATATCTCCCCAGCCCAAGTTTCTCTTTCTAATTCCATGTTGGCACCTGTGTTTCAGGGGACCTCCACTGGCATGCCTCACACAGATGTGAGAGAAGAAAGCATAGAAGGAAGGTGTAGCAGAGAGCTTCAGGTTCGCTGAGATGAACTTCCAGACCAGGCACAGTTATGGAGGAAGGGATATTTATTGAAGCCTACAGATCCAGGGGAAGTTCCATAAAAGCAGAAGAAACTGGCCTGCTTTCACAGGCCCAAGCAGAGAGAAAGACAAGCACAAGCCTAAAAGCCAAAAGCCACAGCACACTTCAGGAACTCCAGCTAGGCACACTTTGCATATCTTTAGATTGAAATCTGAAACCCACCACCACACCTTAAGATCCACACAATGGCATTGCCTCCAGCCAGATGGCTAGAGATGCAAACTACAAACAAATAAACAACTGAATATACTGGGGGCCATCTATTCTATTCAAACCACCACAGAAGGTTAGCCACACACAACAGCTGAGGGAAGGGGCCTCAAGGAGGGGGAAGAGACCAAAAGTTCCCAGGTCAGTAAGCAGAACTACACCAGGGAGGCTTGAGCAGAGAGAATGAGGAGAAAGTTGTTGGGGAAGAAAGCTGAGATAAGGAGAGGAGGGGTACAGATAGTCAAGTTGGTTTTTTTTTTTTTTTTCACTCACAGCGCAAAGGAGTTATTTTGTTTATTTGTTTATTGAACTGAAGAACATCATGTTACATATATATATATATATATATATATATATATAGAGAGAGAGAGAGAGAGAGAGAGAGAGAGAGAACATCTCTTTGTTAGAAACCTTTTCAGAAAACACTTTTCATTATCTCAGTATGGGTCTGTTCTTCAGAAATATATCTCCAAACACTTAATTTCCCACAGTTCTGTGGTCATGCTCAAATATGAGGAACCACAGTAACTCTTTCATGAGCTACAGTAAATAACAGTAGGTAGGAAATTGAGTCCCATCTGCTTGTGAGCATTGTTCTGTACTTTACTCCTTTTTCTGGGAGGTGATGAGAGATTTTCCAAGTGATGAAGTAAGATGTAACTCAGTTTCATAGCACTGATTTTCTTGATTGTGCTAAGGGAAGAGGAGTGAGTAACTGGCCTGTAGCTTGGTGGTAGAGTACTTGTGTAGCAGTCCGTTTCAGGATCACTGAGAAAAACTTCCAGACCAGGCACAGTTATGGAGGAAGGGATTTATTGAAGCTTACAGATCCAGGAGAAGTTCCTTAATGGCAGAAGAAGCTGGCCTGTTTTTACAGGACCAAACACAGAGAGAGAAGCACAAGCCTAAAAGCCAAAAGCCACACAGCAGAGCACAGCACACTTCAGGAACTCCAGCTAGGCACACTTTACATATCTTTAGATTGAAATCTCAAGCCTACCACCACACCTTAAGATCTTCCAATGACACTGCCTCCAGTCAGGTGGCTGCAGATCCAAACTACAAGCTAACAAAACACTGAATATATTGGGGGCCATATATTCAAACTACTACAACTTGTTTACCATGTACCAAGGCACTGAGTGCATTCCCTAGCACTGCCTCCCACAAAGTGAATGAGACCCAACATTCAAAAAGAAGGCCCCTCCCCCCCCCTTAGTATTCCAAGCTTAGTGAGTGATATTCCATCACAAACTAGTCCCTTTTTGCTGTCAGGACTGCACTGAGAAATAAAGGACACCTAATAAATCACTGAACTAAGAGCAGAAGGAAATCAAAATGGAGTTGGGGATGTAGTAGTCAGTTTCGTACTGTTGGGATTGAACATCCACACCAGGCACAGTTCATGGGAAGAAGGGATTTATTTCAAGCTTACAGATCCAGGGGAAGTTCCATCTATGATAGAAGAAGTTGCTTCCATACATCCAAACACACACACACAGAGAGAGAGAGAGAGAGAGAGAGAGAGAGAGAGAGAGAGACCACCAGCATCCAGCAAACACCAAAAACAAACAACAACAAAAACCCAGCAGGCACAAACCTGCAGCAAGCAGGACCCCCGGAACTTGAACCTCTCTGCACACCTTTGGGCTAAAATTCAGACCCCCCCCCAACACACCTTTGGGCTGTACCCCAGGATCTGCCCCCAGGTGGCTGGAGACCCAAGTTGCAAGTTGAATTGTAACACCTGAATCAATGGGGGACATACCTTCAGACTACCACATGGGGTGGTGGCATATATCTGTAATCTCAGTACTTGGGAGACTGAGGCAGGATGATCTAGAGTTCAAAGATAGCCTGGGCTATACAGCAAGACCCTATCAAAGAAGAAGGAGGAAAAGGATAAAAGGAAGAGGGGAACTAGAGAAGGAGAAAAAGAAGGAGAAGAAAAGGATGAGAAGGTAGAAGGGAGGGAGGAAGGAAAGAAAAAGGAGGAAGAATAAAGGGAAGAAAAGGAAGGAGAGAGGAAGGTGTAAAGAAAATATAAATGGCACTAAAATCTTATTGAAGCTGGTGCTTGGCCTATGATTATTAATAGTAAGACATTCAGTCCCCAGACAGTCAGCGCATCTAGTGCCAGAAGGTGCTACATGGGCGACTGGGGGAAATTGACCAATATCTATCGAAGCAACGCATGGTCTAACCTACTTAGCAGCAAATAACTTATTGTGATGCCCACACAAGTGCAGTGGTGGCACACAGCCATGGTGGGGAACCAACTGCTCTCAATTTGGCTAACTGATCCCCTCACTGGTATGGGACCCATAGCTGGAGCTGGGAAACAAGTCAGAACCATATCCAAACATAAGCCCACTCTCCAGTATCAAGCTACTATCAATTGTGGGCTACAAGAGGGCCTACACCTATTAAATTCTCTATAAAAAAAAAAAAGTAAGGGTTATCTCATTTGTCCTGGTGCTAACTTACTCTCCGTTGGAGAATCTTCTTCTCTTTTTCAGATAGATGTAGACCCTAAGGAGAGAGCCACCCCATCATACCTCAAAAGGGCCCCGGCTGAAACTAAGAAAACTTGGAGAAACAAGCAAGGGGGCTGTTTTCCTGATGAACCGGACACCAGCACAAGGGGGAAGGAGATCAGCATAGAGAAAAATCAACCCCTACCAAATCAGAGAGCCAGAGCCTCAGAGGCCCTCAACACCTCATCACTGAAGCAGACCAAAAATGAACCCAACATGGCTCAGGGAAATTTTGCGGAAGAGGGGGCGGAAAGAATGTCAGAGTCACATGTTGGGTCATGATATGCAGAGACATTTAGCTTAGCCATAACTGTGGGCTAACTCCACAATGCATGACCCGTATACCTCAACAAGGAGGGGCCAAGGGGAGGGGGTAGGTCACGGATGAGCCTAATAATGGTACCAAACTGACTGTATTTGCTGAATACAGAACTGACTAATAAATAAAAAAAAAATAAAAAATAAATAAATAAATAAATAAATAAATAAATAAAAAATAGTAAGACATTCTGTTTTCTTGCAATCACTTCTATGTCTACTTAGAAAAGTAGTACAGTACTACATTATTTTGTAGATAAAAACTCTCAGAAGTTGAGATTTCAAATATCTATCTGGGACAGAGACTGGTACTGTTTTCAAGGTGTGGCTGCCATTCCTCAGCTTTGCCTGCGTGGTTGTGGTATACTGACTCACCAAAGACAGGGGACATGACAAGTGCAACTTCTTTGTCTCATCTTTGAACATCTGATCTCACATCCTTCACTCTTCTGCAAGCTGGAATGGTGATGTCACACAGTGGTAGACTAAATTAATTATCCAGGTGAGGACATGCCTCTAGGGCTGGTGACAAGAAATGAAAGCAGTGCCAGTCTTGCTTGTTTCCATGGACCAGAGCTACTACTTGTCTTGAACTCTATGTCTGCTCCTGAGGAGCTACAGCAGCGAACAAGTGAGTGTAGCTTGAGCTGCTGCATGGGACTAGATCTTCAGGGAATGCCAGCCACGGGAAGATGGATCTCAAGCTAGTGTTTGTGCTAGCAACAGCAGCAAGAGTGTGAGCTATTTCTGGGCAGCCATGTGTCATAGTGCCTGGTCAGCCTCAAGGGCAGTTTCCAGATCTGTCTTCATAAGAGTCACAAGCCACTCTTTAGCCCTGGGGTTGGATTGTCTCTCATTTAGAGGAATAGAAGAAAGGCAGGTAGCTGAACAAGGTAATGCTCAGTCACAATGAGAGAAACAACTGCAGTCAGAAGCACAAGTAATTCAGCACCGGGGAGACCAGAAATCATTGCATTAGAAAGGAACAGATTGAGAGAAGAAAGGAATCACTGAGAATGAACAGGAAAGATGAATGGGGGGGGGGTGAATATGGGAAATGTGTGATGCTATATATGTATGGAAATTCCTAATAAACCAGTTCTTTCCTATGCTGACTAAAATAATTAGTTAAAAAAGAAAGAATAAAAACAACCAGGAAAAAATATTACTGCATCAACTAGGTGTTGGGAATGAATTCAGTGAGCCAGTGGGTGTTTGCTCCAGTGTGTGTGTGGCAGGTGATATTCTACTGACTCCTTAGAAAATCCCTTTTAAATTGGTTTTCAAGACTTGTTTACAGGTTAAGATTTTTCTCATATAGGATAAGATAAGAGAAGGTTAACTACTATAAAAATATACTACAAAACCAAATCAATATAATTTTTCAATAAAAGATAACCAGGATGGGGGCAGGGAAGGGCAAAAGGACACATTTGATCTGTAAACAGAAAGGAGGGTGGGAGGATATAAGGAGGGTAGAGGAATGGGGAGACGAAGGAGAGGAGAATCAACTCAAACAAATTGTGTTAACTTAAAAATGCTCTGATACCTAAACTCTGTATTCTGCCTAAGTAATAAATAAAATGACAAAGATATTAAGAAAATATTAATATTGAAGAATATATATAAAGATTTAATATACACATACATATACATACATATATTCAACTGATTTTTGACAAAGATGTAAACAGGCTTTTCCTTTTTTCTCAACAAGTAATGTTGGAACAATTGGATACCAACATCCAAGACAATGAACCTCCATCCCTACATTGCAGCATATGATTGAAGATGGAATGTAGTCCTAAAAGAAAATCCAAAAACTGAAAAATTAAGATCAAAAGGATTCTCTCTTACTTTCTTCTACATATCTTAAAGTTTCAAGAAGAATGAAACATGCATTTATATACTGACTCCTAAATAAATTTTCAAAACATCTTTTTTTGTAATAGTCACAAGTTAAAATTAACTTTAGTGTCTATGATTAGGCAAACAGATAAACTGTGGCATATCCATACAGTACAATACTCATCAATGAAGAATAGACCTGCTGTTGTAGTAACAAATGGAAGTTCTCAAAATTAAATTTAAAAAAAAAACTATGTTGTGGTGGAGAGCAGGCTCAGATAAATGCTTTCAGTGCAAGTATGAGTACCTGTATTTGCACCCCCATAATCCACAAAAGCACTGGGAACGATAATGGCCACCTGCAATCCCAGAATGCCTACAACCAGAAGGGAGGTGGAGTTAGAACACCCTGGAAGCTCACAGGTCAGCCAGCCTGGGCCAATGCAGTGATGACCAACTAAAGCTGCTGCCTCAAGCTGGAAGGCAAAGGCTGACACACAGAGTTGTCCTCTGCCCTTCACACATGCACCATGCACACGTGCACCCTCACACACATAAACAAGCACGCATGCACACTAAAAAATGTGTTAAAGGAAGGAAGCCAGACAAAATGGAGAACGTGTTACATTGTTCTATTTACATAATTTCAAGAAAATGTATACTGACTATATTTCTAAAGCTTACTGTATATATTATTGTTTATCCATTTGAATTAATTGTTTTCCCAGAGTCTTAATGTTCTGTCATATTAACCTTTCCTTTCCAGAGCAGGACTAGTTGCTTTCTTTGCCTTTGACCTTTCAATAGGCATTGTAGGCTGTGCTTTTTTTTAAAGCTTTTTTTTTTTTTTTTTTTTTGCTTGTTTTGACATGTGGGTTCTATATGCTTTCACATAATTCTTTGCTATTATTAGGTTTATATGAGTTAGGATATTTTTTGAATTTCTATTAGTATAGTTTCCTACTAGTAAAGTATTTGTTGACTTTTAAATAATATTTATTTGTTTATATTTTTTAGAGAGAGAGAGAGAACTGGCCAGGGCCTCAACCACTGCACTCGAACTCCAGATGTTTGTGCCACCTAGTGGGCATGTACAACCTTGTGTTTGCTTCATCTTTGTGCATCTGGCTTACATGGAATCTGGAGAGTCAAACATGGGTTCTTAGGCTTCACAGGCAAGAGTCTTAACCCTAAGCCATCTCTCCAGCCCTTAAATAATACTTATATAAGTAACTGATCAAATTATCAAGTTTTCTCTGTACAGTTGCAATTTTGGGTTTTTCAACAATAAAACTATATCATTCACAGGCCATTTTTTCTCACATGGTCAAAATTTCATGGAATAATCTCATGGCAGTCTCCCCATACATTCCTTCTGCAGATAGACAAGCTGAGATTCAGAGAGTCATAGTCACAAGGGTTTAGGGATATTTGGGACTAGGACCTTGATTTCTTGACCTGCACTCCAGTGCCTTTTCCATGATTCCACATTCTGCATTGTCTGTCTATGCTCTGCTTCCATTTAAGTAAAAAAACAAAAAGCCCCTTTTAAGAGTTAAGGGTTTTTTTTGTTTTTGTTTTTGTTTTTCTAACTTTGGCTCATCCCCACTGCTCCAGACACAGTAGAAATCAGAGCAGTGAAGAAGAAACAGAGTAGGGAAGGTCTCCACTTATGGCTTACATTTATGTATAGAGATGCATAAAGGGATGGAAAAGAAGAGGGGGAGAAAGAAGAGGAAGAGAAAGGGAAAGGAGAATGACGGGAAGGGAAAAAAATTCCATTTATGACTTACTTTAAGCCAACACTGCGAGGACTTTTTTGCTAGGGATCTCTGCTGTCAGTGTCTGCCATTCCAGGCTCTGTGCCTGCCTTCTCTCTGTGGCCCCGATCCATAGCTTCCAAGTAATCTGAGGGAGGGCGCAAACCTGCTTTTGTGGCATGATGATTTAACTATAAAAGCAGCTTCTGCCTTCAGATTTCAGCTTAAAGGTCTCATCTTTGCAATACCACCAAAAAAGAAAGAAAGAAAGGCACAAAGTGTCTCTGAGAGTGCAGATGATGTTGGAAAACCAAGTTGTCCTCAGATCTGATGAGTTTACTTGCCTCCTTCTGAGCCCTAGTGTTCACTTTCCTATTTAAATTTGCCACTCTTGTCCCCACCCTAGGTTCAAGCCGTTTGTTAACCCAGCGAACTGATCATACCACTTACATGAAACAAATACCTGAACACAAAAGCAAGTGGAGAAAAAAATCTGTTTTATCAAAGATCTTGCTAATCTATTATAAAGCATTATTGAAGCTCAGTCTTGATCATGCCTGTCTCAATATTAAGAATCTGAACTTTTGTAATCCTCTACTCTCTCCACAAATACTGACTAATCCTCAGATGATTTTCAGTTATTGTCCTCCTGTAATCCTGAAATTCCTTTATTTTTCTTGTTTATGGTCTCTTTATATTGACCTTAAAGAGAACATTACTTCCTTCCTCTCACATACATAGTACTTCCAAGGCACCAAAACACACCACCACCATTATGGACTTGCTACAAATCTCATGGCACCTAATCCCCAAGTAGCAAAGAAATCCCTTTGCTGCCATTATGACCATTGTTTTTACTCTGATCACAAGTAGACAGACCCCAGAGTATGACCCTGTGTAAAAGTATGACTTGCCATCTCTACAGCTAGAGTGTGGCTTCATGATATAATTATCCAGAGATGCTGCAGACATTTTTGAATCTCCTCAGTAAATCATGTAAGTTTACATCCAATAAACTAAATATTTAGGACTGAGAACAAACTCCTTGCTGATATCACATCCCATCTATCTTTGACAAAATCATTACTGTAGATGTGTGTGTGTGTGTGTGTGTGTGTGTGTGTTGCTAGGGTTCAGGAAACCCAAGGCCCCATGCATACTAAACAAGCGCTCTACCACTAAGTTACATCCCGAGGAACCCTGCAGACTTTTTTGTTGTTGTTTTTTGGAGGTAGGGTCTCTCTGTAGTCCAGGCTGACCTGGAATTCACTATGTAGTCTCAGGGTGGCCTCGAACTCAAGGGCGATCCTCCTACCTCTGCCTCCCAATTGCTGGGATTAAAAGCATGCACCAACTTGCCCAGCTAGAACACTCTTAATGAAGTATAGATTGTAGAGTTCATATGCAATTTTAGAAGTGCACCAGTCATTCAAATGAATGTTCCATTTTATCTTTCAAATTGGCTTTATACAATGGCCTTCTACAGAGGTTTGTTTGTAGAGGCTCATTCATTATGGATAATGAAGTCTGATATTGAAGCAAGTGTCTGGCAGGCATCTATGTATTACCTGCATTGCTTAACTTCAAGGGATGACAAATATGTCTATTATATTGCTGCTTAAAACTTTTAATCTTAAAAATTGGTTGTGACTAGCTAGCTATGTTAAATGAAAAGCTAGAAATTTTCCTTTGGAGAAAAAACCTCTCAAACCAAAATTTCTATGATATAGAAGAATATCACATCTATAAACAATGGAAAATAATACTAAAGGAATGGAACACACAGCAAATTGAAATACTTTTTGACATGTTTATGAGGAGCATACTACGCACTGGGATGTTGGACATGTGTTTCATAAACCCTAGATTTTTACTTGACAGTTGGTATGTTGGAGTGTTAGAAGAAATACTTTCAGGTGGCATCATGGTAGAAGGATGTGCAAAAGAGATCCTATGGTGAGACAGATTCATGGGTCAGGCTCACTCTTTTTTTAAGTTATTTTATTTTACTTTTTAAAATTATTTTTATTTATTTGAGAGTGAGAAAGAGGCAGAGAGGGAGAGAGAATGGGCATACCTGTGCATGTAGCCACTGCGAACAAACTCCAGGTGCATGCACCACCTTGTGCATCTGATTTACATAGGTCCTGCGGAATTGAACGTGGGTCCTTTGGCTTTGCAGGCAAGTGCCTTAACTGCTAAGCCATCTCTCCAGCCTGGACTCACTCTTTTTACACTGACCTACTCCCTTGGGAATCAACAAAGGTCCTGAGACAACCTGTCAATCCCTTCTGAGGGTGCACCACCAGGGACTGAATTACCTTCCCAGGAGGCCTTCCTCTTCAAAGTTCTGTCTCTGCAGTGTCACACTGAGGAATAGCTCCCAGTACATAAATCTTTGGGAAAATGAGAGCCTCAAAGAACTTCTGCTTATGTAGATGAAAGCTATTAATATAACTTAATAAGAAATTAAAACATACAATTTCCACCATAATTTCTTTTTTAATTAATTTTTTTAATTTAGTTGCAGAGAGAGAGAGAGCAGACAGACAGAGAGAATGGGTGCCCCTGGGTCTCCAGCTGCTGCAAATGGACTTCAGATGCTTACACCATTTTGTGCATCTGGCACTGGGGAATGGAACCTGGGTCTTTAGGCTTTTCAGGCAAGTACCTTAACCACTGAGCTAACTCTCCAGCCCCTCAACCATCATTTCTTAAATGATTTTACATATGGAAAGAATAGGATCACAAAATATCAAAGTAAATAATATTTTGATGATAGTATATATTCTGAAATAATGTAATTAGAAGAATATCTTTCTGCAAATCTCTCTAATTCCAGCTGAATAACAGACAGTTTCCATAACCACCTCCATATTCAACCTGCTGTGATATGCAGTTTTAGTTGATGTATATGAGGAGAGTCCAATCCCAAATTGATGTGCTCTTGGGAAAAAATATTGTACTTTAAAAACTTTGATTAGAAAACTGGATAGTCTCCTTTGATTCTACACATAACTTAATGGCATTTTCTCAAATGTTAATTCAAATAGTTTTTGATGTGTTATATTAAAATTCATTGTCTGCCTTGTGATTTCAATGGTAATTTTTTAATCAGGTTATGATTTATAACATCATGCATTTGTCATTTGGAAATTATTGATTTTTATGGGTTATGCAAGTGTTCAAAAGATTGCCATATTTTATTATCCCATCTTTTTTTTTTTTTTTTTTTTTTTTTTTGGTTTTTCAAGGTAGGATTTTACTCTAGCCCAGGCTGACCTGGAAATCACTATGTAGTCTCAGGGTGGCCTCAAACTCACAGTGATCCTCTTACCTCTGCCTCCCAAGTGCTTGGATTTAAGGCATGTGCCATCACACCCAGCTTTATCCCATATGTTAACATTGTCATGAATCCATTAAGAAAATCCTCCAAGTACTGATAAAAAGTGAAGTGTACAGTGATTAATACAATTTTTTCCAGAATTCTGAGTGTTACTTGAAACATCAAGTTTAATTAGTGGCAACAAACACTGTCAATTATTGTCCTTGCTATAGGATTGTTACTCCATACTACCTACTCCGTTTATGGATCATTTACATACCTGCTATTCTGTATACTGCTATCAGGAAAAGGAAAAACTTGAATTAATTTTTAATATGTTTTTATTAGTTATGGACAAACTTAGTATGGAAACAACACATGTTGGTACCATCCTTTCCATCATCTCTGCCCCTTTTCCAAAGAGCCCCACTTCATTGGGGATGCAGGTTATCCCCGTGGGGATTTTGGATCATGCATTGTGGGAGCAGCAGTCATTGGGTAGAGGCAATGCCTCTGGACATAATGTCCCCACTTGTGGCTCTAATAATCTTTCCGCCTCCTCTTCTGCAAAATTCCCTTAGCAATGTTGGGTATGTTTTAAGTCTACTTCAGTGACAGGCTCTTAGGTGCCTCTGGATCTCTGCTTTAGTAGCTGTTGAGTGTCTTCAGTGTCTATCTCATTCACCTTTGTGCTGATTATTAGGTTCACTGAGAAAGCAGCACTCTTGCTCATCTCCTCAATTCCCCTGTGGTTTTGACTGGGGCCGGGCTGAAGTGTGATGGGTGGCTTATCTCCTCAGGTCCTGCTCCCATCTGAAAAAGAGAAGCAGATTCTCCAATGGAGAGTGAAGTCAGCACAGGTTAAATGGGATAAGTATTATTAATTTAGAGAGAATTTAATGTGTGTAGTCCCTTTTAAAGCCCAAAATCAGTGGGAGCTTGATATTAGAGAGCAAAATCATTATCTGACTATGATTCTGACCTGTTTCCTAGTTCCTTTCCATTGAGCACATCTTTTAGCCAATACAAGAGCACTTGGTCACTCACTATAGCTGTGTGCCATTATTGCACTTGTGTAAACATCACGTCAAATTGTTTGCTTCTGAGTAGCTTAGACCTCAGGTTGCTCAGACAGATGTTGACCACTTTCCCCTGGTAGCTCATGTAATGCCTTCTAGCACAAGACAGGCTAACTGTCTGGGGACTGGCTCTCTTCCAGGTTCCACCCATGTCTCTTCATGTTCTGTGCCAACAGCGTATAGTGTCTCCAGCAGTAGAGTCTTGCCATTAACCTCTGGTGTGTAATCAAGTGCTATGACAGAAATCTGTCTTGTTTTGGGGAATTTTGTAGGTCTCTTATATCAACAGCTCATTGTGAGTATTAACCACATCCTGGTACTGGGAGTCATAGGCCAGAGCCAAGGGAAAAGAAAAAGAAAAATAAATAAGACAAATTTAAGGTTAGGATTTGTCCCACCCTCTCCAGGGCCCTTCTTTTAAGGAACTCCCCTCAAACTCCTATTAAAGATTCAACCATTTACTCTGTTTTCCAGGATATAGGTTTCTATGATACCAGATTCATTTTGGGTTCAGTTTTGTGTTTTTGCCCCTATCCTTCCCCTCTCCTCAAGCCCTACCCTCTCTACTGTCCAGTCCTCAAGTTGCCTATCAGATATGTCAGCACATCAGGCTGATCCATGTTAGGAACTGCAGATGAGTGAGACCTTGTGATGATTGTCTTTCTGTGATTGTATGAGTTATCTGAGTATGATCTGTTCCAAGTTTGATAATTTTTCTACAAATTTCATTGTGTCATTTTTCCTTACTGCTGAGTAGAATTCCATCATGTACATATACCACATCTTGGTTATCCATTCGTCCAATGTTGGGCACCTGTGTTGATTCTAGTTCTTAGCTATTATAAATTGAGCAGCTATAAACATGGTTGAGCAAGTGTCTCTGTACTGAGGCATGGGACATTTAAGGCAAATGTCCAGTAAGGGAATAACTGGGTCTGTTGGTAACTCTATATTCATCGTTTTCAGGAGTCTCCATATTGATTTCCATAGTGGTTGTACCAGCTTAATTGCCACCAACAGTGAATGAGGGGTCCTATTTCTCCACATCCTCACCAACATATGTTGTCATTTGGTTTTTTTGTTGTTTGTTTGTTTTTGGTTTTTCAAGATAGGGTCTCACTCTAGCCCAGGCTGACCTGGAATTCACTCTGTATTCTCAGGGTGGCCTTGAACTCACGGTGATCCTCCTACCTCTGCCTCCCAAGTGCTGGGATTAAAGGCATGCGCCACCACGCCCGGCTTTGGTTTTTTAATGATTGCCATCCTTACTGGAGTAAGATGGAATCTCAGAGTTGCTTTAATTTGCATTTCCCTGATGATTAGGGTTGTTGAACATTTTCTTAAGTGTGAGTTTGCCATTTGTATTTCTTGCTCTGTGAACTCCCTATTCAGTTCTCTGCCCCATTTTGTGAGAGGGCTGTTTAATTTTCTATTGTTTAAATTTTTGAGTTCTTTGTAGATTCTAGATACTAGGCCTCTGTTATTTGTATAGCTGGCAAAAGTTTTCTCCCATTCTGTGGGTAATCTATTGGCTTTGCTTATGTTATGTTTGTCTGTGCAAAAGCTTTTCAGCTTCATGAGATCACATTGGTTGAGTGATTGTTTAAGTTCCTGGACTACTGGGGTTTGTTCAGGAAGTCTTTCCCCACTCCTATATTGTGGAGCGTGCCTCCTATTTTTTCTTCCAGTACTAGAAGAGTCTCAGGTCTTATACTGAGGTCTTTGATCCATTTTTTAAAATATTTTTTTTATTTTTATTTATTTGACAGAGAAAGAGGGAGAGAGAATGAATGGGTGCACCAGGGCCTCTGGCGACTGCAAATGAACTCCAGATGCATGCACCCCTTTGTGCATTTTGCTAACATTGGTCCTGGGGAATCAAACCTGGGTCCTTTGGCTTTGTGGGAAAACGCCTTAACCACTGAGCAATCCCTCCAGCCTGTCTTTGGTCCATTTTGATTTAATTTCTACTTGAGTTTCTTCTTACAGCTCATAGCAAAGACTCTTGGGCTTAAAATATTCTCAATAAGTAATTGTAGATTTGAATAAAATTATCTCTACTGTGAATTTAAAACTAGTATAAGGGTTTCATGGATTTGAGTTATAATGACCCGTGTTAAAATCCTAAAGAATCAAAATTCTTAAATTAATGCCTCAAATTAAATTCACCAAAATATAATTCTTAGCAACTACTTAAAAATATTCTCAAAATGTACTGAAAGATATGCATTTGCATTATTAGAAGTATTTTATAAGTAAAATACTTCATGGGACACTTTATACAATAAGGCAATATACTTTTATGACTGCAAACCCTCAGATATATTAATGACAGGTATATCAATCTGATAATAACAGATGTACATTATGATGTTCATAAAGATACTGATCAAGGAAATATGTCATCACAAAAGCAACCTCAATCTGTGCTCTTGGGCTATATTTGTTTTAAAAGAAATTATCTCTTTTTCTCTTTGAGATGTGAGGTGTGTTTTGTGTCATCAGTTTGATAACTGAACGTGAGACTCCAGGGACCATCCAAGTTCACTAAAGGAGTGAAATAGATTAGCTCCAGGTACCAGCACAAGACCTTTGTGAACATGTTGTATCCTCATGTAGACGTTAGTGACCTGACCCGGACCTCCTCTTTGGTTAGACTGATGGTCAATTGGTTCATTCTGAGTACTTGTGTCAAAACATGTCAGGACTTTTATTTGGTAGCATTCCTTTTTTCTCTTCTGCTACTCCCACAATATCTAGCTGCATTATTTCTGTCTCCTCTCTTCTGCCTATTGCAACCATGCTGCTTTTTGTTTAGAAACTCCATGAATCCCTGATCATAAAGATAAGATAAGCCCTGATGATAAGAAGAATCATTCCCTCCAGTCCTGTAGTCAAGGAGCACTCCCCAGGATATGCAATGGACTCATAAGGAAACCCAGGGACAACATACCCTATGCCTGGGTTGGAAAGGGCCTCATTGGCTCAGCTACCCATTAAGTTTGATCACTAAGTCATGTACCCATGGACTTGTATGTGTTGATCCACAGAAGATAAATGTGAGAGACTGATCTTGGATTGAACCCAAATTCCACCAGGTAGCATAGAAAGTTGTGTTTTTTTCTATTTTGTTTCTCCTAAGAATATACTGTAATGTAATATAGTTGTGATTTTTTAAAAATTTCTTACTTGTCTGTGTTCATGAGAATGGATTGCATTTAATTGTTTATGTGTCATTTCTTATCTGTTGGAGCAACTGTTAGTTTGGTGTGTGAGTCTGTATTCCCATTTTGCACACATATTTATGTCTGAGACTGCAACATAGAAACCTTTGCTTCTTAATATCTTTTTTCTCTGCTGTAATTTTTTCCAAGAAACCTTGGTCATTCAAGGTTCCTATCGCAGACCGATCAATACAGAGATGTCAAAGTTAGTCATCATACTGGCTTGGAAAGGAGAAAATGCAAAACAGAAACGTAAAATCTAAGCAGCAATAAGGCTTAAGATTTATAACTGCAATAATAAAACATTCATTTATTTATTTATTTATCTGAGAAAGAGAGAGAGAGAGAGAGAAAGTGAGAGAGAATGGGTGCATCAGGACCCAACAGGGCCTCTTGGCATTGCAAATGAATGCTATATGTATGTGCTACTTTACACTTGGTTTTACATGGGTACTAGGGAACTGAACCAGGGCTATTAGGCTTTGCAAGCAAGTGCCTTTAACCATTGAGCCATCTCCCCAGCCCAACAAAATGTTTTAGTCTGATCAAATAAACAGGTAATTTAAATTTATTTTATTCTATTAAAATTTAGATTCACACTTCTTTTAATAAATTTGTTTTGCTTTACCATATGATTAAACTTTAACATAGTGATTATATCCACCTTGCTGTTTCAGAACATTTTTACTTTTTAAGTTCAATTCAAATTGCTTTATAAGTAAGTTTTCATGTAAACTTAGTCCAAATTCCTTTTAATTCATAAGACTTAAAAACATATCAAATTAGTTAGGTTAAATTTGCTGGTAAGAGAAAATATAAATGTGTCCAAGGCTATTAACCTATTTTGCCTGTGTTTTCATGTGATATCACCATGTTAGATATTTAACATATAACGTCCATGTTTTCTGGTTTCAAATACGGATTCCTAGGTTTTCATTACAATATATTTAATTTTCACAAGAAAATTATTTTTCTAAATTCAGAAATTATGTAAAGAAAAATAAGACAAAAAGGAACAATTACATGTGAGGGAATACAAATTACTAATAAAATACTTTTGGTAAGAAAAGACAAAGAGAAAAATAAATACAAGGAGTTTTTATAGTAAAATGTTTGTCGAGAAGTAAAAGATTTTTCCAAAATTAAAAGGGTAAAGTGAAGATAAAACCAAAAGATTCAAGTATAAGAAAATGTGTGAAAGATAAAATTAAAAGAACATATATATGATTAAGTTTATAATAATCAAATGTTATTAAAAAAAACCCATACGACAAAATTAAATGCAAGGGTTCTTCTATGAACTCCTCTGGGGAAGAGCTGAAGAGTGCTTGCTTCCCCTGGCAGAGCACTCCCAACAAACTGAAGGCCAATTCCTCAGAAGCTTACATTGGTGAACCCATGAGTTCACTGGGCTTTCTGACAGAGCACCGGTGAAGGTTACCAGCATGTGAGACCTGAAACAGCTGCACTGAACAGTCTCAACCTAACATGGATAACAGCCCTCCACCCCCACTATCCATCCCTATGGCTAGATCTTCGCCCTCTCTCTATTCTATCTCCCTTGAGGCCACAAGATCTTGTACACCATTGCACACAGCTGGCACAGGGTTTATCTGAGGTCTCAGGTGAGGTTCTGACTATCGTTTCCCACCCATCTCCTCCGATGTGGCACAATCGGGAGAGTCTGGTGTGCAGTTGCACCTCCTTCTAGTAAACATGGCAATAGTTGTTTTCTAGGAGGATGTAGTACAATATTGATACAAACCTAAAACCTAACTTTCTATTTATCATAATAAGGCTTTGCAATTACAAAAACTGGCTTAGAGCCACCCCATCATACCTCGAAAGGGCCCCGGCTGAAACTAAGAAAAATTGGTGAAACAAGCAACGGTGCTGTTTTCCTGATGAACTAGATACCAGCACAAGGGGGAAGGAGATCAGCACAGAGAAAAATCAACTCCTACCAAGTCAGAGAGCCAGAGCCTCAGAGGCCCCCACCACCTCATCACTGAAGCAGACCAAAAATGAACCCAACATGGCTCAGGGAAATTTTCTGGAAGAGGGGGCGGAAAGAATGTCAGAGTCACATGCTGGGTCATGATATGCAGAGACAGTTATTTTACCCACAACTGTGGGCTAACTCCACAATGCATGACCCATATACCTCAACAAGGAGGGGCCAAGGGGAGGGGGTAGGTCACGGATGAGCCTAATAGTGGTATCAAACTGACTGTATTTGCTGAATACAAAACTATTAATAAAAATAAATAAATAAATAAAAAATAAAAAAAAAAACTGGCTTAGAAACTACAAAACAAAGAAAAGAAAAAGAAAAAAAGAACTATAGCAATGGTTAAATTTGACTACAGCATTTGTCTTTCTTAGCCTTAGTACTTCTAAATCTAAGATTCCCTTTTAGAAAATATCAATTAACTTCTTAAAAGCTAATTACTGGATAAAGAAGTGTATAAGCTGTTTATGTTAATGAGAGACATTACACAATAGTATAAGGGGCTTTTAAAAACTGATAACTGAAAATTCAGCATTAGTTACAGTCTTTCCACAGTTAGCACACAGGAGACAAGCAAATGAACTAGTACTAAAACCAAGTGATCTAGTCAAGTGGCAAAGGCATGCTATCAGAGCCTCCTCCAGCCTGGGTGGAAAGGACTGCATCACACTTACCCAGGCCATGTTCAGACTTCAGAGAAGTGGATGATACTCATCTTTAACCACCGCGGCAACTGAGAACTTTAAGTAACTGAACTCAGTCTTTGACATTTCTGCTAACCCTCATTTCCACTAGCTCTCACTCTTTCATAATACACTTCTTTAATCCTCTTATGTTTACATCTTCTAAACCTTGGATGAAATATTTTATTTTGCCTAGATGTATCTCCTAGATGATAGAAATAATGCTGATCCTCAATTTTGTGAAATTACAAATAAGAGTGATGATATCTGTCCCACTGTTAGTTCTGATTATATTATAACTGTTTGCTTATCTAGGCCTCCTGTTTACCAAGGCTTCATGTTTTAAAGATTCATAAAATAATTATTTCATTATTAGGATAATTTGATTAAGAAATTTCACTTTTTAGATTAGATGAAATCTATTCTAATTGTTCCCAAAAGAATTTCATTGAGTGGTACCTCTAGGTTAGTTACGAAAACTGCTAGATCTAAAACAATAAAATCTCTTCCTACTAAGAAATTGGAAAATATTTAGTGGGTCCAATCAATTGAAATACTATGTCACTGTTAATATTAAAAATTCTGGGCAGGAGAAATGACTTAGCAGTTAAGTCATTTGCCTACAAAGCCTAAGGACCCAGGTTTAAATCTCCAGTACCCACATAAGCCAGATGCACAAGGTGGTGCATGAGTCTGGAGTTCATTTGCAATGGCTGGAGGCCCTGGTGGGCCCATTCTCTCTCCCTCTCTCTCTGAAATAAATAAATTAATTAATTAAAAATGCTAAGTTTGGACTCACTGGTTGAAGTTGCTTGATTGTGCAAAGCCTGCCAGCCTAGGTTCAATTCCCCAGTATTGACATAAAGCCACATGTACAAAATAGCACATATGTCTGAACTTTGTTTGCAGGGAAAAGAGGCCCTGGAGGACCCATTCTCTTCATATCTCTTTTTCTCTCTCTACAATAATTTGGACATTAAACATCAGCCTTTCCTAAAATTAGAACTAATCTCTTCACATGAGGTTATGGCTGCAAAAGCAAACTGGCTCAAGTCTGGAAACTGATTATGAGGCCTTGCTGATCTGTTGCTGTAATTCCAAGTGGCCTTATGTTCCTTTGCCCTGGAATTTTTTTGCTTATACAGATCAAGCAGGAACTCAGTAGACTTCTTATCTATTTGACTTCTTGGAACACCATGATTAATCAGCCAGTGCCAAAAGTCCATACAAGTCATACCTTAATGTGCATTATTTTGCCTATGCTATTATGATAAACACACTCACCTCGCCTTTGGTGATTCATTGATGCCATTTGGCCCTTGTTAACCCAAGATCCAGTTAGACCCATTGCATCTATGCCACCTAATGTAGCAACTGCAGCTCCCATTGTGATGTCTTTACATAAAGCACCAATGATCAGGCACTTTAAGTAGCTGGTGCTCCCCTCACAAATCTGTTTCATATAGTCTTGGCACATCTTATGTATGCTCCCATTGTGGGGTAAAGATGAGTTTACATGGCACATCCACTTCAGCATTCCAAGTTCTCTGAGCCTTTTAATCCCTTCATCAACATTAAGCTAAGGGATATCAGGCATCTCGAGCTCATTCACAGTAGGCCATCTTTGGATCCATACTTCAGCCCAACCAATCATATAAACTCTTGGCACCTCTTCCAGCTGCATGAGCTGCAGTGTTAAATCTAAAATCTCTACTCAGTTGGCCAATGTCAGTAAATTAAGCCTGATATAATCATCTATGTTCCTTCTTCCACCACTGCACTCTTGGCACACTCTCCTGTTGCTTTTGTCCATCTGATATTTCCCAGGAGGTGATGTCCACCCTCTGCCTGTGCCATCATTATCCCCTGCCATCATGGAGCTTCCCCTTGAGCCTGTAAGCCAAAATAAACCCCTTTTTCCCACAAGCTTCTCTTGGTCAGGTGGTTTTCTGCCAGCAATGCGAACCTGACTACAACAGTAAAGTTGGTACCAGAGGAGTGGGATTGCTGCTAGACACCTGACTGTGTGGCTTTGGCCTTTTGGAGCTGATTTTCAAGAGGAATGCGGGAATATCTGAAACTTTGGCCAAAGAGATGTCTTGCAGTTCTTAAAGTGCAGCTTGATGGACTATTCTGGTCAGAGTTGAAAGACCTGCATGAGGTAAGCACCTATGGACTGTAAGATTTGGCTTGTGAAGGTGAGAAAGATCTTTGCCTGGACTGGGCTAGAAGCAGTTTTGTGAGAGGCTTGCTGTTATGCCCATGTCCTGAGAATTTGTGCAAGGTTGCATTGTGTAGAAATGGAGCAGTGTGAGCAAATGCATATGGCACAGAAAAAAAAATCTTTGGGCTGGAACTTCTCCCTATTCAGCTGTAATTATGTGAGAGATTGCAACCATTGAGACTGAGCCAGCTGCCTGCATTGGGACAACAGAAAAAAAAAAAAAACAAACCAAAAAAACAAAAAAGGAGTCTTTTGTAGGGGCCTGAATGCTGGAGTGTTCTGGTCTTCAAAGTCTGCTATATTCCCCTCTGAATTAACAAACTGGCACCCTACCTGGTATTTTGGCATATAAGAAATGCAGGAAAAAGGGGTCATTGAATATGCAACATGGTTTTGTGTTTTGTAAATGGCCATGGGCTGTATGAAGTAGGATTGCCTACATGGAAACCCGATGGAGCCATGAGGATGAGCCGTGGGTTGCAGTGGAAACCCACTGGAGATGCTGGGACCATGAGATGGCTGCTGAGGAAAGTTGCTGGTCCCTGGTGAAGTTTTCCAGGACTGTGAGTAGCCTAGCTGAAGGAGTGGAATTGGAACTCCAGAGACTTGTTGCTGGTTAGAATTATCAGACTTGGAGACTTGTCACTGGCTAGAGTTGTTGGACCCGGAGCTACAAAGTGATGTTTGCCCTGTTTAAATCTTGTATTGGCTAGATATTTCTTTGCTATGCCCAGTGCCATATTTTTGCAGTGTGTTTATTCTATACCATTATGGGTTTCGTGGTGGGCGGGGGGGATATTTTGGTATTATGGCTCAGTTAAAAAATATTGGACTATGGGAATGTTTGAACATCATTGGGATTGATAGAAATTATGGGGACATTTAAAGTTGGACTGAATGCATTGTGTTTTACATCATGGATGGTTATCAGTTTATGGGGGCCACGGGCAAATTGTGATGGTTTAATTCAGGTGTCCCCCATAAACTT
The DNA here is from genome assembly GCA_036346955.1 of Dipus sagitta. NCBI lineage: Eukaryota > Metazoa > Chordata > Mammalia > Rodentia > Dipodidae > Dipus > Dipus sagitta. The sequence continues at coordinate 82,967,433 of CM070771.1, read as the reverse complement.
AGGTGTTCTGAATTCTAGGTTCCCAGCTGATGGAGATTTGGGAATTATTATGCCTCCTGGAGGCACTGTATTGTTGGGGTGGACTTATGGGTATTATAGTCAGTCTCCCCTTGCCAATGTTTGTCACACTCTCCTGTTCCTGTTGTCTACCTGATCTTGCCCAGGAGGTGATGTCCACCCTCTGCTCATGCCATAGTTTTCACTGCCATTATAGAGCTTCCCCTTGAGTCTCTAAGCCAAAATACCTCCCCCTCTTTTTTAATCAAAAATCGTCAGGTGATTTCTGCCAGCAATGTGAACCTGGCTGCAACACCTGTGTACAGAGAAGACCACATTAATACTTTCCTAAAATTTGACTTTCTACTCTTCTTTATATAGCTTTTTCTCTCCATCAATGGGAATTGCACTTTTCAGAAATACAGTCTTCAAGAGTTCAACATATAATATTTGAACCTTCCTAGATGTGAGCTTTGGGTTTTTATATTCTGTGGATTGAGATCTTTAGGGATTTTAACCTGTAAGGTTATGGTATTCAGGAATGGGTCTTAGTGATATAATGAACACTGGGGTTTCATTATGTCCCAGCTTGCCTAAAATAATCCCCACCTGTGTCTATTTTTGGCATAATATCCATTTTAGATTATTTTTTTTCCTGATTTAAACAAGCTATATTATTCAGTGAATTAAAGCATCAGGGTCAACAATTCTACCAGTTTTTACTAAAGCCTAATTTCTGCTAGCTAAAGTTCAGGTAGCAGAATTTTCACCTTAAATTAACCCTGGCCTGTGCACTCCACTTGGTATTCCAGACAGTTGTGCCTTGGCCTGTCCTACAATTGCAAGATGTAGCAAGCTGCCAGCCACCTGGGTCACTGAGATATGTGGAGAATTACTGATTAGGTTTCCATGAAACATGTGCCTGAAATAGAGGCTGGATAGTCCTGCCATAGTGTGTACAGAGAGCTGTTGAAGCATGTGTAAGGATTAGTCAGTAAAAAATTAAGCAATGAGTTTCTGGTTCTTAAAAATGCTAATAATGAAATGTCACTTGATGAAAAGTGAAAATGTTTACCCAACAATGGGTCATAATGTTAACCACGTGAGAATCATCAGCTCCAAAAGTTAATGCTGTTTTAAGATGACTGTGCCCAGCGTTCATGATTTAACATGTATGACTAAAGTATTAATGTGTCCCTCACTGAAGCACAACTTTCACTTAGATCAAATAATTTTATTTCTCAGCTTTGCTCGTTTTGTATTCCAAGTTTTCTTTTCTTTTCTTTTTTTTTTTTTTTTTTTTGTTTTTCGAGGTAGGGTCTCACTCTAGCCCAGGCTGACCTGGAATTCACTATGGAGTCTCAGGGTGGCCTCGAACTCACGGTGATCCACCTACCTCTGCCTCCTGAGTGCTGGGATTAAAGACGTGCGCCACCACGCCCGGCTCCAAGTTTTCTTATAATTATGTATAAAGTAAAATAATAGGTATTATTATATTAGAAGTATTACCACAATACCTTCACGTATAGATAGCAAGAATACCATAGCAACATATCAGAAGCTAGTATGTGTTGCTAACACCCAAAATAGAAGCCACAGTTGTCAAGTTGTAAAAATACTTTGTATACACACACAGAGTAAATAGACTGCATAATTTTTATATACTTGATGTTAAAAAAATAATTTAGACTCAGTACATAAGCAGGTATTTTCTATTCTACTCATTATTAATAAAATTGAGGGATGTTAAGCCTTTAACAACTTCTTTGTAAATGGATCTAAATATTAGACAGTAACATTAAACTTATTTGCAAGCAATCAAAATCTGTTAGAATTGCTAAATCAACAATGAGTAAATAGGATAACCTAAACATCAGCTTTCAAGTAATTAGCAAGTTGCAATTACTGGTGACACTATTTATAAGCAGGTTTATATCTCAATTAATTTTTATTAAAGCAAAAAAAGACCTAAACTTGTTCTTCAAAAGCTCAAGTGATACATGAGATTTGATTCTGAAATTTGATGCCAAATGTCTGTAAGATATTGACACATAAAGGGAAACTTTTTATCTCCTATTTTTTGTAAACATACAATAAAATTTAAAAGCATTTAAATTTGATAAATATTCAAAAAAATCAAAGAAAATTTGTTTGATGAATTTTATAATTTTACATCTGTACATGAACATTTTTAATGGAAAGAGATCTGTATTTTCCAGGAAAGGACTACAGAAGTCATATGATTCATGGAAATAAGATTTACTCATTTATCTATTTGTTTTCAGACACAATACAGCCCAGACTCCCTCAAACTCAATATCCTCTTGCCTCAGCCAGCTAAGTGGTGGAATTACAGGCATCCATCACCATGCCCAGCTAGGACTGGGTTTTAAAATCACATCTTTTTAAGTAATTTGTGGTATCAAAAATTCAAATTTCATCACAAATCATCATAACATGAAAATAAGGTAAGGAAAAAACTCATAAGTTCACTATGAAGTTTAAGCTTGTACTTAACTATCAGTTACATTGAATGCTTTCATACTGAGAATCATGCCCATTTTCTAGCACTACTTACTTAATAACATGGTTATTTCAATAACATCATAACTAAGATGCATGGAGAATATTTTTATTTATAAGGAAAATGAAAGGTTTGTTGAAGAGGGGGAGAAATAGTAACAACAATATAACTGTAAGAATCAGCATGTGTTGGCCATTTCTTGTTTAGCTTGCATTTTTCTTGCCCTATTCACATTTTCTACTTCCATGCTACTTAAAAGTACAGTACATCCCGTCATTACATTCCGGGATGAGTTATTTGGCTTAGGTTGGTTCTTCTTATATTTATTTTTTCCCTGTTGCACAACCCAGGGGCCTTCAGCCTTCTTCCTGACCTTCTTTAAAATGGTGACCATCTTCGCTAATGTTTGCTGACCTTTATGATAATGTGAGCTATGTGTTGGGGGCAATATTAATGTTCTAGCCCCTGTCTCTTAGCTACCCTAGCACAAACATGTTAGAACTTTTCAGGGCTTACTGTTGTTTATTGTGAGATGAAACCTAGGTAAAAATAACCAGTCTAAGAAAACACAAAATTTAATAACTCTGGTACCTTCTGTCCCTTCACAATTTCTTGGTGTGGCGAGAAGGTCTGGAAACACTGATGGAGTATTGCTTTGCTCTGTTATTTTGCTGACTTATTTTGTGTCTTTTTAGCCTTCTTGTTTCTTCTTGTTGCCCCAGATCTCCTTTCTCAGTAGAAGCCTGCCTTGGGAGTGCCAGACTGAAGAGGCAGAACAATCTGCGCTGATCAGAGTCAATGTCAGGGGACCAGCCTGGGGTCTCCCAGTACTGACTTCTCTTTCACTGGCCTCAGAAGCCACCATAAAAAGGTTCCACTGCAATGTTACCATATCTAGAACTTTTGTTTGAGCATTTTTTTATTATTTATTTTGAGAGAGAGGGAAAGAGAATGGGTGCACCAGGGCCTTCAGACTTTGTGAATGAACTCCAGATGTGTGGGCCCTCTTATGCACATGTGCGACATTGTCTTGCCCCACTATGCATCTGGACTATTTGGAAATTTGATCATGAGTTCTTAGGCTTCGCAGGCAAGGCCTTAACCAATAAGCCTTTTCTCCAGCCCTAGAACATCTATTTGAATAGTCTTATTTCCAGAGTACTGAGGGGTAATTGATTAAAATCATAACTGACTTAGCAAATATTAGAAGCTCTTTATATACCAAGATATACAAAAGCCAAAACATAGACCAGAAGCTATTAATACATATGCCTGTTACATGGAGACAAGGTTTATGGATGCTCTTAGTTCAACCCAAATGTGATTGTGATGGTTAACCTTGGCTGTCAACTTGATGAGTTTGAGAGTTGCTGAGGAGGTTAGCATAGCGCACTCCTGGGTGTGTCTGTGGGGAATTTCCAGAGATGTTGAGACCATGAGGCTCTGACCTAATCAATATATAAGCCCCTTGATGCATTCATAACATAATGGCATTATAGGAACAAACCTAGTTGGAGTGAGCAGGTCACCATGGGTCTCACCTTGGGGCTATATCTTTCTCTGGCTCCTTCCTATATCTTCCCTTTCCTCTGCTTCCTGTCTGACATGGTGTGAACTGCCCTGCTCTGCCTTGCCCTCCCTGACATGAGGGACTGAAACCAAGAGCCCAAATAAATCTTTCCTTGCAAGCTGTTTCTGTCAGATATTTTATTGACAACATGAACAATAAATACAGAAATCATTTCATCAAGATTTGCATATAAATTACCTCTTTCATTCAACATTTAAAACCCTCCTGTTGTGAGTACCCCTCGCTATATACTACTGCAACTTGAAATAGACCCTAGTCTCCCCCCAGCGTATTTATCTAGCAGTTAAGCACTGTTAAATACTGTTAAGAATCTTTATATTCACGACAGGCTTTTATTAAAAGCCTCTTTAATGTTTTTATTTATTTTTACTTTTTTATGTATCTGCATGTGTGTGGAGGATGGTGCACCAGTACTTCTTGCCTCTGCAAAGGAACACCAGATGCTTGTGCCACTTTTTGTATCTGACTCACATAGATAGGTTGAGAATCAAACCTGGGCAGGCAGGCTTTGCAAGCAAGCACTTGGAACCACTTAGCAATCTTCCCAATTTCGCCACCTCCACAAATCCCTTAAGCCCTTTTTCCTCTCAAGTAAATGAACTTGTTGAGAGTCAGTCAAATTTGTTCCATTGACAGTTGTCAGACCCAACCCTTGTGCCTGGATGCTTGAGTGGGGAGGGGAGGTGTCTACTGAGCATGCCCTCTTATGGTGACTGGACTGGACTGTCTATATGACAGTTCACTTTACACACTGCAAACCATAGCCGATATGAGAGCCCTGACCACTGTTTGGGGAAGTCTTACCCAATCTCAGCAGCTCCAGACAAGTTGGAGCAGTTCTGGGGAGCCTGCTTGCAGTCATGAAGAGACCAGGGTCCCTACAATCAGGCTGCTCTGGACCTGGTAAGAGCAGAATTCAACACAACCAGGGAAAAGGAGGAAAATGACTCTGGTGACTGGCAAAAAAACTCATGCTCATTTGAGGCTTGTGATTTATCCTTTTCTGAGGACTTTGATTGGCAAAACTGGAAGTCATATTGTAATTTGGGGGAATTACATTCCCAGTAAAAGTGTGTGTGTGGGGGGGGGGTGGTGGTGGTGGTTTGGCTCAGATGTCCTTAGCTGGTGGCAGTTTTGGAAGTGGAACCTTGATGGAAGTGATGTGTTGTTGGGGTGAGCTTCAGGGTGTTAATACTAGTTTCCCCTTGCTACTCTTTCCAGGGGTGACATCCAGCCTCTGCTTATGCTATGCTCTTGCCTGCCATCAGGAAGCTTCCCCTCGAGACCACAGCCAAAATAAAAGCCTTTCCTCCTATCAGCTGCTTTTGGTTTGGTCCTTTAATCCAGTAATGAGAATGTAACTGCAACAGTGTGCCATGCTTTGCAAAGTTGTGGTGTGTGTGTGTGTGTGTGTGTGTGTGTGTGTCTACCATATGCACTAACAACACTCCACCACACACATACTTCCATTCACAGCATTAAGCCCTAGTAGAGGTTTCTCCTGAATTTTTATTTATTTATTTTTTTGTCTAGGAAACCTTTTTTACTCTTGGTTTGAGCCAAGTTGTTATGTTTATAGTATCTAAGACAGTATAGTGTAGCTGAATGACTATATGTTTAAATTTTCTTATATATAAGGCCTGCAGAGCTGGTTCAGTCAGTAAAGTGCTTAGCATATGTATTAGTCAGGGTTCTCTAGAGGAACAGAACGGCTAGAATGAATTATTTTAAAAAGGGAATTTATTGGATTAGCTTATGGTAGTCCAATAGCAGTTGCAGGCCCGAGAATCACGGAACCTGGTAGCTGCTCAGTCCATGTGGCCAGATGCCTCAGCAGTCCCGACCGGGCACTGCAGATGGCACCGGAAGGCCTGGAGGCTTCCTGAGGAGCTGCTGGGTTTCCATCCACGCGGGTCTTCAGTTGATGCTGGTCTTCAGCCCTCGCTGGTCTTTAGTCCATGCTGGAAGGCAGCAAGCAGTTCCAGCAGCCAAGTGGGAAGAAGGAAGGGCTCTTTTCACCCAGAGCTTCTTTATATGAAGTCCCCCTCTGAGAGAGGCCTGAGTGCTCAAGAAGTGTCCTGTTCTTCAAAGTCTGCTTTATCCCCCCCCCCCCATTAACAACTTGGCATCCTACCTGGTATTGTGGAGTATAAGAAATGCAGGAAAGAGAGGGTCTTTGAGTTTGCAACATGGTCTTGTGCTTTGGAAATGGCCATGGGCAGTGTGAAGCAGGTTTGCTGGATGCCTGCATAGTGACCCTGTGTGACCATGAGGATGAACCATGGATTGCAGTGGAGACCCAGTGGAGATGCTGGGACCACCAGATGGCTGCTAAGGAAAGCTGCCAGCCCGGAAGAAATCTTCCAGGACTGTGAGCAGCCTAGCTGGAGGGGCGGAATTGGAACGCCAGAGACTTATTACTGGTTAGAATTATCAAACTCAGAGATTTGTCACTGACTAGAGTTGTTGGACTTGAAGCTACAGAGTTTGATGTTTGCCCTGGTTGTTTTAAATCTTGTATTAGTTGAATATTTCTTTGCTCTGCCCAGTGTCATCTTTTGCAGTGTGAATGTTTATTCTGTGCCATTATGGGTTTTTTGAGGTCATTTTTTTGTATTATGGCTCAGTTAAAAGATCTCGGACTATGGGGATGTTTGAACATCATTGGGATAGATAAAAACTATGGGGACTTTTAAAGTTGGACTGAATGTGTTGTATTTTACATCATGTATGGATATCAGTTTATGGGGGCCAGGGGCAGAATGTGGTGGTTTGATTCAGGTGTCCCCTATAAACTTAGGTGTTCTGAATGCTGGGTTCCCAGCTGATGGAGATTCGGGAATTAACACCTCCTAGAGGCAGTGTATCGTTGGGGGCAGGCTTATGGGTATTATAGCCAGTTTCCCTTGCCAGTGTTGGGCACACTCTCCTGTTGCTATTGTCCACCTTATGTTGGCCAGGGGGTGATGTTCACCCTCTGCTCATGCCATTGTGGAGATTTCCCCCAAGGCTGTAAGCCAAAATAAACCTCTTTTTCCCAGAAGCCACTCTTGGTTGGGTGATTTCTACCAGCAATGCGAACCACACTGCAACACCATATAAGCATGAGGACCTGAGTTTGGATCCCTAGTGTCCATGTAAAATCTGCGCATGATGAGGTGTGCCTGAAATCTCAGTGCTAGGGAGGCAGAAATAGGGAATTCCTGGGCTCACTGGGTTCTTGATCTAGCTGAATTAATGAGTTCTGGTTTCAGTACAGGATTCTGTGTCAAAAAATAAGATGGAAAGGAACCGATGTAGATTCTTGACATTGACTTCACACACATATACGTCCATGCATACAAGCACAGATATACACATACACATATACTACATACACATGCAAAATAATAAAATATGTTTTTTAGATTTATCAAAATATAAATTTATCTAAATAACAGCCTTGCAGAGGACTGAATGCAGTGAGTTATCTTGTATAATCACTGTACTGTTGTGGGTCAAGTGGTATGGGAGGTTAAAGCATGCTGCCAAAGGGTTAATCTTAACATTGTGGCCTCAATCCCTTACTATCCTTAGGGAGTTCCTTCCCCCACCCCACAAAAATGCATTTTTTTTTTTGTTACAAGGAGAATAAGACAAAGCAAACAAATACTTTAGTACAAATATAAATAAATACAAATCAGTCATACCTACAGATTGAAAAAAATAAATCATTAAATTTTTGTATAGCTTTAAAATATTTTCAAAGCTTCTTTCTTTCTTTCTTTCTTTCTTTCTTTCTTTCTTTCTTTCTTTCTTTCTTTCTTGCTATATGTGTGTGAATGCATGTGTATATGGGTACACCAGGGTCTCTTGCTGCTACAAAGGAAATGTCAGATGCATGTACTACTTTAGGTTTGGCTCTACAAAGATGCTGGAGAATCAAACCTGGGGGCAGGCTCTGAAAGCAAGTGTCTTTAACTGCTGGACCATCTCCCCTGCCCCTACCATTTATTTTTTGAAATGGTTGTTTAGTAATCTTTCCTTCTACATGTAATATCTTCCTTTTATGTTTATATGGAGAATAAAATTTGTATTTAATAGATTTGGTCATTTCATATTTGACAATAAGAATGCCTTCTATCTAGTTTTTGTGTGGTTTCTGCTGGAAACAAGTGAACTTTGGATACAGTTGTTACCTTTTTCTAGCTCCCCACTGAGAGAAAGAAATAATGTCAAGGCAATTAGTAACTGTATGTAACAAATAGGCAAACAAAGCAGGGCAATTTACTAGTACACTGTGGTTGAGATTAATTGTTTCTGGACTGAATTAATATTTGTCTACCTTGCATGTCAATACAGTGGCTGTCTGTATGCTTCCACATTAAAATTTTATTACTCTCAGTAATGATTTGTTCTGCCAGTCTTTAATGATAAGCATCATTAATCAGACATTATCCTGAATCCATTTTACATACTGAATATTAATGTGTGAATTTGTCATTCCATTAACTCTATGTCAAAAGCATATTACCATGCTATAAATCTTACCTGTCTTTGAACAAATTTCTTTGAGATTCTGACACTGTCCTACTTTATGGTTCTGAGTTGTCACTGGACCTGGGAGACACCTATTAGTTATTTATTTGTCTCTTAAAGGCAATTGATGATCTTTGAAATTTACATCCTAGGGCTTCCTTAGTGAAGACAATTCTGTAATGAAACCAAAGGGTTTTTAATGGCTGTATTAAGTAGAGAGCATGCCTCTGCTTTACAGGACCCAGAACAAAGAATTTCACATCATTCCAACATCTGGGTTTCATTTGTTACTAGGGAAAGATACAATAAATTTCAGGAAAAAAAGGATTAAAATAAGTTTTATTGATGAACAGTACCTGATTTTACTTTGGGTCTGAAAATTGCCTTGTCTGTTTAAGTCAGCATATGTGACTTTAAACTTTGAATAGCAGTAAGGACTTCATAGGAAAACAAGATACAATGACCTAACCTACTCCCTTGCTCCTCTGACAGAAAAAAAGAAAGAAAAAAAATACCCTGCCCAGTTAATGGGAAATCTTGAAATAAGAGACATAATCTCATTTGAATTTCCTCTGTAATGACTGATGTATTTGACAGTTTTTTTTTGTAATTACATGTACTTGTTAAAGTACTATATTTCTCCATAAATACAATATTTTGTTGTAGGTTATAACTTCTCAAATTGAGTATATAAATTTGGTGATGATTAGATTTTTTAAAAATGTTCTCAATGATATATATTTGAAGAATTTGAAATACCTTAGGTGCTGGAGAGATGGCTCAGTGGTAGAGGCATGTGCCTGAAATATCTCCATCTGAATTAAAATTTCCTATCATGAGAAAGTAATATTTTATTGTTGTACAAATTTTCATTCATTTAATTTTGCCTTGCGAAAGAACTCTCTTCCTCCCTCCCTTCTTCTGTCTATCTTCCTTTCCTTTCTGTCTTTTTCAAAGATAGGGTCTCTGTAGCAGCTGAGGTTTGCCTTGATCTTGCATCTTCCTGCTTGTGCCTCCGAAGTGTTGGCATTGCAGGCACTTACATCTCTCCTGTAAAAGAGCACAGCTCATATGCTTGAAATTCAGATATTTGGCCGGGTGTGGTGGAGCACACCTTTAATCCCAGCACTTGGGAGGCAGAGGTAGGAGGATCGCCGTGAGTTCGAGGCCACCCTGAGACTACATAGTGAATTTCAGGTCAGCCTGAACTACAGTGAGACCCTACCTCCAAAAACAAAAAACAAAAAACAAAAAACAAAAAAAAAAGAAATTCAGATATTTTTCTGGACATATGATCTTTGCAAATATCAGTCACTTCAATCTTTGAAAAGAAAACTTCCTTCTAGTTAAAAAGAGGAAGGACTTTTTTCAAACATAAATCTAGATAGAGAATTTTTTCATTAGGATAACCCTATGGCTAAAAAAATGCTAATTATGACTAGTATTAGTGTTAAGAAGGAATGAAAGATAGCACTGGGAAGAAAATACCTAGAAATAATGAGATGAGTTCTAGAAGTTATACCCTGAATGACAGGTAAACTTTGCATGGTAGTCAGAGTTCTTAAATGCTATCCTCAGTTAGAAAGAACGATGGAAAGAAAGACTATCTATCCTATCCCTTGGGATATTTAAGGCCAGACTTAGAAAAGTGTTGAAAACAAAATACAGGAAAATCCCCTGTCTGGGTTGCCAGAGAAATGGCTTTAATGACCTCCATATAACTTTCTATATGCCACTGATGTGATTAGAGGACTCGAGTCTGGCTGGCTTTCTCACTGACTCCACGGTGACTGCAGGAGATGGACTGACCTTACTGACTGTTTCCTCTCTCCCCAGACAGGTTAGCAATGATACTTTGTGAAACTAAATTCTTATGTGCACTCTAGTATTGCAAAGAGAAAGTTATCCAAGAAGTAAGAATTAATCTTTCCTTCTCATGCTATGTGTTGGCGAAGAAAAATTGTATTCTGAAAATAAAATCAACATCAGGTTTCATATGTTAGTATATCTCCACCTCTAGTGTTTCCACTTATTTCAATTGATTCTATTTTATCCATTGATTCATTCCATTTGCATTTGCTAAGAAGCATTTTTTTTTTTGCATGAAGACAGTTCAAAACTTGACCTGAAAAAAATGTGTTTACTGGCCATCTTGAAGATTAAGGGTTTCTTATTTGTTTGAAGGTTAGAAAATAAATTTTTTGAGTTCATATCTGGTTCTGTGGTTCTGGTGAGCCTAAGTGTCCACTACAATGGACAAAACTTAAAACTGGGAGACAGTTCCATTCATTTACCAGCAAATGTTTCAGCTGCTTATAGGTTGCACTTCTAAAAGCTAGAGATGGAGAGACCTGATGGAATCCTAGTCATGGTTACTAATTTGCTCGTTTCACAGTACTGATCACGAGCCTGATATTTCTACTCCTTCAGTTTGTGGGCTAAGGTAGTGCATGGGATAGTAAGTGTTGCAGTCAGGTTCTCATTGCTGGTAGAAATCACCCAAACAAGAGCAGCTTGTGGGAAAAAAAGAGGTTTATTTTGGCTTACAGGCTGGAGGGGGAAACTCCATGATGGCATGAGCTGAGGGTGGACATCACCCCCTGGCCAACATAAGGTGGACCATAGCCACAGGAGAGTGTGCCAAAAACTGGCATGGGGAAACTGGCTATAACACCTATAAGTCCACCCCCAACAATACATTGCCTCTAGGAAGCATTAATTCCCAAATCTCCATCAGCTGGGAACCTAGCATTCAGAACACCTAAGTTTATGGGGGACACCTGAATCAAACCACCACATTCCACCCCTGGCCCCCATAAACTGAAATACATGATGTAAAATGCAATGCATTTATCCAACTTTAAAAATCCCCATAGTTTTTATCAATTCCAATGATGTTCATGCATCCCCATAATCCAAGGTCTTTTTTTTTTCTTTATTAGTCAGTTCTGTATTCAGCAAATCCAGTCAGTTTGGTACCATTATTAGGCTCATCCGTGACCTACCCCCTCCCCTTGGCCCCTCCTTGTTGAGGTATATGGGTCATGCATTGTGGAGTTAGCTCACAGTTATGGGTAAGCTAAATGTCTCTGCATATCATGACCCAACATGTGACTCTGACATTCTTTCCGCCCCCTCTTCCGCAAAATTTCCCAAGGTCTTTTAGATGAGCCATAATACCAAAAAGAATCTCCCCCAAACCCATAATGACACAGAATAAATATGCACCCTGGAAAAGATGGCATTGGGCATTACAAAGAAATACTCAAGCAATACATGATTTAAACAGGGCAAACACCAAACTCTGTAGCTCCAAGTCCAACAACTCTATCTAGTGAAAAGTCCCTAAATTTGATAATCCTAACCAGCAACAAGTCTTTGGATTTCCAATTCCACCCCTCCATCTAGGCTACTCACTGTCCTGGAAAACTTCATCTGCGGCTGGCAGCTCTCCTCAGCAGCCATCTCATGGTCCCGGCATCTCCACTGGGTCTCCACTGCAATCCACAGTTCATTCTTGTGGCTCTATGGGGCTTCCATGCAGGCATCCAGCAAACCTGCTTCACACTGCCCATGGCCATTTCCAAAACACAAGACTGTGTTGCAAACTTAATGACCCTCTGTTTCCTGTATTTCTTATACTCCACAATACTAGGTAGGGTGCCAATTTGCTAATCTGGGTGGGGGGAATAAAGCAGACTTTGAAGAACAGGACACTCCTTGAGCACTCAGACCCCTTCAAAAGAGTCCACATTCTTCCTGTTGCCCCAGTGCAGGTTAGCTGGCCCAATCTCAAAAATTGTAATTTCTCAGTTGCTGCTGAATGGGCACCGAAATGTTTTTCTTTCTGTGCCATATCCCTCTGCTTGCACCAGTTCATTTCTACACAAAGCAACCCTGCACAACTTCTCAGGACACGGGCATAACAACAAACTTTTCATATAAACTGCCTTTAGCCCAGTTCAAGCAAAGCTCTTTCTCACCCTCATAAGCCAAACCTCATAGTCCATAGTTCTTACTGCATTCAGGTCTTTCAACTCTGACCAGAATAGTCCATGAAGCTGTACTTAAAGCACAGCAAGGCATCTCTTAAAATGTTTATAATGAGGAAAAATCCAAAAGTTGAGTTTTAAAAATGATAGTATAAATATACATAATACCACAAATATTTGAAAAATCTAGATAAAAAAAGATCTTCATTACCCACTTAGCACACTTTTTTCCTTATGTTTTTAGTTGGATAACATGATCTTTGGTATTATTATAATTTTTATTAACTTTATCATTGTTAAAATTAATTAGTATTATTAATAATTCTATCCCATATAACATATGAATTCCATACAGATGCAATCACTAGAACACACCTGCAGATTTGTGACCATAAACTTGATAGAACAATTCTACTTTTTCATGGTCGCTACAAAAATGCAAGGTGCATTTATAATTGCATGTATAGTATTATTCAATTATTCCTGAAAGGAAATCCTTCATATTTGACTTAGCCTCATTAAAATACAAAATAAGCCCTTCCCTGATAATTTTTATAATTGAAGATTAGGAGAATTTTCTACATACCAACTTCTAGTACTGCGGCCTTTGTCTCTCCTCCACTGCCCAGCTTGTCACAGTGCCCTACCTTAGAATACATTTATGCTCCCAGAGGCCTCTGCCCTTTCCCTGCAGTGTTTCTATACCAGGTGAGTTGGCAGTGTGTGGGAGGCATATGCCTGGAAGCCACTCATTCCTTCTGCAGAGCAGCAACGTTATAGGTATGATTGCCAACCTCTTAAATAAAGTGAACAGATCCCAACATCTTCCCTTTAGTTAAATTCCAAACAATGCTCCCAGCCACCCCATTACCACCAAGAGGAAGAATTAGCGTTAAAGACAACCAGTTTCAGTTTAAGTATTTTACCTTGGCAGTTCTAAAACATGTAAACACAGGGGTGCTGGAATGTAGGAACTACGTTCTGAAGCAAGTGTGAACCTAGGGCAAGGGAGCTGCACTAGCCTCCTGGTCATTGCATCCACAGCACACCCTTACCCTTCTCCCTTCCCATTCCTCTACTTTTCCAAATAATCCACAGTGAGGCTTCTTCTGTGAGCTGCGTGCGTTCTGTCCGCTGCATCACTCTGCTTTCTTTCCTTGTTAGCTCTCACTTCTCTTGGGAACTCTTATGTTTACTTACTGGTTGTCAGGCTTTCCCAGTAAGATGTAGTCACTAAAGGAGTGGGAATATTGCTGAGGGCTCATAGGTACATCCTCTACAGGAGCACTTGGCATTCATTCATTCAAGTACCTTTTGAACAAGCAAACAAATTATAAAATTGAAGGTATTCAGCTGTCTTTTTTTTTTTTTTTTTTGGTGAGGCAAGCCCAACAAATTGGCCTTTAATTTATTTATGTGAGAGAGCAAGAGTGAATGAAAGAGTGAGCGGGTGGGGGAAGAATTGGCCCACCAGGGCCTCCAGCTACTGTAATGGAACTCCAAATGTGGGCGCTACCTAGTGAGCATGTTTCACCATGTATCTGGCTTAAGTGGGACCGGGAGAGTCTAATCTGGGCCCTTAGAAAAGTGCCTTAAACCCCTAAGCCATCTCTCCAGACCTCAGTTGTCTTTTTAACTAGAGTGAGTACTATTTTATCATTTTAATCAATTTACTCCAACTCTCTTTTTCCATCTCACTGGGTTGGTTGAGAGCTAATCCAAGTACAGGTAAAAGGCTCCTTCTTCCCCAGATGCTATGGACAGAATGCTGTCCTTCCTTCAAGTTCTTGTGTTGTAGCCCATAATCCCAGAGTGATGGTACTTAGAGGTATGACCCAAGAAATATGATTAGCCTGCAAGGTTAATCCTTATGAATTTGATGAGTGCCCTTATAGAATACAGATACAGGACACATGGACGTTCATTCCACCCTGTGAGGACCCAGGAGGAGGAGGCAGGCAGACACTGAATCTTCTGGCACTTTGTTCTTGGCCTCCCCAGACTTCAGAGTTGTGAGAAGTAATGTCCTGGGTAGAAGTCATTGAATCTATGTTATTCTTTTATAACAATACAATGGACCAAGACACCAAGACTTGCAAAGCCTTCAGGATCAGTAGAGCATTAGCTCATCCATTTGCCCTTGCTGGTAACTGGTCACATGGTATCCATTGCCAGTAAGTATCAGTTTCCATGGCATTCATATGACTGAATAATTTTGTCATGGGTTAGAAACACTGGTCTTGAAGTGCAGCCTCCTATCTAAGACCGTATAGCTAGTTTTCTCTGGGGTCTGTCCCTCATCTTCTTGTCAACAGAGCATTTGCTGAAAACCCAAAGACCAGCCTTCTTAGGGTCAAGTCCCTCCCTTACTTCACTCATTGGTATTTGTTTCTCTTTTCTCCATCTGTAGTGTACTTTGATTATTGATTTTAAGGAGTTTAAGCCTTATAAGGCGTAAAATTACAGTTATTGTCTTCTATTTCATTTCAGCAAAAGTTCTTGAGGTAAGGAAATTGTAGATATCTGATTAATTGCTTGGAATAGAAAGAAAAAAATCTGTATAACAAAATCATCAGTCTGAAAAATTATCCAGTTATGGCCATTTTCTATATTTCTGTGTATCATCTGACTATCCATATGCTATGCATCACTCTTATGGGAAAAGTAATGTCTGCCCAAATTCATGTGTTGAAGTATAAGCCCCCATTATCTCAGAATGTTACTATTTGAAGATAGACTTATCATCATCATCATCCACTTGTAATTTCATTTTTACCCCTTTAAAGTGTTTTTATTGACAATTTTCATGCATGTATATAATGTTATTTTATATTATTTACTTATTTATTTAAGAGAGAAAGAGACAGAAAAAGAGAAAGAGAGTATGGGCACATCAGGGGCCTCCTGCCACTGCAGCAGACGAACTCCAGACACTTGTGTGCATCTGGCTTTACATAGTTACTGGGAAATTGAACTATGCTTGAGGAAGTGATTCCTGGAGTGTGCTTGAGAGGGCTTGAAGTTTTACAGCTAGGCACCGCTTCTTGTCGGCTCTGTTCTCCCTGACCATGGACACTATGTGACCAGCTGTTTCGTGGTCCTGTTGCCTGCCCTTCTCCATCATGATGCTATATTCTCTCAAACTGTAAGCCAAAGTAAGTCTTTACCTTACTTAAGGTGATTCTTGTCAGATATTTGGTCACAGAAGTAAGAAAAGTAATTAACACACCATGTGAAAACAGAGGATGAGCACCTACAAGTCTGGGGAGAGGCCTTTGGAAGGAGCCAGCCCTACTGGCACCATGATCTCAGAACCCTCCTGCATCAGTTTCTTTTCTCATCACTGTGACCAGAGGACCCAACAGAAACAGCTTAATGAAGGAAGGATTTATTCTGGCTCATGTTTTAAGGGATCTATTCCACTGTGGCCCAGGAGTTTCTGGCTGGGGCTCCTCACATCTTGGCTACCATAGAAGTTTGGTCAGAATCAAAAGCACATACTGATAGCTAGGCCACCAGCTCAAAGAGCCACAGTCCCCCGAAACAGTGCCATTAGCTGACAACCAAATATTCAGACACTTGAGCCTATGGAGGGCATGTAACATTTAAACCATAGCACCTCCAGAACTGTGAGACAGTGAGCTCCTGTTCTGTGAGTCCTGCAATCTGTGGTCCTTTCTTTGTGTTGGTGGCCCTGGCGTGGATGCATTCGTTTGTGCTCAGAGGGGTTGAGCAGGGCAGTAACTCTCGGCTTTGTGTCAAAGCAGTGTTTCCTGGCGAGCATCCCATGGGCTCTGTTAGCCTCATCATAGAACTTTTAGCCACCAGCAGCAGTAGTTTATGCACAGACCACATTTGGCCTCAGGGCAGAGAGGTCATGGAGACAGCAGAAGGGCCTGAGAGAACCTTCTCTTACTCTTCCTTCTACCCTCCACCAGAATGCCACTGAGTTTCACCAACACCTGCTCGGATGGCATTCCCACTGGGCCCTAGTGGATAGCAAGTGATGAATTAATGACTTTCTCAGTGGTCAGAGCTATAGTAGTACATGACTGTTAAAGGTGAGTTCAGAAATGTTTATCCATCCCGTGGATTAGCACTATAAGTGTTTTCCCCATTTAGTACAAATTTGGTTAACTGCAATTTATTCCAAGCAGAATTTCCACTAGCAATTAGCAATGATCAGTTTATTTTTTAATACTTTTATTTATTTGTTTGAGAGAGAGAGAAAAGAGAGAGAGAGAGAGAGAGAGAGAGAGAGAGAGAGAAAGACAGAGATAAAGAGTGTGGGCATGTCAGAGCCTTCTGCCACTACATATGAACTCCAGACTCATAGGCCACTTTGTGCAATTGGCTTTATGTGGACACTGGGGAACAAAACCCAGGCTGCCAGGCTTTGTAAGAAATCACCTTTAACCACTGAGCCATCTCTCCAGCCCACCAATGATAGCTTTAAAGGCTTTGCTTTTGTCTGAGGTATTAATTTCTCTCCATGTACATTATCTTATGTCTCATAAAATGACGAGATATATTGTTTCAAAACTTTAAATGTTAACACCAAATTTTGGAGGGTGGTATATAATTGAGGTAATTTCAAGTAATGATCAGGACCCAAGGAAAAATGGATTTCTTTGTGAATTTCATCTTTAGTAATCCATTGGCATTATTAGTAAAACATGAAGTAATGGAAGTAACAATCAGTAGACAT
Organism: Dipus sagitta; assembly: GCA_036346955.1. Taxonomy (NCBI): domain Eukaryota; kingdom Metazoa; phylum Chordata; class Mammalia; order Rodentia; family Dipodidae; genus Dipus; species Dipus sagitta. The sequence goes on along the minus strand of CM070771.1, from coordinate 82,950,103 downwards.
CATGGGCCATAATATTATCATTCCTGACAAATATTTCAAATCTTTTTAAAAACTAAAATACTTAAACCTGTTAACTCCAGCTTTTTTTGTCACACACAACCCCTAACATATACAAGTAGTCATCAAATTTTTATAAAGTATACTTTTTGAAAATGAAACTTTCAATCTCTGTGTATACTAAAGGAACTTCAATTTATTATTTTAACTTGGTGATTTATTCAAAATGAACCTATATGAGTATATTATCTAGTTTTATGAGATGCTTGCTAGCCTTACTTAAAAGTAAATTTTGTAAACAGGGAGATAAGCTTTTGTTTCAGACTGCCTTAGACCCACATAGACACTGAGGTGAGAATTCAGAACACAGGAATACGTCACTGAAATAAGCAAGAGGGTTGAGAGGCTGTAGGGAAATGATGTCTTAGGCTTGATGTATATACTGAAATCTTGATCATTTCAAATTGTTGCAAATTTTACATAATTGTTCAATGTTTACCCCCTTCTCTGGGATACTTTCTCTTATTTTTCTCTAAAAATTAATGAATTAGGAAGAAATAATACATGTTTGATCCAAATAAAAGCAACACCATTTTAGTCAAAAACCAAATTAGAAAAACAAAAAGAGGCATGAGCTGTACATAGGTAAATTATCACAGAGTGAGTCATTCCTAATATGCCCTACCAACTCATGTTAGGCCCAGAAGTCTTATTGTGTTGTCAAAATATAATAGGTATTAATGGATGAATGAATAATTACCTAAGCAAAAGCATATGCTTGTATAAAACAGCATCTGCTATATCATAGAATTATTTAAATGCCATAGAAGTAATTTGTCCTAAAAGATTATTGCCAAACTATTTTTTTCTTTAGAAGAATGTATATTTTCTGCTCTTACTTTTCTCAAAACTTCAGTAAAACAAGGGAAGTCTTGCGTGTTATTTGTTCAGAGTTCTGGGTTCATGTCTCTATCAATGGCTTAGTTCACCTTGTTGATCTGATTGTTGTCTTTTACCCTGTCACTGCTTTCAGAGATGTTAAAAGAAGATATGCGGCTTCTGGATCCGAGACAAACAACTTTGTTACTGAGGACGCGTCAGCCAGCAGGAGCACCAGTATGCTTGCTGAGCTCTCATGCCCCAGAGGCGAGCGTGTTATGGTCTAGGTGGACAGTGTGAACATGTGTTTGCATTGCTGTGGGGCAGCACTAAGTTTAGCGAATTCTCTGCTTTTGTAAGAATCAGTCAGTAGGGACTGAGGAGAGAGCTCAGTGGATAAAGTGCTTGCCTCACAAGCATGAGAATCTGAGTTCAATTCCCAGAACTCACATAAATATGGTTTGCAACATGGAGGAGGCAGAAACAGGATCCCTAGATCTCATTGACTAGCCAGTCTATTGGTGAACTCTAGGCCAATGAAAGACCCTATCTCAAAAAAAAAAGGGGGGGGATGGCATTTCTAAGGATGACGCCCAGGTTGTCCTCGGGCCTCCTCACTCACACAAGTACACGTTCCCCTCCTCCCACAAGAACAAACACATACGTGTGTGCAATAAAAAGAAAGAACCGGTTAGCAAGCCTTCACTTGTCCTTGGAGTTGCTTACCTCAAACAGGACCCTGAAAACGGCTCAGGAAAAACTACGAGAGCCTTACTTGGCAGACCTAGAAAGACGTGTGGGAGCATTGAGCACTGTGTTTGCCAGCGTAACTGTGGCAGCTGCACTCTTACCCTGGCTTGCCCCATTGGCCGTTATCAATATCCATGGGAGAATGTCTTGCCCTGCCAACTATTCAGAAAGTTTTGAACTTTCCTGTGAGTGGTAAGTATATGAATTAATCACTGGAGCCCAGGGACTCCTTGACTTGGGCCTAGGTTTTGTACTCATTTTGGACTCCTCTGTGTTCAAGAAGAAAGACTACCCTGATAACTGTACATCAGCCACCTCCTCCACAATGCTGAGGTGGGAGGATCAATATTAACAAAGCCAGCAGTTACAATTCAGTGGAAATGGGATGAAGACTAGGGAGGGAGGAGCCACTGCCAATTTCACATGGTCTCCATGGGGTACAACCAAAGAATTTTGGTGTGTATAAGATTTTTTTGAATGAAGTGAATGAAAAGAAAATAAGTTAGAGCTCTTTGGTTTTCTTCTCTCGGTCTTAATTCTGGGAAAAAATTGTATCTATTCTTTCTACTCGAATTTACTAAGCATCATGTATTTTAAAGGGGGGATCCAACTATGAAGAAGTCAAAATGACCCCCCCCCACATTACACTTAATAAAATATTGTAGGACCGGACAACTAAAGTGACTCTTAAAATGTCACAGCAAGTCCAGAGTGCTGGCAGCATGTGGAATGAGCACTTTTCCTGTCTTGGAAGAGAAAGCAGTAAGAAAGGCTTCCTGGGGCCATCCTCTCTAGTTTAGACAATAAGCAGAAGCAATCAAGTGGTGTGTGAGTGGGTGAGCACTCCATAGCCCAGAGGAAGGCCTTCGCAGACGGAGCAACAAAGAGCGCTAGAGAACCTGAAAGTAGTTCTGTGTCTGAGTCCTGACTCGCAAGGTGAGGACCAGTGAGCAGCCTGGTGGCACAGGAAGTGGGAGGCAGAAAGTCTTATTTGTGCAAAAGTTTTGCCTTTATTCTAGGAGACAATGAATATATTTAAAAGGGAGAAACAAGAGAAGTATTATATTTCAAAAATTTCATCTTGGCTATAGATTGAAGAATGAATTGGAGTGCATCCAAGGCTGGAGCAGAGACTCCAGTTATGAGATGGTTGGAGTCCAGAACAGCAACTGAAGTGAAGCGATGGTCATGCACTGGGGATGGAGTGATCGAGCAGTTCTGTAGTCGATTTGAAAGTTCGGTTCATGGTTACTGATGGGTGAGGGGTGCATGAATGAGCAGTTTTGGAGGAGAGGACGTGAATTTTGTACTTCTGTGTTGTTGTGAACCAAACCTAGAGCACATTATACATGCTACACAAGCCTTCCATCAGCGAGTTACATCTCCCGGATACGTGTGTGTGTGTGTGTGTGTGTGTGTGTGTGTGTGTGTGTGCATGCATGTATCCCAGGCTAGCCTCAAATTCCTTATGTAGCTGAGGATAACCTTGAACTCCTGATCCTTCTGCTTTCACATCCCAAGTGCTGGGATTCTAGACATGTACTGCCATATCCAATTTATATGCTACTAGCAATTGAACCCATTTAAAACATTACTTTGTGCATGCTAAGCAAGCATTCTACCAACTGAACCATATCCCCAGCCCTACAAACTTGTTTCCCCTCCCCCCTTTGGTTTTTCAAGGCAGGGTCTCACTCCAGCCCAGGCTGACCTGGAATTCACTATGTAGGTGGCCTCAAACTCATGGTGATCCTCCTACCTCTGCCTCCCGTGTGCTGGGATTAAAGGCGTGCACCACCATGCCTGGCTACAAGCTTATTTTTAACATATTAAACTTCAGGTTTCTGTGATAAATTCCCATTATACAAATAGTTTTCATAGCAGTTGAATGTACTAGCCTGGAGTTAGGAAAATCTCTGAGATTGTAAGGATAATTGAATTCTGCAGGGTAAATGAGAAAACCCATAAAAGGAGCAGTCACACCTTGGATGAACGCCGGCATATGATGGATGAATAGAAGCAGATGACCTGCCAGAAAGGAGAGGGAAGAAGTGGTTCCAGAGCCAAGAGGGAAGCCGGGAGTGTGTTGAGTCAGATTAGTGGATGAACAACTTAAGGACATGGTCAATAGTATCAAGTGTGGCATGAAAACAAGGAGGCCATCAGATACTGTGTCCTGAGCTCGCCCGTGTTGGGGTAAATTCCAACTGGAGTGGGCTGAGGAACCGGAGATAAGAAAATGTAGAAACAACAAACATGGAGGTTCTTTTATATCCTTTTGTTAGCACAACTCATCTTTATGATGCTACTGTAGCATTTCTAAAAGAACAATTTGACCTTTAATCCTAGTACTCCTGAGGCTGAGGCAGGAGGATCACTGTAAGTTCAAGTCCAGCCCAAGCTATAGCGTGAGTTCTGAGGTAGAGTGAGATCCTGCCTCAAAACAGAACAAAGCAAACAAATCATCTTTCTGAAGCAAACCGACTTTGGAATGGGCATCTGGCCTCTGAGCGTCTCTTCTTGTACCCAGTAGCTGACTTTGCAGTCCTTCTCACCTGTGGCCTGTGTGAATGTTCACTGCAGAATGTCATGTACCAAAACAGTCCTTGTGTCTGGACATCATGTGTCTGGCACATGTGGCACCAGCCAACTTTCCCAGGCTCATCTTTACTTATGGTGTTTTCATGTGGATGAGTGTTATAAAAGATGAGATTATTATTGCAGAAAACATTAAATGTTCCATTTGTATATTTTTGGTAACTTGTATTCAGACATTTAAAACATTACAATAGTTGAAACACATGTAAAATCAACTTTCCTATTGAACCACCCCAATTCAGACCATGTGATGAGAAGCTGTAAAAATAAAAGACTTGTATTTAGTTTTAAGAGAAGGAAGAAATAAAATGAAACACCTAAACATAAAATATTCCAAACCAAGCAATAGGGGGTGTTGTTAGAAGGTAGTTTCCAGAGGTGGGCCCTCTCTCCCTCCCTTCCTTCTTCCTTCCCTCTTCCCTTCTTTCTCAAAACATGTATTATAGTTCAGAAAAATGCAGTTTCAGAATAGATTTTTTAATGCTTATATATTTTTTAAAATATATTTTATTATTTATTTGCAAGCAGAGAAAGAGCGAGAGCGAGCGAGTGAGAGAGAGAGAGAGAGAGAGAGAGAGAGAAACCAACAGATGCACCAGGATCTTCCGCCACTGCAAAGGAACTCCAGATGTGTGTGCCACTCTGTATCTGGCTTTACTTGGGTGCTGGGGAATCACACCAGGTTACCCTTGGCTGCTAGCCATCTCTCCGGCCCTATTTTTTCTTTTATTTCCTCTTATGGGGTTCATTCTGAAGATTTAGGATAGAAAAGTGATGAAACTCGCCTTAACTCGTGTATTTTATTCATTCGTGTGGTATATTTCTACGTACGTCTTCTAATCCGCTAGCGGTTGAACTCCGAGCGCTCATATTTTAGCGCGTCTCTCGGGGCATGGAGGTTAAAACCTCCTTGCGTCCTCTGCTAGTTACAGAGCTAGTAAATGTTCGCTTTCCTCTCAGACTTTTCAGGTGTTGGGATTTCATCTGTAAAAAGTAAGAGGAAGGTGGCCCCTCCTCCTCATCTTGCCCCAACAGGGGACTTTCTGGTGTGGGAGCGCTGAGTCCTTCCCCTGAAAGTGGGCTGAGCCCGGCGGGTGACGCAAGCGGGCCGAGCGCTGCTGGGGCGCCTCTGCCTTCCTCCCTCGCTCGGGCGCACAGTCTGCACGGGCGACGGCCTGGGCGGCGGCGAGGCTCTGCGCCCCAGTCCTGCGTCGAGCTCAGGGCGCATCCGCCAGCGCACCCTGCTTGTCCTGCTTTTGCAAGCGCTTTACGCTGCTGGGCTGAAGGGAGAAGATGGGCACGGGGGATTTTATCTGCATTTCCATGACGGGAGGGGCGCCCTGGGGGTTCCGGCTGCAAGGGGGCAAGGAGCAGAGCCAGCCCCTCCAGGTGGCGAAGGTAAGCGCTAGTCTGGGGACCACTAAACTGCCAGGGGGGCCAGGAGGGGCAGGGGAGGAGGAGGGCAACCTGTGGATGGGTTTTCAAGTGCTGATGTGCAAGTCTGCGCCTCACTTTGCTTTTCATGCTAACGATGAGTTTCTCTGGGATGTGAGTTGCTTTTTAAAGAAACTTTGCAAAGGAATTCATACCACACTTCTCGTAATTGCACGCAATTAGCTAACAAGTCATGGATGTCATAGTATAACTGAAGACAAGGACTGGTTATTAATCGTCTTCTCTGGCGAGCAATATCTGACTGTTCTGTTGCGTTCTTGGTTCATGTCCCCATCAGAAGAGAAATGGCTTGGCTCACTCAGCCCAGCCACTGGGCATGGATATTTTGGGTACTCGAAGAAAGAGTTGGTAGTGGCATTTATTATGCAGCTGCATGAAAAGGCCAATTTTGGGCAATGATTTTTTTTTTAACGTATGATGGAGTGTCATAAAATCTATTTTAAAAAGTAGCCTTTTAAGGATTTGAGAAATAAATGCAAAAACCCAAGTACTGGACATCATTTGGACTCGTCTGGCGAAGAGCTCAAATATTCTTTTAGTATCAGTCACTACTGTGGCTAACTTTATACTTTAAACAGGCAGTAACTATGGTGCACATTTTTGTTACCGTTAGGGTAAATCGCTTGTTGCTTAGCGTCGTGGGGATGTAAAGTTTCTAATTGGCATGAAACTAAAATAAATCTAAAATCTAAAAATACGTGAGAGTAATTGTTTGCCCAATTTTAATGCCAAATTGCAGAGTTGTATGAGTTTCAGAAGACAGGAGCTTAATGTCTTGTTCTGTGATGTATAAAAAATGGATCTAGATCTTTATGAAATAGATGGGTTATTGCCTTTGTAGCTATTCTTTCCCTTTGGCGTTTTACTTTTTAAAATGTTCCATGTGAAAATGGGGAGTTTCTTTGAAGTTTTCTGCTCCCTGACACAGACAGAAAAGCCGTTCTGACTGTGGTGGTTAAATCCTGCCACCTAGTGAGAACTGCAGGCATCAAGTGGGACGCATGGCACAGAAAGATGAAAAGCAGGGATTTTTATAGCTGGAAAGTTCTCGGAGATCTCCAGTTCAAATGACTTCTTTCTAGTTGAGGAAAGAGAGAAGCTCAGTTCCTCGCCTTGAGGCTCCAGTTTGGAAGTGGCAGAGTGGCCACAGGCTGGGAGGGCTGCTTCCCTGGGACTCTTTGGAGGGTCTCTTGGGTAGGCAACATCAGATGAGATACAAATGCCTGATTTCTTCTGAGTTGAAAAGACAGTTGGGTGGCTGGCTTCAGGTGTTGAGATGAGGTGCTAATCTCAGGTCTGATTTTAGCCTGCAGCCTGTCGGTGGGCAAATCTCTCAGGAGTCCTGTCTGAGCAGCCATGGAGGGGGAGATTTCTTAGTGGCATAGAAAGGAGAGAATTGAGGAAGAAACTGGACTGTACAATTTATGTGTTTCTTTCTTGCTCAGATGTTCTCTAATCCTAATAGGGTACAGTGTGGAATCATTTGCTTACTAATTGACATGTGGGAACAGAAGTGGGTGAAAGCTGTCACCTTGCACTGGGGCTGTGACAGGCCTGGAGAAGAGTAGATATTGGGCTTCTCCTGAATTCTCTTCTGGCTTCACCTGTGATGAGTCACTGAAGAACAGAGCAAAGTGCTGGGGCAGGGTCCTGTCACACGGCCACTTCTCTGCTTGTAGTTTCTCCAGGGTCAGAATCCAGAAAGGCTGCTGGGCCTGGGAGGGCTCCTGTTCTCGTCCAGTATTCTGTACTCCATCTGAGTCATCTTCCAGGAAATATATTCACATTTATTTTAAAAGAATGTTATTAAAACATCTAGGTATTTGCTTTAATTTTCCAACTCATTAGGAGCTGGGGGGGGCTAGCTCAAAAGTAGTCTGAGTTTGGCATGTGCAAGACCCTCAGTTCAATCCCCAATATTCCCTCACCCCAAATTATGTAATTTTCTGATTAGTGATTTACAGAGCTATAGATTTTAAAAAATATTTTATTAACTTATTTGAGAAGATGAGAGAGAGAGAGAGAGAGTGAGCAAGAGAGAGAGCGAATGGGTATGCCAGGGCCTCCATTCTCTGCAAATGAACTCCAGAAGCATGTACCACCTTATACATCTGGCTTACATGGGTCCTGGGGAATCCAACTTGGGCCCATAGGTTTCACAGGCAAGCACCTTAACAACTAAGCCATTTCTCCATTCCTAGAGCTATAGATTTTAAAATGTCAAAGCATCTGAATGTTTGCTTCAATTCATGTGTGTGTATGGATGTGGGGAGGGGGTGGCTACCATACCCATAACTTACTTGCTTTCCATGTATCATATGAGATTAGACAGTTTTCTAAAGAGATGTAAATTCAAATTGCCATTACTATACCATTCCTGCATTTATGTTTATCTTCACTTCAAATTTATTATATTTGATTTCTTACATTAGAATTATTTTAGAAAGCCCTTAGAAATTTTTAAGCCACTAAGCTAAGAAGTCAAACTCTGTAAAGATTTATCACTAAATTCAAGGTTATGTGAATGTCAGTTGGGCATAGACTTTTTAACTCTTTAAGGCTGGGTGACCCCTGAGTGGGAGTAATAAGGACAGAGGCAGAAAAGCTAAGTAGAGGATGTTACTAACTAAAGAACTATTTACAGGGTTGAAGAACATGCAGATAAAGTCAGATTTGTTAGCCACACTTGTAACCCAGCATGTGAGAGAGGTAGGGTAGGAAAACCAGGAACTCAAGGTCATCTTCTCCTACATGGCTAGTTCAAGACCAGCCCGGGTTACATGAGCCCCTCTCAAAAACAAAACAAATTAAAGAAGAATATACAAATTATAAATTTTGGAATTAAAAATACATGAATTCTCAAAGAAAATTTTAATTTCAGTTAATGTTTGTACCATGCCCATGAAAATGGTAATGCTACAAAGAAAGTCTATAGACAAAAACAAATTTTGGCTTATAGTGAAATATTTAAGATATATATATATAATTCTATATCAAATAAGATTCTAAAGGCTGAAATAGCACAAGAAAAATTAGTATAATGTTATTAAGCCAGAAGTTTATGGCTTCTTAATTCCCAATAATAAATATCTTTCTAGTGTCATGTTTAGTTATGCATGAGAAATGTCCAGTTGTTTTTAACATTTGCCTGGCTGGTTGAACTGTAGGCAATCCCAAGGTTTAAAGATTACTGACATAAACATTAGTAATACCTTCATTGATATCATTTTGTATTTTTCAAATACTGAGAAATTTAAAGACCCAAATAACATCAAATGGTGTTTGAAGGTATTGACATCTTTTAACTTATATTGTACCTATATGTAATGAGAAACAAACATTTCCAATGCTCAGTAATGGGATGATCCTATTGTATAAAGTGTATTTCCAAATCAGCCCCAGAAATAAATTTATACTGACAGGAAAGTCCACTGTATGTGTGTATGCAGATTTTCCCAAGGACAAAAAATATATAGCATTTTCACTTTGTAAAACACTTTCAGGACATGTACTGACATGGCTATACCTCTTTTGGTAAGTCACTGTGGTAAATTTTCATATAAAGAAATAAGGAAAAAATTTTGTTTTATAAACAAATCTTATACACAATTAAAAAATAACTTACATTTTAAAAATAATGAACAAAGGAATGTTCAAGCTAAATGTATGTTAAGGTGGTCTCCCAAAGGAGTTTGTTAAAATAAAAATACCATGGCCTGTGTCCAAACCTGATTTAGTTGGTCTGAAGTTTGCCCAGGGCATCAGGATTTATTAGCATTCCAAAAGTAATTCTGATGTGTGAGCAAAACACAGACACTGCTAGGGAAAGCTGAGGCCAGCTATGTCGCCACAGAGCTTAATGGGGTTGAGGATGGTATGTCCTTTGACACTTCCCCACTGTCCCTTTCTCAGCCAAATTGTGAGGAGGACCAAGAGTTGCTTGAGCCTTTGGCATGTAGCAGGTCATGGTCAGCAGTGGGAGGAGTGCCCCTTTTTGATTCTGAGATAGGAGGGCTATAAGGTTGTGAAGAGTTGTTGGGAAGCTTCAAAATGGCCACTCTAAACAATGGGGGTTCCTGCAAGAAGAGGACTGGACATTCTTCCCCTGTGTTTGTCATTGGGCTTGCTGGGCTGTCTAGCATATGAGAGTGAGTGGTAGTGGTGATGAGTTAAATTAGAAAAATGTGTACAGGAAGGAGAGAAGAAGAAGAAGAGGAGGAGAGAGAGGGGAGAGAGAGAGAGAGAGAGAAGGAGAAAGAAAGAACGTGACTTTCATTGTAAACAATCAGTTGAATATTCAATAAATGTTCTGAAAACTGACTTACTTGAGAATTCTGTAGTCTGACAATAGCATCCAGAGAATATCTTTCTAGAGCTGAAAATAAGCATCTGCTTGATAGTAAATGTATCCTGGGTTGCTAAAGGACTGACTTGCATTCAAAAACCACAAAAGAAAGAGTGATAGTTTGCATTTCTTGTTATATCCAAAGTCAGATTTTCATTAGTTCTACTCAGCTTCACCTACACTGATGATAAATTTTCAGTACATGTGATCAATAATATGAACATGTGTGATATAACTTATTTGCAGGAGTATATACGAAAACACTTTATGAAATGGCTTGATTTCCTCTGATAACTGCTTTCAACCATGACAAAGACAGAGCACTCCTTTAATAATACTCTCAGCACATACCCATGCATTTCTGGTGGTTTTGATTATCAAAACAGTCCAGATGCCAGGCTGTAGCTCTAGGGCTTCTCATGGGGAGGAGGATGTCATCTGCTGTTCACCATTTCCATCCAGCTCCCTCAAGGTTACAGCTGAATGAGATCACATTTTTTTCTCCATTGGTTGTGTTAAATTTCCGTGATGTGGACATTGACTCTGAGGTGCATGTAGGGTCTTCTGTAGCACTAGACAAGTCCCTAACATGCGAGGTCAGGCCGATGCCTACACTCTTCTGTGCGCTCTCCATGCTGAGTGGTTTGTCAAGATGTCAGTTTGCTCCTGCCATCCTCTAAGGGTTTTACCCTCTGGATAGACTATGGGAAAGGTGCTCAAATCCAGTTACCTTCTAGGACAGGTTTCATCCAAAGATCCTTGCCTTGCCAAATGAGCCAAATGGTATGCAATATCATTGTGACATATACATTATGCTTCACTAGATGATATTTCTCATGATAATGGTTTTGAAGCATAGATATAACTTCCAGAATAATTAAATTTTCCTATGTCCATTAATGTGTCCAAGAACATAAAAGATAATTTATATACTTGGCTAAAAACACTTCCTATGTTTATATCTTATAATTTTCCAAATGAGCTAACATGTCATGTATCTTTTTTTGCCTCTTTGCTATTTTTGCCTCTGTAAATATTATTAAGTGTACTAGCTATACATATTTCCTTGCAAAAACTTCATTTACATTCTCAGCCTGTTTGAGTGGAGGTAGTAAGTGAGGAGGATTAAGATAGGTGGGCACATCAAGGCCAGGTAAATGTAAAAACTTCCATCAGACATTATTTATAAACTGCATATTTAACACATTTTATCTTTTTATGCCAACTTGATTTAAGAATTGATTACAGGTGAAAGAAACCATTCCTATAAAGTAATTTCCCCAACCTTACATGAAATAATCTAAAGTCAAATGTAATACTTGCCTTCTAGCAGGGGTGTCCTGTGGAGTCTTTTGCTTCAGTATGGTAAAGGAAACAGGCTGTCTGTGCTGCTAAAGATTATAATATCAATATTATCAATATTCAAAATGACCAATGTTGAAAATAGAACCTCGCCAAATTTAAATGTATTCTTTTTTATTTTTTTCATTTATTTTTATTTATTTATTTGAGAGCAACAGACAGAGAAAGAAATAGGGGGATACACAGAGAGAGAGAGAGAGAGAATGGGCGCCAAGGCCTCCAGCCACTGCAAACGAACTGTGCACCCCCTTGTGCATCTGGCTAAGGTGGGTCCTGGGGAGTCGAGCCTTGAATGGGGTCCTTAGGTTTCACAGGCAAGTGCTTAACCCCTAAGCCATCTCTCTAGCCCTTAAATGTATTCTTAAAAGCACTGATAGCAAAAAATGGTTTTCTTTGGATTGAAGAGATGGCTCAGCAGTTAAAGGTGCTTGCTTACAAAGCCAGATGGCCTGAGTTCAATTTCCTAGTATGCACATAAAGCCAGATGCACAAAGTGGTGCATGCCTCTGGTGTCCATTTGTACAGCAAGAGGCCATAGATTGATTATTCTTATTCTCTCTCTCTCATAAAAAAAAAGAATAACTATTTTTTAAGAATTCTTTTAGTCGGACTGAGAGAAATGATTACTGAAAATGCACTTCTAAGCTAACTGCAGTAGGAATAAAACTGTAACAAATAATTTTCTATTACTTTGGAAAACACAGATGTTTATTGAACCTATTCTAGTAGGGGAAAAAAAAACCACCATGGGAGTTTTATAAAAGGAACTGAATAATTTTTTTAATCCATTCATTTATACAATCTTAAAGAATAAAACCTTGATGTAGTTAAAATTCTTGTCTGAGAAACAAGGTGATGTTGCACATTTGCTCTTTTGGGAAATGTTTCATTATTTGGCCACCCCAATGAGAACACATATATGCATAGACATACCATTAGCTTTCTTTAGGCACTTTATATTTCTGACTTATGTACCATTCTTTTATTTTACAAAAGCAGACATGGCCAGATTCCCAATAAACTGTCTGAGATTCAAAGTCTGTGGAATGCATTGGCATGTGACGACAGATCATTGACAGTTTTCTGTCACTAGCATATAAACCCAGTGCATCTTGGATTGCAATTACATGTTATGGCATTTGATGCATTGTAACTAAAAAAGTCACATCTCTAAATTACATAACAAATCATTGTGTTCCTGCCTGTTGGTGTGTGTGTTTTGTTATCCTGCTAATCAATAGCTTGGAAGTGTGTGGGTGTATGACCAATAAAGCTACAAGCATGTTCTCAGAACCCAACTATGGAATTATATTTTTACTGATTCTACTCCTTCCTTTATCCTTCTTTCTTCATTCCTCTACCAAGTTTACCTGGTTTGAGTTTCACCTTCTAGGGCAGTCTGTTTTTTTTCCCCTAGGAAATCTGTAATAATAATCTAATGATTTATTTCTCCCCAAACAACAGATTGCCTGTAACACTACCTTCTGAAATAATTTCCTTATTAAGTTGTATATATTTTCTGAGATCAGAATTTCTTGTACCTCATTTTAAGTGAAATGAGAGAATTCTGAGTTTCTATTTCAGATCCATGTTATAGGGACATGAAAATGTTAAGTCATCTTCTGGGGATGTATGGATATGGAGAGACAGGTAGAGTCTGGGTCCTAGGTTTATGTTCTGAATTCCTACATGTCACTTATGGGTTTAGTGTAGTTAGTACATCCAACTAAGAGAATAGCTATCTGAATAGACCATGAAAAGATATTTGTATGATCTCTTAAGCAAAATCTGCTTTTGTATTCTGACACTAAGTATTTTGTCATGTCAATTAATAAATTATTTTACTTGAAACTGTAATTTTCAAAATAAATATAACAGAAAATAAAATAGAATCACAGTAGAAACGTTCATGATTTTATCTATGGAATAATAATTTTTCTGTGATTTTCTTGTTACAGAATCTCTCATATCATTTCTATTTGTTTATTTTAAATCTATGGTTGAAATTGCATTTATAATTTACAACATCATGATCTGAAGCATATCCTCTATGGAATGACTAAGCACAGATAATTTGCAGATGCATTACTTTACACATTTTTTGTGTGGTTAGGAAACAATATTCAGGGTCTGGGGAAATGGCTTAGCAGTTATGGCATTGGCCTGTGAAGCCTAAGGACTAGGGTTCGATACCCCAGGACCCACATAAGCCAGATGCACAAAGGGGCACATGTGTCTAGAGTTCATATGTAGTGGCTAGAGGCCCTGGCATGCCCACTCTCTCTTTCTCTCTATCTGTCTCTCATTCATAAATAAATAAAATATAAAAAAAGAAAACAATATTCACTCTCTTGGAGTACTTATTTTAATTAATTTATTTGCAAATGGAGAGAAAGAAAGAGGAGAGAGGGAAAGAGGAAATGGGAGTACCAACCATTACATTAAGAAAGTATTAATTACTTGCTTTTGCCAGTGAGTTTTATACTTTTAAATCCTTTCATGTTACTCAGCATTGTTTTTCTTTAAGAGCTTGAAAACTTTTTTTTTTTTTTAGCATTTTTTGAGACAAGCACAGTGGTGATGAACTTTGATTCTTTTATAAATTATTATTTCCCTTCATCTCTGGAATAGAGTATTTTTAGTTGGTAGGCTTCCCCTTCATCACTTTGACTCTGATCTGTGTTTCTGCTGAGAATTCTGCTGCCAGGAGTACTGAAATGCTTGTATTTGCTCCTTTTGTCCTTCTCCTTCTAGGATCACTTTTATTTTGATCACTGACATTTGAAATGTCTTGAGGTAGTGTTATCTGGATTGAAACTGAAGACTTCTAACCTTGCACATCTGCAATATTTATATTGCAATGTATTGCAATATTTATATTGTTATCCAGGTTTGGAGATTCCTCCCATTATTTCTTTAAATAAGTTCTCTGCTTTATCATCATCATCATTATCATCATCATAGTATTGATTTTTGGTTTTTGAGTCCAGTCTCGCTCTAGCCCAGGCTGACCTGGAACTTACTTTGTAGTTTAGGCTGGCCTTGAACTTATGGCATATGTTCTACCTCAGCCTCCTGAAGGTGGGATTATACGTATGTACAACTGCACTGGCTTGCTTTATCTTTATCTACTCCCTCTTGGGTGCCCATTTAATCTTTGGATGGATCCCATAAACTCATGAGATTTCTTCATTAATTTTCAACTTTTATTTTTCACCCCTGATTACATTTTCAAATAATCTGTCTATAAATTCATGGATTCTTCTGTTTCATCAATTCACTGTTCATTCTTTCCATTAATTTTCCATTTTATTGGATGTAATTTTAAGTTTTAAGATTTATTTTTGATTTATTATTATTATTATTGCAGCTCAGATAAAGTCATTTTTCAAATTGATGTTTCTATGACAGAATGATCACTGAAAATTGGTATTTCACCATTTTACTCTGCCCACTTCCTCCAAACCATCATCTTCTCTTTTTAAAAATACAGGTTAGTTAAATTTTGAAGCAAAACCTTTCTGGTAACTGATAATTTTCAGAATTTTGTTGTGTAATTCATGACATATTAAAGACAAACTTATTAAAGAGTCATAAAACCAGTGCTTTTATATGAAAGTCTAGGTCTAGCTGTTTACCTCCCCAATAACTCATCCCTAACTCCTTTTCTGTATTCTTACTGCAGCTATGTCTAGCTCAGATCTTCATTACTGTCTCTTAGATCATTCCGTGCACCCTAAAACTGGTTACCTTCATGTACATTCACACCCTACAGGGCCAGGCTATACATGGTGCCAGAGAGAATTCTCTAAGATGCCTACTTCATCACTGCCTAAAATACTTCAAGAGCTCTACGTCACTGTCCTGCAAACAACTGTAACATTGCTTTTATCTTATGATGCACATATAGTTGGTGGGCCCTTTATGACTTATTTCCTTGACAATGTTACTTTAACCTTCTTTATGGGTGAGCAGCTTGAGACATTGGGAAATTAAATCAGTATGTTAAGGTCATGCAACTAGTAAATGGCAAGATCAGAAGAGGGGTCAGTCTGGTGCCAAAGCCCATGCTCTCACACGACACCCTGCAGCATGGCTTCTTTGTAGACAGTTGTCCATCCCACAGAGGCACGCAAGGCCTCCATGATCTGGGTTCTGTCAAACTGTCAGGTAGTATCACCTATTCCACTCCCAGTGTCCTATTTAGCCATTAATAAATACAACCTGACTGCTTCTTTCTCTCTCCTTTCTTCCTTTTAAACATATTTTTAGCTAAAAATATATTTTTAACTGTTTTGGGATTTTGTTTTGTGGGAGAAGTGGTGTTGTTTTGAGACAGGGTCTTTGACATAGTCCAGGCTGGCCTCAAATTTGTTCTGTGGCCTCTATATTCTGGGATTATAGGCATGCACCCCCATGCCCTGGGTCAGTGTTTTTCGTAACTTCATCCCTGCTGTCTATGTCTGCAAGTGGAGGAGTACTCATTCACCCCTTTCCTCGGCACCCACCTGAACATGCATGGAGAAATTTTATATATTATAGAAGATTCTGCTGAAAAGATCCCTGGCATGTTTGACTAAGTTCTAGTCAGAGGTAAGCACTTACTCCTCTGTGCCCCCTTATCACATAACTTTTACCTTGAACTCCTCCTACTTCGAAGACTCTTGCTGGAACTTTTGCTCACATGTCCTCTTCTCTGGTAGACTAGCGGTATCTAAGTGTTTCAATCTTGTCCCAGAAGTAAAACAATTTTGAGCAGATTCCATATGTATACACACACACTATATGTGAAACATATACACATATGCATATATACATAGCTTTGTAATAGTTTACATTTAGCATAATATAACAAAAAGAAAAAATTTAAAATAATGAAAGAATACATCAACAATATTTAAAACAAGTTAAACTAGTAAAAAACTTTCTTTCTTCTTTCTAATAAAAAGTCTCACTGCTAGAACTCTTTAGTTTGTGAAAGCAATAATTGGCAGAATTTATGATTTTGAAACTCCTGAGGTGACTCCATAGGTTGCTCTTACTTAGAGATCTAGTGAGATTTGATTTATTTCAACACTCTGCCTACCTGAAAGAGACAGTCTCTGAGCATACAAAGATGTATGCAAAGACATGAATCATTAGCTGATAGCCAGTTCTCTTGCTGCGGTTTAAATTGGCCAGTGGATTTTTGTCTTCTCATATGACCATCTTTTGTTCTTACTAGCTATTGGAATAGGCCATGTTTTTATATTTTAGTGTTAAGATCTCACTGTACCTTATATTTGGTAGATAAGAAATCAGATTTGATTATTTCCTAGTTAAGTATGCGGAGAATATCCTTTTAAAGAAAAGATACTATTGTAATTATCCATAACAACTCACTTCTAGAAAGAGTTTCAGCAACTCTTTTCAAATCATTCTCTGTTTCATCCTTTTCTTTCCTCAAAGTAATTCCAAAAGAATTCAATCAGGGGACACACTGTGTTTATTATTCTAACATACTTGTTAGGTGACCAATGACATGTCTACTTCTCATCTTGGAAAAGGTGAACAAATTTAGACTATTCACTTTCTAGTAAGTAAAACTGTGAGACAATATTCTTAAATTCTATATTCTTAAGGATTTGAAGAGATGCCATTGAACTTTGGTGGTACAAATTGCTACTCAATATAGTTTTCTTTGTTACTTCCTTTACCACTGAAAAAATGTCCTAAAGATATCAGTCTAGGTGTATTGGCCCATACCTGTAGCCCTAATAGGCTGAGGCAGGAGGATTATGACTTCGAGGACAGTCTGGGCTACATAGTAAGATGTCTCAAGCAAACAAACAAGGGAGATTTCAGTGTAGTTTAAATATAAGTTTCTATGAAACTAAACATATTGATAACATCCTGCAGAAATTGTGTACTTCTATTTTCAAATTCTTTTGCTGTGTTTCTTGCCTACAGATAAAGTACCCAATGAATCCAACGTGAGGCTCCCTCATAGCCCTACTCTAGATTCTTTTTTATTGCTAATTCTTGTTAAAACCCATGCCCTATCAATGACTTTATTCACAGTTTTGTATAGAATGTTAAATTTTCTTAAAGAATTTCCCTATTTTTGTTGATTTCTTTCTACTATCTTTCCTTATTGAATTCACCTCTCCCACTAAAGCTCTCTATTTCAATACTTTTTTTTGTGACTCAGACTGTCCTGGATTTCACAGTGTAGCCCAAGTTGAACATAAACTTATAGCAATTCTCCTGCCTCAGCCTCCCAAGTGCTAGGAATATACCTGGCTTTT
Organism: Dipus sagitta; assembly: GCA_036346955.1. Lineage (NCBI taxonomy): Eukaryota > Metazoa > Chordata > Mammalia > Rodentia > Dipodidae > Dipus > Dipus sagitta. Next base: position 82,932,430 of record CM070771.1, on the reverse strand, counting down.
ATTTCAATATTAAAATAATATCTAGAAAATAGCATAGGCTGATATCCCAGAAGCATAGAAAAGTAAAAGAGCTCTTTACTCACTCAGACAGCAAACCACTTTTCACATAGTTATTTTCATATTTGAACATTTGCTGAAAGATACTGGCTTGTTGCCTATTGTATTTTTTTTAGCTGTTTTAAATTGTGTTCTTTAAATTCTTGAAATTTAAAATTCAACACTGCTTGACTCCAACTATTGGTGAAATATCAAGTCTAGCAGTTTTTTATATTCTGGATGCATAGTTCTTAAGTATCTTCTTAATCTTGTTTGGTTCGTACTAACACTAGCTAATGACACAGAGCATAGGAAGGAGCAGTTTCCCTGAAACAATAGTGCATAACAGTCCATGTTACACATAATCTTTTATTTCTTTTTTATTTAATTTATTTTATTTTTTATTGACAACTTCTAATTGTAAACAATATCCCATGGTAATCCCCTCCCTCCCCCCACTTTCCACTTTGAAACTCCATTCTCCATCATATCCCCTCCCCCTCTCAATCAGTCTTTCTTATTTTGACGTCATGATCTTTTCTTCCTGTTATGATGGTCTTGTGTAGGTAGTGTCAGGCACTGTGAGGTCATGGATATCCAGGCAATTTTGTGTCTGGAGGAGCATGTTTTTTAAGGAGTCCTACTCTTCATTTGGCTTTTACATTCTTTCCCCCACCTCTTCCGCAATGGACCTTGAGCCATGGGAGGTGTGATTGAGATATTTCAGTCCTGAACACTCATCTGTCACTTCTTCTCAGTACCATGGTGCCTTCTGAGTCATCGCAAGGTCATTGCCATCTGAAAAGAGAAGGTTCTCTAACCAAAGGGGTATGAACAGTAAGAGAAGTGCTTACTGGGCAGTTTGGTGAGTATACAATATACATTTAGCCAGACAGCAGACATTATACCCCTAGAGCTCATGACTACCCCTCTTGTAGGTTTTTAGTATTAGGGATGTATTCCCTCCCATGGAGCAGATCTCCAGTCAAATTAGAGGGCGGATGGCTTCCCCCATACCACATGTGCTACTATTGCACCTGTTGGCTCATTTGGCCTAGCTGGCCAAATATAAGGCTTGCAGTGTCCACCATTGGGTATCTTCACTGGTGATTTTTCTCTCTCCCATTGAACTGCATGCAGCATGGCTTTTTCCAGCTTTCTGTCAGCTGGTCTACATTGAGGAGGTTTTATTTATTTATTTATTTATTTGAGAGAAAGAGAGAGAAAGAAAGAAACAGATAGAGAGAATGGGTGCACCAGGGCTTCTGGCCATTGCAAATGAACTCCAGATGCATCAGGCTTTGCATGGGTCCTGGGGAATCAAACCTGGGTCCTTTGGCTTTGCCAACAAGTACCTTAACCACTATACCACTTCTCCAACCCTACAAACCATCTTTTTTGATATGCATGTATAGGATATGTGGTATCATATATGACATATGCATGTGTGCATGTATAAATAATCTTGATAGTTTTGAATATCTTATCTACTATAAAATATGGTTAAAAAGTCATTTTTTTATCTAATAATGATATGGTTGATGAAGAGACAGGTCAGCTGTATTTGTTCTATTGTGCTTAAAATGTGCTATCATTAGTTAACAGTTTCCTTTCAGAAATTTTTTACTACTTGTCATTTTTTGAGTGTTGATTTAGTTGAAATTAAGTAATCACACTTCATCAAAAATAGAATAATGCAATACGTTACCAAATACTAACAGAAAATGAATGAATGAAAAAGCATGTTTACCCTCTAGCAAGTAGCAGAGCCTCCTTTTTTGGTGATATCACTCTAAGGACTGTCTGTTTCAGACCAGACTGGAATATGGTGCCACACTGTATTAAAGTCAACTAAATCTTAGGGTTCATTTCTGTCTCATTTTGCTGATGAAAATGCATGTGCATAAGAGTCTAATTGTCTTTCTAGACACAAGGGAGAAGAGCCTTGAGGCACCAGCTCACCAGATGCATCAAGGGCAGCAGTCCTAAGGCAGGAGTGTGCTTCTGTGTTCAGGAGCAGCGCAGCTGACACATAGTCCCAGGAGAAACGGCCACAAGAACTCCAGGCTATGACACTGGTAGAAAACAAAACAAAGTGAACTAAAATAATAAAATAAGATAAAGTAAAACAAAAACCCTTCTCTCCTGGGAACTCTGGTCGTGTAGTTATTTTGCCATCATTAAATGATTAATATGCCAGTCCTAAGTGAACAGTTTTGTACTGTGGTTTTTATATTTCCCCTTCATCCAGTTCATCTTTTCAAAATGTAACAGCCTACTGAACAGTTTGTAGAATACTTTGTTTAAATGAAAAATCACCATTGCTACTTGTATTGAAGTTTGGTTCAAAGTCATATAAAGGTAATATTTCCTCTTCCCCTGAAATTGATTTTCCCAGTGAGAGAAGAGGAATTTGAAGAGTGTTGAGGAGAATTTGAAACAGATTTTAGTTTATTTTGATCTCAATGTTCAACTTAAAGCTGAAGAGAATTTATTGCATTTTTTTTAGCGTGTCGATTTCCATTCTCCTTTAAAGAAAAAGAAGTAAGATCTTATTTAGCTATTATTTGTAAATGGATCCATTAAAAGACAAAAGATTTTTGGAACTAACTGCTATCCGCTTACTGAAGTTTGGCTTTAAATTTTTTCTGAGCCTTCATTTGTAAAGTGGGGTGCTATGAAACGAATTTGTGGGTATTATAGGTGAAAATGCCTCAGAATATTAGTTGTACAGGTGAGCACCTGAAACCCAAAGAACCAGTTAATAATGTCTTGCCAGGATTTGTAAGACTGGATTTACATTACCAGTCACATGCCAGTAATGCGGCATCATTGTCATCGTTATCATCACTTGGCCAGTTAGAGACCAAAGTAACTGTGTTGTGCACAAGTTTCATTTTCTTCAGTCCAGATATGCAAATGAAAATCAATAAGGGGCTGGAGAGATGGCTCAGTGGTTAAGGCACTTATCTGCAAAGCCTAATGACCTGAGTTCGGTTCCCCAGTACTCATAAAGCTAGATGAACAAAGTGTTGCATGCACCTGGGGTCTGTTAGCAGCAGCTGAAGGCCCTGTTGCACCCATTCTCTCTGTAGCCAGGCATGATGGTGCACGCCTTTAATCCCAGCACTCACGATGCAGAGGTAGGAGGGTCATCGTGAGTTCCAGGCCAGCCTGAGACTATACAGTGAACTCCAGGTCAGCCTAGGCTAGAGTGAGACCCTACCTTGAAAATCAAAAATGAAAGTCCAGAAAAAGCATATGTAATTATTGTTTTCCACAGCACAATTTTCATACTTGATTAAGTGTATTACATTTTGTTGTCAATATTGATTACCAATCTAGATTGTTTTGCTAGGTCATTTAATCAACTTAGGGCAATAAATGCTGAAATGATCTATTTTACAAGGTAAAATTAAATTAATTGATTGGCTCATTTTAAAAATAGTACCAATTTTTAAAAAGGAAGTACTTCAATAAATAGTCTATTACTTCTTAGTAAATTTATAACTTCATATAATTCTGTTGTGCTATACTTAAGAGTGAGTGGACATCAGCTCCATGCCTCTGCTTCTTACTCATTTGTAAAATGAGTACAGTGACACATGCAAATTAGTTAGCACTTGAGAAACATTCAAGGTTTAAAACAATTGCTACAATCGTGTTAGTTATTAATTTAATTTTGTTTGACCAGCTTTCATGGAGCCAAAGCTCTGAGTCCTGGAGGTCACCGAGAGGGCCCCTGCAGTCCTTGGGGTCTCTCCCTGTGAGGTGGCACTTAATGGTTTCAGAATGTTACCTCATCCTTACTAAATAACCCAGTGCCCTGTAATTGGAAACAGCATATGGAAATCATCATAGAGAGAAGAAATCAATTCAAATGCTTAGGAATTAGAAAAGAAAATAAATTGTCCCTGGTAAGTAAATATAGGATATGGCTCTGAGAATAGGCTATACCGAGCACTTGGCAAAGGCTGCTAAACATTTCATTCTCTTCCCCTCCTCCCACTACGTCTTGTCTTCTAAATTAGAAGATGTTATTACTATATAAAGGTGCTTTTCTGAATAAGTGATACCATATCACATTCCTTGGTGTTTATAGCTTTTTCTTTTTCAAACAATAGTAAGTTAGTTTCTTCAGTCAAGATCAAACTGAGATGAAAACCAAAATCTGAAAGGAAAGATGGCTCATACAAGTCACTATTATTAGTTTCTCTTTCATGAAAACATCACACTTCCCTCTGGCTGGTGCTCAGCATGACTTCTATAGGATTGGGTTGTGTAAACATTTATTGCTGCCACAGGAAGTCCAAATGCAATGATCCATTTTCAGGTCTCCAAGCTTTTTCTGCCTGGCAGATGAAGAACAGAGACCTGAGTAGTTTCAAACAGGACAGAGGTGGACAGAGCAGGACAGGGCTCAGCAGGACAGAGAGGGCCTGATCAGCAGTTGGGAGAAGACGCTCAGGGCACATCCCTCCCACCCAACAGGACTCCATAGCTTCATGTTGACTAGTTACTATGAGCCCTGCTAGCTGCAGACATGGGACTGAGAGCAGAGGCAAATTCAATTAACATCTCACTGTGCTATTCATCCTATTATATTCACTATTCCTATCTTCCACTTCTCTTTCTTGTAAAGGAAACTTCCTTTGTCTTTACTGCACTCACTCTCTTCTCATTTGTTCTCTAGATCTTTGTATATTTCTTTTTCATAGCTTTCTGGATAAATTAAAAAAAAATCTGTGTTGCCAGACCTGTAAAGAGAGGGATACCTGGTGGTGGTGCTCTGTGTGAGCATGAGAGAGAACATATGAAGATCTGTGTGTCTTTCTTATCTGATAGAAATGTAGTAACATGCTAAATCTTTTAACTCAAGGATGAGATGAACTAGTATGGAAAGTTATTTCACCCTTATAGGTCTTAGGTGACTTCCAGGAGCATTCTGACAATCTCAGCTGTCATTCATAGGAACTTCTTTTCAGGTTTGTAAGGCCCCTTTACCTCCTTTCACTGGGCAACTGTCCTCCTCCTCCCACACCATGCACACAGTCTTCCAGTCCCAGCAGCTCGCTGCTTACAGGGAGGTCCTTCTCATGTTCTCCTGAACATGCCCTTTTATTCTTCTCCCACCCTCTGTGTCTTTGCCCATGACCCCTCAAGATGGCATTCATTTATCCTAGGCACATAGATTCGTGATGATCTTTATATTTAATTTAGTTGGTGATAAAATTGCACTCTACTAAACAAAAACAAGCATGCATTTGGGGGACATTCACAAGCTTCATCTGAACCATTGGCGATGAGAATGAACTGCAGTGCATTTTCTGCATTAAAGGCCAGTGGGAATGAGATGATGCTGTTACAGGAATCGAGGTAATGGTGGTGGGGGGAAAGAGACAAGGGGCAGGATGGCAAGGATTGGGGTTTACTGTACAGTCTGAAGCAAGGTCGCCCTCATCAACAAAATGGAACTCTCACCTGTATCCCAAGCTATCAGTCAGGACTTGTCATGCCTTTCTACAGTTCATAGCTCTACCATAGCTAATGATGTAGAGACTTACTTCTCACTGGTATTTCTAGCTAAAAGATTCACATTTTTCACTCTTCATTGTCACTCTGGGAAAATAGAAACCTTCTTTTCATAGTTCTTCAGATTTTCTAAATTAATGTAGATGATTAGTATATGCCACAAATAACTGGATATTTATTACAGGCTAAATATAATTACTAAAATATGATGAATAAATATGTCATTTGATATGAGTGGAAGCTATTAAAAAGTATGACATGGCTCAGGTTTAATTTTACACTTTTTAAAAATGAGAAATTGAGATGGAGAGATGGCTCAGCAGTTAAAAGCTCTTGCTTTCAAAGCCTAATGGCCTGGGTTCAATTTCCCACTACCCACACAAAGCCAGATGAACTAAGTAATATATGCATCTGGAGTTTATTTGCAGTGCCAGGAGGCCCTGGTGTGCCCATATTCTCTCCCTCCCTTTCTCATTCTCTCTCTTAAATAAATAATAAATAAATAAAATTTAAAATTTTTAAATAAAAGGAAACTGATTTAAAAAGTAACTAGAGGAGTGGTGTATCTTACATATATATGCTCATGTTGTTATTTGATCTTGTATGGTAACAAAATGCAAATACAAGAATATCAAGAAGATGACCATTAGTGGAACTCAAACCAGGAGCATTGAGTTCTAGAATAGGTACAACCTGACTTTCTTCTATTAACTACATCACTCAAATGAACTGCCTTTTAACTGCTCTATTTGCAAAATGGAAGATTTGGAAAACGTGATCTACTATTTCATTTTGGCTAGTTAATTTTTAAATCAAGAAGATAATAAGTGAAATATATACCTATGAATGGTCATATTTTCTGGAAAGATTAATTCTGTAGAAATCATGTATATGCATTTCTTCAAGTCATAATTTACTGTCTATTATTTTTAAAAGTAAAATAAAACTTCTTCAATGCTATCACTGAGTGTGTACTATCACTAGATTTTCCTTTCTAAAAATTTAAGCTGGTATTGCAATAAGTTATTTCCAAATTCAACATGTTCTACTGCCTCTCTCTCTCTCTCTCTCTCTCTCTCAAAAACTGGTTTATTCACTCAGCAAACAATCCCAGCTGTTCCAGGATAACATCCTCACCATGGACTGTTTGTACTTTTCATATGTGGCTGGGTCATTTTTTGTCCTAGACATTGTAGGTTGTTTACAGCAGCCCTGGAGTGCAGGTGACTTATCCCTAGGGGACACCCTGCCATGTCTGGAACTACTGTTTTGTTTCTTTAAAAATAAGTGCTTAAAATAATAAATGTATTTTATTTAAAATTTATTTTATTTTATTTATTTATTTGCAAGCAGGGAGAGAGAGACAGAGAGGAGAGAGAGGGAGAAAATGGGTACACCAAGGCATCTTGCCATCACAAATAAACTCCAGAAGCATGTGTGCATCTGGCTTTACGTGGGTACTGAGGAATTGAACCCGAGTTGTTAGGCTTTTCAGGCAAATGCCTTAACCACTAAGTGATCTCTCCAGCTCAATAAATGTATTTTAAAGTCAATGCATTTAAAGGAAATCCTCTCCTTATTAATTTTCTAAATAGAATTTTCTGTGTAAGCCAATATAATCAGATCCCTCCTGCTGTGATCACACAAGTGCACTGTCATTCTTCTGTTCCATTCCATTTTTAAAAATGCACTTAATGTACATTTATGGAGGCAGAGTCTAGCTATGTAGCCCAGGCTGGCCTTGAATTTGTCTTCATCTTGCCTCAGCTTCCCAAGTGCTGGGATTATGAGAATATACCACCAAACTCTGCTAAAATATCTTTTAGTAGTTTTTTTCTTTTCCTTTTTTTACTTCTGAAGATGGAACCTGGGGTTTTACCCATGCCAGTGAAATTCTCTAACATGGAGCCACATCCCTAACCCTCAGTGTGATTCCTTATTAAACAACATGTCATGTACATAGTTCATGTTCATTATTACTGATCTACATTAGAATTTTGAATGACTGTATGGTATTTTATGATATGGGTAGACCATAATTTGCTCCACAAGCCCTAGGTTCCTCCTATAAATGCTGATTTCTGAAACAACTGAGATTTATTGTTGAGGACTAGTAGCATTAGAGGATTTAGACAAGAACTGTAAGCATTTCATGGAATGCCTTAAAAGCTGTATGAGTGTATGTGTGTGTGTCCTTTAATACACCAGTTCATTTTAAGACAAGCTAAAGGATTTTAGAATCAAAATAAATCTTTTCTCCTTACGCTCTTTTTTTCTTTGTCTGAATTATTTATTTGCTATGGAGGAGCATGCCTGAGTCAAGATTTGTGTGGGGAGCTAGAGAATTGAACTTGGGCTGTCAGGCTTTGCAAGCAAGCATTTAACTACCTGGTCATCTGTTCAGCCCTGATTGCTCTCTTTTGTATAATCCTTTAAAATTTAGTCAAAGGACAGTTTGTTTTCATGAATCCTTCTCTCAGTAAATATAAGTGCTTCATTTTCTTTTCAGTGTCAGAGCTCTACTCGCCAGTGTTCACATAGCTAGTGATAAAGCATATAGTGGTAACTTACTTGATTTCTTTTTGCAAGTGTTTTTCCCTAAAGAAAATGTTAAGATGCCCAAGGTTAGCGAGTATATTTTACATTTCTTTTGCCTGATGATTGCTTTCACATAAAAGACACTGCATCAGTATCAACAGCTTAACCCTGGACAGACTTTCCTATTTGTCTGTCATTTAAGTCATTTACTACTTGGGGCCAGCTTGAGTGTGGTATTGAGCAAGGAAGGAAAATTCTAATGGGCATGAGAATAAAATTTGGAATCAAATTAATCTTTGGTTTCTCTGTGGTATCAAATCACTTTATGCCATCCCTGGACCCATTATCACAGATAATTGGGAAGTGTCTGCATTATAACTGCATTAACTGTCTTGGTTATCTGTGTATGTACATCAGAAGTACTTCTCAGCTCCTCTTTCATAAATTCCAGATATATGCCTGAGATTAACTCAGTCTCTGCTTCCCCTTCTCCAATTGCCTTTCTGTGGCATCTGGTCACCCTTCAAGCAGCTAGAGTACAAATACCAGCCTGTTTTGCTTTTACACATCATCTTCATTCTTTATTGTTGTTTGTTCTTAGTAGATGCATAAATGTTCTATAGCGTGTCCCCATAACATTCAAAACCTCAACACCTTTTGTATAGATGGCATGAAACCTCTGAGTTGCGATCAGAGGAAGACTATATGAAGCTCTTGCCAATGTACCATGATGGGAAGACTTAAGAGATATGCATATCTAGAGGGTTTTTACATTAATTGGGGGAGCTCATATGGGCTATGAATGAAACATTTTGTTAACAGGCTTCTTTCTTTTTTTTTTCAAGGTAGGGTCTTACTCTAGCCCAGGCTGACCTGGAATTCACTTTGTACTCTCAGGGTGGCCCTGAACTCATGGGGATCTTCCTACCATTGCCTCCCAAGTGCTGGGATTAAAGGCATGAGTCACCACGTCCAGCTAACAGTCTTATTTTCATCCAGGGACTTTTGTTCTCCTCTCTATACATAATGATCTCAGACTTACTTAATAGAAAAATTGCCCTCAAGGTACAGACATGAGACAACAGGTTTACCTGACTGACAGCATTATGTCTAGGTACAAAATAGGACCAGTATAGTATGGCAATAATTGAAAAAATATGGAAGGCATTAAAAATGTAGGAGTTTGAAAGAGATATCTTTTGATACAATCTGCCCTTAGGTGGAAGCTTTCTTTTTACATTACAATTCACTAATTGACCACGACTAAACAACCAGCCTTTCAAAAAACAATAATTCATGTCATGAGACACATGTTGGATATCTGGTCATAAAAAAATTGTTCTTTATATTAAGTAAAATATTCATCCTTAAAATTCCTACTCATTGATTTTCACCTCTGCTTTCAGTGAAATACAGAGCAAGTCTACTGCTTACTTTAACAGCTGCTCAAATAAAAGCTTTTATGGAAATTCCAATCATTTTTTTCCATTCCTTTCCCCTTCCAATGGAACCCACCTATCAAAAAACCTTAGATAGGCCAATCTATGCAAAGTTCTACTTTGAATAAAATACTACAAAATTTATAAGGTAATAATAGCTCACAAGTAGTTCATGAAAATAAGACTTATGGATCTAGCTAGGCCAGCTCACTATTAATTCAGAGTAAAATCGACACTTATAAAACAATCTAAATCATAAAGAAAATGATTCACAGAACACATGAGTATTAGTGTTGATTATAGCTTAGACCTCACTGTAAAAATGAGCTTTTCATGAGATTTTTCAGATTGGACCCACAACCATTAGAAGATATACTTCCAGGTAAAAGCAAGTCACAGATTTATTGATTCTGACTTTTAGCATCAGCATTTGATGTTCGTTTTAATTTTGTAAACATATAATCACCAGATTTTTTGTAAAGCACTTTGCTAGATTCTGGAATAAATAAGATATAGTTCTTGCTCTTAAATATCTAAGACCATGTAGGGATGGATTGTGAAGTAGTTTGCAGAAGGCCATTTTCATTCTCCATGTGGCAAGTCATAAGACTCTAGGATAGGCCAATAGATTTAACTACTATACAAACTGATAAAGCCTTAAGAATGGAATATGTAACATATTCTAAACCAACCTGATGCATAAATTAGACAGAAAATGACTTGGTGGTGATGTATAGATAAAGTGAGAGGTAGTTTGAGGAAGGCCATTTCCATTCTCCATATGGCAAGTAATATGACTTTAGGTTAGGTCAATAGGAACTGATGAGTGCTTTCATGGGAAAGAAAGAAGCACAGACTAATTAGAAAGAGGTAGGGTGTGGGCAGAAAGTTTAGGAGAAGAATGGACAGTAATTTGATGGTTTATCCTGGATGTCAAAGGGATGGATGTTGCATTTATTGAATGGTTATATAAGATAAGGAGCAAGTATGAAAGTATGCAGAAAGAAAATAACTTTAAATAAAATCAAATGTGAGTCATCTAATGACCATAGAGGAGGCATATTTAGTGGAAGAGTGAAGTTTCTTAGTGCGTGCTCAAGATAATGCTAGGTGACAAAAAAATCAGAAGATGAGAGCTGAGACACATGACGCACAGAGCAAAAATTGCATACAGGAACTGAAGAGAAGACCAGTCAGAGATGAGAAGGAGGCAGGGGAAGAAGTGAAAGGAGGTCATTAGAAGGATAAAAAGAGAATAACTATTACTAATAAGAAATAATTATTTCAAGGAATGGGTGATCAGTGGCAACTATTGTAGGGTTCAAGGAATAGGATTAGATCTTGCATTTGACATCTAGGAGGGGTTTTGGTGATCTTAGCTCAAAAAATACTTGGATGAAGGCTACACCAAAGTTGATGGAGAAAAGATGGGAATTAGAAGAGGGCAAGTAATGACACAAGTTGTTATGACCATGTTTAAGGCGTGGCAGTTAAGGAAAGGGCAAACTGATGCTCAGAAAATAGGAAGAGTGATAGCTGCTTCTATCTGTGGGAAAAGGTAGTCTAGGAAAGTGCTTGCTAGAATGTTGGAAGGAGAGAGCAAGCAAGACAAGGTGGTTCAAAATCAGAACTTGAAAGGAATAGAGCACATTGAAACTGGTGCTTAGTATATTTTAATTTTATATACAAATTTTCATTTTGATATTTGGAAGTAGTTTTGCACAATTAAAATATTAGATGTAAGAAGATCTATGAAGAAAAAGAAAAAAATGAAACAATCGTTTCATTATTTGAAAGCCTTCTAAAAGCATTAAACAGGGCTGGAGAGATGGCTTAGCTGTTAAGCGCTTGCCTGTGAAGCCTAAGGACCCTGGTTCGAGGTTCAATTCCCCAGGACCCACGTGTCTGGAGTTCGTTTGCAGTGGCTAGAAACTCTGGCACGCCCATTCTCTCTCTCTCTCTCTCTCTCTCTCTCTCTCTCTCTCTCTGTCTATCTGCCTCTTTCTCTTTCTCTCTCTCTCTTTGTCACTCTCAAATAAATAAATAAAAATGAAAAAAATATTTAAAAAGCATTGAACAATAGATCTTAAGTTTTCTTTTTATTAGATATGGGATAGTATGTAAACAACACATGTTGGTACCATCCTTTACCTCCTCCCTGCCCCTTTTTTGAAGAGGCTTTCCTCATTGGGGATTCAGGTCAACCCCATAGGGATTGTGGGTCATGAATTGTGGGGGCAGCAATCAGTTATGGGGGAGAGGCAGTGTCTTTGTGCATAATGTCCAAACTTGTGGCTCTAACAGTCTTTCTGTCCCCTCTTGTGCAAAATTCCCTGTGCCATGTTGGGTACATTTTAAGTCTATTTCAGTGATGGTCTCTTAGGAGCCTCTAGATCTCTGTTTTGGTAGGTATTGAGTGTCCTCAGTGTCTATCTTCTTCACCCTTGTTCTGATATCAGGTTCACTGAGAAAGGATTCCTCAATTCCTTTGTGGCTTCAGCTTGGCCAGGGTGAAGAGCACTGGGTTGTTTATCTCCTCAGGTCCCATTGCCATATGAAAAAGCAAAGCACATTCTCCAGTGGAGAGTGAAGTCAGCACTGGTTAAATGGGATAAGCATTATTAATTTAGAGAGAATTTAAAGATTGTAGACCCTCTTATAGTCTAAGGCTAATGAGAGCTTGACAATGGAAAGCAAAATCATTATCTGGTTATTATTCTGACTTGTTTCCCAGTTCCAGATATGGTTTCCTTTCCACTGAGTTGATCCATTAATCAATCCAAGAGCAGTTTGTTATCCACCATGGCTGTGTGCCACTGTTGCACTTGTGTGAGCATCATGTGAGGTTTGTTTTATTCTAAGTAGCTTAGACTTTGAGTTGCTCAGACAGATGTTGGCCACTTTCCCCCCGTAGCTCATGTAGTACCTTCCAGTACTAGATGGGCTGTCTGGGGACTGGCTCTTCTGGATTCCAACCAGGTGTCTCCATGGTCCAAGCTGACAGCATATTCTATCTTCAGCAGTAGGGTCTTACCATTAACCTCTGGTGGGTAATCAAGTGCTCTGACAGAAGTCTGTCTTGTTTGTTTTGGGAGACCTTATAGATCTCTCTGATTAACAGCTTATCATGGATGTTAACCACATCCTGGTACAGGGAATTACAGGCCAGCACCTGTAAAAAAAAAAAAAAAAAAAAAAAAAAAAAAAAAAAAGACAGAAGAAAAAGAAAAAGGAGAAATTGAAAGTTAGGCTTCATCTCACCCTCTACAGGGTCCTTCAATTCAGGTGCTCCCCCTAAGGTCCTGTCGAGGGTTCAACCTTTTATTCCAACTTCCAGGATATAGGATTCTATGGTACCAGTTCAATTTGGGTTCAGATTTGAGTCTCTCCCCCCCCCCCAGCACCCTTCCTCTTCCACCAAGCCCTACCCTTCCTGTTGTCCAAACCTCGAGATGCTGTTCAGTTATGTCAGCAACTAGGGCTCATCCAGGTTAGGAACCGCAGATGAGTGAGACCATGCAACAATAGTCTTTCTGTGATTTTGTGAGTTCGTTTAGTATAATCTTTTCCAAGTTTGACCATTTTTATACAAATTTCATTGTGTCACTTTTTCTAACTGCTGAGTAGAATTCCATCATGTAGATATACCACGTCTTGGTTATCATTCATCCAATAATGGACACCTTGGTTGATTCCAGCTCTTAGGTATTATATTGAGAAGCTATAAACATGGTTGAGCAAATATCTCTGAAATGAGGTGTGGAGCTTTTAGGATAAAAGCCCAGTTAAGAAACAACTCAACAAGGAGGGGCCAAGGGGAGGGGGTAGGTCACGGGTGAACCTAATAATGGTACCAAACTGACTGTATTTGCTGAATACAAAACTAACTAATAAAGAAAAAAACAGAAACAACTGGGTCTGTTGGTACCTCTACAGTCATGCTCTTCAGGAGTCTCCATATTGATTTCCATAATAGTTTTACCAGCTTATATTTTCTCCAACAGTGAATGAGTGTTCCTATTTCTCCACAGTCTCACCAACATTTGTTTACATTTGATTTTTTTTTAAATATTTTATTCATTTTTATTTATTTATTTGAGAGTGATAGAGAGAGAAAGAGGCAGAGGGGGAGAGAGAGAGAGAGAGAGAGAGAATGGGCGCGCCAGGGCTTCCAGCCACTGCAAACGAACTCCAGACGCATGCACCCCCTTGTGCATCTGGCTAACGTGGGTCCTGGGGAGTCAAGCCTCGAACCGGGGTCCTGAGGCTTCACAGGCAAGCGCTTAACCGCTAAGCCTTCTCTCCAGCCTTTGATTTTTTAATGTTTGCTATCCATAATGGGTTAAGATGGAATCTCATAGTTGTTTTAATTTGCATTTCTCTAATGGTTAGAGGTGTTAAATATTTTCTTAAGTGTGTGTTAACCATTTGTAATTCTTCCTCTGAGAACTCCCTCTTCAATTCTCCCATTTTTGGAGTGGGTTTTTGATTTTTAAATGTTTATTTTTTTGAGTTCTTTAGAAAATCAGATAATGACGTGAAAAGGGAACTAGACAAAGGGTTAGAAACTATACATTAAAAAAGTAGAAAATAGAAACCAAATTGAACAAGCCCAAAACTCTATAGACACTATCAAGAACAGAGTGAGCCATGTGGAAGATAGAAACTCAGAACTGGAAGACAAAACAGAAGAAACAGTTCATGAGTCCAAAAGTTTCAATAAGTTCAAAAATTTCTGTGAACAGAACATGAGGGAACTGTGGGATACCTTTGTGTCCCAACATTCGGGCCATGGGAATACCAGGAGGGGAAGGAATACAGACCAAAGGCATGAAAAACTTATTCAACAAAATTATTAGAAAAAACTTTTCCACTCTCTCAAAAGAAAGTTCCATCAAGTTACAAGAAGCTAGCAGAACTCCAAACAGGCTGGACAAAAGGAAAAATTCTCCAAGACATATTATCATTAAGACTCTAAATATCGATCACAAAGAGAAAGTCCTAAAGGCATCTAAGGAGAGACAACACATCACATATAGAGGAAACCCCATCAGAATTACCTCAGACTTCGCAATGGAAACCCTAAAAGCCAGAAGAGAACACTGCAAACTCTAAGAACTTATGGATTCCAACCCAAGCTACTTACCCAGCAAAAGTATCCCTCATAACAGACAATGAAAGAAAATCTTTCCAAGATAAAAGTCAGGTTTACAACTATATGAACACAAATCCAAACCTACAGAGAGTACTTCAGGGAATGCTCCACACAGAAGAATCAAATAACCAACCTCAAGTGCCTATAAGAAGCAGATCACAATAACCAAACTTCAAGAAAACACAAAAACTACAAAGACCAAGAAAATGCCAAACCACATAAACCACCACAATATGGCAGGTATTAAATAAAATCTCACAGTTATTACCCTAAATATTAATGGCCTTAATTCTCCCATCAAGAGACATATGCTAACAGGGTTGATCAGCAAATTAGACCCCTCAATCTGCTATCTTCAAGAAACCCACCTCACCACTAAAGACAGACACCTCCTCAGGGTGAAAGGGTAGAAGATGATATTGCAAGCAAACGAAAGTAAGAGTTCTTTGTAAATTCTAGATGTTAGGCTTCTGTCAGTGGGTAATCTATTGGCTCTGCTTATGTTTTGTTTGTCTGTGCAACAGCATTTTAGCTTCATGAGATTCCATTGGTTGAGTACTTGTTTAATTTCCTGGCCTATTGGAGTTTTGTTCAGGAAGTCTTTTCACTGTCCTGTATTGTGAGGAGTGCCTCCTATTTTTTCTTCCAGTAGTTAAGAGTTTCAAGTCTTATGTTGAGGTCTTTAATCCATTTGGACTTGGTTTTTCTACATATGGTCATCCAATTTGTCCAACACCATTTGTTGAACATGCGGTCTTTTCTCCAGTCTACATTATTGACACCTTTGTCAAAGATCAAGTAGCTGTAGTTACTTGACCTAAGGTCTGAGTCTTCGATTCTATTCCATTGGTCTATGTTTCTGTTTTTATTCCAGTACCATGCTGTTTCTGTTACTATGGCTACTTTACAACATAGCTTTAGATCAGGCATGGTAATACCTCCAGAGGTGTTTTTTTTTTGTTTGTTTATTTGTTTGTTTGTTTTTTTTTTTTTTTCCTGAGGATATGTTTGGATATCCAAGGCCTGTTGCCATTCCATATGAATTTCAAAAACATTTCTTTCAATCTCTGAAGAATGATGATGGTATTTTTATTGGTATTGCATAAATCTGTATATTGCTTTTAGTAGAATTACCATTTTCAGAATATTAATTCTATCAAGGAGTGTGGGAGGTCTTTTCATCTTCTCAAGTCCTGCTCAATTTCTTTCTTGAGTTTTTTTTTTTTTTATGTTTTCATTTTATAGGTCTTTCACATCCTTAGTGTTATTCCAAGGTATTTAATTTTTTTTGGTCTATTAAAAATGGGACAGCCTCACTGATTTCTTTCTCTGTATATTTGTCCCTTGCATATAGAAAAGCTACTGATTTTTGTGCAATGATTTTGTATCCTGCCACTTTAGTGAAGGAATTAATCACCTTCAG
The DNA here is from genome assembly GCA_036346955.1 of Dipus sagitta. Classification (NCBI taxonomy): domain Eukaryota; kingdom Metazoa; phylum Chordata; class Mammalia; order Rodentia; family Dipodidae; genus Dipus; species Dipus sagitta. The sequence continues at coordinate 82,916,307 of CM070771.1, read as the reverse complement.
AAGTTTTGAGATGGAGATATTCTGGTCATTTATATATAGGATCAAGTCCTCTGCAAATAGGGCATTAATATTTAAGGTTATTATTATGAGGTTTGAATTAATCCCTGCCATGATGAGGTGATTTATAGGGTTTGGTGCTTTCTTGTGTTTTGTACTATTTTGAGCCAGGTCTATTTTGGTTATTGTGATCTTCTTCTTGTTAGCTCTTGAGAATGGTTGTTTGATTGTTTTGTGTGGAGTATTCCCTGAAGTATTCTCTATAGGTTTGGCTTTGTGTTCATACAATCATGGAGTTGACTTTTTTCATGGAAATTTTCCTTTCACCATCTATTATGAGGGGATACTTTTGCTGGGTAGAGTAGCTTGGCTTGGAAGCCATAGTTTTTGAGACTTTGAAGTGTTAAATTCCAGGCCCTTATGGCTTTGAGGGTTTCCATTGAGAAATCTGATGTAATTCTGATGGAATTGCCTTTGTTTCTCTCTTGCTGCTTTTAACACTCTCTCTTTGTTTACATTGTTAAGAGCTTTAACTATGATATGTCTTGGAGTGTTTCTTCTTTGGTCTTGTCTGTTTGGTGTTCTGTGGGCTTCTTATATCTAGATGGGCCTCGCTTTTGAGAGATTCAGAAATTTTTCTTCAAAAATTTTGGTGAATATGGCCTCTCTATGCCTCTGCCCTGGATTTCCTCTCCTTCTGGTATACCAATGATGTGGATGTTTGGTTGTTTTAGGGTATCCCACAGTTCCCTTGTATTCTGTTCATCTGATTTTTTGAACTTATCAAAGTTTTTGGCCTCCCAATCAGTTTCTTCTGTCTTGTCTTCCAGATCAGAGGTTCTGTTTTCCACATGAGTAACTCTATTGATGAGCAATTCTAGAGAGGTTTTTTATAATTTCTATTTGATTTTTGTTTTCTGTTGTGTTATTTTTCATTTTGACCATCTCTTTTTGAGGTACTATTTTAGTTCAAGTTCTGATTTTCTTGATGTTTCCTGGAATTCATCCTTGCATTTTTTCAAGTCTTCATTAAGCTTAATCAACCGGTTGTTGAGATCTTCCATTTCTTTTTTTTTTTTTTTTTACTTTTTTAAAAAATTTGTTTGTTTGTTTATTTATTTGAGAGTGACAGAGAGAAGGAGGCAGAGAGAGAGAGAGGGAGAGAGAGAAAGAGAGAATGGGCTCGCTAGAGCTTCCAGCCTCTGTAAATGTACTCCAGATGTGTGCACCCCCTTGTGCATCTGGCTAACGTGAGTCCTGGGGAATTGAGCCTTGAACCGGGGTCCTTAGGCTTCACAGGCAAGTGCTTAACTGCTAAACCATCTCTCCAGCCCGAGATCTTCCATATCTTGACTCACTTTCAATTCATTCATATCTCTTTGAGGGTTCTAACATTTTCTTCAATCAAGCCTACTGCAAAAAGCTGAATGCTCTAGGAGATGATTCTCTTCAATTTCATTGATACAATTGTTGGTTCTTTGATGGTTTGCTTCCAGTTTAGTGATTCTTTTGATCAGGGTCTCATTCATTGTTGTGTGTTCATTTTGGACATGAATTTCTCTTGATTTCTCTGTGATTTCATTAGAGGCTTCCATTGTTGGACTAGGCATCCTTGATGGAGATCTCTCAGTTTTCTGACTTTCGTTGGCTTTTTGCATTGTTGTCTACCCATTTTAGGGAGACTATTTTATTGAAGAGGAAGCAAGTTTTTGTCCTTTGGCTAGTGCAACCTCTGACTCAGGTGAACAGGGATGTTGGTACCCAGTGGCCAGTCAGGATAACTGAGCAAAAGACCTGATTCCACAGCTCACAAAGGGACCAGACCTCCCCAAGCAAAGCACAATGGGACCTACCAGGACCAGGGAACTGGGAGGAGATAGGGAACAGGGATCTTGCCTACTCAGTCCTCACAGTGCCCGCCTGCACACCCTCCTGCACAGGGTACCTGGACCAGGGAGCTGGTAGGAGCAGGAAATAGGGATCTGCCTGCCTGCACACAGTCTGGCACAGGGAACCCAGACCAGGGGGCTGGGAGGAGCCAGAAAACAGGGGTCTGGCCCACTCACCCTGAGCTGCATCCGGCCACCCAGATCTTAAATTTTTAATATTTGTTAAGCAATTTATTTTTACTTTAGGCAAGGGAACATGTAACTAAATAATTATGATCTTTGGTTCTTAGCATATTTCTTATTATTTTTAATAATATAGTAAGCATTTATAAATTCCATCCTATGAACAAAAACCAAGACTGTGTCCTGTGTTCTGTGTCTCACATTATGGTCACACCCTGCCACCTACATAATGTCATCCTGTCTCTCCCCACGTGACCTTAGATTATGTTTAATCATTTCTTAACTTTTTTAAAAAAACAACATCTTTAAATTTAACTTTTATTTATTTATTTGAGAGCAAGGGAGAGAGGGGTAGATAGAAGTGAGGGAGAGAGACTGGGTGCTCTAGGGCCTTTAGCCACGGCAAACAATGTATCACCTTGTGCATCTGGTTTACATGGGTCCTGGGGAATCAAACCTGGGTCCTTGGGCTTTTCAAGCAAGCACCTTAACCACTAAGCCATATGTCCAGCCCTCAACTTTTTCTTACAGTTTTGTAGAACATTTATGCAATACTAAGAAGTAGTGGGCATCATGTGACTATAGTCCTTGGGAACCTCTTTAATTAACTAAATAATTAATTAAACATAGCACAGCGTCACTAGCGTTTATCTATACGGCTCTAACTCTGATTCATTTGTTTTATCCACCCACAGTTCACTTGCCATTCTCTGTTGGGGAGCATCTGGGCTGTTCTAGATGTTTATTCTTGTGAACAGTTTCCTGTTGTATCTGGGTAAGGGATTGCTAGGTCACAGGTTTGTGAGTGACTAAGTATAGGAGAAAATGCCATCTTTGATTTTTTTTTTTTACAAATTCATGTATTGTTTTGCATATCTGCCAATAATGAGAGCCTATATCTTCATATTTTTTCAACAATTGAATTACTAGAATTTTTGTTTTTACTACTCGACTGGGAAAAAAATATTCCTTTCTGTGGCAGTTGCTTTTTTTTCTGTTATTTCTATGACAACCAGGTAAGTGGAATATTTTTCATATTTCTATTGGCTGTATGTGGTTTTGTAAATTGGCTGCACATAACTTTCAAATATTCTACCATGTTCTTAGTTACTAGAGCTCATGGTTGATATATTCTTCATAGGAAGCTGTCTGCTCATGCTTCTTTATTCGTCAGCAGCAGCAGCTTCTCATGTTTATATTCTTCACGTTAGACTGTGGGGAAAGACCTCTGAATTAACATTAACCTATGTTTACATGCTGTTTATAATTTCTTTGAGTAAACAGAATTTTAATATAGTCACACTGACTAATGCTTTTCTTTAAAGTTAGTATTTTTGGTCATTGTTAGAAGAAATTTTTATTAACATCATATATATATATATATATATATATATATATATATATATATATTTATACTCATATTTACTAAAAAACCTTTAAAACAAAAGATATTACCTTAAGATGTTTTTCTTTTTTTTCTTTTTTTTTTTTTTTTTTGGTTTTTCGAGGTAGGGTCTCACTCTAGTCCAGGCTGACCTGGAATTCACTATGGAGTCTCAGGGTGGCCTCGAACTCATGGCAATCCTCCTACCTCTGCCTCCCGAGTGCTGGGATTAAAGGCGTGCGCCACCACGCCCGGCTCAAGACGTTTTTCAATATGTTTCACCACGTACATTTAAAAAATGCTTTTGAGCCTCCTTATGTAATGCTATTCATTAAAGCCCATAGCATTTCTGATACTTCAGAAATTTCATTTTAATGATCATAGAGATTTAGAATATTTTATTTTAAAACAATTTAGATTTTGAGAATTTGAACACTGTAATTTCATATAAACAATAGTATCAGAGTTCTGTAACTTAATAAAAGAAAATCTATTGTTTCAATTTTTTAATCATCAGCTATTGCTTCCCTGGTCAGATAAGTAGGAAATAAGTCAAAACCGAAACAAGTTTTATACTAAATGGATATATGTATTGTGCTCGTGTGTGTGCCTTTATTATGCACTGCATCCAGATGACAGCATTAATAAATGTCTCAAACATGTCAGGAAAATTTTGTGTTACTAGGCATACATATCATCATTGTTGCTTTCAAAACCTATATCCTTTCAAAGTGGTTTTAGTTTGCATTTAAATGATGACTAAAAAAGTTGAACATTTTTAAAACATATGGTAACCATTTGTGTTTCTTTTGTGAACTGTCTGTTCAATTCATTGGCCTATTTATTGATTGGCAGTTTTGCTTCTGTGTTTAATTCTTGCAGTTCTAATATTTGCTTTTCTGCTACCAGGGCCTCACACATGCTAGGCAAGCACTCTGCTACTGCTTTTTTTTTTTTTTTTTTTTTTTTTTTTTTTTTGAGATACAATCCTGGCTGGCCTTGAACTCACTCTTTGGCTCATGCAGGCCTTGAATATGCTAGTCTCCTGCTTTAGTCTGCAAAGTAGCTGGGATTAGTGATCTGTGCCACTAGTCTTGGCTCAAATTCTTATTCAATTTCTTTGCAATTCAAATTCTATGCCACATAAATTTCCTAGGCATTTACTATTCGTTTTTTTTTTTTTAACTTTTGAAAGTAAATTTCTGTAACAAAGTAGCCAGGATGTAATTCCAAACTGCACTCAGCTGTTTTAATATTTGCAGGAAAAGAACTGTGCTTTTATTTTAACATTGCACATGTGCCCAGGTGTGTATACATATAAAGTCTGCTTATATATGACAGTTTATGGTATAGAGAACAAGTTAAACAAACCTACAGCTGAGTGGCTCATCTAAGAGGTAGTGTATTTTTCAGTTTTCTGTGCTTCAGTTGTTGAGATTATGTGCAAATAGAAATGAAAATAGGTTTATCCCTAGAACAGGTCTGAATTCCTTATAAGGTAATTGTTTCTTTTTTCCTTGGCTTCTCTGCAGGACTGGCTCCAAACTGGGGATAGCTGTGCTGTGACTCACTTGCGCTCCAGCATATAGAGGGTCAGATAACATCACAAGGAAATGGACTCCAATTAGACTATGTGGAACATGAGAGTCATTTTAAAAGGAAACTTTATAGATTGCATTTTCTTAAATCACTTTTGTAGATAAAATAAGCTGCTTTAATAAACAGCTAATATAAACATTGGGATAAGATTTATATTTGCCTTTTAAGCTCTTTTTTATACTTACCAAATACAAATTATGTATTTGTATAACTATTTTTTTGTATTTACTAAATGGTGTGGCAGGAATACTTATGTTAGACAGTGACAGATTAATCCTTATTCAAATATTTTCAAAGGTAATAACTACTTCAGATTAAAAGTTCATCTGATTTGCATATTGAAAAATATTGCTGTACCAGTAATACTGCGTAAGCTAATATTAAGGCTATTAAAACAATATATGTTTTAAAAATTTTACAGCACCATTTAACAGAAATACCCTTTTCCAGCTTTAGCATGTTGCTTCTAACATATACACCATTTGATGTACACACTGGCTCACTCCTGCATGCATGTGAGATCTTCACAAACATCATTGGATGCTTGCTGAGTTGGCTTGACAATTAGATGCTTACATGAAGTCAGGAAGTGCCAATCCGTGGCATTCCCATCGCTGAAAGTGCTAGTGTGGCATGGTGTTCAACCTGGAGTGAGCTACTCAGTTTTCCATCTCTCAAGTTTGTGCTACTGCCAACCATTTGAATGGATGGGAGTTGGACTTTGAGATAAAATCCCCTGGTAATCACTGTACTTAGTCCTATTCTCTCCTCATAGTTCTACTACAAAGAAAAGAAATATTGTTCTAGCTTTATTAACATTGCATACTGGAGTCAAAGTGTTTTACTGAGATTGAAATTAATCCTAGATTTATATTTTCCATAATTCACACATGTAATAGTATTTTTAGAGACCAACCATGTAATAACTATGCAGCAAGTGGGCAAATTATGTTCCCCTCTGGCCAGGGAAGATCATTAATAAGATCCATCCAAGCTCTCGACCTAATTTCTTCTACATGTTGGTATTCTTAGGGTTTTGTGACCAAACCACTATCTTCTCACTCTGTACACTACAATCAGACTATCTTATTCTTTGAAGTTCCATTGCATCATGATGTTCATGATGTCAACATCTTTATATCTTTAGCCAAAATCTTGCCCTCAAACCTATCCTCTATATGACGTGATGTATCCTCATATCATTTTCTTGATTAAAATTCTTTGGTGCACCCCATATCCTCCAGAATAAGCCATGCCTCTTGTTTTCTTTCTCTTTTTCTTTTCTGTATGTAGTAATGTGGTGTGCATTGCATGGCATGGTGTGTGTGTGTGTGTAATATATGTGCATGTGTGTGCAGACAAACTTCCCCTATATACGTAGTATGTATGTGGTGTGATATGTATGATGTAGTATGGTAGGTGTGTGGTATATGTGCATGTGTGTGCATATGCAATTGCCCTGTACATACAGCATGTGTAGTTTTTGTGGTGTGGTATGTATGGTGTAGTATGGTGGGTTTGTTGTATATGCACATGTGTGTGCAGATGCATTCGCCCTGTACATATATAGTGTATATAGTATGTGTGGAGTGATATGTATGGTGTGTGGTATACATGCATGTGTGTGTGCAGATGCACTTGTCCTGTGTGTACACAGAGGCCAGAGAAGGTTGGTTGTCCTTCTATCACTCATCTGTGTTTCCTTAAGATGACTCTCACTGAGCCCAGAGATTCTGTGTCAGTTCTGATTGCTGACCACTGAGCCCAGTGATTCTTCAGTCTCTGTTCTCCATCAGACGGAGGTTATAGGCATTTGTGGCCATGCCCAGCTGCTTATGTGGGTGCTGGGGAATCCACTCACGCCATCTCGGTTCTTCTCAGTCCCTCGTGCTTATGCAGCAAGCCCTTTTACCTGCCGAGCCATCTTACCTGTCTCAGAGCTCTTTGTAGAAAAATAGTCCCTTAATTAATGAAGCCCTGTCATTTCCAGTCTTATCTTTTTTTAAACCACCTGAGCTTTATACACTTCAGAAACACCAAATGTATCATAATTACTCTTGATACATGGGATGGATTGATGGATGGATGCTGGATAACTAAATTCACTTATTTTCCCCTTTGCCACCCTGTTTTCATTATTTTTCTCTCAATAAGCAGCTCTTTACCTCTTCCACTTGGTAACTTTTTTTGTCACCTTTCCCACTTAGTCTGCCTTGGCTCTGAATTACTGACCTCATCACAGCATTATCATAATGCCTTGTTCATGTCTTTTCTCTTATTACATAGCTATATATAGTTATAGCTATCTATTTAGATGTTGTTTCCCTAATTAGCCCAGGAGCATCCCAGGGTTGGAACGATGCTGTATTCATCTTCATGCCCTAGCAGCTAGCTTGTGTTTATAAATAAATGAAAAAGGAGTGAAGGTCAAAGGCCTACTCATATTAAAAAGATGTCTTTGAGCTTTGGTATGACTTTTTTGCCATTTTGTGAATTGTGAGTTTGTTTTTCTCATTTGTTTTCTGTTACTCATCCTACCAAACTGCCCAGATACTGCCCAGAGCCTAAAGTACACTCACCTCACAAGATGGACAGGGATATTTCTTATGCATCAAAAAAAGGTTTTAGAGAGATGGGGGAAGGGTTGGCTTTTTGACTTAAAACCTATTAAGTTGTTGATCCCACTGGAAGAAAAACATGTGATATTTGTACTGCTTACTGAATCTCACTAGGACTTCTTTGAGGAAACACCAAGGATGACTTCTAGCTCAATGGGCTAGTCAATTTGTTTTTGCTTTCAACACTTTTCTTTAAAAACAAATGCCCCCTACATACCTCTTCTACTTATGTAGTCATGGCATGTTCATATTTTCTACCTAAATATTCATACAAAGAGCCACATATGATCTTTGTTTATTAAATCAAGGAAGGTTAAATCAACAGATATTTCGTTGGGATTAATTCCCAGCATTTCTGTGATTGCTGGGAGTTGTGGATATAAATCTATAGTAATAGGACAGATAGATATAACATGTCTTATTTGTTAACCTTCTAGTAAATGTGTCCTGTATTTGCCACATTATAAATAGGGATGCAAGACAGATAATAGGTTTAGTGTATCAAAAATAAATAAGTTCTTTTGATTAGAAATATCATCTATATGCTACAGTTTGACCATATTTGTGCTGGCTGGTCTTAGTTACTATTATATGTTTAATTATAAATTATAAATCTTCTAAGTAAAACAGTAAGTTCCATAGGTATATGATAAATGAATGGTGGTGTTCAGGTAGCTGTTATGTGTTTTAAGAGATAAATATTCTGTCATGTACACAGTATGTCTACAGCTTTTGAAGTAGGGTGTTTTAGCCACATGTCAAGTACAATCTAAAACCCCATATACTCCACCTTTATAAGTTTGCTTCCTAGCACCAAAAACAAGTGAAATGTGTCATCTTTACTAGAATGTAGCAAGGCCTGCAGGATGCAGACCCACTGAACAAAGGAATCACCTCTTAACATCACAGTGACTTTAGTGTGCCTCCTGCAGGACAGTTCCTTCTCTTCAGACTCCAGAACTCTCCTTGTGGGACAGTTCTTGCACAGACAGAGAGCAGACAACTCAACAACTGCATTCAAAGAAACAAGTCATGTGGCAGCATGTACATTGAGAAAATCTTCAAAGGATTAGTATTCTAATTTTCAATTAACGCTGATCTCAACTTGAATAATTTGCACTTCTATGTAATTGGTGTGCCAATACATACATAGTTGACAGAAGCTGTCCAGATACATCAGATTTTACACATCTCTCAGTGAATCAAGGCTTTAAATGGAAAAGGCAGTCCCCAGGTGCTTCGTGTGGGTGTGTAACATTCCCAAGCAGATTAAGTACAGATCTATGTGAAGCTACAGGCATATCACCAAGCAACCGATCTGTAACAGGAATATCTCACTCCAGGACTGCACATGTCTATGGGAAACTTTTGTCCATTTTGTCTAAGCACAGACATCTGGAATTTGCAGAAGGTCATATAGTATAGTGCTAATGAGAAACACAGAAACTTTTGATTTCTCATTGCTGTAGATGTCATTATAAATGAAACAAATCCACAGTCATTATAAGTTAGTTTTTCCGTAATAGCATGGCCCTTAAGAGGGTGGAATTATTTTCCCCAAACATGCACCCTGTGTATCAGCAGCATTAAAGCCAAGAGGGGATTCAGAGAAAAGAAGCCAGGATCTTAGCCAATGTTGCTGGATGGGTCATCTTTGTTCATATCCCCACACCCCTTTCCTCTGTCCTCCATGCTTTATTTTTAACTTTTTATTAAAAATTTTATTTATATTTATTTATTTATATGACAGAGAAAGAGGGAGAGAGAGAAAAAGAGAATGGGTGTGCCAGGGCTTCCAGCCACTGCAAACAAACAAACTCCAGATGCATGCGCCCCCTTGTGCATCTGGCTAACATGGGTCTTGTGAAATTGAACTAGGTTTCTTTGGCTTTGCAGGCAAGTGCCTTAACCACTAAGCCATCCCTCCAGCCCCCATGCTTTATTTTTTTATGCATTTGGTAGGACCATCAAGTCTGGACTAGGTATGTGGTGCACCCCTTATGTGGACATGCTGAAGAACCAAAGAATGTCACACAAACTTCTTCCAGCCCATACCCTACAAAGTTCTTTCTTCCTCTCATAAGGCAAACCTCACAGGCCATTGTTCTTACGGCATTCAGGTCTTTCAACCCTGACCAGAATAGCCCGTGAAACTCTGCTTTCAGCACGGCAAGGTATCTTTTAAACCAAAGTTTCAAATCCTTCCACATTCCTCCTGCAAATCAGTCTCAAAAAGGCCAAAGGCCACACATTCCGGTTTGTAGCAACAATGGCCCTATTTCTCAGTTCCAATTTTTACTGTTGCTGTTACTTTCTCGTTGCTGGTACAAACACCCAATTAAAAGCAGCTGTGGGAGGAAAGAGTTTATTTTGGCTCACAGACTTGAGGGTAAGCTCCATGATGGCAGGGGAAAAGATGGCATGATCTGGCTGGCCAACATCAAGTGGGTAATAATAGCAGGAGAACATGCTAAACACTGGCAAGGAGAAGCTCTCTATAACACCCATAAGCCTGCCTCTAACAATGCACCTCCTCCAGTAAAGATCCAACTCTTAATTGCCATCAGCTGGGAATCAAGTATTCAGAACACACGAGTTTATGGGGGGCACCTAATTTAAACCATCACACCTTCAAAATTCAGCTTATGAAGTGGAAATATTTTGATATATTCTTCCACACCAAAAATCTTGCTCCAGTTATATGGTTTTGCTAGTCATAGTGCATTATAATCATGTATATCTTTGGCTTTCTTCTATAAATGCAGGCCCTAGGTTTGCAGGGATGATGAGCATTGCCATTTTTCCAGCCCTATGAAGTTGTGCTGTGAGGAAGAGCTTGGACTTTGCAGCCTTCCACATCAGTATTCATTCACTTCACTCTCTTCAGAGCCTAACTCTGCTAGGATTCTCAAATGCAAAGATTCTGTTCTTCAATTATTGTTTAAATCAGTGGGTTAGCTCAAGTCTGTCATGAGTGTATTCAGAAGAAAATAAATGTGAGTTGTCATCTTAACAACAAGAGACACATGCCTTTTAATAAATTTATAGGTGGGATGTGTGATTAGCAATATTTCCAGTGGGATGTGAGAAAACAGTATATAATCTGATATAATATTTCTCTCTGCAAAAGTTTCCTGATCTTGACATTTCAGAGTTACCATTTAAAAAAATGTGTAAGGGCTAGAGAGATGGATAACGATTAAGGCACTTGCCGGCAAAGCCTAAGGACCTGGTTTGATTCCCCAGTACCCACATAAGCCAGATGCACATGGTGGCACACGCATCTGGAATACATTTGCAGTGGCTAGAGACCCTGGTGTGCCCATTCTCTCTATATATCTATCTCTATCTATCTATCTCCCTCTTTCCCTCTCAAATAAATAAAGATTGAAAAAAATCTAATAAAAATATGTAAGAAGAATGATAGTTTTTGCTAGATATAGGAAAACAAAGATAATTAGACCTAGCTCGGCGTGCATGTGTGTGTGTTCTAGAGGAGGGGGAGGTGGTCAGCGCCCAGCTCATAGATGAGTGGGAGAAACACAGTTGAAGCAGTGGGAACATGGTGATTTGCTTTAGCAAGGTGGGTTGGTACAGCATGGCTTGTTGGGGGAAATGTGCATGTAGGATGGGGGTTACAGGAGGTGTTGTGGTTTGGATCTAAAACGTGCACCAAAGGCCTGTTTGTTACAAATTAACTCCTTATGGGGGTGGTGGTGGGACATGATGGAAGTTTTAAGAGGTGGCACATGATAAGAGTCTGTAGATATTTGAAGATGTCCCTTGAAGGAAATATTGGAACCCCAGCCTCTCCTTTTTCCCTCTCTTTGCTTTCTGACTATGACTAGAGTGGTTTTGCTATAATATGGGCATCTGCCATGATTTTTTATCTTGACTCAGGCCAACTAGTCTTCACTGGAACTCCAAAACTGCAGCCAAAATAAACACTTTTTATCTTCAAAAGTTGCTGTTTCAGGCATTTGCTTTGGTCATGAGAAGCTAGCATATAAGGTGAACTGGAGAGGTAGGCATGGGGAGTTGCACAAAGGCCTTTGTGACCTCAGCTATAGCCCTTGACTTCTCCTCTGAGCACTGATGGGGAGCTATCAGAAGAATAAGCCAAGATAAAGTTGATTTACATAATTCTTGAACCCTCAAGGGGAGAGGGGAAAGAAAGACCTTTTATTTTTTGATATGTGTGTGAGGTTGCTGGAAAGCTACTTTCAGCCATGGCATACGGTAAGATAGGGGACTGTGGCAAGGACAGGCATGGATGAGTCACCATGACAGCATGTAGTTTGGTCTCCAGACTTTTAGCAGTTGAAGCAAAGATGAAAATATGATCATTTACAAGAGGCCCATTGTTAAATACTATAATGAAACAAAAAACTATAATATGCTATCATGGAATCTTTAAAATTCAGTTCTGATTTGTATAGTCAAATAGACTTTGCCCTAGCAGAGGCAAGATGCTGTTGCCAAGAATACCTAAGACTGCCCATGCCCCATAGAGGCCAGGCAGGTCCTTCCTCAAGGGCTTTCATTCCCAGAACAAAAGTGGGTCCTCCTTTACTCCCTCGGGCCCTGAGGTCTCTGTTAGACTGATTTCTGAGAGGCACACTAGGGAGCTGCAGGTGTCTTCCTTGCCTCTTCTGAGTAAATAGATTCCCAATCTGTTGGACAGAGAAGCAAGATAAAATGCCTGCCACTGATTGTTTCTGCAGTAAGAAATCCCAAGTTTGATATCATGCAAATATTTGCTAACTAGAAACTGCTGGGATTCTCCTTTTCTAAGAAAGGCCATAAAATGTTAGAATCAAAAAGGGCCCTGTCCATAACCTTAACCAAAATTGATTTTGGACTGATGAGATAATTGAGGCCCATCAAAAAAAAAAAAAAAGCAATATGACTACTCAAAGCTGTACAAGCAAGCAATATATGAGCTGGATCTAGAGTTCAAATGCTCTGACTCTCAGGTTAATACTTTTCCCACTTTTTTCTGGAAAAATCATAATTATCAAAAACATTATCTTTATTTTTAGCATTATAGCTATAGGATAGAACTGTTTTGCCTTTATGAATGTAAAATGTGAACCTGCTTTACATATAGATTGTATAGACTATTAGCCATGATATATCAGAGCTATTTTTAATGGTGTTATTCTAGAGTTTAATTTCCCCAAAAATGATTGAAAAGTTACAATAATACAGAAATTTGAAGAGGGAGAATACATACATATATCCAGACATACAAACATATACATACATATGTGCATATATATGCATGCATTCATACATACATACATACATACCTTGAATTGGGGGGAAAATTTGGCTACTAACATTGGAGAAAAGGATCCTACTTGTATGTGTTGTACTGACATTGTGGAAGGTACGAGTAGTAAGTACCCCCATCTTCACATTTCTAATGTACAGTGTGAGTATGTTTCTTAAGAACTATCTGGGCTGGAGAGATGGCTTAGCCGTTTAGGTATTTGTCTGCAAAGCCAAAGGACCTAGGTTCAATTCCCCAGGGTCCACATAAGCCAGATGCACTTGCATCTGGAGTTCATTTACAGTGGCTGAAGACCCTAGTGTACCCATTCTCTCCCTCCTCTGTCTCTCTATCTGCCTGCTTCTTGCTCTTTCTCTCAAATAAATAAAATAAAATTAATTTTTTAAAATAATTATCCTGCATATAAAAGAAGGAGGGTGCCTGGCAGGCACTTGGGATCTACAGAGCCAGGCTGCTTGGCTCCTGTGTCAGGAGGTTGGCTAGGCAACCTGGAGGGTGCTTCTAAACAAGCCCGGAGGTTCCTGCTTGGCTGGCTGCCATTGCCCAAGAAGGCAAGTAGGCACAATAAATTAGACCTGGACATTAATAGTTGATGTGTTACCCTTTAAGAAGTGTTGATATTTTATGGCAAGAGGTTTGTTTGGAAATAACTAATCGCTCCATGGAGGTCTGTATTCACTAATTGGTCAGGATCAAACTTTTAAAAATATTGGAAAACACTCACCAGGTTTATACTTCAGATTAAAAAAAAAACTCTTTTGAAGTCTGAGGTGTTAATCTTTAGGAAAATTGCCAACCTGCATATAAATTTATGTGGGAAGAAGTGTATGTTTAAAGTAGGTACTTCTATATTAACCAAAAAAAGAAGAAGAAGAAGAAGAAAAGAAAAGAAAGGAAAAGAAAAGCACTTCCCTAAGGAAGGGGAAATCAGATGTCATAGACCTTTTAAGGTCATAGCTGGTACTTTAAATTTGATATTCTAGACCAGTTTTTATGTTGTCAGTGGCATTTCTTTACCCACACAGATACAAAAAAGAAAGTTTCTCTTTAACTCTCATCTGTTTGTTCCTTTATTTTATAAATTGCTATAATTTATGAATGTCTGCTAAAGAAGGTTAGCTTATTTCTTTAAAAGAACTTATGTATTAAGAGCTTTTCTCAAAATACTGTGTGGTAAAATTTGATCATTTTGTATTTTATAATTAGCATGGTAATTATAAATGCATAGAGACATAAACACATAAAGTAGCTTCAGAAACCTTGGGTAGTGCCTGTTCTCATCTTCATGAACCATGCCACGCTCCTCAGCAGTGTGCCCTTGTCCTGGTGGCACTTGACTGACTATAGCACTGACAATGTGATAATAAACACACTGTTTACTTACTGGTGTTCCATGTATTATTGTGAAGTCTGAGAGGAAGAAACTATGTTTGTTTTATTTTATGCTGTTTCATTGCCAGCATTTAAGGAAAGTGCTTGGAAAGAAGAAAGAAAGAGGTATAGAAGGAGAGAGAAAAGAAAGAGGGGAGGAAGGAAAGAAAGGAAAGAAAAACAGGAGAAAAGAGAGCAAGAAGAAGAGAAAGAACAGAAGCAATAAAAATAAAATAAATCCACTTGACTGGCTTCTTTTCATATGCAGTAAAAAATAAAGAGCTGACCAATTCTTGAGACTTTTAAATTTGAAATGTTGCAGGGTTACTTACATGATTTGGATGCATCCGTGTGTTCTTGAGATTTATAGCAACATAAATTTTAAAATTAAGAATGTCCTTTAGGAAAATCAAATGGCCTCTCAGTACTTTCTGTGTTTTTCTTCCCCCTCCCCGCCCCCTTTAGTTTTTAAGATAAGGTGTCACTGTGCAGATCAGGCTGGCCTTGAACTTAAGGCAATCTTCCTGTCTCTTCCCTGGAGGGTTAAGACAACATGTGCCGTCACTCCCAGACATCTTTCAATGTTTTTAAACCTTGAGGTTTCTAATTCATCTTTGCTAATTATATATATAAAAAGAAATATGCTTGGTTATATTTTTCCAAGTAAAGTGAAGCACTGACTTTGTTTTGTTATTCTTATTTATTTATCTGCACATGTGTTTATGTGCATGCATGCACATGGAGCATGTGAAGGTCTCTAGCTACTGCAAAGGAATGCAGATGCATGTGCAAACAAGCACCTTTGACCTCTGAGATCATCTCCCTAGCCCCATGAAAACATTTGTATATTTCTTCTTCATTGAGTCCTACTCCTCAAATGATTTTTTTAAATCGTTTCTTTTTTTAGTTTTCACAAATAGTTATTTCCCAAGGGTCTTCAAATGTTAAGTATGTGCTAAGTTAAAAAAAAATACACATGTAGTTTTTATAATAAAATGCATAGTGGTTGTCATAATTCATAGAGTCATCAGGATGAAATCAAATTTCATTAACTAACATCCTCAGTCAGGCTGTCTATTGCACTCATAACCCCACAGTGAACACTAATAGCCCCACTGAGGAGGCCTTCAGTGCAATAGGAGTAGGGCAGAGAGGGTATAAGAGGACAACAGGAGGGGAATGGGACCGGTACACATATATGTGTTTTCTGATTTATTTTTTCCATTCTGTTTCTGACTAAAAATGTTTTATTCAAAATGTTTCCTTTTCATTCCTTTTTCTTTTTTTTAAAGGTTATACTCTCAAATCCTCTCCCCTCCCCCATTCCACTGAGGGCATCCTTAGTGGGGTTATTGATATTCACTTTGGGTGCTGAAGGCCTCAGTGAGTCTCTGTGTGAGGGGAGGAAGCACGCCTCAGGCTAATCCTATCCATGAAAATCTGTATATGCACATGACATGGTCCCTAGTGCTTCACTTTTAGGAGGGAAAAACTAATCCATTACTGAAATGAATCCTAGTCTCTCCTTGTCCTTACAATCTAAGTGATTAGAAGATTCCATTTCTAAAATACAGATCAGCAGTAGCCTGGAGTCAAGAAGGCATAGAAATTTTGTAAGCAGGGGCTAGAGAGATGGCTTAGTGGTTAAGGTGCTTGCCTATGAAACCAAAGGACCCAGGTTCAATTCCCCAGTTCCCACATAAGCCAGATGCACAAGGTAGTTCATTATCTGGAGTTCATTTGCAGTGGCTAGAGGCACTGGCATGCCTATTATCACTCGCTGTCTGCCTCTTTCTCTTTCTCAAATAAATTAATTAATTAAATATTTTATTATTTATTTATTTATTTAAGAGAGTGAGATAGACAGAAATAGACAGGTAGACAGAGAGAATGGGCGCGCCAGGGCTTACAGCCACTGCAAACGAACTCTAGACACGTGCGCCCCCTTGTGTATCTGGCTAACGTGGGTCCTGGGGAATCGAGCCTCGAACCAGGGTCCTTAGGCTTCACAGGCAAGTGCTTAACCACTAAGCCATCTCTCCAGCCCAAATTAAATATTTTTGAAAAGTAATTATGTAACCAAGCAATGGGACCACAGAGTCTCAGAAACCAGCTTTACACCCAGTTATCACTACCCACTTGTACACAGTGAATCTCTTTTGAGTCATTGAATCAAGAGCCCTTTGGCTGGCATTGCCAACAGATACCTCAAACTTTTGTGAGATACCTACTGTAGGACCAGCCTCACCAATGATTCTTTAAAAGCATTATTTTTTCATGGGTAAAAGGCATTACTGTGTCAGTCATGAATTTATATTTGACAAGTTACATATTTTCTTTTTTAATATTTAATTTATTTATTTGAGATGGGGGGGAGAAAGAGAGAGAAAGAAGTAGATGCAGCACACAAGAGAGGGAGAACGGGTGAGCCAGAGCCTCTAGCCCTGCAAATGAACTCCAGATACATGCGCCACATGTGCATCTGGCTTACATTGGTCTGGGGACTCAAACCCGGGTTCTTTGGCTTTATAGGCAAGTACTTTAACTGCTAAGCCATCTCTCCAGCACAAGTTACATTTTTTTCTTAAATCAAACACTTTTCTCTGCTTATTTTAAACCAGTCTTTCTTTTGCACACGTTGGAAGCTATGAATCTAGGACAGCAAGGAAAACAAGCTGTGTGCTGGCTGTTGTAAACCATTAGCTTTCATGGCCCTCCATGCCCACTTCACCGGTAGCCTCAGCAGGCATCCTTTCTTCTAATAATATGCTTCCAACTATTCATAAGAATTTTTATTTCAAAGATCTCAGGATGTTCAAAAGTGGGTGAGAGCATTTTCTTTAACCTGCCTGTATCCTAAGAGAGATCCATCACTGATCTCACCAGGGCTAAGGACGGTGCCATTTAAGGTGAGACTCAAAAGGAGATTCTAGTTTAGGACAAGATGTGTGCTCTACAAAACCCTCCTCTCTGCCTTAGGAATCAGAGCAGAATTCTGAGCTTATAAACTTGCTCATATCTATTTATATTAATAAAGCAAGATGGATGACTCTATGAAGGTATCTTAAAGTAATTTGTCTTCTGCTAGTTATGAAACTTAAATTGGTTTGACTGATTCTTGATTACTTTAGTCAAGAAATACATAAACCAGGCTTGGTGGCCAAATTGGGTATGTTGGTGCATGCTTTTAACCCCAGCACTCTGGAGACAGAGATAGGAGGAGTACTATGAGTTCAAGGCAACCCTGAGACTATATACTGAATGTTAGGTCAGCCTGGGCTAGAGTGAAACTCTACCTCAAAATAATAATAATAATAATAATAAATAAATAAATGAGGAAAAGAAAAATTTGAAAACGAAAAGAAATACCAAAACATAATGGTTTATAATCAATTAATTTACCATGGCAAAATATGAAAACTTTATGAGAACTGGGCATGGATATTTAGGGTTGGTGTTTGTTATGAATTGTCTAACATTAAGGCAAAATGTAGGGATGTCTGTGTATGAATTTGTTCTCTGCAATTTGAAATTGAAAGAGCTGATTAGCTGTTGATGGAAGTGAAAAATGGTGGGTAATTCACTGGTATTATCATATTAAAGCAACAGCTATCTTTAGAGAGTATCCCTTACACATTTTCTAATGCCCTGGTAAGGTCTCTGCTCATCACTTTCCATCTCTCTTGGCTGTGGGAATCTTGTCCATGCAGAGGAATGTACGAGAGAACATGTACTATGAAGGTGCTCCATGCTGAACATCACAATTTTATTTTCAAGCCAGCATTTTCTAAAATCCAGTTTTTAAAAGAGCAAAGGACGAAGGACAAAACAAAAGCTCAAAAATAATTTTTAAGGAAAAAGACAAGTGAAGTTAATAATTTTACAATATTTTTGCAAAACAATATTATACTATAGGTTCCCAAGTAGGAATATACACAGCTCAGTAAAAAGAAATTAGATAGAACCTTTTCTTGTTTTTTTTTTCTTTTGCCGTGTATGTGGGGTGGGGGTTGTATGCATGTGCGTCTATGTGTTTAGGTGTGTGCACATGTGTGACGTTTGTGCTCACTCTCTGCCTGTTTCTGAAATCGGGTCTTACACTGAATGTAGAGCTCACTGATGCAGCCAGACTAGCCACCTAGCAAGCCTTCGGGTTCTTCCTGTCTCCACCACCCCAGGGCCAGGATTCCAGGCACACACCACTGCTCTCACCTATTACATAGGTGCTAGTGAGTCATCCTCTGGATCACAGGCTGAGCAGCAACCACTTTACCGGCGGAAACATCTCCTCAGCTCCAGAACCTTTAAACAGAGATTAAAAGCAACTGCACATGCATTTTTATCGCAATCCCATACATATGAAATGAAATTATTTCAGTAGCATTTTGGGTAAGCAGACAGGCTGCTCCTACCAGAGTCTACTGATGAAAGGCTTTGGTTACCTGATACCCTGTTGAGCTTTTTGGGAGACTGCAGAAAAACATTAGTACCTTCAGCACACCAAGGAATACCTCAGATCAGCAGCTGGGAAGGCCCTGACTTGGAGGCAACATTGATGGAGGTCTTTAGCTTCAGTATGTGTCAGAGATTTTCATCTTTATTTTAAAATGTTTATTTAAGTACAGTTAAGAAAAGATGGTAAAAACCTGATTATAAAATAATTGGAAAATAGCATGAAAATAGTTCATGATTCTTATATTTCTAGTGTGAAGAAGTTACCAAAACAAACCAATTATTCAAGCATGTAATATAATCAGATCGAAAGGTCATTAACCCTTGCATTTTTAAGTTGTTCAGAATTGTGTTTTCTTTGTTGATAGCCTGTAAGGAGGAAGAATTGAGTTTGTGTGTGTACGATAAAAGGTTTTCAGCCAAAGTGCCTTAGATGGGCCTTCATTTCTTACTGAATCTTGATTGAAGTGTTGGCTTTTCCTGAAGGATTTCTTTCATACTGATGGCTACAGAAATTGGATTTTGGTAACACACACTGAGATTTGTATCATTGAGGGACTGGCTTTAGAGAAGCGCCTTCTTTGCAAAGGGAAGCCCTGTAGGCAAAATGCAGCTGGTCTCTCATTTCTTGAGAACGAGGTATCACTGTCCACACACGTGGATAAGAATCAGAGTTAGGGATCATTTGTTTGCATGTTTGAAAATAGAGTCAGACTGCTTGCAGCTAAAACAGACTTCACTGGTTACTGCAATGGAAAAATCCACTGGGCGAACAGCTCAGCAAGGATACATCAGCTCGATCAGTGATGTCAACAGACCAGGGTGTTTTCTGTTCTGTGCTTTGGTTTCCCCACTCTAGCCAAGCTCTCTCCCTGTGTCCCAAGATGACTGTCAGCTACATGCTTCCCAATCTGTCACGTGTGGGAAGAATTATACTTGCCCCAGAGTTCCCTAGAAACCAGAACTGAAGGCTGGAGAGATGGCTTAGGGGTTAAGTTGCTTGCTGGCAAAGCCAAAAGACCCAGGTTCGAATCCTCAGGACCCACATAAGCCAGATGCACAAGGGGGTGCAAGTGTCTAGAGTTCCTTGGCAGTGGCAAGAGGCCCTGGAGCACCCATTCTCTCTCTCTCTCTCTCTCTCTCTCCCCCCCCTCTCTCTCTCTCCCTCTCTCTGTCTCTCTCTGTGCCTCCTTTCTCATTCTTAAAAATAAATAAATAAATAATCTTTTAAAGTAACTTTTAATTAAAAAAAAAAAAGAAATCAGAACAGAATTAAGACACGTTTTGTCCCTGACCCATTACTGATGTTGGAGTACTGGAATCACCAAATATGGTTATATATTGCTTAATGACAGGATACTTTCTGAGAAATATATTAATAGGTTTTCTTCTTATTGTGTGAACACTACAGTAATGTTCTAGTTATCTTACCTAAACCAAGATGACAGTAACAACACCAAGTCTTAGAATCTCATGGGATCACTACTATCTGTACAGCCCATCCTTGGTCTAGATGTCATGTGCCAAATACTTTGCCTCACTTCACACTTTCCCCTCTAATCTGACCATGACACCAAAGAATGACATAAATCTTCTAATAGGGCCTTGCTGCTGTTAGGAAGATGGGAACGGATGCTGAAGTCCTAATAATGAATCCTAGAGTGAGGCTTTACAACCTTCAGCTAAATACTGTTATGACTGATCTACTTTTACTAATACAATGTGGCCACTTACTCTTCACAAGTACAACTTGTGACAATAGCACACAGCACCTTTGGAGACAATCCTCTTGATGGGTTAGCACTTCTATTTGGAAATATATTCCTTATGTTGAGCATGCATTAGTTTCCCCTTACCCTTCATCAAATAATTCTTTTTTTTTTTTGCAATGGTTAGTCACAATAAATAAATTCAATCCTTCTACCTCTCCACATTCCTGGCATATATTAAAATATTTGCAGTCTTCATCATCTCTTTTGCCGTGTTCCACATCTGCTGTTCTCTCATCTGTTCTTAATATTAATAGGTATAAGATAGCCTTCACTCTCTTGGCAGGTATTCTCTGTATAATTCTGGTTAATCATTTCTGAACTCAGACACACAATTCTATGGTGCTGACATAGAACCTCCCCTGTGGCCTTTGGTTTCAGCTTATTGCCATAAGTGTGAGTAGAAGATTGAAGGCAAAGAAGTTAAATATCATGCAGGCCTCAGAGGAAGCCAATCTTAGACATAACCACTTAAGGTGTTGTCACAGTATGTGCAATAAATCCCAACCTTACCTCTCTAGCTTCTTGCTGTCCATATTGGGTTTAGTTGCTTTTTTGTTGTTGTTGTTTGCTGGGTACTAGATACTTGATTTTTAAGGTTCTGTAAATAACTAGTATTTAATTAATAAGTGCCAAGTACATGCACACACATATGTATGTATGTATAAACCATATTATTCTTTAGGTAATTCTTTATACTTTCTCTTGTAAAAAAAAAAAAAAGAAAGAAAGAAAGAAAGAAAGAGAAAGAAAGAAATTAAGGAAATGTATTTAAAGATGAGCTTTTGCAGATGCTACTTGTAATCTGAACTCTTAACTCTCTCCTTACTGTGACTGTATCTGAGTGACAACCTCTCAGAATTGAAATTTGAAGCATTTTGTTAGGAAAGTTTGACTAACAGATGTCCCCACAGCTGTTTGGGGGTGTGAGGGAGACAGCATTCTTCTACCCCTTTCTTCATGCCTACCACCCTCTCCCTTCCCCTCCACTTAGTGCACTCCAGGGAAGTTTAGGATTAAAACCTATTATCACTAACAATAACTGTTAGGTTTGTGATGTCCCTCCCCTCTCCATTTTCTGGAATATTTATACTGATGTTAATTCCACAAAGGATTGTTCCTGTCAGACACAGAAGTGGAAAGTAACTAAGCACTGATTTAAGGAAAGCCTGTAATGAGTTATCCAGACCTCTTTCTCTTATAAATCAAATCTGCTTCTCCAGTACTGCACAAGCAGTGTCTCCTTCCAGCGTTACAGCAAGCGCTAGTACAAGCATCATCATAAGCCCTCGGGGACTTCAGTGCCCTTCAGACTGATCTCTTTCCAACCTCCAGTCTACTTTCTGAACAAAGACCAGATGACTTTAAGATGCAAGTAGGATCACTCTGTCTTTATTTGGAACTCAGTTGCTTTTCATTATGGTTGCACAGAAACCCAAACTCTGCTCCCCATCCCAGAACTCTGGGAGGCCCTTCCTGCATGTCCAGGCACAAGTGCCCATTCTCTCCAATACTCAGTACATTCCAGACACACTCCTTTTCTTCATTTCTCACTAGTAAAATCTTTCTACCTTGGGTCTTTTCCCATGTCCTCTTCCCTCCTTATCTCTTTGCCTGGCTAGCTCCCACTAATCATAAATTCCCACCAGTGTGATTTACTTTCAAGTCTACCCCCACACTCAGTGTAAGATCCAGTGTTTTATATTCTCTATTAGCCTCCTAGCTTTCTCCAGAGCACCTGCTTGTATAGTGTCTGAGTGCGTGAAATCAGCTGCAACAGGAGATCACAAAGTACAGAATTGCACTCATCCTTGACTAAATCTCCTGGGTGCATTCTAATTGAGTTTGAATCCTGGGGCCCTCACTTGGCAGCTATGGGATTTTCAATCTTCAGCCTCAGTTTCTTCACCATATAATAGAGAAAACAGCATTGTCCTTTTAACAAAATTGTTGGAGAATCAATCATAAAATTAATGTAAAATG
The DNA here is from genome assembly GCA_036346955.1 of Dipus sagitta. NCBI lineage: Eukaryota > Metazoa > Chordata > Mammalia > Rodentia > Dipodidae > Dipus > Dipus sagitta. The sequence goes on along the minus strand of CM070771.1, from coordinate 82,893,766 downwards.
TTTAACAGAGTGCCTCACATGTATTAGGTGTTCAATCTCTATTGGCTTTTGCAGTACTGTTATTGTTTAAAGATGTGTTTACTCATTGTAGGCAAATGTCATGAGGAAATGGTATCAGTTTCCCAAATAATTCTAATAAGACCCTAGACAGGGCTGAGGTGGTTTGAATCAGATGTTCCCTACAAACTTATGTGTTTTGAATGTGTGGTCCCCAGTTGATGCCTATTTGGGTGGTGAAGTCTTGCTGAAGGAGGTGTGTTGTTAAGGGTGAACTTAGGGGTGTTATAGCCACAGAAGTGATGCCCAGACTCTGCTCATGTCATGCTTTCCCCTGCCTTCATGAAGCATCCTCTCAAGGTTGTACGCCAAAATAAAAATTTTCAGGTGCTTCATCCCAGCAACAAGAAAGTAACTACAACAGAAAAATTTGTACCAGAGGAGTGTAGTCATTATTGCTAAAACATGACTGGCTTTTTGGCCTTTTCCAATTGATTTGCCAAAGCAATGTGGAAGGATTTGAAACTTTGGCCTAAAAGATGCTTGGCAGTGCTATAAGCAGAATGGATGGTTCTGGTCAGAGCTTAAAGAACCAAATGAAGAATGAATGGTGAACTGTGTAGGCTTGGATTATGAGGTGACAAAAGAGCTTTGTCTGAGCTAGAAGCTGTTTGAAAGAGGCTTGTTGAGATCTAAGAACTTGAGAAGGGTTGAACTTAGAAGAAGTGGACTGAGGTGAGCAGATGGATATGGTGCAGAAAGTTTAAGTCTGCAGACTGCTGCATGTTCAGATGTGATCATTTCAGAGATTACCACTATTGACATCAGGCCAGTTGTTTTGCACTGAGATGGCAGGAAGATTGGTGACTCTTTTGTAAGTAGGGTGCCAGAACGCTGCATCTTTCCTATTCTTCTCAATTGGTTTTATTCCTGCCTAGATTAACAAATTTAGTAGCCTGCCTGGTACTATGGAAGTATAACAAACGCAGGAAAGGTAACATAGTTTTATGAAAATAGCCACTGGGCAGTGTGAGGTAGGGTTGCTGGAGTCCCTGTGTGGAAGCTCACTGGAGCCATGAGGACGATCTGTGTGTTGCAGTGGAGACCCCAGGATTTTGGAGCTACTGGGACTACAGATTGGCCACCAAGAAGAGCTGCTGGCTAGGGATTAAGTTTTCTCTGGGCTGTGGCCAGCTAGAGGGGCAGAATTGGAACCCAAAATACTTCATCACTAGTTACAGATAGCAAAGTTGGAGCTACAGGGTTTGATGTTTGCCCTGTTTGCTTTAGATCTTGCATTGGTTCAATCTTTCTCTGCTATGCCCAATGCCATATTTTGCAGTGTGAATGTTTACTCTGTGAAATTATGTGTTTTTGGTTTTATAGGCTCACAGTTAAGAGAATATTTGAACAATGTTGTTATTAATAAAAACCAGGGGCTCTTAAATTTGGACTGAATGCACTGCATTATGGATGGTCATGAGTTTATAGGGGCCAGGGGTGGAATATTGTGGTTTGAATCAGAGGACCCCCACAAACTCATGTGTTTTGAATGCTTGGTTTTCAGATGATAGCAGTTTTGGAGGTAGAGCCTTGCTGAAGGAGGTATGTTGTTGGGGGCAGGCCTAGGGGTGTTATACCAAGCTTCCCCTTGCTAGACTTCAACTCACTCTCTTGCTGCTATTACCTATCTGCTTGCTGTGGCAAAGCTGATGTCAAGGCTCTGCTCATGCCATGCTTTCCCCTGCCATCATGAAGCTTCCCTTAGAGAATGTAAGCCAAAATGAAAAGCTTCCCTCCCATCAGTTAGTTGCTTTCAGTTTGGTGCTTTATCCTAGCATGAGAAGGAAACCACAACAAGGGATTCTTAGACTTTTCATACTAGCAGGCCACTTACCCTCAAGAAATTTTATGTTACCCTGGATATATAAATATTTTAAAATACTTATAACAAATCGTAGAGAATTTATTTTAAAACAATAATTTTATAATTTATTAAAGATGAAAGCAAATTCATATACTAATGAGATGGTTGTGCATTTTTTTTTACATAAAGAACTAATTCTTGGCTGAATATTTGATACTATAGGATGTAGAGTGTCTTCAACATTTGAGAGTTGATCAAGATTTTTATTTTTAATCATCATTTCTGAGAATGATACTTTGCATAAGTATATAGTAAGAAATGATAGAAGTATGTTTAGGACCATTCTTGACATTATTGCAGGGTTGGGGATTTAGCTAAGTAAACAAGAAGTTGTCTAGCAAGTGCAAGGCCCTGAATTTGGTCTTCAGCACTGACAAAGAAATTATAGAAATTGTTGTAAATTCTGTTCTAATCCCAAGCCAAATTTTATTTAATAAAGTTCTATCAAACTCAACAACTCGGTGAGTCAAACAGCCAACCCAAATCAAATATTCCAACACAATTCAATCCAGAGATGCATGACTTTGATACATGCTAAGGAATGACAGTGGGAAAATATTGTCTTTGTTTTCTTCAATTCAATCATTATGTTACTAGAAGAGCAGAAATCTTTCTAAGTTAGTAAAACACCGGAGTTCCTAGCACACAATTGTGACAAACCTGAGTCAAGATTTTTTAGGTAGCCTTGGTTGGCACTGTGCAGTGCATGAGTGTGCTCTGAACCAAGACTGCAGTGGAGTTCTGTGACGCAGCACAGGCGAGTGTTGCCAGAAATACCCCGGATTCATTAAGTGTCTGATTTTGAATTAATTTTTGGTTTTTACACATTCAGAAAATTTTTTGTGATGTCCCCACACTCAGCCATATGACCCAACCCACAACTGAAGAAGTTAGGCCTCAGGGAACTTGCTTTACACATGAGAACAGCACTGTGAAAGTGTGTTTTTAACCATTTGCTTCATTGTCATTGTCCCTAAGGATTTAAATGTTTTATTTTTAAAATATTTAAAGTTAGCTCTGTCAGTATAACAAGTCTCTGCTTCAGAGGTTGCATATAAGTATTTGAGATTTTCTTTTAAATTTGTTCTTATACATACTTGTTTTGAGATGCTTTGTAAATAAATCACCATTTTAAAAAAATTTTTCCATTGAAATTGGTAAAGGAAGCACATTTCAAACACAGGACACACTGGTTGGGTTCCATAGCAAAGACATTTTATTTTTATAAACATCAGCCTTCGGAGATAATAACCTTCCCCACCCCACCCGGGCATCTGTACTCACTCTTTTCATAATGGGATATTCACAGAGGAATGTTTCTACATTCAATAAGCTCTAGATGTAAAAGAAGAAGTTGAGCTCCATGTGTGACAGTTACAGTGGTGTACAGATTATCACTATCAGACACCTTCCTGCCGGTAAATATTGATGCGACTGCAGCACACAATGTAAACCAGCCCCAAGGAAGCTGCACGCTCTCCTTGACGACCAAAACAACAACAAAGTTTGTGTATTTTAACAGTTGGTGCAACAGCATCTGGCAGAGAGAAAGAAGGACAAAAATATACTCTGGTCCAGTAACATTTATAGCATAGCCAGTTTAACTACTGTGCCCTATTTAGGGATATTTTTTGAGTGAACATTATTATAACATCTGAGAACACAGGCATAGGTTAGCAGTAGGGAAACTCATGCTGACTACAAAAGGCAATGCAGCACACCCATGAACCATCCCAGGAGGGACACAGTGGGAACATGCAGGGGTGGAAATGGTCCTAAATTCTTCTACATCTTGATACAGAAGCCATGGATAACAGTAAGGGAGCCAAGGACTAGGAATACTGTGTGGGATTGTATATGCTTTTAAAAGAAACCTGTCCCTGTGTGCTTATATGTAGAAAGGCAAGAAATCCCATTCTAGAATTCTGACTTGTGGCTGTCTACATAAGGCACAGATGTTTCTAGGCACTCCCATGACTACAACACAGGCAGTGTGCACAGAGCACAAACACCAGATAAGTGGATGCTAAACTAAAATGCACAGTTTAAAGTTTGAAGATTTAACTTTTGCTTTCAAAACCAAAATTAAGGGCTGGAGAGATAGCTTAGTGATTGAAGCCCTTGCCTGCGAAGCCTAAGGACTCATGTTTGACTCTCTAGATCACACATAAGCCAGATGCGCAACAGTAAGGCAAGTGCGAGGTCACACGTGCCCACTAGGTGGTGAAAGCATCTGGAGTTCAATTGTAGTGACTGAGGCCCAAGCATGCCAATTCTCTCTCTCTCTCTCTCTCTCTGTCTCTCTCTTTCTCTCTCTCTCACACACACACACACACTCTCTCTCTCTCTCTCTCTAATTCTTTTTAATTTGAAAATAAAAATAATTATCACTGTGTTAGGAATCTATTAGAAATTTATATGTAGCTTGTTGACTACTCAAATTTTATCTGTCATGATTAGACCACATTTTCTTGCATCATCTTCTCTTCTGAAGTATGTTATGTTAAAATTGTGAACACACTGAATTTACACTAAAGTCTCTAGACTGCCACTTATAGCACATCTTAGCCTCTTTTTTTTTTTTTTTTTTTTTTTTTTTTTTTTTTTTTTTTTTTAGACAGGGTCTTATGCAACATAGTTTGGCCTTGAATTCCTTATACAGTCAAGGACAACCTTGATGATCTTCCTGTGTCCAACTCTGATTATCCCAGGTTTTATGCAAAACCAGAGAGGGCTTCATTTGTACTGGGAAAGCATTCTACTAACCAAACTTCATTCCATCCCCGTTTCAGTCTCTTGCCTCACTTTTAAGCTTCTAGTATTTCTGTCAGTCTATGTGAACATGGATCCTTCTAATTGTACTTCCTCCTTCTTCCAATTCTCTGGTTTTGACCACTTAGGATTAGGAAATGCATTAAAATTGTTTCAAATATAACAGTATTATCAAAAAAGTAAATTGGTTTCATGTGATTTCCTAAAAGATTGTACAATGACTCAAGCATGAGGGCTTACTCTGTTTCACTTATTCAAGAATACAATCTAGGACTGGAGAGATGGCTTACCAGTTAGGGCACTTGCCTGCAAAGCCTAAGGACCCATGTTCTACTCTCTAGCTCCCACATTAGCCAGACACACAAAGGTGAGGCAAGTGCAAGATTGCACAAGCCCACTAGGTGGCACAAGTGTCTGGAGTTCGATTGTAGTGGCTGAGGCCCTGGGGCACCAATTCTCTATCTCTCCTCTCTCTCTGTCTCACTCCCTCTAAAAAAAATAAATAAAGTTACTTTAAAAAGAAAGAAAGCAACATATATTATTACTCTCTGTGGGAAGGGAAAGTGTTAGAATACAGTTGAGGACTAATTCAGTTGAGTCTTTTTAGAACACTACTTGCGTTGAATTATGTTGGGACAGGGGAATACTAACTTTATAAAGGAATTGATTGGAGAATAGACTGAAGATTGATGAGCTCTTTATTGGCCCAGGGACAAGGTAGTGTAAAAAGCCCACAGCGCCTACCATTGAGGGAGGCATGTGTGACATATGCATATACTGTGACTAAAGAAGAACTCTCACTTTGACCTAAGGACAGTCAGGTAAAGCACCCCTAAGAGGCAATGCTGGAAGCTGAGTCTTCATCAAAGAGTTTTAACAGACAGTTTTTCAGAAAGAAGGAAAAGGTGATGGGATGAGCGAGATTGGAGGAAGTAGAGACAGTTTCCAGGAGACATTCTGCTGCAGCCTCTCCTGTCACCCCCATCTCAGGCTCCTCTGAGTGCTTTTCTTCCCCTGGTGACCAGTCAGTGTTACTGTCCCTCTAGGTTCTCACCTGGCCTCTTGTCATTCGTGCCCTGCTTTAGGGTCACCACTTGGTTACCATTACCATTCTTTGCAAGTAATGTAACTCACTCACATGTGGTTTCTAAGTGTTTCTATCTCTCGAGCATTTCTCGACTCTGCTCCACATGATCATAGTCAGCTGACTAATGCTGCTTTAGGTTCCACAGACATCTCAGGTTCAGTCTCTCCCCAAATCTGGCTCTCCTTATATTTCTTTATCTCAGCAAGAGGCACTGCCTGACACATGGGACCCCTGCTTAAAGCCACACTGTGGCTTCTTCCTTGCTCCTCTCTTTCAGTTGCTCTGCCCTGCTCAGTTCTTCTTGACACATCCTTCTAGTTCATCAAATTCTGCTTATTCCCAGTTAGCAATTCATTCCAGATTCTATCAGATTTGTATCACATTTCAGCAACCCAAATACTGGATTCTGCCTAGTGTTTTCCCAATGCAGACCTGTTCCCTACAGTGCCATCAGAAAACATCCTAACAAAACACCTGATTTAAGTACCGAGTAGCTATTAATGTCTGCAAGACAAACGCTGAGTGAATCTGTCCATCTGTTCTCCTACCCCAAGTTGGTTGTACCTGGCTACTTTCTATTCTCCTCTCCATAGATGGTATTTATTCCCCAGGTATTCATATTACTGACTCAAATCTTGCCCCAGGAAAGTTTTCTGGTGCCTTGTCTATAGTGTCATCTGTTTCATGACTAGACACACAGGATTTTGATTTATGGGAATGACATGGGGAAGCTAATGCCACTAAGAGAAAGGATTTTATTACATTTCCTGAGACATGCCATCACTTTGAAGGGCTATATGGAAAAGCATCAGGACAGCTAAGAAGCAGGAAGAGTGGAGCAGGGAGGGAACAACTTGTGGGACATGATACCAACCACAGCAGAGCCCATAGCACAGACCTCAGCCTTTACTGGGCTCTCTGTGGGAAGGCAAAGTGTTAGGGTACAGTTGAGGAGTAATTCATTTGAGTCCTTCTAAAACACTACTTGCCTTGAATTATTTTGGGGCAGAGGAATAGTAACTCTATAAAGGAATTGATTGGAGAATAGACCGAAGATTGGTGGGTTTGCATACAGCAGGAATGGAAGGGGTGCTGGATGGCAAACTGTTTGCTCATCATCTTAAGAATGACTTGCTCTGACAGGAGCATCCTCTCCCAGCCTGAAGGGTCCTCCAAGATATCAAAGCATCATAAAACTTAAAAAAAAATATGAGTGCTACTTTACTCTACCGCCTGTTGAGAAATGGTACATAGAAATCTTCTAGTACTATTTGCATGATCCAGGTTTGCAAGTTGAAGGTCTGTTAAGAGCAAACATCTTGTCTCTCTTGTTCACTACATAGCTCAGGGCTATTCCACAATAACCCTCACTTAGTGCATGCTCAGTAGACATTATTAGAGTGAACTAGTGGCTTATATGGTTAATGTTTCAGCTGGACAGTACAACATTGTTTCTAAATATACATTTTGCTATGTCAGCTGGATAAGCTGTATTTTTCTTTGCTTGAGGTATAGATTTTTTTCACACTAACTGAAGCTTGAGTCAGCATAACATATGTTACATAAAGTACTATAAAGAGAAGAACACATTTCTATGCCCCTTGTGTCAGTCAACCTATGGCTTGTTGGGTGGTGATGTTTTCCTATGGGAACATTTAGCTGTCAAATGTTTTTAATTGTCAGAACTGGCATCTATCAATAAGAGACCAAGGGTGCTGTTGAACATCTTCCAATGCACATGTCAGCCCTCCAGTTATGCACTCTAAAGCAGCAATCATGCTGAATTGAAAAGTTTCTATTAGAGGATGATGTATCTGACAAGCATAACTAAAAAGACCTCACACAACCATGTCCCCAGACTCCTCCACGAAGCAATTATAAGCTAACCACCTGTTACCTTAGAAGGAGACAGACGCCCTGAGGGAGAATGTGATTGTCAAAGAAGAATACAAACTATGAAGGTGAAGAATTCAGGTTTTGAGTAAATACTGTGAAAGGAATCTAAACGGATTGAGTCCTAGCATGGCAAAGCTGAGGTCTGGGTTTAGGAAAAAAAAACATTCTCAGTTGACACTTAAAAGGCACCACCATAAGTTAATATAAGTGATGTAATAGAAGGAAAGAATTAGAGTTTATAACACCAAAGTTGCTGTCCTCGAGGCTGAAGTTTTCTTGTGCCAGCATGCAGCCATTCATCAAAGTGGTGTCATCATGCGCTCTTGGAGCTGGCTTTGGAGCCTTTGTTCCTCTGAACCTTGTGGTGCCAAATGTTGTTCTCTGAAGTAGGAGTTTGATTTTAGGTGGAAAAAATAACTGCTTTACTTACATAAGATGAGGAAGGAAAGTTCCCTATGTGTTTCTAAGACAACTTTCATAAAAAATTGAGAGCAGACGCTAACTAAATGAACCTCACTCTAAAGGCGACTCTCAAAGGAGCTTTAGAGCTTCTTTTCCCAGTTCCCTTCATCGGACCAAGCGTGCAGTCTCATGAGGTGACTATCCTGACTATCCTCAGGAGAAATGCTCTCACTGAGTTGTGTTTGCAGAGTATGACTTTATAATCATAAGGCATTCAATATTATGTACATATATGGAAGTTGTACTAGATTTGTGAAAATAAAATTTTTGTTACATTGAGAATGTTGAAAATAGAGATCATTGTACATTTTCCATGTTAAAGTTTAACTTTTAAGCCATGATGTCACTTCAAACTCTGAAACTTCTCGGGTTAGGCAAGGGGTTAAATGTTAAATTCTTTCCTTGTCTTAATTTCGACCACATAGATTGTAGCTAGGAAAGCTATTTCTGTGTCAAATCAAGAACTCCATAAGTATACTTGCCACAGGTCAGTGCTACAACAGAATTCATGAAAATAACACTGTAGTCTATCAAATTATTGCAGTTTTTCTGCAACTGTCTTGATTTGGAAACTGAAAGTCCTATTTCCTGAGAATCTCCTCAGTTCTGGCTAAATAGTGACTCTTATTCCAATTCCAAGTTTCTTAGCTAATCCTCCAATATTTGGGATAGCTATATTGAAAACAAAACAATGGCTTCCCATAATAAATAAAAGAAATGAACAACATATCCCTATTGGTTGTTGAAGAACAATTTGACTCAGCCAAAGCCACAGAGAACAACAACTTGTCAGTTCTTATGTGGATTCAAGCTGGAGTCAGATGTCCTATGTTCTAGTGGTGGCTCGGCCCACATGTCCCCAACCAACAATAATGACAATGTATCAATGTAGAGTAATAATAATACTGATATAATTTTATAAATTTAATCCATTAAATTATCATATGCCTTTTTATTCCCAAAGGAGAAACATTTTAACAACTAATGTTCTTAGGCAAATAAGCAATTACCTTGTTTACTTTTTCAATGATTCTATAATGGTGTATTTAACAATTATTCACGATGCTTGAAAATGCATTATGGTGGCATCAGCTGAAAGTTAACATTCAAAACATATTAGTGAGGAGGTTATTTGAAGCTAGAAAGACAAGAAAAAGTATAGTGTGGTCATTTCTCTTCCAGCTGTTTTGAGGGCAACTGTTTGGCTATACAACACTTTCTTAATCACAAATAGAAAAGTTCCCAGAAAAAAAGAAAGACACTTTCATTGTTGGGCAACATAGATAAGTGCTTGTTGGCCTCATCTGTTACCTAACCACAGACAGATTCAAAGAACATAAAGGAAGTGGGAACAGGGCTCCCATCACGAAAGTTCTCCAAATAAAATACTAGGAGTAGATCCCAATGTCAGCACCTTAAAATACATATTCTGCTGCAATGAATATGGTTTTACCTGCAGGAGGTGTAATTTTTAAGGTTTAGAAAGTAAGGTAAGATAGCAAATTTGGTAAGATTACCAAATTGAGGGCTCAACTTGTGTGTTTTTTGGATGCTGGTTCTGTTTAATATGACTGACAGGTGAAGGGGAGAGGGAGGGTGAGGGAAAAGACTTCCTTCCTCCTTCTGTGACCCAGTCTTATAACGCTGCCATCATAAGGAAGAGAGCAACTCCACAGCATAACATACGTGCCTGGGCAGCCTCTACTTGCTGATGTGAGCCCCAAGTGCAGTGCGCTTAGCCCTGTTCATTCATTCCAAACACATCAAAGCACAGCTAGTATCCTTCAGTACTCTTTAAGACTTACTTATATGTCTTCATGAATGTGTTGCTAATTGTATACTCCAAGTAGGTGACACTAAACTGTATAAGTCTCCTTGTGATTACACTTTCACATTTCAAGTCCAGGACAGTAAAAATCATTATAGAGAGCATTCTCTTTTTCTAAATGCCTTATGCCAAATGCTTGAGTATTTTAAATTCTAAACTAAGAAAAGGCTTTCCAGAGCTGGGGAGATGGCTCAGTGGATTAAGATCTCAAGCTTGAGTACTCAGATTGGAGCCACCCCAGACTTCAAGGAAGCCATGGCAGACTTGTGTCATCCTAGCACATTTGACAGCAAGATGGGGTGGAGGTAAGTGAAGTTCTTAACAAAAAGAGTAACAGCTGCCGGGCGTGGTGGCGCACGCCTTTAATCCCAGCACTAGGGAGGAGGAGGTAAGAGGATCGCTGTGAGTTCAAGGCCACCCTGAGACTACATAGTGAATTCCAGGTCATCCTGAGCTAGAGAGAGACCCTACCTCGAAAAAAAAAAAAAAAAAAAAAGTAACAGCACAAAGAGAGAGAAATCCCTGCCTCAAGTGAGGTGGAAAGGTGAGGGCTGACCCCAAAGCTGTCCTCTGACCTCTACACACACCTGGTGCATGCTGGTACTCACGTGTGCACAAAACATGTGCACACACACACACACACACAATGGTAATGCATTAAGGAAAAGAAAAGGCTTTCTATTTTGCTTGGATTTTGGGTGAAGCTCTTGAGATTGGCCAGTGGCTTTTTTGAACTAATAGGATGGGTTGCTTTTGTGAAGTCATGGCTAACACACCTTTTGAACTTTTCTTCATCACTCTGGTCTGTGAAAAGGAGTATTTTGTTGGTGTTTAGGTTTTCCAAGTGGTCACATTGTCTCTTGGCTTTAAGTCAGTTCAGCTTTTCTTTAAGCAGATTGAATTCTGTGAATGTCTGAGTCTCTGGTGATAAACTCCTGTCATCTCTGTATTATCTCTTTGATGGCCAGATGGGGAGGCTGGTTTACATCAGGCACAATGTATATTTGAACAGGAAGGTCACAAGCAGAGTTACATTACCTTTTATGGACAATGAGACATGTGACATGGTGCAGCTTTCCTCCTCAGTCCCGTGGGGCCTGGGACTTTGTTTTGTCTGGATCCCCATGCAGTCTCATTTTCTAAGCGTGTTCATGTCAACAGCCTGCCTTCTTTAATGCAGCATTTCCTTGAAGTGCAGAGGAGGAAGATGACCTTCAGTGACAACTCCACAAAGTTTGATTGAAGCCACCTGAGGGAAGTTCACTGCTACATACTCTGCTCTGTGTCCTCTGTGGTCTGCAGCTTTTCCTTTCCCTCTGAGGGGAACAGAATTACATTAGTGAAGGCTGTCGCAGGAGAATGAGTCACAGCGCTTCGTTAGAAGCTATTCCTCATGAAAAGGCAATTCGTTTTTTTGTTTGTTTATTTTTTGTTCACTTGAGGTAGGGTCTTGCACTAGCCAAGGATGATCTAGAATTCACTATGTAGTCTCAACGTGGCCTCAAACTCACAGCAATCCTCCTACCTCTGCCTTCTGAGTGCTGGGATTAAAGGCGTGCGCCACACACCCCACTAAATGGCAAATTTGAACCACAAAAAGGCAATTTGGAAAATTAAAACAATGAAAACAACTTAAGGGAGTGGTTCGTTTTAATTCTGGGATGTGGCATGTGTTGTAAGTCTCAATAGAAAGTGCTTTGGGCTGGAGAGAAGCTCAGCACTTAAAGGCGCTTGTTTGCAAAGCATAGAGGCCTGGGTTCGATTTCCCAGTACTCACATAAAGCCAGATACACAAATCAGCACACGTGCCGAGTTTGTTTTCAGAGGCACTAGACATTGGCATACCCATTCTCAACCTCTCCTCTCACTCACTCTGTCTTTCTACTTGCAAGTAAATAAATAAAATTATAAACATTATTTTAAAAAAGAAAGTGCTTTCATGCACCATGTGTGTGCCTGTCTCTGTGTGTGCATTTGCATACTTAATTTTTTGTTCATTTTTATTTATTTATTTGAGAGTGACAGAGACAGAAAGAGGCAGAGAGAGAGAGAGAGAGAATGGGCGTGCCAGGGCTTCCAGCCACTGCAAATGAACTCCAGACGCATGTGCCCTCTTGTGCATCTGGCTAACACGGGTCCTGGAGAATCGAGCCTTGAACCAGGGTCCTTAGGCTTCACAGGCAAGTGCTTAACTGCTAAGCCATTTCTCCAGCCTAAGCATACTTAATTTTAAAAGGATAAGGCAACTTAGAATTGTCATGATTTAAATAATAGCAAATGGACCAGGTATCATTATCACCATTGTGGTAATCAGTCTCTTGGTTTAATGGCACACTACTTCAGCAGTTCTGATTAATACTTGCTATTTCAAGCAGTACATAAAATTAAGTGTTTATATTGATCCAACTAGAAATTTTTTGGTTCATTAAGTTTAAACAAAAGAAAAACAAAAGTCTCTTCTTTCTGGAGAATTTGTGTAATGAGAGGTTTAATATGGATGGTGTTGTACTTTGTCTCAGTTAATAGTTTAGACAATGGTTTCTAAGAGATGGGACTGTTAAAGTTTGTTTATACTAATGAGCTACAGGCTGTTAACTTTTTGTTTCACAGGCACTTAAGGAAGCCTAAATTAGCCAAGTGTATGCTAAAATTCAGCAGTAACTTTTCTTCAGAAATAAAAGCAGCAGTTAAGCCATACGATGTTTGAACCCGTGCTAATTTACAGTGCTTCTCAGTTTGAACATGTGGCAGTTGCCTGGATGGGTTTGTTGAGCCACATGTTCAGTGCCCTGGCATTTCTGATTCAACAAGTTCAGGATAAGGTGAATAATTTCCAGTTCGAACAGGTTCTGAGGTGATGCTGATATTGTAGGTCCTGGGACAACACTTTGAGAACTATAGTTGTACCCCCAACTGGCCCTCTGCAGAGCCAAGTACAAGCTGAAGCAGTAGCCAACACTCAAGCCCAGGCCATGTCTCTCTCCTCACTTCAAAACCAAGAAGTACACATGCTTGTCCTCAAAAATAACAAATAGGCTTGGGGAGATGCTTAGCTGTTAAGTCACTTACGGACGAAGCCTAAGGACCCATGTTCAACTCTCCAGATCCCACTTCAGCCAGACTCACAAAAGGTGAGGCAAGCACAAGGACACACGTGCCCACTAGGTGGTGCAAGCATCTGGAGTTCAATTGCAGTGGCTGAGGTCCTGGCATGCCAATTCTCTCCATCTCTCTCTCTCTCTCTCTAAAAAATAAAAATAAAAATAAATAAATAAATAATTTCCAAAAATATCTGAAACAATGGAAAAACAAAGCATAAGGAATAAATGAAGATTTAAAATACCAACATTTAGAAATGAAGCTGAGTTTGAGTTATGTAACTAGGAATCACAGCTATAAGGGCTTTCAAATATCTTATCCTCAAGTCAAAGTTCCTGTGGTATCATATGAACTAGCTAAGACTACATCTAGAGCAAGGGGTCTCCTGAGTGAGGGGCCCTCCAATGACTGACCCGGCTAGACTTTTGCAGTCTCATCTCCCTGTCCCAACAACTGGGCCAGTGGATGAAGGGTATGGATCATCCCCACTACCTAATTAGAAGCAAGAACTAGAAATCCCCTTATGCTGCTTTGAGAATGACTGATGGCTACAGGTGATGTACGTAACATGCCCAGAAAGATCTGTAGGCATTTAAATTGAAAGATTTAAATTCAAGACTCCATTTACCACATATGGCTTTTCTTTCTCCGGATATTTGGAATTTAATGACACACTCTATTTTATTATCCTGTTTTCTTCTTGATATCTGAGACTGAATCAAAGGACAACCTAACATGCTGATCCACTCCACCTTGTTTAAGGTAACATTTCTCAATTCTTGGTGCATATATGTGCAGAGTACTATGGTATGGTATGTGCTGTGATGTCTGTATACTGTATGCACATATGTGTGAAGATGTGGGAGCCCTGCATGCACACATGTGGAGGCCACAGAAAAACCTCAAGTGTCCTCTTCACTAGTGCACCTCATTTCCTTTGAGACAAAGTCTCTCCCTCAACCCCAAGCTGACACTTTTGCCTTTTTTTTTTTTTTTTTAATGTTGTATGCTTGCTTCTGGTCATCAAGTCCCAGAAACTCACTGGTCTGTCCAGCCCCTGAGGACTGGATCTTACAGAAATGTTAGGCCATGCCCAGCTGTTTACTTGGGTGCTGAGTAATCAAACTCCATTGGTTCTAGGGCTTCTCAGGCCCCCATGCTTACACAGCAAGCACTGTTCATCTTAATCGCCGGGTTATCTCTTCAGCCCCTAGAGTCTCTTTTGTTATTTCTTGCTGTAGGCACCCTGGGATTACAGAGGTTAGCATTACTGCATCTGGTTTTACCTGGGGTCCTGGAGAATCTACACTGAGGCAGTCAGACTTGAGCAGCAAGTGCTTACCCACTAAGCCATGTCCCCAGCCCCCAAGTGCTTTGAACTTACAAACAAAGTGAATGTTCTATCTGAAGCCAAGGCACTTGTAATTATGTATTCTGAATGAACTCCAACTGATTTTATATACGTGGCATTAAGACCGTTGTCAGAAATAATGTAATGCTAACATGCAGATATGAATAATGAGTCATACTATTTTAATTTTTGCTGATATTTGAGCTCTGTGATTCTTTCAGATAAAACAATTTAGTATATTCTATATTTATTTCAGGTTAGTACATTATCAACAAATGGACATTTAGTATCTATCTCCTAACAATGATACAATGTGCTTTACATTATTATCAAATACTTTTATGTTAGGCACTGTGCCAGATGCTTTAAACAACTTTATTTGTAATAATGTAACAATTGTGGAAACAATTATGATTGTCATATTTTCATTCAGGAGAAACCTCAAGCTCAGAGTGCTTGAATAATTTTCCTAAAATTACACAGGTCAAAAGCCCTAAAGCAAGGATTCTAATCCATAATCCTGTAAACCCACATTCTTTACTTTAAATATGTCTCAATGGGAAAAGTCTAATGTGAAAAGAAGAAAAACAAGCTTGTTTTCCATGAGCATAACTAATGGACAAGACCTTGGAATTTCACTTAACTGAAGCATTGTGTATAGCACAGCATAGTATAATGTTGTATGGTACGGATAGAATGACACTTTTAAACTGTAGGTATGGGCTTAAACACGTTATTTATTTTCAATTAAATTGTTTGGTTGATTCATCCAAACCAGGCTTAAAGCTTAAAAAGAACAAGTTTTCCTACAATTGTTAAGTTGATTCTTTTGATAGACATAGTGCAGATTTTGTAGTTTTACAATGTTTTTAATTCTTCTTCATAGGCATCATTATTCTAGAAAATTCTCTGCTAAAGTATTTATTTGATTGTAAGCCCTGGGCAGGTCAGTGTGTCACTCTGTCTCCAGAACAGGGGATGGGCAAGTTCTCATTAAATATTTGTTGATCATTTGAATTAAATAAATGACTAGTGACTTATGGTTCTGAGAAATGAATGGTAAAAATATCAACATTATGTTAAAAAATGTTACCCTGAAGTACTCAACCTTTCTCTAACTTAGCCTTTCCTTTTGATAATTAAAAATTGTTCATTATTGTCAACCATAAGATTTTGTACACTTCAAACCATATGCAATCTGTCATTGTTTTTTTTCATAATTTGCATGCATAACTGCAATGTCAGCATGCACATCAGTGACTCCTAAGAATTCACATATATGTCTAGGAATCACTAAGGTAAGCAGCAGAAACCAGCATGAAACTCAATACTGATGAGCTCCATGGGGAGTCAGCGATACTCATTTCCCTCATCATCTCCTGGGGATTCTTTCCTTACAAAACTGGAGCCCTTGGCAAGGAAGTGATCCGAATGCTGGGGCCATGCCCTCCTTCCTTCCCCCACCTTACGACTTCCCCCAGAAGGCATGATTCCAGCACATTCTGCCCTCCTGATGTTTAGCACATGTCTGCCTACCTGACACAGTTCTCTGTTTAGATTCTGCATCTACAAACATTAACAATGTCTCATGCTATTCTTCATATATATGTTTTACTGCTACACTGTGAAGCCACTTTGAGGGGCTGGGGCCATAGCTCAGTGGCAGAACACTTGTGTAGCGTGGATAAAGCCCTGGATTCGATTGCCAATACCTCAAGAAAACAGCTCAAGATAAAACCACATTTTCATTTCAACTTTTAAGAATTGAATGCATGAGTCTTCATATAATCATATTTTATAATCCGTACACATTTCTATAAAAAAAGATATTAAAAACTGCCAAACTGTCTACAGATGTGCCTTTTAAGGTTTTCATTATTTAACAGTGAGCTGTTTTTATCTCCTTTATTTCTTTTCCTCCTCCTACTGTTCTAACTCCAGGAATGCGGCTTTTGGGAAAAATCCTACAGCTGTTTCCAACTTCACCCTTACAGTAATTAATACAAAGTACCCTCTTGTAAAGGCTCATCATTGCCATCTGGGGAATATGTACATCTCAAATGTGAAAAAGTTGTTCAACCAAAAATGGGCATTTCTATTCTGGTCATAGTCTTAGTTGAAAACTAGTGTGCTGTCCACCCTTCTGTCTCAGAAGAGTTCTAATCTGCACTCAGAAAGGTTAGGGCTCAGGCATGAAGCAAAACCTAGCATAACCCAGGAAATAAACTGAGTGACAGGAGAGCCATATACCCTTGGAACAGATGAATTTTAACACTTTCCAAACAACTGGTTAGTTGATCAGCTGTCCTTCTGTAGAAGGAGAGCTGAAAATCATTACCTAACATGTGGCTAATGTGGGGAATATGTTAAGAAGAATAATAGTACTATATGTTTACATGTCCCAAGCACCTTACATATATCAACTCATTTCATCTTCACAAGATGTATGTGAGGGAGGAATTTCTATACAAGAAGAAACTGAGGCATAACCAAATAAATATTACCTAAGGACACACAAGTTTAATAAACAGTGACTTGCATTCAGCCTGGCTGGAGACCCCACACTCTTTACACCATGCTCAACTTCTGTCCTCAGAACATAACAGAGGTCTAAATAAAACTGATAATACTGTGACAGGTCCCACAGCCGTGTGCATTTATATGTTATGTAACCTCTGAGACAGCAATAGCTACAGATCTAGAGGTCATCACGTCCCTACCTATTTTCCCATGGACTGAGGCTACCTCAGGGAAGGTTCCTAGGAAAAGTAGAACCAACTTGAAAGGATTGGATGAGCAAAGCAGAGAATAGAAAGATTATAGGCAGCAGGAAGGGCTCAAGCCAATACTCAGAGATCAAAACACAAAAGTTGGCCTTAGTTCTAGCTTCCTTTTCTTAGCACATAGAGAGTAGATTTAAGAAGGTAACATGGTCAAAAGAAACTATGGTCTTACATAATATATATCCCAGGGTGTCCTGAAAAACTTTCTATGTAACAGGTCTTTGAAACAGGTCTTGGTTTAAAGAAGCCAGCCCCAACTAGCACAGTTAAAAGGGGAAGGTTACTGTGGCCTTTCATCGCAGAGACATGCCTGGCTGCTTCTGATATGAAAGAGCTCTTAAGAATCAGTACAGAGAAAGGAGGGCTTGATTCTGTCCACACATCTGCCCATGCAGTTGGGGGCCAAGTTGTACATCTTTCTGGTCTCCATCCAGTATGGTCTTATAGATTTTGTGCACTGGCCTCATGTCTGGACTTAAACCTGGCTCCTCCAGGATTGTAATTTCATAATTACCAGAATTGTAATTGGATGAATCGTTTTGACTTTATTTTGTAAGTCTATGAAGAAGTAGCAACACCTCTATATTGAAGACTGTTGTTAATGTTCTGCTCATGTGACACACTGAGAACATGCTTGCTACCCTGTTATTTTGGGAGCTAAAAGATGGGGATTGATTGTCCTGGTTATTGTCAAGCTCTAAGCAGTGTGTAGAGTCCTCAGTCCTGATTCCTTTCCTATAAAATAAAATAGTTTGCATCTGCAAGCTTTATGGGAGCTCTTGACCACTGGCTACTACATACACGGTCTCACAGCAGCCTGTGAGTGGCTGCACGTGTGTCAGCATCCTGCTTTGTGGATGGGCAGGGAAAGCCTAAGGAAGGGGCAAAGACTTGCTCCAGTCACAAAGGGAGACAGTCGCAATGGCTGAACTGGAAGCCATGGCTGCTTAGTCCTGTCAGAACCTGATGGGAAAAGCCAAGACTATGTGCCACTTTTCTTGCCAAAATACCCCTCCATTCTGCAGGGAACATGATGCAGAGATGAGCTAATCCTCTAGTCACATAAAAGAGCTGTTTGTTGAACTTTCGACTTTTGGCAAGCTGTGCGTCATTTCTTGGCCTCGGTCATTCCTTGATGCTTCTTCTGCTCTTACTTTTGTGCTTTAAGGCACCACACTCTTAGCATCCATGAACAGTGGGCATTGTTTTCATCCTTTCACAGCTCAAAAGACATGTTGCTTGTTACTTTCCCATTAGTCCCTCTACATACTTGGTCAAACCACAATATTGGTTTGGCTCTCTGTGTTCTGTGTATGTAGGGGTGGGAGGACCTTAGCATAGGAAGTGTGCAAGTGCAATTTAATCTCAACTATTTTAAAGGTTAAGCATGTAGTTCAGTGGTAGAGTTCTTACCCAACATGTATAAGGCTTTGGTTTGATCCCTAGCACCATTCACAAAGCCCACCTGAAATCAAATATTTTGAGATATAGTACATTAGTTTAAATATTCTGATTTTAATTATAAAATATACTTTTCTTCAGCTTCGTGCACAAAGCTAATTAACTGAACAGTTCATCTTGAATAAATATACTTGCTTGGGAGGCTTAGGGACCTAGACAAATGGATCTTAGTCTTAAGTAGTTTTGTTTATTCCTTAAGACTTAAGGCATCAGAGAGCAGAAGAGAAGAGGGAGCGTCAGAAGGACAAGCCAGTAGTTTCTGACTACATTCCCAGTGGATGGGATGAGGAGGGTGGACCACTCTGCCACACAGCCATCTGCCCTTGTGGGTGCAGAGGGAAATTGCAAAGAACCCTTTGTAGTTCTTCCTGAAGCTTCAACCATCTCAGAAGCATCATTTTCTGTCTCGTTGCCAGGTGACAGAAGAAAACTTGAAAATTTGGCTCTCCTATACTTTCTGAGGACTACATTCCCTTGGTAGCCACACCTAATGCAGGTGTCTTTCTATTTCAAGGTTTTACATTTAATTTTAGTTTGATTTAAAATGCTCTCCAATGTATCTGTTTTTATATTATCAGATGACTTCTTATGTTTTAATCAGTGTAAGTTATTTAATTAAATAATTTAATAATAAATGCAAATTTATAATATAATTTAAACGCCTATTATACATGTGTCCTAAATTCATTATGTATAAAAACCATACATCTTATGTACTTTTAAAAATAATATATATTTTATAGTCTACATTTAATTTCATTTTTATTTTTGACAATTTCACACATACATATAATGTATTTTGATCTTATTCACATTCTATTACCCTCTCTTATTCCCATCCCACTTCCATCTTGACTCGACTTCATATATTTCTATTGAAAGAATTTTAGAAATGTGTCTTCATTAGTAAGTAAAGCCTAAATGTGTTGACAGAATCTATTCTTTCAATGAGGAGACCATCCATTTATTCTCCCCAGGCATGAAAGATTAGCATACCAACAGGATAAGTTTCTTATTACCATATGAGGATATGCAGGAAAACAGTTTCTTCAAGTCATTGCACTCCACCGACCAATCATGAACTGTAAATTTAACTTTGGAAGTTTGCTGTGAGTTCCAGAAAATTTGCTAAATAGTTTTCAAATGTTAGCTCCTTTGTAGGCTCAGGAGTGAAGAATGGAAAGAAGAGT
Source organism: Dipus sagitta (assembly GCA_036346955.1). NCBI lineage: Eukaryota > Metazoa > Chordata > Mammalia > Rodentia > Dipodidae > Dipus > Dipus sagitta. Next base: position 82,873,913 of record CM070771.1, on the reverse strand, counting down.
GATGTTTGCTGTTATATTAAGAACTTGGCACAAAATAAAACAAGGTTTTATTTTTTCTCTCTCTTCTTTTTCCATGCGTTCACCTAAAGAAAGTAAGAAAAAAAAAAAAAAACATGTGAGTGATTATCCCTGAAAGTTTCCAACAACCCCAAGGCAGGTAAAGCACATGGATAATGTATTTTCAAAGATCAGTGTAGACATTCAGTTCAGTTTGAAGGATGTTTGATGTGGTATATGCTGGGACAAATCCGGCACAGAAGAAACCGAAGGGATCGAAAAGCAGCATGAACTCCAGTCCTGCTCTCTGGTCATCAGTGGGCCCTGCACTTCCCAGCTCCACATCTCCACCTCCTTGTCCTCAGCCAGCTTTGACCTGATGGAGTCCCCAAGGCTCTCCTTTGCTCTCCGTCCTCTGTAGCTAAGATCTCCGTCTAGTCGGTTGAATGGTGACCTATAAAATGATACGTTTATGTTCTAAGTCCCAGAGCCCATGTATGTTACCTTATTTGGGAACAGACATCTTTGTGAAGGAATTAAAGATAAGAAGATCTAGATTATTCAGGTGGATCTTAAATCTAGAGACAAGAAGTAGGGGGGTACAATGTAGCCACAGAGTCTGAATGGAGAGTCGAGTGATTGTAAGGCAAATGTCAAGGGTTGTGTAAAGCCACCAGAAGCAAAGGAAACAAGGAATGGACCTCCCTCAAATGTCTCCAGAAGGTGTACATCCCTGACAACATCTTGATTTGAGGGTTCTGGTCTCCACAATTGTGAAGGGATAAATTTATGATGTTTAAGCCACTAGTTGATAGACCTTTGTTATAGCAGACATAGAAGACTAATACACTAGCTAATCTCTCGTCTTCAAGATCCTTCAAGTAAATGACTTGGCAATGTAAATAGCCACTCCAGACTTCTCAGAGCACCTTGATCATACATCTGACTGCATAGTTGATCTCTCTACTTGGACTAATAGAATTTTTGATCTCCATTTACGATACCTGCAAAACTTCCAAGTCTATCATGAATAAATAGTACTACCATTGTAGGTTTTGGGCTTAAGCTCAACTGCTTCATGACTCCAGGAGAGAATTGAAGCACTATGCTTATTTCTTTTCTTCTGCTTGCCACCCTCCACTTACTCCTAGAAGAATCCTCTTGGGTGCCATATTTGCCTAGCACTACCACTACAGGCTCCTAGTTTCTTCCCTGCTTGTACTCCATCTCTCTCCACAGAAACCAAGTCCGCACAAGTTCCTACAGTATCACTCGGATTTTGTCACTCCATGCCTAAGATGCTCCAGTAGTCTCCCATACTCTTAGAATCATATTCACACTACTTACCTTTGCCTATGACAAGGACCACCATCTAACAGTTGTCTTTACACACAGGGGAATGCCAATTAAAATATCTCTTTACAGAGGCATTATGCAACTATCTTTCACAAAGTAGCTTACCTTCCTCTCCCAGTTGTTCTATCACCTTCTGTATGGCTCTTATCAGCACTTGATCTGAGGTTGATTGCTAGCTTTTTCTTCCAGAATCATACGCCCATCTCAGGTCTTTCTTTTTCTTTCCTCTCTTTCTGTATGGAGACTGGTACAGAATGAGGGTGCAGTATTTATCTGTCATATAGATTTAAAGTCACAAAGGATTATTGAATATGCCTGAAGTGCTCAGTGCCAAAACTGATGCAGCCAGTCACCACAAAAGGCAGATTTGTTTCTGGGCTTTGTCAGTTTCCAGTGCTTGGCTCTTTAGATGTTATCTGTATTTGAGGACTGGCTCCACTAACAGAATGAGTTGCTTGGATGTTCCTTTCACTTACCAGGGAATAGCTGAAAATTTTCTGGCAAAGCAAAAATTAACTTAGGTATAAATTTAATAGAGAAGACAATAAACAGACTGAGAAATACTTGGAATAAGATAATAATAAAAGTATTTACTTTGGATCTGGAGAGATAGCCACTGCTAAAGTGCTTGTTGTGCAAGCATGAAGACCTGACCTTGATCTGACCTGACCTCTGAATCGATGACACACCAGGCACGGTGGCCTGTGCCTGTAATCCTAGCACTGGAGAAATGGAGACAGCAGACCACTGGGGCTTACAGGACAGCCAGTCTAAAACAACTGGTGAGCTTCAGGGCAAAAAGAGAGCTTGTTAAACAAAGCAGAGATGGGCTGGAGAGATGGCTTAGTGGTTAAGGCGCTTGCCTGTGAAGTCTATGGACCCATGTTTGACTCTCCAGGTCCCACGTAAGCCAGACACAGAAGGTGATGCAAGCATTTAAGGTCGCACATGTGCACAAGGTGGCACACATGTCTTGAGTTTGACTACAGTGTCTGGAGACCCTGGCACGCCAATTCTCTGTTGAGCTCTCTCTTGCACGCACGCGCTCTCTCTCTCTCTCATAAAAATAAAAAAAAATTATAAAAGAAAAAAGTTAATAGGTGGACAGCATTTTTGAGAATGACACCCAGGGTTTTCCTTGGTCTATACACACACACACACACATACACACATACTCCCCACACATACACCCATACATGTATGAACATATACACACATACGTACCATATACACATATATTACAAAAAATACACTTCTTAACCTTCTACAAATTCTAATCCTGCTTTGGAATTTTCAGTTCTTTTCTCTTTTTGTTTTCTTCTTTCTTTTTTTGTTTTGTTTTTCAAGGTAGGGTCTCACTGTAGCCCAGGATGACCTGGAATTCACTATGTATTCTTGGGCTAGCCTTGAACTCATGGCGATCCTCCTACCTCGGCCTCCCAGATACTGAGAGAGAAAGATTAAAGGCATGTGCCACCATGCCCAGCTTGGAATTTTCTTAATTGTAAACGGTTTCAGAATAATCCTCAGATCCACAATTTTCTAGTACCTTTTTGACTTATTAGGAAACTGAACATTTCTAATAGCTCTGAAGTGTTGGAAATGGAAGTCATTTTTGTTCTCATTCACCCTGTGTTGAGTGGTTAAGAGGTTTGCGAGGAGAATGACAAAGTTAAGAACTGGCAAAGCTTCCACCTGCCCCATGATGCAGTGCTGCTTCCGTGTTTGGGATCTTCCTTGAGCACACATTGCTGGCAGGTCATACCTTTGGAGAAAGACATGCACATTTCTCTCTAACACTTGTTACCCATGATCCTGACCCCAAAGTATGCAAACTGTAACATGCACTTCTTTAACACCTCTAGTGGAAGAAAGTACCAAGCTTTGATCATTTCCACAAGGCATCCTGGGCAAATGTCAGTCCCCTTAGATCATCAAAGTAAGTATATCTACTGGAAGAAAGAAGTCTTACTTAAATATATTTGTGTTCAGAATAAACTTTCATCCTGTCTGTAATTTCAAAGGTGGATTAAAACCAGGCATGTTGATGCATGCTTATAATTCCAGCACTCCAGAGGTGGAGGCAAGAAGATCATGAGTTTGAGGCCAGCCTGGGCTATACAATGAAACCCTGAGGGGGCAGGGAGAAAAAACAGAACTGTTGATTAAGTAAAGGGCATAGTCACACTGGCCACTAAACTAAGCAATCATTCTGTCTCGTTTGCTGATAATGTCAGTAATTTCAATGCTGAGGAAATCTGTAACAGCAAGAAGAGCTTTTATACTGAATTTCATGCATTTAAAAATGGCCCCAAATTGTATTTGTTTTCATTTTTAATGTTTTCAGCACATCAGATTTTATCTTTTCCTTACATCAATTGATCAAGTATACAAGGAAGGGCTGAAAAGATGTCTTAACGGTTAAGGTGCTTGCCTACAAAGCCAAAGGACCCAGGTTCAATCCCCAGGACCCATGTAAGTCAGATGCGTCTGGAGTGTGTTTACAGCAGCTGGAGGCCCTGGCACACCCATTCTTTGTCAGTCTCTCTCTCTCTCTCTCTCTCCCTGCATATTTCTCTTTCTCTCTCTCAAATAAATTAAATTAAAATAAAATATGTTTTACAATATTTTTTAAAAGTACACAAGGAAATGAGGATCAGCTGATTTTTTTTTGTTGTTTTCTGGACAGGGCTTTGCTGAATAGCACAGCCTTAAACTCAAAATCCTCCTGTATGGAAGTCAGAGGACAACTTGCCATTGTCGGTCCTGGTCTTCTACCTCCTTTGAAATGGAGTCTCTCATTCACGACTCCTCTTGTCTTGGATATTCCAGGAAATTCCACTGTCTCAGTCTCCCTTCTTGCCACCATAGCATACTAAGATTACAGAAACCCACTACAGCTTCTGGCTTCCATGTGGTGTCTGGGGATTCAAACTCTATAGCAAGTGGCTTATCCACTGAGCTTTCTCCCTAGACACTCAGCTGATGTTTATGTCATGAATGACTTAGGACCTTTATTGCAGGAACATAGTCCTCAAGTCTGACTCTTACTAAGCTTTTTGCACAGTGGCCTAGGAAACCTCTCCTTCATCCTCAGCCACTGCCTCTAGGCAAACTCAAATAGCATAGAGGCCAGAACTACTCCGGACACATCCTTGAAATATTGATACTCTCACCCCAGTGCAGGCGAGGTGGGGCCCTGTCTCACACTGAGAAAGAGTCCAGCTTGTTAGGACATGTGTAGCATTTGCAGGAGAGGTGGGCTCCCCACTGAAACAATTACCAGGATTTTGGTGGCACTCAACCAAATTCTTGCATATGGAGTAAGTGCCAAGGATAAAAAAAAGGATATGTAAAATATGAGGTAGGAAAAACTACTAGCTTAAGAAACCATTAGGTTCTATATATCAGGGTGCTACATTTAATAATGCTCTTCCACTCTGACATTGTCTCTCCTATTCATCTTAGCACTCATTTTCAGAATTCCTCTTCTTCCCTTCCTCTCTCCCACTTGATTTTTTTCATTAATGTTAGGTATTTCTGCTGAAGAACATGTACTCATTGACAAGCAAGAACTACTGTCGCTTAGACACTATGCTGGGGATACAAATGTTCTTACAAAAGAAAATAGCTGCTTCAAGGAAATACATATTCTCAAAGCTTGCCAATAAGCAAATTAATGTGTATTTAGAATGTCTTGTGTGTCTCACATGTTAGCTGGGTCCTCCTAGCCTCTTGAGATCTGACTTTTGAAACCCAAGGCTCTGCTGCATTTGCAGTCAGCTTTGCTTCAGTTTTCTGCTTTCTGATATACTCTGCATCTGGAGCTGTTCATTTACCTCTATATAGCATAAACACATGCTTGGAACACAACTCCTTCTCGTCTAGTCTCTCCTACACTCACTTTCTGCCCCTCTTCCTCCCATACAAAGTAATTATAAAAACAAGGATGACAATGTCTTGCAAAAACTTGAACAGAGCATGTTGGGTCATGGAAGAGCACAGTAGAACTTCTCTCCCTGTGGCTCCAAGACCTCTTCAAACAGTATCGATGGATAGAATTGAGGTTAGAGCTCATTTCTTGGTGGACTTAATGGATGGGAGTGCCTTATTTGAATTGTTTTTTCTTCCTAAGAGACCCTAGAGCACAGCTCCCTGGACATCTGGCACTTGGTACCCATGTAGCCCCTGGGGGTGAATCTGTCTGCAATCTACTGGAGAGGGAAGCAAGGGAACAACAGGAAGCTTGGCTATAATCATATGTATATGTATAAAAGTGTTGTATGTAAGTGAATATGTATTTACATATTGTGTAGTATTCTATACATATATATTATATGTATTATACATATGTATATAAATATACTTATAACATATATATTACATAAGTATATATGTGCTGTTGAGATAATGCAACTTTGGTGTTTGCATCTGATGCCCCCACAGACTCATGGGTTTTGAATGCAAGGTCCGCAGCTGCCAGCAAGTTTGGAAGTGCAGCCTGCTGGAGGAGGCGTGTTACTGGGGCAGGCTTGGGGGTTATAGCCAGCTCCCCTTACTAGAGCTTAGCTCACTCCTCACTGCTGTTTTCCAGCTGCTGTGGCAGAGGTGATGTCCGGTTCTGTGCATGCTATTCTTCCCCCTGCCATGGAGTTTCCCGAGGCTATAAGCCAAAATAAATACTTTCCTCCCATCAGCTGCTTCTGGTTGGATGTTTTGTATCAACAACTGGAAGGTCAATACAACAGCAACCCAAAGCCAGATGCAGGACTTGGCAAGTGTAACTTCTCCTGCACTCAGTCCACTAATTAAAGCACAACCCAAACTAACACTGGCCTGGTTTGTCCCAGGTTGCGTAGACTACAAACAGCATAGGTTGGATAGATTCATGGGGTTCTTTCTGCTAATAAAACAGTAAGGTTTAAGGTATGACTCTTCATAGTAAGTACATCTTGTTCTTTCTTAAGCAGTTACTAAAGTAGTAATAGGAATAATAATCCTTTATTGAGTGTACTTCATTGTATTAAGTAGGTTGTGGAGATTAACTCAATGAATTATACCACTGTTATAACACAAGTGGATATTATTCCCACTTAATATTTCAGAAAGCAAAGGCAGCCAAACTCAGCTACTGAATTTTACACACAGCATGTTTTTAGTTCCCAGTCCCTACTGCCTGTTTCATTTTGCTCTTTTCTCTTTCTTTATTCCTTCCTTTCTTTCTTCCTTCCTTCCTTTTTTTCTTCCTTTTTCTCTTCCTTCTTCCTTTTGCCTTCTTCTCTTCCCAGTTTAGGAAACCCAGACTTGAAGAGGAGTTGTGTAAGAACCATTTTCCCTGAGGTTCCTGAAACCCATACAGTTGACCAGTTAGCTCTGCTTTCCAAACCAACAGTTTCCCTTTGGTGTGTGGACTGCTTGAAGAATATCCTTGCTTGAGATTCCCAAGCCAGCAGGCCAAACTCAAGAGCCCACTCTTTGCTGTAACACATTTTATCACCCAGGGAAACAAAGCTCTGCTCAGTCCTTGGCCTGAGGCTGTGTGGCTTCTTTGGCCAGCCGATCTATGATTATTTCCAGAGAAACATTTGCCTCTTGGGAAAAGGACTGTACAGCAATGCCTGATCATTTCTGTATAAAGATGTTTTTCTTTATGTTTTCGACTCTCCTCCTGCTAATTCCCTTAGCTGTTAGCCATGTCCTCAGAAAACCATAGTATTTTATTTAAAGTGTGTCATTCTGCAGTTTGTTACAGAGCCTCTGCAGAAGGCATTCCCTTTGATGGGCTTTGTATAACTTTTCTGCTGTAACTTAATAGTACAGTCTGCTTAAAACATTGGCTTACCCTCGTGCTTTTAACCTTCCCTAGAGAATGTGATGCACTGGTCAGAAAGATAAGCAACTAATCCACAGAATACCTTGTTTTTATGAAAACTTTGTGACATCCAATGAATTAGCTTTCAAATAAGATAGCATCATGTTCTTGCTAATTGGTTTCCAAATATCCTTGAGCATTTCCTTGTTTGGCCTTAGAGGAATTTGCTCTGGGACTTCAGCCTGGCCCTGGGCTTGCCGAAAGACTGCAAGCAGAGCAAAGCTGGCCAGTGGAGAAGCCAGCTAGTGAAAATGAAAGCAAGACCCTTCCGCCTTCCCACACCCCCACTCCCCAGAGGCTTAGTGTGTGTTCTTTAAAAGAAGGAAAAATTTGCCTCAGGGTCTTGGAAGCCCTTGAACTTGCTAGCGCCAATCAGACCTCCTGGGCTCCAGACAGTTGAGCAAGGCCCAGGGGCAAGCTGTTCTGGTGTAGCTGTTTGAGCAGTGCTGGGTCACACATGGGAGGTTACTGTCACATCCTTAGCTATTCAACATCTTCCCAGCCTTGGCGTGCGTTTCAGTTTACAAGTTAATATTGACACTTCTATCTCAGTAGAGAAAGCGAGGGACACATTTTCCAATTTGAAGTCCAGACTTTGAAAGGTCCAAAGGCATTTCCTGTCCCATTTAGTAAAATTTTCTGACAGTAACACAATGACAGGCACTTTTAGAAAGAAAGGGCACTCAATCTGTATGGGTTTGCAAAGGTTGTGAGAAGCAGGCCCTCTACTTAATTTGGGGGTCAGAATTGAGAATGGGGTATGATAAGCCTTACTTTGAGTGGGTTGTTTTTGTTTTGTTTTGTTTCTGGTTTTTAAGACAGGGTGTCACTAAATAGCTTAGGCTGGCCTTGGATTCACTACGTAGACCGGGTTGTTCTTGAACACGTGGTCCTATTGCCTCAGCCTCCTGGATGCTTGGATTATAGGAGTGTGCCACAACATCTGACTTTTAGGGCATCTTGGAGTTGGCACTTGTAGTCTGGATGAGCAGAAGCCACCCTGGAAGCTTTGTTTCTCTGACTTTGCTTCTACACCCAAGTATGGTTTGTATTCCACCATCTTTCCAAGAAGACCCCTCAAAGTCTTACTTTGACACACTTAGTTTGTACTGGCCTGCCAGGAACAGAAAACTAAAAGAAATTCAAATGCACACATAACAGACTTTATTTTCTACTGTGTGGAGGACTCCTCTTTTAACATTGACTGTAAACTCTGGCAAAGGCAAGGCCAGGCTAGTTGGGAGCATTTTACACTTTTCCAGGTGAGAGACTTCTGTGGCCATTGAATTCTGACCAAAATGTTAAGTCAAAAATTTAACTGTTAGATACTATGAAGACTGTGTGGCAAAGCAAAACAAGAAAAAAACCCTATAGAATTGGAAGAGTTAGGAGATAGACTATAATTTTAATAACAGCTTATCCTCTCTCTGTATGTCACAGAGCACTGTGACCTTCCCAGATGGTTAAAAAGGGACATGGATTGCTAGATAGCTTAAAATAGCCCTTGAAACTCTTAAATTTTATACTAATAGAAACCTGGTATAGATATATTTGGGACCAAGTTTTTCTGACACATCAATTTTTAATAAGAAATGCTATGTAGATATTTCATTTCACTTTGTAAAAGTTCTATAAGATTTCAAAATTGCTTCCAAATATATTGTGTTTCCAACCAATAGTATTGGTTTAAAATGGAAAATAGAATTGCAAGAAAATATATTTTTTCTTGGGCTGGAGAGATGGCTTAGCAGTTAAGCGCTTGCCTGTGAAGCCTAAGGACCCTGATTTGAGGCTCAATTCCCCAGGACCCACGTAAGCCAGATGCACAAGGGAGCACATGCATCTGGAGTTTGTTTGCAGTGGCTGGAGGCCCTGGCGCACCCATTCTCTGTATCTCTCTGCCTCTTTCTCTCTCTGCCTGTAGCTCTCAAATAAATAAATAAAAAATAGACCAAAAAAAAAAAAAGAAAATATATTTTTTCTCAATTGTACTAATAGTTTTATATTGTCAATCAACAGTGCACTCAGTGCCCTCTGCTGTTCAAAACAGAACATAGGTTTGGAAGGACTGATCTTAAACTGATTCAGAAGGTTAAATTTTCACTTATGTCTATTATTATTAATACTCACTGGCATATTCCAAGGACAACACTTTCTGAGTTGAAAACCTACAACAATGAATTAGCTAATATCCTGAAACCAAATAAGTGGTATGTTCTTGTGAGTCAGGATTTCCTAAAGTCTGGAGTTTTAGGAATTGGGCGTTCTTTCTATAAGACCGTCAGCACATGAATATGGCTGTTGATTTAGTCAATTATTATAAGGGTTTTTGTGTAAAATATCAGTGTTTTTTAGTCATGAAAAATTAATAGAAATGTCAACAAAATTATCTGAGATAAGAACACTGCTTTTACAAGAAAATGGATACAGTGAAGATTTTCTATTGTTTGCACTTAAATATGTTCAACATAAGGGAAAGATTTAGTATCTTCATAGCTTCAGTTGTATTTACTTGTTTAATAAGACGGTGACATTTAATAACCAGCAATCAGGAGGCTTCCTGAAGTACACTTGTGATTTGTATTCACCCAGTTAGGAGAAAAGCTTTCCCTGAAATCTATTTTGCTACTGAATTAAAGTTATCAACAGATTTCATTCTCTTAACAATTACATCTCTATTCAATGCTTCCCATGTCCCAGGCACAGAAACATAGATGAATAAATTGCATTTCTTTCCCAATGTATTCATGATTTAGTTGCAGTGAAAGCAAAACTTAGACAATCATTTTTATTCTTTCTTTCTTTCTTTTGATTTTTTGCAGTTCTAGGAATGAAACTCAAGGTCTTTTCCATGCAAAGCAAGCACTCTGGCACTAAGTACATTCCAAACCCAGATAAATAGGTGATTTATTGAGAGACTTATAGGTTGTGCTGCCATGTGTGCCAGTTAAAAGCCCTGGAAGTTTTATTGCTTCTCATCAGGAACAATGGCACAGCCCCTAATGAATAACACTGTCTCTATATTTTTTGATAATCATCAGATAAAATAAGAATGGGGTTTATATCCCTCTTTTTCTCTACATCTTTTAATAACTTGATACCTCCTTTGGATAGGTGCATACATCTATTCCAAACAACCCATCCACTTTACAATCACAAATGTAATGGTAAATGATAGAAAGTTAAACTTCCAATTGCATATAATCTAGCTTTATTGTTGTAAGCCTGGGAGGAGTATAATAAGAAATTGTTCTGTTACAGCCTATTACTGCCAAAACAGCTATAGAACAAAAATTCCATGATCAAGATGAGATTTAATGGATAATTCTGACATTTACTTAGCTGGAAGACAATAATCTTATTTAGCAATTTGGTTACCAAGGACATGTTTTGAAGCTAAAGGTTCACACAGGGGACTTTGTTTAAAGTCCCTAAATGCCACACGAAAGAATTCATTTGAAAATTATTGCTTAATGTTAAATGCTTTTGTAAAGTATTTTTCTTTAATTTTGTTATGGCCAAGGCAGGTATTATTTAAATTTGCTGTTTGCTTCAAAGCTTTTCTTGGATTAATTCACTGCAGTCATATCATGAGGCATGCAACTGGGACCTTCGTTGCCTGTCCATATGAACCTTGATGCAGATCTAAGCTTAGAAGTCTTTGCTACGCCCATTGTGTCTCCATTGCCACTTCAACATGAGCAATTTCTTTCATCTCCTCCATCCTGTGGCCAACATGATCCTCCAGCTAGCTGCATCACAGGAACCTGACAGGAAGTATACTCACACCACCTACCAATGTTTGCCAAGAGCATGATTGATAAAAATTAGTCTATGCTAAGAAATCTTTTAAGCAAAAGTTTTATTACATTAATTCATTTTTACTATATTTGGCTACATAAGACCCTATATTTACAAAATTAAATAAATAAATGGAATCAAATGATTTTTATACAATAGATGTCATAAAGTTTTGAGCAATAACTAGACATCTTCTTCCTCTTTTGAATTCCAAATAATTTGAGAAATAGGCTAGAATTAGATACAGACCTTGGAAATTGATTGATAAGGATCATTTGGAAAACATGGTTTGATCTATGACCATATTAAACTTTCTAAAGTGGCTCTCCTCAGAAGCATTTGATATGCACTGGACTATTCCCCCCAGAAGGGTTCCATTACATGGTAAGTAGGTGATTTATGACTCCTTGTCATAAATGAATGAGTGAGCAATAACCCCAAAAGATCACACTTCCTTTTCCCAGAAAAAATGTCCATATAAATTTCAGAGAAAAGGGAATCCTATCATTTGTTTTGACCCCTGGTTATGTTTAGTCTTTTTGGACTAGACTTGCTGGTCATGAGCACAACACCCTCAGGAAGGGCAGAAAACTTTGGGACTGAGCACATTTTGTCACTGGTGATAAGTCTTGTCAGCACCTCCATTGTCCTTCTCTTCCTCCATCTTAAAACATGATGTTTTGCTTACCATGTAAATGGTAAATCATACAGCCACACTGAATAGTGCACAAGCACACAAGCACTCATGCGCATGCACACGTACACACACACACACACACACACACCCCTTATACTTAGAAGTCAGCTTCCATCCTCAGTAATGTCAATCTTGGCATCATGCCACTGGCACCTGGACACTTCCGTCACTTTGATGATTTGGAATGGGTTAATCCTTATACATGTCAGGTTTGGCCAACCACTATTAAAATGTCCCTTAGTCAAATGCAAATATGTGTCTTGCCAAGAACTTTCTACTTCCTTGTAAGATTCATGTTTTTCATTGGAAATTTAATTCATGAGTGTTGAGTTATTTATTGAACTCAGAATACTATTGGGGAAATTCCAGTCTAAAATCAAAAACTTCATTCCCCACCATAAATAATCACGTCTTTTTCTCTTCCATTCATTTCCTCAACCATAATTTTAAATTTTAATTAGAATCAAAGCTAAAAGAAACCTCATTTGGTCCTGAGGGTGCATAAAAGCTAAGTGGGCTGCACCCATCAGTAGTTGCCTTAAGAGTATCGCCCAGCACCACTCAGAGCATAACTCAACACTCAAGAATTTGCTAGGATTTGGCTCACTCTCCTGTTACTGTTTTCCATCTGACAAGGGGGAGCTGGCTATAACACCCCTAAGCCCACACCCGACAACACACCCACTCCAGCAAGCCTCCACCTCCCAAATTGTCATTAGCTGGGGACCAAGCATTCAGAACACATGAGTTCATGGACGACATCTGATTCAAATGACCATATTTCTCATCAGTCCTGGTTTATATCCAAACATCTTACCCTAGCATTTAAATGTGATTCCATCTTAATAATCCCCCTTTACCTTCAGCACACTATTAAGGGCACCTTCACACCCTTCCTTGTTTGATGGGGATCTACCCTCTCAGGAGCACACCAGGCTGTCTCCCACCACCATTCTGTTATGTTTATATTTTGGGGCATGCATCACTCAGGCAACGAGCTGGACAAAGATTAGCGCACTGAACAATAAGTACTTAGTGACCCAGGTTCTCAAACCTGTCTAGTACTTTTACTGGAAGGAAAATAAGTCTAAATGTGGAACAGAGTTAGGAACAAGTATAGCAACAGAAAATCAAAGGAAAATTCTGACAAGCAAGTCTTTACCAGGACAAACACAAACAAACATTGTGCAAGAGGAGGCAGAAAGATTGTAAGAGCCACAGGGTAGGAAGGAGTATCCCGAGTCATTGCCCCCACCCCTGAAAGACTGACTGATCCATTCATAGCCCCATGGTGTGTCGCGACCGCTCGACCAGCAAGGAAGACTCAACGCTCTGACTCTTCTTCATGCAGTTTATTCAGGAACCTTGAACAATCTTCTGACCCCGAGGAAAGCCAGCCCATCGTATATAAGGCCTTTGGGTAGCCAATCCCAGTACGCCACGTAGTGAATGCAGATAGGTCCACATACGAGGAAGCAAGCCAGATTCTCAGCCTTAGCCATATATGGAGTTGTTTACGACAGAGGAAGCACTCACCGTCGGGGAGGTGGAAGGCGGAAGCTTTAGCCATATATGGAGTTGTTTACGACAGAGAGCGCTCACCATTGGGGAGGTGGAAGGTGGAAGCCAGCGCCCTCTTTAAGGCGGCACTTCGCAGCTCTCTACAATGGTGCATATCATTAATCCCACCGAGGAAGGTTTGCAATGGAATGAGGGTGGGAAAGAAGGGATGTAAGAGGATAAACACCAGGGCCATGGGACCAACACATGATTTGTTCATACAGCGAAGTTCATAATTAATAAAGAGTTAAAGGAAATAGTATACTACTGCTAATCCTAATAATAATAAAAGATGAAGGATGTAAGATGGGCATTAGGAGAAACAGGAGTACAAACAGCACGTGAAGTATCTCCTGACAAATGAAGTCACCCACTCAGCTGAACCTTTGGAAGGAAGAGGGTGACAAGAAGGACTCCCATTCTAGAAGAGCTGGGTCTCCGTAGTTTTTCAAGGGCACAATGACATCACAAAGAGTAAAATGGGCAGGAATACATGTGCATTCCTAATGAGCATTTTTCTGCATTATGTGACCCAGTCCCAGAGCCACAAAATAGAGCTAAGAATATGCGCTCCAGGGTCTGCGAAGGAATCTGCTGCAGGAAAAGCCCTTAGACTTAAGTTTCACTCTCCTACCGCTAGCTAGCTGACAGTGAACGGTTCCTCATTTTTTGTGACTTTTAATTTTTTCAGGCATAAAAACTGGAAAAAAAATAATGAACACTTTCCAGATTTGAAATGAAAATCAAAGTGCCTGCTCTGGAGCCTGCCACGTCTCCTGCAAGCCGCGTTCGGACATGCATCATGCCAGTCCCACCTTACCATTTGTAGGGCTAGCCATCCAAGCTTAACTTCTTTGCAGCAAGCCATAGAGTCCTTGGCATAGTTGCCCTTTACAGGTTTCCTAAGATACAGCCTTTACTCAAGAACTCTGAAAAGCTGGGTTGAGGTGATAAGTTTTTTTGCTAAATGAGTGAACTTAGTAACTCAGAGCCAAGACATAGCCCTATATGGTTTTATGGCATCAGGCAACCACTGCAAGAATGTTGTATGGGGAAATACATGTTACTCTAGAATTTGTGTATCAGGAATATGCTAAGGGATCCATGCAAATTCCTTCAAAATGTCAGTGGCCTAAAGTATTATGATTTATCAAGTTTTGACTTTTGTTCTAGCTGTCTCTTGTTCCTTAGCCAGATTTGCCAGACTAAATTGCAAGCCTCTTTAGGAATGAGCCAAGTCTCTTCTTTCTTTTGTTTCCCACAATTTAGCCCAAAGCTTTTGTCATAATTAGCAAATGTTAAATATAGTTGGTGAATGAGTAAATGACAATATCCTGTTAACTTTTTATTTAAGCTTTGGAATTGTAAATGATCTTTTGAATAAATGATTCATAATGTATAATAACATGGAAAATGCATGAAATATAATGTTGAGTTAAGTAATAACATTTTTAATGTAGCATATGTCTGACAATGTATGTGCACGAATGACACCTGAAGCATAAATACCTGGAAATCCTTGTTCAACTGAATTTAAATTATACTTGCTCTTAAAAGCTTTAAGAAAAATTGGCTGGGGAGATTGCTGTTTATAACCTCCCTCAGTAGTTAATGGTGCTGAGGACCCAGATTTGATTTCCCAGTATCCATCTAAAGCCAGAGGCACAAAGTGGCACATGCATCTGAAGTATATTTGCAGAGGCAGGAGGTGCAGGTGCACCCATTCTCATTCATCTTCTCTCTCTCTCTCTCTCATAAATAAATAAATATTAAAAGCTTTAAAAATTAAATATGGCTTTTTCTAGCATGACAAAAGAGGAAAGTAAAACACAAATGTGGTGGGGTAAGGCTCTATTTTATTTCATTTTATTACCAAAAAAAGCATGGTTTAAAAAGAACAAGTGCAATTAGCCATTTGCAGGACAATTTTGGACATATAGCCAGTGTGCTCCATGGCTAATATTGTAATGGGGAACTGAGATTCTGGGGTACTTCCTGGAACCCCAAACTCTGAGTTCATAACTGCACACTAACAAAAGAATTGGCAATTCCAGATTCAAGAAAATGGTCTTTAAAGTACCACATTTTGTTCACATGTTACAAAGGAGTGGGGAAGGGAAGGCTGAGAGGTAAGGGGAAACAAAGCCGGGAGAGGAGACGCACACCAGGTGCAGCCCAAAAGCCCATGTGGGCTACGTGTAGCTCAGGAGTCCATGTGACCAGATAGGAAACTGGGGAAAAAAAGCGTGGAAAGAAAAGATGAAAGAAAGTTTAAGGAGCTTCTGCCATGTGGGGAGCTGGAGGAGATAAGAAACCCAAGCAGAGAGTAAGGGCTAGGGGAGCCCTACCCACTAGGCCTGGGTCTGGGCCTGGGCAGAGCTAGCCCAGACCCAGCGGAGAGAAATACCCACAGCTGGAAGTTCCTAAGAGATAAGAGAGCCAGGGAGCCTGCCCTCCCCTTGCCAAAGTATTTATAACCTTAGGGTGGTGGGCTGTCTTTTGGTTAGGGCTAGGGCCTGTCTGAGGAAGAGATTGGCTTCAGGGGCTGAACTTGACCAACCACACTGTTTAAATCCTATGAAAGACCTCCCTCCCAGAAAGGGTCCTAACTGCTTGTGGAAAAACAGTTCTTTGGAACTAGGCAAGAGATAAGCGAAACTTTCCTGTCCTTTTTACCTTCAGGGGTCCAGTCACCCTAACTCTACCCTCCTTCATTTTCTAGGCACAGAGTCCTTTGCAGGGCTTTCCTCCGAGCCCCAGGTCCCCAAGTAGCTGCTACTCAATGCATTTTTGCACATTGGACTGACCCAGTTCCTTTCTGTGTCCAAGGGAAGCTTAGGAGGACTGGCATTTTCCTTACCGGAAATCTTTATTATTTGAGGAGATTCACCATTAAACCAAACGCAACAAGACACAGCACCATGCCTACTTTTATCTGGCCTTCCTGTGGCAGAACCTCACAGCCCCACCCACAGCTGATCGTCCTCATCCACCCAGCGGAACCCAGAGCCTGATGGTCCATTGGCTGGGTGGTCTCCTTCCTTGTCCACAGGGAGAGAAAGAAGACCTACAGGACGCTAATCATAGGCATTAGCCAAGGGTAGTGGCCAATTACGGCAGAGCCCCCACGGAGCTCCATAATAGCATGCGCCCCTCACCATCCGCCTCTACCCAGCCCTATGATTAATGTGGTTACCGTGATTACTAGACTCCCTTCTGAGAGCCTGGGTCAGAACATGTGAATGTGTTCTCCCAATGCATTGTTTCCAGATAGTTGTATTTTCGTAGTTGCAGAATACAATATCATGAGGGTTACCCTAGAGAAGCTGAGGATAATCGCCAAAGACATAAGAGCCAGGTTAAGTCATACCATATCCTAGTCCTCAGGGCTACACACAGGCAGTCAATCACTCCATAAGTAACAAAACAAGCACAAGCGAGGGCTGTGCTGTTGACCATTTTACTTTACATCTTCGGGCCATATTGGGAATAAGATTTTTCCTTTCCTTCACTTACGAGTGGTACCTTGGCTTCTTAAGTTGAAACGTAATGTGGGTTTTGTTTGTTTTTTGCTGCTGTTTTGGTTTGGTTTGCTTTTTAGTTTCGCAGTTAATGCGCTATTAAACAAGTTAGAACTCATTTACATTTTTTAAAAAGGCTACTCTCACATATGGCCACTTGGGGGCAGCACAGCCCTAAGAACATACGTTTTGATCAAGGGCGGCGCTACCCAGTGTGGGTTTTACAAACATTACTGTAATTCTGGGGATAAAAACCCCAAATGATTAGAAGACACTCATGAAGAATCATCTAGAAAGGGATAGGTTTCTATTTGTTTTAAATGTGTTCGCTTGGATTTCCATAAAACACTTGATTGAAGCAGGCACAAGGGAAACCATTTATAGGGGAAGAGATTTACTTTATAAATTGGAGGTTTATTTAGTGCTAGACTGAAATATTTCCCACAACTAAGCCTGGGGAGAAAATCGTAAGTATGTTTACAGGTCCTTATGAGCCTCTTGGAACACGTACCCATTACAACCTCACTAGGTAGAAAAGAGACTTCGCTTCCTTTCACATTTGGAGGTAAATCTGTGGTGGACATGGACATGGAAGATACAGGGACCCGTCTTCCTCTGTCCTTAGAGAACCCCAGCAGAGGTCTCCACCGCAGGAAGGAGTACAGCTTCATTCACATGCTCCCCATACATTGTAAATATCTTTATAGCAACCCCAGGATGCTAGCAAGCAAATTAGAACAGCCTAGAGCACTAGAGATATTTACATTTTTTCCAAATATTACTATATAAATTATGCAACTAAAAGAAGCCAGCAACTTCGTCCCAGAAGCCAGACTGTATCGTACATTCCTTCCTCAGCTTCTCCTTATGGACCTTTATGAAGATAAGTCCCTGACTACTTTCCCCAGCTATCCAAAGAGGACGAACTCTCATCCGCAAACAAGGTCTCTTTGAGACTGTATGGGGGCAGAGGATCTGGCAGGTAGTAGAAGCTAAGATAAATAACTTCTTTAGCCAATGCCTCTCAGAACTTTAGTATTTCTTGGGGGCGGGGGGGAATCCCTTGTTCATCCCAAATTTAGATCCTGAAAATTGCTTCCTGGGATTTTTGTTTTGTTTTGCTTTTGGGTAGGGAAACCTCCAAGTATAATTAACTCCCCTGGAACCCAGAGAACAGGCCTCTGCTTTGCTGGGGTAGCCATGGTAGGCAGGTGTGCACTCCTCCGATGTCCTCCCTTTGCCTTTACCCAGCCCTGCAGTCCCACGGGGATTCAGGATCCACCAGACGTGTCCCTGGCTCTTTCCTTTTCTCTTCAACCTTCACCCTACACTTGGAGAAATGTCCCTTATTTCCCTTTCCAGCCCCTCCTGCTTTTTCTGCTTTCTTGGAGGAAGCTGGCAAGCCTTTGCCTCAGGGTACTCCACCTCCGGAGCTCTCCAGTGGCTCCCCCACCCAGCTCATGTATGAGTGGTCCTTCACCCCAGATGGTCCGCTGCTTTCCTCTCAGCAGTTCTCTCTTTTTGCTGTATGGCATGCCTGTGACCATGATGGAGGCTTTGTTCTGAAACCCTCCCACCTCTCTCCACTGGAGCTTTCTTCACCTTAAAACAGAGCATGCACACATTTTCTGCCATTTCACCTCACTGTCTACCTGCCTGCTCCCTCTGCCTCCTCCTTAAATGTGGGACTTATTCAGCTTCTAAACATCTTCACTGAGCTCATCTAGTCCTGCACCTCTGCCATCTCTTTGCTCTTTCCTCCCCAGTATACATTTCTAACTCTAGCCTCTTTGCAAGCTACATGTCTGGCCTTCCAATGGAATGTTTGCCATTTCCACCTCTATGTACTATAATCTCAAGCAAAAATTACCAATGTAGAAATCAACTTTCCTGAATAGCCTCCCATCTCATTTTCCCAAACTAACTCCTTCTTTGTGCCATTCCTAAAGTATCTCATCAAAATTTCAGTTATCTATGACTCAGACTTGAGTTTTATGAACTGACTGAATGTGCACTTGGAGGACTGCAAAACATCTTTTTAGAATCACCCTCGCATACACATTGCCTGTGCTCTACTAAAAGCCTTCATCACCTGGACTTACGAAATGACAACTGTCTGTCCCTACCGTTAGTCCTTACCTTCTCCATTGTGGCCCAACCAACATTTGTCCATTGGGCATCTTTTTCAAACTATCCAACTCACATAAAGAAACTGGCCACCTTATCACTCCAAAACAAATGGCTGGAGGACAAGAATGCAAGGAACAGGAATGTTCTGCTTTGCCCTTAGAAAATTACTGCCTAAGAATCATGTTCAAGTTGAACATTAAGCATGATTTATTAAATTAGTCACAATCACCAAGTTATACAATCAGCCTAGATGTCTTTTAACAATTAAATGAATAAAATACATGATATATATACAATAGAGTTTTATGCCGTCATAAAGAAGAAGATAATTATGTCATCTGTAAGGAAATGGATGGAACTGAAGATCATCATATTAAACAAAATAAACCAGGTTCAGAAACAATATTGCCCATATTCTCATATATAAATCCTAGAATTTATACATATGTATATGTCACTTATGACACATATATATGATGTGAAAATAAAAGCAGGCTGTGTGAGAAAAGGAAGAGGATTAGTTAGTAGGAGAGAGGAGAGAAAGGAAAGGCTAAGGGGAATGAACATGGTCAATGCACATGATGAGCTTGAATTAAGATGTCTTTCGGGGACACTTGCTTACAAAGCCTGATGGCCCAGGGTTCAAGTTCCCAGTTCCTACATAAAGCCAGATGCACAAAGTGGCAAGCACATCTAGAGTTCATTTGCAGCAGCATGAGCCTCTGGTGTGCCCATGCTCACTGTTTCTCAAATAAATAAAAATATTTTTAAATGTCTTAATGAAACCCATCACTATGTACATCATGATGTAATAGATAAATAAATAAATGAAACATTTCCAGTCACATTTTTGCTGAAAAATCCCACAAATACTGCCTTCATAACAAAACTGAACTTCATCCTATCATTAATACGAGGTGACCAGCACCTGCCTGTCTCCTCTCACTCGGTTCTCTGTCTCCATTCTAATGTGCTCCACAGCCTGCTGCCTTGCTGTGGCTTCTGGGGAATCCACACCTCTGTTGAGACCAGTCTTTCCACCTTTGATGTCCTTCCTTCCAAATACCTTCCTCATTCCAGAGTACTTTTCCAGGCCCTGGCACCTCTGGGCTTTCTGGCCTCTACATTTGATGATTCTTTCCAACGTAGCTTGGTTTGGAAGTTGTTAGTGCATATGACTATTCTTACCCAGGTATATTCCATACTCCTTGCTTTTCACATGATGAGAACTTGGTAATTTGTTTATGACTGTCACTGGACCTCGACACCCTGAGAAATCCAAACTTAGACCTGGGTGGGTGTAAGACCTTGCGATATGTACAGGTCACCACTGGTGTTTGTCATTGATGTTAAGAAGTACAAAGCTTGGTGAATGCGCTTCAGCCCAGTTCTCCAAAGGGTCCAAAACCACCTGCCTGCCACAAGAGCATGTGTAATGCTTGTGAGGGTGCAAAGCCCTAGGCTCCAGCTGAGACTCATTGGTTCAGAATCTAGGATTTACCCCTGCGTAACTGGACCAAGTCTCCCAACCTGATCGTATGTTTGTTAAGGTTTGGGAACCCGGATCTAGCATATGGCTTTGGAGAGGAGGTAGAGGCAGGAGATCCCTGAGAATTCGTCATCCTGTTGTCACTCCATGGTCCTCGTCTGCCTGGTGCCCAGTTTGGTCCCTGTGCCTGGTGGTGGCACATGCTCCTGTCTGTCCTGTCTCTCCTCTCAGGACCTTGGCAGCTGAGTTGACAAACTTGGACTCCCTCTACAGGCTGGCACTGACGCCCTTGATTGGAAAGGATTCCTCCAACTATAATCTCATCTTCTTTCAGTCTTGTCTTCTTTCTCACAACTGCTGCAGACAAGTGATTATCCTCTGTGTTGTAGACATGAGGATCCTGCAGCAGGAAAATGTTGAGACTTGCAAAAGCCATTGACATATTAATAGAGTTAATGTCAGAAGCCTGTCATCCAACTTGGCATTCCCAATGTCCATTATGTCAATCAGTAAGTCAATCAACTAATCAACAAGAATTTACCGAATGCCACTCAGGCATCCAGAAGTGTCTTGTTTAACATCTTGCTGGCTTGTGCTGGTCCTGTGGGGAGCTTGGTTCAGTGTCCTTACATTATCCCTGACCTAGGTTCTAATTCTGTACCATGTCGTCCACAGCTGGCTGTCGTTATGGTCATCCCAGGTTGCTGAGCTATATTTTACATGAGCATCATTGTTTACTGCATAATGCTGTAGCTTTTAGGACACTTAAGAGAACAGGGTGGGACACATATTTAGTTCTGTAATATGACTGACCATCCAAGGATGTTCAATTGGTGTACATCTGACTCTTTGGGGTTTCCCTGGTATTTTATTTAAATTAAAACTAGAAGTTCTACAAATAAGCATATAACCTTATGAAGAAAACCTTTGTCCTCTCTACCCATCAACATGCACTGAAAAGCCTCAATCCTCAACACAAATGATCTTTTGTTCTCACAATTTGAAGACCTTTTATAGATTAGGGTTATTACTTAAACCTACCTCCTGGCCATGTCATGGGGTACATTTCCAAATGCTTGAGTTTTCATTTATTCTCTAACGGTTACATTATGAAGTTTCACCATAAATGTACAACTCAGAAACCCAGTTAAGATTTTTGATGTTTTTTTTTCTGTCAACTTACTTTTTTATGAATCAATGCTTATAAAGGACAGTGTGTTTTAAATACGTCAACTCAAACTGGAATTTCTGTACTGGAGAGCACACATCACGCTAGGTCACTCAGCATATGCAGAACATCTGGGCATCGTAGACTGACAACAGGCAGTCCACACCTGCATAGACCAAATGAAGTCACAACATTTGGAGCTTGCTTTCTGTTTTAGAGTTCACAAATCTTTTTTATTTATTTATTTATTTATTTATTTATTTATTCTCTATTTTTATTAATATTTTCCATGATAACAAAAAAATCCCATGGTATTACCCTCCCCCTTTCCCCTTTGAAATTCCATTCTCCATCATATCCCCTCCCCATCTCAATCTTTCTACTTACATATATACAATACCAACCTAATAAAAGCCCTCCTCCCTTTCTTTCTCTTCCCTTTCTATCTCCTTTTTTAACTTACTGGCCTCTGCTACTGAGTTAGAGTTCACAAATCTTAAAGGCAGCCCCAAACTTGACCCGGATCTAGGTTGAACATTCATGATGCCAAAAGTTTCTCTGGGATATGTCACTGGCCTATCCCAAGTCTGATAGATGACTGCAGCCATCTCTACTAACAACAGAAGTCTATGGTTTCATTTATGATTCAGTATTTCAGGTTGTATTTAGAACCAGTTTAAGCCATCATGGGTCTGGCTACTAATTTTACCCCCTCATTGTTCTAGACTATTTCAGGCTGGCTGATGTCTGTATGCTTCCTTTTTCCATTTGAACTCAGCATTAAATAAATGCCCTGGCGGGCCGAGAGGAACCAGGAAGCAATGCTATTCTGTGTGATAGTGATATTGGCCCTAATGCTTCCAACAACTTCCCCTATCAATATCTCCTGAGGGGAGCAGACATTTCCAGTGTGCTACATCCCATGCCTGTGTGTTGTGAATGTGCTCTGCTTCATCCACCAAAGCCAGCACAGCTTTGCTCAATCATGCCAAGTCTGAGCCTTCTGCTGGGCGCTCATTATACTTATGAAACTGCCAAGAAACACAATCTCTAAAGAGAAAATTCGGGATATTTAAATGGCATGAGAAACAACCTATGAACTGAATCAAGTACGTGGAACAAGTTAATGGAAGTAGACTAAAAGAAGAGTCCTCATGATTTTCTTGTAGAACAAAATTAAATTTATTTGCTTTCATAACATAGAATGTCTTATCCAAATAATATCAGGCAGAAATTAGATAATATGCTTTTCATTCTTTACAACTTTGCTTTAATTCAAAAAGTGTTATATAGCTATTTTTGATTGTGCCTTCTTGTTAAAATGGACCAAAATTGCTGCTTCTAAAGCCACTTATTTACTTAGTACTGACTCATCTGAAAGATGAATAAGGATGCTTTATGGCCATTTCTATCATTGTCTACTGTAGGTGTAGGCCTTCTACATAGCCTTTATTTTTTTTCATAACATAACATAATAGCTACATACTATGATGATAACCCTAAAGAAAATGGTAAAATTCAGAAATGTTGTATAACATAAGAACTACTTAGCTCAGTGCCTAATATGACAATTTCTTAATAAATATTTACTAAAATCATTATTCCATGAGTATCACTGTTGCTAAATGAGAGAGTTTGCATTAACAGAATGGTGTGGGTACTATACATACTGTCTCAGTTTTCAAACTCAGTTTATTGAGAATTATTTTAATCTTGCTCATTTAAACAACTAGAGTGAATATTGCATAAATTTTAAATTTATAATTTTATAGGAATACTCACCTATGTATGTCCTTATTTCACTTGTTCTAGTTTTTTTTTTTTTTTTAGTTGTTTCATTTTCTTCTTAAGTTTTCACACCTTATTTTGGCAGGCCTTTAAGAAAACCTCCAGTTAAGGGATTACTTTTTTGCACTGTGGTTGGCAGGGAGGTGTTACCAGCCAGGAAATAAACCTGAAATGAAGCAGTATTTATCCAGGGAAGAGCAGAAAACTTCCCTAAAAGCAGAGGTTCCAAGCACAGCCTTATACAGCAGGTTGAGCCAAACCTCCTTCTAAAAATGGGAGTCCCTTTGGACTACACAGGACTGCACACTAGGACTCTGTTTTATTTCCAAATTTGAAGTTTGGAAAAGTGTATCTAGCATTCCCTTTAGAAGAGCTCCAAGGACATTTTCTTTAGCAATCATTTATTTTGTTTAAAAAACATATGTGAGGATTTAACCATTTATTTGCAAATTGGTCAACAACCACAGCTTTCATATGGGGGGAAAGCAGGGACTCAATTACACCATACCCCCTCTTCTGAGAGCAGGTGTTGGAGCTGTCGGAGCCTCTCACCTACCCTGTGCAAGCACCATTCAGGCAGCGCTGCAAAGGTGGGTGGCTAAGGATGATCACCACACACTTCTTACTCCTAGTTTTCTAGTCACGTGGGTTCTGAGGGTCTCCTTTGCACCCTTGATGGGAGGCTCAACGTCATTCCATGGGAATTTCTCTGGACGAGCAGTCATTTTGTGTTTGAGTTGAGAACCAGCAGCGCTTACAGGCTGCTTTTCAACAGAAAATAAAGAAGAACTAATGAAGGCAGTTAAACAAAAAGAGGTCATTGAATTTAAAGTCCCATAGCTGATTAATGCTCTTACCAGCATAATTTTATGTTGGAGCACAAGGGAGCTACGTCTCAGGTTACTGTAGTTCTCACCAGAAGTTCCATAATACATTAGAAAGTTTCAGGCTCATGATTATGCCTGAGATCATGTGCCCATAGCTTGAGAGTTCTGCAAGAAGAGTAGGGTGAACAGTATGTGTAGACATTTCTGGAGTGTAACTTTGTTAAGCTTAACTGTGACTAGTTGAAGCTTTGTTAAGCTTGTGACTAGAAGTCAGGGTCTCAGAGTATGGCTCATATTGGCATATGATTCTAAACTTTTTTGTAGTAGTCTTCAAATGTTTCTTTTCACATGTGATCATATCTCCTTGGCAAGCTTGAGAACAACTGAAAACAGATGCATGCTAGTTTTATTTCCCCAAAGAATCTAAGTCATGGACTCACTTTATTGGCTGACTGACAGCCACTGCTAGCAATGACTTCAGTTGCAAATAAAGAAAATTAGTTCCAAGTCATAAAGGCATGTGTCATATATTCATGCATCCCTGGCATCCTGCTGATTCCCTAAGATAGAAATAACCCATGAGGCAAAGACAAACATGAGCAAATTCCTCTCGTTCTCTGGGAATCTTGTGGCAGAAGCAAAAGGAGTGGATGGATTAAAAGTCAGGAACTTGGTGGAGGGGCCCAACTGGTGTTCAGGGGAGGATACAATCAGACATTCCGCAGGGAGTGCCTGGTCAACAAGAGTCTCTGAAAGTAAACATGAAGCCTGCAAGGGTCCCTGTCCATCATTACCCAAATTCATTCATTCATGTTGTCTCTAATTTACATGTTAAATATGGTATATCAGGAAGTAGGCTCAGAGTTGCGGATACAAAGACAAATAACACATATGATTTCTAACCCCAAAGCTAAGGCAAACCTGTAAGCAGATAAAGTAAGAAGCAAAGACAGCACTGTACATGTTTTGGTGTGACACCATTTGTATTGGCAGCATGGTTTAATGAAAAGGGGTTTTGCAAAAGAGGGATGTGGAACTGGCTTGGAATACAGGTGTCACCACTTTTATTGCTTGTATGATTTGAATTTTTAAAGCCTGTTTTGTCATATATAGTCATATAAATCATATGTATAGTATAGTGTCTATTTCATGAGATTGCTGAAAGAAAAGAATGGAACAAGAAACACATATAGGACAGAGATGGCATAACCATTAAGGTGTGTACCTGCAAAGCCTAAGGAGTCATGTTCGACTCCCCAGGTCCCACGTAAGCCAGACACACAGTGACACAAGTGTGCAAAGTTGCACATGCACATAAGGGGGCACAAGCAGTGGCTGCAGGCCCTGGTGCCTCAATTCTCTCTCTTTCCCTCTCTCTCTCTCTCTCTCTTTCTCTCTTTCTCTTTCACATAAAAAAGGCCAGTCTGATGGGCTTGCCTCAAAAAAAAGAAAAAAAAACATGTAAGTGCAGCATGCATAGTGACAGGGCCTTGTGTTCCTTTCACTATGGTAGCGGAATGTGCAGTGCTGTGTGTCTATCTGATCAAGTGGGGAGACCATCCGGCAAGTGACCTTTGTGCTTGATCTTGGAGAATAAATGAATTCTTTACTGCCATCATTTATTCAGAGAACACTGACAGAACACTATTATATACTGATGTTGTGACAGATGCTGGGGTAAACTGACGGGACTAAGATGGACATGATCTTGCTTCTCTGTTGAAAAAAAGATATTTTATTTGTTTATGTATTTGAGAGAGAGGAATTGAGACAGAGAGAGAGAGAAAATGGGCATTCCAGGGCCTCCAGCCACTGCAAATGAACTCCAGACACAGGCGCCACCTTGTGCATCTGGCTTATGTGGGTACGGGGGAATCAAATTTGGGTCCTTAGGCTTTGCTGGCAAGGGCCTTAACTGCTGAGCCACCTCTGCAGCCCATGACCCTGCTTCTTATAGGGTTTACTTCCACTGTGAGGTACAGAGCAGCTCCAAACAAATGGAACACAGTAGTGATGAGGTGGGGAAACGGGACTCTCAAACGTTCTCAGGGACAGAGGGGAGCTGGGGTGACAGCTCAGGCATGTGCTTGCCTCACAAGCATGAGAACTTGAGCTCAAATCCCCAGTACACATATAAAAACTGAGCATGGGGCTGGAGAGATGGCTTAGCAGTTAAGCGCTTGCCTGTGAAGCCTAAGGACCCTGGTTCAAGGCTCGATTCCCCCAGGACCCATGTTAGCCAGATGCACAAGGGGGCGCACGCATCTGGAGTTCGTTTGCAGTGGCTGGAAGCCCTGGCTCACCCATTCTCTCTCTCTTTCTCTATCTGCCTCTTCCTCTCTCTGTCTATCACTCTCAAATAAATAAATAAAAACAAAAAAATTAAAAAAAAAAAAACTGATCATGGTAGCAAGCGTCTGAAAATCCAGGGCTGAGGAATGAGACAGGAGGATCTTACTCCCCAGCTTGTCTATGTAAATCAGTGAGCTCTGCATTTAGTGAGAGTCCCGGTCTAAATAAATAAATAAAGTGCAATGCTGGGCGTGGTGGCGCACACCTTTAATCACAGCTCTAGGGAGGCAAAAGTAGGAGGATTGCCATTAGCTCGAGGCCAGCCTGAGACTACATAGTGAATTCCAGGTCAGCCTGGACTAGAGTGAGACCCTACCTCGAAAAACCAAAAAAGGGGCTGGAGAGATGGCTTAGTGGTTAAGGCGCTTGCCTGTGAAGCCTAAGGACCAGGCTCCATTCCCCAGGACCCACATAAGCCAGATGCACAGGGTGGCACATACATTTGGAGTTCATTTGCAGTGGCTGGAAGCCCTGGCACCCCCAATCTCTCTCTCTCTCTCTCTCTCTACCCACCTCTTTCTCTGTCTCTCAAATAAATTATAAATAAAATATTTTTAAAATAAAAAAATAAAAAATAAATTGGAGTGTGATTGAGGAAACACTTGACATCTAACTCTGCCCTCCACATGCACATAAGTGCACGGGCACCTGCACTCACTTGTATGTCAACACGCATACGAACACACACATACGCAAAAGAATGAACAGATAAAGCCAAAGGTGGATGACATTCCTGAGGGATGGCATCTAAGGTTGTCCTCTGCTGTCCACACACATACATACAGTGTGTGCATCTACACACATGTGAACATACACATGCACACGCATTTTTAAAAATGTATTCAGGATCCTCAGCCAAAGCTACAGGCTAATGCAACCTGAGGTACTGACTGCTAAGAAAACCCCCCCCAAGTCAACTTGCTATGCTTAAAAATAAAATTATGGGGCTGGGGAGATACCTTAGTAGTCAAGGCCTTTGCCTTGGTTCAATTCCCCATTGCCCACAAAAAGCAAGATACACAAGGCGGCACAAGCATATGGAGCTTGTTTGCAGTGGCTAGAGGCCCTGGTGTGCCCATTCTTTCTCTCTCTATCTGCCTTTCTCTGTCTCAAATAAATAAATAAAACATTTTAAAAATAAACTAAAAAGAAATAAAATTATGCAGACAAAGCCATTGGCTCCAAGACCTCAAAATGAATTATCAAAGCCTTGTTCTGGCCTATTCAATGACTCTTTTGTTGTTGTTGTTATTTTGTTTTGGCTTTTTGAGACAGCATCTCTCTGACCTTAAACTTGAGATCCTACTGCCTCAGCCTCCTAAATTCTGGGATTACTGATTTGAAGAATTAAAGAAGGAAGATACTAAAAGTAAGAAATCAAATATGGTGTGTGTGTGTGTGTGTGTGTGTGTGTGATTTTTAAAGGGAAAAAATCAACATGGACACAGCTGCATATGCCTGTAACCCCAGCTACTTGGGAGTATGAGGCAAGAGCTTTGCAAGTTCAAGGCAAACCTGGACAATTTAATGTCACCCTGTTCCCAAAAAAAATAAAATAAAATAAAATAAAAAGGGCTGAGGATTCAACACAGTGCTGGGAACCTTGTCCAATAAGCACAAGGCCCTAGCCTCAATCCCCAGTACTATAAACAAGAGCAGCAACAACAAAAGAGTTCAGAAAACAAGAAAACACAGTAGACACAGGACCAGTCATTATATAGTGCAGTTTTCAGTTTTAGTTGATCTTTCCTTTAAACAAATTCATCTCATTTTATCAGGCTTCTTTGACTTTGTTTGGTTTCTAAAAACACCTTTCACTGGATCCCGTTGTCAAGTGCAGTTTGCTGGCGTGTTTGTATGGATTTCTGACATCTTTTACAATGTCACCATCTAGTTTGGCGTTCATGCACTTGCTGAGCCCAGCGTGTGTAAGCTGACAACCTCACTCCCTCCTGAAGCCTTTTGTTCTTCAAACACAATTCTCTTTGTTTCCCTACCTGAGAATTTATTCCTCTGATTGCATTCATTTATCCTCTTCATTTTTCCCCCCTAGTTTTTTCCCCCAACATTTAAACTTTTTAAAGAAGTTTTTCAGAAGTTTAAAGGCATATAAAAGAATGCTCTTTTAAGTTCTGATAGAGTGGAAATGCGTGCCTTGAACAAGTGCTAGCCTAAGCTCAGCAGAAGCATGGGAGATCTAAGGCCTCTCTTCCCCAGCTTCCCCCCAAGCCCCATAGCAGACCAGCATTCCCCTCTATACCCATCAGACATTTGACTTTTTTAGGAGGCCTGTGGACAGCATAGCCACCACTCCAGGCCACTCTCTGACAAGTTGTTTTATAAGGAATTTAGTTTCATTCTCTGAGGTATGGCTTCCCCAGACCACTGGTCCCTAATGCTATCTGAGCTGCCAAGGAAGAGGAGGCAGATTGCCAAAAACACACTAGTTTCAGCAGAAAACCTTGGCATCAAGGAAGCTGGAGTGAGTGCCACATGTCTATAAATGCTGATCTTACTCAGCTGCGGCCTGCTGGAACATCTTGTAGAGGACACGTTTCTCAGCTGGGTCTCCTGCCCGCATAAAGAGTCCATGAGCTGGGGATGGGGCCCTCGGTGCTGCTGGGCCACCCTAAGGGCAAGACCTCAGTCTGAAATGGAGTATAAAGGAAGAATGGGAGGGGCAGGTCCTCCAGCCACTGCTCAGCAGGAGCACCATGGACTCTACTGTAACCTGGGGAACATACGGTTCAAGGCTCACTGCAGAAGGACGTTCTTTAAAACCACTTGAAAGGCTCACCTACCATCTCCTTATCTAGAGCAAGTAAATGCAACCCTAATGACAGTGGGAACTTAGGTCACATGTCAACAGGAAATGGGGTGTCATTAGCATTAACTCTTGGAAATCTGAAGTTAAAAATCCCAGAGCTGGGCTAGACAGATGGCGCAGAGGCTCAGGTGCTTGCCTGTAAAGCCTAAGGAGCAGGGTTGGTTTCCTCAGTACCCACGTAAAGCCAGGTACTAGACTCAAACTCACAGTGATCCTCCTACCTCTGCCTTCCAAGTGCCAGGACCAAAGGCATGCGCCACTATGCCCGGCTGTTGTTTTCTTAATAACTGGCATTCTAACCTGGGGTGAGAGATTCTCAGTATAGTTTCAATTTCTCTGATAGACAGTGAGGCTGAAAATATTTTCATTTGTTTTAAGGTAATTTGTACTTCATCTTTTGAAAACAATCTATTCATTTCATTAGCCCATTTATTGACTGGATTATGTAACAGACAGCCACATGTCACTGAGCTGAACCTCCAAATGAGGCACAGTTTATGGGAGGAGTGGCATTTATTGGAAGCTTACAGATCCAAGGAAAGTTCAATAACAGCAGAAAAGAGAAAACCCACCACCAAAAGCAAGAGCAAAAAACGAACAACCAAACAGCAGGGAACCCAGGCAGAACTCTGGCATGGGTTCACCCCTGCACCTTAGGGCTGGGGTCTAGGATCAACCCACAGTGACACCAAGTGACAAGCTTTAATAAAATTCCTTGGGGTGGGGGGTTGGCTTAGCAGGTAAGGCATTTGCCTGTGAAACCTAAGGACCCAGGTTCGATTTCCCAGTATCCACATCAGCCAGATGCACAAGGGGGCACATGTGTCTGGAGTTCATTTGCAGTGCCTGGATGCCGTGGTATGTCCATTCTCTCTGTCTGTTTCTCTCTCACACTCAAAATGGATAAACAAAACATTTTAAAACTCCTGAATTGATTGAGGGATATCCATTCAAACTACCACAGGTTATTTGATTTTTTTTTTTTAGTTTCTTGCATTCTTTTTATATTCTAGATATTAATCCTCTGTCAGATATACAGATAGCAAAGATTTTATTCTACTCTTAGGCTATCTCTTTACTCAACTGTTTTCTTTGCAGTGTGGAAAGATTTTTAAAATTTCATAATATTCTTATTTGTCAATGGTTGGCATTATTTCCTGAGCTACTGGAGGCCTATTCAGAAAGTCCTTACATATCCCTATATAGTGAAATGTTTTCCCTACCTTTTTCTCTAAAGTTTCAGGGTTTCAGATCTTACATTAAGGTCCTTAATCTACTTTTAATCAATTTTTGTACAGGATGGGATATAAACATCTAGTTTCTTCCTGTTACAGGTAGATATTCAGTTTTTCTAGCTCCATATGTTGAAGAGTTTGTCTTTTCTCCAAAGTATATTTTTAGCTCCTTTGCCAAAAATCAGTTGACTCTAGATGTGTGGATTTGTATTTCGTTCCTCTAATGTGTCTGTTTTTGTTCAAATACCATATGTTTGGTTTTTTTTACCATGGCTTTATAGCTTGAATTCAAGTATGGAGATACATCCAGCATCATTCTTTTTGCTCAGGATTGCTTTGGATATCTAGGGCCTTCTGTGCTTCTATATAAATTTATTTATTTTTGTATTTCTGTGAAGAATGACATTCAAAATTTGATGTGGTTACATTGAATCTGCAGACTGCTTTTGGGAATATAACCATTTTACAATATCTATTCTTTCAATCCATGAGCATATTTCCATCTTCTAGTGTCTTCTTAAATTTCTCTTTTTTTTCAAAGTGTTTTTAAGTTTTTATTGTAGAGATCTTTCACTTCCTTCATTAGATTTATCCCAATATACTTTTCTTTAGACAATTATGAAAAGGCTTGTATGACGGCTTGCACTTATTGTGAACTTGGCAGGACCTAGAATCTTCTGTAAAGGATTATCGTGATTATGTTGATTGAGGTGGGAAGACCCACCTTAACTCTGGGCAGGACCATTCCATGGGCTGGGGTCCTGGAATGCATATAAAGGAGAGAGAGGGCTGAGCACCAGTGCTTGTTCCTCTGCTTCCTCACTGTGGAAAGAGTATGGCCAGCTGTCTCCAGCTCCTACTGCCATGACTTCCACAGCCATCGTGGATGAATATAGCTTCATATATACCCTTCCTCCCTTGAGCTGATTGTTTTTCAAATTCAGTTTTACTTTTTATTTATTTGTAAGGAGGGATAAAGAGGCAGAGAGAGAGAAAGAGAGAGAGAGAATGGGCACACCAGGGTCTCTAACCACTGCAAATGAACTCCAGATGCATGTACCTCTTTGTTGGCTTTATGTGGGTCCAGGGAAATCTAAACTAGGTCCTTAGGATCTGCAGTCAAGCACCTTATCCACTGAGCCATAATCACCAGCCCTAAACTTATCGTTTAAAAAGAGATAAATACTACTGTTATCATTATTTTACAAGAAACGAATCATGCACACACAAGATTAAATAACCTGTCAATGATCACACACAGTTGGCAGATGTGTTGCTGAGATGTGAGACCCCTAGCAATCCTCCTGTCTGCAAGTGCCCGCTGTGGCACTAGGATTCCAGGCGTGTGCAGCTGCACCTGCTTTTCACACAGGTGCTGGTGGTGGAAGCCATGTCCTCATGCTTGCACATCTCCCCAGTGCTCAGACTGATTTTTGTCAGGCAGTTTGTCTCAACAAAGACAAAAGTAAGTGATGCAGGTTATTCCCTAATTTCTTTCTGAGTTGTATTTTATTGGCAGCAAGAAAAGCTGCTGGGTTTTATATATTAATTTTGCTTTCTGCCACTTTGCTGAAAGTGTTTATCATGCCTAAGGTTTCCTGGTATGATCTTTCAGTTCTCATATATACAATCACATCATGTGTAAATAAGAATACTTTGATGTGTTTCTTTCATGTTTGTATCCTTTGTTTCCTTCTCTTGTCTTACTGCTATAAATATGACTTCAAGCCTTATTTTGATTAAAAGCTTCTCATTTCAGTGGAAATATGTTGAAATTTTCTCCATTTGGTATACTGTCAGCTATGGATTTGTCATATATAGTCTTTATTATGTTGAGGTATGTTCCTTCTCTTCTTAGTTTCTTCAAAGCTTTTATGATGAAGGGATGCCAAATTTTATCAAAAGCCATGCCTGAATATGACTTCGGACCTTAAATGCATTTGTGTGACACATTACATTTGTTGATTTTCATATGTTGAAATTTTGTTACAGGAAACTGAGTCACACAGAGATGGCACCAAAGATACAGTGAAGAATCAGAAAAGTTATTCATGTCAACATGAACACAGGGGAATAACTGTCAAACCCTGAGTACTGAGCTCTGTTAGCTCAGAGGTTTTATAGACAGTATGGTAGGCAGTCTGACATCACCTGGAATTCTATACACTGTTGGTGGGTTACAAGTGTCTAACATTACATAATTTGGGGGTACAAATAGAAAATTTCCTTAGCAATAAATCAGTATTTAAAAGTTAAAAATATTAAAGAGAAAGCTGTTTGTTCAGGGGTGTTTCTGCCTATGGCTCCACTAACCAGGTAACATACAATCAGAGTGCGGCTGCATAGATAAGGAGGAGACTCAGGCTCATGCTGTCTCCCTGGTAAAGCTTGTACAATAGAAACTGGTTTAGAGTACCATCTGGGCCTGGTTTCTTTGTTAACTTTCTTCTACTGTCATATCATTGCATCTCCATGATGAAGCCAGCTTGATCACAGTGAATGATCTTTTTGGTGTCTTCCAGGATTTGGTTTTCAAATATTTTATTGAGAAATTTTATATTTGTTCATGTTTTGTTATGTGAGAGATAGTGTAGCATTACTTTAAAGAGTAAATGCATTTGTGTGCAATAAGTAGACCAAAGAGTGACCAACACATAAAAGACATTAGAGTGTATGCTTACTGTTATTACATCCAGTAGGCCTGGTATCCACCCCCCCCTCTCTCTCACACACACACACACTCACAAATCAATCAATGAAATTCAATAGTCCCAAGAAAACTCTTCCCTAAACTCACTTTTCTGGCTTAGCAGATAGAATTATCATCAGCAAATTACCTAAGATAAAAAGCTTCACATTCATCCAATATTTAATTATTTTTTAAAGTATTTTTATTTTTGTTTATTTGGTTATTTGACAGAGAAAGAGGGAGAGAGAGAGAACAGGTGCGCCAGGGCCTCCAGCCACTGCAAAGGAACTCCAGACGCTTGCACCCCCCTTGTGCATCTGGCTAACGTGGGTCCTGGGGAATCAAACCTGGGTCCTTTGGCTTTGCAGGCAAGTGCCTTAACCGCTAATCCATCCCTCCAGCCCCCAATATTTAATTATTGATGCCAGTACTAACTTATGTCAAATTCGTCATGTAAGAGTATCATAAACATCTGCCCTCCTTGGCATCCTGCAGCCACAGGCTCACCATCACCATGTGACCTGTGCTGGCACAGAAGCCACAGCCATGTGTGCCTATGGAGCACTTGAGCTGTGGCTAGCTCAAACTCAGGTACACTGTAAGTATAAAATACATCACGTATCTCAAAAATCAAGGATAAAAGTAATGTAAAATGTCTATTGCATTAATAATAATTAGTGTAAGCTATCTCATTAATAATTTCCTTTTTGGTGAACAAGCAAAAAAAAAAAAGTCATCTTGAGGACTTTTATGTTGGGCTGGGGAGATGGTTTAGTGGTTAAGGCACTTGCCAGCAAAGCCAAAGGACCCTGGTTCAATTCTCCAGGACCCACATAAAGGTGGCGTATGCATCCAGAGTTCCTTTGCAGTGGCTAGAGACACTTGCATACCCATTCTCTTTCTCTCTCTCTTTCTCTTTCTCTCTCTCTCTCTCAGCCTCATTCCCTCTCTGTCACTCTCAAGGAAGTAAATAAATAAAATGAGAAATATATAAGTAAACATAATTTTATGTTAATATGTTGAAAGATAAAGTACTTATTTTGCTTTGCAGTGCTAATGATTGGATCTAGGGCCTTATGCATGCTAGCCAAATGCTCTAGCACTGAGCTACACCATTTCTTGTGCTCTTAAGTTTAACACGAGGTCTTGCTAAGTTGCCCAAAGTGGACTTGAACTCAGTCTGTACAGCCCAAGCAGTCCTTCAACCTGCCGTTTTCTTGGCTTAGCCTCTTGAGTAGCTGGGATTGCAGACTTGAGCCACCAGGTTAAATACAATACATTATGGGATTAATTTTAGGTGTTTCCTTCTATGTTCTCAACATGGTTCATGTAAAGTTTTAAATTACCCATGTGGCTTACATCTGTGGTTCATATTGTATTGGAATATATATTCATATTATATTAGTATGGACTTTTCCACATACCCACTTTCAGTTGTCCATCACCCTGTCTAATCTTGCCTTCTGAGCTTTCTCTCAATTCCTTTGTTCACCCTGGTATTAAAAAGGATGGCATGGAGCCGGGCGTGGTGGCACACGTCTTTAATCCCAGCACTCGAGAGGCAGAGGTAGGAGTATCACCATGAGTTCGAGGCCACCCTGAGACTACATAGTGAGTTCCAGGTCAGCCTGGGCTAGAGTGAGACCCTACCTCAAGAAACCAAAAAAAAAAAAAAAAAGATTACATGGACACACATATGACACAGCCTTTTTTGCAGTTAAGATCTGCTATCACCTACAATTCCTGACTATACCAGCCGTACAGAAACTTTTTATCCACTCTACCTAGCCAGCCTTGCCTCTCTTGTGGCTGTCTTCTGTGCACTTCACATTTTAGAAGCTTTGCAGTGTGTTCTGGTTCCTTTTTATATGTTGTTCCCTTTCTCTAAGTACTCTTCCCCCTCTCTGGTCATCTTAAGGAAGGTTTCTTTCTCTGCCAAACTCTACCTCAGACACCATCTCCTCTGGGGAGGCTTCCCAGTGCAGTTAATCTGCCTGTTTTGCAATACTTGTGTCCTTTCACATACTTTTGCTATTGCCTTCATGACATATATAACTCAGTGATCCACCTGCCATGGCCACTGGCCTGAGTAACAGAGGACATGATTGCCCCTTACTCAGTTCTATATAAATACACAAACACTTGTAGGTTGAATACAGAAGCCAAAACAATACCTGCTCTCAAGGAGAGACACACTCTTGTAAAATAAAAATGAATACACCACTAGGCATAAGGTATACTAGAAAAGAGAGGGAGAGAAGTAGGGTAGAGGGATCAATTTCTACTTTTAATTTTTTTAAATTTTATTTATTTGGCAGAGAGAATGGGCATGCCAGGGTCTTCAGCCACTGTAAACAAACACCAGATGCATGTGCCACTTTGTACATCTCATTTACGTAGGTCCTGGGGATAGAACCTGGGTCCTTTGGCTTCATAGGCAAGAACTTAACTGCTAAGCTATCTCTTCAATCCCAATTTCTACTTTTAAGGGGCTGGAAATGAGGTCCTGTGTTCATTCTCCAAAACTGCATAAACTTGGCGTGGTGGCATATACCTGTAATCCTAGCACTTGGGAAGTGGAAGCAACAGGTTCAGAAGTTCAAAATCATCCTTGGCTATATAATGTTTTGGAGGTCAGCCTAGGTCACAAGAAACCCTATACTAAAACAAACAAATAAATAAATATTTACATTCTTGGCTGGGAATTAATTTTCACTGAAACTTGGAAGAAGATGTGGCAGCACAGATAAAGCAAGTTTGACTGCCTGCCTGATAGAAGGTCCTCCGAGGTGGTCTTGCCAGAGCCTGAGCCAGAACACTGCTCACGCAATCTTCAAAACACTGATACACTAACTCGAACCACCTGAGGACAAAGAAGACATAAACTAGAATACTGACTTCTTTCTTATAGAAAACCCATACTGAACAGACTAAATATATGTGTTTTTCTGGGCAGCTCTACCCAGCAAATGATGGCCTAACACTGGAGTGTGTGGTGAAGGGATAGGCTACTGCTGCCTGCCACCTTCACCTCCAAGGGCAGTGTGCCTGCCACTTGCCCAGGGAAGATGGCGTCCTCGGTTAAGGAGCCTTCTCTCCTGGCCAGGACTTTTATGGGCACTGTTTGTATCCAACACTTTTCTCATTTCTATTTCTGGACAGCCCATTCAGAAAGGCACATTCTTTCCTGAGATATGGTGATGCCTCCCACTGGGCTGCTCTGGCTTCAGGTCTGTCTACTTTCATGAGGTCTGAACATTACTGTTCTAAGATGTGACTTGTTGATGTCAGAGGTGAGCCTCAGCAGGCAGAACCCTTCCTCTTACTGCCAAGGAGGAAGAGAAGGGCTTTCTGCAGGAGGCAGGGTTAGAGTCTTAATCGGGTAGGAGTGGGAGGTGTTGATAAGGAGCTGTAGAAGCAAGTAAGGACCCTCAGATTTGGGAGTCTTGTAGGATTTTCAGAACTGCCCTGTGTGATGCTGACATTTTTATGAAAGCACGTGTCAGCTAACTGAGGAAGATTCCTAGTCTCTGAACTGTTATATTTATTTATTTAATACACCTCACTGACTTGGTCATCGTCTAGAACTGGCTGCCTTCATGCTGGTCAGAAGTGTGTGCCCACAGCATGTTCATAGTTCTTTGATGACAAACAGGCAGTGAATCATGCTTTAAAGGCAATGTTTCCCTTTTTGGTAAACAAGCAAAAGATGGTGTTATCTGGTATGTTTTAGATATTATGCTATGTGTTCAGTGATAGAAAAATCAAGAAAAGTTTTAGAAAGTATGACAACAGCAAAGCACTTTAGGAGCCAGGGGACTTCAGTAAACAACAGTTTAAACAAACATGTTGGCATGTCTATTAGTTACAAGCTTCTTTTAAACGTGTACTCACTGATTCTTCAGTGCCCCGTTCAAAATTGACTTCTTACCAAGATAGGGATATTGGAGTGGGATCAAGACCCTTAAGGTGTATTCTAGTTTCAGTTGTCACTGGCTGTATCACCTTGAATAGGGATTGCAACATAACATTCAGTTCTTCTCTGAAAAGAAGGTTCGTGTGCTAGTGTCTAATCTCTCACAACTCTACAGCTTTCCACTACCCTTCTAGTAAATGGATTAAACCTAAGATTTTTAAACTTCAATTTCCTCCCTGCCTTCTTCCCTCTATTTCTTATCGTCTTTGTTTCTAGCCTACAGCTGAGCATATAGAGATACAGAGCACAGGTTCTGGATGAAATGCTAGTTGGTCTGACCACTTATGGGTTTCCCATAGAGCATCTCAGATGTCTTGTCTTCTGCAAAATGCTCTTAATAGTCCTTACTCAGAGTTGTTGAGAGGATTCAAGGGCACATGGAAAGCAACTGGCCTATCTGCTGTCAGACCATAAGGAGACCACAACAAGTTTTCTGGCCTGTGACAATGTACTTTAGGAGTGAAGATAATACTTTATCTGCCAAGTTAAGGCATTTGCCTGCAAAGCCAAAGGACCCAGACTCCATTCCCCAGGACCCACGTAAGCCAGATGCACAAGGTGGCACATGCATCTGTAGTTTGTTCTCTCTCCTCTCTCTCTCTCTCTCTCTCTCTCTCTCCCTCTTTCTCTCTCAAATAAATAAAATAAAGAGTTACAAGGAAAAAGAAAGCTATGTGAAAATTTGTGCTGCATCTCCATCCCATGGCTACAGTTTGGAACCTATGACCTCATCACTGCCTGAGCTGCCAGGCTGGATTCCAGGAGAAACAGGAAGAGGGTGGACAGGAGAGAGGGGAAGCAAAGGAAACCTTTCTTCTTTTAATAATTCAATTATATCATTTGCAGAAATGGCTCTTATTCTTTCTTTCAGTCCTCCTTCTTTTCTTTCTTTTTCTTCCTCCTCATACTTCTCCCCACACTTTTTCTGACACATAAGTCTAGGAAATCTCTAACAACCTAAAAGTATTCAATTCACTGGGACATAGTCTGCCATGTCTAGAGTTTCAAAGGAGACAAGCGAAGCATACTTATAGTTGAGCTGTCCATTGTGGTTTATACTCCTCACTGCCTTTCTTTCCACTGGCATACTTTGTTTAAGAAGCAAAAGCAACCCCTCCCATATCAAACCCACCACTTGTCTTCTCCTTGGCTATGATGCTTTTAACATACATACAGTATGACTGTTGCCCATGTAAAATGTGTAGAAGTCCCAGCCCAAAGGGCTGTCCATGTTTAATAGTTAAATTGTTACATGCACAATATTGAGCTCATTAACAAATTGACATAGAGGAGGACAAAATGAATGAGACATCACAGAAGACAACATCACAGAATAAAGACTGCTTGTATAGAGGCGGGAGTTCAGTGGAATCAGGTTGGGGAGGGAAATAAAAAAGAGAAATAGGAAGGGAATATGATCAAATGATAATATGTTCATTTGTAGCCTCATACGTAAAGTACACATATTTGCATAGACTTACGTTTTGATGTTGGCTTCTAGGCTAAGGACACATACTAAAATAAAAACAGCACTTTAATATTTTCCATAAGTAGATACTCCTTGCATACAGAAGAAAGAAGCCAGAAGATTATTTAATACTTCATGCCCAAAGCCCACTGATTATTCTGTATTCTGATGTAGAGATTTTAGTAAATCAAGGCAGCTTTTATTTAGAGAGTTTTAGTTTAAATTCACAGGTTATCAAGTATGCCTTGGAACCAGAATATCCAAAACATAAAACTTTGTGGAAAGGGACAATCATAATGGTTTTTATGTTTGTTTCTACTCTTTATCAGAGTTGCATGTACTTAGTTTGAAGATTCAAGTAGTTCTACAACACTTTATGAAAGCCATCAGGTTTAGATTTCCTACAGACAACTTTTGTAAATATTATTTTATCTATTTATGAGAGGAGAGATAGAATGGATACACCATGTCCTCTTGTCCCTGAAAACAAACTCCAGACTCATGCACCACATTGGGCATCTGGCTTTACATGGGTACTGGGGAATTAAACCAGGGATGGCAGGCTTTGCAGGTGAGCATCTTTAACCACTGAGCCATCTCCCCAGCCCAGCAATGACTTATTTGTAACATTTGGCTTTTTTCTCTTTTATTTTTAAATTACACACATGTTTTTTCTTCACTTCTTTAAACTAGAAATGGAGGAGGGAAGGTGTGGTGGTGGGTTTCAGATTTCAATCTAAAGATATGCAAAGTGTGCCTAGCAGGAGTTCCTGAAGTGTGCTGTGTGGCTATTGGCTTTTGGCTTGTGCTTCTCTCTGTGTGTTTGGTCCTGTGAAGGCAGGCCAGCTTCTTCTGCCATTTATGTAACTTCCCCTGGATCTGTAAGCTTCAATACATATCCCTTCCTCTATAACTGTGCTTGGTCTGGAAGTTCATCTCAGTGAACCTGAAGCTGTCTGCTACAGAACTTGGTACCAGGAGTGGGGTGAGTTGAACCTGACCATGTGGATGTTGCTCTTTTGGAACCTTTGTTTTGGAGAAATGGGCATGGACTTGGTGCTTGCAAATGAAGATGCCTTCTGGAGTGGTAAGCCAAGTTTTATGGACTGTTCTGATGAGAGTTTGAGAATTCTAATTGCAGACAATATTGAACTTCAAGGCTTGGATTATGAGCTTTCTAAGGGGAAGGAAAGACTGCAGAGGACTTTGTTGGGCTACTGGCATAAGGGCTGGCTGCGTCCTGCTGCCCAGGTACAGAGAGTTTGATCAAGGTTACATACATTTGTTATGGACTGATATGCTTCGCTAGAGATATTGGACTGAGAGATTTAAGGTTTTTAAGCTGGAAAACTTTAAGCAAGTTAAATTTACTGGCACAGAGACTGGTTTAAGGTTACTAAACCTGCTATTGTCAAACACATTAGCAGTCTTAAAGAAGATGGCCAACTGCTTTATATTAAAACCATGGAAAGAATGCCTGAGGAAAGACTACCATAGAAATGCAAACTCTTTTGCTAAGAGTTGACTGGAAAAGAAACCTGCTTTTCAATGTTAGGATTTATTTCATCTCAGAATTAAGAATATGGCTGTGTCCTGCACACCTGGTATTGGTTTTAGAAGCAAGGAAAATGCAAGGAGTGGTCATGAATTGCACATGGTTCCAGGAGCTGCTGCTGAGATGCAGCATGAGGCAGGGCATGATGCCCTGATAGGCTGAAAGAGCCTTTGGAAGATGAACCATGGTTTGCATGAAGACCTGAAGATATTTTGGATATACCAGGACTATGCAAGGGCTACCATGGAGCTCACTGTTGGCCTGGGATGGAAGTGTTCCCTGGCTACTCTGTCCAGCTGGAGGGGTAGAACTGGAAAATCTGGAGACTTTCAGTCTCTGGTTGTATTGAACTTGAACTGCAGAAGTTTGATGTTTGTTTGATGCTGGTTGAGTCTGAATTGTTTTAGTCTCTCCTTGCTATGCATTATATCAGGTGAAAATGTTTACTCTGTGCCTTTATATGTTAGAAGTGTTTAACTTGTTTGATTTTACAGGTCTTAATATCTTTAACTGGTCAAGGCTGCGGGGACCTTTGAAATTGAACTGAGTACAATTTACAATATGTGATGGTTATAAATCTATTGGGGGCCAGGGGCAGAATGTGGTGGTTTGAATAGATGGCCCCAATATATTTGTTTTTTTTATTTGTTTGTAGTTTGCATCTGCAGCCACCTGGCTGGAGGCAGTGTCACTAGGTGGATCTTAAGGTATGGTGGTTGGTTTCAGATTTCAATCTAAAGATATGCAAAGTGTGCCTAGCTGGAGTTCCTGAAGTGTGCTGTGTGGCTTTTGGCTTCTGGCTTGTGCTT
Source organism: Dipus sagitta (assembly GCA_036346955.1). Classification (NCBI taxonomy): domain Eukaryota; kingdom Metazoa; phylum Chordata; class Mammalia; order Rodentia; family Dipodidae; genus Dipus; species Dipus sagitta. The sequence goes on along the minus strand of CM070771.1, from coordinate 82,832,796 downwards.
CTCTCTCTTTGTGTTTGGTCCTGTGAAGGCAGGCCAGCTTCTTCTGCCATTTATGGAACTTCCCCTGGATCTGTAAGCTTCAATAAATATCCCTTCCTCCAAAACTGTGCCTGGTCTGGAAGTTCATCTCAGTGAACCTGAAGCTGTCTGCTATACATGGGTACTGGGGAATTAAACCAGGGCTGGCAGGCTTTGCAAGTGAGCATCTTTAACCACTGAGCCATCTCCCCATCCCAGCAATGATTTATTTTTAACATTTGGCTTTTTTCTCTCTTATTTCTAAATTACACATGTGTTTTTTCTTGACTTCTTTAAACTAGAAATGGATGAGGGGCTCATAAGGCCCCTTCCCCTGAGTAGGTTTTGGCAGTTAACAGTTTCTGGGAGGAGAGGAGACATTTTCTTCAGGGGTGTAGCCACCACTAAGTTGCCCATGATCTGGTAAATAAATCCCTACCTATATCCATGCCAAAAAACCTAATTAAACTCACTGTGTCACTAGAAGAAAAAAAGACATGAAGCATGAAAGTAAAAGGGTAGTGAGAGGGTTCACTGGGAGCAGGAGGGAACAAGAGAGGCTTATGAGAATAAATTTAATAAAAATATATATGCATGAAATTGTGAAAAATTGTTAAATTTTCATTCCCTCCTTCTGCTGGCCACAGTGATATGGACCTGTAGACCCAGCTACTTGGGAACTTAAAGCAAGAATATCATGAGTAGGAGCCTAGTCTTTGCAATATAGCAAGACCCTATTTTAATAAAAATAAATAAGAAAGTTAAAAATGAAGTTGTTCAAAAAAAATGCAAAATGAGTTGGAGAGTATGGTGCTTTGAACATAAATGTATGTTCATGTATGTAATGTATGTAAGCTTTCTACTTAGTCTTCAGAAGGCAGAGCCTTTGCTGGAGGAGGTATGTGAGTCCACCCCTGCTCAATGGGTTGAAAGCCAGTCTGGTGTGTGGCCGTTCATGCTTGCTGGTGCTGGCTGGGGCTTTTGCCTCTCTGCTGTTGATGGATGAAGTGAGCCAGGCCCTTCCTCCATGAGAAAGCTCTCCCTGGAACCTGTAAGCCTAAATAAATGTTTTCCTTCCAGAAGCTGCTTCTGGTGGGGTATCTGTCCCAACACTGCAAAGGTAACTGAAACCGAGAGGATGTGGGGGAAAAATGGAATCTTCTATTGCTTATGTCAATACAAAATAGTGTTATTACTATGAATAATAGCTTGGTAGTCCCTTGAAATGTTGAAGATAAGAGTTGTCATATGACCAAGAAATTCTACTCTTCGGTATGCATCCAAGTGAATTGAGAATACACGTTCATATAAAAGGGATATTCACAGCAACATTATCCATAACAGCCAAAAAGGGAAAACAATTGAAATGTCTACAAACAAACAAAATGTGAACAAACAAAATGTGCTATGCGCATATAATGCAATGTTGTTCAGCAACAACCAGAGACGCCAAACACTAATACTTGCTACAGCACGGATGACTCTTGGAAACATTGTAAGTGAAAGAAGCTGGCCATGGAAGACTCTGTGTCATATAACTCCATCTTTAAGAAACATTTAGAACAAGAAAAATCTATGATGTACAAAGTAGATTGGCAATTGCTTGGTGCTGGAGGAGTTGTGTTCTAAAACTACTGTGATGGTGGGTGTGCTAAGCTATGTGTATACTAACAAAGCAAATATAAGTGTTGATATGTATTATATACCAATAAGGCAGTTTTTAAAAATTAAAAAAAATATATCCATAGGACTTCCACTATAGAAGGTATTCGAATACAAAACTCTGGTAACCCCTTCCCCACTTCATGCCTCAAGCTTCATTGCCTGTGTCCTCAGCCCATCTTCCCTATATTATCATATCAGAGCTTAGATCCTTATGCTAAGCCATGGAGCATGCTGTAACTACTGTTCTCATTCACATATAATACTTTGTTCTCTTTAGAATGAATACCTATCAGGCTGGTGTGCTATTGCATACCAGTAATACACCCTATGAACCAGTACTTGGGGAAGTGCTAGAATTGGGAGTTCGAGGCCAGCTAGAGGAAATTCTGTTTTAAACAAACAAAAATGATCAGCAATTATATTTTCTTTTCTGTTTTCTTATCATCATCACATACGTAACTTCTCTCTGTGTGTCTGTCTAAATAGCCATATGATATTTAAAAATATATCAGTCCAGGTGTGCTGGTGCATGCCTTTAATCCCAGCACTTAGAAGGCAGGTATAGGAGCATCATTTTGGGTTCAAGACCAGCCTGAGACTACATAGTGAATTCCAGGTCAGCCTGGGCTAGACTGGGCTAAAGTAAGACCCTACCTCAAAAAATTTTATATATATCAGGAATTCTCTCAGTTGATATAAGGTGTTTTGAAGCCATCTTGCCTGGAGTTATCTGACCACGTCTACTGTGGGGAGACAGGCTCTCGTGCCAGGTGTACAGCTGTATGGCTGGAATCTTTCTTCATACTTATCTTGAGGACACTTCTTTCCTCTCTTGAGTCAGATCTCCTGTTTTCACATACTATGACCCCTTTTTCTTCCTCTTTTCCCTCACTTTCATGGTACCCTTTCTCTAATCAAGTCATAAGAAAGAATGAGAGAAGCTTGTTTTGAGGCCTAGTTTATGTGATAGCATCTGTGTTCTGTCTCACTTAAATAGTGATTTATCCAGGTGTGGCCTTATAGGCTGGGAACAGTTTTCTTAGAAGTTAGAAAGTTGCAGTCTCTATCTTAGCTTCTGCTGCTTGCTGAAATGGCCAAGGCGATTCCAATTCTTGTCCCAGTGTATGGAATCTTTTTGTATATAATCTTTTTGTGATATTTCATGACAATGTACCATGCTTTGACTGACTTCCATCTATTATGTGGTTCCTTTAATTCTGAAACTCTTTTCCTTCAACTATAAGAACTTCTTAGATTATTTATTTGTGTCATCTTTGTTTCCTCATTTTAAAATTTTATTACCCAGACAAAGAATAATTTGTATACATTCTTCAATTTTCTTAACTTCTTTGTTTTCATTTGTCTTGATATCCAAATATTGTTGGCTTCTAGAAGAATCTAAGAAAATCTTAACATTATCTCCCAAGTTCTCTACTGAGCTACTCATTCCTAATGACATAATTTTAGGGGTAGGAGAGATGAATCAACAGTTAAGTGTGCTTCCTGCACAAGCATGAGAGCCTGGGCTTGAGGGGTCTGAAACTGTTTGAATGGAGTTTCATATCCAGCATATACAGCTGGGCATGGCCACACACTTTGTAACCCCAGTGAAACAAAAGAAGAGCAGAGACCAGTCTCCTGAAAACACAGCATGCATCACTATCAGTTAAGAGAAGACTCCAGCTTAGCCCTGCATGGTGGTACATGCCTTTTAATCCCAGCACTTGAGAGGTAAAGGTAGGAGGATTGCTGTGAACTCAAGGCTGGCCTGGAACTACAGAGTGAGTTCCAGGTCAGCTTGCACTAGAGTGAGACTCTACCTTGAAAAATGAAAGTCCAGCTCCAAATGAGAATAGAAGGAAGAGTGATGATGGAGCAGGACAACCTCCGCCAAGGACGGCAAGCACCCCGTCCTCCCGGGAGCAGACAAGCACATGGGGCACTCTGAGGGCACATACACCTGCGTACATGTTTCTTTCCTTCCTTCTTTCTTTCTTTCCTTCTCTCTGTCTCTCTGTCTCTCTGTCTCTCTCTCTCTCTCTCTCTCTCACACACACACACACGCACACTACATTACACATACACACAAGCAAAAAAATAAAAAGATAATTTTAATTGGCAAGAGTCTCTGTTTCACAAATTTAACATCACCCTAGATATAGTGATTATGTTTTTTGGCATCTTCCAAGAATAGGCTATTTACTTTTCACTTTTCTAACCTCTTTCTTTTACAGCAGGAACTTTCTTTCAGGTTCAAAGACTGTTTCTGTATCTCTCTGCTCACTGTATGAAAATCAGGCTGGGCCATTTCTTGGCAAAGTCATATCATAATTTTTATTGCTTGGCTGATCAGAATCTTCTAATCTCCTTCCAAAGGGAAGTCCAGCTGCCAGAGCTCCAGGAGCCCCAACAGGAGCTGCTCTGGGGGAGGGGTGTCTCCAGATCCCGTGCTTATTTTGTTACTCATGCTTATTCTCCATGTGGCATACGTGTCCTTCACTGTGCCTGGAGACTTGTAAGGTGACTAAAGACAATTACTTGAACATGGGGATAAGAAGTGGTATTGGAGGAGCCAATATCTTCTTAAGCTGCCTTTTAATTAGTCTCCCTGCTTTTAGCCCTGCCCTGCCCTTGCTTACTTTCAGAAGAAACTATTCCTGTGAACTCCCATGTCTTTAGGGAATTTCTTCATGGCAAATTGTACTTTGTTTGTTCATTTGGTTAGTTTGGTTTGTTTTGGTTTTTTCTTTTTCTTTTTGGCTTTTTTTTTGGTTTGTTTTGTTTTTTGTTTTCCAGAGGTAGGGTCTCACTCTAGCCCAGGCTGACCTGGAATTCACTATGGAGTCTCAGGGTGGCCTCGAACTCACGGCCATCCTCCTACCTCTGCCTCCTGAGTGCTGGGATTAAAGGCGTGTGCCACCACACCTGGCTTCTTTTTGGCTTTTTGTATTCCTCGTTTAGGATTCAGCATCCCCAGAAAGCCTGATTTTAGAAATTGTCCAAATTATCTTTCATTATAATTGATTAAATGAAAAATAAATATGTGCCTATGTAAAACAATATGTGCAAATAATTGCTGAAAACAACTGCTTGTTTTGCAGTAGTATTAACACCAAGGCAGTCTTGCAACATTCAGCAACCACATCACATTCTACAAGAAAACTAATTGATAATTCCAGGTCAGCCAGCAGATCCTATCTCAAAAAAGAGTAATAATTAAAAATTATTGGCCCACATGTGCTGCTGTAGAGAAAGTGAGGTCTCCAGCTCTAGTGGGAGGCAATGGGAGGCAAAGATGTCTGCTTCTTTAGCAAGAAGAAGCCATGAGCCCAAGGAAAATGTATCTGTGGCTCACCTGGTCCTCTCTTACCTGACAGCATCCTCAGTGGTCAACACAAAGCCACTTGTTAAAGACAGCTCTGGGGCTGGAGAGATGGCTTAGCAGGTTAAGCACTTGCCTGTGAAGCCTAAGGACCCCAGTTCAAGGCTCGACTCCCCAGGACCCCACGTTAGCCAGATGCACAAGGGGGCGCACGTGTCTGGAGTTCGTTTGCAGTGGCTGGGGGCCCTGGAGCACCCATTCTCTCTCCCTCTCTCTATCTGCCTCTTTCTCTCTCTGTCTGTCGCTCTCAAATAAATAAAAATAACAACAACAAAAAAGACAAGTCTGAACATAAGGGCATGGAGGTTGCTTTCCTACCCACAGCTTTGCTGATGAATGGCAACGTATGAAGAGGAAGAGAGACAGTGCTCCAGTGCATTCAAGATGGAGTCACAGTGTTCCGTGGAGATAGGCACCACTGTCACTATCGGGCTGAAGTGGGCCACATACATATTTTAGCAGAGCACAGATTATCCATGGAATCTGTGTCAGTAACTCAAACCCCAAAGCATCTTCTGAACATGGTGAAAGGGTGGAGTCTTGAAGCCCCAGTACTGCAGTCCTTTGGCAGCAAGCACCAAGAACACTCACGGATGCCTGGGGCTTACTAGGAAATCATGTATGGCCAATTTTTAGGATTTATAAATTACAGCTGCTTTATGAAGAAAATAGAGGAATGTACTTCAGGGACAAAATATCACGGCCTCACAATCTGTGGTATTTATCCTATTAAAGGAAATATCAATATCAAAGAAGGAACAATAAATCAAAGAGCTAGTAAGCATCATTAATATGTTTATGTAACATAAGAAATTGAACTTTAGATGATCCCAGAGGAACATGCTGGTTGTTTTTTCTTTATTTTTCATAATAATTGTAACATTTTATGTTTGTAATGGATACATCTGGTAGCAACAGATACATGTGACAGGGACTCCTGGGTTGTGTTTATAGCTTTCCCCTTTCCCGTTTAGCTAGATGGCAAGGGCCATCTGGTGTAGCCAGAGTATTTCAACATGCAGACAGTGTCTCCCTAATTACCATTTGTCTTTCAATCTGCATTTATTATCAACCAAGCTTTTCTTTATTATATGTTTATAAGTATTTTGGGGCTATCTTAAATTATTTTATATTTCCTTATGCCCACTTAATTTCTTGTCTACTTGCTTTGGTATTTGACTGTTGAGAAATAAGGGGCATCTAAAGGTAGTGAGCTTCCCATTAGGTAATGTACAAGACAGTAGAGGCACAGTACCTACTGTATGAGGGACATGAATATTCTCTCTCTCCTCTCTCTCTCTCTCTCTCTCTCTCCTCTCTCCTCTCTTCTCTCTCTCTCTCTCTCTCTCTCTCTCTCAATCTGTCTCTCTCTCTCTCACACACACACACACCCCTAAGGTAACTAAAGAGAAGTCAAAGATAACAAGTGCTGGCAAGGATGTAGAGAAAAGGGCATTCTTGGACATTGTATGTAAATTAGTTCAGCCATTATGAAAAACAGTATGGAGATTCTTAAAAACTTAAAATAGAGCTATCAAGCAGTCCAACTCCAGAGCATATATCTAAAGGAAGACATCTGCACTTTCAAGTTTATTGAATCACTGATCACAGTAATCAAGAAACTTAAGTGACCGTCAGCTGATGAGTAGTAGATAATGCAACTGTGGTTACTATTAAGACCCCAAAAAATGAAATTTTGTTATTTATGAACACATGGATAGAACTGGAGAGCATTTTGTTCAATTCAGTAAACTAAGCAGAGAAAGACAAGTATAACATGATCTTATCTATAGGTTGAATGTAAAAAAGTTGATCTCATAGAATTGAGAGTATCAGAGGCTGGGAGAACAGGAGATAGGGACAGGCAGGGAATGTTGCTGAATGGGCATCAACCTATAGTGGTATGGAAGTAAGAAGTTCTGGCATGTTACTGCACATTAGGGTGGCTTCAAATTACCGTGGGTTCTGCAAATTTCAGAAAGCTAGAAGAAAGGTGTTTAATGCTTTCACTATAAATAAATGTTAAATGTTTAGGAGCTAGGCATGTTAACCCCGATTTAACTTTATACACAATACAAACATGTAAAGGAATACCACTTGATAATAAATATGCACCTTTTTAGATAATGAACAAAATAGGCAGTTCTCAAAGGAAAAGTCAATAAATACTTGAAAAATTATTCAGCCTCCTTAGCCATCAACAAAGCACAAATTAAAATTGCCTTGAGAATCCATCTCAAGTCAAAAGGGCCATCATCATGAGAAAAAAAAAACATGTAAAAAAATACAGGCCAGATGGGGGAAAGAGAACTTACTCAGTGATGCTAGGCATGTAAACTTAGAAATCAGTATGGAGGTTCCTCAAAAAACTCAAAACAGGGCTGGAAAGATGACTTAGTGGTTAAAGTGCTTGCCTGTAAAGCCTAAGGACCCATGTTCCACTCTCCAGGTCCCACATAAGACAGGTGCACAAGGTGATGGAAGCGTGCAAGGTTGCATATGCACACAAGGTGGCACACACATCTGGAATTCCATTTCAGTGGCTGGAGGCCCTGGTTTGCCAAATTTTTCTCTCTCTTTCTCTCATAAAATAAAATAAAACTCAAAATAGAACTACCTTTTGATCCAACTGTACCACTCTTAGGTGTATACCCAAAAGACTCTAAAAGTCAACATACCACAGAGGTAGTTGCTTATGCATATGCATTGCTGCTCAATTCACAATGGCCAGGAAGTAGAACTAGCCCAGATGTCTATCCACAGATGAATGATTAAAGAAAAATGAAGCAATCACATTTGCAGAAAAATGAATGAAATGGGAAATCATTATGTTGTGTGAATCAGCCTAATCCAGGAAGACAAATACTATGTCATCTTTTATATATGGAACCAAGATTTAAAGTTACATGTGTGTGCATTGTTGTGTCTTCATGCATGTGCATGCTTAGATCACAAAACTAAAAAGAGGATTATGAGAGGGAAGGAAGAGATCTTAAGGGAGGAGGGAACAGAAGGTATAGGATACATGTAACTGGAAAGCAGGAGGGAGGAATAACTGGGGGAAGGAGAAGAACCAGCCCGAGCAGGGGCAGGAAACAATGGGAGAGCCATGGGGGATGACTGAGAAAAAACTGTAGAGACACACATGTATGAAAATTCCATAATGAGGTCTGGGAGTATAGCTTCGTGCTGGAGTGACTAGCATGCACACAAGCCCTGGGTTCAAGCCCCAGTACCACAGAAACAAACAATAAAACAAAACCACTCAAACTAAAAATTTTTTAAAAAAGATTAAAATGTCATAATTAAACCCAATACTTGTATGCCAACCTTAAAAATTAATTTAAAAAATGAAGATAAAGGGAAGAGGAACCAGAGGATATGTAAAGCAAAAGATCAACAGTGCATAGGAAAAGCTGGGCATAGCGATGCTCGTGTGTAATTTCAGCCTCCAGGCTGAGGTAGAAAGATCAAGCATTCAACAACAACCTGGAGTATATATTGAGACGCTACCTCAAAAATGCAACAGAACAAACAAAAAGTCACGTAAATCTGGGCATGGTGGCCCACACCTTTAATCCTAATATTCCGTAGGCAGGGGTAGGAGGATCACTATGAGTTCAAGGCTACCCTGAGGCTATATAGTAAATTCCAGGTTAGATTGGGCTAGACTGAGACACTAATTTTTTTTAAAAAAAAAAAAAAAAAGGTCATGTAAAAGGATGCTATTTCACTTAAAATTTTTAAATAGCTTAAAAATTTAAAGTAGCTTAAAAATGGAGAATCAGGGCTAGAGAGATGGCTTAGCAGTTAAGGTGCTTACCTGTGAAGCCTAAGGACCTAGGTTTGACTCCCCAGAACCTATATGCACATGGTGGTGAATGCTTCTGGAGTTCATTTGCAGTGGCTAAAGACCTTGGCATGCTCATTTTCTCTCTCTCTCTCTCTCTCTCTCTCTCTCAAATAAATAATAAATAAATAAAATTAAAAATAGAAGATCAGGTAGAAAAAGGTCATCCTGAAGCTCTAAAATATTTTCTAAATACTATTTTATTCAAGAGTTTGACTTAAAAGTGTTAAGTAATAAAATCTATATAACTTGAATTATATTTCTAAGTCTCATATAGTAAAGTCATATGCTTGTGTTGCATATGTTGAAATCTAGCTTGACAATGTGTTTATCACTTTATTAGTAAACAGCTGTATTATTTAAGACCAAATCTGCATAGACCATATCAGTAGCATCAGCATCAGGCCACCTTTGGCCTCAGATCTGCTTGTTTCTGTCTTAGCTCTTGGTATCAGAAGTGTCACTCCATATTTAGTCCAAAATCACCCTTAATTTTTGTGGTAGTTTGAATGTGTCCCCCCCCCCCCATAGACTCAGGTGTTTTATTAAAGCTTGTCTCCAGCTTTCTGGCTGGAGGAGGTATCACTGGGGGCGGATTATTCTGAGGCCCAGCTCTAAGGTGTTTAATGTATAGCTCAAAGGTATACAGAGGAGACTGAGGTCTGGCTGGGTCCCTGCTGGTGATTTTGTGTTAGTTGTATTTTGGTGTGTGTGCTGATTCTGGTGTTTTGCTTGCTGCCTTTTGGTGTTTGCTGGCTGTTTAGGTTTCTTTCTCTCTGCTTTGATTAATGAAAGGGAACCAGCATCTTCTGCCATATATGGAACTACCCCTGGATCTGTAAGTTTGAAATAAATCCCTTCCTCCCCTAAACTGTGCCCGATTTGGATGGTCATCCCAGCAATGTGAAGCTGTCTACAATTACTTTAGTATCAACTCCAGTGTTTTTCCTACCACTAATGGTGGGGAACAGACAGACCATCTGCCTTGCACAGTTGCATGCTGACAGCATTATTTTGTATATTTTATTGATGTATGTATTTTATGTTAAGGAATATTGCTATGTCAAATGGAGATTTGTCAGTAAAGAAACCTGTGAGAATGTCATTTGTCATTGGTGTAGTCTCACTAAGAATAAGCAATATTCACAGGCAAGTAAGTGGAAAACAAATTGGAGACTAAATCAGCAACATAATGTGAGAGCTCCCATACTGAAGGTTTTATTTATTTATTTAAGAGAGAGAGAAAGAGGAAGAAGGAGAGAGAGCGTGCACCAGGGCCTTCAGCCACTACAAATGAACTCCAGATGCATGCTCCACCTTGTGCATCTGGCTTACATGGGTATTGGGGAATTGTACCTCTGTCCTTAGGCTTCATAGACAAGTGCTGTAACCACTAAGCCATATCCCCAGCCTTTATTTTTATTATTATTTATTAGAGAGAGCATACTAAAGGTTCTGATCAGGAAATCCATCATATGGTCTTGTACTTCACAGTCTAGTGCTTTGCTCATATACAGTGCTTATTACTTGTCAGTTGTTAAATTAGCCTGAAAACCTTAGTGCTCTTCTCACTGTGGGTGCTGGTGATTATCTGTGATTGTCAAGGTCAGTCATGTAACAAGTGTATTAAGATAGATGTCCAATTGCTGAGTTCTTCCTGGGCCTACATACAACACTTGCTCCCACTGGAGTTACTTAGTTCTTAAAGAATGAATGAATGCTTTCCAAACTTAATGAGATGATCTGTGGAGACTTACAAACATTGATTTAGATTGCATAGTCTGAGCTGGTAATATAGCCTAGTTGGTAGAGTCCTTGCCTGGCATGCATAAAGCCCTGGGTTCATTTCAAATACCACATATCTGAGCATGATGGCACAATCCTGTAGTTCTGACACTCAGGAGATAGAGACAGGGGGGATCAGAAGTTCAAGATTACCCTAGGCTACATGGTGAGTTAGAGGCCAGACTGAGCTGCACAAAACTCAGTCTCAAAAACATAAAAATAAAAATAAATTTAAAAAGCAAGTAAATTGCACAGGCTTTTTATTTGTCTCTAGAGCAAATTGTGAATGAAATGTCTTGACAAGTATAAATGAGATTAATTAGTAACACAGATTATGACATGTTACTGTGAAAGATGAAAGATGACTGCCAAATATTCATTTGAAAAGAGTAGGGGTGATTTCATTCAAATCCAATTTGTTTTGTAGTGAGATGTCTCAACACACTTAAATTTTGTCTTGTAAACTAAGTATGACTCTTAACAGAGGAAATTTAATATGGTTTGTCTTTTTCTTTAAATGAATAATTTTATAGGCTGCTGTGTAAGTTGCTTCAGTAAAATTCAGTGATTTTATGCTGAACTTTAACCCCTGTTAAAATACTTGAATATATTTGTGCACCACTTCCTTCAACTGTTACAGGGGCCGTATTATTTATGACTAATGTGTAGGTTATTTTTCCTACAAAACAAGCACCTGGTAATTCCTTTTCTTTGTTTCAAATGTATGTAATAATAAAAAGGAAGTTTAAGTTTCCTCATATTTACATTCAAATGGAAATCAAGAGCAAACAGAAAGCAAGTGGGTTGCTGCATGCCTGTAATCCTAGCACTTAGGAGGTGGAGGCAGGGAATTTGAGACCAGCCTGGGCTACAAAAGACCCTTTCCTAAAAACAGAAAAGAAGAAGAAAGAAGAAAGAATGATAGAAACCCTTTGCTTTCAACTTGATAAATTTTGTGAATAACAATTTCAGTTGAGGTAAACTAATTAGAATTTGGGAATATTGTTATCTTTCCATTGTACTTCTAGCAAAAGTATTATTTAACAGTACATGGGGCTATTTCAAAATCGCTTTGAGGAGCTCACACTGCAAGCACAATCTGCTTAGGGGTGGAAATTGTAAGTTTTTCCATGTGGGGGTTGCACTTCAGCAGTATGCTAGCTCGCATTGCTTACTGCTGCTGGCCCACAGGCTTGGCTTCGGAGTATCGCCATGTGTAGAAAAAGAAGTCACATACTAAAATGCAAAAATCATAAGGAGATAATCATAAATTCATTTTCTAGTTCTTTGAAGTTTATAGCTATTTGACTCTCAGTAGTTAGTAATATGATTTTTTTGAGAAAGTCACCCAAAGATACACATCACACATACACACACACACACACACACACCACTCCCCAACACATTTTCTTAAAGTAGCTTATAGAAAATATTAATTTACTGTATCAAATAGTAGACCATAACACCACAGAGGAAAGCTCACACACACACACACACACACACACACAAAAATGCAACAGTACAAATTCCAGCTTCTAGGACTCAGTTTCAACGGAGGATAGTGAAATAAAACTGGCTTCCTGCTTTTTGAAGATTCCTTCCTCCAGGAGAATGTGATGATGTTCACTCCAAGTTCTGTCATAATCCTAGAAAGTTATCAGCAGTTTGGGAGCTGTTAGTACAGCCCAGACACACACTAATATGCACAGCCTTCTCCTGGGGAACTTGTTAACTACACAGGTTGACTGCACTTCTAACAAGCCTCCCCAGCTGACTCCAGTGCTATTGGTCTTTCACCCTCACTTGGAGGACCCAGGCTGGGTATTTTTCCCGTAAATGATTTGTAAGGTCGCTTCCATAGTAAATGTTTTGAGTCTAGTTGCTGTAGTATTAATAGGCAGCATCAGTGTGCTGTGAACAGGTAGAGAGTCCATCCAGCAAGTAGCATGTTCAATCAAAGGAGGTGACATAAGCACGGGTTTTGAACTCAACTGCATTTCCCACATAAATTCCACCCAGACCTCTGGCTGGCTAAAGAGAGGTTCTTGCCTGGCTCTGCAAGGCTCTCTCTCCTTGGCCAGCCAAGGCCCAGGATCCTTTTAGGCAAGATGATGACATTCCCACAAGCTCTCCTCAATCACAAGTAAACAGGAGAACCAGTAGCCAGTAACAGAATGGAGCATGACGGGTTTTAACCCCATCCCAGAGCACTTACATGAGCCCAGAGGGCGGGCGGCAGGATCCTGGCTTCTCTCCTTGACGTAGCCGATTTGGAAGTCTCTCCCACAGCCCAGTTCATCTCTCCGGGACCTGCCAAGACAAATAGTGCCTGTCAAGCCCTCGGCACCTGCCCTAGTGCCCTCGCTCCAGAGCCTCACTTTGCATCTATGCATGTGTTCACCTCCACAAATCGCAGCTAAGCCTAAGCCTATACGTAGCGAATGTTTTGAAGTTTTACTGACTGCCTTGTGACTTTACGTCTCATGGGACCAGACAAATGGCAGCGAAATGGAGTGACTGGCAGGTGCAGCTGCGGAGTTGCTTGAGTCACGGTACCACCCGGGGCACCTGCGCTAGGAAACGTCAGCCCCTGCTGCTGCCTGGCGTTCACTAGAACTAATTCCTCTCGGTGAATGCCCCTGGAAGCCCGTGCATAGCAGTACTTCACAGTCCCCTACCTAAAGATTATGTAAGAAGGGCGTGGTGGTGCACGCCTTTAAATCCCAGCACTCTGGAGGTAGAAGTAGGAGGACTGCTGTGAGTGGGAAGCTACCTTGAGACTACATAGTGAATTCCAGGTCAGCCTGGACTAGAGTGAAACCGTACCTCGAAAAACCAAAAAAAAAAAAAAAAAAAAAAGAAGATTATGAAAAAAAAAAAAAAGTAGAGGACTCTGGAGTCTCTGCTAGCTCAGGGACTGAGGAGAGTTGAGACAGATTTTTGGATAAAATTCACTTGTCTCATATTGTCACATGCTCAGCACAGATGGTTGCAGACCTATGACATAACAGAGTACAGCTCAAGATGTAGAAGATAGAAAGATCTGTGTGTAGTCATGTCTGCTCTCAAGAAATTTTAATTAGCTGTGCTTTGGAAACTGCATGCAAACATCTCCAAATCGAATTTGACATTCAGGATAGTGAAGATATCCCCTTTTCTCTCCCTTTCACAAAGGCCTAAGTGCAGCCAAAATTGGACTATTCCCCAGACCACTAGAGTGAACTCTGGGCTGAATTTATAATTAGTTTTAGACATGTTATCTCAGCACATATGCTAGGCAAGCACCTTTCCTCAGAGCTATCTCCCTCCCTAGCCTAGAACATGGCTCTTAACAGGCATCCTTTCCTAGTTTCTGTCAGCCTTGCTTCCCCAGGGCATCGTGCCTTTGGTTGCCTTTGGTTAATGGAACTTCCTCCTCTACAACCCAAGTGGTCATGGATACTTACGCAGCCTTTAGGTCAGTAATTCTCAAAGCATGATCCTCAGATTTCTGGTGAGGTCTGAAATGCTTTCGGATCAAAATAATTTTTATAATAATACTAATGCATTGTTTTTCCCCTCTCTTTCTCTCTCTCATTGACATTTGCACTATAATATCATAAATCCAAGTGGGTAAAACCCTTGCATGTTTAGCATTCAAAGCAATAACTGTATAAGGAGTTCTTTTTAAACATATTTTTATTTATTTATTTGGGAGAAAGAGAAAGAGACAGAGAAAGAAAGAATATGTACTCAACTAGGGCCTCCTGTTGCTGCAAACAATTTCAGATGCATGTGCCACTTTGTGCATCTGGCCTTATGTGGGTACCAGGGACTCAAATCTGGGCCATCAGGCTTTGCAAGCAAGTGCTTTTAATTGCTGAGCCATCTCTCCAGCTCAGGAGTCATTACATTCTTCACTGCTATGCATTCAACATAGAAAGCAAGATATCCAGTTTCAAATAAGCAGTAAATTTTGAATTTCCTTTAATTCATATGTGTGCATCTTCTAGCATTCTATGTATATAAAGCACTTCAAGTGACTACTGAACTCCAGCATGCTTCTCTGAGGGAAACATTTGCCTCATGTTTGAATGAAAAGCTAAACTGGCCATTAGTTTCCTGAAGCATTATTTATACTAAAAGAAAGACTGAATGACAAGCTATGTTTGTTCAGATTTGGATATGCAACAGATATTTTCTAGAAAGTGAGAGAAGCAAGAAAAACAGCTCAGAATATTTGATCTTTCAAGGAAAAAGAATATTGAGAAGCTGTCCTTAGCCACTGTAAATTTGACAGCTCCCATATTGTGAACAACTTATCCTTGGTAACATTAATGACTATTATTTGTAATATATAATGCATCAGAATTTTCCATTATATGATGAAATTTGTAACTCAGTGAGTCAGTCTTTTCCAAATGACCAAGGAATGGTGAATCAAAATCACACATGTAAAATATCCACTCAAAATGTAAAGTTGACCAGTGGATTTCTGTGCTTTCCTTTTCTTTTCTTTCTCCCATTTTTTAATTTTGTTAATTTTTAATTTTAAAAAATCTTTATTTATTTATTTGAGAGACAAAAGGAGAGAGAGAAAGAAAAGGGGCAGACAGAGAGAGAGGGAGAATGTGTGCTCCAGGATCTCTTGCTACTGCAAACAAACTCCAGACACATGTACAACCTTGTGCAGCTGGCTTATGTGGGTACTGGGGAACCCAACCTGGGTCCTTACACTTTGTAGGCAAGCACCTTAATGCTAAGCCATCTCTCCATCCCTCATTTTTTATTTTGAGACAGGTCCTCACACGATAGCCCAAACTGGCCAGATATTCACTATGGAGCCAAGGCTGATCTGAAACTCACAGCAATCCTCTTGCCTCAACCTCCAAAGTACTGAGATTATAGATTGCATTATGCCTGACTAGAAAAATGGATTTTAATTCAACACAACATGAAAAGCTCGTTGCTGGAGTATCAGATTCCACATTGAAACTTTGAAACCATGGCTTGTTGAGTTTAATTTGGTATCATGGAAGGATACCTAAAAAGTTTTCATAAGTCTATTAAAAGTACTCCTTCTTTTACAACTGTACACCTGCCTGAGGCTTGATTTTCTTCATAAGCTTTAATCAACAGAAAACATAGAACTGATTACATGCAAACACGTGTAAGAGAACTTTGCTGTCTTCTACTAAGCTCAAAGATGGAAGAGATTTACAGAATGACCAGCAATGCCACTATTCCCACTAGTCCTCTCGATTTTAGAGAAATATGGCTATATGCTCCTAAAAACAAATTTATGCTAAATGCAGTGAGCTTATGTTATTTTAAAACTAATTTGGGCTGGAGAGATGGCTTAGCGGTTAAGTGCTTCCCTGTGAAGCCTAAGGACCCCAGTTCGAGGCTCGATTCCCCAGGACCCACGTTAGCCAGATGCACAAGGTGGCACACACATCTGGAGTTCGTTTGCAGTGGCTGGAAGCCCTGGCGCGCCCATTCTCCATCTCTTTCTCTCTGCCTCTCTCCCTCTCTCTCTCTCTCTGTTGCTCTCAAATAAATAAATAAAAATTAAAAAAAACTAATTAATCAATTTTAATTTCTCATTTTTTCTTTGCAATATGGTATCAATAGGTAGAACTTAATAAACCAGATATTTTTGTAGTCCTAAATCATTTTTGAGTGTGATTGTTCTTAAGATTTAAATATTTGAAGACTATTACTTTAGGACATACTCACTTAAATTTTGATGATGGCCTACATCAAACTTTAGTCTATTAAAGCTCCGTAAGTTAACATACAACAGACCTCCTTCAAAGGACCCAGTCTTCCTGATACAATTAGATTTCCCTGGCCTCTGCTCTGGCCAGGTTGCTGCATTTTATAAATGTCTTCTCAGCATCTCCAGCGGATGGGTGGTGGCAGTTGTCTGATTACATAACGGTATAACTTCCATCACCCTTTTAACCCAGCTCTCTACTGCTGCAAATGTTCTCTGTAGTCCACTTCATCTTCTTGGCTGAAAACTCAACAAAATATTTGTAATTTTTTTTTTGAGACAGGGTCTCACCATGTAGCCCCAGCTGGCTCAACCTCTCAAGTGCTAGAATTATAGACATGTGTCACCACACCTGCTCCAATGATACTGCTTCAACTGAAACCTTAATAACAATTTCATGTGAACTGTTCCTAGATGAACTAACATAATGTGTCTTACATGCATGTATGTATATGTAAGTTGTAGTTTAATATGTTACAAGATTAGGAATGTGGAACATTTTTGGGCTGGAGAGATGACGTGCTTGTGGTACTGGGAATTAAACCCAGGGGGTCAAACATATTAAATAAATTCTCTACCTCTGAGCTACAACCTGTATCCCTCTTTGAAGCTTGAATACTTGAGTCAGGGTCATTTGAATTTTGACAGACTTAGGACAAGATCTTATATTTGCTAAAAACTTCAAGTCACAAGCAAAATAAGAGAATGTACACATTTTTATAGATTTGCACTCCTGTCATTTAGAAATATATATTATATTATATACATGTATATATATTATACATATGCATAGTTTAATTTTATCCCCACTCATCCCTGCCTACCACCTGCTGCCCAGTGGAATATATATTTTTATGTTATATATATTTTGATCACTTTTTAAATATTTATTTATTTATTTGCAAGCAGACAGGGATGAAGAGACAGAGAGATAGAGAGAGAGAGAGAGAAGGAGAATGAGTATGCTAGGGCTTCTTGCTGCTGCAAACTCTAGAAGCATGTGCCTCTGAGTTTATGTGGGTACTGGGGAATTGAATCCAGGTCATTAGGCTTTGCAGGCAAGTGCCTTGACTGCTGAGCCATCTCTCCAGCCCTCTTAGAGTTTTATCTGTAAGTGAAATGGAAGAATAAACTATTTCATCTAGTTTAATCAAATATAGGAAAATTTCAGGTGTCTGGAACTAAGACAAAATCAGGTATTCTAAGAGACATACTTTTTCAAACATGAAACATAGCGAGAGCTGAAATTAAATCACTTTGGTAAAATATTAATTATGGGTTATAAAGTAGTTCCTTACCTTTATACATGTGGCAATGCCTCAGATCCCATCATAACTTCAGATTGCAAAGCTTCTCTGTTAGCTCCTGGAGACAAATTTTTTCTGAAAGAAATCACATACATTTCTGCATCTCGTTGATCTGATTCAAGTGATTTAAACATTCTAAATGATTTGGGATCACTATTATCAGTGCCACTATTTTATGTGGCTAGAGCAAAGACACTAAATCCTACTGAGTACATGAGTGTTTCATGCCTGAAGAAACGGCCTAATATTCTGAGTCTTTTCTGCTGCTTTCCTTAAGATTTCAAGTGTCTTTAAATTTTGACTTGTAGCCCTTGGCTATTGACATTCGTATATGTAAGGTGTGTGTTTGTCTCCCCACTTCTAATTTTCTGTAAGCCAAGGAATATAGATTATTAGAATTATATAAAATTGATTAGGTAGACTAAAAGATTTTAAGACATTTTTAGTAATATGCAGAAGTTTTAGTGAACTTTTTTCTATATTTTGACCACTCAAAAGAAACTTATCTGTAGGTACTTTAGATAACTAATTTCTTAGTAACATAATAATTATTTTAGGATAAGTTGTATTTCCAGTTAACAAATAAAAATAGAAATGTGGAAAAATCTAAATAATGAGTTTTACTTTTCCTCTCTGGCCTTATCAATTCTGATTAAACAGATTCATTTAATCTTAGGCATTTTAGATGTGTCCTTCATTGGGGAAGGAACCCAATGCCATATTTCAACAAGCACCTTAGCATTGGGCTGCACCCTCAGGACACATGATTTTTTTTTTTTAATGAGTTCTTTAAAAAAAAAAAAAAAGGAGGGAGTTTTCATAGTCTTTGTAAATATTTATAAAAAGAATCTGCCTATACTTCAAACTCTTCTAGCAATCTATCAAAATTTAATCCAATGAAGAAAAGTAGCCAGTGACAAGTCACACCAGACTCTGGTCCGCCAGTGTTTCCTGAGAGCACTGAGATGTTTACATTCTTCGGAAAGCAACGAGGCAGAGAATACCATTCCGTATTTGTACTTGCTGGTTTTCCAGCATCATGATGACTACTTCTTCACAGCGCAGAGCAGTTACATTGCTGTACAATTTCTGCCTGTAGAATCACATTGGTATGTAGATTCTGAAGTACATAGCCCTGTGGATTAAAGTCCCATTACCCAGAAACATTTCCAAAGTTGCTCCCAGGAATGCTTTTTACTTTTATGGTGCCTTGTTCCTAAGGGTCAGAACAACTACCCCAAGGGAAAAGGATGGTTTTATTGTCCAGTATCTAGATATATGTTCTGATAAGAACACGAAAGCTCTTGATCTTAAAACAAGAACCTGACATGTGAGAAAGCTTTTGAGTGTAGAATAACCAACCAAGGAAAAAAACAAAAAAGCCTAGTGTCCACTTGCATTTGTACCTGGACCTGATTTAAATATATAGGTGAAGATTTTGTGTCATTGTATAGATGAATGTTATTTTAGGACTAAATGTCACTTACTGACCAATACTTTAATGGTTTAATAGAGAAAAGCTTTGCTTCTTTTTTAGAATCATTTGCTCTCCTTTTCCTCTAAGATGTTTGTCTAAGCTAACTGTTCATGTTGGAAATCAGCTCTACTTTGGGAGCTCTTCACAAAGCTTTTGTTTTCCATATTGCTACCCTACTACACACTCTACTGGCTTAGGCTTAAATATTCCTTCATAGTCCCCATGCTTTCGTCCCTCTTCACCTTTCCCCCTTTCTTAGTGATATCCTTACATCCTTGATGATCTCATACACTTATGTTTCTTTCTAGTCAATTTGAAATGTCGGCTTCTGAATACCTCTTTCCCCTTCTTTCCTGTATTTTAGAAATAGTTGTGCCTTTACCTTCTAAGTTTGCTGTTACTTCTACCATTCTTTGTCAGTTCTGGTTCATTTGTTGTAACTAGAAGCATCTTGATCAGAAAGGAATACAGCAGGGGCTTACAGAATGGTTGAAAGCCCAGAAGGGCCTACTGAAGTGATCTCAACAAAAAAGCAAAGCTGGCTACCCAAGGGATTGGTAGCATCTGCCCAAATCAGTAAACTGGGGAACAGAGAAGTCTGTGGTCACACCTGGGTCCAGAGTCGTGTACTAAGCAATGATTTGGGATTGAGAAGCTTCTAGTAGAACCCACAGTTATACCATTCACTAGACAGGCACCAGAAAAAAAGGATACCTCATGCTCTATAATGTCTCTTTCTTAATTCAGTTCCAAATACAAGTTTCAGCCTAGTGTGATGGCATGTATATGGGATCCCAAGCACTTGGGAGGTAAAGCTAGGAGGATCAGGAGTTCAAGGCCAGTCTGGACTACAGTGAATTTGAGATCAACCTGGGCTACATAGTGAGTTTGGGGCTATTCTGAGTTTTGAAACCTTCTCTGTCTAGAAAGAAAAAAAGAAAGGAAGGAAGGAAAGAAGGAAGGAAGGGAGAAAAGAAGGAAGGAAGAAAGAAAGGAATGGAGGGAAGGAGGAAGGAAGGAAGAAAGGAAGGATCTCAAAAGTTTCTTATAGGTGCACCTGCTGAGCTGGCCAGTACACTCCAAGCCCTCGTTGAGAAGTGTCTAAGAAATGTTTACCTCCTCAGTCTCTGCCACACACAGGAACATGAGAAGTGTGCTACAGAAGTGGGGCAATCCAACCAACACTTTCATCAGTCCTCTCTACTGACAGCTTCTACTCAGTTATTAATTCTATTTCTTACTTATTTGTCATGCATTCCAGGCATTTTCTCAAGTATTTTGTCCATTTTATTGCATGGATTTCTGCAATCTACGGGATGATGTTGCTTCATACAATATGGATCTGACTTGGTTCCTTGTTGTTGGATCCTTCTCTTTGAGACCTTTTCTTAGAAAACAATGGGTAAATGCTTGCTGCTTATTTCCAGACATACTGCACCATTGTAAACATGAGTTTGCAACAACTAGTGAACTTGGCTTTGGTGTTAGGAAGCTTCTCTAGTACAGACTCGGGTTGGACCTCAGGTTCTTGATAGCCAGCCAGCCCTTTAAAGGAAGAACTATTTGCTTACCTCTTAAAACATTAGCTACCATTATCCTTGCTCTTTCTGTGCCATCCAAGGACTGTTATGAACTCTTCTTCTCTGGTGTCAAGTGAAGGATACACACTAAGTTGGGGCATTAGTTTAAGAATTAGCTGGGAAGAGGCTTATTAAACTGTGTTCTATAGTCATAAGAAAATTTTACCAAACGCCTAAACTAAAGAAAAAATTGAGAAAGAACCAATGCTTGCAAAAGAAAGCAACTAAATCATAGACCACTTTAGTTTCCTTCAACAAGTTTTCATATCTGATACATTTTTGCTTGTTTCTGTGTTTTTGGAACAAGGTCTAGCTATGTACACCTGGCTGGCCTGGAACTCCCCAGGTAGTCCCAGCTGGCTCTCCACTTCTCAGCAACCCTCTTGTCTCAGCCTCCTGAGTGCTGGGATTGCAGGTGTGTACACTACATCCGACTTAAGCTCTGAAACTTTAATTATGGTCTAAGACCATCTCGCTCATCTTCAACATTATCCCCATGTCCCTGAAACTTTATTGTAGGGGCTGACACAAGTCTTATATGTAGTAAATAAGATTAATGGGTTTTCTTTTTTGTTCATTATAGTTCAATGTGCATAGTCATGTCATTTAAGGAAGCAATTGTCTTGGTTTTGCATTTACTCTGACATTTTTCAGAAGGGCTTCTTAATGAATTATGTATGAAAATGAACTTCCTGAGATACAACTTGGCTTTATAGACAGAAGGCAGACATGACTGATATGCCATATAGACAGCACAAAATAATTTAAGTATAATGCTTTATGATAACTTATTTCAGATTACAGCTTTCTAGTCAGTTCTTGGACAGCTGGAAATGAAGAGATAAAAACAGAAAAGGAGTAGTGTATTTTTTTTTCATTTTTACAAGGAATTATCCATGAAATTAGATTACATTGCTGGAGTGTTTCTCAATTTATTATACAAAAGGCAAATAATATTAAATTTCCCACAGAAGAATAAGCTCCCCATTTGTATTTGGTTATAGCCAAATAAAGCTTTCTGGCATAGATGAAGAATAGTAAACAATGAAACATAACATTTGGTAGACAGTTATAGTGTCATCACCTCTTAGTTATGTGGTCTGGCTAAACTGAGGACACAGGAAGGAATTACAGTATTCTATAGACAGCAACTCTCTCATGGTCTAACATATTAAGTATGGAATGAAGTCTCTAAAGGAGTGTCCTCAAAGGAATTACACTACGTACTCATGTAGATATAGTGTGTCAAATCATAAGTTAAAGAAGGTAATTGTGTTCAATTTTGAATTTGTAGCATGTTGAATTGGAATGTGACCAGATCCTCAATATTTGACAGGCAGAGACAGGAAGATCCCTGAAAGTTTGGGGCCAGCCAAGTCTATCTAGTGAGTCTCTGCCTCAAAACAACAAAAAGGAACCTTCATGGTTGATTCTCTTTCCCACTGTTTCATGTGTTTCCATGAGTCTAGAACTATCTAAGAAAACCGAATGATATGTTCACTACAGAAGATCAGAGTTATCACTGCATAAGAACTTGTTGACTTGTTGTGTCTAAACCTATGATTGACAGTGTATTTTTTTTTTGAGTTAGGGTTTCACTCCAGCCCAGGCTGATTGGGAATTCACTATGTAGTCTGATGGTGGCCTTGAACTCACAGCCATCCTCCTACCTCTGTCTCCCTAGGGCTAAAATTAAAGGCATGCATCACCATGCCTGGCTTAACAGTGTATTTTGTTTTCAAGATATTGAATTCACACATGTACATAATAATACACAGTTATACATAATATACAGTAAAAATCTTATGTATAATATCACGTATGTATGTCATAATACACCTATGACTAGAACTGATGAAGAACAGAATTAGTGAAGCTAGTGATTGCAAGGGATGTGTTTAGACAGAAGAGACCCCATCATATTTTTGGTTTCTTGTGGCAGGGTCTCACCATAGAGTAGCCCAGGCTGACCTGGAATTCAGTTGTCTTGGGTTGGCCTCAAACTCATAGCAGTCCTCCTACCTCTGCCTCCCAAGTGCTGGGATTCAAGGCATGTACCACCCCATCTGGCTGATTTGGCAGTTCTCTGAGAAATAAAGATTAGTTCTGCTGCTTTTCGTGACAAGGAAAGTATTACCATATTCTATCTTTTTTTTTTTTTTTTTGAGATAGTGTCCCTCACAGGAATCCATGTAAATCAACCTCCTAAGTTCTGAGATTATAGCTGGGTACCACCATGCCCAGCCTTAACGTGATTCTTGAAGGAATGATATTTCCTAGATTTCAGACACATGTGAATAATCAATGAAATACAATCACAACAGTTGATGGTGAGTGTTGACTGCAGCACACATGCTCTGAAAAAAGGCTGGTGAAGCCGACTGATGTGCAGTGGCTTATTCAGATGCCATCAAAAGCTCCGCTTGACAAGCACATGATGAACTGCCATTTTCCAATCAAGCAACAAATGTTTTAATGACAGACATCTTCACTGAGGGTTTATTTTCCAAAACTCTATTTTTCAGCTTTTTAAGTATATGTCTTTCCCAGCTTACTAGCTGACTCCCATCTTCAGGAATTCCCTTCTCCTTTTTTCAAAAATAACTTTAAAATATTTTTATTTATTTCTTTGAGAGAGAAAGAAAAAATTGGAATAAAGATAGAATGGGCACACAAGAGCCTCTAGCCACTGCAAATGAACTCCAGACAAATGCACCATCATGTGATCTGGCTTACATGGGTACTGGGGAATCAAACCTGGGTCCTTAGGTTTTACTGAAAGGTGCCTTAGCAGCTAAGCCATCTCTCCAGCACCTTTTCTCCTTCTTAATAAAATGTCTCTATTACCTTAACAATGACAAAAACAAAAAAAAGAACTAGCTGTTCACCTTGCTTTGAAAATTCATCACACTGCTTAAAATTCAGACTTCTAAGCACCAATAAAGGAAACTTCCACCTAAGATTGGGCCACAGGACACATAGAGTACAGAATTCATTTTGAGAGCTCAAATCCTTAAGTTTGGAGTTGTAAGGATATTGTTGGAGAATAACACAGGTTAAGGCAACAAGGGAGGGACAGACTGACAGGCATCATGACTCTCCAGACCAAAGTCCAGAGCCATTGCCAAACCAGGGCCTAGCAGAGCTAGAAGGAGGCTATGTGCCCTGACCTCTCATTCCTCATGCTCTCTGAACTCCAGTGGACTTCCTGTTGACTAGTTTCAACCATGTCTCCAGAGGCCATTGCCCAGGGGAGCTAGAGGATGGGCCTGGATGGGCAGATAGAGTATAATCAAGAGGACATTTTAAAGTGATCATTATGCAAGACATAAGCCTCCAGTTCCTTTCACTGAGGAGCTCCCTGGAGCTCTCTGTCATTATGTCAATCTTCTGAAGTTTTCTTCTGCTAGGATCTAAATACCTCTTCTAGGCTTTTCCATATCACTGGGTGCTAGAATATGGCACAGTCCCTATGGTGTAGCTATTTTAATTATTTGCAAATACAATCTTTTTTGCTAAAATTTGTTTCATACCATGCCCTGAATAGTTAACTCAAATGGAGGATTTCTTCTTTAGACATATTCCCCAATTTCATGGATATATGCTTTCCTATGATACTGGGGTGGTTTTCATTGGTCATTTGTCTGTATAGCTTTCTCCTCAAACTGGGTCCTCCTCCCACATCTCCTTCCTGAAGTCACAGTGTCCATCATCCTTGGTGATGGGAGGGGTTCTGAAATTTTATTTGAATGCAGTCACTTTCTTAACATAAACATCTATTATCTTTTCCCATTCTTCCATATTCTTTGTTTCTTTTGTTCTGATTCCTTTGCATTGATCTGCTTTTTACTTACAATGTTATGAATTAAATATTGACATTATAGCAAACCATAACCTCTATGTGTGAGGCAGGCATGTTTGGGGCATGGTGAGAATTGTCTAAGATGGACATACAGGTTAACAAGTGAGTTAAGGTCAGGGCTGCTTTTATAATTTGCAGGTCTGATTACCTTGTCTATGAGAGATGGTGGCATGTTTTTCCACAAGTTGGATGTTTCTGACTATACCCACTTTCTTACTCCACGCAGATTCGAAGCCAGAGCAAAGCATCCGGGTCGGGGCTGTGTGAGGGGGATGAAGTGGTGTCTATCAATGGCACCCTTTGTGCAGACCTCACCTACCCTGAAGTCATCAAGCTCATGGAAAGCATCACAGACTCTCTCCAGGTGCTCATTAAAAGGTACAGTGCATTTGCTGCAATTAGCTCTTCTCTTTAAACTCAGAGAATGATTTTAGATTTAGGTATCTTATGGTTTTTTTTTTTTGGTGGGGGTGGGAATTGGTACTTTGTAGGTCAGAAGAATTCAGCAGAAATACCACAGTGTTTGAAAATGAACAATACTATTCAACTTGACTTTCAGGCTAATTAAGAATTAACTTGAAAATCTTTGTGTCAAGCACTTTGTTGAAAATCTTAGATACTTTTAAAGTACTTCCTTAGAGAGATCAGTGTTTTGGACATGTTAATATTCTCCTCAAGGTCAAGATTTTCAAATGGTTCAGGATTAATATAATAGATTCACTGATGAGTTTAAACCATTGATCTGTACAAGTTTTCATACAAAAAGGATATTGGAGAATGAAAGAAACAGATAGAGTTTAAAAGTAGCCAAACTTTCCAGACATGGTGGCACATGCCTTTAATCCCAGCACTCAGGAGGCAGAGGTAGGAGGATCGCCATGAGTTCAAGGCCACCCTGAGACTGCATAGTGAATTCCAGGTCAGCCTGGGCTAAAGTGAGACCCTACCTCAAAAAATCAAAAAAAAAAAAAAAAAAAAGGCTGGAGAGATGGCTTAGTGGTTAAGCGCTTGCCTGTGAAGCCTAAAGACCCCGGTTTGAGGCTCGATTCCCTAGGACCCATGTTAGCCAGATGCACAAGGGGGCACACGCATTTGGAGTTTGTTTGCAGTGGCTGGAGGCCCTGGCGTGCCCATTCTCTCTCTCTTTCCCTCTGTCTCTCTCTCTGCCTCTTTCTCTCTGTCTGTCGCTCTCAAATAAATTAAAAAAAAAATTTTTAAGTAGCGAAATTCTTGCTTTCCAGGAAATAAAACCAATATTTGTGTGTGGAAATACAGGTAACCAGAATAAAGATTTTATACAATCAAAGCAAATATTTTTTGCATTCAAAATCTCCAAATTCCACTATTGTTGAAAATGTGGAAGAAAACTTCTGTATATAAAAAATAATAGTTGGGAACACCTTTAATCCCAGCACTCCACAGGTAGAAGCAAGAATATCAAGAGTTCAAAGCCCACCTCTGCCACATAGCAAATTTGAGACTAGCCTGGCCTACTTGAGATTCCATCTTGCTGGAGAACCTCTGTCAGGTGATGTCAGAGAATGTCTCCTCCAGAACGGCAAAGCCCTTGGGGTTTTGCCTTACCTCTGTAGAATATTGATAATCATTTAGTGTGATTTCATTTCAATATAAAAGCAAACTGACCCCAATCATGTGAAATTAAGCAAATCAACATATTTTTAGAATTTCTCATCTAAATATTTACTTACCAAGCTCTTAGGCTCCCACTTATTTTTATAATTCTGCCCTTTGCTTTGAAGAGGAATCAGTAACCACAGAATAAGCTTGTAGGAATGGTGCTGGAGTGTGGCCATGTAAGCATGGTTCCAGTACCTGACATGGGTCTGTATAAATCTATGAAATACACAAAGCCACCCAATTTCCATCTCTGCAAAAAGTTTGGTCATAGGCAAAATGAGGAACAATCTTTTCTAATTTATTTCCTGTTTTATGTCTCTACTGACTTAATGAGGCCAACTTCTCTGGAGCGTACTTACTGTCTGGGACATGTTCTACTCGTTCTTATTTGGATGGTTATCACTGGGAGAAACCACTGCTTCATTTAAAGCTGTGTCTCAGTTTCTTATTTAGTTTCTGACATAAATTGACTACTTGGAGAGAGGGAGCCATCCCCTTTAGCACATGGCCACTGGGAAATTTCTCATGCTCTGGTAAATAACTCCCAACTCATGCTTGTGCAAACAACCCTAGTTAAATTCAGTGGGTCACAAAAATGACGTCAAAGTAGAAGGAGGAGTAGTTGGGAGAAATAATGGATTCAGCAGAAGGGAGTGAAAGCAGACAATGGGGGGGTGGTGAATGTGATCAAAATATGTATGTGCATGTTTAAAATTATCAATAATAAGTTAATTCACAAAAGAAAGAACTGTAGTAGTTCTCTGCTACTTTTAATAACTGGAATGACTATTTTTATCTTATCTATTTTGACTTTTTAAAAATAAATAATTAATTTATGGAATTCAAAATTCAGTCTCCAGTTAAAGTAAGTCCAGTGCTGGAGAGATCAGGGATTAAGGCATTTGCCTATGGAGCTTGAAGACTCAACTTTGATACCCCAGTACCCACATAAAGCCAGATGCATATGGTGACACATGTATCCGGAGTTTGTTTTCAGTTGCCAGATGCCTGGATGTGCCCATTCTCCTGGTCTCTGCCTTTCTTATCTCTGTCTCTCTCTGCTTACAAATAAATAAACAAATAAAAAATATTTAAAATAAACCCAAAGGCAATCACAACCATCATCACTGGAGGAACATGGTTCCTGCAATAAAATGTTTCTTTCATGTCACTGTCATCTGTCCTTAGGGAACAAGATTTGACTTTTCTTAGATTATTACCCAGAAGTTGTTGGGCAAAAGTTTTGTTGTTGTTGTTGTTGTTGTCTTGTTTTTATTTTTCAAAGTAGGACCTTGCTCTAGCCTAGGCTGACCTGGAATTCACTATGTATTCTCAGGCTGGTCTCAAACCCACAATGATCCTCCTACCTTGGCCTCTTGTGTGCTGGGATTAAAGGCATGTGCCACCCTGCCCAGCATTGGGCAATAGTTTTTTTGAAAAGACTTCTAAGGGGCTGGAGAGATTGATTAGTGGGTAAGGTGCTTGCCTGCAAAGTCAAAGGACCCAGGCTTGATTCCCTAGGACCCACGTAAGCCAGATGTGGAAGATGATGCATGCATCTGGAGTTCATTTGCAGTGGATGAAGGCCCTGACAGGCCTATTCTCTTTCTCTCCCTCTCTATCTCTCTTTTCCTTTTTCTCTCTTGCAAATAAACAATTAAAAATAAATATTTTTAAAGTACTTGAATGCTAAATCTATATTGTCTTGAACTTTGTTCAAATCATAAAAAATTTAAAAATAAGTTATTTTTAACTGTACAAATTGTGAAAACAAGTACTTAAATAGACTGAAGGGATATGAGTGATTCAAGCTTTAATCACTCATGCTTTTGCATTGTTATTAATGTTAGGCACATTCTATTTCAGTTACCAAGAAATGCTAGCATTTGTATGACTAATTGCCAAAATTCCAGTCTACAAGGTTGGAATGATTTGAAACTACTCATTTTCATGTGTGAAATTGATTGTTAGAATAATTCAAAGTGATTCCATCTATTTCTGTTAATTTAGGCCTTTCTAAATTAAACCTTTCTAATCTTTTAGGGCTATAAAATTCAGTTTAATAGATTAGATTCATCATTCCTATATAAGAATGATCTGGCCTGGCCTGGCCTGGAGATTCATACCTATATTCCCAAGCACTTGGAAGACTAAGGCAGGTGAATCACCCTAAGTTTGAGGTCAACCTTGGCTTATAGTAAATTCCAGGCCAGCCTGGGCTATAGTGTAAGAACCTGTTTAATAATAAGTTAAAATAAAATAAATATCTAATTTGCTATTGTTATGTTAAAAAAAACTCTATTATAACTTTTCAGTCTTATATTACTAGGAGGCTTTTCAGATGACCATATAAAAAAGTTGTATTTTACTGTTAGTTTTTATTGTTTCAAACACAGTCAAAATCAAAGTTAGGGGTAAACATTTTGAACAATGGTTTGAAACTCTATTTCCACAGCAATTCTAGGGTAGAATTCTTTGGGTAGAAGTAGGCATTCTCCTTGTGTGGGTGACCCCTGCTTTAGTCAGGGTTCATTGTAAGAGATGGCTACTGCTTCCTAAAGAAGTTTATGAGTGTGAGAAATGAAGGTGTCTCCCACAGCTGTTCTGTGAATGACACTTCTAAGCACACTCAGAGCTCAGTGTTTTAGAAGGAAATTGTTTAACCCCTGAATCAACTTCACTTCTTTCAAACTCACATTTGCAAAACCAACTGCAAATGAACAGGTTTAAATTTTAAAGACTGTGGTGAATCGCTTGGGCTCCTTGGCTGAGAGATAAGAAACAGTGTGAGATGCCTCAGTGGTTAAAGAAACAGTTAGACTTCAGACTTTTTTTCTTTGAGGCAGGGTCTCACTCTACCCCAGCCTAACATGGCACTCTCACTTAGAGTGATCTTCCTAACTCATCCTCCAAGTGCTGGGATTGAAAGCCTGAGCCACCGGGCAGGCCCAGCTTGACTTCAGAGATTCTAAAAGGAAAATGCTGAAAGAGACAGGTTCACATAGAAGGGAAAGCATTTCAGATTATAAATACTCCATGACTTAATGGTTCATTGCAGCATGGAAAGGATTATCTTTCCATAAGAGGACTGGACTGGGGTCCACTTTTGACCAGATACAAGTTCATAAGAACTTCACAAACAAGTTCTATTTCATTCTTTCAAAAAAAATCCCACCTCTAAAAGATTACTTGACTTTTTAATCTATAATTTAAGGTTAGTATAAAGCTGTGGAGTATCTTTATGTGACTTTGTATAAAGTTTATAATGTCTAGGCCAAAACTTACTTCACATAACACTGAAATGCTTTGTCACATTCTAGAAGAATAATTAGTTGGGAATATCCAAATGATTTCAGGCAAAGAGCATACATGTAGCTATAACCTGTGTTTTTTAAAAAATAAAATCTGATTTTAAGATAGATTTATGACTCAAAATTTTTGTAAGGATTCTTGTTGTACTTGAGAGAAAAATTTATTTGGAAGCTCTTTAAACAATCACATGGGCATGTTGCCAAGTTCTGTTTTCCAATATGCTGCGGTTGACATTATGAGGAAATATTTTGATTGTATCATGCAATAGACATCATAAATGTCAGGGAATTCTTTGGCAGGTGGAACACACTCTGATTTAACTGTCTGGAATTATTTTTCTGTGTGTAGACCATCCAGCGGAATAAGTGAGAACTTGGTCTCTGAAACTGAAAACATAAATCATGAGCATCTTGCGCATGAGGAGTTTGTGGAAAGTACCACCCTACAGATTCGTCCTGCCACTAAGACCCAGTGCACAGAGTTCTTCCTTGCCCCAGTCAAGAGTGGAGTTCCCCTAGCTGAGGACCAAGGAGATGATTCTGACTGTGTGGGGAGCATAAAAGAAGAAAGGGACTCCAGCTACAAAAAAGGTTACCAAACACTGGACTCCCAAGGACATTTGTCAGAAGAGGTCATCTTAAGAAAGAGGGCAGAAGTGGGCCACCTAGGCCCTGTGGTTGAGCTACAACTGTCTCTCTCACAGGAGAGTCCCCGGTGCGCTACTGGCCCTGTAGTGGCTCTCCATGGAGCTGAAAATTCCAAGTCACCTGCCCCAGACTGTGGCTTACATGAGGAGACTGTCCACATAAGTTCAATCCCTGCTCCTGAGAAAGCAGAGCCTTCTCTGAAGTCCAGCAAAACAATCCAGATCTCCAGTGGCACAGAACTGAGAGTGACCCAGGGGAGGGAAGCCCGCGTGGAAG
Source organism: Dipus sagitta (assembly GCA_036346955.1). Lineage (NCBI taxonomy): Eukaryota > Metazoa > Chordata > Mammalia > Rodentia > Dipodidae > Dipus > Dipus sagitta. Next base: position 82,802,239 of record CM070771.1, on the reverse strand, counting down.
TGATCCTCGACTGCTCTGACAGGCAGAAGACGGAAGAGCGCAGGCTGCAGGCAGGAAAGGGGTGTGTGGCTTCTGTGGTGGAAGGAGGGCTGTCAGAGGCACCTCCTTCCCTGGTCTCCTTTGCCATCTCATCAGAAGGCACTGAGCAGGGAGAAGATCCTTGCTCAGAAAAGGCTCACAGCAGACCACACAAGCACAGAGCACGACACGCAAGTAAGTCCTGTCCTGGGTGGGTGCCTGGAGTCGGGGAGGCTGGGAGTTTACGACATTTTGCTGCTTTGTCTGTATGAATATTTTGAAAAGATTTTTTCTTCTCTTTCATTATCTTTATTTTTTCAAATCAATGCACAAAATGACAAATGTGAATATTGTAGAGAATATCTGTTTCTGAATTGGCACTACAGGTTTGGACTTCATATTAGACTTGAATACCTTTCATAAACTTTCTGTATCCGCAAGACAAAGGAACTGTCAAAGAAATATAGTCAATATGCCCTTTTGATTTATTTCAGAATGTTATTTCTAAGTCAAATACCATAAGAGTACTAGAAGCCATGTGGACTCTGAGTTTAAATGACAAAAACATTTCAGCCTGCTGCTGAGAGGTGCCTTTAAAATACAGGCTCTGTACTAATATTAAAAGCAAATCTTCATTTTGAAAACTCATTTTGTGGCTTGATGATGCTTGCAGAAGTGAGTTTGACAGACAAGGGCATGTGTGACACTGAGCAGTTACATGATCCCCGCTGTTGTGTAAGTCCTCACTAGACTACTGCTCTTCATCCACCTTCTAGACACAGACGTCAGTCTCCCAGAGCCATGTGCAGGCGGCGATGTCCCCAACCAGAAAATGCACTTAACTCCAGGGTTTTTGTGGCAGTTTGTTTTACCTAAGACAATGAGGACAAAAAAAAAAGAATGAGGTTAAGACTTGTGGTTAGATGTTATGGTTTTTGCTATTTTCTTTCATATCTATACATAGTTATTTTTTTATCTCATTTTACAAATGGGATTTCATTTGAGAATATAAAGGCTGCATTGTGAATGGCATACAACAGCAATGCACTTGGATATTCAAAGGAGAACAGTAAGCCTCCAAGCCTTCGTTATTCCTTTCAACATATATTTTTAGCATGACCATTTGTAGTTCTATTGGCAAGTGCTGTTAACCACTCATTATGTCTTAAGCATCTGTATGCCATCTTCACATTTATAGCATATTAAACAAGAGCATTATGATGGCATTCACATATTTTACAGTGAAGTTAGCAACAACTGTGCAATTGTGACTGCCAATTTATTAGTAAGCTGTTTGCCAACAGTCAGAAAAGGAATTACATTTAGTAATGGCCACAATTTTTATTTGATCACTAGAAGATACCTGCTAAATTTCTATGAAACTGTTTTCTTCGATTTTTATCTTGTTGTTAAAACTTAACCAAGTTTGATTTCTTTCAATAAAAATAATAATTTTCAATTATAAAATATTCATTCTATTCCTGAAATTTTAATTGAACTATTTTGAGATATTAAACGCTTATTTGTGAATCATATTAAAATTCAATATAAGTAACTGATGCTATAATTAATTTGTCATTAATTTATGTTTGATAATAAAATAAAAATTCAAATAAAAATTTGTTATTTTAAAACATGTCTAGCTCTTCTTTAAAAATCATCTAATTCCAGCATCAGTTTTTATGTTAGTTCAAATGATCACAGGTTGTATAATTTTTAAATTTCCCCCAAAGGTACTACTTATTATTTCTGTAATTAAAACAGCATGTTTCCAAAATAGTGATACATTTACAAACTTGTCTAGATAATGATGTAGCTAGAGTTTACTACATACATTCCTAATGACCTAAAATTCTGAATTATAGCTCATCATTAATTTGGTACTTTTGAATGTTAATTCAGTGTTTTGAGATTATATTAGGCCAGAAGCACTTAAAGGAAAGATTTGGGGTGGCTGCTTAAGTAACAAAGAAGGAATGCAAATAGTTAAATTTATTATATTAAGGCAGTTCATCTTATAATATCATTTTATTTTTAAATATAGAAACACAAAGTGCATCTTATCTTGTGCTCCTTTTCCTATTAATTGGCATTTCCCCAGCCCATTTTTATTTAAAGTACACAAATCTGTAGAGAAGTATTAAATATGTTCTAATTGTCATATATTAAAATGTTACAAGAATAAATGGAACAAGATACTTTATAGTGTTTTATGCATGTTATCTATTATTATATAAGTACAAATTTCAAAAGGAATGTAGGGCTGGGGGTAAAGTTCAGTGGTAGAGCATATACTTAGCACCAGTGAGGCTCATTCCAGTCCAATCTCCAGCACTGGAGAGGGAGAAGAGAGAGAAAAAGGAGGGGAGAGGAGGAGTGAGAAGAAGAGAGGCGAGAAGAGATAAAAGGAGGGGAAGGGAAGAGAGGAGAGGAGAAGAGAAGAAAGAAAAGGAGGAAAGGGAGGAGAGGAGAGAAGAGGAAAGGAGAGGAGAAGAGATGAGAGAAAAGGAGGGGAGGGGAGAGGAGAGGAGAGGAGAAGAGAAGAGAAGAGAGAAAAGGAGAGGAGGGAGGAGAAAAGAGAAGAGAAAAAAGGAGGGGAGGGGAGAGGAGAGAAGAGAGAAAAGGAGGGGAGAGAGGAGGAGAAGAGAGAAAAGGAGGGGAGGAGAGGGGAGGAGAAGGGAGGGGAGAGGAGGGGAGGGGAGGGGAGAAGGGGAAGGGAAGGAGGGAAAGAGGAAGGAAGGAAGGAAGGAAGGAAGGAAGGAAGGAAGGAAGGAGAGATTCAAATTTCAGTACCGAATTGTAAGAACTTTTGACTTCCTCCTTTTCCCCAAGGGGAGACAATTTGGGGTTGCGAAGGTATATTCCTGGGATTCATCAACTCAACACAACTTTGTTCCTTCCCTAGGGCTCAGGAGGAGTGAAAGTCTATCGGAAAAGCAGGTGAAAGAAGCGAAGTCTAAATGCAAAAGCATCGCCCTACTTCTTACAGATGCCCCCAACCCCAACTCCAAGGGGGTGCTGATGTTTAAGAAGCGCCGGCGGCGGGCCAGGAAGTACACCCTAGTCAGCTACGGCACGGGCGAGCTTGACCGCGAGGAGGAGGACGGCGAGGAGGAAGGCGACAAGGAGGACACATGTGAGGTCGCACTTCTTGGCGCGAGCGAGTCAGAAGTGGATGAGGAGCTAGCGTCTGACCTTGACGACAGCACACAGGTGGTGAACTTTGACTGGGATTCTGGACTGGTGGACATCGAGAAGAAACTGAGCCGGGGGGACAAGATGGAGATGTTGCCGGACACCACAGGCAAGGGGGCCCTCATGTTTGCCAAGAGGAGGGAGCGGATGGAGCAGATCACAGCCCAGCAGGAGGAGGAAAGGGCGGGCGTGCAGACCGATGGTCTGAGAACCGTGACTTCCTACCAGAGGAAGGAGGAAGAATCGCTGAGGACGCAGAGCTCGGTCAGCAAAACCTCGGTGCACATGGGCCCCGTGCCCCAACAGAATGGCTTCAGCGGAGCGTCGGAGCCAGCCGAGGCCCCCAGGGTGACCCCAATGAACAGGACGGCCAAGCCCTTCCCGGGAGCAATGAACCTGCCGGCGGCCCCCTTCTCCCCAACCCGAAGTGTGACCAGTCCCATGTCGGACTTCCCCGCACCCCCGCCCTACTCTGCGGTCTCGCCTCCACCGGATGCCTTCTCCAGAGGGGTATCGAGCCCCCTGGCTGGCCCGGCGCAGCCCCCTCCGTGGCCCCAGCCCGCCCCATGGTCCCAACCAGCCTTCTACGATTCAGCCGAGCAAATAGCTTCCCGGGACGAGAGGATCTCGGTGCCAGCAAAAAGAACGGGCATACTGCAGGAAGCCAAGAGGCGAAGCACGACAAAGCCCATGTTTACTTTCAAAGAGCCCAAAGTAAGCCCCAATCCTGAACTGCTGTCGCTTCTTCAAAATGCAGAAGGCAAACGGGGCCCCGGAGCTGGAGGGGATTCCGGACCCGAAGAAGACTACCTCAGCTTGGGAGCCGAGGCTTGTAATTTCATGCAAGGCTCCTCTGCCAAACAAAAGACCCCACCTCCCGTGGCTCCAAAACCCGCCGTCAAGTCCTCCGCTTCCCAGCCAGTAACTCCAGTTTCTCCCGTCTGGTCTCCAGGAGTGGCTCCAACCCAGCCTCCCGCCTTCCCCACATCAAACCCATCTCAGGGCACAGCTGTGGCCTCCATCAAAATCGCCCAGCCTTCTTATGCTCCTGCCCGACCTGCCAGTGCGCTGAACCTGGCCGGTCCTTTCAAAGGACCACAAGCGGCAGTGGTCAGTCAGAATTACACACCCAAGCCAATGGCACCCACGCCACTCGCAAATGCTACTCATTCTGGTTCAGGGGGACCATCCAACGAGCTGCCTGCAATGAGTGGGAAAGGAGCCCAGCTCTTCGCTAAGAGGCAGTCAAGAATGGAGAAGTACGTGGTGGATTCCGACACGGTGCAGGCCCACGCAGCTCGGGCCCAGTCTCCCACTCCATCGCTGCCCGCCAGCTGGAAGTACTCCTCCAACGTGCGAGCACCCCCACCTGTGGCCTACAACCCCATCCACTCCCCCTCCTACCCACTGGCTGCTCTCAAGTCTCAGCCACAGGCCGCTCAGGCCTCCAAAACGGGCAAGAAAAAGGGCAAGAAACCCCTCAATGCTTTGGATGTCATGAAGCACCAACCGTATCAACTCAACGCATCCTTGTTCACTTTCCAACCTCCAGATGCAAAGGGTGGCCTTCCTCAGAAGGCATCTGTCAAAGCCAGCGCAGCCCCAGCCCTGAAGCAGGCGCTTCCTCCCAGGCCGGTGAATGTTGGCTCACCCACCGACATGCAGGCTTCCTCCGTTTACTCGGTACCGGCCTACACCTCTCAGCCTTCCTTCTTTGCAGAGGTGTCCTCCCCAGTCAGCGCATCCCCGGTGCCTGTGAGTGTCCCCACCTCTCCAAAGCAAGAATCAGCCTCCTCGTCTTATTTTGTGGCACCAAGGCCCAAGTTCTCAGCCAAGAAAAGCGGTGTCACAGCCCAGGTGTGGAAACCATCTGTTGTGGAGGAGTAATCGTATAGCTGAAGCTGAGTGTCCACTTTGCTTGAAATGAATTGTTTGCAGTGTTGAGTCCCCCAAGATGCCTAACAAATCCTCCACTTAATTTCAGAATATGTCACCTCCCAATCTGAGTCCAAAGAGCATAATATCAGTAATGAATCAAATACTCAACTCAGATTGACTTAAAACAGACATGTGCCACAGTATTAAGTAAGCAGGATATGTAGGTTTGATGCTTTAGCCACAAGACAGTGATGAGCATGCAGCATCAGGACCCAGCCTGAAAGAGCCGTGCTCCCAACATGCAATGGTTCAAATGTAGTGAAAATGTAATGGGAAACGAGTCAGGTTTCCCTTCGAGTCATACTTTATTTCTATCACCAGTGTTAAGGGAATAGGAACTCTACCAAGGACAGGACAGGGATCAGCTGCGGTCTGTGACCCTCAGGCACCTGTTTAGATGGATATCACAGAGGCGGTATTCTGAGGCTGGTTGGAATGTATATAGTTTAGTGTGAGGTGGGAAAGAAGCAGGATTGTAGTCACTGAACATTTATTCTGTATCCGATTTTGACAGCTGTTCTTAGACATATTGACTCATTTCGGAAGACTTACTTAAGTAGGCTAGGAAAAGAAAGATAATTATCCTTAGAGACGATTCCCATCCTCCCTCCCCACTTACTTAAGGAACTAAGTGAATACATTTCCAGTTGCCCATGACAGCACTTATTATTTTCCTCGGCTGAGGCAAATGGTAGAGTAGAAAGAAGTAATGTGAATAGGAGGGTGAACATAAAAGTTTGCGTGGCTGTTGTTTTACCTTGAAAAACCACATAGGGTTACGAACTACAGGAGCTGATGGTGAAGCATGAGAAACCCAGTGCGTGGAGCCTAGGGCAAGAACACATAATTTTTCACATCACATCTGAGTGACCTCACAGGTTTGTTTTGCCTCAAGGGCTCCTCCACTATCCCTTGCACTTCTCTTCTTGCACCTTCACTTTATTATTTATATTTGATGGACCAGGATCACTTGGGCAAGGTTACCTTGTAAATTTGGATTGTTCACACACCATGTCGTCATCCAGCTGGCTATGAGGTTAACAATGTTACTGAAAGCAAATCTGAAGACCTTTCTCATGTCTATTTTAAGTCTGAGTGTGACCAACCACGGAAAGTATTCAACATGAGTTAATGTAGACAACTACGGAGCATTTCTGACAGCTCTGAGGAGAATCACCTACTATATGCACGACTGTGTTCAGAGACATATGTAAAAACTGGTCTGGCTGGAGAGCGCATAGTACCACTTTATCCTCTCAGTGTGTCTGTACTCCTGTTCCTCTTCCACTGTCACTGTCAATCTGCTGAGTCCCACTATCTTATTAAAATGTTTACCTTCTTCTTTATCTGCTTATTGTACATATTTTAAAAAAGATTTCTTGTTTGAGCTATTCTGATCTCAGTCATTTCTCTGATATTTCTCTTACTGTATCTGAGTTTCCTTTGTGCCAGCGTCCATTTTCCCACACGTTTTAAAACTATAAGCCTAAGGTTTTTCTATCATGTAACACAGGAGAGAATTGTCAGCTACAGAACAATGACCCCGATTCTTCTGCTGTTTCTCTGTAAAATCTTCCACTGCATGTGGTGGCAATACAACAACAGGCAAGACAAATGTACCTTGCTCCTACATGTGTTGTTATGGGAAATCAATCACCAAGACATAGCAGGATGAAAAATTAAAAAAAAAAAGGAGGAGGAAAAACAAAGGCTGGAGAGATAGCTTAGTAGTTAAGGCAGTTGTCTATAAAGCCAAAGGACCCAGGTTTGATTCCCCAGGATCCGTGCAAACCAGATGCACAAGGTGGCGCATGCATCTGGAGTTTCTTTGCAGAGGCTGACAGCCCTGATGCACCCATTCTCTCTCTAGCTGCCTCTCTCTCCCTACTAAATAAGAAAATTAAAAAAAAAAAAAACTTTTGAAAAGATATAGCAGGATGAGAGGGAAAGCAACCTATTTTATGCAGCCATGATTTGTGTCACTTGACCCCTATATGGACAGTCTGCATTTTTTTTTTCTGATAGAACCACCAAACAATTCTTAACCTGAAGCAAAAAAAAAAAAAAAAAAAAAAAAAAAGTCATTTTTATAGCTTTGGATTCTTGACATGGCATTTAAAAAATGACAAAAGTTAGAGGAAAGGTAAAGAACTCTTAGGTGCTCTGCCTTAAAACTGACAGGTAGCTCATTGGGTCAAAACTATCCCAGATGTGATGAGCCAGAAGTATTCCCAGTTGTTCTGTGGTTTGTCGTATGTAGAATGAGAAGTGTTCTGTGGGTTTCCTGTTGGACAGGTGGCAATTTGAGCATAGCCACTTTTTGGAGTTAATAACTAGAGATAGCACTCACATGACTATATCTTCTCGTCACCTGGAGACAGTTTGGGGTTCCCAAAAGAAGCTTCTAAAAGACCCTCCAGGCATGCGGACACAATCTACAGTTTGGACCAAGAACTGATAACAGAGGTCTCATCTGCAATGAGACAGGCCCACTTTCTAGAGAAAAGGTGGAAGTTCTCCAAAGGAACTCCCCAGTAGCACCTGGAAACTGGGCATGGGTGGGAGAAGGATTTCGTCAGCTCCCGGAGAAAGCCGGCCTTCCTGCCCCTACCTTATCCATCCACATAGCTGCATGTGGCATCCTTTAGTTGGAGTTAGGTTAATGATTGTTGTGTCGAAAGGCAGAAGGCTAGAAATCAAGTGCAAGCATCCCTATCTATATCTTGGTTTGGTTCTGGTAGAAGTTACTGCTTTGGTTGTTTGGTTGTAGTCTGTGAAGGTAGTTTTGGTTTTTCTGTTTGTGTTTGTAGTCTTGTTGTTGTTGCTAACTTATTTCTAAGCAGAGCACCCATACAACACTAATCATTTGCCCATTGCCATTCTAACAGCACCCCAAGGTGTTGGCTGTGCATGGTCTATTCACTGAGAAGTGACCGCCATCGAGGTGCTGCAGGATCTGGTGTACATTTCTCTTTCAGTGAACTGCGTAATGTCTTAAGGCTGCCTTCCCAGCAGGAGTGCTGTACTGCTGGAAGTGTTCTCAGCACTCAGTATTCTAGGAGGAAGAAAGATGGTTTATACACACAGGTATAGCACTTCCCCCATAGTTTCATGGGAGGGCAGACTGAGTCACAGGATTGGTAAAAGGAATCTTAGCATTGCCACCTTAATCTTAAAACATTTACTATTTTTAAAAATATTTTTATTTATTTGAAAGGGAGACACAGGCTGGAGAGATAGTTTAGTTGCTAAGGCGCTTGCCAGCAAAGTCAAAGGTCCCAGGTTCAATTCCCCAGGACCCATGTAAAGCCAGATGCACAAGGTGGCACATGCATCTGGAATTTGTCTGCAGTGGCTAGAGGCCCTGATGTGCCCATTCTCTCTCTCTCTCCTATTGGCTTCTTTCTCAAATAAAGAAATTAATCTTTTCTTTAAAAAGAAAGTGAGACAAAGAGAGAAACAGGCAGAGAGAGAGGGAGAATGGGTGCACCAGGGCCCCTAACTGCCGCAAAGGAACTCCATATGCATGTGCCACCTTGCACTTGGGACCGGATCCTTGGGGTTCGCAGGCAAGCACCTTAACCACTAAGCCTTCTCTCCAGCCCACAGTTTTTTTCCTGAGGTAGGGTCTCACTCTAGCTCAGGCTGACCCAGAATTCACTCGTAGTCTCAGGGTGGCCTTGAACTCAAGGTGATCCTCCTACCTCTGCTTCCTGAGTGCTGGGATTAAAGGCATGCGCCACCACGCCCAGCAGCCCACATTTCATTTACTATTTTATTTGTAATATTCCAGTAACACATTCTGTTTTGAAAGGATAAGACAGTGTTTCTGTATTTTGACTCTCCACTACACATTGTAGGACTATATTTTTATAAGGAATAATTTAGAATGTGTAGAACTGTACTTCTGCATGTATCTAATATGACTGGTGATGATAACATGGATCAAGTATCTCATTTAATCTTCACAAGCAGCAACAGGAAAGTGGATCCAAGCTGCACATGGTTCCTTGACATAAGCTGGGGTCCTTTCTTTGCTATAGTATTAACTTTTTTCATTGTAGGACAGCTGAGTATTATCACACAGCCTACATAATAAATCTGAAATATCCCAGCAAATGATACTCCTTTAAAGGGGGTATACTAATACATGGGTCCACTTTCCTGTTTGCAGTTACTAGGTTAAAGAATGCTGAAAGTCTTTTGTTATTAGCAGGCATGAGAAACACTCTCCGTGGCACTTTAAGTAAAGTCTCTGACAAGCAGAAGATGTGGTCATCTGTGCCTGGGCTTAATCTTTCAAATAACTCTTACTGTATATCATTTCAAACAGTTATTTCTTCTTTTTAAAATATTTTATTTACTTGAGAGAGAGAGAGAGAAAGAGACAGCAAGAGAAAATGAAAGAGAGAGAGAGAGCACTTGGACATGCCAGGGCCTCTAGCCTCTGCAAATGAACTCCAGATGCGTGGCCCACCTTGTGCATCTAGCTTTTCATGGGGGAATCAAACCTGGGTCCTTTGGCTTTGCAGGCAAGTGCCTTAATTGTTAAGCCATCTATCCAACCCTCAAACAGTTACTTCTTAGAGAATCTGCCGGCACCCACATGCCAAGGGTGAACTCCTCCAAATCAGTGATGGCCTTTCATGAGACCCCCACCCCCAGCCAGCTAGGGAAGGTGTTTGAGGTTGTGGTCATCAAGAAGTGATTGTTTTCTAAAGGTTAAATGCTTAAAAGGCTTCCAGAGGCAAGTGCAGAGTACAAGCTCATTGTCTCCTAGAGTTTTTTTTTTGTAATTATTTATGTTCATGAGAAAATTATATAAATTTCAACAAGTAGCATTGTGTTCCCAGAAACACTGACCCTCAGTGGTCTTATGTCCCATGTCATTGGACTCTGGGGGACACAAAGACTTGTGTAACACTTCAGAGCAGCTGACTGAGTTAGTAAGTATTCTGGGAAAATGCCGCATTGAAATTCTTCTCTTGACTTTCCAGCAGAGTTGGCCTTCAGCCATAAGCAGGCTAATAAATTCCCATAGGACCCAAATACCAAAGTGCTATAAGAGCTCAGACTCTCTTTATCCTTCTGTAGTTAAAAAAAAAAAAAAAAGAAAAAGAAAAAAGAAAAAAAAAAAACTGCCATCTTCTGAACTGTTGAGTCAGGACTATTTGCTTGATATTATCAGGTTACAGTTCTTGAAATTTTTAAATACTAAACTGCCACTTGGCATTAAGAAATAACAAAACTACTCAGAGGCAAATGAATGAAGAGAAGTTGAATTTGAAATGATCAGACCTGGGGCTGGAGGTGTAGCTCATAGGGCAGCCCTTGACCAGCAGTTGCAAGCTCTGGGCTCCATGCACAGGACTACCAAAAAAAAAAAAAAAAGTCAAATCCTGTCAGACATTAATTAGACTCCAGATTTTACCAAAAGTTTGCCTGCCAATAAAGTACAGTTTAAGTGTAAGAAGAGGAGATTAGACTTTTCCAGAGTGCTACAAGCAATTTTTTTAAATTATGGATACATATAAGTTTTTGAGTTTTCATTTTATTTCATTTAAATACCCTCATGTTTATCTCTGTCTGCTCATTCTTGACCTATTAATCTACGTTTGGTGCTTTATTATTGCCAAACTACTTATAAGCTCTATCCTTCTCTCTGCCAGTGAAGACACACTGTCATGTAACCACATTCAAAGCACCACACAGAGTCCCCACTTTCACAGTTCCTGCTTGCTTGGCTCCTTAAGAACTATTATTATTGGTGGGCTCACAGGAAGCATTTTATAGTCACAGTATTGTAGTTGGCCATGCATTGAAGAAAATTACACGTTGTGGGAATAAACAAGGAAATGTTCTTGTTGGAAGTAAATGAAAAAGAGCACAGTGTTTTGTTTTGTTTTCTTCAGAATAAGTTCTAGAAGTCAGGGAAACTTTCTTACATTTAATGAGGGAATGATGTGTTTTCAAAGTCACCCAACCTCCCTGACTGAAGTGTCCCAGTCCATATCAGGATGACAGGTAGAAATGGAAGCTGGAAAAGCTTCCTGGGGCCCACAAGAAAGGAGGGAGGTAAAAAGAGAGGAGTTAATGTGTTATGTATTAAGCATCTACTCAAGGCCAGGAAGAATGTGAGATATTTTATATAAGTTATAATAATAGCTAGTACTAACTGAGGGAAATGTCCATCCATGAACTAGCCGAGTATCTTCCATAAAATATCACTTTTGATCAGTCATCCTTTTGAGGTATGTACCATCGTATGTCCCCATTATATGGTCATTGATAGGATCCCAGGACACAAAGTTTGGGTAACTTGCCCAAGGACACATATTGTGAATTCATAATTGCACCCTACACAATTCACTATGCAACCTACTCATCAGCTGCTCATCAGAATCACCCTGAGAAGATAGGTGTTTTCACATTTTACAAAGTATCTGAAATTCAGAGAGATTTAAACGTCAAACTAAATGCAACTAGACCAATGGAAATAAAAATGAAAGACCTTTCCTACCTCTTCAGTGCTATCCCTACAGTACCATAGGGTTTCTACTGCCTTGCTAAGAGCTCATTCCTTGAGACCTGGTGGGTGTGCAATCAGCAAGTCGATTCACCAGGACTTTGCTCCCTGCATTTCTTTTTTGCATGCACTGAGTGACCTTAGGAAGGACTCCACTTTCATAAGATAGCTCATAAAATCACATGCTATGACATCATATTAGAAGTGACAGTCTCATTTTACGAGTGAAACCAATGGCTTTGACAGTGAATTTGTACAAGGGCCACAAATTCTTTCACTTTCTTATTCAATATGAGCAGGTCCTATTCACAGGCTACAAAACTGATGTGATTTAGAAAAGTAGAAGGTGGGGTGGGGTGGGGTAGTTCAGTAGCAGAGTGCTTTTCTGGCATGTGAAAGGCCCTAGGTTCAATTCTCAAGTTTGGCAAAACTATTTTTAAAAAAAGAGAGGGGCTGGAGAGATGGCTTAGTGGTTAAGAACTTGCCTATGAAGCCTAAGGACCCTGGTTCGAGGCTCAATTCCCCAGGACCCACGTTAGCCAGATGCACAAGGGGGTGCATGCGTCTGGAGTTTGTTTGCACTGGCTGGAGGCCCTGGCGCGCCCATTCTCTCTCTTCTCTCCCTATCTGCCTCTTTCTCTCTCTGTCTGTCACTATCAAATAAATAAATAAAAATTTTAAAAAAGAGAGAGAGAGAGAGAAAAGAAGCCACAGAGCAGACTACATGAAACTGCATAAAAGGAAGTGTCCCCTTGCCGTTATGCTACTCTGACTAAATCTAATTCAGGGAACTTTCCTATTAAGTAATGAATCAATACCAAATTTGGGTTACCGCAAAGCTATAATAACTTGAGACATCCCAACAATCTTCTAAGTGGGATAATGCTGAGGAGGCTGTTTCAAAGTATACCCTGCAAGTAGCTATCACTGCAGTCTGAGAGTCCTGCCTCTGGCGGTTGACCCAGCACCACCCTGGATGTGCATGAGGCAGCAAACCCTTCCTGCTCCACAAGGCCCCCACTGGAAGATCCCTCAACTTCTATTTTTGTCAAAGACTTCCCAGCAATGACACTTTATACCTAACATTCCAGAAGACGGCACTTGACCAAATCCCTGAAACACCCACTACCACTCCCAGCCAAATAGCATCATCCATTACCAGAGCTACGTGTATTTGTACCAAGATAAGATAGTAATAAAAATAAAATCTTCAAATTTAAGTAATTATGCCCCCAAACTCCCCACCTTTGTAAATCAAGAAGAAACCATGATTTGGAGCTGGGAATACAGCTCAATAGTTGAGTGCTTGCTTGGCAAGCATGTGGCCCTTGGTTCAATCCCCAGTGTGTGTTGCGGGGGGGAGGGGGGTGGAGGGTGAGGCATGATGGGAGATAGGAGACTCAGGGCATAAATCACTTCCTCAATAAACTTACATGGCACTGCATGACACTGTACATGCACACTCAAATAGAGCTTTTTTTTTTTTCTTTTCTTGTTAGAGATAGAGCCTTTCTATGTATTCCTAACTGGTCTGTCATTCACCGCATGAGCCAGGCTGGCCTGCAAACTTGTCATGATCCATGATTCTCCTGCGGTTTCTTCCTGCCTCAGTCTTCTGAGGGCAGGGATTACAAACACGGACCACTACTCCCATCCCAGAGGTACATTTTCAGTGTTTAAGAGGGGACACTAGGGCCAAACTGTCTGCATCTGAATCCAGCCCTGTCTTTGTGACTTCTAAGACCAGACATCTTGCTGAGCCACATCTCAGTACCTCAGCTGTGAAGTGGAAGAAAATGATGGGCTGTTATGACGATTAAATGAGTGGGTATTCATTATGTGTATAGAACAGGACCTGGGACATAGAAAGTACTTAATGCACATTAGATATTAATCTTATCATAAAGTGCACTCCATAAACAATAGCTACCATTTCAAGAACTTCCAAGGGAAAATGCAGTAAGTACTGTTGTGTTCCTTGTTCACCTGAATCCCAGTTTAGAGGACATGCCACAACTAAACTGGGAAGAGTAGGAGCAGGCCTGGGAATGAAGCTTACTTGGTAGGGTGCTTGCCTAGGATGTATAAGGCCTGATCCCCAACAGTGCAGAATCTGTGTATGTACTATAATCCCAGCACTGTCTAGGTGGAAGCAAGCAGATTGGATACTTGAGGTGTTCTTCAACCACTAAGGGAGTGTGAAGTCAGCCTGCATTAACGACCCTATCCAGTGTCTGCATAAATGTTTACAATGACATCTTGAATCTAATCGTAGGAGTATTTGAAGAGATCTTTGGTTCTTTACTGTTGAAGTTTTTATGCACATTCTATAGTCAGCCTGCTTTTTACTTTAGGTAGCCCAGATTGACCTTCAACTCGGAATGTTCTGGCCTCTGCCTGGTGCTAAAGTGACAAGTGTGTGTGTCACAACTCCCTCCTATATGCTTGCTCTATGTTCAGCCTGCTTGCCGTTTTTATTTCAGCTTTGTCGAGATTACCAGCATAGGTTTAGTGACACACAGACAGAGAGAGAGAGAGAGAGAGAGAGAGGGAGAGAGAGAGATGAGAATAAGAAGGAAAGGAAGCTGGTTCAACATGATTTTCAGTTAAAAACAGCAGTGTCAAGTAGAACCAGCATGGTACGTAGCAGGACAGAGAGCAGTCTGAGGGGATCTGTTTGTAACTCAAATATATTTTCAAAGGAGGAGAGCTGATATCCTGGGTAAGTTTCTAGTATGCTCGCTGAAGCCTAAGTAGGCCTATCACACAGAAAGTGGAACAGTTGGCACCTCTGTCCCCAAGGCTATCCCACTTCTTCAGATCCGCACAGTTGGGCTCTGCTAGCACCAGCTGACCCATGAGGGCAGCCCACAGCTGTCCTGGCCCCTGGTGCCCAACTCCCTCCTAGGACAAAGGGTCAGCAGCCTGGACTGTGCAGAGTAATCGATCCCCTCGCCTGAGAAGCATGATTGCTTTCCAAAGCCAGAGGGAGTGAAAAGAGCCGGCTCTAGCTCACAGGGCCAGGGAAAAACAATTCTCAGAAGCCAGGGACTGAGCAGGGCAGGACTTAACATTCCAGCTGCCTTTCAAGCCCAGGGAATTTTTGTGGGTTTTCTGGTACTTCTAGAATGTTTCAGAATCAGAAGCAGAAGTCAGAACTGATCTTAAAGAGAAAGAGAAAATCAAAACAAGCTTAGATTCAGAAGGTGTTATTTGGATCCAAAAATACTTTTTGTTGAAATGTAAATAAATTGACATCTCAGATTTCCTTTTGTGACATCTGACTTTCTTTGGGTCTCTCCAGCACTGGCTTTCCCTTTAGCTCTTTTTCTCCTAGTATATTTCAGATACATAAGGAGCATCCTCAACCCATCCTCTCCAGTGAAGCATGGCTAAGGAATCAGCTGGGCTAATGTCAGCCAGCTGCTGATTTAAGGCATGCCAGTCCTTTCACAATCAGGCTTCTAAGGTTTGAGTGTTTTCATTGTTTTGAAATGATACTCAGAATCTGTTGGTGGTAGCCTAGCCTCCTGGGCTGCTTGGGCTCCACAGATACCAACCAAAGCTGAGCAGGGTGGAACATGCTAGGAATCCCAGCACTTGGGGGATTGAGGCAGGTGTATAAGGAGTTCAAGGTTGCCCTCAGATACATAGGAGTTTAGGCCAGCCTGGGCTACATGAGACTGATTTTTTTTAAGCCAAAACCAGTGAGAAACCACTGAAGTGTTGTTATAACTTACTGTGGGTAGCATTGTTGAAACAAAGGATAAGCAAAATATATAACTTAAAGATTTTAATTTTAGCTAGATGTGGTAGCACATGTCTTTAATCCCAGCACTTGGGAGGCAGAGGTAGGAGGAATTTCATGAGTTCAAGGCTACCCGGAGACTACATAGTGAATTCCAGGTCAGTCTGAGCTAGAATAAGACCCTACCTCAAAAAAACAATAATTTTATTTGTTTTTGTTTTCTTAAATATTTATTCATTTATTTAAGAGAAAGAGAGAGATTGGGTGTGCCAAGGCCTCCTGCAAACAAAACAAGATGCATGCGCCACTTTGTGCATCTGGCTTTACATGGGTAAATGAACCTGAGTAATCAGGTTGGAAAGCAAGCACCTTTAACCGCTGAGCAATCACTCCAGCTCAACATTTTTTATCTTAATGTTACACTTCTAGTATGATTGATTTCCTTAGCACCCAACACATACGCTTTTGTAATTGGGCTGGGATTTGTCAGGGATGTTTTTTTGCTTTTGTGACAGGGTCTTCTTGTAGTTACGTGAAGGCCTGGAACTCCAGGCAATCCGAACATGGGCCACCATGACTAGCTGCCTCTCCCTCTTTTTAAACAAATATCTTTATTTATTTGTACGTGTGAGGGCGAGGCGGTGTCAGGGACTTTTGCTGCTGCAAGTGAATGCCAGACATATGAGCCATTGTTTTTTTGTGATCTGGCTTTATATGGGTACAGGAGAATTTAACAGAGGCCAGCAGACTTTGCAAGCAAGCACCTTGTCTGTTGAGCTTCCCCCCACCCCAGCCCTAATTGGCTCTATTTACTGTATTTTAAAACATAGCTTTCCAATTCTGTTCCCAAGCGGAAATCAGATTCCCTGGCCCCACCTTAGAGACTGATTTTATAGGTGAGTGTAGGCTCCAGGAGTTTGCCTTCCTAACACATCACAGGTGATTCCGTTACAAATGGTTTGTGCACCGCACTTTGAAAGCCACATTTCTAACACTTACCAACTTTTTTCTTTAAGACCCTTAAACAGTTTGCCTGTTAGTCGCGGCAGAACAGCCACACTGGTAAAGCTGGGTCTCCCCTGAAGGGCACCCATCTTGCCGACGCTACTTTAACTTTCCAGAAGGTGGCAGCAAACTCTCTTCCGTACTCAAAGGGCTTCGCAGGCAGCCATTCTAAAGCGGGTTGCCTCGCAATTTGCTTGCCTTTTTCTTTTAAATAAAAGCCATCGGGGAGACTTAAAACTTGATTTTGTTAGATCCTCAGCCTCTAATCAAGGATGAACATACATATTTTAGGGATAAAATCATTGCAATTTTATCATCTAGACAAAAGATTGTTCCAAATTCCTTTGGCTCCCCCCTCCCCATATCTGTAGAAGGGATTGTGTGACCTCCCTTGGCTGTAAGGAACTAGATGGTTATCTCTAATCACAAATGTCCTAATGACTAACTTAAACCTCTGTGGCAGTAATCAAAACATTCTTCTGTTGGCATCAACTAAGAGACTTCTGGAGCACTTCGAATGCTAATCAGCTTTTTGTTTTGTGCCGGTTTTTGAGACTCATAGCCCAGGACAGATGCATAGGCATCTTCCCCATCAGCTTCAGAATGCTCAGATTATTTGGACGACACCATGCCCAGTTCCAATTAGCTTTTTAAAACAAAAATAAAAGGGAGAGTAAGATTTTCACAAGTAAAAGGAAATTCTTGCACTTTATATACCAGAGGGAAAGATCCTGACATTTTTCCGACCCCTAACCTTACCACGAGCTGAGAGTGTAATGGGTGGACAGAACAGTATGGCAGAACCGTATGGAGAACAAGGATGCCAGGGCTAGCTGGCTGTGGCAGGTCACCCCCCTGATTGCCGGAGTCATTTGTCTGTCCTGGCTGGGTCTATGTGACCAGTCTGGACTATAGAGCGAGTCCAGGCTAGCCTCAAAGTAAAAGGTAAAAAGAAGACTTGTTAAACTCAGTGTTTCAGTGCATGCCAGGCCCTGGGTTCAATACCAGTACACATACACACACACACAGAGAGAGAGAGAGAGAGAGAGAGAGAAACTGAGAGAGTGAGACTGGGGGGGGGGGGGGGAGCGAATTGAAAGCAAAGAACAAGTAGGTTCTCTCTGCATCAGCTTTGATACCAAGAAGCAGGTTGTCCTCAAACCTTTGATGCCCTAACGTTGATTTATCTTATTTTTTAGTATGCCCAGGTACACATGTTGTGAAAGTGTATGTGTGTGTAGAGGCCAGAGGACACCCTCAAGTGTCATCCTCAAGGATCATATCCACCTATTTTTTTTGGAGACAGTGTCTCTCATTGGCCTGGAGTTCTCCAATTAGGCTAATCTGGCTGGCCAGCCAGTTCCAAAGATCCTCATGCCTCTGCCTCCCCAGTGCTGGGATTATAGGTGTGTCTCGCCTCACCCAGTATTGTCAGGTGGTGCTAGGGATTGAACTCAGGTCTTCATGGTCTCTTGAGACAAGCGCTTTGTCAGCGGAGCTACTTCCCCAGCCTTATTTATTTATTTATTTATTTATTTATTTAATTTATTTTTTAGAGCAGGGTCTATATAGCCCTGGCTGGCCTAGTTCTTGCTGTGCAGCCCAAGCCAGTCTTGAACTCACAGCAATCTTCCTGCCTGAACCTCCCGAGTGCTGGGATTATAGGCCAGAGCCACTATGCTCATCTCATCCTCATTCTTAATCATGCCTGTTTTGGTACTGGTAAGTCCTATACAGTAAGTTTCTTTAAAAACACAATTAGTAGAGTAGCCAACATAGCAGTAGTAGCAGTGTCTAGCATAGTAAAATTTGCTATGATAATGGCATGCAATATTATGTCTAGGAAATTGCACACTGCACTTTTATGCATCCAGTAAGAAAGCTATGCCAGGAGACAACAGCTGTAATAGCACCTAGTGCCAAGTGCAAAATTAAATACCTGTTCTCCAGTTTTAAAAGTTAGATAAGTAGACAAGCATTCAGATGCCTCACAAGACATCCCTTAAACTCTTAATGACAGATGACAAATAGAGCTGGGATGAGCCTTTTGAAGTCAAGTAAATGCTTCTTGTTTTCAAAGAAATAGACCTGGCACACTTTTCATGAAAGATCTTTCTAAACCCTGTATAGTGTTAGTACCTGTCATCCCAACCATTGTGAGGTTGAAACAGGAGAATCTCAAAATCAAGAATAGCCTGTGCTACACAGTGAAACCTTTACTCAGAAAAAAAAATACTAAATCAGACAAACAAGAGAAAGTTTTCAAACTTCTGATTCATGTTTGAGAAGAATAAACTCATGATCAACATTGTAGACTCTGCTGTAATCTCCTTAGTAGTCCTTTATCTATCCCAGAAATTAATCTTTATTTGAAAAAATCCATCTGCCTTCTTGTATTCCTGTTCCTCTAAAATGAAATGATATGCATGAAATTATTGTGCAAACTTCCTCAAACAGAAAATGTACCATTAAATAAAAGTTACTACTTGGACCAGAGAGATGTGCTGAGTGAATTAAGCACCATCTTTTCTACTTTGTGCTTTAAAAAAAAATGTGTTGATGCCTTCCTGGAGGAAGAATTGCATATTCTTGCTAGTTTTAAGACGATTCTGGGGCTATGTTTTTGACAAATGGGACATAATCATGAGTTGGCAGTAAGTCTTAAATTTCTCCAAGAACAGAGGGTTAAGCTATTTCCTGAGGGCCCAGGACATGAATCAAAGGGTGAATTTAATAAGCCTAGGAATGGGGGAGACAAAACAATTGCAAGGACTAAGAAGTCAGGTTCCTCATATGTTCTCTATACTCCAAGTCTGTGTGGAATAACATTGTCAAGTGCTATGTGGTTACTTATGGGGCTCAGCTATTACCATTAACTAGCTTTGATTAGCAGGAAATTTTAATTTTCTTAGCAGTTGTAGCAGAGAGGCACGTTGAAACACACCAGGAGGAAGTTTGAGAATGTTGGACGGCATAGTATACATGCTTTCTTTCATTTCTCATGTAGCCCAGGCTCACCTATGTAGCTGATAAGGACCTCAAACTTCTGATCTTCCTGTCTCTACTCCTGGGTGCTGGGACTACAGGCATGTTTGGTTTATGTGGTTCTGGCAATCAAATCCAAGGCCGTCTGCGTTCTAGGCAAGCGCACTACCAATTGAGCAACACCCCCAGCCCCCTGCATGCATTTCTGAAGAATAGCTGCTCTTAGCATCTTTACTGAGAAGATTTTCCTCTGAGACAGCAAAGCTACTCTACTTGGTCCAAGAGCTTGCCTGGAGATGCTTTCTGTTCTGCAAACAGCCAGCAAGCAACCCACACTGTCACCCATTTTCTCAATTTCCTTCCAGAGCTAAAAGCACATCCAATAATTTCTTTTCTTTTCACGAATCAAGAAGAGAGACAAGTGCCTGTTCTTATTTCAGTAAAAAGGTATTTAAGGTATGATGGACAGCTGAAGTTATATTCACATAGCTAAGCACATTTTAAATGAAGTTTGTAGTTTATTATAATTATACTTCAAATAATGTCCAGTATTTATTTTTAAAATATTTTTATTTGCTTATTTGCAAGCAGAATGATAGACAGAAATAATGAGTGTGCCAGGGCCTGCAGCACTTGGTGCATCTGGCTTTTATGTGGGTGCTGGGGAATCAAACTTGAGTTGTTAGGCTTTGCACGCAAGTGCCTTAAACACTGAGCCAGCTCTCCAGCCCAGTGTTTTATTATTTTAAACATTTTATTATTTATTTATTCATGAGAGAGAGAGAAAGGGGCAGATAGAGAAAGAATGGGTGTGCTAGTGCCTTCAGCCACTACAAAAGAACTTCAGACACATGTGCCACCTTGTGCATCTGGCTTATGTGGGGTACTGGGGAATTGAACCTGGGTCCTTAGGTTTCCAAGGCAAGTGCCTTAACTGTTAAGCCATTCCTCAAGACCCCAGTGTTTATTTTTATACTATTCACGATTGCTGTCCTTTGTTAAGGACTGAGCCAAGGCACTGCTATTTTTTTCTCCACAAATATCTCCCCCATGGTCAAAGGTTCATTTATTTCACACAAAATCAATGTCCTTTTTCATTCTGAAAATTTTTTTCATTATAGAAGCTGATAAGATATCAACTTTTGACATTTATCATTCATTTTTTCTATGGTATGAATGACTTACAGTATTTAAATCTTTTGAAGAAAGGGAAAACTTTTTCAGAAAATATTTTGAAACGTGTTAAAGAGACATTTTTATGTTCAAGCTCAGTAGCTTCTTTTCTGAGAATAAAAGAAAGAGAACAGGTAAAACGTTGCTGCTGTAGCAATCTTTTCATGAACAAATTTAATGCTTCAAAATACATTATTCAAATTGAATTTCATACCTGTGACTAAAATCACCCCAATTTCCTTATGAAATACTTTTAATAACACTTGCTGTGTGGCCTATGGCAAATGACCCAATAACTGTACATCACTTTCCCTATTTGCAAGATAAGGACTTGGGGGACATGAGGAGGATGAAATGAGGTGACAAGAATGCTTGAAGCTGTGACAGTGTAGGGCTGGAGAGATGGCTTAGCAGTTAAGGCACTTGCCTGTGAAGCCTAAGGACCCGTGTTTTATTCCCCATTTCACATGTAAGCCAGACGCATAATGTGGTGCATGTGTCTGGAGACTAGAGGTCCTAGTGTGCTCCCTCTCTCTTAAATAAATAAATAGAATTAAAATATATAAAAACAAATTTATATAAAAAAAGAACTATGACAGTGCAGTAAATTCTCTATTCATCTTGCTTGCCTTATCATGCTTCTAAAATGACCAGAACACAGACAGGCATGCACAGATCCCTCTGTACTGTCCATCTTTCTTTTTTTTTTTTCAAAAAGTTATTTTATTTATTTATTTACTTACTTTACTTATTTTATCTGGCTTACATGGGTACTGAGTAATTGAAACTGGGTCCTTAAGCTTCATAGGCAAGTGCCTTAACCAGTAAGCCTTCTCTCTATCCTCCAACTATCCATCTTTCTGACCTGAAATTGAATGTGTAGTCAAGGATGACCTTGAATTTCTGATCCTCTTGCCTTTGGCTGGCATCACAAGCATATATGACCACATCCAGTTTATAAGGTGCTAGACGTTGAACAAGGGCTTTGTGCACACTGGGCACGCACTCTACCAACTGAGCTACATCTTTAACTTTCACTTGTAGCACCCTTAACCAGAAAACAGAAGAGAGTAAGTTTGCAGTATTATTCTTCGTACAAGAATAGGCTAGGATCTAAACTAATAATCAGAAAAGCAGTCAAATATGTTTTTATCTTTTTTATTTTCAATTTTTTATTAACAACTTCCATGATTATAAACAATATCACAATATCCCTTCCTCCCCCAACTTTCCCCTTTGAATCTCCATTCTCCATCATATCCCCTCCCCCTCTCAATCAGTCTCTCTTTTATTTTGATGTCATGATCTTTTCTTTCTATTATGATGGTCTTGCGTAGGTAGTGTCAGGCACTGTGAGGTCATGGATATCCAGGCCATTTTGTGTCTCGGGGGAGCATGATGTTGTAAGGAGTCCTACCCTTCCTTTGGCTCTTACATTCTTTCCGCCACCTCTTCCGCAATAGATCCTGAGCCTTGGACGGTGTGATAGAGATATTGCAGTGATGAGCACTTCTGTGTCTTTTTTAAATAGAAGGCTACAAAAATCATAAATTCTGTACTGTGGTGACTTAAGTGAGGCAGGGGCTGAGGTCCATGGTGGCAGCGCTCTGGGCAGCCTTCTGCCTGTGTCCTGGTGGTGCAGGGAGGCCAGGCTGGCTTGGCACCCACTGAGAACTGTGCTGCTAACACCACTTCAAAGACAGGGCTGCCTCCTATTTTTATCTGGGGTCAGCAGCCCGCCCTTGCAGCTGCCTCTTGAACAAAAGGTTCTGCCAGGTCTCTGACACCTTTTGGACCATGGTCTCTTCCTACATAACAAAAATAGTGGTTATTTGGTGCCATTCGATTTAAACTCCAGTCTCCTCTACCTAAGGAAAGTCAAGCCTAGGGGAGTTGGGCCATTTGGAAACCAGAGAAGAAGCAGCACGACCATGTCTGTGTGAGGTCCAAGTTCACATTCTTTCAATGTAACACACCACTCACAACCCTTACTTCCTGCCAGAGAGATGTTCTTCAAATGTAAGGTAAAGTGTTTAAAATCTATTGACTCAGAGCTGAAATGTTAACTTACAAGTTAATCTCAGCTGAATAGTCAGTGACAGAGCCAAGATGAGAGGACAACACGGACATGTGCCTTCTTCTGACATATGAGTATGTTCATTGCATTCTCAAGCTACTTTAAGATATATGCTTACTAGGTAATTTGATAAAAAAAATATGGATTATTAGTCCTCAATCTGGCTTTTCTTTATAAGCATAATAATACTGCAAACTTCTGTGGACTCTTTCTTCTATTTTCTGGATATGATATTGCTCCTCTTATGGACCGGGACATAGCAGAATTGATAGAGTGCTTGCCTGGTATTCAAAAAGTCCTGGGTTCCATTCTCAGCACCACATAAACTAAGTATGGTGGTACCTGTAACACCAGTACTCAGGAGATGGAGACAGAAGAATCAGAAGTTCAAAGTCATCCTCAGCTATGAATACAAGGCCACTCTGGGCTATATGAGATTCTGTATCAAAAAGAGAAAAAGAAAAAAGGGGAGATGAGAAATATGGGAAGAATAGATACAAGGGAATTTCTGAAAACTCCACTTGATAGAAGAAAACTCAAAACCCACTGTATGAGGCAAGTCCTGGGGACTATGAAGAAGAAACTGTTATATTAAGATACCAGAACAAAAAAAGCACTTAAATGCCTCCTCATCCCTAACTTCACACGCAATTCTTTCTAAATTACCTAAAGAAAATATTTTTGCTATATTTAAGGACCTCTAGATAAATGATTCTGTAATGCTATGCAGAAATTTATTCCAGTGTTGAAATGCTTCTACTGTCATTAAATCCTGCTTGAAGATGGGAGAAACCCTGTACAACTGATTAGTAGAGGTTACTAACACAGCATAAATAGCAACTCAACTTCCAGCTTCCTCTTCTTCTAACACTAACACCAACTTTCCATTATCTTTTTCTTCTTCAGTCTTACTTTTCAAATCTTGTAAACCTATTTTAGGCTCTTGCTAAGATCCAGGCATGCATTTCTAAGACTTCCCATTTATAGTATCAAAGTAGTTTGAAATGGATGTGGTGGTACATGCCTGGGACCCTAGGTAGCCTTTAGGAATTAAATGCCATCCTTGGCAACACAGTGAATATGAGGCCAATCTGGGCTATATGTGACCTCTTCTTTTTTTTAACTGGTTTTAAGCCCCCAAGTTCCTATTGACCTGAATGTAAGCCACTTAATATTGAATCTAAATCTTCTACTGAGTTAGCAAAAAAAAGTATAATTCATCCTATCTTTCTAACCATGAAGTAGAGGCAGGAGTGCAGCTCAGTGGTACAATACTTGTCTAGGACGAGCAAGATCCTACGTTCAATACCTAGAATCGTAGAAAAAAAAACAAAAACTCAGCATGAAGTGGCATGCCTACATTGGAGGTTGTAGGAATATATCTGTCTCTATGAGCTCCTTGCCACATATATTGGATATGAGAATTGCTACATCTGGCAAGCCAAACAAAAATTTCAGTGAAGTAGTCTAGTTGTGACAACATGATATAGAAATCACCATTCCTTCAACATGTATTTACTAAGCACCTACTAATCAACTGTCAGGCACTGTTCTAGCTCTCTCTCTCTCTCTCTCTTTCTTTCACTCTCTTTTGGTTGGCTTTTCCTTTCTTGAGAAGTCACAGGAAGGTTTTAATCAGAGATTTGAGTGGCATAATCTAACTTAGATCTTAACTGCATAATTCTGACTGGGACGTTGAGAATAAATTTAAGGAAATAAGGGTGAAAGTAGAGAAACAAATTCAGAGAAGACAGCAGTTATCCGACAAGCCTTCCTGTGGCTAAGCACAAGATGGAGCAGAAGAGGTGGGGAGAAATGGTTAGAACTGACTGACAAATAAGATGGGGAGTGTAAAGTGCAGAGGAGTCAATATGCACTGCAAAGATTCTGACCTAAGCAAATGGAAGACTGGGGAATGCCTTGTGTCTCTTGCTTGCCTTCTTCTAGGACTTTTCTTTTCAGAAATCCTACTCAATGACTTAAAAGCTAAAGGAAATACCATTTGCTCCTGTTTTCTTGGTGTGGACCTTCTGAACCCTGATTATGATAAAAGTATGTGCTTGAGGGGCTGGAGAGACGGCTTAGCAGTTAAGCACTTGCCTGTGAAGCCTAAGGACCCAGGTTTGAGGCTCAATTCCCCAGGACCCACATAAGCCAGTTGCACAAGGTGGCACATGCATCTGGAGTTCTGTTGCAGAGGCTGGAGGACCTGTTGCACCCATTCTCTATCTATTTGCCTCTTTCTCTGTCTGTCACTCTCAAATAAATAAATAAAAATAAACCAAAAAAGTATGTGTTTGAAAGTAGGATGTTCTGATTGTGTGAAGAGTGCATAATATTTATCAGTGGAACTCCAGCTCCACAGTGCATATGTAAGCAGGATTTCAGTCAAAAGATTTTTTATTTATTCTACCTTATTTACATGTTTGAGAGAGAGGGAGCAGACAGAGAAGAGAGAATGGGCACACCAGGGCCTCCAGCCACTGCAAATAAACTCCAGATGCAATGTGCCACCTTCTGCATCTGGCTTACATGGGTACTGGGGAATTGATCCTAGGTCCTTAGGCAAGGCCCTTAACCCCTATACCATCTATCCAGCCCCATACATCGCTTTAGAAATCAGTTCTTTGTCCTAAACAAACTTCAGATGGCATTTTGTTTTGAATGTTGCATTTCCTGGTTAAATTGGTAACCAGACAGTTCATGAATGACGTTAACTAAGATGCTTCACCAACAAGCTATGTGGAGAAGTTAGCATTTAAATGACATAAAAACTAGTTGATGAAAAGCTGAGAAGGACCCTCAGGCTCTCTGCTCTTCTGAATGCATAGCCCCCTGTTGACCTCACCTCAGGCAGAAAAGTATCCAAGTGAGATCTGAAAGTGTATTTCCTACACACTGGTCCCTTACTTGTATTTGTGACAAGTGACAAGACTTCAATATTAATTAATCCTACTTTAATCAACATTTAATAGGCTTGTTTTTTTCCAAGATCTCTTTCTACTTAGTCTTCATGGACTCAAATGTTTTTTAAAATATTTAATTTAATTTATTTATTTGAGAGAGAGAAAAAGAGGCAGAGAGAGAGAAAATGGGTGCTGCAGGGCCTCCAGCCACTGCAAAAGAACTCCAGAGGCATGCGTCACCTTGTATATCTGGCTTAGGTGAGTCCTGGGGAATCAAACCTGGGTCATTTGTTTTCACAGCCAAGCACCTTAACTATTAAGCTATCTCTCCAGTCCTTGAATGTTTATTTTAATGATATTCTATCAAGCAATTTCATATTTTATCTCAAGTAAAATTCAATATTATATTAAGAGCTGTAATTTTTTTTTCTTTTGAGAGAGAATATGTAGCCCAACTGGCCTACAACTCACTACATAGACTAAGCTGGCCTTGAATTTGCAGCTACCCTCCTGGGTCTGCCTCCCAAGTTCTGGGGTAATAGGCATGCACCATGAACCCAAGACTATTTCTCTGATATGAGATTCTTGGGATCAGCTCGCCGCAGCAATAATCTTTAGCTTTTGACCTTTGGGAAAGTTACTTACCTTCTTCAAGCTTCATTGCCATCTGGGAAATAGGAATAATGTTGTGTCTGCTTTGTGGGGCTATTATGAGGATGATATGAAATATTCACATAAAGCAATGCACACCCACTTCCTGGTACTCGGAGAGCAAACAATTCATGTCAACTGTAATTAATGGCAGAGGAAGAAAAAGTCCAACTTAATGTTCAGCTCTCTTTGAGGAGAACATAATCATGACTAGTGAAGTCAATGGGAGTCTTGTAGCCTGTACTATGTGAACAATATTAAACTACTGAGATTTGCATGTACACTTACGAATAAGACCCTTATGGATCAGACTGCTCTAAATATACAGACTGAATATTCCGTGTGGGATATTAACTGTCATCTACCAGATGGCATGGTCCCTCACTCAATATGAATGATGGCTTGGCTGGGTGTGGTGACCACGCCTTTAATCCCAGCACTTGAGAGGAAGAGGTAGAAGGATTGCAATGAGATTGAGGCCACCCTGAGACTGCATAGTGAATTCCAGGTCAGTTTGGGCTAGAGTGAGGCCCTACCTCACAAAAAATACCAAACCAAAACAAAACAAAACAAAAATACTCTTGAATGATGGCTTGTATTTAGTCCATGAATTGGCTTTTGGTGCTTCTGTTTAGTTATGTACATATTACTTAAAAACATGAAAAAATTAACTGTATTAACCTTACTTAACAAATTGGAGGAAGAAGAATGTATGTATATAAGTGAAAGTCAGAAGCAGGAGAGTGAAAGTGGACAAAGACTGTTGGGGGGCGTCTAATAAAACTGGGATTCCATGGAAGAATAGCTATGGAGAAGACACTGTTGCAAGTTCCTAGAGAAATTTCTTGGAATTAATTTGCAGGGAAAAAAAAACTTCCATTCAATTTTAGAGTATATTTTATTTTAAAAATAAAATTAAGGCAGAAAGCTCTGTGTCCTACTAAAAAATAGCATGTTAACACAGCAGGATAGTGAAGTTGAAGTTTCCATCCAAGAAACCCCAGACAACTGAGTTTCTAAGCCAAAATAATAGGCAATATGTATATTTTAAAAAAGAGCAACAAACAACTTCCACAGTGCTTGATCCCTAGGCTGGGTAGGTAACTAACAAGGGGTCAGCATGGCAAGGGAGGGAGTGGACTATTTAAGATGGGGGGGGCGTCCCATGAGCGAGCCCTAACCTTTCACTTTGTGCAATGTGAGTGAAGAATTGGAAAGTGGTTTCTGAGTCAAGCTGGACTGAGAGGCCTGCACGAGGCTAGCTAGGAGCTCCGAGTAGATCTGACCACCCTCTCAGCCACATGGAGGGTAAGACAGCCTGGCAAACTGTTTTGGTAAAGAGCCAAGAAACTCACTGCCTCGTGCCCATAGACTTTTTCCTGGACCAAAACAGGACAGGAGCAAGAGAGAGCTGAAGTGTGATTATCTGGGGCCTCACCAAGGGGACACTACTAGCTAAAGCCAGGCAGCATCCAAAGATGGTGCAGAAGGGGTTAAATGTTGCTTCCTAGGGTAGAGAGAAATTCATGAATCAAGACCTGCAGGCTAGGACTCTAGGGACAGGAACCTTCACATCTATCCCATGAAGACATCCGTCTCCGGAACTGTCAGGCCCCACAAGTTAAAAGCCAGAAAACAATGCTATCAAATCAGCTACAATGTTCCTTAAAAACCACACCAAAAAAAAATAGAACTGAGTATGAGAGAAAGAACAGAAAATAAATTTCTTTCAGCCAGCATTTGACTGTCTTACCACTGCAGACTATGCACTCACAAAATGTTTAATACTTCCAATTATATTAATAGCTATTTTTCCAGTTATCAGCCAGTGGTAGGAGTCACTTATGTTTTTTGTAGAGTTCTGGATCTCTTTACTTATTGCTGCCCTCCAACTGTTTTGTTGTGTGTGGTGTGTTTGTGTGTGAACGAAGGCGTGTGCAGGCTGCGGCATGCATGGTCAGAGGCCGATCTCAAGTGTCAGTCTGCACTTCTACCTTGCTGGAAGTAATGTCTTTTGTTGATTGTTGCCGTGCATGCCAGGCTAGCTGGCCTTTGTGCTTCAGGACTCTCCAGTTTCTGCCTCCCTTCTCACCACAGGTGCACTGGGATCACAGGGGCTGTGGCTATGCATCTGGCTCTGTGTGAGCTCTGGGGATCCACTGAGCCATCTTCCCGGCACAACTGATTGTTTTCAAAGACTGTAGGTGCCTAAGGAGCAAACTCTGACCAGATAAGGCATCTGCACAAATCAGTCTAAGCTGCAAACCATCCCAGGGACTCCGCAAATTAGCGTTGCTCTTCCTCGTCCACAGCTAATGACAAAGGGAAATGTAGATACATGCTGTGGGCACAGCTAGGTTTCTCTTTCTCATGCCAAATCTTTTACTTCTCATAGCTAAAAAAAATCTCCCTTAGGATAGTTAGAATCTCTTCTCACACTGGCCTTCTATGATTAACTTGCCACTGGAGAGCTAAACTAGTACTGTAATGTGTGCTTTGGGGCAGGAAGTTTAGTCATCTTTGTGTCTTTTAGCTCATAGAATAGTGCCTGGAAGTATCAGGTGTTCTTTCAAAATTGTGTTACCTAAGTTCCTGAAACTAACACATGAATAATGTAGGATATATCCAGTTTTGTTTTAATTTTTTTTGTTTATGTTTTCGAGGCAGGGTCTCACTTTAGCCCAGGCTGACCTGAAACTCACTATGTCATCCCAGACTGGCCTCAAACTCAAGATGATTCTCCTACTTCTGCCTCCTGAGTTCTGGGACTAAAGGCTTGTGCTACCATGCCCACCTTTTGTTGCAAATTTTTAAACTGTAGAATATAAATCAAGGGCTTAGATGACTAAAAGTCACCCCTTTACCAAGTTTATAGTAAAGAGGATTTATTTATAAAGAAGAATAATATTCATATCCTACAATGTTAATTCAAAAGCAAGCTTTTCCTAGGGTTCAGCCAACATAAAAATGTTTATTGATTAAAATGAGAAAGTCAAGATCCATTGTATTGACTCCTTTATTCCTCAAACACAAATCAAGAATCAACTATCTACCATTGTGTAACTAACTGAAAAAAAGCAAATTTGAATATGAGATGCTTTGCCCAAATCTAAGTGTTGTTATTTACTTTATAGTTAAGAATTTGATTAAGACATAAAATACTGTTGAAACTCTGAATTTATTTGAAAGCATGATCTTTTGTTTAACATTGTGTGTGTGTGTGTGTGTGTGTGTGTGCATGTATGTGCTCTTGATACAAAGTCCTATGTAATTCAGGCTGTCCTCTAATGTAACATAGCTGAGGTTGGCCTTGAACTGATTATCCTGCCCCAAGTCCCCAAGTGCTGGGATACAAGGATGTGTCCCCTTACCGAGCTAAGAAACCATGCTTTAATACCTTCAAAGTTGACTCATTTCTTCTACATGTATTTGCTTCGTTTTTTTCCCCTCCAGCAGTATGTTTGTCTAAGCAAGTCTCATGCAACCAAGAATAAATGTACAGAAAAGTAATGAAGATTGTCAGTAGTCATGGTCCCTAGAAAAACGGAAGGGTAAATAAAATGAGATAACACGAGAATTTTGAGTGGCACACACCCGTGCATGAGCAAGCAGAACTTTCAGTATGCCCAGAGGAATGTTGCAGGGACACAAATCCTGAAAGACATAGTAACGCAATACACAAAAAGAATGGACACAAAGGAAACAGAGTCACTTCCTCAGAAACATGAGCGATGCACCATACCTAAGAACTGAAACCCAACCCCACGACAGGGTAGTGGCTCATGGCTGTAGCCGTAGACTTCGGGAAGCTGAGGCAGAGGATTGTTATAAAGGACCCCGGTTCAAGGCTTAGACTCCCCAGGACCCACGTTAGCCAGATGCACAAGGGGGCGCACGTGTCTGGAATTCGTTTGCAGTGGCTGGAGGCCCTGGCTCGCCCATTCTCTCTCCCTCTCTCTATCTGCCTCTTTCTCTCTCTGTCTGTCGCTCTCAAATAAATAAATAAAAATAACAAAAAAAAATTTAAAAAAAGGCCAGCATGGACGACACATAAGACCATGTTTAAAAAAAAATAGTGAAAGAAAGCAGAATCATGTGATCTTTACCACATGAACAGATTTTGAGAGGCAAAGGCCATCATACCAGTTATTAATGACTTCTATGTATCTCTTGTTTGTTTTCGCTAGATTCAGAGAGCCAAAATGAGAAAAGAGGTGAAAAGTCACTTGGTAAAAGTACAGATGCTCATAGTTTACCTCCTGTTTCCGGAGTTATCACTGTGTTTTATTTTGTGCCAGGAAACCAGGCCCGGAAGGAAGGTGGACTGGGGATGTTGAGATGAGTATCTGGGGGGCCCTGGGGGAGAGAGAAGCGTGGCTTCCAGGGGTGTCACGGCTCCTGCCACAGTATGCCTGGAAAAGACAGTAGCAATTTGCAAGTGTGAGCGCAGAGAAGGAAAACAAGAAAGGGTAATGTGGGGAATGTGAGAGTCAAGTGGCAGAGCCCAGTAAGAATATGCCAAATTAAGACAGCTTTCAGGATTAAGTAAGCATTGTTGGACTTGGGTTTTTGCAGCGTGTGGTAGTGGCACCATGGACTGTGTAATGATAAGCACAAACTGGAATGGGACATAGTAACACTTTCTTTGTTTTTAGGAGAGTGGACGCTCCCTTTCTCTTCCTGGAAGGTCAGCCCCTTTCACCTGCTCTACATCGCCTTGGATGTACCAGCCCGCTTACAGTTACTCCAGCAAACCAATTGAGGGATTAGAGAAAGCAAGCAGGAGACCCACGCCTTGGGAAGCGGCAGCGCGGTCTCCGCTCGGGCTGGTGGATGATGCCTTCGCCCCCAGGAGCATCCAGGAGTCCATCGTGGCAAACGTGGTGTCAGCAGCCCGCAGGAAGACGCTCCCGGGGCCCCCAGAGGGCTGGAAGGCGAGACTGTCCTCCGCTTCTCAGACCCCGGAGACAAACATGGGCTTATTCGAAAGGCAAGCGTATCACGCTGCTTCCCTAGCCAATAACCCCATGTCCACCAACTCCTTATTCGGTTCCCAGCTGCCACATGCGTATTACAGGCAGGAGTCCAGAAATGATTCAGAATCGTTCATGGAGACCAGGTCTGATTACTGCCTTCCAGTCGCAGGTTGTAGCTATAACCCACAGCCCAGGGGGTGGGGACAGCAAACACGAGAGCCAGTGTGAAAACTGGCTTTTGTTTGTTTTAGTGCTCTCCGTAGGGTTCTTTACACTGTTGACAGATTTAGATACACTTTCGGTCTTGGCTGGTTCTCACAGGTCATGGATCTTGGTGTGTGTGTGTGTGTGTATGAGTGTGCTCAAGAGCAAGAGTCACTTCCTTGTCTGGTGATACACAGAGAATGGTGGAGGCAGGAGAATCAGTTCAACGCCCTCTGCTACATAGTGAGTTTGAGACCAATCTGAGCTACATGAGGTCCTGTCTCAAAAAAGTCATTTTCTGGGTTGATGCTTTGGCTCTTATGTGAAATTCAATGTAGTTCAATATCTTAATTCCATGTAGAGGAGCTCTATGAAACTCAACTTCACTCAATTAAAGTGAAATCAAATAGTTTCTTCTCTTAGTTTCTTAGTCCAGTAAGGAATCAGTAGGATTTGGTGTGCTAATTATCAGTAGCTCCGATACCAAGGAATGTAATAATGGAGGACATTTCTTCTTTTATCCTTTTAAAAATTAATTTCTAAACCACAATACAAAATAATGGGTTTTGTTGTGGCACTTTTATTGTGTCATTATATTTTGTTCTAATTCATCCATCTGTTCATTTCCCTTTCCCAAGCCCCTTGTCTCTCCCCTGGCTACTTTCCTTCCTCCCTGTTGGAGGAACTTCTTAAGGAGAGCAGGAGCATAAGCATGGTTATGTACAAAATAATCTCCTTGACTTCATTTAAAAAGTTTCTCAAACATTAAGTCTAATTCGTAGTTTTTAAAGAACTGAAATAGACATGTTCTAGTTTTACCTATTGTTTGTTTTTGAGACAGAGCTTTGCTATGCATCCCTAGCTAGCTTTTAACTCCCTTTGCAACCCAGCCTGGCCTCAAACTCATGCAATCCTCCTGCCTCAACCTCCTGAATGCTGAGATTATAGGTGTGTGTCACCACGCTTGGCTGAAATATAAATGTTCTTAGAAAGGAATACATGAGTCAGATTATTATACAATTCAGATAGACTTTGGGAGCAAATGATGTAATGTGAGGAAAACCAAACCATTTGGGTTTGGGATTTATTTTCAATCTATTTAAAGTCAGCAGTCTGAGACAGGAATAGACTTTGGATTTAGTCATCCTCATTTGTCAAATGAGAACATTGGTTTATATAATTTCTCAGATTCTTAATAGCTGATATTGTGAGCTTCTCATTGGTAGAAAGACCTTTGATGCATTAGTTTGTGTTGCTCATCACATAAATATCAGATTAACTTTAGGAATGGATTGGGTAATTAGTGTCACTACATGCATCACTGAAGGTCTGAAAAGGAATTCCTAAATGGCAGGTTTTGTTTATGTGTTATGTGGAATGAGGGTTGATGTGAAGAAAAAAGTATTAATGGATTGAAGGAAGTGGTAGATGAACATATTGGTTATCATGCAACTACAGTTCATGAACACTTATGTGGTCACAGACAGCGTGTCACACCAGCCTGTGCAACAAGAGGTGCTTCTCTAGGAAGTTGCTGTCAGGATGTGCCAAGGAAGTTAGACTGCTACTTTATCCATCCCATGACCCATGCCTAGCGAGTATGACCATGACAACACCTACTCCTACAGCCATACTCACAGTGTAAGTATAAGGAAATCCAAAATAGTTTACACTGAAAGTAGGTTTATCTAAATATCTTTAAATTTTAAAAGATTGAGTATTTAAAACTTTCTTAGTTGTTTAAATTAGGTAACTTTGCTTTATTTTTAAACCATTTATCTTACCACATAATGGTACTTTCACAGCAGAAAACCTTTTATAATGTAAGGGGGCTGGGAGTAGTGTAGTGGTAGAGCACTTGGCAGCATGCATGAGGCCCTAGGTTCAATCCCCAACACCAGTAAAACAAAACAAACAAATGAACTATTGAGGGTACAAATGGTCCCTTACCTTAGAAGTAAAAAAAATTAATTGAATAAATCACAGTAATTTCTACTCATGATAGAAATGGCTAGAAACTAACTTGCTCAGTTATGCAGAAAAGAAATAGATGAAAACTTTCTAAAGCTAAGACAGGCATCATGGTTTATGCCTATAAGCTCAGCATTCAGTAAGCCAAGGTAAGGCCTGGGTTTTACAAATGA
Source organism: Dipus sagitta (assembly GCA_036346955.1). Classification (NCBI taxonomy): domain Eukaryota; kingdom Metazoa; phylum Chordata; class Mammalia; order Rodentia; family Dipodidae; genus Dipus; species Dipus sagitta. Next base: position 82,768,693 of record CM070771.1, on the reverse strand, counting down.
CACCCTGCTTTACACAAATAAAAACTAAAAGTTTTGTTGTTAAACTATTTTAAATTAATATAGTAGTAACTCTCTTAAAGTATAAAATACAATTATTGATCCCTAGGTGGTTTTTATGGCGTCTTAAAGAAGTAATATTTGTTACATTGAAAGTCTCAAGAGTCCCTCACATAAAAACTTGACTAGGTTGAAAATATACTACAGTGTTTGAATTATTCCAGACTGCAATGTTTGAAGGAATAGGGATCTAGCAAAAAAGCTGTTATTAGTCGGGGCTATATTCTATTTTATTGCTTTTTTGTTTGGTAAGTGCTGAGCGTTATTTCCCTCACTTGACACATATACTACTTACTAAGACTCACCAGATTCAAAATAGAAGCAGATAGTTAACTTAGATATGATAAAATGTATTTCTCTTTCTACCACATTAAAATTATCATTTGCATTGAGCTACTTGAATTTATTCTAAACATAAAGTAACACATGGCAGCAAAGTTGTAGTATCTCCATTGTTAAGTCCTCACCAAGCACAGCTTTTCATTGTTAAGTCCTCTCCCAGTGCAGCGTGGCTCTTCCCCTTGTTAAGTCCTCACCAAGTGCATTATTGGTATTTCCATTGTTATATTCTCTCCAAGTGTGCTGTAGGTATTTTTCTCCCATCTACTTGAAAGTGATAAATTCCAATCAATGTATAGTTTCTTCAAGATACTTGGCCTAGTGAGATTCTGTTCTTATGCAGGTAAAGATATAGATAACTATTGCTGGTCTCGTCTTCCCAAAAAGTCCTTGTAGAGAAGAGGTGTTGCTTTGAAATGCATATCACATTTGTTGTAAGACATAATACAATTAGCAGCAATCCCATAGTGTTTCACTATACACGTAAAGACCTTCTCTAAAGAAACTCGCCATCATAAAGCCAACCTGGCACTTAACCTCCCTTTGGAGTTTGAATTTCATATCACTGCTGCATGTCTGTTAGTGAGATAACTTAAACTTGTATTTTGAGTTTGATGACTACACAGGTTCCAGTCCACTTGACTCTGAAGATGCCTCGTATTTGGTACCATCACACACATTGGAAAAGATCACCTTATGCAGACCAAATTATATATATACATATATGCATTAGTGATTAAAACTTTGTGTAAAAATTATATCAGTGTCTCATTTATAACAAATAGAATTTTAAAAGGGTGTTTATTTTTTAAGAAAAGGTATACTCCAACACTTGATTTTTACTTAAGATAGAAGTAAGTACTGCATGGTTCACACTTTTCTGTTTTTTAAAAAAAGAAAGCCTGTCCTCCTGCTAATTAGAATGCATTTCCACTTGTTTCTCCCAGAAGGATGTATTTGAAAGATTCATACTGAAAATCCAAATTATATAAGTAATAAAAGTAACTTTGAAACCAAGGTCCCTTCTTATTTTCTCTGTAAAAATCATTTTGAATTATTAATTCCAAAGATTTACTCCTTTCTACTACCTATTTTTAAATTTAACTTTTCATAACAGCTTCCAGAAACATCAGAAGGATTTCCTACTGCATGGCAACATTTTAACTGTTAGAAATTGTTCAATGTCAGGGCTAGAGAGATTGTTCAGTGGTTAAAGAAGCTTGCTTGCAAAGTCTGATGGCCAGGATTTGATTCCCCAGTATCCGTGTGACACAAGTGGCGGGAGGCACTGCCATGCCTATACTCTCTTTCTATCTGCCTCTTTCTATCTCTTGATCAAAATTATAAATAAATATACTTTTTAAAACAAAAAATATTCAATGTCACTTGTTAAAGAAATGATTGGGAGGGCTAGAGAGATGGCTCAGCAATTAAGTTGCTTGTCTGAAAAGCCTGACGACCAGGGTTTGGTTCCCCAGTGCCCACGTAAAAGCCAGAAGTGCAGAGTGATGCATATGTCTGGAGTTCATTCGCAGTGGCTGGAAGCCCTGATGTGACCATTCAAACTCTCTCTCTCTCTCTCCTTGCAAATAAATGAATAAAATTTTAAGAAGAAATGGAAAGGAGGCTGTATTTGGGGTCATGGTCACAGATAAGGCCTGCTGCAATAAGACCTTGCAGTGGAGAAAGAGATTGGCTCAACTCCAAAGGCAACCTAAGCAAGGGAAGATTTACAGCCAAGGGGCAGTGTTGTTTGGAGTGGCTGGGAATTTAGTAAGAGGCAACATAAGGGTTTCTGTCTAAATCAATATAACAGTATTCTTGCTGAAGACAGGGCAGGAAAATTGGGAATCTTCTGAGGGTTCCTGGACAACAAATGGCCTGATGAGCTATCCAGAGTAAAGGGTATATTATAAGGGTTTTGCAGGGTTCTTTGCTAAAAGTGGGTTTTATAAGGAAGTTCAAAGATGTACTTAATATAGAAACTTGATTAAAGTTTGGCAAAACAAAGATTCTGTCACTGGAACATTTAAAGGCTTCTTTTAAACTCCCATGAAAGTACAATAAATTTCACATATTTAACAAGTTTGAGACCAGCCAGATGTGGCAACACAAGGTAGAAATGGGAGGATGATACATTCAAGTCCAGCCAGGAATATGTAGGAAGATTGTATCTAAAACCAAACCAAAACAAAAAGGAAAGAAGTTTGGAATCCAAACAAATTTTGATATTATTTTTCACGAATCCATTCTTTAACAGTGCACTGGAAATCAGCCCAAGCAGAAGCACAGCACACATGAGTTGCTCTGATCTGCCATGTCCGTGTTGCATTTCAGTGCTGCTGTTTTTCCCTTTCAGGCTGGCCCAGGAGTGACCTCTGTTACACCGAAGCTGCCATTTTATACAAAACTTTCTTTAAAATGGCTTTTGCTCCACAGTATTAAAGTATCAGCTTTAATGAGTTCCTTGGCCAAATTGTATCATACAGCACAGCTTCTCAATACCTTTTTCTTCATAAATTCTAAGTAAATTGCCTATGTGTAGCCTTTTGATAAAAAAATTTTAAAAAGTAATTATTTGAAAATGTACTAAAAATATAAGGAATGTTTTAAAGATTTAAGTACTTTAAAGAGATAGTACTAGGGGTGGGGTAGGTCTATAAGGATGGGGTATGTTTAAGGCCCTGGGTTTGATCCACAAAGAAAGAGAGAGAGGGGGGAAGAAAGAGAGAGAGAGCTATCTGAGAGTCTGCAGCCCTCAGCTGACCCATCAGGACTGGCCTCATTTTAAGATTCTGGTTTGGTGTTTTCCTTGTTGATCAACATCTCACTCATACCCAAGTTATCTGTAAGACCAGTACAAAGGGCACAGAAAAATAAGATTTAAAAATAACAAGATAAATAAGAGGGATGGGTATTTTTCCATAATACTTTCTCTCACCTATCACAGGAATTATAATGGACACTCCTGTCTCCATAGACAAGTAAACAAGAGAAATCATGACAAATGTATTTAATCAAAGTTTTACATGACACAAGCCTTTCAGAATTGAAGACCCAAAGGCCTTGGGTGACCAGCATTTATCTTTTTGCTTAGATTTCATGAATGGCATGTAGAGAGGGGATGGCCTCACAAGAACAGACTGAGAGGAACTCTTTTTGTTCTGTCTGCAGGACATATCTTTCAGGCATGAGGAAGAACCTTCTGAAATGAGACCCCCAAGGGAGAATGGAATGATGAGTTTCCAGGTGTGGCAGCTGTTGTAGTTACCTTTGTGTGGCCTGAACAAAACACCTGACTGAAAGCAGCTGATAGGAGGAAAATGTTTATTTTGGCTTAGAGTCTTGAGGGGAAGCTTCATGACGGCAGGAAAAGATGGTAGAGCCAGAGGCTGGACATCAGTTTTGTCACAGCAGGTGGAAAACAGCAGCAAGAGAGCGAGCAGAGCTCTGACAAGGAAAAGCTGGCTTTAACACAGTAAGCCCACCCCAACTAACAAACCTCCTCCAGGAGAATCCACCTCCCAACGTGCCACCAGCTAGAGTCAAAGCATGGGAAACACATGAGAGTGTGAGGGACATCTCACTCAAACCCCACAGCAGCTTTCTGAGAGGGACTCTACCTTGTGTGACTCGCCCTAGAGAAGAGGAATTCTGGTTTCCATAACTCCCTTCAGAGGAGAGGGTGGTGGCAGCCAGAAGAGTGGCAGAAGGTTAGAAAAGGTCTGAACTGATGGCTTTCCAGAGTCCTCAGGTCAAACCCAAGGCATCGCACTCTGCAGTCTCATGGTTATCTGAATTTTGCTTTGACCATAAATGCTCTTTCCCTTGCACTGAGACAAGCTCCCTCTAATTTCTACCTATAATAATTGTGGTTATGATTAACAGCCAAATTCCCTTATGATTTCTTGAATTTGATACTTATTAGCAGATGAAAACTAGAAAAAAAATGACCTGGAGATTGTGACAAAATAGTCTATGTTCAATACAGAGGTAAGCAAAACCCTATGTGGAACACAAACTTGACAAGGAAAATGGCCTGCAGTGTTTTCTGGTTGTGGTATTTTAAAATCACACACACACACACACACACACACACACACACAGAGAGAGAGAGAGAGAGAGAGAGAGAGAGAGAGAGACTTTTTTGAGATAGGGTTTTCTATATACCAGGCTGACCTCAAATTCCCTTTATAGCCAAGTATGACCTTGAACTTCTGATCCTCCTGTCTCCACTGCTCAAGTGGTAGGATTATAGACATGTGCCGCCACACCTAGTTCCTGTGGTACTGGCGATCTATCCTAAAGTTCTGTGCATGCTAGGCAGGCAAGCACTATATCAGTTGAGTTAACTCTCAGCACCAATCCCTTCCCCTTTTTTTGAGATAGGCTATCACTACGTAGCGAATGCTGACCTTGAATTTGAAATCCTCTTGCCTCATCCTACCAAGTGCTAGGATAAAATCTCATATTTAATTTTTAAAATTTTTTTTATTTATTTGTTTGCGAGCAAAGAGAGAGAAGGAGAGAGAGAATGGGCACACACTCTAGCCTCTGCAAACAAACTCCAGATGCATGCGCCTCTTTGTGCATCTGGCTTTACATGGGTACTGGGGACTTGAACCTGTATTGTTAGGCTTTGCAGGCAAGTGTCTTAACTGAGCCATCTCTCCATCCCAGAATCTTATACTTTTAATAGAAATTCAATTGGTTATTTCATAATATGCTTGAATAAGGAATATCTAAATTTCTCATTATAAAGAAGACATTAAGAAATAAACACAATTAGGGCTGGGGGGAGGGCAGAGCCTCAAAGTTCAATCACTTCCTAAACTCATGATGTGGTTGGAGCCTCATAACATGACCACCTCCTTATCTTATGATGAAGGCAGAGCCTTATAGTCTAATCTCATGATGAGGGTGTAGCTTCATAGCATGGTCACCTACTAAGCTCATGATGAGAGCAGAGCCTCATAGTTTAATCACCTTCTAATATGATGAGGGCAGAGCCTCATAGCATGATCACCTCCTAATCTCACGATGAGGGCGGAGCCTCATAGTCTAATCACCTCCTAAATGCCCAGCTCTTACTTCCATTATACTGGACAGTGAGATTCAACAAGAGGGTTTGGGGAAATCGCTCAAATAGAAAAGAGCTTACCTCACAAGCATGAGAACATGAGCTAGATACTCAGAACTGCATAAAAATGCCAGGTATGGTGGCTCATGCTTGTAATTCTAGTGTTGGGGAGGCAGAAACAGGAAGATAACTGGGGCTCAGGCTCACTGGCAGACAGTTTAACTTCCAGGTCAATGGACGAAAAGGTGGACTGTCTTCCTCAGGATGACACGCAAGGCTGTCCTCTGGCGTCTGCACACATCTGCAGCCTCCTAGGAACACCTGTACTCGCACACACATGAACATTTACACATGCATGTTCAAAAAGATAAATAATATTCAAAATCTCAGGAATTCTTTAAATTTAAAGATTTTTTTAAGAATTTGAGAAGAGAGTGATCCAGAAAGACAGCAAACAAAACCCCCTGGCCTCCACTCCACATACACATACCCACATATACCTGTGCCCATGTAAATACACACCACACACACATACACAAGGAAGAGTAGAAACCATTTATAACTCACCATCCATACAGAAACAGCATTCATCCAAATTTAGCCCATTGGCCATGGTGTTTACCCATCTGTGCTACAGGGCCACCACAGGGAGCCATTAATGGTTTGCTTATTTGCTCTTTGTTTTGGGTTATTGGGCCTGGAACCCAGAGCTTTGGGCACACTGAGCAAACTCTCTACCACTGAGCTATATTCCTAGTCCCATTAAAGGAGATGGCTGTGTTGTAGGAGGCTCCCTTGTGCTGGTGTTGTAGAGGCTCCATCATGCTGGTGGTGTAGAAAGCTCGCCTGAGCAGCACTGAGTTAGGCATTTTCAAGAGAGGCTGATGAAAAGGACACAGAAGGCTGTCATATCATTTTACATGCAGTCAACCTTCTCAGAAGTGAAGCATGGAACAGTGGGTTATAAAGACAAGGAGAGAAGAACAAAGGAGACACGGGGAGCAGTTGTCAGGGGTACAGTGTTACAGTGTTGCATTAGACAGGAAGACTAAGTTTTCATGTTCTATGGCCCCAGAACGTGGCTATAATCATCAGCAATGCATGTTGTATATTTCAAAATGACTAGAAGACTTGAGAGTTCTCACCATAAGAAATGATAGCTGTGTTAAGTGATGAGCATGTTTATTATCATGACTTGTTAGTACATACTGTATGTGTATGTATGAAATATCACATTGTACCCCATGAAGATGTGCAACTATTATGCATATACTAAAAATAAAATTTAAAAAGACCCTCCAAATAAGTATGCAGGCATGTTTTGCCTTCAAGAACACTGCAATAAACTGGTTGACACCAGTCTATCCTCAGTGCCCGTTTCCTCCCCATCAATTCCTATCCTTTCCTCTCTGCCTCTGTGCCTCCTGCTCTCATCTCACCACCCTCCACCTCAGACACATGCTGTCTTGCCAGCGGTCACCCTTTTAAAACTTTGAACAGAACAGAGAACTATCCTGAGCGTGGTAGTTTGAATGGATGGCCCCAGTACATTCAGGATTTTAGTGCAGTTTTCAATATAGTCTGCAGCCACCTGGCTGAAGGAGGTGTCACTGTGGCCCAGCCCTAAGGTGTGGTGGTAGATCTGGAATTCCAGTCTCAAGATATACAGAGTGCCTTTAGCTCTGCCTGGAGTTTCTAAGTGTACTGGCTTGCTGGTGGTGGCTTGTGGCTTTTCCCTCTCTGCTTGGACCTATGAAAGCAGGCCAACTTCTTCTGCCATTATAGAACTTCCCCTGGATCTGTAAGCTTTAGTAAATATCACTTCTTCCATAACTGTGCTTGATTTAGAGGTTTATCTCAGTGACCTGAAGCTGTCTATCACACTGAGTGACCCCAGCAGCCCCCTTGTCCAGCTTCTAGAAAGCATTGTCGGGTACTCCAGACAGCTGACTTTCCTCCTGCATGCCGGTGCACATGACATGTGGCTACATAGTTTCTGGTTGAAAGGAGGAGCAATCAGTTTTCTTCATTTCATTTTGGCAAACGAAGTGATGTGGTCTCAGAAAAAGTAAATGCTCAGATTCATTTCCTATGATATAATCTAATAATTTATCCTTTGCTGAATCATCTTAAATCTTAATGTCAAAGTATTTAAAATCAAACATGTCACGAAAATACTTTGGCGTTGAGATTATTTTTTAAAAAATAATTAAGACAAAAGAATATCTTGGCTAGATATTCGAAATTCGGATAAATAAGAGGGAACCTAAGGAGGCTATGAAGACAGGTGAGGGATTAGGAAGCCGGAGGAGGCCCAGGACTCTCCACAGTATTCTTTCTTCAGAGAAGCAATTGCAGAGCTCTTATGACCCAATATTTGCTAGATTTAAGATGACAAATTTAATGTACTTTGGTACAATGCCAGGCTCAAGTGAATGTCACTGAATTACAGAGTCCATTTCCACTCTTGAGGGGCTTGCTATGCAGGGAATGATTGTGCATTGCAGTGAGCACTGTTCCAGACATGGCCTCTTTCCTTCCTTCCTGGTTCACAGACAAAGGTGATGTCACTGGCAATTGCAGGCTGATTTCATAATGGCAGTATATCATTATCTCCATTTTAAAATTCCTCCCAAATGCAGAAACACGAATTGAAGAAGAATATAGTCTCGGAAGACTTATAACAACGGGTGCTTCCAAAAGAGTAAACAGAAAATGCCAGAGTTAGCTACAATAGTAACTCACGCTAAGATAGCTCTGTAATCAGGAAATTGCTAGTCTGTCATACCCACCAAATAGGTCAAGCCCCAGAAGACATAAAAGTCTTTCAACAGGATGAAGACAAACAGAAATTCACGATAGTTCCTCACGGATTTTCAGAAACAGAAGTAACTGGGGAAAGCATTGCACACAAAACGCAATTCTGCTGCATGCTCTTCTGATCTATTCTATCACATCACTCCAAAATGCAGCTGTTTCTTTTTTCACTGTTATTGATCAATTTCATACATATGCATGATGTAGTTCAATCATAAGCCCCTTCCGTTTCTTTCTCCTGTGTCTCCTGTTTCTCCTTTCACTAAATTCATTCTTCTTTCTAGTTAGCCCCCTTCTATTTTGGTATTCTCTCTTCTGTCTCTCTCTCTTCCCTCCATCATCTATGACACAATGTTGAAGAGCCCCAATATTATGCTGGTCTTGTGCAGGTAATGGTAATCACTGTGAACTTACACATGCAGTAGTCATTCCATGTCCAGAAGATAGCATGTCCAAGCACTGCTCTCCATCTTCTGACCCTCGTATTCATTCCACCTCCTCTTCTACAATGTTCTCTGAGCCTTGACGGGTATGATAGGGATGCCTACTTTAGTGCTGAACACCCAGCAGTTGCCTGTTCTCAGTACTTTGATGAGGTTTGGGTCTCCTCAGTAGACACCACTATCTTCAAGAAGAAGCTTCTCTGACCAAAGATAAGAGCAGCATTAATCTGTGGTTACAAACATAAACATTCAGAGAGCAACTTTTTCCATGTAGTCAAACAATAGAAGTCGTTCCCCACTAGGGCCTATTACCTGCCCATTCAGAGGATTTTGATTAGGTTTCAGTACCAGGCATGAATTTCTTCCCATGGAGCTGGCCTCAAATCCAATTAGAGAGCAGATGTTTATTCCCCTAACAGTCATGTGGGTCCCTGGATCCTCAGGGCCGTGGTTCCGGAAGGCATCCAGGCAACAGTGGAGAGTGAGCTTGACGAATAACTTTCGGGAGGCAGTCTCAGTGAACAGCCCATATATTTGTCAGGGAAATGGGTTTATAAGCAGCTGAGAGCCAGAAGAGGGTCCTAAGAGGATTGGCGGGTTCAAAGTTTGCTAGCTGATTCCTAGGGACGTTCATTCTAGCACTAAGGAGAGAGTCAGGTGATCTACATCGTGGCGGGAAGAGGGTGGCAAGGGGGATGGGCTGTGTGAAGGCTGCTGGCTGATACCATATAAGGAGTTTCCTAGGCAACTGGCAAAGGTCACAGGGCTATGGGCAAAGCCTAAGTTCAGGTGTGCCAGCTTGGAGAGGGAGTGGCCTCCTGCAGTCCTGGGGTCCTTAGCCATGCCTGGAAGCTCAAGCCTGTCTCCTGATGGCTCCAGCCTGTGCCTGGCAGTGCCCGACACAGTCATGCTTCACTAGTGGGCACATCCTGCCTGGCTGGTCAATTGTGTAGCTCATAGGGTCCACTGTTGGCTAAGACTATTGGTGATTTTTCTCCCTCAGCAACCAGTATAGCACTTTTCAGTACTATGGTAGCTAGCCAGCAGAGAGGAGGCTTCCAGCTCAATTCCAGCTTGATTTCTTAGTGTCCCCTACCCAAAACGTGCTGTCTTCAGCAGTATGGTCTTACTGTCTAGCTGTCGTGGCAACAAGGAAGCATCGGAAGTAGCTTATATTATTTTGGGGTCCTGCCTGACCAACACCTCACCGGATTCCTCCCCACCCACCCACCGAAATCTTTTCTCTGGCACTAAGATGTTCCTATAATGACCTATGGCTTCTGGATGCAGCAAAGGTAACTTTGAAAAAATATTTTAGCTGGGTATGATGGTGCACACCTTTAATCCCAGCACTCAGGAGGCAGAGGTAGGAAGATCACCATGAGTTTGAGGCCACCCTGAGACTACATAGTGAATTCCAGGTCAGCCTGGGCTACAGCAAGACCTTACCTCGAAAAACCATAAAAAATATTTTATTTTATTTTATTTATTATTTGTCTAAAAGAGAACGAGATAGCCGGGCGTGGTGGCACACACCTTTAATCCCAGCGCTTGAGGCAGAGGTAGGAGGATTGCCGTGAGTTCGAGGCCATCCTGTGACTCCATCGTGAATTCCAGGTCAGCCTGGGCTAGAGAGAGACCCTACCTCGAAAAACCAAAAACAAAATAAAGAGAGAGAGAGAATGGGTGCCCCAGGGCCTTCAGCTACTTCAAACGAACTCTAGACACATGCACCACCCTGTGCTTTATGTGGGTACTGGCGAATCAAACCTAGGTCCTTAGGCTTTGTAAGCAAGCGCCTTAACCACTGATCAACCTCTCAGCTCAACTGTAGCTTTTTGTGAGAGAGAGAGAGAAAGAATTGGCACACCAGCGCCTGAGCCACTGCAAACAATCTCCAGACACATGCTCTACCTTACCTGTGCACATACGCCACCTGTGCACATGCATCACCTTTTGTATCTGGCTTACCTGGGTTTTGGGGAGCCGAACCTGGGTCCTTAGGCTTTGCAGGTAAGCACCTTAACTGCTAAGCCATCTCTCTAGCCGCACAAATGTAGATTTTTTTTTTTTCTTAAATGAAATCCAGACGTAGGTGCTACAGTGTGCATCTGACTATATGTGGGTACTGGGGAATCTAACCTGGGTCCTTTGGCTTTGTTGGCAAGTGCCTTAACCACTAAGCTATCTCTCCAGCCTAAAATGTAGCTTTTTTAAACAAAGCAAAAGTCTGCACTGGAGACTTAGCTGTTGATTATATATTTTCTCTCAATTAACAAATACTCTATTCAAATAATCAAGGAAAAGAACTTAGGTGGAGATTTGTATAACATAATTTACCTGAATTATTATTTGCTTTTACCACATTCATCCAATCACCTGTTAAGTATATATGAGTAATTTTCTTTCTTCCCTCTTTCCTTTCTTTCATCTTTCCTTCCTTCATCTTCTTCCTTTTTCTTTTATTTGTATTTTGAGGACAAGGTCTATGCGGGCCTCAAACTCACTATGTAGCTAAATATGGCCTTGAGTTCATGGTAATCCTTCTGCTTTAGCCTGCAAGTGTTGAGATTATAGGAATGATACCCCAGGGTCTCTGTGAGGTATTTTCTAGGTTTTAAGTACTCTATTAGGCAGAAACAGTGGTTGTTGATAGATATAAGGAGGAGGAGTATGACAGTCATGATCGCTACTCATTTTAGGTAGTTGCAACATACCAACCCTAAACAAAACAATTTACTTCTACCGCCTCTGTACTTCCTTGTTGGTGGGACAAAATCTTGACCAGAAGCAACTTAAGGAAAGAAAGATTTACTGTAGCTTACAGTTTGAAGTTATAACCCATTCACTACAAAATTAAAATCTGGACTGGATACATGGCTCAGTAGGTAAGAGTGTTCATTCCACAAGCATGAGGACCCGAGTTTGATCCTCAGCACACACATAAAAGCCAGGCATGGTCACACATGTCTGTAACCCTAGTGCTATCAGGGGGCAGAGACAGGAGAGTTGCTAGGCCTCACTGGTCAGCCAGTCTGAAAAACAGCAGCTCCAATTTCTCATGGAAATAGGGTGGAAGAAGGATAGAGGAGGACACCTGAACACGCAGGAGTCTGCACACACACCCACACGCAAAGAAAAGAAAAGGAAAACTTTGAGCTACATATAGGATCATCATATTAAAAGGAATATTATCTAGTCAAACTCTTATTTTTTTTTAAGAAAGGGATTTGAGATATAATGTGAAGGTTGATCATTGTTTTCCCTTTGATGGGAATTAGAATCACCTCATTAGGCATGTCTGTGAAGATGTTTCCAGGGAAGTTTAATTCAGTTGAGAAGCTACATCCTGAATGGGGGTGGCTCACCATCTCATGGGCTGGACTAAATTTTATAAAGAAGAAAGAGGAGGAGCAAGATAGTTTGGCACCATCATACATCTATGTCTGCTTCTTGACTAGAGATCCAACGTGACTAGCTGCCACACGCTTCTGCCCCCACAGCTAAAGCCACTCTTGTTTCTATGCCTTTCCTGCCATGATGGACTTTATCCCTTCTCAAAACCTTGTCAAAATTAACCCTTTCTTCCTTAAGTTGTTTTTGTTAAGTATTTTTTCATAGCAACAAGAAGAGTGACTAATACAGCTAGCTAAGACAAAATGCTCAAGGTCGCTCAACAGAATGCAGAAACACTTTGCTCCTAGTCACCATGTTCTCAAGTGTTACCCCTCCACCTCCCTCAGGGCCTTGGAGTTCTTCCTGTAGTGATATTCTAAAATCCATACCTGTCAATGTTGAGATACATAATAAGCTCTTGGAAATGCTTCCCTTCTTCTTAGAAGCCTACTCCTGCCTCATCAAGTGCCAACAACCTCCAGCCCAGTTTATGTCACTATTCCAAACAGTCACCAGTTCATTCCTGCAGACCGCTGTCCACATTCTCTGTACATTCCAGCAGGCTCTTCTCAGCCTACAGCACCGGTCTCCTTTCCTAGAATGTGAGCTCTTCCCTCATGAAACAGCTCAAGCTCTCTCATCCCAGCACTTCATTCTCCAAACTGTTAGCCAGCTGTCCTCTACATGTTTGTGTATACTTTGTTTAAGCTCGATATTAGAGGCAGAGACTTGCTTACCTTTTATTTTCCAGCATCTTATGAACACAGGAATGACTCATAATGAACTTGTTGAGTGAATGAATGAATGGATAAAGCTCTGAATACTATGATTTCTTGAGCCATATCAGTTTTTGGAACAGAAGATTTCATCCCATCTTTTAGTTCTTCCAAGTACTAATTACATTTCTAATTTTGCACAAGACGCTCTTCTGAGGTTGAAAAAAAGTGGGGCTGGAGAGATAGCTCAGAAGTTAAAATCATTGCCCACAATACCTAACAACTGGGGTTTGATTTCCCAGGGCCAATGTAAAGCCAGATGCACAGTGGTACATGCATGCATCTGGAGTTCATTTACAGTGGCTAAAGGTCCTGCCACACCAATTCTCTTTCTCTCTCCCTCTCTCTCTCTTTCTCTCTCTCTTCTTGCAAAGAAATAAATAAATACATAAAACTAGGATGAGGACAAGTAAGGTGAGAGACAAACTTACAAGAAAAAAATAAAATGGTTATGTTGGAGTTATTGAACTGATATTAAGTATGGAAACTTTAAGCCTTGTAGAAAACTACTCTTAAAAGGACTACTAGAGTGTAACAGTAATTGCTAATAATTACAAGGCTTGCTTATCATGTATCAGACTTTATTTACATATTAACTTATTTAATTCTCACATTCACCCTAGTTGGGAGTTACTATTGTAACTTCCACTTTACAGATGAGAAAAGTAAGGTCCAGAGTTATCAGCTTGCTTCCCAAGAGCCTGTGTTTGGAACTAGTAGAGTCAGGATTCACTTCTAGCCCTTTTGATCTCTGTACCATGAACTTAATGTGCCGATGCCAGGGAAGTCATTAAGTCCTGCCCAGTTCTAAATAAAGCAAAGGAAGCGAGCCCAGCTTCCCACACATGGCAGGGCAGGACCGACTAAACATTAATCGTAATCCATGCCAATTCTATTGCTGAAATAACACTTATTTTTACAGACATGGGGTCTTGCTGTATATCCTTGGCTGACCTGGGATTTGTTATGTGGACCAGGTTGCCTGTGTCTCTTGAGTGCTAGCATTACAGACATGTGACAGCATGCCTAGTTTAAGGCTACTTTTCTTATCATGGATGTGGTTATATAGCCAGAGTGCTAAAAGCAATTATTGCAATAAAATCTGCTTCTACCTTCCTGTGCATTGCTGATCTGGGACTTCTCCCAAAAGAATTAAAGGTATTGCCATTCAGCCATCTGGCTTGGAGACAGTCACCTGCACATACACACTTACTCCACAGTTAGCACTTCAGAGACAGGCTAACTGTCATGGTGAGCTGGGCACTGACGAACTAGAACTCCCTGCTGTCTTGGAGTCTGCACATAATGACAGAGACAAAAATACAAACCACCAAGTAAAACAAGCTGTGGTATCTTCTGAATGTAGTATGTACAATAGTGACATCCAAGCCTCTGTCGGGAAAGTTATATTTCAGCTAAGATCCAGAGAAGAGGCAGGATTAAACCTGGAAACAGCCCACTATTTAAAACCCAGCAAGAGAAAAGAAGACAAGGGAACAGAAGAAAAGAGAAGAGTAGAAAAGAGAACAAACCCCCAGAGCATTTTGGAAAAAGCACAGGAGTGTTTGTGCAATGTGACACAGAGACTAGGATTACAGAAGTTCTTTCCAGAGGAGCCACTGTCCCCAGTGCCTTTGCTCTAGTGTGGGGCTCCATCCCCAGCTCCAGCTCTTGGCCCTCTGATTGATCTGGCTGGGCAACCTAATTAAGAATCACTTAAATTGCAGCCACTTATGTGATGGTGACAGATAATCAGTACCCACAGTTAATTTCCAAATACCTTTTCAGCTCTGGCTCTGAGTCTGTTTAATCACTGGACTTTGCTTGCACGACCATCAAACATCTCGGATCCCTGCCTCCCGGAGAGATCCTTTATTCCTTCATCCACACTCCCTCTGGAGCGCTCTCCATCGACAGCCTGGCTCCACCACCCATCCTGCTGCATGTTAGGATGGAAAGCTGTACCACAGTCTCCAGTTTTTTTTAATTTTTTAATATTTTTATTAACAACTTCCATGATTATAAAAAATACCCCATGGTGATACCCTCCCTCCCCCCACTTACCCCTTTGAAACTCCACTCTCCATTGTATCTCCTCCCCATCTCAATGAGTCTCTCTTTTACTTTTGATGTCTTGATCTTTTCCTCCTCTTATGATGGTCTTATTCAGGTAGTATCGGGCACTGTGAGGCCATGGATATCCAGGCCATTTTGTGTCTGGAGGGAGCATGTTGTATGGAGTCCTGCCTTTGCTTTGGCTCTTACATTCTTTCCGTCACCTCTTCCACATTAGACCCTGAGCCTTGAAGGTGTGATACAGATATTGCAGTACTGAGCACTGCGGTCATTTGTTTCCATCACCATGATACCTTCTGAGTCGTCCCAAGGTCACTGCCATCTGAAAAGAGAAGATTCTCAATCAAAAGTGAGAGTAGCATTAATATAAGGGTGCCAGTCTCTAGTTTAATTCACATTTATTCCACACTCCGGTCATAGGCTTCTGTGCTCCATCTCAGTGGTCTTGTCATCTACCTGGTCATGCCTGTCGCCATTGTCACTGCATTTGGCCAGGTATGCTGTTCTCTCAGAATGTTTTAAGAGGGTCCTAAGTGGTCAAACTGCCTCCAACTGCTCTGTTCCTCATACTGGGGCTAAAGTAACATTACAAAAAATGCACATCATGTTAAAGCCAACTATGGTTTCCTGGCCCAAATCCAAACTCCTGGGAAGTGTGCATGTGTGTGTGTGAGTGTATTGGGACAGAGTCCCACTGTGTAGCCCAGTCTGGCCTCGAACCTGTGGTAATCCTGCCTCAGCCTCTCAGAGTGCTGGGGTTACAGGCATGGTGGCCCCTGCCTTACCTTTTACTATATCCCTTTCTCTTGAACTTTCTACTGCATCCATATCAAACTACTGACAACTTCAGAAACTCCTTTAGTGGATGCAAACCTTCACACTATAGCTGACATGCCTCTCTGTCCAAGATGCCTTTCAACACCATTTCCTCCTCCCCTTTTCTCATATTTCAGGCCTCAAGCTACAGAGCCGCATTTTTCTGACCTTTTCCTTGTTCATGCTCCCACGTGTTTCCAATGTGAAGTATTTCCATAGCACTTGTGTTATAACATCTGGTCAGCTCAACACACTGGCTGCCTGTCAGCTGCTTTTCTTCTGCAATGCTGGAGATTGATCTAGAGCTCTGCCAGTAGTAGGTAAGGGCTCCACTCCTGGGCAACATACCTAGCCCTTACCTGTCACATTCTTCAGTAGACCAGTGCGCGTCATCTACCATGACAGCTAAATGCTAGAGAAATGAAAGGAATGGATTCTGCCCTCAGTCTTTGCATACAGTCACAAAGAAAGGAGCCCCGGTCTATAGTCTCCCTTTTCCGTCACAGTTAATAACAGGTTTCCCCTGTAGCTAACATTAGGGCCTGGCTTAGAGAGGAACCTCAAAAGTTCTGTGCTCATTTTATATTTCTAAATTGAAAGATATACCTTTTGTATATCATTTTCTATTTTAAACAGTGGGATACATTTCAGGTTCTTCTCTAAGCCAGGTCATTTAACTGAGGCCACACATTATTGTAAGCAAAGCTTAAGGACAAGTCAACACTGGTTCAGTGCAGGTACCAGGGAGGTGGTACCAGCTTCCTCCTGGGTTGGATCCAGTGCCAAGTAGGAGTGGACCAGCATCGCCCCCTGGGGGCCTGGAGTAAAGCCTTAGAGGCCTATTGTCCTCCAGCTCTCCTACCACTCACAATCCTTAACAGGAAGACTTAGAACTCAAGGAAGGCAAAGAAAGATGGCAAGTGCTATGGGAGCAGCACAGTGCCGAGGTTCTCTGCTACCAACAGAGAACACATCACACATGAAGTGTCACACAACTGCAAGGCCAGCGGAAATTTACCCACTGAACGTGGGAAGGAGGAGGAAAGGGAAGTTGCAAGCAAGATCAAAAGGAAGGAAAGATGGGTAGAATGACAAGGTTACATGTGGCCTCACTGAGGTTTAGGAAAAGAATGGCGGGCGGGTTCTAGTTCTGACTGTCCACATTCCTGTCCCTGTCCTGCCCTCCTTCAGCATTCCATCCAGAATCACTTTACAGCCTGAACTAGCAATCAGGGATCCGGTTCATGGTTCTGTCCATGGCAGGATTCAGTTCTTTCAAGGTTCCAATCATAGAAAAGGCTGTGAGACCACCACCACTTCCATTTTGTAGTGCAAATAGCAGTTTAATATATTTTAATGATGCAAATTTACATGTATACTGAAATTGGGAGGCTGTTTTCTAGATTTTGACATTTTTGACAGGCTAGTTGGAGTTGATTTTCATCTTCTCTCTCTCTCTCCTAACCATCTTCCCTAACACACCTAGTTTTCTTCTTCTTCTACTGCCTATCCTAGCCTTTACTGATGTGACCATGGGAGCAACTCTTACCACCCTGTTGACTCATCTGTACAGTTGGTGTGTCACAGCCCTTGAACTCCAAGATCATTCTCTTTCCTCTTCCAAACAAGAAAATTTCAGATAGCACTGCTTGGGCTTTGTATCCTACTGACTTCTGCCGAGAACAGAATCCAGTCCCGAACACAAAAGACCTCCTAGGAATGCAGTGATACATCTGATTTTACTCATCCCACAAATACTCACGGAATACCTACCACATACCAGCTGCTGAGTGCACAGCGATGAACAGAGGAGACACCCCTGACCTTCCATGCAGGGTGAAGTCAGTGCTGGAGCCTGGGATTTGCCAGGTGCCTGGTTCTGGAACCTACTCTGTTAATCATGATTTAGTATGGTGGCAAAGAACCTGACTTTGCAGTGAGGTAGCCTGGCTGCAAATTCTTCCAGTTGTGTCACTTCCTCGCTTTGTGACCTTGAACAATGTTGTTATTAACCTAATTATAGCAGGTCCACATGCCCAAGGTGATCTCTGGACATCCCAAGTTACTGGACTCTGCTATGGCTGACTTCACACTTCTGCTCAGGAGGCCAATGGATGAGCACAGGGAGTTTGCTCCACAAGGGAAGATTTAGGCCAGAGAAGAAAGAAAGATTCTCTCCTGGGGTTGTAGATATGGCTTAGAAGTGAAGGAACTTGCCTGCACAGTCAAAGGTCCCAGGTTTGATTCCCCAGGACTCACATAAAGCCAGATATCCAAGTTGGTGCATGCATCTGGAGTTCATTTGTAGCTGTGAGAGGCCTGGTGTGCCCATTTTCTCCTCTCTCTCTCTCTCTCCATGTGTGTGTGTGTGTGTGTGTGTGTGTGTGTGTGTGTGTGTGTATCTGCCTCTCAAATAAATTAATAAAAATATCTTTTAAAAAAGAAAGATTCTCTCCTTAGTTTCTGTCTTGCTCTGGAATTCAAGAGGTGACTTGGAATCCAGCTGAGGTTGTAGAGATGATGGACTTCTCACTCGGGGACCATGTGCCTTCACCTCCTCCTCTCCTCTGGGTGAAAAAGAATATTTTGGAGGAGCTTAAATCAGAGAGCATGCAAAAGTGTAACCCAGATTTTTTTTCTTCTGTTTCCTCCTCGTTGAAGTTCCCCTACACCTACTCCCACCAAATGAATCCTCTTGGCAAACAAAGATCTTCCTGAGGAATGTGGAACTTACCCAACATTGAATGAAAACAGAGGAAGAAGGTTAAACCACATATTCTGCTTCTGATGACTGAAAATTTCTATTAGACATTTCGTCATTTCCCCTTTCCAGATTCCCCTTCCACCATGTCTCCATGTTCCCACAAGCAGCTGCAGTATCCACTCCATCGCTCCTCTGCTACGGTTACCTAGACCCACTGTCCTTACAAAGTCAGGGAGCTGTAACTACCAAGAAAAATGCCAACAGATGCCACTCTCTACTCAGAAAACTCGGCAACTCATCATCACCGCCGAAGCTGTGTCACTGGGAGAAGCATGTTCACACTCTTCCTCTGCCCTTAGAGTCAGTCCGCCTTGTCATCTCTGCCCCATCCCACAGGGGAGAGCGGGGCAGGTGGCCTCCCTTCTACCAAATGTAGCCTGGACACTCTTGGCAATTCAGCTCTGCCTCTGTTGTGAGAAGATGACAGGTGACAAGTCACCATGTCTTATTGCCAAAGCAGCCTTACAGCTCACAA
The DNA here is from genome assembly GCA_036346955.1 of Dipus sagitta. NCBI lineage: Eukaryota > Metazoa > Chordata > Mammalia > Rodentia > Dipodidae > Dipus > Dipus sagitta. The sequence goes on along the minus strand of CM070771.1, from coordinate 82,749,654 downwards.
AACAAAGTTTACCTTTATCCTTTAAGATTCAAGCCCTCTCCGATCTTGCCTTCCCACATTCCAGCCCCTGAAAAATTTTTTCTACATCTTTTATAACATGCCCCGCCTCCCTTGCCTCCAGCATTCAATAAAATTTCCTCTTGCTTGCACATGTCGCCTAGCAGACCGTGAGTTCTGTGAATGGAGGCATTACTGAGGCTGCGATAGACCAGTACCCAGGCTAGCACCCGACTGCCTCAGGATCTCCGTGCGCATGTTGAATGAAGGGATAAGGGAACAACTGTCTTCGCTATGAGGTTATATGTCATGACCTTTGTGGTCAACCTCAAATGTAAGAAACCTGGGATGTGAAATCTGTATGAAGAATCCACTGGATTTTTAAGTTTACCCATGTCATATGTAACTTCATAATTCTCTCCATCCCAGTGACCTTGCTAGGGCTTCATAGAAGATAATATTATGTGCCAATTATTTTCTCCTTACAAACTATAAAACAAAACAAACACTACATTTGGAGATAAGAAGGTATAAAAATTAAGCCCACTTTTAATACTATTAACCTTATGATCTTAAAAGAATTATTGTCTGGGCTGGAGAGATGGCTCAGTAGTTAAAGTGCTTGCTTGCAAAGCCTGACATTCCTGGGTTCAATTCCCTAGTACTCACATAAAGCCAGATGCACAAAGTGGCACATGCTCCTGGAGTTTATTTACAGTGGCAAGAGGCCGTGGTGCATCCATTCTCTCTTTTTCCATATCTCTATATATTTCTTTTTGTAAATAAATCAATAGAATATAAAAAAAGAATTAATGTCTTACCAAGCATTTGGTGGTTCATCCTGGAATCATAGGACTTGGAAGACAGATTTCAGGAGGATCACGCATTCAAAGCCATCTTGGGCCTTTGACCTGAGGGAGCGGGTGGATAAATTGTCTTTCACTTTCATTTTTCTTATTAAAACTGAGGATGCCTCCCTCCATAGCATGGCATTGTCAACAAATTAACTGGCACATATGGGATCTGCTGGCACAAATAGGGATCAGTAAATATGAATACTGAAACTTCTCTTGTCTTCTTTTCCTGCAGTTCAACTATACTCCAGAAATTCAAAAGGCTCAACATGTTTATCACTTTTCTATACATGGCCAACTTTCAGATTTTTCCTACTTATATCTGCTTCTAAGATCTTCTCTGCAGATTCCTTCCTTTCTTTCCTCCTTCCAACCTTTCTTCCTCCTTTCATTTTTTTTTTTTTTTGGCAAGATATATAGCTCAAGCTGCCCTCAATCTCTAAGTATCTGAGAATAAACTTGAACTTCTGATCTTCCTGCCTTTCCCTCCTGAGTTCTTAGGATTACAGGCATGCACCAGTATGCCCAGTTTATGTGCTGCTGAGCATGGCACTTGGGCTTCATGCATGCCAGGCAAGCACTCTACCAGGTGAGCTACATTTCCCAGTCCAAAAATTCTAGTCTCGTTCATATGAATTCAGTGGAGCTGGGGAGATGGCTCAGTGGGTAAAGTGGCTCAGATTCCCAGCACGCAAGTAAAAATTGCTGAGAGTGGTGCACCCTGCAACCCTAGCACTGGGAAGGCAGGAACAGAAAAATCCCTAGGACTAGACTGGACTAGGTAGTCTAGAAGACTCCGTGATCTCTAGGTTTCATGTGAGACTGTATCAAAAAATGAAAGGGGGTGGGGAACTGGGGATGACTCAATGGGTAAAGCACTTGCTTCCAAGCAGGACTTGAGTGTGGATTTCCTGGACCCACGTACAGCTGGATGTGGAAGCTCACAACTGTAATCCTAGCCTCCTACAGTGAGATAGGAGGCTATATTAGTTACTTTCTCATTGCTGAGACAAGAATGCCTAACTAGCAGCAACTTCAGGAAGGAAAGGGTTTGTTTTAGCATCTATAATGGTTGGAATAGGAGCGAGCTACTCACACTGTCAAGTAGGAAGCATAAAGCAAGTAAGAAATAGGATTGGGCTACAAAATCTCAACTCCCTGAGTTCTCCCCTTTCTTTCTTCCTTCCTTCCTTCCTTCCTTCCTTCCTTTCTTTCTTTCTTTCTTTCTTCCTTCCTTCCTTCCTTCCTTCCTTCCTTCCTTCCTTCTTCCTTCCTTTCTTTTGTTTTGTTTTGTTTTGTTTTTCGAGGGAGGGTCTCATCTAGCTCAGACTGACCTGCAATTCACTATGTAGTCTCAGGATGGCCTCGAACTTACAGTGATCCTCCTACCTCTGCCACCAAGTGCTGGGATTAAAGGTGTGCACCACCACACCCGGCTTCTCCCCTTTCTTGGACACATATTGAGTATGTTTTCGACCTCTAATATTAGCGCTATGTCTCTTAATCTCTATTTCATTACCTTTCTACCTTTTCTTTTATTCACTGATTTGATTTTGGACACTATTTTGAGTTGTATCTAATTTACTATCAACACATACTATTTAATTTTATTTTTATTTATTTGTGTGTGTATGTGTGTGTGTGTGTGAGAGAGAGAGAGAGAGAAAGAGATAGAATGGGCATGCCAGAGCCTCTAGCCACTGCAAACAAACTCTAGAGTCATGCAACACCATATGCATCTGGCTTATGAGGGTTCTGGGAAATCGAACCTGGGTCCTTAGGATTCACAGGCAAGTGCCTTAATTGCTAAACCATCTCTCTAGCCCTCAACACATAACAATACATTTTAATCATACTTCAATTCTATAAAGTCTAGTTGGTTTAATTGTTTTAAATGTGCTTGTTCTCCACATAAAAATTTATATAGATATATAGATATATAGATATATAGATATATATGTATCATACTTCTTCTAATAATTGTGTAGTAATTGCAAAAATGTCAGCAGGTTTCTCTGGTCTGTTGACCATCACTCTTGGAATAGTCTTTCCTTGTCTATGATTTTCTTTTAAATGGAATTCCTCATTTTCTTTGGGCCTTGCTGGTCTTTACGACCTAGTAGAAAGTTCCTCTACCCAAGGAGTTTTCATTTGCTCCTGACAAGTGCCTTTGCACTGTTATTCTAGGATTCATGGGCTTCAGATTTCTCAAGCAACCAGGGAGTATTGGAATTATGTCTTCAAACACATGGAAGATAGTTTATGGTTAGAAGTTCTCTAAACTTCTTTTTTAATCCTCCTTGTCACCAAAACCAGAGCCTCATGCATGTTAGACAAGCACTCTACCACTAAGCTACCACCCTGTCCCTTTTTAAATTTTTGGCTTGATATAGGAACTCACTAAATTCCCAGGGCTGGCCTCAAACTTGCTATGTAGTCTAAGCAGGACTTGAACTTTCCATCCTCTTACCTCTGCCACATGAACATCTGAGATTACAGATTTACACCACCATGACTGAGTTTATTGCCAAAGTTAAATGCAGGTAATTTTCCTTGAAAACCTAGGGAGGGGCAATATTTACAATGCATACAAGCTGATTTCTGGATCACACTTAGAATAAGAGTATAGTCTTTCTGTGTTCTGACTTTTATAGAGGGTGTGTCCAAAAAAGCTTCTCATATTAGGCACACCTTTTTAGTTCTTTTCCACCTCATAAAAAGTGCACCAATTAGAGCTGGAGAGATGGCTTAGCAGTTAAGCACTTACCTGTGAAGCCTAAGGACCCTGGTTCGAGGCTTGATTCCCCAGGCCCACATTAGCCAGATGCACAAGGGGGCGCACACGTCTGGAGTTTGTTTGCAGTGGCTGGAAGCCCTGGCATGCCCGTTGTCTCCCTCTCTCTGTCTCTATCTGCCTCTTTCTGTCTCTGTCACTCTCAAATAAATAAATAAAAATGAACAAAAAAAATTTTTAAAAAGTGCATCAATTAATGTTCAAGTTCATACAGGTAAGAAATAGATTTAAAAGAGGAATTCTGAGACCAGATGTCAGGGAGTACAACTGCAATTTCAGCTCTCAAGAGGTGGAAACAGAAGGATGACAAGTTCCAGGACAGCTTATTTTACACAGCCAAGATCTTGCCTCCCTCTTCCCCAAAAAAGAGTGTCTTCTGAAGAACAGATTGCTGGGGCTGGAAAGGCCTAAGTGAGGTCAGGGGAAGAGATTGAGTAAAGGAAAGGTGAGGGGAGGGCTAATCAAAATCTAAGAGGGTACGAATAAGCCATGTGGAAATCTACTTTTGGACAGTGGCACACCCAGAAGCCATAGATTGTTACTAGAAAATTTTCAGTGCCAGGGATGGGATACTTCCAGTAAGTTGGTGGCCAGGAAGATCCCTGGTGCCCCCAAAACAGTACAGGCCATTGCCAAGGTTCTTGGTTTCCCACAAGGAATAGATGGTAAGACCCTATTGCTGAAGACTCCACATACTTGGGCTGAGAAATCCTGCTGGAGCTAAGCTGAAAACTTCCTCTGTGTAAACCAGCTGACAGAAAGCTGAAAAAGGCTATGTTGCATGCAATTTCATAGGAGAGAGAGAAATCACCAGTGGATATAAACAACAGTGAACACTGTAAGCCTTAAATTTGGCCAGCCAGGCCAAATGAGCCAACAGGCTCAATAATGGCAAGTCTGTTATGGGGGAAACCAACCGATCTTTAATTGGACTAGAGGCCTGCTCCATAGGAGGGAATACATGTCTTATACTAAAAACCTATGACAGGGTTATTCATGAGCCCTAGAGGTGTAATGTCTGCTGGAGTCTGGCTAAATGTATATACTATGCTCACCAAACTGCCCAGTAAGCATTTCTCTTAATGCTCATACCCATATATTAATGCCACTCTTACTTTTAGTTAAAGAAACTTTTCTTTTCAGATGTTGGTGACCTTGGGATGACTCAGAAGGCACCATAGTGCTGAGATGAAGTGACAGAGGAGTGTTCAGAACTGAAACATCTCTATCACACCTTCCAAGGCTCAGGGTCTATTGCGGAAGAGGTGGCAGAAAGAATGTAAGAGCCAAAGGAAGGGTAGGGCTGCTTACAATGCAATCTTATCTTCCAGACACAAAATGGCCTGGATATCCATGACCTCACTGTGCCTGACACTACCTACACAAGACCATCATAATAGGAGGAATAACTGATGACATCAAAATTAAAGAGAGACAGATTGAGAGGGGGAGGGGATATGATGGAGAGTGGAGTTGCAAAGGAAAAGTGGGTGGGGGAGGAAATTGCCATGGTTTATTGTATATAATTGTGGAAGCTATCAATAAAATAAAGAAAGAAGGAAATAAAAAAGAAAGAAGGAAAGAACCATCAATTCATTGCAGGAGTATCCTAACTCATGGATCACTCACATTTTTTATTGGCATTTTGTTTATATAATTAGAGTCAGTAACCAAGATACCGGGTTATCCTTCACAATTTGTTCACAGTCAGTGGGTCAAATGACCCAATTGTCTTACTTGATGATAAACAAAGTCACAGTGTTTAGTTCATTATACTAAGGTTCATGTTTCTGTGAGTCAGTTGCATTATCTTTTCTTATTATTCTTGCCAAGGCAATAAAACAGTAATATAGAAGAAAGAGAAATCTAGAAGATAAAACCAACTAATAATCTGAATTTTGGACTTCTTGAGGGAGTCTAAGCAGGGCTTGGACTGTTTCCTTTGCCTTGCCCTGATTATGATTCTGCCAAGTTGGGTTTCCCACTAGGAAAGCTGATTGTTTACACATGTTTAAATATTCTCTCACTGACCCTGTGGCTGGGTGTGCCTTTGGAAAAACAAAAGATAAATAAACTAAATAAATTTAATCTGTTTTCTGACGGGAATGTTAAAAGTAAGCAATAAAAAAATGGAAGCAGGAATATATACCTGGACTCCAGCTTGTGAATTTGTTTGCATGCCACATATTCAGAGCCCTCAAATATAGTGTGAGACTGTCACAACTGCAAGTGAAGGAGGACTGCCCCGTTCCACCCTCTCCCATAACCGGTGAGGGAACCAATTCCCATAGAAGCTACATGACCTGCTTAATGTCACACAATAGATCCATGTGTCTCCTGATGCCTGGGAATCAATTTCTTCCAATCATGTCATGTTACTGTCAATAAAAATTGATGAACCTGTTTAAGAAGTAGTATATTTAATTGATTTAGTTTATTTTAATGTCTAATGACAGAGATTTATGAAAAATACGTAGAAAAAATATATTGTAACAGAAACAAATACAAAAAAGTCAAAAAAGACTTCTCACCATATGTTATAAATTAATATTATATTTTCCCTTTAGCTTAGTTCCCTTGCCATCTCAATAACTAAAAACTAGTATACATGGGCTAGGATTATAACTCAGTGGTAGGGTACATGTCTGGCATTCATGAAGCCCTGAGCCCAATCCCCAGTAGCTCATTGTCCATGTGTTTGTGTGCATGCACACACACACACACACACACACACCCCTAGTGTACAGCCAAGCATGGTGGCACATGTCTATAAACCCAGCACCCAGGAGGCTGAGACAGGAGAATCATAAGTTGGAGGTCATCCTGGGCTACATACTAAGGTCTAGGCTATTCTTAGAACCATATGAGGTCCTGTCTGAAAAAAAAAGGAAAAGAAATAACCAAAATTATCATACATCAAAATTTTTTCAAGCTGGATTATTATTAGAAAGAAAACTTTGAGCCAGGCATGGTGGCACACGCCTTTAATCCCAGCACATGGGAGGCAGAGGTAGGAGAATCACCATGAGTTCAAGGCCACCCTGAGACTCCATAGTGAATTCCAGGTCAGCCTGAGCTAGAGTGAGACCCTACCTTGAAAAAATAAAAAAAAAAAAACTTTGATATTTTAGGTATTTTTCATTTGGAAACATTTCAATATTTAGAAATTAATATCTTATCTAGAATAACTTCCCTGTCATTGTCACTCATAAGATCAAAGAACTAGAAAGGTCTGGGTGAGGGTCAATATTAACTGACGACCTGCTAGAAGTGAACCGTAGAAGTGCATGAAGTAAGTGAGATCAGAACTGATAGCAGAGGAAACAGCCATGTGTCTTCATCATTACCCACGATGAGGCAGCAGTAAATCACATTGCTAGAGGAGCAAGAGAGCTCTCTGCTACTGGAGTGAAATCACAGCAGTGACCATGTCAAACAAACATCTTGATGGATCAAATTTGATGCCTTACTCATAGTACAAAAGAAAGTTTATATTAAGAGACACATATCTTTACTTTTATCAGACAGTATGCAATCATAACCCAAACCTGAGATTCTTTTCAGACACATTAGAGTTTTAACCTCGTGCTTCAAACCATCCCCAAGATTCCAAGAGATAACCCAGGGTCTTTGCTGCCAGTACATTCCACACTCCACAGGATCATAGCATTTTTAGTCACCTAGGACTAATCAGAGCCAGCAGAGATTTTTATTTGTTTTCTTTCATTTTAACTCAGAACATAAAAATTTCACTTATCTAGTCCAGGCTTTGCCTCACATCTGCAAGAAATGAAAGTCAGGATGGAAAGCATCTCCTGCATGGGCAAGTTGCACCATCAGAAGAACTGTGTGTGCCAGTAGAGTGTGGGGCTTGCATGAGGCCTCATGATCCAGATCTGAAGATGGAAATCATGCTACATACTAATAAAATATAAAGTAGAATTGCTTCATGGAAATCAAAGAAATGACAACGTGAGTAGCAAAAATTATGAGGACTTTCAAGTGCCACATTAGATGACTAATTGTAAACAATATTTGCTAAAAGAAATAGCATTTTTTTCTGGAATGATTTTTGCTCCAAAATGAACTGAGCAAAGTAAAGTTATTTTATTTGTTCTATTTTTTTATTTGGCAGGGTCTTTCTTGCTGTACAGCCCTGAATGTACAAACTCATGATTCAGCCTGCCTCTGTCCCCTGGGTACTAAGCTAATATGTTTGGTTAGACACATTTTAAAAATTATTTTTATTTATTTATTTGCAAGCAGATAGAAGAGAGACAGAGAGAAAGAAAGTATAAGGGTGCAGTAAGGCCTCCACGTGCTGCAAATAAGCTCCAAGTGCATGTGTCACTGTGCATCTGGCTTTGTCAAGGAATTTTTTCTCTTATTAAACTTAATAATTCCAATATTATTTTTGTACTTTTAAGGTTTTTGTTTAGTTGGAATTTTTTATTGGTTTCTCGAGGTAGGGTCTTGTTCTAGCTCAGGCTAACCTAGAATTCATGTAGTCTCAGGGTGGCCTCAAATTCAGGGCAAACCTCCTACTTCTGCCTCCTGAATGGTGGGATTAAAGGCATAAACCACCACACCTAGTGTGGTGGTTTGAATAGATGGCCTCCAATATATTCAGTTGTTTATTTGTTTGTAGTTTGCATCTGCAGCCACCTGGCTGGAGGCAGTATCACAGGGTAGATCTTAAGGTGTAGTGGTGGGTTTCAGAGTTCAGTCTAAAGATATGCAAAGTGTGCTTTGTCTTTTGGCTTTTTGGCTTGTGCTTCTCTTCTCTCTCTGTCTGCTTGGGCCTGTGAAGGCCGGCCAGCTTCTTCTGCCATTATGGAACTTCCCCTGGATCTGTAAGCCTCAATATATTCCTTCCTCCATAACTGTGCCTGGTCTGGAAGTTCATCTCAGTGAACCTGAAGCTGTCTGCTACAGAACTTGGTACTGAGGAGCGGGATGAGATGAACCTGACCATGTGGATGTTGATCTTTTGGAACCTTTGTTTTGGAGAAATGGGCATGGACTTGGTGCTTGCAAATAAAGATGCCTTATGGAGTGGTAAGCCAAGTTTTATGGACTATTTTGATGAGAGTTTGAGAATGCTAAGTGCACACAGTATTGAACTTTGAGGCTTGGCTTATGAGCTTCCTAGGGGGAATGAAAGACTGCAGAGGACTTTGTTGGAACTGGGCTACTGGCATAAGGGCTGGCTGCGTCCTGCTGCCCAGGCCCAGAGAGTTTGATCAAGGTTAAATTTCTGATGTGCTTGGCTAGAGATATTGGACTGAGATATTTAAGATTTTAAGCTGGAAGACCTCAAGCAAGTTAAAATTACAGGCACTGAGACTGGTTTTAGGTTACTGAATATGCTATTGTCAAACACATTAGCAATCTTAAAGGAAGATGGTCCAATTGCTTTACCATGGAAAGGATGCCTGAGGAAAGACTAGCATAGAAATGCAAACACTTTTGGAAAGAGTTGACAGGAGGAGGAACCTGCTTTTCAAGGTTAGGATTTATTTTGTCCCTGAATTAAGAATATGGCTGTGTCCTGTACACCTGGTATTGGATTCAGAAGCATGGAAGATGTGAGGAGTGGTCATGAATTGCTCACGGTTCCAGGAGCTGCTGCTGAGATGCGGCATGAGGCAGGGCATGATGCCCTGATAGGCTGAAGGAGCCTTTGGAAGATGGACCTTGGTTTGCATGAAGACCTCAAGACGGATTGGATATACCAGGACTATGCAAGCACTACCATAGAGCACACTGTTGGCCTGAGATGGAAGTGTTCCCTGGCTACTCTGCCCAGCTGGAGGGGTGGAATTGGAAAATCTGGAGACTGTCAGTCTTTTGTTGTATTGGACTTGAACTGCAGAAGTTTGATGTTTGTTTGATGGTGGTTGAGTTAGCATTGTTTTAGTCTCTCCTTGCTATGCCTTATACCAGTTGAAAATGTTTACTCTGTGCCTTTATATGTTAGAAATGTTTAACTTGTTTGATTTTAAGGGTCTTAATATCTTAAATTGGTAAAGACTGTGGGGACCTTTGAAATTGAACTGAGTACAATTTACAATGTGTGATGGTGATAAATCTATTGGGGGCTAGGGGCGGAATGTGGTGGTTTGAATAGATGGCCCCCAATATATTCACTTGTTTATTTGTTTGTAGTTTGCATCTGCAGCCACCTGGCTGGAGGCAGTATCACAGGGTAGATCTTAAGGTGTGGTGGTGGGTTTCAGAGTTCAATTTAAAGATATGCAAAGTGTGCTTTGGCTTTTGGCTTTTTGGCTTGTGCTTCTCTTCTCTCTCTGTCTGCTTGGGCCTGTGAAGGCAGGCCAGCTTCTTCTGCCATTATGGAACTTCCTCTGGATCTGTAAGCCTCAATATATCCCTTCCTCCATAACTGTGCCTGGTCTGGAAGTTCATCTCAGTGAACCTGGAGCTGTCTGCTACACCTGGTTTAGTTGGAAATTTGTTGGGCATAAATAACAGGGATAATGGAAGAAACGGATTAGAGACACAGAGAGAGAGAGAGAAAGATAGCAAAGACAGAAGAAATTAGAATCAGGGGAGGAGAAAGCATGATGGTGAATAGAGCTCCCATGCATTCTTTCTTTGTCTTTCCTCTACCAGGTAGCTGGTGAGTCTCTGTTAGTTTCTTGATATTCTTGTAGACACTGAAGATATGGTGGGGAGCAAAACAAAGTATCTCCTTGTGTGGATCTACACTCCAGTGTAAGGACTGGGCTATCTTTGCTATAAAAAAGCCAGGTCAGCTTTGTGGGCTATAGTGTATCTGTCATGAAACTTGAACTATGCCATTATCATGCAAAATTTTCAGTAGAAAGACACATAAATGGCCATGACTATGTTTCAACTAAACTTTGTTTAAAATAGATGGCATACTTGTGATAGTGCATGCCTCTAATCCCAGCACAACTGGCAGTAGGAGGATCAAGAAGAAAGGCCAGCCAGGCTACATGAGACCCCGTCACAAAAAAAAAAAAAAAAAAAGACATAACCTTTCTCTCTCTACACACACACACAGAGAGAGAGGGGGGGGGGAGAGAGATCCAAAGAATCAGGTTCTATTTTCATTTTCTTTCTTTCTTTCTTTTTCTTTTTAATTTTTATTCATTTGTATGTTGGGGCGAGGATGGGGAGCAGGACACACCACGGATTCCTGAGGCACTGCTTCAAATGAATGCCAGATGCTTGCACCATTTTTTGTGCCCGGCTCTACATGAGTGATTTGAGAATTGAACCTGGGCCAGCAGGCTTTTCAAGCAAGCACCTTCAACCACTGACACATCTGCCCAGCCCATTCAGCTTCTATTCTGAGGCAGGATTTCTATGGGGTAGTTCATTATGGGAAGGACATATAAAAGTCATAGTTGACTGTGATGATTAATATTTTCAACTTGTCAAAATCCAGAATCACCTACACGACAACTCTCTGGGCATGCCTGTGAGGGAATTTCTAGATTTGGTTAATTGAAGAGGAAGGACCCACCCTAGCTGTGGGCAACACTATTGCATGGGGTGGGGTCCTAAACTGAATCAAAGTAGAAAGCAAACTGAGCACTAACATCCATCAATCTCTGCTTCCCAACTCTGCCTGCAATGTGACGAGTCCCTCCTGCGCCTGCTGCCATGCCTTCCTCGTCACGCTGGACCATGTCTCCTGAAATTGTAAGCCAACGTACACCCTTCCTCCCTTACTCTATTTGTTTTTAGGTATTTGGTCACAGCAACAAGAAAAATAACTAATACAATGACATTCAAGATTTTTGACTTAGGGCATGAGCACCCAAGTTCCATTCTCAATAGCTATGTAAGGCACTTGACTGCAAAGCCAAAAGACCCAGGTTCAATTCCCCAGGACCCACATAAGCCAGATGCACAAGGTGGTGCATGCGTCTGAAGTTATTTTGCAGTGGCTGGATGTCCTGGTGCTCTCGCTCTCTCTCTCCCTCTTTCTCTCAAAATAAATAAATAAAAATAAAACATTTTAAGAAATGTTGGGCATAGCTACATACATCAGAATCCCAGTGCTGGGAAGGTGGAGATAGGAGGATCCTTAAAGATTGCTGACCAGCCAGTCTAGCCTAATTGGTGAACTCCAGGCCAGTGAGACATCTGTCTCAAAGAGGTTGGGTTGTGATCCTTAGCCTAACACTTAAAGTTGTCCTCTGACCTCCACACTCAAGTATACACACATGCATGCACAGCACACATAAACCCATATACACACGCCAAAAAATTGGTTTAAACAAACTAGTGACCATGACAAAAACCAGTTTCCACTGGGACAGTAGAGAGAGATGTAAGACAGCAAGTCTGTACACATTTGAAGCACAGAATTCAGCAATAGCTCTAGAGGCATGAAAGGTCATGGAAGATATTTTATTGTTTTATTTCTGTGTGTGTGCTTTTGTGTGCTCTGTGTGTTTTTAAAATCTTTAATTTCTTTTCAAAAGTTTATTTAAGGATGGAGAGAGGGCTCAGCAGTTAAGGTGCTTTCCTGCAAATCCTAAGTACTGGAGTTAAATTCCCCAGTACCCACATAAAGTCAGATGCACAAGGTGGCACATGCATCTGGAGTTCGTTTCAGGTAGCTAGACACCCTGGGCATCCTATTCACCCTCTAACTCTGCCTCTTCTTCTATATCTCTATAACTTAAGTAAATAAATAAATAAAATACCTTTAAAATTTATTGACTTATTTGAACATGTGGAGGGGATTAGTGGCAGGGCATTTTGCTGCTACAGCTGAATACCAAATGCTTGAGCCACTCCTTACATCTGGCTTATGTGGGTGGCTTGGGAATTGAACCCAGGCCATCAGGCTTTGTGAATAAGTGCCATTAACCATGGAGCCATCTTCCTAGCCCCGAGTGTTAGCTTCTTGAGACAGTGTATTGCTATGTAGCCCTAGCTGGCATGAATGATCCCTGCTATGCACATCAGACTGGCCTTGCAGTCATGTACCATCACTCCTGGCATACAATAAGTTATGTATCTCCCTTTTGTTGTTGTCCTAGGATTGAACCTAGGGCCTAGTGCATTGTAGAAATACATTCTACCACTGAGCTATATATTCAGCCCTATGCGTTTGTTTTTGATGTGAGATAAAGAAGAGCATGTTTCTATGCTGACAGGAAAATCCAAAAGAAAGAAAAAAATGATAATAGAGGATAGGGGTGATTGTATTAAATTAGGTCTTCAACTTTGAGTAGAGGTGAGCACTAATGTAAGTGCAGGGATTGACTCTAAATAAGAACATGGGCAATCATCTCTTGCAATCACCATAAAGTTTGACTGGCAAGTAAACTATTATGAATAACTAGGAGAATGTGCATGGAAAATGACGAACAGACCTGCTGGCCCTACTTGTCCTCTTATTTCTATTCCTTATCATTTGAACACAATAAACTCAGTAATTATCATGGATCAGTAAGAACACCCCAGGAAGAAATTACACAGAATTTTTAAAGGAGACAAGAAATATAGCTGAGAATAACCTGTTGTGATGCTCACACAAGTGCAATAGTGGCACACAGCCATGGTGGGGAACCAACTGCTCTTGATTTGGCTAACTGATCTCCTCAGTGGTACAGGACCCATAGCTGGAGGTGGGAAACAAGTCAGAACATATCCAAACATGAGCCAGCTCTCCATTATCAAGCTACCACCAATCGTGGGCTACAAGAGGGCATACACCTATTAAATTCTCTCTAAAACTATAATGGTTATCCCATTCATCTGGTGCTAACTTTACTTTCTGCTGGAGAATATGCTTCTCTTTTTCAGATAGATGTGCAGATCCTAAGGAGAGAACCACCCCATCATACCTCAAAAGGGCCCCAGCTGAAACTAAGAATAATTGGTGAAACAAGCAAGTGTGCTGTTTTCTTGGTGAACCTGGTACCAGCACAAGGGTGAAGGAGGTCGACACAGAGAACAATCAACTCCTACCAAATCAGATACCCAGAGACACAGAGGCTCCCAAGACCTCATCACTGAAGCCGACCCAAAATGAACCCAACATGGCTCAGGGAAATTTGCGAAAGAGAGGGCGGAAAGAATGTCAAAGCCACTCGTTGAGTCATGATACACAAAGACATTTCCTCCTACCCATAACTGGTGGCTAACCCCACAATGCATGACCCATATACCCCAACAAGGAGAGGCAGGGGGAGGACAGGGAGGAGGCTAACAATGGTACCAACTTAACTGTATTCACTGAGTACAAAACTAATAAAAATAAATAATAATAATAAGAAGAAAGGAAATATAGCTGGGGTGGAGGTAGAAGTACATCTCAAGAATGACTAGTGTTTGCCACAATGGCTTGGGAGAATATACGTGGGAACTCAGATCACATTACTGGACTGAGTGTGTATTGTGATGTACAATACCTGCCACTGTGCAGAAAAGATAGGATATGATCAGGTGCATGTAGAAAATGTTATTAAGTGTTGAAGTTTTCTTTAGTCAGCATTTTTTTCAATCCATCGGACCCCTGAAAAGTTCTGCAAAGGGGTAGTGAAAGGTGAAACCTAAGCAAGGTGAAACTCTAGTAATATCTGTTGAATGAAAAAACACCAACAAAGAGATCTGTTGTTTCACTTTCACTTGAGTCATCTTGGGATGGTAACAAGGCTGACTGTAGTTAATCAAGGGTCATGGGGAAAATTGTGCCAAAGACAACTACTATGCAAGAAATAATGTGGTCAATGGAATTAGGAAGTATATAGAAAAAGAAACTTGACAGAAATGATCAATACATGTAGAAATAATTTTTAAGCTCTAAAGAACAATAAAACTTTATCTCATGAGAGATGAATTCTAGAAATACTCATGTCTAGACAACAGAGGCACCTGGAAGTCAGTATCTACAGTGCTGTCCTGCAGTATGATGTCATTCTAGTGGGTGTAAACTGTTTTGAAACAGGAGGGCAGTGGGTCACACGGTCTGCAGTCCTCATACCTACAGGTTGACTCAAGACTGCCTGAAGGTCAAAGCCATTGTTTTTCATGAATTCTGAACTCTGTTTGTCCAAGAATTAGCAAGCAACTTGTAAGCTTTAATTTTAGATTTAACATTTCAAAGTGAAACTGATTTTCATGCTGATCATAGAAATACATGCTAATTCTAGCTGATGACTTCTACCACATAAGAGTGGTAGTCATACTTGAATACCATGTGCCTTTAATAAAAGGGACTATAGAGAAAGGTAGATTGAGTCACCAGCACATATAACACAACCAGGAAATTCCTTGCTCTATTTTAGCTGAGTGAATTGACTTTCTGTTGTAATCTTGAGTAATCACTAAAGATCCAAGCACTGAACTTCCTTCCATCTATACAGTGACCTAATAAGGAATCCTGAGAACACAAGGGGACAATTTCTTCCTAAATTGCCAATAATATCAATAACAAGTGACCATGGAAGAAGGAAAGGAAGGGCCCATGAAGCAAAAATTAGCCATTCCTTATCACAGTAAATATGCCAGTAAATCACTGGTATTTACCTTAGAAATGTCAATTTTGTGTTATTTCCAAGTGGGTACTAGAGTAACTGAGTTAAGAGTTAGGGTTAGGTTTTATTTTCCCCCATCACACAAACCAATTTTCAAATTATGGTCTTAGGTCTTGGCAAGATAAGTTATGGCAAAGCCTTTGATAATTTTTTTAAAATGTGTTATACTGTGTGTATAATATCTGCTATTATCATTTTCTGAATAGTAGATGGACATGCCACTTCAACAGTCATTTATTCTCCACAGTTTAAGCAGTTATGGGTCTCTTCATCTGCAACCATCGCTCATTGCAACATGCAGTCTTCCTTAATCAAGGCAGACAGCAGCAGTAATGGGAGTCAGGAATGCCCTATAGGTACAGGCACAAATGTTTATAACATGATTTGTTAAGTATACCACATCCATCTAACGATTTTGCAGTTGCTCCCAGCTAACAGCCTAGAACTTCCTCAGTCACAGGTTTCTGACCACATTTACATTACATGGAATGGGTCTGAAAAACAACCAAGAAGTTGATTACAGCCACAACACTCTGTGCCACTATCGTACCAGCAGGCACAGCTTGCCTGGCATGTTAGTACTGTAGCATGCAAGGTTCATAGCCGAGTAGCACTGTTGGTGATCATTATCTCCAGCAGCCTGCACAAAAACCTGCCAGTATAAAGGGAACTTCTAGCTCAGTCTAAGCCTGATTTCTCTATGTAATCCTGTAATCAGTGCATACCATGTCTTCAGCAATAGAGTTTTACCATCTATCTATGGTATACAACCAACAGTGGTGGTAATAGCCTTTATCATTTGGGGGGGGCTCCAGGGTCTCTTTGACCAATAAACCTTAGGGAGGTAGACCACCTCCAGCACTGTGATCTTTATATAATAATCTAATGGCTCTTAGGAATGCCCTTTCCCACTCACACAGGATATCTTCTTTTTTTTTTTTTAAAGGCTTTTTTTTAAAGTTTTTTTTTGTTATTTTTATTTATTTATTTGAGAGCAACAGACAGAGAGAGAAAGAGGCAGATAGAGAGAGGGAGAGAGAATGGGCGCGCCAGGGCTTCCAGCCACTGCAAACGAACTCCAGACACATGCACCCCCTTGTGCATCTGGCTAACGTGGGTCCTGGGGAGTCGAGCCTCGAACCGGGGTCCTCAGGCTTCACAGGCAAGCGCTTCACCGCTAAGCCATCTCTCCAGCCCAGGATATCTTCTTTTAAACTTTTATTGCTGTCTTTACTGTTCTTATAGATTTTTTAAATATTTTATTTATTTATTTGAGAAAGAGAGAGAGATAGGAAGAGGCAGAGAGAAAGAGAGAATGGACATGCCAGGGCCTCCAGCCACTGCAAATGAACTCCAGACACAAGTGCCCCCTTGTGCATCTGGCTTACGTGGGTCCTGCGGGATCTAACCAGGGTCCTTAGGCTTCACAGGCAAATGCAAATCTGTAAGACACTCAAAAGTTCACATATATCATTCAAGTAATGAAACCTTTTTACAGAGGTTGGAAAGGATCTCTGAAGGCCCACTACCATTCATTCCAAACAAGTACCAGTTGGTTTAGAAGTCAGCAGCTAAGAAGAACGTCTTCAAGGTCCAATAAACTTTACAATACTGGAGCTGGAGACATGACTCAATGGTTAAATGTTCTTGCTTGCAAAGCCTGATTGTGTGGGTTCAGTTTCCCAGTACCCACATAAAACCAGATACACAAAGTGGCTCATGATCTGGAGTTCAGTTGCAGTGGCAGGATGCCCTGGCATGCCCATTCTCCCTCTCCTTTTTTCTGCCTCAATTATATAAGTAAATAGATTAAAAATATTCCAGTGCTTATAGCAACTATTTTCTCAGAAGAGCAATACTGGGAATAGCACCATGGACAGGAGACATTACCTTATCTAGTCTTTATCATAATCCACATTTTCCCTGGGCCATTCTGCCTCTGTTATAGGTTGAGAGTAAGGAAGCCCCACTGGGCTCTAGACAGGTATAGAACTCCTCAAGCCAGGGGCTCTCAAGTTCTTGTCTTATGATTAACAAAGAATTTGTAAACATAGACATGAAGAAGGGTAAGTTATAGTAGATTTATTCCAGGAAAAAGTATAAATAAGAAAGTAGAGATAAAGTAGAAAAGCTTCCAAGCAGAAAACACCACCATCATCCCAAACTGGAAGGTGTCCAGAGGGTAGAAAATCCAGGAAAGTCTGCATGGCCATTGAATTCAGGTCTTTTTATGACCTTAAAGATGTAAGGCATTCAACTGGGATAAGCCTCATTGCTAAGTTCAAATGTATATGTGGGACCTTGATTGGTTGGAAAGAAATTTACACAGTTCACTCAGGGCATAATCTCCCACCTGTAAGACAAGTTTGTCTTTTTTAGATGCATTTGTCTATCATTTATGCTTTCTGAGAACTGTTCTGACTTTAAAGTCTTCCAAAGGCTCACTAGCACAGCAGTTGGGCTTCCTGTTGCTATTTTCCTTAGGAATTCCAGCTTGACACAAATCTTAACACATTTGCCTTCAAATGATCTAAACATACTCTTGTCTGCTTGTCCCTTTTCTCATTTAGATTGCTTCACCACTCATGGACACAATTTATATACCTGTCAAAGTCACTCAGATCTGCCAAAACATCACCTATCTCATAGACAGCACATCCCATCAAGAAGCATAGCAAGGCCATTAAAGCTCCATACCTGTCCTGAGTCCCTGCTGGATTAATTTCTTTCTTAACTCTAGTGAACACAGCCCTATCAGGCCCAGCAAACTGGGCATTAACACTGCTTCTCTTATTTGTGGTTCCCTCAGTAAAGCCTGCCCTTTCTCAATCATTTTCCAATTCTTGGTATTCGTGGGGATCTCAGATGGCAATACCCAAGTGTCTCTAATGACTCCTAGGAGCCAGCCTGTCAGGGGCCAGTTTCCCTCCATTCTCTCATACTGCCCCAGGTTACACAGCTGCCTCAAGGGGGTACCAGTTCTCTGCTTCCACAGGATTCAGACTGCTCTGTCTGTTCCATGTCCCACAGCCTCAGAAGCCAAACTGTGAGAGGTTCTTTCAGTTCTTACTTAAAAGTCCTTTGTAACTCAAGCACTTTGGAAGCACAATACACTCATAAGGGTTTCTTACATTAGGCCATTATTAAGTCCTCTTAGTGCTCATGGATTTTCTTTTCTTCTATATTAAGGGTTGGATCTGAAGGGCATCTTTTATTGGCTTCATCAAACCCTTTCTCCTTATTGCTCATCTCATGGGTTCCAAGTTTTTGGGTCCCATGAAGGGCTTTTCAACACTGATCTGATTTGTGCTTACTTTTCCTTTTGGCCTCCCAGAGGTAAGACACAGCCAGCCAGCACCTCTAGCTTATCTTCTCCTTTGTCCGGTTTAATTGCCAAATTCAAGGAAAATGTAAGGGACACTAGGTCCACACAGGCTTTCCATTCTAACTCCTCATTTACATAAACGTGTTCACTCTGGACGGCCATCTCACCCTCACATGCGTATCTTATGACCTACAGCAGAAGCCATGCAACCATCGCAATGGCTTGCTGGCAGTCTCATTTCATTTGGGCTACCGTCAGCGACTGCAGTTCAGTCTCTAGCCCTGCAAATATTCTCAGGGCATCACTGTACAGGACCCACTTAGCAAGCATGTGTACCACTCCATGCCACATACATGCCCCCACCCCACCACATGCACATACAGACACTCCACTTTTTGTGACTCTGCCCTAATGGCGTACTACTCATAACAAGACCCATGCAGCTGCCATCACTACATGAAGACTCACCATCACACACAAAGGGTGGCCATGCTGGGATTTCCCCCATAGATATTCCCCTCCTCTCAGACCATTCAGCCTCAGCTGCATGCCTTTACTACCCATTGCTAGGACCATGTAATCATTCCTCCCAAGCTCATCTTTGGTTCTGTTGTGCCCCATGTCAGACATCAAGTGTGGCATGAAACCTTTTCGCTGGAGAGATACAAACACCACACCTATTCACCAAAGACAGGGCCCAGATGACAGACCAAAGCCACAAATGCACCAAAATCCAAGTTTGGTGGGCCAGTGGGTTGATTGGGGTTACTTACAGAGCACAGGTGAGGAGTTACCTATAGGAGTATAGGACTCAAAGGCATCCACGTCACGGTAAAGTCCACCCCATCCTAGATGGCAACCTCATGGAAGCTGCATCATAGAATACCCTTTCTAATTAATCTTCTATTTCCTACATTCTATCGCTTCTCCCAAGATGACTTGCAGCTGATGGGGAGGGAAAGGAATAAACAACAGCTGGAATCCCAGGTGAGGGAGTCAACAGGTCTACTATAATAGCTGTAGACCTGTTGGAGCTTTTGGTGTCATCATCTGGGCTCCAATAATCTTGGGTATCCTTGCCTATCTGGTTCTACTTCTTGTTAGACACATAGCCTCTCTCTTAGCTAGCTATAGTTCATGACTGCATCTTTTTCCGCAGGTGTTCCACAGCCCTGGCATTTCCAACCACCTGAATCTCCACTGCAACTTAGGCTTCACCTTCACAGCTTCATGTACTAACCTCTCAGGGCCTCTTTTCAGGAAGTCTGACCCTGTGATGCATTACCTTGCCTCAGCAACCTTCTTGAGCCACTAAGACCCTGTATCTTTTGCATTTTGCATGCCTGAAAATCCACATGGATGACACTGCTAAGTTCTGCTGCCGTCTTAGAAATGTAGTCTGGCTCCCTTCTGCCATAGGTGCAATGGCCTCTGTACACTTTGGCAGCTAACCCTGGGCAAACACTTATCTAGGTGGTTGGCTTCAAGTAAGAACCCTTTCAGTAGCATTCTCAGTTCCTTTTTATAAGCCAGAGCCTT
Source organism: Dipus sagitta (assembly GCA_036346955.1). NCBI lineage: Eukaryota > Metazoa > Chordata > Mammalia > Rodentia > Dipodidae > Dipus > Dipus sagitta. Next base: position 82,729,599 of record CM070771.1, on the reverse strand, counting down.
TGATGGGTAGGGACATGCCTTCAGGTTGCTTTTCCTGTTACAGCATGAGACTTATCTTTAATGGCAATAATCTCTGTAACAACACATATGTTTTTTCCTCCTCCTTCTCTACAACTTTCAACTATATTATGCTCCTTCCCTTGCCAAATTACACATTTTTCCTGAATTGCTGCTCTTTTAAAATATTTTATTTATTTTTCAAGTAGAGAGAGAGAGATAGAAGAGAGACAGAGAGAGAGAGAGAATTGGGCCTCTAGCTGCTGCAAACGAACTCCAGATCCATGCACCACTTTGTGCATCTGGCTTTACATGGGTACTGAGGAATCAAACTTGGATCCCCAAGCTTCACAGGCAAGTGCCTTAATTGCTAAGCCATCTCTCCAGCCCATGCATTTCTTCTCTTTCTCTCACACTGTAGCTCTGGTTAAGTATAGTAATAAACATGTTATGACCTGGAGGTTATCATATCTTGAAATTTCTTCCACCAAGCAATTTCATTCATTACTTGTTAAAATATTTTTTAATTTACTTATTAGGAGAGAGAGGTATGGACAGAGACTGGGAGAAAGAGCACATGGGCCTGAGGACCTTTTGCCACTGCAAATGAACTCCAAACACATGTGCCACTTTGTGCATCTGCCTTTACATTGATACTGGGAAATTAAACCCAAGCTGGTAGGCTTTACAAGCAAGCATCTTCAACCACTGAACCATGTCCCCAGCCCCATTTGGTTAAGGCTTATTCAAGTTTGGGGGCGCAGGTAGAAAGCAGCCAGATTTTATTTGCCAGAATGTAACACTAAAGGCCTCTTGACCAGTTCCCAATATAGTCCATGTCCCCCTGGTAAAAGTCATAAGCACAATCTTCACTGTCTGCTGTTTTAGAAGGATTCTGGTATTCCTTGTTGCCTCCAAAATGGCCCAGTAAACTCTGCTTAGCATTTCAGGGATTTCCTAGACTACAGCTTCAAACTCTTCCCCATTTCTCCCATGAACCAGTATTAAGGGCCTACGAACCACATATAGCAACAACCCCACTCTTGGTTCCAATTTTCTGTGTTAGCTACTTTCCTCATTGTGTAACAAAATATCTGACAAACAGCAACTTAAGAGAAGAAAGGTTTATTTTGGCTCACAGTCTAAGCATGCAATGCATCATGCTGGAGAAGGTATAGGTGGTAGAACTATGAGATAGCTTGGTCATATTGCATTCACCATCAGAAACCAGAAAGAGAGTTGAATAATTGTGCTCTATTATTTTTTAAACAGTTTCAACATACAAGAGATAATTATGTAAATCTTAGAATCCAACAAACCTGGCTTTAAATCCTAGTTTTGTTTACTAGCTATAGGTTGAAAGAAAGCTATTCAATGACGATAAATATTATATTTTTCATATTTGAAGTAGGGGGAGTTACACTTAATACATAAATACTGCTATGAGGATGGAACAATAAAAATGCATATAGAGTTGCATTTAAATATATAAGTAGCTGGACATGGTGGTACACTTTTATAATCTCAGTGCTTGGGAGGTCAAGGCAGGAGAATCAGGAGCTCAAGATCACCTTCAGCCACACGTTGAATTGAAGCCCAGCCTGGCCTATATGAGACTTTTCTCAAACACACTGAATAAATAATTAACTAAATAGTAAGTTAGAAACGGTGGCTCGTGTCTGTAATCCTAGTACTTGGGAGTCTGAGTTAGGAACATTGCCATAAGTTTGAGGCTAGATTGAGCTATATAGCAAGTACCAGGCCAGCCTGGGCTACAGTATGATTCTGTTTGTTAAGAACAACAACACAGAAAATAAAATGAATAAAGAAATCCATCTGTAGTAACAATTGCAGTCAAATGTATAGTTTTGGAGTTTTTTGGGTTTTTTTTTTTTTTGAGAGAGAATGAAATTGAGCTATATAAGAGAGTACTATAGATTAACTTTATTCACCTATTTTTCAGCTAGTATGAATATTTAGCAAACTTTTCTTTAGAAAAAAAGACATTCTTCATATTCTTTAAACAATTTAAAATTATTTTTACTTGTGTGTGTATGAGTGTATGAGCATACCACAGCCATCTACCACTGCAAAATACCTAACCCACCCATGCATTGCTTCTCTTTGAGGACAAATGTAACTTCTACACTAAATCCTATAGTTTGCCTATATATGTCATTTCATATCAAAAAATATATTTTCAGATGAAAATTTTCATTTATTGCTGGGCATGGTGGTGCATGCCTTTAAAATCCCAGCACTTGGGAGGCAAAAGTAGGAGGGTCACTGAGAGTTCGAGGCCACCCTGAAACTACATAGTGAGTTCCAGTTCAGCTTGGGCTAGAGTGACACCCTACCTCGAAAAACAAAACAAACAAACAAAAAATTCATTTATTCTGAAATTTGTTGAGTATGTTGATTTTATAAACCAAATACAGAGTAGTAGGATCAAATAGAGAAATTAGTTGTGTATCAATTGTCAAAATGTATAGGCCATTGTTCTGACAAAGGGTATCTTGGAATCCAAGTGTTAATTAAGATAATTAAAAGAGAAAACAGAACTACCTCTTGCCTTCTTTGGCCCTAGAGTACAAATACTGGAGTGCTGCCATTGCAGGGCACTTTATAAAACAAAGGTCACTGGTAGCAAGCGCAGTTCTCTGCATGGCACTGGCATGCCTCTCCACCCTTCACATTTCCTAAACCATGCCTGGGGAAATCAAGTGACTTTGCCAAGAAAAATAAATAACTCACTCATACCAAGCCATAAACCAGGGTGGATGTGCAACCAGAAAACCTTGGCAAGGAAAGACTGCACTTGCCTTGTCTTTGCCTCTTGTGTCTGTTGCCTTAATTGACTTTCTTGATAGCAACAGAGGCTGAGCACATAGGAAGGGTAAGGGTGACTGCTAAAATGAACCAGGCACTGAACTTGGCCACACAGCATTGCAGGTCAGTGAGAGTACGGGCGGACTTGACCTCCCTGAGACCTCGGTCACCCTCCTGAGTGCATGACATGACACTCAGGAGCGAGTGCTTTGACTTTGGAGTGGACTTTGATGGCCTTCATGGACTTTTCATATCCAGTGGCACTGGTCATCACTGTCACTGCTGCTCTGCCGTTTGAGGGACAAAGTCCAGATCCAAAGACAAGAAAAAGCCAAGGATAGAATTTTTGTTATAACTTATACATACTATGAATTTTGTGACCATAGAGTGTCTGATATAGTTCCTTCCTACTGAAATTCTTCATATCAGTTGAATATAGTTTAAAAGGACTTATCATTCAGATAAAAAATTTTTTTTTCATTTTTCGAGGTAGGGTTTCACTCTAGTCCAGGCTAACCTGGAATTCACGATGTTGCCTCAGGGTGGCCTCGAGCTCACGGCAATCCTCCTACCTCTGCCTCCCGAGTGCTTGGGATTAAAGGCGTGTACCACCATGCCCAGCCAGAAAAATTTTTAAGAAGAATATAATCAGAATTATGGGGTTGAAGAAAATTATTTAATTCAATGCCTTATTTCTATGTAAAATCTTAGAAATTTATCAAAGGCAAAGCCTATGTTAATTATACATATAATACACTGACAGGTCTGAATACTAAGGCACTGAGACCAATATGTGGCTTGTTCGATATTAATTTATTCTTATCATTATGAATGGCTCAGAGCAGTGTTGTTTAAGAGGGGACAGGTAGATCAGAAAAGCAAGAGAGGAGGAACATGGCTGCCAGAGTGCAGGGCTGTGCTGACTGTCTGATTGTCAGTTTACCCTGCTAGGGAGAGGAAGAAAAGCCAGAGACAGCTCAGAGGAGCGGGAGTGCTTCCACGAGCTGCTGCTGTGGCCCTCACTGCCAAAGCACGTGGGTGTTACCAAAATCTGGAGCAGTATTAAGAGAAGACTGGTTTTGGGGGTCAGATCTGAGCTGGGAGAAGGAGAGAGTGAGAAGGGAAGGGAAGGGGAAGAAGGATAGCAAAGATGTGTATGTAGAAAGAAAGCAGACGAGAGGAAGATGAAACAGCTAGAGATACAGAGATAGAGAAATACGCACCTTACATCAGGAAAGAGGGCCAGAAAACAGCAAAAGAATATGCCACCTGGGCTTTTTATTGCCCAGTGGAGGGGAGGGGCTTGTGGAGGGGTGGGCCAGTGCACAGGGAAGGAGCCAGGCTGGCTACATCACTGCTGACTCTTGGCCAGGTGGCAAGGGGGGAAGATGGGTAGAGAGCTCTGAGACTAACATATACATGTGTATATAAGATGCATGCTTTCTACTTTTATATGTATTTCCAACGTTATGATAGGAAAGTTCATTAAATAAAATCAAATACAATTTTGTATTCTCAAGAACACATTTAAAGTGACTGAAGAATTTTTTTGTTGTTGTTTGTTTGTTTGTTTTTCGAAGTAGGGTCTCACTCTAGCCCAGGCTGACCTGGAGTTCACTATGTAGTCTCTGGGTAGCCTTGAACTCATGGCGATCCTCCTACCTCTGCCTCCTGAGTGCTGGGATTAAAGGTGTGCACCACCATGCCCAGCAGGAAGTTTTTGTTGTTGTTATTGTTTCTTTTATCAATAAGCAGGGCTACATGTGATGTCACACACTTTAGTCCCAGCACTTAAGAGGCTGAAACAGGAAGATGTTCAAAGCCACCCTAGGCTACATAGGTAGACCCTATCTCAAAACAAAAGTAACAGGCAGGGCTGGAGAGATGGCTTAGTCGTTAAGCGCTTGCCTGTGAAGCCTAAGGACCCTGGTTTGAGGCACGATTCCCCAGGACCCACCTTAGCCAGATGCACAAGGGGGCACATGCGTCTGGAGTTCATTTGCAGTGGCTGGAGGCCCTGGTGCACCCATTCTGTCTCTCTACCTGCCTCTTCCTCTCTCTGTCTGTTGCTCTCAAATGAATAAATAAACAATAAACAAAAAAATTAAAGTAATAGGCAGGAGAAAAGATTGTCTAATCTAATTACCACTTCCATTTTGAAGAACTGTATTTCCTGAAACTGAGCAGGTAACATTGGATTTTTAAGATACCATAAAAAAATTACAATAAAATCATCTAACAACTCTTACTTGGAATTCAGGCTTGCTTTTCAATAGCCCACTAATAAAAAATGTGCATGAATGAGACCCTTGCCTCTGATTCAGTAAGTCATTGAAGTAAATGTCCTGTTTCATTGTGTTCCTCTGTCCTCCTGCAAAGGAACAGTGATGGTTTGGGGAAGTAAGTAGATGGTTGAGTGGATTGTCCAGGCTTTACTGAAGTGATTTCATTTGTTGAACCTTGTTTTCTCATTGGAAAATGAGGGCAAGCCAGGCATGATGACACATGACACATGCCTGTAATCCCAACACTTGAGATATAGAGGCAGTAGGATCAGGAGTTCAAGGCCAGCCTGTGCTACATAGGAAGTTAAGAGCAGCATGGGATACACAAGACCCTGTCTCAGCCTCACCTCTTATCTAATCCTACTGTGTATCATTTTTACTAAACAAGTATGTAATTAAGCATCAATTAGAATTTATTTTTTCTCTCTATAGACATTTTCAAAATATTTCAAAAATACATATGTAGGTCTAATTATAGTGACATATTATGTTATAATTTTACTTTTGGTGGTAGTTTTTTTTTTTTTTTTTTTTGGACAGGGTTTCAGTTGACAGCCTATAGTAGCCTGAAACTCACCAATTAGCTCAGCTGTCCTTACAGTGATCCTCCTGCCTCAGCCTCCCAAATACATGAATTAGAAATGAGTTACCACATCTGATTACAAATTCTTATAAAGTAACTGACAGGCACTAGAACTCATGGACTTTTGAGTTACAAAGTTGCTTTTTAGGGTAAAGTGTTTAATCAATTCCTAGTTTCTTTATCCATAAAGCGAAATATAATAATAGTACTTACCACGTATTACATATATTGAAAACACTAAGATATGCAAAATATCTAAAATAGTAACTACTAAGAGATAGACAAAAATACTAGGATATGGGCTGGAGAGATGACTTAGCAGTTAAAGCACTTGCCTACAAAGCCTAAGCACCCAGGTGTGACTCCCCAGAACCCACATAAGCCAGATGCACATGGTGGTACATGTCTGGAGTTTCTTTGCAGTGGCTAGAGACCATGACATGCCAATTCTCTCTATATATAGTAAATAAATAAATAAAAATTTAAAAATATTTTTTTAAATACTAGAATAAGAATCTGAAAGAGCTGCGAGTTAGCCAGACCATTATTAACCAAAAAGGATAGAAATGTGCCCATCAGACCAGGGTACAATATTAAAAACTTGTCCAACCTCCTCCTAAGATCCACTTACCTCCTGCATCTGATAAGTTCATTAAAGTCTCAGAAGCCTCTTCTGTTCACTCATAAGAAAGAAAAAGCCTATCATAATCTACCAGCAAGTATGTGAACAAAGCCAAGCATGCCACACTCCAAGCTGACATTTCCTGTGATCTCTGGCTCTGGCTCTTCCAACACTTGTTCATAAGAATATAAAAGTAAAGATTAAGGTCATTAATGAGAAAAGTGTCTTCACACTGTTATGGGGTCCAGTGTCACACAAGTAAGACCATCGACTCACAGATGTGAGGCAAAGTTTTATTGGGTAAAAAAGGAAAGAAAAGAAAAAGAAAAAGTCTGGCATACAAGGTCTGTACCCCAGAGGCAATATCAGGGGGGGAGCAGCCCTGAACTATTTGGAGTGTCAGCTTTTATTGGAAATACCACATGATGTTAGAAAAAAACAAAACAGGATGGGAATGAAACCCTAAATCACAATTTACATGTGACAGTTATAGCCATAAAAGTTAAAAAATAAAAAGGAATTTGTAAATAAATCTGTTGGTCCGTTCAGTTATAGGAAACCCCACCTGGTGGGGGGGGGCGGTGAGAGGTAAGCCTGTGACCAGGAGTCCCACTTATCTTAATGCATTTGCTCAACAATGCAGACCCCAGGAAATGCTATTCATCCCAGCAGAGCCTCCTGTTTGTCTACCATCAGCAGAGCCTCCTACAAGGAAGTGACTTCTATTTTTCTCTAGGCTAGGTACACGGAATTGTAGAGAAATATAACACTTTGCTCTCTTTACATCACTCCAAATTCACCATGTCTGGCTGGGAGCAAGGTGGCCTCATGTTCAGAACAGACACACGAAGCCTTGACCTTAAGAAGCCATCACAGGGCTGTTTTTTGTCTTCCAGCCTGTGATTCTGGACAACTTCCAAACAAATTTCAAAGATCCAACATTTTTCCTAATAGATATCCTAAGTTCCTTCTGTTTCTTTTACCGAGTACCCACCAAACGCACACCTATTAGGGTCATGTGCACATACGCAAGAACCATTTAATCAAAACACTAAGAGCTGTGAAATTATTACAGATGTCTGCTTACTGATCTTTCTGTCTGCCTGCCTGCCTCGAATCTTCTTATACAATTCACACCATCTTTTTTTAAAATTTTTGTTGTTGTTGTTTATTTTTATTTATTTATTTGAGAGCAATAGACAGAGAGAGAAAGAGGGAGAGAGAGAATGAGAATGAGCACACCAGGGCCTTCATCCACTGCAAATGAACTCCAGACACAAGCACCCCCTTATGCATCTGGCTAACATGGGTCCTGGGTAATCAAGCCTCGAACCGGGGTCCTTAGGCTTCACAGGCAAGCGCTTAACTGCTAAGCCATCTTTCCAGCCCTCACACCATCTTTTTAAGTTTTTTTTAAGTTGAAATTTTGTATGGATACATCAAGTATTGGTATCATTATTCCCCTCTTCCACTAGCCTTTGGCCAAACGTAAGGCTATACCCATCAAAATCTCTCTAAATTAACAATGCTTACATCCTTTAACCTATCTTGTTCTCAGTCTCCATTGGAGAATCTGTTTTTCTTTTTCATAAAGCAGCGAGAACAGAGGACAACCCAAATCTATCAACAGGGCAAGGATAGCTGACTCTATGTCAGCACATGAACCACCCCTAGCACAGCCGCTAGGGCCCACCATCTTAATCTAACTTCTGGACTGTTACCAGGGTAGCATAGCTATTTGTTTGCTATTTTTCTTCCTGCTTGCATTTTATAAGATACTGTCTAAACACTTTTTGCAAACAGTACAAGGCTCTTCAAATTTGCCAAATACTCAGATTAATCAATGCTGATCTTTTGCCTAGAATATTTTCCCTCAAGGACTCTTGTGGCTCCTACAAACTTCAACTGAAATGCTGCCTCCTTTATAAAAATGTCTTGCCTCTTAAATGTATACTTAGCTACTACTCCGGCCAGTTTTTTTTTTTTTTTTTTTTTTTTTCGAGGTAGGGTCTCACTCTAGCCCAGGCTGACCTGGAATTCACTATGGAGTCTCAAGGTGACCTCGAACTTACAGTGATCCTCCTACCTCTGCCTCCCGAGTGCTGGGATTAAAGGCATGTGCCACCACGCTGGCTTTCCCGGCCAGTTTTAAGTGGTCTTCCAATATGTATCTACTGTAATGATTGCCTCATTGTTGTGTAGCTGTTGCTGACATGTCTATCTTCTCACTAGGACCCCAGCAATGAGCACCGGACCCACTGCAAAGAAAATAGCAGAGTACATATTTTAGAATAAGTGAATGATTCATTTTACCATCCCAATTTTCTTCCATTTCTCCATCTATTGCCTGAAAACCATTCTTCTGAGTTATTGTAATAAGCTCCAGTTGGTCTTTTAACCTCTGCTTTCTTCTTGAATTTATCATCCACACACCTGCCACAATCATATTGTAAGGTTAAAACATTTTTATCATATAAGTTTCAATAGATTTTATTGCCTCTGAAATAAAATACAATTTGGTCCTAGTTTACGTTCTGGGGCCATCTTCTGTTTCCCACCTCCATCCTGTAACTGGCATCGTCTAGATAGTCAGGCTCTTCAAATCAGGCCATGGTGTCACACTCTACGTCTACGCAGACCACTCCTCCTCACTCAGTCTTGCCCCAGTCTTCCTCATTGTACATTTGATTCTTCTTCTAAAATAATTTGATACATCTTTTAAAAGAAAATAACTTTTTAAAGCCTTACGTTAGATCTTAAATTCTCCATTTTCCAGCCGAGTTACTTTCTTTCTCTTATGCCTCCACAGAAGTCATCCCCAAACCTGATGCCATTATAAAATTGGAAATTCTTTGATTCTCAAACAGGAAAGGGTTTTTTGGGGGGGGCAGAGAGGGTATGTGTGTGTTGCGTAGCAAATGTGGCATGGTGTATGTGCAGTGTATGCATGTGTATGCATGTGTATACAGATGCATGCATCCCATGCTCACAAGTGCACAGGCCGGACAACATCAGATGTCCTCTTTTGCCGATATTCTGTGGCATTGCATTTGTCTTGACAGAGTCTCTCACTGAACTCAGAACTGCTTTTTCCAGCCAGATGGATTGGCCAATGAACCTCCACAATTCTTCTGTCTCCACACTTTCCCATGCCTGGAATTGCAGGTCTGTATGGTCACTTCTGTGATTTTACATGGGTGCTGGAGATCAAACTTAGCCTGTCTTGGGCCCTCTCAGGCTCTCATGCTTTGCAGCAAGCATTTTTACCCACTGAGCCATCCCCCCATCTTGTGTTTTTTTCTACACCACACCCTAAACTAAACAATTCCATATCAAAGTTGAGGCTGCATTCTGCACAACTGAGCGCTAAACATTCTTCTTAAAGCATGACTCAGAATCCTGTAGAAACAGCCAGAAGTAAGACATGAGAAACCATACTTTCAGTATTAAGTCAGTCTTGGGACATGATTGGCTCTGACCTTGGAAAGTGAAGTCAGGTTTTGTTTCTTCAAGTTTTGCAAAATAGCCTGGAAACAGGAATCAGAAGCATAAAGTAAGACAAGAACACACATTATTAAATATAAACAAAAATAGAAAGGAAAAGACATAAATTCACTTAAACTGACCTCTAAATTGATTCTAACGCTGTACTCATGAAAACAGTGCCAAGGGCAGCCAACACCATGAAATGAGTTGTGAGCAAATACAGTCTGTATTCAAGGAGGCAGAAAGGGTCTTGATTGGCTCAAATAATCAGAACCATTTTCCTGGAATGTTGCTATTGGTTCCAAGCAAATCACTTTGAACCAAATTCTTGGGATTTTCCAAATATACACAACTCCGTTTGAATATTTCAGTTCAAAGCTGTGTAATACTGTGTAAAAACCATGCCCCTTTCTGTTTGGATATAGTATGCTCATTCAAGAATAAATACTCAGAAAAGAAAATGCATTAATAATGAATCTTTAGGATCAAGAGCTGTAGAAATGACACAGTTTGGCTTTTAAAAACTTTTTTAGGAGCTAGAATTAAGGTTCCATTGGTAAAGTCTAAGAACCTGAGATTAGATTTACATCACCCATATATATGCCAGGCAGAAAGGGGTGGCTGCACGTGCCTATAATACCAGCACATAGGAGGGAGAAACAGAGGATCCTGGGCCAGCTGGATAGATAGACTAGCCAAATCACTGAGATCTGGGTTAAAGTGAGATACCCCCACCTTGTAAATAAGGTAGAGAGCAATCTAGAAAGATACCTGACATCAACTTCTGCCCACACCTATGGGAACATGCATACATGCACCACACACACACACACACACACACACACACACACACACACACGCACACAAAAGATCTTCAAGACAATTCTTTTAGCCTATCTCATAACATAATACACATGAAAAGTAATATTTGCATGGTACATTGGGAAAAAAAACTTGAGTCTAGGGGCTGGAGAAATTGCTTAGTGGTTAAGGCATTTGCCTACAAAGCCAAAGGATCTTGGTTCGATTCCCCAGTACCTGTGTAAGCCAGATGCACAAGATGTCACATGCATCTGGAGTTCGTTTGCAGTGGCTGGAAGCTCTGGTGCGCCCATTCTCTCTCTTTCTCTCTTTCTCTCTCCCTCCCTCTTTCCCTCTCTCGAATAAATAAATAAAAATAAAATATTTTTTTAAAAGACTTGAGTCTAAAATTGACTAGCAGGAGCTCAACTTACCCAAGACAGCCTGCAGACTAAAGAGCTCAATAAATCCAAAAGATTGTCCGTAGCACATTCAGCTTTGAAAAATATGCTGAATAAATTGATGCATCCTGGAAAGGAGAGCATCAAGCCCTGAAGGGTGGCTTTACACCACATTAGTTAACAGGGTCACTGTGACAGAATAGGCCCCAGGTATTCACAGGTCTCATATAGTGATGCTGTTCAGAATTCATCACTTCTGACATGGTTGTAGTCATTTTAGTGGACCCACAACTAATTGATATACCCTTTACTGGCAGTAGGCAGAAAAACTGATGCTCCCCTAAGCATATCTATACTGTGTTTCAACTGTTGTTTTTAAATGCAACTTGAAAGAAAAAAGTCATTTATAATTATCTTAACCCCTGGAGTAAAAAATGCTAAATGAAATGCTAAAAACTCTTACAATGAGTGAGTGAATGCCAGGAATTAAGCAGGAATGTGAGACTTAAGAAATAAGAGAACTGATGCAATCAGGCTTCTGTACATCAAAACCACATGGAACTTGCATCTTCAAATAAGAGTTCCATCAGTGACCATCCAGCACAGGAGCTGTGTTCAGGAAAGCCTAGGCAACCACGGAAAGAATTTCCTGGAACAAGTAAAGAAATAACCCTCACAGAGGCAAATGGCAAGAACTGCCTTATCAGATGGTAAGACTGTGAGGGACATTTTTAGGACCTTCTAGGGACGGGCTCTCTTTGACTCTGACTGCGATAGGAAGCTGTGTTAGTTTCATCTTTCAATGCTGTGACATCTCCCTGACAAAATCAACTTAAGGAAGGTCAGGTTTATTTTGGCTTATGGTTTTAGGGCACACAGTTACGTCCAGGAAGGCATGGTTCAGGCAGGTCATGTTGTACCCACAGTCAGGAAGAAGAGAGAGATGAACAGAGGTATTCTCTGGCTTCGTCCACATTCTCTCTTTATTTAGTATGGGATGCTAGTCCACATAAGGATGCTGCCAACATTCAGGGTGGGGCTTTCTTCCTTTCTTCTCTAGAAGCATCCTCACAGACACATGTGTGTTTCCTAGGTGGTTCCAAACAGAGTCTAGTTGACATTAAAGATGAAGATGACCATCACAGGAGAGATTGAAGCTTTGATTTTTTTAAAAAAATATTTACATTTATTTATTTATTAGAGTTAGAGTAATAGAGAGAGAAAATGGATATCCAAAGGGCCTCTAGCAACTACAAACAAACTCCAGATGCATGTGTCACCATGTGGATCTGGCTTACATGGGTTTTGGAGACTTGATCCTGGGTCCTTTGGCTTTGTAGGCAATCACCTAAACCACTAAGCCATCGCTCCAGCCCTGGAGCTTTTTAAATAGAGAAGTAATAGCATCCAGTAGAAATTTTTAAAAGGTTCTGACTACCTTGTGAGGAGGGACTACAGAGAGGTACATGTAGCCATAGTAAACCAGTCATGAGTTTATTGCAACTTGTCTCAGCAAGACAGATGAGCCAGGGCAAGATGGTGATGGGTCTGCTGACCAGATTTGCCAAGGAGTGGCAGAGAAAGAAGATAACAGGAGATGATGGTGTGTGGGCAGAAACAAGAAGAGATTTGAAGGCTGAAGCCTAAGGCATTACAACATTAAAAGCTTGAGTTGCATAAGAGGAACTAGCAAAAAGGATCTCATCTAGTCTGAATGATTTAAATACACACTATGTAAGTGTTTAAAAACATCAGATTTTTATTTTTATCCCAGACTTCTTCCCAGAAATTCAATATGATAGACCCGGTTTTTAGGTCATATCTCTATTTGGATGCTTTATAGACATCTCAAAATTAACATCCAAATTTGAGTATTTGACATTACTCCCTTCACCACCAAAATCTCTCAGAAATTTCAAGATCTTAGAGGACAACATCCCCCTTCTTTTCTTTTCTTTTTTTTTTGCCTCAGTTCCCCAGATTTGGTTTGCCTCTCACACCCTTGATTCATTTCCCCCAAGCAATCATATGGCTTTTGCCTTCCAAAATCTGACCATTTCTTACCACCCACAATGAACCAGCCATCACTACCTCTTCTTCCTGGCAACCAAACGTCTAGCCGGGAGTGGTGGCTCACTGCCACTAACCAGCACCTCAGGAGAGCATTATGCAGCATATCCTGAGCCACATAAATGACGAAACTTCAAACATGAAGTACAGTTTCCACTGAATGAACCTTCCTTCTGCATCATCCTCAGGTCAAACTCTTATCATTCAAACCATCTGTAATTGGGGACCATCTGCATAGTTTCCCGTTTGCTGCTTAAATTTTCTACCCACTCATCCTGGTCTTAAATTTTGAGCTCAGTCAGGGGTGGTAGTAAGAGTTCGTAATCCCAACACTTGGGAGGATGGCTCAAGTTCCAGACTAGCCAGGGCTTTAGATTTGTATGTAAGAGGAGTAGATCTTCTCTGGGGAAAAAAAAGTTTCAGTATTTTTTGACTGTATACGAAAAAAGCACAGGCTGGCTAGAACTGTGAGAGGAAACATGACAACGTTCTCGACAAACATTGAGATTATGCAAGCAAAGGGGAAAAAATGGTTTGCTTCAGCAATTTGGTTCTTAGTATTTCTGTATATGTAGCTATTTCTTTTTTAAAACTCTTTTATTTATTAATTTGAGAGAGAGAGAGAGAGAGAGAGAGAGAGAGAGAATGGGCACACCAGGGCCTCCAGCCACTGCAAACAAACTCCAGATGCATGCGCCCCCTTGTGCATCTGGCTAACGTGGGTACTGGAGAGTCGAACAGTGATCCTCTGGCTTTGCAGACAAACGCCTTAACCGCTAAGCCATCTCTCCAGCCCTATGTAGCTATTTCTTTCCAATTTCCCAGCCCTATTGCTTTAGTGTCTGTCCTTGGCACATTACTGGTCATTGGATTCGGCTTACCACGTCTTCTTTCCTTCCCTTATTTTAAGGCATAATTTAAGCATTTAAGGAACCACTTAAGTAAGGGAAGGAAAGTTACAAAGGAACACAGAGCATGGGAGTTCCCTGCAAAAAGGCTGTTTTGATGGAGTTGGATTTGATGCTCAGTGTTGGCAGTGGAGGTAGAGGGGGGGTGTGATGCAGGGAGGAAGGCCGGCTGAGCAGCAGAGTGCTCATGCTTCCATTTGTTTATGTTCCTGGCTTTAATAGCCGCGGTGTTTGCACAGCTGAAGGAAAGGAAAGCATGCTGAGAATAGAACCACTAGGACCTCTGAAAGTTGGCAAATGAGGAAGGCATGAATTGGAAAAGAGCTACGAATGTTGTAAGTACAAAACATGTCAGCCAAAATAAACCTACTCCTGGGGTTTTTAGGTTCCAAAGGAAAGCTACAAAAAGAACATTTGCTGTAATTACTCAGGTCCTTCTCAACCCTATCTTTTTATGGATAGAAATGTTCGGGGGTGGGGGATGGTTAGGAAAATCGAGATTTCTCCACGATATAGTGAAAACACAAAACTTTGGATCAGACATCTCCAACTTGCAATCAGGATGTTGTACTTACTCCCAGAACCTCAGATCCCTGTCTTTGAAGCAGTCCATGTCAGGCAAACACTACTGTTCCTTGCACTACTCTCTGCTCTTGGGCCTATTCTGTTGTAAGACCCATTTCAGCTTCATCTGTTTCCTGTGCCTTCCACAGGGACTTGTAGAGGGATCAACACAGCATTGTCTAGTATTCCATGTTTGTGGTGGCCAGTTAGGGAGGTTTGTGTTCTGCAACCTTCTCAGTACAGGAAAATAGCAACCATGGAAGACACAATAGACCAGTTGATCATTAAAAGGGGGGGGGGCTGGAGAGATTGCTTAGTGGTTAAGGCACTTGCATGAAAGACCCATGTTCAACTCTCCAGATCCCACATAAGCCAGATGCACAAAGGTGAGTCAAGCAGGTCGCACATGCCCACTAGGTGGCACAAGTGTCTGGAGTTCGATTGCAGTGGCTGAGGCCCTGGCACACTAATTCTGTCTGTCTGTCTCTCTCTCCCTCCCTCTGTCTCTCTCACTATCTCCAAAAAAAGGGGGAGCATTTTGCACAAATCAAAGCCAATGATCTTATGGACAGCCTTGTTAGAGGTGGGTTGTTGGCACAACGTGTTATTTTTTCACAGTTTTTCCCTCCAGGTACCATGTTAACTTGCTGTCCCAATCATCCCATGGGGCTGTGGCGACAGCTGTCTTGTTCAGATTTTACTCAAGTCAGCCTAGACCTGATCCTCAGTGACCATGATGTGCCGTGTGCCCACCCAGCAGTCGGTTCCCACATCCTGCACCCTTCAAATCCTGCCCTAATCCCAGACTGCCCCACAGCCACCTAATATAGACCTTAAGTGAGACAAGCCGAAGCACAGCATGGAAACAGTGCTCGGTGAGAGCAAGATCAGGCAGGCCTTGTTTACGGTTGGCTGAAGTGCCCCAGTTTGCCCCTGGGTGAATAATGTCGCCTTTCACAGGCTTCATGGTGTGGGGCAGTAAGTCACCTTACTTCGTCTTTCCTTCTCTTCTAACAAATGCAGAAGGAATTGGGAACACTGGCTCAGCAGTGGAAACAGCTTGGTTACAGGAATGTTCACAATGTTCAGTTTAGAATTCCATGCTTTTGTTGTTGTTTGTTTGTTTTATTTTGTTTGTCTAAGAGCTAGGATGTAGCTCAGCTTTAGAATATTTGCCTAGAATGCATGAGGCCTGGGTTCAATCCCCAGTACTGCAAAACAAAGAAAAAGTTCTTTAGAATCCCATGATTAGGCCTATTAGGAAAACAAGTCTCTTCTGTTTTTAGCATCATTGTTTTTTCAAAATGCTTAACATTTAGAATCTGAGGGAAAGATTTAAGCATTGCCCTGTTTCTATAGTCAAGAAGAGGCTCCAAGGATGGGAGTAATTTGTAGGATAAAGGTAGGAACTGTGTCCCTTGAGTGAAGACATCCTTTTCTAGTTTGAACAGTGTTGGGACAGTGCTGAGGTAAGGAATATCCTGGGTCAAAGGAAGTGAGGTTGTGGACAAAATCAATCATAATATGACAATTAGGGTCGTGTTCATAATTTAGTTTAATAGCGATCCATATTTCTTTGCAGATAAAATAGGAATATGTTAACTGTGATTTGACTTAATGTTTAGAGGCTTTCAGAATGGAACTTTGGCCAATATTTTATGATAATCATAAGGTACTATATATGAAGGTCAGTATTTGTGTCATGCAATACATAGACAACATGCACGCTCTGAAAACCAGGACAGTAGTTAATTGTGCTTTTCCACAGAAAAACACACCCAGAAACCAGAAAGCTAGTAAAACCAGCACTGATCAGACAGTTTTAAATATATTTTAAAAATCAAACCAAGCTATTATATTCCAAAAATTCTTTTTAAGTTTTCAAAAATGTCTCATGTTGGAAAGTATTGCCTATTGAAGATACTACTTGTGGCTTTATAACTGCATACAATATAAAATTGGAAGCAAGATAACCAAGGAAAGGCTGGAGAAATGGTTCAGCAGTTAAAGGCACTTGCTTGCAAAGCCTGCTGGCCCAGATTCTATTCCCCAGTAACCACGTAAAGCCAGATGCAAAAAGTAACACATGTGTCTGGAGTTTGTAGTGGCAAGAGGCCCTGGTGCACCAATACACACCCATGCTCGCTCTCTCTCTCTCTCTCTCTCTCTCTCTCTTTTCACTATTCCTGTCTTTATCTCTCTATTTCTCTCTCATAAATAAATGAAAAAATATTTCTTATAAAGGTAACCAAGTAGGAATACTGGGACTTCCCTAATCTATATTTATTTTTATTTTTTACTAAATAACTCATTGACTCCTCTAATTTCTAAATTCTTTTACATTACAGGAATAATAAGAGTAAAACTCAACAAATGTTCACTAATTTCTACATGTATAATGTCTATATAGTAGATACTATAATCTCCATTTTACAGATGAGAAAACAAAGAGTTTAAAAGACTTAACTAATAGCACACTATAGCAAGTGCTAAAGCCAGGAATAAAGAACAGTTGAAGGATTTCTCTTGTCCTGTTTGAGACAAGGAAGGAATAACATCACAAGCAGCCTAGGCTGGCCTCCAGCTTGCTATGTGGATGAGGATGGCTTCAACTCCTGATCCACTTGCCTCCACCTCCCACATGCTGGGATTATAGGCATGCGCCACCATATGCCAGAACACTGGATGATCTTGAAATGGAATTCAAATTCAATGGCTTTAACTGCATGGTTTATTACTGATACCTAGTTAATAATATTAAGGCAAATATTTGCTTAGAAGCAAGTGCATTAGGTTAGCTGAGACTTATTGCATACTGCCTAAAATTTCAGTACCATTAGGCATATATAATCTCCATTGGTGTCTGTATTCGTTACTTTTCTCATTGGTATGACTAAATACTTAACAAAAATCAACTTGAGGCAAGGTTTATTTTGGTTTATAGTTCCAGAGCATACAGTCCACCATGCTCAGAAGGTATGGCTGCAGGCAGAGGAGGTGGCTGGCCACATTGCAGCCACAGTCAGGAAGCAGAAAGGGATTAATGCTCGTGCTTAGTTCACTTTCCACTTCTTTTCATTTTTTAAATTTATTTATCTTGAGAGAGAGAGAGAGAGAATGGGCACACCAGGGCCTCCAGCCACTGCAAACGAACTCCAGACACATGCACCACTTTGTGCATCTGGTTTACGTGGGTCCTGGGGAATCAAACCTGGGTCTTTTGGCTTTGCAAGCAAGTGCCTTGAACACTAAGCCACCTCCCCAACCCAACTTTCCACTTTTTATTCTATCTAAGACCCCAGCCCATTGAATGGTGTTGCCCATAGTTAACATGAGTGTTCTCACTTCAATTAGCCAAGTCTAGAAATTCCTCACAGACATTGTCTGCTAGATGATTCTAGATCCTGTCAATCATCAGTGTCCATCCACCTTTCTCCTAGCACATTTAATTTATTTATTTGTGGTGCTAAGAATAGCACACAGTGCCTCACATCCATTAAGCAACTACTTTTCCATTGAGATATACTCCCAGTCTACTTCAATGTCATCTAGTACAACTTCTTCCATTAATGGCATCATCTTATGTTCAAGTGACCTTTAATTTATTACAACTTCATTTGTTGCCAAGGATTTGACAAGAGGATAACTCTAAATCCATGTCAAACTTTTAAGGCATTCTACAGCTAAACTCTGGACTGCTCACCTGTTCATTCATTCATTCAATCAAGATACTAATATACCAGATACAGTTCTGAAGATACAGACAAAAATCAAGGTCTTCTGGAGTTCAAAGCTAAGAAAAATATGTGGGGCTATAGAGATGGCTCACTTGCTAAAGGCACTTGCTTGCAAAGCCTGACAACTTAGGTTTGATTCGCCAGTACCCACAAAAAGCCAGATGCAATGGTGCATGTACCTGGAGTGAGTTAGTAGTGGCAGGAGGCCCTGGCCTTCTCATTCTCTCTCTCTCTCTCTCTCTCTCTTTCTCATTCTCTATCTGCTTGCAAATAAATAAATAAATAAATATTTTTTTAAAAAAGAAAGAAAGAAAAAAAGATGTGTCACCACATGCTTGGGCTGTAGAGCACTGCGAAATCAAGCCGGGGCTGAGCTGGAAGCCTCCTCCCTGTTGGCTAGCTGTCATGATGCTGAAAAGAACCATGCAGCCTGTTGGGGGAGAAAGTCATCAATGGTGTTATCTGGCAGTGAACCCTACAAGTATTATAGCTGGCCAGCCAGGACAAATGTACCAGTGGGTGCAATAATGGCATGTCCGTTGTGGGGGGAAGCAATTGTTCCCTGATTAGACTACAGTGAATTCATGACTAGTACTGAAACCTGAATCAAAATCATATGGCTAGGGAGGTTATAAACCCTAGGGGAAAAACTACTACTGTTGTCTGGCTATATGGATATATTATGCCAACCAAACTTCCCCCTAAATACTTATGCTTATGTTCATATGCTATTCTCACTTTTGGTTAGAGACACTTCTCTTTTCAGATGGCAGTGACCACTGGAGAGACTCAAAAACCCATCAAAGTGCTGAGAAGTGACAGTGAAGTAAGTGTTCAGCACTAACTGAGACATCTGTATCACAAACTCCAAGGCTTAGGGATCACTGAGGAAGAGTTGGCAGAAAGAACGTACAAGCCAAAGGAAGGGGAGGAATGCTTTGCAATATTGTCTTTCTGACACAAGTGGCTGTGGCATTCATGACCTCATAGTGGCTGATGCTACCTACACAAGACCTTCATAACAGGAGAGAAAAAAGTGATGACATCAAAACAGAAGAGATACTAGTTGGAAAGAAGAAGAGATTCAGTATAGGAGGTATAAGGGAGGGGGAGGTAAGGAGAGTAGTGGGAGGGGATTATGACCATGATGTATTGTCTGTATATATGGAAACTGTCAATAAAAAATGTAAGAGGGGAGTTAGGGAGATGACTCAGTGGTTAGGATATAGGCCTGCAAAGCCTAAGGACCCAGGTTTGATTCCCCAGTACCCATCTAAAGCCAGATGCACAAGGTGGCACATGCATCTGGAGTTTGTTTGCAGTGGCTAGAGATTCTCCCCCTGCCACTTCTCTCTCAAACACTCTCTCAAATAAATAAATAATACATACATAAGTAAAAATACTTTTTAGAAAAGAAAAAGATACGTCAGATCTGTCCATGACTAAATATATAGTTCTGAATAGAGAAAACCATGTTGACATATTACCAGGGCAAAAACTGAGGCTTATAATGCAGAAACCTGCTGACCAAACTGCAGTCGTTCTGTAGCTTGAACAGCCGTCTGGGCCCCAGAGGTGAGTATTTGTTGCAGTTAACTTCACGCTGCTGGCACGCGGCGCCTGACCAAAAGCAGCCTGTGGGAGGAAAGAGTTTATTTGACATTTTGTGGACAATGGAGCAAGAAGTTAGAAAATAAATGATAGTTTTATTATTGGGTCAGTCATACCCACCCTAGATTACTTACTTCTAAATTAAACTTACCAGTAAGAGAAAAATATGTCTATCTTTTTGTTTTGTTTTGTCTGTCTGTCTGTTTGTTTGTTTGTTTCAGTTAAGAGTATTTCCTATAACTCTCATGTGTTTTAATCTTAACTAATATCAAAACACAAAAATGAGTAAAGGACTGGAGAGTGGCACAGTATAATGCTATGGGCAGGAGGGAAGTTTTCAGGAGGACGTAACACTTTAGGTAAGCCCTGAGTGCATGTAGGGGTCATCCATGTGGGGAAGAAAGCATGTTCCAGGATGTAGGAAATAGTAAAAGGGAAATCCTAGGGACAGAATATGCTGTGGCATTCACAGTCTACCATGGAGGCCAACATGGCCAACCTTCCTAAACTGTATTAGTTACCTTGTCTTTGCTGGTACAAAATACCTGACAAGAATTAATTTAAGGGGGAAAGGGTTTAACTCAGCTTACAGTTCCAGGGTATAGCTCATCATGGCAGGGAAGGCATGGAGGCAGGAGCTTGAGGCAGCTGATCACACTGAGTACAATGAGGAAAAAGCAGAAGGCAATGACTGTTGGTTCTCAGCCATCTCAATCCTTCTTATACTGTCCAGGACGTGGACCCATGGAATGGTCCCACCTAGTTAAGGTGGCTCTTCCTATCTGAATCAATCTAGTCAAACTAATCCTTCCTTGACATGCCCAGAGGCTGCCCTAATCTAGATAATCCCTTAGGGTGATTCTAGGTCCTGTCAATAATCAATAGAAACCATCACAGAACCTCTCATTCTATCATTTCCCCAGACTTCACCCTAGGCCTTGAGGAAGCTGGACAGCATTATGGAAAATAGTCTCTACCAGATGGCTTCAAAAATGTGACCTATTGCTGGGTGTGGTGGCACACTCCTTTAATCCCAGCACTTGGGAGGCAGAGGTAGGAGGATCGCCATGAGTTCGAGGCCACCCTGAGACTACATAGTGAATTCCAGGACAGCCAGGGCCACAGTGAGACCCTACCTCGAAAAAACAAAACAAAACAAAACAAAATGTGACCTATTGAAAGATAGAAGCTTTTATTCAGCCTCATGGCTCAATACGTAATGGCTCATTTCACAATTCTCCCTGACCTTACTATTGAAATATGTGCAATGTGAAATATTTACAATTCTGTCACCCTTGCTGAAGGGTGACTATACTGATCATCTCAGCACTGCTTCTTTTCTTCTTGAGCCTCCATATGTATCTGTTCATACTGTGTGTTTTCGTTATTAATAACCAATCATTCTGTTTTAATTCATGTCAGCCCACTTAAGGTATAAAGGAAGAACAACATCTTTAAAAACTTTTGAAATCCATTTTGACCTCGTCTCTTCCAACAGAAGGTGTTCAATAAAAACTTTCTGAATATACAATTCATATTTCATTCAATTATCACACAAACCAGAAACACAATAGGGAGAACCTAATCTTTCCCTGTTCTTCCCTTTCGCCAGGAAGATATGAGTAGCTAAAGTATTTGGTGCTATATATAGTCAGTTGATGTCAGCTGGATGCCAGTCTCTTCAGAAAAGCTCAGTCCCCTCTTTGAGTCAGAGCTAGGGACCATGCCGTCCCAAGTTCAAGGATAAAACCCATCGGGCCCAAGTGCCATCATATTCCACCTCCAGAGCCTTTCTCCACAATTGGGATTTGTCCTTGCTGAAAAGTGCAGTCTAACAGTGAGGTGAGTAGACTGTTTCCTAAAATGTTTTATTAGTCAGTGGTCAAAGAAGGTTCAGAGTTCTGAATCATAAATAACCGTTCTTTGTTTTAAAGGACAGCTGTGGATGCCACATTAAAATGTCACTACTAAAGGGTTCTGGCTAAATCTGGTGTCTTCTTCATTCTTACAGTTTGCTAGAATTGATGTGCTATGGTGCTGGTACAAATGAAGGCCAGTGAAGAAACAATTGCAGATTAAAACTAAGCTATGGAAAAGAGAGAAGCGCAAGGAGACTAGCTCTTTCATTGTTCTTCACTGGCTAGTGACCATTGTACTAATACACAGATAAGGCCGGGCTGAAACTGTCATCATCTGCTCACTGGGACATGGCCTGTTGATGAAAAACAGGCTCTGTCACCAGACAAGTAATGTGAATTAGTCTTTCAATGGGAAGCAATGGCAAATTCTTAGTAAAGAATAAAGGTATTCTCTTTCAGAAAGGATGATTAATAAATACCAAATGAGTTTTACACTTTGCCTCAATAAAGTCCCTTTATTTTCCACAGGGAACAAAAGTCATGCTATCTCATAGTACCATGGTGAAGCAGAAGAAGCAGCAAGCATCTGCCATCATGAAGGAAATCCATGGAAATGGTATTGATAAAATCCTTCCTACCCTTAATGTAGCTCAACATGAATACAGAACCTTTCTCGTGTGAATATTCTATAGTTTGCTTCCTTTAGATACATGTTCTGTCATAACAAACCTGGAGCTCTGTGAGGTGTAGAAAAGCCTATGGTAACTAAGCCTTTTGTAGTCATCCTTCCTCATAGGAAAGCTATTTTCAGCCGAACAACTGCTGTGAAAGGAATGAAGCAATCTGACAGCTGATGTACATTCTCTTGGTTTGCCTCTCATGTTATCAGTGAATGTGACTCTTTTTGTTTGTTTGTTTTTGAACTAATATCATACTACTTTATCTTTTTGTCCACATCACTTGTTCTATCTTAATTTCTTCTTTTACCTGATTTTATGCAAAAAATTCAAAATATTTTCTTCCATCCTTTCAAAATCTTTATAAATAGCTGATTTGATAGGATTTCATAATCATTGTCTAACTCTGACACCAGTATTCACATTTAATAATAAATTTACTAATATATTTTGTGTGAAAAATATTTTATTTACCATTTATGGAAAAACAGAGTTGTTATGGTCTTTTCTGAATACAAAATTCTAATGTATTACAGATGCAAGATCTTATTCCATTCCATCCTTTAGAAAGAAACCCTAGCAATTAACTCTAGAAAGCATGCCTCATATCTTATGTTTTGATTGTTACAAAGGAAAATCAATTTTGTTCATGATTAAAGGATAGCATCATTTTAAAAGTTGACTATCCAAATTCTCTGAATGGCTGATTTGAGCCATTGTAGACGTAGTTGTAGGGCTTGCAGAATGCTTCCTTATTTCCCCTGCATTGACAGCGAGCACAGCTTTTCACCATCATTATGTTGAGAGCTAGAAGCAGGAGACTTGCTGGGAACATCTGGAAACTGGGTTGAGAGGAGTGTTTTCCTATTGTCCCTTCCATAAAGAAGCCAAAAAAGCAATGACTTTTACATGCCCACCATACCATGTCATAGTGAAGGGCTCTTGCTCTTCAGTTTTGTTTTCTGTTTTCTGTGATGGCAACACTGCTCTGGGTTCAACCTTGATTCTCATGTCTTTCTATCATACCAGATTTGTTTAAAATACAGTGAGAATTATTCTGAGCCAGACACCAGAACTGTGCAAAATCTAAATGCCCAGCTTCCTTCTTTTAAATCTGAATGCATCTTTGTGTTTCCTACATCAGGTAATTTACTTAAAATTCTCCGTATAGCTTTTCTGGTCAATCAGGTAAAAATCAGATAATCACTGAAGTTTGAGACTAAATTGACTTTAAAACTAGACTTTTGGGGCTGGAGAGGTTGCTTAGTGGTTAAGGCATTTGCCTATGAAGACTAATGACCCAGGTTTGATTCCCTGGTACCTACATAAGCAATATGCACATGATGACACATGCATCTGGAGTTTGTTTGCAGTAGCTAGAGGCCCTGGTGCACCCATTCTGTCTGTGTGTGTGTCTTCCTTCTCTCTCTCTCTCAAATAAATAAAAATAAAATAATAAAAAAAGAAAATTGAGAAATATTTTTTTAAAAAATCTAGGCTTTGGGTAAGTCACTTTCTAAGTGTATCATAATCATAAATAAATGAATCCATTTTATATATTCTCAGTCTAAACTATGAGTTAGGCTGTACTCTGTATTAGTCTTATCATAGACCTTTGAGAATAAAATCATGTTATTTTCATTTTTATATGACTATTAAAATGTATGGAAGTTTTATTTTTAGAAACTATAAAAAAAATGCAACAATAGGTCCAGGGGGGATACTACTAGCTCCCCCTAGGAAGTTCTGGCTGTGTGAATCCTTTCCTCTAGCAGTGATGAGCTCCAGTTCCCTATAGAGGAGTCATATTCTCTGTGATGTCAAATATTTCAGGTAAACTTTAGAATCACTCATACCAGATGAAACTGATGCAGCACCTTACAAAATGGCTCAAATATTTAATTTCCTTCTCTTATTTTTGCTGACACCTTACATGTAGTTGTACTATCAATGCCTGAATGGAGTATAGAGATATGGTGCTGAGGGGTGTCATTTCTAAGGATGCAGAAACGAGATATGGAGTTCTGAGAAACAGCTTTTGGGATAAAGCTCTGAACTTTCAAACATGTTACAGTAGTAAAGTTCTGGATAATCTAAGGTAAAACATGCGACTGTTATGGTCTTAATTATGAAACTACTCAATCAAATTTTGACTGGATTATCCTTTATAAAATGGAAAAGACATTTTCAATCCCCTCTTGGTGCATAAGAATTGTTTTTAGCATTTTCAGATTAGTATCACCGGCCACAAACATCTAATTGGGAGGAGAAAAAAAAATTTGACAGTGAATGAATGAGCTTAGCCAGTCATACTCTAAACACCGCAGTTCTTACAGGGGAGAGAGACTAAAGGTAGTGAGACTTTGAGGTGAATAGGGAAATAGAAAAGCCAAAAAGAGAAAGATTTGCTTGTTCCATCAGAAAGAGAAACAACTTGAAAGTATTAGTGAACAAAAATAATCTACCCAGGGCTGAGGAGATTGCTTACTGGGTAAAAGCTCTTTCTTTTCAAGAGTGATGGCTGCAGTTTGGGTCTTCAGAACCCTCATAAAAAGCCAGTGCAATAGTGAGTGTCTATAATCCCAAACAAATGGGAGGGAGAGGCAGGAGAATCCCAGAACCTTGTGGGCCAGCTAGCCTGGTGTACACGGAGGTGAACAGTAAATAGACCCTGTCTTGAGTAAGATAGAGGGCACCAACATTTGAAGTTGTCCTTTGACCTCCATGCACACATTGTAGCATACACATGCCTGCACTCATGCACACAAACACATATATACAGACAAAAAAGATCAGAAAAAATCTGTCTATAAGACTACCATGCTAACTGGACAGAATGAGTTTTTAGAAAATAAATAACTCTCAGTTCCTACTTTATTGCACCCAGATTGTTGCTCATTAGTGACCCATTAAGATATGGTGTCACATACCAGAAGCAAATATGTAACATGCCCACAAATAGTTGATAAAAAGTATCTTCTGTCACCTAGGCCATTGGCTTTCCAGATTGACCTCATCACCATATGGTAATTGTGACCACTGCTGTCATCTTTTGGGCGGTACTGGAGCTGATGGGGAAGCTGTCTTATGTTACGCTGTGATTGTGACATAAACCTCTGTGCTTCGTACCATAGCATCCCAGCCACAGTTAGCATCGGACAAGTGCTAGTGTAAGATAGTGACAAAGACACAGGTATTTTGCCATTATCTCTGCATGAGTTGTGAGGCAGGAAAAGATGATCCATAAGGCCCTATTCCCACGAGACCTAAACCACTTACCCTGAATCTGTACACATTTTTCAGCATGAATAGTAACCCTTGCTTACTCAGTAACTCATTTGAAACTTGATGACTAAAGGAAGAAGAATAGGGAATGATGACAGGATAGGAATCACTGATAGAGGAAGAGATGAGAAGATCAGAATGGAGGAAGAATCAAGAGCACTTCGCATCTGTTTTGATGGGAGGAAACGGAATTGGAATGAAAACAACCTCCAGGTGAACTGGAAACATGATGTTCCCTAACTTCAAACCTAGGTACTGCTGACAGCTCAGAATGAGAGCTTCACAAATAAGGACAGAGACCACAATGCCTCAGACCTGCAGTTTGCACTTTTCCCTGGACTGTGGAAGGCTTCCTCCCCCCTCCTGTGCGTTGTTTTTCTCCTGAAGGCTGGGGAACAGCTTTCCCCAGCACACTAAAAAGAACTGGGCAGATTATTTTTGTAATTTCAGGAAGAGTGTTTAGCTTTGTGGTCTGAAAACAGGAAGCCCTGGTCTAAATGGAGTGCTGCTGTTGATGTGGAAGCAGGTACTGGTCTCCAGAGTGGCCAGATTCCTCATCAAAACAGAGAGACTGAGGTCCCTGATGTGTCTAATAGTCTATCTTCCAAATTTGCTGGGCTTGCTGAATTCAAACAACACTCAATTTGTTTCTCTACTAGTAACAGAGAAATGATAATATTGACATAAATCACAAAGATGTTTGAAAACTTACAGAGTCCAAGACTCTGCACAAGGAGCTTTTTTTTGCTTTTCCCTTCTATCAAATTTTCTACATTAAAATGAAGATTCCAGGGAGATCATATGTACCTCAAAACCTGGGGTAAGGGAGGACAATGCAATGTATACACATTTATGAATTTTCTTTTCTTTTTTTTTTTCTTGTTCATTCTCATTTATTTATTTGAGTGACAGAGAGAGAGAAAGAGGGAGAGAAAGAAAGAATGGGCATGCTAGGGCTTCCAGCCACTGCAAACAAACTCCAGACACGTGCCCCCTTGTGCATCTGGCTAACGTGGGTCCTGGGGAACCGAGCCTCAAACCAGGGTCCTTAGGCTTCACAAACAAGTGCTTAACCACTAAGCCATCTCTTCAGCCCCTAGTTTTCTTTTTTGATTTAACTTTTCACATTAGTATTGTCATAACCCCAAGAAGAAAAAAAAACACAACAGAACTAGAAAGGTTTGCATGTTTTACTATAATGTGTCATCACCTTATGTGACTTCATAAATTTTCTACCATCTAACCTTAACAAGTCTTTCAGAGAACTGGTACCCGAGAACTTGGCTGAATCACATTTGACACCAAGGTTGAAATTGCAGAGTCAAACTAGCAACTATATTCCATCGTCCTGGTTTTCTATGATGCCTTTTTCACTCGGTCATGCGCTCCTCTTTCATTCTCTAAGCAGCCCTCTGTGATTCTTTCAAATTATCTTAGCTTTTGTGATTCAAAATATTGGTAATCTCGTTTCCTAAATGCTTATAGATTTTCACAGCTCCTATGCCTCATAGTATTTCCATTAATGGCACTTAAAAAACTTTACATAATCTCATAACTCAAATTGACACAAACATGCATGTAATAGAAAAAGAAACATTCCTGGATAGGTCCCATCTTTATTTTTACCTAAGAATGATTTTCAGTAAATTTAGATTAATTGGAATCTTTTCGAGTATTGTTTAAGATCACAGTATGAACTATGATGCTTTGTGTCACATGTGGCATATAGCTTATGTTACATAATCAAACATCTTATTGACTATTACTCTAGCCATTAAGAGCAACTGCCTGCCTGTAGATAGAGTCCTATGCAAATACAGAATCTCTTAATATAAAGGCAACACTAAAAAAAATATGCACAGCCACCTCTTCTCCCATAGTTTATCCTTTTCGTTAGAATTGCATTTGCCTATTATCCATGAAGAAACAGTGTTAAAAGGTCTTTTCTCTTACTACAATTATTTGTCAGTGGACTGGATTCAGCATGGCTCTGACTACAGTTCTAGATCACTACAAATGACAGCAGTTGGAAAGTATGCCTAGCAATTTTATTTTCAATAGATGACCTAATGCCACAAAGACAACCTTCAAAGCCACGAGGGCAAGGATGTGTATCCTGGATAAGACATCTCATTTGTCAGGCATTCAGATTGAACATACTGTTAAGACCCTGTGCAAGGGTTTGCCATAAAGGGCAAGGGGCAGCTGAACTTGGAATAAATGTGCTGATGAAAGTTTGAGTGATGACAATGATGGTATATTAGATTCCCAGCTCACAGACGGCCCTGGAACCCATTCTTCCATGACATCAATCATAAACTTAACTATTTAAATGGCAGGGTAAGGAAACATTAGAGAATTTAGTTTGTCTTTGTTGTTTGTTTATGCAAAGTATGTTGACTTAATATATTTCTAACATTGTTGGATATGTCCAGTAGTACGCTAGTAAATATTTGACAAATGGCTCTTTCTCTGGGGAAAAATGCTTTGATTTGTATGTAGTGTCTAACTTTTACAGTATAAATGCTCCTATCATGGCCTACTTAAAGCTCCTGTCATAGAAGCACTAATGCAGAATGGGAAGAGCTATACAGCAATATGACATTATAAGTGCACTTCTAGAGCAAGGATATAATAAGTACTACACTATTCTCATATTTTCTACACATAGCTACAATAGATATAAATGAGCTCAAGAGCAAAGGTAATAGTAAAAAGTAGCAAAAGAATTGTACAGTGATACTTTTGAGTAATTATTGCTTTGTGTTAAGTTTTTTTTTTCTGTTTTCTTTTTCGAGGTAGGGTCTCACTCTAGCTCAGGCTGACCTGAAATTCACTCTGTAGTCTCAAGGTGGCCTCGAACTCACGGTGATCCTCCTACCTCTGCCTCCCAAGTGCTGGGATTAAAGGTGTGCGCCACCACACCTGGCTATTGCTTTGTTTTTAAATGTCATTTACGTAACTATTACATTTATCCAACTTTTATTTTTAAACTCAAGGTCTCATTATTATAGCCCAGACTGGTCTCTTACTTACATTTCTCCTACTTCAGCCTGCCAAATGCTGGAATTAAAGACCTATGCCTGGACAAATACATATATATTTTCATGGCTGGGAATGGAACAAGGAAAAAGGCCTCACATATGCTAAGTCAGTACTCTGCACTGAGGTACATCCACAGCTCTATGTAACTTTTTTTTTGAGATAGGAGTCCATGTAGACCTGACTGGCTTACAAATCCCTAAGTAGCAGATTACCTTGAACTTCTGATCCTTTTTCATCTGTGTCATGAGTGCTGGGATTACCAGTATGCACCACAATGCCTGGCTGCTTGACTAATGACTTAATTTAAAAAATATTATAGGCTGGAGGGATGGCTTAGCAGTTAAGGTGTTTGCCTGCAAAAGCCAAAGGACCCAGGCTTGATTCCCCAGGACAAGGTGGCACATGCGTCTGGAGTTCGTTTGCAGTGGCTAGAGGCCCTGGTGTGCTCATTCTCTCTGTCTGTCTGTCTGTCTGTCTGTTTCTCTCTCTCTGACTCTTTCAAATAAATAAATAAAACTTTAAGAAAATTTGTTTATTTATTTGAGAGAAAGAAAGAAAGAAAGAAAGAAGAAAGAAAGAAGAAAGTAAGAAAGAAAGGCGTACACCAGGACTCAAGAGGCATGTACCACTTGTGCATATGGCTTTATGTGGGTACTAGAGAATCAAACCTGGACCATCAAGTTTTAAAAGCAAGCAGCGTCTTTAACTGCTGATCCATGTCTTCAGCCCTACCAACTTAATTTTCAAAATGGATTTGTTCACTGTGTAACTACTGTTAGCGCCTGTCAACCAGAACAAGTTCTAGTCCATGTCTGGATTTATCAGGAGTGTTTCTCAGCTAAGACATCCAGAAGGTCCTCCGACAGTCACTCAAGGCAGTTATTGTGTGGTATGGGAAGGAGAAAAGTCAGGATTAACAGATATGGATTGGAATGTAATGAATAAAAGGTTGAGAGCTAGTTAAGTTTTTGAGCACCTTTTCCTTTTGGGCTCTTGTTTCTGCTATCCAGTGGAAGAAAGTTAAATAACAGTGTATTGTATCTGCTGATTATTTCTTTATCTGCCCCTTCACAGGGGACAGGAGGTTCTAGTGGCCATGGCTGCACATTTATCCTCATGGCAGTGTGTAGTTAGTACTTTGTGAAAGAGAAGTGACTATTTCTTATGAATCCAAAGGAGTGTGATCCGGGGATAAAAACAAAACAAAAAAACATTTTTTTGGAAGTGTCTCCTGTCCCTTTTCTTTTGGCAGACCTCATTACAGGACTCCCTCTTCTTTCAATAATTATAATTTTAACTCACATTTTGGTCGTACATCAGTGTGCATACATAGAAAAAGAGAATAACTATATGAATTAGCATGATTTTAGTTGAAAAAAAACAGAAAATCAGAAAACAATTAGCTTAAATGATAAAGGAAATTTACTGGTTTGCATATCTCCAAAGTCCAGAAGGGATCTGTAAGATCTGCTCCAAAGGATTATGCATACACTTAGGATCTGATCGCTGCACTAATTACCTCAGCTTTATCCCAAGACTGGCTCTGTCATTTGAAAAAAATTTGTTAGCAAGGTCCCAGTCATATTTTTTTATATCTCAAAGGAAAACAGAACATCTTAGCAATTAGCATGGAAAAGCACTTCTGCTCACTCACTAGCATAGGCCAGTTACACATACTTCCCCTGAGCCAATCCAGTGATCAATTCCAGTCCAACACATGGCAAAAGACTATTTTAAGTCTCAGGGCCAAATGATAGAATTCACTTAAGTGACACTGTTATTTTAGAAACCATGTTGGAGTCATTAATACTGAAGGCTGTTAGAAAGAGGAGAATGAGTTGAACATTTCCTTACATTTTTGTTTTAAGATCCCTAAGTTAAACTTGAGATTTTGAACCTATTTGAGTCAGAATAATAGCTTAGAATGATTCAAATTTTTCTAATTGGTGGGAGAGAGAGGAAGAAGTTGCATTTATATTCTGGTTTCATTATGGAAAGATTTTGTAGTCTTAATTAAGAGGAGGACTCCATTGCTATGAAGACCATCACCTCTTCAAGTGCTCTACCACTGAGCTACATCCATGGCCCTATATAACTTTTTTTTTTTTAAGACAGGATTTCACTATGCAACCCAAGCTGACCTCACACTCACTTTGTAACCCAGACTGGCCATGAACTCGTGACTGCCCTGGCCTCTATCTTCCAGGTGCTAGGTTTATAGACATGTACCAACACTTGCAGCTGAAAATAACACTGACTACTAAACTTCTATATTTAAGACACAAGTGACAGAAAGATTAAAATATAAAGAAAATCCAAACCATAAAATGAATGTGATTCGTGTTATACGAATATAGAGGAAGCATGAGTATAATTATACATAGAGATTTTTGGACAAGGATTCACAGAGATGGCACTGGAGCTTGTTGAGAAAGGTGACTATTCAGTACTTGTCATCTGCCTCCTTTATAAAGGCTGTTTGGTGCTGGATAGAGAATGAATAGTATTTCTACCAAGACTGAAAAATGGAATACCCAGGTGGCATATGTTTCAGCAATGGGCTCAACTCTAGCTGATATGTAAAAATGTGGGAGAAAAGCAGAGCTTAATGATACAATTATAAAGCAGTGCTGTTTGAAAACTCACTAAATATGAAATAGCTAAATTGCATTAATGGTAATGAAAGCTTACTTCCCCCCCCTCTTATTAGTAGACATTATTATTATTAGTTGGACATTAGAAATGAGGAAACTAAAGTTTAGACAACATCAGTAACATATCTATGATTATGCAGTGAGAAATGTGGAGCTAGATTTTAACCCCAAGCCATCTGTCTAAATAGTCCATATCTCAATGACCACAGTAACTTATGACAGGAAACAAATCATGGAGTTTACAAAAACACTAAAACATGCTTACTGTAAGGTTTTCATGCATGTGAATATTGTTTTACAGATGTAGATGGCATGGACTTGGGCAAAAAAGTCAGCATCCCCAGAGACATCATGTTGGAAGAATTATCCCATCTCAGTAATCGTGGTGCCAGACTGTTTAAGATGCGTCAAAGAAGATCTGATAAATACACATTTGAAAACTTCCAGTATGAATCTAAAGCACAGATAAACGTAGGTATAACCTGACCATGAAGTCTCTATGAAAGGGCAGCATACCCAAGTTAGTGTGTGGCACTATGTTCTCAAACAAGTTGCTCCACATAATTTCAGTTGATTGTTACTTTTTATGATAATGAATGGCTTACAGGGGTAAACAAAAGAAGCATTATATACGGTATCAACTTTTAACTCAATAAGGCCATTGTGAGCTGTGGCTTTGGCACTGAGGAACCGGTCTGTTCTGCTAGGAGGAGGGAGAGGGAGCAGAGAAGTGTTACTAAAAGTTTCCGAGTCTTATCATCACCAGTTAAATGTTTGTGATGGAAATACTTCCAAAGCACATAGTGCTCCACAAAGTAAGGATAAGCATTGTATTCACTGGGTACATCCTGGCCCAAAAAATGCTGGGAACTGCAGACTATCAGTCTCCTCTCAAAGGATTTATTCCTCAGGGTATAGGGAGATCTGGTGCATAAGGATGCCAAAACCAGTGTAGACCTAACTCACTGGGAAAACATCTCCTTAACTGAAGTCCAGTAGAAAACAAAACTTAATTTATTAAATTACATTTGCAGCTGGGCATGGGGGCACACACCTTTAATCCCAGCACTCAGGAAGCAGAGCTAGGAGGATCACCTGCAAGTTCAAAGCCAGCCAAGTCTACACAGTTCCTGGCCAGTAAGGGCTACAGTGGAACCTTGTCTTAAAAAATAAGTAAAATTATATATAACTTATATATTACATGTGTTCATATTATGCTTACTTGAATTATAGAGAAGGAGGTTCATAATAGGAAGATAACCAGCTCTGGAAAAATGGCTTATTGACTGATTGATTGATTGACTGAAACAGTGTCAACCATCAGCCGAGGCTGACCTCCAGCTTGTGCCAATCATCCTGCCTCTGCCTCTGCCTCTCCAGTGTGGAATTATAGGAGTGAGTCACCATCTCTGGAAGCGAAAATGGCTTTAAAATCAAGCACTAGGGACCAGGAGTGGTGGCACATGCATTTAATCCCAGCACTTGGGAGGCAGAAGTAGGAGGATCCACATGAGTTCAAGGCCACCCTGAGACCACAAAACAAATTCCAGGTCAGCCTGAGCTAGAGCAAGACCCAACCTTGAAAAACAAAACAAATAAATAAAATAAAACAAAGCAAGAATTAGGCATGAAGATTCAAAACAGAATATTGTACTGGTCCTGAGCTTGAAGATGATGGAGATTATGACAACTATGTTTTATTTACAAAGGGTTTCTCTTTATTGTGATGAAAGGTCAGTAAACTGAGTTACAAATTTAAATATGAAAGCTGACCAGGTGCCTGCCTAAGTTGTTCTGAATGGATATCTCAATTCTGTCCAGCAAACCAGTTTTCCTAAGATCGTCTATCAGTACTATTAAGAGAAACTATTGAAAGTAAATCCATACCACAAACAACAAAACTTTATTACTTCCTAAATTTCTATATTCTTTGTTATACCTATTATAGTTTAATAAAAATTTTTGAGAGCTGAGGGTGTAGTCTAGTGGTAGAATCCTTGCCTGGTCTGTATGAGACCTTGTGTTCAATCCCTAGCATTGCAAAACATCCATAAATCTAGTTATAATCATGAATTCCGTTAGACATAAAACCATACTCATCTACAGTATTTACATTTGTGAAGGATGGTTTTTCACTTGAAGTCATGGATAAATACATGTTATGTTACTCTATAATTATGCACAATATCCTCTTATCAGAAAATATCTGTGGTTAATACAGTATGAGCCTAAAATAATCCTTCCTCCATCTGACAGTCTGATTATGTAATCACATTCATTAAGTAATGGCAGCAAAGAAACCACTTTATAAAATAATGTGAAATAAGGTGGCTTAAGGAAAGTCTTACAAAATCATCTACAAGTCTAGACATCCAAGTAAATAAATAATGGCAGTTTTCATAACTTCCACTTACATTTCTAACAGCAGTAGCATAGTGTCAGCTCTGAGGAAGATACAGTGAGATTAAAATGTCCTTATGAATATAACATATTCTCTCATCACTGCTATCTTAAATTGTTAACAATATTTATATATCTGTCAGGTGTTCTGGTTATCCACAAAATGTATAAAGATATGCCTTAATAAGCATACTAAACTAGATACTGATAAATAACTCAGAGTAACAAATAAAAATAAAGTATATAATGAATCTTACATTGATTACATCAGTATTTTGAAGTCTGATGTAAGTTACTCCCTCTTCTTTAGAGGTGGGAAAAGTAGTATTCAAAGAAGCATGCTGATTTGACTTAAGCAACAAGTTAATAAAGGAGACTAAAACCCACTCTTAAATTCTATGCCCCTGGAACCAATATTGTCATGGTGCAAAGAAAACTCTGGCCTGGGAGCCGAGGGATGAGGTTTTAGTCTTGGCTCTCACTCCAACCATGTGATTTGGAGTTAATTTTGAGGTTTTCTTGCCTTTCTGAATTTCTTATTTATAAAATATGGATTTGTACTCCAATGCTCTCTGAGGTGCCTTCTGACTTACACAGTTGGTGTATTCTTCAGTCTTAACTTCTAAACAGCAAATGTCTGCCCAAAAGAACTTTTCTGTGGAAGATACCATAAATGTTGACATAGTGGCTTTGTCAAGGTGCTAGACCCTATTTTGGAGCACTGTTCATTGATAGGAATTTTTAAATGTTTGTTCCACCAATTCACTTACATTTTTGGCAAATATTTATTGAGGGCCTACTGTGTTCTACATACAGTGCTAGGAATTCAAAGATGACTAAATATAGCTTTTGTCTCATAATGAAAGGAGCAAATAACTCTGAAAGAGAGAACCATTATTTCCTTACAGTCTAGCTCTTGAATCATCTTAATATGTTTTATACCCCCTTACCTGTATGTGTCAATTATATCTTCTGGAGCATGCTTTTGCTTTTACTGCTTCCCTTGAGCTGTAGATATCGTTTAAATAATGATTTAACTTAGCTGCAGATTTCCTATTTTATTATAATGCTTAAGATAACAAATTGACAAAAACCTGAGCCAAATCCCCAGTAAAAGCAATGAATACCACTAATTCAAATATTACATGTTTTTAATTTTTTTTTTTTTTTGAAGACTGAATCTCATATCACCCAGGCTGGTCTTGAACTCACCACGTGGCAGAGGCTGGCCTGATCCCCCTGCCTTCACCTCCCAAGTGCTTAGATTACAGATGTTCACCACCCAAACAAAAATTATAAATGCAACTTTGAGCTCATTCTACTACTAGACACTGATAATTTCAAGCCACACACACTTTCTATGACATGATAATGATAGCAAATGTGTTCTTAAAAAGAATGAAGACAGGCGGGTGTGGTGGCACACGCCTTTAAGCCAAGCACTCAGGAGGCAGAGGTAGTAGGAGGATCACTGTGAGATCAAGGCTACCCTGAGACTACATAGTTAATTCCAGGTCAGCTTGGACTAGAGTGAAACCCTTCCCCCCACCCCCCCCAAAAAATAATGAGGACACATTGTGTGCTATGTGACTCAATTCTGAAGGCACGGATGATGAACACATTTGTGTCCCAGACAGAAGGCAAACAAGAAATGGATTTAAAAAATACACATTAAAATGAAAATTAAATGGAAGAGAAATTAATGATATTTAAAATTCTCTTCTATAAGTCACTGCAAATAGATACTGAACTCCTTGAAATCTTGAGAAATCTTAAATAACATTGGGTAAAGGGAAAGTGTACATTGTAAGGTGATTCGAACTAAGACCAAACAAACTATTTGGGAGTGTGAATATATATTTATTTTATTCAAAATAACCTCTATATACTTGATACAAAGTTTACAACAAACCAAAAAAGCTCTACTTTTATTTCTATTGATATTTCTGCAGAAATAATATGCTATATGTTTATATTTAACTTATATGTTTATAACCTGTAAGACCCTATTTTAGTTTATTTTCCTTTGGGTTGACCTCACTAAACTAAAAAGAAACACATTTTCATTTGTCTCTCCACGTTTTCTGAAGGGAAGCACAGACGATGTTGGGACACTATAATTTAGGGCTTATGGCAAAACTAAAATAAGTCACACATGAACATTACGAGGCTTTGTTTGGGTGCTGCCCAGTGATGATAGAGGGATTGGGTACTTCCTGATACTGAAGAACCAGAAGAGTTGATTTTCCTGCTCATAACTAATCCCAGGAAAATGTTCCAGAAGGCTATGCTCATCAGTCCTAAAATGAATGTAGGTAGGACAACTTGCATATGTGGCTGAAATGCATTTCTTGGACCCATTCTAGGAACTTAGAAAAAAGGTAATTATTTATTGAGCAGGGTATGTGGTAGTGGTGTGAAATTGAAATTTGGAAATGTGGTGGCAGGTATAAGAGGTAACATGTATTAGAGTAGTATAAGATCTTGATTACTAGGTATGAGTCTAAATGTTACCCAATAGGTAGTAAGAAAGGATTTCTATGCCATACTCATAGTGTTAGTGCTCCCTGGCTAAGAGAGCAGAAGGGTAGATGTCTGCATGATAAAAGTAGGGGTAATGGGGGTGTGCACATGCAGACTAAAGTGAAAAAAATGATATCTTCAAATAGATTATAGTAAAAAAATTCACCTGATTTTGTGATTTATTCATTTACAGTTCAACAAACATTCACTGAGTACTTATGTTGTATAAGACAGTACACTAAACTTTGTTTAAAAACAAACAAGGTAAGCTAGACTTCTCTATTATCAAGGGGGTAACTATTCAGTAAGTAAAACAGCAACTAACTAAAAGGTGGCTGGCAACATCAGAGAAAGAGTGGCTTGAAAATCAGGGCAGACCTGATCTGGTGATGAATGAAAGCGGGGGGGGGGGGGGGGCACTGACCAGGAGAACATCTATGATGACAGAATCAAAGGTATGACACTGCACTGAGAATGGGAACTCACACATGGTTTAGTTTGAAGCATGGGTTACATCTTCAAAACCTGATGAGACACATGTAACCACTCAATGCTCAATAAAGAATAAACATAATAGTTTGCAATTAATGGTTAAGCCTTTAAAATTTTTAAGTTTTAATTTTTTTCTGTAAATCTGAACCTTGAATAGGGTGGCTATGAGAAAAATGTTTCCCAAAGTATCTTAAGTATCAAAGAGTCAGTCCTTCTTCTTAAAAGGATATTGGGGGCTGGAGAGATGGTCCAGTGGTTAAGGCACTTGCCTGCAGAGAAAAGCCAGATGCACAAAATGGGGCATGCATCTGGAATTCCTTTGCAGAGGTTAGAGGCACTGGTGAACCCATTCTCTCCTCCTCCTCCTTCTCTTATTTCTCTCTCTCCTTCTCCTTGCAAATAAATAAATAAAAATACCTTAAAGGCTATTTGGAAATGGACACATTCCTGGAAAGTTATTTCAAGTCAGGTTATCCTTTTTTTACACTGTAATTTGCTTCTGATAATTTCATTTTATCATGGTCATTTGCACTAATTAATGGGCTATGACACAGAGCAAAGGGTTAACTTAAGACTACTGATTTGAAAAAGACATCTTGATAGGCTACAAAAATTAACATGAACACTGGGAAAGTGACTGTGGATGAAGCCAGAAAATAAAGATAAATTTTATTTCCTTTGTAACTTTATCAGATGAGACTCTTGTTTTATGGTCTTTGTTTCTAGTATTTCAGGACAAAATGAACTTTTATTATGAAAATTCTATAAAGTTAAATAAATGTCAAATAAATAAGGGTGTATTTCACAAAAAACCTAACAAATAAATATACAAATGATGAAACATTAGTAAATATTTCCTATACATCACACAGAGAAAAAGAATTTAAAGTTGGTCTCTGTGTGCTATGTTTTTTCACAAACTTTTTTTCTTCTGAATTTGGTCTTATGTAATTATTCTTTAAAATACACATTTTTAATATGTAACTGAGATAATATTTTAAGTATAAGTCCTATCTGTACTTTATATTTATTAGAATAATATCTATTGTAATGCATATTTTTCATTCTTAAAATATAAATAAATGTTTTGTAAGGTGCTATATTGTTGCCACAGAATAAATCCTAAATTATAACAAACTTAAAATATAAATGTCTCACTGGGCGTGGTGGCACACGCTCTTAATCCCAGCAGCAGTGGCGGCACACGCCCTTAATCCCAGCAGCACTGGGGAGGCAGAGGTAGGAGGATCGCTATGAGTTCGAGGCCACCCTAAGACTACATAGTGAATTCCAGGTCAGCCTGAGCTAGAGTGAGACCCTACCTCAAAAAACCAAACAAACAAACAAACAAAAAAAGAAACAAAACAAAAGAAATATATATAAATGTCTCTTTTCAGCATCTTTTCTTAAATCACAGTCTGTTTTGTATAAATCCATCCAAATTATCCATACATACAGTTTTGTGGTTGTTTGAGGGGTGGCATATATGACAGCTATTCAAATTTCATATGAAATTCTAAAACTTTCTACATAATAAAGAATCTAAACCCTAACTACAGAATACAATGGTGATGTGAGAATCCCTAGGAAAAATGTTTAGCCAATGTGCTCTATACTACTAGATTTGTAAAGATTTAAAACTTAAAAACATGTTTCTTATCATGATGTTGTGATTAGAAAAGTGAACAATTGACACGAAGCATTGGATACAGGGTCTGATATACAATAAGGCTCAATTAATCTTGACTTGTCATTAGCAGATGATTTTAAGTTACATAGGTAAAGTTCTTCCTTATACTGTGTAACTTTATTATCATATAAATAACTGAGGCCTTATGCAACAATATGGTAGCATGCATTAAGTTCCAGGTATGCAAATGGAG
The DNA here is from genome assembly GCA_036346955.1 of Dipus sagitta. Lineage (NCBI taxonomy): Eukaryota > Metazoa > Chordata > Mammalia > Rodentia > Dipodidae > Dipus > Dipus sagitta. The sequence continues at coordinate 82,690,887 of CM070771.1, read as the reverse complement.
TCCTGAGTATATTAATGGGTCTAACATTTTAGATTTTTTTTTTGTGAAATACAGCACAACATTGCTATGCAGAATGGGAAACTAGATGGAAGCAATCTGGAAGGTGGCTCACAGCAAGCCCCCTTAACTCCTCCCAATACCCCAGATCCACGAAGCCCTCCAAATCCAGAGAACATTGCACCAGGTAACTAACCTCCAACAAATACAATAGTAAACTGCTTTGTATTTAAAAACATGACTCATTCAAAGCCTTTACTAAGTGGTATTTAAATGATACCACTTATCTTATGAAATATCAATTTTGTAGATAAGGTACATGTAAACCATCAGATTTAATGGAACAATTTCAAATACTGATAGTAATATGTTCTTTCAAATAACTGAATTAAAAGATACACAAATAATTTAAGAGCAAGTATTTTATATACCCTTAAAAAGAATAATTGGTAGTACTTAGTGGCTTGTGGGGTTGAGGGAGGTTTTAGCATAATGCCTCTCAGGCATGTGAGGGTAGCAGTAACATTTGCTAAGATAATCAATGTAGACCAAGGAGCAGGGTATATTAGAAAACATCAGCACTTAGGTGTACACAGTTTATAAAAGTACAAGTGCAATATCCACTTGGAAAAATCTAATAAATTGTTTCATAGAAGGTCTTAGAGAGTAAAAAGACAAAAGTTGAAATTATAATACATTGGTCACAAAGCTATTGAAATAAATGGAATTGTCTACTCAGAGTGTGTAGTATAAGGGAAGACCTTTGGGTAACACCAACATTTAAATAGCAGTTAGAGAGAGGATGCCTACCAAAATAAATTAGATACTCAAAAAAGTCAGCAAAAAATAATCACCAATAATACCTAGAGATAGTTATTATTTTTTTCTTTTTGAAGATAAATATTTTTGTGTCAAGAGACCATAGTCATGGTTTGACAGAAGAAAATCAAAAGCATCTTATAGCTAGGAAAAAAAGATCAAGGGCCGAGCGTGGTAGTGCATGCCTTTAATCTCTGCACTTGGTAGGCAAAGGTAGGAAAATAGCTGTGAGTTGGAGGCCAGTCTGAGACTGCACAGTGAATTCCAGGTCAGGCTGGGCTAGAACAAGACCCTACCTCGAAAAAAGCAATACACACACACATTTATATACATTTTTTTTTCTGGGTGGTGTGGTAGAGTAGATGCAAAGTAAACAGTAGACAGCCATGCCTTAGTATACTTTTAAAATGATTTTAGTCCATTAGAAATCTGAGATTTTAGGATGGTACTTACCAAAATGTCTAGCTTTTTTTTGTGTGTGTATGAAGACTATCTCAGGGTGGTAAGACCAAAAGCAGAAAGAAAAGTAATAAGCCTTTAGAAACAAAGTAAGTAAGAGTTGGATATATAGAAGAGTAAGAATGGGGTCTTAATCATGGAGTGGGAACCTGTGACCTTATCTAAACATCCCACTTCCCACTCAGCCATTTGAGATAGGTAAGACCCAAATGGCAACTCTAAAGAGTAAACTTAGAGAGGGAGCAGATTTTGTCTTCATTGTTTCTTCCTTGAAGCCCAAGCTTCTCAATATTCATTTTAAAATTAATTCATTATGGAGTCAAATGCAAAGTAATACAATAGACATATAAATGGACATTTCACCTGTCTAAGTACATATTAAGATAGTCAAGGAAAATATAAGACAAAATATGTCTTCTTTTCAAAATTCCATAAGCTTGAAAGAGTGGCCTAACATTTTCCAACATTACTTTCTGATGGGCCATAGAAAGGATAGGTCTTCATAAATTTGTCCCAGCAAGAAACATTAAATGTGGTAAAATGTTAGGTGGTATTTAGTAACTCTAGGACACTGTTTATTCACTCTTACTCTATTTTTCCAAAGGATATTCTGGGCCACTGAAGGAAATTCCTCCTGAAAGATTCAACACCACAGCTGTGCCCAAGTACTACCAGTCTCCTTGGGAACAGGCCATTGGCAGTGATCCGGAGCTCTTAGAAGCTTTGTACCCTAAACTTTTCAAGCCGGAAGGAAAGGCAGAGCTGCCTGATTATAGGAGCTTTAATAGGTAAGTTGGTTATCTAGGGTAGCATTGCTACATTAAGATAGTACTACCATGACACAGACAGTCAAATCCTCTGGTAGAAAACACACACACACACACACACACAAAAAAAAAAAAAAAAAAAAAAAAAAAAAAAAAAAAACATTATTTCTCCTGTGACTAGACTATAAGTAGAAAAACAGGGTATTTACTAAGTCTGGGTGAGGCTCATTTTTATAGTATTGCTAATAGTTTTAAACTAAGTCCTTTTTAGTACAAAAATTAAGGAAATGATTCCAAAACAACCTGTTATAACTTCAAGATTACCTCTCATACTTTAAATTGTTATGTTTATAATAATTTTTTAATTCAACAATTGATGTTAGTTTATGTGTTGCCCCAAGTGACAATGTTGTACAATAATTTCAGAAATAATTTCCTCATGGAGTCATGAGATTACTGTCTATCTTCAGGTTACAATTTACTTTCTGAAGGCCATAGGCCAGATTAAAGATAAATTAGAAATTTGATGGCCCATGATTCCAACACACGTATAAGCCAAAAATTTTAAGCTGGGCATGGTGGCACACACCTTTTATCCCAGCACTCAGGAGGCAGAGGTAGGAGGATTGCCAAGAGTTCAAGACAACCCTGAGTCTACATAGTGAATTCCAGGTCAGCCTGGGCTAGAGTGAGACCCTACCTTGAAAAACAAAAAAAACAAAAAACAAACAAAAAAAATTGCTACCAAGAACATGTCCAAATAATAGCTGTCTTGTAGTTTATGTAGTAGAAGTCTACCTTTCCATGCTACTCATTTCTCAATAATTTCCACAGGGATTTTAGATAAAGTATCTAAAATGGCCCATAGTCTGTTCTTTGACCACTTGGTTTTCATTTTAGAGTAAATTATCTCCATTATGCTGCCTCACACTTACAAAATAACAAGAAAAACAAGCCTCTGAATGGAGCCTACATGAAATATGAGGGAACACATAGTTTGAGGCCTTGTCTATTACATGCATTGCTTTAGAAGTTTACCAAACAACAATTAAACAGTGTAATCATATCTTTGATTTAAGTGCTTGCTAAGGGAATGACACTGTAAAAAGTCAAATAGATAAGATTTTCATGTTGGAAGAACTTCATAAGACTAATCAGAAAAGTTTGTTTAAACAAATACTTTCAGAAAACTTTGTTTAAACAAACACTTTAAAAATGACTGAAAAGCTACCAAGATAGTAGATTCTTGAAGTCAACCTATTGAATAAAAGGGAAATTTAGATTCTAAACCCAACATTTGGCACCACTTTTCCACGGGAGGCACTTGATCTATGGTTAAACTCTAAGGCTGAAAAGCTGGCAAAACCTTGCAGCAGTTTCAAGCATGGGGAGACTGAAAATAGAAGTATGGGGTCTTCAAGAGGGAGGAGCCTGATGAATATCCCAGGCTGCCAGTGGGAATCGTAATGGGCAGCCCTGTGGCGTAAATTGGCGGTCAACACACTAAGCGCAGGCTGGTAAAGGCCCCCTCCTCTCAGCCAAATGGCTGCCAGCACAAAGATGAAGTTTTCTGAAGGAAAATAGTCCCACTGGAGATCAAATCATCTCCACAGTTTTCATTTCTGTAGATTTTTTAAATTTAAAAACCTATTTACTTATTTATTTATTGATTGATTGATTTGAGAAAGCACAAGAGAGAAAGAGGCAGACAGAGAGAGAGAGAGAGAGAGAGAGAGAATGGGCACTTCAGGGCCTCCAGCGCTACAAAGGAACTCCAGATGTATGTGCCACCTTGTGCATCTGGCTTAAGTGGGTCCTGGGGAATCCAATCGAGGTCCTTTGGCTTTGTAGCAAATGCTTTAAGCGCTAAGCGTCTCTCCATCCCTCTGTCGATGTTTTATTATGGCAGAGTGCGCAGTAAATATTTTCCCACCTTATCCATTTGGAAAAAACAGCCCAGTGGCGTTAACCATGCTCACAGTGTGTGCACCTGTCACCACCAACTGCAGAACACGATTCCCTGTGAAACTAAAACTGCATGCATGAAAGGACCACTTTTCCTCCTTCTCTTCCCTAGCCTCTGACAACCACCATTCTATTTTCTGTCTCTATGATTTTTGCTACTCTAAATATTCGTAAGTGAAATTAGTACGTCTTTTTTGAAGTTTTATAAATTGTCCTCTAGTTTAAAATTAATTTTGTAAGTTTGTATTACCATAATGTTTACATTATTGAGTATTGCTAGAGGCAAGAGTGGTGGTGGTTGGGAAAGAACATGTCTAAGACTCTGGAATAGCTGCTAATATGTGCAGCTACTCCAAGGTTTTTGGTTTGATATATGTTATGAGCATAGTGAGTTTTCTGTGCTTATATTGTACTAAATGATAGTGATATTTTTAATTAAATACATGAATATTAGCTACAGCTGGATAGAATTGGTAACATGATGCAGATGAATATTCCCTCTGAAGCAAAGAGGAAAAAGAAAAGATTCAAAATGCAAGAGGATATAGCAGACCACATGCGGCAGTTATGCAATATCAGACTTGTGTAATGGGAGTTCAGAAAGGAATAAAAGAGAAACAACATGGGGAGAATTGATGACAAATGATATCATGCCTCAGGCTCAAGAAGTACTACACACCCAGTAAGAGTAAACCAAAGACAATAAGGAAATCTTTTTTTTTTGAAATATTTTATTTTTATTTATTTATGAGAGTGGGGAGACAGGAAGGCTGAATGGGCATGGCAGGAACTTTAAGCTACTGCAAATGAACTCCATATGCCACCATGTGCATATGGCTTATGTGGGTTCTGGGGAATCAAACCTGGGTCCTTATGCTTTGGAGGCAAGCGCCTAAACAGCTAAGCCATCTCTGCAGCCCAATAAGGAAATCTTAAAGCCAAGGAACAAAAGACAAAATTATCTTCAAAAAAGTAAAAAGACAGTTAATTTCCTAACTAAAATTATGGAAGACAATAAAATAATACCTTTATAATAATAATATAAACACCAACCTATAATTCTATATCCACTAAAAATATTCTTTAAAGATGAAAGGAAAACTTACATACACATTTTTAGAAACAGATGTTTGCTAACCCCTACTAGACAATCAAACAAGAACAATAAATGAAAGGACAAACAGAGAAATCAAGCCATCATTATTCACAAATGACAAGATGATGTCCACAGGAAACTTAAAAGAAGCTGCAGTCAAGTCATTGGAATTAGTAAGCAAAAGTGGCAAAAACACAGACTACATAGTCAACATAAACATCACTGATATTTTTACACACCCAACACAAATAACTGGAAAGTAAATAATATTTGTGACTTTTTTGTTTTGTTTTCGAGGTAGGGTTTCACTCTTGGCCAGGCTGACCTGGAATTCACTATGTAGTCTCAAGGTAGCCTTGAACTCACAGTGATCCTCCTACCTCTGCTTCCCAAGTACTGAGATGAAAGACATGCATGTGTGTACCACTACACCTAGTTTATTAATGACTTTTACCTTATAATTTGTGTACTTTTCCTTATATATCATCTATTTGAATAAAGCTTTATTTTAAAAAGTCAAATAGGGTTGGAAAAGTGACTCAGTTGTCATGAAAAATGACTCACTGCAAAGCCTGACAACCAGGGTTCAATTCCCCAGCATCCATGTAAAGCCAGATGCACAAAGTGGCACATGTATCTGGAGTTCATTTGCAATGGATAGAGGACCTAGCTTCTATCTCCCTCTCATACACTCTCTCTCTCATGTCTCTTCTCTTTCTGTATGCAAGTAAATAAGTAGTGTTTAAAAAGTCATACAAACAAAAATCACACCAGTAAATATTTGGGCTGTAGTAAAATAAATACCACAAACACCATTTTTTAAAATTAGTTCAGAACTCAGCCCAGTAATTTAGAAGAGTATTTAAATAATTTCCAGATATATAATGGATTATTTTCCTTGTTGTAGCATAATACAATTTTATTTTATCAATTTATGAGAACCCAATTTGACCAAGAATTTAGTTCCTCAAACAAAATTATGTATATGTCTTTTAAATAAGTGTCATTTTCTTATATATATTAAGCTATTCAAATAAGTTACTACATTGAAACTTTATCCTGATATATCCTTCTTATTTTTGCAAATACAAATCAGGAGAGAGAGAGACAGAAAGGGAGAGAAAAAGAGAAGGAAGTAGGGAGAGAACAAGAGAGAGATGTAGTTTCCAGATATCCTAAATTCATTGCAAAAAGTAAAGTACAACTATTTGGTATTCCCATGTTCTTATACATAATCGTTAGCTATTTATGAAGCATGGAAGGGCACAATTTCTAATAGCATTCACTGGTAATAATTACTGAATGAAAATTGACTCAAAATGGTCAATTGAGTCTACTCAAATTATATGCCTCACTCAAATACATGGAATATGTGAGAAAAAATAACCTGGGAGCAAGGAGTTTCATAGCTTTCCTTCAAACTGCTGTATATCTTGAGTGTAGCATTTAACTTCTCCTTATCCTAATTTTCTCATCTGTAGAATAAACTTAATGAAATAAGTACCTCTAACTATATTCCATCTGCTAGTTATTTTGTGGAATACTTTCTTTTAAATTTCTATGCAAGCATTTTCCATTACAGAATTATTAGTAATTATTCTGAGGGCATTATAGATTCTTGCAGAATAATTAGTAATTATTATGAATACATTATAGATCCAGTGTTATTAGTTTTACAAATGTGACCGAATCACTGGCCAGTCAAAGTAAATAAGAAAGCATCTATTAACTGAATTTGAATGATACAGGCTTATTATTCACCACATAGATGACATAATAAGAAACCATGAACCAAGACCTATTTCTAAAGAGCTAATATCATGTGATCCATAGAGATGGAATTATTATATTTCAATAGACTACTTCAAATCTTTCTTTTGGAAAGTTTTTTCACTAACATTGACTAAACCTTTTTAAAAATCTATTTCTATAGATTAAACATCTTACAGGAGGTCTCTCACTTTGGATGTTAATAGACTCTTTAATTTTTGTGTAGAGGGGGAAAAAAAACCCAGCAGGATGTAGCCTGAGTGGTGCCAAAGAAAAGAAAACAAAACTTTGTTTCCCAAATAGCAATCTTTCCTGGATCAGTGGTTGGAGATAGAAGATGGGTGATGGAATGGAAGGGAATATTTTCATATATGAGAAAAGAAAATGACCCACATATTCATAGGAAAAACCATAATGAAACTGGCCTAACAGGGGAAAAAATACAATACACTAAATGCCCAACCCAAACAGTGGGTATGGACACAGAGAAACTTTCCCTGTGTGACTTAATTCATAAAATGAATTTTGAAACAAGTAAATTTTATTTCTGTACTTAATAATTATGAACTCACTTGACCAAATTCAGCTTAACTTAAGAAATATTCTACTCTAGCCTCTTGAAACTCTTCTAAAATCCCAGTAATGCGTAGAAAACTTGAGTAATTACACAGACTCCTATGTAAAAGGGCCGTGCTTAGTTTAGGTCTCTGCTATTCCTGTGTTAAAATATTAAAGTGTGTGTGTGTGTGTGTGTGTGTGTGTGTGTGTGTGTGTGTGTTGCTGGAGACTGAACTGAGAGCCTTGCATACCAGGCATGTACTCTACCACTGAGCCACATGTTCAACTCCGATTGTCTGTGAGCTCACTGGGGGTTAAAATCCACTGCAATCCTTTCTTTTCTGATTCCCTAGTACAAAATCGCATGTCTAGACATGTTAAGAAATCAGTAAGTAGCTACATGAATAATGGGTGAATCAGCACATGAACAAACTACTAACATACTTACAAGTTGTTACAATGATAAAACATTGCCTTGGACATATTAAATACCAAAGAACAAGTTTTCTTTTGTGCTTAATCAAATTTGAATCATGAAAACTCTTCAAGTCATCAATTCAGATAGCAAAACATGAGCCATGCCACGTGTGTTGCAACATGCCTTTAATCCCAGCACTTGGGAGGCAGAGGAAGGAGGATCACCATGAGTTTGAGGCTAACCTGCAATTACATAGTCAATTCTTTCAGCCTGGGCTAGAATGAGACTTTACCTTCCAAAACAAAAATATGAACCATGAATCAGCTAGTTCTGTTATGAATGCAAGAGTAACCTGTTTGATACGATATAGACATAACCAAGTGAATTGAGAATCCTAAACACACTGGCTTACAAAGTGGTCTGACAGGGCATGGAGAATGTAGTTCTACATTGTACAATGTACAATCTACAATGTAGTCTAGAACTCCTGCCTAGAATGTGCCAGAAGATGAGTTTGATCCTCTAACACAGCAAAAATAAATGAGTAAGTAAGCACATAAATAAATGTATTTTAAAAAGTAATCTGAGAAAGCTCAATATTCCTTAAAATTATTTTTTGAGTATACAGTTAGACTAGTAACTAAGAAGCCAGAGTTCTGCGAGTCTGGCTGCCCAAGTTCAAATTCTGGCTCCACAACTTAACAGGTGGGAAACTTACTGTTGAACATCTAGCATGTGTGCCTGTTTTAATGGGGTGTAAGTAGAACATTCAAGGTTGCTATGAGGATTTAATGAGATCAGCATGTAAAACCTTGGTACTCAGGGTGGCCACAGGGCACTAGCACAGGAATTACCTGGAGAACTATTAGAAATGCAGAAGCGGGTTGGAGAGATGGCTTAGTTGTTAAGGCACTTGCCTATGAAACCTAAGGACCCAAGTTCAACTCTCCAGATCCCACCCAAGCCAGATGCACAAAAGTGAGGCAAGCGCAAGTTTGCACATGCCCACTATGTGGCAGAAGCGTCTGGAGTTCAATTTCAGTGGCTGAGGCCCTGGCGCACCACTTCTCTCTCCCTCTCTTCCTCTCTCTCTCTCTCTCTCTCTCTCTCTCTGTGTGTGTGTGTGTGTGTGTGTGTGTGTGTGTGTGTGTGTGTTGCTCTCTCTCTAAGTAAAAAAAAAAAACTTAATGAAAAGAAAAAGAAATGCAGAATCTTGAGGCCCGCCCTGGACTGACTGAATCATCATTGTGCTTTAACAAGAGCCCATGGTGATGCTTTAACCAATAGTTTGAGAAACCCTATCCACAGTGTACATAGTATCCACTCAATAAATACTAGCTTTCAATATCACTATGCCCTCTGAAACTTAATCATAACGTGATCAACTTCTATGGTGATCTAAATTCTTAAAGTTCTTTTTGAGTTGATGTCTCTTATTTCTAGAATAATGGTTTTAACCCCTGGATGGGAATCTGTACTAACATGATAGCTGAAATTCTCCATGAGACTGACATTACTGAACCAATCTACATCTTCCACAGCAATTTGGAAGGAGGAAGAAATTGTAAGATCAACCATATTGAGTGATGCAACAGGAAATAGAATATATTTCTCCGAGGGAAGCAAATTACTGGGAGCCAAGAAAATTATGGACATGGGATTTTATACAAATATGGCACAAGTACCTGTAACAGCCATTGTACCCAGCATTCACTCTGTGCACAGCCCTTTCAGTTGCTAAAGATTCAATGTCTGGCTCACTGTCATCCTCTGCGGTACTTTTCCTGTCTTCACTTGCCATGGAGACAAACCAGTCAACTCTGCACCCCTTCAGGCTCTTGATGTTCTACTCTCTGAAGGATTATGTCCCCAAACTTACCACAACTACTCTTGTATTTTCTTAATGTTTAACACAAAAGTTACCTCTAAAATCTCAATATAAGGATTAATTCCATTGTCTACCACCTTATATCTATAGTGTTCATTCTTCTCTTCAGTAATGCTACTAAATTCTACTCTACAAAAACCATGCACTTTTTAAAAGTTCTGTCTGACCACACTTTCTTCCTACCTACCAGATTCTGTAGTTTACCAATGCAATGTTTCCATGCCATCTCATCTACTTGCTTCTCCATCATCTGCTGCAGCTCCAGGCTAGTGAAGGCCATCTGTCTATCTTTTCACAAGCTAAATATGGCTGGAGAAAAATACCTAGTTTTGCTAACTTGTCTCACCTTAAATTAAGGACCACAAGTCTCCACATTCTTAGGAGATCCAAGAACATTCTCTAGCCACTTCTCTCTCCACCAGTCTCCTAAGAGACAATCTATGCTTCTCCTCTCCCTTGAAATAGGCAATATTGCCTCTCTTCTCTCTCAGTTAGTGCTATTGCTCTACTCATGTGTTATGTCTGAGAAAGTGAAAGCAAGTTGGAATTGATCCACCTCATCTTCCCATTACCAACTGTGAGCACATGCATGTTCAGAAGTTTCTCCTAGGAGAGCTGATGAGTTGCTTGACCTGATAAAGTGAGCCGCATAGCTTGTATATTTACTCCCATTCTCTTCTCAGCCACAGATATTTCCTATTCATTTATCTCTTCTCTTGCCTGCATCAGTTTTTTTTCTATTGTGTTACTATTGTCAGTATACAGACACTAAAATGCTGTTTAACTTAAATCTAAGCTCCCCCTTATTTCCACACTGTTCTTTTTATTTTATTTATTTACTTGCTTGAGAGAGAGAGAAAGCGAGACAGAGAGAGAGCGCATCTAGCTTTACATGGGTACTGGAAAATTGAACTTGAGTCCTTTGGCTTTGCAGGTTAAGCACCTTAACCACTAAGCCACCTCTCCAGCCCTCCACACTGTTCTTGACAGTAAAAAGAGCCTCAGTGGTCATCAATATTCAGTGTCTCTATGTCCTCATTCTCCTTCTCTTGAACTCATTTCAATCAGGGTGACATCAAACCACTCCACTTAAAGAACTTTTTCTCCTGTCACCACATTTGGTAGTAGATTCCTTGTTATCAGTATATCCAACTCCACAGCAGTACATAATAATAAGGCACGTCATTCCCTCTTCTAAAAAACAACTAACTGTGGAGCTTGGTGTGATGATGCATGCTTATAATCCCAGTACTGAAGAGGCTAAAGAAAGAGGAATGTCATGAGTTCAGGGTCAGCCTGGGCTACAAAGTGAGACCATGTTCCTCTGTGCTCTCCCCACCCAAAACAAGCCCATTGCAGCCAATAGTCTACCTAGTATTCAGACCACATCCTTCTTACAATATACTCAGCAATCTATTCTTTTTCTTTTTAAAAATTTTTTATTTATTTATTTAAGAAAGAGAAAGAGGCAGATAGAGAGAGAATGGGTGCACCAGGGCCTCTAGCCACTGACAACAAACTCCAGACACATGTACCACCTTGTGCATCTGGCTTACATGGGTACTGGGGAATCAAACCTAGGTCCTTAGGCTTTGCAGGAAAGCGCCTTAACTGCTAAGCCATCTCTCCAGCCCAACAATCTATTATTTAAAAAAATATAGAAATTAAAGAAACAAATAAGGAAACAATCCTGTTTCGTGGCTTGTATATCACAAAGTCTGTAGAATCCCTCCTCCACAGCCTTCATTACTAGCTCCTGACACCTCCCTTTTAGAATTCTGAACGCTGAGCACTTTCTCTTTCTTGTCTCTCTCTCCCTCCCTCCTTTTTCCTCCCTCCCTCCCTGTCCACTGCTACTCATCCTGGGTTGGGATTATATGCAGTTCCTAGGTATGAAATAGGATATACTTACTAGTGACATGCCAAATGACATGCCCGCTTGTGATCTTTTCCCTGAGCTTCAGCATTCCACAGGAAGCACTTCAGACATTAAAAAAAAAAAAAAGATATCTCAAAATGTAACTCCTGATTTCCAGGTTAAACCAGCTCCTTTCCCAACCTGTGTTATCAAGTAAACAAGCTAAGACTTACCCTGAATTCTATTCTCCCACTGTGCTCTAAACCATTAGCAAAATCCTATTAGCCTCACCTTCATAATATGTGTTTGCCTAGCATGCATGTGTCCCTCTATTGAACACCAACACCCCAGAAAACAAACAAACACAATTCTCATGCCACTGAAGACATTTTGAAACAAAATGCGACCATAAAGCCCTTTTACTTCCTGTTTTCAGATGCTGTGCTAACATACATCATTACCAGCAACAAGCAAGCTGATCTCTCACCATTGATTGATAAAAGATGTAAGATTTGAAACTCAAAATGCTTACACTCCACTCCCCACAGTGAGTGTTTTACACAGGTCTTTCTGATGAACTGAGTTTTCTCTAAATTGCCAGCCTGGTAGAAGACGAGATCTTGTGAAGGAGAAAGTAGAAACAAGAGGCAATTTCTGACTTACAATAAAGTTGCACAGGACACTGAAATAAGTGTACTGAGAAGATAGAATGCAAAGACGATATAGCTTTCCTTTTGACAGACCAACACTGATTAAGGATGAAAGACACCAATTAAAGCACCTCAAAATTAATGGCCTCAAATCTGTAGTACCCACTGTGTATCTTAAAATGCTTATTTATTTATTATTTATTTTTATTTATTTGAGAGAGAGAAACAGGCAGGTAGTGAGAGAGAATGGTCATGCCATGGTCTCCAGCCACTGCAAATGAACTCCAGACACTTGCATCCCCTTGTGTATCTGGTTTATATGAGTTCTAGGGAATCAAACCTGGGTCCTTTGGCTTTGCAGGCAAGTGCTTTAACAGCTAAGCCATCTCTCCAGCCCCCACTGTATAATTTAATGCCTCTATTACTTTAATAGAAGGTACAAACTTGACTTAAGGTATTCAAGAAATAGCAGAGTGATAGAGCTATAAAGAAAATTATATCCCACCGAGGCCTTTAAACAATGTACCTCCTATTGGAAAATCTCTATAAAGTTTCACCCATTCCTATCATCCAAGTGTTTGTGAAGGTCTTTTAAGCTACATTATACAAGTATATTGTAATTAGTATAACATATATGAGAGAGAATCCTTTCCTTTTGGGGTTTAGTCAGGTAAGAAATAAAGCAGATAAACAATGCATATGATGTAACATGGAAGACAGTTACATAGTAGGTGAAAATGGAATCTATGTAAACATTGGAGAGAATAGCTATGGAAGACAGAAAAAAATCTTCAAGATTTTAAATGTGAGGAAAAAGAAAATTTAAATAGGGTTTAGACTATGTTAAGAAGTGGAGAGCTCTAAGCAGAGAAAGAAAACAGGAAGTGAGTCGAGGCAGTGATGTTGGGGGCATAAGTGGGAAGAGCAAGCAGTTGATTCATTTAGCAGGAGCAAGGTGTGCATGAAAGTGAACAGGGTACCTCTCCATGACTGGCTCTCCACTGTCGTCAACGTCATGTCTGTATCCGTACACCAGTGAAAACCTCTTTGTCTTGCACTAGCCAGATACTAATACACTAAACCTAAATATTGTTCTTGATTTCACCATTGCTCACAATTTTTATCCAACTTATGAGCAAATCCTGATAATTCTACCTCAAAAACATTCCTTAAGACTATGCATTCTTTCATCTTCACAGAAAACATCTGAAATTGACACCCCCATTTTGCACATGAATTGCTATAATATATCTCCACCTTTTCCTCTTATAATCTGATCATACAGCAACAACAGCTAGAATTACCCTTATAAAATTTAATCAGGGTATATCATTCCCCTCCTAACACTCAACAATGGTTTCCCTTCATACTTAGAAGGAAATTCATATTTCTTACTTAAACAAAACCCTTATACAATCTACGCTCTCCACCTCTTGTTCCCACTGGTTCTTTGCCATATCTTAAGAACCAAATCATTCATAGAAGACAACACAGGAATTTGACTACAGGAGTTTTGGCTGGGATAGCTGGAGGGAAGTGGAAAACTACAACGTCACAAGAGGGTTGGAGAGATGGCTCAGTGGTTAAGAGCACTTCCTGGGCAAACATAGAACCTAAGAAGGTCTGAGACCTGACTGAAATTCAATCTTCAGGACCCACAAAAGCAGCTGGGCACGGCCATAGACATATGTAACCCCACAGAGAAACAGAGAGGGTTGGGGTGGAGCCAGCAAGCTCTGGGATAAGTAAGAAACACTGGCCTAAATAAGAACGGGTAGAAGAGTAATGGGGTGGTATGCCTGATGTTCTGTTCCACTCACCGCAGCACAAACACATGGGGTACATCCATGTACATAAACTACACCCCCACACACGCATGCACACATGCAAAAAAAAAGCCACAAAGTATTAAATAGGAGAAACATCAAAAGCACATACACAAAAAATGCTTGAGATGAGCTTAGGGCACAAGCAACAGACTGGTACAAACTCATGAGTATGTACAAAAGGCTTTACAGTAGTTTGTCATCAAATATCTGTTTTACTGTAAAAGCATGGCCCTTCAGTGAAAATGCTTGCCTCAGAGGCCTCAAACTGAAAAAACACATTAAGAATATAAGACTAGGTAATAACATGTACATAACATAAATTACATTGTTTTGTGTATTTTGACAGATAAAATTAAATATTGTTTGCTTTTCTCCTCAATTTCCACAGGGTTGCCACTCCATTTGGAGGTTTTGAAAAAGCATCAAAAATGGTTAAATTCAAAGTTCCAGATTTTGAGCTACTACTGCTAACAGATCCTAGGTTTATGGCCTTTGCCAATCCCCTTTCAGGCAGACGGTCCTTTAATAGGACTCCAAAGGGCTGGATATCTGAGAATATTCCTGTAGTGATAACAACTGAACCTCCAGAGGACACCACTGTGCCAGAATCAGAAGACCTCTGAAAATAAAGTTGGACACGACACCAGGTGTATACAAGTCACTGTTACTATCTCACTGGCAACTTTCATTTTATGGCATTAAATTTCAACCCCAGCTCAATGAACTAATGAACAATTAAATTCTTATTTACAAAATTTTTAACTGTCTTGTATTCATTTCTAACTCTATTTTCAATTGTTTATGTATTTGAGTGAGAAAGAAAGAGGCATAGAAAAAGGGAGACAGTAAGAGAAAGAGAGAGAGAGAGAAGGAGGGAGAGAGAATGGGCACACCAGGGCCTCTAGCCACTGCAAACGAACTTCAGACACATGCACTACCTTGTGCATCTGGCTTATGTGGGTACTGGGGAATTGACCCTAAGTCCTTACGCTTTTCAGGCAAGCACCTTAACTATTAAGCCATCTCTCCAGCCCTCGGTTGTTTAAAACAATCTAGCTTTTCCATCATGAAAGTTCAGACAAAAGTTTTCTTTGTATCCTTTAACATAAGTTATTCCAGAAAATTTACATAGAATCTAGAATCAAAATACAACATAAGATAAATAGGCTCATTCATAGCTGCATTCCAAGGGATGAGGATTCTGTGAGATGATTTGCAAATGTTATTGCCTCTGTGGTGACCATGATAAAATGATATATCTGAATGAGGTCTTTTCATTACTCATTAGTAGAATTATAAAATGCTATTTATTTTTTATTTGTTTCAAACCGTTAGGCAATTGTTCTTGAGTTAAACTGGTTATTAAGTACATTTAATCTTAAGAAGACAGGGAGACAGTTACTCAAGGGATCTTATACTACTGTTGCCTCAATGACAAGTATCTTCAAAATCCAGTAATATGTCAGTTAAGCTCAACTTTACATATGTATTTTTTGAAGAGTAATAAAAATACATATGGATTTACATAAAGTAAATATATATGCATGTATAAAATTTGAATTAGCAGATCCTTGATGAATATCAAATTTCTTGTCAAATCACATTCAATTCAAGTAGTTGCCTGTTATAAAACACAATGAAAGCCGGGCGTGGTGGCACACGCCTTTAATCCCAGCACTCAGGAGGCAGAGGTAGGAGGATTGCCATGAGTTCGAAGCCTCCCTGAGACTACATAGTGAATTCCAGGTCAGCTTGGGCTAGAGTGAGACCCTACCTTGAAAAACCAAAAAAAAAAAAAAACAAACAAACAAAAAAAAACAAAAAAAAACCACAATGAAAAAGAGTAGAAGACAAAAGGTTCTGAAAACAATTTGTCACATGTGTCACAAAATATCCTAATGCTAGTAAAAGAAAAGACTCAAACTAATATAAAGTTATAGACATATCCTAAAATATGAGTGAGAAAGTATACAGTATGGAATTTGTGCAAAGTCAATATTAATTCCTCCCATTTTAACTCATTTAAGACTTCTATGAGGGTTAGGATATCACTCTGGGGTGGATCATCTGCCCAACATGCATGAAGCTCTGGGTTCAAGCCTGAGCACAAGAAGATAATTATTCATGGATTCAGAGAATATGCTATAATCATTGCTGGGGTTGTTGGCCCACACATGTAATTCCAGGCTGAGGAAGAAAGATCCTGAGTTCAAAGGCAGCCCAGTCTACACAGCTAAACTCTGTACAAAAGCCAAACTTGTACTAGGTGTGCATAGCAAACAAGAAATGTCTCACCCACAAAAAACTGCCTGCTAGATTAAATTCAGGAGCTAGGAAGATAGAACTTACAGTAATGAATATGCTAAGTAGTAATATTATTGTATATATTTCAAAGAAAACTGTGCATGTAGTTTGAGAATTAGTGATTTAATCATCTGGGTTTATAGAGAAAATTGTAAATGCTAAGAAAAATACACTCTCTAGAAAGTAATGTCAAAATAGTATGCTTATACATACTATCATTGCAGAGAATTTGAATAAGATAAAATATATGCTTAAGATTTATTTTGTATTTATTAATTTTATTGATAAGTTTTGATAAAATTTACTCTTTTTTTTTTTTTTTTTTTTTTGAGGTAGGGTCTCACTCTGGCTCAGGCTGACCTGGAATTCACTATGTAGTCTCAGGGTGGCCTCGAACTCTCGGCAATCCTCCTACCTCCGCCTCCCGAGTGCTGGGATTAAAGGCGTGCGCCACCACGCCCGGCTCAAATTTACTCATTTAAAATAACAATACTAGCTAGCATCTATGATCAACTATCAGGCTTTTATCATGCCACATTTTTGTTTAGTTAAATCTTAAAAATTTAGTTATGTTGCTATATACCTGGATGTAATTACTTTGTTTTCTACTAGCATTATTAAGTAAGTCGATATTTTTAATGACATTGAAATTTTTTCCATTATTTCAATAACCTCAAAGTTGTTAAATTATATCTTCAATATCATTTGTCAGTCACTGAATGTAGTAGAGCAACTAAATATGTCTGTTATAGAAAACTACTCCCCAGTATCACCAAAGAATATTTTAAAATAGGAGATTCTTAGGTGAATTCTTTTTCTTAAGATTGGTAGAAAATGAATAAATAACCTTGTGTTCACTATTGTATTTCTTCCTTTCCTGGAAATGTCTATTCATGCTCAGCTGATCCCTTCAGAAATACCAAAATTTCACTCTGGTTGCCATGTAACTTAGAATTCAAAAGGAATTTTAAATGTGTTTTTCATTGACCTGAAAAAATAGCAAAATCCTTCAGAGTCAGAAAAAAATACATATGATAGGCTCTTTAGAAGAGTAGAGTGATTGTAGAGGCAAAAGACAAGGATGGTCTTTTGATTGACCAGCTTTTACCTCTACTTTCTTTAGTCGTTTCTCAGTATTTACCATCTTTGAAGTGAACACATGAGAGGATTTGTCAATGAAAGTAATTGTTAGTTATTACAAAAGTAAGCCAAATATAGACAATATTTTAGTCAAAATGACTATTGTATGAATTTTATGTTACATTTTCTGAATAAACCCAATTGTAATTTATTAATGGTTTAGCAGCTTGGAAAAAAGAGGGAGCCAATTTAAAATCTAATGTGAGCAAAATGTCCAGTTGTAAGCATGAAAAGAACATCCTGAACTTTTCAACCCTGGGCACAGCTGTACCCGCAGACTTATTAATTCTGGAATTTCCTCAGTCTGCTGCTTATGCAAGATAAAAAGTACACGGCACCATTGTAGTTTTTCAGCCACAATTCCTCTGTCTTGAGCTTAGGAAAGTCTTCCTTTGAATACCCTTTTTTCTGACCAGTGTTTCACCCTCCAAATGCCCTGCTCTGCAGGAGCACTTTTCTGTGAAAGGAGGAGTGTGGGCTTCTGCACTAGAACAGCAAGGGAAATCTACTCCAAGCTAACTAATCAGAGCATTCTGTGAACATTCAAAATCATTTTTTGGACAGCTATAATGATTTTTTATGAAATTTAACAACAATAAAAACTAAATTGTGTGAAGCTTTCCAGTAGCTAACATGAAATGTTAGATTCTAAGAAGCATGTGTTATTATTTGAATTGCAATTTCAACCCCAGGGTATAAACTTCCCCTGGCTTCTCAATGTAATTGGATTCCAATGGGAAGATTTAGTACATACAGAAAAAAAAAAAAAAAAAAAAAAACAGAGGCGTAAGACAACTATTGTTAAGAGTTTATAAAATGTGGCATAGCACACACTTATGATCCTAGCAATGGGGGTAAAGGTAGGAGAATCAGAAGTTCAAGGTCATCTTCAGCTCCAGAGAGGACTCAAGGCTAGCCTGGGCTACATAAGACTTTGTCTCAAATATATATATATATTGGTTTTCTGAGGTAGGGTTTCACTCTATCCCAGGCTGATGTGGACTTCACAATGTAGTCTCAAGGTGGCCTCGAACTCATGGCAATCCTCCTACCTCTGCCTCCCAAAAATAATTTTTTAAAAAAGTTTATAGTTCAAGTCGGGCATGGTGGCACATGCCTTTAATCTCAGCACTCAGGAGGCAGAGGTAGGAGGATCGCCATGAGTTCGAGGCCACCCTGGGATTACATCATGTATTCCAGGTCAGCCGGGGCTAGAGTGAAACCCTACCTCGGGAAAAAAAAATAAAGAAAAAGTTTATAGTTCAGATCCAAGTAAGCATGTGTGCATTATTCAAAATTTTGTAATATTTTGAAACCCACTGCAATGGTGACTTAGGTAGTGATATTTCTGGAAATAGCACTGCAAAAGTCAGAAAAGATAATAGAAAAGTTAGGTGTGGTAGTGCATGCCAAATCTTCCCATTGGGGGAAAAAAAAAAAACAGGCATAAGACAGTTATCATTAAGAGTTTATAAAATGTGGCATAACACACACCTATGATCCTAGCACTGGGGTAAAGGTAGGAGAATCAGAAGGTCAAGGTCATCCTCAGCTCCAGAGAGTACTCAAGGCTAGCCTGGGCTACATAAGACTTTGTCTCAAATATATATATTTTTTAAAGTTTATAGTTCCGATCCAAGTAAGTATGTGTACATTATTAAAATTTTTGTAATATTTTGAAACCCACTGCAATGGTGACTTAGGCAGTGATATTTCTAGAAATAGCACTGGAAAAGTCAGAAGAAAAAAAAGATAATAGAAAATCCGGATATGGTGGTACACGCCTTTAAACCCAGCACTTGGGAGGCAGAGGTAGGAGGACCACCATGAGTTGGAGGCCACCCTGAGACTACATTGTGAATTCCAGGTCAGCCTGGGCTACAGTGAGACCCTACCTTGAAAAACCAAAAAAAAAAAAAAAAAAAAAAAAAAGATAATAGAGCACATTTCATTTCCTATTTTAAAACTGCTCACTAAATAATTAGTCTAAAAACTACTAGCTCACTAACAAAATAAACATAAAAGGGAGGGAGCCACAGTGAAATAGAACAAAAGGAAATAGAATCAAGGCTGTAAAACATATTGTTGTTTTACACACACACACACACACACACACACACAGTCATTATATATTTTTTGAAGATGGAGTGCCATGTATACCAGGCTGTTCTTGACACAATATAAACCCAAGGACAACATTGAGCTTTGGATCCTCTGCCTCTACCTCCTGCATATTGCGACTGCAGGTGTGCATTGCCACACCTAGTTTATGTGGTGCTGAGGATAAAACCCAGAGCTTCATGCATGGTAGGCAAGCACTCTACCCATTGAGCTACATCCAGAACCTTATTTCATTTCCTTTGTCACTCACACCTAATAAATGAAAGTAGTTGCACATAAGGTTCTAGACTCAGAGTAAGAAACATGCATGCTGATCTATTACAAATCAGTGATATAACGTGAAGCAATGTACAACACTCTGTAAATAACCTTTTTGTCCAACTCCCTGGCTCAATGTTTTCTCCAACTGTCTGAATCAAATGGTACTTCCTTCTTAGGATCTTCCTGTCCACTCTTATTGAACAGGGCACAGCCTGTTCTTCAAGCTCTTTAGTGCTTATATATTTCTTACAGCACTTTTTACTCCCTAAGAGAATGTGTCAGGCCAGATCTTCTGTTTTCATGACTTTGAGAAGAAGCTTACTATAATTAATTCATGTGATACTCACATGTCATTGCATGCTGATGCCAAGATGGGATTAAATGTGAAAGAATATTATTAGGAGAAATGTCTATGGTGGAGAAAGAAAATGGAAAGGGAGTTTAAAAAAAAAACCAGAATAGGCAGTAGCCCTGAAGTGAATGTGTGTGGAAGTGGTCTAGACTGCACAGCAATCTCAGGAACACTTAGCAAGGCTGTCAGAGGAGTTTGTGCCAACCAGAAACAACCTGCTGTACTGCCGCTGCCTATATCAGTCACTTCTCAGACCAGCACTCAGCATTGGTTCTGATCTCAAACATAAGACCAACTGTGAACATGGACTCATCTATTTAAGAAATTACACTATGTTTCCTCTCAAAGTCATTAAAAATTATGAAGCAATGTTGGAGTTTATTAAGAAACAGGTTTAGCACAGATTTAAGTACAAATATTTATGGAGAAAGAAAGATGCCTGTGGAAAGGATAATATACTCCAAGTGTCGTTATGGACTTCTCAAGAGAGAGTTGAGCCTAAAAATTCAAAATACCAGACTTTTGTATGTTAGTTATGGATTTCTATTTGTTTTTTGTTGCTGTGGCAAAGTGACTGACATAATCAACTTAAGGGAGGAAAGACTGATTTTGCTCATGGTTTCAAAGTGTCAGTCAGTCCATAGTCCTTGGCTCTGTGGATTCTGGCCCACTGTGAGGCAGATCATCATGGCATCAGGAACATGTGGCAGAAGCCATTCACCTCATGTTGTACAAGAAGTTGAGGGGGAAGAGAAGAAAGAGAGAGGAGACGGAGGAAAGGAGAGAGGGAGATAATCAGATTCGACTTTCAAAAGCATGCCCCCAGTGACCTATTTTTTTCCAGGTAGACCCCACCACCTAGTATACACTGCCCTCCAAAACAGCATCCCAAACCACCAAGCATTCACTACATGAACCTGTGGGGAGACATTTCATTTTCAAACCATAATACCTTGGTACTTCTTTAAAGAGCTTATTAAACTTTGACAACCAGGAAAAATTATGTTTTAAGATGTATATATGTGTATATGCCTATCAATTATGGTCACAATTATTACAATATATTATATCCTATTATTTATACAATTCTATATCCTGAGGTTTACTTAAGCGCATTGTTAGCATAGCAAAATGACATAAAAAGCTTATATATAGTAATGAGCAAAGACTACATTATCATTTGCCAAATATGACCTACCAGTATTACGATACAACATAATGAAACACTCTGGCTTAATAGGTATTTGCTTGAAATCAAAGAACTTTAAAAATAGATGCTAACTTGAAATAATTTATATCAATATTTGTCTCATGTTTAGAGTTGAAACAACATTAGAGAAATAACTAGCCCAATTTCATATTGTAGGACTACAATTAGGACCCTAGCACCCTTCACTTCTGAAGTGGATCCCTTCCAGTATCTTATTCTCCATCCTGTATTGGTGGTGAATGCTATCAACCTCATGGACACAAACCCTTTATCTTCTGCTAACATATTGTAAATGACTTCACACTTATGTTGATAGATATAGCCATATAAAATTTGTGCATCATGTTTATGAACCATTGAGAAATAAGACTGAATGGCTAATGTTAGTAAAATATAGAGTCAAAGAAGAAAGTTCTTTTTCAGTTCTAGGAAGTTTCCATTGTATCAGTAAAAATAATGCATGATGATGTCAAAATGCTATGGACTGGATGTGGCTTGAGTGTGACTTTCAAAGGCCAATGTTCTGGAATTTTGGTCTTCATTGTGGCAATGTTAAGGTGGGACTTTTAAGTGCAGGGCCCAAGTGGAAATTGGTTAGATGACTGAAAGCATCTTCTTGAAAAGAGAGCCAGAGGGTTAGCTCAGTGGATAAAATACTTGTGGTGCACTAGTCTAGCCGAAATGGTGAGCTCCAGGTTCAGCGAGATTTTATCTCAAAAAGCAAGGGGTGAAAAAAAATAACAACAACAAAAAAAAAGGGCTGGAGACATAGCTTAGTGGTTAAGCGCTTGCCTCTTAAGCCTAAGAACCCCGGTTCGAGGCTCGACTCCCCAGGACCCACGTTAGCCAGATGCACAAGGGGGCACATGTGTTTGGAGTTTGTTTGCAGTGGCTGGAGGCCCTGGCGCGCCCATTCTCTCTCCCTCTCTCTATCTGCCTCTTTCTGTCACTGTCTGTCGCTCTCAAATAAATAAATTTTTAAAAAATAACAAAAAAACTTTAAAAAAATAATTTAAAAAAAGCCAGGGGAAGAGTGACTGAGAATTCCAAGTGATGTTAACCTCTGGCCTACGCACACACGTGCATGCATACACACACACCCACACATATGCAAACATGCATACACACATGTACATATACCACATCCATGTACACAGCGAAAAGAGAATGATTAATGAAGTTCTCATGGAATACCAGTTAGCTCCACAGACACCAGATAGCAAAGGAACAGGTCTGGGTCCTGAATCTCCATTGCTTCCTACCACATGGTCTTTCTGTGCCTGTTCCTACCATATGCCATCCACTATCGGCCCTGACCACAAGACAAGGACAAATAGAAAAATGTCTGTTTTTTTACTTTCAACTACCAAAACTATGAACTAAATACACCTGTGTTTTTTTCCTATAAAGTACCCAGCCTAATAAATTTTATTATACAAAGAAAAAATGGACTAATACACAAACTACAATAGGTATTTTTGTCTAACTATGTTTTTGTTCATTCTAAATTATAAAAACTAGAGCATATATCTCTGTTCAATAAAAGCTGTTTATCTACATCTTTCAAATTATAGCTGTCTTCTAGATAGGGATCTAGAAATCAATATGGTTGGTTATGATCATAACTTTTTAAATAAATTTTTTAACATTTATTTATTATTAGAGAGAGAGAATGGGCACACCAGGGCCTCTAGCCACTGCAAATGAACTCCACACACAAGTGTCACCATGTGCATCTGGCTTAGGTGGATTCTGGGGAGCTGAACTTGAGCCCCTAGGCTTTTCAGACAAGCACCTTAACCTCTAAGCCATCTCCCCAGCCCCTGATCATAACTTTTTAATGAAACAGAATAAAATATTAGAATATCTCTCTTGTAGTCAAGGTGCTATTTCATGAAACTTGAAATTCAGTTTTAAGTGTGTTCATAAGCAATGAATATCAACACAAAGCATTCTTCACACTCTAGTTGTAGCTTAAAATGCTTCAGAGCTACTTCTCTATCTAATGCCAGTAGCTGTTTGAAATTTAGATGTTAACACTGCTTTTAATAATTTAGATGGCTTCTAACACATTAAAATTAATCTAATTTGATAAGAAAGGCATTAGCAATAAAGGAATATGACCCCTGTACTGTCAAAAAGTAATTATTTGAAATATTAGAATAAAAACTTAAAGAAATTAAATCAGAAAACATTTATTTTGAAATGTACAAAAGGACTTTAGTGCATATGCCAGGGATATTATTTACCAAGAGTTCATGGTTTTTTTTCTCAGCACCATTGAGGTTCGCATTCTTACAAGTAAGAAGGTGAAAGACTTGATAAAACAAGCAGCTAAGAATTAAAGACAAATTCAGTGCTATAGTAATTGTTTGCCTTTATAGATATTTATAACTCGTAGAAATATTTCTATTACCAAATATTTTCCAATAATTACTTTTCTAAAAATTGTTTCCTTTTTCCTCTTTTGGCTGTGAAGTGAATTTTAACAAGGAAGTTCAACTTGCAAACATTGGTGACCTGAATATTTTTGTCATCTTTACAAAGAAATGTTTTCTCCAGGGCAACTCCCTCTGGGTTTGGTATTCTAGGCCAATATGCTCTGAGAGACACCGAGTCACTTTACTGTTGTATTTCTTTCTTTCATTTTGTTTTCAAATAATTTTTTTATTTTTATCTTTTTCCTCAATTTTTTATTAACATTTTCCATGATTATAAAAAATATCCCATGGTAATACCCTCCCTCCCCCCACTTTCCCCTTTGAAATTCCATTCTCCATCATATCCCCTCCCATCTCAATCAGTGTCTCTTTTATTTTGATGTCATGATCTTTTCCTCCTCTTATGATGGTCTTGTGTAGGTAGTGTCAGGCACTGTGAGGTCATGGATATCCAGACAATTTTATGTCTGGAGGGAGCACGTTGTATGGAGTCCTACCCTTCCTTTGGCTCTTACATTCTTTCTGCCACCTCTTCCGCATTAGACCCTGAGCCTTGGAAGGTGTGATCGAGATGTTACTCAGTACTCCAGTCACTTCTTTCTAGCACTATGGTACCTTCTGAATCATCCCAAGGCCACTGCCATCTGAAAAGAGAAGATTCTCTACCCAAAATGAGAGTAGCATTAATATAAGGGTATGAATATTAAGAGAAGTGCTTACTGGGCAGTTTGATAAGCATAGTGTATACATTTATCCAGACATCAGCAGATGTTACACCCCTAGGGCTCATGACTACCCCTGTTTTAAGTTTTCAGTATCAGGGATGTATTCCCTCCCATGGAGCAGGCCTCCAATCCAATTGGAGGGCAGTTGGCTTCCACCATGATAGACGTGCCACTATTGCACCCATTGGCTCATTTGGCCTGGCTGGCCAATTATAAGGCTTGCAGTGTCCACTGCTGAGTATCTTCACTGGTGGTATCTCTTTCTCCCATTGAACTACATGTAGAATGGCTTCTTCCAGCTTTTTGTCAGCTGGTCTACATGGAGGAGGTTATCAGCTCAGTCCCAGCAGGAGTTCTCAGTGGCTTTGCAACCCAAGTATGTGGAGTCTTCATCAATAGGGTCTTACCATCTATTCCTGGTGGGAAACCAAGGGCCTCGGCAATGGCCTATAATGTTTTGGGGGCATCAGGGACCTCCCTGGCAAACAACTCACTGTAAGGCATCCCATCCCTGGCACTGAAAATTTTCTAGCAATGATCTATGGCTCCTGAGTGTTCCATTGTCCGAAACCAGAGGATTCCATATGATTTATTTATATCCTCTTAGATTTTGATTAGCCCTACCTCCACCTTTCCTTTACTCAATCTCTTCCCCTGACCTCACTTTGGGCCTTTTCACCCCCGTTAATCTATTCTTCTACTTACATATATACAATAGCATCCTATTAAGTACCCTCCTCCCATCCTTTCTCTTCCCTTTATATCTCTTTTTTAGCTTACTGGCCTCTGCTACTGAGTTTTTTCCTTCTCACACAGAAGCCCAATCATCTGTAGCTAGGATCCACATATGAGAGAGAACATGCGGCGTTTGGCTTTCTGGGCCTGCATTACCTCACTTAGTATAATCCTTTCCAGATCCATCCATTTTCCTGCAAATTTCGTAACTTCATTTTTCTTTACTGCTGAGTAGAACTCCATTGTATAAATGTGCCATATCTTCATTATCCACTCATCAGTTGAGGGACATCTAGGCTGGTTCCATTTCCCAGCTATTATGAATTGAGTGGCAATAAACATGGTTGAGCACGTACTTCTAAGGAAATGAGTCCTTAGGGTATATGCCTAGGAGTGCTATAGCTGGTTCATATGGTAGATCAATTTTTAGCTGTCTTAGGAACCTCCACACTGATTTCCACAATGGCTGGACCAGATTGCATTCCCACCAACAGTGTAGAATACTGTTGTATTTCTTAAGAAACTACTTTGCAAACAAGCCAACCAAAGATATAAAGTGGACCTGGGCCAGGGTGTGGTACCACTTGGGAGGCAGAGGTAGGAAGGTGATTGGAGGCCAACCTGAGACTACATAGTGAATTCCAGGTCAGCCTGCACTAGAGCGAGACCCTGCTTTTAAAATACTGAATATATATATATAATGTGTGTGTGTAGATGTGTCTGTGCATGTGTATGCATGACACATGTGTCAAGGCACAACTATGGAGGTCAGAGGACAACTTTTAGATCAGTTTTTGTCTTTGACCTTATTTGAGATAAGGCTTCTCGCTCTCAATCTCCCTCTCCTGTGGGTTTTTTTTGCTGTGCTCGCTGCCAAGAGCTTCCAGGAAATTCTCCTGTCTACACTTCTCACCTTGCCATCAGCATGCTAGGATTGTCCTGGCATTTCACATGG
Source organism: Dipus sagitta (assembly GCA_036346955.1). NCBI lineage: Eukaryota > Metazoa > Chordata > Mammalia > Rodentia > Dipodidae > Dipus > Dipus sagitta. The sequence continues at coordinate 82,664,569 of CM070771.1, read as the reverse complement.
GCTCTGAGGAAGGACTGAACGTAGGCACTGGGGCTTGAGCAGTGAGTGCTTTATCCACTGACTTATCTACTCAGTCCTTATTCTTTCTTTTGGATTACAAAATATTTTCATAATTCTTTTAAACATCACGCAGATAAATGCCCACAGGGGCTAGCAACTTATTATTCCTGTAAAGAGTAGTCCAGTTAAGAGTTAAGGAAGATAAGCTGTTTAGCACAGAGAAGGAAACTGAGACTTCCAGAGGCTTAATACCTGTCCAAGATCACACACATGGCTCAGTCAGGATTTGCACTGTTACTGAACAAAGGTAAAAGTTGTTTTAATGCTGCTCTTGGAGGGTGAATTAAAGCCATACATGGAATGCTAGGAACCCAGTCTTTTTCAGTATTTTTCTCCATGATGTAGTTGAACACAAAGAATATACTAATTTTAGCTATCTAAAAATCTAGGAAGAAGTTGGAGAGGTGGAGCCAGAAGGACAGGAGTTCAAGACCATCCTAAACTATAATCCTTGGAGTACAGCATTAGGGTTCAGGTAAAAAAAGATCTAGCAATCTAGGGATAATCATGAATTTTATTAGTTATGGAATAAAATTTCCAAACCTAAAAGCAAGTTTAAAAGAAATGAAAGACATAGATGATGATGCAGCTTATATCCTGAGGCGACTCTAAGAACACTATGATTTGGGATACCTAGCTTCATAGCAATTCATACACATTTAAAAATCAAATAAAAATTAAGCATATTGAGGCTGGGTGTGGTGTTACACGCCTTTAATCCCAGCACTCAGGAGGCAGAGGTAGGAGGATCACCATGAGTTTGAGGCCACCCAGAGACTACAGAGTGAATTCCAGGTCAGCCTGTGCCACAGTGAAACCCTACCTCAAAATAGCCAAAACAAAAAATTAAGCATAATAAATATAAAATTTAGCAGGGCGTGGTGGCGCACGCCTTTAATCCCAGCACTCGGGAGGCAGAGGTAGGAGGATTGCCGTGAGTTCGAGGCCACCCTGATACTCCATAGTGAATTCCAGGTCAGCCTGAGCTAGAGTGAGACCCTACCTTGAAAAAACCGAAAAAACAAAAATTAATAAATAAATAAATAAATATAAAATTTATTGCCTACCAAAGTCTACAGGTATAAATTATTTAAAAATAATCTTATATAAACTACCCTGATTTAAAAAACACACACACACAAAAAAAACAGTTGTCTGAAACGAAGGATATACTTTCTATAAACCAGTCAACACCAACAAAAACCAGGTGTTATTTTTTGGAACCACATTTCTTCCAGAAGTTGAAAACAAAAGTACAATATGAATTCAAATGAGTGGCATATGAAGCTTGTTATTTCATTTGCCAAGGACATGTTGATAAGGCCCTTGCCAGTAGATAAATGAGAGCCTCCTAATGAAGTAGCCTCCTTTAGATGAAGGCTACTTGTGGGGAAAAGGCATTTTAGATTACAGATAGAAAAATGTTTTTCTGTTACTGAGAATTTAAAAATCTTCCTCACTTTTGGTTTTACAACAAAGCCAAACTGAAGTGTAAGCTAGCTATATGCTAGTGCATATTTCTGGATTATTTTTATTAACTCTCATTCTTTACATTCTACGATTACTTTAATTTCTTACAGTTATGGTTCTTTCTTTCCTCTTTATATTTGACCACCATTTTATACTTTATGCTAGAATTCACTTCAAGTATTGTATAGGATGAGATGAAGTAAAATAAATAAAATAACTTAATATTCAGCAGTCCTTCAAATCCAGGGCCTGCAAAGCCTAACAACCCAGGTTTGATTCCTCAGTACCCACATAAAACCAGATGCACAAATTGGCACTTGCATCTAGAGTTAATTTGTAGTGGTTAGAGGCCCTGGCGTGCACATATTCTCTCATTCTCTCTCTCTTTCTCTGCTTGCAAGTAAATTAATTTTTAAAAATTGAGAAAGTATACTTTTAGCTTGAACAAAAATGATGTGTTTTCAATATTAAATAGTGTCTAATGGGAATAGGTAATAGACTTTCATTGCTGCAAAGGACTATACATAAAGCACTGCAAAAATAAGAGCAGTGGGTGAAAATTACTGGAAGAAGGACTGCAACTCATTGTGATGAAAATGTCTTAACTGCTAAAGAAGTCCTAAAAGGAAATTATGGGCTATCTCACAAAGCATCAGGTTTTCTCTCACTGTTACCAAGCCAGGAGGGTATGAATGAATAGGAGGCTGGACCAGATGAAATCTAAAGCCTTTTGTAACTTGGAGATTAAAATAGCAGACATATTACAGAAAGATAAACAATATATGGGTTCTTATAGCATCACATTATCATTGATGACACAGAATTGGTAATCATAATAGCAGCATTAATGGCCATAATAATAGTGCTGGATTATAAAATTGTTTTTATCTGGGGCATTATCAAAATATATCATATATAAGTATTGTTTCTCATCCCAGTTTTACAGATAAGAAAATTAGAATGTTTCAAAGTAAAATAACATATAAGGGTAATGAAACCGGCTAAGCTAACAACATGTCAGCAAAAGTTAAGGAGGACATAAGTTAAATCACAAGGTAGTTGAGCAGCAAACATTCATATTGGAATAGAAGAGGCTTAGAAGATTTGTGATGTAGAATCAATAAAGTTTCAGTCAAGAAAGGCTATGGAAGATGTCATGAAAAAGGAATTAACCTTCTTTTTTTAAACAAAATGTCATGTTGCTCATCTCCAAGGAGTTCAGGGGACGTTCAACTTTTTAATTCTTTGTAAGGACCAAACAGACTCTCAGGTCCCATTACCTATAGTTCTTCCTCCCCCCTCCCCCTCTTTCCTTCCCACTCCCATCTCTGCCTTGTTCTTGCAGACTAGTGACTAGTGACATACCGAGAGACATGTTGTAGCAGTTCTGAGCTCACCTCTTTCACCTTTACTGCTTTGCAATCAGAGAAGAAAACTTTCCTGCAAACGCCTCTTTAAAGACTGATATAATGAATGCAGAATCACCCACACACCAATTGTTGGACCCAGGAACGAGTGAAATACCTACTTAGGGTTATGCCCACCCTATAGTTAAGTATAGTTAAGCAGGAAAGACAAAGGACTATATGTCCACAAAAGTTTTCCCAGTTGAAAGAACTGTATATATATTTAAAAATTAGATTTACTAATCTTCTAGAATAGAAAATCTGGAGGATTACTTGATTAAAAATGTAATTTTAGCAAGGTGTGGCGGTGCATGCCTTTAATCCCAGCACTTGGGAGGCAGAAGTAGAAGGATCTCTTTGAGGCCACCCTGAGACCACACAGAAAAATCCCAGGTCAGCCTGGGCTAGAGTGAGACCCTACCTCAAAAAAATGTAAGAGAGACCTGGCTAGAATTCAGAAGAAAGCCAGTGTCCAGACAGTTAGCCTGTCTAGTGCTGGAAAGTGCTATATGACCCACTGGGGGAAAATGGCCAACAATGGTCTGAGCAACCAGAGGTCTAAGCTACTCAGAAGCAAACACCCTGACACATGTACATGCCAGTGCAACAGTGGCACACAGCCTCAGTGGGTAACCAATAGCTTTCTGATTGGCTAAGAGATCCACTCAGTGTAAAGGAACCCATGTCTGGAATTGGGAACCAGATCAAAATCCTATGAAGACAAAGATTATGTGCTCCAACTAGTCTTTGGCTAAAAGAGGGGTTATAGTCATCAAATTCTCCCTAAGTTAATAATGCTTATCCCATTTAAACTATGCTGACTTCACTCTCAGCTGGAGAATTTGTTCTTCTTTTACAGAAGAGACCTGAGGAGATAAATTATTCCTCGCACTTCAGCCAAGCCACAGCTGAAACCACGGAGGAATTGGGAAAAAGAGCATAAGTGCTGCTTCCATGCTGAACCTGATAGTCAGTGCCAGGGTGTAGGAGACAGATCCTGAGGATACTCACTACCTACCAAAGTAGAGATCCAGAGGCTCCTAAGAGCTCATCACTGAAGTAGACTTCTCACCCACCACAGCTCAGAGAATTTTGCAGAAGTGGGGGGGGGGGCAGAAAGATTGTAAGAGCCACAGGTTGAGACATCATGCCAAGAGGCATTCTCTCCCACCACCAAAATAACTGACTACTATTCCCACAAGGCATAAACTACAACCCCGTGGGGAATACCTGCAACCCCACTGAAGAGCGTTCCCAAAGGAATGGGGGCAGGGAAAAGGGAAAAGAGGGAACCAACACATGATGTATCCATATGAAACATCTTGTTATTATTAATAAACATTAAAAATGTAATTTTATCTCTTTTATCTCTCCCAGTTACTTTGGTCACAATAAAACTCTCTTGCGAGATACACAAAGTGGCATATGCATCTGGAGTTGGTTTGCAGTGGCTAGACACCCTAATACACCCATTCTCTCTTCTTTCTGTCTTTCTTCCCTATCTGCTTGCAAATAAATAAATAAATAAATAAATAAATTAATTAAAAATATATTTTAAAAGCCTCTCCTTCTGACTCCTATTGTGAGTAGTTGGAAGCCCAGCATGAAATGGTATTCATGGGCTGAGGACCTTGCCTTGCACCCATGAGGCCCTGGGTTTGATCTCTCTATAAAGTGGTACAAATGGGCACATTTGGGTTCTGATGGCACACCAGGTAGACTATCAGAGGATGCTTTAGGTCATGTTAACTTTTTTCTAGCTGTCCTCACTTTGAAATAGACAGCTTTGACTATTGTATTAGTCAGGGTTCTCTAGAGGAACAGAACTGCTAGAATGAATCATTTTAAAAAGGGAATTTATTGGATTAGCTTATGGTAGTCCAATAGCAGTTGCAGGCCCGAGAATCATGGAACCTGGTAGCTGCTCAGTCCATGTGGCCAGATGCCTCAGCAGTCCGGACCCGGCACTGCAGATAGTACCTGGAGGCTTCCTGAGGAGCTCCTGGGTTTTGATCCAAGCAGGTCTTCAGTTGATGCTGGTCTTCAGTCTGTACTGGTCTTCAATCCATGCTGGAAGGTAGTGAGCAGCTCCAGCAGCCAAGTGGAAGGAAGGAAGGGAGGAAGGGACTCTTTTTACCCAGAGCTGCCTTATATCAAGTCCCCCACTGCCCACTCTGGGGGAAGGACTTACTCCTTTAGTTGGTCCTTCCTGGAAGCAACTTCCAAGACCCACCGGAAAGGGATTTCTGTGGATTACTAAACAGATCAAGTTGACAACACCTTAACTATAACAACTATGTATGCGGGAAAAGGCTTTAAAACCATGAGGATAAATGAGGCCTTAGGATCATGCACTAAGGCACATCACTTAAAGTAGATTGAGAAGGAAAAGCCCATGAAATAGGAAGACAGCCAACTGAGATGGTAGTGGGCGAAGGAGGAAATGGTTGTTACTAGATTTTCCTGGGAGACTCATGCATGAGTCATGGCCTGAAGATTTCTCTTCTTGCTTAGCTACAATCTACCTTATAATTTCTGGTATCTTAGTACAAACTAATCATATCATCCAAGAACTTACAAAGGCAAAGGCTTCCCATTACAACAACCCTACACTAGGCTTGTTTATTTTGTTTCTAATTTTTTTTTTCTTTTGGTTTTTTGAGTTAGGGTCTTTCTCTTGCCCAGGCTACCCTGGAATTCACTATGTAGTATCAGGTGGCTTTGAACTCACGGCGATCCTCCTACCTCTGCCTGCCGAGTGCTGGGATTAAAGGTATGCACCACCATGCCCAGCTAAAACTGCTCTCTTAACAGTTACATCTCTTCTTTCAAATGCCTGTTTATGAATCTTTGAACTGACGTTCCAATTTAACCATCCACAGAAGTTCTCTCCAGCTATTTTGGTCCACTCTATTCAGTAAAACAAAATAAAGTAAACTTTAATTAATTAATTCTTTGAGAGAAAAAGAGGTAGATAGAAAGAGAATGGGTGCACCAGGGTCTCTAGCCACTGCAAACAAACTCCAAGTGCATGTGCCATCTTCTGCATCTGGCTTACATGGATCCTGGGGAATTGAAGTTGGGTTCTTTGACTTTGCAGGCAAGCTCCTTAACCTCTCAGCCATCTCTCCAACCTGCCAACAAAACTTTTGATTCCATCCACTAAACATGTATTTTTTTAAATATTTGTGCAAGGCACTCAGCTATGTTCTAGAACAACAACAAAACCTATCGTTCCTATTCTCCTGGTAAGTTGGTAAGCAGTTATTCAAGTCTTCCTCAGTAATGCATTTAGAAAAAAGATTTTTGTCTATTATCTAATCCTGAGTCAGTATTTCAGCTGTTACATCTCTGTGCTATATTTCACTGAACCTCACCCAACACAGCCATGGTTTGCCACACCTATAGTCATTACTGCCTGAAACTACTGGATCATAGCAACTCAGAAGGCTGCTCCACCTACCAGTCACCAGAGGCAGGGCGAATCTAGCCACAGGGTAGTACATTTCTCAGAGTGTGTGTTATAATTAATCCAGAATAACATGAAGAGGTATGCTGATTGTGGTGAACTTCAGCTAGACCTCAACTGAACAATCTGGTATTCTCTGGAGCTCCAAACTTACTTCCTTTTGTGATCTTTTTGCTTGGGTGAGGTGTTGGTTGTTTGTCATAAATTTGGGTCCACTAAATCAAGAACTATTTAAACTAATCCCCACACAGCCTCTCAAGAACTAACAGTAATTCTGAGAGGCAATACATCTATAACCCACACTGTGACCTTCCTAAGGGTTTCTAGGAGCAAGCAACCCCTATCTTATTATGCAGTGCAATGCCAATTTCCTATTTTTTTAAATTTTTGCTTATTATGCAGTGCAATGATAATTTCCTATTTTAATTTTTGCTTTAGATTCTACCTGATGCTTAAATTGGGACCTACTACCATGATTATGATTATGTGGTATTATTTAAAGGTCAGTATTTTGGTATGCTGAAAACCTGTAGAAGTTTGAAGTTACATGATGAAAATTACCCAGTCAGGATTTTGTCAAATTCTTGAGCAGGGTATACTGAAAGCTATTCTATAATCTCTATCAGAAAGGTCTTTTTTTTTTTTTTAAATCTGCTATCCACAGTTCATATTATTTCTTAAGTGAAAATGACAGTTGGCTATTAGTTAATAGAGAAATTAACTGTAGATATAGAAAAATAATAACAGAATGATTATTAGAAATATGTCTGAAGAGTGTAAAGGGAAGGCAAGTTTGCCTCAGAAAGCTATACAGAGATCTATGGGAGAGGGAAGTGTTCAATTGAGATTGAGGGCATCTTGAGAGAGCCTAGTAGGATCACATAATAGAAGAGTTGAGAACAGCTACTGTGGAGTAGATGGAAAGTGGAAGATAAGGCTAACAATCTAGGCCCAGATCATAAAAAGCAATGTAGGGGATGTGGTGTGCAGGAGAGGGGATCTGAAAAAGTTCTTAGCAGAGGGGTATCATGGTCACGTTTTCATGTAAGAGAAATTATAGTAGAATGGAAGTTGAATTGGAGTGGGAATTGAGTCAGAAGAGATAATGATCACATGGACGATATGGAGAGTGGAGGGTTTGAGAGACACTTTGGGAGATGAGTCAATACAACTTGATTCGGGTTGAAGGAATGAAGAAAAAGGTTTGAGTAGGGCAGTTGGGTGTCATTATTTGCAAAAAAGGAAGGAAAATAAGTATCCAGATGGGTATGAGAAACTATGTTATCAGGGTAGTTATGGTAAAGATGCCCACACCTATTTGGGGCGTATGTTAAGACTGTAATGGGGAGGAGGCGAGAAAATGATTATCAGTCAACAACCAAAAATGCAAAAAAGAGGGCTGAGAAAGGAAGAATCACACTTGCATCAGATTAAATCGCAGAAGCAGGAGACAGCATTAGAGAAAACAGGAGTAAATGGTGCATAGTTTAAAAATGTACAGCTGTTTTTGCCCTTCCTCCTCTAAAGGTTTTGAGTACCTTGACTACAGGAACCGCAGCGTAATTTCATTTTTATTTTTTCCTGGTACCAAAGTTCAATAGAGAGAACGCGGCGAATTCTCAGTAACTTGTCGGATGGACTAATCTTGCTGGCCTCCAACCAATTTGTTCAAACTTTGAGTCACCACTGAGTTTACCTAAGTCTATTTCTTTTATCATATCCTCCAGCTTTACAATTAATTCCCAATTCTTATTATCTACTTTTGAGCGGTCTTCATGCCCACGACGGCAGTATTTTTGCTTTTTCTACATATAACACACCCCCACCCACCCACCCCCACCACAAAGGTTATGCTGATTTTCAGGAGTAGCATGTGACTTAGAACCTGTTGTAAAGAAGGGAAACGAGGCGGCCCAATTTTCCGACAAACAAACATTAACAACGTGATTCATTCATGGTCACGAAGCAGCCCAGCGGGGGACCTACGTCTTGGCCGGGGAGGCCTGGCTGCACGCGGGCCACGGGGAGCTTCGGGCGCAGCGCGCTCCAGCAGCAGCAGCAGGAGCAGCAGCTCAGGCCCACGCTGCCGGGCGGGCTGCAGGTGCTGGCCATCCTGAGCTAGCCAGTCCCAAAGCAAGGGCTGACGGCCCTGAACCATCGGCTTTCTAGACCTAAGCACCGGCCACAGCCACCTTTATCCCTAGACAAGCGCACCAAGTCCCGGGAACCCGGCAACCTCAACTCTCGCGGGATTTTACTCCCCATCGAACCCCCACGGGAATTCCAGGAAAGCCGGAAATTCGCTTGCGGGGGCGGGACCGTTCCAGGGGGCGGGGCGGGGCCTGAGAGGCGGGGCGGGGCGGGGGCGGGGCTTCCAAGACCTGTTGATCGCAGGTGTCACTGGTCCTGACAGCGGCTGGGGCGCGCGGGCGGGTGTGCGCGCATGCTCCGCGTGGATCCGGCTGTGTGCGGCGGAGACCCACTGTCTGGGCTCCAGCGCCGGGGAGCGTCGGTGCGGGCGGAGGTGCCGCAGCTGTGCGGAGAGGCGGAGCCGGCCGCAGGAGGAGGAGGCAGAGCGGGAGCGAAGGCCGGTGTTTTCCTACCTGCCTCGCACGCTGCTGGCCCTGGGAGGGTAGAGCTCCAAGGTGAGTCTGGGAAAGGAGCGGCTGGATGGAGAGCCTAGGACCCGAGCCCCTTATGGGGAGCCAGTCCGGGACCCCGCTCATCCCGCCCGCCGCAGCCTCGGCTCCCGGCGCCGCTTCCCGCCAGCGCGCGAGGAGACGCCGGTGGCCCGGGAGGCACGCGACGGAGTCGGGGCTCCGAGGGCCGCGAGGGGCCTGAGCCCGTCCCCCCGCAGCCTCTCCGCAGCAGCCTTTTGGAGGGGTCCAAGGTGCTTAAACTCCCCCCCCCCTTGGCGGGGAGGCCGATTGTGTTCGTGAGACCGTAGGGCTGGTGGCGTCTCGGTGGTAGTGGATGTGTGAAGTTAATGTTTAGCCTCTGAACGGCGGCTTACGGTGCGATTACCAAACACTTTTCAGAAGCTTTGAAGAACAGGAAGTGCTTGCACAGGTGGAGCTGGGAGGGTTGCTAGAAGCCTGCAATCTGAGCCTGTTTTGAGGTTTTGTTATCCTGCTGCAAGGTTTTTCTTTATCACTGCACAGCCTGATTAAGGCTTGCAAAACATACTGCAACCCTTATCTGCCAGTGTCGTTTTGCCAAATGTTTCCATATCTAGAAATACTTTATTTCCAAGGAACCTTAAGAGTATTTTTGAGATACATATGACCAAAACTTGGGAAGTTCTTTGGATTAGCACCGACGATTCATCTTTCGTTCTTTAAGCAAAGCCAGTTGGAGTAATATGTGCAAACACAAAATTTTGATAGAAGTGAGCTTTTGCCTAAAATGATAATTGCTTGTGAGTTTGTTTTCTGCAATTTCTAGTTCCTTGATAATGGTCGAGGCCAAGATTCTGCGTTCTGTTAAGTTGAAAATGAAATAAAATGAACAAAACTCATTCTGCATGAGTAATGTATGATTTATCTCCTCTTGGCCTAAGAATTCCAAACAGACCTTGTAAGTAAGAGTTATAGTATGAAAAACAATGCTTTGGTTTTATATTTTAGAGGCTTTGAAAATGTGCTACTTTGGACAATATCTCTGAGTTCATGAGTACTGGCTATAAACTAACTATAAAAGAGATTTATTTAAACTTCATAAACCAACTGGTAGTCCATGTACTTTTTTCATAACGTGTAAAACAAACTTTTCCTTTTTTCTATGATTTTTTAAAAAATTAGTAAAGTTGTAGGTTCTGTACAACTTATGGGACTTGACACTGATGATCAATTTATTAATTTTTTTAAAAGGTTAAAAGTAGTTTTTAAGTTTGGTATTTAAATAATAGGACACATTTCTCGAATTATTTTCCTTGAGAAGAGTCACAGTACTCTTAGGAGTTTTAGTATGTACTGTGATGCAAGATCTTCATTTATATGCTTTGTAGTGTCAAGGAATCCATTTTTGGTATCACAAGGCTTAGAAGTTGGTTTTAGTACAGCAAAATTTATTTATTTTTTTTAATTTTTATTTATTTATTTGAGAGCAACACACAGACAAAGAAAGAGGCAGAGAGAGAGAGAGAGAATGGGCGCGCCAGGGCCTCCAGCCACTGCGAACGAACTCCAGGCGCATGCGCCCCCTTGTGCATCTGGCTAACATGGGTCCTGGGGAATCGAGTCTCGAACCGGGGTCCTTAGGCTTCACAGGCAAGTTCTTAACCGCTAAACCATCTCTCCAGCCCTAGTATAGCAAAATTTAAAAATTGATAAACTGTAATTATTTGAGAGTGATACACTGTAGAACCTAGAATCAGAGTTACTTTCCTTTATGGAACCTTTTGGAGCTCATCTACTGGACAAGAGGGAATGGAATGTTGTTTCATTCTACACCTTGCTGAAAATACATTTGATCTCTACATAGTAGTGGATTAAGTAATCCTGTAAAGTGTTGAGTCACTTAAATACTATGTAAATCTTGTTAGAAGATAGCTTTTAGTATGAGGTCTGTCTTCTTCATATATCCTGAACACAATCAACAGAAAAGCTAATACTTAATATAGTCTGGAAACATTCTCAACACAGTGTGCTATTATGAAGCTCTTGATCATGAGTTCTTGTTTTGAGGAAGGAAATATGATGATTTATGTTATCTTTGAAGAGCTGGGCAGAAAATTAGTGTTGCAGATGTAGCATTAGTATCCTAATTTTGTATTGAAATGACTTCAGAAAATGTTACCTTACAGTTATGTACATAGCAGGAACATGAAATAGGTGTAATTTGCTAGTCCACCACAAATAAAAATCTTACAAGTTATTTAAAGTTTAAATAACTTTATACTATACTAACCTTGGAAAGTTGTTATGAGTTTTATTTAGTTAGTATGAATGTTACATTGCACACGTGCACACACACACACACACACACACACACACACACACAAATTAGGTAACATTTGTACTGTTTTTCTCCAAGTTAAGCCATATTCCCTAACTGTTCTTAAACCATCTGTGATCAGAACTGTGCTTTCTGCTAGACTTGAATTACTAATTAGTTAATTTATTTATTTTTATTAACGAGAGAAAAAGTGTGGTGGTTTGATTCAGGTGTCGCCCATAAACTTAGGTATTCCGAATGCTAGTCTCCTCAGCTGATGGCAATTGGAAATTAAAGCCTTCTGGAGGCAGAGTATTATTGGGAGGGGGGTTATGGGTTTTATAGCCGGTTTCCCCTTGGCAGTGTTTGGCACACTCTCCTGTTCCTGTTGTCCACCTTACGTGGGTTGGGGCTGATGTCCACCCTCTGCTCATGCCATCTTTTTCCCTGCCATCGTGGAGCTTCCCCTCGAGCCTGTAAGCCAAAATAAACCTCTCTTCCCCCGCCCCCCCCACCAACAAGCTGTTCTTGGTTGGGTGATTTCTACCAGCAATGTGAACCTGATTGCAACAGTAATTTTGGTACCCAGGACTGGTGTCATTTGCTGTTAAGGCACCTGGCTGTGTGACTTTGGCCTTTTGGAGCTAATTTTCAAGAGGAGTGTGGAAGGAATTGAAACCTTGGCTTAAGAGATGCTTTGCAGTGCTGTTAAGTACAGCTTGCTGGACTATTCTAGTCAGAGTTGCAAGACCTGAATGCAGTAAGAACTATGGACTGTGAAGTTTAGCTGATGAGGGTGAAAAGGAGCTTTGTCTGGACTGGGCTAGAAGCAGCTGTGTGACAGGCTTGCTGCTATGCCTGTGTCCTGAGAAGCTGTGCAGGGTTGCTTTGCATAGAAACAGACTCGTGTGAGCAGAGGGATATGGCACAGAAGAAATGAAATCTTTGGGTGAACTGCTGTCCATTTAGCTGCATTTGAGAGGTTACAACCTTTGTCACTGGGCCAGCTGACATACACTGGGGCAACAGGACGAATGTAGACTATTTTGAAGGGGGCTGGGTTCTTTGAAGTCTGCCTTATTCCCCATTAGATTAACAAATTGGCACCATACCTGGTATTATGGCTTATAAGAAATGCAGGAAAAAGAGGGTTGAGTTTGCTACATGGTCTTGTGTTTTGGAAATGGCCAGGGGCAGTGTGAAGCAGGTTTTCTGGATGCCTGCATGGAGACCCAATGAAGATGAACTGTGGGTTGCAGTGGAGACCCAGTGGAGATGCCAGGAGGAGATGGCTGCCAAGGAGAGCTGCCAGCCCCAGATAAAGTTTTCCAAGACTGAGCAGCGTAGCTGGAGGGACGGAATTGGAACTCCAGAGACTTGTTGCGGGTTAGAATTATCACACTTGGAGACTTGCTATTGACTAGAGTAGTTGGACTTGGAGCTACAGAGTTTGATGTTTAAATCTTGTATTGGCTGAATATTTCTTTGCTATGCCCAATGCCATATCTTGCAGTGTGAATGTTTATTCTGTGCCGTTATGGGTTTGGGGGGGGATTTTTAAAAAAAGATTTCTTTTTATTTATTTATTAGAGACAGAGAGGGAGAGTGAGAATGGGTGTGCCAGGGCCTCTAGCCACTGCAAACTTAGACGTATACACCACCATGTGCATCTGGCTTATGTGGGACCTGGAGAATAGAACCTGAGTCCTTAGGCTGTGAAGGCATGTGCCTTAACCGCTAAGCCATCTCTCCAGCCCTTTATGGTTTTTTTTTTCTTTTTTCTTTTGGTATTACGGCTGTTGTCCAGCTATGTTGGCCAGGGGATGATGTCCATCCTCTGCTCATGCCATCATTTTCCCTGCCATCATGAAGCTTCCCCTCAAGCCTGTAAGCCAAAATAAGCCTATTTTTTTCCCACAAGCTGCTCTTGGTTGGGTGATTTCTATCAGCAATGCGAACCTGACCACAACAAAAAGAGAGAAAGAGGCAGAGAGAGAGAGAGAGAATGCTCACACCAGGGCCTATAGCCCCTGCAAACAAACTCCAGACGCATGCGCCACCATGTGCATCTGGCTTATGGGGGTTCTGGGGAATCAAACCTGGGTCATTAGATTTCGCAGTAAGTGTCTTCAAGTGTTGAACCATCTCATCAGCCCCTGTTTTTTTTTTAAAATAATTGATTTTTTCCATGTCTTTTTAAAAACTCCTATGGCTTTTATACATTTAGGAACATTATTCAGAGGAGGCTTTATTAGACCACTAAAAGTGTCCATGAGAAGTCAGAAAATTGCTTCCTGTGTTCATGATTGTAATCTGGAAAATTAAGTTCTATATCACATAAATCTTGCTTTGCCCTATTACCTGCCACATATCTATCTGTCTGCCTATCAATTATGTATCTATAGGTGCTAGGAATTGAACCCAGGACTTTGGTCATACTAGGCAAGTAGTCTAGCCCCAGCCCTGTCTTTTAATGAATGAAGTCAGTTATCTCAGATACCATGGCATCTTTTAAATCATAGAAACATTTATCATATTGATTGGCCCAAAAACAGGAGTTTTTAAAAAATGCTGTTGTTAGCTTACTCTTGTGTTTTTGGTGGTGAGAAAATTTATTTAATAAAAATTTATGACATGCTAGACACTAGAGATTAAAATATTTATTAAAAAGGTAAGTAGTCTTAAGAAAGAATTTTTCCTTCTGTTTCATTTCAATATTTTTATTTATTTATTTATTTATTTATTTATTTATTTAGAGAGAGACAGACAGAGAGAACGGGTGTGCCAGGGCCTCAGCCACTGAAATTGAATGCCAGACATTTGTGCCACCTAGTGGGCATGTGAGACCTTGCGCTTGCCTCACTTTGTGTGTCTGGCTGACTTCCTGGGATCTGGAGAATTGAACATGGGGTCCCTAGGCTTCGCAGGCAAGTGCGCCTTAACTGCTAAGCCATCTCTCCAATACTTTTTGGTTTTTTCAGACAGCATCTTGAAGTATACATAGCCCAGTCTGGCCTCAAACTCCGGATTCCCATTGATTGTAGTTACCTTCTCTTTGCTGGGACAAAACACGTGATTAAAAGTAGCAGAGGGGCTGGAGAGATGGCTTAGTGGTTAAGCGCTTGCCTGTGAAGCCTAAGGACCCTGGTTCAAGGCTTGATTTCCCAGGACCCACGTAAGCCAGATGCACAAGGGGTCTCATGCATCTGGAGTTCATTTGCAGTGGCTGGAGGCCCTGGCACATCCACTCTCTTTCTGTCTCTGTCTGTCGCTCTCAAATAAATAAAAACAAAAAAAAATTTTTTTAAGTAGCTGATGGGAAGAGATGATTTATTCTGGCTTACAGATTGAAGGAGAAGATTCATGATGACTGGAGACAAGTGTGATATAGGCAGAGGCCGGACATCACCTCCTTGCCACAGCAGATGGAAAACAGCAGCAAGAAAGTAAGCTGAGCTCTGGCAAGGTGAAGCTGGTTATAACATCCCAAAGCCCATACCTAGAAACCTCCTTCAGCAAGGCTCCACCTCCCAAGTTACCAAAAGCTGGTGTTGCAGTCAGGTCTGCATTGCTGACAGAAAACACTTGACCAAGAGCAGCTTGGGGGTGGGTATTTTGGCTTACAGACTGGAGGGGAAGCTCCATGATGGCAGGGAAAATGATGGCATGAGCAGAGGTGGACATCACCTGGCCAACATAGATGCACAACAGCAACAGGAGAGTATGCCAAACACTGGCAAGGAGAAGCTGGCTGTAATACCCATAAACCTGCTCCCAACAATACACTGCCTCCAGGTGGCTTTAATTCCCAAATTGCCATCATCTGGGAACCTAGCATTCAGAACACCTAAGTTTATGGGGGACACCTAATCAAACCTCCACAGTTGGGGACCAAGCAGTCAGAATACTTAAGTTCTTAGAAGACATGCAATTGAAACCACCACACTGTGTCAGCTTCTGAGTGCTGCAATGACATACATGCACCACCAGGCTGAAAGCTATGATTACAGACATGCACCACTACACTGTCTCAGCATGAGAGCTGAGATTACAGACATGCCTCACCGTACCATCTCAGCCTGAGCACTGTGATTACAGACATGCCTCACCGTACCATCTCAGCCTGAGTGCTGTGATTACAGACATGCACCACACTGTCTCGACCTTAGAGCTGTCATGACAGACATGCATCACCACACCATCTTAGCCTGTTAGTGCTGTGATTACAGACTTGCACCACAACACCCACTTATGAATGCTTTCTCCTTTTCTCTGCTTATTCTGACCCCCCCACTACATTGTGCTTCTAAAGGTAAATTAATATTTTTCTTATACTCTTAGCTTTGCAAGTCTTCTTTCCATTCTCCTTTCAACTTCCCAGTCCCTCCTAGCAAAGTGTGAATGTTTTGATATAAGAGCATCTCTGTTAGGAATTACACTGTGTTGGTATAGTGTGCAGACAGAATTGGTTTTAAGAGAATCTGAAGATAATGATATAGGAATCATCTTATGAAGTGTAGGAAGAATGCAAGGCAGAAATGGGGAGCATTCTTAGGGACCAGAGACATCAGAAATATGAAAATGGTTTTGAGGGTTTCTCATTTTCTTTTTTTTAAGATTCCAGTTGTTATTAGGAAAGGCTGTAGTTTTTCTGAAAAGTTGCACCTTGCTTGACTTTTTCTATGTGGTCTCAGGGTGGCCTCGAACTCATGACAGTCCTCCTACCTCTGCCTTCCAAGTGCTGGGATTAAAGGCGTGTGCCACCACGCACAGCTTTTTCTAAATCTTAGGTTATTCATATTGTTATTTAATGTTGGTTTTTCTTGTAGATATACAGCCTTTTAAAAATATATCCTATTTATTTATTTATTTATTTATTTAAGAGAGAGAAAGAGGCAGAGAGAGACAGAGTGAGAGAATGGGCATGCCAGTTCCTTCAGCCACTGCAAACGAACTCCAGATGCATGTGCCCCTTTTGCATCTGGCTTAAGTGGGTCTGGGAGAATTGAAACGGGATCCTTTGGTTGTTGCAGGCAAATGCCTTAACCACTAAGCCATTTCTCCAGCCCCTAAAAACTTTTTTATTGAGAATTTTAGTACATGAGAATACTGTAATTTAATGGCATTCCCCTCCTATTACCATCCGTTGCTCCTCTACCCCTATACCACTGATCTCACTCCTCTTTTCAAGTAGTTCTACTTCTGTTTTGATGTCTCATTCTTTTTGTATCTCTTGCCCAGTATGCTAAAATGTTGATGGGCTCAATATTGTGCAAGGCTTGTAGGGGTGATGTCATCCACTGAGATTGTGAATTCTGTGTTCCATTCATGTGTTGAGGACAGTGCCCCAAAGTACTATTTCCTACCCTGTGAGTCTTATATTCATTCTTTCCACCTTCTCTTCTGTGTGGTTCACTAAGCCTTGCAGGGTGTGATAGAGATGTCTCATTTACCATGTGAGTTTTCAGCAGCCTCTTACTTTCAGCACTTGGTTAATTTTTGAGATTCCGCAGTATCTACAGCTATCTCCATAGATAAACTTCTCTGGCTAGCTGAGAGAGCAGCACTAATATCTCTGTCTCCTTCTCTGCAATGTTCCCTGAGCTCTTTTGGGTTTGATAGAGATGTTTTCTCTGGTGCTGGCAACTGGACTGTCTCTTTTCATCTCCTTCATGAGGTTTGGGTTGCCTCAGGATTCACCATCATCTGCAAAAAAGTATAACCTAAAGTGAGATGAGTCCTAGTCTGTGGGTATAAACATAACCATTTATAATATAATTTGATAGGCACACTGTATCCATTTAGGCGAAGAACAGTGCTAGCTTCCCCTTCATGGCCTGTGACCTTAAGTCATAGGCTTTTGACTTGGTTATCATTATCAAGCATGGATTCCCCCCTCCATGGAGCAGGCTTCAAATCCAATTGGGAATTGTTGGTCACCCCTATAACTGACCTGCCACTGTTGTACCAGTGGGTGCATTTTACCTGGATGAACCATCGTGTAGATTATAGGATACACTGCTGGTTAAGACTGTTGATAACTTTGCTCCTCCAGCAGCCTGCACAGCACTTTCCAGCACAGTTTCAGCAAGCAGGGAGGAGGTTTTTAGCTCATTTTCATTTTTATTTTCCATTGTCCTATGACTGACACATGTGATGTCTTCAGCAGAAGGTCTTTCCATCTGGTTCTTGTGGACAGCCAAGAGCATCGACAATAGCCTCTATTTTTTAGGGTGTGCTCATGGACATCCCTGACCAACAACTCCCTGAGGGGTGACTTACTCCTGACACTAAGATTTATCTTAAACAATTTATGGCTTTTGGGTTCACATTCTACCTCGGCAGGGTACTTCTGCCTAAACTGTAGCTTTTCTTATTTAAAAAAGTATGTATTAGTTAATGAAGTAGGGTTCTATGTGATTGTTTTGTTTTGTAACATTTTTAGGTTGGTATATGCATTCTTCAACCCCCTCCACTCATTCGTCCTTTTCCCCACACCCAACTTGAACCTTTTCACCCCTTGTATTCTTTTCCTATACTTACCTGTCTACTATCTCTCCCTCCTTTCTCCTGGTCTTATTCTAGCTTCCTGGCCTCTATTATTGGCTCTTACTCCATCTTCTATACAGATCTAAAAATTGAAATCTGGGATCCACATATAAGAGAGAACATGTGATACTTGTCTTTCAGCACTGGAGTTATCTCCTTTAATATATTCTGGATCCATCTATTTTCCTGTGCATTCCATAAGTTCATTTTTCTTCACAGTGCAATAAAATACCATTGTGTATATGAACTACATCTTTATTACTCATGTATCAATTGATGAACAACTGGGCTGATTCCATTTCTTAGCTATTGTGAATAGAGCAACAATAGTCATGGATAAGCATGTATCTGTAAACTATATACTCCTTAGTGTGTATGCTCAGGAGTGGTATAGCTCAATCATGGTCGATCTATTTTTAGGTTTTTGAGAAAACTCCATACTAATTTCCATAGTGACTATGCCAGTTTACATTCCTACTAACAGTGAATAAGGGTTTCTATTTACCTGTACCTTTGTCAGCATTTATTATTTGATTGTTTGATGATGGCTGTTCTGACCAGTGTGAGATAGAATCTCAGAGTGGTTTTAATTTGCATTTTCCTGATGGCTAATGATGTTGTACATTTTTGAAAAAATATATTGACTCTATGTATTCCTTCTTTTGAGAATATTCTCTGTTTAATTCTATGCCCCCCCTTTTTTGGATTGGGTTTGGTTCTTTTAAAAGTTGTGTGTGTGTGTGTGTGTGTGTGTGTGTGTGTGTGTGTGTCTGTCTGTCTGTCTTTCTGCATGAGCACACCAGAGCCTCTTACTGCTTCAAATGCACACCAGACACTTCCTCTACTTTTTGTGTCTGGCTTACATGGGTGTATTGGGCAGGCAGGCAGGCAGGCTTTATAAGCAAGCACCCTTCACCTCTGAGCCATCTTCCTAGCCCCTGTTTGATTTTTTAAAAGTATTTATTATTTTATTTATTTCTTTGACAGAGAAAGATCGGGGGAGAGAGAGAATGTGCACCAGGGCCTCTAGCCACTGCAAATGAACTCCAGACGCATGAGCCTCTTTGTGCATCTGGCCAACATGGGTCCTGGGGAATTGAACCTAGGTCCTTTGGCTTTGCAGGCAAATGCCTTAACTGCTAAGCCATCCCTCCAGCTCTCTGTTTGATTTTTTAATCACTTAGTATATAGAGTTCTTTGTATATTCTATATATTAAGTGTTTGTCAGATATATGAAGCAAGTAAAGATTTGTCTCTCATTGACTTGGTTGATGGTATCTGTTACTGTACAATAGCTTTTTAGTTTCATGAGGTCCCATTTGTTGATTGTCTCATTTCCTGGGCTTCTGAAGTCCTTTTCAGAAAGTCCTTTCCTGTGTCTGTATCTTCAAATGTACTTCCTACTTTTTCTTCTAGTTGTTTCACAGTTTCAGGTCTCTATTGAGGTCCTTGATCCATTTGGAGTTGACTTTTTTAAAATTTATTTTTGTTTATTATTTATTTATTTGAGAGTGACAGACAGAGAGAGAAAGGGAGGGAGGGAGAGAGAGAGAGGGAGAGAATTGGTGTGCCAGGGCCTCCAGCCACTGCAAATGAACTGCAGATGCATGCGTCACCTTGTGCATCTGGCTTACGTGGGTCCTGGGGAATTGAGCCTCGAACCAGGGCCCTTAGGCTTCACAGGCAAGCGCTTAACTGCTAAGCCATCGCTCTAGCCCATTTGGAGTTGATTTTTTTATACAGGGTGAGAGATAAGCAGTGTCTGAATTTGATCTTTTTGTCAAAAATCTCTATTCTTTTCTATTGCTCTACATGTCTGTTTTGTGCCACTATCATGCTGCTGTTATTACTGTGATTCTCGTACAATTTTAAGTCTTGTATGGTGTTATATCCAGTAGTATGTTTTTGCTGAGGATATATTTGGCTATCTGACGTCCCTTTTTGTGGCTTTTTTTTTGTTTGTTTGGTTGTTTGGTTTTTCCAGGTAGGGTCTTGCTCTAGCCCAGGCTGACCTACGTAGTCTCATGGTGGCCTTGAACTCACGTTGATCCTCTCAAGGGCTGGCATTAAAGGTGTGTGCAAGCATGCCCAGCTAACTTGAGGCCTTTTGTGCTTACATATTAATTTTAAGATTATTCCTATAAAGAATAGAGGTGGAATTTTGATTGGAATTGCACTGACTCTGTATATTGCTTTTAGTAGGATGGTTATTTCCACAATATAAATAATTCCAACCCATGAGCACAGGAGACCTTCCATGTATTGGTGTATTCCTCAGTTCTTTCTTTAATGTTTTAAAGTTTCATTGTAGAAGTCTTTTAGTTCCTTGGTGGGGGATATTCCAAGATACATTTGTGTGTGTGTGTGTGTGTGTGTGTGTGTGTGTGGCTATTGTGAATATGACCATTTCTGATTTCTTTTTCAGAATGTTTGTCATTGGTTCATAAGAAGGCTATTGATTTTTGTGCATTAGTTTTGTATCTTACCACTTTGTTAAAAGTGTTTATCAGCTCTAGGAGTTTTCTGGTTGAGTTGTTAGGGTCTCTTAAATACATTATCATCTGCAAATAAGGCTAGTATGACCTTAGTATTTCCAATTTTACACCTTTTGTTTCTTTCTCTTATTGCTGTAGTGATAAGACTTCAAGTACCATGTAAAATACTGTGAACACCCTTTTTGTCTCAATGGAAATACTTAAGTTTTTCTCCATTTGGTATGATACTGGCTTTAGGTTTGTCATATGTAGCCATTATTATTTTGAGACATGATCCCACCATCTCTAGTCACTACAACAATTTTTTTTCATGAAGAAATATTGTACTTTTTCAAAGGCCTTTTCTGTGTCTGTTAATGATCACGTCATTTCTACCTTTAAGTCTATTTATATGATATATTCTGTTTACTAATTACCATATGTTTAACTTCCTCCGCCTCCCTGAAATAAAAAGTGATGGGTGATGTTTTTAGGATGTTTTTGAATTCAATTTGTAAGAATTTTATTGAGGATATTTTTCAGTTATGTTCATTGAAAGTATTGGTCTTGTCTGTCTTGTTTTGTGATTAGTATACTTATGGCTTCATAGTAGGAGTTCCAGTCTGTAGCAGACAGCTTCAGGTTCACTGAGATGAACTTCCAGACCAGGCACAGTTATGGAGGAAGGGATATTTATTGAAGCTTACAGATCCAGGGGAAGTTCCATAAACGGCAGAAGAAGCTGGCCTGCCTTCACAGGTCCAAGCAGGGAGAGAGAGAAGCACAAGCCTAAAGCCAAAAGCCACACAGCACAGCACACTTCAGGAACTCCTGCTAGGCACACTTTGCATATCTTTAGATTGAAACCTGAAACCCACCACCACACCTTAATATCTACCCAGTTACATTGCCTCCAGCCAGGTGGCTACAGATGCAAACTACAAACAATAAAGAACTGAATATATTGGGGGCCATCTATTCAAACCACCACACAATCAGTTCTTCTTTTTCAAGTCTATGAAATAACCTGGTTAGAAGCTGCTTATGGGACGAAAGGTTTATTTTAGGCTTACATTTTCCAGGGGAAGTTGCATCATGGTAGAGAAAGCATGGTAACCAGCTCACAGCTTCATATGTCAGAGAGGGGGTGTACAGAGGGAGGGAGGGAGGGAAGGAAAGGAAGAAGGGAGAGACAAGAGCAAGCAAACTAGCTTTGAATACTCAGTAGGCTGGACTAATCAACTCCAAGGTCCACCCCAGCAACATATCTCCCCCAATAGGGCATGAACACTTGAGGCTATGGGGTCATTCAAACCACCACATTCTGATTCTGGCCTTCATAGTCTCATGACGATCTCACAGTGCAAAAATGTGCTTAGTCTAACTTTGATAGTCTTCATCACCCCAACCGTGCTCAAAAGTGTCATGTGAAACTCAAGGCAGTCTCTTAACTGTGAGCTCTGTAAAATCAAAACACAAGTTACATACTTCCAACACATACTAATGCAGAGTAAATATTCCCCTTGCAAAGAGAAAGCATAGCAAGGGAAAACTGGATCAATGCAAGACAGAAAATCAGCAACGCAAATACCTAATCCCACTCCTTGTCTGGTATTTGAGACCCCTGGTGAAGTCTGCTCTCCACACTAAGGAAGTTGGTGACTTTGAAGAAGCTCAGAAGCACTTCTTAGGGTGAAGGAAACAATTGATATAATTACTGCTCCACATAACCCATTGACCTGTACATTGGAGGAATGAATTTTATCAAATAAAACATGCTTCAGAAAATCTGGCTAGTTTTAAAACCCCAGGTTAAAAAAATAAATGGATAGACAAAGTAATTCATACTAATGACTTCCAAATTACTTTTGCTTTACTAAATGCTAAAATAGACATATAATCAGAATAGAAAGAGAGAGCAGGGAAAAGTTGTAGTTGTGTGTGAGAGAAGACTGAGCTTCTGAGAAGGGAGGAGAGGGAGTGAGGAGCCGATCTGTACTTCTGTAGGGTTGAGTCCTTTCTGCTTGCTTCCCTTTTTGCTGCTCGGCTCTTGTACCTCCAGCGCAGTCCTCGACCAGATGCACTAGCACTAGTTCATAACTGAGGTTAGAGTGGGTAGGTGTCTGCTGTGGTGCCCCTATGCTAAAGAAAAGTGAAGGAAATAAGACTGTCCTTTTGACTCCACCGTAATAAAGCTGCTGCTTCTGATTTTTGTTTTTCTTCCCACTGCTCTCCTCCCTTGCACACTTTCTTTATAGCTTCTTTTGTTTTGTTACATTTTCATGTGTTTATGATTTGCATATCCATTGTGTCCAGACCTGTACTCTGCCTATTTCAGTGGTTTCTGGTCCTCTTCCCCTGGATGCTTAGTGTGAAGAAACTGGTTCCTTTTGTCTTGAGAGGAGCTCAACGTTTTCTGTCAGACCAACTCATTCTCATCTGTAGACTATCTGGCTGGTGCACTCATCCTAAAATCGGACACCTGGGAACGTGATTTTCCACTTCCTAGGTTTTGCTGATTACACTGCTTAAGTGTCTCATGTTCATTCACTCCCTCTTTGTACTGCTACTGCCCTCATGCAGGCCATAGAATCTGCACATTCCTGTATCAGCCTCCTTATTTACTGCCACCTTAAATCTACCACAAAATATCCCCTGACTGTAAATAGCCATTTACTTCAAATAGCACCTGAATGGTGCAAGTTTTGCCAATTTGGTTGCAATTTTCTGGGGTTGAAATGTATATTTACTAACCATTTAATTTTCTCTACTTATTGATTTATAGTCAATCTTTGCTTACTTTTCTCTCATACAATTTATATTTTGTTCTTAATCTCTCAAAGTTCTTTGTGTATTCTAGATATTAGTCATTCTTTGTTGGTGCAGTTATTGTTTAACAGCCTCATCACATTTCTTCTTTTTTGTTCCTTTGAGTTGCAGTGATCTGTAGTTAGTCTGTTGTTTCCTGTTATAATCAGAACTTTACATTCTCCTTTCAGTAGTAGTTTAGCATCTACCTCTAAGTTGTTGTAAGTTGTATTTGAGAGAGAGAAAGAGGCAGAGAATGGGCACACCAGGGACTCTAGCCACTGCAAACGAACTCCAGATGCATGTGCCCCCTTGTGCATCTGGCTTACATTAGTCCTAGGAAATCAAACCTAGGTCCTTTGGCTTTACAGACAAGTACCATAACCACTAAGCTATCTCTCCAGCTCCTACCTTTTAAGTTTTTATGTGTATTGATTTATCATTTAGTTCTGTGTACTGAATAACTTTTTACATTTTACTACTTAAAGCAGTAGGTTTTTATTTCTAATTCAACACAGCCTGCATGGTGCTTGATATGGAACTTATTGAGGTTTCCTTTGCACCCTAGTATTCAGTCCGTTTTTGCATTTGTCCTAAGATTCTGAAGTCATACATATTCTTTGAATACTATTCATTTATTATACTTTTCCATAAACTTATATTTTACAGCCTTTAAGCAATTTTACATAATCCTAACACTGCTGCATTGAATTTCTTGAGATTTATACTTTCCTGGGGTGTCCTTGTATATTCAATTTTGTGTGCATACATGCATATATCCAAATATACACTTCATACATAAAATTTGTATGCTACATAAATGTCATTAGCATGTATTGTAGTGATTTTTGCAATGTTTTCCTTTTATTTCCCAGCTTGGCTAACCAGTCCTGTTTCATACACAAGTATAATTGTTTCAGGTGGTCTTATAAAGCATATATGATCCAACACATACTGTTTTGCCAATGGAATCACATTAAATTTCTACACTTTTCCCTCATTACATGAAAACACTGTTGTGTTGACTATGGTTGGGTCCTGAGGTCTCTGGAAGGTGGCTGTAAACTCTAGCCCTGCCCTAATGGGCCTTCAGGCAATCTTGGTCATGGGTGTTTATGTCTTTCAGCTGATAACATTCAAGTGTTCATGATCTGTGTGACCAGGTGTTCCTCTCACTAGAAATTTATTTGTGCTGGCAGGCACCATTGTGGCTTCTTGTCTAATTTGTGTCCAAGACAGTCATTCTTCTTGAGGGAATGAGCCCTGGAAGGGTAGGAAGGTAGGGTTGAGTGTTTTATGGTGAGATGGAGGAGACATGGCATAACAGAAACAGAGAAGTAGAAGGAGAATGCTGCTAAGGACAAGCTCATGCCACCAGTAGGGTCAGGGAGAGCAAGGAGGGGATCAAGGACATGCGGATCAAACCTTCACTGGGGCCCAGGTCATGTATCCCACAGAGTTCGGCTTGATGGATTTCGAGCAACTTGGCACAAGACGCATGGAATCACACCACAACTGTGAGGCGGTCACTGTAGCTTAGCAGCACAGACCATTCCAGGTATATAGAGAGAGGCAAGAGGACAAGTCAGCTTGATTGTATTGAGATGCCTTCATGGGAAAGTGGTCACCAGCAAGCTAGTGCATAAGGCAGACACTTGGAGGCGCTAGTGAACCAGACACTTTGACACTGTCAGCATAACTAAGACCTGCTTCCCACCTAAGAACATCCATCCGCCTCATGTTGCAGATGAATGCCAAGGCTTTGTGAGCACCCAATACCTCTCTTCAAAGGCTTATCAAGCAAGCATTTCCAACTGTGTGCTGGGTCTCCCTTGTGATTTACTGCTTTATCCAATAGAGCCCAATATAGTAGCTCTTTAATTTGGAACCAAGGACTCAATATTGGGTTTTGAGGGGTTGAAGTGTGATGTAAATTGTTAACTTTTAATACTTGCTGCCAGGTAGATATATTGCCAGAGGATGTAATAGTGTGAAAATGCTTCTTAATCTAATCAACAATCAAAGAAAGCACCATTTCTGTTTTATCCCACCAAGTGCTACTTGATCGATCGATCTTTCTTTCTTTCTTTCTTTTTTTGCCAGATTGATGGAATCAAAGTGGTTTAGCCTCTGCTCTATTTAGATGGCTCCCACCTTCCAGGCTGGCTGACTCTTGGAGGATCAGGACTCAGCATATAGTTGTTGTGGGGAGCCCCCGGAGGGTCCCCAAGTGGGATTGTCTACTAGACCCGAAGACACTCACACGGAGAGCTCTCAATGCAAGACGCAAGAGGTTTATTGTACCGGTGCACCGGGGCTCGACACGAAGTCCTCACGCAGGAGAGGTGAAGAGCCCCGAGCAGCCGGGAGGTAGGGGTTTTTAAAAAGGAAAGATCATAAAACATGCGGAAATATCTCAAACATGTTTCAGCTCAGGGATTCTTCAGATGTCGTCAGGGTGTCGCCTCGGCTCAGGGATCGTGACCCCAGGCAGGGAGCTAGGGCCCCTGCGGTTAGGCATTGTTCAATTGTCTCTGATCGGAGGCTTTCCAGAAATTGGGTAAGGGGGTTACGGTTGAGCAAACAGGGGTTGGGCAAACAAGCACAGGTGGGCAAACAAGCACAGATTTCTAAGGCAAAGGTCAGCATTTCAGTTAACTAGTTCCTTATCTGGGCCCGGCGGCTAGTTGCAGAAAGTCACGTACTGCAGAAAGTCACGTATAACATGCTTTTCCTTCATAAAATGGCTGTCCTTATGTCTAGGTAAAGCAAGCAATTGTACAGAAGCCAAAGAAGCAGGTTAGTTGTATTTATTGGTAATCTTTCATTTCCCCCTTTTCTTTGTCATAATTCCAATCATGGAATTGTGGATTCATTATCTGCCTGGGCCAACTGCTGGTATTGTTGTCTAAGCACCATTATCTGCACAGCACTAATTCTTTCTCTAATAAAAGTGAGTAATCTGTTAAAAATACAAGGGCCGAAAGTGAGAAGCAAAAGTAATATTAAGAGAGGTCCGAGTAGGGTAGAGATCAGGGTGGTCACCCAAGGGGAACTGGAAAACCAAGACTCATACCATGACTGCTGTTGCTGTCTCTCTCTCTTATGTTGTTCTAAGCTTTCTCGTACCCGCTTCAGACTATCCTCAACTAAACCCGTCTTATCTGCATAAAAGCAGCATTCTTCCTTTAAGGCTGCACATAATCCCCCTTGCTGTAGAAACAGTAAATCTAGTCCCCTTCTATTTTGTAAAACAACCTCTGACAAAGAGGAGACT
Organism: Dipus sagitta; assembly: GCA_036346955.1. NCBI lineage: Eukaryota > Metazoa > Chordata > Mammalia > Rodentia > Dipodidae > Dipus > Dipus sagitta. Next base: position 82,638,121 of record CM070771.1, on the reverse strand, counting down.
GAGTCTTTTAGATTCTGCATGCCTGATTGTAATTCTTGCAAGTCTTTATCTATTGCTGCACTGAGGGTAGCATAATGCTGGTTAGAGGTGACTAAAGAAGCTATTCCTGTTCCTGCCCCCGCTGCCCCCAGACCTACTACTAATGCTAAGGTTAAAGTAGTGATAGGCTCTCTCTTGAATCGAGGTGAAGTAGAATCAGTATTCCATATCTTCTGGAAAACATCTGCGTCTCTGATAGTAAGTCTGGGCAATAGGCTTATTAGTATACAATAGTCTTTTTCTGCTAGGAAGGCCTCTTTTTCTACATAAGTAGTGAGTCCTGTAGAGCAAGCGAGATAGGTATCTAGTGGTGCAGAGATATATTGGGAGGAGAGGCGGGAGTTAATAGTGATAGTTTGATTACAGATCTCAGAGAGGGAGCGGGGGGGAAGCATGTTAGGTCCTAGTAGGCATAGTCCGGCACCAGAAACAAAGCTCATAGTCAACCCTTGAGAGCCTGGAGGGGGTCTCCAACGCAAATTGTCAGTACTGTTGGCAAAATTTAAATTTCCTGTAGTGGCCAGTCCCTCATAGAAAGGAGGGCTGGAGGAATAGCATATCCAACAGTCCTCTAAAGTATGGTTAATCATATTAAAGAACTGGACAGAGGAATTTACCACGGTTAAAATTAGACCTGCTGAAGAAAGGGGGTTAGGGGGCAGAGTGGGTTGGAAGAGAGTTGGAGCCGTGGAGATCGAAGTGGGGGAGGCAGGCTTGGGTAGTGGGAGAGGAGGAAGAGGTTGAGGAGGAAGAGGTTGATTATGAAGTAAGGAGTTAGGTCCTACACTAATTTTCTGAGAGTCCGGAAATGTCTTGCTGAGCTTAATTCTGAAAGTTAGTCCTGGGTCTGTAGAGTATGCGTACATCCGAAGTCCCCATTCAAATCCCCTAATTTCCCAGTCTTTAGTTTTTGCCTGGTCAGTGAAAGAAATCATCACCGGGTTACACCAAGTAGTACAAGGGCCTGAGTGTTGTTTTTTCTTAACAGTTATATAATCCCATGTAGAGGAGGGATTCCAATACCCATCCCCTGTGGTCTCACACCCCCATTTTGCACAGAAATAAACATCAGGAAACCCACATCTTTTACCCAGGGGCCTGGGACGGTGTCCTCCTGGGCAAACATATATAGGGGTCTCTTGTAGGACTTTTCTTCCCTGAGGGTCAGAGCATTTGGGTTGAGGTGGTGGCACATAAACAGAGCCTGAGGATGACCCCTCGGGTGGTTGGTAACCTATGTTTATGGGTCCTCGCTGGGGCAAATAATAGTCGGGTGTTCCCCACCCTGATTCGGCTCCTAAGGCTAGCCTACAGAGGTCCACCTCAAGGGTGGGCCATGGAGTGGTTATGGATAGTTGTGAGGTAGAACTAGCAACATCACCTGCCTGATTAATGATCTGCCAGGTGTAGTTGTAGAGCTGGTAGGGGGAGGCTGCTATTGAGTGGGGTAGCAACAAGAACATTAGTAGTAACTGTAACCAAACCTTAAGATGAGTCATTATGACTCGAGACAGTAGTGGGAACACAGCGGAGACGCAACTTGAGGGGGTTGTCAGTCTTTGTCAGCTGCCAGTGAGAGTCAGGTGAGGGAGCCGGTTTAACGTGAGAGGCGTGGATCCAGGCGGCGATTCCGTCCACCTTCACGGCCGTTGGTGTTGTCAGGAGTACAGTGAAGGGTCCCTTCCAGCGAGGTTCGAGGTTTGTGGGTCGATGCCGTCTCACGTAGACCGAGTCTCCAGGCTGATACGGGTGTGGAGCTGGGTCCTTAGCAGGCAGATAGGCTTCTTTCAATTTAGGCCACAAGTCACTCTGAAGGAGGTGTAGCGCTTGCAGCCTGCAGTTCAAATCAGAGTTAGAGATTGTATCTGGTCCTCTCTGGGTCAGCAATGTGCTGAGTGGAGTTGGGACTCCGAAAAGTATCTCAAAGGGGGTGAGGTTAAATCTATAGGGGGTATTGCGGACCCTGAAAAGGGCCCAGGGAAGGAGCATCGTCCAGTCTGTACAGCCAGTCTCCATGGACAATTTAGTAATGGTCTCTTTTAGTGTTCTATTCATTCTTTCTACCTGTCCTGAGCTTTGGGGTCTGTATGCACAATGTAATTTCCAATTAATCCCCAGTATCCTGGCCACCTCCTGACTTACCTGGGCAACAAAGGCTGGACCGTTGTCAGAGCCTATTACCTGTGGCATTCCATACCTGGGAACAATTTCTTCTAGGAGTTTCTTGGTCACCATAGCCGCAGTCTCTTTCTTAGTGGGATAGGCCTCTACCCATCCTGAAAAAGTATCTATAAAAACTAAAAGATATTTATTTCCATATCTGGCTGGTTTTAGTTCGGTGAAATCTGTTTCCCAGAACAAGCCAGGACGGTCCCCTCTAAATCGCTTTCCCAAGTCTGTTGGGACTGTTTGTGCATTTACCTTTTGGCAGGGTACACACTGTTTTACGAGTTCTTCAGCCATATCCTTAAGTCCAATTATGTGGTAATCAGTCTTTTTAAGAGTCTCTATTATTTTTTTAGGTCCAAAATGAGTCAACTTATGTATGTGTAACAGGAGGTTCTTTGCTTGCTGTCTGGGTAGGATCTGTTTCCCGGTTTCAGTTTCCCATTTCTGTGATTTGGTGTTAAAATGCTTCTGTATTCTCGCCATATCTTTAAGGTCCTGCTCTGTATACTCTGAGGGCAGTGGCTCAGCGAGGACAGTTTCTTTCTCAATCAAAGGGAACAGGGAAGCTCCCTGAGCTGCCTTTTTGGCTTCCTCATCTGCCATCCTGTTTCCCCGAGCTACAAAGGAATCTCCCTTCTGGTGCCCTGGGCAGTGGACTATAGCCAGCTTGGCCGGTCGGTGCAGAGCATCAAGCAAATCTAAAATCTCTTGTTTATTTTTGATTTCTTTGCCTGCAGAGGTCAGTAATCCTCTCTGCCGGTAGATGGCGCCATGTATGTGCGCAGTGGCAAAGGCATACCGGCTATCTGTATATATTGTAGCCTTTTTTCCTTCTGCCATATTTAAAGCTTGGGTTAAGGCAATAAGTTCAGCTTTTTGGGCAGATGTTCCCTCTGGCAATTTGTTAGTCCAGATCACTTTGCTCCCATCTACAATAGCTGCTCCCGCCATCCTCTTACCTTCAAGGAGGTAGCTGCTGCCGTCCGTAAACCAGGTCATCTGAGCATCTGGTAGGGGCTGGTCCATGAGGTCGGGTCTGACTCCGGTGGCCTCGGCCAGGATTTCCCCACAGTTATGTAGCACGGTGGGATCCGTGTCCGGCCAGAGGGTAGCGGGGTTCAACTGAGTGGGGGGAGCAAATCTGACCCGGTCTGAATTAAGGAGGAGACTCTGGTAGTGAGTGACCCTGGCATTGGAGAGCCAGCGGTCTGGAGGTTGGCGGATAACGCTCTCCAGAGCATGTGAAGCAATGATAGTAACAGTCTGTCCCAAAGTCAATTTGTCTGCATCCTTTAGAAGTAGCGCTACAGCTGCAATGATCTTTAGGCAAGGGGGCCATCCTGCGGCTACAGGGTCTAATTTCTTAGATAAGTAGGCTACTGGTTTCCTCCAGGGTCCCGTTCTTTGGGTAAGCACTCCTTTAGCAATGCCCTTCTGTTCATGCACGTACAGGTAAAAGGGCTTGGTGATATCCGGGAGTGAGAGCGCAGGTGCTGTTAGCAGGGCAAGCTTAATGCTGTCAAAAGCCTGCTGGTGTTCTTTTTCCCATTTAAAAGCTGTATTTGTCTTAGTCAGAGGATAAAGCGGAGCAGCCAGGGAGGCAAATCCGGGTATCCAAAGTCTGCAAAACCCAGCGGACCCTAGAAATTCCCGTACTTGTCTGGCATTTGTTGGGACTGGAATCTGCTCCACGGCCTGTTTACGGGCCTCCGTCAGCCACCTCCGTCCTCCTTTCAAAGAGTATCCCAGATATGTGACTTGCCTTTTGCAGATCTGAGCTTTCTTAGCTGAGGCTCGGTACCCCAAACGGGCCAGCTCCTCCAACAGCGCAGTTGTTCCCTTTTCGCATTCAGCCTGACTGTTAGCTGCAAGGAGAAGATCATCAACATACTGGAGGAGTGTTACCTGAGGGTTGGAGGCTCGGAAGGGCGCTAGGTCTCGGTGGAGGGCTTCGTCGAAGATGGTGGGTGAATTCTTGAAGCCCTGTGGCAATCTCGTCCAAGTCAATTGTCCGGAGAGTCCCATGTCCGGATCTTTCCATTCGAAGGCAAAGACGAGCTGGCTTTTTTCATGTAGGGGTAGGCAGAAGAAAGCATCTTTTAAATCCAAGACGGTGTACCAATTCCTTTCAGGTGGGAGTGAGCTCAATAGGTTGTAAGGGTTGGGGACTGTTGGGTGTAGGTCCTCCACCCTTCTGTTAACTTCTCTTAGGTCCTGCACTGGGCGGAAATCATTAGAGTTGGGCTTACGCACTGGCAAGAGGGGGGTGTTCCAAGGTGACTGGCATCTTCTCAACACTCCCAGTTTCAGAAGTCTTAATATGTGGGGTCTTATCCCTTCCTTAGCCTCTTGGCTCATGGGATACTGTCTCACTGATATGGGCACAGCAGAAGCCTTCAGATTAATAATTATGGGTGGCTGGTGGGAGGCCAGCCCCATGCCAGCCGTTTCAGCCCAGGCTCCAGGGATCTCAGTGAGCCATTTATCAACTTCTAAGTTAGTCTGAGGTGCCTCAAATAGCCTGTGTTCATCCTCCAACTTCATAGTTAAGACTTGAATAAGTTTTCCTGTCTTATCAGTTACATGGGGGCCTTCTTTAGTAAAAGTGATTTGGGCCCCTATTTTTGTCAATAAGTCCTGTCCTAGTAAGGGGGCTGGGCAACCAGGAATCACAAGGAACGAGTGGGATACCCGGCCCACGCCTAGGTCCACCGTTCTTCGGGTAGTCCATGAAAATTGTTGGTTCCCGGTGGCTCCGAGAACCCACGATTTTTTGCCTGATAATGGTCCTCCTGGTTTTAACAGGACAGAATGCTGAGCCCCCGTATCTACTAGGAATTTAATGGGTTCCCCCTCCACTTTAAGGGTTACCCTGGGCTCGGGGAGGGGTTCCGAGCCCCGTCCCCCCTATTCATCGTCTTCCTCCAATGTCAAGATTTCTCTTGGTTTCTTTTTGGGGCAGTCTTTTATCCAATGTCCTTTTTCTTTGCAATAGGCACATTGGTCCTTTTCCAACTGCTGTCTGTTGCCCTGGTTTTGTCTCTGTCTAGGATTTCTATGCTTTTCTCTGTCTAGGTTCTTTCTATCCTGAATTACGGCGGCCAGAATTTTAGTCATATTTCTCTCATGTCTCTTATCTCGTCTATTGTCCCTTTCCTCCTGCTCTTTTACTCTTCTCTGTTCCCTTTCTTCCTCAGTTTCTCTCTTATTGTAAACTTTCTCAGCTTCCTTAACTAAGTCCGACAGCGTATACCTACTTAAGCCATCTAATCTCTGTAACTTCTTCCTGATATCTGGTGCTGACTGGTCGACAAAACTCATCAGAACTGATACCCTTTGTTCCTCTGCAGTTGGATCAAATGGTGTATATCTACGGTAGGCCTCCATGAGGCGCTCCAGGAAAACAGAGGGTAGTTCATCAGGTCCCTGAATAATCTCTCTTACCTTAGCCAAATTCGTGGGACGCCTCGCGGCTCCCCGGAGACCAGCCACTAGAGCCTGGCGGTAGACGCGGAGATGCTCCCTACCTTCAGGGTTGTTGAAGTCCCAGTTGGGGCGGGTTAAGGGAAAACTGTCGTCTATCACGTTCTGGAGCTGTGTGGGACGTCCATCATCCCCAGGAACGTTTTTCCTGGCTTCCAACAGGATGCGTTCCCTCTCCTCTGTTGTGAAGAGGGTTTGGAGTAACTGCTGACAATCATCCCAAGTGGGCTGGTGAGAGAAAACTAGAGATTCCATGAGAGCAGTTAGTTTAGAGGGATCCTCTGAGAAAGGGGGGTGATTAGCCTTCCAATTATATAAGTCCGCAGAAGAGAAAGGCCAGTATTGAAGTGGTGGCAGGGGTCTTTGATCTGGGTCATCTCCTGGTCCTAGGGGAGGAGGAGGACCTATAGCCCTAAGGGGCAGGGTGATAGCGGCATCTGGAGTCCGAGCCCGTCTGCTTCTGGTCCCCGCTGCCGGCCCCCCACGTGCTCCTTCGGCTGAGGGGTTAGGCGGAGCAGTGGGAGCGTGAGATGGCGGGTATGGCGGTGGGGTGTCTAACAGGAGTTAGTCTGTCTGTGTATCCGGATAGATCTTCTTCCTTTGTCCTGAACCTGCAACAAGAACTGTGGCGGACTGCAAGGAGTCCTTGTTAACAGGTTTGGGGGAAATCCAGGGTTTTAGCCAAGAGGGAGGGTCCTGCACCAAATCCTGCCAGGTAAAAATGTAGGGTAGCTGGTCAGGATGGCCTCCGGGCTCCTGTAAAATAACTTTCTTGACAGCTTGGATAACCTCTAGGTCAAAAGTTCCCTCCTGAGGCCATCCCACATTCAGCAAATTCCATTCTCCTTGGCATAAAGTTTGCCATTTTCCCTTCTTAACTTCTACTGATAAGTTATGAGCTCTCGTCTTAACGTCAGTCCAATGTGTTAGAGTCAAGTCCAGAGGGGTAGAAACAGTCTGTCCCATTTTGGGAGGAGGATAGAGAAAGTAGAACAAAATGAACAGAAAAACACAGAAAACAAAGAAAAAACTGAGTTGGCCTGCCCGCCGCCTAAACAAAAACAAAAGCGATTCAGAGGGCGGGGGGCTAGGCCCGGATGGTGCCTTGCGATAGAAAAGAACTCGGTCAGAGTTCTTCAGATAGGAGACAGAAATCAGGTCTGTCTCCTCCGGGCAATCAAGAGCGTCCTCCAGATTGCTTGGGTGGTGGTCCTCAGGCCCGTCAGCCCCGACCTGCCACACCCCAGAGCAAGGCACCCAGAATTGAGAATTCTCAAAACTGGACGAGGTTAGACAAACACAATGAACATACAGACAGACAGACGTAACAGGAGGCGCCTCTTACCTCTGAGGGATCCAGAATGAGGTCTGGGGTCTTGTAGAGATCCCGGAAAATCTCGGTGGGACCTCCAAATGTGGGGAGCCCCCGGAGGGTCCCCAAGTGGGATTGTCTACTAGACCCGAAGACACTCACACGGAGAGCTCTCAATGCAAGACGCAAGAGGTTTATTGTACCGGTGCACCGGGGCTCGACACGAAGTCCTCACGCAGGAGAGGTGAAGAGCCCCGAGCAGCCGGGAGGTAGGGGTTTTTAAAAAGGAAAGATCATAAAACATGCGGAAATATCTCAAACATGTTTCAGCTCAGGGATTCTTCAGATGTCGTCAGGGTGTCGCCTCGGCTCAGGGATCGTGACCCCAGGCAGGGAGCTAGGGCCCCTGCGGTTAGGCATTGTTCAATTGTCTCTGATCGGAGGCTTTCCAGAAATTGGGTAAGGGGGTTACGGTTGAGCAAACAGGGGTTGGGCAAACAAGCACAGGTGGGCAAACAAGCACAGATTTCTAAGGCAAAGGTCAGCATTTCAGTTAACTAGTTCCTTATCTGGGCCCGGGCGGCTAGTTGCAGAAAGTCACGTACTGCAGAAAGTCACGTATAACATGCTTTTCCTTCATAAAATGGCTGTCCTTATGTCTAGGTAAAGCAAGCAATTGTACAGAAGCCAAAGAAGCAGGTTAGTTGTATTTATTGGTAATCTTTCAGTTGTATTCATTGTTAGAATTTAGTACAGTGAGAGGATCCAGCAGTACTCTGCCTATGGAGTCATGGGACACCCTTATTCCTTCAGCAGTGAATTATGATGACATGCAAAACATCTACCAGGAAGCTCATTAGAAACTCAGAGTCTGTCACTTCTGTTGCAGTCATTGTCCACTGCAGATGTACCAAAACTCTCCACTTCCAGAAGGAAAATAGGTGCTCAGGATAAATCACATTGTAGTTCAGTACAGCCTGCTCTTACAAGTTGGGGTGTGAAAAGCCCTGCAGAAGCTTAAGTTCTCAAAGGCCAGTCTCACAAACAGGCTAATCTGGCAGCAGGCTTCTGCTGTTTGATGTGTTTTTTTTTTTTTTTTGTATTTTTTAAAAATAGCTTTTTTAAATATTTATTTATTTGAGAGCGACAGAGAGAGAAAGAGGCAGAGAGAGAGGGAGGAGAGTGGGCACGTCAGGGCTTCTAGCCACTGCAAACAAACTCCAGACGCATGTGCCCCCTTGTGCATCTGGCTAACGTGGGTCCTGGGGAATGGAGCTTTGAACCAGGGTCCTTAGGCTTCACAGGCAAGCGCTTAACTGCTAAGCCATCTCTCCAGCCCAAAAATAGCTTTTTTGAAATACATATACAATACTCATTTGAAGTATATCCCAGTAGCTATTCACCGAAATGTGCATTAATCACATAAATTTTATAAACATTTCATCACCTCAAAAAAAGTAATTGAAAAATCTTGGACCTTCAGGTTTCCCAGCTCAACGCTACAGCCCAACTTATTTACCAGGCCAAAGCTCCCATGACTGTACCACTGGTGTCTGTTGATTTCTCAGTTCCAGACATCTTGTGCAATGGAGTCACTCAATATGTGGTCTTTTGTGACTGGCATTTTTAATCAATATGTTTTCTGTGTTCATTAACATTCATTAACATTGTTAGTACATTATTTCTTTTTATCGCTAAATAATATTCTGTTGTGTGAACATATACACCACATTTTGTGTGTCCGTTTATCCATCAGTTGATGGAATTTGAGTTATTTTCACTTTTTGACTACTATGAAAAGTGACATTGCAGCTCTTTTCTATATAGCTTCCCAAATATAGAATCACACGTTACATTTTTGGAATAAACTACTTGCATTAGTCTCTTCAGTACCAACTTAGGTCTTGACATATTAACTTATTCTGTTTCTTTGTGTTTTGTTCATATTTTTTGCATCTATATTCATGTCACATTGATCTTTGGTTATGTTTTGATGAGAAGGTTGTGTTAGTGTCATGAAAATGTACATGACATTTGTCCTTGATTCTGATTCATAATGCTATAGTCAATGGGAGAACTGTCTCCTTCCCATTTTTTTTTTCTTTTTTAAGTTCAACACTTTCTCTTGGATTAATGTTGGTGCTTTTTGTTTTCCTGTACAATTACCAGATTTTGTAGATTCTAAATTATTTCCATAAAATTTAAGTGGTAATTCTTTTACAGCTGTTTTCATTGCTTATGTATTTGTAATCATTTCTCCTTTATCAGTTTCACTGATGTTTATATTTCTCTTTTTTTGTAAAACTGGGCTTGTGAAGATTTTTTCTATTAGTTTTTTGCAAAAACTTAATTTCATTCTCCTTTTCTTCCCCTTCACCTTTAACAATTTTCATTCTACTTATCACTTGATCTTAGCCAAAAGGCCAAGAAACGATTCATCCTACTTTGTCTTTCCTCACCTTATATTCGGATTTTCTTTTTTGCTTTTGTCTCTGTCTGTATAACATAGTGTGTGTAATATGTGTGTGCAGTGTGATGTGGTACTCCACTCACCTGCCTTGGGGGTTAGGAAGGGGGCACTTGCCTACAGTGGGTGGAATAGAACATCTGGTGTCCCGCTCTTCTGAGGCTCCTACAATTCTTAGGCCCCTGCTCTGCTACCCTGCAGGACTGGGATTACAAGCATGTGGGTGTGTGTTCATGCCCACTGGTTTACATGAGTTCTGGAGATTGAAACTTTGGTGGTCTCAGGCATCCTCAGGTCCTCATGTTTGGGCATTGCACTTAACCCCTGTTGCAGTCCGGTTCACATTGCTGGTAGAAATCACCCAACCAAGAGCAGCTTCTGGGAAAAAGAGATTTATTTTGGCTTACAGGCTCGAGGGGAAGCTCCACGATGGCAGGGGAAAACAATGGCATGAGCAGAGGGTGGACATCACCCCTTGGCCAACATAAGGTGGACCGCAGCAACAGGACGGTGCGCCAAATACTGGCAAGGGGAAACTGGCTATAACACCCATAAGCCCACCCCCAACAATACACTCCCTCCAGGAGGCATTAATTCCCAAATATACATCAGCTGGGAACCTAGCATTCAGAACACCTAAGTTTATGGGGGACACCTGAATCAAACCAGCACACCCCAAACCATTTTTCCAGCATTTGGATGTTTTCTTTCCTTTTGGTTTTTCAAGGTAGGTTCTTACTCTAGCCCAGGCTGACCTGGAATTCACTATGGAACTATGGAGTCTCAGGGTGGCCCCGAACTCCCGGTTATCCTCCTACCTCTGTCTCCCGAGTGCTGGGATTAAAGGCATGCGCCACCACGCCCAACTGGATTTTTTTAAGTGTGCATTTTTATGTGTGTGTGGGGGGGTGCATGTGAAGGTCAGAGGACAATTTAGAGTGTTAGTCCTTACCTTCCACCATTTTTTTTTTTTAAAGGCAATGGCTCTCTCATTGCTCACTAGTGCATGCATCAAGATAACTGGCCCATGAACTTCCATGAGATTCTTTGTCTGCCTCCCATCTCAACTGTAGGTATTTAGGGATTAAAGATGCTCCTGCTACTGTGGCTTTACATGAGTTCTGAGGATCTGAACTCAGATTTGCATGGGAAGTCCCATATTCACTGAGCCATCTCTCTTACCCTGTACTTGGATTTTAAAGTTAATTATTTTTGTTCTCACATCTTCACTCTTACTTCTGAAATTCTTACTCCTTTCTAGAAGTATTTGTTTAATTTGCTTTTTTCTAGGAATCCTATTAAGGTAAATTTTAGACTTGATTCATGCCAAGATCTTAGCTCTTAAAACATGTATTCTGGGACTAGAGAGATGGCTTAGTGGTTAAGGCACTTGCCCGTGAAGCCCAAGGACCCAGGTTTGATTCCCCAGTACCCACATAAGTCAGATGCACTTGATGGCACATGCATCTGGAGTTAGTTTGCAGAGGCTAGAGGTCTGGCATGCCCATTCTCTCTATATATGTATATCTGCCTCTTTCTCTCTCAAATAAATAAATAGCCGGGCATGGTGGCACACGTCTTTAATCGCAGCACTTGGGAGGTAGAGGTAGGAAGACTGCCATGAATTCGAGGCCACCCTGAGACTGCATAGTGAATTCCAGGTCAGCCTGGGCTAGAGTGAAACCCTACCTCAAAAACCAAAAAAATAAATAAATATAAATAAATAAAATATTTACAAAATTTGTATTTGTGTTTTCATTTCTTTTTCAGTGCTTTGTAGGAGAATTCTTGACTTGAACTTACTGCTCACAAATATTTTCTTCCTTTTTATTCAGTTTGGTAGTTAGCCCAGCCCTACCTGTGGCTTTTTTAAATTAATAGTTTTTAAAGATGTCTGTATATCTGCAAGCAGCAGGTGTTTATCAGACTGTCTTTGCTTCCATCTCTCCTGCTTCATGGACTGTTCAGTTCACCCTTCTTTTGTGTATGTATATATATACCAAATGTATGTTTCTGTTACCTCAGGAGTACGAAGTCATAAGCTAGTCCTTTTTGCCCCAGGATGAGGCAAGGTACAGACCAGGCTGTAGGGTGTGTGTGTGTGTGCATGCATTTGCATGTGTGTGCTGATTTGAGGGAGTAGAGGTGAGATCTGGGGATTTTTTTTTATCTTAAAAATAAAGTTTATTCATGAGTTGTGAGTATAAGAAGTGTGGTATAAGTTTTAGTTCATAAAAAGAAATTCTGAATTTATATTCATCTGGAGTCCAACACTGAATCTGTAAACTTCAGATCACAGTTCATGCTAAGAAAATGCCAAAGTAATAAGTTATAGGATTTAAGTCTTATCAGTTCTTGGTAATGAGTTGTATACATAAAAATTCTGGCAGTGAACAGGTTTTTATGTTCTTTAATTATTTCTCTCAACTTTTTTTTTTAAACTAGTTATGTACACAGTGTTATAGAACCATGTTGGTACCATCGGTAGCCTCCTCCCTGCCCTCCCTCCCCACAGGGACCCTCCTCGTTGGGTAATGTGTGTCGTGCATTATGGGGTTAGCCACCAGTTATAGGTAAGAGGCAATGTCTCCGTGCATAATGTCTCAGCTTGTGGCTGTAACAATCTTTCCACCCCCACTTCCACAATTCCCTTAGCTATGATGCATTTGTTTTAGGTCTACTTCAGTGATGAGGTCTTGGAGCCTCTGTGTCTCTGGATATCTGGTTTGGTATCAGTTGAGTGTTCTCTGTGTCTGTGTGGGGATTTTAGTGATGAAGTTTGAGAACCAATTCTAGAAGGAACTTCTTGAGGCATAGTCCTACAGGATAATAATCCTGCGTAATGAGGGCAAGCACGAAAGGGGCTTTGCAGGTCACCTGTACTTGCCATGTCTAAGACACATAGTGCTGTAGTGTGTATGTGAAGTTTGTTTCCTTTACCTGCCAGATGTCTTGTGTGGTAGCATTGCTTTTTTTCTGTTGTGTTGTGTGGTGTGGATTCTCTGGAATAGAAAAGGTATGCTTCGTGGTCTATAGCATTAGGCACTCTCCATCTCTAAGCTGCTGTTTTCCCTCACTATAGAAACCAGTCACTTCTCTTTTGCATTAGACTAATTTGCTGTTGCATAATCCTTAGCATTGGGTTAGAAGGAAGGAACCTAGAGCACATTACCAGTTTGACATCCTGTGCAGGAGGGGAAGGTACATACAGTATTTGTAAAGTATCTATGTATACTCCTCACAAAACTAAGTTCCTAAAAAGTAATAATTGTTTCATATATCTTAGCATACTTCCTAGAACAGACTTGATGCCAAGTAAGTGTTTGGTGAAAACAATGTCACATTAAAGGAACTCCTCCTTTCAGAATACGAATTTACTGGCAATGAAGAGCTGCCTTGGTATTGGGAAAAAATGACTCTATTAAAAACGTATGATATATTTTAGAATCACATAGGTCACTTGAAGAGATTGCAAACTGTAACATTAAACTAGAAAGAAGAAAACAGCTAGCTATGTTTTATAATTCTCATACTATTTAACCTTCACTAAAGCAGGGCTGCTACTGTTACCCCATTGTTGAGTGAAGAAGCCTGGTGTCTGGGATGATAGAGTAGATCTAAGACAGGTAGCAGAAAGGTGAGCCTGTCAGTAAAGCCTCCTCCTGCCTCGATTCTTCAGAGACTGCTGCTTTTCTTTCGTCCCACGTGCTCTGTTTCAGTGAGTGCTTGATCCATGATATTAGACTGACTGGTCCCTCGTCATTTTGTACTGTGAAGATGCAACTCAATGGCTTTTCATCTATGCTTTAAAGCTTAAGTCCTTAAAAAGGCTTGCAAGGTCCCATGTGACTTCTTTCCTATCGTCCTTTTCATCTGCTTGCTTACCCTGTTGTTGGCATTTCCCTGCAACACTGTCTTCCATTACACCAAATACAGCCCAGCCTCCGTGCTGCCCACCCGACGTGGACTACTTCTCTCAAGTGGCTTCTTTGGTTTAGTTAAGTATTTGGTGAAAGAATGCAAGAAGAGAATTCAGTTGATTAAGCCAAACTTTAATAGTAAATACTTGGTTTTATTTTGAAACTTAAAAGCCCATTAAAACAGGATTACACATTTGTGAAAAGATAGTTTATTTTAATTCACTAAGACTTTTTACCTATGCAAGATCTCAGTTATTGCATATATATAATCAATTAACACAAAACTGCACTTGAAAAATGCTTCTGTTTATGGCCCAGCTTAACACAAGAGACTGTGTGCTTATTTAACAAAGCTGTTTAATGTTTACAAATATAGAAAGCCACCTGAAATTTAATTTTATTATTTTCATTAAATATTTTCCATATGAAACCATCCTTTGAATATTGCACTCTTGAGTAGACAATGATTGATGTTAAAATGACATTTTAAAAAATTCAGTGATAAAGTATATGAGTATATTTATTTTCATGTTTTAGAGGGTGATTAGTTCTAATTCTTTTTACTGTGAACTTTATATTTAATAATTATTTTATTAAGATTGGAATTTTCATGATCAGCTTTTATTTATGTTTTCTTTTTTGTAGATTTGCTTTGAGGTCACATTGGTATGAAATATGGATATGTCATCTTTGATTATAAGTTCACCTGGGAAAGAAAAGAACTTGTTTCTTATTAGAAAAACATAAGGAAAACAAGTGATCAGAGAAATCATGCCAAAGGCCAACTCTTCATCTTTTTGTATCATCTTTGTGTAGCTTTTGACGCATCAAGACAAATGAATCATACGTTAAAGAAAATGAGTTGTTCACTGATATCATTTGCAGCAGTTTAAAATCTTTTTCATGACTATATGCAACTTTCCTATAAAATTCAACACATACAAAAATCTGCAAGACTGTGATTAAATACCTATCTTTTTTATCTCTCAGAACTTCAATACTTACTTGATTTTTCCTTACCAAAGTCCTCAAAAATTTCTAACATTGGAATAGAGATGCACTTGGAAATATGTACTCTTATAACAGACTGCAGTGAATTTAAGACAAGTCAAATCCTCAGCCATTGTGCCAGCCTGAACATCACATAAGCACATAGCTCTGAGCTTCACTGCAAACATTGCTTTGGAAATGGCGTGGGTAAGATTCTTACGGAAACCTGGTGGTAATCTTGGAAAAGCTTATCAAGCTGGAAGCATGCTGTCGCTGGCGCCCACCGTAGGCCTGCTGAATGAACCCGGACAAAACAACTGCTTTCTCAATAGTGCCGTGCAGGTGAGACAGTAGTAACTCGTTACAGTTTCTGAAACACTTAAGGAAACCTCTTTTCTAAAGGCACTTTGCCTTCTAAATTAAGAACAAAGTTCTTGACTGGAGTGATCATTTACTTTTTTTGATGGAAACAAAAGTATTTTGGCTGGACGTCTTGGTTTTGGTAATAAATGGAAATGAGCCAGGCATGGTGGCGCATGCCTTTAATCCCAGTCCAGTACTTGGGAGGCAGAGGTAGGAGGATCACTGTGAGTTCAAGGCCAGCTTGCTTGAGTTCCAGGTCAGCCTGGGCTAGCGTGAGACCCTACCTCAAACAAAAATAAATAAGTAGGGCTGGAGAGATGGCTTAGTGGTTAAGATATTTGCCTGCGAAGCTAAAGGACCCAGTTTGATTCCCCAGGACCCATGTAAGTCAGATGCACAAGGTGGCCCATGCATCTGGAGTTTGTTTAAAGTGGCTCCAGCTGATCATTACTTTTTTTTTTTTTTTTAAGATAGTGTTTCATTCTAGCCCAGGCTGATCAAGAATGCATTCTAGGGGCCTGGAGAAATGGCTTAGTGGTTAAGCGCTTGCCTGTGAAGCCTAAGGACCCCGGTTCGAGGCTCAATTCCCCAGGACCCACGTTAGCCAGATGCACAAGAGGGCGCACGCATCTGGAGTTCATTTGCAGTGGCTGGAGGCCCTGGCGTGCCCATTCTCTCTCTCTCTCTCTGCCTCTCTCTCTGTCGCTCTCAAATAAATAAATAAAAATTAAAAAAAAAAAATACATTCTGTAGTCCCAGGCTGCCCTTGAACTTGGTGATCCTCCTACTTCGCCTCCTGAGTGCTGGGACTAAAAGCATGTACCAACACGTCTGGCTTAATTTTTTATGTACTTTAGTGTTTTCAACTTAAGAATACGATCAGAAATTTACATTCCTTTGCGTGTGTGTGTGTATTGATTTTTTTGGATATAAAAGATCTATATGAATGTTAAATAACTGCATAGATTTTATCAGGATTCATGCAAAAGTTATTATGTACAAGTAATGAAAAAGTATTCAATACTAAAAACTAGTTATGGCATCCCTCCAGCTCTAGACTTTAATTTTTAACAAATGATAGAATATAATTATTTTTAAAGGGGTTAGGGTGAGGATAATTACAATAATTACTTTGTGGGCTGGAGAGATTGCTTAGTGGTTACGGCATTTGCCTGTGAACCCTAAGAATCCAGATTTAATTCCCCAGTACCCATGTAAACCAGATGCATAAGGTGGCACATGTGTCTGGAGTTCCTTTTCAGTGGTTGGTGGCCCTGCACCCATTCTCTCTCTCTGCCTCTTTCTCTCAAATAAGTTAAATAAATAGATTACTTTGTGATAGGCTTTATACGGTTGTGTGGATAATGTATGGAAAAGTTTAAATCAATTTCAATACTTTATGTGTATTTGGATGTGGTATAGTTTGTATGGTTTAGAACTTTCAGTAGTTCCAGAAGACATTACGACTAAGTTTGAATGACTTTACCAGCTAAATGAGTGAATTCTAGAGAGTGTTGCTGAACATTTTGATCTTAATGGTATGAGAAAGCCTACATTTAAAGTAGATTTTGCATATTAGGGAGGGGTGAAATTCTGAGTTAGATGCAAAGGTGTGTGTGTGTGTGTGTGTGTGTGAGACAGAATCTCATTGTAGTCTAGGCTGTCCTGAACCTCATGGTGATCTGCCTGTCTCGGCCTCCTGAGTGCTGGAATTACAGGCATGAGCCAACATGCCCAACTTGCAAAGTCATATTTAATAACTATAAATAACTGTATTTGTTGTGTTCTAACTATGTACATGACATTTGTCTAAGCATTCATGTCATTTTATACAACAACCTGAAGAGATGGGAAACGTGCCCCAGCCTGTTCAAGAGCTGCTGGGCAGTAAAGCCAGAGTTAGGCATCAGGCAGTCTGCTTTCAGAGCTTGTTTCCTTAGAAGTCCTGCTGTTCTTCCTCCTTTTTGTGGAGTCCTTCGAAAAAAGATTTCAGTCTAGTGTTTTATGGCCTGCTAAGAGATGATATGCAAGAAAGCTATTAAACATTAAAGCAAACATTAAAACATTAACAGAAAGTGCTTTGTAAAACTCGATCAGTTTTTATTAGTCTTTTACTAAAGTCTTGCTTTCAGTTGAGAGAAATGAGAGGCTATAGATAGATTTTTCTAAGTTATTTGAAGGAATTTCTAAAAGTTACAGGGAATCTGGATAATTTTACTCTTTTGTTGAACTGCTTATATGCCAATTATGTCCATGCCCTGATCTAAACCTTATATATTTTACATGTTTGTTAATCCTCACCGGAACTGTGTGGGGGCAGGTACTATTATTATCCCATTGTGGAGAATGTAGTTTTATTATTATTATTATTTATGTATAGAGAGGCAGACAGAGAATGGGCATGCCAGAGCCTTCAGCTGCTGCAGACAAACTCAGATGCATGTGCCACCTTGTGCATCTGGCTTACATGGGTCCTAGAGAATTGAATCTGGGTCCTTTGGCTTTGTAGGCACATGCTTTCACTGCTAGGCCATCTCTCTAGCCCCGAGAATACAGTTTTGACAGAATGACCAGGTCATTTAAACATTTACATTCTTTGTGGTTTCTGCTTCTTAGTAGCAGGTGATTAAAGGATAATTGCAGCAAGTGTATATTCAGGTTGTTTCTTAACTTCTACTTCCCACCATGCTGGGTCCCATTACTGTACAGCTAGCTTCTTGTTTAGTATGTAGTGACCACACTTACCTAGTCACCCTTTCTTCTTGCCAAAACATGCTGGCCACTATTTAGTACACTCTACATTTAAAGTCTAATTATATTTCCTTCCTAGACTTCAGTTGTTCAAGGAGCATAATAACTTCCTCTTTCATGTCTCTGCCAAGATCTCCATTTACTGTGCCATGTTTCCTGTCATAGCAGATCCTTCACTGAGGACTTCATTTTTTCTTGCTTTGTGTTTTTCATGTGAACCAGTAAGAATGCTTTCTGAACCAATTCTTTATATTTGTATAACATGTAATAGTTTTATACTTCCTGTTTTTAGTGTTTACATATACCTGGTTGTGTGCAGATTAAAAGTTGCTTATTTATGTTTTACAGCTATTAACATTTCAAAATATACTTCATCTCACAGTAAGAAAAATATCATCTTTTTTAGGTTTTATGGCAATTGGATATATTTCGACGAAGCTTGCGGGTTCTAACTGGACATGTCTGTCAGGGAGATGCCTGCATATTTTGTGCATTAAAGGTATTTTTTAACAGTTGTAAAAAAATTTCGCCAGTTGTTTCCCCAGAATTTAATTTTGATAAGTTAGCACAGTTAAGTAACTTTGTTTGGGATTGAAATTTATGTCAAGTGATTTATAGTTTTGAAGATGAATTCTTAAAGTACAACTTATTCATGTTTATGTTATTGTTTTCTACTTTTAGATTAGAAAAATTATACCTATGTAATATAAAACCATCATCTTTTTTGGTACATTGAAATAACTACTTATTTATGCTGAGTTCTGGGTGCTGTTTTTGTCATTAGTGGGGACTGTAGCAAGGTTGGTGGATTGTGAGTTCCAGGTCAGCCTGGCCCTGTCTCCACAAACAAAAACTCTCTTCCCACGAATCTTACATTCTTTTTGTAGATAAGATGACAATAATTATGTGAAACACAGCTTATATTAGATGGTAATATTGGTGTAATGGCTCTGGAGGAAATATTGATCAAGGAAAGAGAATAGTACTGAGTCATCAGGGAAACCTCACTGAGAAATTGACATTTGACCCAAGACCTGGAGAAGATGATGGAGTTCCCCGAAAGGCCTTCTGGAAGAAGAACCTTCTAAGCCTACATAGAAATTGCAGAGGCTTGAGGAAGGAGTATGTAGGGCGTGCCCAGGACCACTGAAGCCTGGGTGGCAGAAGCATTGTGAGCAAGGGAAAGTGGTAGAGATGAGCTCAAGCAAGATATGCTCTAGTGGCTTTAAAATATGCCTGCAGATTGTTTTGTAGTATCCCTGTCCAGAATTGTTCCCATGAGCTAGGCTCAGTGACTGATCTCTGCCAAGTAGAACGGCAGAACTAATTTTTATGATATCTGAGATTAGGTCAGATTAGCAAAGGTGGTGCCACCCCTATCCTGCTTTGTCTCTTGCAGTACTTGTTCTGGAAGGGAGCCACCATGTAAAAAGGCAGATGTTTCAAAGGTCCCAACAACAGCCACATCAAACATGAGTGTGACCTTGAGGTGATTCTAGGTTCCAGTCTTAAACTGGACAAATACCGTGTGGAGCAGAGATGTGTCTTTCTGCCCAAATTGCAGATTCATGATGGAAATACGCATGTTTTAATAAGGAAGTTTTGGAGTGGTTTGCTCAGGGTAAAGTAACTGAGACAGCCCTTCAGATTGTGCAGGACTCAGAGGCTTTGTGAGGATCTAAAGGCTTTGTCTCAGTGATTTAGGAAGTCTGGGAATTGTTCAGAGTGGAAAAATGATATGATCTGTTTGAACGAGATCCTGGGGGCTGCTGAACTGAGCATAAAAAAGAGATAGGCAGAGATAGGGGCTGACCTGGAACTCACTATTTAGTCTCAGGTTGACCTCAGACTCCTAGCAATTCTCCTACCTCTGCCTCTTGTACTGGGATTAAAGGCTTATACCACCAAACCTGACTAATACTCTTAATGAACATACATACATATACAGGAAAATATTTTTAAATAAAACATTTATATGCCTTATTTTTAAAAAAATATTTTTAATTTTTATTTATCTGAGAGAGAGAGAAATAGGCAGGTAGAGAGAGAGAATGGGTGTGCCAGGACTTTTTGGCCACTGCAAACAAACTCCAGATGCATGTGCCCCCTTGTGCATCTGGCTTATATGGGTCCTGAAGAATTGAACCTGGATCTCTTGGCTTTGTAGGCAAGTGCCTTAACTGTTAAGCCATCTCTCCAGCCCCATGCCTTATTTTTATATTCTTAAATGGGTTGTTTTAATAAATCAAAAGAAAATTTTATCTCTTTTTCAAACATGGGATAATGTTATTGTTAGAGAATGAGGAATGTACCTAGATAAAATTACAGTACCATATTTTTCTTTTATTCCAGAGTAAAATTTGTGTGCTTTGTCTAAATGTAAAAACTAATACAGTTCAGTTTCTTGGCTCAAGTCTTTCATAGCCCTAGGCAATCCCCTTTTCCCATCTGTTTGCACTAAACCCCCACACCTCACACACACGCACATTACACTTTAGCCAAACTGATACCTGTGTCTCAGAGTGGACTCCCATGTTCACCTTTTTACATTGGTTTGCTTGTTGTTTTTTTTTTTTAACACTCCCATCATGCCTTCCTATTGGTGAGATCTCTTACTACCTTAGGTCAAAAGTGAATGATTCTGCCCTTCTTTGGCATTCCTTATCCTCCTTGCCCACTGCTTTGTTTTTCTCTGTATTGTGCTTTTCGGCAAGTGCCTTAACTGTTGAGCCATCTCTCCAGCCCCCTGTATTGTACTTTTTAGATTTCTCTCTTTTTTTGCCTATTTTATCACACTCTAATATATTGTTACTTATTTTCCTTCTTGTCATTGTAACTAGAATGTAAGATCTATGTACAAGGTCATCTGTTTTCTAGTGTAGATAATCATCTGATATAGAATAGGCAAGCAAAAAATACGTCAGTGGAAGATGGAACATGGCTAAACATATAAAAAGACAACAAAATAGAAGAGGGACTAAGCAGAAAGAAAGGGTACAAGGGAAGTGGGACAATTCAGCAGATAGTAGAAGGTAATAGGAGGGGGACTATGAATCAAAATACAGTATGTACATGCTTGAAAATTCTCAGTTAAAAATACATATATATATATTGAATGAGTAACAGTTTTGTATAGGATCAGTGTGTTAAACATTACCTAGGGAAGTTAATTACCTAAATAAGAGATGAAAGTTTGAAAATTATTATTTATTATTTTAGTCTCTATTTTTTTGATGTTTTATTTATAATTTTAAAAATAACAGATACATTAGCATTTACAAAATAAGTTTAGCATAATAGTGGAGGATTGTCATCATATTAAAGTTACTTTAATTTTTGGTGTGTTTTGATCCATTTGTCTGTCCTCTTATGATTATGTAATACCTTAGGAGAAGAAAACAAAAATCGTAAAAGTTCATTTGTTTAATTGAACTTGTGACAAGTAAATTCCTACAGTTTAGAAATAGGCCTCCATTGAGGACTAATCAGAGTCTTTATGTGAATCTGAGGATTCTGTATGTTTAATTCTTCAGTCCTTAGAAGTTGGCTCAACCATTTCTGCACCTCACTGATGATAATTTTACATGGAATTTCAGAGCAAAAGGCTGTTGTGTATTAATTCCTTGGTAGTGCGTGAGTTTATTTTGGAAGGAAATTGAATGTTTTTGGTGTTGCTACATTAAAGTTCTGATGTGCTTTTGATTTCCAGACAATATTTGCACAATTCCAGCACAGTCGAGAAAAGGCCCTTCCTTCAGATAATATAAGGCATGCTCTTGCTGAGAGCTTCAAAGATGAGCAGCGCTTTCAAGTTGGCCTCATGGATGATGCTGCGGAGTGCTTTGTAAGTATACCTGACAGTCCTTGAGAGGTCAAGATAATAGTTATTGTCCCATAGATCATGCACATTTGGGGACAGATGAAGTAAAAATGGATAAAGCTGGAAAAGTGACAGAACTAGTCAATAGATCCATGTATTTCTTACCCATCCTTCAAGAATGAATTTAAATCCGTTGTGCGTCCTGTTGTATTTTCAATTTTAACTATTTGTACTCTAAATTTTTTATGTTAGAGTACAAAAACATATAGTTACTGAAGCAAAATAAACAAGCTATGTTATTGAAGTGAGTGCTCTGCTTACACATGAACTCATCCCTAACATAGTTTTCATTATATATTACATGCAGTGATTATCATGGATAAGAAGAAATTGGTGAGCATCTCTCAGGGACAGCAGTTCTGATAGCCCCACTCCAGGTTGATAATCTCTGGGGTTGAGGTTTTGAGGCTGTATGTTACTATGATGTGTATGTAATATAAGTTACTTTAGGCTAATGCTTGCTTTTCAAATAACTGGGTGATTCAAATGTAGACATTTTTCTTCTGACATTTAAAATCCTCTTTCAGTTAAATTCTGACTCATCTCTCTGTACCCTACCTGTATTTTCCTTCTGATTGGAGATAGTTCCATTCTGTTTCTCACACGTCCTTATTTCTGTTTAACAGCTTTTTCTCAAGTTTTGTGAATACTCAAATTTTCAGATCTATCATTTTGTCAAGGATAAAATTAGATCATGCCTATCGGATATTATACTACCAAACATATCTAATCATTTCCTTGAATTTTGGTAGGAATCATTATGTAATTTACTTGATATTTTTAATTTCATTTTGGTAATGAGTCTTCATGATTTCCTTAGGCAGGTGCAAGTGTCCTTGATAGGGGTGTGTGTGTGTATGTATGTATGGTGTGTACAGTGTGTGCACATGAGTATGTGTAGAGAGCCCAGAGGGGAACATGGGGTATTATTCACTATTGCTCTTCTGTGTTGTTTCCTGAACCTAGAGATGCTATGAGGGTTTTTGTTTGTTTGTTTTTAATTTCTGTCAGACTGGCTGACCAGCAACCCCCATTAGTTCTCTTACCTCCTCCTCACAGAGCTGGGGTTACAGGTGTATATGGCATGCCCATATTTTTACATGGGTGCTAGGGATCAAACTCAGCTGGTCTTAGACTTGGACCCTCATGCTTCTGTGGCAAGCATGCTTACCTGCTAAACCATTTCCACAGCCCAGTAACTGTTTTCTTAAATTGAATATTTACTGATTTATAATTAGCATCTTCTTCAACATTTATTTATTTATTTGAGAGAGGCAGAGAGAGAGGCAAAGAGAGAGAGAATGGGCATACCAGGGCCTCCAGCCACTGCAAACGAACTCCAGGTACATGTGCCACCTTGTGCATCTGGCTTACGTAGGTACTAGGGAATTGAGCTTCAAACTGGAGTCCTTAGGCTTCACAGGCAAGCACTTAACTTCCAAGCCATCTCTCCAACCCAACATTTTATTAAAGATTTTTATTGAATAGAAAATAACACTCAGGTTTTAGATATCCATATATAATCCTTAGAGAATAGAACATGATGATATAATTAATTGAAAGTTTAGTTAAAAACATTCATATAAGCTGGGTATAGTGACACATTCCTATAATCCTAGCACTTGAGAGGCTGAGGCAGGAAGGTTGCTGTGAGCCTACTTGGGTGCCATAATGAAACATTATCTCTGAACAAAAGCAAAAAAAGTGTTGATAAAACCATTGAATGTAGCATGTACCCAAGGCTTAAAGGAAGCATAACAGTAAAATATCTGGGGTATTTCTATTTTAAATACTTTTCTGTTGACATGCCAGGGATATTTATATAGTCAGGGAAGCAGTGAGGTGCATGTACTTTAGGAAGTTAGAACAAAGTAGAAATAAATGAAAATGACCAAAACTAAACAAAAAATGGTAGATGGGATACCTCTGCTAAAAAAAATTCATTCTTGCAGGCATTTAGAATAAAACATGCTATTGAGTTGACTTTCCATTAGATAATGTTTAAAAACTACTGTGAAACTTCTCACAGTAATCCTATAACAGCCTAAATATTGGCTTAAAATGAAATTCAATTTAGGAGAAAAAGCACTGGAATAGTATGACTCTCAGAAAGACATTATAAACCTGAGCAGTCACTGAAAACTTCTAGTCTCTGAGAAGATCCCACTCTTCAAAGACCTTAAATCGGACTTCCTAATAGCAACCTCTTATAAAAGAAAGCTTCCTTAAAATCTCATGTAACCGAAATTTTGGATAATAGTACAGTATCCTATAAAAGATATGTAGAATACTATTCTCTATTTACAGAAGAAAGAAATCCCACAATGATTACTGCTAATGGACAGGCATAGAGAAGAGACGTCTTAGCGGTATGGTGTGTATGGGAGAGGTTATAGCTTCCTTGTCTGCAGAATGGGATTGTGGGGATGGGCTTTTAGTTGGTCACCTTTGATTTAACAGAGTCACCATTTTGCCATATTCTAAATATTTGGCTGATTTTTGTTTTCTTTTGGTGCTAGGGATCAAACCCAGGGCCTTGTATTTGCGAAGCAAGCCTGCTGCCACAAAGCTATGCCCCCATTCCATGCTGCATTTATTCATACATATTAATGACCATTCATTAGCGGCTGCAAGTGGTATAGGAATCAGGGACAGGCTGCCTCTTTGTGGCAGTTCAATTGGCATTGAACATTGCTATTACCTGGGAAGACCAGGAGGAAATGTAGCCTTGCCATACCTTTTATTCTCTTGTCCTTGAAACACATGAAGATTCCTAGTGATCTGTAAGGAAAAGGGAGTGGAATTTCAGATTTTCCCATTGTCATTATGAGCAAATTAAAAATGAGACTTGGGGCTGGAGAGATGGCTTAGTGGTAAGGTGCTTGCCTGTGAAGCCTGAGGTCCCATGTTCTACTCTACAGATCCAATGTAAGCCAGATGCACAAAGATGAGGCAAACGCAAGGTCACATTTGCCCACTAGGTGGCGTAAGTGTCTGGAGTTTGACTGCTGTGGCTGAGGCCCTAGCATGCTAATTTTTTTTTTTTCTCTCTCTCTCTTTCTCTGTATCTTAAAAAAAAAAGGAAAGGAGAGCTGGGTGTGGTGGTACACGCCTTTAATCCCAGTACTCAGGAGGCAGAGGTAGGAGAATCACAGTGAGTTTGAGGCCACCCTGAGACAACAGAGTGAATTCCAGGTCAGCCTGAACTAGAGTGAGACCCTACCTTGAAAAACAAAAACAAAAAAAAAAAAAAAGGAAAGGAGACTTGGTCTACCTAGGCACAGATGTACTAGACTATCACTACCTGTGACACCTGACTAGATTATCATGTCAAGCCAAGAGCAGCTACACTATATTACTTGTTACAATATTAGTAGTTACAAAGGTTAGTTCATCTTTACCTAAAAATGATTTTAAAAAAGTTTTATATATTTAATGGTTATGATCCAGGATGCTAGCACTTGTATCAACAGAAATATTTGAACTAATATGTTATTTTAAAATTAGTCTTTCAGCCTAAATATTCTAAAGAATATATCTAAAATCTGTTCAAAACAGATAATATGTAACTCTTTTTTAATTAATTATTTGTTTGTGAGTGACAGAGAAAGAGGCAGGGAGAGAGAGAGAGAGAGAATGGATGTGCCAGGGCCCCCAGCCACTGCAAACAAACTCCAGACACATGCCCCCTTGTGCATCTGGCTAACATGGGTTCTGGGGAATCGAGCCTCAAACCAGGGTCCTTAGGTTTCACAGGCAAGTGCTTAACCACTAAGCCATCTCTCCAGCCCAATATGTAACTCTTAAGTTCATGTTTCACATGATCTGAACTGTATTTAAAATTTTTTTAAATATTAAAACTATATTTATTTATTTGAGAGAAAGAGGGGGAAGAGAGAGAGAGAGAATTGGTGCATCCCGGGCCTCCAACCACTGCAAACAAACTCCAGACGCATGTGCTCCCCCACCCCCACCCCCACCCTGGTGCATCTGGTTTACATGGATCCTGGAGAATCGAACCAAGAACCTTTGGCTTTGCAGGCAAACGCCTTAACTGCTAAGCCATCTCTCCAGCTCAAAATTTTTTAACTTTTTGACAACTTCCATAATTATATACAATAAACCATGATAATTCTCTCCTCTCCCCCACTTTCCCCTTCACAAATCCACCCTTCATCATATACCCTCTCTCTCTCTCTCTCAGTCTTTTATTTTGATTTAATCTTCTTTTTCTCCTGTTATGAGGGTCTTATGTATGTATTATCAGACACTGTGAGGTTATGGATACCCAGGCCATTTTGTATCTGGAGGAGCACATTATAAGCAGTCTTGCCCTTCCTTTGCCTCTTACATTCTTTCCACTACCTCTTTCGCAATGGACCGTGAGCCTTGGAAGGTGTGATAGGGATGTTTCAGTGCGGAGCACTACTCTGTCACTTCTTCTCAGCACTGTGTTGCCTTTTGAGTCCACTCATTGGTCACCAGCCATCTGAAAAGAGAAGCTTCTCTAACCAAAATGAGAGTGGTATTAATATATGGATATGAACATTAAGAAAAGAAAAATCCTAAAAATTCATTTGGAAGCACAAAACCATGAATATTCAAAACAATTTTGAGCAACAAAAATAAAGGCTGGCAGTATCACCAGACCTGATTTTAAGAAATATTACAAAGCCATAGTAACAAAGACAGCATGGCAATGGTATAAGAACAGACACGTAGATCAATGGAACAGACTAAAAGACCCAGATGTAAATCCAGGCAGCTACAGCCATCTCATTTTTGACAAAAATGCCAAAAATATTCATTGGAAAAAGGACACCCTCTTTAACAAATGTTGCTGGGAAAACTGGATATGTATATGTAGAAAGATGAAAATAAAGCCCTGCCTCCATGTGTAAGAACCAAATCCAAATGGATCAAAGACATTAATATCAGACCTGAAACTCTGAAACTGCTAGAGGAAAAAGTAGGGGAAACACTTCAACATACTGGCATAGGCAAAAACTCTCAGAATACAACCTTAGTTGTTCAGGAAATAAAACTAATCAACCACTGGATCTCATGAAATTACAAAGCTTTTGTGGAGCAAAGGACACTGTGAATAGAGCAAAGAGGCAATCTATAGAATGGGAGAAAATCTTTACCAGCTATACATCTGACTGAGGATTAATATCCAGGATATACAAAGAACTCAGAAAACTAGATAATAAGAAATCAAACAACCCAATTAAAAATGGGCTATGGAACTAAATAGAGAGTTCTCAAAAGAAGAAATACAGATGACCTATAAACATTTGAAAACATGTACTACATCCTTAGCCATCGGGGAAATGTAAATTAAAACTACTTTGAGATTCCATATCACTCCTGTCAAAATGGCTATCATCAAGAAAACAAAGGAGAATAAATGTTGGCAAGGATGCAGAAAAGATGAACCCATATGCTCTGTTGGTGAGAATGTAAACTGGTACAGCCATTGTGAAAATCAGTGTGGAGGTTTCTGAGACAGCTAAAAATAGATTTTTATTTTATTTTTATTATTTGAGAGAGAGAATGGATGTACAGGGTCTCTAGCCTCTACAAATGAACTCCAGACACATGCACCACCTTACATGGGTCCTGGGGAATCCATCCTGGGTCCTTAGGCTTTACAGGCAAGTACCTTAGCTGCTAAAAATAGATTTTTAAATTTTAATTTAAGCTATAATACAGATTTCAAAAGAGAAAAAAAAATGACATGATGTTTCTTTCATCAGATTTTTAAACTAGCCAGGCATGGTGGTGCAAACCTTTAATCCCAGCACTTGGAAGGCAGAGGTAGGAGGATTGCTGTGTTTGAGGTTACCCTGTGAATACATAGTGAATTCCAGGGCAGCCTGGACTGGAGCAAACCTTACCTCCAAAAACTAATTGAACATTTGACGGGTTGATTAAAGAGGAAGGCTGAAAAGCTAACATGTATGTCACTCTTAAATTTAAACTGTGCGGCTGGAGAGATGGCTTAGCGGTTAAGGTGCTTGCCTGCAAAGTCTAAGGACCCATGTTGTACTCTCCAGCTCCCACGTAAGCCAGATGCACCAGGTGATGCAAGTGTGCAAGGTCACAAATGCACAAAACAAAATGGTACACACCTCTGGAGTTAGGTTGCAGTTGCTAGAGACCCTGGCGCACCAATTCTCTTTTTCTTCTTCTCTCTCTTTCTCTCTCTCATAAAGAATACAAACAAAAATTAATTTAAACTGTGGAAAATGTTAAACAGAGTGTTCCTTGAAAGATCAGCAACTCATTTCTTTTGTGTTTTTTGTTTGTTAATTAGGAAAATATATTGGAGAGGATTCATTTTCACCTGGTGCCAAGCAGAGATGCAGACATGTGTACCTCTAAATCTTGTATCACTCATCAGAAGTTTGCCATGACTCTTTATGAACAGGTGACATGGCTTAATGATCTCATTCTCTCATACTTGTGCGTGGTGACTGGTAGATTAAACGTCTGTTTCTACCTGTAGTGTGTGTGTCGTAGCTGCGGAGCTTCCTCAGACCCTCTGCCTTTTACAGAGTTTGTGCGGTACATTTCTACAACAGCCCTATGGTAAGCCCTGTTCATTCATGTTTAACAAAGATGTTAATAGTACATTTAAGCCTAGTGAGCATTTATTTATTCTGTAAAACCATAACATAATGACACCTCCAAGGCTAACAGATGTTGCCATGAGAGGGAACTGTCTCAGGTAGATGTTTCTAAACTGGCTAAATGTGGGTTATCTGAACAGCTTCAGACTAAACTAAAAGTTTCAAATTGTAGATTTTAAAATATTTTTGTATGTGTAATGCATTATCTTGGGAATGAGATACAAGCCTAAAGATGAAATTAATTTTTATATATACTTTATGCACAGAATTTAAAGGTAATTCTATATAATATTTTTTAAATATATTTATTTATTTATTTATTTATTTATTTATTTATTGCTAGCAGAGAGAGATTGAGAGAACGAGAGCTACAGGGCAAACAAATTCCAGACGCATGCACCTCTTATGCATCTGGCTTTATGTGGGTACTGGGGAATGGAACTGGGTTGTTAAGCTTTGCAGGCAAGAGCCTTAACTGCTAAGCCATCTGTGTACTGCAATTGTATACCATATTTTTAGAGCATTTGTGTTATTTTTACTGTGACCTATCACATGAAGTTAGGTTCAGCATTTGTAACATTATTTCAGTACTTAAAAATTTCAGATTTTGGAGTACTTGAGATTTTCAGACTAGAAATACTCAACCTGTATAGGTATCACCTAATATAATGTACAAAACCCCAAATTTTATATCTTTATAGCAAGATTTTGGATCTCTGAAGGGGACCATGAAATGAAATACTCATTGGTAAAAGAACTGTACATTTTATTTTCACTTTTTAAAAGATGTTCACTTTGCTTTGGCTGTTTCCCACCAACTCCTCTCTGTCCTTCCATGGCAATAAAAGCTAGGGTAAGCAGAAAAGAAAGAGAAATATGAACATAAATTCTTACTTAGATTATTACATTTGAGGCAACATTCACCTTAAAAATTGGCCATGCTTATGTGCTGCCAGCCCCTGCCCTCTCTATGAAATGGCTAGTTCAGGATGCAAAATTGATCCATAGACCTTGCATGATAAGCACTGATGCTTGTCAATATTTTCAGGTTTTTGAGAGCATAAATATACATGATAAAAATTGAAAAACATCATAAATGTTTGCAGAAATTTTCCTGTGAAAATAAAATTCAAGTGTAGATTGGTAATGATACATCTGAATGCATCAGAGCACCAGTTAGGTGACAAAAGGCTACCAGTATTTTTGTCCATTTAAAAAGTGAATATTATGTGTTCATACATTTTCTGTTGTTTTATTTCCTGGCTCTTGTGGTTATAGCTCTGTATTTCTTAGTGATTACTAAATAACCACATGGTTAAGAGTATTAGTATAATACTGTACACATAGGCTAAGTTGGGAAGCCTTGGTTCATAGAAACATTCTGAAAATGTCATTCAGTAAGTTAGTTGTCAGTCCTGATTTTGTCATTCTGCATGAAGTTGTGTGGTTTTTAAAAAAATCAACTTTAAATTAAAATTTTAAAGTTTTAAGTTTACTTTGAAGCCCTGTATAAAATCCCAGTGCTATGAGGTATTATCTCAGATAAGAAGACTCCCATCAATCTCTCTTATTTTAGGATTGCAGATTTCTAACTCTGTTTTGTATGTTCTTTTTTATTTGTAATAACTTATTGGTAGTAATATTTAGTATCGGTTATTGAAGGCTTACTGTGTTCCAGGCTGTATGTAAGTTACTTTCAGTGTTAACAAAAATACTATTTTGTAGATGAATAAATAGATTTAATGAACAATATGGTGATTACCCAGGTTGGGATTGAAACTTAGTCTGTCTGATTGCAGAGTTTATAAAGGTAGCCATTACTTTGATATTGTCCCTTTTGTAAAGCCATTAGGTGCGATTTAAGTGAGCTTATCAGATTAAGTGCTTTCAAGTATACTTGTGAAGT
The DNA here is from genome assembly GCA_036346955.1 of Dipus sagitta. Lineage (NCBI taxonomy): Eukaryota > Metazoa > Chordata > Mammalia > Rodentia > Dipodidae > Dipus > Dipus sagitta. Next base: position 82,608,206 of record CM070771.1, on the reverse strand, counting down.
ATGTTAGAAGAGTACTTTTTAAATTGACTACTTGTAGATTATTTAAACCATGAAAGTAAAAAGTTTATTTTGGATGATTATATTACTATTAAGTAGAAGTAAAACTTCTAGAATGAGAACTAGTAATGGTGTTTGAGCTTTTACATTTCCTTTTGAGAACATTTAAGTAGTTGTATAAACTTATTTTATGCCTTTATGTTTTGAAATGTGAAAGAAGTGGATTGAGCTGACATAGTTACCAATTTATGAAAACACTTGTCTCAGATTTAATAAAGTGATTAACATTCACAATAGAAGCAAAAGACATAAGTGTAGCCTACTTAACTTTGGCCTTCAATTCTGCATTTAATCAGCTGTCTTCTAACTAAAATGGCCAATGTTGCTTCTGGTAACTTCGAATCAGAGAACAGAGAACTGAGAAGGAGAGAGAGAATGGGCATGCCAGAGCCCCTAGCCATTGCACATGAACTCTAGAAGCATGCGCCATTTTGTGCATCTGGCTTTATGTGGGTACTGAGGAATTGAACCTGGGTTGTTAGACTTTGTTAGACTTTATAGGCGAGTGCCTTAACTGCCAAGCCATCTCTCCAGCCCCCAAAAGATCCTTTTTTATAATTGTATTCTTGTTAGGGTGGAGTTTAAACTCAAGGCCCTACGTAATAAGGATTAGAAAAAATGAAAGAAACATTTGCCTTATAACTACCTCCATTCACAACATCTTACCCTCATTCATGAAGGCCTAAACAAAAGTATACCCAGCTGTGGTGGTACACACCTGTAATTCTAGCACTTGGGAGGCAGAGGCAGTATGATTGCATTGAGTTCGAAGCCATTCTGGGCTCCATAGCAATATGCTATCTTTTTAAAAAGTACAATTTTATATTATTCTGTTCTTTGTCTTAACTTTTTGTTGTATATAATCAAATTGTAATATTTCTTCACGTTGTGGTTAAGTTTTTGGATATGAGTCATGTTTTCACAGAAAAAGTGTTGTGTACCTATCAATAGATACGTGTGTGTGTGTGTGTGTGTATACACACACTCAACATATGTAGATATATCAATAAATATAGTATGCTTCATGTATAATTTGTTAGGTCTCTTGAAAGTTCTTGAACTACATTGGGACTGCTTTTTCTTTCTTTCTTTTTTGTAGCAATGAAGTTGAAAAAATGATGGAAAGGCATGAACGCTTTAAACCCGAGATGTTTGCAGAATTGCTGCAAGCAGCAAATACAACAGATGACTACCGGAAATGTCCTGTAAGTATCATTGGATACAAGCATGCCTCTGTGCTAGTGAACTGAAAATGGGTATTCAGAAATTACTGTGTAAATATTATATATATATATATGGGATTAGATCTAAGATTTTATCTTTTTTAACTACTTACTGACAATTTCCAAGAATGTATCCTTATTTAATGTTATATGAAGCAATTTTATACCATATGAGTTACTTACAGTTGCACTTGTTTCTTTAAAAATATCTTAGCCAAATTCTATGATACATCCTGTAATCCCCTCTTAGAAGACTGAGACAAATAGATACTTGAGCCCACAAGTCTGAGACCAGCCTTGGCAACATAGTTAGAGCCCATCTCAGAGATAAACAAAAAGTTCTTAACTTCGTGAAGGATTTAAGGTAGCACATTTTGCTTGAATTATTTTAAAGTTTTGAAATTGTTATTTGATTAGAGGGGATTTGGTTATTGTTTTGAATAAATGTAACAAATGATATTTTTGTATAATATTGTAAATAACTTTGGTATTTTGAGATTTGGGTATTTGAGGGTCTAATTATACTGCAGTCTGGGCTGACTTGAATTGATTGATGACAGTCCTAACCTCAGACTCTCAAGTGCTGGGATTATAGGTGTTGAAACATCAGAGTGGGTGTTAGTGACCCTTAAGGGTTTTCTTTTTGCCTTTTTTTAAAGGATGAATTTATGTGCTAACAGAGCTAAATAATGCTAAACAATACTTTGAGTTAGAGATGAAATAAACTTACTAATCAGTAGTTAGAAGTCATTTCTAATAAATGGAATGAAGCAATTTCAGATATCTGTTATTAATACTATCATTGTATGATACAAACACTTAACAGGTTTTTCCTGTGCTGTATGCATTCTGGTAATTTCAGATTTGCCTTTTGTGTTCTTCTGTAGAGTAACTGTGGCCAAAAAATAAAAATTCGCCGTGTTTTAATGAATTGCCCAGAGATTGTCACAATTGGGCTAGTCTGGGACTCAGAACATTCTGACTTGACTGAAGATGTTATTCGGAATATAGCAACGCATATGCATCTTCCTGGGGTATCATAACTTTCCATTATTTACCATTTTATTTTTAAATTCCTCTGAGCCATCTTTATATATTATGATATTCTTAATTTTACTTTTTTAGAACCTATAGTTTTAAAGGAAATATTAATACTGTGGTATGCACTGTAATAATAAAATAAATTTGGTTAAATCAGGCTAAGCAGAATGCCTTTCCCACATAGACTGGCAATGGCTTTCAGTTACAACCTGAACTGTCTCTTGCTCTTCACTGTGGAATAATGATATGGTGATTTGTATAGACGTAATAAATGTTAATCCAAAAAGGGGGGTAAGATTTAAAATCAGTCAACACATTGATCTCTTTTTGAAACTCTTGGTTGTTACTTTCCTACTATACTTTGAATTGGTTTGTGTTAACAATTCAAAGTATAGATAATTTAGATAATGTTTTGTTTCCATATTCAGTTAAGAACTGTCAGAAATACATAATTCATCTCACATTTCCTAGGTATGTGTAGAGTCGTGTGTTGCTAGAGATACAGTGTTACAATACTAATAAATGTAGAGTGAGTTCATTTTTGGAGAACTGAAGTTTCTGTGGACTAATTAAAAGTAGTTAATTACATTAACAGTTCATTGCCAGTGCTGCCTTCAGTAACAATATAACATTGGATTGTGGCCAATATGCATGTGAAGTCTTTACCATAGCGAGTTAGATACATGATAGGTCAAATTATTAGTTGTCAGTTTTTAAGATGTAATAGTTAAATATATGTTAATTATTTTTTTAAACAGCTTTTTTATAGGGTTACTGATGAAAATGCCAAAGATAGTGAACTTCACCTTGTGGCAATGATCTGCTACACCAGCCGACATTATTGTGCCTTTGCTTTTCATACCAAGAGTTCCAAGTGGGTATTTTTTGATGATGCACATGTGAAAGAGGTAAGACTTAATTAACTGGAATAATTGTGATTTTTTTTCACTTTTTAAAGGCTTAGTAGCTTTGATAGAATGCTCATAGTCAGTAAATATATTTAACAATAAAAGTTCTTTAGTTGTTAAAAACAAATGATGTACAATTCCATTTACTTTATCTTGCCATATAACAAAAGATCATTTATCATCTTTATTTTTATAGAGATATTTTAGCATTCAGTATGCATAAGCCATGAAAATCACTGACCATCTCAGGCAAGCACTTTTACTTGCTGAGTCATCTTTTCAGCCTACAGTTAATTTCACACACACACACACACACACACACACACACACACACAAATTATTTATTTGAGAGAGAGAATATAGAGAGAGAGATAGAGAAGGAATGATTGTGCCAGGGCTCAAAACTACTACAAATGGACTGCAGGCACATGCACCACATTTTGCATCTGTCTTTGTGTGAGTGCTGGGGAATCAACTTGGTTTCTTTGGCTTTGCAGGCAAGTGCCTTATCCACTAAGCAATCTCTCCAGCCCCACCCCCACAAGTTCTTTATTGTACGGATAATGCTTATTTTCAATTTCTTAATGATACGTTTTTCTAAGGGTAGGTATATTGATTAATTTGATGAAGTCTACTTTACCATTTTTCTTTGATGATTTATTTAGTATTCTAAGAAATCTTTGCCTTCTCCTAGGTTGGTGGCAAAATTTTTTTCTCTGGTTTTCTTCTGTAAACTTGGTAGTTTATAATGAGAGAGTTAATTTGAGTTAATTTTTGTGTAATAGATAATGGACTGAAAGCTTTTTTTTCTCTTGGCTCTCCAGCTTTGCCAACACCATTTGTTAAGCAGGCTCTCTTCTTTTTTATATTTCTCCATTCGGTAGGGCACAGATGACAGAGCAAAGTATAGTTACACCAAACTAGTTTTGGTGAAATGATGAGTTTGTCAGGATTGCGTGTAGAGCAGAATGAGGGTTGCTTACAGGAGCCTGGGTGACTCAAAGGCAGCTGCATCACCAGAGAGCCCACCACAGCTAGATGACAGGTCATAGAAGCTGCACCTCTCAAGCACGCTGCACGACTTGAGGCAGCTTGACTGGCTGGAGGGTCTACCCCTGGAGCGGTTGTTTCCCCTTCATATAACATTAGGGAGGGTTCTTGCATTCTTTCAACTTTAGAAAATTGCTATGCAGCCCTGGTCAGAGTTGGAACTGATCCTGTAACCACCTGACTGGATCTTCTGAGCCTGCCTCCTCTTTTCAGGAGGGAATATTTCAATTCTGAGGAATTTGCTAAACAATAGGAATCTCACTGACAAAAGTCAGTCAACCAGTGTCTGTGAAAGGTTTATTAAAATTTGATTATTAGGCCAGATATCATATGGCTCATACCTGTAATTCCAACACTTGGGAGGCTTAAGCAGTCACATTTTCATGAGTTTGAGCTTGGGCTACAGTGAGGTATATGGGTGGGTGGGTGGATGGACAGAAAGATAAAATTTGATAATTAAATCTTTATATATAGTCTGTCATTTTTTTACCTATTAGTTTCCAAAATGAGGATGCATATTTTTATTTAGAGTAGATACTAAATAAAATTAATCATGATGGTTGAACTGCTGGCATTGGGATGTCTTTAATACATATATTACATTGACCACAAGGTGTTAGTTCATTTCTGTTTATTGTGATCTTTAAAGGTTGGAACAAGATGGAAAGATGTCATGTCCAAGTGTATCCGATGCCATTTTCAGCCACTGCTTCTGTTTTATGCAAACCCAGATGGCACAGCAGTCTCCACTGAGGATGCACTCAGGCAGGTTGTCAGCTGCTCACATTACAAATCTGTTGCAGAAAATATGGGTAAATTCTTTTTAAAAAAATATTTTTTGGTATTTTTCACTTAGCAATATAAGCTAGCAATACTTAATAGTGGATATGAAATGGATATTGAGAATAATATGAGTTTCAGTAGAGTTCAGGAAGATTCTGGTAGTTTGCTGATCTTTAGAAAAGAGCCTTTGCCTTCAGGGGTTCAGCAGCACTTTCAGGAAATGCCACTGTGATGCCCTGTGAGCACAGGAGAGGCCACTTGGGAAACTTCAGCAGGAAGCTTTGAGGCGGGAAATGGGAATGTTGGAAGCAGCACAGTTATTTTCTGGATGCGTTACACAGCATGTGGTGATCACTAAGGCCCTTCATTTTTAGTAATTTTGTCTTGAGTATTAAAAGTACCTGAAATGATGATTGAAACATTTCTTCTAATAGGAAGGGAGAGAATGATGCAATTTTATTACTCTTTTTAAGGTTGTGAAAAGCCTACAGTCTACAAGCCAGATAATCCGAAAGAAAATGGATTTAGTGGTCAGGCAAAACAGAGAGAAAATCAGAAGCTTCAGACCAATAATGTTTCGTCATTTAATAGAAGCCAAATTCAGCCAAATGGAGGGAGAGGTATGCGTTTATATTGTCATTGTACATTGTACTTAAGCACTTGAATATTTTCTTTTTGTAAAAAACAATGTTTTGGGCTGGAGAGATGGCTTAGCAGTTAAGTGCTTGCCTGTGAAGCCTAAGGACCCTGGTTCGAGGCTCGATTCCCCAGGACCCACGTTAGCCAGATGCACAAGGGGACGCATGCATCTGGAGTTCGTTTGCAGTGGCCGGAGGCCCTGGTGCGGCGCCCTTTCTCTGTCTCTCTCTCTCTCTGCCTTTTTCTCTCTCTGTTTGTTGCTCTCAAATAAATAAATAAAAATTAACAAAAAATTTTTTTAAGTTTTTATAAAAAATTATTTGAGAAGACAGAGAGTATAGACATGCCAGGGCCTCTTGCTGCTGTGCATCTGACTTTATGTGGGTACCAGGAACTCAAACCCAGGCTGGCATGCATTGCAAGCAAGCACTTTTAATTGCTGAACAATCTCCCCAGCCCCATTTAAGCATTTTCTTTTCTTTATTTACTTATTCTGTAATTCTTGGTGCGAACCATACAGATACTCATCTGGCATTCCTTACCCATGAAGAAGAAAGTATTGGTAGATTTGTGTCACTCGGTGTATGTATTTCTGTAATATGTATGTATGGTGTATTACCTATAGTTTTGCCTGGCTAATTTAATTGGATGAGTCGAGTTTCTCCATGCCCTCAGAGCTGTAGTAGACCTGAGGCATCTGAATAAGTTGCCAAAAGAAACTATACTATAGCCTTTCCTTTGGGGCATAAATCAAGATGGAGAATAAAAGCTTAAGTTAATAATTTGGCTTATATATCAAAATATATATATGTATCTTTAGTTAATGTAGCCATAGTTTAGAGTTACCTAGCTATAGCTTGTTTCTAATTTTAATCAACTGTCTTGTTATTACCATCCAGTGACTTTATATTTCACAGGTCAAGTTTTGTGATTTGGGTCTAAAATGAGATACATAGTACTGTATATAGATGACTTTATAAGCAACTTTTAAATATGTTAATAATGTATGCTCACAAAAAGAACTCATTCAAATTATTAAGAACTAGAATTAATCATTACTTTTAACCAGGAACTACAATAGAGATTTAGCAATTTTTAAAAATATTTTACTTATTTATTTACTTATTTTAAAGGGGAGTGCAGATAGAGAGAATGGGCATGCCAGGGTCTCCAGCCACTACAAATGAACTCCAGACATGTGTGCCACCTTGGGCATCTGGCTTATGTGGGTACTAGAGAATCTAACCTTGTTCCTTAAGTTTGGCAGGCAAGTTCCTTAACTTCTAAGCCATCTCTCCAGCCCTGAGAGTTAACAGTTTTTATTGATGGCTGGGGAAACAGCTCAGTGATAGCTTGACTAGAATGTAAAGTCCTGAATTTAATTTCAACTAAGGCTTATACCCATAAAAAGAAAGAAAAAGAAGAAACTTAATGGAACTTTTATCTTTTTCAGTTTCGTAACTTGTTCTTACTGTATTAGATAGAGACATTCTGTGTTTTGCAAAAGACCTCTGCTTTTAAGACCAGCAAGATTATATGCAATAGAGCAAGATGACTTAAGTCATAGTCCCAGTTTTTAACTTCTCATGGCCTTTGTTTCCTTACCTGAAATGGAGATGGTAATAGTACTTATCTCAAAGAATTAAATGAGATCTGGAGAGATGGCTTAGCAATTAAGGCATTTGCCTTTGAAATCAAAGGACCCAGGTTTGATTCCCCAGGACCCATGTAAGCCAGATGCACAAGGTGGCACATACATCTGGAGTTAGCTTACAGTGGCTGAATGCCCTGTGTACCCATTCTCTCTATATATCTGCCTCTTTCTCTCTTTCTGGAATAAATTTTAAAAAAGAATTAAATGAGTAACAGAGCCTGTATTTTTTTTAAACCTCTCATTATTTTAATAGCAGCTTTCTGTATTCTTTGCACATTCTTTAGGGACTGTATAAGAAGTCTTAAAGAAAATATGTATGTCTAATATCAAGAAAAATAATTTGAGTTTTTAGTTAAACATAAAAATGACATTGTTGGGCTGGAGAGATGGCTTAGCAGTTAAGGAACTTGTCTGCAAAGCCTAAGGACCATGTTCGACTCTCCAGATCACATGTAAGCCAGATGCACCAAGGCAAGGCAAATGCAAGGTTGCACATGCCCACTAGGTGGTACAATTGTCTGGAGTTTGATTGCAGTGGCTGAGGCCCTGGTACGCCAACCTTCTCTCCCTCTCCCTCTCCCTCTCCCTCTCTCTCTCTCGTTGTTACGTGCTTTATTGGTTTTTTAATATTACATTTTAATATTTTAATTCAGGTTTTGTTTTGATTGAACAATTTGAAAATTTTTATGCCATTGTAAGAATAAATTCTTTTACAGTTAAGTTCAACTACAATGATCAAAGAGAAAAGATAAAAGATATCTCCAGAGAATGTGCTCTGAAAGCTATTGAACAGAAAAACATGCTTTCTTCACAAAAGAAAGATTTAGAAAAGGGACAAAGAAAAGATGTAAGCCAACATAAAGGTAAGTTATGAATGTATAACATTCTCTTACCAAGGGACTGCTAAAACTCTTAGTTAAAAATGGAGTTTTTAAAAACTAATTTTTAATACATTTGATTTATTTATTTGAGAGAGAGAGAGAGAAAGAGAACGAGCATGCCAGGGCCTCCAGCCATTGCAAACGAACTCCAGATGCATGTACCCTTTGTGCATCTGGCTTATGTGGGTCCTAGAGAATCGAACCAGAATCCTTTGACTTTGCAGGCAAATGCCTTAACCACTAAGCCATCTCTCCAGCCCTAAAAATGGAGTTTCTTTAGGCCAGACTGCAAAATTTTCCTGGTCCTTATTTAGGTGTAATATGAATTTCTAGTGTTTGTGGGGTTTTGTGTGTGTGTGTGCACGCACACATGCACATTCTGATGTAAATGTGTGGGGTGTATGTGTGTGTGTGTGGTGGATGTGCAAGCACATGTGTGCACCCTGTTCACATACATGTGGGGAGACCAGAGGATATTGTTTGGGTGTCCTCCTCTATTGCTCTTCCTTAAGATGGACTCTCACTCAATGTAGGGCTCATGTTTTTTGGTTAGGCTTACCCAGAAAGCCCCAGCAATTCTCTTGTGTCCTTCCTGCCTACCCCCCAAACACAGGACTATGGTTATAGTGTATGTGCATGCCCATCTTTCTACATGGGTGCTGTGGCTTGAGCTCAGGTTCTCTCAAGTCCTCATGCTTGTATGGCAAGCACTTACATCTGCTGGGCCATCTCCCTAGACCAGGGTTTGTGTTTTGATATTTAAACTTTTATTTATGATGCAATTCATTCATACATTACAACATTACTTCAGATGAATGCTGGGTGAGAGTATTTCTAGTTTTGACAAATATGGCTCCATTGATCTTCTAGAAGACTGAGCCACTCTGCCCTACACAAGTAGTAATGGTATACCATTCTTCACAATACAGCAATTGGTTTTACAGACTTTAAAAGTTTCTACCAACAGAAAATGGGGGAAATGTTTTTATGATTTCATTTTAGATTAGATAAAATGCTTAATTAAAAAATCTTTTGTGCTCCCTTCGGCAGCACATATACTAAAATTGGAATAATACAGAGAAGATTAGCATGGATAAATAGTTTTAAAAAATCTTTTATGAGCTGGGCATGCTGGTACATGAGTTTAATCCCAGCACTTAAGAGGCAGAGGTAGGAGGATCGCCATGAGTTCAAGGCCACCCTGAGACTATATAGCAAATTCCAGGTCAGCCTGGGCTAGCAAAAAGCAAAAAAAAAAAAAAAAAAAGCTTTTATGGTCCACCTTAGAATTTTTTTCTCCTTAAGCATCTTCTTTCTGTCTGTTTCTCTCTCTTTCTGTCTCTGTTTGAGCCAGGGTCTCACTGTGTAGACAGGCTTACCTCAGATTCAATTCTTCTCCCTCAGCCTCTATGGGGTTGAATTATAGATGTGCACTTTCATGCCTGGCCTTCTGATAAAGTACTTTTTAATTCTCAGAAGATGTATTTTAACTTTTATAATTTACCAGGGATTGCTTTAACATTGACAAGTTGTTTGGCCTGTGACAGTGAAGTTGTTCTGAGGGGTGTTTCATTTCTGTGGCATACTTTTTATGTATTTATTCTTTAAAAGATTTGGCAGATGAAGATCTCACTCATCTCAAGTCTGGATCACCTCCAGCCCCAAATGGCTTTAGACAACAAGTTAACCCACATCTCTATCATAGCCAAGGCAAAGGACCCTGTAAATATGACCGAGGTGCACACGAGAGCCAAACTTCTGGACAAATGATAAGTTCAGGCAGATCTTCGATTCCTGTTCCAGAAGAGAAAACAGCAAGCAAAGTTAGGAGTGACAGTGGCATTGGATATGACACAGACAGCAGCCAAGATTCTAGGGACAAAGGAAGCAGCTGCAATAGCAAGAGTAAAAGCCGGAACCGTGGTTGGAAACCTATGAGAGAAACATTAAATGTGGATAGTGTTTTTAATGAGAGTGAAAAAAGGCAGCATAGCCCAAGACATAAGTCACATGTCAGCAGCAAACCTAAAAGTGGCAAAGATCAGAGTTTTAATAATTGGCCAAAAGAAAATCCAAAGCAAAGAGGGTTAATGACCATATATGAAGATGAAATGAAGCAGGAAATAGGAAGCAGAAGTTCCCTTGAATCTAATGGAAAAGGAACAGAGAAAGGTTCAGGCTTCACAGACAGTAAAGATCGTGGTAACAACTGGCAGATGCAAAGGACAGAGTCTGGCTACGAAAGCAGCGATCATATCAGTAACGAATCTACTAATTTGGACTCACCTGTTATTGATGGAAACAGCACAGGGCTGGATACCAGTGGTGTTAAAGAAGTGGCATCCTTCAGGTAATACACACATTGATTGAGTAATTGTACCCTTACTATTTACTTTTATTTTTGTTTAACATGTTTTCCTGCTTTGAAAATTATCATAAATTTCTGATTGACTATAGGCAAATGTGATTTATGCTTTTATTTATTTTGCAAGGGCCTTTTATATTGGAGGCAAGTACTCTACCACCAAACTATATCCCTAGCACCCACTATCCCTTCTTGTTAATAATTTGAAGTAGTTTTCCAAGATTGGGGTCAGTTAAGTACAATGAAAACACAGTAATTTAGAGTAAAGAAACATTGGTTATTGTAGCTTATTTGATATTTCAGATTTCTGAAAATATTTTCATTTATTTATTTGCAAGGCAAGAGAGAAAGAATGGGAGTGCCATGGCCACTTGCTGCTGCAAACTCCAGACACATGTGCCACTTTTTGCCTCTGGCTTTATATAGATACTGGAGAATCGAAACTGGGCAGCAGGCTTTATAAGTAAGCGCCTTTAACCATTGAGCCCTCGCCCCAGCTCATATTTTCATTTTTAATAGTTATTTCTTGACTCCATAAAAACGAACTCTCAAGTTTTAGGAAATTTGATAAATATGGAAATACTACATTGGTTTTATCTTTATCAAGTATTGATTTGTAGTACAGGCTTTCAGCTGTTGATTCAAGTTATCATCTTGGATACTCTTCCATCTATGTAATTAAAGTGATCTCATCTCTAACATTTCTGTCTCTGGAGGTGGATATTTTCTGTGATCATGACCTAGTTCATTGACACAAATATAAAAGAAGCGAGCCAAACAAATATGTGTATCAATTGTACTACTGTTAATAGTGCATTTGGACTTCTGTTTATAATATCTAAAATGTCCAGACAGCCTAATAGTTGACTTCTTAGGTCAAGCTTAACTACCTTTTTTCTAGTTTTAATCTTTCTAAAACATCTCAGTGCTTGACCACTTCATTCATGTAAATAAAAAAACTAGGTTTACAAGAATCAGCTACTCATGTTTGATTTAAATGATTGTTTCCATAAAGAATTAAGGAAACTTATTTCTCAGCAGTATAATTTCATAACACTTCTTGAAAGAAGTAACCCACATAATACAGCGGACTGGATTTTATAAACAAATACACTTGCATTTTAATTATTGGGTAAATTAATTTGACTTCCACAACCTTATTTTCCTATTGTAAGATGAAGATCATAACTGTGTTTCAGTGTTGTAGGATATAGGTTAAACAGTACACATTTAGCCATAGTGATGTATGCATGTAATTCTATGAGGCAGAGGCAGGATAATTGTGAGTTCCAGACCCAAACATTGTACATTAAGCTCATAGAACAGGACATAGCATATAATAATGTTTAATGAATGTTATTTCCTTTCTTAAAGTTAGATAAGTAAGAGAATGCCTGATAATGTGTTTGGTGTATCTTTTGTTGTGTTTTCTAGTGAGCAGATTAAGATGAGTAACCCAAGTATAGACTGTACAGACTATAGGTCTCATCAGAGCAAAAACCACTTAGAAGGTAAACATTTACTTAAATATGCTTTAATGGTTGCCATAAAGTATGAATCACAGTAATTTATTGTTTCTTTTTATAATGTACCTAAAAGAAATCATTTATGATTATAAAAATTTAGGTAGCTATAGTGGTGCATGCCCATAATTCAGGAGGTAAGTCAGGAATATTTCAAGTTTAAGGCCATCCTGGACTTTTTATAGTGAAACTTTATGTCAAAAAAAAATCAAAACAAACAAATGCAAATAACATTTTAAATAACTTTCTAATGTCAGTAAGTGATTTCTTTATCATTCATGTATCAAAGTATAGGAAATCAAAATCAAACTATATGTTATGTGTTCATGCTGTATTTTACATCTATTCACAAATGCTTTTGAAATTTGTAGCCTTTTAATATCATATATATATGTTGTGTGTGTTACCTTATTGACAGCACTAGAATGCGTCTTTTTGTTGTTTTGGTTTTTTGGGGTTTTTTTTGAAATTTAAATGTAAATGTCTGGGAATCTCCACTCCACTCCACTCCAATAACAGCTTCCTTATACAATAAGATTTGACATGAGAAATTTATGAATATATTGCTTTTTTATTATTTATTTTAGAAAATAAGCAAGAGGCAGAGAGAGAGAGAGAGAGTGGGTGTGCCAGGGCCTTCAGCTGCTACAAATGAGGTCCAGACACGTGCACCCCCTTGTGCGCATGTGCAGCATTGCAGGCTTGCATCGTTTTGCATCTGGCTATATTGAGACCTGGAGATTCGAACATGAGTTTTAAGGCTTTGCATCAAGCGCCTTAACCACTAAGCCATCTCTCCAGCCTGAATGCATTGCTTTTGACACTGGTCCTGACCATGATTTGAGACTCAAATGGACTGGAATATGTATCTATGGTGGCTTGCTAACACTTTACTTTTACATAAGTTGTGACACATTTCTATATTTGCAATGAAAAGGGCCATGTTTTATAATTTAGAACCATAATTATAGGTGTTAAAAATGGTTCTAATATACTTTTTGAGATTTGGTGTTGAAAGGCTTTTTTAAAGGATGGGGATGGCTATTTCAGAAAGTAAGACACAGACTGCATCAGTCAGAGTAGACAGATTCTAGCTACACAGTGCTAATATCTTCACGCTCAGAGCCTTGTCCTAAGTTTGTATCTTGCTCAAGATACACAGACAGTAGAGGTTAGCATGGAATGTTTTCCTAGGTATCAGTCAAGGACCCACACTAGTGGATAGTGGTGGTTAAGGAGTGAAGGAGGATGCAGCATGGAGAATCGCCTGTAAGCTCTTAAGATGTCACAGAAGTGACACATGCACTTCCACTTACATCTCAATGTCCACGGCAAGTCTCAGTTCAAGGAGGGTGCAAAAGTGTAGTTTTACAGGTACTTGAACTAAATTAAAGTGCACATGAAGGGCTCTAGTGATTAAAAATACAGTTAAGATTGGTAAGAAGGGCTGGAGAGATGTCTTAGTGGTTAAGGTACTTCTCTGCAAAGCCTAACGAACCATGTTCAACTCCCCATATCCCACATAAAACAGACACAAGGTGACACATGCACAAGGTCACGCATGTGCACAAGGTGGTGCATGTGTCTGGAGTTCGATTGCAGTGGCTGGAGGTCCTGGCACGCCAACTCTCTTTCTCTTGCTCGCTTTCTCTCTCTCTCTCTCTCTCTCTCTCTCTGTCCTTCATAAAAAAAGATAAGCAAACTTCTGAAAAAAAGGTTCAGTTTGGAAATAAGGAAAACATAATAGTATGGAATTATTGTAGGTGATTTGCTACTAACACATAGCAGTCTATATGCAAACATACACACACAACAACAACAAAAGATAATTTGAATGTATACAGGATTTCCATTGGGAGAATGTGCCTGATGGTTTAGGATGAAAAAAAAATGGATGATGTTGAAATAAAAGGAAAGTGTTTTCAAGTTTTAGAATGCAGAGAAAAAGGATATGACTTTTTACAGTTAAAAAAAAAATCCATGAGTGACACTTTTCTTTAATCTTTGTCATCTGTAATGTTTTTGTAGAGAGTTTTCAGGTCATACACATTGAATATGATTAATCGTTAATTTATTTTGTTTTCATCAAATGTGTAATATCAGAAGGAAACACTTATAGTAAGGAAATAACTTTTCCCATATTAAAATGTCTGGCTTGTTTTAAAAGCCTGATAAAAGCCTAAGTAACCAAGTACTACAGGAAACAGTAAAGCATTGGCCAGAAATCACAGCAGAAGTTGGTGGGACTGAACAATAACTGCAAGTTCAATAAATGATGCTTGCTTCCTGATCTTTATAAAAACACAAGGTCATAGAGAATTCTGATGGTCAAGAGTTCATTGTTGGGAGTGTTTCCCCATTTAATACAAAAGAGTATGTATATAATACACTTATTTTTTTATTGTGAAAAATACACATAACCCTAATTTACCACACTTTTTTTTCTTTTTCTTTTGGTTTTCGAGGTAGGGTCTTACTGTAGCCCATACTGACCAGGAATTCACTCTGTAGCTTTAAGCTAGCCTTGAATTCACAACCATCCTCCTACCTTAGCCTCCCGAGTGCTGGGATTAAAGGTGTGTGCTACCACTCTTGTTAAGTATACGGTTCAGTGTCATTAAATCACCACCCTCATCCCAAACTCCTTTTTTCTTTGTTTTTGTTTTTTTCCAGGTAGGGTGTCACTTTATCCCAGGCTGACCTGGAACTCACTCTGTAGTCCTGGGCTGGCCTAGAACTCTCAGCAATCCTCCTACCTCTGCCACCCAAGTGCTGAGACCAAACTACTTTTTAAGCAAACTCTATACTTAAGGTAAACAACAAGTCTTCATTGCTCCTGTCCCCAGGCCCTGGCAACCACCATTCTTTTGTCTGTCTCTGAATTGGAGTGTCTCGTGTAGGTAGACTATGTTTGTCCTTTTGTATCTGGCTTCCTTCATTCAGTATAAGGACCTGAAAGGCCATCCATGTTACAGCACTTCAGAACTTCATCTTCTAAAGGTGAAGTCTGTGTGCTGCACCAGCTCTATCCCTTTATGTGCCAGGAACCTTGGAGCTGCTGCCACCATTTGGCTGTTTGAGAATAATGTTGCTGTAAACATTGGTCTGCAAAATCTATTCATATCCCTGCTTTCCTTTTTAGGGTTTTGTTTTGTTTTGCTTGCTTGCTTGTCTAGTATGTACCCAATAGCACACTTGATAAATGCTGTGGTAGCTCTGACCTTGTGGTTTTCCACAGCAGTTGCACCATTGCCTACCATTAATGCACAGGAATTCCTATTTTTCTGTTTGCCAACACTTAGTTTCTGCTTTGTTTTCTTTTTGTTTATTTGATTCATTTATTCATATTTTATTTATATACCTTACAGTGGTTTGTGTGGCCTACTTTTGTTTAACTGCATAGATTGCACTGTATTAAAGTTTTTTTTTTTATTATTTAGTGTGCCTCATTGGGTACTGTAGTTTTCTATTTGTGTGTTTCCCTCTGCTATGTGTAAAAAGTCTTCCAGGATTTCCCACCCCCAAACTAAAATTAATTCATGGTGACTACGTACGGCTTTTTTGGTTCTTGTCTGTTCTCACTAACAAACTGAGGTACTCTAAGAACACTCACCTACAGAACCATTTTCTGTCCGCAGCTGAAAGACATGAGAAGTTCAAAAGCTTTTAGCAATTTACTGTTAGTGGATATAGTTATATTTGATAGTTGATAGCCGTTATTTTGTTGTTGTTGTTGTTGTTGTTGTTGTTTAATAGAATATTATATAGATGTGTCTGCCTGTGGCATTATGAGTTCTGTTGCAAATCTGGGGATATTGTTGAAGTTGCCATAGTGCCATTTGAAATGCTTTTGCTCATCTTTAAAAATGAATTTCTCTTTTAAATTCTTAAATCTTATCTATTTGCAAGTAGAGAGAATGAGAAAAGATGAGTGGGTGTGCCAGGGCCTCTTGCAAATGAACATACACCACTTTGTACATCTGACTTTATGTAGGTTCTGAGGAATCAAACCCAGGCCATCAGGCTTGGCAGGCAAGTGCATTTAACCACTCAGATATCTCTCCAGCCCTAAAGTTAATTTCTAATAGAATTTCAAATTACTTAAATTATAAGAAAATAGAATAAATTATACAATTGAAGAAATTATATATTCAGAGAACACACTGTCAGAAAGTCTTATAATTAAAGAATTAAATTTGAGCCATGCAAGGCTGGCTTGTAGACATAGAAATCATGATGGTGGCAGGAGTGATATGTAGAAGGAAATTATGATGAAATTGTGCCACTTTGAAATGCAGCAGCACCAAAGCCCACAGAGAATGGCCTGCTGTAATCTGCATTTTACAAAACTATTTGGTGGCAGTGTAGAGAGGGAGCTTGAGCTGAGCAATGAGAGTTGTTACATGACTATTGTCTGAGCCCAGAAGGAAAAGTATGAGGACATAAACTAAGGCAGTACCAATGTCCAGAAAGATGACTTGAGTGATGTAGGCAGGAAAATCATTTGGCTTTTGTGACAGACGTTCAGAATGAAGGAAAGGAAGAAAGCAGGGACAGCCATGATTGGGTCTTACATAACTAGATCCACCATTTACAAAATGGGCAAAAAGGAAGAAGGGAGATGAAGGAAGTACTGTTCACTTTTGGAGTTGTTGAGCTGATCACATAGGTAAGTAACTTTTATTAGGAATTAGGGAACCAAGTCTACAAACCAGGAAAGTTATATATTTGATAGCCATCGTCTTATGGAATTGAATAACTTACACATGGACAAGATTATTCAGGGAGGTTATAAACTGTAAGACAAAAAGTAGACAAAGCAGAAAAGCTGGGTGAAAGGAGGAGAGAAGGTCAAAGCAAGAAAAAGGAGCAGCTGCAGGAAGGTATGAGTAGCTGGAAAGGTGTAAAAGAATGCAGGAGGAAAAGTTGCACAGGCAAACCAGAGAGGCAGCATTAAGGAGAAGAAAAGCTCTTAAAAAGTGCACTTGATCTAGCAGGTCCCTAGTGGTTCAGTGAATGAAGAGTTAGGATATTAGGAACAGGTGCAAGGTGGAGGCAGAATTGTAGCGTTTAGAAGCAAAGGACTTCTTCCACATGGCTTAGGAACAGAAAAAGGCTAAGATGTTGATTGGGTTATTTTAGACAACTTACAGGAAGTATTCTTTGTACTATTTTTAATCTTTAAACTTATGGGACCAAGTAAAATGAAATCTATGTATTTTTAAAACCTACATTTGAACTGGAGAAATGGCTCAGCAGTTAAGGTGCTTGCCTGCAAAGCCTAATGACCTGGGTTCAGTTCCCCAGTACCCAAGTAAAGCCAGATGCACAAAACAGTGCATACATCTGGAGTTCCTTTGCAGCAGCTAGAAGTCCTGGAGTGCCCACATCCCCTGTCTCTCTTCTATCTCTCTCTGCTTGCAAATTAAAAAAAAAAAAAAAAACTTTCAGTATTGAAATTTAACTTATATCAACATAGCAATATTTTCTTTTCCTTTAATTATAATCCTAGTGGAAAAACTTCAACTTCAGCCATTTTATTGTATAACATCTCAAAAGTGAGGCATCCTATAGTAAAGATGATATATTTTATTTCTCTGTTTTTTAGTATATGGTAGATATTTTTAGACAGTTAAAGTTTCGTGATATTTCTAAAATGTGTTTTATTTATATGTATTTTTGAATGCTTAGAGTTTATAATTATATCAGAAAACTCTATAGTGAGAGTGAAGATTATATTATCTAGACTGACATTTTGAGTTTTATTTCTGAGTCTTTTAGATCCAGTCTTTCCAGATATAATGCATATTTTCCGTTTCTTTGATAGTGTGCGATCAGTACCGAATCCCATAGTATCACAGTTAGCATTAGCGAAAGCTATGTTCGATGGCATTGAGGTTTCTTCTGTACTGAGTGATCTTAGAGTTGCAAAGAACTTAGAGCCAAAATTCCCTGTAAAGACACATGGATATCTCTTTCAGCAGCAGAAGAAAATAACACATCTATTTTTAAGTTAGTTGGCATTCTGAAGGCAAACCACTTGTTTGAATACCTGCCAGAGTGACATAAAAATTTCAAGCATGTTTATTAGGCCTCTGCTGCCTCCTGCTGCCCCATGTGTGGACACTATAACTAATGAAGAAATGTATTGGTTTTGGTAATTTTTTTCATTGTTGATTTTTATTATATATTGAAAAGTTATAATTGTGAAATTTATTGGGTACAAAGTGCTGTGAAGACTTTTTTAAAACTCTTTATTGACAATTCCCATAAATGTTGACAATATACCATGATTGTAATCCCTTCTCACTATTCCCCTTTTCCCCCTTCCCAGATCCCACTCCACTGAATCCCTTCTTCCTAGTTAGTATCTTTTCTACCTTGGTGTCATCATTTTTTTTTTCCTCCTATTGTGCAGATTGTGTGTAGATAGTATCAGCCACTATGAGGTCATAAATCTTAAGGCCACTTTGTGTCTGGAAGACAGTAATATAAGCACTCCTCCCCTTCCTTTGATTGTTATATTCTTCCATCACCATTTCTGCAGTGGTCCATGAATCTTGGAGGGTATGACAGAGATGTTTTACTTAGTGCTGAAAAAAAAAAATTTTTTTTTCAGTTTTTTAACATAGAGTCTCACTCTAGCCCAGGCTGACCTGGAATTCACTGTGTAGTCTCAACATAATCTCAAATTCATGGCATTCCTCCTACCTCTGCCTCCCGAGTGCTGATGTTAAAGGCATGCCCTGCCCACGCCCAGCTCAGTGTCAGTCTTCTTAGCACTTTGGCCAGTCACCCTAGTGGTCACAGCCATCTGAAAAGAGAAGCTTCTTTAACAGAAGTGAAGGTAGCATTAACATATGGGCATGAACATAAGTGTTTAGATAATAGTTTGGTGAGTATAAAATATACACTTAGCCATACTACAGTAGTAGTTTCCCCCCCTAGGACTTAAGACCTCCTCAGCCATAGGTTTTCAGGTCTAGGCATGAATGTCCTTGCATGGAGTGGGCCTCCAGTCCAATGAGAGAGCAACAGGTTTCCCCTCATTAGACATGCCACCATTGCACCAGTTTGTACATTTGGCCTGGCTGCCTTGTGGTAAGGCTTGCAGGGTCCACTGCTGGCTAAGACCTTGATGACTTCTCTCTTCCCAAAGGCTGCACAGCTCTTTCCAACACCCTGACAGCTAGTTAATAGGGAGAGAACTTCTTGATTATTGTCATATTTTCATCAACATAAAATGACAAATTAGTTTAGTTTATGGTTTATTTCTTGTTCTTTTAAAAATATTTTTTATCTATATTTATTTAAGATAGAGGGAGAGGGAGAGAGATAGATAGAGAGTGAGAATGGGCACACCAGGGCCTCCAGCCATTGCAAACAAACTCCAGATGCATGTGCCACCATGTGCATATGGCTTACATGGGACCTGGAGAATTGAACCTGGGTCCTTAGGCTTTGCAGGCATATGCCTTAACCACTAAGCCATCTCTCCAGCCCTATAGCTTATTTCTTTTTAAGTTGCTTCCAAGATTAAGCTTTCAAATCATAATCAAATATAGGATTTTTTTTCCATAGAGTAACATGTATCTTAATCAGCTATAGTTTTCAGTTGAATTTTGAGTGACCAGCTTTGTTTGTGGATTTTTTTTAATATTCACACATAGTTTAAGGAATAAAATAGGCATGTTAGATAAAATTCTGTATTTTAAAAGTAACTTGTTGATTTAGAAACTTTACTTTCAGCTTTCTTCCTGTCCTTCCTGTCTTCACTTCATAGATTTGATGTACAGATAGATTAACAGCAAGAGAATGAAAGGAACAGATAAATGATCAATGAAGTGTTATCTCAAATGTGAGAGAAAACAGAAAAATTTAATAAGTGTATGCACTAGATTAACCCAGCCTTTTCTGTGATAGCACCTTGTTTAAGAAAAGCATGCTATCTTCATAAACAAATGAATGCTTTAATTTTATCAGGAGGACAGTCAATACAGTGCTCTGAGAGTGCAGTGGTGACAAGAGCACTAACCCTGGATCGGTTTGAGTTCTGCTTACCAGCTATATAGCACTGATTAAGTAACTTAACTTCCCTGAACCTAAATTTCCTCAACAGTAATAAAGGAAATTATTTTGTAGAATAATTATGATTAAGGTTTAAAAGAGACTATTGCCAGTCAACTAGAACAGCAACGGTTGAAAAATTTTGTTCTTAGGAAATCTTTATACTCATAAGAAAAGGATTATAGGGGCTGGAGAAGTGGCTCAGCGTTAAGGCCCTTGTCTGCAAAGCCTAATGACCAGGGTTCAATTCCAAAGTGGCTCATATATTGGGAGTTTGTTTGCGATGGCTAGAACCAGTGGCATGCCCATTCTCATTCATTCTTTGTCTCTCTCTGTCTCTGGAAATAAGTAAATAAAAAATGTTTAAAGGATTATAGCTAAGTATGGTAGCTCATGCTCATAATCCCAGCATTCATGAAGCTGAGGGTAGGAGCTCTGAGTTCACTAAAACTGTGGGCTTGAGTGAGACCTTGCCTCAAGGGGGATAAAAAGGGGAAGAAAAAGGATTATAATAATTACAAAAGACTTTTGTTTATATGAATTATATCTATCAGTATATATTATATTATAATGGCTAGCTTAATAGAAGTGGCTGCATTATTTATTTATTTGACCTGTTTTTCCATGCATTGTTGATAATGGTCTCTGCATATATGCTTACGATTTTCATCAGTATTTTGCTCTCTGCCTCATGGCTATAGGTAAATGCCGGTACAAATGCAAATGTCAGCTCCCTTCTCTTCATCTCTATCCCATAAAATAAGTTTTAGCCTCATAGTTTTATTTGTTGAGTTTGTCTACTTATAACCAGAAAATTAATTAACTTTACATGTATTGAAATTAGAGGACAATAGTCATTTTATCAGAAATATTTTAAAGGATATTGTATAGAGAGATAATAAAAACTCATGTTTTACTCTGAACATTAGTATTACTATAGACCTTTCAGTGAACTCTCCTCCACAAATCATTGTTCAGCTAGAATTGAATAGAAACAGACTTGCTATCACTCACATGTTGATATACTGGTCTTTAGATCCTAACCTTAGCTAGCTATAGTTTTTAAAAGGTAAAGAAAACCAATGAATTTGTAATTTTTACAATGTTACTTGGAAGTAATGAGTAATTGTAAATTTTAATTTTTTTCATAAGTACTAAGATGAAATTCAGAGGTTGATGATCTTGGTAGAACTGAGGACATGGCATCCTGGATAAGAGCACGAAGTTGAGCTGAAGGTGTAGTTCAGAGATAGAGTGTTCGTCTAGTGTGTGCAAGGCCTTGAGTTATGTCCCCAGCACTAGAGGATAAAAACAGAACTGGCTTGAATCATACACAGTAGTTTTGTACTGGCTACAAATATTATCTTCAATAAGTTATTTAGCCTTTCTGTGTTTCCTTATCTATTACATGGAGATGATTGTAATATCTGCATTAAGGTTGATAAAATTATTAAATGAAATACTATAAACTTTTCACAACTCTAGTACACAATAGTAGATAATTAAAAGGAGTTTATCTTCTGTGCTATCATGATGCACCCTCACCCATTTTAACTCAGTCAGTGTTCCTAATGTCTCTATGGATTCTTATTACATGAATGAAGAACGGATTGTGAATGGTCAAAAGCTTACTTAAAATTACCAGCTCAAACCATCTGTCTTCAAACAGCAGGATTTTTCCATGCTGACATTTTCTCAGTAAAAGTTGTATTAAAGTATTCACTTTTTAAAATTTTTTTTAATTTGTAGATAACTTTATGTAGATATATAAATCCAAATGAAATAAATGCTATAAGATCATTTAACTAATTTTGATTTCTTCCTTCTCCCCACTTCATCCCACCCAGACTCCAAAAAAGAACTTAAAGACTTGGAAGCAGGCTATAAATCTTATGATCTCCATCCAGAGTCACATCTACAAATAAAAAGTCATTTGATAAAAAGGTAATCATAGATATTTAGAAGTAGGAAAACCTTTGTTCCTAAACACATGTATTTCAGGAGCTTTTTAGCAGAAAGATACAAATATTGTTTCTAATAGAAGATTATGATGCATATATTGCTAGGAATCTTTAACAAGATGTTGACCTAAGGGTAAAAAGCCCACAAAGTGTCAGAAGCAGATTATTTTACTTCACTGTTCTTATGGGGTAGGTGGTTCAGTAGTGCCAGGTCGTATACATACTTGTGTTCTTCTCATACTTACTTATGCAACCTTAATGTCTTTTCTACCTTAATTAAACAGTCATTCTTTGAGATAGTGCATTGTGCATTTTGAAGTGTGACAAAACTAGCTTGATTTTTTTTTTCCTTTATGATTTGACAAATAGAAGATTCTTACTGTAAACATTAGCAACAGTGGCACTTCCAGTTTGCTTAAGTTGAGAACTTCCCCTTTTTAGTCAAAGGAAGTACTTCATTATTTCTTATGACATATCTAAGTTGCAAGCATCACCATGTTTGTACTTGGAGGTATTTAACAGAATAAAGATTGGGTGAATACAACAACTGCCAAATAATGTAGAGGTGGTAAGTGGGGATCAACAGATGGATAGGCTGTACAGAGGGACAGTTCTTGTCCCAGACAGTGTAACATGAGATCTCATCATGCTAATCAGAGTGCTGTACAATTGTAAAACTTAATGAAATCGTTTATTGCAGGAAGTTTTCATCTGATGTTTCAGGTTGCAGTTGGTCATGGATTAACAAAACCCATGGATAAGGAGAACTGCTGTATTTTCCCAAAAAAGATGAGAGGTTTAGATTAAGTAATAATTCCAAGCAATGAATTTGAGACTTCATTATAAGTTGTATCTGCTTAAGCCAAACCCATGTTCTTACTCAGTTCCAAGTAGGAGAAATAAAGTTCCATCATATGAGAAAAGTAATCTTAACATATCATTTTTCTTTACCTTAGAAGTTATTACCTTAAAGATATTCTTATAACTACATTATGTAAGATTAATACACTGTCATTGTAGCATTTTATATCAGAATTTAAATGTCTTCACCTTTTCTACTTTTAAGCTTTATAATGTTGGGATATGCTTTAGGGTATTGAATTACTTGCTTATAACATTTTCCTTAAGTTTCATGCTATATTTTATCACAAATAAATGTAATTTTAGTATTTAAAACTACATTTTTGATGATTAAAAAGGTGATCTGAATGGGAGGGCTAGGGGTATAGTTAAATGGTACAGTGCCTGCTTAGCATTCATAAGATTCTGGGTTTAATCCCCAGCTACCCCCTTCAAAAAGATTAAAATAATTGATTTTAATGATAATGCTTCTGGCATGCATTTGAGTTTTTTGACATACAGACTCAGGATCAAGGGTTGAAAATGTTAATGGTAGCCGGGCGTGGTGGCGCACGCCTTTAATCCCAGCACTCGGGAGGCAGAGGTAGTAGGATCGCTGTGAGTTCAAGGCCACCCTGAGACTCCATAGTGAATTCCAGGTCAGTCTGGGCTAGAGTGAGACCCTACCTCGAAAAACCAAAAAAAAAAAAAAAAAGAAAAGAAAATGTTAATGGTTACAAAATATTTCCCACTTTCATTGCTGTATTGTAAAAATCATATAAACTACGTATTAGGAAAATAAAATTGCAGGGCAGGTGTTCATTTTCTCCCTGTTTCATCTATTTTATGTGGTAATTTACTTTATTCTTGAATTTTAGGCCACATATCCGTGAAACCAATGACAAGTTATTTCCTTCAGCCAGTGCACAAATTCTCCAGGACCACACTGTACGAGGGCCTACCTGCCAGTCGGATGAACAGAAACTTAAAAAACCAAATGAGTGCCAGTTTTCTGAACGGCTAAATCCAGACACTCCTGAAGGAACAGGTTTGCCCCTTCACTTGGGTGCCAGGCCTGTGCCTGGGAAGAGAGCCAGCAGTAATGAAGCTGCCTCACCCTCTTCAGCGGGTTCTTCACATAGGAAAACTATTGGAATGAAGTCACAAATTGTACAGTTTGTCCCCCAAAGTATAATGGAGCAGTGCTATTCTGAGAACTCTATATCCAGAGAATCTAGAATTCAGTCAACCTGCCTATCTGACAGTTGTCAGATGCCAAAACTTATTTGCCACAATTCACCACCTCCTTTGCCACCAAAGAAATATGCTATGACCAGTGTGCCACAGTCGCAGAAAAATGAATTTATTTCTGATGTCAGACCCACAGAGGTGTTTAGTGCTAATTCCTGCAGTCTTCCAAAACCCAGCTTAAGTACAGCTTCAGAGCCAAGTTTGAAAGTGAGCACATGCATGAACGGTGAGAGATGTAAAGAAACGATTCAAGTGAAGCAGTGTGCTGGCAATACACGCAATGACCCGGGCAACTTTTCAACACATGATTTTCAGGCAAACTCAGGTGCAGTGGTTGCTGCATGTTGCCAGCCAGATCGAGACTGTCATTCAGCATGCCCACATGAGACAGTTTCATTAACCACCTATTTTTCAGTTGATAGTTGCATGACTGATACATACAGACTGAAATACCACCAAAGACCTAAGCTCTGTATTCCAGAGAGCAGTGACCATTGTAATAATTCACTGCCTCAAACTGAAAGAGTGGGGGAATCCATGTTACATAACAACAGTTCAAGCTGCCCTTCTGAACAAAGATATAAGAATAGCATAGATTGTAATAGATAAATGATGAAATTGCAAGCTGAACATTTATGAAGACAATTAAAGTATACCAGCTAACTAACCTGGTGACATGCAAAAATCATGAATCACTGTATATCTATGCCATTCTATTTTATGATTATCAGTTTATCAGGTATTTTAGAAATTCCTTTTAAATAGTCTTGGCATGCCATGAAAAGTGGGACACTCAGAAAAAGTATATTATTATTTACTATATGTAACAGTTGAGTAAAAATGAAGTTTGTCTCTTATTATATGGCTAGTAGACCCATAAGTATTAAACTGATCAGTACTTACTTTGTAGGTTGGTAAACTGCTAATTAAAAAATGCACGTTGTGTAGTGAAAGCAGTATTTGCTTTTTGCAGAGCACTTTCTCATGGGAAAAGCACAGGGTGGCTATACCCATTTGTTTTTGACTTCCATGATAGTCTAATGTATATGAACCCTTCAAGTGTCTTAAAAATATTGACCCATGAATTTGATACCATTTTGAGTACCATTTGCCTTAATGATTAACGATTTTTAAGTTAAAATCTCAAGGTTACTACTCCTAGAACTTTTCAGAATATCTACTTGGCATAAATTGGGCCTCTGACTGTTATTTGTATTCATAATTACTATTTGAGCCATGTAAGTTAAAAGTCAAAATACTTAAAATTTAGTACTTATTTATCTTGTTATATTTTTTCTAATGTTATATGAAATGTGAAGGGTCTTTATTTTGGTTTAGTTTACTTTGGGCTGCTAATAACCAGTGCTAGGAATTAACATTGGGCCCTGATATTGAGACTGTCACTGTCATTGCCTAAGTTTTCTCTGTTCTGATCTTACCTGCATAAAGGTTGTCAATTCATTTTATTAACTGAGGCTTCCAAGTTAAGTTTCTGCCTTTCATATAAAGTTTAATTTTAAAGAAATGTTGGGCATCCTGGGGTTTTGTCCCATTTTCTCTTTATCCCAGCTACCTTCATGGAGTGAGCTTTGTAATTGAATTTTCATTATCGTGAACTAACCACTGAAAATAAATTATTTGAATTGCCTTATTTCATTACTTATGATTTTATTTTATAATGAGCTGATTAAAATTGGGTTTTAGAATGATTTTGTTTATTCCAGAGAACTGAAAATTATATATTGATTCTCTTTATGTTCCTAAATGAATAAGCTTTATAATCATGACTTTAAATTCAATAAATTAGTAGAGTATCTTAACCAGTTCTATAAATAGTTAAAAACATTCTAATACAAGCAGTTCAAAATGAGTACTTTTAGATAAATAAAAAGTTGCCTTATAAATAAATGTCTAATCTCAGGCTGGGGAGATGGCTCATTGGATAAAGCCTTTGCCACTAAAGCCCAAGCACCCAGTCTTGTTCCCCAGGCCCCATAAGACACCCGAAGCTGTGGTGGTCCTCTGTAACCCCAACACACTGACTGGAAGATTAGACAGTAGAATTTCCTGGAAGCTCAAGGTGAGCACAGAAAAAAAAAAAAAAAAAACTGTAGCAGCAGAGCAAGACCAAGAGGGAGAAAACTCTGCCTCAGTTGTAGAAGGGGAGCACTGCCTCCAGGTTGTCCTCTGACCTCCACTCCACAAGTTCCACAAGGCAAGCAGACACGCCCCCCCCCCCCACACACACACACACACATACAACACAGCTTAAAATCACTCATATCCTGGTCAAATTTAATCTTCTACCTGCAGAACTTTCCCTAGCCTTTTCTAACTAATGGCTGTTGATTATTACTTTATGTTCTTCTAATTAAGAAATACTTGAATAAAAATTAAAATTTATCTTTTAAAAAAGCTTATTTTTTAACAGTTTTTAGATGGGGGTTTATAAATAATGTAAAGTTTGTAAAATTGTATTTGAAATGTCAGTATTTTAATAACTGCTTTTATAACATTGTAAAATACTAGAAAATGGTTTTCAGTTATTTTTAGTAACCTGATGTGTAGTATTTTGTTTTTCATTTCTACTTGGTCCATAGTCCCTGTTGGAAGTGCATTATTTGAAATATTAAAGTAACTTCTGTATTTTACAAGTTTCGTAGATGTGCCTTTCCCACTCATTTGAGTTTGCTAACATGGAATCAAAATATTTCTCCTTTTAATGTTTTGTTGGGTTAAAACAGCTCACATCATGTCATTTAATACTAAGCAAGATGGAAATTGATCATTTTTGTGTTGATTCCACACTTCAGATAGTTTCAGTCCATATTGGTTAACTTGCAATTCACAGGTAAAATATTTACTTCTTCTGCACCTATTTATTGATGCTTTATAAAATTGTAACTTGATTATAATTGTTGTAATGTTTCAAATCCTTATCTTCAGATTATAGTTTCATGAAATCAGTTTCTTCTGGTTAAAAAAAGTAAGATAAACTGAATTTTAATACAGCTGGACTTTTTATTTTGTACTTTATGGTGAATGTAAGATTAGAGGTCAAGGGTACTTGGAATTTCACAGATCATAAAATGTTATCATTAAACCACAGCAAAGTCTAAAATGTAGGTCCTAGAAATGGCAAACTTTCTGCTATGAAGAGCAAGATAGTAGTTGATTCTATTCTACAAACACTCTGCCTTTTTGATGTGGAAACAGCCATAAACAGTGTGTAATGACTTTTCCACTAAAACTTTTCAAAATTGAAATTCCAACCATTTTAAAATTAAAATCCATTCTTAGCTCAAAGGTCTTTTAGAAAACAAATATTGAAGCAGATTTAGCCTGGTGGCCTAGGATTGACTTAATCCTAGAGCATGGTTTACCATCACCAACACAAATCTCCAAATATGTTCCTTATGTTAATTAGGGCCTAGGTATCTGCAGTGCTTTACATCCTATAACTTTGTTAATACACCTCTAAAAACTGGTCTTGCAACTAGTAAGCTGATTCATTTCAGGTGGAAATGACTCACTTATATGAAATCAAGCATGTGTAGGTTATGAATGAACAAATTAAAATCAATTTGGTTACTTTTTCCCTGTCTTTTTGTTGTAAGTGTGTAGCTTTGGGGCTGGAGAGATGGCTCAACAGTTAAAGATGTTTACTTACAAAGTCTGATAGCCTGGACTTGATTCCCCTAAAGCGAAATGCACAAAGTGGCACGTGTGTCTGGAGTTTGTTTGCCGAGGCAGGTGGCCCTGTAACACTCATTCTCATTCATTCTCTCTTTCTCTCTCAAATAGTTCATTAAAAATATTTTTTGTTTGTAGCTTCTTTTTGGTGCTCCACTTAGACATTTCCAATAGCTTTAGAAATGTGGGCATTATTAAACGTGTCAGTTCATTGGTAGATACAGTTCCTCAATCATTTGTGGAAGATTCAGCTCTCATTCCGCTGTAAACACACTGTATACTACTTACATGCACGTATTGCCGTAATCAACACAGGTTGTGGAAGTTTGAATTAGATGGCTCCCATAAGCCCTCTTGTGTGTTTTGAAGGCTTGGTTCCTAGCTGATTGCAATTTGGGAGGTGAAGGCTTTTATTTGGGGGCAGCTAGAGCTTGGCTCACTCTCCTACTGCTGTTTTACACCTATGTTGGCAAGGAGGTGATGTCCAGCCTGTGCCCATACCATTCTTTCCCCTTCCATCATGGAAAAGCTGGTGGTGTATTCTAGACCTGAGGGGCTAAGAACTAAAAACACCAGTAGAGTTCTTGGGCAGATGACAGTAGATGTTTAAGAGTAGAGTGTTGGCTAGGAAAGTGACAGGCTGGTGATCTGCAGGCAGTGAAATAATTCATGGCAAAGTAGGACCATTGTTGGCTACATTGCCTTACAATTGCAGCAGAAAGCAAAGCTGTCTGCATAGAGTCATTCTAAGGGGCTGCTTTATTGGGGGGGGGGGGTCAGTTCTACACAGGCAGTATTTCAGTGTCACTGTACCCTGGAACAATTACAGCTGGGGCCAGTTATGGTTAACTTTGAGAAAACAGTCCTCCAACAGCTGCTTTACTGAGCCAAGCCTCCCTTGGGGGTACTGAACACACAAATGGATGTCCCAACATAATTTGCCTTTTCTCTGCCTTTTTATTCCACCCAAACCCTAAAAGGGTTAGATGATTCTCATATGGGGAATGGACATCCCCAGGAATGCTTTACCAGCTATGATTGATACCCTAACCTAGTCAAAATGACAAAAAAAAAAAAAAAATTTACCCAAGTGCTCTAGTTTCACAATGCTAGGAAACTTAAGAGTATTTCACAGTTGTGGTAAGCTGATTTTTTAAGACTCAGAAAGGTAGTACAGAAGATTAGACATGTAAGCTGTGTCAGAACTATTAAACTCAACAATGTGAAAACTGGTTAAAGCTGGGCATGGGGGTGCATGCTTTAAGCACTCTGGAAGCAGAGTTTTAAAAGACTGAGGTGAGACAGAGGCCAGTTTAAGCTACAGATTTCTAGGTCAACCTGGGCTACAGAGACACCTTCCTCAAAAACAAGTTGTTCATCTGAAACAATCAAACCCAGTTCAGTGATACAAACATTTATTCAAGAAAATTAGTAAGGAGCGTAAACACAGGCCATGTAATTTTGGAAACTCAGTGTTAATCCAGTTTTTCTAGATGCTTCAATCATACCTTCCATAAAACCTCCTTAGACAAATGCAACAACACATTGAACGCATAACCTTATGGCTTATTTAAAAGGGAGAATATCCCCCAATATATTAGACAGTTCATATATATTGAATATCACTAATTTCATCAAGAGCAAATTGCCAATTATTTATTACATAAAACTTTCAGGATTAACGGGAACAACTTCCAGAGTTCTGAAGATCTGCTCTGGGAGTGTGGCCTTTCTGATGAAATGTTAGCTGGCCAAACCTACAATATAGATTGTTAAATAACATTAAACAAAGAATAGTAATCTGGCTCCAGAGATGGCTTAGCGGTTAAGGCGTTTGCCTGCAAAGCCAAAGGATCCTGGTTCGATTCTCCAGGACCCACATAAGCCAGATGCACAAGGAGGGGCATACATCTGGAATTTGTTTGCAATGGCTGGAGGCCTTGGCGTGCCCATTCTCTCTCTCTCCCTCTCTCTCTTTCTCTCTGTCTCGCTTGCTCTCTCAAAATGGATAAATAATATTAAAAAAAAAAAAAGATAGCAATCAAGAAAGTGAGCTTCCTCCAGGTAAGAATGTTTGCTGTGTCCAAAATGCCTGGCTGGCAATGAATGGTCCAATATCTATTGAGTGAGTACATTTCATACTGTTTTTGCTAAAGTATTTAAGTTACAGGCATTATAAAGAAAGTATAGCATGACTACAAATATACTCAATGGTGATTTTAAAAAAAAATCAGATTTGAAACATACCACACTATTTTAGGAAGCTCAAGTTTAAAAGAAAATAAGGGGTAATAGCCAGTACAAGGACTTGTGTTCTAGCTGTCCAATATTGATACTACCTACTTTCTCTATGACTATGGCAAC
This sequence comes from Dipus sagitta, assembly GCA_036346955.1. Classification (NCBI taxonomy): domain Eukaryota; kingdom Metazoa; phylum Chordata; class Mammalia; order Rodentia; family Dipodidae; genus Dipus; species Dipus sagitta. The sequence continues at coordinate 82,577,906 of CM070771.1, read as the reverse complement.
CTGCCAATTGCAGTATATTTTCTGTAGAGCTTTTGTTATACTATAGCCTCTATTTAACCAAACACTGTGTCTTAAAACCCTTTTGAGTAATTTAAATTTATATCTTACTTCATTATAGTTTAAATGAATTAATTTAAATGAATATCTTACTTCATTATAGTTTATGATATGCACATTAAACCCTAAGTGACCATTAAAGGCTTAGAGCCATTATTACTGTATTTCTTTTCTTTTCTTTTCTTTTTTTTTTTTTTTTTTTTTTTTTTTTTTTTTTTGGTTTTTCAAGGTAGGATCTCACTCTAGCCCAGGCTGACCTGGAATTCACTATGTAGTCTCAGGGTTGCCTCGAACTCACGGTGATCCTTCTACTTCAGCCTCCCAAGTGCTGGGATTAAAGGCGTGTGCCACCACACCTGGCTCTCATTACTGTATTTCTTAATGAATATACTAAACCTTTAAGTACAAATGCTTTTATTTGAAGCTCCTATAAATTAAAGCCACCAAATGGTAAAGTTTTTCAACAGGAATCAGTTGTTCTAGTTTTAAGAACTTTGCTATGAATGAGTATGATCACTATTTATTGAAGAGTTCTCTGAATGAGTTAACAGAACTTGTGAAGAAGTGAAAGGAAGCTCCATTAGAGGTATGAAGTTCTGCTGCTGGACAATTCTCTTCTTTATTCAAGAAGTTTGTTGTAGTTTTCAGATTTTTACTCCAGTAGCCAAATTCTTGACCTCATAGCAAACCAATCTGTAAAAAATAAAGTATTCATTACCATTTCCTTTATCTGCTCATTTTAACACCTTATGTCAAGCTCCTTTAAGTCACTTCTCTATCCCTAATTACAGGGAAGGTTAAATAAGAAATCATTCTTTTCAAGTTTTGCATCTTCTAACAAGAACTGAAATCAAGTCATAAAACAACCAAACATTATACTTGAATTATCTACCTTTACCAACATGAGGAAAGGAAGGTGGAGGAAACTACAAATGGCTTGGAAGAGGTTTTTAGAGAAATCCCCATCCTTGGGCTAGAGAGGGGGCTCAACAGTTAAACTCACATGCTGCCAAAACCTGACAGCCCAGGTTCATTCCCAGTGCTCCCATAAATCCAAATATACAAAATGGCTGGAGTTCATTCTGGTGCACCAGTACTTCTCTCTCTTTACAAATAATTTTAAAAAGAAATACCTACCCATCCTTTTCACTGTCCTACCCAGTCAACTCCAAGAAATGACAAAGAGGCCTATGACACTCAAGTCTTTGTCAAGATGTAGGCATCAGGAAGTGCAATTAATTCTCCAGCTCAAGAAGCTGGATGGGAAGAGTTTGAAGCTAAAGTAAAGACTGTCTCAAAACCAAAAACCACAAACTCAGCAATTTTAGACAAATGAAACCTCAAACATGAGGACTGAGAAGAATTAATAGCAGTGAACAAACTGTTCAACATCACCATGGGCTGCACTGCCTTTCCTCCATAAGTATCCATTTTATTATTTCCAGTTACCCCCCAACTTGGCCCTCCCTATAGTCTCAGTCTGGTGTCCCTATTCTGGTGTTGCTTCCTCTTGTCAGGTTAGGGGTTCTTAAAAAGAGGACTTGGGGGCTGGAGAGATGGCTTAGTGGTTAAGCGCTTGCCTGTGAAGCCTAAGGACCCGGTGCGAGGACCAATTCCCCAGGAACCACGCTAGCCAGATGCACAAGGGGGCGCATGCATCTGGAGTTGTTTGCAGTGGCTGGAGGCCCTGGCACGCCCATTCCCTCTCTCCTTTCTCTCTCTCTCTTGCTCTCAAATAAATAAATAATAAAATAAAGGAAATTCACAAACACATTTAAAAAAAGGACTTGGACAGTTTCTTAGGCCCAAGGTTTTATTTCATACCAAGTGAGAATGGCGGGTTTGGAACCAGAGGGAAGGGGACTCCAAACCAGGAGTGGGGAGGAAAGAGCAGAGCCAGGTGGAAGGAGACTCTGAACCACCCAATGTGGGAGACAGATTTTTAAGCCCTTTGAAGGACAGGCAGAAATAAGGGGAGATCCAGTATTGTGCGGCGCGGGATATAGGAAAGGAGGGCTGAAGCCTGCAGGAGCCAGCTTGCCTGGACTCCCTGTGGACATCTTGGGAAGTGGGGAATGAGTCAATGGGGAATGGCTGTAGATTATTTTTCCTCAGCACACAGGGATGGGGAAAAAGGCAACTCTTAAAGTCTCAATAACCATAACAAAAGGTAGCTTCAGAATCCCAGGCCAGTTTGCAATATGGCCAAGTGGGAGGGGGAGACAGGAAAACAGGTAGAGAGCTCTGAGGCGCTTATACCTCCTGACTTAATTATCTTTGAGGGTTAAGCTGCAATGAAATTTTAAGGACATGAATTTTGAAAATGGGCTCTATAGAATTTTGGGACTCGTCTGGTGGTTTTCAGGGATATGCGGGGTCTACATAAGAGGAAATCGAAGAATCCCAGGTTCCCGGGAGAAGTAACTGGATAAAGCTGAAGGTTACTGAAATGGAAATGTAAGATACACATAATTATGTAAGTTTTAAAGTAAGGTTTGAGCAAGTTTGAGATAAGTTTTGGCCTGCTTTTGTTAAACTAATGTAAAACATGTTTAAAAGCACGTTACAGGGCTGGAGCGATGGCTCAGTACTTAAGGTGCTAGGATACATTTCAACAAGTCTTTAATGCCAGCGCTAGGAAGGCCTGAGGTGGGCGAAGCCTCCACGATGTCAGCCTGGGGCTACAAAGTGAGTTCCAGATCAGTCTGGACTATAGTGACATTGAGCCTCGAAAACAAACCAACAACCACCACAAAAAAAAAAAAAGTTACAAAAATGCCTAAACGCCTGGGTATGAGAAGCTCAGCGCCCACCCCAGGAAATTCCTATAAAAGCCCCTATTCAGAGTCATTGGGCGTGCTTTCCCGTGTCTGGGGAACCCCAACCTCCGGCTCTGCAGAGCTCTGCTTCCTTTCCTTCTCTTCAAGTCTAGAACACCACCTTTCTCAACTTCACCCTCCAGGGTCAGCGGATTTCGTTCACGGAATCCCGACAAGCACCAAGTCGTGGGTGAAAGCTCAACCAGCAGAAAGGCTCCGCAGCCCTCGAAGACCGCCGCGGTGGCTTACGTGCAAAACGCAAGGCTGAAAGGAAGTCTGCTGCACACCTGACGCAGGAGAGACAGAGCTCCGCGCGCCCCGGGCCCCGCGATGCTCACCAGGGCAGGAGGTACACGAACACGAACAGCGCCAGGTCGAACAGCACGAAGAGCCACAGGTCCAGCCAGTACGAGGGCTTCGGGAGCCCGTTGGTGCCGCTCTGCGGTCGCTCATCCCGGGTCTGCTCAGGCCGCCCGGCCGCGCCCAAGCCCCTCGTCCGGTCCCGGGCACCGTCCTCGCGGGTATCCGCCGCGCCCACCTCCATGCCGCTCAGCGAGCCAGAGCACCAGCGGAACCTGAGCGCGCGCCGGCCTCCAATGCGCGACTAGGCGACGGCCTCGCCGGAAGGAAGCTCTCCGACTCTGACGGCCCACGCTCAGCGCCACAGCCCCGGGCCCGGGACTCCGGGCGCCCCACCAAGTGCGCAGGCGCTGTGGGCCCACGCTTCCGGGCCCGCGCGCACAGGCCTCTGGGACCCCGCCCATCCAGGGAGGGGCGCCACCTACCTTTTCCTGAGGCGGTCAAACTGGTTTTGGGAGTCTCAGGGGAGAAGTTGTCCCAGGGTGGCCAGAGCTTCAACACCCCACCAGGATTTCTGCTTTCCCGGTGGACGCCAGAATTCTTCTCCCACGTGGTGAGCAGGCCTACGTGCAGTCTTGCGCGGTACTGTGCTACTGTGAGACTGTTCCAGGAAAAGGCACACCTGAGTTGTTAAAAAGACCAGAGGCTGAAGCGTGAGAGTTAAGTGCATCCCTCAGCTAGTGCATTTAAGAACAGGCCAAAGGTGAGGTGCATTAATCCTGAGCCCAGGCTAGGGGAAACACAGTAACTGACCCATGCCGCCAGGCTTTTCATTGGTGGCTCTCATTTCAGGGCCTCCTTTAGTTGCCATATTACAGAAATTACCAGTGTCTATACATACAGGTGGTTCTGACAGGACTCTTTGGGGTTCCTTGCCAATACACCAACATATGCCAATGCACAGATAAATTTGTGGGATCTCCGGATTCTTATGAGTATTGGAAAATGGACTGTGAAAGGAATGGGACAATCCCTCTGTGCAATGCAGGTGTTTACTGTTCCCTAAGGAATGGAATGATCCCTCTGTGCAATGTACCATAACCTCCCTGTGTCTCTTTGTTTCTAAATATCTTTGTGATTACATAGCATAGAATGTTTCTTGCTTCAGTTCTGCCTATGTAACCTATATAACCTTGTGACTTCTTGTAATATTCCCCCCCCCTTTTTTTAACAGTATGTAATTTTATGGTTTAACTACCAATCCTGTTTTTACTATAAACATCATGTGGTTATTTTCAATAAAAGCTGCCAGTTCAGGGCTGAATCTTGAGATCCCGAACTCTGGGATGCAGACCTCATGCACCGCCTTTCTTTTTTTATTTTCTTTTTAGCCAATAAAACTTTGCCTCACATTCCATGAGTCAATGGTCTTACATGTGTGACACTGGACTCCATAACAAGTTTAAGCAATTAAAATCCATAGACCAAAGGGTAAGGTTTAGAGAGACTTTGTTAGATTAACAGAAGGAAGTACAGAGAGCTCCTACCATGTTGAAGGCAGGAGCAAGTAGAGAGCCCGCACTGTGACCCAAATTTGGGATAATTAATAGATTCTAAATGGGGACTGGGCTAACCAAGCCATCACACCAAGATTCAGGAGAGAGCTTAACCAACCATAAGGCCACAATCAGATTTAAGCCTTAATTTTAGGAAAGGGGAACTCCTTCCCAGGGGTGGACTCAGATTGCTTATGGAAAAACAGATCTATAAACTTCTTTAGGCAAGGCATATGGAGAGGTCTGATCCTTCCCCAATCTCTAGCAAAGTGCAGACTCAAGGACATTGCTGTTTTTTATTTTGGGGACTCAGTCACCCTAAACTGCTTCACTAGTGAACACTAGATGCAGATATTACTGTGTCATTTTCACATGAACTACCACTAAATCTTTATCAAACCTCTTTGAAGCTGGGTTCATGTTACAGATTTAAAAAATGAGATCGGTGTGGCTGGAAAGATAGTTTAGTGGTTAAAGGCACTTTCTCAGTACCCACATAAAGGCAGATACACACAATGGTACATGCATCTGAACTTCATTTGCAGTGCCAACTCTGTCTCTATGTTTGCAAATAAAATGAAATAAGAGTTTTAAAATGAATGACTCATCTAAGGGTACTAAAAATCATTAAAATGGACTTTGAATCCAACATTCATAAATGTGATTATTGTAGTGACCTAGTTGTACTTAATTCATCTCAATTACAGACTGTAACCTGTAAAGAATCACACTCTTTTACCTTGTAGATTCTAGAAATAAAATCCACAATCTGAGCCGGGCATGGTGGTGCATGCCTTTAATCTCAGCACTCAGGAGGCAGAAGTAGGATGATTGCCGTGAGTTCAAGGCCACCCTGAGACTTCGTAGTGAATTCCAGGTCATCCTGAGCTAGAGCAAGACCCTACCTCAAAAAAAAAAAAAAAAAAAAAAGTCCAGAATCTGAAAATTAATTAGACTGTGTGTTGTTGTAGACCAGAGTATCTATGTTAGTAGACTAGGAATGCCCTGGGTTTGAGTTATATTGACTGGCAATGAGTGAGCCACATGCAGGACATAGTGTAGTTTGAATGGAGGTCCCACATTAGATTCAGAAGTTTATTAAAGCTTATAATTTGGATCTCTAGCCACCTGGCTGGAGGAGGTGTCACTGTGGGTGGATCCTGGGGTCTAGTGCTAAGGCATTACTGGGGGTGGATATGAATTCCAGTCTAAGGAATGTCTGAATTCTGCCTGGTTCCCTGATGTTTGGCTGCCTGTTTTTTGCTCTTGTTTTTGGTGACAGGTTTTCTCTTTTTCATCATTATGGAACTTCCCCTGTGTCTGTAAGCCTGAAATAACTTCCGTACCTGCAATGAACTGTGTCTAGTTTGGAGTTTCATCCCAGCAGTGTGGAGCCTACAACAACAGACATATAGATCCTCCTTATTGATTCTTCAGGAAGAACTGTCAGACTTGGGAGAGTGAGTAGAGCAGTCAGCTATTTAGAGTAAATCCCACTAAAGGATCCTTCACTTCTTTAAACATGGCCTTGTAAATCCCTTTGATTCTTAGTTACTCCACATGATAGAAGTGAATGTAGAAAATGTTCCACACACCCTGCCTCTCAAAAACAGTGTAATTTTTTTTAAAAAGTATTTAAATCTATACTATCTTGGTTTTCCCAGCCCCTCTGAACCTAAAGCTTGTACACACTCAAATACCAGGACACCTCTTTTATTTTGAAATATAATCTCATGTAGAACCCTAAAATATAACTCAAACTAAGTTCTTGTGGCAGAAGTCTAGTATATGTGTAAGCATGTGAGGGGAGAGAGTAAGCAGTTTGTTCACAGACCATTCTTCTCAGCATTCAAAAGTTCAACCCATTACACAGCATTTCAAGGCACTGTGACTGGAAAACTTCACTGCTAATTTTGATGTGCTCAGTTATTTGTCCATTTTCTGTGTTCTTCAATCTTGCTTTTTGTTCTTGCATCATCATTACTGCTTTATGCATTTGTTCCTTAGTTTGTAAGCAGAATTATCCTCTGACTTAGGTTGTCTGAGTCAGACTCAGGGCTGAACCAACTAGAGCTAAATAAGAGAGAATAAATGACTTCAATAACAAGGTGTTCTTTATGGTAGAACAAGTGAACAGCAAAGGCTGGCCAGGCCCATTCTGTTGGTTTGAGGCTGCTGTGCCCAGACACAATTGAGCTGGGTATTTAAAGGAAGGGATAAGCAAGGCAGAGAATGGGGGAAGGGAGAGGGGAAAGGGATCTAACCGGGCTATTTCCTTTGCCAACTTGTTTTCCCAGGTAGGACTATTAGGTTTTTGAATGGTTCTTTGATAGCAGATTTGCATGCCTCCTGCTCCCTCCCCACCTACCCCCCAGTGACCTTATCTGGCTGTGGTTTGGGAAGTTATTTACAAACCAAAAGAATTTCCTCTGTGCTAAAGCCTGTTGCAGAGCCAGCATGTCCCAGTAATTTTTGTGACTCTAATGATTCCTGGGACCTCAGATTTATTAACCTTTACAGGTTGCAGCTGAAAAAGAGTAGTAGTTCAGGAAAACCCTTGAGCCCCAAGCCCTGGGTTCACATTTGCATTTAACCAAAGAATTGGGCAAACCAAATTGAGAAAGATAATTGTTAAATTATTGCATTTATTGAGGGAAAAACCAAGGGAAGGAAAATGAATACACCCACAGGTGGTCTTAGAGCCCACCTGGTGGGCCTGGAAAAACCATAAAGAAGAGAATTAGGAAAGAAAAGTACAAAGAGCTATTGCCATGTGGAGGGCAGGAGAGGATAGAGAGCCCATGTGGGAGTGGGGGTCTGGGGGTTCTTACCTCGTTTCAACCCAGCTGGGTTGAGATGAGGGGGAGACTCAGCAGAACCTGGAGTGATGAAAAGCACCCCTGGAGAAGTTGCCTTCCTTTTGTAAACGTATTTATAACCTTACGGTAGTGGGCTTTACCTTTTGGCTCAGGTGAGCCAGAGAGAATGTTGATTTGTCTGCACTATGGGCTGTCTCAGTAAGAGGCTAGCCATGATGCCAAGTTCTGGGGGCTGATCTTGACCAACCACAATGTTAGGATTAGATTTACATTATAGAAAAGGGGATCTCTATCCCAGGAGGAGCCCAGTTTTTTTGTTTGTTTGTTTGTGTTTGTGTTTGTGGAAAAAAACAAATCTAGGGAAGAGATAAAAAGTCAGATCACACTTTGATCTCTAGCAAAGTGGATACTGCAAAGATATTTTCAGGGGCCCAGTCACCCTTACTGCCCAACAAAGCTCCCTGACTCCCTTTCATTCCCCCATCTCTTGAGAAAACACTGTAACTGCTTTTAGAGGAAAGAGGACAATAACCTTTAACTGCTTCTAGCTTAGCAGGGTCCTAGAATAATTTCAGTTAGCCCCTCTCCCACAGGGGGATATCTAAGAGACCTGGAAAATGTATTGATTGTGTGCATGCATGAAGACAATACTATAAGTAAATATTGGGGAGAAAGAATAAAAGCAAGCAGTTAAGGAGAAGTGGACACACAGCAAACTGGTCACTGTTAGGCCCGGACAGGCTCCCAAGATGGAGTCACAAAGGTCAGCAGAAAGGTGACAGAGGCATAAGGAAGAGGATTACACATTCTTCATGAAACCCCCTGGGCATTATTGCCTCCCTTGTCTAACAATACCCCAGGTCATGGTTTCCTGCTCCTTTATCTTGTAAATTACAGGATTGTTGTTCTGGTGTCAGACCCTAGCTATTTTAAATGGTTAATGTAATGATCTCCCCTAAAGGAACTTTTTTATTCAACTTAACAAACGAGTTGTTTTTCCTCCTTAACTTTCACCCAACTGAAAAAGCCCTGTAAAGTCCACTACCTAAAACTTCAGGTTGGCTGTGCTCCTCTCTTATAAGTCAGCCCTGGCAGCTCGTGCTTTTCCCAAAAAAAAAGCTTTCATCTTTGCCTCAGAGTGGTTTGAGTGGTCTTGTTAACTCCCAGACCTTACATCTGGTACCATGACTCGGATAGGACACTTCCAGTTGTCCTCTTGGGTGGCCAGGCCTCCGTTCCCCTGACCAGACCACTGAGCTGCCACTGACCCTCTGAAGGCTTTGGACCATCTGCCAGGTACAGGCTCCTCCACTCACCAGAATTTGGCCATACTCTTCTCCCTTCCTTCATCTCCTCCCTCCTTCTCAGTAAGTGTCCCTCTGGGGCTGACCTGCTCTCAGGTTTATTTCATTCTCATGTAAGCCATGCTGGCACAGGCTAAACAGCCAACAGTTACAACCTGAATGCCCTCTGCCCACACGGGAGGTGCAGGCCCTGTTCACCCTAACAGACCAGGGGGTCATATTGGTGTTCTGGGTAAACACAGCTTAAGCCCTGGTTCCTTTCTCTCACCTAGTTTTGCTCTTTCTCTGTCTTCTCTCACTAGCCCTTTCACTATACTGTCATGCTTCCATGGGCTAAACCAATTTCTATTATGACTCTTGGATAACATCAAACCTCATTGTCTGATTTTTCTCTGCAACTCTACCTGGCCACAATATAAGCTGGATAGTGGGTCCAAATAGCCTGAAAGTAGTACTTTTGATTTCCAAATTCTCACTGATTTAAAAACTTCTGCCACTATACAGACAGATGGTCCAAAATACCCTATATTCGTGCACTTTTTACTCTGCATGCATAGCGCTCTCTCTCTTTTTCTTTCTCTCTCTCTTTCTCTCTCTGTTCTACCTGTTCTTTTCACCTTCTAGCCAAAGTTCTCAGAAATGTACTCTAATTCAACCCCTTCCTCATACTCATCCTTACCTTCTGCTTTTTTTTGTTTGTTTGTTTGTTTGCTTGTTTTGTTTTGTTTTGTTTTCGAGGTAGGGTCTCACTCTAGCCCAGGCTGACCTGGAACTCACTATGGAGTCTCAGGGTGGCCTCGAACTCACCGCGATCCTCCTACCTCTTCCTCCAGAGTGCTGGGATTAAAGGCGTGTGCCACCATGCCCGGCTTCACCCTCTGCTTTTAACCCAGATGCCATAGATGACTTGGCCCCAACAGCTTCATCTGTATCCTGTTCTGCCTCTGTGTCCTCCGCCAACATCATCTCCCATCTCCTCTCTTTGCCCTCCTGCCCAACATGCTTGTTCTTGCAGGAATGGAATGTACCCTTTATGTAAGGGCACAGGAGCTGAAGAAATCATTTGCATTCAACTTCCTTTTTCCATGTCTGATTTATCCCAGATTGAAAAACATCTAGGGTCTTTCTCTACTGATCCAGCATACTATACCAAAGAATTTCACTACATCACCCAGGCCTATGACATAACCTGACATGATGTCTTTGTAGTTCTTTCCTTCACTCTCACTCCTGATGAATGAAAACGTGTCTGGGTGGCCATTCAGGCCCATGATGATGAGGCTCACTTAACTGATAACACTTTCCCAGTGGGGACGGTTGCTATCCCCAGGGAGAACCCTGAATGAAAATGTCATGCTCCCACTAACTCTCCCAGATGGGTGGCCTGTGATAGGATGGTTCTTTGCCTCCTGGCTGGCCTCCAAAAGACATCCCATAAGTTTGTCAATTTTTACAAACTCCAGATGCTTACCCAGAGGCCTAATAAAAATCCAGCTGAGTTAATGGGCCGCCTAACTGAGACATTCACCAAATACACTTGCCTATACCCTGCTTCCCAAGAAGACATGATAGGTTTAAATACCCATTTCCTGCCCCAATCTGCCCCTGATATAAGAAAAAAAAAAAAAAAAAAAAAAAAAAAAACCTTAAACATCTAAAAAAGGGACCTCAAAACCCCTCAAGAGATCTGCTGCCCTGGGACCTCAGCCCCCACCAACACTCGCCATATCACAATGGAGGAGCCCAGGGTCACAGTCCAGCTGGCAAGAAGCGCTGTCTCATTTGTTACAGGGGCTAGTTGGTCAGGCCTGCCATCCTACTCTGGTAAGACTTTTCCCTCACAGATCTCTTTGTTGGGTATTTACGGCCTATCCCCCTACCCAAACATCCCCCGCCCCCCCCTTACCCTGTGTAGTCTGCGACACTGCCTGCTCCCATTCATTTTTCTTTTTTTTCTTTTTTTCTTTTTTTTCTTTTTTTCTTTTTTTTTTTTTTTTTTTTTTTTTTTTTTTTTTTTTTTTTTTTTTTTTGGTTTTTGGAGGTAGGGTCTCACTCTAGTCCAGGTTGACCTGGAATTAAGTATGTAGTCTCAGGGTGGCCTCGAACTCATGGCAATCCTCCTACCTTTGCCTCCCGAGTGCTGAGATTAAAGGCATGCACCACCACACCCGACTCCATTTTTCATAATACCCTCTTGTTCTGTTCTGCTGGGTTGAGGTCTTATGCAAAAACTCTCTCTCTCTCTCTGACTTACTGTTCACACTCTGTCTTCCTCCTCATGCTAGCCTCTCCCTTACAAAGGACCCAAGTTTCCCCCTCCCTGTCTTCAAGGTTGATCTCAGGGTGTGGGACACTTCCTTGCCAACACTAGCCTCTCACCACATGCCTGTCATCAGACTCAAAGACCCCACCTCCTTTCTCTGCTTCCTCAGTACCCAATCACACTTAATCAACGCCAAGGACTCACACCTATTATTTCTCACTGCAAGCAAGCCTCCTTCACCCTACTCTTTCCCCTTGCAATACTCTGATCATGCCTATTATCAAACCTAATGAGACCTAATGCTTAGTCCAAGACTTATGCCTAGTTGATGCTGCTGTTATTCCTCTTCATCCAGTAGTCCCAAACCCCAATACTCTCCTATCTTACATCCCCACCTCTACTACTCATTTTTCAGTTCTTAACCTCTAAGATGCCTTCTTCTCCATTCCCCTCAACCCCAATTCCTGTAATCTCTTTGCTTTCACGTTGGAGGACCCCAATACTCATACTGCCTCTCAACTTACCTGGACTGTCCTTCCCCAGGATTTTAGAGACAGCCTCCACCTATTTGGTCAAGCTGTCTCCATTGACCTTTTGTTCCTGGATCTGTCACCCAACATACTTTTACAATATGTAGATGATCTTTTCACTGCTCACCCTCTTTTTCTCTATCTAAACTATATACCAACAAACTTCTTAACTTTCTTGGATCTAAGGAATATCAAGTTTCCCCCCCAAAAGCTCAACTTTCTTTAACGCAAGTTAGGTACCTGGGCTTTCTCCTTACTCCCACCTCACGACAACTCACCCTACACCACAAACAACATCTTCACTCCCTTTTTGCACCTACCTTTAAGAAAAGAATCCTCTCTTTTCTTGGCTTTGCTCGATTCCTTAGAACAGAGATTCCAAACTTTCCCCGCCTGGCAAAGCCCCTTCACGACAAAGCTAAGGGAGACCCATATAAACCCCTAGACCCTAAGTCAGAGACAGATGATGCCTTCTGCCTGCTCCAGCCCTTATACTTCCAGACCTTCAGTAGCCCTTTCTTCTTTATTCCACAAAAAAAGGGGGGTATGGTATTTGGAGTTCTGGGCCAAATGAAGGGTCCATCCTTTGCCCCTGTAACTTATCTTTCTAAACAACTAAAAACCTCTGTCCTGGGTTGGCAGTTGTACCTATGTACTCTTGCTGCAGTTGTTCTTCTGGCCCAAGAGGCACAAAAATTCACTTTTGGACAACAACTCACTGCCCTCTCTCCTCACAGGCTTAAAGATATACTCTCCCAACTCTTGCCTATACAGGCTTGCTCACTCTGTGCCAAGACCTCTCCACAAGGTGGAGTCCATCCCCTCTCTTTCTTTCAAACCCCACCAACACAGGGGCTGCCTTCCCAGGGTGGACTGGCAGGTAGATTTTACTCACATGCCTCCTCACAAGGAGACTTCATGTATGGGTGCCACTTCCTGTTAAACGACCTTCCCCCACTACCAGAAACTCTTCTCCATGGATACTTACCAACTTTTATCCAAAAGCTTCTCTGGGAACATGCTGAATGCCTTCTTCCCCATCCATCAGAGGGAGCCACAACTATCTCACTTAACCCTGGAGATCAAAGTCTACTTTAAGCAGTCTTGCCCACAGGAACTCAAGCCACTCGGTGGCTCATCTGGTGATCCTAACCATTCCCATGGCCACAAAGCTTCAGAGTATCCCCAATTGGAGCCACCTATCACAACTCAAGAGAGTCAAGTCATCTCTGTCCTACCCTACCTCATCCAGGGATAGATAAGTACACCTTCACCCCAGCGGGCCCTCTCAAATTCTCTTGTGTTCCCATTCTTGCCCCCATCCCAGAATGCTCCTCTTGAATACAATTATGTCTCTCTGCCTCCTCTCTCTTGCCCCAAGCCCTTGATCCCTCACCTCTGAGTTCCCTGAGGCCCTTGCACCTGTTGTTTTGATATCGTAGCTGTTCACAGGATAACAAGCTCCTTAATTCTTCCTTCTGTCCTCTCACAGGGTGTGCAGAGCCCATCTCTCTAACCTTCTCTATAACAAATGTTGCTAGTGACTGCCCTGAAGCCAGCTCAATACAGGGATGGTGCAAGAGAAGTCTCTGCTTCGCTCAGGACCAAGTCGTAACACCATGCTATGCTGGCACTGTCAAAGGGTGCTCATTATGGACCTTACCACTCTGTTGGTACCACTACTTTCACCCAACTAACTCTTATGGCATTCAACCAAATTTTACTGATCTGTCCCTCCTCTATCTATTACCAGCCTCTAGCCACCATGGAACTGCCTCCTCATCACCTAGGGAGACCCATTGACCACATTATCCAACCTCTCCCATTAGAGCTCATTGCTTCCCCCCCACAGCCCCCGCCCATGGTCAGCATGAAGACACTACAGAAAAAAGAGATCACCATCCCTTATCATTAACAAAGGCTGGATTGTTGTGTCCGAATGGGCTCCTAAAATGGAGTCACCTAGGTCAGCAGAATGGTGACAGAGGCATAAGGAAGTAGATTATCCACATTCTTCAAGAAACACCTGGTCATTATCACCTCCTTGCCTAACAATGCCCCAGGACATGGATTCCTGCCCCCTTATCTTGTAAGTCACTGGTCACTTGTTCTGGTGTCACACCCTAGCTATTTTAAATAATTAATGTAATGATCTCCCCTAAAGGCAGTTTTCTATTCCACATAACAAACTAGTTCTCTTTCCTTCCTCACCTTCCTCCAACTGAAAAGCCCACTATATATAAAGCCCACTTTATAAATCCCACTACCTGAAAACTCAGGTTGGATGTTGTGGTGGTTTGAATAGAATAGATGGCCCCCAATATATTCAGTTGTTTATTTGTTTGTAGTTTGCATTTCTAGCCACCTGGCTGGAGGCAATGTCACTGGGTGGATCTTAAGGTGTGGTGGTGGGTTTTAGATTTCAATCTAAAGATATGCAAAGTGTGCTGTGCTGTGGCTTTTGGCTTTTAGGCTTGTACTTCTCTCTCTCTCTGCTTGGGTCTGTGAAGGCAGGCCAGTTTCTTCTGCCATTATGGAACTTCCCCTGGATCTGTAAGCTTCAATAAATCCCTTCCTCCATAACTGTGTCTGGTCTGGAAGTTCATCTCAGTGAACTTGAAACTGTCTGATACAGAATTTGGTACCAGGAGTGGGGTGAGATGAACCTTACTATGTGGATGTTGATCTTGTGGAACCTTTGTTTTGGAGGAATGGGCATGGACTTGGTGCTTGCAACTGAAGATGTCTTCTGGAGTGGTAAGCCAAGTTTTATGGACTATTCTGATGAGAGCCTGAGAATGCTAGGTGCAGATAGCATTAAACTTCAAGGTTTGGCTTATGAGCTTTCTAAGGGAAAGGAAAGACTGCAGAGGACTTTGTTGGAGCTGGGCTACTGGCATAAGGGCTGGCTGCGTCCTGCTGCCCAGGCCCAGAGAGTTTGATCAAGGTTAAATTTGTAATGGACTGATGTGCTTGGCCAGAGATATTGGACTGAGAGATTAAAGATTTTAAGCTGGAAAACCTCAAGCAAGTTAAAATTACAGGCACTGAGACTGGTTTTAGGTTACTGAACCTGCTATTGTCAAACACATTAGCAGTCTTAAGGAAGATGTTCCAACTGCTTTACATTAAAACAATGGAAAGGATGCCTGAGGAAAGACTATCATAAAAATGCAAACACTTTTGGAAAGAGTTGACTGGAGAAGGAACCTGCTTTTCAAGGCTATGATTTGTTTCCTCCCTGAATTAAGAATATGGCTGTGTCCTGCACACCTGGTATTGGTTTCAGAAGCATGAAAAATGCATGGAGTGGTCGTGAATTGCACACGGTTCCAGGAGCAGCTGCTGAGATGCTGCATGAGGTAGGGCCTGATGCCCTGACAGGCTGAAAGAGCCTTTGGAAAATGTGAGGAGTGATCATGAATTGCACACGGTTCCAGGAGCTGATGCTGAGATGCAGCATGAGACAGGGCATGATGCCCTGATAGGCTGAAAGAGCCTTTGGAAGATGGACCATGGTTTGCATGAAGACCTCAAGATGTTTTGAATATACCAGGACTATGCAAGGACTACCATAGAGCACACTACTGTCCTGGGATGGAAGTGTTTCCTGGCTACTCTGCCCAGCTGGAGGGGCAGAATTGGAAAATCTGGAGACTGTCAGTCTTTGGTTGTATTGGACTTGAACTGCAGAAGTTTGATGTTTTTTTTATGGTGGTTGAGTTTGCATTGCTTTAGTCTCTCCTTGCTATGCCTTATACCAGTTGAAAAGGTTTACTCTGTGCCTTTATATGTTAGCAATGTTTAACTTGCTTGATTTTACAGGTCTTAATATCTTAAATTGGTCAAGACTGTGGGGACCTTTTGAAATTGAACTGAGTACAATTTACAATGTGTGATTCTTATAAATCTATTGGGGGCCAGGGGCGGAATGTGGTGGTTTGAATAGAATAGAGGGCCCCCAATATATTCAGTTGTTTATTTGTTTGTAGTTTGCATTTCTAGCCACCTGGCTGGAGGCAATGTCACTGGGTGGATCTTAAGGTGTGGTGGTAGGTTTTAGATTTCAATCTAAAGATATGCAACGTGTGCTGTGCTGTGGCTTTTGGCTTTTAGGCTTGTACTTCTCTCTCTCTCTGCTTGGGCCTGTGAAGGCAGGCCAGTTTCTTATGCCATTATGTAACTTCCCCTGGATCTGTAAGCTTCAATAAATCCCTTCCTCCATAACTGTGTCTGGTCTGGAAGTTCATCTCAGCGAACTTAAAGCTGTCTGATACAGATGTGCTCCTCTCTTGTGAGTCAGCCCTGGTGGTAGCTCATGCTTTTCCCAGATAAAAGCTTTCATCTTTGCCTCAGAGTGGTTTGCATGGTCTTGGTATTCCGAAACCTTATAGCCACCATAGGAAAGATTAAGGCAGTGAAGGGTTTGGTTTGCTTAGATATTTTTTCTCCCTTTAGCACTTATGACCTCCTCCTACATCAAACAGCAGCCAATCTTCAGACTTTCTCTATGTCCAACTCAAAAATCTTTGAAATTTTCTTGATGTATATTGTGTGGCACATTGGTGAGCTTTATGTCAATTTTTATTTTCCTTTTTTTTTTTTTTTTTGGTTTGTTTTGTTTCAGGGCTGGAAGATTGTTCAGTGGTTACAGGCACTTGCTTGCAAAATTCTAAAGAATCTCAAGAAAGCCATGAGAACTAATAAATAAATTCAGTGAAGTTGAGGTCTAGGATTGTTTTGCCAAGTCCCCTGACCAGGAGCCAAGACCCCCGGTCACCCAAGAGTCACCCAGAGAATCGCCACAGAAGCCGAGATACTCAAATGTAAAAGCAACAGGTTTCTTTATTGCAAGCCTAGGCCTGGGCTCCATCCCTACAGTCTGGCACACCGGTAGTGAGGGAGAGAGCCCCTTTCTTTTGGGGGAAGGGGTTCATATAGGAATTCGAACAAAGAAGTAGGGGATAGATACATGATTGGTTGATTTAAACAGTTCTGATTGGTTTGGGGTTCCAGCGGGCAAAGTTGGGGGCAGGAGCTAGAGGCACTCCAGGCAGATGAGGTAATCTCCATTGTGATCAGCTAAGCAAACAGTCTATGCAGGTAGTTGGAGGCTCTGCAGTGGGGTGTTTTTGGAAGGCCCTTGAAGTGGAGATTCCTCAGTTTCTTATCTAAGCAGTGGAGTGTTTCTGGAATGTCCTTGAAATGGAGATTCCCCAGAAACTTTAGGGAGAAAGGCAGCAATTGAGCAAGCAAGCAAAGTTTACAGAAGCAGAGGTCAGCACATTAGCCAGCTAGTATTCTAAGTCAGGCCTGGGCCTTTTTACTTACAATGGTTATATTTGCTCTCTCAGGATCAATGCAGTAGGCCAGGTGTGGCTTGTAGCTATAATCCCAGAATTTTGGAGGTAAAGTCAGGATAATTGAGTTTGAGGCCAGTCTGAGTCTATGTAGCAAGTTCTAGGCCAGCCTGAAACACTTGTCTCAAAAAGAAAAAGAAAACACACACCAGTTATATTCTTGTAACCAGCAGTGCACCATCTAAAATTAAGGAAATGGTTCTACTTAAATAACATCAAAAAAATAAATAAATAAAATATGTCACTCAACCAGAGCCATGAGGGTGGGGAGGCCCTGGCCTAGGGGAAGAGATAGTGCTGAGCAGCCCTGAGGAGGAGAAGGAGTGCTTCTTCCACACCATGCTGAGCCCCAGGCATATAGGAGTGAACCACTACTTCAACATGATTGGTATTTGGTATAAGTTCAGCCAGAATATTGGGTGCCACGTCCCAGGCACAGGTCTGTAGTTCTGTTCCCTCATCCAGAGAGGACTTCCAGAAGAGATCATGCAGGCAGTCAGAGAGAGATGGCAGTGAGAGTCAGAAGGAGTCCTGACCAAACCATCCCCTGCTCTGGCTGCCACTGTGGGTTTCCAGGGAAGATAGCTCACTTTCACAGGAACAGTGGTCATTGAAGAGGAAGTAAAGGAGCATGTGAACCCCAATATGGGGCTGATGATGTTTTTAATCTTCAGGGAGCTTGAGAAAAGCAACAAACATCTAACAAAGACAAAGAGAAGTTCTCAGACTTAGGGTGCAAAGAAGGGACAGACAAGCAGAAGGGCATTTGGATAAGTCACTGACAAGGTCTTTCCTGCTAACAGTGACACCTCAGTCCCACATGGCCACAGTGATACTTGGATGCTGCAAGCCTCAGATCCTTTGTGGAAATATGGCTTCTGCCATATCATCAGACTATCAGAGCCCTGAGGGGTCTAACTGCCCACTTGGATGGTGAGGCCCCTAAACCTGCCTCCTGCCATTTATCCTAGTTGGCTTCACCTGTGCCCCCACATTCTGTACAGAGAAAAGAGGGCATGGGGGCAGGAGACCAAGAGTCAGCCAGCAGTAATATCTTTTTTTTTTTTTTAACAAAAATAATTATGGGAGAGAGAGAGAATGGGTACACCAGGGCCTCTAGCCACTGTAAACGAACTCCAGACACATGTGCCACTTTGTGTATCTGGTTTATGTGGGTTCTGGGGAATCTAACCTGGGTCCTTAGGCTTCGCAGGCAAGTGCCTTAATGGCTAAGTCATCTCTCCAGCCCAATATGCCTTTTATAAGGGCACTAATTTCATTCCTAAGGGCTTTCCTCTCCTCATGTAATGACCGCCCAGGGGCCATATCCCTTACAACTATGACATTGGTGGTCAGGTTTCTGACTGAAAGATGGTGGTGGTCACAAAAATTAGTTACATGTATGGCTGAGGAGATGGCTTGGTGGTAAAGAGTGCTGTGTAATCATGAAGGCCTGAAAAGGACTGAGGCCATCCAAGTTTAATTCCCCAGTACCCATGCATACAGTTGGCATGGCAACCCACATCTCTACCCCCAGTCCTGTTGGAGTGAGGGGTGGTAGAGACTGGAGAAAGACTAAGACTTGTGGCCCCTAGAAAGCAGCAAAAGGGCAGCGTTAAGTGAGAGAATGACTCAAGGAAATAAATGAATAAGACCCTGACATTCTCCTTTGGCCTCCATACTCATGTGCACAGGCTGTGCACATCTGCAGAGACACCCATCACATCACATACTATGCCACACCTTTATGCCACAAACTCAGTCATGTTTGAATAGAGCAGTGGTGAAAATACCAAGAAGTTAAGAAAAACAATTCTACTTACAGTCATATTAAAAAGAATAAAAAATCTAGTATTTTTGTTTATTTAAGCTGCTATCAACAAAATACCATAGGCCAGGTTGTTTATCACCATCATTAATGTGTCCCCCAAATTTATGTGCTGACCTACAGTGCTTCATTCCTCTAATCTCGTCACTTGGAAAGCTGAAACTAGAGGATCAGTAGTTTCAGGCCAGCCTGGCCTACATTGAGTCCAAGGCCAGCCTGGGCTACTTAACAAGATCCTCTTTTAAAATGTCAGCACAAAAATAATTCATGTCTGACTAGTAAAAAAAAAAAAGCTTTCAGCTCATCTGCACCGTTCATCCATACTGCTGCCTCCATGTAGCCCTTTGAACTCTGTGTATACAGCTACTGTTCCTGAACAAGGCACTCAAAAAAGGGCCACTCAGGAAGGAATATAGTATATGTTGTAAATATCGTGGGATCTTCTGCCCTCACAAGAATTAGGATAATCTTGGAACCTGGTGCATCTTACTGGTTTGCTAAAGCCATTCTTGGCATCTAGCATTTACATCTCTATCTATGCTATTTTACAAGCAAACAGAGCAGGGGTATAGGAACTGCTGGCTTCCCAAGTAAAGCATCTGCAACAACCACTGGAGGGCATAAAACTGCAGTATTCTCAACAGTGTTACGAAAATATATTAGCAGAGTTGGGCTCTGTTCTCCATGAGAAACTTGTAGCTAGCCTCATGGCAGACCAGACTGTAGATGTATGTGTACAGTTTACAGCTACAAAAGCCTTCTTTGGTATTAAAGAAAAGTGCTCAGTTAAATGTGTTACTCCTTCAGCAAGTACTTATGTTGTGCCAAGACCCCTCACCAGGAGCCAAGATCCCCAGTCACACAGGAGTCACCCAGAGAACCCCCACAGAAGCCAAGACACTCGAATGTAAAAGCAGCAGGTTTCCTTGTTGCAAGCCTAGGCCTGGGCTCCGTCCACACAGTCCGGCACAGTGGTAGTGAGGGAGAGAGCCCGGACCCTCAGAGGGAAGGGGTTTATAAAGGAAAAAGATTACCAAGATTACATCATATTGTGACTTTTGAAATGATTGGTTGTAAGAGGGCGCGCACGGGAATTTCAGAGAGAGCGCGAGTGGGAACTCCAGCCTACTTATCTTAGGTCAGTAACTTGTTTGCAGAACCTATCTTTTGCAAGAGCTGTTTGCAGAACTTATCTTTTGCAAGAGGCCGGGGTCTCCATGGCCAAGTATCTCTGGAATGTTCTTGGGTGGAGGCTTCCCAGGAATCGAGGGTGGGGGCTACTGTTAAGCAAGCATGGATACAGAAGCAAAAATAGCACATTAGTCAGCTAGTTCCTCATCTGAGCTGGGCCTGGGCTCTTTATTTACTCAAAATGGCTGTCTGATTTAAAATGGCAGCACCACCTGTCCAGCCACTAAGCGAGGTCACAGAAGCCAGATGCAGCACGTTACTTCTCCTTGGTCTCTCATTTCCCCCTCTCTATGTACCATGAGGAGCCAATCTTGGATCCCAATTGAGTTAGTGAGTGGAGTCTAATGGTATATACTGTGATCTTAAAACCATAAGCTGTACTGTATTAATGCGTTCCCTAACAGAAGCAACTAATCTATTAATAATGCAAGGTCCTATTGTGATTAGCAACAAAAATAAAAGTAATGACCCTGCTAAAGCAGACAGCAGAGTTGTTAACCATGGGGAATGACTGAACCGTGACTCAAACCGTCCTCTATCAGCTTTTTTTTTTCTTTTGTTTTTTCAAATTCTCTCGTACCTTTGCCATTGAGTCTCTAATTATACCTGAATGGTTGATATAAAAACAACATTCTTTCCTAAGGCCACATATAGTCCCCCTTAGTAGGTGGGTTTCAATATACCCTTCCGGTAGACACACATTGCCAGCCAGCACAGTAGAAGGCTTCAGATCCCCCACAGCCCCTTTGGATTCTTGCTTCCCCTAAGTGCCCAGGGCATACGTAGAAATAAGATATTTCCTGATTTTCCAGAGTCCCATGAGTTACCCACTAGTTGATGGAGGTCAAAGATCAAACCAGGAAACCAGGTTCCCTGTGGGGCAAGATGTGATTTGGAGTAAGCACTTTCCCCCATGGCAGTGTTGGTTATTATCCAGGTCAGATTATAAACTTGGTGAGGAGTAGCTGCCACAATACATACAGTTAGGAACACAGTCAGGATCAGGAGCATTTAAGTTGAAGCTTGAGTAGGGTGCTGCATTTCCATTGTGGCTGATAGTCCTCAGGTTCAGCCAGTGTATTTGCCAGTCAGATGTGGGTGTGATGAATCCAAGTGGCAATTCTGTCCATCTTTACAGCGGTAAGTGTGGTCAGGATGAAGACTTAGGGTCCCTTCCAATGTAGGGTCCCTTCCAGCGGGGTTCCAGTGTCTTGTGGCGATGGCGACACCCAGTCTCCCGGGTTATTTACATATTTTAAGTTTGAAAATAACCCTTTGAACATCTATCTATCTATCTATATATATATATATATTTTTTAGAATTAAAACTATGGGGAAAAGATGTCTTAATGCTTGTTTCCCCTCTTGGAAAGCTCTTGTGTTACTTAATAGGCCATTCATATATGTAAGGTTTTTTTAATCTTTGGTTATACATTTCTCTCTGAGTGTTTAAGACCATGCAGATAGCCAAATTTAATTAAGGATTAGTTTTGGATGTCACTAATGGCTCTCCAAAGAGACGTTAGGGACACAGGAGTAGCTCTGTAGCTTACTGGTGTCTTCTGTCTGTTAGGATGAGTCAGGGCCATGCTGGCCAAGTAGTTTTCCCTTCTTTGGGAAGTCAGGAGGACTGATTGCTCCTCAATTGTGACTCTCATGTTTCAGACTGTACATCAGTTTTGTTTGGGTCTCCATACCCTCCCTGCTCAGGAAGACAGGTGACTTACCAGAGGGCCAGTGTAAAAGAAGTGTCCCATTATCTCCAGTGGCCTCATGACCTGGGAGCACAGGCCAAACTATTGGCGCCTCTTGCTCTGATGATTCCAATCAGCTTTGGCTTCTATGTAGGTAATTAACACACTTAGAAAGGAAGTTAAACCAGCCTGGATGTATGTACATATCGAGCACATTTGATTACTGAAATAGACTTACTTAAAGAATGGCACAAGGGCTTCTAAAATCATTTTGTCCTATCTTTAAAATTTTAGTTGTACTATGGCAGCATAAGCCTTATATATGAGGTATAGAAAATAGACACAGCTCACATTTTAAATATCTAACATTTATAAATATAGGCAGAACCTGCTACCATTCTTGAAAACAGTACCAATTGATTTACAGACTAACTCATTTAACTTAGAAATTGTCAGAAAAGGACAAGTAAGACAGTATAAAGTCTTAGCACCTGTGTTTGAAAACATCTTTGATTAGTTCAGATACCTGTGTTGGTACAAATTACCCAGAGAACATTGGAAACAGAACCACAGAGCTTAAAATTTTTCTTTAAACCAAAACAGCTTGCTAAATTCTAATATAACCCTTGATAAAGCTTTTTGAAAGAAAAAAAATTATTTGACAACCCATGCTTTTGGCTTACACTTGATAGCTACTGATTTTATGTACCTCAGAAATTTTTATTACCATAAAACAATTTTATGTTTTACCCATGACTTAAATTTGATAAAGCTTAAGCAAGCTATCCCAACATATCCCAGGAAGATGAAAGTTATCATTACTGAAATTAAATCACTTAAACCTAAATGATTAAACCTAGTTATGACCATTCAATAGAATTAGCATAAATAAGACAGAAGCTATCTTTAAAATCACAATGTCTTTAGGTATGAGCACTTCACCTTTGGAAATTAACCACTTCTATGTGAGCCTTTATCTTAAGAATAGTTAAAACCTTGATGAAAAGAGGAACCTAATTTACTTTACTGAGAGAGTCTTAAAGCCAGTTTTACAACCCTTAAATCATAACAAATTAGCATCAGTGACCTGTTAATGAGTGAGGCCTTATCATAAGACTCAGTTTCTCCACTGATTAAAACCTTGGCATCAGGTAAACATTAGATTTACACACTAGGTAAGCCTGATGCTTGTCTTATGTAAGGAGTTTGTAACCTGATCAAATACCTTGACTCAGTTTACCTATTTAACGTTTTGTCTAGTGAAAAACTTTCTCTAACAGATGTGACTTTAGGTGTTCAAAAGAGGACTAAAGAGAACCACAGTTATATGCTGTACTCCTTTTTTCCTTGTCAGAGACAATTGGCCACTTTGTCTCTAGTCAGAGTCTGGGGGACACATGGCTTAAACTTGCATGGGGTCTGAGATAAATGGGGTTCCATCTGTTTTTTTAGAGTCCAGCTTTCCATGAATTTAAGTAGCATATGTTGGAAAGCAAGAGCAAAATGAAATTACAGAGCAGAGATATAAGCATCCTGACATTCCTTATCCTATTCTGAAGTTGTTTGTTTTTACATAGCAAATTTACCCATCTGCAAAACACAAGGTGAGAGACTCTTGTCTATGTTTAACCTGGTTAAACCTTCAATTACATCTGTACCTATGACTTTGTGACCCATCTAGCATAGGCATCACCTGTGTCTAATGTAAGATGAATTTAGATTAAGACTATGTCCCTATATAAAACTTTTAGAGTATCCTTAAGAGTCTGTGAACAGTTGAAAAATCTCTAACTTTAGGCATGGCATTTAGGTTTAGCCTGAAAATTCTTTCCTATATACGCACATCTTTATCCACATATTTTAACATTCTCATCTAAGTACCACTCAAAAAGAATTTTTAATGAGCATTCTATGTCCCAACATTGAAAAATTCCATCCCAGTTTCTTCAATCAATTCATCTCATCCCATTATTAACCACCTTTCTTACAAGGCTATTATGAAAAAATTAAATTAATTAATCCCATTACTAACAAGTGAGTAGTCTAAAGACAATTTTATGTCATTAATACCAATAAGACACTAAACTAAGGCAAATATTGTTGCTATCTTGAGGCAGGCTGGCCTAGAAGTCAGGTCAGTTGCCTCCTCCTTTTAAGTACATTACAATTTTTTTAATGCCTGACAAATTACAAATTACCACTTTAGAGAGAATTCTGTTGTTTTTAATAATCCTCTATGAAAGTTGAAGTTGACCTAGAACATAAATTCAGTAATTATATTTATGATATCATGTAACAAAGTTGACACTTATTTTTTACGTAAAACTTCAGTTCTTTATAGACTATAGTTAAATGTGACTTTTTTTTCTTTCTTGCCACTTTTTGGTGCTCTGTTGTGGCTGGGCGGGGCTTGTATAATCCTTAGATCAGCCCTGCCTTACTCCTGGCACTCACCAGGGGTCCGGTCTAGCACACGTGGAGGTAATGGCCAAGAAGACTGCTGGGAGGCTAAGGATTCTGACTACCTGAAGGGGAAAGGGGGCCCTCCAGGACTGCCAGGAGGCCTCTGAAGAAGGCGGCCCACTGGGAGGCCACTGAAGAAGGAATGGGCCCACTCGGGGACAACTGGGAGAGGAGGTGGAGACATGGCACCTGCATGGGCAGAGGCGCCATTGTCTGTCTGCCACCTTACTGACCCAAACCGCTTTGAAGCACTTGCAAAGCTGGCTTGTAGTTTTGCTGCTTAAAGGGAGTGAGAGGAAATTTCCTTTCTGAACTTTTCATTTCCTAGCCAGATAAGCTATGTGGGTGCACCTGGATGCCCAGAAATCCAGAAATGACCTGGAAGACTTCTTCCCAAAAGGAGCCTGCCTCCCTCTGGGAGAGCTAATTCCCTTAACTTTCAGAAGAGCTCTTATTACGTGAGTCTGATATATATACATGTGTATGTATGTATATATATATATTGGAGGGAGGCAATGTTACCCATGACAGAGAAAGATTAGAAACACCAAGACCAAAGGGCAATGTTCCCAAGGGTTGATTAGCACAGGGGGGATTCCCCAAAGATCTGGGTGGGAGCCTGTCCACAAGTTTAAGAGGCTGGTGACCTGCCCTACAGGCTTTTAAGAGGTCGATGTGTTACTGTTTTATTTATTTTTTTTTTTTTCCGTGTGTGTGTGTGTGTGTCAGAGAGAAATAGAGGGTTTTTGCCAACACCCAATGGGCTGTCGGGATCCAGGCAGAGGACGGCTGGCTTTCAGTCAATACCAAAGAGTGGCCTCGGCCAAGAGGCGTCAGTTGCCAGTTTGTCGTGTCTGGTCCCACGTGATGGCATGAACCGTAAATAAAGGAGGAGAAAGAGAAACCTGCTAGTCCTCAAAAACATGGAGGCAAGGCCGCATGGGCCGATGTCTCCCAGTCCCTCTGGGAGAGCACTTACCTACCCTGTCCATCTCATAAGGTCCCTATTCAGCATCAGCTGTGGGTTTTTGGATTTTTGCTCTGGAGGCCACCATGGTTCACCTCGAAGGCAACCGGGGGGTGGGTGAGGAGGCGGAGGAGTGTGTGGGGGGGAGATGTCTGCTTCTTCAGTGCCCCCCACAAGAATTGGAGCCGAAGTTTCAGCAGTGGGCTTGGTGCCTCTTTTGGGTGTAATTGCCAGTAGCTGTAAAGGAGGGGGCGAAGAGGGAGGAAAGACTTCACCCAGGGGAGAGGCTGTTCTATCAGGTTCCTCCAGGTCACAATATAAGGTATTTGATCAGGGTGTCCACTCCTAGGACAAAAAACAATTTTTTTCAATCTCCAGTATAGTATTTAGATGAAAGGTCCCCTCTGGTGGCCATTCTACATTGAAGGTAGGCCATTCAGAGGAACAAAATGTAATCCATCTGTCTTTTTAACATGTACCCCATTGTTATGGGCAACTGCTTTGACGTCCTTCCAGTGCACAAGGCAGAGTCCTAAAGGGGAGGAAGATCTGTCCCATGTTATTGAGTCAGGGGAGGAACGTCTGTAGGATTAGGGCAATGACAAGACACACAAGTATTACACAGACACACAGGGCCCAGAAGAAACAGATGTGCATGCTACAGAGTCAGATTCAGATCCGTGGTGGCCAGAAGAGTCTGAGTCCTTAGGGGACAGCCCAATAATACCAAACATGGTACGGATGGGAGCAGGACTCCCCAGCAGGTTTGCTCTGTCACAGAGGACAGAGCCCCCACTCAGATTAGCAGGTTTGCTTTGTCTGGGACAGAGCCCCCACTCAGATGAGGGGCAGGACATCTTGTGCTTCCTCCAGGTCTGTCCTTATGGCACGTCCAACAGAACGTATGACCTGATCAGAAAACAGATGCAGAAAGCCAACAGAGTGAAAGGAAAAAAGGGAGCACTGAAGTGGAAAACTTACTTGACCGGTCAGAGAAGAAACCTTCAGGGTCTCAGGTTTGTTGGTGGTCTCTGGGGATCCCAGACGAGCCCCCAACATGTTGTGCCAAGACCCCTGACCAGGAGCCAAGACCCCTGGTCACCCAGGCGTCACCTAGAGAACTGCCACAGAAGCTGAGACACTCTAATGTAAAAGCAGCAGGTTTCTTTATTGCAAGCCTAGGCCTGGGCTCCGTCCACACAGTCCGGCACAGTGGTAGTGAGGGAGAGAGCCCGGACCCTCAGAGGGAAGGGGTTTATAAAGGAAAAAGATTACCAAGATTACATCATATTGTGACTTTTGAAATGATTGGTTGTAAGAGGGCGCGTGCGGGAATTTCAGAGAGAGCGCTAGTGGGAACTCCAGCCTACTTATCTTAGGTCAGTAACTTGTTTGCAGAACCTATCTTTTGCAAGAGCTGTTTGCAGAACTTATCTTTTGCAAGAGGCCGGGGTCTCCATGGCCAAGTATCTCTGGAATGTTCTTGGGTGGAGGCTTCCCAGGAATTGAGGGGGGAGGGGCTTTAGCTAAGCAAGCATGGATACAGAAGCAAAAATAGCACATTAGTCAGCTAGTTCCTCATCTGAGCTGGGCCTGGGCTCTTTATTTACTCAAAATGGCTGTCTGATTTTAAATGGCAGCACCACTGTCCAGCCACTAAGCGAGGTCACAGAAGCCAGATGCAGCACATTACTTATCCTTGGTCTCTCACTTACTGACCCAAAACTCTCTGTGGCACTTTACAGTGCTCATAGCTTCATGCAAGTTTAGACAAGTGGATCTGTACTGTGTTACAGTGAGTGCCTGCCCCTGAGATATTACCTCATTAGATAAAAATAGCATATTCTTCATGACTTCTGACAAAACCATAAAACCATGTCAGTTGAAGTTCAACTTTCAGGAACTGAACACTGCCAGGAAATATTTTCTTCTACATTATACATGCACCTATATTCTTACCTGAATTCTGCCTTTTATAAAGGAATAAACAGTATGAATAAGAGAACTGTATATTTTAAAGAAAAAGTCAGTAGCCAAACATCACATGTTCTCTCTCATATATGAATCCTAGCTACAACTGACTGGACTTCTGTGTGCGTCGGAAGAAAACTCAGTAGCATAGGCCAGTAAGATAGAAAGGAGATGTAAAAGGAATAGAAAGGGAGGGGAGGACTTAATAGGATGGTAATATATATATTTAAGGAGAAGTACAGATTAATGGGGGTGAAAAGGCCTATGTGAGGTCAGGGGAAGAGATTTTGAGTAAAGGAAAGATGGAGGGAAGGCTAATCAAAATCTAAGAGGATATAAATAAGACATATAGAAATGTACTTTTTTGGATAATGGAACACTCAGAAGTCATAGATTGTTACTAGAAAATTTTCAGTGCAAGGGATGGGATACTTTCCAGTGAGTTGTTGGCCAGGGAGGTCCCTGATGGCCCCAAAACACTACAGGTCATTGACGAGGCTCTTGGTTTCCCACCAGGAATAGATGGTAAGACCCTATTGCTGAAGACTCCACATACTTGGGCTGCAATGTCACTAAGAAGTCCTGCTGGAGCTAAGCTGAAAATCTCCTCCATGTAGACCAGCTGACAGAAAGCTGGAAAAAGCCATGCTGCACACTGCTCAATGGGAGAGAGAGAGAAATCACCAGTGAGGATACTCAACAGAGGACACTGCAAGCCTTACATTTGGCCAGTCAGGCCAAATGAGCCAACAGGTATAATAGTGGCATGTCTATTGTGGGGGAAACCAACCACCCTCTAATTTGACTGGAGGCCTGCTCCATGGGAGGAAATACATCCCTGATACTGAAAACCTACAACAGGGGTAGTCATGAGCCCTAGCAGTGTAACATCTGCTGGTGTCTGACTAAATATATATACTATACTATGCTCACCAAACTGCCAAGCTAGCACTTCTCTTAATGTTCTTACCCATATATTAATGATACTCTCACTTTTGGTTAGAGGACCTTCTCTTTTCAGATGGCAGTGACCTTGGGATGACTCAGAAGGCACCATGGTGCTGAGAAGAAGTGACAGAGGAGTGCTTAGCACTGCAATATCTCAATCACACCTTCCATGGCTCTGGGTCCATTATGGTAGAGGTGGCTGGAAGAATGTAAGAGCCAAAGGAAGGGTAGGACTCCTTACAATGTGCTCCTCCAGACACAAAATGGCCTGGATATCCATGACCTCACAGTGCTTGACATGACCTACACAAGACCATCATAATAGGAGGAAAAGATCATGACATCAATATAAAAGATAAACTGATTGAGAGGGGGAGGGGTTATGATGGAGAGTGGAATTTCAAAGGGGAAAGTGGGGGGAAAGAAGAAATTACCATGGGATATTATTTTACAATTATGGAAGTTGTCAATATAAAAAAATAAAACCACTGATAGTTTCTGGGGACTGGAAGGATGGCTTAGCAATTAAGGCAGTCGCCTGCAAAGCCAAAGGACTCAGGTTTGTTTCCCCAGGACCCATGTTAGCCAGATGCACAAGGTGGTGCATGCAACTGGAGTTTGTTTGCAGTAGCTGAAGGCCCTGGTGTGCCCATTCTCTCTCTCTCCCTCTTACTCTCTGTCAAATAAACATATAAAAATAAAGTATTTTAAATAAAAAAAATAGTTGCCACTAAAGCAGAAATATAAGGTTGCAAAACAATAATAATTCATGTGTTAGAAACTTATGCTTCAGAGCAGCAATAGTGGGGTAGTTGGACTTTACTGGTGTAGAGAGTGTTTAATGGTGGTTACTGTTTAGGTATGATGTACTGTACATAGGACTCACATGTTGAAGGTTTGGTTCTCCATACATTCATGGCCAAAGACAAGGCTTTGGAGAAGCCAGTGGATCTGGAGGACTCTGACTTCCTCAATGAATCAAACTGATTCATAGTTTGATGTCATTATGGAAAGGTGTGGAAATTAGGATATGGGATCTAGTTGGAGAAAGTATGTAAGTACAGATACTCTCTTGAGGACATATCCAGCCCTTAACCTCATCCTTTCGCTCTCTCTGTTCCCCAGCTTCCATGCAATATGCTTTTCTGCCCTGCTTCTCTTCAGGCCCAAAGCAATGGCACAGATAACCACAGACTAATGCCATGATCCAAAACAAATCATCCCTAAATTGTTTCTCTCAACCGTTTTGTCACAGGAGTGTAAAACAAATGCTTCTTCTTCCTGAATAGATTAATGTTAGTAAAAGGGCCGAGCCGACAGTTTGGTCTTTTGCTGACGTGTGCAGATTAGGACAAAGTATCCTTTTCCCCCCAGAGCATTCAAGGGACCATTCTAGACCCAGGCAGCAGGACTTCCTGCTGTCACCTTTATCTTGGACTTTTCAGCCTCCAGAACACTCACGTTACTTATGCATTATCCAGTCTCAGAAATTCAGTTAACTGTTGCCCTCTGAGTCAATTCACTCTGTGTTTGTGGCTTAGATGGGATTCCTTAAAATCTTCACAGGTGCAGTGTTCCAGTTGTGAGAAAATTAGGAAGGTGGAAAAGCATGGAGGACATGGTATCTGGGAAGCCAAGTGCACCTTCAAGCCCTTGTGCCCCCCTTAAAGCTCAGAGGCGACTGCACACAAAAAGACAGGAGGTTGTGTTGTTCCCAGACTGCAGGCTGAACCTGGGGAGACTATCTACTCTAACACACATCAACAAGCCCAGGTAATTCTTCAGGCAACTTCTGTGGCTGTTTTAACAGACACTTCTCTTTTCCTGCCTGATAGGACTAGTGGTCAAAATAAGTTTAAGTACTGTTGCATAAAGAATGAGTGAATCAACCTTGATTTAGGTATAGAGAATGGAGTTGGTAGTGCACACACCATTAGTTTTCCATGAGGATGTATTTTGAAGGAGTCTTTAAAATTTTTCTTAAATTCTCTGTGTGTGTGTGTGTGCTTGGTGCACATGTGCAGGTTAGAGGACAACTTTGGGTGCTGGTCCTCATTTTCCACCTTGCTTGAGGCAGGGTTTTTTTTTTTTTTTTTTTTTCCAACACTGTGTATGCCAGGCTAACTGTTCTAGGAGCTTTCATGATTCTCCTATCTCTACTTCCTGTCAATCCTTATGAGGGTGGGATTACAGATGTTTATGAATAAGTTCTGGGCATCCAAACTCCTGTTGTCATACTTGCACAGCAAGCACGTTTAACCCAGTGAGCTATCTCCCTCGCCCTGGCAACATTGTCTTTTACAGTAAAGATAAGCCGCAAGCTAGTGTAGTGGTGGCTCGTGCTTGTAATTCCAGTACTTAGGGATCTGAAGCAGGAGGTTTGCTCTGAGCTCAAGGAAAACCTGTGCTACATAGTGAGTTCCAGACCAGTGTGGAGATTCTGTCTCAACACCCAAACCCAAGCCATAATATTTTTGTAACTCAAGAGACAAAAACACTTCCTACCATATGCTATGTAACAGAGAGATGGGCACATAAAGACACAGTTTGTACACTGAAGTGGTAGGAATATAGCAACAGTGATTTCAAAGTTAGGAGATGTGTGTTGGTTTAAAAGAAAATATCAGACATAAGAGGTAGAAGATGACACTAACCATAAGTGAACTTAGGGAAGTGGGTGCACTCTTGTGTTTTAATAGTGAACAGAGTTGGGAAATACAGGAATAGTGCTCCAGCAGTCCTGAGATTGTCTTTGCTTCCTCATCATTTCTGTCCAAACTAGGCTTTGTAAACAAAGTTCTTTTCAAAAAGTGATTCTCACTTGAATATGAAGTATCCTTCCTAGAAAACTGTGGTAACTGATGATGCACTTTCCCTGGTTTGAGAAATTCTTCCTTAACTGTTAGTCCAGGCTGAGTAGAGAGTAGTTTCCCTTTCAAAAAAAAAAAAGACTAGAAACTGAAAGAGTTCATGAAGTTTTCAAGAATTGTTTTGCCTCACAAAATAATCCTTTATAAGTTTCAGATCAAAACAAAGAGGCTATTGCTTGTTTCATAAAACTTGTTCAATTACATTCCTCTATGAGTTTGATCTTTCATAGACAGTGTTAGCTAGGATCTTATATTGTAGAGCCCAGAAAATCACTCAGTGTAACTTCAGGACTGTTTCAAGATTGCCCCCTGGGCTTGTTTGTACTGTCATAAGCCCCTGCCTAATGTGATACAGAACAGACATAGAATAACTCACTCTCATGCTCTTTCCAGGTGTGGTTCAGATGTTACCTCCTGGGCACACACAGGGCAAACTGTCTGGACTGAAGAGTGAACTCCATGCTCACTCAGTTTCCTATTCTAGGGATGTGTTTGGCAAAGAGGGAAAGTGTTGTATTGCATTTATGCCCTTTAATATCCTTATTCAAAATGATTTTGTTAAAAGATCATCTAAAAGTAAAACGAAGAAATGGCATCAGGAACATATTCCTTTGCCTAAAGAATTATTTTACCAAGTTTGGGAAGAACATGGTTCTTTAACAACTAGGCACTTTCTAAGTGAATACAGTTGTGTGCTAGAATTATTTGAAAATAACTCCTATAATTTGAGAAGTATGACCTTAAAACTGGGCTGAGTCTCTAATAATTTGCACATTTTCCTTCTGGGTTTTACTACCCTCCCATCTTCTCAGTCCTCACCAACAGATAAGTACTTAAGTGCCTTCTTTAATTCTTGGTCATCCAAGGTCATGTCAGAGGGACTCTGGTAACCTTCCGTTCTGATAGAATCTTTACTAGGAATAGTCATGGAGGAGAAGCCCCTTAGAACAGTTCTTTATCCACAACTATTCATTTGCTCTGTGCCTCTGATGTTTCTCATCTTCTGCCATTACCTGTATCACTCATTTTTTGCTTCAGTTGCATGAATGTTGGTCACTGGGCTTGAAGGACATGGATGTTCATCACCATGCATCTTGGCACATATGGAATCACCATTCAGTTTTGAAGATGATGATGTTATGTTAGGAATTATGATTCAGAATCAAAATGTGAACCACTGAACACTTGATGGCTGGCATATGGATTATGCATGGATCTGTGCATATGTGTGTGTGTGTGCAGGTGCACGTTCATGTGTGTTTGTGCATGGGGAAGATAGGCGTCAACGTTAAGTGTCTCGCTCTATGGTTCTCCACTTTATTCATTGAGGCAAGGTCTTTCATTGATACAAAGCTCAGCAAGTAGCTCATCTAGCTAGCCAGGTTGCCCCAAGGATGTGTCTCCACCTCCAGAATGCTGAGATTACAGGCATGCACCACCATTTCTGGCATTTGTGTGGGTTCTGAGGATTAGAACTCAGGTCCTCATGCTTGTGAGGCAAGCACTTTACAAACTGAGCTATCTTCCCAGCTTTCTTCAAAATAAGATGATTGGTTCATGAGGAAGAAAAAGGAATCCACATTAGTTTTAGATGTAATTTAGAATTACATAAACATTTCAAATCATTTCAAACTCTTGAATAAGGAGTGTAAAACCTCTTTGCAACACCTCTTTGTACTCTGAAATGCAGATTATATTGGAAACCTGTGAAAGAGAGCATGTCCTTGCCCAGTAGATGGCACTCCTCTACTGTAGTGAAAGTGACAACAGAGGGTAGGAAACCATTTCATAATTGAAGATCCATCCCACCTCCCCATCCCACAAAGCCTCCTCTTGCTTCCCTGTGACCCAAGGCAACTATCGTCTCTACCTATTTACCTGTCTTCAAGTGTTTAATGTTTTGATGACAGTCTTTTGTTCTTTCAAAAATAGCTTTTATACTTATTAATAGTCAGTTCACAGGAATAGGACTGGTTTCATAATTTGTAGGGCCAGTATAAAATAAAAATACAAGGTCTCCTTATTGAAAGTTTTTGAGAATTTAAAGACAATAATAGCACAGCATTTCTGAGCCTGCACAGGCCATAAACCCATGAAGCCAGTAATATTTAACAAAAATGATATTTTCCTCTCACCATCTCACCTTCTCAGTCATTCCAAAACTCTCTCCCTTTGGGTGCACTCCAAAAGGGCTTCCAAAGAAAAGGGATCTGCCAAGATAGGGAGAGCCAATGGCTGTTATTTAGACATCATAGAATGTTTACATTAGAAAGACGTTTAGAACTCTAGTCCAAATCACCTCATTCTACTGATGGTTGGTCTACCTGCCAAAGACAGGAAGTGGCATTCCTGAAGTCATGGTTAGTCCTGCCACAGACTAGCCCAGAACTAAGGGTTCTCACGTACCAGAGCAAGGCTCCCTCTACCATACAGGCTCAGCAAGACAGAATTTAAGAAAAGTTTTTCTCTCTACTCAAAGCATACTTTGATCTTTTTTTTTTTCTACAAGAAAAGTCAATTATCAAAAAGTTCAGAAATATAGCATTACTATTTTCTTCATTTCTCAATTTGAAAAAAAAAGACTATAAAGAACTTGAATTTTGATCACTAAGTGGAAAGCTAAGCATTTAGACAAGTCTATGATGCTTAAACTCCTCCGCTCACATCATTTCTGGATTTTCAGCGTCTACGTCAACCTGTCTTTCCCGAACATTAGCCTTGCTTTGGGTCAGCTCTGATGACCTCGGGACCCCTTCCAGGCTATCCACGTCCTTCCGATCTACCGGGCTTGCTGCATTGCTCTTGGGTGTTTCTTCTGCTTGCAATACTGTTCCTCCAGATCTTCCATTCAAAAGGGGATCACATGTCGGATAGGTAACGTGGTGGCAGGCCTTTGGCCATTCTCTGCATGGAAAAGGAGACACTGCAGTTTCTTTTCTTTTCCTTTTTCTTTTTAAGTGAAAAGGTATGATTTGACTTAGACTTTTTTTCTTTTTGAGGTAGGGTCTCATTCTAGCCAGCACTGACTTGAAATTCACTCTGTGGCCCCAGGCTGGCCTCAAACTTACAGTGATCCTCCTTCCTCTGCCTGGAATTACGTCATGTGCCACCATGCCCGAAAGGATCCTAATGGCTTTTATGTTGAAAGAGAGTCCAAGAGGGTGGTGACAGGAAAGAAAGGTTAATAAACTTTGGGGAGTTTATTGAATTAATCTAGGGGAAAGATAGTGTTGGCATAGACTGGGGAGATAGCAGAAATGATGGGAAGTTATTGGATTTCTGAGTTATGTTTGTATGAAAATATTACAATTTTAATTGTTTGTTGTGGAAGTTTTTAAATACATATAAATGTGGGTGGAAGAGTGCATAATGTCCTTAGTATGCACTCCATGTGCCAGGCACTTTCAACCTCTGCAGTCTTTGTCAGCTTGCATCCCCTTGTGTTTCATCTATGCCCCTTCCCACTTTTTCCTCAACACCAAGTTGGGAGAAATGGCAACTGAAAGCAGGTGCCACGTTTCACGTGTAAATATTTCAACTTCCACTCCTCCAGCTGCTTCTGTTCGTCCTTACCCTGTGGCTTCTGTGTGCTTAGTTTCACATACTCCTGCTCGACTCATTGCCTACCCTCTTTGTTTTTGTTAAACCTTTATCTTTCCTACCAACTTCTGTGACTATCTCAGATTTATCCTTCCATAACAACAGTTCTACAATCAGTCCATACTGCTCCTTTCACTGAGCTCATAAACTGGCCAAGCCAAGCAGGATGAGATAATGACAGTCACTTAGCAAGTAGTGTTTCTTTCCAGCAATACTAAAAATAATATAAATTTAATATAATATATTAATAATAATTAATAAATAATAGAAATTTAATAGCAAGGATACAAATTGTAAACAGGAAAAAAAGCCTATAGGGAGGCTAGAAATAGAGAAGTGTCTAACCATTCAATTGCCATTATTAAAAAAATATATATGTATGTACTTGAGAGAGAAAGAGGCAGAGAATGAGAGAGAAAGAGAGAGAGAGAGAGAGAGAGAGAGAGAGAGAGAGAGCCTCCAGCCACTGCAAACAAACTCCAGATGCATATGCCCCCTTGTGCAACTGGCTTACATGGGTCCTGGAGAATTGAACCAGGATCCTTCGGCTTTGCAGGCAAACGCCTTAACTGTTAAGACATCTCTCCAGCCCAATTGCCATTATTTGGTTTGACCAAATTCATAAGTATCACTAAGGCATTAAGAGAATTTTTTTTCTTAAGATTTTTTTTCTGGGTTTTCATGGTAGGATCTCACCTTTTTTTTTTTTTGTTTTGTTTATAACAAGGTGAGTAATAACATGGATCATAATGTACTAGTTTGAAAGTCAAAGCCTACATTTAAGTACTACATATATATGTCATGGACTTTATATGACATTAGATGGAATAATGAACTACCTTGTGCTTTACTCTCTTTATTTTCAAATAAGATTAAACCTGCATTTTTCCTATTATGTATATTTATATAAAAAGTTGAAGCCAGGCATGTTGGCACACACCTTTAATCCCAGCACTTGGGAGGCAGAGGTAAAAGAATCACTTTGAGTTCGAGGTTACCCTGAGACTATATAGTGAATTCCAGGTCAGTTTGGGCTACAATGAAACCCTACCTCAAGAAACAAAACAAAACAAAACAAAACAAAACAAACAAACAAACAAACAAAAAGATGAAATTTCTGGGCATGGTGGCACACGCCTTTAATCCCAGCACTTGGGAAGCAGACAGGGGAGGATTTCTGTGAGTTCAGGGCCACCCTGTAAATACATAGTGAGTTCCAGGTCAGCCTGGGCTAAAAACCAAAAGAAAGATGAAATTATAGAAGTAAAATACATTTATAACCTTTGAGGAGAAAAGCATAGATGGGGATATGATGGAGAATGGAATTTCAAAGGGGAAAGGGGGGGAGGGTAATACCATGGGATATTTTTTATAATCATGGAAAATATTAATAAAAATTGAGAAAATTAAAAAAAAATCTAAATAATTAATACTTGATAGACAAAGACTTTTATGGCATGGTGTGGTCATGCACTACTTTACTCTGAGCATTCAGGAGACAGAGGCAGGAAGATTAGTATGAGTTCGAAGACAGCCTATGCTACAGAGTGAATTGCAGGTCAGCCTGGGAAAGAGTGAGACTGTGACTAAAACAAAAAGATTTTTATGAAATTATAAAATCAACAGTGGATTTAAGATTTTTGTTTGAGAAAGATTACCTGTTTTCTAGTTGTTTTATGCTCAAACATTTTCTCCACAATGTAAAATGTCATATGTAAATACTACTTAAAATCATGTGTGGCACATACTAGGAATTATGTAAATGGTGACTGTTATCTACATAAGCATAAAAAAGAATTTGTATGGGCTGGAGGGATGGCTTAGCAGTTAAAGCATTTGCTTGCAAAGCCAAAGAATCCAAGTTTGATTCCCCAGGACCCACATAAACCAGATGCACAAGGGAGCGCACGCGTCTGGAGTTCATTTGCAGTGGCTGGAGGCCCTGGCGTGACCATTCATTCTCTCTCTCTCCCTCCCTCTCTCTCTCCCTCTTTCTCTGTCAAATAAATAAATAAAAATATTAAAAAAGAATTTGTGAACATGAAAATCCATAGATTTTATAAATTCTTAAAAAATTGATCTTCCTTTGCCCTAGTATGCACCTACTAAAATACAATTCCTTGCAGCACATGAAGTTATACAGAAAAGTATAAAAGTTATAATAACCCCCCTATAGAATTATATGGACATATGAGTTAAATGATTTATGGGCTGTGGCAAGCTGGTCATGCAGAAGAAGGAGGAGCAGCAGTTCTGGGAAGCGCTGCTGTCTAAGAGCCTTGTGCTTGCCAAGGACTAGTTAGTGGGCAACCTGCATCAGAATTACCAGAAGCTTTCTAAAATTCTTGGTTCCACCTGCAGAGATTTTGACCTAGGAGGCTGACAGAGAAATTGAAGAGTGCATGCATTTTTTTTTTGTTGTTGTTGTTGTTGTTTTTTTTTTTTTTTTTTCGAGGTAGGGTCTCACTCTACCTCAGGCTGACCTGGAATTCACTCTGTAGTCTCAGGGTTGCCTCGAACTCTCGGCGATCCTCCTACCTCTGCCTCCCAAGTGCTGGGATTAAAGGCGTGCGCCACCACGCCCGGCAATTTTTTGTTTATTTTTTGCTTGTTTGTTTTTGGTTTTTCGAGGTGGGGTCTCACTCTAGCCCAGGCTGACCTGGAATTCACTATGGAGTCTCAGGGTGGCCTCGAACTCA
This sequence comes from Dipus sagitta, assembly GCA_036346955.1. Lineage (NCBI taxonomy): Eukaryota > Metazoa > Chordata > Mammalia > Rodentia > Dipodidae > Dipus > Dipus sagitta. The sequence continues at coordinate 82,540,667 of CM070771.1, read as the reverse complement.
CGGCAATCCTCCTACCTCTGCCTCCCGAGTGCTGGGATTAAAGGCGTGCGCCACCACGCCCGGCATGACTGCATGCATTTTATTTTGTTTTGTTTTCTTTTTTAGTTTATTCTCATTTTCAACTGTGTCTCAGAATCAGAGATGGCATGCACAACAATAAAATCAAATGTAACATAATTTTTCAAACCCAGTATTTGGCTCCTATCATATTATTCAAAATACTATGCACTGAGAAATATTCACACCCAGTAAAAGAGCATCAAGATGACATTTATCAAAGTTTGTGTCCATCTGTCAGAATTGCAATTATGTTTGGATGGTGAATTTATGCAAATATTTATTTTATATTTGCTTTTCTCATTTGCAAGTCTTCCAGTTGAGTATATATTGTATATATTTTATATGTTAACTTTATATTACTAGATGTTACCAGAGAAGTTATGTATAACCACTGCAAGATTTTAAATCTCCCCACCACCCACAACTGCTGTTTTTACTTTACCAATGTGAAAACAAAAGACAAACAAACAAAAAAACAGACTTAGACTATCAATGTCACAGAGGTAACTTATTAAAGTGAGAATATTATTTTTGTTTTCAAAATGTTGCAAAATTTCTAAAATACCAATAAATGTATATTTTATGGGATACAATACAAATAAAATCCTAATTAGCTTTCACTTCTTGTGCTTTGGTGAGAATGATAATATGGCAATGTTTATAGGTCTAATCAGTTAGTAACATTATGCATGATGGAGAGAAAAGCAGTTTGGGGGCAATGTAGATCTTCCATCCAGCGCTATTCTGTTCTTCAAGAGCCATGCTTATTCTTTTTTAAAGATCCTCTTGGCTTCTACTCCTTCATAAACGTAAGTCTGAAAGGTGTTAAGAAACATAAAAGAATATGTTATAGCTTTGAATGAGCCCATGCTAATTTCTCTTGCACTTGATAGCAACATTTTGTAATATCTGGTAAACTCATTAAAATACATTTTGGTTTATAGTCACTTACATTTTCAGTTAAAATTGGCATTGATGTATATGACACATATTGTAAATTATCTTCAACAGATATAAAATATTTATTTTTTTTTTTTTTCGAGGTAGGGTCTTACTCTAGCCTAGGCTGACCTGAAATTCACTCTGTATTCTCAGGGTGGCCTCGAACTCATGGCGATCCTCCTACCTCTGCCTCCCAAGTGCTAGGATTAAAGGCATGCGCCACCATGCCCAGCTTAAAATATCCATTTGTTAAATCAGCAATTTTTACAAGAAAGAAGTAGAGGTTTATTTATGAAAGCTATAACATCAGTAACAAAAATTGTGTGATCTCTTTTGTTTTTGGAAAATAGTCATACATCTGTTTTACAACTTACCTGGACTAGTTCACTGCCTGAAATTTCTCGGGTTGTATTGAGCTCATTTCCATTGTCTATGCGTTTGAATCTTCCAATAAGTTTATTTCCCTCAAGGGTCCAGGCACCCTGTATAATAATAATGCAGCATTTACTTATGACCTTACACATGTTAAACACCTTTTTGACTTTTACAGATTCATCTTTTCTTTTAATCTTCACAGTGACCCTCCACTTGGTGATACTATGACCTCTATTTTACAGCCAAGGAGACTGAGAGATTGCCAAGTAATTCACCTGAAGTCAGAGCCCAGGTTGAACATAGGCCACTGTGCTCTATAATCTATGTTAAACATTATGCACTCTCCCTTGTTAATTACCACAGGTTGAATTTTAAGTCAGATGAATGCCATTTTAGATATAATGTTAAATAGTTAAATTTGTCATTACAAATATAATTTACCTAGAAGTAATTGAGACTAAAACAGTTTTTATAATGGTTGAAAACAATGAGTTCTTTTAATTTTTAAAATTTTATTTTACTTTGTTTTATTTATGTGAGAGAGATAGAAAGAGGGAGAGAGAGAATGGGTATGCCAGGGCCTTTAGCCACTGTAAACAAACTCCAGATGCATATGCCACCATGTGCATCTGCTTACGTGGGTCCTGAGGAATTGAACCTGGGTCCTTTGGCTTTGCAGGCAAACACCTTAACCACTGAGTTATCTCTCCAGCCCAGTACCTTTAACTTTTTATCTTAAACATGAAAAGGTACATTCTCAAGCTGCTTATGGTAGCACATATCTATAATCCCAGCATTCCAGAGGCCAAGGTAGGAGGATCATTGTGAGATATAGCCTGAGCTATAGCGTCAGTTCCAGGTCAGAGTGGCCCAGAGTGGAACCCTGCCACAGTTAAGTGAAAACAAAACAAACGTACATATCCAACAACCTACAATGCATTAACATTTTTCATTTGGTTACTAACTACTTACTCTTTTTTTTTTTTTTTTAAAAAAAAAACAAGGTCTTATGTATCCCAGGCTAACTTCAACTGACAATGTAGCTGAGGATGACCTTGAATTTCAGATTCTCCTGCCTATCCCTATCTAGCATTGGGATTACATATATGTACTACCACACTTGGCTTATGTGGTGCTGGGGAATGAAACCAGAGTTTTGTGTATTCTAGAAAAGCATCTACCAACTGAGTTATGTTCCTAGCCCCTCAATTTATTGTTTAAAAGCATTTGTTAAAAGGCCATTATGCTTGAGTGACATACACTGAAAGCCTCTCTTACTCCAAAATATGTAGAGTTGAAAATGCTGGACTTTAAATTTCGTTGTGCATAAATCTATACTTAGTCATTTTAAGGATATTTGTGTAATTCTTATTGTTCAATCCACATTCTTCACAGATATATATGACAATAAAAAGATACATTTAAATACCTTGTCAGGGATGGAGAGATGGCTTGGCGGTTAAGAGCTTGCCTGTGAAGCCTAAGGACCCTGGTTCGAGGCTCAACTCCCCAGGACCCACGTTAGCCAGATGCACAAGGGGGCGCATGCGTCTGGAGTTCATTTTCAGTGGCTGGAGGCCCTAGCGTGCCCATTCTCTCTCTCTCTCTCTCTCTCTCTCTCTCTCTCCCTCTTTCTCTGTCTGTTACTCTCAAATAAATAAATAAAAATGAACAAAAAAAATTTAAATACCTTGTCAGTGTCAGTTTGTGCAAATACAAAATATAAACAGACATCATTAGCTTCTTCAGTAAATGAAGGAAATTTTCATTAATGAAGCTATTCCATATCTTAAGCACTTTGTTTTAGTATTGGTTAAAAAATTCAAGAATACATTGCTTATCCAAAAATTACTTGGGGTAGGAAGCCAGCTCAGTTGGTAAGGTGCTTGCCATGCAAACATGAAGATCTGACTTCAAATCCCCAGCATGCAAGTAATAAGCTGGCACCTGTGGTCCCAGTGCTGAGAGGCAGTGATAGGAGAATCCTAGGGCTCACTGGCATGTTAGTCTAGTGAAAACAGTGAGCTCCTGGTTCAGCGAGAGCTTTTGTCTCAAAAAATAAGATGGAGAGCAATTGAGGAGGGCACCTGACATCATCTCTGGCTTTTGTATGTGTGCGCATGCACACACACGCATGTGCATGCACACCTTTATACAGAGCAGCCACACACAAACATACACGCATGTATCTACTCACACATGCACACACAAGAGTCTTACATTGAGTTCAGTTCCATCTGCTAAACTATACGTGAAGGCAACACCAAGTTCAAAAACAATTTCAATGCTTCGGAAAGTGCTTGATTCTTTGACTGTGAATTTATTTCCTTCCTGTGTGATTATCAGTTTCAAATTATCATGGGCTGCAAGCTTCCTTTTCACCATGTTAATACCTGTAAAAGGAAAGAGATTGGAGAACATAAAATCAAAATGCCATATAAACTGTTTATTTTTCCAAGTTCTATTTATTCATTCTTATTTTGAGAGTAGAAAAAGAAAGCCAATATATTGCCTTGGCACAACAACATTCAGATTACTTCTGGAAAAGAAGTTTAAGTTCATTCAGATCACTGAATCAAACTGTTTTTCTAGTTAGGAAAAATAAAACCAAGCACAGAATGGTGGCATCTCAGTGCTGGGTCATTTTATCAAGAGTACCTGACTTTTTGTTTCAATGTTCAGTCAAATTTCAGAAATATCAAATGAAGTATTAAAAGGTATAATCATATGTTTGTAAAGAAACACATGTTCAATTCTACATGTCCACTATTTTTAAAAAATATTTTTATTCATTTGAGAAAGTGTGTGGAGAAGGAGAGAAAGAATGGGCATGTCAGGGCCTTCTGCCGCTGCAAATGGACTCCAGATGCAAGTGCCCTTTTGTGCACTAACTTTATATGAGTATTGGGGAATTCAACCCAGTCCATCAGGCTTTGCATGTAAGTTTTTTTTTTTTTAACTACTGAGCCATTTTCCCAGACCTATATTTGTTATTTTAACACTATTTTGCTTCATATAATTGCATTTAATTTGTTTGAGCCTGGCTCTTACTATATAACCCAGGCTGGTTGTGACTTTGCTATGTAACCAAGGATATCCTTAAACTCACAATCTTCCTGTTTTATTCTCCCATGTGGTAAGATTATGAGCATATATCACCATTTCTGTGGCAAAGAAGAAAGGAAATATTTCTGGATCTTTTGTGTATTCCAGAGAACAACACTTAGAGAATCCTTCCTTCTAGAAAGGTGACACATTTTTCCATAATGCATGAACTGGGAATGTGGTGTTTGTTCCCTGCTCTGAACCACCACTTGGATCCTCACCACATCACAAGCCAGTCCAAAGTTACAAAGATGTAAAATGTAAACAAAGAGCTTCAGAGGATGAAGTTCTTACCCATTTTTTCCATGAATTTGTCATAGTTCTCATTGCGGTCTACTTTCCAGCTACCATCAAATGCCATGATCTCAGGTGAGTGGCCTCCCGAAGCAGAGATTCAGTCCTGTCCTTAGGAGAGAATTTATTCTATTTCTTATCTTAGAACCAACTTCATAGCGTGATGTGGAAGTTTAAAGTTCAAGAGATCACCTAACTACTTCAAATGCCAAGCCCTTTCCATACTTACCTGATACCTTCTGAAATTCAACTGAATTAAAACTTAATAAGCATATGGGCTTGAAACCACAACTTGGGAAAAATTTTTATCTCAAGTATTAGAAATATTCTCTGAAGATAGTTTTCTACTTATAGTTCCAAGTGCACATTATATAGGAGCAGACATAATTTGTAAGATGTGATACATCTAGGCAGTGAGACTGTTAGTGACCTATCCCTTTTTCATAGTAGCAATTGCCTTATAAAGTAAGACTTTCATGCCAAATACAATTAAAAGTTAAAGTTAGAATGCTTATCAAGACTAAAATTTTATTTTCAATGTTTCTAAAATAAAAGTATTTTTATTTATTTATCTGCAAGCAGAGAGATATAGAAGACAGACAAAGAGAGAATGTGTGTGTCAGGGCCTCCAGTTACTTCAAATGAACTCCAGGTACATGCACCATTTTGTGCATCCCACTTTACATGGGCACTGGGAAATTGAACTCAGGTCCTTAGGCTCTACAGGCAAGCTCCTTAACTGTTAAGCCATCTCTTCACCCCTCTAAAAATTTTTAATTGACATAAAATTAAGATAATATAAAATTCAACATGCTACTTATTTTAAAGTATAAAATCCATTATTTTGTTACAGTCACAATATTGTACAGCCATCATCATTATCATATTTCAGAATAGTTTCATCATTCCAAAATAAATATCATGGCTATCAAGTAGGGACTTCTTATTCTCCCATTTTTAGTCTGCCAACCTGTAATCTACTTTCTGTCTCTATAGATTTATCTTAAGATTTTATAGAAATAGAATTATTCAATAGGTGAACTTTTATGTTTGATTTTTTCATTGAATATAATGTTGCCAATGTTTACATGGCAGTAGTTCATTATTTTGTTAGTTTTTTTTTTTTTTTTTGAGGTAGAGTCTTACTCTAGCTCAGGCTGACCTGGAATTCACTATGTAGTCTCAGGTTGGTCTCAAACTCTCAGCAATCCTCCTACCTCTGCCTCCCGAGTGCTGGGACTAAAGGCGTGTGCCACCACGCCTGGCTTGTTAGCATTTTTTATGATTGGCATATACATTATAAATGTTAATAGAATTTATTATAATATTTTGACACACACATGTATCATCAAATACAAATTCTATCTACCCCACTCCTCCACCTCTAGTAAATGACTACTCTACATTTAGGTCAATGTTTTCCAGCTTCCACATGTGAGAGAGAACATGTGGTCCTTGTCTGAAAAAGTACTTTGTATATTCTAATATGTCATTGTTTATTGTGTTTAGGGTGGACAGAAGCTTGTATAAATACCCTGACTTAGTACACTGCATGACATTCTAGGAATGCATTGGATTTTTATTGTGTCTGGAAGGGTGATTAGTCTTTAAGCAAAATTTAAGAGGTACAAAGGTAGCTGGATAGCACCACTCCCTTAAGAGAGCACATCCATATTAAATATCTGCTGTGTGCAGAGAGAAGCCAGGGCCAGGTGTTACCTGTGCATTAACTAAAGTCCTGAATCATTGTAAGTAGGGGATTACCTGAGAGATAATTCTTTATAAGCTTTAGAGCAGCCATAAGCATTTATATTTCCCTCCAAATTAAAAGTGTACTAGGTTTATGATTCACAAATGATAAAATTTGTGATGTTAACAGAATTCAGAAAACAAATTAAATGAACTTGTTTTCTTCTCACTCTGTTTCCACACCTGGTAGAGTCAGAATCCACAGCTCAGTATGAGTGTGGTGGAAATATGAAGAGTGACTAGAGAGGTCAGAAGAGGTCTCATCTTTCCCTCTTGCTGCTGTCTTCCAGCCCCCAGGAGGCCTGAGCTGGGAGAAAAAAAAAAAACAAAAACAAAAAACAAAACTTTAACTTAGTGTGAATCACAGAGCCTTGATTATTAATCTTAAGATGCTAATTACTAAAAAGAGACAATTACTGTGAATGTCTCATTAACTATGGCTCAGCAGAGAAGCATAAGCCCTGCCTGAGATTTCATTTAAGGCCAGGGAAAGATGTGTCTAACAAAGTGTAACAGGCCACTGGGGACCAAAAATCACACTTGATCATTTTTATTGTGTCCATTGGGCACCACTCTTTTGGAGAAGTTGCATTCTTTTTGTTTTTATAGAAGCTACCTTCTACTTGCAAGTGGAGGGGGAGGGTGGAGAAAGGTGGTATTAGTAAAAAGATCTTTACACCCATAACATTGACTTTAATCAAATTTGCTTCATTATCTTTGTATTTTTCTTTTGCCAAAGATAATGAAATTTTATCATTTGTGAATCATAAACTTAGTATACTTTTAATTTGGAGGGAAGTATAAATATTTTTGCCTGCTCTAAAGCTTACAAAGAATTATTCTCTCAGGTAATCCCCTACTTACAATGATTCATGTATTTAGAAGCTTATAAAGGATAGATCCACCTTTCTATATTATAGAAGTAGTGGTATCTCATTACTGAAGAGAAATGTGGCGTAGTGAAAAAAGCATGTGTTTTATAAACAAACCAACTATAGTTTCAATATTTTAATAGTAATACCCATTACTATGAACTTGGTCAGGTTATTTGGCCTCTCTGATTCAGACTCCTGCATGGCCAATGATTGCTCTACTAAACCTGCTTGGAACTGCCAAGAAAGAGTATAGTAAGTCTCCTTTCCCTAGGAGCAAAGTTCTTGGTGTAGCACAAAAGACAAACAGTAGAGTCATGATAACCAGGGGATATCATTGTCAGGAAGTCCAGAGACATCATTATATGGGCAAAAGATGTTCCAAGCTCACCTCAGAGG